>CM066321.1:44180993-46687493 GCA_033807775.1 Saussurea involucrata | reverse complement strand
AGTACTTGTAATTTTATTTCACTTGTACTTATAATTTTCCATCTTCCCTTGTAAACTTATTTACGAAGATTAATGAAAGTTTCAGTAAAGTCCTTTACTCCATCAGTACTAGAAAAGATCTCTGAAAACAGTAAATGAGACACGCATCTATAAGTCCTTTTTATCCTTATGTTTTTATACTTAGTAATTTTCTTATGTTGCTTTGTCATAATCAAATAGGGGGAGATTGTTGATCCAAACCCTCTTAGTGATTTGATGATGACCCTTAGAATTACTTAGTGAAAATTATAAGTAACATTGTATGTATTAGTGTTTCACCATTAGTGATATCATATTGAGTCTGTTCAGTATCATTGATGGGTAACCACTGTTCTTTATTATTCATTAGTGATAAATGTACATCAGTGATAACTGAGTCTGTTCATCTATATTGATGACCACTGATTAGTTCATTTGTAAACAATGTTGTTTGTAATCTCTGAAGACAAGTTTCGCGACAAAGAGCTCATCGCTGACATTGAAGACAAAGCTGATGAACAAGTGACAAGTCTACTAATGATCTGATGCGGACATCAGTGAAACCAAGACAAGTCCACAAACGAGACATTTCTAGAAGAAGACTTCAGCGATAGCTGACTTACATCAGGTCTCACTAATGAAAGATTAACTCATTGAGCGCTGATCATGAAGCCTGCTCTGCAAGAAATGTTTGTCTTTTCCTCTTGCACACTTCTGTACGATTTGTCAGAAGGACATACCTTTGTCCAGAATCGTACAAACCACTCTGCCACTATATTGTTCACCATGCGGCCTAAAGCATGTTTGCAAAAGTCAGAAGCATGCGCCTAACCAAATGTTAACACGTGTAAAGTCCTCTTGGCATGCATTAAATGCATGTAGTATAAATAGGATGAATGCACCTTTAGTTTGAAGGTGGTCATCCCTGAATCTCCTTAGTGCCTTAGAAAATTATCCTTAAATTTCTTTTCTCTCTATTTCTTAGTGCAAGAAATCTTTGTGATTCTCAAGTTTGTTTAGATTAGGTCTTGTACTTAGTCTTATTCTGCAACAAACTGTAAATTGTTTGATATATCAATAAACAATTTAGAAAACTATAATTCTTGTGTATTTGTATTCAACCCCCTCCCCCCCCCCCCCCCCCCCCCCCCCCCTTCTACAAACTAATACTTGTATAACCCTTCGGGACCAACATACGGTTTTGGGTCTTTGAAGACTTCTTCTTGGTGGTTTGAAGGGTGTTTGTTGAAACATAATCTTCTCGTCTTTTGGTTTTGGGTTCTTTCTATCATCAACCTTTTCCTTCTTTGGGGTATTCTTGGGTAAGGTTGGAGTAGGAGAGGAGTTCTTGGAAGCTTCATACCATATATTTCGGAGTCTAGCTAGCTTGGACAAGTCTTCACCAAATGAAACTCATGATTTGGTTTGGGAACCATGTATTAGCAGAAATCTAACAAAGAGAGTTTTAGTTTTTTTTTTTGCAAAACTATGTACATATCAAAATATCTCTATTTGTATTATGAACACATTTCCATGAGTTATATTTGATAAATTTTGTGACTTAATTTGGTGCATTTGAGTAGGGGTGCTAAAAAAAACTGCCAACCCAACCTGGAAACCCCCCCCCCCCCCCCAAAAAAAAAACAACTCAACTTGATGCAACACAACACATATATAGTTGATACAAAACTAGGTCAAACTGCATTTATTTGGTTGGAATTGGATTAGGGTAATTTGAACCCAACCTAACCCGATGTCTGTCTATACTATGGACTTAATATAATTGCTAAGTCATTGATTAATATATGTACATTAGACATTAGACCAACCTGTAATTAGCTATGTTCAAAATTATATTACACTTTCAACCGTAATATTACTTATTTATTTGCATGAACTTTAAACTTTTTTTTAGTGTATTAGCCTTTTTTGTATGTTCTCATTTTGATTTTACTTCGTTTATACATAAATGCTTAGCAAGATTGTAAATGATGTATCAAAGTTTCAACCTGACCAACCTAACCCAACTTGTACGGTTTAGGTTGGGTTGAGATTTTTCAAACCGCAAACATTGGGTTGGGTTGTTCATGTCTATAACCGGCCAACCCAACCCATGTGTAATCCTACATTTGAGTATGTTTTGGGTCTTAGTCTTAAAAGGATATTTATAATGTTTTTTTTTGGTGATTTTTAAGACATAAATCTTCAATGTTTGCTCTAAATGATATTTGTGGTATCAAATGAATTTTTTTGAATGTTTGGACATTTTAGAGCAATACAAGGTTTTGATTTCGGAAAATGTTGTTTTGGGATTCAACCCAACTTATGGATTTTAATAGAGACATTTAAGCCCTTTGGTTATAAGTGTGTAAACATTTGACAAACGCGAATTATTGGTTTTGCGAGAATCTTGAAAATGCAAACCATATGTTTTGGACCTTTTGCTATTATGCTTCAACCAAGTGATGGTTTATGGACCTATTCATGTTATAGGTGCCTTGTGTTTCTTATATGTATAGAAAACATGCCTTTTGGCTTATGTAGTTTACATTGACTTTATTTAAACATTCAAGAGTTATTGTGGGGCCTTTTGGCTTAATATTGACTCATATCAGTTTTGGGGACATTTTCCTGGTTTAAATAGCTTAATGTGAAGTTTTGGACATAAAATGCATTTATTGCATCATTTTTGGTATTACATGTTTTGAGTGCGTTAGTCATTCAATTGAAATCATGTAATTATAAATTGTATTTTATATGCATAGGAGTCTCTCGTGTTGTTAAGTGCGGAGTTATGATCTCCACACTTAGTTCTAGTGAGTGGTCATCAAGTCATGGTTTGGGAGATTGTGGTGGTACGCTATCGGGTCGTATATGGAATAGTAGCTTGCGGTGGTACTCTATTGAGTCATATACGAAGCTAGATCTTGCAGTGGTGCTCGTTAGAGCCTTATAAGGGAACTGATGACTTTTTTGGTGAAACTCATCTAGAGGTCGAGTAGACACTAGGATCATTATAAGAATTTTGCGGTGGTACTCAGTGGAGTCGTATACGAGGATCAATAGTCCAAGGTGAAACTCGAGAACGTCGGAAAGTGGCTTACTTTTGTGTTCCTGCCACACTCGATGGAATCAGATCTCCCCCATCAAAAAAATTTGTTGTTTTGTGTACCTTGTTACTCATGCTTTCGGTGTTTTGAATATGGAGTATTATCTATATGATTGATGTTTGAAGTATGCATCTTGTCCACATTTTAGGTGAGTTTGGATGTTGGTTATCAAACTAAACGGGTACTTTGTTTTGGAAATAACAAGCTTTGGAAATATGTTCCTTTTGAATTTTGATTTAAATAAGGACTCACTATTTAAAGAAAATTGTCCTATTTAATCATTTTATGTTTATATGATAAAACTTCTTTAACTCACTGTGTTAAACCTAACACTTTTTCTTATTGACATGTATATTAGTTTTGGTGGGATCTAAGTGACGTTGGAGTTTTATAGAAGTTCCAGTGGGATGGCTTTAGAGGCGTCATCCTATTTTGTAGATAACAGACTTGACGGTTTTAGTAACCCCGACCTTTTCTAATTTTGTTGAGGATTAGATTGTCCTATTTAAAACTCTGATGCATATCTTGTTTTCCTTCATATGTAAACTTCAAGCTTTTGGTATTAATGTTGTTTTATTTTAAAGGAGTTCTGAAGTTTTAACTTGTTTGTTATTTTATAATTTTAGGAGTGTTACAGGGGGGGGGGGGGGGGGGCTTCTAGCACATCTGCAACTCCGAGTCACTACACATCTCTGAGAAGAAACAAAACCACCACTAGTGTCTCCCTTTTCCCACTCTTGTCTTCATTACTCCAACACCGTACAAAGATACGAGGGAGCAATTGAAGAACAATAAAGATATGAAGGAGCATTTTCTAGAGTGATATATGTTCCAACTGCCGAAGACAGTTGGCTTTACCAACGAAAATATGAGCGAGCATTTGGAGAAAAACTTTGTAGCTTTTGGTGGACTTCGCTGTCTCGAACTTTGATATGAAATCTATGTCGATTATCAAACGAACCCTTTCTACAACATCAATATACATACTATTCTCCTGTTCAAATCCAAATCCCCAAAAATGTTATCAAAATTTGATTAAAACCCATCATCAACAATCAAATATTGGAGTCAGAATTGTCTTTGAGCACAATAATTACAACAACGGATCAACATCACCTCCAAGGTTCCAAATATATCACCATGTTCAACACCATCAACCTTCAAGTTTTTTGAAAGCTTATTAGGCATGTATATATAATAGATATTATATTTATTTACTTACAAATATAAAAAGTACATATATTTTTTATTTAAAAAAAAAGAAAAATATTCAAAATACCCTCAATTTAACATACATAGTTAAGGTTAAGATGGTTCAAACAAGAAACTCATTCAATAACATAAGTGAACCCAATCCAAATTTGTATGGACAAAATTTATAATAATTTCTATTTACATATATCAACGTAAAACTGATGTCTTTTATGTATTGATGTCATAAATTAAAAAAAAAAAACTCAGATAACTGCAATACAATCATAAATAAATAATGGTGCGGTAGTAAATTAATAAAGAAATAATAAGTAGTATTTGGTGGGAATCTTGATGTACAGCTTTTTGAAGTGTTGTTGTCGATGACGCAAATTGATTTGACAAGTAAATGAGGGTGAAAAACGATAACTGTTGGCCAGGCCATCCATCCATGATATTGCTACTCACTCACTCAACTCTTCTCAGACTCCCAAAACTGGAACCTCTTTCTTTGTCTCTTTCTTAAAACCACTTTTCTCCCTAAATGGCAACTCTCAGTATATTTCTTCCTCAAACACTCACCCTCTTTCCTTTATTTTCATTCTTATTAGGGCATCCACAATCGTCAAGTGGTACGAAGACTTGAGAAAAGTAAAAAAATAAAAAAATATGTAGCACCCACCAAAAGACTTGAAAGACTTATCCTTGCCTCTCACAACCATTATGTGGGGGCCACTTCAAAGACTTGAGCTTTCTCAAGCCTTTGAGAAGTAAAGCCATCATCAAGTTATATCTCCAATGGTAAAGTCATTTTCAAGTGATGTTCAATTCTTTCATCAAGTCATTTAAAAATGTCATTGGAGATGCTCTTATTATTAAAATTGGATAATGCTATATGTACCAGCTTTTATATCATATCATATCAATGCATTAGGAAACCTATTAGCAATGCCTTGCAAGATGCCACATACATAAAATAATTACATTTTTGTTTCACTTAAATCATTTATTAGTTTGTTTAAATATTAATTATTAATATTTTTATTAAATTTCATTCATTTATTAATTTTGTTTGAACATTGTTTTTTATTATTTTTATTAAAATTTCAATCCACAATTTATTTTAAATAAATGATATTTTTTATGAAATGTTTTTTTCATTTAAATTACTAAAAAAAATACATTAAGTTATTAGTTATGTTCTATATTTTATAATTAGGTTATTTTTATATGATAATTATGTATGTTATTTATATTATAATTAATCAAGTATTTATATTGTAAACAAATTATATTTAATAATTTTATGATATTATAACTTATTAAAATATATAAATATAAATTATAAAGTAGTTGATGTTGTGGCAATATGGATCGGTTTAGAAAATAGTTTGATTTTTTATTGATGTGGAAGATGTTATTGCAAAGCTGATGTGACGCTCTAAAAATGAGTTTAATCTTGCATTGATGCCATGACTTAAATCTCATAACATAATTATAAAGTAAAAAATATCCCAACTTTTTACGAGAGAATGATTACAATTGACTGGGAAGTTACAATAATAAATAAATAAATTATTGAACTATCCAAAATTAAATTTTTTAACTTTTCTCAGTAATATTATAAATACGTATGTGAACCATAATTAATCTTCAACAATCAACATATTTTTTACAGCCAAATAAAATGTTTCTAAGTCTCTTTCTACTACCATTCTTTGGAGATTTTTGTTTAAGTAGATTTCTCAAGATTTTCTCTAAAATGATGAAAGTATGATCCCTATAATAAAAATCTCCAAATTCGAAGAAATCTCTAAAAATGATTACTTGGAAAAAAATGATTTTTTTGTCCTCCAAACGAATGAAAATTCTTAATTTTACATGTTTAAAGGAGAGAAATATTAATTTGTAATTTGGATTGAATATTTTAATAATGTAAATAATATTGTACTCTCCAAAATGAAGAAGTAATTAAGCTTTTTATAGATATTTTGACTTTTGATTTTTAATTTTAGAGAATTTGTTGAGATTTTCTGAAAACATATTCAACGAATTCTTCAAAATGGAGATTTTGAGATTTTTTCTTCTACGGTTTTTTTAAAACATTCTACAAAATAGAGAAAATAGGAGAGATGATGAAATTCTACAAATTTGAAAACTTTCCAAAAATAATTTCTATATTCGATCCAACCCTAAAAATAACACCAAAACACTAAAATTGATCGGCACATTGAATACTAAAAAAATATCAACTTTAACCGCATGGTGAAACAAAACCATGTTCACATATATCCGTGTTCACATTGGGAAAAAATTACATGTGTAATTGTTTTGATTCACCCAGTGAAATGAAAAATACACGTAAAAATATTCAAATGGTGAAACAAAACCATGTGAAAAAATCATCTTATGATAGAAATATATGTGAAACAACATATATAAAATCCTAGTATAATTTGTTTCACCTAGTATAATTGTATTGTCCTTGGTCTTTTTTTTGAAAGAAAATGATTGCGTCACGAAACATGCAACGACCTAACCGTCACCCGAACGGAACAATCCTATCATTAAAGTAAGGAACGTTACATAACAAAGTAATACACCAGAAATGAAAGGACTTAAATACAACATAAAGTTAAAGACAAGATAAAAACGAAAGTGACTCAGATAAGCCGCTTCGTAAGCTCGTCTTTCCACCGCAAGAATAAGTCCCCAGCCGTTCCAACTGAAGGCAATCAAAAAAATGATTCCTTGACTTTCTTGCATAAGCAGCCGGAAGGTAAGAGAAAAAGTGGGAAGGTGCCACTTGTTGTTTTCCTGCTTGATGAAAGTGGGAATGAACCACTCTACTTGGTTGTGTTTTCCTAAATGCTGCTCATGCCTGGAAACAAAGACTAAAAAAAGCCACAAGGGATTTAGAGCCACACAGGGATTTAGAGCCACAAAGGGAATTTGAGCCACTAAGGGAGCGAAGCACCAGCGGCGGCGAAGCAGAAGCGGCGGCGAAGCAGCGGCGGCAAAGCAGCGGCGGTGTCGTATCAGCGGGCGGCGGCCGTCGGAGCAGCAGCGGCACGCTCTGTCTCTCTCTCTCTCTCTCTTTCTCTATCACTCACTAGGGCCTGATGGTGGTGGAGGAGGCGAGATGGTGGTGGTGAGATGGAGGTGGTGGTGGCGGCTAGGTTAAGAGAACAGAGAGAGAGAGAGAGAGCTCCGATGGAGAAGATGAGGACTTTTGTCTACAGAGAGAGAGCGGCTGTTTAGGGTTTATCATTGTCCTTGGTCTTTAAAAACTGCTTTTTTCATCTCTATGATTTTCATTTTGCTTCCATTTTCGTCCCTCCATCCAACTCTGCTAAAATAAGGTGTTAACTCATCCAAAAAAATACAAGTTTGGTCATTATGGTATACAAATTCTTACATCTTTATCATTAAATTACATAGTTTACATTTTTTACAATTTACTTTTTCTTTATTTATTATACTTTATCAAAGACATTTATTATTCATTTAAGTATATTGTATATTTTAAAAATTATTATACCTTTAATTATAAAAATAATCAAATAACTTCATTAAAATTATTGATAAGACACGATATTTTATTAAATGCACTTTACTCTCAACATTCCATATTTTTTTAGAACTTTATCTTTTATTAATTAATAAAATTTGTTAATTATTTAAATTATACACAACCACTATTATCTTTTATTAATTAATCAAATTTTATCAATTTAAATATTAAACAAAAAGTGTGCGTATTAAATTACAATGTGTACACACTTTTCTTTTAACTAATTGAAAAATAAATGTCTTAACACACACATACACACATTTGATCAAAATAGCGGTTTTGTGTATGTGTGTGTGTTTGCTTAATTAAATATTAAACAAATTTGATTAATTAATAAAATATATATTTTAAATAAATATATGGAAAGTCGGAGTAAAATGCATTTAATAAAAACAACAACTAATTGTTATAGAATAAAACTATTTTTTTTCTTGAATTTTATTAAACTTCTTACAATGGTAATTTAAATTAAATAAAAAACATTAATAAATAAAATATATTAACTTTAAGAGAATTTACCTAAAACTTTGAAAAAGTATCATGTACTTATCAATAATTTTAATGAAACTGTTTGATTATTTTTATAGTTAAAGCTAGAGTAAATTATATCCCATGTCCTGTGGTTTGGTCAAAATTCGGATTTGTTCCCTATTTTGAAATAAGTACACCAACGATCCCTGTGGTTGTCATTTTGTTTCACGTCGGGTCCCTGTCACTAACTCTGTTAAATACAATCCGTTTAATCCGTTTTTAACAAAATATATATAGGGGTGGTATCGGGTACAAACCAACTAGTTTGTACAAACTCGTACAAACCATACCTAGCTTCATGATTTTGTAAATTTGGCTTCATGAATGTATATATATATATATTTTGGCTTCATGAATATATAATTTGGCTTCATGAATATATCATTTGGCATTTTTAACTAATTTTTTTACAAAAATAAGGGTATTTTAGGGTATTTTTGTAAAAAAATTAGTTAAAAATGCCAAATGATATATTCATGAAGCCAAATTATATATTCATGAAGCCAAAATATATATATATATACATTCATGAAGCCAAATTTACAAAATCATGAAGCTATATATGGTTTGTACGAGTTTGTACAAACTAGTTGGTTTGTATTTGATACCCAGCCTATATATATATATATATATATATATATATATTTGTATTTGTATACATGGGAAAAATCGACCCACTTGTACACAGGAAAAAACACGACCCACCGGTCACCTTCTCCGGCCTCTTCTCCGACCACCCCTTTCCCCCTCTTCATTGCTAGATGGATAAAGCTTCGATAATCAAAGATACAATCGATTATATTCAACATTTGTATGAGCAAGAGAGAATTATTCAAGGGGAAAGAATGGAACTGGAATCATGAAAATCGGAATCTGGTGTATTTGATTTGGATCAGGAGGCGGAGTTTATGTCTTGTGAAAGATCAAAGAAGAAATAAATGGAACAATCTCCAGATTCAAGTAAATCAAGGGCCTCTCCTGTTGAAATTCTTGAAGTAAGTATAGTAATTAATTCTTCTACTCACTGCCAACATCACTGCTTTTTTAGAAACCATTTTCAAGACTCTCTTCCTTCAGGATTCATTCTCTCTCTCTCTCTCTCTCTATATATATATATATATATATATATATATAATTTGATAAATATTTATTTAAATGGTAAGATGATTTTCTCATATGCATATAACTAAAAAGAAATTGTTTGGTTCGATCGAGCATCCACAACGGTTTTCATCAGGTTTTTATAAGATTCTTTCATGTTACTATATATATCAGAAGGTGAAAATGGTTTTTTTTTAACATAAAAATTGGTTGCAGACTTGCAGGTGGTGAGGAGATGTTTAAAAATGTGTCTTGAGTGTGTATAAAAACGTGTGTGTTAGGGATGGTATGGAGATGATTTATGTATATACATGTGAGGTGTTTTAATATGGGTTGCAGGTTCTGAGATAAGAGAGAGGGAGAGAAAAAAACATGAGTTACAGGTTGTGAGTTCACCGGAGAAGATGACCTGAGATGGAGAAGATGACTGGAAGTGTGTGTGTGTGTGTGTGTGTGAGAGAGAGAGAGAGAGAGAGAAGGGGTTGTGATTGAGGTTGAGGGAGGAGTGAGGGAGTGACACTTATCTTATTTTTAGTGGAGATTAAAATCTTTTAAGTTTTGTTATAAAAGGTTTTTATTAAATGTATAAAAACACCAAAATGTTCCTGAAGTTAACGAGGTTAACAGACTTGTATCAATTCTATTAGTGGCAGGGACCCGACGTGAAACAAAATGGCAACCACAAGAATACCTAGTGTACTTATTTCAAAATAGGGACCAAAGCCAGATTTTGACCAAACCACAGGGACCTGGGATGTAATTTACTCTTAAAGTATAATAAATTTGAAAATATATAGTATAATTAATTGAAAAATAAATGTCATTGATGGAATATAATAAAGAAAGAACTAATAAATGGAAATTGTGTAAACTATGTAACTGAAAATAAAAATGTAAAAATTAGTATACCACAAGGATCAAATATGTAATTTTTTTGGATGAGTTAACACCATATTCTAACAAAGTTGGATGGAGGAACGAAAATATAAGCAAAATAGAAAGTACATGGATGAAAAAAAGCATGGTTCTTTCTCAAGCAACAACGGGTTTTATTTTAAAAGCATGGTTCTTTCTCAAGCAACCACGGGTTTTATCTTGAACACACAAGTTTTATCTCTCGATCTCAACCTATGGAGTTCAAAACATATTAAGATTAAGATTTCAACAGGACTAAGGTTTACTCGGTATATCTCTATCCCCTTTCTCACCCTAGGCATGCAATTTCTAGTTCTAGTTAACAATTAATTCTCTCGAACTTAATTGAAAACAACAAAACAATTGGAAGCTACCTAAACTCACAAAAGCATTAAAAACCAAATCACATGCTTCATTAATTAGGAAAACTGATAAAAGTCTCAAGTTACATGTTTATAAGCTTAAACCAAATTCATTCCAACCCCCAACATCTAGAATTTAGTTCATGTTGGTGGTGGATTCAAACACAAAGAAAGAAGATGGAAAAACGTGTGCAAACATAATGAATATGGAAACGATGAATGTAATGGTGACTCCCTTCTCGTGTGCTCGTATCTACTTTACGTGTTGAACGTGACTCCAATCGATACTCTATCGTGGCTCCAAAAGCTCCGAAAAACCTCTGAAAATCGCCCCTTAACTGCTCCCGTTCGTCGTGTGAGAGCTGTGCGAAGAATGACCTAAAATCCGGAAAAACGCCAAACTTATTGGCTGAAACAGAGAGTTACGCTACTTGTCCCGCGGTTTGCAAACTTATTACCAGTTATTCCGTATAATGAATACCCAATCTCTAAAAATCACCGTTGTTCTTTCGTAAGCAACAACGGGTTTTACCTTGAAAACATAAGTTTTATCTCTCGATCTTAACCTATAGAATTCAAAGCACATTAAACTCAAGATTTTAATAGGACTAAGGCTTACTTGGTATATCTCTATCCAATTTCTCACCTTAGGCATGCAATTTCTAGTTCTAGTTACAATTAATTCTCTCGAACTTAATTAGAAACAAACAAAACAATTGGAAGTTGGCCAAACTCACAAAAACATTAAAAACTCAAAGCACATGCTTCATTAAATAGGAAAAACTGATAAAAGTCTCAAATCATCTGTTCATAAGTTTAAACCAAATTCATTCCAACCCCCCAACATCTAAAGATTAGTTCATGTTGGTGGTGGATAAAAACGTAAGAAAAGGAAGAAGAATAGTGTGTGTAAACATGATAATCGTGAACGTGATGAAAGTAATGGTGAACTCTCTTCTCTCGGCTCTAATCCGCTTTGCGTGGTGAACGTATCCTCAATCCGTCCTCTATCGTGGCTCCAAAGTGTGTGAAAACCCTCTGAAAATCGCCCCTAAGCTGCTTGTCGTCGTCGTGTGCAAGCTCTGCGAAGAATGACCTAAAATTCGGAAAAACGCCAAACTTATTGGCTGAAACAGAGAGTTACGTGACTTGTCCCGCGGTTTGCAAACCGCGTGGCAAGTCGCCCGGTTTTCTGATGGTGTTTGGGTCAGCTTCGGGTCCTGGTTCGGGCACGGGTCTTGGGCTTGGATCTTGGGCTTCCGTTGGGCTTCGTTTTGGCTCGTTTTGGGCTCTTTTTAGCTTCTTTTCTCGATGATTACTGCCTTTTAAATAACTTGCACATTTCACTAAATAAAGCGTAAAATCTCGCCTTTTTGCTAGAACACAAGCCAATCTCATTGGATTGAGGACCGAAAATAACGCCAAAAAGTGGCGTTATCAACAACCCCAAACCGAGCGTTGCTTGTCCCCAAGCAAATTAGCGATAAAATAGAATAAAAGCACACATCAGTGAAATATAATAACTACACAACTCTCAATCGGTACCATGTAATGCACTGGTGATTTCCCATACCCGTGAATGCTTATCTCACTCTCGCCTCATCCTTATTCTGATTAATCTATGGCCTTCCATTGTAAGTCGAACCCGTGACTGCTCCGATTACATTAAGGTTGTTCTAGGTCCAGACATACTAGGGAAAACATTTCGCCTCGACCCTACCTCACAGGATACTCTCATTTCGCTCGAACCTAGGTTGTCGCACATGTTGTCATGTATAGGAAGTTATGTACAAGAATACTCAAATATTACATGACAACTCTAATGAAAGACGCACAAATGTCCAAAAATTTGATCTCAGGAAGGAATCAAGTAGCAAGACAAGGACTATCGGTAAAGGTGGTCGTATACCCTAATCACGTTTTCCAGAAGATCATCCAGGTCTTTACAAGGGTTGTAACGGAGCTAAGGTACTGGCTAAGAATTGAAGGGTAAAACGGTTCAAAGATCCTTGGTGTGTCAACTTTAGCAATTCTGAACCTTCTAGCTTTATTTTCTATCATTTGGCCCTCTTTGTCACTGCTGGAGTCGCTCTGACTCTCTTATTTTCTGCTACAGAGAAATAACTAAACTAACTGGGTTTTTTTTGGAACAACATTGGCTCTCTTTATTTGGCTTGTATTCTTTCTTTTCCGCTCTATCTTTCGTAGTTCATTACCGCCTTTGATTGACACACTTTCGGATAAAGGCTGGCTACGGCTTTCGGCTAAGGTTTAATGACGGGTTTGAAACGAACAAAGTGAGTGTTTGGCTACAAACTTGGGTTATGGGTACACACAAATGGGTAAAAAGGTACGATAAGGAACTCAAAAAAGTGTATATGAATTAAGTGTTTAAATCCCTCGAAATGAAAAACGTCTCTTAGGATCAAATCTCACTAATGGGTGGTCTCCACTAATGTCCCTAGTCATGTCCTTTCCTAGTCCTTCCCTAATGGTCACGTTACTATCACAAGATTCTTCCAACAATGGTCGGTCTCAATCATTCAAAATAAAATTTTTAGCTAATGCGATCTAAGCATGCATAGGTGCGAGAAATCTATGTGCATAAACGTGGGCCCGATTAGGCAACCCCAAACCTTACCCACACATTGTCCCCAATGTGCGAGTGTCGGCGTAGGCGATACTAAGACAAGTATCGTTGTGCGGTTATTACAGGTATTAGACAGGCAACACATAACATTAAAGCACAAATCTCAAGAGTAAGCCCATTTAAATATGAAGCTTTCAGCCACCCCAAACCTAGGCTGTGGCCTAGGTTTGTCAAATAAAGCCAACCCCAAACCTCGGTGAAACCGAGGTTTGCACAGGGAAAAAAAAGTGAGTGTGTAGATGTTAAAAAAAATGAGGCACCCCAAACCTAAGTGAAACTTAGGTTTGTTGCATCTCGTTTGACTAATAAGGGAGACACAACATCATACACCACTCGTTACATACAGAGTTAGAACATACATGTTTGCCCAGACGGAGGAGATCCTCATGAAAGATTGGAGCGCCCAGTTGGAAGACATCGGAGAAGGCGGAGAAGGGAATTGCAAAAACAAAAGAAACAAAGCAAAAGACGAGAGAAAGCAAGGAAAACTAAAACACAAAGCAAGATAAGGAAAACACTGCACGAGAAACGATGAAAAGCAACAGGAAACCGCGCGGTTTGGCGCACTGTTTGGAAACCGCGGCATAAACCGCGTAAGCTCCTGTTTCAGAAATCCTCCAGAGACACCCACGGTTTTCCGCGCGGTATGGAAGCCGCGGAATATACCGCGTATGTCCCTGTTTCAGTTTTTTTTTGTAAATAAAATCACTCAAAAACAGAAAATAAAAGAAAACGCAAACTTCGGTGGGTTGCCTCCCCCCAGCGCCTTGGTTTCGGTCGTGGCTCGACCTTCTTCCCGATCACTCCTTCAGCTTTCCTTGATCATCCGGCTCCTTTTCACTTTTGCCTCTTTCCCTCTCGAACATCTTGAATACCATCTTCTCGCCACCAACCCTCAGGGTCGTCTCTCCTTCCTCCATATCTATCAGTGCTCTGCTCGTGGCCAGAAAGGATCTTCCCAATATCAGCGGGACTTCTTCATCCTCATCTATGTCGATCACCACGAAGTCCACCGGAAAGTAGAACTTACCAACCTTGATCAATACGTCCTCTACCACTCCATACGGATATATTATCGATCTGTCCGCGAGTTTAAGGGTCATGTACGTTGGTTTCACCTCTCCCAAGCCAAGTTTCCTGAAAATAGATAAAGGCATTAAGTTAATACTACCTCCTAAATTACACAATACCTTATCAAAAGAAAGATTCCCAATTTGAATAGGGATCGAAAAACTCCCTGGATCTTTGAGCTTCGGGGGAAGCTTGTTCTGAATGATGGCACTACACTCTTCAGTAAGTGTAATGGTGGACTGGTGCTCGATTGCCCTTTTCTAGGATAGGATCTCTTTCATAAACTTGAGGTACGTTGGCATTTGAGCAAGTGCCTCCGCTAATGGGATGTTGATGTGAAGCTTCTTGAATATGTTGAGGAATTTCTTGAACTGTTCCTCATCCTTGCGTGCCTTCACTCGATTTGGAAATGGTAGCGGTGGCACGAACAGTTTGACTACCGGCTTGACCGGTAATTGCTTTAGGACCCTTGATTGCTCCTTCTTTTTCTCTTCATCCTCCGGGTTTTCCTCCATCTCAAACTCTTTCTCGGATTCCAACTCGTCCACTTCTATGGTCTCAACCTCTTTCTCTTTAGAATCGGTTTCCTTTGATGGCGGTTCTCGTGTAGGCTCTCCATTCAGCTCCTTGCCACTTCTTAGATAAATGGCATTACATTCTTCTCGGTTTTTCCTCTCGGTTTGACTCGGCAAGGTTCCGGGGGGTCGGTTTTCTAGGGCTTCCGAAATCTGCCCCACTTGCATTTCTAGAATTCTGATGGATGCAGTGTTCTGATCGGTTGCAGCTTTTACCGTATTAACCGTGCTCGCTAAGTCTCCAACCGTGCTGTCCATCTTGGTCATGAACTTTATCATCATGTCTTCCAGTCCAGGTTTCTTCTCCATGGATGGCCCCTCATTGAAGTTCCTTTGGTTGAAATCTGGAGGACGGTAAACATTGTTAGCATTAGAAGAATTAGAGAAGTTAGAAGAATTACATTGCTGTTGTTGACCGGGTTGACTCCATGAGAAGTTTGGGTGCTTCTTCCACCCCTCATTGTAGGTATTCGAGAAAGGATCGTTCCTCGGTTGGTTGTACCGGTTTTGTAAGAACTGGACTTGCTCGGGTTCATCCGGACTACCTCCTTTCAGATGGTTCGTGATCACAGCTAGTTGAGCTTTTATTTCCTTTAGCTCATCCGATTCTTGAACACTCGCAACTCTTCTAACAATTGATCTTGGAGTAGAAAAACTATGTTCGGCTAAGTTCTCGATTAAGGCGACTGCTTCTTCATATGTCTTCTCCATTAGGGCTCCACCCACTGCAGCAGTGATATCATTCTTGAACTGCGGGTGAAGGCCTCCAAAGAAGGTTTGGATGATTACCCAGCCGTGTAACCCGTGGTGAGGACACTTTTTCAACATATCCTTATATCTCTCTCATGCCTCGTATAAGGTCTCTTGGTCCCATTGCGCGAAGTGAGTAATTTCGGCCATTAGCTGAGCAGTTCTTCCCGGTGGGAAGAATTTCTGGAGGAATGCGGCCTTCAAGTCTTCCCATGTAGTGATCTGATCCGCTGGTAGGCTCTCTATCCAAATTTCAGCTCTACCCTTGAGTGAGAATCTGAACAGTCTTAGCTTGATGGCATCCTCGTTCACCCCATTGATTTTGAACGTGTTGCATATCCTCTCAAATGCATGAAGATGTGCATGAGGATCTTCTGTCGGGACCCCTCCGAACTGGTTTTGCTGTACCATGACAATGGTACTTGGTTTAATTTCGAAGTAGTTCGCCCCAGTAGTGGGCGGTTGGATGCCTATGCGTGCGGCTGCCACGTTTGGATTGGCAAATGACCGCATCGGAACTCTCGCCGGAAGAGGTGGAGGTGGGTTGTTAACAGGTTTCTCGTCGCCCATCTTTAATTGCTTTTGGGCTTTGGATGCTTTACGTATCTGGCGGGTGGTTCTTTCGATCTCCGGATCAAGTGGTTCGATTTCCTTCCCTCGGGTCTTCCTTGGCTTAAACCAATTAGTACCTGAAAAGAAAGTCGGTAAAGTTAGTAATCCAGAAACTGAAAGTGATGGAACAAAGTAAATAAATAAATAAAAAATGTTCAATGTAATAGCGCTTATAGCTGGTAGTGCTATCAGTTGCAACTAGTTACCCGGCAACGGCGCCAAAAACTTGATAGGCATGTTTACACCCCCCTAAATCTTACCGCAAGTGTACGGGTCGAAATCAAGTAATAGTACTGAAAGTACGAGTATCGAACACAGGGAACTAGGAACTAAGTATCACAATGACTATAAACTCTATTAACTGAACGATCACAATTTTGAGTGGTTGATATGAACTTAATTAATTACAACTAATTAAATCACAAACGGGACAGTAAAAAACTTAAGAAACATTGATAGAGAAAACAGTTGAGGGTTGAAAATCCTAAGGTTTTCACGTACAAACAATTGACTCAAACCAATTACCAGTTATTCCGTATAATGAATACCCAATCTCTAAAAAACACCGTTGTTCTTTCGCAAGCAACAACGGGTTTTACCTTTAAAACATAAGTTTTATCTCTCGATCTTAACCTATAGAATTCAAAGCACATTAAACTCAAGATCTTAATAGGACTAAGGCTTACTTGGTATATCTCTATCCAATTTCTCACCTTAGGCATGCAATTTCCAGTTCTAGTTACAAATAATTCTCTCGAACTTAATTGGAAACAAACAAAACAATTGGAAGTTGGCCAAACTCACAAAAGCATTAAAAACTCAAATCACATGCTTCATTAAATAGGAGAAACTGATAAAAGTCTCAAATCATCTGTTCATAAGTTTAAACCAAATTCATTCCAACCCCCAACATCTAAAGATTAGTTCATGTTGGTGGTGGATAAAAACGTAAGAAAAGGAAGAAGAATAGTGTGTGTAAACATGATAATCGTGAACGTGATGAAAGTAATGGTGAACTCCCTTCTCTCGGATCTAATCCGCTTTGCCTGGTGAACGTATCCTCAATCCTTCCTCTATCGTGGCTCCAAAGTGTGTGAAAACCCTCTGAAAATCGCCCCTAAGCTGCTTGTCGTCGTTGTGTGCGAGCTCTGCGAAGAATGACCTAAAATCCGGAAAAACGCCAAACTTATTGGCTGAAACAGAAAGTTACGCGACTTGTCCCGCGGTTTGCAAACCGCGTGGCATGTCGCCCGGTTTTCTGATGGTGTTTGGGTCAGCTTCGGGTCTTGGTTCGGGCGCGGGTCTTGGGCTTGGATCTCGGGCTTCCGTTGGGCTTCGTTTTGGCTCTTTTTGGGCTCTTTTTAGCTTCTTTTCTCGATGATTACTGCCTTTTAAATAACCTGCACATTTCACTAAATAAAGCGTAAAATCTCGCTTTTTTCCTAGAACACAAGCCAATCTCATTGGATTGAGGACCGAAAATAACGCCAAAAAGTGGCGTTATCAGGCATGCACATATTTCTCAGTTGCTTGAGCTTTAGCCACGAACTTGGCAGAGATGGTCATCATTCTGCTGAGAACGTCTTTCCTATAGTCTCCCATATAGGCTCTTGTGATTGGGAGATCATTAGGACGAGCAGGGGCAGGTGCAACAGAAGTAGGAATGGGATTAGCAGGAATAGCAGCAGCAGAAGTCTATGTGGAAGTTGATGAAAGATTTGAGATTGCAGCAGAGATTGACCTTTGTATTATCTCTGTCAGAGCGTTGATGTTGGCCTCTGAGAGATTGACAGAAGGAGGAATGGTATCTCTGTTGGAGCTTTCCCTCTGACAGGTACTCAGTTGGTCTTTCAGCGCAGTGATCTCTGACTGCAGCCCTTGAGATTCTTCAGAACTCTTCTTCTCAAGACTTTCCAATTTTGTGCTTGTCTCTGCTAGCTGATCCTTTACACCTTTTAATTCAATTTTCAAGGCCTCATCTGCAACAACCCTTTGATCAACAACACCTGTGGTTGTAAGTTTATACTTATTCAAGGAGTTTCTGATCTCAGAACAAAAGTTTGTGAACTCTACTTTTGTAATGAATTAAGAGGGGGTAATCTTGGGGTCAACACATGACTCCAAGTTTCTCTCGAGTCCTGAGAGGCCTCCTGTCAGGGCTTCATTTAGGTTGACTCTGGGAGGACTTCCACCCGATCCTTGATGTTCTCACAGAGGAGAATCATCTATGGGTGTATAGTTTTCTTCAGCTCTCTCATCCTCAGAATCTGAGAGATTGAAGTAAATGTGGGAGTTGGTATTGTGATCTAGGCAATCCAATCCTTGTGCAACTAGGCTTTCATATTGTCTCTGTGTTGGACAATCCCTACAGGTAAACCTGAAGTTACCCAAAGATCTAAGTTGTTCCTCCTTAGATAGATGAGCCACAGAGGAATCATCGTGTGAGTTTAGCCTTTTGTTATCCTGGGGTGAATGGATAACTCTATCAAACTGGCTTCCCCGGCTGTGTGCACATCAGAGGTATGAATGACAACCTCTGACGAGTTAGGCTAGTTAGGGTTCGAGGTGTGCACCTTTGTTTCAATGTCCATTTGGTCTAGATCACCATGGACAGATTGTGCGCTTGCACTGGGAATTGGGGTAGGTGTCCTAAAATGCATGTGTGTGTTCACTCGAACATTTTCTTCTACTCTCACATTTCCCTCGACTCCTACGGGGTTAGAAGACTCAGAGTTCATATCACTCGACTCACTTGCTTCAGAGGAGGACGAACTCTCTGCTCCTCCCTCTGAAGCTTCTGCTTCTCCCTCAGAGACAGACCCCTCTGAGGGTGCTCTGTCATTATTGACTACTTCCTCCTCCACTTCTCTCTCTGAGGCAGACCCCTCTGTGGGTACTCTATCTTCGAGCATTTCCTCTTCTTCTTCTGAGGACTTATAGATTTGTGGCTCCGGACCTAAATATGTTGGGGATCTCACCCCAGGTTCTTCAGGTTGAGCAACATGTCTATAGTTGGGGACTCTGCGAGTTAGAGGGTACGTACTTGACTTGGTTGGCTTGAAGGATGCCATGGTCCATACTGGAGTAGGCGCTCCATCTTGAATCAATTGAAGCTTATCGAACGCTGCTCTAATGGCCAGGCTTATTATCCTTGGTAACATGATTTTTTTTAGAGCTTTGTCTACTCCAACATGTTTCCCTCTAGCCAATGCCTTGGTCTTGTTCTCCACTACTGTCAAAAGTTCCTCATATATAATGGATGCATAGTCAAAGTGTCTTGCAAAGAATAGGCCATACATGATCTTCATGATAGCAGGGCTGGTCTGGTCTAGACTACCAGACTTGGATGTGAGGGTACGGTTAATAGTAGAGAACATGAAGTTCCAGATTGGGGGTTAACACTTTCTCTTGAATGCACTGAGTTTGTTGATTTCTTCGTTGTAACCCAGAAATTTGATAAACTCCACAAGTATGGATTTCTCTGGTGGGATTTCGTAGGTTGGAATTTGTAGTTGTCCAGGGGTTTGGATGTTGAAAAGTCTCTGGATTGTTCTTGGGTGAATCCTGACGACTCATGCTCCTCCACGAGCTCCAGCATCAACCTTCCCCATAATTCCTTCTTGTTTCTCAACATACTGACAAGTAGTCCACCATTGTTGCACGTAGACCTGTGGCATGTTGGTGTCGGCCTTTGTTAGGGCAAGAAAACGTTCTGATCGGTGGAAAAACTCTAAAATGACATGATAGAGTGGTTTATAATGTGTAAAGTCAATATTCATTCTGTAGTTGTTGCCATTGAAGAGGTATGGTTGGATGTCGATATGATCGACAGGTGCTACACGGCTAGATTCTGCTGAGTTTTGTGCTGCCATTGTTGCATGTTTTGGAACTTGAAGAACACAAAGGGTTTATGATTGCAGGAAGAGAGGGAAAAAGCTAGGGATTCAGATGATTTGAACACATAAAGAGTGAAATGGTTTTGAAATGGGTTTTTATACTCTATCCATTCTCAGGGGTTACGATGGAAGGTACTCCAGTGTCAGATAGTGGAACGTAGTCTTGGTGGGACGGGGTTACAGGCTATTGTCAGTTGGCTAATCAGAGAATGCCACGTGTGTCTTGGAACTGAAAACTTTTCTGAGATGGAACCGTCACTGTTAGGATTTAGCAAGTGACAGGTGGTTGAGGCTCAGAAATAACCCACACCCAGATTCCACATTTCTCAGAAAATGCACAAGGCATTTCAAAATGGCAGAGCTTTGTTGAGAAAGCCCTTCTATCATCCTGACTCTGTTGAGTGTCTTCTCTGATATCATCATAAGTAACCCTTTTCACACGTTTCACCTTGTATTACCCAAAAATCATTAAAAATCCTACTTCTGGTGTGGAAAGAATCAGTGAGTTCTTTAATACACAATTGGCCTTAGAGAGTGTCACATAGGCCCGATGTTGATGTTAGAGGCTCTGATGAAGTCTTAGAGACCTATTTCTGAAGAAAAGTTCAGAGATATAATCAAAGTAGTTTTCATCAGAATAGGTTTTCCCTTCTTCAAAAAGCTTTCCTTTTAAGTACCCAAGCCAAGTCATAATGTTGAAAGAATTTATTCTTTTGACTTGCTCCCCCTTGAATGATGGACTATCACTCAACAACCTTTTAAAACTTCCTTTAAAAAAGATGAGCTTATTTCTCAGATTTGAATTTTTGAGCTCCCCCTCAAAGTGTGCAGGGTTTAAAAATATTTACACAAGAGAATGTACATGAAACAAACAAAGGAGTCTCTGATGGACAGATCAGAGGCTCTGAGAACAAGAAAATGTTGAAAGCATGCTAACAGAGCTCTGAGAGGACCAACATAGGCTCTGACAAAAAATGTATTGCCTAATAACTCTTATCAGAGACTCTGAGGTGGATGTCAGAGGCTCTGATGTTTTTTCCAGAGATTAGGAAGACATATTGAGCATACCCATCTTGCTGATCATGAAATTAAATTTTCTTTCATCAAGGGCTTTTGTGAACAAATCAGCAAGTTTGAAGTCAGTTGAAACAAAATACATTTCAATTGTTCCGTTTTCAACATGATCTTTGATAAGGTGGTACCTTATATCAATGTGCTTTGTCTTGGAGTGTTGAACTAGATTTTCTATGATTGCTATTGCACTCTTGGAGTCACAGAGGATTAGAAATATGTTGTACTCAAGACCATAATCTCTGAGTTGAGTTTTCATCCATATTACTTGTGAACAACAACTGGCTGCAGCAACATATTCTGCTTTTGCTGTAGAAGTTGACACACAGTTTTGCTTATTGGATGTCCAACTCACAAGTTTATCTCCAAGTAGCTGACAACTTCCAGAAGTACTCTTTCTGTCATTCCTACATCCTGCATCCTCCATAATCTAAATCTTTATATGCTACAAGCTCAAAGCCAGAGTTAAGAGGATACCAGAGACCCAAGAATTGAGTCCCTTTGAGATATTTAAATATTCTTTTGACAGCAGACAAATGAGATTCCTTAGGATTTGCTTGAAATCTAGCACAGAGATAGGTTGCAAACATTATGTCAGGTCTGCTTGCTGTTAAGTACATAAGTGATCCTATCATGCCTCTGTAGGTCTTGACATCCACAAATTGACCATCTGGATCGTGGTCAAGTTTAACTCCAGTGGCAACAAGGGTTTTCATTGGATTTGAGTTGTTAAGCTTGTATTTTCTTAAAATATCAGAGACATATTTGGATTGGCTTATAAAAGTGCCTCTGATAGACTGTTTTACTTGTAAACCAAGGAAGAATGAAAGTTCTCCCATCATGCTCATTTTGAATTCACTTTTCATCAACTCAGAAAACTTATCACGGTACTTTTGATTTGTAGACCCAAAAAATAATGTCATCAACATATATTTGTACCAGAAGTATATCATTTTTATATCTCCTAAAGAATAAGGTAGTATCTACAGTACCTTTCTAAAAGTGGTTAATCAACATAAAAGTAGAGAGAGTTTCATACCAGGCTCTAGGGGCTTGTTTAAGGCCATACAAAGCTTTGTCAAGCTTGTACACATGGTTTGGAAACTCTGAACTTTCAAAACCTGGAGGTTGCTGGACATAAACTTCTTCATGTAATTTGCCATTCAGAAAGGCAGATTTTACATCCATCTGATAAACCTTGAATCCTTTGTGGGTTGCATAAGCTAGAAAGATTCTGATGGCTTCTAGCCTAGTAACTAGAGCAAAGGTTTCATCATAATCAATGCATTCTTCTTGGCAATATCCTTTGGCAACCAATCTGGCTTTGTTTCTGATGATGATCCCATCCTTATCTATCTTATTTCTGAAAACCCACTTGGTTCCAATGGCATATTTGTCTTTTGGGAGTGGAACCAAGGACCAAACTTTATTTCTTTCAAACTCCATAAGCTCTTCTTGCATTGCCTCTATCCAGTTTGGTCATCAAGGGCTTCAGAGACCTTCTTTGGCTCTATCATGTTCAAAAAGTTTACAAAGAAAGCCTCATTAATTGTGGTTGACCTTGTCTTCACACCATCTTCAGGAGCACCAATGATTTGATGATGGGGGCGATCCTTTGTCCATCTTGTCATGGTAGCATGGACATGAGGTGGTGTCTGTGCTTTTGAAGAAAAATGGTGATTGACAGCTTCAGAGCTCTGAGATTGGCACCAGGGCTCTGAGGCATACAGCTCTGAAGAGTGGCTTCATTTCTCTGTAGAGTGCCAACAGGGCTCTGTGAAGGTGAACTTTCATAAATGGAATTTCTTCCAATGTTTGTCATCAATGGTGATGATGGTTCTTGTTCAGGTTCTTCTTCCTCAGACTGTTGTCTTGAGCTTTCTTCTTGAATTGGACATGTAGTCAAGGAAGTAGATGGTGAAGTATTTGAAGGACCTGACAGAGATGTACCTGATTATTGGTGTGCTTCGGAACCTTGAAATTGATTGCCTTTGTTGATGAGCTCAGAGGAATCTTCATCATCAAAGAAATCATTGAATATCAAACTGATATTCTCTTCTCTTGTTTTTGAGGAACTGGGCTCCTCTGTGATATGTATCCTCTTTGATGGTTGGCTTTCAGATATACTTGATGTTATGTCATCAAAGGACACATTGATGCTTTCCAGAATGACCTTTGTTCTGATGTTGTAGACTCCACAGGCTTTTAAAGTTAGAGAATATCCAATAAATTTTCCTTCATCAGCCTTTCTGTCAAATTTCCCAAGCTGATCTCTGTCATTCAGGATGTAGCATCTGCAGCCAAAAACATGAAAGTACTTCACATTTATCCTTCTGTTGATGAGTTCATAAGCAGCCTTTTTGAATCTCTTCACAATGATAGCTCTGTTTTGGGTAAAACAGGCTGTTGAGACTGCTTCTGCCCAGAAGTTGGTTGGGAGATCTGATCCTGCTAGCATGGTTCTGGCAGCTTCTACCAGAGTTCTGTTTCTTCTGTCAGCAACGCCATTTTATTGAGGAGTTCTGGCAGCAGAGAAGTTCTTAGAAATGCCCTCTTCTGCTAGGTATGATTCAAGTCTTACATTCCTGAATTCTGTTCCATTATCACTTCTCAGCTTCTGCGCCTTTAAACTTAGCATAACCTGAATCCTTCTCAACAAATTTATTAGTACCTCTGGGACATCAAATTTTGCTCTGAGGAACTCAACCCAAGTATATCTGGAATATTCATCAATAAGTACCAGAATATATTTCTTGCTAGAAAGACTTTGCACAGAGATGGGACCATAGAGATCCACATGCAACATGTACAAAGGTCTAGGACAATTATGATCACTCTTTGTTCTGTGTGAAGCCCTTTTGATCTTACCCATTTCACATGCAGGCCAAGATGGTCTCTGTCAAACTTTAGAAGTGGTAATCCTTTTACGAAATTTAGTTTCACAAGCTTGTCAAGATTTAAAAATTTTAAGTGTGCAAATCTTTTGTGCCAGGGCCAGGCATCTTCTTTGTTCAAAGAAACTAAACAAAGTCTTTTTGTGTTAGATTTTTTATTTGGATTGAAATTCATTTTATAAAGATTGCCTTTTCTATCAGCTCTGAGCAGTTCTTGACCAGACTCTGAAACTAACAGAGAACAATACTTCTTCTTAAAGTTGACATCAAAACCATGGTCACAAAGTTGACTTATGCTAAGCAAATTATGATTTAACCCTTCTACATACGCAACTTTAGAAATTGATACTCCACCATTGGTTAAAACCCCATAACCTCTAATTTTCCCTTGCCCATCTCCTCCAAAGGTTACTGCACCTCCCATTTTCTCTTTGAATGAGGTAAGTAGATCCTTAGTTCCAGTCAAGTGCCTTGAACATCCAGAGTCCAAGTACCATATTTGCACACACTGTTTCTGCAAGATAGATTAGGCTTTCTTAGGTACCCATTGCATGATTGGTCCTTTCTTGTTAGACTTGGGTTCAACAGACTTACCTTCTGGCTTTCCAATCTGGGATGGTTTGCCAGAGTCTTTTCCATGCACCTTTTGAAGTCTGGTCTTAGAATTTATTCTTTCTTGTGACCAGTTCAGAATGCAGTGTGGACCATTGAGATGATTTTGCAGTTTCAACAAAAGCTTAAAATAGTTTCAATTAACAGAACATGGGAATGATTGATGCAAATTGTTGTTTTGATTCATCATCTTTGGATTATATGCCTTTCTCAAACTGAAATTTCTAGAATCAGAGGTCTTTACAAACTTCTTATCTAGAGGTGCTTTCTGAAAATTGGCATTCCTCTGATGATGTTGCTCTTTGGTCCAAAAAGATTGTTTTCCTCTGTGATTCATTGTAGAGTTGGGAGTAGGAGAGTCATTAACCTTCCATTTTCCTTTTTGTTCCGGAGTGAATCTTACAGGTTTATAAACACAAGGCACAGAGGTTTGATTGATTGAAGTAGTCATGGATTTCTCTTTCCTTTTCTTTTCTAACTCTTTAGAGGATAAGATTCTGACACCCATGTTTTTAAAATCAAGACATGATGGAATTCTGGATTGGTTCTTTGGAACAGAAATAACATTGTTTAAAATTCCAGATCCAACAAATGTCTGTTTTGGTTTCTGCAAGATATTCTTTGGTGCACAAAAATTTGCTCATCAACCTCTGAGTCAGAGTCAGAGTCTTGAAAGTCTCTGGAGGATCTGTCAGAGATGAGAGTCTCTGTGGGTTTCTGACATAAGCTTACTCTGTTGGAGTCAGAGAAGTTCAGATCTCTGATGGTGTAAGTTTTGAATTTTCTGAGCTTTGGTTTTAAGGCATCAGAAATGGAGTTTTCTTCAAGAACTCTTTTCAAATCCTCTTCAAATGTTGTTCTAATGTCCTCAGAGGTGGGAGAGAAGACTGGTGCTTCAGGGTTAAGTTCACTCTGACATTTGACTTCAGAGGGACCAACCACAGAAGTAGCAGACTTCTGTTCCTTAAAAGAGTTAAAGTTGAAGATCTCCTTTGGATCAAGGCTATTCACATGCTTAGAAATGATGATTTCTGCTTTTCCTTGATCATGAATTAACTTGAGAGATGGTTTCGTAACCTTTTCATGATTAGAGGTGTCATAGCTGACATTTCTGAAGTTCAGCCTCTTAGCCCTTGACCCTTCTGTAGTTTTTGTTCTTTTGAAAACACTGGTACCAGAGGATGCACAGTCAGGCATTTGGACTTTCCCAACACAGAAGGTTGAGGACAGAGATGTCTTCTTCCTTCTAGTGAAAGGATCTGTTGATCCAAACCCTCAGTGATTTGATAATGACCCTATCTTTTATACTTAGTGAAAATTGTAAGTAAACAATATGTATCAGAGTTTCACTATCGCTGATAAGTACTAATATCTTACAGTACCGCTGATAGGAACTCTTGCACTTTAGATTAAACATTCAGCGAACACTGTTCACCATAAATACTCGGATTCTGTTCAGTACTTATGGTGATCGCTGATAAGTTAGTTGTTTACTTATGATCCCTGAAGACAAGTTTCACGTCAACATAGGTTCTACGCTGAAGTCGAAGATCAAGCTCAAGAACCAGCGACAAGTCTCCTAATGAACTGATGCGGATCAGCGAAGACTCAGATTTGTCCACTCAACGTAAAGTATCAAGTACAAGACTTTAGCTATCGCTGAACTCTATCATTCGCTGATAAAGAATGATAGATCGCTGAATCAAAGAAAAGCTGATCATAAAGTCCTCCATACAAAGTACTTTTTGTCTTAACCACCCTTGCACGTCTCCGTACGATATGTCAGAAAAAGAACCTCCTTATTGTCTGAAATCGTACAACCACTCTGATACTACACTGTTAAAACATGCGGCTACTAAGGTTGTCAACAAAGGTCAATGACATGCAACCAATCAGCTGCTGCCACGTGTAATGTGTAAACTGCAATGCATTAAATGCATGCAGTATATAAGAAGAAGAACTCACTTCATTTTGATGTAACTTGCTAACTCTGGACAAGTTCATCCTTCTTATCTTGAGATAGGTTATTATTAGTAATTTCCTTCTCTTTCTTAGTGCAAGAAACTTAGTTTTCCAACTTGTTTAGATTTAGGTTTATCCTTAATCTTGTTTCCGCAACAAGCTGTAAATTGTTAATGATTTATCAATAAACAATTTAGAAAAGTAAAATCTGTGTGTTTGTATTCAACCCCCCCCCCCTTCTACAAACTTGTATAGCCCTTCGGGACCAACAAGTGGTATCAGAGCAGGTCACGGGATCGAATCCCATGGAGTGCATTATAATGCCAAAGGCATGCTGTGCAACCAAGAGTGCTGCAGATGCTGGGGGGGGGGGGGGGGGGGGGATTGTTGGGTCATTGACCAGCATCTCCCTAAATCGAAACGTAGCGCTGGCTGCTTAGCTATAAGGAAATAAGTTGCGCCTTCTCCACCAGCAATTGCTTTTGGCGTAGTGCTAAGCGCTTGGATCCTAACATGTGGTATCAGAGCGGATTTGTTTAATCTCATAAACAAGATCTAATCTATACTAAGATCTATCTTCCTTGCTATTTCTGAAAATGGCTACCAACACAAATACAAATTATATCGACAATGGTTCTCTTGCAAAACCCCCTAGATTCTCCAGAGATAATTTTAATCTATTGAAAAATAGGATGACTATCTTCTTAGAAGGTGTAGACCCTACTATGCCTTACTATCTTGAAAATGGCCCATTTATTCCTGTAAGAATTGATGTTGCAGTTCCAGCCGCTGAGAATAGACCTGCTATTCCAGAAAGGCTGGTTCCTAAGGAAGTTCATATGTGGACTGACGAAGATAAGAAGAAAGTGGCTATTGACACAAAAGCCAGATCCATACTATCCATGGCTCTTCCTGACGAAGTCTACCATTCTGTCATGAACCTGAAATCCTCAAAAGCCATGTGGGACACAATATGTGTTCAGTATGAAGGTACTGCTGAAGTCCAGGACTCTCGTAAGATCAACATGGTAAGACAGTATGAAAGTTTCATTTGTGGTAAGAATGAGACTCTCTCTGAAGTTCACCAACGTTTTAATTGCTTAATAATAGATCTGAAAACTGTTGGTAAGGAATATTCTAACTTTGAAGTGCTGACAAAGTTTCTAGAATGTTTACCTGAAAGTTGGGACAGTTATTCTATGTGTCTCAAGCTGTCAAAGGATCTAAGATCAATGACCCTTGCTACCTTATATGGCACGATGTTGAATCATGAGCAATCAAGCCATCTTAAGAAGAATCTTGTAAAAGATTCCAAAAGCACCCCTGTTGCTTTAATCTCAGAGGAACCTTCTACTCAGCGACCCGTAGTCACTATCACTGAGTTAGAAAGTAACTCTGAATGGTCATCAGATTCTGACTCTTCAGATGATGATGAATCTTTGGCTCTCCTAACTAAAAAGTTCAGGAGATTCGCCAAAAAGAAAATGTTTAGAAAGAACAAACCTCTTTCTATAACTGATAAGCCAAGATCATCAGCTCCTGTTGATAAGGCTACTGCTACTTGTTTTAACTGCGAAAAGATTGGACATTTCGCTAACGAGTGCAGGTCTAAAAAGGTCTCGAGAAACTCAGCGTTTCCCACGAAATCCTTTATTCCCAGGAATAAAGATGACAAATACGCTAAGATGAAAGAAAAGTATGCGAAGCTGAAAAGCTTTAAGAAGAAAGGCAAAGGCCTGATGGCTTACGATTGGGCTGCCTCTGAAGAAAAAGAATCATCATCTGACTCTGAGGATGATGAAGCCAATCTCTGTCTTATGGCAAAGATTGAAGATGAGGAAGAAAGTTCAGACATTCCCTCTACTTCAACCTCTGAAATTCAGGTATCACCTTCCTTCTTTACAAATATTGCAAATATTGATGAAGCTGATAGTCTGCGTAAAATCGATCTCTTGACTAGAAGTTTATACGAAGCCATGAATGGCAAAACTGTAGTTGAAAATCAAAACCTTGATCTCGCTGAACAGCTTAAAAACTGTCACCTTCAAATAGAAAATCTTTCTAAAATTGAAGAAGATTTTAAAGATCAAGTGCATTTAAATCAGCTAGTCAAAATCGAACGAGCAGAAGCTATAGCTGCATTGAAAGCTGAAAAAGCTACTGTTGAAGGATGATGTAATTCTTCAATAAAGATCATTGAGATAATTAAGTCTCAGATACCCCTGAGTGATAAACGTGGTCTCGGTTACAAATATGAAACTCAAGTATCAACCACTGATCGTTCCACGCTCTTATTTGGATCTTTCGTATCCTCAGTCGCTGATACTTTATCCTCTCAGTGTTCCTCGTCCAGACCACCTAACCCTGAGGAAATTTCTACCTCTTCAAAAGGTAAAGAGAAAATGGTTTATCCAAAACCTACCTCTGTCTTTAAAGACAAAGGTAAAGGAATTGCTTTTAACCAAAATCCTCAGAGGGGTACTTTAGTGCCAAAGCTGAATGCTTCTAAAGCTTTAGTGATTTATTCCTCTGGATTAAGGAATTAGATCCCTGGATCTACTAAGCGTGGGTCTATTCAGCGATCTACTCCTAGACTCAGAGTGGATGTCCTTGGTAAGAAATCTGAAGAACTAAACGTTCCTCCCATTTCAAAAGCCAAAAGCTTATTTGGTGCTGGTCCTTCCAATTCAAAATCAAAAGCTCAGCATTCAAATGGTCCTAGAACTACTTTTAGTTATAGGAAATGTTATCACTGTGGACTTACTGATCATATTGCTAGTAAGTGTCCCTAAGCCACCAAAGCTGAAAAGATAGCTAAGGTGAAGATTGCCCCCAAGGCAAAGAAGACCACTGAGGTTAAGAAATTAACCAAAGTGAAGACTGACAAAGCTGAATCTTCAAATGCTGCGAAGATTGCTGAACCTTCCATTCCAACTACTTCCACTGACAAACGTGTACACATGGTTAAGTAGGTTCCCAAGAAAAACCAATCTTCCTTTGTGATGCAGGTTAAGAAGGGTATCTGGTATCTCGATAGCGGATGCTCTAGACACATGACTGGAAAGAAAAGCATGCTCGCTGAATACAAGGAAGAGAAGGGTCCCTCTGTGACTTTTGGAGGAAATGGAAAAGGACATACCCGAGGGTTTGGTGTACTCTCTAATGGTACAACCACCTTCAGAAGAGTCGCATATGTTGAAGGGCTGAAGCATAATCTTTTAAGCATCAGTCAGCTTTGCGACAAGGATAACAAAGTAATCTTTACTAAGAAATCCTGCTTTGTCACTGACAAAAAGGAGAAGATAGCTCTCAGCGGTTATCGTTTGGAAAATGTTTATGTAATAAACATGGACTCAACAACCACTGAGAACTCCTGTTTCTTCTCAAAAGCCTCATCTGATGTCAACTGGCTATGGCATAAGAGGCTCTCTCATCTGAATTTCAAGACACTAAACACTCTTTCTTCAAAAGAGTTAGTCACTGGTCTACCTCAACACTTATACGTCAAAGAGTCTTTATGTTCAGCGTGTGAGAAAGGGAAGCAGACCAAAGCAAGCTTTAATTCAAAGCAAGTCTCCTCAGTGTCATCTCCTCTACAACTACTCCATATGGATTTGTTTGGCCCTGTTAACAAACAATCCATCGCTGGAAAGAAATATACACTGGTCATAGTTGATGAATTCTCTCGTTATACATGGGTTATGTTTCTCCGTTCCAAGAGTGACACTCCTGAAGAACTCATCACCTTTGTTCGGAAGATAGAAACCCTGAACAATTTGACCGTTCGCTCAATAAGGACTGATCATGGGACTGAATTTAAAAACAGTTCTCTTGATTCCTTCTTTGAGAGTAAGGGTATTTCTCACAACTTTTCATCAGTGAGAATACCGCAACAAAATGGAGTCGCTGAAAGAAGAAATAGAACAATTATTGAAGCTGCACGTTCAATGCTCAGCGATTCTCACCTGCCTACTCAGTTTTGGGCAGAAGCTGTCAACACTGCTTGTTTTACGCAAAACAGGTCACTGATAGTCAAAAGATTCAATAAAACAGCCTATGAACTTTTTCATGGGAGAAAGCCTTCAATCAGCTTTCTTCACATCTTTGGATGTCAGTGTTTCATACTGAATAACAGAGATGCCCTTGGAAAGTTTGATCCTAAGGCTGATGATGGAATCTTTCTTGGATATTCTTCAATCTCCAAAGCCTTCAATCGTAGAAGACAAACTGTGGAAGAAACTATTCACGTCACGTTTGACGAATCTGGTTCAACGAACTCTAAACCGTCCGCTGATACTTAAGAACTGAATCAATGGATGTTTTCTCATCTTGGTGATTCAGAAGATATTTCCACTCCTCGTGCTCATACAGTTGAAGATGATGGTCCTACTATCATTCCAAATATGCAGAATAGTGAAGCTGAAACATCATGGGTCTCAGCTGTTCCTTTAAACACTATACCTGCTTCTGAACCCAATGTCTCAGACATTCCATCTACTTCTCAGCAATCAGTGAATATAATGACAACTGCACCGATTCCTCTCTTGGCTGATACTCCAGACGTCGCTGAAGCTTCATCTTCAGCTTCTCCAGTTCAGGTTGAGTCAACGTCTCACGCTCCGGCTCAGCGATGGACTGTAAATCACCCAATTGATCAAATTCTTGGTGATCCAAACGCTGGTATTCAGACTCGACGAAGTGTAGGTAATATTTGTTTATTTGTTAATTTTATTTCTCTAACTGAACCAAAGAAAGTAGATGATGCCCTCAAAGATCCAAACTGGGTCAGCGCCATGCAAGAAGAGCTGACTGAATTCGAAAGAAACAAAGTTTGGAAACTTGTTCGAACACCAACTGACAAAACAGTGATAGGCACTAAATGGGTCTATCGAAACAAGTTGGACGAACATGGAACTGTAACCCACAACAAGGCTCGACTTGTTGCTCAGGGATACAGACAAGAGGAAGGTATAGACTACGACAAAAAATTTTCTCCAGTAGCAAGACTAGAATCTATTCGTCTATTCTTAGCATACGCTGTACACAAAGACTTCAAAGTATATCAAATGGATGTTAAGTCAGCGTTTATAAATGGAAACCTGAATGAAGAAGTCTATGTGGAACAACCTCCAGGATTCTCGGATCCTAAGCGTCCAGGTTATGTTTATAAACTGGATAAGGCACTTTATGGCTTAAAGCAAGCTCCACGTGCATGGTATGACACTCTTTCTACTTATCTCCATATTGAACAATTCGAGCGAGGTAAAATCGACAAAACTTTATTTTTCAGGAAAGTAAAAGGTCATATCATTCTTGTTCAGATATATGTTGATGACATTATATTTGGTTCTACTAACCCTGATCTTTGTACTCGTTTCGCTGATAGAATGAAAGATGAGTATAAAATGAGCATGATGGGTGAACTAACATATTTCCTTGGTCTTCAGATAAAGCAAAATGAAAAAGGAACTTTGATTAATCAGGGAATGTATGTTAAAGATATGCTGAAGAAATTCGACTTAACTCAAAGTTCAGCTATGAAAACCCCTATGACACCACCGCTGAAACTAGACAAGGATACTAAGGGTATTCCTGTTAATGTCACGATGTACCGTGGGATGATCGGCTCTCTCTTGTATCTTACAGCTAGCCGACCCGATATTATGTACGCAACATGTTTGTGTGCACGATATCAAGCTGAACCCAAGATATCTCATATGACCGCTGTAAAGCGAATTTTTAGATACATTAAGGGTACTGCGAATCTAGGTCTTTGGTATCCCAAAGACTCAGGATTTGATCTAATCGCCTATTCAGATAGTGATTTTGCAGGTTGAAAATTGGATAGGAAAAGCACCACAGGAGGATGTCAACTCTTGGATGGAAAGCTGGTGAGTTGGACAAGCAAAAAGCAAAACTCAGTGTCCACCTCTACCGCTGAAGCTGAGTATGTAGCCACTGGAAGCTGTTGTTCTCAGGTCTTGTGGATGAGAAATCAACTACTGGACTATGACCTTCAGCTCTAAAAATATTCCAATCTATTGCGACAGCACAAGTGCCATCGCTATAGCAAATAATCCAGTACTACACTCAATGACAAAACACATCGAAATCAGGTATCACTTTATCAGAGATCATGTGATGAATGGTGATATAGAGCTTCACTTTATCCCAACTGATTATCAGTTAGCTGATCTGTTCACCAAACCTCTTGATGAGACAAGGTTCAACTTTCTCATCAGCGAGCTTGGAATGCTGAACTTTGAAGAATAAAATCTTCAGTGGTTCACATTTGATCAGCGACAGGATAAAACCAACTTGTATAACCCATTCTATCATCTTCTCTCTGAATAAACTTGATTCGCTGATATCAAGGTATGTTTTTTTCTCTGACAAATCGCATGTAAATGCAAGATTTCAAAATAAATTACATCGCTGAATATCTCTTCCTTATCAGCGATACTTTGAAATTTCTAAAATCCAACACTGATATTTATATTCAGTGCTTCATGTTTTTAAAGTGTCCCTGAGTTTTTCAAAACCTCAGAGACATCCAAGATTATGAAAGGACAGTTTTGACGTCATTACAACGGATAAGCCCCGACACGTTTTTTTTTCTGACACACGTTTGTACGTTTCGTTTACCTGCCAATCAAGTGCAAACACGTGTCCGTGTCATGATGAAAATCTTTTCCCGCTCAAGATTTTCTCTCTCTAATCTCTATACAAACTCATTCTGGGTTTATATTTTTCTTTAACGCAAACTTCTTCTCCAAGCAAGAAAAAGAATTTACTGTTGCATTTGTGCTCTCAAGTTTTTTTCAAGAACTTAAGAACTTCATCTTCTTCAACGAACCAGGTTAATAATTCTTTTATTTTACCTGTTTCTTCAAACTTGTTAATGATCTTCTCTTTGTTTTCACAAGATCAAACAAAAGAACCTTTTAAAAATGAAATCATTTCTTTCATGGTTTTATGAACACAACCTTTCATGGTTGTTCTTCAAGTTTAAAACGCAAAATCTTAAACTTGTTCTTCATACGTTTTTCCAGAATCCCAATCTTCAAAGGAAACTGGAAAACAAGATTTTTATTGGGTTTGCATTTCGTTTTTCAAAAAAACAAGAAAAACCCTAATCTTCATTAAGACATTTTGTCTGAATGATGTTAGCTTCAATCTTCCTAATCAAAGAAGTATTTAGAAGTAGTGAAAAATAGGCTAAATGAAGAAAGCCTCTTACAGAGGCTCTGCCGGACTTACCGAGAGATCAAGATCAAGAATCTACAGAAGCTAAAGAGGCGCGCTATAGAAGCTCTGTCATACGCGCAAAGAAGATCAATAACTCGGAATCCGGGGAAGACTGCTCCACAGAGGACCAGACCGCAGAACCTCTGTAACTCATTACAGAGCCTCTGTGGTCCTCACAATAAGACTTGAAGATATTTACAATATCTTGCTACTGTTACAGGATCTGTTCATCAACTTGCATGGTAGCATGCCCTGTCCAACGTCAACGTGTCAAACTCTGATTGGATTCAATAGGGCTTAGTACATAATAGACGTCTGCTGCATTAAATGCAATACATCACGTCTGACTGTTCATGCCACACTTGCAACTGTTCACGACATCCATTCAACTATTCATCTGTACCGTCTGAATAGTAGCATATGCTTTATGGTCCCCTTTAGAGTAGTATATAAGGAAGACTCATGTTGAGTTCTTCCTTATCACTTATAAATCGAACATCACAAGAACACAAAAGCTTATTCACCTTAAAAGTCATATCTGTTTTGAAGCTTTTCTTACTCACAGTTCTTAAACATGTTCTTATTTTATATATTCAGTAAACTTTAAGATATAATATTCTGTTCACTGTTTATTTATATTTTGGTCTAAATCTATCAAACTTATCTGTTAGTTCTTCAAATACGCTTCCGCATCAAACATTAACTTGAACTAATAGATCTGATAATCTTGTTTAAAGCAAAACGGGAACCAACAATTGGTATCAGAGCAAAGCTTGATTTTCAATATCAAGTGATCCTCGTTTTACTACTTTTATCTGATAGATTATTTTCTCTCTTCATCACCATATTTCTGGATATTAGTTGTACCCAGAAAAACTTTCAGATCACATACATAAATCCTCCATCAGATTATCCTTTTCTCAAAATGACAAATACCAATAACGTTTTTACTGCTGGCTCATTAACTAAACCTCCTACTCTTCTTAGAGATGAGTATCCTCAATGGAAAATAAGAATGGTTCATTTTTTTGAGGGTACTGAAAAAAATCTCAAACAATATCTTTATAATCTTCCTCCGGTTCCTATGATAACTATGCCACGTGTACCAGCTATTGATGAATCTCTTGAAATCCCTGAACATAAAAAACCTAAGCCAAAAGTAGACTGGTCAGATGAAGATAAGGCAGAAGATGAAGTTGCACAGAAAACGAAAAGAATATTAATCATGGCTATCCCCAACGAAATATTTCAATCTTTAGATGCATGCGAAACAGCGCACGATCTTTGGAAAGAATTAGAAAGACAACTGGAAGGGGGTGCTAAAACACAGAAGAACCGAAGAGCACAATACATAAACGAGTATCATGCCTTCAGAGCCTCTGCAACAGAATCTCTGCAAACAACATACGATTGGTTCAACTCTCTCATAAACAAATGCAGAAAGTCTGGTATTCACAGAACCACGAAAGAAAATAACGTCATGTTTCTAAAGAGCCTGAACGATGAGTGGCTTCAATTGTCTATGTCTTTACAAACAAATCAAGATCTAGACTCCTGGATACTCTCTGATCTCTATGGAACACTAGCCGCACAAGAGCCTCAAATAGCTCAAGCTAAAACACTAACCATTGTACCATACGCATTAGTTAGTAAATCAACAGAGGCTACAGACAGACCAAGAAATGAGAGATCTACAGAGGAGAAAAAGGAGAAAAAGAAGATGGTAATGATTGATAGCGAAGAAGACGAGCTGATAGAGGAAGAAATAACTCTTGCATCATTAGCTAAATCAATGGCTCTATTGACAAGAGAGTTTAGAAATAACCAAAGGAATTCTGGTAGAAGAGATGATGGAAGAAGAGAAGAATCAAGTAACCAACAGAGGTCAGACTACAGAAATGATGACCAACAGAGGTTGAGCGACAGAAGCTACAGAGGAAATGACTGACAGAGATCAGATGACAAGGTATGCCACACACAAGAATGCTACAAATGTGGTAAGCCTGGTCATTACGCAAACGAATGCCGAACAGAGAAAGGTGGAGACCAACAGAAGTCCGAAGATTGAACTGGAAACACCTCCCAAGGTTGTTTCAACTGCGGCAAGCCAGGTCATTTCGCAAAAGAATGCAAAAGCAGATAAAATCGCCCACAGAAGGACTCAGCTTTTTACAAAAAGAAGGCTGAGTATTATGCGCAAAAATCCCTAATGGAGAACAGAGGGCATTCTGAGGCAAACAAGGAGGACTTCGAGTCAGACTCTACCTCTGACGATGAATTCCCCACCAATGCCCTGTTCTGTGGCATGGCAGAAGTTGACTCCGGCACTGACACTGAGGTATCCATTTCAAACTCTACCTCAAGTATTAATATTGTAGATGATGATTTATTTAAACTTAACATTGAACTGAAAGAAGTAAATAAAAGCATTCAAAAAAGGCTAACCTTTAATGAGAGCGAAGTAAGGCTTCTCACTCAAGAAAAAGCCAAAATCTTTGAAGAAAAAGAAAAAATCGAAAAATATTGGAGCAAAAATGTAGATCCTTTAAAAAGGCAAATTTCTGATCTAACCTATGCTTTAAAAATCAAAACAAAAGAGCTTTCAGTTTCAAGAAGTGAAACAACAGACATAAGAGCTCTCAAAGAATACATTAAAAAAGAAAGAGAGGTACTTTGGCAAGATCTTTTAAGAAGAGAAGTTTTACTTAAAAACTATAAAGATGCACAGAAGGTGTATGAAAAGGTAAACTCTCAAATAGCAAGACGAGGTATAGGGTACAGTGATATTACCTTAGGAGTTGAAAATAAACAACTAAAACCTCTGTCTTCTCTATTTGTTTTGGGAAAAACTAACAAACCAAACTTTCCAAACTTACTTTCTGTAAGTAAAAGGGTTAAAATCTCTGCAGAACCTCACTTGAGGAAACATACAAAGATGATCAATGTATGGTTTGAAAACACAGATTCATCATCTTCAACCTCTGTCAATAGAGGAATCAAACCAAAGAAATATCTGAAAACACAAGATCAGATTGGTATCTTTAAGTTTGGTAAACCAGAGACTCAAACACAGGTCGCTTTTGTCTGCATGATATACGATGAAAAAAAATTATCAGCAGAAGCTCCTGAGTTTAAACCCATCTTTTCAGAAGAAAAACTTGCAAAATCTATTGAAAAAGAAATTTTGGAAGTTTTGAAATCATATGTTTTAGAAAATCTCAGTACTTCTTCTATAGATTAAATTCTCGCTGAAAAGATCTCATCAGATACCTCTGCCATCCATGAAAGTCATTCTACAGAGGAAGAATGCTCGTACGATACTTGCTCAGAAATTCCAGCCTCTGTCGAAAGAGATGACTCAACCTCTGTATATAAGGACGATTCAACCTATGACGACTCAGAGACTGATTCTAAATCAGGGATAGTTCACTATGACACAAGGGATGTTAAAATCTCCTCTGAAGTTCTTAACAGAACTATTTCTCCAAAAGAGAAAATCACAGAGATACCTATCTGCCCAGATTTTCTGAACATGTATTTAAAAGTCAAAACCTCTGCTGAACTTGATATATTAAAGAAGACCTCTGTAGATCCTAAAAGTTCAAAATTTTCAAAACCTTTGAAAATTAAAGAGAATCCCATTTGGCAACAAAAGGGAAAATGGCCTGAAGCTAACAAATACTTTTCCTCTGTGACAGTGAAGAAATATGTTCACCACAGAAGAGAGTCACAGAAGGCAGGAACTAAACAAGACTTTTGCAAACAACATTCTAGTATTCATAGATCTTCTTGTAATAGGAAATCTAATGTAAAGAAAGAATGTAATTCCTCTGTGGCTCAGTTCAATGAATTCAATGAAAAGTTCAAACGAATCACGTCTCATATTCAATACTGTCATTGTTTTGATCTTATGTTCAAATTGAATAAACACTTCTCAAGTCCAGATTGCTTACTCTCCACTAAAATTCAAACTCCAAAGTCAAAACCTAGAGAGAAACAATTTGATCTTTCTATAAAGGATAAAATGTATTTCAAGAATGCTAAGGCAAACTTGAAAAATTCTAACAATATTGGACCCATATGGATATGGGTACCTAAGTCTCTGTGATTGTCTTACAGAAGCAACATGTGCCAATTTGGTATCTTGACTCCGGATGCTCAAGGCACATGACTGGCGACGGAAGATTACTATCCACATACAAAGAAACACACGATGGTGGATCTGTAACTTTTGGAGACAACAAGAAGGGACACATCAAAGGCTATGGAGTCATACAGAAAGAAAATGTCTCTGTATACAAAGTTGCATATGTGAATGGCCTCAAGCACAACCTACTAAGTGTAAGTCAACTATGTGATACAGGATTCGATGTGTTATTCAAAAGAACTTTCTGCTCTCTACAAAGTGAAAACACAGGAATGGAACTTCTGCGAGCTGAAAGAAGAGGTGATCTATATCTAATGAACTTTACTTCAAAATCCAAGGACAAAGTTTGCCTAGTAGCCTGCAAAAGTGAAGAAGCTTGGTTATGGCACAACTGGTTCTGTCACTTAAACTTTCACACCTTGGATAAACTAGTAAAACTCGATCTAGTTAAAGGTCTGCCAAATGTTAAATTCAATAAGGATCACTTGTGTTCGGCCTGTGAAATGGGAAAACACAGAAGGGCTTCCCACAAAGGCAAAACAGACGTGTCTTGCACTAGGCCTCTGTACATGCTTCATGTCTACCTCTGCGGTCCCATTGCTATACAGAGCCTAGGTGGCAAGAAATACATACTTGTTCTAATTGATGAGTATTCACGTTTCACATGGGTTGAATTTATTAGAAAGAAATCAGATGTTCCAATTATATTGATAAATCTAATGAAAAGAATCCAAGTTCTTTATGACTGCAGAATACAGAAGTTAAGAAGTGACAATGGCACATAATTTAAAAACTGTGTCATTGAAGCCTATCTTTCTACAGAAGGAATATCACAGAACTTCTCTGCCGCTCGCACTTCACAACAGAACGGTGTAGTCGAAAGAAAGAATCGAACACTTGTGGAGGCCGCAAGAACTATGCTATCAGCATGCGGATTATCAATGAACTTTTGGGCAGAAGCAATTTCTACTGCGTGTTATACAAAGAATCGTTCAACCATTGTGAAAAGACACCTCAAGACGCCTTACGAATTGCTTCACAAAAGGCGGCCAAACATCAAGTTTTTCCATGTATTCGGATGCAAATGCTTAGTTTTAAACGACAGAGATTCGAGAGGAAAGTTTGAAGTAAAAACTGATGAAGGAAAATTCATTGGATACTCTGCCACTTCCAAAGCCTACAGAACCTTCCTTACAAAGTCTCGCAAGATTGTAGAAAGCATTAATGTTTCTTTTGATGATTCATTCCAGATGACTTCTGAGCAAATCTGTTCAGAACTCGGAACTAAAGGGAAATCCTCTGACATCTCAAGAACAAAAGAAGTTTTGGATCTTCTATTTTTAGAGATGTTCCAAAATGACATTGATCCTTCTGTTGGAACCATCAGAGTTTCTGAAGAACCATCCTCTGTCGGACAAAATCATACAGGTATGACTCTAACTGGTCCAAATAATGCTTCATCTTCTTCTATAAATACTACATAAGCAAATGCCGAAGAAGAAAACGCAGAAGATGAAACATCAAGAAAAACGACCACAGAAGCTGCTGAAAAACAAACTCCACAATCCACAGAAGAACCAATTACAAAGGAAATCGAGGACCAAGACTATACGTCCTCAGAGGAACAAACTCCACCACCACTCATACCAATCATTCCACAAATGGTAGAATCAACTACCAAGGCACAAAGAACGACAGAGGCTACACAAGAAGAAACACAAGAAGCCTCTGAAGAAAGGTTCGATGACATTGATGATCATCTTCCACGCACAACTCAGTGGACAAAAAGCCATCCTCCAAGCCAAATAATCGGAGAACCTTCTGACTCAGTAAAAACCAGGTCTGCCACTGCTAATTTTTGTTTCTCTACTAACTTTATCAGTGTGATAGAACCAAAGAAGATTTCTGAAGCCCTAGATGACCCAAACTGGGTAGACGCCATGCAAGAAGAACTTCTGCAGTTTGAGCGTAACAAAGTATGGACTTTAGTACCACTGCCACGAGGGAAACAGGCCATTGGGACTAAGTGGGTCTACAGAAACAAGAAGGATGAAGATGGAGTGGTCATCAGAAACAAAGCACGATTGGTAGCCAAGGGTTATAGACAAGAAGAAGGCATAGACTACGATGAGACTTTTGCCCCTGTCGCACGGCTCGAAGCAATAAGAATATTATTAGCCTTCGCAGCCCACAGAGGTTTTAAAGTCTAACAGATGGACGTAAAATCAGCTTTTCTAAACGGTGAAATCCAAGAAGAGGTTTTCGTAAATCAGCCACCAGGGTTTGAAAGCTCAAAGTTTCCAAGGCATGTATACTACCTTGAAAAGGCTCTATACGGACTGAAACAGGCTCCAAGAGCATGGTACGAACGACTTTCTACCTTTCTTCTAGTCAATGGCTACAACAGAGGTACAACAGATACTACCTTATTCTATAAACATAAAAAAGGTGAGATAATGCTTGTACAAATCTATGTGGATGACATAATTTTCGGGTCTACTAATTCAGAAGAATGTAAAAGTTTTGAAAAACTCATGCAGAATGAGTTTGAAATGAGTATGATGGGAGAATTAACATTCTTCCTCGGACTTCAAGTCAAACAAACTTCAGAGGGAATTTTTATAAATCAAGCCAAATATGTCTCTGACATTCTGGTAAAATATAACCTCTCTGATACCTCTGCAATGAAAACTCCAATGGCCACTGGAAATAAGTTATTCTTAGATCCAAATGGTATCTCTGTAGAATGCACTCTCTACAGAGGCATGATTGGATCTTTGTTATACTTAACAGCGAGCAGACCTGACATCATGCATGCCACATGTCTTTGTGCACGTTATCAAGCTAATCCTAAGAAATCACATTATCATGATGTGAAGAGAATCTTTAGATACCTAAAGGGGACCAAAAATCTCGGTCTCTGGTATCCACAGAACTCTGGTTTCAGTCTTAAAGCTTATACAGATTCAGACTATGGAGGATGCATGCTCGACAGAAAGAGTACCTCTGGGAGTTGCCAATTCCTAGGTGGTAAACTAGTCAGTTGGACCTCCAAGAAGCAGAATTGTGTCTCAACATCCACTGCAGAAGCTGAATACGTTGCTGCTGCTAGCTGTTGTTCTCAGGTTCTATGGATGAAAACTCAGCTAAAAGACTACGACCACATCCTATTCAAAATACCCATCTTCTGTGATTCCAAAAGTGCCATTGCTATCTCTGCCAATCCTGTGCAACACTCAAAAACCAAGCATATCGATATAAGGTACTGTAAAGCCCGTATCCCGGTATGTAATTTCTTTTATTAATTCTTTTCTTTTTAAGTTTGATTTAATGTGGTTTCCGTTAGCGGGGTAGTCGAATCGGACCAAAAAGTTAAATGAGTCAACCTTTGTGGGTTTTTTGCAAGGAAAGGAAAGTTGAGGGGCTAATTGGGGCATCTCACCAAAGTTTGGCAAGGGATCGTCCAAGAGTCACCCCCTCCCCTTCCCCTTCCCTTCGGTTTCATGCTAGTAACCACCACAACCTTTAGTCATCCCCTCCCCCTTTCTTGTTGTGTTCGGCCAAGAAGAGAACTAGAGAGAGAGAGTGAAAGAAAGAAGCCGAGAGAGGGAGAGAGAAACCGAGAGGGTGATAGAGGTTGCTGCCGGCGACGAGGAGAGAGGAGGAAGGAGACGATCGCCGGCAAGTTTGGTCGGAAAAGAGGAGGAAGAAGGGTTCGTCGAGGTAAGTTCGTCTATTTCTCGTTTGTTGTTATCGTATGTCAAAGAAACGCCGCCAACCACCACCGCCTCCGGAGGCGGTAGGGGGTGGTGCACGGCTGTTGTCCAGCCTAGGGTAACCCATATTCAGTAGTTCATATGCTTTTCGGGTCTGTTGGGATTAAGCCACGACTTAATGGGTTAATAATCAATAGTGTCATTTCATGTGAAAATTTAGTAATCTGCCACTGTTTTGCTTAAACCGTAACTTTTTCCTCGTAACTCGGATTGGGGCGAAATCGGTGCCAAAAGTTCCCATTTTGAGTCTAGTAACGTTTCTATGTTTTGTGCAAAAACCAGTTCGGAACGTAGCTTAGGTCAAATCGTCGTTTTGTACTGAAAGGTTCTGTTTTAGCTGCTCTGAGAGGTGTTTTTGTAAAATTCATATAAAGTGCTAGGAATATCGTTAGGACGCGTGCGATACGTCCCTGGAACCGTAAGACATTGAACTTCCTGAATATGGAATTATATTTTTGGTTTGATTAGTTTAGCAGGGGTAAAATGGGTCCCGAACAGACCTGCATTTTTAGTATAAAAGCTGGAATTTTTAGTTTCGTTAAACTAGTAAAAGTGTCGTGAGTTGGGACCTTCCGTTGACGTTTTTAGTGCGTAATTAGGTGGGAAAATGTGAGGAAGGTTGACGTGCTGGTGTTGCGGCTCGGGAGCGCGTCGCTTTGCTTTGAGGTGAGTTCTCTCACTGCGTAGTTAGGAATTTCATGTATATCGTTGTTTTTGTGCTATGTGTTATTACGTGTTTACGTGGACCAATTTGGTTGGAATGATTTAGCTGTGATTGTTGAAATTATATGTCGATTATTTGTGCTTGCGTACACCTCAGTGGGACTGGGGGGCTCGGTGGGACCGAGGGCTCGGTGGGACTGAGCTAGTACAATTGTATTATCTTTACTCGGTGGGACCGAGGGCTCGGTGGGACCGAGGGCTCGGTGCGACCGAGGGCTCGGTGGGACTGAGCTGGTATCAATGTCTTTACTCGGTGGGACCGAGGGCTCGGTGGGACTGAGCTTGTGTGGATATATTTTTGGTGTACTCGGTGGGACCGAGGTTCGTATTTATGCATTTATCATTATGTGGTTTTATATTTGTGGTGATGGTGACGTTGCCTACTTGCGAGTAGGGGCGATATTCGTGGGGTTGCTACCTGCGTGTGTGGTAGGACTCACTAAGCGATTAGCTTACCTTTTCCCAATATGTTGTGATTTCAGGTGCGAGCGGCAGTCGGGCTTGACGGTACACACACTATGCGCGGGGTGCTGAGAGTGTTTAAAATTTCACTTTTAAACCTTTAGATTTTATTTTATGAAATTTCCGCTGCGTAAACTTTATTGACTGTTTGAGTTAACGACGTTAATTTAATTTGAATTGCGAATTATTAAATTGGGGTTATTTTATAATGAAATGCATGTTTTAAAAATTTTAAATTCTTTGTAATTTTTGGGACGTTACAACTTGGTATCAGAGCACAGCTTGAGTGAATCAAACACATCTCGGTGTGTTTGGTCTCAAGTTGCGGCTATGAAGTTTTTTTTTAACTCTCTTATTAAAATCTTTGAAAATAAATGAACGGAGAAAGCCCGTTTGGGAAACGGTGATCGTGGGCGCAGTGTGTACAGTCAGCCGACGCCAATTGGGAAGGTACAGCACTTAGTGTATTTATTGCTTTCTAGGCATAGGGTATGCATGCTAAATTGCCGAGGTTGTTTACACTGTACTGTACGATGACTGCTTGCTAGTAGGAATCAATGCTAGTTATAGTAGGTTGTCAAGTGAAGGCCCTATAGGTTGCATGCAGTAAGAATCATATAGCCTTAGAATATTTGATTTAGTTCTATTGCGCAGCTCTTGTTTGAGTCCAACCGTTCTAGGATAGAATCTTGTATTCGAATGTCTATTTGATTCACGATGCGTGCGACTGGGTATTCGCGAGGCAACTCGTTATGGCTAACAGGGATTCCGTTGTAGCAAGAGTAGTGGGATGAGATGAAATTCCTAGTGAGCTGGGAATAGCGTTTACATATGAGTACGTATGCTAGATTGCTTTCTAGAACATAGGAGTATGTATGCTAGATTGCTTACGTGGATTTTGTGGTATTGTATGGTTTTTACTTGCTATTAGGAACTTATGCTAACCTTGATAGGTTGTTAAGCGAATGCACTATAGGCTGTATGCGGTAGGAACCGAATAGCCTTAGAATGTTAGATTTAGTTCTATTGCGCAGCTCTTGTATGAGTCCAACCGTTGTAGGATAGAATCTTATATTCGAATGTCTATCTGGTTTCCACTGTATACGACTGTGCGTTCACGAGGCGACTCGTCAGGGCTAGTGGGGGTTCCGTTCTAGCAAGGGTAGTGGGGTATTACGACTTTTCTAGGGAGCTAGGAAAAGTGTTTGCATATGCCGGAATGGGCATATGTGTTTGTTTGTGGTAAGCAACTACTTGGACGTCCCAGGACAGGACTCGAAACGAGTAAGGATAGGTGTGAAGGGTAGTAGCAGAGCTCCTACTATCTGAAGCACAGGATCCGTGCTCGAGTCGGGGAAAGTCACGGAGAATCCGAAGAGTTGAGTGTGAGCGTAGTTAGCAGGTTTTAATGTGTGCTAGTAGCTCGTTAAGGAGGAACAACAATGCTGATCCAGATGCTGATGCTGGAATTATTGCTGATCAGATTCGTGAGATGTTTGCGGTCGAGGTGACGCATATTTTGAGGAGGCGATCCCCGAAATTATTACCTCCATTCGTGATGAGGTAATAGTGTCGATGGAGGAGCGCATCGCGGCGATTCCACCCCCTGCGGGTGGGAAGCCCCGAACAAGAGAGTCTGGATCGGTTATGGAGTGCACATTCCTTACCGGTGGTTGTCCTGCGAACTAGAAGGTTCGCTTCGCGGTGAATCTGTTACGAGACGGAGCGAAAGACTGGTGTGCTACTACTTTGACGCTTAACGGGCGCACTACTTGACCTGGGAGGAGTTCGTCGTATGTTTCGTGTAGAGCATGTGCCTCTAGTGGAGATGGAGAGGAGTGTCAAAGAGTTCTTGGAGCTCTCTCAGACTGCGGAGGCCATAAGGAGGTGAACCGAAAGTTCACGGAAATGACATTATTCTATCCTTAGCATGCTGCTTTTGAGGACATGAAGAGGACACGGTACAAGGATATGTTACGTACCAAGATCAGGGAGTTCGTGAGTACTGCGCAGTATGCTTCACTTGCTGTAGTGATGGAGGCGGCCTGAGGTAGAGTTCATCAACTGGGAGTGGAGGAGGCACAAGCTACATATAAAGTGGTGACATGTACGTTCTTGGTTAACTCGGTGCTTGCTGGGGTGATGATTGATAGCGGGGCTACTCATCCTTCCGTGTCTCACATAGTCAGTGAGTGTTTGGGGCCGAGTTGTAGGACGGTTAGGCTGTCCACTTGTGGTTGCGGTTGCTGAAGACAGGACCCTGACGGTTACTGACGTGTACCGGGGGTGCACTTTGGAGATCTCTGGTGTGAAGTTCCCGATTGATTTGATTCCGATCGCTATGCGGGAGTTGTGCGTGACTGTGGGCATGGATTGGATGGATGCTTTTGATACTGAGATTGTTTGTCGTCGCAAACAAGTACAAGTTCGAACCCCAAGCGGGGGAGAAATGCTAGTTCAGGGAGACTCACCCAGGCGGACCCTAGCGTTATGTTCGGTTGTAAGTGCTCGGAAATACTTGCAGCGCAGTGGCTAGGGGTAATTAGCGTATGTGATAGACACGCGCGGCGTCAGAGAGAAGAAGACTGCGGAGGATGTGCCGGTTGTACGTGAGTTTGTTGACGTATTTTCCGATGAGTTATCGGGGTATCATCGGATGCGGGTGAGGAGAGAGGATACGGAGTAGACGGCCTTTCGTTCACGTTAGGGCCATTTACAAGTTTGTGGTGATGCCTTTCTGGCTCACCAATGCACCCGCAACGTTTATGGACCTCATGAACCGGATATGTAGCCCTATGTGGGATCGATCGGTGATCGTGTTCATCGACGATATTCTTGTGTAATCGAAGTCGAAGGAAGAGTATGAGATGCATTTGCGAGATGTTTTGGAAGTTTTGAGGCGGGAGAAGCTGTATGCTAAGCTCTCCAAGTGCGAGTTCTGGTTACGAGAGGTCCACTTTCGAGGGCATGTCGTGAACCAGAATGGTATTATGGTGGATCCGGCCAAGATTACGGCTGTGATGCGGTGGGAAGTGCCGAAGACTCTCACTGAAGTACGGAGTTTTCTTGGGTTAGCAGGGTACTTCCGGAGATCCATTCAGGATTTCTCCAAGATTGCTTTTCCGATGTCCCGATTGACGAAGAAATCTGCGGCTTTTAGTTGGGGTGAAGAGCAGCAGAGGGCTTTGAGGAGCTACACAGGCGTTATACGAGGCTCCGATGTTGACTTTGCCCGAGGGTATGTAAGATTTGATGGTGTTTGCTCTCAAGATTTAAAGGCACTATTTGTATGGCGTCAAGTGTATACACTAACCATAAAAGTCTCCAGTACTTGATGACCGGCAAAACCTCAACATGCGTCAGAGGAGGTGGCTTGACGTGGTCAAGGATTATGATGGTGAGATACTTTACCACCCCGGTAAAGCGGATGTTGTTACGGACGCACTTAGTCGACATCTGGATGGTGAGCCACTGCGGGGCTTGTATCAACGGTTAACAGTGGTTGCACCTCTTCTCGAGTCGATAGGTAGTGCTCAGGAGGTGGCAGTTTTGGAGGAAAATGCCAAACGCGAGAGAGTTTCGGGGGAAATTCCGAATTTTGTCCGTGATAGTCATGGGTCAATTGCTCGGTCTTAATGGTCGGTTGGGTATCTCGGGGTGGGACCCCGGTATTCATGTGTTATGACTTTGACTTTCCAGTAGGCACTAGGAGGATATAGTCTTGAGCACGTACCTGGGAGGTAGACGTTAAGGTGTATCTTGATACGGTGTAACTAGGCTTCGTAGAGCGAGTGTAGGAAATACGTCAACGGTGGAAGGTTGGGTATTCCACGCGTGTTAGTACTGTAGGCCGAATAGTATCGGTTAGGGAATGATGCCCTTTGTAATAAAGAGGATATATGCGTAGAATTTTTGAGGTAAATAGTATATTTAGGTGTCGACTTTTGGGCTTGAAGCCAAACACCTTAGTGTAATTGGGGAATTGTAGCCGATTTTAAGGAAATTATGTTGATGGTAGTAGTAATCCTGAGGTGTTTGCTTGTGGTGAATGGTTATGGTGGAGTGACCTTCGTGAGTGATTTTAAATTTACTGGTTTGACGATTCTTGTAGGGTAATTTGTGGGAGTATAGTAGAACTCGTAGGAGTTAATCGACAGTTAATAGTAGGAATGATCGGATCCGAGTATCCAGTTGGGTATATTGGTAAGCAACTTGAGAATGTTTAGAGCTTGAGATTTGAATCGGGAGGTATGGAATATCTAAGGTTGGGAGACAACCGAAGTCGCTTGGCTAGGAATGATTCCAATTGGTGAAGTGTTCTATCGATCATAATTTCAGTGTCCTAGAAGGAGTACGTTAGTAAGAAAAGTATTCGAGAAGTTTTAGAAGGGGTCTCAAGTGAACTTGGGAACCTGAGGTTGAGATGTGGGAGAACTATCTTTAGCTATGCACGGGCATAGACTTCGAGGACGAAGTCTAATCCAAGTGGGGGAGAGTTGTAAAGCCCGTATCCCGGTATGTAATTTCTTTTATTAATTCTTTTCTTTTTAAGTTTGATTTAATGTGGTTTCCGTTAGCGGGGTAGTCGAATCGGACCAAAAAGTTAAATGAGTCAACCTTTGTGGGTTTTTTGCAAGGAAAGGAAAGTTGAGGGGCTAATTGGGGCATCTCACCAAAGTTTGGCAAGGGATCGTCCAAGAGTCACCCCCTCCCCTTCCCCTTCCCTTCGGTTTCATGCTAGTAACCACCACAACCTTTAGTCATCCCCTCCCCCTTTCTTGTTGTGTTCGGCCAAGAAGAGAACTAGAGAGAGAGAGTGAAAGAAAGAAGCCGAGAGAGGGAGAGAGAAACCGAGAGGGTGATAGAGGTTGCTGCCGGCGACGAGGAGAGAGGAGGAAGGAGACGATCGCCGGCAAGTTTGGTCGGAAAAGAGGAGGAAGAAGGGTTCGTCGAGGTAAGTTCGTCTATTTCTCGTTTGTTGTTATCGTATGTCAAAGAAACGCCACCAACCACCACCGCCTCCGGAGGCGGTAGGGGGTGGTGCACGGCTGTTGTCCAGCCTAGGGTAACCCATATTCAGTAGTTCATATGCTTTTCGGGTCTGTTGGGATTAAGCCACGACTTAATGGGTTAATAATCAATAGTGTCATTTCATGTGAAAATTTAGTAATCTGCCACTGTTTTGCTTAAACCGTAACTTTTTCCTCGTAACTCGGATTGGGGCGAAATCGGTGCCAAAAGTTCCCATTTTGAGTCTAGTAACGTTTCTATGTTTTGTGCAAAAACCAGTTCGGAACGTAGCTTAGGTCAAATCGTCGTTTTGTACTGAAAGGTTCTGTTTTAGCTGCTCTGAGAGGTGTTTTTGTAAAATTCATATAAAGTGCTAGGAATATCGTTAGGACGCGTGCGATACGTCCCTGGAACCGTAAGACATTGAACTTCCTGAATATGGAATTATATTTTTGGTTTGATTAGTTTAGCAGGGGTAAAATGGGTCCCGAACAGACCTGCATTTTTAGTATAAAAGCTGGAATTTTTAGTTTCGTTAAACTAGTAAAAGTGTCGTGAGTTGGGACCTTCCGTTGACGTTTTTAGTGCGTAATTAGGTGGGAAAATGTGAGGAAGGTTGACGTGCTGGTGTTGCGGCTCGGTAGCGCGTCGCTTTGCTTTGAGGTGAGTTCTCTCACTGCGTAGTTAGGAATTTCATGTATATCGTTGTTTTTGTGCTATGTGTTATTACGTGTTTACGTGGACCAATTTGGTTGGAATGATTTAGCTGTGATTGTTGAAATTATATGTCGATTATTTGTGCTTGCGTACACCTCAGTGGGACTGGGGGGCTCGGTGGGACCGAGGGCTCGGTGGGACTGAGCTAGTACAATTGTATTATCTTTACTCGGTGGGACCGAGGGCTCGGTGGGACCGAGGGCTCGGTGCGACCGAGGGCTCGGTGGGACTGAGCTGGTATCAATGTCTTTACTCGGTGGGACCGAGGGCTCGGTGGGACTGAGCTTGTGTGGATATATTTTTGGTGTACTCGGTGGGACCGAGGTTCGTATTTATGCATTTATCATTATGTGGTTTTATATTTGTGGTGATGGTGACGTTGCCTACTTGCGAGTAGGGGCGATATTCGTGGGGTTGCTACCTGCGTGTGTGGTAGGACTCACTAAGCGATTAGCTTACCTTTTCCCAATATGTTGTGATTTCAGGTGCGAGCGGCAGTCGGGCTTGACGGTACACACACTATGCGCGGGGTGCTGAGAGTGTTTAAAATTTCACTTTTAAACCTTTAGATTTTATTTTATGAAATTTCCGCTGCGTAAACTTTATTGACTGTTTGAGTTAACGACGTTAATTTAATTTGAATTGCGAATTATTAAATTGGGGTTATTTTATAATGAAATGCATGTTTTAAAAATTTTAAATTCTTTGTAATTTTTGGGACGTTACAGGTACCATTTCTTGAAACATCATGTTGAATACAGTACAATTGAAATGCATTTCGTACCAACAGAATATCAACTCGCTGACTTATTCACCAAAGCACTAGACGAGAAAAGATTCAACTTCTTGGTTGGTAAGTTAGGAATGATAAACATGGTGTGACAATCCTCTGTAAGTATAGCTTTATATTCTGTAAATATGTACAAATTTCCTTTATTTTTGCTTTAAATTAATTTATTTCTGTATGTAAGTTCTTAATATTAAATAGTTCTTAAAATCACAGAGATTCTGTAAGTCAACTCAGAACCTCTGACGACCCCTACAGAACCTCTGGAAAACATGACCTATGTTCTATGCAAAACTTATCATTCTTTGATCCAAGCATAGGTCAAGGGGGAGCAAAAGGAAATTACTTGATCTACAGAGGTGATTAGATCAAGGAGGAGCAAAAGGGGACCCTGAAATGATCTAAAGAGATAAAACTTTCAAGGGAAAGCCAAAGAAGAATGTCGATGACTCCATATCGACAGAAGTCAGACATCACTGCCGAGAAAAGAAGAACCAAAAGGTATGTCTCTCGCACAAAAGGTAATATAAAACAGTTTTCCAGGACAAGAATTGTCAAATATGTCCTAAATATACTGTGAATAATATTTCAAAAATCAAAAGCTCAAAAAGTTACACAAAATTCGAATTAGGAGAAATTTAAGGTCATAGAGCTTCTGCTGAGCTCAACAGAGGCTCTGCAAGAAATATGCTCTGTAATCGCAAATTAACCCTCTGTCGATCTTTTGGAATGTTATCTCGGAAACCGAAAACACAAACCATGACCTTCTCGAACAAACCGTTCTTTCATAACAGTCTTCTCGGACACAAACTTTCAAATATGTCCGAAAAACATCTCTTAAACCAAATCAAAAATTGGATGATCAGAAAATTTAATAAAATTTTTGTTATGAGATTTTTTCCCTCATAGAGCTTCTGCTGGCCCTCACAGAACTTCTGCAAGTTCCAACAGAGCCACAAAACCTCTGCGAGCAAATTTCTTGACTAAAAATCCTATTTGATCCTCTCCAATATCTTTACAAACGTTTTGGTTAAAGAAGAACCCCACAGAAGTCATGATAACAATGAGATATATGAAAAAGGGATAAACATCAAAGATTTTCGAGATCACAGAGCCTCTGTAAACTACAGAAGCTCTGTCAATCTGTTATTTGGGCATTTCTGTAGTAATAACGGTTACTTTTACTGAGAGTGAATTACATGTGGCTAAGAATAACCCCACGCGCCTAGCATTAATGGGGCGCGCACGACGTCATGTCATCCTCTGACATGGCCTACGTGTCCTATTTTCATTGGGCGTACATGAAACGTTTTCTGTGGAAAGTTGAACCCGCCGTTCTAACTTGAGTACGGATTCCAAATTTTAATCCATTGCCATACATTTTACTCTTTCGAATTCTACCGTTTTACCCTCATATAAAAACCAAGCTTACCCTCTCATAAACCTTTTACAAACTCTCATTCTTCTCCGGCGACACCCTGCAAAAACCTGCAAGTTTCTTATTCTCAGTACCAAATGGCTTCATCTTCTCAAGCTATCTCCCGTGCACAATCTCCGGCGACCTCACCAGAACATTCACCGGCTCATTCTGAACATTCAGAAAACCCCAACCCTGCCCAAAACATTGAACTAGAAGATTCCGGCGACTCAGCAGACTTTGCTCCGACAACACATCTGCAAAACTTCATAGCAAAGGATCACTTCGAAAGGGTACTACCAATCAAATCCAACAACTGCTATTTGGTCCCCTCACCCACTGCTTTCGGCGAAGCCCATGCCATTCTTCTGAACATAATGGAAAATCACATCCTCTTCCCTCTACACTCAAGAACCCCAAACAAAATACCAGTCAGATATCTGAACCAGTTTTGGCAAAGCTGCCGATTTGATAAAGACGATTCTATTATCAAAGGGTACATTTCAAGACCCGACAAATCTGAACATCTTGAAATCAAGTTCAACAGAACAATGTTCTCACTTGAGTTCAACCTACCCACAAGGGGTCTTCTTGGTTTGAAGAAATATGCAGAGCAACCAACAGACGACGAGCTCTGTCGCTTCGTAGAAATGCTTGGGTACAACACACAACTACGGAAGAGAAATGACTTCCGTAGAGGAAGATTACCACCTCTGTGGAACACTTTGTTCTCTATTCTTAACAGATGCCTGACAGGGAAGATAGGCAGTATTGACCAGAGCTCACATCAGATATTGACCATCATGTATGGGGTTTACTATGATCTCCCACTGGATTACGCGACCATAATGATGCAAGAGATCATTAACACCATCGACAGAAAGAACAACACAAGAAGGGTCAAAGAGAACGATCCTAAGTTTCTACCACCTCTGCAATTCCAAAGAATACTGGGAGTCTTGTTCGAACCTCTGTTGCTAATACAGAAATGGCCAATGGAAGGGCCAATTCCCAAACAGTTTCCAATGAGCAAAAATATTCTCACTGATCATGTAGATGGCTACACACACTGCAGACCTTTGTTAAGGAAACTTCTGAAGTATGCCTCGAATAAACCCTTAAGAAAGAGTATATACGCGATCATAGAACTCCTAAACCGAGTCCTATGACACCCCCGCGTTTAGGTGTCCCCCTAGGAACAATGATTGCAGAACCTCTTTCCACTCAAGAGGAAAAAGATAACAAATTAGCAAAACACATGGCTATTCAACTTAGCTTCATAGCCAAACGTGCAGAGCTCATGGGAGAGAAGTCCTCTTCAAAAACCTCTGCATCTACTCCAAAAGCAAAGAAGAGAAAAACTACAGAAGGCACCTCTACAAGCGCTGCAAAAGATCAACCTTCACCTCCTCATGCCACAGAAATTGGCTCCTCTGTTCCTCCATCTTCCCCAAAACTGAGGAAGAAAAGAAAATCGAAAATCACAGAGGAAGAGGCACCAAAACCCAAGAGGAGGAAAACCAAAAAGAAGCATGGTAAATCACTTGAAAAGTCGGTTACCATTGCAGAAGAAGAAGAAATCGCAGAAGAAAGAACTGCAGAAGAAGATGCAGAAGAAGGGATGGCAACAGAAGAATATCAATCACCCTATCAATCTCCAGATAGATTTGCTCACCAAGGAGACCTGAACGAATTCCTACAGAACTCTGACATTGCCAACACCCTAAATACAGCAGGGTGGACGACACAACCTCTCGACCACCACTCCCCAGAAGAACAATATTTCTCCATTTCTGGCTCTGACACACATCTGCAAGAAGATGACACAACACCCAAAGATCAACCCGCTAACACACCTATTATCCTACAGAACCCCTTCATTCAACAAGGATTGGACGTCCACAGAGAGAGTCCAAGCACAGCTACAGAAGAAGAAATAGAGGAAATACACATGTCAGAAGAAGCTATCAATGAACGGAATCAAAAGAACGCAACTGAGTGGAATAGAGAAAAGGTTAAGGAAATCATAGAGAAAATGGGAGAAAAAGAAAAGGGAAAAGAAAAAGATGCTGAAGTTGAAGAAGGCACAAATCCCTCACCCCCTCCCAGTGCAACCCACATATCTAACTCCGCAGGTCTAGCTGCAGAAGGAGTTATTGAAATAGAGCAGCACAGCTCGATCCAAACCCAACCCAACCAGCCAGAAGTCACTCTTTCGACTTCTGCGCCCACAGAAACCGGGGAATCCATTCCTAGAGAGTCTCCTAAAAGAAACTCACCTAAAGTTCGTGATCTATCGCCCTAGATCACAACAGAACACCCTACAGAGGAATTCGTTTCCTCTGCCACACACACACAACTAGGGCCAACACTTCTTTCAGAGAGAAGTAGTGGGCACAACGACGAAGAGACTCTAGACAAGTCTCCGAGTCAACAGAAGGATAATCTAGTACCCACCTCTGAAGTGGATCTAGACAATGTCATTCACAGAACTTCTGTAGAGTCTGAAGCACTAGATGCTTCTGCTCAAGGATCAGATGGAAATCCTTCCACCCCCATCGTACAAACAAGGGTGAACGAAGGTGTCCCAGGAACAGGGACTCACTCTGGAGACGAATGTGTTCCTCCAGAGGTTACACAAGGAACACAAGTATCAAGGGATGAGTTCCAAACCCTTGTCACCTCTGTGAACCAAACAATGAAAGAGTTGCAAAGCTCTTTCAAATCTTTTACAGAGACAACATCGACGGCTATCCTGAAACTAAACACCAAAATGGACAATCTGTCCACAGAGGTGAAATCTGCCATCTCAGCGATGAAGTCTTCTGCCGAAACTACTGCCAAAGCAACAGCCACTTCTGCCGCTCAAGAATTCGGAACAACTGCAACTTCTGCGTTCAAGGACTCTGTCAAAAACTTCCTTGAACAAATGAATACGCAATTCAACAGAGCAGAGGGCATTACTCCTGCAGATCTACAGAATGCCCTAAAACAAGTACAAGCAGAGGCAATGCGCAACACGACAATAATGCAGCCAAAAGACTACATGACCAGAGCACAGCTAACAGAGCTAGGACAGAACGTCATAAACCAGGTCACAGAATTCATTGTCTCCTTCACAACAGCAAATGCCAACTTTGTCAAGGATTTCAGAAGAAGTGTTGGCAGAATGCGTTTTAAAACGGAGGCAGAGCTTGCGACTCTACTTGGCCTCTGTGACGACGTCTGTGAAAAGTTGATAGCAGCAGGAGCAGAATTACCGAAGAAAACCAAAGCTTCTTGCAGAGCAGAGGGTAGTTCTGATAAGAGTCAGGATGATTCTGATGATGACCATCCTGGTCCATCACATAATCCTAAGGGGGAGAATACAAGGGAGAAAGCTACGAGCAGAGGAATACAAACTCCACCAATCGCAGCAGAACCAATCAGTCAAGCTCCTCCAGAACAAACCCAAGATCAACAACAAACTCAACAGCCCACAGAGACAACACCCATCTCTGTGGAATCAAGTCCTGAAGAAACAAACATTCTAGAAGCTGATCAGCAACCCACAGAGGCAACAACCACCCCTGTGGTAATCATTTTGGAAGAAAGTCCTTCAACAAAATCAAAAGAAAAACTCCCAACCATACCAAGAAGAAAGTCAATTGCCACCAAACCAAAAAGAGCAACGACCTCTGCTTCTGATATTCTGAAAAAGATGCACAATACAATGACTGATCGAATGTCACAGAGAGAAGAAGAAAGGCACAGGTTCACACTAGCTTTCAAAATGGCAAGAAGATTCGACATACCTCAATCCACAGAAACCGAGCTTACAGAAGAAGTCACCAAAGAACCTCCTACAGAGGTTACAGAGCAAAGAAAGCCAACAGAACCAACGCCACAAAAGTCCTCTAAAAAACAAGTGTCAAAACCTACAGAGGCAACCCCCATCATTGCCTAAGCCTACAGAGAAATTGATGAAGAGCGCCTTTGATGCCTTCCAAACTCCAAAGCCTGAAGAAGAGGACTGGGCATATGGATTGAAGCCTCTGTCAGACATTCTTCTAACTGGTAGAACTGCAGAAGTTGTTCAAAAGATGGAGAGTCTCAGAAGACAAATACCACAACCTAGTCCAACACATGAAGAGATGGAAGAAGTGGTATACAAATACCTCTATAAACAATCCTTTCAGACCAATCATCCTACAGATCATGTGACAGATCCAAGGACCAGAGAAGAATTTGAGAACATCTTCACAAGGACAAAGCCAAGAACCAAAGCAGATGTCTTCTCAATCCACAAGATCAAAAAGGTAATCTGCTGCAGGTTCTCCTTTACAAGAACCTATCCAAGGGTCAGGTACAATCTTTACAAAGTCAGAAGAGAGAACAATTCAGAAACCACCTTCGCTGATGCTGACCTAAGAAATATCAATCCTTATGATCTACCTGACCTTCTGCAATGGACAAAAGACAACTACAACACAGAGCCAAACACCAGAGCCTATCAAGTGTTGAGAAAAGCGATGAGGGAAAAGCTTCTGCTCTACAGCATGTTAGATTTCCAGCTGGGAAAGGATCTTGGTCTCAAACATCTGGATTTACGACCACCAGAGGATCGCTGCCCACCGGACGCCGTACCTAACTCAATCATCACAGAACCACGGTTTAGGTTAGTATTTCAAAACCCACAAGGCGAAGTTAAACTGTTTGTGTGCATGGACTGTCAGAAGTACGCAACTAGTACTCTGAACAAGTTCAGAACAAGCCTTGTAAAATACAGAGATACAGAGAAAATGAATAGAGATGCTGCAGATACTTTCATCAGAGAGATTGATGCCACAATCCGCCTAAGAGAACTCTGCATCAGTTTCTACAAAGAGATCAGAAGAGTCGGAAGAGACAACAGAAGCTACAACGATTTCAAAGATGCCAAAATCTGATTATCAGACCTCCAATCTCTGCAAACTAAGTCAAAGTTTATCTTTAATTGTACTCAAATGTAAAATGCCTCTGGCATATTTCAAAATGAAAGAACTTTCGAGGTATTGTTTAACCTCTGTCTTATCTAACTTAGCCTAACTAAACTCAAGTTAAATTTTTTATTTTTCACTACTTAGGGGGAGATTGTTAGCTTCAATCTTCCTAATCAAAGAAGTATTTAGAAGTAGTGAAAAATAGGCTAAGTGAAGAAAGCCTCTTTCAGAGGCTCTGCCGGACTTACCGAGAGATCAAGATCAAGAATCTACAGAAGCTAAAGAGGCGCACTACAGAAGATCTGTCATACGCGCAAAGAAGATCAATAACTCGGAATCCGGGGAAGACTGCTCCACAGAGGACCAGACCGCAGAACCTCTGTAACTCATTACAGAGCTTCTGTGGTCCTCACAATAAGACTTGAAGATATTTACAATATCTTGCTACTGTTACAGGACATGTTCATCAACTTGCATGGTAGCATGCCATGTCCAATGTCAACGTGTCAAACTCTGATTGGATTCAATAGGGCTTAGTACATAATAGACGTCTGCTGCATTAAATGCAATACAGCACGTCTGACTGTTCATGCCACACTTGCAACTGTTCACGACATCCGTTCAACTATTCATCTGTACCGTCTGAATAGTAGCATATGCTTTATGGTCCCCTTTAGAGTAGTATATAAGGAAGACTCATGTTGAGTTCTTCCTTATCACTTATAAATCGAACATCACAAGAACACAAAAGCTTATTCACCTTAAAAGTCATATCTGTTTTGAAGCTTTTCTTACTCACAGTTCTTAAACCTGTTCTTATTTTATATATTCAGTAAACTTTAAGATATAATATTCTGTTCACTGTTTATTTATATTTTGGTCTAAATCTATCAAACTTATCTGTTAGTTCTTCAAATACGCTTCCGCATCAAACATTAACTTGAACTAATAGATCTGATAATCTTGTTTAAAGCAAAACGGGAACCAACAAATGAAATGGACAAAATTCGAACCATCTTATTGGAAAATCTTTCCACATTAAGATTATTCTTATTTGTTAATCTTTGGTTGAACTGATAATACAGAAAATGGCATCTTCTAACATTTCCAAGAACACCATCGCTGAGAACACTGCTGCTGATAATACTGCTGAGGAAGTGGAAATCCTCAAGGCTCCTCAGGTCAAGTTCTCTCTTGACAAACTGGATTGGACCAAGGTAAATAACCTCTATGCGCTTCTCGAGTTTCCTCCTCGAAAGCAAGTCACACATCTAGATGATGCTGTGAACTTCCTGAAGAACTGTTCCATCTCCACAGCCCTGACCATAAGACCTCCTGCACATCAGCTACTGTTATCCCAATTCTGGTACTCTGCCAGACACTCTCAGCTACCATCAGCCAAAGACCCCTAAAAAACAATTGACTGCATCCTCCGCGACACTGACTATGGCACTATGAAGATCACCCCTGCCATTATTTGCAAAGCCCTGAACCTTCCCTTGGCCACAAAAGAAAAACCTTTTGTTCCTCTCCCTAACCACAAGAAAAACTCAGACAGGGAAGCCATCATTGCATTCTTCAATGCAATGGGCTATGTATGGGAAACTGGGAGGGACATGAAGCCCGAGAAGAAGCTGACCCTTATCAAGAAGTCTAAAATGCCCAGCGAGATGAATTTCATCTTCGCTCATTTAATCAGCTGCATGACTGCCAAGACCGGCTCCTCTGACCAAGCCGCTCAGCCTCAGCAAGCAATGGGATATGCATTGCTGAAAGGTCTACGTATAGACTGGGCATCGATTATCTATGATGACCTGGTACTCAGAGTGGACTCTGTCGCTGACAGATCTCCATGGGTTCCCTATCCTCGATTCATCAGCGCCGTATTCCAAAAATGCCTGAAGGACAACTACCCAAAAGAGGGGGACCTGAAACTCTCTCAGGTCGGCCCTAAGGTTCTCGACTTCAAGCCAGTGGCAAATGAGGTACGTCTTTCTACTCTTTTAACTCTTCTAAACCCTACTTCTTCTACTTCTGCAGCTCCTTCAGCGGACAAACCCACCGCTGATACCCCAGCTGCAACCTCCATTCCTTCTCTTAAAAGGAAACACTCTGAAACCCAACTTAGTTCCAAAATAACTAAGAAAACCAAGGAGCAACCCCGACAATCTCTTGCTGAAGACTCCTCAGCTCCTCTTGATGGGCTGAAGGAAAGTTCAGTGGTACGCTCTGCCACAGCTGAACAAGCCACCCACTCTATCCCAACTTCAGCGTCTCTAAACGCTGAGGTTACAAACTTGGAATCTATCCAACCTCTTTCAGTCTCTCAAAAGACTGAGGAAGCGATTCTCAACGAATCCAACGCTGAACTCCGCACCCAACCTCCATTCTCAACCTTCGCTTCTCCCTCTACTCAACTGGACTCTACTCCAGTTATCACTGAAGCACCTGTCATTCCTCCAGAAGCTAAAGATAATACTCTTCAAGGAGTGATGGGCGTAGGACCTGCAGCGATGACCATGCGTACACGCACTTTAGCTGACGACATGGAACATTTCTCAGGACACCGAGATTTTGATGCTTTCATCAATCCTCCTGCAGGTATACAACACCCCCTATACACTGTAACTGAACCCCAAACTTCTGAGCTTTCCTTTGTTCACAAGTTCTTATATGTTACAGGTCCTAATTTGGGAGACATCAACGCCTATCTGAAGACTATAGAGACGAAGCTGACAGGTCTCAAAACTACTCTTTCCGACAACTCTTCAGCTGTAACAAACGCTGGAGAGAATCTCACAAAGCTTACAACCGTGGTCGAAAAGAATGCCTCCAAAGCTGACTTGGAGAAGGTTGATAAATCACTCACCGACTTTGCCAAAGTTCTCTCTGACATCTACACAGACTACCTCGACATCATAAAATCAGTTGACACCATGTCCAGCGAAGTCACAACGCTGAAGACATCGGTTGACAAACTCGAAGGTGACATGTCTGCTGTAAAGACTGATGTCAGTTCAGTAAAGACTGACATGAGTTCTGTGAAGACCGATGTCAATACGTTGAAGAATGACATCACTTCTATGAAGACATTGTTGCAGCAGATCTTGACTAACACGACCGCCCCTGCCCCTGCCCCTGAACCTTCATCTTTTACTCCGGCGGATCGTGCTGAACTCGTGAAGATCAATCCTGGTATTTCTGATCTAGCAAACAGATTATCAGCGATTGAAATTTGTGTGGGGATCCCTGGCCAAGAAGACAGGGAACCATCAACAGCTGCTGAGTCGTCACATTCCTCCCCCACTCATCATGAAAAAGGGGGGGGGGGGAGAAGAGCACTGAAGATGAAGAAGCCATCGACTTGTCTGATGATGAACCATCCTCTTCTCCAAAGAATGATGATGATGAAGATGATGATGATGATGACTCTTTTATCGTCAAGCCTGCTCAGAGAGCTAAAGCTCTTAAAGGGATTCTGATAAATGAACCTACAGGGGAGCGGACAAAGACAAAACCATCAGCATCTGATGCTGACAAGGGCAAAGGAAAAAGTGTCGCTGAAGATGATGAAAATCTGACGATCTTGCTTAAAAAGCCGGTTTGTCAGGTACACTAATCTTACACTACATCCCTCTTCTATACACATTATCAGTTCTACACACTAAATCCTCCATACACTTTATCCCATTCTTTCTATCTCTGTTCTACCCAAGTTCTTACTCGTAAGATCGCCGTGTTTCAGCTAGTCCTCTCCCCTGTTTGAGGATATCGCTGAAGTTCCTACAGCTGCGACTTCACCAACAATAATCCCAGCTCCCAACGCTGAAGAAATAATCCCGGTCTTAGATTTGATCTCTGAGACTGATGAACCTGAAGAACAGATGCTCTCTCACAAAAACAGACCTTCCTTGGCTCCTCAAAAGCTAAGTGAAGAGGATCAAGAAAAGAGAGATGAAATGATCAAGAGACTCGAAGATCAGCGAATCATTCTAAAGCGTGATCAACTTCCTTCCGTTCCTCCAAAGTTCAAAATTTCCCAAAAGGAATACAAGGAACACCTCAGAGCTGAACGCCTAATCGCTGAAAGAAGGAAAGTTGAAGAAAAAGACAGAGAATACGCCATCCAGCTTACTCAACGATCTGTAAAAGACCCCAAGCTGAAAAGAGCTCCCATTGACGTTCAACGTCAGCTATGGGATGATGCTCAAAGGATCGTTAGAGAAAAGACTAAGGTCTCTGATACGACTTTGGAATGGTGTAAAGAAATGTTGAACTATCGATCTCGACCATCCAAAATCATCAAAGTAAACATCAGAGGAAGACTGTACTCAGACGTTCCTGTTGTTGAAGTTGATGTCTACAGAGAAGACAAAACAAGCAAACCTTCTATGTTGCTACCTTAGAAAAGTTTGGTCTCTCTGAATGGTTAGAAGTGAAATTATCCATTCAGGGATCGCGCTCAAAGTTCAAAAGCAATGTCGAGAAGATCTTAAACAAACAGATCGACCTGGTTTCTTCTGCTGTGGATATTCCTCCCTCTACTCTTCTTCCTCCTCAACACAAAAGAGTATCTGCAAAGGAAAAGAAAGTCTCAGACTCAGGTCCTCCTATACGGAATGAAACAGGTATTGGTTTCTCTCGTGCTGAAGTTCTTGGCCCTGATGCTGATCTCTCAGCGCTTGACACCTCCCTACCACCTGGAGAAACTTTCATTCCTGGCACAGTTGTAAGTGATCCTTATGGTATATTATTTCTAGACTACGAAGGAAACCATCACTTTCAACGTATCTCTGAGCTCCACATCACTCCCATCGAACAACTCAGAGATCTCATATACTGGTGTGAAGTCAGACGCGACATTAAAGCTAGACACCTGAAGCCCTTGATTTTTGAAGAAGCTCTGAACAAAAAGAATCAAGGAGTAGATGTTCCTGACTGGATGATTCCCACATCAAAGACCCTCGATGAACTTCTCATCAAGGAAGAACCTTTTGACGGATAGGATCGCCTTGTAATTATTTCTATCCTTATCTGTCTACATCTTTTGTACTTGTAATTTTATTCGCTGTACTTGTAATTTTTCTACTTCCCTCTGTAATCTTTACAAAGTTTAAAGAAAAATTTCAGCGAACGTACTTTACTCCATCAGTAAAGAAAAGATCCCAGAAAACAGTAAAAGGGACAAATATTTTATGAGTTCTTTTTATCCTTATGTTTTCATTAAATAGCAATTTTCTTTGTTGCTATGTCATAATCAAATAGGGGGAGATTGTTGATCCAAACCCTCAGTGATTTGATAATGACCCTCTCTTTTATACTTAGTGAAAATTGTAAGTAAACAATATGTATCAGAGTTTCACTATCGCTGATAAGTACTAATATCTTATAGTACCGCTGATAGGAACTCTTGCTCTTTAGATTAAACATTCAACGAACACTGTTCACCATAAATACTCTGATTCTGTTCAGTACTTATGGTGATCGCTGATAAGTTAGTTGTTTACTTATGATCCCTGAAGACAAGTTTCACGTCAACATAGGTTCTACGCTGAAGTCGAAGATCAAGCTCAAGAACCAGCGACAAGTTTCCTAATGAACTGATGCGGATCAGCGAAGACTCAGATTTGTCCACTCAACGTAAAGTATCAAGTACAAGACTTTAGCTATCGCTGAACTCTATCATTCGCTGATAAAGAATGATAGATCGCTGAATCAACGAAAAGCTGATCATAAAGTCCTCCGTACAAAGTACTTTTTGTCTTAACCACCCTTGCACGTCTCCGTACGATATGTCAGAAAAAGAACCTCCTTATTGTCTGAAATCGTACAACCACTCTGATACTACACTGTTAAAACATGCGGCTACTAAGGTTGTCAACAAAGGTGAATGACATGCAACCAATCAGCTGCTGCCACGTGTAAAGTGTAAACTGCAATGCATTAAATGCATGCAGTATATAAGAAGAAGAACTCACTTCATTTTGAAGTAACTTGCTAACTCTGGACAAGTTCATCCTTCTTATCTTGAGATAGGTTATTATTAGTAATTTCCTTCTCTTTCTTAGTGCAAGAAACTTAGTGTTCCAACTTGTTTAGATTTAGGTTTATCCTTAATCTTGTTTCCGCAACAAGCTGTAAATTGTTAATGATTTATCAATAAACAATTTAGAAAAGTAAAATCTGTGTGTTTGTATTCACCCCCCCCCCCTTCTACAAACTTGTATATCCCTTCGGGACCAACAGGATCAAGGTCACTAAAGGCTAGACCTTAAGTGTCCATCTGAGAGTTTATTTTAATGTGCACATCTTGTGCATCTTGGTACATCTTTATCATAAGTTCTTTCCTCTGTAAAGACTGGTGTAAAACTTCCCTTTCCTTTTGAAAATAATTTTTCAGAGCAACAGAGTTTAGCCTTTCATACTCTGCTCTCTTCACCTCTTCACCTTTTTGCCAAATCTCTTGTTGAATTGTTTAGTTATTAAGGCAAGAGATTGGGCAAAAGCTGCAATATCAGCATCTTCATCAGCATCTGACATGCTGTCCTCTTCATCAGCACTTTCTGCAATAAGGCTCTTCATGCCTTTGTTTCTCTGGATCTTCTTCTTCTTGTCTCTGGTGGCATTGTCTCTGTGAGTGACCAAGTGTCCAGGTCCTGGTTAGCTTGTAAAGACATAGATAGGTTTTGGGTTTTTATTCCCCCTTCAAGTTGGTTCACAAGAGTCTAATTTTTTAAAAATATCGTTTGGAGTAGCCATAATCAGGAGTCTAACTGCTTTAAGATCATTTTCCATTTTGAACTTTTCTTCTTCAGTAAAACCAGTGGTTTTAGGTTCGAAGTGAGCTGGAATCTCAGCGGTGGTTTTTGTTACAGGGACACGCGGAACCAATACCATGGGTTGGAATGGTCCATTCGTGACAGATCGCATAAGATCCTTGTCCATGCCATCAAAAAAGTTGACCATCCTGATCTTCCATTGAGGGTATTCATCCCTCAAAAGAGTAAGAGGCTTGGTCAATGAACCAACAATATAAATAGCATTAATGTTGTTATTTGCCATTTTTCAGAAAACAAAGTGTGACGATTTTCTTGAACTGAAAGAGTTTTAAACTTGAAAGAGATGAGCAGGAATGTAAAGAGACAGTAAATCTAATGTAAGAATACTTTCTAAACTTGCTTGAAGATTTTCACAACCATTTGAATCTTGAAAAACACGAATTTCAGGTTTCGTTTGAAAAACAGGGTATACCTTAAAACTTTGAAGAAAACAACAATCAACCATAGTGAATCAACCCGTATAGATTGGATCAATTTGATTTAAGCAAATTAATCTGCTCTGATACCAATTGTAGGTTCCCAGATTCACAATGTCTCACTTAAACAGAGATATCAAAGATAGCGAAAGCATACACATTCTGTTTAGTAGTGAGTGATTTTATAATGTAAGAACAATGAGAGAATAACAATATAATAGAACAGTAAAATAAGATAAGATTCAAATAATGAACTGCTCGTATATTGATATGAAGAGCACCAAGAACACCTTAAAGTGTGTGTGTTACCCCAAAGTATGCCAATGTAAAAGTATTGAAAATATCACAAGTTAGAAGGACGTCAGAGAACATGACTTCAGAGATCAAGCTGAAGACGTAGCAGAAGACAAACAGAAGACCATCTGAGATCATCAAAGCTCTGGCAGAAGACCTCTGATAGACCATCAGAGAACAAGTTCGCCAGAAGACCTTCAGAGCTCTGGCATATGACCTCTGGTGAATGAAGACCTCTGAGAAGCTGAAGTCTCGTAGAAGACATACTTTCCACGTCAGCCCTAAAAGGACGAAGACTTACTTTCCACGTATCATCACAGTGTTAGATAGTACACTGTCTATTGCTTTATCAGGCTATAGAGAGAACGTTAGTGGAGCATAAAATTGTAGGATTTTGTAAGAATCGTTACTAGAATTGTGAGAGCACTAGCACTGCGCATTCCATTCCACTTCTATTGTACGATTTGTAACCTGAGAGATTTTAGAATACACACACAAGAAAGTGTTCTTGGTGTTATTCATATTTCAATATACGAGCAGTTTGTTATTCATTCTTGTTATCATTTACTGTTCATTATATTGTCATTCTCTCATTGTTTAATGTTACATACAATCACTCATATACAAACAGTTTTATTATGCTTCCGCTATCTTTGATCTTTCTGTTTGTATGAGACAAGTTGAATCTGGGAACCTACAATTGGTATCAGAGAAGATTGATTTGCTTAAATCAAATCGGTCTAATCTTACCAGGTTGATTCACACTTGTTGATTGTGCCTTGTTTTTCAAAAGTTTATAAGAATACCCTCTTTTTGTTTAAAACCTGAAACTCTCTTTCTTAAGCTAGAAATAGAAGTTTGAAATCCCTGATAGCTTTGTTTACTGTTTTTACTGTTCTGTTACATTTCTGCTCATCTCTGAAGTATAAAAGTCGTTCAAAATCTTTCAAAATCTTCATACTCTATTTTCCTTGAAAATGGCGAACAACAACGTAAATGCATTTTACACTGCTGATTCTTTAACCAAACCTCATACTCTTCTGAGGGATGAATACCCTCAATGGAAGATCAGGATGGTTAACTTTTTTGATGTCATGGATAGAGATCTTATGCGATCTGTCACTAATGGACCATTCCAACCTATGGTATTGGTTCCTCGTGTTCCTGCTACAGAAACTACTGCTGAGATTCCTGCTCACTTCGAAGCTAAAACCACTAGGTTTATTGAAGAAGAAAAGGTTAAAATGGAAAATGATCTTAAAGTAGTTAGACTTTTGATTATGGCCATTCTAAATGATATTTTTCAAGAATTAGACTCTTGTGTTACTGCTAAGGAAATCTGGGATCAACTTCTGAACCAACTCCAAGGGGGTATTAAAACCCGAAAGAACAGAAGGACCCAATGTATTAATGAATACAATGATTTCAAAGCTCTTCCCGAGGAAACTTTACAACAGACCTATAACAGATTCAACATTCTGATAAACGAATGTAAGAAATGTGGGGTCGAAGGAAGATAACAATGTCTCTACAAGCTAACCATGACCTGGATACATGGTCCCCCACTGATTTGTATGGTACTTTAGCTGCACAAGAGAAGGATGTTGTCAAGCAAAAAGGTAAATCCACTATGGCAGGTCCACTAGCATTGATCTCTGAATCAAAAACACCCTCAGAAGGGAAATCTAACAGAGACAATGCCGCCATAGACAAGAAGAAAGAAAAAGCCATAAAGAAGATGGGAAAGAAAATCCTCATAACAGAAAGTGATGATGAGGAAAGTCTGTTAGAAGATGATGATGATGCTGACATCAATGCTTTTGCGCAATCTCTTGCCTTGATCACTCAACAGTTCTACAAGAGGTTTGGCAAGAAAGGGTTTGACAGAAGAGGAAGGTTTGAGAGAGAAGAGAAGGATGAGAAGAGAGTTTATGAGCAGAGGACAGCACCTCACCACCAGAACAATCACAGAGCTACACCAGAGCAGAGACCACCTTAGTATCAACAGACCACCTTAGTATCAACAGAGATACAAGCAACCAGCACCACAGAAGCCAGCAGATGCTGCCCAGCCCATCAATCAGAATGATGGAAGATGCTTTAGATGTGGCAAAACAGGCCATTTCCATGCCAACTGCAAGGGTAGAATGGTAAAAGACCAGGACTACTACAAGAACAAGTATAAATACAACTTCAGAGAGAAAAGTTATGTGGCAGAGATGGAGAACTGGATCTCTGATTCATCTTCTGATGATGAACCAGAGCATGCCAACTTCTGTGGGATGGCTATTGAAGAAGGGATTTCAGAGGAAATGACAGAGAGGCCAACAGTGATGGATTCTTCCTTGATGTCTTGTGCATTTTCTATGACTGACTCTGCTGACAGAGCGCTGGAGACTTCCAAACCCAGTGCCAAGGTATGTTCATCCTCTAAATTCAAATCTGACTCTGAATTGGAAATGAACGTGTCCAAGCTTGCTAAGGAATTTCAAAACCTTAAACAAAAACTCTCTGAGGAAAAGGAAATGAGAAAACTAGCTCAGAAAGATCTATCCTTCTACAAGAGAGAGAAAAGTCTGTTGGAAATCGAGAAGGAATAGATTTATAAAGAAAAATCTGAGCTAGAGGATTTACAGAAACAAAAGGAATCATCATTTTATGATAAATGCAAAGAATATGAAGAGGTTTTCAGATTGAAGGCTGAAGAGATAAAGAGATCAGAGTATGAAAGGCTTAACTCTGTTGCTCTTAAGGATTTTTTTCAAAAAGAAAGGGAAGTCTTACATTAGTCTTTATAGAGGAAAGAGGTTCTGATAAAGAAGTAACAGGATGCACAGGATGTGCACATTAAAATTAATTCTCAAAAGGACACTCAAGGTCTAGGTTTCAGTGACATTGACCCCTTCATTGGAAGAAAGAAGACATCTCTGTCCTCTACCTTCTGTGTTGGGAAAGTCCAAATGCCTGATGGTACACTCACTGGTACTAGTGTTTTTAAAAGAACTAAAACTTCAGATGGCTCAAGGACCAGAAAGCTAAGTTTCAGGAATGTCAGCTATGACTCCTCTGGTCATTAAAAGGTTACAGAACCATCTTTAAAGTTAATTCATGATTAAGGAAAAGCTGAGATCATCATTTCTAACTCTGCCAAAAGTCTTGATCCCAAGGAGATCTTCAACTTTAACTCTTTCAAGGAGCAGAAGCCTGCTACTTCTATGGTTGGTCCCTCTGATGTCAAAACTCAGAGTGAACTCAATGATGAAGCTCCAGAGCAAACTTCTGTCAGAAATCTACAGAGACTCTCACCTCTGACAGATCCACCAGAGACTTTTTAAACTCTGATTCTGACTCTAACTCTGACTCTGAGGTGGATGAGCAGATTTTTTGTGCACCAAAAACCATCATGCACAAACCAAAACTGGCATATGTTGGGTCTGGAATTTTAAACAATGTCACACATGTTTCTAAGAACCAATCCAGAATCCCACTGTGCCCTGATTTTAAAAACATGGTTGTCAGAATCTTGTCTTCTGAGGAAATGGAAGAGAAAAGAAAAGATAATGCCAAGAATGCTTCCGTGAACCAAACCTCTGTGCCTTATGTCTACTAACCTATAAGGTTCACTCAAGAACAGAACGGAAAATGGAAAGTTAACGACTCGCCTAATTCTCATTCTATAGTGAATCAAAAAGGAAAATGTAAAGCCCGTATCCCGGTATGTAATTTCTTTTATTAATTCTTTTCTTTTTAAGTTTGATTTAATGTGGTTTCCGTTAGCGGGGTAGTCGAATCGGACCAAAAAGTTAAATGAGTCAACCTTTGTGGGTTTTTTGCAAGGAAAGGAAAGTTGAGGGGCTAATTGGGGCATCTCACCAAAGTTTGGCAAGGGATCGTCCAAGAGTCACCCCCTCCCCTTCCCCTTCCCTTCGGTTTCATGCTAGTAACCACCACAACCTTTAGTCATCCCCTCCCCCTTTCTTGTTGTGTTCGGCCAAGAAGAGAACTAGAGAGAGAGAGTGAAAGAAAGAAGCCGAGAGAGGGAGAGAGAAACCGAGAGGGTGATAGAGGTTGCTGCCGGCGACGAGGAGAGAGGAGGAAGGAGACGATCGCCGGCAAGTTTGGTCGGAAAAGAGGAGGAAGAAGGGTTCGTCGAGGTAAGTTCGTCTATTTCTCGTTTGTTGTTATCGTATGTCAAAGAAACGCCGCCAACCACCACCGCCTCCGGAGGCGGTAGGGGGTGGTGCACGGCTGTTGTCCAGCCTAGGGTAACCCATATTCAGTAGTTCATATGCTTTTCGGGTCTGTTGGGATTAAGCCACGACTTAATGGGTTAATAATCAATAGTGTCATTTCATGTGAAAATTTAGTAATCTGCCACTGTTTTGCTTAAACCGTAACTTTTTCCTCGTAACTCGGATTGGGGCGAAATCGGTGCCAAAAGTTCCCATTTTGAGTCTAGTAACGTTTCTATGTTTTGTACAAAAACCAGTTCGGAACGTAGCTTAGGTCAAATCGTCGTTTTGTACTGAAAGGTTCTGTTTTAGCTGCTCTGAGAGGTGTTTTTGTAAAATTCATATAGAGTGCTAGGAATATCGTTAGGACGCGTGCGATACGTCCCTGGAACCGTAAGACATTGAACTTCCTGAATATGGAATTAGATTTTTGGTTTGATCAGTTTAGCAGGGGTAAAATGGGTCCCGAACAGACCTGCATTTTTAGTATAAAAGCTGGAATTTTTAGTTTCGTTAAACTAGTAAAAGTGTCGTGAGTTGGGACCTTCCGTTGACGTTTTTAGTGCGTAATTAGGTGGGAAAATGTGAGGAAGGTTGACGTGCTGGTGTTGCGGCTCGGGAGCGCGTCGCTTTGCTTTGAGGTGAGTTCTCTCACTGCGTAGTTAGGAATTTCATGTATATCGTTGTTTTTGTGCTATGTGTTATTACGTGTTATTACGTGTTTACGTGGACCAATTTGGTTGGAATGATTTAGCTGTGATTGTTGAAATTATATGTCGATTATTTGTGCTTGCGTACACCTCAGTGGGACTGGGGGGCTCGGTGGGACCGAGGGCTCGGTGGGACTGAGCTAGTACAATTGTATTATCTTTACTCGGTGGGACCGAGGGCTCGGTGGGACCGAGGGCTCGGTGCGACCGAGGGCTCGGTGGGACTGAGCTGGTATCAATGTCTTTACTCGGTGGGACCGAGGGCTCGGTGGGACTGAGCTTGTGTGGATATATTTTTGGTGTACTCGGTGGGACCGAGGTTCGTATTTATGCATTTATCATTATGTGGTTTTATATTTGTGGTGATGGTGACGTTGCCTACTTGCGAGTAGGGGCGATATTCGTGGGGTTGCTACCTGCGTGTGTGGTAGGACTCACTAAGCGATTAGCTTACCTTTTCCCAATATGTTGTGATTTCAGGTGCGAGCGGCAGTCGGGCTTGACGGTACACACACTATGCGCGGGGTGCTGAGAGTGTTTAAAATTTCACTTTTAAACCTTTAGATTTTATTTTATGAAATTTCCGCTGCGTAAACTTTATTGACTGTTTGAGTTAACGACGTTAATTTAATTTGAATTGCGAATTATTAAATTGGGGTTATTTTATAATGAAATGCATGTTTTAAAAATTTTAAATTCTTTGTAATTTTTGGGACGTTACAACTTGGTATCAGAGCACAGCTTGAGTGAATCAAACACATCTCGGTGTGTTTGGTCTCAAGTTGCGGCTATGAAGTTTTTTTTAACTCTCTTATTAAAATCTTTGAAAATAAATGAACGGAGAAAGCCCGTTTGGGAAACGGTGATCGTGGGCGCAGTGTGTACAGTCAGCCGACGCCAATTGGGAAGGTACAGCACTTAGTGTATTTATTGCTTTCTAGGCATAGGGTATGCATGCTAAATTGCCGAGGTTGTTTACACTGTACTGTACGATGACTGCTTGCTAGTAGGAATCAATGCTAGTTATAGTAGGTTGTCAAGTGAAGGCCCTATAGGTTGCATGCAGTAAGAATCATATAGCCTTAGAATATTTGATTTAGTTCTATTGCGCAGCTCTTGTTTGAGTCCAACCGTTCTAGGATAGAATCTTGTATTCGAATGTCTATTTGATTCACGATGCGTGCGACTGGGTATTCGCGAGGCAACTCGTTATGGCTAACAGGGATTCCGTTGTAGCAAGAGTAGTGGGATGAGATGAAATTCCTAGTGAGCTGGGAATAGCGTTTACATATGAGTACGTATGCTAGATTGCTTTCTAGAACATAGGAGTATGTATGCTAGATTGCTTACGTGGATTTTGTGGTATTGTATGGTTGTTACTTGCTATTAGGAACTTATGCTAACCTTGATAGGTTGTTAAGCGAATGCACTATAGGCTGTATGCGGTAGGAACCGAATAGCCTTAGAATGTTAGATTTAGTTCTATTGCGCAGCTCTTGTATGAGTCCAACCGTTGTAGGATAGAATCTTATATTCGAATGTCTATCTGGTTTCCACTGTATACGACTGTGCGTTCACGAGGCGACTCGTCAGGGCTAGTGGGGGTTCCGTTCTAGCAAGGGTAGTGGGGTATTACGACTTTTCTAGGGAGCTAGGAAAAGTGTTTGCATATGCCGGAATGGGCATACGTGTTTGTTTGTGGTAAGCAACTACTTGGACGTCCCAGGACAGGACTCGAAACGAGTAAGGATAGGTGTGAAGGGTAGTAGCAGAGCTCCTACTATCTGAAGCACAGGATCCGTGCTCGAGTCGGGGAAAGTCACGGAGAATCCGAAGAGTTGAGTGTGAGCGTAGTTAGCAGGTTTTAATGTGTGCTAGTAGCTCGTTAAGGAGGAACAACAATGCTGATCCAGATGCTGATGCTGGAATTATTGCTGATCAGATTCGTGAGATGTTTGCGGTCGAGGTGACGCATATTTTGAGGAGGCGATCCCCGAAATTATTACCTCCATTCGTGATGAGGTAATAGTGTCGATGGAGGAGCGCATCGCGGCGATTCCACCCCCTGCGGGTGGGAAGCCCCGAACAAGAGAGTCTGGATCGGTTATGGAGTGCACATTCCTTACCGGTGGTTGTCCTGCGAACTAGAAGGTTCGCTTCGCGGTGAATCTGTTACGAGACGGAGCGAAAGACTGGTGTGCTACTACTTTGACGCTTAACGGGCGCACTACTTGACCTGGGAGGAGTTCGTCGTATGTTTCGTGTAGAGCATGTGCCTCTAGTGGAGATGGAGAGGAGTGTCAAAGAGTTCTTGGAGCTCTCTCAGACTGCGGAGGCCATAAGGAGGTGAACCGAAAGTTCACGGAAATGACATTATTCTATCCTTAGCATGCTGCTTTTGAGGACATGAAGAGGACACGGTACAAGGATATGTTACGTACCAAGATCAGGGAGTTCGTGAGTACTGCGCAGTATGCTTCACTTGCTGTAGTGATGGAGGCGGCCTGAGGTAGAGTTCATCAACTGGGAGTGGAGGAGGCACAAGCTACATATAAAGTGGTGACAGGTACGTTCTTGGTTAACTCGGTGCTTGCTGGGGTGATGATTGATAGCGGGGCTACTCATCCTTCCGTGTCTCACATAGTCAGTGAGTGTTTGGGGCCGAGTTGTAGGACGGTTAGGCTGTCCACTTGTGGTTGCGGTTGCTGAAGACAGGACCCTGACGGTTACTGACGTGTACCGGGGGTGCACTTTGGAGATCTCTGGTGTGAAGTTCCCGATTGATTTGATTCCGATCGCTATGCGGGAGTTGTGCGTGACTGTGGGCATGGATTGGATGGATGCTTTTGATACTGAGATTGTTTGTCGTCGCAAACAAGTACAAGTTCGAACCCCAAGCGGGGGAGAAATGCTAGTTCAGGGAGACTCACCCAGGCGGACCCTAGCGTTATGTTCGGTTGTAAGTGCTCGGAAATACTTGCAGCGCAGTGGCTAGGGGTAATTAGCGTATGTGATAGACACGCGCGGCGTCAGAGAGAAGAAGACTGCGGAGGATGTGCCGGTTGTACGTGAGTTTGTTGACGTATTTTCCGATGAGTTATCGGGGTATCATCGGATGCGGGTGAGGAGAGAGGATACGGAGTAGACGGCCTTTCGTTCACGTTAGGGCCATTTACAAGTTTGTGGTGATGCCTTTCTGGCTCACCAATGCACCCGCAACGTTTATGGACCTCATGAACCGGATATGTAGCCCTATGTGGGATCGATCGGTGATCGTGTTCATCGACGATATTCTTGTGTAATCGAAGTCGAAGGAAGAGTATGAGATGCATTTGCGAGATGTTTTGGAAGTTTTGAGGCGGGAGAAGCTGTATGCTAAGCTCTCCAAGTGCGAGTTCTGGTTACGAGAGGTCCACTTTCGAGGGCATGTCGTGAACCAGAATGGTATTATGGTGGATCCGGCCAAGATTACGGCTGTGATGCGGTGGGAAGTGCCGAAGACTCTCACTGAAGTACGGAGTTTTCTTGGGTTAGCAGGGTACTTCCGGAGATCCATTCAGGATTTCTCCAAGATTGCTTTTCCGATGTCCCGATTGACGAAGAAATCTGCGGCTTTTAGTTGGGGTGAAGAGCAGCAGAGGGCTTTGAGGAGCTACACAGGCGTTATACGAGGCTCCGATGTTGACTTTGCCCGAGGGTATGTAAGATTTGATGGTGTTTGCTCTCAAGATTTAAAGGCACTATTTGTATGGCGTCAAGTGTATACACTAACCATAAAAGTCTCCAGTACTTGATGACCGGCAAAACCTCAACATGCGTCAGAGGAGGTGGCTTGACGTGGTCAAGGATTATGATGGTGAGATACTTTACCACCCCGGTAAAGCGGATGTTGTTACGGACGCACTTAGTCGACATCTGGATGGTGAGCCACTGCGGGGCTTGTATCAACGGTTAACAGTGGTTGCACCTCTTCTCGAGTCGATAGGTAGTGCTCAGGAGGTGGCAGTGTTAGACAACCTAGGGGGGGGGAAGGTTGTATTTAAAATCTTTTACTTTCAAAAAAATCTTTTATAAATAAATACAGTACTGAAACAGTATAAATAAATCAGAGTATACAAATAATAACGAAGAGTGTAAATATAAACAAATACACAGAGATTATATAAATAAATATAAATGCAAAACAGTTTATATAAATAAATATAATAAAGCACAGCGGAATAAATAAAGAGATAAAGGTTAGAGATACTTGACACAGAGATTTACTGATTTACCACCAACTGTGATAAACCAGCAGCCGAGACACTTCCCGACACGATCCAATAAATGTATTCTTTACGGTAGAATACAAACCAAGTACAAAGGTAACGTAATTGATTCTCAAGCTTCTGCTATGAGATGTACAGGATCACACACCCGTTATTCAAATGCTTACAAGAGGAGTATAACTCACAATGGGTAATCACTCTTGTATAATATCTCACACTTGGATATTTTATAAAAAATATTTTATAAAATATATATATATAAATGAGAGAGCTGAGAGTTGAGAGTTTGAATGCTGCTTGTTACTGTTGTGTTGTAGTCTACTGATCTTCATCACCAGCATGTAATATATATAGCATGAAGACTTCCAACGGTCACATGACCTGGCGGTATACCGCCTTGCACACCGCGGTATACCGCGGTCAGAAAGTACACTGACACTCACGGCTCTATGCAAAGTTGACAGGAATTACGTACCCGCGGTATACCGGCTGGGACTCGCGGTATACCGCCGTCAGGAAAAGTAACTTTCAACCAATCAGAATCAAACACGGAGCCTGCCGCGGTATACCGGCTGAACAGCCGCGGTATACCGGCCAAAGTGTACCCGCGGTATACCGGCTGTACCGCCGCGGTATACCGCCGTCAGAAAGGGACAGCTTCAGGACGCAACCAAATCTTGCTGAATCTTCTCAAAAGAAACTTTATTTAAATATATTATTTATTGGGTTTTTAGAAATATCCAAGTGGTATATTATTTTAGGGTGTTTATCATTATTAGTTATAAACAATAATGACGACGTAAACACTTCCGTCTTGAACCCTTCAGATTAAATCTTCGTGTTCTTCAACAACTGCACACTTGGATTAAATTGTTAGATAAACAATAATACGGTGTGTTTGTAATCATCAAAATAAATATAAATAAATATATAGAGATGTGGTACACTTGCAGCAACAATCTCCCCCTTTTTGATGATGACAAACACAACCGCTAAGCATGAGCATATGCGGTTTCTCTCCCCCGTTTGTCGAAACAAAAAGGGTCAAGAAAGACGGTATGCTCCCCCTCGAGAGATGCTCCCCCTCAAAATATGCATATATTTGAGGTAGCATAAACTCATGGGTAAAAGAGCTAAAACGCTCCCCCTCAAATTAATAACGATATCAATTTGATTTTATAAAATTTGAGGGATAAAATAAAATGCAAAAAGCAATAGAGACAAAGATATACAAACCAATACGAAACACTTGCACCAAAACGGATCTTAAGGCTTCAATATTCGGTTAATTTTATGTGATAAAAAAATCACCACGTATTATGACCTCGTCAGGTAACCACGTATTATAACCTCGGCAGGTAACCACGTATTATAACCTCGTCAGGAAACCACGTATTATAACCTCGGCAGGTAACCACGTATTATAACCTCGGCAGGTAACCACGTATTATAACCTCGGCAGGAAACACCTACAAAAGACAAAGAAAATATTTCGTGGTACCCTTTTCTTATGGGTCCTTTTAACAGTTAGTATAAAACATAAACTGCAAAAAAAATGTTGTCGACATAAAACAAACACGACAAACATACAAAACCATAAAAATGGTTTAAAACCATAAACGCATTCCACCCGGATTATCAACATTAAACATTCCTTTCGGAATCCATTTTCTAACCATTTTAATTTTACGATCGTATTCATCATAGACGTAAAAAGAAGTATGCGGATTAACATTTTTCTTAGGATTCGCAAACTTATTATTATACATAAACGCATGTGATTTTCTCGACATATAATTCACATAATTCATTTTAGGAATATACGGAGGTTTTTGCGTTTTATTTTTAACAACAAATTTAGGTTTTTCAAAAACCTTTTTAATTTGCATACAATCACATTTTTCAATACACGTATTTGAACCAATGCCTTTTCGGCAATTTATACGATTTGATATATTAAGCATTTTAAGCACTTTATCATTGCTACTATTAAAAGCATTTGCTAATAAATCATTTTTCTCATGCGATTTACATTTAGCATTTAAACATGCAATTTCATTTTCAAGAATCTCGCATTTTGTACATAAAATATTTTCACATGTTCTTTTCTCTAAACATGCAATTTTATCATTTAAAATATCACAAGATTTACAGACATCTTTTTCACTTAATTTATTTTCTAATTTAGTGATAACATCTAAATCATGAGCAGATTTTTGTTTACCGTCATCTATTTCCTTTTTATATACAGATACGGTTTCTTTTAAATTAGAAATTTCATCTTTATATTTATTTGCGAGAGCAGCCATATCATGAAATGATTTATATAATTCGTCAAGATTATTTTCATCGTCACTATAATAATTATCACTATAATTATTATCATAATTATTTTTAGAAGAATATGATGAAGATACCTCATTATCATGGTCGGCCATGAAACAAAAATTTTGGGCCTCATTTATGCTTGCGCTCAACGCGCCTCCAACTAAAGCTTTTGGTGTGTTGATTTGTTTTGCTCGTTTCGGACACACACTTGCATAGTGATCCTTGTCACCACACACATAGCAAAAGCCTTTCTTTTTATTGGCTTTTTCATCGTCGCTAGATTCGTCATATTTGTCTTCACTTTTGTGGACGTTGCGACTTTGGTTTTTACCACCACGACGGTAGTCTTCATTTTCTTGAAACCTATCAATATTGGCAAACTTTTTGTTAGATAGAAGTTTAGAAAGTTTTCTTACCAACTTGACTAAATCGTCAAGATTTTCGGGTTCATCATCGGATGAACTTGCATCTTCCTCCTCTTCCTTTTCTTTTGAGGCAACGACCTTGAGAGCGATGGATTTCTTTTTGACTTGCTCCCGGACTTGATTTCTTTTTAGTGCGATTTCGTGCACTTTAAGATTGCCGATGAGATCATCGAGCTTCATAGTTGCGAGATCTCGGGAGTCTTCCAAGGATGTGATTTTTGCCATCCACTCCGAAGGAAGTGCTCGAAGAATTTTCCTTACATAATCCTCATTAGGATAAGTACGACCTAATCCCTTCAAAGTAGTCATAATGAGGTTAAAACGTTTAAACATTGAGTCGATTGACTCATCTTTTGACATTTCAAATAATTCATAATCATGAACAAGAATATTTATTTTAGAGCTTTTAACTTGAGTATTTCCACGATGAGTGTCGCTCAAGCTTTGCCAGATTAGATTAGCAGTTTTATAAGTATAAACTCTTTCTATTTCATCGGAAGTTAAAGCAGCATATAATATATTTTTAGCCTCAAAATTTAAACAAAAAAGAGATTCTTCAGCGGGAGTCCAGTCCTTAACAGGTTTATCAACAATAACATTATTTTTTATAATAGTAGGGTTAAAATTCCCATTTTCTATAATATCCCAAATTTTTTGACTTTTGCCACGAACGTGACATTCAAATAGCTCGGCCCAAATGCCAAACTTTTCAGTATCTATCAAAGGAGTTTTAGAGAACACAAAATTAGTTTGTTGAGCCATTTAAAAAAAATTAAAGAAATGACTTTAAAAATTTAAACAGAAAAATTTTGAAAGCCCCGCTCTGATACCAAATGTTAGACAACCTAGGGGGGGGAAGGTTGTATTTAAAATCTTTTACTTTCAAAAAAATCTTTTATAAATAAATACAGTACTGAAACAGTATAAATAAATCAGAGTATACAAATAATAACGAAGAGTGTAAATATAAACAAATACACAGAGATTATATAAATAAATATAAATGCAAAACAGTTTATATAAATAAATATAATAAAGCACAGCGGAATAAATAAAGAGATAAAGGTTAGAGATACTTGACACAGAGATTTACTGATTTACCACCAACTGTGATAAACCAGCAGCCGAGACACTTCCCGACACGATCCAATAAATGTATTCTTTACGGTAGAATACAAACCAAGTACAAAGGTAACGTAATTGATTCTCAAGCTTCTGCTATGAGATGTACAGGATCACACACCCGTTATTCAAATGCTTACAAGAGGAGTATAACTCACAATGGGTAATCACTCTTGTATAATATCTCACACTTGGATATTTTATAAAAAATATTTTATAAAATATATATATATAAATGAGAGAGCTGAGAGTTGAGAGTTTGAATGCTGCTTGTTACTGTTGTGTTGTAGTCTACTGATCTTCATCACCAGCATGTAATATATATAGCATGAAGACTTCCAACGGTCACATGACCTGGCGGTATACCGCCTTGCACACCGCGGTATACCGCGGTCAGAAAGTACACTGACACTCACGGCTCTATGCAAAGTTGACAGGAATTACGTACCCGTGGTATACCGGCTGGGACTCGCGGTATACCGCCGTCAGGAAAAGTAACTTTCAACCAATCAGAATCAAACACGGAGCCTGCCGCGGTATACCGGCTGAACAGCCGCGGTATACCGGCCAAAGTGTACCCGCGGTATACCGGCTGTACCGCCGCGGTATACCGCCGTCAGAAAGGGACAGCTTCAGGACGCAACCAAATCTTGCTGAATCTTCTCAAAAGAAACTTTATTTAAATATATTATTTATTGGGTTTTTAGAAATATCCAAGTGGTATATTATTTTAGGGTGTTTATCATTATTAGTTATAAACAATAATGACGACGTAAACACTTCCGTCTTGAACCCTTCAGATTAAATCTTCGTGTTCTTCAACAACTGCACACTTGGATTAAATTGTTAGATAAACAATAATACGGTGTGTTTGTAATCATCAAAATAAATATAAATAAATATATAGAGATGTGGTACACTTGCACCAACAGGCAGTTTTGGAGGAAAATGCCAAACGCGAGAGAGTTTCGGGGGAAATTCCGAATTTTGTCTGTGATAGTCATGGGTCAATTGCTCGGTCTTAATGGTCGGTTGGGTATCTCGGGGTGGGACCCCGGTATTCATGTGTTATGACTTTGACTTTCCAGTAGGCACTAGGAGGATATAGTCTTGAGCACGTACCTGGGAGGTAGACGTTAAGGTGTATCTTGATACGGTGTAACTAGGCTTCGTAGAGCGAGTGTAGGAAATACGTCAACGGTGGAAGGTTGGGTATTCCACGCGTGTTAGTACTGTAGGCCGAATAGTATCGGTTAGGGAATGATGCCCTTTGTAATAAAGAGGATACATGCGTAGAATTTTTGAGGTAAATAGTATATTTAGGTGTCGACTTTTGGGCTTGAAGCCAAACACCTTAGTGTAATTGGGGAATTGTAGCCGATTTTAAGGAAATTATGTTGATGGTAGTAGTAATCCTGAGGTGTTTGCTTGTGGTGAATGGTTATGGTGGAGTGACCTTCGTGAGTGATTTTAAATTTACTGGTTTGACGATTCTTGTAGGGTAATTTGTGGGAGTATAGTAGAACTCGTAGGAGTTAATCGACAGTTAATAGTAGGAATGATCGGATCCGAGTATCCAGTTGGGTATATTGGTAAGCAACTTGAGAATGTTTAGAGCTTGAGATTTGAATCGGGAGGTATGGAATATCTAAGGTTGGGAGACAACCGAAGTCGCTTGGCTAGGAATGATTCCAATTGGTGAAGTGTTCTATCGATCATAATTTCAGTGTCCTAGAAGGAGTACGTTAGTAAGAAAAGTATTCGAGAAGTTTTAGAAGGGGTCTCAAGTGAACTTGGGAACCTGAGGTTGAGATGTGGGAGAACTATCTTTAGCTATGCACGGGCATAGACTTCGAGGACGAAGTCTAATCCAAGTGGGGGAGAGTTGTAAAGCCCGTATCCCGGTATGTAATTTCTTTTATTAATTCTTTTCTTTTTAAGTTTGATTTAATGTGGTTTCCGTTAGCGGGGTAGTCGAATCGGACCAAAAAGTTAAATGAGTCAACCTTTGTGGGTTTTTTGCAAGGAAAGGAAAGTTGAGGGGCTAATTGGGGCATCTCACCAAAGTTTGGCAAGGGATCGTCCAAGAGTCACCCCCTCCCCTTCCCCTTCCCTTCGGTTTCATGCTAGTAACCACCACAACCTTTAGTCATCCCCTCCCCCTTTCTTGTTGTGTTCGGCCAAGAAGAGAACTAGAGAGAGAGAGTGAAAGAAAGAAGCCGAGAGAGGGAGAGAGAAACCGAGAGGGTGATAGAGGTTGCTGCCGGCGACGAGGAGAGAGGAGGAAGGAGACGATCGCCGGCAAGTTTGGTCGGAAAAGAGGAGGAAGAAGGGTTCGTCGAGGTAAGTTCGTCTATTTCTCGTTTGTTGTTATCGTATGTCAAAGAAACGCCGCCAACCACCACCGCCTCCGGAGGCGGTAGGGGGTGGTGCACGGCTGTTGTCCAGCCTAGGGTAACCCATATTCAGTAGTTCATATGCTTTTCGGGTCTGTTGGGATTAAGCCACGACTTAATGGGTTAATAATCAATAGTGTCATTTCATGTGAAAATTTAGTAATCTGCCACTGTTTTGCTTAAACCGTAACTTTTTCCTCGTAACTCGGATTGGGGCGAAATCGGTGCCAAAAGTTCCCATTTTGAGTCTAGTAAGGTTTCTATGTTTTGTGCAAAAACCAGTTCGGAACGTAGCTTAGGTCAAATCGTCGTTTTGTACTGAAAGGTTCTGTTTTAGCTGCTCTGAGAGGTGTTTTTGTAAAATTCATATAAAGTGCTAGGAATATCGTTAGGACGCGTGCGATACGTCCCTGGAACCGTAAGACATTGAACTTCCTGAATATGGAATTATATTTTTGGTTTGATTAGTTTAGCAGGGGTAAAATGGGTCCCGAACAGACCTGCATTTTTAGTATAAAAGCTGGAATTTTTAGTTTCGTTAAACTAGTAAAAGTGTCGTGAGTTGGGACCTTCCGTTGACGTTTTTAGTGCGTAATTAGGTGGGAAAATGTGAGGAAGGTTGACGTGCTGGTGTTGCGGCTCGGGAGCGCGTCGCTTTGCTTTGAGGTGAGTTCTCTCACTGCGTAGTTAGGAATTTCATGTATATCGTTGTTTTTGTGCTATGTGTTATTACGTGTTTACGTGGACCAATTTGGTTGGAATGATTTAGCTGTGATTGTTGAAATTATATGTCGATTATTTGTGCTTGCGTACACCTCAGTGGGACTGGGGGGCTCGGTGGGACTGAGCTAGTACAATTGTATTATCTTTACTCGGTGGGACCGAGGGCTCGGTGCGACCGAGGGCTCGGTGGGACTGAGCTGGTATCAATGTCTTTACTCGGTGGGACCGAGGGCTCGGTGGGACTGAGCTTGTGTGGATATATTTTTGGTGTACTCGGTGGGACCGAGGTTCGTATTTATGCATTTATCATTATGTGGTTTTATATTTGTGGTGATGGTGACGTTGCCTACTTGCGAGTAGGGGCGATATTCGTGGGGTTGCTACCTGCGTGTGTGGTAGGACTCACTAAGCGATTAGCTTACCTTTTCCCAATATGTTGTGATTTCAGGTGCGAGCGGCAGTCGGGCTTGACGGTACACACACTATGCGCGGGGTGCTGAGAGTGTTTAAAATTTCACTTTTAAACCTTTAGATTTTATTTTATGAAATTTCCGCTGCGTAAACTTTATTGACTGTTTGAGTTAACGACGTTAATTTAATTTGAATTGCGAATTATTAAATTGGGGTTATTTTATAATGAAATGCATGTTTTAAAAATTTTAAATTCCTTGTAATTTTTGGGACGTTACAGAAAATCTTTTTGGTCCAAGGAATCACATCCAAAGAGGAATGCCAGTTTCAGGAAAACCAATCTTGATAGGAAGTTTGTAAAAACATCTGATTCTTGAAATTTTTATTCTCAAAAGGCATGTAATCCAAAGATGATGAATAGAAACAACAATTTGCATCAATCATTCCCATGTTCTGTCAATTGCAATTGTATTAAACTTCTGTTAAAGTTGCAAAATCATATTAATGGTCCTCACTGCATTCTGAATTGGTCACCAGAAAGGACAATTCCTAAGACCAACTCTCAGAACAAGCATAGAAAAACCTCTGGCACACCATCAAAGAATGGAAATCCAGAAGGTAAAACAACAAATACCCCCAAACCTAACAAGAAAGGACCCATTATGCAATGGGTACCTAAAAGAAACTAATATGTCTTGCAGAAGCCGCATGTGCAAATCTGGTACTTGGACTCAGGATGTTCCAGACACATGACTGGCAATAAGGAGCTGCTGACCTCATTTAAAGAAAAAATGGGAGGTGCAGTAACTTTTGGAGGAGATGGACAAGGACAAATTAGAAGATATGGTGTACTAACTAATGGAGGTGTTTCAGTTTCAAAAGTTGCTTATGTAGAAGGGTTAAATCATAATTTTCTTAACATAAGTCAACTTTGTGATCATGGTTTTGATGTCAATTTTAAGAAAAAGTATTGTTCTCTGTTAGTTTCAGAATCTAGTCAAGAGCTTCTTAGAGCTGATAGAAAAGGCAGTCTTTATAAAATGAATTTCAATCCAAATCAAAAAACTAATTCAGAGAGACTCTGTTTAGTCTCCGTGAATAAGGAAGATGCCTGGCTATGGCACAAAAGATTTGCTCACTTAAAATTTTCAAATCTTGAAAAGCTTGTGAAACTTAACTTAGTTAAAGGTATGCCTGCTCTTAAATTTGACAAAGACCATCTTTGTTCTGCCTGTGAATTGGGTAAGATGAAAAGAGCTTCACACAGAACAAAGAGTGATCACAATTGCCCTAGACCTCTGCACATGCTTCATGTGGATCCCTGTGGTCGAATCTCTGTGAAAAGTCTATCTGGCAAAAAGTATATCCTGGTTCTTATTGATGAATATTCTAGATATACTTGGGGTGAGTTCATCAGAGCAAAATCTGATGTCCCAGAGATTCTGATAAATCTGTTAAAAAGAATTCAGGTTCTGTTAAGTCTGAAGATCCAAAAGCTGAGAAGTGATAATGGGACTGAGTTCAAGAATGCCAAAATTGATTCCTACCTTACAGAGGAAGGAATCTCCTAGAACTTCTCTACTGCAAGAACTCCTCAAACAAATGGTGTTGTTGAAAGAAAGAACAGAACTCTGGTGGAAGCTGCCAGAACTATGTTAGCAGGATCTGATCTTCCCATCAACTTCTGGGGAGAAGCAGTCTCAACAACATGTTTTACCCAAAACAGGGATGTCATTATAAAGAGATTTAAGAAGACTGCTTATGAGCTTATCAACAATAGAAGACTAAATGTGAAATACTCTCATATTTTTGGTTGCAAGTGCTACATCTTGAATGACAGAGATCAATTGGGAAAGTTTGACAGAAATGCTGATGAAGGAAAATTCATTGGATACTCTCTAACTTCAAAAGCCTACAGAGTCTACAACTTAAGAACAAAGGTCATTCAAGAAAGCATCAATGTATCCTTTGATGAAAGATCATCAAGTGTCTCTGAAAGCCAATCATCAGAGAGGATACATACAACAGAAGAGCCTAGTACCTCCAAGACGAGAGAAGAAAATATCAATCTGATATTTAATGACTTATTTGATGATGAAGATTCCTCTGAAGTCATCATCAAAGGAATTCAAGTTCAGAGTTTTGAAGGACATCAACAATTAGGTACATCTCTGTCTGGTCCTTCAAATACTTCACCATCTACTTCTCTGACTACAGGTCAAACTCAAGGAGAAAACTCTAGACAATAATCAGAAGAAGAAGAACTTGAACCCGAACCATCATTACCAGTGATGACAAATGTTGGAAGAAATTCCATATATGAGAGTTCACCTTCTGAGATCCCTGCTGGCACTCTACAGAGCAATGAAGCCACTCTTTAGAGCAGTGTGCCTTAGAGCCCTGTTGCCAATCCGCAGAGCTCAAGAGTTGTAACCTACCTTTTTCCTTCAGAAGCACAGACACCACCTCTTTTCCATGCTCTCATGTCTAGATGGACAAAGGAACACCCACATTACCAGATCATAAGTGCTACTAAAGATGGTGTAAAGACCAGGTCTGCTACAGCAAATGAAGCCTTCTTTGTGAACGTTTTGAGCATGATTGAGCCAAAGAAGATAACTGAAGCCCTAGAAGACCCAAATTGGATTGAAGCCATTCAAGAGGAGCTTCTGGAATTTGAGAGAAATCAAGTTTGGTCCTTGGTTCCACCTCCAAAAGATAAAGCAACTATTGGAACCAAGTGGGTTTTCAGGAATAAGAAAGGTGAAGATGGGATAATCATCAGAAACAAAGCAAGGTTGGTTGCAAAAGGATACTGCCAAGAAGAGGGCATTGATTATGATGAAACCTTTGCACCAGTGGCTAGGCTAGAGGCAAACAGAATCTTCCTAGCCTATGTTGCTCACAAAGGATTCAAGGTCTATCAAATAGATGTAAAATCTGCCTTTCTGAATGAAGAAGTATATGTCCAGCAACCTCCAGGTTTTGAAAGCTCAGAGTATCCAGATCATGTGAACAAGCTAGACAAAGCTATGTATGGCCTTAAAGAAGCTCCTAGAGCCTGGTATGAAAACTCTGTCCACTTTTCTATTGATCAACCACTTTGAAAAAGGTACTCTGGATACTACCTTATTCATTAGGAGATATAAAAATGATTTACTCCTGGTACAAATATATGTTGCTGACATTATCTTTGGGTCCACTAACCAAAAGTACTATGATAGGTTTGAGGAATTAATGAAAAGTGAGTTTAAGATGAGCATGATGGGAGAACTTTCTTTCTTCCTTGGTTTACAAGTAAAACAATCCATCAGAGGCACCTTTATAAGTCAATCAAAATATGTCTCTGATATTTTGAAAAAGTATAAGCTCAACAACTCAAATCCTATGAAAACTCCTATTGCCACTGGAGTTAAACTTGACCATGATCCAGAAGGACAATCTGTGGATGTCAAGAACTACAGAGGCATGATAGGGTCACTTATGTACTTAACTGCTAGCAGACCTGACATAATGTTTGCAACCTATCTCTGTGCTAGATTCCAAGATAATCCTAAGGAATCCCATTTGTCTGCTGTCAAAAAAAAAATTAAATATCTTAAAGGGACTCAATTCATGGGTCTCTGGTATCCTCTTAACTCTGGCTTTGATCTTGTAGCGTATACAGTTTCAGATTATGGAGGATGCAGGAATGACAGAAAGAGTACTTATGGTAGCTGTCAATTACTAGGAGATAAGCTGGTAAGTTGGACATCCAAGAAGCAGAACTGTGTGTCAACCTCTACAGCAGAAGCATAATATGTGGCTGCTGCTAGCTGTTGTTCACAAGTCATATGGATGAAAACACAGCTCAGAGACTATGGACTGGAGTACAACAAAGTTCCAATTCTCTGTGATTCCAAGAGTGCAATAGCAATTACAGCAAATCCAGTTCAGCACTCCAAGACAAAGCACATTGATATAGGGTACCACTTTATCAAAGATCATGTTGAAAAAGGGACAATTCAAATGTACTTTGTTTCAACTGACTTCCAACTTGTTGATCTGTTTACAAAAGCCCTTGATGAATAGCGATTCAATTTCTTAATCAGCAAGATGGGTATGCTGAACATGTCTTCCTAAACTCTGATAAAATCATCAGAGCCTCTGACATCCATCTCAGAGATCTGACAGAGTAGTTAGGTGGTTCATGTCAACAGAGTTTCTGAAGTCTACCTCAAAGCTCTGCCAACATATTTTTTCAATATTTTCTTGTTTCTTTCAGAGTTTAAATTCTATCCATCTGAAACTATCTTGTTCATAGTTATCTTCATAAATCTTTTCAAAAGTGGCACAAGTTAAGGGGGAGTTAAAAAGTTAAATCTTTGAATAAGCTTATCCGTTTAGGGGGAGCTTAAAAGAAAATAACCAATGTTTAAGGGGGAGCAAGTCAAAAATTGTAAAATATTTTTGACTTGGCTTGATAATCAAAAGAAAAGCTTTTTGGAGAAGGGAACACCTATTCTGATGAAAACATCTTTGATTATATCTCTGAACTTATACTCAGAATCAGGTCTCTGAGATTTCATCAGAGCCTCTGACATAATCATCAGAGCTCTGTGACTCCTCTGAGAAACCTCTATCGTATTAGTTCTCTGATTATTTTCCTCATCAGATATAGGATTTGCAATTGATTTTAGGGTAAAGATGAAACATCTTGAGAAACTGGGTTACTTGAACGAATGTCAGAAGTCACTCAACAGAGGCAAGTATGGGCAAAGAGTTCCAACAGAGCTCTGCCATTTCTTAGTGCCTTGTACACTTTTTGATAATGCTCAGATTATGAGTGAGGGTTATTTCTAAGCCTCAACCACTTGTCACCCACCATATCTAACCGTGACGATTCCATATAAGAAAAGTTGTTAGATCCAATACACACGTGGCATCTTTCGATTGGGCAACTGACCATTAGATATACCCACATACCACTGTAGGAGTTGTTCCACTATCTGACACTCGAGTACCTACAATGGTTATCCCTGAGACTCCTTCGAGTATAAATACCCATTTAAACATTCTCTTCACTCTTTACACTCTCTGATCATTTGAAATACCTACAAATTCCCTCTCGTTTTGCAAAATCAAACTCCTTGTTCTTCAAGTTTCTTAAACCTGCAACCATGGCACAATAAGACTCTGCATAATCAAGCAGAATCGTCCCTGTCGACCAAATAATCATCCAACCCTACGTTTTCAACGATAACAACTACAGGTTTTCCATCAACACAACACTCTACGAACTATTTCTTGACCTAACCAAAGCCGATGAGAATCTGCCACAAGTCTACGTGCAACAATGATAGACTACCTGCCAGTTTATCGATGAAAGAAAGGGAATAATTGGAAAAGTCGACGCTGGAAACAACGCAGGAGCAGGGACTATTCGCATTCATCCCAAAGAATCTTTGATCTTAAAACCCCAGAAGATTTGGGAATTCCTACATATGAAATACCACCTGAACAACCCATCCTCTTAGAATTCATCAAATTTCTAGGCTACAACGAAGCCTTGGCCAAACTGAGTGCTTTCAAGAGAAGCCTATACCCACCCCTGTGGAACTTTATGTTCTCAGCCTTGAACAGAACCCTCACCTGTAAAAATGGTAGCCAAGACCAAATAAGCCCTGAAATCATGACTATCATGTATGGTCTTTACTTCCAGAGAAAATTTGACTATGCAACAATCCTCTACGAGGAACTTCTAGCCGCAGTAACCTCCAAGAACAATGCTCTCTCCAGAGGTAAACGTGTGGGAGAAGACAAGAATCTGAAGACAATCCATTTTCCCAGATTAATCAGCTTAGCCATCAGAGAAGCGTTTGATACTCTTCAGCGCACACAACAAGGAGCTCCAACTCCTGTTTGGACGATGTCATCGTTCAGACCAATAATCTTCGGTACGTGTCCCTCTACTCGCTGAGTCCCAAGGACTATGCTTGACTTGATCCATCCAGATCATCTAGCCATCCGTAACTATAGACACGCTGCCCAACCTCAAGAACCTGAGGTGGGATCCCCAACGTACTTAGGTCCTGAGCCTCAATATGATGTATCCTCAGAGAGTGAAGCAGAAGAAGAAGGACCAGAGGTAATAGTACTCTCAGAGAGGTCTTCCTCCGAGAGAGAGATGGAGAATGAAAACGTAGTTCACAGAGCACCCCAGAGGGGACTGTCACAGAGGGATGTTAGGACCATAAATGTCCTACATATTAGAAAGATATATAAATAATTATATAGTGCTTAATTAGTTTAATTAATCTTTTTGTAAAAGCCTTTGATCATAAATGGGCTTAGATTAGCTTGTTGGGCCATGGGCGTTTGTACATAAAGCCTTGGTATATAAGGCTTTCCTTAGCCTTAGAATTAGGTTAGACATTCACAAGCGATTCATTAGACAAGTTGAGAGCTTAATTGTTAAGAGAGAGATAGTTGTGTTTGTCATTCAAACCATTGTAACTATCTTGAATCATGAATACGAGAGGGGTGACAAGTTGAAATCATCAATTTTTCTTGTTATTTCTCATTGAATCGTTGTTACCTGATCAAAATGGAACTCACAATTGGTATCAGAGCAGAATCGGGGATTTGAAGATACGAAAAAATCGAACGAAAGCAAGAAAAAGGCAAGAAATTCGTATTGAATTTCGTGGAAAACGCAGCGAGCCGTTTTGCCTATTCCCGGAGATTGAACCGTCGGATCGTCACGACTTTTGGACAGTAGCTCCACGACATTCCGTTTTACATTCTGAACGGTTGGATTAATCGTTTGACGTCCATAAGGCATCTGTTTTATTTTCGTAATAGTGCAGTTTTTCTGTGTAAATTTCGTTCATCAATCGGGTTTGCAAAGTTCTTTCGTTGATTTATTAATTCGTTTGTTTGATCTCGATTGTTTACTCGCGTTTATCTACTGTTTATCTGCGTTTACATCAAGTCTCAAAGGTATTAATTTTCCAATTAAAAATCAATTCTTGAGTTTTTTGGTGTTCTTAATTTTTTTGTGGTCATTATTGGTAAAATATGATATATTTTGCTTAGAAATCGATTTGGGTTTGTTTGTTTTTGTGTTTTTTGTCAAAATCTAACCCTACAGGAGTGGAATCAAAAACCCTATCGAACCCTGATCCAATTTTCTTAATTAGCCGCAGTTTCCGGATAAGTTTCCAATTTCTCACCACTTTCCGGATAAAACTTAAAGTTACCGGATAACAAATCTTTTTCAGACTTCCCGGATAACTCTTTTACCCGGTAACCCACACATTCCCGGGTAAATTAGATTGCTTGTTTTTGGTTGAGCCGTACTAGTTGACTTGGTAATTCACATTGACCATCATTTTTCTTTTGTGTGCTGCATGCTTCCATCGATCATACATACACATATATATATACATACATATATATACATACATACATATATATACATACATACATACATATATATATATATATATATATATATATATATCATTGAATATTTTTTTGTTTTTTTGTTTTGTTTGTTTAATTGTTTGCTTGATTTGATTTTCATCCGGTAACCGCGTTTATCCGGTAAACTTCTCATACGCGAAACAAGTTCCCGGTAAGTTCTCATCCGCGACTCAAGTATCCGATAACCATCACCCGGTAAGTTCTTTTTCCACCCGGTAAGCTTTGCTTTGTGCGGATTACTCATCTACCGGTAAGTTTCTTATCCGGTAAGTTCCTTTTTCACCCGGAAAGTCACAATTTTACCCGGTAAGTGTGTTCTTCCGGTAAGTGCTAATTTTTGCGAGAATCTCAATCGGCCGGTAAGTTCACTTGATTTTGATTTTTTTCCGGAAACCAATTGTGTCCGGGAAGTACATCTCACCCGGTAAGTTCTCACTTCACCCGGTAAGTTCACCGCATCCGGTAAACTTCATCCGGTGAGTCCTAATTTTTGTCATCCGGTAAGCTGGGTTTAATAAGTTTTGGTTGGTAATTTCTGATCGGTACCCGAGTTACCGCACGTCTCGTGTTTAAAGTTCTTCAACGAAAGTTGCGATTTTTCTTAACGATCGACGTGAAATTCTTTTTGTGACGCTTGAGATTATTTGCGACGATTTGCAATTATTAGCGACTATTATTATTCTTGTGACTTATTTTTCGTCGTGGTTGATCAAACTTGGTTTGTTTATCTTGCAGATTTTATTCTCGAAGAGTGATTTCGTTAGCTCGAATTCGATAATAATCAGATCTTAATTTTTGGAAACGAATTTAATTTTTGTTTTTTTTTTCAAATTTAATTTTGATTTTTCTTCCGCAAATTTTTTTTCAAAATCACACCGATTAACGATCATAATTTTTCAGGTAACAATGTCGTATTGCTTTAATGTAGAGTGTCAAGCAAATCAAAGACTACATCAAACGCATATCGATAAGAAAGATGATTTGATCTACAAGTACATCAAAGAACTGAAGCAACATAAATCTCAAATCTTGAATTGTTCTGAGAAACTGGCTAAAGCAGAAGAAAAGGCAACGTTCTTAGAGTCTGAAAACTCTGAGCTGAAAAAGAAGCTGTCTGATTTATCATCACGAGGTGATATCAAGGAGACTGAGAAAGAGCCAACAAAACCACATGAAAAGAATATCAAGCGATCAGATGATTTCTGCAACAAATACATCAATGAACTGAAGGAACTAAAATCTCAAATCTTGAATAGTTTTGAGAAGCTGGCGAAAGAAGAAGAGAGAGGTAAAGTCCTGAACTGTGAAAACCTTGAGCTTAAAAATAAACTATCTACTTTTGAAAAGGTTTTTGAAAAGGAGAAAGAAAGTTTTGCAAAGGAAAGACAATTGCTTACACAAAAGCAATCTGGTTTTTCAACCAAATCTCTTGAAGAGAAGAAGAGTCTTGAACTTAGATGTCTAAAACTTTAAACACAGATCTCCGACTTTGAAAAAGTTTTGTTTTTAGAAAGAGAGAAGTTTGAAACTGAACGCAAATCTTTTACTCAAAAGAATGGAGAACTTTCTTTGAAAATAACTGATTTGGAGAAAGAAATAGACGCTCTAATCAAAGAGTCTGAGAAAGGGAAAGTTGATGGTTTTAGGGCTAAATGCTTGAAAGATGATTTTGCAAAAGAGAAAAAGATCTTTCAGACTGAGATTTCTAAACTTACACAGAGAATATCTGGATTAGCAACCGAGATCTTGAAAGAACAAATGGTTAAATCTGATTTACAAAAGAAATTTGATTTAATTCTCAAAGAACGAAATGCTTTATCTGTTAAGGTCAAGAAACTTGAAGAAAGCAAGTTCAAAGGTGTTCAGCCTTCTTATGCTTCAAGTTCAATTCCTACAACTCGTTCTTCAAAGAATTTCGTCAAATCAAATGATTTTCCAAAAGATCAGATTCGACCTTCCAAGTTTTTCTATAATTCTCTTGTTGATAATAAATGTTGGTTCCCGTTTTGCTTTAAACAAGATTATCAGATCTATTAGTTCAAGTTAATTTATGATGCGGAAGCGTATTTGAAGAACTAACAGATAAGTTTGATAGATTTAGAACAAAACATAAATAAACAGTGAACAGAATATTATATCTCAAAGTTTACTGAATATATATATCAAGAACAGGTTTGTGAACCGTGAGTAAGAAAAGCTTTAAAACAGATATGACTTTTAAGGTGAATAAGCTTTTGTGTTCTTGATGTTCGATTGAAGTGTGTTTTTATGTGTGTAAGTGTAAGGAAGAACTCAACATGAGTCTTCCTTATATACGACTCTTAAGGGGACCATAAAGCATATGCTACTATTCAAAAGGTACGTATGAATAGTAGAACGGATGTCGTGAACATTTGCAAGGATGGCATGAACAGTCAGACGTGCTGTATTGCATTTAATGCAGCAGACGTCTAATATGTACTAAGCACTACTAAGTCCAATCAGAGTTTGACACGTCGATGTTGGACAGGGCATGCTACCATGCAAGTTGATGAACGGGTCCTGTAACAGTAGCAATATATTATAAATATCTTCAAGTCTCAGTGAGGACCACAGAGGCTCTGTAATGAGTTACAGAGGTTCTGTGGTCTGGTCCTCTGTGGAGCAGTCTTCACCTTTGTTTCCGAGTCTTGGGTCTTCTTTGAGTACAACAGAGGTTCTGTAGGAAGCCTCTGCTGCTTCTGTAGCTTCTTGACATTGATTTCTCGGTAATGTCGGCAGAGCCTCTGTAAGAGGCTTTCTTCACTTAGCCTATTTTTCACTACTTCTAAGTACTTCTTTGATTAGGAAGATTGAAGCTAACAATCTCCCCCTAAGTAGTGAAAAATAAAAAATTTGAACTTTGAGTTAAGTTAGGCTAAGTTAGATAAGACAGAGGTTAAACAATACCTCGAAATTTCTTTCATTTAGAAATATGCAAGAGGCATTTTACATTTGAGTACAATGAAAGATAAACTTTAACTTTGTTTGTAGAGATTGGAGGTCTGAGAATCAGATTTTGGCATCTTTGAAATCGTTGTAGCTTCTGTTGTCTCTTCCGATTCTTCTGATCTCTTTGTAGAAGCTGATACACAGTTCTCTTAGGCGGATTGTGGCGTCTATCTCTCTGATGATAGTATCCGCAGCATCTTTATCCATTTTCTTTGTACCTTTGTATTTCACAAGGCTTGCTCTGAACTTGTTCAGAGTACTTGTTGCGTACTTTTGACAGTCCATGCATACAAATAGTTTTGTTTCGCCTTGAGGGTTTTGAAACACTAACCCAAACCGTGGTTCTGTGATGATTGAGTTAGGTACGGCGTCCGGTGGGCAGCGATCTTCTGGTGGTCGTAAATCAAGATGCTTGAGACCAAGATCCTTTCCCAGCTGAAAATCTATCATGCTGTAGAGCAGAAGCTTTTCCCTCATCGCTTTTCTCAACACTTGATAGGCTCTGGTGTTTGCCTCTGTGTTGTAGTTTTCCTTTGTCCATTGCAGAAGGTCAGGTAGATCATAAGGATTGATATTTCTTAAATCAGCATCAGCGAAGGTAGTTTCTGAATTGTCTTCTCTTCTGACTTTGTAGAGATTGTAACTGACCTTTGGATAGGTTCTTGTGAAGGAGAATTTGCATAAGATTACCTTTTTGATCTTGTGGACTGAGAAGACATCTGCTTTGGTTCTTGGCTTTGTCCTTGTGAAGATGTTCTCAAATTCTTCTCTGATCCTTGGATATGTGACATGATCTGTTGGATGATTGGTCTGAAAGGATTGTTTATAGAGGTATTTGTAGACCACTTCTTCCATCTCTTCATGTGTTGGACCAGGTTGTGGTACTCGTCTTCTGAGACTCTCCATTTCTTGAACAACTTCTGCAGCTCTACCAGTTAGAGGAATGTCTGACAGAGGTTTCAATCCATATGCCCAGTCAACTTCTTCAGGCATTGGGGTTTGAAAGGAATCAAACGCACTCTTCATTAGTTTCTCTGTTGGCTTTGGCAATGTTTTCTTCTTAGGCTCTTCTGTCAGTATTCCTTTGCCCTTGTCTTTTCCTTTTGGCAGGGCAGAGGCTGTTGCTTCTGTAGGTTTGGAGGTTGGCACTTCTGTAGGCTTGATGGGGATTGCCTCTGTGGGTTTTGACATTTGTGATTTAGAGGACTTTCGTGGCGATGGTTCTGTTGGCTTGAGTTGCTCTGTAACCTCTGTTGGAGGTTGTTTGTTGACTTCTTCTGTGAGCTCAGTTTCTGTTGATGAAGTATTGACATCGAATCTTTTTGCCATTCTGAAAGCTAAGGTGAACTTGTGCCTTTCTTCTTCTCTCTGCGCCATACGATCACTCATTGTTGTGTGCATCCTTTTCCGAATGTCAGAAGCAGAGGTCATTGCTCTTTTTGGTTTGGTGGCAATCGACTTTCTTCTCGGTATGGCTTGGGGTGTTTCCACAGAGGTGGGTGTTTTCTCTGTGGTTTCTTCATCTGTTTCTTCCAAAATGATTACCTCAGGGGCAGTTGTTGCCTCTGTGGTTTGCTGATCTGCTTCTGGAATTTTGGTTTCGTCAGGAGATGATTCCTCAGAGATGGGTGTTGTCTCTGTGGTCTTTTGGGTTTGTTGTTGTTGGGTTTGTTCTGGAGGGGCTTGGCTGATTGGTTCTGTTGCGATTGGTGGACTTTGTATTCCTCTGCTCGTAGCTTTCTCTCTTAGATTCTCCCCCTCAGGATTATCTGATGGACCAGGTTGGTCATCATCAGAATCATCCTGACTTTTATCAGAAGTACCCTCTGCTCTACAAGAAGTGTTGGGCTTCTTCGGTAATTCAGCTCTTGCTGCCATCAACTTTTCACAGACATCATCGCAGAGGCCAATCAATGTCGCAAGCTCTGCTTCTGTTTTGAAACGCATTCTGCCGACACTCTTTCTGAAATCCTTGACATAGTTGGCATTTGCAGTTGTGAAGGAGTCAATGACTTCTGTGACCTGGTTAATGACGTTCTGTCCGAGCTCTGTAAGCTGTGCTCTGGTCATATAGTCTTTTGGCTGCATCATTGTCGTGTTGCGTATTGCCTCTGCTTGTACTTGTTTTAAGGCATTCTGTAGATCTGCAGGAGTAATGCCCTCTGCTCTGATGGATTGCATATTCATTTGTTCAAGGAAGTTTTTGACAGAGTCCTTGAACGCAGAAGTTGCAGCTGTTCCAAATTCTTGAGAGGCAGAAGTAGCTGTAGCTTTGGCAGTAGTTTCGGCAGAAGACTTCATCTCTGAGATGGCGGTTTTTACCTCTGTGGACAGATTGTCCATTTTGGTGTTCAGATTCAGGATAGCCGTAGATGTTGTCTCTGTAAAGGATTTGAAAGAGCTTTGCAACTCTTTCATTGTTTGGTTCACAGAGGTGACAAGTGTTTGGAACTCATCCCTTGATACTTGTGTTCCTTGTGTAACCTCTGGAGGAACACATTCGTCTCCAGAGTGAGTCCCTGTTCCTGGGACACCTTCGTTCACCCTTGTTTGTACGATGGGGGTGGAAGGATTTCCTTCTGATCATCGAGAAGAAACCTGAGTTTCGATCTCTATAGAAGTTCTGTGAAGAACATTGTCCAAATCCACTCCAGAGGTGGGTATTGGAATGTCCTTCTGTTGACTAGGAGACTTGTCTATAGTCTCTTCGTCTCTGTGCTCACTACTTCTCTCTGAAAGAAGTTTTGGTCCTAATGTGTGCGTGGCAGAGGAAACGAATTCCTCTGTAGGGTGTTCTAGGGTGATCTGGGGCGATTGATCACGAACAATAGGTGAGTCTCTTTGAGGAGACTCTGTAGGAATGGATTCCCCAGTTTCTGTGGGCACAGAGGTTGAAAGAGTAACCTCTGGCTGGATGGGTTGGGTTAGGATCGAGCTGTGCTGCTCTTTTTCAATAACTCCTTCTGCAGCTAGACCTGCGGAGTTAGAAATGTGGGTTGCACTGGGAGTTGGTTTTGGTTGTGTGCCTCTATTTATCCAGGCATCTTTTCTTGCTTCTTCCTCTGTTAAGCATCCAAGCACTACATCATTGTCTATCATTTCATCCTCTGTAGCTATCCTTCGGCTTGGTGCTTCTTCCCTAGGTTCTGTTGAAGTTTCTTGCTCTGGTCGTAAAAAGTCATACATTTGATGAGATCCGAATAATCTCATGACATGTGGATGATAGAGACCTTTACGTATCCAGACAGCTTATTCTTCATCTGAATCCACCTCTGAGATTTCTATTGCTGTCTATGTTGTTGCAAATCCCTCTTTTTGTACAACTTCGGCCCCTTTTTCTTTTTCTTCTTCCATCATTTTCTCAGAAGCCCCTGTAATTTCACCTCTATTCCACTCAGCTTCTGTTTGTTCTATTTCTTCTGAAGCTGGGTTTGGACTTCTTCTGTGGACGTCCAATCCTTGAATGAAAGGGTTTTGTAAAATAACAGGGGTGTTGGCTGGTTGATCTTTGGGTGTTGTGTCATCTTCTTACAGATGAGTGTCAATGCCAGAAATGAAGAAGTCTTGTTCTTCTGGAGAGTGGTGGTCGAGAGGTTGTGCCGTCCACCCTGCTGTATTTAGGGTATTGGCAATGTCAGGGTTCTGTAAGAAGTCGTTCAGGTCTCCTTGGTGAGCAAATCTATCTGGAGATTGATAGGGTGATTGATACTCTTCTGAAGCCATTTCTTCTTCTGCAACTTCTTCTTCAGCAGTTTCCTCTTCTACAATGGTGACCAACTTTTCAAGTGATTTACCATGCTTCTTTTTGGTTTTTCTTCTCTTAGGTTTTGGTGCCCCTTCCTCTGTTGATTTCGATCTTCTTTTCTTCTTCATTTTTGGGGAAGAGGGAGGAGCAGAGGAGCCAATTTCTGTGGCATGAGAAGGTGAAGGTTGATCTTCTGCAGCGCTTGTTGAGGTGCCTTCTGCAGTTTTTCTCTTCTTAGCTTTTGGAGTAGATGCAGAGGTTCTTGATGAAGACTTCTTTCCCATAAGTTCTGCCAGTTTGGCTATAAAGCTGAGTTGAATAGCCATGTGCTTTGCTAACTTTTGATCCTTTTCTTCTTCAGTGGAAAGAGGTTTTGCTATCATTGTTCCTAGGGGGACACCTAAACGCGGGGGTGTCATAGGACTCGGTTTAGGAGTTCTATGATCGCGTATATACTCTTTCTTAAGGGTTTTATTCGATGCGTAGCGCAGAAGCTTCTTTGACAGAGGTCTGCAGTGTGAGTAGCCATCGGTATGATCAGTGGGGTATTCTTGTTCATCGGGAACTGTTTGGGGGTTGGTCCTTCCATTGGCCAGTTTTGGATTAGCAGTAGAGGTTCGAACAGTACTCCCAATATTCTTTGGAATTGCAGAGGTGGTAGAAAGTTGGGATCGTTCTCTTTGAGCCTTCTCGTGTTGTTCTTTCTGTCGATGGTGTTTATGATCTCTTGCATCATTATGGTCGCATAATCTAGTGGAAGATCATAGTAAACCCCATACATGATGCTCAAGATTTGATGTGAGCTTTGGTCAATACTTCCTATTTTCCTGTCAGGCACCTGTTAAGAATAGAGAACAAAGTGTTCCACAGAGGTGGCAATCTTCCTCTGCGGAAGTCATTTCTCTTTCGTAGTTGGGTGTTGTACCCAAGCATTTCCACGAAGCGACAGAGCTATTCGTCTGTTGGTTGCTCTGCATAACTCTTTAATCCCAGAAGACCCCTTGTTGGTAGGTTGAATTCAAGTGAGAACATTGTTCTGTTGAACTTGATTTCAAGATGCTCAGATTTATCAGGTCTTGAAATGTACCCTTTGATAAGAGAATCGTCTTTATCAAATCGGCAGGTTTGCCAAAATTGGTTCAGATAACGGACTGGAATTTTGTTTGGGGTTCTTGAGAGTAGAGGGAAGAGGATGTGATTTTCCATTATGTTCAGAAGAATAGCATGGGCTTCGCCGAAAGCAGTGGGTGAGGGGACCAAATAGCAGTTGTTTGATTTGATAGGAAGTATGGTTTCGAAGTGATATTTTGCTATGAATTTTTGCAAGTGTGTCGTCGGAGCAAATTCTGCTGAGTCCCCGGAATCTTGTTGTTCAATAGTTCTTGCAAGGTTGGGGTTTTCTGAATGTTCAGAATGGGCAGGTGAGTGTTCCGGTGAGTTCGCCGGAGAGAGTTCTTGGGAGATAGCTTTAGAAGATGAAGCCATTTGATTTTAAGAGCAAGGTTTTTGCAAGCTTTTGCAGGGTTTCGCCGGAGAAGAAGATAAGAGTTTGTAAAAGGTTTTATGAGAGGGTAAGCTTGGTTTTTATAGGAGGATAAAACGGTAGAAATCGAAAGAGTAAAATATATGGCAATGGATTAACATTTGGAATCCGTACTCGAGTTTGAGCGGCGGGTTCAACTTTCCAAATAAAAACGTTCCATGTACGCCCAATGAAAATGGGACACGTAGGCCTTGTCAGAATATGACAGGACATCGTGCGCGGCCCATTAATGCTAGGCGTGTGAGGTTGTTTTTAGCCACATGAGTTTCACTCTCAGTAAAAGTAACCGTTATTACTACAAAAATGCCCAGAGAACAAAATGGCAGAACTTTTGTGTTTTACAGAAGCTCTGTGATTTTGAAAATCTTGATTTTTAACCTCTTCTCATATATCTCATTGTTATCATGACTCTGTAGGTTCTTCTTTGAACGAAAACGTTTGTAAAGACATTGGAAAGGATCAATAGGATTTTGTTAAGAAATTTGACTCACAGAGGTTTTGTGGCTCTGCTGGAACTTACAGAAGCTCTGTGAGGGCCAGCAGAAGCTCTATGAGGAAAAAAATCTCATAACTAAAATTCTATTAGATTTTCTTATCATCCAATTTTTGATCTGGTTTAAGAGATGTTTTTCAGATATATTTGAAAGTTGGTGTCCGAGAAAACTGTTTTGAAAAAAAGGTTTTGTTCGAGAAGGTCATGGTGTGTGTTTTCGGTTTCCGAGATAACATTCCAAAAGATCGACAGAGGGTTAATTTGTGATCACATAGCATATTTCCTGCAGAACCACTGTTGAGCTCATCAGAAGCTCTATGACCTTAAATTTCTTCTATTTCGAATTTTGTTAAACCTTTTGAACTTTTGATTTTTGAAATGTTATTCATAGTATATTTAGGACATATTTGACAATTCTTGTCCTAGAAAACTTTTTTCCAAAAAGCTTTTGTGCGAGAGACATACCTTTTGGTTCTTCTGTTCTCGGCAGTTTTGTCTTACTTCTGTCGATGGAGAATTATCGACATTCTTCTTTGGCTTTCCTTTGAAAGATTTACCTCTGTAGATCATTTCAGAGTCCCTTTTGCTCCCCCTTGATCTAATCACTTCTGTAGATCAAGAATTTTCCTTTTGCTCCCCCTTGATCTATGCTTGGTTCAAAGAATGGTAAGATTTGTATTGAGCATAGATCATGTTTACCAGAGGTTCTGTAAGGGTTATCAGAAGATCTGAGCGGACCCATAGAAGCTCTGTAACCAAGAATTATTTTTGCACACAAAAAAATTTATACAGAAATAAATTTATCAAAGCAATAACTTAAGTAATAATAGATATTTATACTTATTTACAGAAGATAACGCTATACTTATAGAGGATTTTCACACCATGTTAATCATTCCTAACTTACCCACCAAGAAGTTGAATCTTTTCTCGTCTAGTGCTTTGGTGAATAAGTCAGCGAGTTGATATTCTGTGGGCACGAAATGCATTTCGATTGTACCGTATTCAACATGATGTTTCAAGAAATGGTACCTTATATCGATATGCTTGGTTTTTGAGTGTTGCACAGGGTTGGCAGAGATAGCAATGGCACTTTTGGAATCACAGAAGATGGGTATTTTGAATAGGATGTGGCCGTAGCCTTTTAGCTGAGTCTTCATCCATAAAACCTGAGAACAACAGCTAGCAGCAACAACGTATTCAGCTTCTGCAGTGGATGTGGAGACACAATTCTGCTTCTTTGAGGTCCAACTGACTAGTTTACCACCTAGGAATTGACAACTCCCAGAGGTACTCTTTCTGTCGAGCATGCATCCTCCATAGTCTGAATCTGTATAAGCTTTAAGACTAAAACCAGAGTTCTGTGGATACCAGAGACCAAGATTGTTGGTCCCCTTCAGGTATCTAAAGATTCTCTTTACAGCATCATAATGTGATTTCTTTGGATTAGCTTGATAACGTGCACAAAGACATGTGGCATGCATAATGTCAGGTCTGTTTGCTGTTAAGTATAACAGAGATCCAATCATACCTCTGTAGAGAGTACATTCTACAGAAATACCATTTGGATCTAAGAATAACTTATTTCCAGTGGCCATTGGAGTCTTCATAGCAGAGGTATCAGAGAGATTATATTTTAAAAGTATGTCAGAGACATATTTGGCTTGATTTATAAAAATTCCCTCTGAAGATTGTTTGACTTGAAGTCCGAGGAAGAATGTTAATTCTCCCATCATACTCATTTCAAACTCACTCTGCATGAGTTTTTCAAAATTTTTGCACTCTTCTGAATTTGTAGACCCAAAAATTATGTCATCTACATATATTTGTACAAGCATTATCTCACTATTTCTGCGTTTATAAAATAATGTAGTATCTGTTGTACCTCTGTTGTAGCCATTTTCTAGAAGAAAGGTGGAAAGTCGTTCGTACCACGCTCTTGGAGCCTGTTTTAGTCCGTATAGAGCCTTTTCAAGGTAGTATACATGCCTTGGGAACTTTGAGCTTTCAAAACCTGGTGGATGATTTACGTAAACCTCTTCTTGGATTTCACCGTTTAGAAAAGCTGATTTTACGTCCATCTGATAGACTTTAAAACCTCTGTGGGCTGCGAAGGCTAAGAATATTCTTATTGCTTCGAGTCGTGCGACAGGGGCAAAAGTCTCATCGTAGTCTATGCCTTCTTCTTGTCTATATCCTTTTGCTACTAATCTTGCTTTGTTTCTGATGACCACTCCATCTTCATCCTTCTTGTTTCTGTAGACCCATTTAGTCCCAATGGCCTGTTTCCCTCTTGGCAGAGGTACTAAAGTCCAGACTCTGTTACGCTCAAATTGTAGAAGTTCTTCTTGCATGGCGTCTATCCAGTTTGGGTCATCTAGGGCTTCAGAAATCTTCTTTGGTTCTATCACACTAATAAAATTTGTAAAGAAACAAAAATTAGCAGTGGCAGACCTTGTTTTTACTGAGTCAGAAGGTTCTCCAATTATTTGGCTTTGCGGATGACTTTTTGTCCATTGAGTTGTGCGTGGAAAATGATCATCAATGTCATCCAAACTTTCTTCAGAGGCTTCTTGTGTTTCTTCTTGTGTTTCTTCTTGTGTAGCCTCTGTCGTTCTTCGTGCCTTGGTAGATGATTCTACCGTTTGTGGAATGATTGGTATGAGTGGTGGTGGAGTTTGTTCCTCTAAGGACGTATAGTCTTGGTCCTCGATTTCCTCTGTAATTGGTTCTTCTGTGGTTTGTGCAGCTTGTGTGGTCGTTTTTCTTGATGTTTCATCTTCTGCACTTTCTTCTGCTTCGGCAATTGCATCTGTAGTATTTATAGAAGAAGATGAAGCATTATTTAGACCAGTTAGAGTCATACCTGTAGGATTTTGTCCGACAGAGGATGGTTCTTCAGAAACTCTAATGGTTCCAACAGAAGGATCGATGTCATTGTGGAACATTTCCAAAAATAGAAGATCCAAATCTTCTTTTGTTCTTGAGATGTCAGAGGATTTTTCTTTAGTTCCGAGTTCTGAACTGATTTGCTCAGAAGTCATTTGGAATGAATCATCAAAAGAAACATTGATGCTTTCTACAATCTTGTGAGACTTTGTAAGGAATGTTCTGTAGGCTTTGGAAGTGGCAGAGTATCCAATGAATTTGCCTTCCTCAGCTTTTACATCAAACTTTCCTCTTGAATCTCTGTCGTTTAAGACAAAGCATTTGCATCCAAATACATGGAAAAATTTGATGTTTGGCCGCCTTTTGTTAATCAATTCGTAAGGCGTCTTGAGGTGTCTTTTCACAACGGTTGAACGATTCTGAGTATAACACGCAGTAGAAATTACTTCTGCCCAAAAGTTCATTGATAATCCGCATGCTGACAGCATAGTTCTTGCGGCTTCTACAAGTGTTCGATTCTTTCTTTCGAAAACACCGTTCTGTTGTGGAGTGCGAGCGGCAGAGAAGTTCTGTGATATTCCTTCTGTAGAAAGATATGCTTCAATGACACAGTTTTTAAATTCTGTGCCGTTGTCACTTCTTAACTTCTGTATTCTGCAGTCATAAAGAACTTGGATTCTTTTCATTAGATTTATCAATACATTTGGAACATCAGATTTCTTTCTAACAAATTCAACCCATGTGAAACGTGAATACTCATCAATTAGGACAAGTATGTATTTCTTGCCACCTAGGCTCTGTATGGCAATGGGACCGCAGAGGTCGACATGAAGCATGTACAGAGGCCTAGTGCAAGACACGTCTGTTTTGCCTTTGTGGGAAGCCTTTATATGTTTTCCCATTTCACAGGCCGAACACAAATGATCCTTATTGAATTTAACATTTGGCAAACCTTTAACTAGATTGAGTTTTACTAGTTTATCCAAGGTGTGAAAGTTTAAGTGACAGAACCTGTTGTGCCATAACCAAGCTTCTTCACTTTTGCAGGCTACTAGGCAAACTTTGTCCTTGGATTTTGAAGTAAAATTCATTAGGTATGGATCACCTCTTCTTTCAGCTCGCAGAAGTTCCATTCCTGTGTTTTCACTCTGTAGAGAGCAGAAAGTTCTTTTGAATAACACATCGAATCCTGTATCACAGAGTTGACTTACGCTTAGTAGGTTGTGTTTGAGGCCATTCACATATGCAACTTTGTATACATAGACATTTTCTTTCTGTATGACTCCATAGCCTTTGATGTGTCCCTTCATGTTGTCTCCAAAAGTTACAGATCCACCACCGTGTGTTTCTTTGTATGTGGATAGTAATCTTCTGTTGCCAGTCATGTGCCTTGAGCATCCGGAGTCAAGATACCAAATTGGCACATGTTGCTTCTGTAAGACAATCACAGAGATTTAGGTACCCATATCCACATGGGTCCAATATTGTTAGAATTTTTCAAGTTTGCCTTAGCATTCTTGAAATACATTTTATCTTTTGTAGAAGAATCAGATTGTTTCTCTTTTGGTTCTGACTTTCGAATTTCAGTGGTGAGAAAGCAATCTGGACTTGAGAAGTGTTTATTCAATTTAAACATAAGATCAAAACAATGACAGTATTGAATATGAGATGTGATTTGTTTGAACTTTTCATTGAATTCTTTGAACTGAGCCACAGAGACATTACACTCTTTCTTTACATTAGATTTCCTATTACAAGAAGATCTATGAATACTAGAATGTTGTTTGCAAAAGTCTTGTTTAGTTCCTGCCTTCTGTGACTCTCTTCTGTGGTGAACATCTTTCTTCACTGTCACAGAGGAAAAATATTTGTTAGCTTCAGGCCATTTTCCCTTTTGTTGCCAAGTGGGATTCTCTTTGATTTTCCTTAAAGGTTTTGAAAATTTTAAGCTTTTTGGATTTTCAGAGGCCTTTTTCAGATTTTCAAGCTCTGTAGAGGTTTTGACTTGTATACACATTTTGAGAAAATCTGGATGGATAGGTATCTCTGTGATTTTCTCTTTTGGAGAAATTGTTCTGTTAAGAACTTCAGAGGAGAATTTGACATCCTCTGTGTCACAGTGAATTATCCCTGATTTGAAATCAGTCTCTGAGTCGTCAGAGGATGAATCGTCCTCATATGCAGAGGTTGAGTCATTTCTTTCGACAGAGGCTGGATTTTCTGAGCATGTATCATACGAGCTTTCTTCCTCTGTAGAAAAACGTTCATAGATGGCAGAGGTTTCTGATGAGATCTCTTCAGCGAGTTTTTGATCTATAGAAGATGTACAGAGATTTTCTAAAACATTTGATTTCAAAACTTCCAAAATTTCTTTTTCAATAGATTCTTCAAGTTTTTCTTCTGAAAAGATGGGTTTAAACTCAGGAGCTTCTGGTGACAATTTTTTTTCGACATTTATCATACAGACAAAAGCGACCTGTGTTTGAGTCTCTGGTTTACCAAACTTAAAGATACCAATCTGATCTTGTGTTTTCAGATATTTCTTTGGTTTGATTCCTCTATTGACAGAGGTTGAAGATGATGAATCTGTGTTTTCAAACCACACATTGATCATCTTTGTATGTTTCCTCAAGTGAGGTTCTACAGAGATTTTAACCCTTTTACTTACAGAGAGTAAGTTTGGAATGTTTGGTTTGTTAGTTTTTCCCGAAACAAATAGAGAGGACAAAGGTTTTAGTCGTTTATTTTCAACTCCTAAGGTAATATCACTGTACCCTATACCTCGTCTTGCTATTTGAGAGTTTACCTTTTCATATACCTTCTGTGCATCTTTATAGTTTTTAATTAAAACTTCTCTTCTTAAAAGATCTTGCCAAAGTACCTCTCTTTCTTTTTGAAAGTATTCTTTGAGAGCTCTTATGTCTGTAGTTTCACTTCTTGAAACTGAAAGTTCTTTTGTTTTGATTTTTAAAGCATAGGTTAAATCAGAAATTTGCCTTTTTAAAGGATCTATATTTTTGCTCCAATATTTTTCGACTTTTCCTTTTTCTTCAAAGATTTTGGCTTTTTCTTGAGTGAGAAGCCTTACTTCTCTCTCATTAAAGGTCAGCTTTTTCTGAATGCTTTCAATTATCTCTTTCAGTTCAATGTTAAGTTTAAATAAATCATCATCTACAGAATTAGTACTTGAGGCAGAGTTTGAAATGGATACCTCATTGTCAGTGCCGGAGTCAACTTCTGCCATGCCACAGAACAGGGCATTTGTGGGAAATTCATCATCAGAGGTAGAGTCTGATTCGAAGTCTTCTTTGTTTGCCTCAGAATGCCCTTTGTTCGCCATTAGAGATTTTTGTGCGTAATACTCGGCCTTCTTTTTGTAAAAAGCTGAGTCCTTCTGTGGGCGATTTGGTCTACTTCTGCATTCTTTTGCGAAATGACCTGGCTTGCCGCAATTGAAACAACCTTGGGGGATGTTTCCAGTTCGGTCGTCAGACTTCTGTAGGTCTCCACCTTTCTCTGTTTGGCATTCGTTTGCGTAATGACCGGGTTTACCACATTTGTAGCATTCTTGTGTGTGGCCTACCTTGTCATCTGATCTCTGTCGATCATTTCCTCTGTAGCTTCTGTCGCTCGACCTCTGTAGGTCATCATTTCTGTAGTCTGACCTCTGTCGGTCACTTGATTCTTCTCTTCTTCCGTCATCTCTTCTACCAGAATTCGTTTGGTTATTTCTAAACTCTCTTGTCAATAGAGCCATTGATTTAGCTAATGACGCAAGAGTTATCTCTTCCTCTATCAGCTCGTCTTCTTCACTATCAACCATTACCATCTTCTTTTTCTCCTTCTTTTTCTCCTTCTTTTTCTCCTCTGTAGATCTCTCATTTCTTGGTCTGTCTGCAGCCTCTGTAGATTTACTAACCAATGCGTATGGCACAATGGTTAGTGTTTTAGCTTGAGCTATTTGAGACTCTTGTGCAGCAAGTGTTCCATAGAGATCAGAGAGTGTCCAGGAGTCTAGATCTTGATTTGTTTGTAAAGACATAGACAACTGAAGCCACTCATCATTCAGGCTCTTTAGAAACATGACGTTATTTTCTTCTGTGGTTCTGTGAATACCAAACTTTTTGCATTTGTTTATGAGAGAGTAGAACCGGTCGTATGTTGTTTGCAGAGATTCTGTTGCAGAGGCTCTGAAAGCATGATATTCATTTATGTATTGTGCCCTTCGGTTCTTCTGAGTTTTAGCACCCCCTTCTAATTGTCTTTCTAATTCTTTCCAGAGATCGTGAGCTGTTTCGCATGCATCTAAGGATTGAAAAAGTTCGTTGGGAATTGCCATGATCAATATTCTTTTTGTTTTCTGTGCAACTTCATCTTCTACCTTATCTTCATTTGACCATTCTTCTCTTGGCTTAGGTTTTTGATGTTCAGGGATTTCAGCAGATTCAGCAGTAGCTGGTACACGTGGCATAGTTATCATCGGAACTGGAGGAAGATTGTAAAGATATTGTTTGAGAGTTTTTTCAGTACCCTCAAAGAAATGAACCATTCTTATCTTCCATTGAGGATACTCATCTCTAAGAAGAGTAGGAGGTTTGGTTAGTGAGCCAACAGTGAAAAAGTTATTTGTATTTGTCATTTTGAGGAAAGGATAATCTAATGGAGGATTTCTAAGTATGAAGATCTGGAAGGTTTTCTGGGTACAACTAATATCCAGAAATATGGTGATGAAGAGAAAGAAAATAATCTATCAAATAAAAGTTGTAAAACGAGGATCACTTGATATTGAAAATCAAGCTTTGCTCTGTTAGTTCTTCAAATACGCTTCCGCATCATAAATTAACTTGAACTAATAGATCTGATAATCTTGTTTAAAGCAAAAAGGGAACCAACAATTGGTATCAGAGCCGATTGAAGAAACCTTTCTTCAAAATCGATCATCTATGCAACAATGGAAGTTTTAGATGGTTTAGTTTCTGATATACTTCATGTGTGTGTTTTGATTCTTTCTCATTCATTGGTTTTATTTGATAAGCACTAAGTAGATGGTTGATCTTTGATCTCATCCTTGTGTGTGCTTAAGTCCATAGCAATTCTTTTTGCATCTTGGTAGTAAGGTTGTTGATCTTTGTTTGATCTGACCTTTATTTTCAAGATTGGACTATCTTTGATCAAGATTTTGTTTGTCTTCCGCTGCTCATAAACATTTATATATGGATAACAAAATCATTTGGGTCATGAGAAAGTTGTTTGAGAAAGATTTGATGTTTTGTTACATGTTCAAAGTCTGATCTGAAACATTTTTTTAAAAACTTTAAGTTCTTCTAATTAGTTTTCTGACTTGATCAATTAGAGATCGAATTATTTGCACTCACGGTTTTAAAAATTATATGAAGATCGTCTTATCTTTTACATCAAATCAGATTTAATGACAGATTTGCGCTTGATGTATTAAACTGATCATATCTCACTCATAAAAACACCGATTGATGCGATTCAAAAGGCCCTGGATTCCTAAGACACAGATGAACAGATCTCGTGTTTTGAGAATTCAGAGATTCGAAATTTATAAGGGTCATATGCATTGTTGAAGTAGACAACAGTGTGCTGATGGAAAGCTGAGAGCTGATGGCTGTCGCTGAAAGCTGAAGAAAGCCATCGCTGACAGATGATAGCTGTCGCTGAAAGCTGAAGAAAGACTTCGCTGAAAGCTGAAAAAAGCTGTCGCTGAAAGCTGAAGGCTGAAACCTAAGTGCTGTCGCTGAAAGCTGGAGCTGAGAGCTGAAAACCATCGCTGAAAAAAGCCATCGCTGAAGCCATCCCTGAACCATCGCTGAGCTGTCGCTGAAGGCCATCGCTGAGATCAGCCATCGCTGAAGGTCAGCTGTCGCTGAAGTAAGCCATCACTGAAGGTCAACTGTCGCTGAAGTAAGCCATCGCTGAAGGTCAGCCATTGAAAGCTATCAGCTGTCGCTGAAAAGTGCTGTCAGCTTTGCACTGTTTCAGAAAAACGCGCATAACTTCCTACTCGGTGCTCCGATTCGCATGAATCCAGTTGTGTTGAATTCCTAAGACACATGTGAAACTTTTTCATGTTTTTACTTTGGTCTGAATCAGTGTGCTTAATGGTCAGAATCTGTGTCAAAGTCAATGGACTCTTGCTGCACCGAAAGCATCGCATTTCACTCATGCTCTTTCCGCTTTCAAGAACGGTGTTCTCTCAACGGTTCTTCATGGTGTCAAGCTACATTTGTCACATTTTAAATGTCACTCCATCCTCTGTTATTCACGTTTAAAGCTCGGTGGATGAGCCTACATTTGAGGGGGAGCACATGATGCTTTGAAGACTTGAAGAACGAAACATCAAAGGTTCTAAAGAAAGCAAAGGGGAGACTATAAGATGATGCTTTCTTTATAAAACATTAGGGGAGATTGTTAGCTTTAATTATCTCCTAATTAAATGGATGTTTTATAAAGATATTTTAATGTTTTAGATATTTTGTAATAGATATTTTCTTAGATATTTTGTTCTAGATTTTAGATATTTTAAATATCTAATGTAAATATGGCCCTATATAAGAGGTGTCCATATGTCTTTTTAAGGACTGAGAAATATGGAAAACACACAAAAACACACATAGACTAGTTTCTTATGAGAGTCGTTTCATGTTTAGTGTGGTGTTCTTCAACATTTCTCCTCTCCATATTTAATCATCAATGAATATGAGATAAGTTTCTTTATGATTGTTCTTCATGTATATCTTATCTCTATATTTAAATATGGACTTTATATTTCTTCTATTGTTGCTAAAAAATGGGATCAACAATAAAGATAATCAATCTTTCAAGAAAGTAAACATGGTTTGGAGAGTTAAAGGATCTGCTCCTGCTCCAAAGCAATTCGTCTCTGTTAATAGTGACAAGAACAACAAAGCTTTCCACGCTAAACCTTTTGTGAAAACTGATCGAGTTTACTCTGTTAATAAACTGATCAGCTTATCTACACAGAAGCTGTGTTCTTCTTTTTGTGGAACAAGTGAGTTTGTGAAGAAAGATCGTGCTAACTATTGGTATGGTACTTATAGTTTCCCAGGTCCTCATAGGGCATCTAACCAACAAGGATCCATCAAAAGATGGATACCAAAATCTGTCTAAATCTGTTTTGCAGGAATGTCATGTGCATTTAAATTAGAAGATTCTTTCCACATGACTGCATTCAAAGGTTATGCCACATTTGAGGGGGAGTACTATGAAAGGTAAGTGAACTTCAACTGAATTGAAAGACCGTGGTAATTCATTCTGGATAACTTACTTGTGTTTGTTATTCTCCAATTTTAAATTCCATGATTGCCACGTGTCAATTTTCTCTTGACTTAGTTATTTCCATGTCTCAAATGTTTGTTGATTTTTCGATGGAAATACACTCGTTTGAATTCATAGTTTTTTTTCAAAGTTCGCTATTTCTTGCAAATGATTCCATTCTTATCTGATAAAATAATTGGGACTTGTTCTTCACAATTAAACTTTCTGATCATTGTCTCATTTTTGCAAACACTGTGCTTACTGAGTCAATCTGTTTTGCGCTTGATTTTGCTTCTTGAAATTCTGGTATTTCAACAGTGACTTCTAAACAAATTAGTTCAGGACTCGTACTTCATTGTGTACTTAAATGCTTTATTTTGGTTCATGAAAGGAGTGTTAGGAATTACATCGTTTCTATGGTCTATCCAGAACCGGAAGGACCTACCCAAGAAACACATCCCTTATAGACTACAGTGAGGGGTCTAGCTTAATAGATGAGTTTGGAGTGAAAAGAATATGGTGAGGCTGTGACAGGACTTAAAAGAATTATTGGTCCTTACCAAACCGAGTCAGTTATCCGGGTAACCACACAATCTATTCATTCTCGTTCTTTGGAGATGAATATTGAAATAGACATGGACCTAATGTCGATAACTCGTGTCACCCCACCCAGCTACTCAAGCATCTCCCAACGGATGCTTGTTTCAAATATTCACGGAGGTTTAGCACATAATCTATCTATTCCTCACTCGGAGGTCTTAGATATTGAAAAAGGAAGACATCATCTCCGATCTCCGAACTTCATATTCTATTCACTATGTCAATTGATTTTTAACTTGCGTCCCAGGTTAAATCAATTTTTGAGCCTAATAGATAAAATTTATTTCATTCACACATGCACGAGTCTTTGTGATTCTATTTTCATATCTTCGTGATATTGCCGGAACAGTTTGAGGAGTAATTTTTAATATTTTACCTCAGTGATAACTTGAAGTCCTATCAGAGATACCATATTGCCAACTCTGAACATAGGCCACACAATTTTATAAATTGTTGTGATAACAGTTACTAATGTGTTTCTGTGTTAGCTGATTACCCTGGTTACTATAATGTTTGGATTTTTTGCTACTCATCACTATTGTCTTTGAACGTGCATGATGCTCCAGATGCTCCTACTCATCATGAGGGGAAGAAAGAGTACAAATTCAAAGACACCGGATATCAAGGTGAGGGGGAGTTAGCAAAAGCCGAGGGGGAGTAAAGAAGTCCCCATGAAAAAGCCAAGGGGGAGTAACAGTTCTGTTCCGAGATCCAAAGATTCCCAAAGTGCATAAAAGTGATCAAAGTGCTTACAAGTAGTCAACTCTTCTCATTCCTTATCAAGTGGTGTTCGCTTCAAATTTCTTCATCCATCAAGCATATTGGTTCTACAAGTTCTTTTAAAGCTGAATTCAAATTCAAGAGCTTTATTCGAGAGCTTTATTCAAGGGGGAGCTTCAAAAGACATGAAGACAAGCAACATCAATGCGTTTCAAAGATTCAGAAGGAGAGAAGATCAAGACTTGAAGGTTTCAAGACCGATTTTTATTTATATATCTTTAGGGGGAGATTGTTAGGACCATAAATGTCCTACATATTAGAAAGATATATAAATAATTATATAGTGCTTAATTAGTTTAATTAATCTTTTTGTAAAAGCCTTTAATCATAAATGGGCTTAGATTAGCTTGTTGGGCCATGGGCCTTTGTGCATAAAGCCTTGGTATATAAGGCTTTCCTTAGCCTTAGAATTAGGTTAGACATTCACAAGCGATTCATTAGACAAGTTGAGAGCTTAATTGTTTAGAGAGAGATAGTTGTGTTTTTCATTCAAACCTTTGTAACTATCTTGAATCATGAATACGAGAGGGATGACAAGTTGAAATCATCAATTGTTCTTGTTATTTCTCATTGAATTATTGTTACCTGATCAAACTGGAACTCACAAGGGAGCAGAAGATGTTGCAGAGGGAGGGACAGAGAGATAGACCTCCTCTGACAGTAGTGAGTCTGAGCGTGACAATCCCGAATTTTCTAACCCCTTAGATACTGTGAGACCAGAGAGAATACAAAAATATGTTCCAAGGAACACACATGTGTATTTTAACACACCCTCGCCAACCCCAGTGCAAGCAGACAATCTGTCCATGGTGATCTAGACCATATAGACATTGAAACAGAGGTGCACACCTCGAACCCAAACCAGGGTCCTTCATGCCTCTAATGCACACTTAGCCGAGGAAGTCAACTTTGATAGTGGTGTCCAGTTACACCAGGACACTAATAGGTCACCTACACACGATGTTGCCTCTGTGGCTCATCTTACAAAAGAGGAACAACTTAGATTTGGTAACTTTTGATTTACCCGTAGGGATTGTCTTTCTCAGAGACAATTTAAAAGCCTTGTCTCACAGGGATTGGATTGCCTAGATCGCAATATCAACTCCCACGTTTACTTCAATCTCTCAGATTCTGGGGATGAGAGATATGAAGAAACCAGAACACCCAGAGATGTATCTCCTCAGAGGGAACATCAAGGACATGGTGGAATTCCTTCCAGAGTCAACACTAAAACAACTTTTACAGAAGGTGCCTCTGGACTCGAGGTTCAATTGGAAACATGTGTTGGTTCCAATGTTCCCACCTCTGATCTTGTCACAAAAACAGAGTTCAAAGTTTTTCGTCATGAGATTAGAACCTCCTTGATTGAGTATAAACTTATCAATACAGGATTGGAGGAGCAGAAGAAAACTACTGATACTACTCTGCAAGCTGAGCTCACAAACATCAAGACTCATCTAGCAGAAATCTCTCAGAAGTTAGCAGATCTGGAGAAGGCAAGCTCTACTGAATCGAAAAAGCTTCAATCAGAGATCGAAGCTCTGAAGACAACACTAACTGATTATCAAAAGGATTCTTCTAGTAGAGCCCTACCATCTGTCACTCTGTCAGAAGCTAACATCAGAGCTCAGACAGATGTGATCAATAACTCTGTCACTACTGACATCAACAATCAACCAACATCCTCTGCTACACCAACTGCTGCCACGCCAACTCCTATCTCTACGTACCATCAAACGCCCTAACGATCGACCAATCACCAAAGGTTACATGGGTGAATTCAGAAAGGAGGTCCTGTGTCGCATGATGACTATTTCTTCCAAATTTGTAGGTAAGGCCCAGGTAGCAGAGAAAAACATCCAAACCACTCTAGCAGCCCATAAATTTAAGTTTAAAGACCAAGTAGAGGAGGTAAGGTCTGCTGCTGCTGAACTGGAAGATGTACTGAAGAAGGCAGCTGCTATCTTCTGTGATGTGGTTGCTGGAACAGTATCAAGGAAGAGGTCTGCACGAGAATCCTCTAGTGCCAGAGTCTCCAAAAGGGCCAGGTGTGTTGACCCAGACTCCCTGAAGGCTATAGTTGAGCTTTCTGACTTTGAAGACGATATAGGGCCAGGTGGAACAGTATCAAGGAAGAGGTCTGCACGAGAATCCTCTTGTGCCAGAGTCTCCAAAAGGGCCAGGTGGAACAGTATCAAGGAAGAGGTCTGCACGAGAATCCTTTGGTGCCAGAGTCTCCAAAAGGGCCAGGTGTGTTGACCCAGACTCCCTGAAGGCTATAGTTGAGCTTTCTGACTTTGATCAAAAAAAGGGGGAGAGCATAAATGACTACACGTTCAAAGACAAACCACTCAAAACCCCAGCAGAAACATCAACCTTAGCAGAACCACCAACATAAACCATCCTCTTAGACACTCCACCCCAATCCCTAAGAAATGAACCAGAGAGGACAAACCGATCCTCTTCTGAAGAAATATTAAACCAACCACCCAACCCAACCTAACCACAACCATGATTTTCCACGATGCAAACCAAAATGACATAGTAGAATCCATGGAAATTCTGACATAAGGAAACACTACAGAGGCAAGAGCTGACAAGGGAAAAGAAAAGATCACATAAGAGCCGTCTGCTGATGTACAACCACAACAACAACCATCCACCAAAAAGGATCAGCCTCTGCCTTCCCTTGAAGAAACCTATGCTTTCCTATATGCTGATGAAGACCTGATTCCAGTCAACTGTGTGCCCATCAATCCGTATCTGAATCCAAATAGTGTAGACAAGCTGTCAGAGGATAGAAGCAGATTTATAAGAACAAAGACCAACGTCTCTGGTAAGATAAGCTCATCCTTTAGTTTTGAAAAAATACTAAGGATAAACCTGAAGTCTTTTGCCTACAACAGAGTCGCATATCACATCTATACGGTTGAACTTAGCGATGAGCAGCAAGAAACCTTCAACGATAATGACCTCGTTCTGCTCAATCCTTACGATCTCCTTACTCTACATGCCTACTGCCTCAACTTTTCAAACAGATACAATGCTGCCAGATCTGCAAGAGTGGAAATTTTGCTAGCAATGGAAGATCATGTGAACCTCAGAACCAAAATCGACTTTCAACATGGAATCAATTTTAAGATGGAGAAATTGAGCATTGGGCCTCCAGATGAGAGTCTTGTGGGACTTGAACACTACCCTACAGGATCCCTTTTAGCCAATCCACAAGCATTCATTTGCCGACAGAAGGGAGTTAAGAAAGCCATTAGATCAGCAGAAGCCCACAAGTACTCCTCACAATCTCTGAAGTATCTGCGAAAGATCATCCACGAAAGGCCTCCAACCTCCAAGTGCCCTCAGAAAGTCATTAATAGTTTCATTAGGCATCTAACTCTCACTCTAGATAGGGACTTAATTATGAGATTTGATAGGATTCTGAGAGGAAAGAAGTAAAAAGTTTTACAGAGAATGATTTTCTCCTTTTTGTCTTTATTTTTTCTTAATCTCTGTAAACATAGCATAGTTTGAACTTTTAATACTTAGGGGGAGATTGTTAGTCCCAAAGTATGCCAATGTAAAAGTATTGAAAATATCATAAGTCAGAAGGACGTCAGAGAACATGACTTTAGAGATCAAGCTGAAGACTTAGAAGAAGAACAACAGAAGACCATCAGAGATCATCAGAGCTCTGGCAGAAGACCTCTGATAGACCATCAGAGAACAAGTTCGCCAGAAGACCTTCATAGCTCTGGCATATGACCTCTGGTGAATGAAGACCTCTGTGAAGCTGAAGTCTCGTAGAAATCTCTAAGTGATAGATAAATGTCTGCACTTTCCACGTCAGACCTAAAAGGACGAAGACATACTTTCCACTTGTCATCACAAGGTTAGATAGTACACTGTCTATTGCTTTATCAGGCTATAAATAGAACGTTAGTGGAGCACACAATTGTAAGCTTTTGTAAGAATCGTTACTAAAATTGTGAGAGCACTAACACTGCGCATTCCATTCCACTTCTATTCTACGATTTGTAACCTGAGAGACTTTAGAATAAACACACAAGAAAGTGTTCTTGGTGTTATTCATATTTCAATATACGAGCAGTGTGTTATTCATTCTTGTTATCATTTACTATTCATTATATTGTCATTCTCTCATTGTTTAATGTTACACACAATCACTCATACACAAACAATTTTATTATGCTTCTGCTATCTTTGATCATTCTGTTTGTATGAGACAAGTTGAATCTGGGAACCTACAGTGTGTGTGTTCTGAATTCTCTCAGGCTACAAGAACGTACACAAGTAGTGGAATGGAATGTGCAGTGTGCATGCTCTTACAATTCTGGCTATTTTATTTTCTATTGTGTGCTCCACTACCGTTCTATTTATAGCCTGATAAAGTGATAAACAATTTACTATCTAACCCTGGAATGACACGTGTAAAGGTGTAATTGTCTTTTTAGGGCTGACGTGGAAAGTACAAACACTAGTCTACGAGTCTTCAGCTTCACGGAGGTCTTTGGTCATCAGAGGTCTTTGACAGAGCTCTAAAGCTCTTCTGTTGGTTTTGGTCTCTGACGCTTGGTGTAGTCGTCCATCACCTGGATATTTGTCAGTCCATCGTGAAGTGTCAAGGGATAAATCCATGTTCGAATATTCAAGGAATCCTTCGAATGGGTCGTTTGGCTGCAGATTCTCTGAAGGTTGTCCCAGAGACTATGTGGTTTCCTTGTTCTGAGGTTCTTCCACTTGTTGGAATTGAGGTTTATCAAGATATTGGTCTTGGGGTTTTGCAGAAGGAGTGGCTTGAGGTTCTTCTGTAGGATGGGATTGGGGTTATTCGGTTTCTTCTTGAATGGTTTCGAGGAGTTCTGTAGTCTTTTTCTTAGACTTCTTCTTTCTTTTGGGAACATCCGCTATTGGGGTAGGCTCTGTGGTTTTTCTTTTCTTTTTATCCTGCTTCGGCTTAGAAGGTTCTATTGATTCAGGGATTGGGGCTTCTTGTTCTTGATCAAGTTTGGGTACTTCGACCTCTGTCACTCTCACTTCAAGTTGACTCACAAAAGGTGTTGCTCATGGTTTACTCATTCTCTCAGATTACTGCCTCTTAACATCCTCTGTCATTCTCTCAGCTACCTCTTGTCCTAAGGGAAAACCTATGTGTGGTAAGGTTTTAGGTCTCGGTTTGGGTGACCTAAACTAACGCTTGTACTTCTTCACTAACTCTTCATCACTCATGTACTCGAGCATTTTCTGCGATAGTGGTCGTACGTGAGGATAGCCGTTGGGGTGAATGGTTAGTTTTAAGGTTGTCAGATGATACGACTTTACATAGGGTCCTTCCATACTCCATTCTTCATCTCTGAGCATTGGTTCTAGGATGACAACTAGGATTCTGGGATACACTAGAGCGGGTAGGTCTGCATTCCTGGATTGAAGTTACATCTTCTTTTCCACTGCATAGGCCATTTCTTGAAGAAGTAGGCGAGCATAATCTAGAGGAAGATCGTAACAGTCCCCGCACATAATAGCCAGGATCTGGTGTGAGGTTTGATCAAGGCTCCCTATTTTTCTTGTGAGGTTTGATCAAGGCACAAAGGTGGACGCTTGTGCCTTATAAACTCGGTTCTTTTCCATAAGTTATCATTATACCCTAACATCATCATGAATTCAACCATTTCTTCGTCTGCGGGCTTTGTGGCATACTTCACAATGCCAAGTGGGTTTCTAGTGGGAATGTCAAAGGTTTGGGAAATTTTTGCTCTGTTAATCCCTATAGCTATGTTCTTTTTGTTACCGGGGGTTGACATGTACCAAACAATGGATTTTATTTCGTGTTCATACCTGGCACTTTGCCAAAATTAGTTAATATAATGGCTAGTCATTGTGGGTGTTGTCACAATAAGGATTTTTGCTGGAAGGAGGTTTTGAAGAAGAAGAATGAGTGGTTTATACTCAGGTGAGAAATTCTTTGTGTTCATAATCACATAGTGATTATTTTGCTTTAGGGGAAGGGGATTAGGATGCCTTTCATGGGAGATGAATGATTGCAGATTCGTTGAGGGTTCATGGTTAACAGATTTGTTACTGTTTGAGTGTTCTTCGTCATCGTTTCTTGGTGGAATGGGGTTTTCAGAATGTTGGGAGTGAATAGGGGACGCCATTGTTAGATTATGAAGAAGACTTGAGAGAATTTTGCAGGTTCGTTCTTAGAGTTCTTGAGAGATTAAAGTGAAGAAGATGAAGAAAAGAGGGTTTTTAAATGGGGATTAGTGAGGGGAATATTTGAAATTCGTACTCGAGTGGAAACGTTTCAAAAAACGACGGTGCAGAGTACTGCCAATCACAGAATGCCATGTAGGTATAGACGGTCCAGAAGGACAGGACGTGCGCATACCTCACCAACTACGCGCATGAGAATTATTAAAGAGTCTTGGCTGTGATTTAAGAAAGAACCCTCACCCTAGAGGAGTTCCAAAAATACATAAGTGTTGGAATTGACAGAGGTTTTGTGAAGGAGAGTACCTCTGAGAGCTAGGGTCAGATATTCCCCGCACAAATATTACACCTTTTATACCTAATCGTTTGAAAATCATTGAGTTGGTCCAGGAAATTCACATTTAAGAAATTTTGTCCTTAGAGGCTATGTCCCTTGGCACAGAGGCTCTGTGAAAGAGCGCAGAGGCTCTTAGAGCCAAAATTTGCCATAAAAGGAAAGTCTCAAAATATTTTGACCAATCAAAGTTTTGTCTTGCTTAAAGAGGTATATTAGAGTGAGATTTGAAAGTCTTACTCAGAAAAAGTGATTTAGAAAATTGTTTACTTACCCTTTGTGCACATGATTTCTTGATCCTCCTTGAATAGTGACCTTCTTCTGCTCCCTTTAGAATGATGGTTAACCTGTGCTCCCCCTTGAACTATGCTTGGATCAAATGAGATAAGTAATGTAGAAGTCTAGATCAAAGTTATCTAAGAGGTTATGTGACAGGTGCCAGAGAAAGCTCTGAAATAAGAATAAGAAATTTTCAAAATTAGTTTTGTACATGCTGAAATATAATTAAGACATATTTACATGATCAGAGACTCTGTACCAAGATGCAGAGGATCTGTTGATCTACTCATGTTTAACATCCCCAACTTGCTGACCAGAAATAGAAATCTTTTCTCATCTAAGGCTTTTGTAAACAAGTCAGCCAATTGATACTCTGTGGGCACAAAATACATTTCAATGGTGCCCTTTTAAACGTGATCTTTAAGAAATGATACCTGATATCGATATGATTTGTTTTAGAATGTTGAACAAGATTTGCAGAGATGGCAAGTGCGCTCTTTGAGTCATAGAGGATGGGTATTTTGTCAATATCCAGACCATAGTCTCTGAGTTGAGTCTTCATCAAAATGACTTGTGAGCAACAACTAGCAGCAGCAACATACTCTACTTCTGCCGTAGAGGTGGACACACATTTATGTTTCTTGGATATCTAGCTCACTAGTTTTCCTCCAAGAAGTTGGCAACTTCTAGAAGTACTTTTCTTGTCTAGTTTGCATCCTCCATAATCTGAGCCCGTATAAACCATTAGTTCAAAGCCAGAGTCCTTTGGATACCAGAGCCAAGATTCTTGGTCCCTTTTAGGTATCTAAAGATTCTCTTCACGGCAAAAAGAGATGAGATTCTTTGGGATTTGATTGATACCGTGCACACAGACATGTGACATAATGTCTCGTCTACTAGCTATTAAGTACAGAAGTGAACCAATCATGCCTTTGTAGAGTTTACACTCCACAGATTTACCCTCGGGGTCTGAATCTAACTTAGATCCAGTGGTCATTGGTGGTTTCATAGCAGAAGAGTCAGAGAGTTGTACTTTGACAAAATGTCATTTACATATTTTGATTGACTTATGAAAATACCCTATGTGGATTGTTTGACCAGAAGCCCGAGGAAGAAGTTAAGTTTTCCCATCATGCTCATTTCAAACTCACTCTTCATAAGCTCTGAGAACTTTTCACATTACTCTTGGTTGGTAGAGCCAAAAACAATGTCATCCACATATATTTGCGCAAGTAAAATCTCACCTTTCTCATTTTGTAAAACAAAGTAGTATCAGTTGTACCTTTTTCGAACTTGTTTTTAAGCAAGAAAGTAGAGAGACGATCATACCATGCTCTGGGGGACTGTTTTAATCCATAGAGGGCCTTGTCCAGAAAATAAACGTGATTTGGATACTTTGAGCTCCCAAAACCTGGTGGTTGTTGGATATACACTTCTTCTTGTCGTTTTCCATTTAGAAAGGTAGACTTGACATCCATTTCGTATACCTTAAAACCTCTGTGTGCAGCGAAGGCAAGAAAAATTCTAATAGCCTATAATCGTGCGACAAGGGCAAATGTTTCATCGTAGTCTATCCTCTCTTCTTGGCAGTATCCCTTGGCAACCAATATTTCTTTGTTCCTTATCACGATTTCATATTTGTCCTTCTTATTTATGGAGACCCATTTAGTCCCTATGGCAGATTTGCCTTTTGGCAGAGGAATAAGGGACTAAACTTTGTTGCGCTCAAACTGCATAAGCTCCTCTTGCATAGCCTCTATCCAGTTGGGATCTTCTAGGGCCTCAGAAACCTTATTTGGTTCTATCACGCAAATAAAGTTTGTGAAGCAACAAAAATTAGCAGTGGCAGACCTTGTCTTTACGCCTTCAGAAGGATTGCCAATGATCTGGTTCTGTGGATTACTGTTTGTCTACTTAGTCATCCGTGGAAGATGATCATTTGATACATCAAGCTCTACTTCTGTAGTGGTAGGGATGTTGTCGTTTGCATTTAACACTTGTGTTGAATCGTCTGCATGAACTGCTGTGGAATCCTCTACATGCTCCCCCTCAACTGTAGGTCCTATACAAGTAGTTGTAGAGGGTGAAGACTTTGAAGGACCAATTAGAGATATACCTTATGGTGCCTGGTCTGCAGAGTCTTGGCCTGCAGAGGCTCTGGGTACGTTCACAGAGAGCTCTGCGCCATCAAACATCTCTTCAAACAACAAGTTGAGTCCAACTTCTCGAGATAATGATGCGCCATAAGTTTGCTTGTTTGGCTCGAGTCCTGAGCTGATTTGCTCAGAAGTCTCCTGAATTGCATCATCAAATGAGACATTGATACTCTCTAGTAGCATTCTCGTTCTCAAGACAAACACTCTGTAGGCTTTTGATGATGATGAGTAACCAATAAATTTAGCCTCATCAGCCTTCTTTTCAAATTTTCACATATGCTCTCTATCGTTCAATATAAAGCATCTACAACCAAAAACATGAAAAAAAATTATGTTAGGTTTTCTATGGTTGAGTAAGTGGTAGGATGTCTTCATGTGTCTTTTTTACTATCAGAGATCTATTCTGAGTGAAACATGTTGTTGATATAGCTTCTGCCCAAAAATATGTTGGCAATCCTGATGATGTAAGCATGGTTCTGGCGGCCTCCACTAGTGTTCGATTTCTTCTTTCCACAACGCCATTCTGTTGTGGAGTCCTTGCTTCAGAGAAGTTTTGTGATATTCCTTCTTCAACAAGATAAGCATCCATGGTTGAATTTTTGAATTCAGTGCCATTATCACTTCTCAACTTCTGCACTTTGCAACCATATAGAACCTGAATCTTTCTCATAGGATTGATTAGTATTTGTGGAACATCATACTTATTTCTAACAAATTCAACCCAAGTATATCTTGAAAATTCATCAATTAATACAAGAATATACCTTTTGCCAAATAGGCTCTGCACGAAGATAAGACCACAAAGGTATAGATGCAACATATGCAGAGGCCTAGTACAAGACACATCTAACTTGGTTCTGTGGGAATGTCTCTTGAGTTTACCTAGAGATGATCTCTGTCGAATTTTGAATTTGGAATACCACTTACCAGATTGTGTTTTACAAGATTATCTAAAGTATGGAAGTTTAAGTGTGAGAACCTGTTGTGCCATAGCCATGCTTCTTCATTCTTGTTAGAAACAAGACAAAGTTTTTGTAACACCTCGAAATTTCCATCATATTATATTTAATATGAATGGGGTCGAATTGTAATTTAGCCTAAGATTTAGACTAAATGTGCGATTTATATGTTGAAGGGTCAAAGTGTAATTGACGAAAGTACTAAACAATTTATGAAAGAATGAATGTTGAGGGTTGATTTTGTTGTTTGGCAATAGTTGATTGGGTATAAAAGATGGGAGTCGGCTACAATTGAGATTTTATCTCAATTCTGTGTTGTGTGAAGTCGGTTCCTTGAAGCAGTGAAAGAGAAGAAGAAATTGAGCAATTCTAGTTTATTTTGGTAAGGATTTTCAATCCTCTTCTCTGATTAATTGCTGTAGAGTTTGGTAATCTCAATTTGAATCACCTTTCAATTAGGTTATCAGATCAGTGGGTGAGAAGGATTTGGATTTTGGATTGTGTAGAAGAAGTGGGTCTAAGAACTACAGGTGAGTTCATCTCTTCATCTAAATGATTTCAGTTGAAATTGAATCAGATATTTTGTAGCAAACTATCTAATTGATTTGGTAAATATGTATTGGAACGAAATCGACCAATAAATTGAATTTAGATGAGTTTTTAGAGTAAAAATTGACTGTAGATCGCAGTCCCGGTGTAGGTTCCCAGATTCAAGTTGTATCACATAAATAGCATAAAACATATAGCGGAAGCATTATATAAAGCCATTAAATGTGAGTGATTGTGTAGACGATAATGTAACAGTGAGAGTATCAAATAATGAACAGTAAATGATAACAAGATCAATTAAATAAGCTGCTCGTATATTGATATTTGAATAACACCAAGAACACGTTCAAGTGTGTGTATTCTGAAATCTCTCAAGAAACAAATCGTACAGTGGTAGTGCTATGGAATGTTGCAGTGTGTGCTCTCACAATTGCAGAAAACAATTCTTCCAAAAGCTTACAATTGTGTATTCCACTAACCTCCTATTTATAGCCTGATAAAGAGAAGATAGTGTACTATCTAACCCTGAGGTGACACGTGGAAAGTGTGTCTTCGTCCTTTTAGGGCTTACGTGGAAAGTACGGACACGTGTCTAACACTTAGAGATTTCTACGAGACTTAAGCTTCACAGAGGTCTTCCTTCACCAGAGCTCTTACGCCAGAGCTCTGATGGTCTTCTGGTGTGAGCAGTTCTTCTGGTGAACAGAAGAAGTCTTCTGCCAGAGCTCTGTCGAGCTCTGATGATCTTCAGGTTGAATTCTTCTAAGTCTTCTGCCAGATCTCTGGTGGTCTTCTAACTTGTAATATTTTCAATACTTTTACATCTTGTAAACTTGGGGCTAACAATCTCCCCCTAAGTATTGAAAATACAAAAATTACAAATTACAGTGATAATTAAACAAAAGACAAAGAGGAGAAGATCATCCTCTGTGAAACTTGATACTATTCTTTCAAAGTGTTTCAATGCAATACAAAAGAAATAGTACACTAATCATAATAGATTCCTCTTAGAATTCTGTCGAATTTTCTGATCAAGTTTCTGAATTCTAACATGAGGTCTATCTGGTTAATGAAGCTTCTCATTGAATCTTCTGGGCATTTTTCTCTTGGAAGATCCAGAATGATACTTTTGAGATACAGTAGCGATTCACTTGAGTACTTGTGGGCTTCTTTTGCTCTTATTGCTTTCTTGAAGCCCTTCTGTTGGCAGATGAGTATTGCTGGATCGCCAACAACAGTTCCGGTTCTGTACTCATCAAGACCCTCAATACTCTCGTTAGGAGGACCAATCGCTAGCTTCTCCACTTCGAATTCCATGCCAAGCTGAAAGTCAACTTGCGTTCTGAGATTGACGTGCTCTTGCATAGCAAACTCGACTTCTCTCATTACAGTTCATGTGCCTCTGTATCTGTCGATGAAATTTAGACAATAGGAATGAATGGATTGTAGGTTCCCAGATTCACGTTGCATCACAATAATGGTAAAGAAATAGACAGCGGAAGCATATTAAATAAAGCCATTAAAGTGAGTGATTGTGTAAACGATATTGTAACAGTGATAATCAAATATAGAACAGGATAATGATAACAAGATCAAGTATGAAACGCTGCTCGTATATTGATATTAGATAACACCAAGAACAAGATCAATAGTGTATCCTGAAATCTCACAGGGAACATAATCGTACGAAGGTAGTGCTATGGAATTCTGCAGTGTGTGCTTTAACAATTGTGGAAAACTATTCTTCCAAAAGCTTACAATTGTTGTTCCACTACCTCTCTATTTATAGCCCTGATAAAGTGTAGACAGTGTACTGTCATACCCTGGAATGACACGTGGAAAGTGTGTCTCCTTTCTTTAGGGCATACGTGGAAAGTATGGACACGTGTCTGACACTTAGGATTTCTACGAGACTTAGGCTTCACAGAGGTCTTCACTTCAATAGAGTTCATAGACCAGAACTCTGTTGGTCTTCGGGTATGAACATTTCTTCTATTGATCTTCTGCCAAAGCTCTGTTGAGCTCTGTTGGTTCCACCAGAACTCTGTTGAGTTCTGTTGGTCTTCTTGTTGAGATTCTTCTAAGTCTTCTGCTCGATCTCTGTTGGTCTTCTGACTTGATAATATTTTCAATACTTTTACATAACAGATACTTGGGGCTAACAATCTCCCCCTAAGTATTGAAAATAAAAATTTGGAAATACATAGATGTAAAACAAAAAAACAGAGAACATTTCCCTCTGTTGAAACCTTGCACTATTCTTTTAAGATATTAAATACAGAGTAAAAGAATAAGTATGTTTAGGCATAATTATCTCCCCTTAGGATTCTGTCGAATCTTCTGATCAGCTCACGGAAGTCCAGCGTAAGATCTATCTGTTCGATGCAGAGCTTCAGTTGCTCTTCTGGACACTTTTCTCTTGGGAGATTCTGAATTGTGTTCTTGGGATACACCAGCGATTCACTCGAATACTTGTGGGCTTCAGATATTCAGATGGCCTTCCTAATCTTCTTCGGTCGACATATGAAGACTGGAGGATTTTCAACTACGGTTCCAGTTCTGTAGTGGCCATAACCCTCAAGGTTTTCGTTTGGTGGTGCAATCGCTAGTCTCTCAACTTCGAACTCTATGCCTAGCTGAAAATCAATCTTAGTTCTGAGATTAACGTGCTCTTGCATAGCGAATCGAAACTCTGGTAGCGCAGTTCTTGCTGGTTTGTATCTTTCGGAGAAGTTCAAGAAATAGGCGTGAAGCATGATCAGATCGTATGGATTCAGAAGGACAAGATCATTGTCATTGAAGAATTCATTTCTGCCTTCTGTTGATTCAACAGTGTACTCATGGTATACGACTCTGTCATGTTGGAACTTCTTATGCTTGATGTCCAAGATTCTGCGGATACCGAAGTTTATGTCAATGGCTCTGTTCAGATTTGATTTGGTTTGGATGAACTTTAGCCTTGATTCAGAAATGGTGTTTATTCTGATTGGATTGAGGTACGGGTTGATGGGTTTGGCATTGACAGGGATGATGTCTCTGTCAGCATAGAGATAACCAAAGAATTCTTCTAAGGATGGTTTCTCGGTATGATGGTTTGATGGTTCAGGGTTCTGTTCTGGTACCATTGGGTTCTGATCTTCATGGGTTTCTGTCATGAGGATATCAACACGTTGTCCGGGCTCTTGTAGAACTTGGGGTTTGACTTGAGGTTGGGCTTGGCTTGTTTGTTCTTCAACAGAGATTGGGATTGATCTCTCTGGTTCAGTTCTTGGAGATGTAGGAGGGGTATCAAGACAGATGATTTCTGGTGGTTCTTGCGTTGACTCTTCTGTTGGTTTGATGACTCTGTCTTTGAACATGTAGTCGAATTCCAACATAGTCATTTCTGGCATGTTTTCTTATGTTATCCCTTTATCTCCTCTTTCTGCATCTGCCTCTGTCGTCTATGTCGCTTTGCCTTTCCCTTTTCCCTTTTCAGCCTCTTTCTCTTTTTCTTTCTCTTTTTCCTTCTCTTTTTCCTTCTCCCCCTTTTGTTGATCTGCGGACTCACCCATTTGGCTATCTGAATGAGCTTCTTTAGCATCTTCAAAATTATCATCATCATCAGATAGTGCAATTCCAGAAGCGGGTGAGGACGGAGCAACAAACTTTGGAGTAGATTTGACTCTTTTGCTCGAGGGTTCTCCTTTTGGTGCTCCTTCTGCAGGTCGTTTGAGTGTGGCAGTCTGTAAGATGGCATCTGTGAAGTTTGTGACTGCCTTTTTCATTGCGTCTTCAACTTCTATTGCGGCAGTTCTGATCTCATCTACTTGACTCTCAAAGTTGACTTTGTGAATGTCAAGAGATGCCTGTACGTGTTTCTCTGTCGCGTGTTCTTTGTGAATGTCAAACTTGGATGAAATTGTCATCATCCGGCTGAGAACAGATCTGCAGAAGTCACCCATCTGGCCAACTGTCATGGGTAAGTCGTTTGGGTTGGGGCTTGAGATGTTGAGTGGAGTACCAAATGATGTTGTTGCGTCTTTGATGGCTTTCTTAACAGAGTTGTCAATTAACTTTGTCAAGGTTCTGACGTTCGATTCTGATAAGAGGACAGAAGGTATCTGCAGGGTTCTGTTCATGGATTCCTTGTGATTCTCTGCCAGTATTTTCTTCAGATCAGCAAGTTCTGTCGAAGTCTTTGTCATTTCCTCTGTTCTGTCTCTTTTCAGATCTGCTATCTCTGTTGTCAGTTTAGTAAATGCTTCTGATATGGCGCGTTCAGCCTCTGCTCTGAGGTTTTCAGCCTCGGCATATTTCAGAGTTACCTCTGCATGTTTATTAGAGATCTGTTGCAATTCCTCTTTAAGAAGAGCATTCTCCTTGCGGATCAGCTCCTCCTTCTGTTCATTGATAAGTTTATACTCATTCAAGGAGTTGTTGATACTATCACATAAGCTTTTGAACTCTGCTCTTGTGACAGTGTCAACGGGGGTAACCTTGGTTCCAACACATGGATCCAATTGAACCTCGAGTTCAGAGGTGCCTCCTTCAAGAGTTGTATTGATGTTGGATCTTGGAGGAGTTCCACCCGATCCTTGATGATCCTTTTGAGGGGATACATCTACAGGTGTTCTGATCAGAGGTTCCTCCTCCAGCTCAGGTTCTGAGGAAGGAATTCTGATGTGATGAGAAGAGTTTGGATCAAGCAAAGTCTTCCCTTGTTCTACTATGGTCTCCCATTGTCCCTGAGTCGGACAGATGCTACGTGAGATTACAAAGATCTCTGGTCTATTTTGTGTCATGTCTATATGAGCCACAGAGGCATCATTGTGTGGAGGTGACCTATTGATGTTCTGGGGCGAATGAACATCACTACCAAATATAGCTTCCCCGGGTATGTGCGTACCAGAGGCATGAAGAGTCGCCTCTGTCGGTTCTTGCAGGTTAGGGTTCGAGGTGTGCACCTCTGTTTCAATAATCCTTTGGTCTTGATCACCAGGATTAGATTGTGTGGAAGCACGGGGATGTTGGTTATGGATACGCTCATCTGTGTTCTCTTGAACATCTTTTTCTAAGCTCTCATCTCCCTCGGCTCTTAGGGGTATAGAACTCTGGGGATTCTCTCTGTCATCCTCTTTCTCACCACTACCAGAGGAAATAACTTCCACCTCTGATGTTTCTTTTACTCCCTCATGAATAGTCTCCATATTGGATGCTCTGTTCTCTACTTCCTCCTCCATCACTCTAGAGGAAGACCCCACTTCGGGTACTCTTCTCTCTGGTCTGTTAACTTCCTCTGCTATTGCCTCACTTAAACTCTCCAATGAAGGCTCAGATCCTAAGTATGTTGGGGTTCTTACCTCAGGTTCTTGAGGTTGAGCAGCACTCTCATAGTTTTGGACAGAGATGTGTTGAGGATCGATTAGGGCAAGCATTGTACCAGGAATTCTTTGGATAAATGGGTATTCACCTGAAGTCGTGGGTTGGAACTTAGACATAACCCAAACAGGTGTAGATTTTCCTTGATGAGTCAATTCCAGTGTGTCGAATGCTCTTCTAATTACCAGACTGATGAATCTAGGAAACTTGATGAATTTCAGGAATTTGTGGGTTCCAACGACTCCTCCCCTTGCTATGGATGAGGTCTTTGTGTTGACAGCGTTAAGAAGGTCGTTGTAAAGAATGCTGGCGTAGTCAAAATTTCTGTTAAAGAACAATCCATACATGATCTGTAGGATTTCTGTACTGGCTTGGTCTTGACTCCCAGATTTGCTAGTGCGGGTTTTGTTCAAGGTAGAGAACATGAAGTTCCACATTGTTGGTAGATTCTGTCTTCTGAACTCACCTATTCTGTTCAGTTCTTTGTTGTATCCCAAGAACTTCATGAATTCAAGAAGAACAACAACATTGGGGGGTTTTTCATAGGCTTCTATTCCAAGTTGTCTTTTGGTCTTCATCCTGAAGATTATTCTGAAAGTGCTTGCACGGATTCTGTTTGTTCCTGCTCCTCCATTTCTCGAGTTGACATTCCCAACAATCCCATCTTGTTCTTCTACGTATTGGCACGTGGTCCACCATTTTTGGACGTAGATTGCAGGAAGATGATCATCAAACGCTGTCAGGGCTCTAAAGATTTCGGAGTTTCTGAAAAACTCTATGAAGATGTGATATAGGGGTAAATAGAGTCTTGGGTTTGGGTCGAATCGATAGTTGTTGTCAGCTAACTCGTATGGGAAGATAATGATTTCATCGACGGGTCCTATTCAGCTTGAATCAACAGAGTTTTGAGGTTCTGCCATTGTTGCAGATTAGGGTTTTTTCTTGAAGAACTTGAAGGTTTTGAACTTTTGAGAGGGAAAGATGAAGGGTTTTTGAATGATCAGAAAGCGTAAGAAAAGAAGTAGGTCAGGGTAATGGATATTTATACGCTAAACATGTGGTTGGGTAATCGTCGTAGGTACTGTAGGCACTCGAGTTTCAGATAGTGGAACGACCTCTAAAGTAGAACTTCGAAACAGCTAGTGGTCTGTCTTTCAATCAGAGAATGCCACGTAAGATTTGGTTCTGACCGCTTTTGGGCAAGCAAACCGTCACGGTTAGAGATATGCGGGTGACAAGTAGTTGACGCTTAAAGAATGACCCGCATCTCTGATGACGTGCTTCTGATGACGTGGCAGAAAACCGACAGAGCTCTGGTGGAGCTCAGCACAGTTTTGCCTCTGTTGAAATGACTTATTCATTTCTTTCCAAGTATCCCAAGATGTTTCACCTTTACCCAAAAATCATTTAGAGTTCTGTATCTGATGTGAAAGTGGTCAAAGAACGTCAACAGAACTATCTCAGAAGGTTCACAGAGTTATGGTAAGTTCTTGACATTATCAAAAAGTTTTCATCAGAACAAGTTTTCCCTTCAAAAAGATTTTTCTTTTGGGTTCAAGGAGCAAAGTCATTTTAGATTTCAAAAACAGATTTTGACTTGCTCCCCCTAAAATCATGCACGTTTTCCTTTATAAGCTCCCCCTTGAAAAATGAGCTTATATGAAAGATTTGTCTATTCAGCCCCAAAAAAAAACTGTACAAACAAAAAAATATGTACAAACAGATTCACTGAGCTTGTTGAAAAAAAAATGCCTGACAAAGTTCTGGTGAACATCAGAGACTCTGTTGAGTTATAAACAGAGTTAGGAGGACATGTTCAGCATACCCAATTGGCTGATTAAGAAGTTAAATCTCCTTTCATCAAGGTCTTTTGTAAAAAGATCAGCTAATTGGAAGTCGGTTGAAACAAAGTACAATTTAATCGTCCCTTTTTCAACATGGTCTTTTATGAAGTGATACCTTATGTCGATATGATTGGTTTTGGAATGCTGAACTACGTTAGCTATGATTGCTATGGCACCCTTGGAGTCACACAGAATTGGAATTTTATTGTACTCCATGCCATAATCTTTGAGTTGAGTTTTCATCCAGAGCACTTGAGAGCAACAACTAGCAGCAGCAACATACTCTGCTTCTGCTGTAGAGGTTGAAACGCAGTTCTGTTTCTTGGATGTCCAACTCACCAATTTTTCACCAAGTAATTGGCAGCTACCAGAAGTACTTTTTCTGTCATTCTTGCATCCTCCATAATCTGAATCTGTATATGCTACAAGCTCGAAACCAGAATTAAGAGGATACCAGAGACCCACGAATTGAGTCCCTTTCAGATATTTAAATATACGCTTGACAGCAGAAAAGTATGATACTTTAGGATTTGCTTGAAATCTAGAACAGAGACACGTTGCAAACATTATATCAAGTCTGCTAGCAGTTAAGTACAGAAGTGACCCTATCATGCCTCTATAGTTCTTGACATCTACAGGTTCACCATTAAGGTCAGAGTCAAGTTTGACTCCAGTGGCAATAGGAGTTTTCATTGGTTTTGAATTATTGAACTTGTATTTTTTCAAAATGTCAGAGATGTTTTTGGACTGACTTATGAAAGTCCCTCTGATGGATTGTTTTACCTGTAAACCAAGTAAGAAAGAAAGTTCTCCCATCATGCTCATTTTGAATTCACTTTTCATCAATTCCTCAAACTTATCACAGTACTCTTGCCGTGTAGACCCAAAAATAATGTCATCAACATATATTTGTACCAGAAGTATATCATTCTTATACCTCCTAAAGAATAGAGTTTTATCGACAGTACCTTTCTCGAAGTGATTAGTCAACATAAAGTTTGACAGAGTTTCATACCAGGCTCTGGGAGCTTGCTTAAGGCCGTACAGAGCTTTGTCTATCTTGTAAACATGGTCTGGAAACCCTGAACATTCAAAACCTGGTGGTTGCTGAACATATACTTCTTCTTGTAATCTTCCATTCAGAGAAGCAGATTTGACGTCCATCTGGTAGACCTTGAAACCCTTGTGAGCAGCATAGGCTAGGAAAATTCTGATGGCTTCTAGCCTAGCCACAGGTGCAAAGGTCTCGTCATAGTCAATGCCTTCTTCTTGGCTGTATCCCTTAGCAACCAATCGGGCTTTGTTTCTGATGATAATCCCATCTTCATCCTTTTTGTTTCTAAACACCCACTTGGTTCCGATGGCAGCTTTGCCTTTTGGAAGTGGAACCAAGGACCAAACTTTGTTTTGTTCAAACTCCAGAAGCTCCTCTTGCATAGCTTCGATCCAGTTTGGGTCTTCAAGGGCTTCAGTGATCTTTTTCGGCTCAATCATGCTTAGAAAATTTACAAAGAAGGCTTCATTGATTGTGGCCGATCTTGTCTTTACACCATCTTCAGCAGCACCAATTATAAGATGATGAGGGTGATCCTTTGTCCATCTTGTCATGGGAGCATGGACAACAGGTGGGGTTTGGGCTTCTGATGGAAAAAGAAGATCTTCAGCATCAGAGCTCTGTGGATTGGCACCAGGGCTCTGTGGCACACAACTCTGGAGAGTGGCCTCATTGCTCTGTGAGTTGCCAACATGGCTCTGTGAAGGTGAGCTTTCAAATAGGGAATATCTCCCAATATTAGTTAACAGGGGTGATGATGGTTCTTGCTCAGGTTCTCTTTGTGGTTCCTCATTTCTCTGAATGACACCTGTAGACAGAGAAGTAGATGGTGAAGTATTGGAGGGACCAGTAAGAGTTGTAACTGTCAGATTCTGTTCTGTTGAATTCTGAGCTTTATTGTCTCTATTGATGTTGACAGAGGAATCATCATCATAGAAGAAATCATCGAACACGAGATTGATATCTTCTTCCCTTGTTTTTGAAGAACTTGGCTTCTTCTGCTCTGTTTGTGTCCCCTCTGTTGATTTGCGATCAGAGGCACTTGATGTACTTTCATCAAAGGACACGTTTACACTTTCTTGAATGACACGGGTTCTGGTGTTGTAGACTCTGTAGGCTTTAGAGGTCAAGGAATAACCAATAAAGATTCCTTCGTCCGCCTTCTTATCGAATTTACTCAGCTGTTCTCTGTCATTCAAGACGTAGCACTTGTAACCAAAAATGTGAAAATATTTCACGTTTGGCCTTCTGTTGTTGATGAGTTCATAGGGAGTCTTCTTAAATCTCTTCACTATTACAGCTCTGTTTTGGGTAAAACAGGTTGTTGAGACTGCCTCTGCCTAGAAGTTGATAGGAAGGACAGAACCGGCCAACATGGTTATGGTGGCTTCTACCAGAGTTCTGTTATGGAGTTCTGGCAGCTAAGAAGTTTTGGGATATTTCTTCTTCTGAAATATAAGCATCTATTCTTGCGTTCTTAAACTCTGTCCCATTATCACTTCTCAACTTTTGAACTTTTAGTCCTAACAGAACCTGTATCCTTCTCAACAAACTTATCAGAATTTCTGGGACATCAGATTTTACTCTGATGAACTCAATCCAAGTATATCTAGAATATTCATCAATAAGCACAAGTATATACTTCTTGCCCGACAGACTTTGCACAGAGATTGGACCACAGAGATCCATATGAAGCATATGCAAAGGTCTGGGACAATTGTGATCGCTCTTAGTTCTGTGTGAAGATCTTTGCATCTTACCCAATTCACAGGCAGAACAGATATGGTATTTGTCAAATTTTAGCGAAGGCAGTCCTTTCACTAAGTTCAATTTCACGAGCTTGTCAAGATTTGAAAATTTTACATGGGCAAATCTTTTATGCCAGAGCCAGGCATCTTCATTTTTCAAAGACACTAAACAGAGTTTCTCTGTCGTAGAGTTTTGATTTGGATTAAAGTTCATTTTGTACAGATTGCCTTTTCTGTCGGCTCTTAAATGTTCTTGACCAGACTCGGAAAGCAACAAGGAATAGTACTTCTTCCTAAAATTGACATCGAATCCTTGATCACAGAGTTGACTTATACTGAGAAGATTATGATTTAATCCTTCAACATAAGCAACCTCAGAAACAGAAACACAACCATTAACTAAAGTACCATATCCTCTAATATGTCCACCATTGTCTCCTCCAAAGGTTACTGCACTTCCCTTCTTGTTCTTAAATGAAGTCAGCAGCTCCTTATTGCCCGTCATGTGCCTGGAACATCCGGAATCTAGGTACCAGATCTGCACATGAGGCTTCTGCAAGACAGATTAGTTTTTTTAGGTACCCATTGCAAGATGGGTCCTTTCTTGTTAGGCATTGGGGTGTTAACAGTCTTTCCTACTGGCTTTACATTCTTTGATGTTGTGCCAGAGGTCATTCTCTGAGTATTCTGAATAGTCTTAGGATTTTTCCTTTGTGGTGACTGATTCAGAACACAATGGGGACCATTCATGTGATTTTGCAGTTTTAACAACAGTTGAATGCAATTGCAGTTGATAGAACATGAAGATAACTGATGCACATTGCTGTTTTTGTTCAAAAACTGTTGTTTGAATGGTACTTGATTCTGAAAAACCTTAGGACCATACATTTTGTCCTGTTTTTGCTTGAAAGAGTTGTTTTTCTTTGGAACAGACTCACTTTGCCAAAAAGAGTTTCTTCTTTCATTTACACCAGAATTGGGAATAGGTCTGTCATTAACTATCCATTTGCCCTTCTGTTCTGGAGTAAATTTCACAGGCTTAAAAGCTAAGGGAACAGAGGTATTGTTGTTTACAGGAACATTTCTTGCATTCTCTCTTTTCTTCACTTCTATTGTGTTAGAAGCAAGAACCCTAAAGCTTTTGTTATCAAACTCGGTCATTGGTACAAATCTAGCTTGTTTCTTAAAGAATGCGACATCCTTTTTCAGATCAAAACATCCTGCGGGTATCTGCTTTGGTTTATGCAAAACTTTCTTTTGAGCACAGAAAATTTGCTCATCTACCTCAGAGTCAGAGTCACTGTCAGAGTCTAGAAAGTCTCTGGTGGCTCTGTTGAGGGTGTTAGACTCTGGGGTTATCACTGAGATATTGGTTTTGACAGACTTAAACTTTCTCAACTTTGGTTTCAATGCATCAGAAACAGCATTTTCCTCAAGAACTTTCATGAGATCTTCTTCAAAAGATGTTCTAATTGTTTCTGAAGTGGGAGAGAAGACTGGTGCTTCAGGGTTGAGCTCGCTCTGTAATTTTTCAACAGAGGACTCTTCCACAGAAGTAACAGACTTCTGTTCCTTGAAAGAATTGAAGTTGAAAATCTCTGTTGGATCCAGACTATTAACATAGTTAGGAAGTATGATTCTAGCTCTTCCTTGATCGAGAATAAACTTTGAAGATGGTTTAATAACCTTTTCATGATTCAATGAGTCATAGCTAACATTCCTAAAGTCTAGCCTTCTGGTTCTTTTGTAAACATCTGAGGTTTTGATTCTTTTGAAAGCAGCAATACCAGAGATCACATCCTCTTGGATTTTCCCAACACAAAAAGCAGAGGACAGATATGTCTTCTTCTTTTCGTTATAGGGAGCAAGGTCAGAGAAACCGAGACCTTGCGTATCCATCTGTGAGTTTATCTTAATGTGCACATCTTGTGCATCCTGGTACTTTTTGATTTGAATTTCTTTTCTCTATAGGGATTGATGTAAAACCTCCCTTTCTTTTTGAAAAAAGTCCTTTAAGGCAACAGAGTTAAGTATTTCATTTTCTGACTTTTTCACCTCTTCAGTCTTTTGTTTCAAAACATTTTCAAACTCTTTAATCTTTTCAGAAAAAATGCTTTCCTTCTTCTGTTGTAAGATCTCTAGCTCAGATTTCTCTTTGAATATTTCTTCTTTTTCCTGTTCCAAGAGAGTTTTCTCTCTCTTGTAAAATGACAGATCCTTCTGAGCTAGCTTTCTTAACTCTTTTTCCGCAGAAAGCTTTTGTTTTAAGAGTTGAAACTCCTCTGTTAGCAAAGACACATGCATTTCCAACTCAGAGTCGGACTTGGATTCATATGAACATACCTTGGCACTGGGTCTGGTAGTCTCCAGCGCTCTGTTGTCTGGCTCTGTTACGGTTAGAGCAAATGCATGAGCTATATGTTCCTCTTCGGATCTTTCTATCCTTTCTCCGGTCATCCAATCAACTTCTCCCAAACTTTCATCATCCACAGCAACATTGGCTTGCTCTGGTTCATCGTCAGAAGATGAATCAGAAATCCAATTCTCCATCTCAGCAACGTAGCTTCTTTCTCTGTAATTGTACTTGTATTTGTTCTTGTAGTAGTCCTGGTCTTTTACCAGTTTGCCTCTACAATTAGCAGAGAAATGGCCAGGTTTGCCACATCTAAAGCAACGTCCATCATTCTGATTGATGGGTTGGGCAGCATCAGCCTTCTGTGGAACTGGATCATTGTACTTCTGTTGTGGTTGCGGTTGTGATCTCTGTTCTGTTGGAGCTCTGTTCTGGTGGTTCCGTTGTGGAGGTGCAACATAACCTCTTATGTCATCTTTTCCTTCTCTATCGTATCTACCTCTTCTGTCAAATGCTCTGTTGCCAAATCTCTTGTTAAATTGTTGAGTTATTAACGCAAGATATTTAGCAAAAGCATTTATATCGTCATCCTTTGATGAGCTTTCTTCATCATCACTTTCCGCTACTAAACTTTTCTTACCTTTCTTCTTCTCTTTCTTCTTGTCTCTGTTGGAACTTTCTCTGTTGGATTTTCTTTCAGTGGTGTTCTTTGACTCTGAAACTAAAGCAATAGGACCTGCAATGGTGGATTTGCCCTTTTGTTTGACAACATCCTTCTCTTGTGCGGCGAGAGTACCATACACATCAGTGAGAGACCATGCATCTAGATCCTGGTTAGCTTGTAAAGACATGGACATATTTAACCATTCATCATTCAAACTTTTCAAAAACAGAACATTGTTGTCTTCCTTCGACCTAACAACCCCACACTTTTTACATTTGTTGATTAGAACATTGAATCTGTTGTAGGTTTGTTGTAAGGTTTCCTCAGGAAGTCCCTTGAAATCGTTGTATTCATTTATACATTGGGTCCTTCTGTTCTTTTGGGTCTTAATTCCACCCTCAAGTTGATTTAGAAGTGGATCCCAGATTTCTTTAGCTGTAACACATGAATCTAGTTCTTGAAATATCTCGTTTGGAATGGCCATAATCAGAAGTCTAACTGTTTTAAGGTCATTTTACATTTGAAGTTTCTCTTCAGCAGTAGTTTCTGTTGCGGGTACACGTGGAACTGTTACGTGAGAAATATGTGTTTTAATCGCAGTGGGGTGCAAACTGTCCACAGCGGGAAGTGCAAGTGTACACTGTCCACTATGATCGTCACAGCAAGTAATAGTTGGTAAAATACCAGAATCGAATCCACAGGGACTGGACAATCAAGACAATATGGTTCTCATGAGCTCCTTTTACAGGTTTCAATTAGAGAGGAAAATAATACTTTGGTTTGGTTGGCGAAATAGCTACTTTGACGATTTTACTATGATTAAAAGGAGGAATGGAGGTTAGATTTTCCCTAGATTTTATACTAAATACTCGGTCCTAAAAAATGATCCTTGTATTCGAGGTAGACATTTTCGCTAGAAAAGCCCGGTTACAAAATACTCACACCGTTTAGATAAAAATCCCAGACTCTTAGTACTTATTGTTTTGTCAATGGTAATCTCAAGAATGGACCTTTTCATGTCTCGATGGAATGTGTAGAGACAAATACTCTAAGTGTTTTTAATACACAAATTAGCTTGCCTACTACTCCAGTGGGTTGAGATTTGCTCACTGTGCCGACCTCACTTTCGTAAGTGTCACAATAATTCTTTCGAATCCCCTAGCATCATTCAAGCTCGTGTCACAACGTTCTACTTATTTCTAAGTTAAGAACTAGACTTTAGATCCTTGCAAGTGATCGGCTTGTTCGCATCCTTGGGTAAATATCGAGAATGAATGACCAAAACAACAAATATTCTAAGTATAAAGATTACTCAAGCATTTTTAATAAAATCCAGGTACTTCTCCTTCCTACATCCCAAAGGATGTTTAGCCCATACTTGAAGTAAAGAAAGCAAAAGAGTAGAAGTTGCACATAATTAAACTGAAAGTGACTTGAATAGAACTCACAGTGGGGAACGAGGGTTCGTCCCTGTCACTGTGTATTGCGAACTACAATTAAGCTAAGAAAGTAAATTACTGAAAATTAAAGCTAGTTACTGCAGTAAATAAAAGACTAAAGCTAATGTGGTAGTTGAGAGAATTTAAGGCTAAGCAAAAACTCAAAGATCCTAATAAATGATACCCAAGTGCTCCTTTATATACTAGGAGAAGGAGTTGGGTATTACACAAAAGAGGTGGGTCTTCCAATGGGTAAAGACTGTTGTGTTGTGGCAGAAATCAGTTCCTTGTGTAATCCTTTTACCCAATGGACCCTTTTCCAAGTCAATATCCAAGTACAAGGAGGTGTACTTGATGCTATCTCCAATGAAAACTACCTTGTACTTCCAGCCCATATTTTCCTGCCATTTGAACCTTCTAAACTCCAGGTTTTATATTTCCAGCACATGGTTTTCTTTTGTTTTCTTGATCTGCTCGAAGAGTGGGGAACCGGAGTGGGCACAACAGTGATCACTGCAGGATAAAACGTGAAAAACACCCAAAATCTACCGAATAATTTATTAAAGACCATGGTTCACTCCTTTTGCTCGTTTTCGTGAAATATACCAAGAATGGGGGTTTTAAGAAGTGAAATGGCTAAAATTGACAAAATAAAGTGGAAAATAAATGGAAATAATAACTCTAAAAATAGAGTTATCACAAATTCAAACTTAAACCATTACTTGTCCCCAGGTAATAAAAAGAAAGAAATAAAATGAACAAAATGCAGTAGAACTTTTAGGGACTTACATACTTCTTGACTTGAATAGGCGTTGATCTCCTTCCTTCAATACTTCCTTCGGTTCCAAACTTGAAAATTTCACTTTTGTGTTTGACGAAATCTTTCCCTTGTTTTCCATTAATCAATAGGGGTTTCTTGGGTTCGACGGGTTTATGGCTTTGAATATTTTCCCAAGGGTTTTTGGCAAGTATTTCTCAAACATGGACCGAAAATCTCGCTTGGAGATTTTCATTTCTAGAAGTGGGTATTTTGGATTTTTATTGGGTATGTACGCACACTTTCAGGCTTTATTTAGGTATGGCTATTTTTGTGAAAGTGGGTATTCCGATGGTCCAGAATAGGCACACCATCTTTTTCTGGGAGTGAACACTTTGATAGTCCAGAAAGGCACACCATCAAGTTTGTTAGTGACACTCCGTTTTTTTTTTGTATTTTTGTGTTTATCTTTTTTTTTTGGAGGTGGGTATGGTTTACCCACCTCAAACATAGAATCTCAAAGTGTCCCCACTGTGGGCAAACTGGAAGTTACTCTGAAAGTTCCCACCTCAAACTTAAAATCTCACAGTGTCCCCACTGTGACATTGAATTAACGAACAAAGGTTGTGGTTTGGGGTACAAAAAGGATCGTGTTTGGACGCGAAAAATGGCCTATATCATTTCATGGTATCAAGTTTAGATTCGTACTTACTAAAGGGACCTTTTTAAGTCGGAAGCCGAAAGTTGTACCTTGAAATGGAAACGAGATCAAACAAGCATTCAAACAACAAATACGTTAGTACCCAAAAGTACCTACCCAGTGGTAGGATTTCATGCATCATTAAATTAGAAATAAAAAAGTAGCAAATTGTCAGAAAGCCTAGCCATAGGCACAAAATATGAAACAAACACAAAATAAAATTGTTTTGGGAGCAAACGAGATAAACCATTGTTTTAACAAACCATTCAGGGGATTGGGGTGGCATCTGGTGAACTGGCGGCGTTATCTTCATCAAATTCATCATCGCTAGCATAAGTCGGGCAAATATCCCCAGGAAAATCTGGGAGCTGAGCAGCTAGCACCGGGTTAGCCTCCTTCATCATCAGGCCCATCACCTCATCCCGTTCTCTTGTATACATCCAAAATTTCTGTGTGGCCCGGTTCTAATATCGCTGCTCACCTTCCAGCAACTCGATCCTGTATGTGAGCTTCTTCAAAGCTTGACGATCCTGCCTCGGTTGAATGGAGTGGTGTACGCGGCGTTCTCACAACATGCTCCTCAGCAATGGTCACAGTGGGGTGAACAGTCCCCACTGTGGGGATATATTCTTCTGGTTCAGATGGAGGAGTGGTGACGTACCTTCCCATCTTGCGGATGGTTTGTGCGCTGATGTTGCTTGTGGAGTCAAACCACTGATCCTCTACCGCTGAGGGTACACCTGTGTCTATCATTAGTAACGTAATGAGGCAAGGAAGGGGCAAGACTACCTTCTTTAGGTTCCGAGCTTGATCGATGGCCGCATGCATAACAATCCCGACGTTGATCTTTCTTCCAGTGAGGAGGCAGTACAACAAAGAACATTTGTGCATAGACAATGTGGTATCGTGCGATGTTGGGGATAAAGAGGCACGGATAAATTGGAACCAAACAGCGGCCTCGGTAGTGAGGGAGCTAGCGTTTAGGCACCTTCTCTGGCCGTCTTTATTCCACGGCTTCCCCTCGGCTGCTATTTCACGCAAAACGAGATCCTCGTCCGCCAGGGTCATTTTCTTTAAAAACTGGGCAAACTCACACACAGCCGGGTTCCTTCTTCCTAATACCCGGTTAATCGTTCCTGGATTATAACTCACTTGTTTTCCCCGAACTACCACAGTGGGATCCTTTGCTTGAGAGGCCTCGGCGTAAAATTCACGCACTAACGAGGCATTCGCGCGTCGACTGGCTGCGGCCAAAATCGACCAGTCTTGCGCTACAATCCTATTCTTAACAAATGGGTTGGCCTCAACAAGAGAAATTCGGATGATTTCTCCAACCTGGATTATAAGTCTGCGAATAAGGGTTGTTCCTCGGGTTGGTCCCTATGACATTAACAGATTCGGGATTTGCTGGACAAAAATCAAAAACATGCTCCTCTCCACAGAGGGAGGAGTTTTCGGCGAGATGGGTTGCGGAATTAACTTGGCCTCTATTTTGGTTTAAAACGATTTTGGTCAAGGCTACTAACTGCGCATTCATGGTTTTAAGTGCTTCAGAATCGATGGTGTTGGTCTTTGGTACTACTGCTCTAGGATTGGACCACTCGGTATTGTTGTTGGACACTTTTTCTAAGATTTGATATCCTTCATTGTAGGTTTTACTCGTGAATGTTCCACCGGCTGTTGCATCTAAGATGATTTTGGCTGCATTGGAAACACCATTGTAAAAGGTCTCCAATTGGATGCAATGTGGGATGCCATGATGTGGGCACTTTCGAAGTAAATCTTTAAATCGTTCCCATGCATCTGAAACAGCCTCATCTTCTTCTTGCCTAAACAAAAATATGTCATTTCCAAACCTTACGTTCCTCGTTGGAGGAAAGTATTTTTAAAAAAATCTATCGGCAAGTTCTTGCCAAGTGGTTATCGAGTGAGGTGCATGCGATTTCAGCCATGACTTTGCCTTATCCCTTAGTGAAAAAGGAAAAAGTCTTAGTCTTAATGCTTCATCACTCACACCTTGTAACTGAAAGGAATCGGACATTTCCAAGAAAGATTTTAAGTGCGAGTGTGGATCCTCAGATGGCGATCCTCCAAACTGACCCATGGCTTGAATCATTTGAAACATCACCGGTTTGAGTTCAAAATGGTTTGCAACAATGTTGGGCCTTAGAATCCCGGAGCTTAAGTCATTAGCTCCGGAAGTAGCGTAGTCCCGTATTTTTCGATCTTTGCTATCGGCAATCGTCACTGTGGTCTCCACTATAGGTGGTGGTATTGCTGCCATGTTTACAGTAGGGATCACAGGGGGTTGTCGATTTTTGTTTTTACGTCTTCTTCTTAAAGTCTTTTCTATTTCAAGATCGATTGGTACCAAAGGTTCATGTTGTTGCCGTGGCATGCAACACGAATAGCTTAGAAAAACGAGTTACTCGGGCTCGAACAAAAACTAATATCTTGAGATTTAAAATCACGCCAGTCCCCGGCAACGGCGCCAAAAACTTGTTACGTGCGAAATATGTGTTTTAATCGCAGTGGGTTGCAAACTGTCCACAGCGGGAAGTGCAAGTGTACACTGTCCACTATGATCGTCACAGCAAGTAATAGTTGGTAAAATACCAGAATCGAATCCACAGGGACTGGACAATCAAGACAATATGGTTCTCATGAGCTCCTTTTACAGGTTTCAATTAGAGAGGAAAATAATACTTTGGTTTGGTTGGCGAAATAGCTATTTTGACGATTTTACTAAGATTAAAAGGAGGAATGGAGGTTAGATTTTCCCTAGATTTTATACTAAATACTCGGTCCTAAAAAATGATCATTGTATTCGAGGTAGACATTTTCGCTAGAAAAGCCCGGTTACAAAATACTCACACCGTTTAGATAAAAATCCCATACTCTTAGTACTTATTGTTTTGTCAATGGTAATCTCAAGAATGGACCTTTTCAGGTCTCGATGGAATGTGTAGAGACAAATACTCTAAGTGTTTTTAATACACAAATTAGCTTGCCTACTACTCCAGTGGGTTGAGATTTGCTCACTGTGCCGACCTCACTTTCGTAAGTGTCATAAGAATTCTTTCGAATCCACTAGCATCATTCAAGCTCGTGTCACAACGTTCTACTTATTTCTAAGTTAAGAACTAGACTTTAGATCCTTGCAAGTGATCGGCTTGTTCGCATCCTTGGGTAAATATCGAGAATGAATGACCAAAACAACAAATATTCTAAGTATAAAGATTACTCAAGCATTTTTAATAAAATCCAGGTACTTCTCCTTCCTACGTCCCAAAGGATGTTTAGCCCATACTTGAAGTAAAGAAAGCAAAAGAGTAGAAGTTGCACATAATTAAACTGAAAGTGACTTGAATAGAACTCACAGTGGGGAACGAGGGTTCGTCCCTGTCACTGTGTATTACGAACTACAATTAAGCTAAGAAAGTAAATTACTGAAAATTAAAGCTAGTTACTGCAGTAAATAAAAGACTAAAGCTAATGTGGTAGTTGAGAGAATTTAAGGTTAAGCAAAAACTCAAAGATCCTAATAAATGATACCTAAGTGCTCCTTTATATACTAGGAGAAGGAGTTGGGTATTACACAAAAGAGGTGGGTCTTCCAATGGGTAAAGACTGTTGTGTTGTGGCAGAAATCAGTTCCTTGTGTAATCCTTTTACCCAATGGACCCTTTTCCAAGTCAATCTCCAAGTACAAGGAGGTGTACTTCATGCCATCTCCAATGAAAACTACCTTGTACTTCTCCAGCCCATATTTTCCTGCCATTTGAACCTTCTAAACTCCAGGTTTTATATTTCCAGCCCATGGTTTTGTTTTGTTTTCTTGATCTGCTCGAAGAGTGGGGAACCGGAGTGGGCACAACAGTGATCACTGCAGGATTAAACGTGAAAAACACCCAAAATCTACCGAATAATTTATTAAAGACCATGGTTCACTCCTTTTGCTCGTTTTCATGAAATATACCAAGAACGGGGGTTTTAAGATGTGAAATGGCTAAAATTGACAAAATAAAGTGGAAAATAAATGGAAATAATAACTCTAAAAATAGAGTTATCAGGAACCAAAACCATAGGTTGGCATGGTCCATTCGTGACAGAACGCATTAAATCCTTGTCCATTCCATCAAGGAAGTTAACCATCCTAATCTTCCATTGAGGATATTCATCTCTCAGAAGAGTAGGAGGCTTGGTCAGAGAACCAGCAGTATAAATGGCGTTGATGTTGTTTGCCATTTTTCAGAAAAACAGAGTAAAGCGGTTTCAAACGGTTTTGAAAGAGTATAAGTTGAAAGTAAGTGAACAGTAACCAATGGAACAATAATGAACAGTAGAGAAGATCTTTAAACTAGACTGGAAAGCTTTAAATGATATTAAAAGAACTCTGAAAAACTTGTTTTAATCTTTAACCAGTAAAAACAGAGTATACTAGGAAGCTTTAAAACACACACACAATCAACAACAGTGAATCAACCTTGGTAGATTGGATGCGTTGATTTGAGAAAATCAAGCAAGCTCTGATACCAACTGTAGGTTCCCAGATTCACGTTGCATCACAATAATGGTAAAGAAATAGACAGCGGAAGCATATTAAATAAAGCCATTAAAGTGAGTGATTGTGTAAACGATATTGTAACAGTGATAATCAAATATAGAACAGGATAATGATAACCAGATCAAGTATGAAACGCTGCTCGTATATTGATAATAGATAACACCAAGAACAAGATCAATGGTGTATCCTGAAATCTCACAGGGAACAATATCGTACAGAGGTAGTGTTATGGAATTCTGCAGTGTGTGCTTTAACAATTGTGGAAAACTATTCTTCCAAAAGCTTACAATTGTTGTTCCACTACCTCTCTATTTATAGCCCTGATAAAGTGTAGATAGTGTACTATCGTACCCTGGAATGACACGTGGAAAGTGTGTCTCCTTTCTTTAGGGCATACGTGGAAAGTATGGACACGTGTCTGACACTTAGGATTTCTACGAGACTTAGGCTTCACAGAGGTCTTCACTTCAACAGAGTTCATAGACCAGAACTCTGTTGGTCTTCGGGTATGAACAGTTCTTCTGCCAAAGCTCTGTTGAGCTCTGTTGGTTCCACCAGAACTCTGTTGTTAGTGCCTAAATTCTAGTTGTACTAAGTAGAGGGGCCTATTTTGTAATAGGGTGATTCTTTTCCTTAGGTATATATTGTTTTCTTTTTTCCTTATTAGGTCACAAGAGTCACCTACACACACTAGCCACACACACTTAATTTGTTCTTCATTGTATTGTGTGAGCTTGATTGATTCTTTGAATATATGTTTTAAATTCCAAGAAAGACAATTTTGTTTCAAATGTTATTAATTATGATGTTGGCAATAGACAAAAACTTGTAGTTCCTTACAAGGTTTATTCAATGCGACAACTGATTAATTTGGCAAGAGATCATATTTGTTGTGCTTCTTGTGGTGTGGATATTTTTTTCTGCAAATTTGACTATAATCGTTGGTTTTACTCAAATGTTTATTTTAACTCCGGTTATAGAAAGCAAAATGTGAAAGCCAAGCCTACTAACCCAAAAGGACCCGATTGGCAGTGGGTACCTAAAACTGTTTAATTTCCATTTTGCAGTCCAGTCGTGTATGGTATTTATATTCAGGGTGCACAAAACACATGATCAGTATGCTTCAATTTTGGGTTATGGGGACATTGTAAAGGACAATGTAAGGATTACAAAAGTCAATTATGTCGAGGGCTTAGGTTACAACTTATTTAGTATAGGTCAATTCTGTGACAAAGACCTAGAGGTTCATTTCAAGAAGACCCATTGTGCTGTTCTTACCGATGGAGGTGACGAACTTCTTGTTGGTTCTAGGAAGTCAAACTTGTATACCATTGACCTATCCACTCTTAAACTGAAGAACGACATATGTTTGATATCAAAAGGGTCGTTAGAGAAAATTTGGTTATGGCATAGACGACTATCTCATCTCAATTTCCGTTACATTCAAAAGTTGATGTTAGGTGATTCAGTCATAGGTCTACCAGTTCTGACATTTGAGAAAGATAATTTCTGTATTGCTTGTGAGAAAGGGAAGATGAAGCGTGCTCCTCATCCACCGAAACCCGAGCCCAGCACAAGACAAGCTTTGGAAATCCTTCATATGGATCTCTGTGGTCCGATGAAGACTCAAAGTATCAATGCCAAACGTTACGTGTTAGTGATTGTCGATGATTATTCGAGATACACTTGGGTCAAGTTCCTACACTCAAAAGATGAAACTCCTGACTTGATCATCTCGTTAATCAAACAGCTTCAAGTGAATCGTCAACAATTAGTTCAGACGGTTAGATCAGATAATGGAACAGAGTTCAAGAACAAGACTCTTGATGACTTCTTCTAGTCATTAGGTATAACTCATCAGTACTCAGCGGCCAGAACTCCTCAACAGAACGGAGTTGTTGAAAGGCGAAATCGCACACTTGTTGAAGCCGCAAGAACGATGCTGTCCTACGCTGGTCTACCACTATTCCTATGGGCGGAAGCTGTTGCAACGGCATGCTATACACAAAACCGCTCAATCATTCATCGACGGTTTGGTAAACCTCCATATGAGTTAATGAATAATAGAAAACCTGTGATACACTACTTCCGTGTTTTTGGATGCAGGTGTATTGTGCTGAATGATAAGGACAACCTGAACAAATTCAGTCCTAAAGGTCTTGAGGGCTACTTCATCGGATACTCTCTCACATCAAAAGCTTACAGGATCTACCTCAAATCTTCCAGGAACGTGATGGAAAGCATTAATATCAAATTCGACGAGACTGTAGCAATGGCTTCTGTGCAAACCAGTACAGAACCCGAGTTATCTGGTATTCTAGCATCTGGACAATTTCGTCCAATGATGACTAGATCGTCAAACAAGGATCAAGCTTCCACTTCTAACTCGACTCCTAATGAACTTGATTTATTGTTTGAATATTTTTATGATGACTATTTTAACAGTGACAAATCGTCTTCATCTGTAAATGACAGGATTCAAGTTGTAACCCCGCCAGTACAAACTTCTATGTCAGGTCCTTCATCGGTACTGACTACACCAAATACTGGTTCAACTGCTCCTATAATTTCTCCAAGAAACACATCAACAGATTCTCCACAAGCACGACAACAAATATCTACAAGTGGTGCTTCTTCATCTGGAACAACTTCAAATGACAATTCTACCGAATCAGTTCCCGAGGGTGTGCCGATTGTCAATTCTGACAGGCAACCCGTCTCAAATCCGGAACCGACACTAACGATCGAGTTGAACTTTGATGCGGATCCTACCCTTGTAGACCCCAATGATGGTGCTGTATCTCTCCATCCACACTCTACCAAGTGGACACGCAGTCACCCAGTTGATCAGGTGATTGGTGATGTATCTGAACCAGTAAAGACAAGATCCGCTTCCGCAACCGCAAATGAAATCTTACGCGCTATTCTTAAGTCAGGTTGAACCTTCAACAGTTCAACAGGCTTTAGAAGATCCTGACTGGTTGATTGCGATGCAAGAAGAACTGAATCAGTTCGAAGCTTTGAAAATGTGGAGATTAGTTCCGCGACCCAAGGGTAAAACAGTTATTGGTACGAAGTGGGTCCTAAAGAACAAGAAAGATGAAGACGGAGTAATTGTGCGAAACAAAGCTAGATTGGTAGCTAAAGGGTATAGGCAACAGGAGGGGCTAGATTATGATGAGACGTATGCGTCGGTTGCTTGTCTTGAGGCAATTCAGATGTTTCTTTCGTATGCCGCTTTCAAGAACTTCACTGTCTATCAAATGGACGTGAAGACTGCTTTCTTGAATGGTGTTCTTAAGGAGGAGGTGTACGTGTCTCAACCTGAAGGCTTTGTGGACAAAGAACATCCAGATCACGTCTACATTCTTGACAAAGCGCTTTACGGTCTAAAGCAAGCCCCCCGTGCCTAGTATGAAGTACTATCAACCTCTCTACTAAAAGCTGGCTTTGAGAAAGGTAAAATCGACACAACTCTATTTACTCTACGCAAGGAAGGTGATATTCTCTTAGTTCAGATTTACGTTGATGATATTATTTTTGGTTCGACTAATCCTGGACTTTGTACTTGGTTTTCGGGCATTATGATGACTCAATTCCAAATAAGTATGATGGGAGAGATTAATTTCTTTCTCGGATTACAAGTGAAACAATTTTCAACTGGTATCTTCATCAATCTGTCAAAGTATGTGTTTGACATTTTGAAGAAATTCAAAATGGAGAACTACACTTCGATTGGTACACCTATGGGTCATCAGTCAAAAATTGGTTCTGATCCACATGGTGTTGATGCTGATGTAAAACTTTATAGAGGAATGATTGGGTCTCTAATGTACCTGACAACTAGTCGTCCAGATATAATGTTTTCGACTTGTCTATGTGCTAGATTTCAAGGTAATCCTAAAATGTCACACCTTGGCGCCGTCAAAAGAATTTTTCGATACTTGAAAGGCACTCCGTATCTCGGACTGTGGTATCCCAAGGGACCGGTTTCGAACTCACCGCATACTCAGATGCTGATCACGGAGGAAGCATGTTGGAAAGAAAGAGTACTTCTGGTCATATTCAGTTTTTGGGTGACAAGCTCGTGAGTTGGTCATCAAAGAAGCAAAATTGTGTTTCCACTTCTACAGCTGAAGCAGAATACGTTGCCGCTGCGAGTTGTTGTTCACAAGTTCTTTGGATGAAGACCCAACTCATAGACTATGGATATAAATATGAGAAAATCCCCATTTACTGTGACAGTAAAAGTGAAATCACCATATCTGCTAATCCTGTCCAACACACCAAAACCAAGCATATCGACATCAGGTATCATTTCATAAAAGATCATGTTGAGAAAGGAACTGTTGAATTATATTTTGTTACAACTGAGTTTCAGCTTGCCGGTCTCTTTACCAAAGCCTTGGATGAAAAACGTTTCAATTTTCTTGTATCCAAGCTCGGCATGCTTAATATGAAAGTTTAACTTCCATATATTAAACATATAATAGATGGAAATATTTGTATCTTAATCTAGACTTTGCTTCTAGATTAATACACTAAAATTTTCATCATATTCTATTTTTAATATATGTTATTTAAATTGTCATATCCTCGTTGTATTTTGTATATTTCTTCAGTTTGTTCTTCTTTTCTCAGTTCGTTTAATTTGTCTTATTTATGATATGTTATGCTATCTATATATGCATGAAAGGTTTGTTCATGATTTCAGGGGGAGTAAGCAGATTTCATCTTATGCACAAATCTAGGGGGAGTGTGCATACACATCATGTGAGTGTTGATCTGTTGTGTTTAACAATTTCTTAGGAGTTAAGGTAAGTACTCTAACTCGTATTTAAACCACTTGCTTTTAAATGATGAAAAACTATTTGCAAAATCTTTGCATCATTTAAGGGGGAGTGAAAACCGTGTTTTAAAACCTTAAGTGCTTAATCAATTGGAAGTTGGACATCTTCGAATGTGATAAAATCTTTCTTTTGTTATCTGAAAAATGTCCAAATTACATCAATATCGCTTGCGATTTCACATGTGAACAGTGAGTTGTCGCAGCCTTCTATTGCGACTTCTCAATGAGCTTAAATTGCAACCAAATCGCAATGGTGTATTGCGACTTGGAGGTTTGAATTGCAACCAAATCGCAATGGTGTATTGCGACTTGGAGGTTTGAACAGTGCCAAATCGCAATGGTCTATTGCGACTTGGAGGTTTGAACAGTGCCAAATCACAATGGCCTATTGCGACTTGGAGGTTTGAACAGTGCCAAATCACAATGGCCTATTGCGACTTGGAGGTTTGAATATTGCCAAATCGCAACCGTACACTGCGACTTGGTCATGTGAACAGTAATGAACAGTACCGAATCGCAATAGCCTATTGCGACTTGGTCAGATGAATAGTGCGAAGTCGCTATGGTCTATTGCGACTTCAAAATTTACCAGGTCGTGATTTGTTCATTGCGACTTGATGACACGTGGCAGGTCAAATCTTTGGACCAATCAGATTGTGCCACGTGTCACAATGTTTTCAAAATTCGTATAAATTGAGACTTTGACTTTTTCAAAATTCAAAATATCCTTAAACCCTTTCGAAGTCTCTCTCAACTGCGTATTTCGATTCGTGTGTTTATCGAGTTTCTGGTTCATGGAATCATCTCATATCATCATCGAGGTAATGTATTTCGATTCTTATCGATTTTCATCCATTAATTCGTATGCTATTGTCGATTATTAGGGTTTTAGGTTCGGTTTTCTTGAATCTGCTTAAAATCCATGTGTTGTTGATTGTTAGGGATTTTAGATGGTTAGGGTTTACTAATGATGCTTAGACGAGTCTAGTGGTAGTATTCTTAACATCTTTAGAGCGAAAAACAATATTTTAGGGCTTGAACACTTAGGATTATTTCTGTGTTCATCGAAGTCGCAGTCCACTGACCTTCATATGTTCAAGCAAGTCGCAGTGGTCACATATTCATCCGAGTCGCAATCGTTCATTGCGACTTGAGGACCAAATCGCAATCTTGTATTGCGACTTCACCTGGTCTCATCCTCTTCCCATTGCGATGTCGCAGTGGTCTATGACCTGCTATTTCTAGTTGATTGCGACTTGGCCAACACTTAGAAAATTTTTTGGAAAAGTTTTTCAAGGCAAACTCGATTTTGGTCCGATTCTTAACTGTGTACTATTCCAGATGGCTGATCACGATGAATATGCTTCGGATGAAAATACCATCATCTGTTCGCATCGTTCGTCACATCCGTCAGTTAACGCGCATGACTTAGACGTGGAGATATATCCGAGGACGAGTCCGGATGTGCAATTTCTAGATAACAACCATCATCTAGATCTTGCAGTTCCTTTTGCTCATCAAATCATCATTGAAATCATCCGCCGTCATCCGGTTCTGACTGCGTTGACGAAAGTTAAGCTCGTGCCCGCGATCTACCTTAAACAGTTCTGGAATACATTAGCCTACCGACCAACTGATCAAGTACCAAAGTTTACAGCAAAGCTTGACAACTTCGATGTCCGATTCACACTACGGGGACTCAGACGATCTCTAGACCTTCCCAGTGACAATCTTCAGAATCCGGTTCCTGAATCTCAGCTACTTGATGACATTCGAAGTCTAGGTTATCAACCACCAGAAAATGCTCCACTGACTGGATCCTCCACTTTCAGACGTAATTTCCTCCCGCCACTCTACTATTCCATATGCTCTATTTTCAACAGGTGTATGACTTCAAAGCATACTGGATTAGACAAGACCAACTTAGCCACTTTACGCATGTTTCACGCGTTTGTCTTCAACCACAATATCGACTACGCTGTCTTGATTTGGAATGAAAAGGTTGAACTTGCTGCTGATCAGTTAAAACCCAAGATGAGACGTAACTTCGTCCCATTTCAGCGTTTCTTCCAGATCTTGATCCATCAAGCAATGATAGACAACGACCAGATCCCACGACGAGAGCAACATCCCAGAGGGCCAAGCCAGTACATGCATGTTCTTAGAATGCCCAAAGCGATGAATTTTGCTCACATTGCCATTCTACGTGAAGACTTACTCGCTTATGCCGACCAACAGTCCAGGGTAGTTAGGCAGTATAGGATAGAAAATGCATTGCCGGTCCAGCCAGAGCCGGAGGGACCTACCCACGATGCAAATCCTTTTGGAGGTGAGGGTCCAATAGTCGAGGGGGTTCAGGAACATGGGGTGTTCCTGAACAACGAGGGGTGAGAAGAACTAAAAGAAAGAGAGTCGGGAGAAGAATACGGACTGTTGGTGAAGCATCATCTAAACGACCACCGAAGGTACCTCAAGTAAATGTTTTCGCCTATGACGTTTCATTGAACTCTGCTGATGCCAATGCTGCATCATCTCCCGATGATGAAGCTGTTAACAAAGAAGCTGAGGAGAATACCGCTATACCTCCATTTGATGATGATGACGATGATTCTGATCACGATCCCAATACGAACTTGATTCCACGATTTATGGGAAAAAGATCGAGAATGGTAGTTTCTTCTGATGAATCTACACGGAATATGGAACCTGCTGAGACTACAACCGATGCTGTAAACGAAGAAGTAGAAGCAGATGTAGTTTTAGCTAGTGGTGAGAATGAGGGAGAAAAAGAATTGAGTGAAGCTGTGACAGGGACAGATAAAGTTTTAACTACTGATCCTTCCCAAACTGTTACTAGCCGGGTAGCCACATCTACTACCGACGTGCATTCGTCGCCGTTGTGTATTGAAACAGCCATGGTGGACCCAACCATGCAATGCACAGCCCCACTCAGCCACTCATCGGTATCTCAATTTGCTGATGTTTTATTTTCCACAGGGGATTTAGCACAAAATCTATCGGCGACACACTCGGTGTCTGCTGGTATTGAAAAAGGTGGGCTCCCGCCCCGGCCACCGCCGTTCTTTCAAAGCACACAGAGTCTCGAGCTTTTTGGTACTACATCCTTCCCTAGGACATGAATGTTGGCACAACACCTAGTTGCGGGCTTCCATGCCCCAACCGGAACACCCAGAGTGCGGATGCCATTTATTGGTAACCCACTAGGATCGGGTGGAAGTCCTGTCATTGCTAACACTATGCCAACTTTGAACACAGGCAGTACGGTTGCTTCAACCGCTACTTCAACCAGTAACCTAAGTGGTCTGGGTGTTAGTTCCCAAGAAGCTGAACGTGTATGGTCTTCATATGGACCGGATAACCTTGTGACAGTACCTCTTTTGCAGCTAGCTATCAAGTCCTTGTGTAACTCATATCAAGCTCATGTGAACGACATGAAGGCCGAAAAGAAGAAGTTGTCTCAAGATGTAACCAGAGCTGTGAAAGGAAAAGACGTTGTAGAATCTACCGAAGCTCAACCTGACCCACGACACCCATCATCTATTCCGGTACATTTAATTCCTGAAGACCAGCTCAAATCTGAGCTGCTTGCCCGTTTACTTGCCAAATCCGACCCCAATCCCACTAAAGATGTAGAACTTGTCAGTTTACTTCGACAGCAAACCACATCTCAAGCAATATCCACAGGGGAACAAATCAAGAAGATGACCGAAGCTTTCACAGAAATGACTAGCGCCCTACTTGCAGGATATCAATCTCTAGCTACACGGGTAACGGTAATCGAAGAAAGATGTGGTATTCAAGCCGAAGCCTCATGGAAAAGAAGACATGATGATCAGGATCCGCCTGATCAACATGAGGGGGAGAAGAGATCTACAGGGGTTGGTGAATCTAGCGGAAAAACCACTGAAAATATTGAGGGCTCAGACCAACCAGAAGGGAATCAGGGTAAGGGAACAAGTGGAACGGATGTTGTGATGGAGAACGTGGAAGACACATTAGTTCTAGCTGATGTCATAGTTGGGGTTGAAAAGCCTGCGGCTATTGACAATAGAACCGAATTCATAAACATTGATTCTGATGAAGAACCTGAACTTCTAAATTTCAAGATCAAAGAGGAAATGATTGAAGCCTTAGATGAACTAGACTATGAGACAGAAACTGGGGTTCAGGATATGGATATAGAATCCGAAGAAGATGTTCCGGCCATGCTAGAAAATGCTCCAACAAATGTCGAATCTGCAGGTCCAATCAGACAACATGATTATGAAAGTGCTGAAAGTTGAATCTCAGAAGCTGTTTGATGTCTTATATCCAGAGTTCACCGTCTTGAGATCAGATGGGTCTGAAAGCGTATTTTCTGAGCTGATTTCAAGAGTCTGAGGCTGAACGATCTTCTGAGTCTTTTCAACCTTCTTGTTGATCATCTGGAGTTGAAGAGTCCTGAGAACAGAATACAATACAGAGCTGCCTTCCGAAGTGTGAAGAACTTTATGAAGAACATTCTCAAGTTCTCTTATCTTACTGACTTTCAGATGGGCCTGGAATCCTTTCAAGAGAGTGTGAACCTGAAAGCCAGAACTTGGGGTTGTTTATGTTGAACCTGACTCAACGAAAAGGTTTTTGCGAGTCATCGAAATGAACAAGTTCTGTGAGGGTACCTTGAAGATCATCTCAGTTCATCTGGAAAGCAGGCTTCGTCTGGATGCCAATGGATTGGTAAAGCTCACTGACAAAGAAAAGGACCTGATCAACCATGTGCTGAAAGCTATTTCTTACCGGAAAGACTACCGCCTGGAACTGCGCCGATTCGAACTCATCTTTGGTCTCCGTAAACGTATTGTGACACCAGTAGATGTCTAATTTCTTTGCCTCTACTTGTACAAAGGGGGAGAATGTTAGTGCCTAAATTCTAGTTGTACTAAGTAGAGGGGCCTATTTTGTAATAGGGTGATTCTTTTCCCTAGGTATATATTGTTTGCTTTTTTCCTTATTAGGTCACAAGAGTCACCTACACACACTAGCCACACACACTTAATTTGTTCTTCATTGTATTGTGTGATCTTGATTGATTCTTTGAATATAGAGGTGGACACTTTAATGTTATTGGATTGATTACTTGTTTCTGGGATCACATCTGTTGAGTTCTGTTGGTCTTCTTGTTGAGATTCTTCTAAGTCTTCTGCTCGATCTCTGTTGGTCTTCTGACTTGATAATATTTTCAATACTTTTACATAACAGATACTTGGGGCTAACATGGATACCAGATCATAGGGGTTCAGAAGCACAAGATCATTATCATTGAACTTTTCTATCTTGTTGTCTCTGGTTCCCACAGTGTAGACATGGTACAGAACTCTGTCCTTGGAAAACTTCTTTGCTTCTATGTTCAGAATTCTGTCGAAAGTGAAGTTTGAATCTATGGCTTTGTTCAGATGGGATCTGGTTTGGATGAACTTTCGCCTTGCATCTGTATGTCTATTGGCTTTGATTGGGTTAAGGTATGGGTTATTGGGTATGGCATTTACTGGAATTATGTCTCTGTCAGCATAGAGGAATGAGAATACTGTTTCAATTACAGGGTTGTTGGAGTGTCAGGTTTCAGGATTCTGCTCTGGTGGGTTTTGAGGCGGGATCAGGTTTCAGCCATTAGGAAGTCAGCAAGATTTTCAGGCTCTTGTGTGGTTTGGGTTTGAGGTTCATCAGTAGAGAATGGTTCTGTTCTCTCTGGTTTAGTCCTTGGGGACTGGGGAGGAGTGTCAAGAATGATGACCACTGGTGGTTGAGATGTCGACGCATCTGGTGCTCTTATCGCTCTGTCTTTGAACATGTAATCGAATTCAACCATCATCGTTTTGGTCAATTTGGATTGGATTTTGTGACTATAGCCTGCGATTCATCATCTTAAGCACATTTGATTTAGGAAATTTCACCTAATTCTGTCCAGATCAAGAGAAATTGCGGATTTTTGCATAATTTTGTTCGAAAGTTTCATGTTACTGTGTTAGGATCGAATATTGAAATTTTTGAGGAATTAAACTTTTGTGATAACTATAAAAGTATATGAAATCATTTTTCGAATCGATCTGTGCAAGTCTCATCGAAATTGACCAAGAATTGAAAGATTTATGGACAAATTGTGATTTTCGGTTAACTGTTCGTAAGATATGAAGAACTCGCATCATTCATATAGAACTCGCAAGACTCATAAATTTTTCGCATTGTTCTTGGTAAAAAGAAGCTAACTGTTCGCATCTGATTGTTACGAGAAGTCTAGTTCTCGTATTGTATTTGATACGAAAAGGTGTTGTTCACATTGAGTTGTTGAAGAATTCGTATCTGCTTGTTAAGAAAAGTTTAAAGTTCGCATTGGTTTGTTGCGAATTGCTGAAGAATTCGCATTGGTCCACTGCGAGAAGTTGAATAGTTTGCATCATCTTGTTGAGAGTAGTAAGGTGTTCGTATTAGTCTTGCTACGAGAGGTTTATTGTTTGTATTAAGCTTGTTGCGAACAATGAGAAATTCGCATTGTGTTTGATACGAGAAGTGAGGAACTCTTATCAAGTTTGTTGCGAGAAGTGAGGAACTAGCATCACGTTTGTTGCGAGAAGTAAGGAACTCGCATCAAGTGTGTTGCAAGAAGTAGGGAGTTCTTATCAGTGTGTTGCGAAAAGTTCACAGAACACAGTGTGTTGCGAAAAGTTTGTCAAGACAAGGAATTTGTTAAAGTTGGATAAGAAAACTTTTTCAAAAAAAATTTTCCTAGTGTATTTCATACATTTTTCTGTCTGAATCTCTGAAAGATCTACAATCTAGTAATTGTAATCATATCTAGAGATCTGCTAAGTATGGGATCTAAATCAAAACCACCAGTGCTCCAAATGGATGAGTATCCTCAATGGAAGAAGGGGATGACTCAGTTTCTAAATAATCAGAACCGGGACTTAATGAAGTCAATCATCAATGGAACTCATAGACCATCAGTTGATACTGATCCAGTTCCAGCTACGGCTACAACTCCTTTCATTCCGTCAAGAAAGATCTACAAAACTTACCAATACTTCAATGAATAGGACAAAGAGTTAATAGCATTTGATGAACAGGCCTTAACTTTCTTAACTATGGCAATCCCAAACGATATCTACAACCTTGTAGACAGTCGGGATTCGGAAAAAGAAATCTGGGATGAATTGGAGAGACAGTTGGAAGGTTCTCAAAAATCCCTTAGAACCAAAAGAAATCAAAGAATTAATGCTTACGGAGGGCTCAAGGTAAGAGACAGTGAATCTTTGAAGGAATCTTACAATAGATTCACCATTATATTGAATGATCAGAGGCAAAATGGTGTTGAAAAGTCCGAATCAGAGATAAACTACAAGTTTGTAAAGAACCTCCTTCCGGAATGGGATTCTTTTTCAGTTCAAATCCAGATGTCAAGAGTTATGGATGAAGAAAAGTTGAGTAACATCTACAGTATTCTTCATCAGCATGAGTATAAAGTGAAAGAGTTGAAGGACAAGAATAAGAAGATGGAAGAATCCTTTGCTTTGTTAAGTGAACATAAAAAGATTGGAGGAGTTAAACCTAAAGCACTAATCTCGGATTTCGGCAAGCATGTAAAGAGTTCTGATGAAGATGAAGATGAGAGTTCTGGAGATGAGTTATCTAAGTTTGCAGATAAGTTGGCCTTGGTTACTAACAAGTTCCACAAAAGGTTTGGAAGGAAAAAGTTCTACTCAAAGAGCAAACCTGAGTACTACAAGGTTGACAAGTACAAGAAATTTGAGAAAAGAAGAGAAGAGAAAGAGGAGAAAGAGGATGAAAAAGAGGAGAGGAAAGAGAAAGAAGAGAAGAAAGATAGAGATGATAAGAATTGTTTCAATTGCGGAAAACCTAGTCATTTTGCTCGTGATTGCAAACAGAAAAAGGTAAAGAATTACGAGTATTATCAAAAAAAGGCTCAACTTGTGAAAGCTAAGGAAAGTGGAAAAGTTGTGTTGGCCGAAGAAGAAATATGGCTTGAGGACTCGTCTGGTGAGGAAGAAGCTCATTTCATTGAGATAAAATACAGTCTCATGGCCAATATTGATGAGGATGATCAGGAATCTGACGTACAATCTCTTTCTTACACTTCTGATAATGATGAACATTTTAAATTTTCCGAAAGTGAAAAAATGCTTAACTTGATATCGGAACTTAACTCGATGAAAAAAGGAATTTGACAAAATGCAAAAGAATTTCAATCTTGAAAAAAGTTCCTTATTAAAATATCAAGACGAAGCGCTTCTTTACAAATGTTTAGCCGAAGATAGAGAAAAGGAAAAGGAAGTTATTAAGGTAAAAAATCAAGAACTTGAAACAAAGATTTCTGACTTGAAAAAGGAGATGAGAGTTTTGAGTGATGAGAATTATGTTTTAAAATTTAAACTTAAAGTTATTTATGATGAAAGAACTGAAGCTTACACAAAGATTAAACAATTAGAAGATTTGAACTTCAAAAGAGGTCAAACTGAGCAAACTTTGAAATTATTGACTAGCAACCCAAAAGATACAATATTTTATAATCCTAAAATGGGGCTAGGTCTTACTTTGAAAAATTGGGTGAAGGCTTAAATGAATATATTTCAAACGAAATACCTCCAATATCAGAAATTTTTACAAAATCTGGAAGTATTTCAACTCCGATTTCTTAAAAAGAGAAAGATAAGAAAGAGAAAGGTTCAGAAGAAAAACCTAGATTCAATACAACAAATTTTAAATATGATGAGTTGAACTCTAGTTATAAAACCAAAAAGGTTGAACTAACTAACTGAATTCAATTTATTGATTTCAAAAGAATCTGAGGTTGAAATTTCAAATTCTCAAAATAAGGAACCTAACTCAGACAAATGTGAATCTTTTGATGAAATAAAATCTGAAATACAAGAAGATTCTGTTAAAAATAAGTTTGTTAATGAGGCTAATTCAAAATTTCCTGATCTTGATTCTGCATTGATTAAAATTGTTGATTTAGAAAATCAAATTTCTGATTTAAAATTGCAATTTGAAAAATTAAAGGATGATTATGAAAACATTGGGATGGATTTGGATCATAGTCAAAGCGTCAATCTTAATCTTTAGATTGAGGTTAGACGTCTTGAATCCCAAATATTTGAATTGTCAAAATCTAAGTGTTAGGACACTGAAGTTGTCCTTTATAATAGAAAGTTTTGTAAAGCAATAGCTGTGTTAAAGGGCTTAGGCTTAATTGTTGTAGCAAGTGATGAAGACTATAAATAGGTATTTACTTGTAGTTTGTAAGAAGTGAATTCATTAATGCAAGATGTATATCTCTAATCACTTTGTGTTCTCTCCAGGTTAGATTTCCTTTTCAATAATGTTCTTCATCATCTTGTTACACAATACTTGGATTGTATGAAGATCATGGACCTAACAAGTGGTATCAGAGCTAAACAGAAAATTCAAGCAGATCAAAGAGCAAATTGAAGATTTTTTACACTGTTCTTGAAGATTTCGGATCCTTCATTCATCACTGTTCATGATGATTTCTTACGCTTCATCATTTACTGTTCATCTAGAATCATCATTTTTTTTATTTTTTGATCTTTTGGATTGATTCTTGACATCATTGCACTCGATTTTCATCCCTGAACATCTTTAATTCAAGGATCTATACCAAAATCTGCACAGAATTTGCAGATCTGATAATTTTATATCTGTTTTTGTTCGAAAACATTTTCTTACTATTTTGGATCATAATTCGATTAAATTGATCGAATTAGGATTTGTGATTAACTAAGAAAGTGTGTGGAATCAAATTTCGAACAAACCTGTGCAAATTTCATAACAATTGATCAAGAATTAAAAAATTATGGCTGATTTAGTGATTTTCGTGTTCGAAGTGCACAATTCGGATCATTCTTGGTGAATTCGGATCATTCATACACAATTCGGATCATTCAAAGGGAATTTGGAGTGTTTTTGGCATCACAAGTATAGAATTCGAACCCTTATGGATTCGAATTGAGTTGAATTCGAACCCTTATGGATTCGAATTGAGTTGAATTCGAACCCTGTTAGATTCGAATTGAGAAGTTGTGGATTCATCTGAGTTGGTTTAATTTTCCAAGTAAAGAATTCGAACCCAGTTAAGTCCGAATTGGGTGAATTCGAACCCAGTTAAGTCCGAATTGGGTGAATTCGAATCCTTCTTCATCCGAATTCATTGAATTCGAATTCTTCAGCATCCGAATTCATTCAATTCGAACCCTTCAGCATCCGAATTCATTGAATTCGAACCCTTATTCATTCGAATTCATTGATTTCGAATCCTTATTCATCCGAAATTTTGAGGAAATTTTTTATTCCGAAATTTTTTCTATAGTGTATTTCATACACTTTAAGAGCTTTTCAAGAAAATTTTTTATATAAAATTTTTTCTGCTTGATTTTCTGAACGATCAATTATTCTAGCTATTTGAAAAGATGTCTGACATAGAGAATTTAAATGGGAGAATATGGTATCAGTTAGGAAAAGAGAGAAAATGGACTCTTTCTGAAGCTAAAGATGAGATCAAGCGTCTTGAAGGTTTTATTGATAGATACATAACACATACTAATGAAGATGCAAGAAAAATTACAAAGCTCAAGTCTGAGAAAGCTTTATTAGAAGACAAAGTCTCTTCTCTTGAGTCCGAACTGAAAGATTTGAATGACAAGATTGTAGTGCTTGAAGTTACTCAAGAGAAAAATAAGACAATGGAGGAGCTTCAAGGGAGTATAAAGACAATGGAGGAAGAATATGCTGATTTGAAGAGACATATTTTAGACATTTCTTCTTCAAATGAAAATTTTATTTTTAAAGAACAAAATGTTTTACTTACTAAAAGAATTACTGATCTTGAAGTATATATTGCAGGTCTTGAAACAAAGAAAGACAAAGACAACTCAAGTCTGCACGATCAAATCGAGAAACTTCAAGAGAAAGTAACAACTCTTCAAAAAGAAAATGCTGATCTGAAGAGCATTGAAGACAAGAGAGAGAAAATTCTTAAAGAAAAGGAAGTAATTGAACGTAATTGTATAAAACTTTCAAAACAAGTTTCTGACTTTGAGAAAGTTTTATTTCTTGAAAAGGAGAAGTTGGAGAAGGAAAGGGTCGAGTATGAAAAAGAAAAGAAAAGCTTTGAAGCGAAGAATGCGAAACTGTCAAAGAAAATTTCTGATCTTCATAAGGACTTAGAAAAGGAAAGACAAGAGCTAGATAAAGAAAGTCAAGAGCTAGAAAAGATGAAGAAAGCTGACTTTCAGGCTAGATGCGTTAAAGACGACTTTTCTAAAGAAAGGAAGATATTTCGGTAGGAAATTCATAAATTGACAATGAATTTGGCTGCATTATCGACTGACATCATGAAAGAGAAGAGGGTCAAGTCTAATATTCAGAAGAAGCTTGATTTGGTGACCAAGGAACGGAATGACTTATCTTACAAAGTGAAGTCATTTAACAAATCCAAATGCTATTCAGAATGTCTGATTCGTCCTTCTAATCTATTCTATGATCACTCGGTGGATAATTCTTCCAAGTATCAATATGCTGATCTTCCTTCATATAAGAAAGTTAACATGCAATGGAGAGTAAAAGGTACGTCAACTGAAAAAGGTGAGCCAAAATCCTCTGTTCCCAACAAGAACACTAATCTGAAAGCTAAACCTTTTGCTAATCCTGATTCATTCTATTCCGCAAATCATTTAATCAGGTTAGCACAAAAGAATTTTTGTTGTTCTTATTGTGGTACTAATGATTTTATTAAAAATGAGAGTGTTCAATATTGGTATGGTACTTATCATTTTCCTTCCTATAGAGCTCCGCTTAACAAGCCAGGACCCAAGACATGTTGGGTACCAAAATCTACTTAATCTGTTTTTGCAGATTTAGAAGCAAAGCGTTGAACTCTCGGAAGAAGATTACTTGTACCATTAAGGGGGAGTAAAGAGACATTGGCTTTTGAACATATCAGTTCAAAACCCGTGCTTCAACGACTATGGCTTCTGAACAATTCAGTTCAGGACCCGTACTTCAAAGACTAAGACTTCTAAACAAATCAGTTTAGAACTCACACTTCTCAGGTAATATCCTTAAATGTTATATCCTTTTACTTCAAGGAACAAGTGATGAAAGGTAACATTGGATTATATTTTGTTTCTACCACTTTGAAAACTTGAATCTTTACAAATTTAATTCAATGAGATAAAATTTTCAATTTTCATTCAATGAATTAAATGTGTGCTAAAAGATGATTTTTTCAAGAATCTTTGTATTATCCGAGTTAGATTTGCTTCAACTTTCACATCTGAAATAAATCGAAAGATAAGCAAAACATGAATGAAATTATGCTGAATGCTCAAAGTTATGTGAATCTGGATATATATAGAATATAATGCTCAAAAAGCCTATATGTCAGAATGATGGATGGAAACGAAAATATGGGGGAAGCACTATGTTTTAGAACCAAGTGATTGAGATATTATTCATATTTTGTGATGGAAATCTGAACTTATATAGAATATCATTTAGTTTGAAAGTTTGTACCTGTGGCCTTTCTGGTTTGGGAGAGTAAGTCCTAAGGGGTGCTCGACACCTAGTCCCTAAGATCAACTGGTCTGGGATCGGCTGACCCAAATCCTGCAATAGAACCAGATTGAAAGCCATGTTTTACTGGTACAAATGGGTTTAAGATATATCGATGTGGCCTTTCTGGTTTGGGAAATTAAGTTCTAAGGGGTGCTCGTCACCTAGCACCTAAGGCCAACTGGTTTGGGATATGCTGACCCAAATCCTGCTATAGAACCAGATAGAAAGTCATGTTTAACGGTATATCTTATTCTTACTAAACTTTTTGATCAAAAGATGCCAATGAGCACAAAATCAAAAGATGCCAATGAGCACAAAAGAAAAGATGCCAATGAGCACACATCTCTTGAAACTTGGGAAAATACAAAGTCGCGATAAACCCGTAAATTTGTGAAAATTCTGATTTTGGACAAATAGTGTGAGTAGAGCAAAGTATTCTTATATGTTTTAGAATTGCATATGCTTGAAGCTAATCATATTTCGCATGCTAGCACACCAAATAGATTTAATAAAGGGGTTGAAACTGAACATTTTTAACTTGATATACAATGATGACTTGTTCTTGCATCCAAACACATGCATTTTATTTCATTTGATTGAAAAATCTATTAAATTTCATAAAGTTGAATTTCTTTTGTAAAGTTTTCAAATGATCAAATGTTTGTTGTTATAAAATGAAATTCAATGAATTTTATTATCCTTGTGTAAATTTGTTTTAAAATTTGTGCTACAATTTCAAATACTGTACGTTATTGAAATATATGCATACTTTCAGGGGGAGAAAATAAACTGCTCCAGAATTCTTATTTTGAGGGGGAGCAAGGTTATTCTGTAAGGAGGAGATTGTTAGCAATACTCAAAGACACGACTGAAATTGAAAATGGTTTTCGATGATTATGATGCTCACCATCATGGAAAAAGGGGGAGAAAAGTTTAATTTCAATTTCATGTCAAAGAATTTTCAAGTCAAAGATATTTCATGTCAAAGAACTTTCAAGCCAAATATTCGTGAACAAAGACTGAAGATTGGGGAGAAGGATCCTGTGAAGTCCAAATGTTGCTGAATTTGGTTATCTTAGTTCTGAGTGATTCTCGGAATGTGCTTACACCTAAAAGTTCAACAATATGGATGGTTTCACATCTTTCTGATCCAAACTCTAATCGTTTCTGATTTTTCTTTTTCCGAATTGATGGTTCTATATAAAGATATGAAATCCATATTCAAGACTTGAAGACAATCTGTTGAAGATTGTATTGAAGAAAGTTGACTTTTCAAAGAAAAAGACAATGACCTTTCATGTTTGTCTGAAGATTCTTCAAAGCTGAGTTCTTAAAGAGTGTCAAAGTATATAGTTCGCCGTGAACTAGTGGAGATAAAGCTATTTGAAGATGGTTTGATAGAGTGTCTGTTTGAGAAGATTGACTTTACAAAGAGCTGAAGACTGCTGTCATATTTTTTAAATCTTGAATCCAAAGGGGGAGATTGTTAGAGCATTGTTGTATTCAAGATTTACTGTAAAGTCAATGTACTGTATTAGTTAGCTTTGCCTTTATACCTTGTATGTTATGGGTATAAATAGGCATGTCTAGTTCTTAGTTAGTAGAGAATCTAGATCCCTTTAGGAACAACTTGTAGCATTAGTCATTTGTACTTTGAAGATCAATATATGGATGACTTGTGTACTCTAGATTTTCTCTCTACATCATTCTTGATTATTTGCTAGATTTGGGATTTCACATTTGTAGAAAGTCATGTTTAACGGTGTATCTTATTCTTACTAAACTTTTTGATCAAAAGATGCCAATGAGCACAAAATCAAAAGATGCCAATGTGCACAAATCTAAAGATGCAAATGAGCACAAAAGAAAAGATGCCAATGAGCACACATCTCTTGAAACTTGGGAAAATACAAAGTCGCGATAAACTCGTAAATTTGTGAAAATTCTGATTTTGGACAAATAGTGTGAGTATAGCAAAGTATTCTTATATGTTTTAGAATTGCATATGCTTGAAGCTAATCATATTTCGCATGCTAGCACACCAAATAGATTTAATAAAGGGGTTGAAACTGAACATTTTTAACTTGATATACAATGATGACTTGTTCTTGAATCCAAACACATGCATTTAATTTCATTTGATTGAAAAATCTGTTAAATTTCATTAAGTTGAATCCAAACACTTGCATTTAATTGCATTTAATTTCATTTAATTTCCTTGTGTAAATTTGTTTTAAAATTTGTGCTACAATTTCAAATACTGTACGTTATTGAAATATATGCATACTTTCAGGGGGAGAAAATAAACTGCTCCAGAATTCTTATTTTGAGGGGGAGCAAGGTTATTCTGTAAGGAGGAGATTGTTAGCAATACTCAAAGACACGACTGAAATTGAAAATGGTTTTCGATGATTATGATGCTCACCATCATCGAAAAAGGGGGAGAAAAGTTTAATTTCAATTTCATGTCAAAGAGTTTTCAAGTCAAAGATATTTCATGTCAAAGAACTTTCAAGTCAAAGATTCGTGAACAAAGACTGAAGATTGGGGAGAAGGATCATGTGAAGTCCAAATGTTGCTGAATTTGGTTATCTCTGAGTGGTTCTCGGAATGCGCTTACACCGAATTTGGTTATCTTAGTTCTGAGTGGTTCTCGGAATGCGCTTACACCTAAAAGTTCAACAATGTGGATGGTTTCACATCTTTCTGATCCAAACTCTAATCATTTCTAATTCATCTTGTTCAGAATTGATGGTTTTATACAAAGATCGGAATTTCATGTTCAAGACTTGAAGACAATCTGTTGAAGATTGTATTGAAGAAGGTTGACTTTTCAAAGAAAAAGACAATGACTTTTCATGTTTGTCTGAAGATTCTTCAAAGCTGAGTTCTTAAAGAGTGTCAAAGCATATAGTTCGCCGTGAACTAGTAGAGATAAAGCTATTTGAAGATGGTTTGATAGAGTGTCTGTTTGAGAAGATTGACTTTACAAAGAGCTGAAGACTGCTGTCATATTTTTTTAAATCTTGAATCCAAAGGGGGAGATTGTTAGAGCATTGTTGTATTCAAGATTTACTGTAAAGTCAATGTACTGTATTAGTTAGTTGTGCCTTTATACCTTGTATGTTATGGGTATAAATCGGCATGTCTAGTTCTTTGTTAGATAGAGAATCTAGATCCCTTTAGGAACAACTTGTAGCATTAGTCATTTGTACTTTGAAGATCAATATATGGATGACTTGTGTACTCTAGATTTTCTCTCTACATCATTCTTGATTACTTGCTAGATTTGGGATTTCACACTAAGGATTCAAATGCAAAAGAAAATTGTTCAAATCAATGCAAATCCATAGCTCAGAATAAATCTTCAAGTTCAGTTGATGCTAAAATCAAAAGTTCTAACAAAGAAATCAACTTTGAAACAAAATAATCAATTTTAACTGAAAAATCGTCATTTGTGTGTTTTGATAATTCTTTATTTGAATCAAGTTGTTACACAAATGAAAAATCATATAGCGTTTATGAAAATGGGGAATCATCATGTACTAAATCTGATTTTTGTTTAAATGATTTTCTTAATTCTAAAAGCTCTAACACACCTTCTTCTTCATGTTCAGAAGTGGATGAAGAAAAGTTCTTGGATTTGAGGAAGCGAAGTGATTCTTGCAAGAATAGAGTTTTCAATACTGAGAAGTGTATTCAATTCAATAAGTCAAATTGTAATCATTCTTGTAATGTTTACAAAACTAGTGTCAATAAAACAATCGAAATTTCCAATTTTAAGTTGTTGACACAAGCTAAACGTCGAATACATCGCGCTCATTGTTGGGATAACTATTTCTTGCTTAATCGCAAAGTTTCTAAAAATAAAAAGCCGAAAAACGTTAATACTTCAAATTCTTCTTCAAAATCTTCAGCTAACAAATCGGCTAGAATGTTTGGTTTTGGTCTTAAAAAGAAAACAAAGAAGAAGGAAACAAAATTAGTTGAAGTGAATATGGTTTGGAAATGGGTTCCTAAAGATCAAGTTAAAACCAATTTCACAAAAAGAACTAAGTTTTCAAGGAAAAATCCATGGTTCTTCAACTGAATTAAACAAACTGATTCGTACTAACAAAAATAGACCCATACTGATATGGGTACCTAAGATGAGGTAATTTGTATTACAGGACTGTCATGTGTGGGTCATAGATTCAGGAGCTTCGAGACACATGACAGGGTTCAAGCACTTATTGCATGATTTTACGGTACATCCTGGCGGATCAGTTGGTTTTGGGAATAATACAAAAGGCTATATCAGAGGTTATGGAACGTTGAAAAATGACACAATTTCGATTGAAAAGGACTTGTATGTGGAGGGTCTAGGACACAACTTATTCAGTATCAGTCAGTTTTGCGACAAGGTTTGTGATGTAAATTTCAACAAGAAGTTTTGTCGTATTGTGGATCCAAATGGCTCGGAAATCTTCAAAGCAAATAGATGTGGCGATCTCTACATAACTAATTTTACAACTTTAGTTGCTTCGAAAAAAGTTTGTCTTGTTTCAAAAGCGTCTATAGAAGAATGTTGGTTGTGGCATAGGAGGTTGTCTCATCAGAATTTCAGAGATATCAATAAGCTAAGAAGTAATGGACTGGTGCTAGGATTGCCCGAACTTAAGATTGACAAAGTTTTGGTTTGTGAAACGGGCAAAATGAAGCATGTGTCTCACAAGTCCAAGATTCAGTGCAACTGCAACAACTGTTTAGAGCTTATTCATATGGATCTGTGTGGACCCACGAGGACTCTGTCAATGGGAGGCAAGAAACATATTCTAGTTATGATTGACGAGTACTCAAGATATACTTGGCTGGAATTTCTTCGTTTAAAGTCTGAAGCGCCAGAGCTGATTATCAAGTTTATTAAGAAGATACAAGTCCTTCTACAACGATCTGGGCAAAATATTCGGAGTGATAACGACACAGAATTCAAGAATGCAACTCTACAATCATTCCTTGATTCAGTCGGAATTTCTCATAATTTTTCTGCACCGATGACTCCTCAAAAAAACGGAGTCGTTGAACGAAAGAACATAACGCTTGTAGAGGCGGCTCGTACTATGCTGGCATATTCTGGACTTCCACCAAGTCTATGGGCTGTAGCGATTTCGACGGCTTGTTTTACGCAAAACAAGACTATAATTAATAAGCGTTTAAATAAAACTGCTTATGAAATTATTAACAATCGAAAGCCTGATATAAAGTTTTTCCGTATGTTTGGATGCAGATGTTTTGTGCTGAAAGTTAGACAAACATTAACAAAATTCCAAACAAAAGCTGACGAAGGTGTCTTCATTGGATATTCCTTGACTTCTAAAGCATACCGGATCTACCTCAAAAGAACGAAATTGGTCATTGAGAGTATCAATGTAACATTTGATGAAAATGTCACTTTGACTCCTGGACAAAGCAGTTCAGGACTCGGACTTAAATCGGAAGTTTCTACTCAACAAGGAGTAGAACCTGTGCAAAAACAGTCTATAAATTCTGTTCTTTATAATAATTTTAATAATTCTGAACTTGATTTGCTGTTCTATGATGCTTTTATGGACATTTGTGCAGATATGGAACCACCGTCTACGTCCATAAATGCAATCACATGACAGACAAGTGTTGATATGTCTGGTCCATCTAAAGACATTGGTGCTACAACATCTGGTGCCACAGACGTAAATCCAACTGAATCTACACCAGTTACAGTTTATAAACCAATGATTCAAAACAACAATCCAATTTCTGAAACTACATCAAATGATTCTACGCCTGAACCTCAAGCACCCGAAGTTGAAACACCGGTACCAACTGCCATACCTTCAACAGAATCAAGTGAAGAAATAATTTTTGTTTTAGATGAAAACGATGTTTCAAATACTCGTGTGGATATTCCAACTCTCCCAAGTTTACTAAAATGGACAAAAGTGCATCGTCTCGCAAACATAATCGGTGACATCAAAGAGTGTGTGAAGACTAGATATACTACATCAAACGAGTGTTTGTATGTAAATTTTCTAAGCTCATTCGAACCCAAGAAAGCATATGAGGCATTAGAAGATCCAGATTGGATTAATGCGATGCAAGAAGAGTTGAATGAATTCAAGCGTAACGAAGTATGGCGTTTGGTGAAGTGTCCTAAGCATAAGACCATAATTAGAACCAAATGGGTCTTTAGGAATAAGAAGGATGAAGCTGCTATTGTTGTTAGAAATAAATCTCGCCTGGTCGCAAAGGGTTACAACCAACAAGAAGGTATAAACTATGATGAGACCTATGCACCAGTAGCAAGGATCGAAGCGATTCGGATATTTCTCGCATACGCGACTCACAAGAACCTGAAGGTATTCCAGATGGATGTAAAATATGCATTCCTCAACGGGGTTCTTCATGAAGAGGTTTATGTGAGTAAGCCCGGAGGCTTTGTTGATCCAAAGTTTCCAAACCATATCTATGTCTTGGACAAAGCACTCTATGGACTCAAACAAGCTCCGAGAGCATGGTATGAAACTCTAACGATACACCTACTTGAATCCGGTTTCACCAAAGGTACTATCGACCCAACTTTTTTTCATAAAAAGTAAGGTGATGATTTGATTTTAGTACAAATCTATGTTGATTATATTATTTTCGGTTCTACGAATCCTAAGATGTGTGTTGACTTTGAAAACGTCATGAAAAGCCGTTTTCAAATGAGCATGATGGGGGCATTTTTATAAATCAATTTAAATATATAAATGTGTGATCCCAGAAACAAGTAAACAACAACAGAATCAAGCTGCAATCATGTCATCTCTCATAGATCTTCAATGTATGAATGCACAAGTGTAGAGAGAAAATATGGAAAGCCTTGATGTTAAAGTGTAAAGTTCTTACATAAAGAACTAATCTAAGCTATTTATACTTAGACTAGATATTTACATTTTAAGTCCATTTACTTGGATACAATATGTATTTTCAGCACTAACATTCTCCCCCTCTGTATTCAAGTAAGAAAATGCAGAGTTTATCTTCTGAGTAGCTCTGATGAGATGTACTTCTTCCCGATTCCAAATATGATCTCAAACCTTCTCAGTGAGTTCCTGTAATCCAGTCTATCTTGTATGGCTTTCAGTGCTTTGTTGATTAATACTTTCTCCTTTTCTTTTAGAGACACTTTTTTCTGCTCATCAAGTCATGTTTTCTCATTCATCCGAATCTTTATCATATTAAGAGTGCCATCACTGAATTTGTTGACTTCAATGAACCTCAAAAACTTCTTCTGTTTCTGCCCATTGTGATAGACAACCCTAAACTCTGGTTTCTCTAACACAGTGTACAAAGGAATACCCTGAATATCTGATAGACATCTGTTTGGCCTTCTGGTATTATCTCTGATCTGATTTCCTTCCAACGCCATTTGAAAATCAGTAAAGTATGCAAGCTTGATAAAGTTCTTCATAAATCTTTTCACTGCTTGGTAAGCCTCAGACCATGTAACATCTTTGTTAGGACGTCTTGCAAGAGTGTCATATAAATCAAAGAAATCCTCACAAGTTAAGGATTTGAAGTCGGCCTCGCTGAACGACCACTATTTCCCATCTGTTCTGTACACCGTGAATCTTGGATGGAAGACGTTCAAAATTTTCTCCAATTCTATCTTCGATATCCTCACTATTTCTTTATCAGTTCTCACAAATATGAGCTCTTTATCTTTGTCGTTCAACATATACAAGTATTCAATCTGGTGTAGACTTGAGAACTTTTCTATCGAATACAGCTTTATCTTGTCTATCGGCTAAATCTGTTTTACGAATAAGTCACTCCGGATATCTTCTTGGAAGGGAGTAATGATTCTTATTAGGTGACCTCCTCTTTCAATCAAAGCTTCTCTATCTATCAACATCTGAAGATTTCACATTTCAGCTTCAGAGACTGGATCTTTAATTTTACCTTCAGGAAGATCAGGTATCACAGGAACATCTATAACTGGATCAGGTTGAGCGTCAGTGTTTTCACCTTCCGAGTCAGAATCAGGTTGAGCATGAACATCATCAAATACATCATCCAATTCTTCCTTTATCTTTACCACAATTACCTCGGGTTCATCCTCATAATCAACATAGATAATATCCTGAAACATATCATCAACCATTCTTTCATCAACCGTTCTGTTATCACTTCCACAGGGCTTTTCAACCGTGGGAATGATATCATTCATAACTCCTAACACGTCACTTTCTTACACTATTTCACCAATACCAGTACCTGTACCAATAGTTTCCACATTTTCCGTTTGAGTGCCCGAACCACTCGTTTCTCCCACTTTCTGCCTTTTACTCATCTCCCCCTCATGGTGATCAGGATCGGGATCTTGATCATTATGTCTACGTTTGGTGGTTTGGGCTTGAATACTGCATTTTTCTTCCACAACTTTAATTCGGTCAGAAAGGGTTGTGAAGCCAAAGGAAATAGCTTCGGTTAAGTTGGTTATGGATTGTTGAAGTGTTTTGAAATCAGTCTGAGATGGTAAAGTGGTTTGTTGTTCGATTTAGCGTCTAAGTAGACCAAGTAAATCTACTTCTTCTTGGGTATTGGTGTCTCCTTGTTCTAAACGACGTGTAAGCATTTGAGATTTCAATTCATGTAATGGAAGGTTAGGGAATACTTTCGGGTTAGGTTGAGATTCTGGCTGAGATTCTGGCTGAGATTCTGGTGGAGTGGAAGATGATTATGCTACTGATTTGCCTTTCACGGCTCTGCTCACTTCTTGAGATAGCTTTCCCATCATATCTTTCCTTTCAACAGCATGAGCTTTATACGAGTTGCTCAGTGAAGTAACTGCCAATTCCAAGAGTTTTACTGATACAAAGTGATGAGGAGGAGGACCCATCAAATTCCTTATGTTCTGAACTTCTAACGGGGTAACACCTAGACCACTTAGGTTACTGGTTTTCATAGCCGTCAAAGAGACTGTATGACCAGTGTTCAACGCTGGCATAGTGTTAACGTTGACAGGACTTCCACCCTGTCCTCGTGAAGCACCAACGAATGGCGGCAAAACTCGGGGTGTTCCGGTTGGGTCACGAAGAACTCCAACGGTTTGTGTCACCATTGATGATGTGACAAGCGGCCTTTGAGTCCTAGGAAAAGAAGGAGAAAATCCGAAAGGCTCTAGAATCAATGTGTGAACAAATGAAGGCGGGGGTCGGGGCAGTTGCCATCCTGTTTCAATACCAACAGACACCGAGTGTGTCGCCGATAGATGTTGTGCTATTCCCCTGTGAGAAGATGAGACATCAACTTGTAAAGAAGCTGATGAGTGGTTGAGTGGGGTTGTGCAACGCATAGCTGGGTCCACTATGTTTGTTTCAATGTCTCGTGGCGACGGACGTGCACTGACAGTAGATGTGGCTCCCCGGGTTGATACAGTTTGGGTAGGATCACTAGTTAAAACTTTTGGTGATCCTGTGACACTATCACCATATTTTTTTCTTCCCATCTCACTTAACCTCACATTTAATTCTGTTTCAACTAAAGCTCCCTCATTACTCCTTATTTCCCCTCAAGCATCATAATGTAGCTCGGAATTAGTAGCAACATTGACAACTTTCTCTATAGTAAAATCAAGTTGATCATTGTTTTGATCATCGTCGTTGTCATCATCAGAATCATCACCATCATTACCATCATCATCTTTCTCATCATCATATTCATCATTAGAAGGAGTAGGAAAGTTTGCCGGATCATCAATATCATCATCGATGTCATCATCATCAGGAACACGAGACGACTGACCAGGAGCACTCCCAACACCAGTTCCCCTCACTGTATTTTTACCACTCTTCTCTCCCGGTTCAAAGACCCTAGTACCTTGAACTCTCTCTCTAATAGCTATACCCTCACGACGCTCACATAATGGGTTTGCACTCTGGGTAGGCCCCTCCGGTTCTGGTCGGGCCATAAGTGCATGTTCTTCTCTATACTCACTCAAGAATGATGACTCCTGGTCAGCGTATGCGAGTACAACTTCTGGTAAAATCATGGTATTAGGAAAGACTAAATCTTTAGGAATTCTAATGTACCTCATCCATTATGTTGGACGAAGTGCATCTCCATCAAGTCTTGGTATTTGCGGATTAGCCTCCATGATGTAATGAAAAATGATCTGAAGAAATCTCTGAAACGACACAAATGTTCTGGCTTTTGATGGTTTTGACTTGTTAGTGATGACCTCTATCAGCTCATTCCATATAAGAATTGCAAAGTCTATCTTTCGGTCAAAGACGACTGCATGGAACATCCGTAGAACAGAAATGCTTGCAGTATCAGTTCCCGTATGCTTCGATCTCATGCACCTGTTAAGTATGCTGAATAGTGTATAGTATAGAGGGGGAGATAGTTTTGTTTGAATTTTGAAGCACGTGTAAGAACCCCTAGCTTTGGATCATTGTATCCCATAAGCATGATATCCCGGCACAAGTCATCTTCAGAGATCATTTCTTCAAAATTTGCAAAATAAGGCAGATCAATAACTGTTCTCAGTCGCTTTAGAGTTATCTTGGCATCAAAATGGTGTAAAGAATTGATTGGATTCAGATATGGGTACAAATTGAATTGTATGCCAAGGTTGTTGCAAATAGATCTCCGGTACTAACTGTGTCTTCTCAAGAGCGGTGCGAAGCGGATGACCTTTGAATATTTCCACCACAAGATGATAATCCTTGCGAACATTGGTGTCAAAGGTGTAGTTATTGGGCTTAATATCCAATTTGTCCTTCGGAAGAATAAGCTCATCATCCGGGTTCCGCGCGTTCACCGATGGGTGTGATGGAATGATAGCATTCTCGTCGGAAGAATTTCCATCACCATGCTCTTGAACATGTGCCATGATCTGTTTTTGAACTGATTAGATCACCGGGATAAGAATTTCAAGTCACCAAAATTTTGAGAAAATTTTCTCAAAAAAATTCCTAAGTCTGGGAGGTAGTCGGACAACACATCAAACCTAGTCGTACGACAAGTGTAGTCGGACAAAACCTATCCGACCAAAAAGTTGTCGGACACATTTTGTACGACAGTTAAGAGTATAAGCTTTGTACGGCAGTTATGAGTTCAAGAACCCAAGTATTGTACTACTACAATGAACACTTCGAAATATTTGAAAGTGTCAAACCCAGATCTATGATTTTGAAATGAAATCATATAAAATCAAGTGCCTTATTGTGCGATTCACTAACAGGAACCTATCTTATCATTTTTCAACCAAAAAATCTAACAAGCACGAATCTTTAACATTGAATATGAACAATTTCAAAACCCCTCAAATGAAAGGATTTTAAAAACACACATATGATCAATGTAATGAATAAAGCAGTGTAAAAAGACCAGAAACACTAACCTAAAGTGATTTCGAATCAACAGTATCAAGTACAGCAACAAATGATCAAGAATCCAAGAAAATCGGCAGAGAGGATTTAGGGTTTCGAAGTAGTCGAAAAAAGAAAAACACATTGAAAAACGTTCTATTTAAAGAACTTAGTGTCAAACACCACGTGGCATGCAATGAGTGGTCCAAAAGTTTGACCAGCCACAGTCAACTTGTCGTACGAATGATGTACGACAGGTTCATCTTAGTCGAATGAAGCTTATCCGACAAGGGATTCAGAAGTTTCGTATAATAAAGCTTTATGAACAGTGTTAGTCGGACAGAGCATGTACGACTAACCAAGGTAGTCGAACAAAGCTTGTACGACTAATCGAGATAGTCGGACAAAGATTGTACGACTAGCCAAAGTAGTCGGGCAACACTTGCACGACTATTATGAGTTGTCGGTCAAAGATTGTACGACTAGGATGAGTAGTCGGACAAAGCTTGTACGACAACATCCTATACTTGACATTTTTCAAAAAACTTGACTTTTTTAGCTTTTTCAAAAATTAACTTTCCCAGATTAAAAGATGTCTAACTTTTAACTGGTTCTCTCATGCTGTGTTTACAAAATATTTTGCTCCCCCTATAATGATGCATAAGATTTTGAAAAATAATTTTCCATCAAATAGGGTTTGCACATGAAGCATTAAGTTTAAAAGACTTACCATGTCTTCATTAATTGCCACAAACCTTGATCAACCACATGTGTATCAATATGTGTATATGCTCCCCCTCGATAAATGATCAAATTCTTTTCTTGTCTCCCCCTAGACACATGCAAACACACATCAAACTGCACAAAGCATATGAAATAATAGAACTGAAGATTTTACGGTAAAGAAAGAATAAAGTTGTGTTGGGAACTGAAATTTTGCCAAGTATGGTTAGTATTGCCAGAACAACAATACTACTGCTAGAGCAAGGTTAGTACTGCAAGTAAAAGTTAATGCTGCTGGAACAATGTTAGTACTGCTTGTGCATAACGATGTTAATGCTGCTTGTGATCATAATTATGGAATGCGAGAATGTTGGAGATAAAGATGGAATGATTGAAGATAAGCATGAAAGAATATTCTGAAGATCAATTTTGTTTTGATAGTTATCTTGTAATTATTTAGTATAAATAGATTTTGATAGATAGCTATTATAAGTGATTTTTTAAGAATTCGTTTTTGTTTTAGAGAGAATTAACCTCACGGTTTAGAACCCTATTTCTAGAGAAGTAGAAGTCGTCTTGTTGAGCCTGTTCAACAAGATTGAGGTTTGGTTGTAAACTTGTGAGTTGAAGTATTGAATACAAACAGATTGTGTTTTCTGATTAGTTGTTCATTGAGTGTGTTTGAATTAAAGTTCTATTCCGCAAGATTCTTTGATTCTGATTTCTAAGTATAATTATTCTTGTTTGGAATCGATCCTGACAAGTGGTATCAGAGCTTGGTTTCTTAGAAATCTACAATCATTATGGACAACACAGTTGAATCAAACAGTACTCTTGTTTCAAAGGTTCCCATGCTCAGGCCTAATGAGTTTGACATGTGGAAGATTAGAATCAAGCAGTATATTTTGCTTACTGATTATTCCATCTGGGATATTATAGAGAATGGTCCATGTGCTGAAGGAAAGGTTGGACCAGATGGCAAACGACCCCCTCCAAAGACTGATGCAGAAAGAAAGGTTAGAGAAACAGAGATGAAAACCTTAAGCACTCTGCTTTTGGCTATTCCCAATGAGTATCAGCACCAATTTCATCACTACACTGATGCTCAGATTTTATGGAATGCATTGGAAAAGAGATTCACTGGTACCAAGAGCACCAAGAGGAACCAGAAGGCAATTCTTAAGCAACAATATGAAAGTTTTACTTCTACAAAGAATAAGTCTATGACTCAAACTTTTGATAGATTTAATAAGTTGATTGGAGAATTGGCTACAGTTGGAGTTCGTATGGAGGCTGATGATGTAAACAGGAAGTTTCTAAGATCATTAGGTGAGGAATGGACAATGTATACTGTGTCTTTCAGACAGAATAACCAGTTAGAAGATAAAGAGCTTGATGATCTTTACAATGATCTTAGGGTATTTGAAGCAGAGGTTGAAGCCAAGAAGAAGCCCTCAGGATATGTGTATAATGCTGCACTCCTATCAGCATCAACTGATTCTACTGCTAACCCTGAATCACTTAGTACTGCTGGTGGAGTCAATCAGGAGAAGGCCAATGATTATGTACTAGAAGCTTTCTTTTCTAGTCATGTTAACTCCTCATTAATTAATGATGACTTAGAACAGATTAATGCTGATGATCTTGAGGAGATGGATATCAAGTGGCAGATGGCTATGCTTTCTATGAGGGTGAAGAAGTTTATAAAGAGGACTGGGAGAAACAACTTTTCCCAAAGAAGAGAAGATGGTGTTGGGTTTGACAAGTCTAAGGTGGAATGCTACAAGTGTCATAAGATGGGACACTTTGCCAGAGAATGCAGATGTGGAGTATCTCAAAACAACCATCAACAAGCTCAGACTAGAAGCTTCAACCAGAACAGAAACTCTGTTCAAGCCCTTGTTTCTCAACAAGGAATGGGATTTGATTGGAGTGATCAAGCAGAAGAGGCAATTCAGAATCATGCACTCATGGCAGAAGTCTCAGATCTTCCTACTGAGGTAAAATCTAATCTCTGTTCTCAAGCTTGTATAGACACTGTGAAAAAGTATAGAGATCACAACCAGGGAATGTGTGATGACCTTAAGAGATTAGAAAAAGGAGAGAAGAGATTATGTAGTGATTGTTGAGAGGTTTGAAGAACAAATTAAGGCTTTTCAAGCAAATGAACTTCAACACTCATATGATACAAACTACTGGAAGTGGGAAAAGAATGGTCTGGAGTTCCAACTGAAAGAGTCTAGGGAGGAATGTGAGAAATTAAAAGGAGAACTTGAGAAAGTAAAACTTGATGTTGAAAAGTTTTCATGTGCTTCTAAAGTCATGGACACCATAATAAATGCTCAAATCCACAGTAAGATGAAACCAGGCCTAGGGTACAATGCCACACCCCCACCCTACAACAACACATACATCCCTCCTAGGTCAGACCTGTTAGAAACCATGGATAGGAAGGACTTACCTGAAGGAGCTACTAAAGTAGATCCATTAGATTAAGTTGTTGTTGAGGATAAAACTGAAAAAGAAGAGTCTAAGAAAAGGAACAAGAATGTCAGTGGTGAGATCCCCTTAGAGAATTACATCAAGACTAATGAGGAAGGTGGAAGTCCCTGGGATAAGAACAATGAGATGAAAAGATCTGAAAAAGGAAAGGGAGTTCATTATACACAGACCACTGTTGTAAATTCCAATACATGTGAACATTGTTCTTGCAAGAATTCTCAAAAGAATGAGCCCCAAAAACATGATAAAAAGAGGGGAAATCAAAGAAACTGGAATAATCAGTGGGCTAAAAAACAAGGAGTTGATCTGCAAAGGATTAACAGACCAAAACCTTGTTTTATCTGTGGCAAATTGAATCACCTTGCCAAACACTGTTATTTCAATCCTATTAACCAAAGGATAAATTTTCAAAGAACTTTTCAAAAATCAAATGGTTATAGGAAGCCTGTAAGAAACCATGTGGCTAAGAAACAAGCTAAATCCAAAATCCACATGAGGAAAAAGACTGAAAAAGAATGTGTCACAATGTGGGTTCCTAAAAGCACTAGTGTTAGTACTGCTGCCTCAGATAGTACTGCTGCTAGCAGTGTTAGTGCTTCTAACATTGTTAGTACTTCTTCTAGAAGCAATACTGCTGCTAGCAGTGTTAGTACTGCTAACAATGTTAGTACTTCTTCTAAAGATAATACTGCTTCTAGTGTTTGTGCTGCTAGACCAATCATCTTGACAAAGTACTCCAGTACTGAAGTTCCTCAGGTTGAAAAACTTATCCAAACTGAATGTAAGTACTTTGATGAGCAAGGGAGACCCAAGACCACTTTGGCTTGGGTTCCCAATAAAAACTAATTGATTTATCTTATGTGCAGGGCAACCAACAGCTCAAGGAGAAGAGCATCTGGCATGTTGATAGTGGTTGCTCCAGGCACATGACAGGTAACATGGCCTGCCTCAAGAATTTCAAAAGAATTGATGGAGGACATGTTGCTTTTGGGAATAATCCTGCAGGAGGTAAGATAAGTGGTAAAGGTGATGTATCAAAATGTAAGATGACATTTGAGGATGTTTACTATGTTGAGCAATTGAGATACAACCTGTTAAGTGTATCACAGGTTTGTGACAAGAAACATAGTATATTATTTACTGATTCTGAATGCATTATTCTTGCTCCTGGATTCAAAGTAGTTGATGAAAACATGATACTATTGAGAACTCCTAGAAAGGATAATGTGTATTGTTTAGATTTAGAAAGTGTTTCATCTGATTCATCCCTAAACTGTTTGGTATCAAAAGCTTCAATGGATGAATCATCACTTTGGCACAGAAGGATGTGTCACATGAATTTTAAAACAATGAATAAACTTGTTAAAAATAATCTTGTTAGGGGTTTACCATCAAAAGTTTATTCATGTGATGATCATTGTGTTGCTTGTCTCAAAGGCAAACAACACAAAACTTCTCATAAGTCCAAAGAGATAAACACTATCACAAATCCTCTTCAGTTGTTGCATATGGATCTGTTTGGCCCTACAAATGTCATGAGCATTGGCAAGAAGTCATACTGTTTAGTTATTATTGATGATTACTCTAGATTTACTTGGGTATATTTTCTGAGAACTAAAGATGAGACAAGTGGACTGATCAAATCTTTTATTCTTAGAATTGAAAACCAATCAAATCAAAAAGTGAAAGTCATTAGATCAGATAATGGGATTGAATTTAAAAACCTTGATCTAAACACCTTTTGTGAGGAAAAAGGAATTGAGAGACAATACAGTGCTCCTAGGACTCCACAACAGAATGGTGTTGCTGAGAGAAGGAATAGGACACTGATTGAGGCTACTAGATCTCTGTTAGCTGATTCAAAATTACCCACTACTTTTTGGGCAGAAGCAGTTAATACTGCTTGTTATGTCCAAAACAGAGTTTTAGTAATAAAGCCTAAAAACAAGACACCTTATGAGCTTTTTCAGAAAAAGAAACCATTTATTGGATTTTTCAAACCATTTGGGTGTCTTTGTACAATTCTCAATACCAAATCTCACTTAGGTAAGTTTGATAGCAAAGTAGATGATGGTTTTCTTGTTGGCTACTCATCTCAGAGTAAGGCTTACGGAGTGTTTAATACCTCTTCTAGAATAATTGAAGAAAGTGACAATGTCAAATGCAATGAGAACACACCAAATCCTATTGGTTCAAGTCTTGATTGGCAATTTGACATTGATTCACTCACTAATTCTTTGGGTATCAGTAGTGATGTAACTGCAGGACAAAGGGATGCACCACCATCAGATCACAGAATTCAGTCTGTGATATTTCCACTCCCTACCATTGATCCTGTTGACTTCTGTGAACAAGAAAAGGAAGCTGAAACCATTCAGAATGAAGAAGAGAGAAGAATAGAGGAAAATCAGCCTTCAAGTCCAAATTCCAGAGAGTCTGAAGTGACTGAAGAAGCTGAAGAAAATCCAGACATAAATGAGTCAAATCTGGATGTGAACTTACAAGAGGAATCTGGTCATCCATCAAGAACTCAGAAAAATCATCCTCCTGAGTTGGTAATTGGAGACATTGCTTCTCCCATGATGACTAGGAATCAAAGCAGACTTCAAGAGCTACAAGATCAGCAAAATACAGTTAATACTGTACTCACTTGCTTTCTATTCCAAATTGAGCCCAAAAAGGCTTATGATGATATGAAAGATCCAAGTTGGATAGAAGCAATGCAAGAGGAGCTGCTACAGTTCAAGCTACAGAATGTTTGGAACTTGGTGGACCTTCCAAAAGGTCATAGGGCAATTGGCACCAAGTGGATTTTCAGAAATAAGAAGGATGAGAGAGGAATTGTGATCAAGAACAAAGCCAGGCTGGTTGCACAAGGGTATACTCAGGAAGAGGGTATAGACTATGAGGAAGTCTTTGCTCCAGTTGCAAGGATTGAGGCAATTAGGTTGTTTCTAGCCTATGCCTCATATATGAAGTTCAAGGTCTACCAGATGGATGTAAAAAGTGCTTTTCTATATGGGACTATAGATGAAGAAGTGTATGTCTGTCAACCCCCTGGATTTGAGAATCCATTGTATCCTGACAGAGTGTACAAGTTAAAGAAGGCACTTTATGGTCTACATCAAGCCCCAAGAGCATGGTATGACACTCTGTCTACCTATCTCTTGGAAAATGGATTTGAAAGAGGAATAATTGATGAGACCTTATTCATTAAAAGGAAAAAGCAGGACACCCTACTTGTTCAGATCTATGTGGATGACATTATCTTTGGATCCACAAATGATCACATGTGTAAAGACTTTGAGGAGTTAATGCACAAGAGCTTCAAGATGAGTTCCATGGGTGAACTTACTTTCTTCCTTGGGCTTCAGGTGAAACAGAAGAAGCATGGGATTTTCATATGCCAATCCAAATATGTGAAAGACATCCTGGATAAGTTTGGATTATCAGACTCAAAGCCAGCAAGCACACCAATGGAGACACACAAACAGATCAATGCTGATCTTGAGGGGGAGGATGTGGATGTCCATCATTACAGATCAATGATTGGATCACTCATGTATCTCACAGCCTCTAGACCAGATATTATGTTTCCAGTATGTGTATGTGTCAGATTCCAAGTTACACCAAAGCAATCACACCTTCATGCAGTCAAGAGGATATTTAGATACCTAAGAGGGCAATCTAGATTAGGTCTCTGGTATCCTTATGAATCATCCTTTGATTTACTTGCATACTCAGATAGTGACTTGGGTGGAGCTAACATGGATAGGAAGTCTACTTCAGGTGGATGTCAGTTTTTGGGTGCAAGACTAGTATATTGGCAGTGTAAGAAACAAACCACAGTGTCCTTATCTACAACAGAAGCTGAGTATATAGCTGCTGCAAGCTGCTGCTCTCAGGTTCTATGGATACAGAATCAGATGTTGGACTATGGGGTAACATTTCTTCACACTCCAATCTTCATTGACAACAACAGTGCTATTAGCATTGTTAACAATCCAGTCAAACACTCAAAAACAAAGCACATAGAGATCAGGTATCACTTTATTCCAGATTGTAATGAAAATAAATTAATTCAAGTTGGTAAAGTTTATACCAATGACCAGTTTGCTGATCTATTCACAAAAGCTTTTGATGTGGGTAGATTCACTTTCTTGGTAACAAGTGTGGGCATGATCAACCTTGAATAAAGTCATGATTTTCAGTTTTTATACCTGTATTTCCTTCTATATTTGGTACTACTAACTCTTCTTCTCAGGATCTTCTGTATGACTCAGATTGACCATTGCATAGTTACTACTGCCAGTGCATAGTTACTACTGCCTGTGCATAGTTACTACTGCCAGTGCATAGTTACTACTGCCAGTGCATAGTTACTACTGCCAGTGCATAGTTACTACTGCCAGTGCATAGTTACTACTGCCAGTGCATAGTTACTACTGCCAGTACATAGTTAATACTGCTTCGTACTTAATACTGCATGTGTCGTTAATACTGCTTTAAAAGAAAAATTAGGGCTAATACTGCTATAAATACCTCTTTCAGCCCGCCAAAGTTCATAACGTCTCTTTGAATTCTATTCATCTCTCTCTCTTTCTAACTATTCTCTCCCAAGAATCTCTGTTTTCTGTCAAGAATCCTCAGGTACAATGGAGTTTATCGACGAACACAACGAGATTGCCATGCTCCAGAAGCCAAAACAGTCCACAGGTTTTCACGACATTGTGGATTTCCTCAGGAACACGCATATATTCTATGCCCTAACGGTGACCCCGACAATCTACACCGAGCATCAGAAGCAGTTCTGGGAAAATGCCACCGTGGTGTCTGAAGATGGGCAGAAAATCATCAAAACAAGGGTGTGTGACAAACCCTTGAATGTTACAGAGGAGCTTATTCGTATCACTCTTCGATTGGATGATGCCTCAGGTATGACGTCTATTCCTAATGACGATCTATACTCAACTTTAACGAGAATGGGGTATGAAGGTCCCATTGGAATCTTTAAGTTTTTCAAGTCTAAATTTTCTACACAATGGCGATTCTTTGTTCATACCTTAATGCATTGCATTTCAAAGAAAACTACTGGATGGAGTGAGTTTAGCAGTACCATTGCTTATGCCCTGGTCTGCTTGGCCACTGCCAGGAAGTTTAATTTTTCACAAATGATTTTCAATGATCTTGTGTCAAACCTGGAATCCAAAAAGAGTTTTTATATGTACCCAAGGTTTGTCCAAGCAGTGATTACTCAGGAATTGACGGATTTGCCTCAATTTACTGAGGTATATGTACCTAAACCCCCTAAAGGAAAGGTCTTCTCAAATATGAGAAGAACTTCCAGGGACTCGGAAGGAGTTGACACTCCATTGTTCTCTACAATGATGGGTGTGTCCCACACACAAGAAGGTATGGCATCAGGGTCAAGGCCCTCATTAGACCAACCCACTGATAGCCAAACCCCACCTTCAATCACCAAAGAAATTCCTCAGTCCATTCTTCAAAGACCCACTCCTCTCATAACCAAAAAGTTTACAAGAAGAATGGTACACAAGGCTCATTCCCTTGATGTACCTCCTACAAGCCCAAAGCCTTTAAGCCCTCTATTGGAGCATTCTCCAATAGAGAATATCGAAAGGGAAACCACAGGGGTGTCTCCCAACCCCAAGAAGGTGCTCACTAAGGAGAAGGTTGAGCATGTGAGTAGCAAGGCTGCCACTACTTCTGCTAGCACAGAGAAGGACAGTGGTAACATAACTAAGACCTTCCTCACGGCAACTCAGAATGAGAAATCATTCAGAGGTCCCAGGTGCCAAGAAACCACGGGGGTAGGCAATGCTTTTGCTAGGCAAAAGACACCTACTAAAATTTCCAGTGATCCTTTAAAGGAAGTAAAAACTCCTAAACAAGGTGAGGATAGATATACATATGAGGAATTTGTTAGAGTATTGTTGTATTCAAGATTTACTGTAAAGTCAATGTACTGTATGAGTCTATACAGTATTGTGAATGCCATTATACCTTGTATGTTATGGGTATAAATAGGCCTGTCTAGACCATTTGTTAGAAACACTTCAAGAAAGCTTTAGTAATCTTTTAGAAACCTTTTTGTAATCCTTTGAGATCAATACATGGATGACATATTTGCTCTCTAGATTCTCTCTCACTACATTCATATCTTATTGCTAGAGATTTGGGATTTATCAATTGGTATCAGAGCTAAACAGAAGATTCAAGCAGATTGAAGAGCAAATTGAAGAAATTTTACACTAAGTGCTCAAGAATTCGGACCACTCATTCTTTACTGTTCATCTGAAGTCTTATCATTAAGACATAAATTTTTCTTAAATTTTGATCTTTTGATTCGATTTCTTGCATCACTGAACTCGGAATTGATCACTGATCATCTTTAATTCTTGAATCAACATCAAAAACTGCACAGAATCGACAGATCTGATCAATTTTTGAAGTTTTTTCAAAAAGTTCAAAATCACTGTTTGGATCTTAATCTGGTTAAATTGTCCGAATTGTGAATCGTGATTAACAGGAAAAGTGTGCGGATTTGAATTACGAGCATTTTGATATAAGATTCATCAAAATTGATCAAGAATTGAAAGAGATATGGCAAATTAAGTGATTCTGAAGTTCGAAGTGGTGAATTCGGATCATTCTTGGTGAATTCGGATCATTCTTGGTGAATTCGGATCATTCAAAGAAGAATTCGGAGTGTTCTTGGAATTACAAGTGTAGAATTCGACTCAACAAGCATTCGAATTCATAGAATTCGAACTCTGTTAAGTTCGAATTGAGGCTGAATTCGAACCCTTTAGATTCGAATTGAGAAGTTGAGAATTCATCTGAGTTGGTTTATTTTTCAAGTAAAGAATTCGAACCCTGTTGAATTCGAATTGATTGAATTCGAATCAAGCTACGTTCGAATTGAGTGAATTCGAATCAAGTGACGTTCGAATTGAGTGAATTCGACCAAGGTACATCCGAATTGAGTGAATTCGAACCAAGGTACGTCCGAATTGAGTGAATTCGAACCAAGGTACGTCCGAATTGAGTGAATTCGAACCAAGGTACGTCCGAATTGAGTGAATTCGAATCCTTCTTGATTCGAATTGAGTGAATTCGAATCCTTCTTCATCCGAATTCATTGAATTCGAACCCTTATTCATCCGAATTCATTGAATTCGAACCCTTATACATCCGAATTCATTGAATTCGAACCCGTATACATTCGAATTCTTGTGAATTAAAAAAAAAAAAAAAAAAATTTTTGAGAAAATTTTTTATCCCGAATTTTTTTCTATAGTGTATTTCATACACTGTAAGAGCTTTTCAAGAAAAATTTTATATATTTTTTTTGTGTATTTTCATACACTGTCTGCTTGATCTTCTGAACGATCAATTTCTAGCAATATTCAAAATGGTTTTACAACAAGTTATTGTTAAAAGCAGTGGTGAAGATTTGAAGCAAACTCTGAAAAAGGAGATTCCTCCAATTGCAAAAGTTTTTGTTAAACCAAATGTAAAGTTGCAACAAGTCATTATAACAGAAACATCTGTTAATTCACATGTATCTGTTAAACCAAATAATGATGTGTTGCAACAAGTCATAATAACAAAAACACCTCCAAAGCCACTTGAAAAAGCTAAGGCAAATAATGGAATTTTGCAACAAGTTATTTTATCAGAAACATCTCCTATATCAGAAACTCCTGTTAAAGATAATGCTTCAAATTCTTCAACTCCTATTTTAAATAAAGCATTGGAAGAAGAAAATGTTGATCTGAAAAGACAAATTTTAGACATTTCTTCTTCAAATGCTAAACTTACTAAAAGAATAACTGATCTTGAAGTTTATATTACAGATCTTGAAGCAAAGAAAGACAACTCAAGTCTGCACGATCAAATCGAGAATCTTCAAGAAAAAGTAACAACTCTTCAAAAAGAAAATGCCGATTTGAAGAGTAGAGAAGAAAAGAGAGTGAAGTGGAACTTAAAGTTACATGCTCAATTAAAAGAAGTTAAAGATATAGGGAAAATTTTGGACAATGAAAATGCCGATCTAAAGAGAAAACTGTCTAATTTTTCTTTTGAAGAAAAGAAAGTTTTTGAAGAAAAGAAAGAAACTGAGCTGAAATGTATGAAACTTTCAAAACAAGTTTCAGACTTTGAGAAAGTTTTATTTTTAGAAAAAGACAAGCTCGAAAAAGAAAGAGCTAAATTTGAAACTGAACGAAATTTTTTTGATATCAAAAGTTCTGAACTTTCCGGGAAAATTTCTGAATTAGAAAATCTTTTGGAAAAGGAAAGAAAAGATTTCACGGAAAATCAAAATCTCTTTGAAAAGGAAAGTAAAACCCTTAAAAAGAAAAATATGGAAATTTTCAAAGAGATTACTGATAAAAGAAGGTTTTTGGAAAAAGATTTTGAATCGGAACGTGTATATTTTGAAGATGTGATTCTTAATCTTACCAAAAGATTATCTGGTTTATCAGCTGATATTATGAAGGATCAGTTGATCAAATCTGATCTCCAAAAGAAATTTGATCTAATTTCTAAAGAGAAAAATGTTTTAATAAACAAAGTCAAAGAACTTGAAGACGTCATTTTTAAATTTGATGTCTCAAAGCAGGCTAGTCATAATTCTATCTTTCAGACTCCATTTGTTGATTCAAATGATTCTGAATGTTCTTTTAAAACTGCTTCAAGTTCAAGTTTTAAAAACATTCCTTCTAAACAATTTAAAAGATCAACAGATTTCTCAAAAGGTCAGATTCGTTCTTCTAATCTTTTATATAATCCTCTGTTTGATAAATCGGATGATATTCTTAAGGTGCCTAAAATTAATACTTCCAAATCTGAAGAAGTTCCAGTCTTCAAGAGGGTGAAGATGGAATGGAGAATCAAAGGCACAACAATTCCAAAGAAAGATGTGCCAAAATCATCTGTATTCACATCAAATGCCAAGAAGAACAATGCCCCAAAAGGTAAATCTTCTGCTAAACTTAATCCTATTCATTCTGTAAATCATCTGATTAGGTTGGCACATAAGAAAATCTGTTGTTCTTACTGTGGTTCAAATGATTTTGTGCATAAAGATTATACTTCTTTTTGGTACGGTACTTATAGTATTCCTTCAAAGAGATCTACACCTAACCCACTAGGACCCAAGTGCCATTGGGTACCAAAATCTGCTTAATCTGTTTTGCAGGTTCATCATGTGTTGTACTGATTTGTAAATACATACCACACACATGTCTGAAAACAGAAGAGAAGCGGTGGATTTGTTTTTTTAAAGAATATTTGTACCATTAAGGGGGAGACAAAGAAATATGGTTTCTAAACACATCAGTTTAGAACCCGGATTTCAACGACAATGGCTTCTAAACAAATCAGTTTAGAACCCGTACTTCAAAGACTAAGATTTCTAAACAAATCAGTTTAGAACTCATACTTCTCAGGTGATATCCTTAACTGCTATATCTTTTTACTTCAAGGAACGTGGTAAAAGGTAACATTGGATTATATTTTGTTTCTACCTCTTTGAAAACTTGAATCTTTACAAATTTAATTCAATGAGATAAAATTTTCAATTTTCATTCAATGAATTAAATGTGTGCTAAAAGATGATTTTACAAGTGTTTTTGTTTTATCTGAGTTATATTTGTTTCATCTTTCACCTCTGAAATAATCGAAAGGTTAGCAAAACATGAATGAAATTATGTTGAATGCTCAAAGTTATGTGAATCTGGACTTATATAGAATATAATGCTCAAAAAGCCTATTTATCAGAATGATGAATGGAAACGAAAATATGGGGGAAGCACTATGATTAAGAACCAAGTGATTGAGATATCATTCATATTTTGTGATGGAAATTCGAACTTATATAGAATATCATTTAGTTTGAAAGTTTGTGCCTGTGGCCTTTCTGGTTTGGGAGAGTAAGTCCTAAGGGGTGCTCGACACCTAGTCCCTAAGATCAACTGGTCTGGGATCGGCTGACCCAAATCCTGCAATAGAACCAGATAGAAAGCCATGTTCTACTGGTACAAATGGGTTTAAGATATATCGATGTGGCCTTTCTGGTTTGGGAAATTAAGTTCTAAGGGGTGCTCGACACCTAGCACCTAAGGCCAACTGGTCTGGGATCTGCTGACCCAAATCCTGCTATAGAACCAGATAGAAAGTCATGTTTAACGGTGTATCTTATTCTTACTAAACTTTTTGATCAAAAGATGCCAATGAGCACAAAATCAAAAGATGCCAATGTGCACAAATCAAAAGATGCCAATGAGCACAAAAGAAAAGATGCCAATGAGCACACATCTCTTGAAACTTGGGAAAATACAAAGTCGCGATAAACCCGTAAATTTGTGAAAATTCTGATTTTGGACAAATAGTGTGAGTAGAGCAAAATATTCTTATATGTTTTAGAATTGCATATGCTTGAAGCTAATCATATTTCCCATGCTAGCACACCAAATAGATTTAATAAAGGGGTTGAAACTGAACATTTTTTAACTTGATATACAATGATGACTTGTTCTTGAATCCAAACACATGCATTTGATTTCATTTGATTGAAATATTGTTAAATTTCATTAAGTTGAATTTTTTTTGTAAAGCTTTCAAATGATCAAATGTTAGTAGTTATAAAATGAAGTTCAATGAATTTTATTTTCCTTGTGTAAATTTGTTTTAAAATTTGTGCTACAATTTCAAATACTGTACGTTATTGAAACATATGCATACTTTCAGGGGGAGAAAACAAATTGCTCCAGAATTCTTATTTTGAGGGGGAGCAAGGTTATTCTGTAAGGAGGAGATTGTTAGCAATACTCAAAGACACGACTGAAATTGAAAATGGTTTTCGATGATTATGATGCTCACCATCATCGAAAAAGGGGGAGAAAAGTTTAATTTCAATTTCATGTCAAAGAGCTTTCAAATCCAAGATATTTCAAGTCAATGATTCGTGAACAAAGACTGAAGATCAGGGGAGAAGGATCATGTGAAGTCTAAATATTGCTGAATTTGGTTATCTTAGTTCTGAGTGGTTCTCGGAATGCGCTTACACCTAAAAGTTCAACAATGTGGATGGTTTCACATCTTTCTGATCCAAACTCTAATCGTTTCTAATTTATCTTGTTCCGAATTGATGGTTCTATATAAAGATATGAAATCCATGTTCAAGACTTGAAGACAATCTGTTGAAGATTGTTTTGAAGAAGGTTGATTTTTCAAAGAAAAAGACAATGACTTTTCATGTTTGTCTGAAGATTCTTCAAAGCTGAGTTCTTAAAGAGTGTCAAAGCATATAGTTCGTCGTGAACTAGTGGAGATAAAGCTACTTGAAGATAGTTTGATAAAGTGTCTGTTGAAGAAGATTGACTTTACAAAGAGCTGAAGACTACTGTCAAATTTTTTAAATCTTGAATCCAAAGGGGGAGATTGTTAGAGCATTGTTGTATTCAAGATTTACTGTAAAGTCAATGTACTGTATGAGTCTATACAGTATTGTGAATGCCATTATACCTTGTATGTTATGGGTATAAATAGGCTTGTCTAGACCATTTGTTAGAAACACTTCAAGAAAGCTTTAGTAATCTTTTAGAAACCTTTTTGTAATCCTTTGAGATCAATACATGGATGACATATTTGCTCTCTAGATTCTCTCTCGCTACATTCATATCTTATTGCTAGAGATTTGGGATTTATCAGAATTGATGGAAACCATTGCCAATATCAACACAGATGTTGTAAGTCAGCAAAAGGAGATAGCTGGACTCAAGAAAGTGGTCCTATATCAACAAACACAGCTTGAGAAGCATAAGAAGCTGATTACAAAGTTGATGCACAGGAGGAAGAAAGCTCAGTATGTTCTTAAAAGAAGAAGCCCCAACAATGATGCTCCCAAAAAGGGGGAGTCAGAAGCTGAATTCAACATGGAGAGTGCACAGGAAAAGGGGGAGAATGAGTGTGTTGAAGAAATTCAGAAAGAAGCAGAAACTGATCATGCATCAGAAAAGGTTAATGCTGCTGAAATTCAGAAAGAAGCAGAAACTGATCATGCAGCAGAAAAGGTTAATGCTGCTGAAATTCAGAAAGAAGCAGAAACTGAACCAACAGCAGAAACGGTTAATGCTGATGAAAGTCAAAAAGCAGAAGCAGCAGAAACCATTCCAGAGGAAGCAGAAACAAAAGAAGCAGCAGAAACAAAGAAAGCAGCAGAAACAAAAGAAGCAGCAGAAACCATGAAAGAAGCAGTATCTACAAAGGAAGAAGCAGCAGAAACAAAGGAAGCAACAGAAACTAAAATGCCTACTTTGGAAGAAGTTGAAGTTGCATAGGCTTTGATTAAAGCCAAACTTGACACTCCTAAAAAGCAAGAAGAAACCCTCGGTGAAAAGCTGGAGTCACTGAAAAGAACAAGAACCAAGTCTATAGCTACCAAGAGGAAAGTTGTTAAGAAACCTAGGGTAGAACCAGTGGTAGAAGAAGAAAAAGAAGAGGATGTTCCAGAAAAGAAAGATGATACAAAGGTTGCTGAAGAAGAAGTAGCAACTCCATCAGGTCAACCAAGTAATGCTCAATGTGATATGTATATCACTATGGTTGATACTGATCCAATCAAAGTTGACCCATTATCTTCCATGCCTCCTGAGATACCTTGGTAGATCAGAGAAAGGAGTACATTAGAGTCAAAAGAGCAGATGGGAAGTTTGAGGTCTGTTCTACATGGGGAAGACTTATCAGAATGTGCTCTAGATCTGACGTAGAGGAGATGTACAAGGTTGGAATGAAGCTGTATGGAAATATGCTGAATGAGAAAGGGATGTCTATCACCAAATTGGTTCTTGAATACCTGTGCCTAATGTTCAAACCATAAGCAGTTCAGTATATGATAGAAAGAAATTTTCAAGCCATTACCAACTGGATGCTCATTGAAAAATGTGGTGTGTATGTCATCACACTTGACTATACATATCATGAGTATTATTTGGTGGATGTTGCATACAAGCACAGCAAGAAAAGGTTGAATGGAATGCTACATGCTAAGTTGGCTTGCAACAAGGATTCTGAAATGGGAAGATACTTGGTGAGAAGGATTATCAATCAAAGCCTGGGTTTGAATCCTGATTTATGTGTTCATGATTAGGTTTTGGAAGCATCATCTGAAGAACTTGACTTCTCAACCTAAAAAGTCAAATTAGGGGGAGATTGTTGGGAACTGAAATTTTGCCAAGTATGGTTAGTACTGCCAGAACAACTATACTACTGCTAGAGCAAGGTTAGTACTGCAAGTAAAAGTTAATGATGCTGGAACAATGTTAGTACTGCTTGTGCATAACGATGTTAATGCAGCTTGTGATCATAATTATGGAATGCGAGAATGTTGGAGATAAAGATGGAATGATTGAAGATAAGCATGAAAGAATATTCTGAAGATCAATTTTGTTTTGATAGTTATCTTGTAATTATTTAGTATAAATAGATTTTGATAGATAGCTATTCTAAGTGATTTTTTAAGAATTCGTTTTTGTTTTAGAGAGAATTAACCTCAAGGTTTAGAACCCTATTTCTAGAGAAGTAGAAGTCGTCTTGTTGAGCCTGTTCAACAAGATTGAGGTTTGGTTGTAAACTTGTGAGTTGAAGTATTGAATACAAACAGATTGTGTTTTCTGATTAGTTGTTCATTGAGTGTGTTTGAATTAAAGTTCTATTCCGCAAGATTCTTTAATTCTGATTTCTAAGTATAATTATTCTTGTTTGGAATCGATCCTGACAAGTTGAAATAAACTTTGTAAAATACTGAAAAACAGAAAATTTGAAAGTATCATAATAAAGATTCAATAAGATGAAAATTATTATTCTTCAATCAAGTTATAAAACTTGAATTACTAATAAAAAATTTCAAACTATTGAATGAAGATTATGAAAAATCAAACTTTCATGTTCAACATGCCTAGCTTTGAAATAAGAAACTTGAAACGTTTCTCATCCAAAGCCTTTGTAAAAAGATCAGCAAGTTGAAATTCAGTAGGTACAAAATACAGTTCAACTGTACCTTTTTCAACATGGTCCTTAATAAAATGATACCGTATTTCGATGTGCTTTGTCTTTGTGTGTTGGACCGGATTCACAGATACCGCAATCACGGACTTGCTATCACAATAAATTGGGATCTTTTAGTTCTTACATCCAAAGTCCATTAACTGAGTCTTCATCTAGATGACTTGCGAACAACAACTCGCGGCAACGATGTATTCAGCCTCCGCCGTAGAAGTCGAAACGCAGTTTTGTTTCCTCGACGCCCAGCTTACTAGTTTATCTCCCAAAAATTAGACGTGTCCTGTTGTGCTCTTCCGATCCAATAAACTCCCACCATGATCCGCGTCGGAGTAAGCTGTTAACTCGTATCCCGAGCCATTTGGATACCAAAGTCCAAGGTATGTAGCGCCTTTTAAGTAACGGAAAATGCGCTTGACAAACAAGTAGCAAACATAATATTCGGTCGACTTGAAGTTAAGTACATGAGAGATCCTATCATACCTCGATAGTTCCTTATATCTGTTTTCTTACCATTTTCATCTGGACCAATCTTGGAACCGGGTGCCATTGGTGTTCCGATAGACGTAAAATTTTCCATTTTGAATTTCTTCAAAATGTCAAATATGTACTTGGACTGATTTATGAAGATTCCCGTTGAGAATTGCTTCACTTGCAATCCGAGCAAGAAATTGATCTCTCCCATCATGCTCATCTGGAACCTGGTCACCATAATCTCAGAAAACCATGTACATAAACCGGGGTTAGTCGAGCCAAATATAATGTCATCTACATAAATTTGTACAACAATAATTTCACCTTCTTCGGGCTTTATGAATTACGTTGTATCTATTTTACCTCTTGAGAAGCCTTTCTAAAGTAGGAAAGTTGAAAGAACCTCATACCAAGCGCGAGGGGCTTGTTTCAGACCATACAAGGCTTTATCCAAGATGTATACGTGGTTTGGATTTTCCTTGTCGACGAACCCTTAAGGTTGTGATACATATACCTCCTCTTTAAGAACTCCATTCAGAAAGGCTGTTTTCACATCCATCTGATAGACGGTAAAGTTTTTGTACGCCGCGAATGCTAGAAAAATTCTGATTGCTTCAATTTGCGCGACCGGAGCATATGTTGTGTCGTAGTCTATTCCCTCTTGCTGATGATATCCTTTCGCTACTAGTCTGGCTTTGTTACACACGATAATTCCGTCTTCATCCTTTTTATTCTTGAATACCCATTTGGTACCGATGATACTTTTATCTGCTGGACGGGGAACAAGTCTCCAGTGTTTCAACGCCTCAAACCGATTGAGTTCTTCTTGCATGGTGATCACCCAGTCTGGATCATTTAGAGCCTCCGAAACCGATAGTGGTTCGATATTACTCAAAAAGATTGCAAACAAACACTCATTAGACGTAGCCATTAGAGCTAACGACCGCGTTTGAACCGGTGAGTTAGGGTCACCTATTATTTGATTAATAGGATGAGCCTACGTCCACTTAGTTGAGTGCGGGTGTGGAACGTATGATGTTTGAACATTTTCGAGAGAAGCATTTGTCGGTTGATCAGCTACTAGTACTTCTACTTCAGCACTTGGAATTTCCGGAGGAATATCGGTAGTTGGAATTTGTACTCCAGAAGATTCAGATGGTTGCTGAGGAGTAGTTGTAACATTCACTGAAGAACTTGTGTTATGCGTTGAACTTCCCACATTTGTAAGAACAAGTTGTGGTGTAGAATTCACATTTGGTACTGTAGTTTCTTGAACAGGAGATGAAACATCAATCGTTATTGATTGATTTGCATCTGTATCAGAAGTAGGAACAACAACGGAAATTGTTATAGATACTGGTTCATTCCAGTTAAGAACATTAGAAGATTTGTTAGTACCAAAGTATTCATTATAAAAATCATTAAACAAATAATCAAGATCAGTTAATTGATATTTAGAAGTTGAAGGTTGATCCTGATTCGGTTTTGGAACAGGTTCTGAACTGTATTGTTCAGAAGCTAAAATTCCAGTTATTACGGGTTCTGAACTGTTGTGATCAAAAGCCATCTCGTTATGCTCATCAAATTTGACATTAACACTCTCAATGACTATTCTGGACTGCTGCAGGTAGATTCGATATGAAGCCGTGGAGAAAGAATATCCGACGAAGATTCCATCAACTGCTTTCAGACTGAACTTGTTACGATTCTCCTTGTCGTTCAATATAAAACATTTGCAACCAAAGACTCGAAGATGCTTTAAGGTTGGCTTCCGGTTTTTCATTACCTCATACGGAGTCTTACTAAACCGACGATGAATGACTGAACGATTCTGAGTGTAACATGCAGTTGCGACAGCCTCAACCCAAAGGAATAATGGTAGGTTCGAGTAAGCCAACATAGTTCTAGCGGATTCGACTAACGTGCGGTTACGTCTTTCCACAACACCATTCTGTTCAGGAGTTCTGGCCGCAGAAAATTGCTGAATAATCCCGTTTGATTCATAGAAATCTCCCAAGACTATGTTTTTGAATTATGTGCCATTATCCGAACGAACGATTTTAACTAATATTTGCATGTTGTTCTGAGCTGACTTTATGACGTTGATCAGATTTTCTGGAGTTTCATCCTTTGAACGAAGAAACTTAACCCACGTATAGCGTGAAAAATCATCAACAATCACTAGTATGTATTTTCTACCACTAATAATTTCCGTCCTCATTGGTCCGAACAAATCTACATGAATTAGCTCAAGTACGCTCTTTGTTGTAGGTTCAGGTTTTGGTTTATGAGGAACCCTCTTCATCTTACCTTTCTCGCAAGCATCACATAGATTCTCAACATTGAACTTCATAACTGGAAGACCCCGAACTAGATAGCCTAACACGAGTTTCTGAATATAACGAAAATTTAGATGTGACAAGCGTCGGTGCCATAACCAGCTTTGTTGTTCTGAAGCCTTTGACAGGAGACACACTTCATTTTCTGGTTTAAGTGAAGACAGGTTGATTGTGTAAATATTGGACATTCGTATGCCAACAAGAAGTTCTTTCCCTTCATCAGTCTTGACACAGCATCTTGTTGCGTTGAAACTCACCTCCAAATCTTTGTCACAAAATTGTCCTATACTGAATAAATTGTGTCCCAGTCCTTCAACGTAGCTAACCTTCTTAATTGTAAGGTTATCTTGGACTATATCTCCATATCCTTTGATTGGTGCAAACTGATTATTTCCGAATCTCACAAGGCCAAGATCTTTTTCAACTAAGTTTGATAACATATCTCGTTGGCCCGTCATATGTTTCGAACATCCGGAATCTAAGTACCATAACTTACTTTTCTGCAATCAACCATATTAAACGTTTTTAGGTACCCATTTAAAGATGGGTCCTTTTTGGTTAGTTGCTTGAGATCCCTTCTTGGAAATTGGTGATCTCTTTTTCTTTGTGAAAATAGGATATTGTTTATATGCAAATGGAACAGAATATGAGTTGTACCAACAACAATAACCAGGTATAGCAAACATACTATTTCGACCACAAACAGAACAAAAACATTCGTCATTTGCAAAATTCAACAATTGGTCATTAGAGTAACGCTTGTAAGGTGTTACAAGAGCTCGTTTATTACTAGTACCAAATTGTTTATTCTTTGAAAAACTATTGTTTTTAACATCTGTTTGGTCGTCGGAGTCTGTGTTTGCTTTACCCGCCATTCTTTCCTTTCGTTTCTTCGCATTCACAGAACTATCTGAAAAACCAGAAAATTTAGAGTTAGAATCTTTAGAACAATGAGAAGTGTTTTTCTTTGAGTTTTTGTTCTTCTTCTTTTTAACAAGGGGTTTGTCAGAATTATTTTCTTTCTTTGAGTTTGAAGACTCTCCCTTGCAAAAAGTACGTGGTAATTTTTCATTTGTAAAGTTAAAATCAGTATGGTCTGGAAGCTTCTTTGAGAAATCAAACACACAAGCCTTCCATTTATCATTAACCGTAGACTTTGAGTTTTATTTAGAGACTGGATCAGAATGAAAATCGTCACAATCAGAATCTGAGTCGGCATTGTGGACTTCAAAATCCTTTTTAGAAAATGATGAATATTCAAGAACACACCACGTTTGAAAAGCAAATTCTTTTCTCTCTTTAGCCAAAGAATTTTCCAATTCATTTATGTCTTGAGAAAGATCATTTATTTTATCCTCAAAAGATTGTCTTTCACTTTCAAAAATGACTTTCTCGTTCTCGAATTGTTCACGCTCAAGGTGTAAAGCACTTTCCAATGTCTTTACATTTTGAGAAAGTTCATCAATCTTTTCTTCGATAAATTTGCTTTCTTTTATAAAATTTGCTTTCTCGCTTTCGAACTGATTATGCTCAGAGAGTAAGAGTTTCTCAAAATCCGATACTTTCTTTAAAAGTTGGAAACACTTTTGATTAACTTTTTGTTTTTCTTCAAATGCAATCTTGAAAGAGTCCGAGAACTTTTTAATCAAAGATCTTTCATAAACAGTTTCTCCTTTTCCAATTCCGTCTTGAAACTTGAAGATAGATCCTTAACTGTTGTCGAGTAAGTAGTTGAAAGAAAATCTTTTTCAAGTTCAAACTTTATCCTTTGCTTCAATAGGTTTTTCGCAGATTCTTCCTTCTAGAACCAAAGGTGGAACATATCTTTTTGCTTTAATAGGTTTTTCGCAATTTGGTTTTGTAGCATATATATCAAAATAGTCATTCGAAAGTTTTCCATGAGAATTCTTTTGATATTATATAGTCTCACGAGTATAACAAAAAGGAAGTTTCATTTTTGTTGTAATTGCTCTTTTAGTGACTTCCTCCTTTTTGATTTCTTCATCATTTGTCCAAGGAATTTCAAATTCAGGCCAATATCTAGCATATCTTAAGCATGTAAAATCATATAATGTTGGCAAAGGTTTGATTGCTTTAGCCAAGTTCTTTGGATTTTCATAACCAAGCCCCCAAAATTTATTAACAAAACTCACAAGTCTTGGTTTATTCAAATGAATTGTTTGATCAGTTTGACCTCTCAAATCCAACTTCTTTTCCAAAACTTCAATTTTATTCAAAAACTCTGTATTTTGAGTGGCGACATTTTTCAATGAAAGTTCACACTCACTATACTTCTCTTTTAATTCTTTGATCTCATTTGAAAACTCTGTATTTTGTTTTGAACAATCATTCAAAGAAACCTCAGTTTCATTATTCTTTTCTTTTAACTCGTTGATTTTCTTTGTTAAGTCAGAAATCTAAGAATCAAAGGATATCTTTTTCCTTCTCAAATTGTTCTTGTTCATCCTTGAGATTTTTAATTTCAACAAATTTCTTTTCTTTCTCAAGATCATTATCAAGAATAATTTGATTTAGAACTTCATTTTGTTTCTTTTCTATTTCAAGTTTAGCTCTTAAACTTTTAACTCCAGGTATCATGTTATCTATTTCACGTAATAAATTAGCCTTTTCATTTTCTGAATCAACTAATTTATTTCGTGTCTCATTTAATTCATTAAGCAAAGCATTTATGTCATGATTATTCGAAGAAGGTATGGGAAAGGAATTTACCTGATCCGAAGTATCCTCATCATCATCTGAATTAAATTCAGCTTGGCACATGTTCGCCTGTTCCTCGTTTTCCGCCTCATCATCAGTTTGGTCTAGCCAGTATTCTTCTTCAACAAGCAATGCTATTCCTTCTTCCTTTTGTTTGGCTAGCAACATTTTGTTCTTATAATAATCGGAATTTCGCACCACTTTCTTTCTACAATCCTTGGCGTAGTGAGCAGGAGTGCCGCAATTATAACACTTCAGAGTCTTAGTAGGTTTCTTATCAACAAATGCCTTTTTACCTTCTCCCTTCTCAACCCTCTTTTCAACATTTTCAAACCGTTTCTCCTCAAATGGTTTCCTCTCAAAGTTGTTGTTTTCAAACTTTCTTGAACCAGAAGTATACCTCAGATTGTGGTTTAATGACGGTGGTTTGTAAAACCTCTTCTGAAAGTGCCTCATGAGTAGAATCATCTCTTGCACTAACTCAGCTCCATCATCATCAACATTCCCTTTATATCCCGTTTCAAACACGCTTGAGTTATCAGTCAAGTAACTACCGGTATACATATCTGCTTTGAGAGCTATTGGTTCAGGAACAACTTCTTTCACCTTCTTCGTATTTCTTTTCTCTTTCTTCTCTATCACTTACTCTTCATCTTGATGAATAGTTTCGAACAGTTCATGCAACGACATCGAAGAAAGTCTAGGATTTTGTTTAATGCATCTTGAAACATTTTTCCATTCCGGTTGTAACACACTTAGAAACTTCACATTCACTTCTATGGACGGTTTGTTTATTTTTTTCTTAATGAGCTCATTCAGTAACGTGATAAATCTGTCATAAGTTTGACTTAAACTCTCATCCTCTTTAGCTCTAAACTCTTCATACCGATTAATACATAAGGTTGTCTTCATTTGGTTTCCAATCTGCGAGCCTTGCTACATATTTTCCATTTTCACCCACATATTGTGTGCATTGTCTTTGAAACTATCGATCTTGTTAAATACCTCATTCGGAATCCCCATTATCACAAATGACCCTGCTTTCTTATCAGCATTGTACCTTGCTCTCTCTTCAACAGTGTATTCAGATAAAGGCTTTTCCTTTTCTGTTCTATCTTCAGTATTTGAAACAGTAACAATATGAGTTACAACTTTCATTGGACCATTCCTTAATGAATCTAGTAGATTAGCTCCGTTTTGTTGTCTTTCCAAGAAATCCTCAAACCTTTCTTTCCATTGCTCATATTCACTTTCGACCAAAATGGCAGGGCGTGACTCGGTTCCCAAAGACAACATAATATCACTTTTCGTCGTTTTGTCTAGTTTACTCGTATGATCTTTAAACAGATAAGCAAATTTGAATAGTAACAAGTTGTCGGGCAACTATGTAATTGGACAAATCAGGTGAGTTGTCGGACAAGGGTTGTACGACAAGTTACAGTGAACAGTAGTAGTCGGATGACTCTTGTACGACTTGGTTGAATGAATAGTAGAAGTCGTATGGGTTTTGTACGACTTGGTTGTATGAACAGTAGAAGTCGTATGGGTTTTGTACGACTTGGTTATGTGAATAGTAACAATCGGACAAACTGTGTACGACAAGGGTAAATGAACAGTAATTGTCGGACAAGCTGTGTACGACTTGTGCAAATGAACAGTAACTGTCGGTCAAGTCTTATATGACTAGAATCAGTGAATAGTCGTAGTCGGACAAGGCTTATACGAATAAATCTGATGAACAATAGTATTCGTACACGTCTTATACGACTAGTATTAGGAACAAATTTCGTACGACAACTTTGAATACCAGTTGTGTACGACAGTTATGAACTTTTGAATATGTGTATCGTACGACAGTTATGAATATATGCAGATCTGAAGTGTACGGCAGTTATGAATGTCGAACCCAAAAACTTTCTAAGTCCCCAAAATCACTCAAATCTTAACCAATTGATCTGAAACTTTGCAGATACCTTTGCGAACACGCTCTGAACACTTTTTGTTCAGATCGTAACACCAAGAACACACTGGAATATCACTTTTCCACCCAAAACAGTAGCCTTTTCGAAAACCCTAAAACTCACTAAAAATCCATCAAATCATGGTTTTTAGATCTGTTTTCTTGCATGAATTTGTCCAGAAACTCAAATCGAACAAATCTGTACCAAAATCCTCAATCAAAACATCGTAAAATCACCAAATCGATCCTAGTCCGAAAATACCTAAAAATGCCCATTTTCTTCAAAACAATTCTTCAAATTTGTTGAATCTACTTGCTCTGATACCACTTGTGATCCCAGAAACATGTAAACAACAACAAAATCAAGTTGCAATCATGTCCTCTCTCATTGATCTTCAAAGTATGATTACACAAGTGTAGAGAGAAAATATGGAAAACCTTGATGTTAAAGTGCAAAGTTCTTACATAAAGAACTAATATAAGCTATTTATACTTAGACTAGATATTTACATTTTAAGTCCCTTTACTTGGATACAATATGTATTTTCAGCACTAACAAAATGACATGCTCAAGAAATTTGATTTAAACTCTACCTCTATCATGAAAACACCAATGGCTACTGGTCGGCTTTTAGACGCTGGATTAGCTAGAAAATCAGTGGATCAGAAGTTATACCGTAGCATGATTGGTTATTTGCGATATATTACGGCGAGTAGACCGGATATAATGTTTGCAACATCTTTTTGTGCTCGTTTCCAAGCAAATCCTAAGGAATCTCATCTTATTGTTGTTAAACGGATCCTTCAGTATCTTAAAGGCACAGGAAATTTGGGCCTTTGGTATCCAAAGGATTCGGGGTTTGACCTAATTGCGTTCACAGATGCAGATCATTCAGGAAATAGATTGGATCGGAAAAGCACATCTGGTGCATGACAATTTTTGGGGGATAAAGTAGTAAGTTGGTCATCAAAGAAGCAGAATTGTGTTTCAACATCTACTGCAGAAGCGGAAAAGCACATCTGGTGCATGCCAAGTTGTTCGCAAGTGCTTTGGATGAAGACTCAACTGAAAGATTGTGGCTATGTCATAAACAAGATCCCAATCTATTGTGACTCAAAGAGTGCAATAGCTATAACGGCAAATCCGGTGCAACATTCCAAGATAAAGCACATCGATGTTAGGTACCATTTTATTAAAGATCATGTGGAAAAAGGAACCATCAAAATGCATTGTGTGCCAACAGAACTAGAGATTGTTGACTTATTCACAAAACCTTTAGATGAAAAACGGTTTAATTTTCTAATCAGCAAACTAGGTATGTTGAACACTTAGGCATATCTTTGATTTCTTTTAACATATTGAGGGGGAACATGTGTACTTTGTTTATTTATATTCTACATTTGAGGGGGAGCAAGTATGTTTAACTGAGATATATCTAACCCATTCAGACTCATGTTCAATGAGTACCAAGTTTTCATCTGATTTTGCAGATTATATCTGACCGTGATTTCACTGACTATGCATTCTTCAAGGGGGAGCAAGATGGTATACGTCTGTAAGTGTATTCTATCTAGTATTTGAAAAAAAAAATGAGAGAGAGGGAAACAAATTTTTTCAAACAAGAGTGTGCTTAAAATGTTTTAATCTGATGAGAGATGTTTGAAAGTTTGATTTTTACTGAAAAAGTTGAAATTTTTTGTGGAAAACACTTGGTTTTCGCATCCCATTGGATACGAAAAGTATAGTTTTCACATCCCTGTGGATACGAGAATGCAGTGTTCGCATTCAATGCAATGCGAAAAGTTTTTCACTTAGTTTTAGTGTGATACGAGAAGTTTTCAATTTGGAACTTATCGCATCCGTGTTCATGCGAAAAGCTCAGATGAACAGTGCCATGTCATTTTTCTGACATGTATTTTTCTACTGTTCTCATCCGTGTTCAATTTGGGGTCCTCTCAAATCATGCATGTGTCATTTTTTTAGTATAAATACATTTTTGAAATATTCAGTTCCCACTTCTTTCACTTGCAAACATTGTACGAGGTTTCTTTGGTGCTACTGTTCATCTTCTTCATTTCGACTTTCAAACTTTGAATCTCTCCAATCAGGTAACCATTTGCATTGATTCTTGTATCATTGAACTCGATTTTATGTTTTGAATGTGATTATCCATTAATATTTGTTGATTTCTCTCATCCGGTATGTCTATTTGATGAAAAATCAATCGTGCAATTGTTCATCTTCTAGAAATCGATTTCATCAATTTAGACTTTGCTTGTGATGATTGTGTGATAATCCATGTTCAATTACAAGTTTCCAATCACTCTGTGTGTGTCATTCACATTATTTCAATATTAATCTGGGATTTTGTTTTAGTTTTATGTTCATTTTATGTTCAGTGTTCGAATATGTGGTTTCAGGGTTTTAATGTCAGAACTTGATGTTGATTCTTATTGGGTTATTGTTTTCGAACAAATCTGTGTTGGTTTTTGTGCTTAAAAAACTTGGTTTGTATCGAATTTGGATATGGGTTCACATGGACTGGCGAAAAGTTCATGTGCTTGAGTCATGCGAAAAGTTTTTGGTTAAAACTTTTGTTTAAGTCTACTTTTCATATCAATCTAGTACGAAACGTTTTGTGGGTTACTGTAACACCCCGAAAATTGGAGAACCAAAGATTGGGCCACGGACGTCCGCGAGGGTTATGCCAGACGTCCACGAGGTGCGGAAGCCCGCGGGTCGTCCGCGGAAGCAACATAGCTTTTTAAGGGATTTTGGTTCGGCTCCGCAAAGTGCTATGCGGACGTCCGCGACCTGTCTGATGGAATGACTTGAGTGTTTTAAACCCTTTCTTCCTCCTCTCTCCTCATTTTACTCTCAAACCCTAAAACACTCTCCCTCTCCCTCTCCCAGCCGTTTTCTCTCAAGAATACAAACCCCTCTCCTCTTCTTCCTCATTTCTTCACCAAACTTAACCCACTTTTCACCATTGTTGAAGATATGGAAGCTTGAAGCCTTTGTGGATGATTAGAAGCTTATGTTTGGGGATTCATGTGATAAAGGGAACATTTCTCTACCCAAATGTTAGATTGTTGTTGATTTCACCTTCTTTCTAAGTTGGGGTATTGTTGGATGATTTTGGTGCTGATTGGTTGAGATAATCTTTACCTTCTTCATTTACGAAGATTAGGGTTTTGTTATGATGGGATTTTGGATGATAAATGTTGGGGAACGTTGGTATATGATTGATAGGGTTATTGATGGTTGGAAAACTATGGATTTAGGTTTTTGGAGGTTTTGGCTTGAGGATTCATGTGCATCAAAGGAGCACACGTTTGGGGAAAAATCTAGATTTAGCTTAAATCTAGCAAAGGTGAGTTCAAGTTACTTTGTGAAAACTTTGTGCATGCCAAAATGTTATTTTCCAACTAATTATGTGTTTTACATGAAAATTATAAATGTTTAGTTAATTGATGGGTTTTAACCTTTGAAATATTTATGGTTGTAAATATGGTAAAACACTTACATTTGGAATTTTGGAAAATGTGATGGATAAATCATACATGAAAATGAGTTGTTGATTTATGTGATAAATGGAGTCTATTTGTTATGAAAATGCATTTTTGGAGATTTTGGAAATACGCATATAGTACATCATGAGATGTTTTGAAAATGTAAAGGTGTGAGTCCTTTGGAAATGCGGGTTTTCCTGACCCAAGGTTTTATTTCGGGTTTTCATGGATTTGAAGTATTTACTGCAAAAAGGTGTGTGTTGCTATATTCAATGTTGTTTTATGACTTTTATGAACCATCTTTTGAGTCAGTTGAGCTTGTGGCTCGGTATTGGATTTTATTAAGTCTTGGGGACCTTTGTCCAGTTTTGATAACTCAAAGTTGAGTTTTGATCATGATTTATGTTATTGGGGAATTGCATGTTTTGTATGCATTTGTTTATTCATTTGGGGTCGTGTAATATTTAGACCTTGTTAGCCATGGATCCATAGGCATTTGAGTTTCCCCTTAGTCTCGCGAGCAATAGATCTGGAGTGATTGAGCTCATTTTGGCAATAGATCTAGAGTGATTGAGCCCAGTTTACGAGACGTTAGTTTCTTTTGTAGCACGGAATAGGCATCGGGTTCCATGATAAGTAAGGTGTGGACCTAGATGGTCGGGCGTCGTCTCATGGGCAGTAAGGTGTAATTCCATATATGTGCTTAGCACGGGATAAGCATCGGGATCCATGATAAGTAAGGCGTGGACCGGAATGGTCGGGCGTCGTCTCATGGGCAGTAAGGTGTAATCCCTAATGTTCTGTTGTGGATTTGGTGACCCGATGTATACACCTGGGGTGGTTGAAGTTGGGGGCTCCCTAGTCTCGAGGGCAATAGATCTGGAGTGATTGAGCTCAGTTTTGCGAGAGTAATCCACGTCGGTGTTTTTATAGCATAGTAGGTGACCCACTTTAGTGTTCCGTCACGTGCAATGTATACGGGTCTCCCCCGTCACCGAAAGGTGTTGTTTTGGGTATTTGTGTTTATCCATGTTTTCGGTGACGTATCATATTTATGAGATTTATTTTCCACGTTATATGAGTTGTGGATTATGTTTCATCCATGTTTGGGATGTTTTAGATTAATAGCGAATATTTCTGAATTTAATCGCTTTGAGTATTAAATGCTATTACACCATTCACGCTGATTTTGGAAATGAGCATATTTTGGGAAATCATGTCACCTTAAATATTTTAGTATGGGAATGGTGTGGGTTGGAAAATGGGTGATTTGCATTTAAAGTAAACTCTTTTGAAATCATGACTAAAACTACATTTCTCCCGATTTATGAATTTATATAGTCATGATAAAACGCTTGAACTCACTAGGCGTTAGCCTAACCCTTTTTATTTGTCGGCATGTGCAACAGGCTCAGGTTGGGATTAGCTTTAGCTACAATGTGAAGTGACGAGTGCTAGTAGAGTGCACGAGAGATGATTTTGATTTAGCGAATCTTCCGCATTTATTCGGGACTAGCAACTTGTGTTGTATTAAGTAACGCCCATCTTAAGTTTTAGTTGTGGATATTTCAATGTTTAAATTCTGAGGTATTTAAAGGAATGAATTGTAGAAATGATTTTATCTACTTTTGGTTATTTTATCGAAATTAAAGTTAGTTGCTCGTTCCAAATTCGAGGGTGTTACAAGTTGGTATCAGAGCATAAGTTTGAGAGAATTAGGTGTTGATTTTGAATACGTAGACTCAAACTAGCGATCTTTAAGTGAGGGAAAGTGAAATTGCACTATTAGACACGTTAAGATAGGATGTTTTGAGGTTGATAGAGTCGCTAGAAACGAGAATCACATCGAGAGTAGCAAGGATAAGCATGTACGGTACATTCATAATTGCACCTGGCCAGTGTCATGGTGAACCTACTCGTTACATGTGCTTACTTGAAATACTTTAATGTGATGACCGTTGGGGGTAGTAAAGTAGTTTCTAAGCGAATTGTTATTGGAAAAGATTGACGATTTTAGTATTAGTCACTTGGGGTGACAATAAGCATGATAATTGCTTTAAGTGGACCGTTTCGGGTCAAAATTTGATGGTTGGATTAGAACCATGGACTTATTGAAACGACTTTGATTCGAGGAAGAATCGTAAGGATAATCAATGTAATTCCCAACTTTACCTTAAGCGGTTTGAACATCCGGATGACGGTAGTGTGATTGGAGTGATTTGGAGGAGCATGGGTTGAGATGTTGAGTGCCAACTAAATTCATGCACATAACTTATTTTGAAATAAATTGTGACAGTTATTTCTTGTGCTTTGAATCCTCTTGTGGATTGAGTTACAAAATCTCAGAAAAATGGTTAACACACACAAAAGCTTTTAAGTCATGGTTTTGAACGTGCATGAAAGTTGTTTTATTGCGAGGAGTTACAAACTCTGTCAGGACTTGCTTTGTTTTGTCGTTGACCAACGTTACTTTCGGATACATTGGTATCCATATTTTCATGATGTTTAAGATATTGAACAAGTAACTACGGCTTATGAGTTTAACATTGGATCTCCTCCACATATGTTAAAGTTTGGACGGAAAGTTATCTTCCATTATGTCTATGTTGAGTTTTATTGGAAAATTTATTTAATGGAAGTTTTATCGAAAGTGTTGTTTAAATGGTATTACAACAAAAGGGAATTTTGGGAGTTTTGGCATTTTGGCCATGGTTTTGCGTTATGCAATTTGGTTGTTGGAAGCAAAAGGTTTGGCACCACTTGGTTGAGTTGAGGCAATTGAGCCTGTGGAGTTTTACGGAGTTTCGTTTTTACGATGTGTGTGTCGTGTGAGTGCCATTTTGCAAGATGCATACTTTCGTTATTGCGTGTGTTAATTTTGGATTATAATGAGCATTTTGTCTCGTTCGGGTTTTATTGATAAGTGCTATTTATGTCATAAGGCGACCAAACGGAATACTTTTGGAACTTTGATGTCGCGTGAGTTCTCTTTCAAAGATTGTGTTAGCACTTTTGTTGCAATTTATTTAATTGTACGAGTTGATTTATACATGGCATAGGTAATGCATTAAAGAATATGCAGGTTGTATTTCTGAACAAATTGCTTTATGTGCTTCCGACTAGTCGACTATTTTAAGGTCCTTTCACACAAATGCATGGTATTGATCTAGGGATATGCATGACTTGGTAACCACGAACCCTCAACACTTTAGTAAATGAATTGTGGTGGAAATGTCTCATTAATTGTTGTATGAATGAGGGTCATTTGGTCAAAATATGTTTTGATGTTGTGTGACTAATGCGAGGATTACGCTACGGGACATTTTGAAACATGAATATGTGAGTCGTTAAACTTCCGTCAACTTTGACTTGATGAACATTTTGGAAAGTTGTAAACCTTTTGATTTTGGAGAAAATGGGTATTTTGAGTATCCTAACGGGTAAGTTTGAAACATTGTCATTTCAACGTTTTGTATTGCGAGTGCAAAATTTTGGTGTAAATGCTCCGTGATGGAGATTTTGGAAAATTATTTGTCCTAACCTAGGGTGCGTGGGATTGCTTAAAAATTTTGGAACGTTAATATGCACCGTTTGTATGCGTCAACATTCGAAGTCGATTTAAACTCTTTTGGTGTCAATCGATTACAAACACTTATTTTCCTATGTTTTGGGAAGACCCTTTAATGCGTGGGTATAGTCAAAAGTGTTTAACTCTCATGCCATTATATGACTGGGTGAGGAAATTTTGAATACTGGTTTAAAGAATTTCGTCTTTTGAAAACCTTGTTATGAACGATTTGATACATGTAATTCCTTTTCAAGAAAACCTACTAGAGAGTGTTACAAGCTTGCCTGCTTATTGCAAATTTGAAATTCCCTCTTGGCGTTTTAGTCAACATCTTTGAATGATGAGAACGTATTGAGTTTGTCTTTAAACTTGGATTTGACGCAAATCATTTATGGATTTGACGAGTGCGTACTCTAGCGGTAAAATTCTGTTTCGTGCTATACATGAGTTAAAAAGGAAATTTTTGGAATCGGGTGACATTCAAACCCTTTTGAGGCACGTATAGACCTTTTGGTCGCACACTATTTAAGGTGGGAAATTACCTTACGTGCATGACATAGATCAATACATGCTAGAACCGTATCGGTTCCTTTCAGAGAAGTTGTATGTTGTGCTTTCACGCTTTGTTAACGATATAAATTTTGGTGAAATGGTTTTCGAGATGATTTTCATATGTGGGACAAGTGTGTCCGTTTTTACGCAACTACCTAACTGATAGTAGTAGTTTTTATGCGTATGATTAATTTGATGCGAAAACCTTTATGTTAAAAGTTTCTATAAACGTTTTCGATTGGCATATTTGTTAAATATTTCCCTTGAGAAACCTTGAACTCATGGGAACTTTGGAAAGGTTAAGTAACCCAGTTAAGAGTAAGTGTGTGTAACACTTTGACGGTGGAAGGTTGAGTATTCCACGCGTGATAGTACTGTAGGCCGAGTGGTATCGGTTGTGGGGATGATGCAATTTTTTAACTAAAGATTTTGATTCGCGGTATCTTATATTGAGGTTGGTGGTAACCGCCTTGTTGGCAACCTTGTTTCGGGTCTTGGCCAATTTTCACATAAGGGACGAGTAGTACCCTGTAGGAACCATATTAATAACCTTGATTTTGTAAGGGTGCTCGACGAGTGAAACTCGGGTGTTGAGTCTGTTGTGATTCAAAGCTTGGTGGTATGACTAGGTGTCAATTTTGATTCCAAGGTCGAGAATCGATAGTGTAATCGGGGGATTGTAGTCCGATTTTAAATGAATGATGGTAATGGTTGTAGTAATCTTAAGATGCTCATTTGTGATACGAGGATTTAGGGAAATGGCTTTCCTTGTGTGGTAAGAGAAGCTGTCGATTTGATGATTGATAATTGGACACATCCTTGGGATGGTGTAGTTGATGAGTCAGTGATGACCGTTTGTGTTAAAATGGATGGAATCCGTTGAGCGTAAATACTAGTTCAGTAGCGGGATCATTTAGGGATTCTGAAGTTTTGGATGATGGTTAGTAGCGATTAAACGTTGGGTTGGTTTGGAGAGGAAATTTAAGAACATGTGAATGTGGAACGATTGGGAAGTTCGAATCTGTCGGTTGGAAAGTATGGATCACTTAAGGTTGGGAGACAATTTATGTCTAGTGGTCGAAAGCCACTCTAGCAATTAATCCATCAATTGGATGTTGGTGTTTTATGTCTAAACCGGGAAATGTTATGAGTAATATCAAGAAGCCGTTATGGACTATTCGGTAAGAGATAAATTTGAACCTAGTGGTAACCGAGGGAAATTAGAATGTGTGGGGCGCGGTGGCCATTGATTGTGTGAGAACTAGATTTCGAAGACGAAATCTCTTTAAGGTTGGGAGGATTGTAACACCCAAAAAATTGGAGAACCAAAGATTGGGCCACGGATGTCCACGAAGGTCATGCCGGACGCCCGCGAGGTGCGGAAGCCCGCGGGTCGTCCGCGGAAGCAACATATCTTTTTAAGGGATTTTGGTTAGGCCAAGGCCGGACGTCCGCGAAGTGCTATGCGGACGTCCGCGACCTGTCTGATGGAATGACTTGATTGTTTTAAACCCTTTCTTCCTCCTCTCTCCTCATTTTACTCTCAAACCCTAAAACACTCTCCCTCTCCCTCTCTCAGTCGTTTTCTCTCAAGAATACAAACCCCTCTCCTCTTTTTCCTCATTTCTTCACCAAACTTAACCCACTTTTCACCATTGTTGAAGATATGGAAGCTTGGAGCCTTTGTGGATGATTAGAAGCTTATGTTTGGGGATTCATGTAATAAAGGTAACATTTCTATACCCAGATGCTAGATTGTTGTTGATTTCACCTTCTTTCCAAGTTAGGGTATTGTTGGATGATTTTGGTGATGATTGGTTGAGATAATCTTTACCTTCTTCTTTTATGAAGATTAGGGTTTTGTTATGATGGGATTTTGGATGATAAATGTTGGGGAACGTTGGTATATGATTGATAGGGTTATTGATGGTTGGAAAATTATGGATCTAGGTTTTTGGAGGTTTTGACTTGAGGATTCATGTGCATCAAAGGAGCACACGTTTGGGGAAAATCTAGATTTAGCTTAAATCTAGCAAAGATGAGTTCAAGTTACTTTGTGAAAACTTTGTACATGCCAAAATGTTATTTCCAAGTAATTATGTGTTTTACATGAAAATTATCAATGTTGAGTTAATTAATGGATTTTAACCTTTAAAGTATTTATGGCTGTAAATATGGTAAAACACTTACATTTGGAATTTTGGAAAAATGTGATGGATAAATCATACATGAAAATGAGTTGTTGATTTATGTGATAAATGGAATCTATTTGTTATGAAAATGCATTTTTGGAGATTTTGGAAATATGCATATAGTACATCATGAGATGTTTTGAAAATGTAAAGGTGTGAGTCCTTTGGAAATGAGGGTTTTCCCGACCCAAGGTTTTATTTCGGGTTTTCATGGATTTGAAGTATTTACTGGCAAAAGGTGTGTGTTGCTATATTCAATGTTGTTTTATGACTTTTATGAACCATCTTTTGAATCAGTTGAGCTTGTGGCTCGGTATTGGATTTTATTAAGTCTTGGGGACCTTTGTCCAGTTTTGATAGCTCAAAGTTGAGTTTTGATCATGATTTATGTTATTGGGGAATTGCATGTTTTGTATGCATTTGTTTATTCATTTGGGATCGTGTAATATTTAGACCTTGTTAGCCATGGATCCATAGGCATTTGAGTTTCCCCTTAGTCTCGCGAGCAATAGATCTGGAGTGATTGAACTCATTTTGGCAATAGATCTGTAGTGATTGAGCCCAGTTTACGAGACGTTAGTTTCTTTTGTAGCACGGAATAGGCATCGGGTTCCATGATAAGTAAGACGTGGACCTAGATGGTCGGGCGTCGTCTCATGGGCAGTAAGGTGTAATTCCATATATGTGCTTAGCACGGGATAGGAATCGGGATCCATGATAAGTAAGGCGTGGACCGGAATGGTCAGGCATCGTCTCATGGGCAGTAAGGTGTATTCCCTAATGTGCTGTTGTGGATTTGGTAACCCGATGTATAGACCTGGGGTGGTTGAAGTTGGGAGCTCCCTAGTCTCGAGGGCAATAGATCTGGAGTGATTGAGCTCAGTTTTACGAGAGTAATCCACGTGGGTGTTTTTATTGCATAGTAGGTGACCCACTTTAGTGTTCCGTCACGTGCAATGTATATAGGTCTTCCCCGTCACTGAAAGGTGTTGTTTTGGGTATTTGTGTTTATCCATGTTTTCGGTGACGTATCATATTTATGAGATTGCCTTTCCACGTTATATGAGTTGTGGATTATGTTTGATCCATGTTTGGGATGTTTTGGATTAATAGCGAATATTTATGAATTTAATCGCTTTGAGTATTAAATGCTATTACACCATTCACGCTGATTTTGGAAATGAGCATATTTTGGGAAATCATGTCATATTAAAGATTTCAGTATGGGAATTGTGTGAGTTGGAAAATGGGTGATTTGCATTTAAAGTCAACTCTTTTGAAATCATGACTAAAACTACATTTCTCCCGATTTATGAATTTATATAGTCATGATAAAACGCTTGAATTCACTAGGCGTTAGCCTAACCTTTTTTATTTATCGACATGTGCAACAAGCTCAGGTTGGGAATAGCTTTAGCTACACTGTGAAGTGACGAGTGCTAGTAGAGTGCACGAGAGATGATTTTGATTTAGCGAATCTTCCGCATTTATTCGGGACTAGCAACTTGTGTTGTATTAAGTAACGTCCGTCTTAAGTTTTAGTTGTGGATATTTCAATGTTTAAATTCTGAGGTATTTAAAGGAATGAATTGTAGAAATGATTTTATCTACTTTTGGTTATTTTATCGAAATTAAAGTTAGTTGCTCGTTCCAAATTCGAGGGTGTTACAGTTACATACGAAAAGTTTCAAAGCATGCGAAAAGTTTTTTAATCTGAAATATTATCCAAGTTTGGAGTTCGCATCTTCTTGTTGCGAAAAGTCAGGAGTTCGCATTCTTCTTTTGTGAAAACTCCATTGTTCGCATCTTCTTCATGCGAACAGTCTACTATTCGCATCCGTCTTCATGCGAGAAGTCCAGAATTCGCATCCTTTTACATGCGAATTCTTTGACCTGTTTCATGCTTGATGCGAAAAGTTTGAGTCTTGATTTGATTTTTCTTTGTGATGCGAATTCCATACTTAGAAAATTTTCAGAAATTTTTTCCAAAAGTGATTTTTGCCAAAATTAACTGTTTCAAAACTGTATTTTCAAAACAATAGTTCACATGGCTGAAACTCAAGAGCAACAAAGTATGGTGCAAGGTTTTGGTGAAAATGTACCAATCATTCCCGAAGCAACACCCGAAATACCACTTCCATCAACACGATCTGTACACCCATCTTACACCGGAGGAAACGCAGATCATGCCGTCATACATCCTACTAAGTATGTTGAAATCAAGTTCAACAATCATCATGTGGAATTTGATCATATCAGTATCCATCCGGTGGTCAAAGAAGTTATGAGAAATCATCCCTTGGCATATGCATTGACTCACACAGTCAATGTACCTATGCGTTATCTTCAACAAGCCTGGAAGACCATTACACTTACCATGGAGAACAGAAGGCCAATTTTTCAGATCCAGATTGATGAGTTCATTACCAAGTTAGACTACCACAGAATGAGGCTAGTGCTGAAGCTACCTGGGCCTAACTCCAGACCTGGAAAAACAACATTTGATTCTTATCCGTCTGAAGCAAAGGCCTTTGAAGGAATTAGATCAATGGGATACACCGGAGAATTGAACCAAGTCAAAGATTTCTACAAAGGGAATCTACCACCTACATATTATGCTATCTTTTCCGTAATCAACAGGTGCTTGACCTCTAAGCACTCCGGCACAGATAATGCAAGTATTGGGCTTCTGAAGTTATTTCATGCGGTAGTGTATGATCTACATGTAGATTATGCAGCTATCTTCTGGCATGAGCTTCAAGAGAACGTAGATGACACGCAGAAACATAAAGGCAAACCATATGTGCCTTACATGAGATTTTTGCAGCTTATTGTTCACAACATGATGAGGTCTAACAGGGATATTCCAAGAAGATTGAATCATCCATCTGTACCAGTAAAGACTATGCGGTATCTACAAAAGCAAAAGTAGACCTTCAATTATGAGATGTCGTTACCAGAAGGTTTCCTCAGATACGCAAATCAGGATGTTGAGTGTATAGTTGAATATCGAGAGTCTATAGTCCAGCCAGAACCGGAGGGACCTACCCAGGACTCAACCCCTAGGCAAGCGGTGTCTGTAAGGGTTCAGCGAGCACGGGCTCCTGAACGAGGAGAGCAGCGGGAAAATACCAAGAGGGGAATTGGTGGGGTTCAGACATCTGTACCTGAAGACACATGGTTATCGTTCGAGGACACACATTTGGATAACTGTGTGGTTCAATCTGACGAAGCTCTTTTTCCACCACACATTGGTAGAGCTTCGACCAGAATCACTGAATCTTCTAGTGATGGTACAGAGTCTGAAAATGCGTCTGATTCCGCGGAGGAACAAGAAGTTGGTGATAATGACGATGATGATCAACATGGTGGAAATGATGATAATATTTTTGGTGATGTGTCACAGTTTCTACATTTCACAAGTATGACAACTTCTGTGGCTCATCTTGACGATATAAATGTTGATGATCTACTACAAATGACACATCTTGATTCGGATACAGTGTCAAGCGTTATTGAAACTGTTGTGGGAGAAATAAGGAGAACTGAGGGAGTATTAGTTGAAAATATAAGTGAGTCTGCGAGAGAAATTGAAGAAACAAATATGGAGAGTGTGAGTGATACCTTAACCTACTATACCAGAAGGGAAGCCACATCTACCACCAGATCTCATGTGTTTGGATCAGGTGTTGAAAAAGACGTTAGTAGCCCACTAACGCACTTGCATACCCAAGCCAGCCATTCAGTTTCTTCTCAACAACAAATTGTCTCAATTTCTCACGGGGATCAAGCACAACGTCTATCCTTCTCTCATTCGGAGAGTTTGGGTATTGAAATAGAGAGAGATCCTCCCCAGTCCTCGACCTTCATTCCTGTACAGTCATTGAGTTTAGATCCAATTGCTACATTATTGAGTTCTTTGTCAAGGACACTATCGTTTTTGTTACATCTGATGGGAGTCTTAGTGCCACATCCAGAACACTCGGAGTAATTCCTTCTATAGGATTACAAGGACAGAGTGGAAGTCCTACCAGTGCTATCATCACGCCAACACTAAACGTAGGCCACACGGTTGATTCAACCGCTGTGTCAACGGGTAACCTAAGTGGTCCCGGTGGTGAATTACCCGTCTTTTTGACAAGGAAAGATCTTGACGGCGCCTTAAAAGCTGTTGAGGAAAGCTTGATCAAGGTGATACAAGGAGTGAAATATTTGATGAAAGGCAATGGCCCGATGATTGAGAATGAGCCTGAATTACCTACACCTCCACCTCTAGTTGTACAAACACCACAAACTCAGCATGATCCATCCATAGATGAACTGGAAGACATGCTACATTCTAAGCTTCTCTCTATAAGCCCAGATGATCCACAAAACAAAACCCTTTATCCTTACTTGAAATTTTCAGCCAAGACCTCAACCACCTCCACCTACTCCTACTTTTGTGACTTCTTCAGAGTTCAATACCTTCAAATAAGAGGTACTTAACGGTTTAAGTGATATGAAAAAGGTAATGGATGAATTGTCAAAGCAGGTTGCAATTCTGAATCAGAGTTGTAAGAAACAAGCTCAAGGAGTTAAAAGAAGGCATGATCAGGATCCTGATGATCATGAGGGGGAGATGAGTAAGAAACGGAGAATTGATTCTGAGACTCCAAGTTTGGGTAAGACTACGTCTACTACTGAAGTTATCAATATGTTTGAATCTGGTGCTATGGGTGAAGAAAGTGGGAAGCAAACAGTCTTGTATGTGGATCCAGATGTTGAACCGACGAATGAATAGCCTGAGGTGAATGGGTAGAAAATAAGGGAGGTAGTGGATATGTTTGTTGAAGTGGTGGATGTCAGTTCAGATGATGAAGCTGATGGGAATGAAAATGAATATGACAAGTATTGGAGGATTAAGGAAGAGTCAGAAAATGTGCTGATGATTACAGATGGATTGATTGAGCAAGAGGTGTTAGCTTCAATCTTCCTAATCATAGAAGTATTTAGAAGTAGTGAAAAATAGGCTAAGTAACGAAAGCCTCTTAAAGAGGCTCTGCCGACATTACTGAGAAATCAAGGTCAAGAAGCTACAGAAGCAGCAGAGGCTTCCTACAGAACCTCTGCTGTACTCAAAGAAGACCCAAGACTCGGAAACAAAGGTGAAGACTGCTCCACAGAGGACCAGACCACAGAACCTCTGTAACTCATTACAGAGCCTCTGTGGTCCTCACTGAAAGACGAAGATATTTATAATATCTTGCTACTGTTACATGACCCGTTCATCAACTTGCATGGTAGCATGCCCTGTCCAACGTCGACGTGTCAAACTCTGATTGGACTCAGTAGGGCTTAGTACATATTAGACGTCTGCTGCATTAAATGCAATACAGCACGTCTGACTGTTCATGCCATCCTTGCAACTGTTCACGACATCCGTTCTACTATTCATACGTACCTTTTGAATAGTAGCATATGCTTTATGGTCCCCTTTAGAGTAGTATATAAGGAAGACTCATGTGGAGTTCTTCCTTACACACAAAAACACACAATACACCACTTCAATCGAACATCAAGAACACAAAAGCTTATTCACCTTAAAAGTCATATCTGTTTTAAAGCTTTTCTTACTCACGGTTTATAAACCTGTTCTTGATATATATATTCAGTAAACTTTGAGATATAATATTCTGTTCACTGCTTATTTATATTTTGTTCTAAATCTATCAAACTTATATGTTAGTTCTTTAAATACGCTTCCGCATCAAACATTAACTTGAACTAATAGATCTGATAATCTTGTTTAAAGCAAAACGGGAACCAACAATTGGTATCAGAGCAAAGCTTGATTTTCAATATCAAGTGATCCTCGTTTTACAACTTTTATTTGATAGATTATTTTCTTTCTCTTCATCACCATATTTCTAGATATTAGTTATACCCAGAAAACCTTCCAGGTCTTCATACTTAGAAATCCTCCATCAGATTATCCTTTCCTCAAAATGACAAATACAAATAACTTTTTCACTGCTGGCTCACTAACCAAACCTCCTACTCTTCTTAGAGATGAGTATCCTCAATGGAAGATAAGAATGGTTCATTTCTTTGAGGGTACTGAAAAAACTCTCAAACAATATCTTTACAATCTTCCTCCAGTTCCGATGATAACTATGCCACGTATACCAGCTACTGCTGAATCTGTGAAATCCCTGAACATCAAAAACCTAAGCCAAGAGAAGAATGGTCAAATGAAGATAAGGCAGAAGATGAAGTTGCACAGAAAACAAAGAGAATATTGATCATGGCAATCCCCAACGAACTTTTTCAATCCTTAGATGCATGCGAAACAGCGCACGATCTCTGGAAAGAATTAGAAAGACAGTTGGAAGGGGGTGCTAAAACTCAGAAGAACCGAAGGGCACAATACATAAATGAATATCATGCTTTCAGAGCCTCTGCAACAGAATCTCTGCAAACAACATACGACCGGTTCAACTCTCTCATAAACAAATGCAAAAAGTCTGGTATTCACAGAACCACGGAAGAAAATAACGTCATGTTTCTAAAGAGCCTGAACGATGAGTGGCTTCAGTTGTCTATGTCTTTACAAACAAATCAAGATATAGACTCCTGGACACTCTCTGATCTCTATGGAACACTTGCTGCACAAGAGCCTCAAATAGCTCAAGCTAAAACACTAACCATTGTGCCATACGCATTGGTTAGTAAATCTACAGAGGCTGCAGACAGACCAAGAAATGAGAGATCTACAGAGGAGAAAAAGAAGATGGTAATGGTTGATAGCGAAGAAGACGAGCTGATAGAGGAAGAGATAACTCTTGCGTCATTAGCTAAATCAATGGCTCTATTGACAAGAGAGTTTAGAAATAACCAAAGGAATTCTGGTAGAAGAGATGATGGAAGAAGAGAAGAATCAAGTGACCGACAGAGGTCAGACTACAGAAATGATGACCTACAGAGGTCGAGCGATAGAAGCTACAGAGTAAATGATCGACAGAGATCAGATGACAAGGTAGGCCACACACAAGAATGCTACAAATGTGGTAAACTCGGTCATTACGCAAACGAATGCCGAACAGAGAAAGGTGGAGACCTACAGAAGTCTGACGACCGAAATGGAAACATCTCCCAAGGTTGTTTCAACTGCGGCAAGCCAGGTCATTTCGCAAAAGAATGCAGAAGTAGACCAAATCGCCCACAGAAGGACTCAACTTTTTACAAAAAGAAGGCCGAGTATTACGCACAAAAATCTCTAATGGCGAACAAAGGGCATTCTGAGGCAAAAAAATAAGACCTCGAATCAGACTCTACCTCTGATGATGAATTTCCCACAAATGCCCTGTTCTGTGGCATGGCAGAAGTTGACTCCGGCACTGACAATGAGGTATCCATTTCAAACTCTACCTCAAATACTAATTCTGTAGATGATGATTTATTTAAACTTAACATTGAACTGAAAGATATAATTGAAAGCATTCAGAAAAAGCTGACCTTTAATGAGAGAGAAGTAAGGCTTCTCACTCAAGAAAAAGCCAAAATCTTTGAAGAAAAAGAAAAAGTCGAAAAATATTGGAGCAAAAATATAGATCCTTTAAAAAGGCAAATTTCTGATTTAACCTATGCTTTAAAAATCAAAACAAAAGAACTTTCAGTTTCAAGAAGTGAAACTACAGACATAAGAGCTCTCAAAGAATACTTTCAAAAAGAAAGAGAGGTACTTTGGCAAGATTTTTTGAGAAGAGAAGTTTTACTTAAAAACTATAAAGATGCACAGAAGGGGTATGAAAAGGTAAACTCTCAAATAGCAAGACGAGGTATAGGGTACAGTGATATTACCTTAGGAGTTGAAAATAAACGACTAAAACCTCTGTCCTCTCTATTTGTTTTGGGAAAAACTAACAAACCAAACTTTCCAAACTTACTCTCTGTAAGTAAAAGGGTTAAAATCTCTGCAGAACCTCACTTGAGGAAACATACGAAGATGATCAATGTGTGGTTTGAAAACACAGATTCATCATCTTCAACCTCTGTCAATAGAGGAATCAAACCAAAGAAATATCTGAAAACACAAGATCAGATTGGTATCTTTAAGTTTGGTAAACCAGAGACTCAAACACAGGTCGCTTTTGTCTGTATGATAAATGTCGAAAATAAATTGTCAGCAGAAGCTCCTGAGTTTAAACCCATCTTTTCAGAAGAAAAACTTGAAGAATCTATTGAAAAAGAAATTTTGGAAGTTTTGAAATCAAATGTTTTAGAAAATCTTTGTACATCTTCTATAGATCAAAAACTCGCTGAAGAGATCTCGTCAGAAACCTCTGCCATCTATGAAAGTTTTTCTACAGAGGAAGAAAGCTCGTATGATACATGCTCAGAAAATCCAGCCTCTGTCGAAAGAAATGACTCAACCTCTGCATATGAGGACGATTCATCCTCTGACGACTCAGAGACTGATTTCAAATCAGGGATAATTCACTGTGACACAGAGGATGTCAAATTCTCCTCTGAAGTTCTTAACAGAACAATTTCTCCAAAAGAGAAAATCACAGAGATACCTATCCATCCAGATTTTCTCAAAATGTGTATACAAGTCAAAACCTCTACAGAGCTTGAAAATCTGAAAAAGGCCTCTGAAAATCCAAAAAGCTTAAAATTTTCAAAACCTTTAAGGAAAATCAAAGAGAATCCCACTTGGCAACAAAAGGGAAAATGGCCTGAAGCTAACAATTATTTTTCCTCTGTGACAGTGAAGAAAGATGTTCACCACAGAAGAGAGTCACAGAAGGCAGGAACTAAACAAGACTTTTGCAAACAACACTCTAGTATTCATAGATCTTCTTGTAATAGGAAATCTAATGTAAAGAAAGAGTGTAATGTCTCTGTGGCTCAGTTCAAAGAATTCAATGAAAAGTTCAAACAAATCACATCTCATATTCAATACTGTCATTGTTTTGATCTTATGTTTAAATTGAATAAACACTTCTCAAGTCCAGATTGCTTTCTCACCACTGAAATTCGAAAGTCAGACCAAAAGAGAAACAATCTGATTCTTCTACAAAAGATAAAATGTATTTCAAGAATGCTAAGGCAAACTTGAAAAATTCTAACAATATTGGACCCATGTGGATATGGGTACCTAAATCTCTGTGATTGTCTTACAGAAGCAACATGTGCCAATTTGGTATCTTGACTCCGGATGCTCAAGGCACATGACGGGGCAACAAAAGATTACTATCCACATACAAAGAAACACACGATGGTGGATCTGTAACTTTTGGAGACAGCATGAAGGGACACATCAAAGGCTATGGAGTCATACAGAAAGAAAATGTCTCTGTATACAATGTTGCATATGTGAATGGCCTCAAACACAACCTACTAAGCGTAAGTCAACTCTGTGATACAGGATTCGATGTGTTATTCAAAAGAACTTTCTGCTCTCTACAGAGTGAAAACACAGGAATGGAACTTCTGCGAGCTAAAAGAAGAGGTGATCTATACCTAATGAATTTTACTTCAAAATCCAAGGACAAAGTTTGCCTAGTAGCCTGCAAAAGTGAAGAAGCTTGGTTATGGCACAACAGGTTCTGTCACTTAAACTTTCACACCTTGGATAAACTAGTAAAACTCAATCTAGTTAAAGGTTTGCCAAATGTTAAATTCAATAAGGATCATTTGTGTTCGGCCTGTGAAATGGGAAAACACAGAAGGGCTTCCTACAAAGGCAAAACAGACGTGTCTTGCACTAGGCCTCTGTACATGCTTCATGTCGACCTCTGCGGTCCCATTGCCATACAGAGCCTAGGTGGCAAGAAATACATACTTGTCCTAATTGATGAGTATTCACGTTTCACATGGGTTGAATTTGTTAGAAAGAAATCAGATGTTCCAAATGTATTGATAAATCTAATGAAAAGAATCCAAGTTCTTTATGACTGCAGAATACAGAAGTTAAGAAGTGACAACGGCACAGAATTTAAAAACTGTGTCATTGAAGCATATCTTTCTACAGAAGGAATATCACATAACTTCTCTGCCGCTCGCACTCCACAACAGAACGGTGTTGTCGAAAGAAAGAATCGAGCACTTGTAGAATCCGCAAGAACTATGCTGTCAGCATGCGGATTGAAAGTTCAGGATCTTATCTTACAATCAAGATAGAAAGCAGTAATTGAGAATTTGTATGATCAAGCCCAATTGTATTCAATGATGAACAGAATTACAGATCTAAGAGAGAGAGAATCTCAAAGATTACAAAGAATGAATACAAAGTTATACGGGAAAAATCAATCAGTTAGCAACGTAGAGCTAACTACTATTTATACTGCAACGGACATGTTAAAGCTACAGTACAAATAAGAAAGACTAATAAGAACATAACACGTGTCCTAATTAGTTTACTAAATACTAAGTAAAGTATGTAGTCATAAGTTCTGAACAGGTAGTTCAGAACTTCTGAACATTCTTCTGATAACGCTTCTCAGAGTTTCTGACTCTTTCACTCAGAACTCTGACTCTTCTTCTCAGATCTCTGACTCTTCTACTCAGAACATCTGAGTCTTCTTATCAGAACTTCAACACTTGGTTTATTGACAAAACTTCAGATCTAACAATCTCCCCCTTTTTGTCAAATAAACTTGAATTTAGCATCATCCAGGTCTTTTAGAGCAGGAACAATTTTCTGAAGTAGCACATTTCTCAGATTAAGCCTCTTATCAATTTTGACAATGATTTCTTGAATAATTTCAACTTGCTGATTGATTACTTCTTGAATTATATTTGCTTCCTTCACTTTCAACATCTTTTTCTCCAAATTATGCTTTATGATTCTTAAAGTTCCAGAACAGTATTTTGCAGTTTCCTTTGCTCTGAAGAAGATCTTTCCACTTTTGTTTTTCAAAAATACTCCCAAATCTGGATATTTATGAACACTTCCAGTCTTTAACACCTTTTTCTGTTCATGATCTGTGTTGGGATTTGCCAGATAAACACATGGCTTTTGTAAGTACAAAGCTATTTGGAAATCTGTATAACAGTGCCACCTTAAGATGTAGAACATGGCCTCAATTACCACACTTCTTGCCTTCCTTTCATTTCTGTCTTTGCTTGACTCTTTGAAGCATAGAAAGCTGTGTAATCTGTAGAAGTCAACCACTGATAGTTTCTCAAAATCTGCATCAGTAAAGTAATAAACCTTGCCATCTTCTCTCAGAACTTCAAAAGATAAGTACTCCATCTTTCTGAATTTCTTAACCTTCAATTCTCTGATTCCAGGGATTAAAAAATCTGAGTAAACAGCTTGCTTTGTTTTGCCAAGACATCTTGATTTTTCAGCCAACCAGATCTGAGTCTCCTTAGGTCTATCATAATACACATCCAAGAATTGTACTTCTTTTGGTTTGAAGAACTCAGGCAAATCAAATTCAAGAAAGTATCCATTTAGATCAATGGATATTTCATCTTCTTTGGATTCAGACTGTTCAGCTTGATCAAAACTAGTTATCTGCACATTCTGAGATGTTGTGTTCTGCACTTCTTCAACTTCATCTGCCAGAATTTCATTCACTTCATACTCAGCAGGAAACACAAAATCATTATGAAGAATCTTTTTGGGATTCACCTCAGATAGCAACCATTCACTGCAGTTTCTGATTTTTCTTCTAAGATCCAGCCTCCTCTTCACAGAGTTCATACATCTCTTCTTTAGACTCTCTCTTTCAGTTTCCACACTTATTTCCATTTCAATCAATAACCAATTCAGAGTTGCATCACTGTACTTCACCAACTCTTTTAATTTGAACATTTCAAGCCTTTCGTGAACTGTATATGTGAACCCTTCTGTCTCCATTCCTTCATTCACAAATCCCTTCAAATGTAAACCAATTTCTGTTTTCTTTGTGGGAGAACTCAGATTACACTTTTCTTTTCTTTCTTCAATAGCTAATTGGAAGTCATACAAGTGTATATTTCTGACATAGATACCCAGAAGTCTTCTGCATTCAATTTCCATCAAGGCTTCTTCAGTGCTGGCAAAGAACTTGACTAGAAAGATCTGATCATCAAGAGTCAATCTGTGAAAATCAAAAGTAGACATGGAAACCTTTGTATTTCTTTCTTTCAGTACTTCCATTCTAACAAACATTAAACCATTGAATTCTTCTTGTTGAAACATCAGAACTTTCTCAATTCTTTTCTGAATATGCAGTTTTGAGTCAGGAACTCTGAATCTGTTAGAAGCTTCTGAGTAGACCATCTGAGCTCTGTCATCCATAAAACCATCAATATTACTTTCCAAAAGCTCATACTCTCCTTCTGTGTAGTAGAGATTATCATATATTTCCTCAGGAAAAATATCATCATGAAATTGTCTGGCTAATGGCACATCACTTAACTCTAGGATGAAATCACATACAGGTTCTTCTAGTCTTTGCAAGTTAATCTTTGGGATCTCAATTGGTTTTCTGAATACATACTCAGAAGGCATAAAGAAGTCTTTCACTTTCACATACTCTTCTTCTGTATTTAACTCATCACAAAAGTTAAATATAAAATCATCTTCAAAATCCTGAGTATAATTCACAGTTCTGTCTTCTTCTCCCATTAGATAAATAGGTCTTACCATTTTTATTCCTTGCTGAACTTTTTGAACATTCAAAGCTCTGACTAAATTATTATGCATCCTTCTGATCAACTCTTCACTTAACCTCCTTTCTTCTAATTCAGAATCCGTCATATTTTCTTTGTTATACACCACAATATCTGTACACATGTTGACCACTTTACTTTCCACTGTCTTTTCTGATCTCAATACAGATTCCTCAATAGCTTCAGTTTCATCTGAGTTTCCTTCCATCTCTGTGTCTAAGTTTAATTCCTCTGTTTTATCTGAATCACCACCATCTGTACTTTCCAACTCCATTTCCTCTGTATCTGAACTATCAATCTGAACTATCTGAGTTATTGACTTTAACTTTTCTTGTGTCTGATCTTCTGAACTTTTTGTACTGGCTAAGTGCATATCTGCTATCTCAAAATCTTCTATGCCAATGTCATCATCAGAACTTAACCTCTGTCTTTTCTCCCCCTTTTGATGATCATGAGGCTCATTATCATCAAACTTTCTTTTCAAGTTCTGATTTAAAGTAACTTCAGGTTCAGGTTCAGCTTCTGCAATAGGAACAGGATCAAGAGGCTTTGAAGTAGAAGCCAATGATACACTCAGTGCTTTCAGTATAGATTCCTGCATACCTTGCATTTGTTTTAACATATCTTTTTGAAAACCAGACATTATATCCATGATCTCCTTTTTGTGAGAATCCAAGGATTTCTTTACATCATCTACTTTGTTTTCAACAGAAAACAACTTTTTCTCCAACACAACTTTCAAATCTGACATCTCATCATTCAAATCCTCCACCTTCTTCTCCAAATTTTCTACTTTTCCCCCCATCTCCTTGTTTTGTTTCTGAATCTTTTCAAATTCAGAAGTTTCTAACAGTGAACCTGAACCAACAGATGGTCCAGTTTTCATGTGCCCAGAGGGCTCATGGCCTGTAGATAACACAATGTCATCTTGTACAACAGATGCACGTTTGAATGAGGCTTTTGTAATGTTCACCTCACCAGGACTTCCATCCAATCCTCGACACCCAACATTAGGTATGTCTATGAATGTTGTTTCAGGAATACGAAATACCTGATTTGTGCAAGTGTTAGAAGGAATTTCAGGCTCAATATGAATAGGACTGTGATATTCAGACTCAAGGTGTTGAAAATAGATTGGGATTTATCACCTCCCTCCAAATGAGTTTGGGATGGTTCCTCGGATTTGTGTGAAACAGTAGCATGTTGAAATGCTTCTGAGTGGATATGGATGGGTTGTTCAAGATCCACCACTAGGTCCATGGTGTTTGTTTCAATATTGGACACCAAGAAATGTGAACCAATAGCATTTGTGGTTACCTGGTCAAGATTAGCTGGTTCAGAGGCATCTCTATCTGTTTGAACCTCTGTTGACAATCTCTCATCCTCATCACTCTCATTCTGTTTTTCCTCACCAAATCTAACCAAGCTCTCAGAATTTTCCCTCTCAAATCTCTCAGAATGTTCACCCATCTGAACATTCTCCCCCTCTCTAATTCGACTAGACCCCTCACCTCTCTTCTCAGGTTGGTCCTCTTGGGTAGGGATTTGAGGTAATTCAATTCCCATAGAGGTGCAATAAGCTTTTAAAATCTCACTCTCCCTTGGAATATAATTCCTAAGTGATTTTGGCAACAATTTATGATTGGGATAGTTTTCAAGTCTTGTTACTGAGGTCATCTTACCCAAATAAAATGTGGGACCATGCTCTTCATTTGTTCTTCTTGAGATTGTTCTGTTTTCCTGCATGGCATACCAAATAACAATTTGCCAGTACCTTATATAAGGAATGTATGTCAGTGGAGCATCCTTTGTTTTCTTCTGAATTGCTTTCTGATTCTTCTCAAATGTATTCTTCATATCTTCCCAAAGTATTAAAGTATAGTCATAATGCCTATTCTTCACTAAACCCTGAAAGATCTGAAGAATTTGTTTAGAACCTTGATCAGCAGAACTATTCTTCCCTGACACACATTTATTTACCACATGAAAGAAGCAAGCCCAAATAAGTGGTAATTTGTTTCTTCTGAACAAACTAAGAGTCCTCAATCCTTCATTGTATCCCAACTTCATAAACTCTGCTATTAATTCCTCTGTTAAGGGTGAGTCCTCAAAATCTGTCCTTCTTTGTACATCATCTTTCTCTGGTAAATTCAGCATTTCTCTTAGTGCAGAGATTGATAAGGCAAATGTCACTCCTCCAATTTCAGACACAAACCTATTATCTTCTAACCTAAGATGTTTCCACCATTGTTGTATGTACTGAACAGGCACATTTTTACTTCGTGTAAACCATTTTCTGTACGGATGGTGTTTGAATAACTCCATGATAATTCTGTGTTCAGGCTTAAAACGGCTTTCCTCAAATAATATAACACAGTTATTTTCAGATAATTTCAGCCATTCACTCTCAGGAACAACTCTTTCCACTAAAATAGGTCTATCTGACATAATAGAACCTGCAGCACTCTGTTCATGTTCAATATTAACGTTTACCTCATCCGCATTTCCTTCAGATTCATCCATTTGTTCATCTTCTCCATCATTTCTTATTGCTTCTTCCTCTACAGCTCTATTCTGTACTTCATCATTATCCGAATCAGATGAATCCATTATCGATTTTGTAGAGTGTAGCGAAATTTGACCACTCCTTCGTATTCCAGACATGATTTAAGAAGAAAACAAACTCAAAGAACTCTGGATTTGATTCGTATCTCACTTTTCGCTCTGGAATTTGAAAAGATTTGAAATAGGGATTTTAAGACCTATTTAAAATCCGCGAAGTTGAAAGGTTTAACGGAAAAGCGAAATCAATGTTATAACGGAGTCAACACATTTGAAATGCCACAGAGGATTTAAATGAAATGCGTGGCATAATCAAACAAATATGAAGCTGACACGTGTTAGTGGATAGAATTTTGACTCAAGTCAAAGATCTGAATAACACGCTCAGATGTTTTGTCTTTTCTTTATCAGATATCTGATTGTTCTTCTCAGAAGAATTTGCCTTGTAACCAAAATGTCATTTAAAATCAACTTCTGACAAATATAAAACATTTTGATTATTCAGAAGAGGTTTGAACAGATAGAAACACTTTTTATCATCAAAATTCTGTTCATATTATGATGATTTAAAAAATCATTTAAAATCTTATATCTGAATATGAAAAAAAAATTAATTCAGATATAGTTTGAATAACAACAAAATTTATCATTAAAAGCTTGTTCTTCTTAGAATAATCAGAGATAGAAAATGAAAGCAAATCTTTTAAGCATCACAAAATGATTTCCAAAAGAATTTTGATGCTCCCCCTTGACTTGAGCATGCATTTGACTATTAATGATACATAAAGATGAGATGAAAAGATAATAGAAGAAGCATAATCCACACAGTTGAAGTATTTGTATTTCTCAAAAATAAATTTTTTTTGAAAGCTAGATTGCTGAAGTATTGACTCAGAATCTCTGACCGTAAGATTCAGAGGTTCTGATCTCAAGACTCAGAAGTTCTGACCTCAAGACTCAGAAGTTCTGAACTCAAGACTCAGAAGTTATGAACTCAAGACTCAGAAGTTCTGATCTTAGTACTCAGACAATTTTACATAGAAAAATTTAGCATTTTTAAGAAAAAAAATATTTTCAATTAGGCAGATTAAGCATTCCTATTTTACATATGAGAAAAGAAAACCTTTTGTGATCAAGAGGCTTTGTGAACAAGTCAGCCAATTGATACTTTGTATGCACAAAGTGCATCTCTATAGTTCCTTTTTCCACATAGTCCATTATAAAATGATACCTCACATCTATATGCTTAGTCTTCGAATGTTGAACAGGGTTCTGAGTAATGGCAATTGCACTTTCTGAGTCACAATAGATGGGAATCTTGTTAAGCTGATATCCATAGTCCATGAGTTGTGTTCTCATCCACAATGTTTGAGAGCATGAAGCAGCAGCAGCAACATACTCTGCTTCAGCAGTTGAAGTGGACACACAATTCTGCTTCTTTGATGCCCAACTCACTATTTTATCTCCCAAAAAGTGACAAGCACCAGATGTACTCTTTCTGTCCAACCTACTTCCTGCATGATCAGCATCAGTGAAAGCAGTCAATTTGAAGTCAGTTTCTTTTGGATACCATAAACCTAGATCAGGTGTTCCTTTGAGATATCTTAAAATCCTTTTGACAGCCAACATATGTGATTCTTTCGGGTTAGATTGAAATCTAGCACAGAAACAGGTAGAAAACATGATATCTGGTCTACTTGCAGTAAAATAAAGTAATGACCCAATCATGGCTCTATAGAGTTTGATATTTGTTGAAACACCTTTGAGATCAGCATCTAACTTTATGTTAGTTGCCATAGGTGTTCTCATAGAAGCACAATCAAACATTTTGAACTTTTTCAGAATGTCTCTGACATATTTTCCTTGATTTATAAAAATACCTTTTGGTAATTGTTTGACTTGAAGACCAAGGAAAAAATTCAGCTCACCCATCATGCTCATTTCAAATTCAGATGACATGATTTTTGAAAAATTATCACATAATTCTGGACTGGTAGAACCAAATATTATGTCATCAACATAAATCTGAATCAGAATCAAATCATCACCCTGTTTCTTTAAAAACAAAGTTGTGTCAATCTTACCTTTCTTGAACCCTGAACCTAACAAGTGTTTAGTAAGAGTGTCATACCAGGCTCGTGGTGCTTGTTTTAGACCATATAAAGCTTTGTCTAAAATATAAACATGATCAGGGAATTCTGGATCAACAAAACCTTCAGGTTGATGAACATACACCTCTTCATTAAGTTTGCCATTTAGAAAGGCTGATTTGACATCCATTTGATACACCTTGAAGTTTTTATGTGCAGCATAGGCCAAAAATATTCTGATTGCCTCTATTCTTGCCACTGGTGCAAATGTCTCATCATAATCAATTCCCTCTTGTTGACAGTATCCCTTAGCAACGAATCTTGCCTTGTTTCTGATGACAACACCTGATTCATCCTTTTTGTTTCTGAACACCCATTTAGTTCCAATAATAGATTTACCTTCAGGCTTTGGAATGAGTCTCCAAACTTTATTTCTTTCAAATTGAAGCAATTCCTCTTGCATTGCTGAAATCCAATATGGATCCTCTAGGGCTTCATTAGCTTTCTTTGGTTCAATCACACTTAAGAAACCAGCAAACATTGCTTCATTTGCTGTAGCTGATCTGGTTTTTACTCCTGCTGATGGATCACCTATTACTTGATGAATATGATGATTTTTAGTCCATTTATTTGCACTAGGGAGTACATCAATCTCTGAATAATTGTTGTTTGCATCATTCTCATCAATGATTGCTTGTAATTCTGAACTGTCCCCTTGTTCTGATGTATGAATAGGAGTTATATCCAAGTTTGGGTTCTGATTAATGAAGTCAGAATTCTGAGTGACTTGTTCAGAGTTCTGATTACAAGAATCAGAATTCTGATTACAAGGTTCAGAATTTTCACCACTTGTATTTATTAGATTTGGACATTCCTCTGATGGACCTTTGTCAGAAATTACAGTTGATTGAACTATTTCTGGAGTCTTATTTTTCATCTCTTTGACCATCTTTGGGTTTTCATATTCTGCATAAGAATCAGAAATTAGTTCACTAAAAGCATCCTTAAACAGTAAATTGAGTTCTGAACAAATAGGATTAGAATTTGTATTAGAAGTCATTTTTGTCTTGTTCAGCATGAGTTCTGAACTGTCTTGTTCAGAAGTCCGCATTCTGGCTTCATCAAAAGTTACATTTATGCTTTCCATCATCCTCTTGGTTCTTCTATTGTAGATTCTGAATGCTTTGGAAGTTAAAGAATAACCCACAAAGTATCCTTCATCTGCCTTTTTTATCGAATTTGGCAAGATTTTCTCTGTCTCTAAGAACATAGCACCTGCAACCAAAAACATGAAAGAATTTGATTAATGGTTTTCTTTTATTTATCAGTTCATAAGCAGTTTTATTTAATCTCTTATTGATTAAAGTTCTATTCTGTGTAAAACAAGCAGTTGCAATTGCTTCAGCCCATAGAAAAGTAGGAAGATTTGCATAAGCCAGCATTGTTCTCGCAACTTCAACTAGAGTTCTATTTTTCCTTTCAACAACACCATTTTGTTGAGGAGTTCTGACAGCAGAAAAATTGTGAGAAATCCCAGAACTTTCTAAAAAATTCTGAAGAGTCTCATTTCTGAACTCTGTTCCATTATCACTTCTGATTTTCTGAACTGAAAGTTGTAAGAGAACTTGAATCCTTTTGATAAAATTTATCAATGTAGTAGCATCTTCTGATTTAGCTCTTAGGAACTCAACCCATGTGTATCTGGAGAATTCATCAACAATCACAAGCATATATTTCTTTCCTCCCATGGATTGAACTGAAATTGGACCACAAAGATCAGTATGAATCATTTCTAATGGTGCTTTGCAAGATGAGTCCATTTTTAATTTGTGAGAACTCTTTTTCATCTTGCCCATTTCACAAGCTGAGCATAATGATTCTTTTTCAAATTTAAGCTTTGGTAAGCCTTTAACCAGATGTTTTGCAACGAGATTATTAAGATCTTTGAAATTTAGATGAGAACATCTTCTGTGCCAAAGCCAACATTCATTTGCAGTTGATTTTGATAAAAGACAAACTGTATTTAATATTTTCAATTTTGAAAAATTAACTACAAATAAGTCCATATGTCTTTTGGCCCAGAAGACTTTAACATCATTTTCAGTTAAAATCATGCAACCTGTTATTTGAAACTTGATTTGACAAAGACTGTCTAAAAATTGACTTATGCTGAAAAGATTATGCTGTAATCCTTCAACATAGAAAACCTTTTGGATAGTCAGATCCCCTTTAGTTAAATCTCCATAATCTTTGACTTGTCCTTTGCTGTTATTTCCAAAGTTTACTGCTCCTTCAGCCTTTTCTGTGAAGTTTGATAGAAAAGACTTCTGACCTGTCATGTGTCTTGAAGCTCCTGAATCTAAAAACCACACATGACAGTCCTGCAAAAGGATCAGTTAGTTTTAGGTACCCATTTTGGAATGGGTCCATCTTTGTTAGTTTTGTCATTGGAGTTAACATTAGTACCTTTTACTTTCCACTCAAAATCTTTCTTCAAACACCACTTTCCTTGAACTTTTATGAAGTCGGAACATTTTCTGCTTACAAACTTATTCACTTTCTTTTTGAAAGTTGTATCTTTTGATTTTGCAACATTTTCAACTTTCTTTTCTTTTATCTTTTCTTTCTTCTCAGTCTGAGGAACAAAAGATTTCTTCTTTTCTGTATTCTGATGAACAGAAACAGTTTTCTTTTCTGAATTCTGAATATCTTTTCTTATGTATGAAACAGAAGTTATTTTGACTTGACATTTATGAGAATATTGGAATGAATCATTTTTACATCTAACACAAGATCATCTTTCCTTTTGCTTTCTTCTTTTTCTGAAAAATTCAAGTCCTTTTTGTTAGAAGAATTAGATGATTCACCTTTTTCATATGTACTTGATTTATTAAAGAATTTATCATTTTCTCTTGGAGCATTAATTTTAAAAAGATCATACTCAGTCTTCAGTTTTTCAAGCTCTGTTATTTTCTGAATAAAAATATTCTTTTCTTTCAAAGCTTCTTCAAGTTTAATATCCACCTCACAGAAATCATTTTCAAGTTCATCATAAGCTTTCCTTAAGTCTTCAAGTTCTTGACTCACAAGATTAAATCTCTTTTCAAGTTGCAAAAATTCATCTGACTTTATTTCAGAAAATCCAGTTGAATCAGACTTCTGACTACAATGTTCAGAGTTATGATTTACAGACTCAGATGTCTGATCTTTAGACTCAGAGTTCTGACTACAAAGTTCAGAATCCTGACTAGAAGTTTCAGACTTCTGATTGACTGTTTCAGAATTTTTACTTGTGTCAAATATGCTATCAATGTCATGATATGAAAAACTTGGTTGTTTATTTTTGTAGCTGACATTTAAAGAATCATACTTGAATTTAATATCATTGTATTTTGGCTTCTCATCTGCTGGTTTAGAAACTTCTTTCTTAACCTTTTCTTCTGAAACAACTGACTTTTCTGTTTTAGACTCAGAAATTTTCTCATCTGACTTTTTAGAGTTTGGTCTTTGCAAATTGTCAGAACTTGTTATAGAACTAGCATGTCTTATAAAAACTTCAACAATTTCTGGGATTTTTGGCTTAGAAACTTGAAGTTTTTCATACAAGTTGATTGGAGCTCTTTTTAAAGTGACATTTTCTTCCAATCCCAATCCCCTCTTTGGGTTGTAAAATCTTGTATCTTTAACATTGCTTAATAAAAGATTTAATGTTTGCTGAGTCTGACCCCTTTTCAAATTCAAATCTTCCAATTCTTTGATTTTGGTGTATAAATTCTTTCTTTCTTCAAATAACATATCAAATTTTATTTGTAAATCACCTTTTTCATCCTTTATTTTTGAAAACTCAACTTTTAGTTCAGAAAGCTTTTTCAACAATTCAGAATTTTCATATTTAACTTTTTGTTTCTCAGCCTCAGATTCTTCATATTGTTCTTTTATTACTTCTTTTTCAATTCTGAATTTGTTAACCAAATTTCTTTCTCCTTTTATCTGTTTTCTTAGATTAGCAAATTCAGTTTTCATTTCACCAATCTGTGTCATTAACTCTATTTCAAGTGAAGAATGTACCTCAGCAGATGACTCAGAATCAACATCTTCATAATCAGAATCATCCTCATTCCTCATTTTTGCCATATAGCTTTGCATCTGTGGAAAGTTGATATGATCATCTTCATCAGAAGTGTAGTACAACCAATTCTCCTGTTCAGCCAATAAAGCAATTTTATCATCTCTCTTCTTTGCAAGCTGAGCCTTCTTGGTGTAGTACTCATAGTCTTTCACAATTTTAACTCTGCAATCCTTAGCATAGTGGCCAGATTTTCCACACTTGAAACACAAATTCTTTTCTTTTCTTTCATCCTTCTCTTCATTGTTTTCTTCACTTCTCTCTACTCTCTTTTCAAACTTATTTTCTTCTCTGTCTTCTTTCTTCTTATAATCTGAACTCCCAACTCTTTTATAATTTCCTTGAAATCTACCCTTCCCATACCTTTTATTGAAAGTATTTGTCAACAAAGCTAGTTTCTCAGCCATTATCTTGATATCTTCATCATCTTCTGATCCTTCTTCCTTGTCAGATTCTTCCAGATTAGGTATCTCTGATAGATATGTAGTCTTTTTGGGTACTTTGATTGCTTTGGATTTTGATAAGAACGCTAACTGATCAGCAACATTTTTCTTCTCTTCCACAACTAACTTGACAGAGTCTTCATGTTGATTAAGAACACAGAATAGATCATTTAAGTCTTCTTCACACATATCCTTGTTTATTTGCAGACTTATGGCAAATGATGACCATTCTTAATTTAGACTGTTCAGAAATTTGTAATTTATTTCTGACTTCGTTTTCTTCAGTCCATTTCTTCTCAAGTCATTTAGAATAGTGCAAAATTTACTGTATGTCTGTGTCAAACTTTCTGACTCTTTTGCTTTGAACCTTTCATAAGCATTTATGCTTTGATTTAACTTTGCCTGAATAGATCTCACAGTTCCTAGCATCTGCCTTTCCAATTCGTCCCACATTTCTTTAGCTGATGATCCACTGTCAATCCTGTTAAGAACCTCATTTGGGACAGCCAAAGTCATCAAAGTAATTTCTCTTTTGTCAATAGCATGCCTATTCTTCTGTTCAGCTGTGTATTGGGAATAACTCTTTTTCACCCTGGTCGCTGGAATTTCTGGAGTTGTCTCTGTAGCAGGGGTTGCAGCAACATCAATGTACACTTCAATTGGACCTTCTCGAATAGAGACCATTAGATTTTCATCAATATTGTCTAGGAATTGGATCATACGAATTTTCCATTGCTGATACTCTTCTGGTATAAGAACAGGCGGTTTGGTTTCAGATCCCATGGCTAGATATTCTTTAGAAGACATGATTGTAAGAAAATTCAACAGAAAGACAAATTCGAGTTTCTTAATCGAAATGTAACAGGTAATTCAAGAATTGCCAAGAATTCAAGAACTAGCCCTAGCAGCGGAATCGAATTTTGAATGAATCAAGAAATCTTCAAGAAATTGATCAATCGATCTTCGCGATAACAATCTTGAACGAATTTGTTTGTTGATTGGCTCTGATACCAATTGAAAGTTCAGGATCTTATCTTACAATCAATATAGAAAGCAGTAATTGAGAATTTGTATGATCAAGCCCAATTATATTCAATGATGAACAGAATTACAGATCTAAGAGAGAGAGAATCTCAAAGATTACAAAGAATGAATACAAAGTTATACGGGAAAAATCAATCAGTTAGCAATGTAGAGCTAACTACTATTTATACTACAACAGACATGTTAAAGCTACAGTACAAATAAGAAAGACTAATAAGAACATAACACGTGTCCTAATTAGTTTACTAAATACTAAGTAAAGTATGTAGTCATAAGTTCTGAACAGGTAGTTCAGAACTTCTGAACATTCTTCTGATAACGCTTCTCAGAGCTTCTGACTCTTTCACTCGGAACTCTGACTCTTCTGCTCAGATCTTTGACTCTTCTACTCAGAACATCTGAGTCTTCTTATCAGAACTTTAACACTTGGTTTATTGACAAAACTTCAGATCTAACACGGATTATCAATGAACTTTTGGGCAGAATCAATTTCTACTGCGTGTTATACTCAGAATCGTTCAACCGTTGTGAAAAGACACCTCAAGACGCCTTACGAATTGCTTAACAAAAGGCGGCCAAACATCAAAATTTTCCATGTATTTGGATGCAAATGCTTTGTCTTAAACGACAGAGATTCAAGAGGAAAGTTTGATGTAAAAGCTGATGAAGGCAAATTCATTGGATACTCTGCCACTTCCAAAGCCTACAGAACATTCGTTACAAAGTCTCACAAGATTGTAGAAAGCATCAATGTTTCTTTTGATGATTCATTCCAAATGACTTCTGAGCAAATCAGTTCAGAACTCGAAATTAAAGGGAAATCCTCTGGCATCTCAAGAACAAAAGAAGATTTGGATCTTCTATTTTGGAGATGTTCCACAATGACATTAATCCTTCTATTGGAACCATCAGAGTTTCTGAAGAACCATCCTCTGTCGGACAAAATCCTACAGGTATGACTCTAACTGGTCCAAATAATGCTTCATCTTCTTCTATAAATATTACAGATGCAAATGCCGAAGAAGAAAATGCAGACGATGAAACTTCAAGAAAAACGACCACAGAAGCTGCTGAAAATCAAACTCCACAATCCACAGAAGAACCAATTGCAGAGGAAATCGAGGACCAAGACTATACGTCCTCAGAGGAACAAACTCCACCACCACTCATACCAATCATTCAGCAAACGGTAGGATCAACTACCAAGGCACGAAAAACGACAGAGGCTACACGAGAAGAAGAAACATCAGAAGCCTCTGAAGGAAGTTTTGATGACATTGATGATCATCTGCCACGCACAACTCAGTGGACAAAAAGCCATCCTCCAAGCCAAATAATTGGAGAACCTTCTGACTCAGTCAAAACAAGGTCTGCCACTACTAATTTTTGTTTCTTTACAAATTTTATTAGTGTGGTAGAACCAAAGAAGATTTCTGATGCCCTAGATGACCCAAACTGGGTAGACGCCATGCAAGAAGAACTTCTGCAATTTGAGCGTAACAGAGTCTGGACTTTAGTACCTCTGCCAAGAGGGAACCAAGCCATTGGGACTAAATGGGTCTACAGAAACAAGAAGGATGAAGATGGAGTGGTCATCAGAAACAAAGCAAGATTAGTAGCAAAAGGATATAGACAAGAAGAAGGCATAGACTACGATGAGACTTTTCCCCTGTCGCACGGCTAGAAGCAATAAGAATATTCTTAGCCTTCGCAGCCCACAGAGGTTTTAAAGTCTATCAGATGGACGTAAAATCAGCTTTTCTAAACGGTGAAATCCAAGAAGAGGTTTACGTAAATCAGCCACCAGGTTTTGAAAGCTCAAAGTTCCCAAGGCATGTATACTACCTTGAAAAGGCTCTATACGGACAAAAACAGGCTCCAAGAGCGTGGTACGAACGACTTTCCACCTTTCTTCTAGAAAATGGCTACAACAGAGGTACAACAGATACTACATTATTTTATAAACGCAAAAATAGTGAGATAATGCTTGTACAAATATACGTAGATGACATAATTTTTGGGTCTACAAATTCAGAAGAGTGCAAATTTTTTGAAAAACTCATGCAGAGTGAGTTTGAAATGAGTATGATGGGAGAATTAACATTCTTCCTCGGACTTCAAGTCAAACAATCTTCAGAGGGAATTTTTATAAATCAAGCCAAATATGTCTCTGACATTCTTTTAAAATATAATCTCTCTGATACCTCTGCAATGAAGACTCCAATGGCCACTGGAAATAAGTTATACTTAGATCCAAATGGTATTTCTGCAGAATGTACTCTCTACAGAGGTATGATTGGATCTCTATTATACTTAACAGCAAGCAGACCTAACATTATGCATGCCACATGTCTTTGTGCACGTTATCAAGCTAATCCAAAGAAATCACATTATGATGCTGTAAAGAGAATCTTTAGATACCTGAAGGGGACCAACAATCTTGGTCTCTGGTATCCACAAAACTCTGGTTTTAGTTTTAAAGCTTATACAGATTCAGACTATGGAGGATGCATGCTCGACAGAAAGAGTACCTCTGGGAGTTGTCAATTCCTAGGTGGTAAACTAGTCAGTTGGACCTCCAAGAAGCAGAATTGTGTCTCCACATCCACTGCAGAAGCTGAATACGTTGCTGCTGCTAGCTGTTGTTCTCAGGTTCTATGGATGAAGACTCAGCTAAAAGACTACGGCCACATCCTATTCAAAATACCCATCTTCTGTGATTCCAAAAGTGCCATTGCTATCTCTGCCAACCCTGTGCAACACTCAAAAACCAAGCATATCGATATAAGGTACCATTTCTTGAAACATCATGTTGAATACGGTACAATCGAAATGCATTTCGTGCCCACAGAATATCAACTCGCTGACTTATTCACCAAAGCACTAGACGAGAAAAGATTCAACTTCTTGGTGGGTAAGTTAGGAATGATTAACATGGTGTGAAAATCCTCTGTAAGTATAGCTTTATCTTCTGTAAATAAGTATAAATATCTATTATTACTTAAGTTATTGCTTTGATAAATTTATTTCTGTGTATATTTGTTTGTGTGTGCAAAAATTAATTCTTGGTTACAGAGCTTCTGTGGGTCCGCTCAGACCTTCTGATAACCCTTACAGAACCTCTGGTAAACATGATCTATGCTCAATACAAATCTTACCATTCTTTGAACCAAGCATAGATCAAGGGGGAGGAAAAGGAAAATTCTTGATCTGCAGAAGTGATTAGATCAAGGGGGAGCAAAAGGGACCCTGAAATGATCTACAGAGGTAAATCTTTCAAAGGAAAGCCAAAGAAGAATGTCGATAATTCTCCATCGACAGAAGTAAGACAAAACTGCCGAGAACAGAAGAACCAAAAGGTATGTCTCTCGCACAAAAGGTTTTTGGAAAACAGTTTTCTAGGACAAGAATTGTCAAATATGTCCTAAATATACTATGAATAACATTTCAAAAATCAAAAGTTCAAAAAGTTTAACAAAATTCGAATTAGGAGAAATTTAAGGTCATAGAGCTTCTGCTGAGCTCAACAGAGGTTCTGCAGGAAATATGCTCTGTGATCACAAATTAACCCTCTGTCGATCTTTTGGAATGTTATCTCGGAAACCGAAAATAGACACCATGACCTTCTCGAACAAAACGTTTTTCAAAATAGTTTTCTCGGACACCAACTTTCAATAATGTGCGAAAAACATCTCTTAACACAGATCAAAAATTGGATGATCAGAAAGTTAATAGAATTCAAGTTATAAGATTTTTTCTCTCATAGAGCTTCTGCTGCCTCTCACAGAGCTTCTGCAAGTTCCATCAGAGCAACAAAACCTCTGTGAGTAAAATTTCTTGACAAAATCCTATTGATCCTCTCCAATGTCTTTACAAACGTTTTCGTTCAAAGAAGAACCTACAGAGATGATAACAATGAGATATATGAGAAGAGGTTAAAAATCAAGATTTTCAAAATCACAGAGCTTCTGTAAAACACAAAAGTTCTGCCATTTTGTTCTCTGGGCATTTCTGTAGTAATAACGGTTACTTTTACTGAGAGTGAAACTCATGTGGCTAAAAACAACCTCACGCGCCTAGCATTAATGGGCCGCGCACGATGTCCTGTCATATTCTGACAAGGCCTACGTGTCCCATTTTCATTGGGCGTACATGGAACGTTTTTATTTGGAAAGTTGAACCCGCCGCTCAAACTCGAGTATGGATTCCAAATGTTAATCCACTGCCATATATTTTACTCTTTCGATTTCTACCGTTTTATCCTCCTATAAAAACCAAGCTTACCCTCTCATAAAACCTTTTACAAACTCTTGTCTTCTTCTCCGGCGAAACCCTGCAAAAGCTTGCAAAATCCTTGTTCTTAAAATCAAATGGCTTCATCTTCTAAAGCTATCTCCCAAGAACTCTCTCCGGCGAACTCACCGGAACACTCACCTGCCCATTCTGAACATTCAGAAAACCCCAACCTTGCAAGAACTATTGAACCACAAGATTCCGGGGACTCAGCAGAATTTGCTCCGACGACACACTTGCAAAACTTCATAGCAAAAGATCACTTCGAAACCATACTTCCTATCAAATCAAACAACTGCTATTTGGTCCCCTCACCCACTGCTTTCGGCGAAGCCCATGCTATTCTCCTGAACATAATGGAAAATCACATCCTCTTCCCTCTACTCTTAAGAACCCCAAACAAAATTCCAGTCCGTTATCTGAACCAATTTTGGCAAAGCTGCCGATTTGATAAAGACGATTCTATTATCAAAGGGTACATTTCAAGACCTGATAAATCTGAGCATCTTGAAATCAAGTTCAACAGAACAATGTTCTCACTTGAATTCAACCTACCAACGAGGGGTCTTCTGGGATTGAAGAGTTATGAAGAGCAACCAACAGACGAAGAGCTCTGTGGCTTCGTGGAAATGCTTGGGTACAACACCCAACTACGGAAGAGAAATGACTTCCGCAGAGGAAGATTACCACCTCTGTGGAACACTTTGTTCTCTATTCTTAACAGATGCCTGACAGGGAAAATAGGGAGTATTGACCAGAGCTCACATCAAATCTTGAGCATCATGTATGGGGTTTACTATGATCTTCCACTAGATTATGCGACCATAATGATGCAAGAGATCATAAACACCATCGACAGAAAGAACAACACGAGAAGGCTCAAAGAGAACGATCCCAACTTTCTACCACCTCTGCAATTCCAAAGAATATTGGGAGTACTGTTCGAACCTCTACTGCTAATCCAAAACTGGCCAATGGAAGGACCAACTCCCAAACAGTTCCCGATGAACAAGAATACCCCCACTGATCATACCAATGGCTACTCACACTGCAGACCTCTGTCAAAGAAGCTTCTGTGCTATGCATCGAATAAATCCCTTAAGAAAGAGTATATACGCGATCATAGAACTCCTAAACCGATTCCTATGACACCCCCGCGTTTAGGTGTCCCCCTAGGAACAATGATAGCAAAACCTCTTTCTACTCAAGAAGAAAAGGATCAGAAGTTAGCAAAGCACATGGCTATTCAACTCAGCTTTATAGCCAAACGTGAAGAACTTATGGGAAAGAAGTCTTCATTAAGAACCTCTGCATCTACTCCAAAAGCTAAAAAGAGAAAAACTGCAGAAGGCACCTCAACAAGCGCTGCAGAAGATCAACCTTCACCTTCTCATGCCACAGAAATTGGCTCCTCTGCTCCTCCCTCTTCCCCAAAAATGAAGAAGAAAAGAAGATCGAAATCAACAGAGGAAGGGGCACCAAAACCTAAGAGAAGGAAAACCAAAAAGAAGCATGGTAAATCACTTGAAAAGTTGGTTACCATTGCAGAAGAGGAAACTGCAGAAGAAGAAAATGCAGAAGAAAGAACTGAAGAAGAAGTTGCAGAAGAAGAAATGGCTACAGAAGAGTATCAATCACCCTATCAATCTCCAGATAGATTTGCTAACCAAGGAGACCTGAACGACTTCTTACAGAACCCTGACATTGCCAACACCCTAAATACAGCAGGGTGGACGGCACAACCTCTCGACCACCACTCTCCAGAAGAACAAGACTTATTCATTATGGCATTGACACACATCTGCAAGAAGATGACACAACACCCAAAGATCAACCAGCCAACACCCCTGTTATTTTACAAAACCCTTTCATTCAAGGATTGGACGTCCACAGAAGAAGTCCAAACCCAACTTCAGAAGAAATAGAACAAACAGAAGTTGAGTGGAATAGAGGTGAAATTACAGAGGCTTCTGAGAAAATGATGGAAGAAGAAAAAGAGATCTTAGAAACAGATTCAGATGAAGAAGAAGTTGTCTGGATACGTAAAGGTCTCTATCATCCACATGTCATGAGATTATACGGATCTCATCAAATGTATGACTTCTTACGACCAGAGCAAGGAACTTCAACAGAACATAGGGAAGAAGCACCAAGCCAAAGGATAGCTACAGAGGATGAAATGATAGACAATGATGTAGTGCTTGGATGCTTCACAGAGGAAGAAGCAAGAAAAGATGCCTAGATAAATAGAGGCACACAACCACAACCAACTCCCAGTGCAACCCACATTTCTAATTCTGCAGGTCTAGCTGCAGAAGGAATTATTGAAAAAGAGCAGCACAGCTCGATCCAAACCCAAACCATCCAGCCAGAAGTCACTCTTTCGACTTCTGCGCCCACAGAAACCGGGGAATCCATTCCTAGGGAGTCTCCTCAAAGAGACTCACCTATTGTTCGTGATCAATCGCCCCAGATCACCCTATAACACCCTACAGAGGAATTCGTTTCCTCTGCCACGCACACATTAGGACCAAAACTTCTTTCAGAGAGAAGTAGTGAGCACAGAGACGAAGAGACTCTAGACAAGTCTCCTAGTCAACAGAAGGACATTCCAATACCCACCTCTGAAGTGGATTTGGACACTGTTCTTCACAGAACTTCTGTAGAGATCGAAACTCAGGTTTCTTCTCGAGGATCAGAAGGAAATCCTTCCACCCCCATCATACAAACAAGGGTGAACGAAGGTGTCCCAGGAACATGGACTCACTCTGGAGACGAATGTGTTCCTCCAGAGGTTACACAAGGAACACAAGTATCAAGAGATGAGTTCCAAACCCTTGTCACCTCTGTGAACCAAACAATGAAAGAGTTGCAAAGCTCTTTCAAATCCTTTACAGAGACAACATCTACGGCTATCCTGAATTTGAACACCAAAATGGACAATCTGTCCACAGAGGTAAAAACCGCCATCTCACAGATGAAGTCTTCTGCCGAAACTACTGCGAAAGCTACAGCTACTTCTGTAGCTCAAGAATTTGGAACAGCTGCAACTTCTGCGTTCAAGGACTCTGTCAAACACTTCCTTGAACAAATGAATACGCAATCCAACAGAGCAGAGGGCATTACTCCTGCAGATCTACAGAATGCCCTAAAACAAGTACAAGCAGAGGCAATACGCAACACGACAATGATGCAGCCAAAAGACTATATGACCAGAGCACAGCTTACAGAGCTCGGACAGAACGTCATTAACCAGGTCACAGAAGTCATTGTCTCCTTCACAACTGCAAATGCCAACTATGTCAAGGATTTCAGAAAGAGTGGCGGCAGAATGCGTTTCAAAACAGAAGCAGAGCTTGCGACATTGATTGGCCTCTGCGATGATGTCTGTGAAAAGTTGATGGCATCAGGAGCTGAATTACCGAAGAAGACCAACACTTCTTGCAGAGCAGAGGGTACTTCTAATAAAATTCAGGATGATTCTGATGATGACCAACCTGGTCCATCAGATAATCCTGAGGGGGAGAATCTAAGAGAGAAAGCTACGAGCAGAGGAATACAAAGTCCTCCAATCGCAGCAGAACCAATCAGCCAAGCCCCTCCAGAACAAACCCAACAACAACAAACCCAAAAGACCACAGAGACAACACCCATCTCTGTGGAATCATCTCCTGACGAAACCAAAATTCCAGAAGCAGATCAGCAAACCACAGAGGCAACAACCGCCCCTGAGGTAATCATTTTGGAAGAAACAGATGAAGAAACCACAGAGAAAACACCCACCTCTGTGGAAACACCCCAAACCATACCGAGAAGAAAGTCGATTGCCACCAAACCACAACAACCTCTGCTTCTGACGTTCTGAAAAGGATGCACACAACAATGAGTGATCGTATGGCGCAGAGAAAAGAAGAAAGGCACAGGTTCACTTCATCAACATAAACTGAGCTCACAGAAGAAGTCAACAAACAACCTCCAACAGAGGTTACAGAGGAACTCAATCCAACAGAACTATCGCCACAAAAGTCCTCTAAATCACAAATGTCAAAACCCACAGAGGCAACCCCCATCAAGCCAACAGAAGTGCCAACCTCCAAACTTACAGAAGCAACAGTTTCTGCCCCGCCAAAAGCCAAAGATAAGGGCAAAGGAATACTGACAGAAGAGCCAAAGAAGAAAACATTGCCAAAGCCAACAGAGAAACTAATGAAGAGTGCGTTTGATGCCTTTCAAACCCCAAAGCCTGAAGAAGTTGACTGGGCACATGGATTGAAGCCTCTGTCAGACATTCCTCTATCTGGTAGAGCCACAGAAGTTGTTCAACAGATGGAGAGTCTCAGAAGCCGAGTACCACAACCTGGTCCAACACATGAAGAGATGGAAGAAGTGGTCTACAAATACCTCTATAAACAATCCTTTCAGACCAATCATCCAACAGATCATGTGACAGATCCAAGGATCAGAGAAGAATTTGAGAACATCTTCACAAGGACAAAGCCAAGAACCAAAGCAGATGTCTTCTCAATCCACAAGATCAAAAAGGTAATCTTCTGCAAATTCTCCTTCACAAGAACCTATCCAAAGGTCAGGTACAATCTTTACAAAGTCAGAAGAGAAGACAATTCAGAAACTACCTTCGCTGATGCTGACTTAAGAAATATCAATCCTTATGATCTACCTGATCTACCCAACTCGACTTTTGTCTGGACTATGTAACTTTCTTGTTCGGCTAGAGTACCGAAGAGGTTAGTCAGAGTCTATGTGTCCAAATCCTGATTTATTTGGAGTGACATAGACAGCTGAAGCCACTCATCATTCAGGCTTTTGAGGAACATAACATTGTTCTCCTCAAGAGTTCTGTTGATACCAAACTTCTTACATTTGTTGATCAAGGAGTTGAATCTATCATATGTGTTCTGTTTGGATTCTGTTGGCAGAGCCTTGAATGCATATTATTCGTTTATGCACTTAGCTCTTCTGTTCTTTTGGGTTTTCACCCTTCCCTCTAGCTATTTTCAAGCTCTTTCCATAGATCATAGGCAGATTCACAGGCATATAAGGATTGAAAAAGGTCATTGGGTATTTCCATGATAAGTAATCGTTTGTTTTCTTTGCCATTCATACTTTTCCCAATCTTATGTGGACCCTTTGTCAATATCCTTTGGTTTTTCATATTCGGGTACCTCCTATGATGTTGGAGTTTCAGGTACCCTAGGAAAAGTAACCATGGGGACATATAGAGGGTTATGGATGTATGTGGATAGTCGTCTCTTAGGAGAGTTGGGGGCTTGGTTTGAGAACCAGTAGTGAAGAAGTTTGTTGTGTTTGCCATTTTTAAATAAATTGAGTTTTGAAGAGAAAAACAGACTCTGGTACTGAATGTTTTAAAGATGGGACAGACTTAGAACACAAGATTAAACAAATGAAGAAAAGGGTTAAAACCTGAACAAAGCACACACTGGAAAGATTTTAAGAAAGAAACAATTTCTATTTATGTGTGAAAATCAAACTGGTTGAGGCCAACACAAAACAGGGGTTGTTCAATAATACTGAAGAACAAATCTAAAAATCAGTCCAGAAAGCTACCAAAAAGAGTCAAGATCATTGCAGAGTGGATCCTATGATATTGAGAATCTAAGTTTTCTCTGATACCAATTGTTGATCCCAGTTCGACTCAACAATGATATTTAAACCAACAATTTGCCAAACAAAATTTAAAATTTAATATGCGGAAGCGTTTGTTAAGATAAATTGGTTTAAATGATTGGTAGTATTACACACGGAAAATAATGAAGAACTGTAAGTGATAACTGCAAAATGCTCAATGATTCATCTTCATTAATCTCAAATGATTTACACCAAGAACAAGTAGTACTGTGTGTTTCTCTCTCTAGAATAATTTTTTTTCTTTCTACTGGTGTGTGTGTGTTGTGCTCTGTTACCCCAAAAGGCAGGTAGTGCCCTCTACTTAAAGTAAGAAAGGGGACAAAACAGTACAGGAGACAGTATCGTGCGACGCTACATAGTACAAATACAAGGTCGTGCGTTGAAGAATAGTACACATAAAAGGTTGTGACCTCTAAGAAGGTGACACCTGGAAATTAGATAAACGTGGGTGTACTATTGATCTTCAGAATCTTCGTACAGATGAGGCATATGATAGGCACGTGTTCCTTGGTCTTCAAGATAGCTCAAGTCTTCATCTTCAAGAACTTCAGTTCCACAGAGGCTCTGTGAAGTTTCAAAGATCAAAGCTGCAAAGATCTAAAATTCGTGTTCAAGACTTGAATAAAAATTGTTGAAGATTATTTTCATGAAGATTGACTTTACATTGTGAAAGACAAAGACTTCTCAAGTTTGATTGAAGATTCTTCAAAGCTGAGAGTTTGAAGACTGTCAAAGCATCAAATTTCAATGTGAATTTGTGAAGATTCAACTGTTTGAAGATTGCCAAAGCTTCAAAGTTTAAAGCGGTCAGAGTTAAAAAATTTAAGATCAAGAGCTGAAGACTGCTGCCATTTTTTTAAATCTTGAATCCAAAGGGGGAGAATGTTAGCGCACAAAATTGTATCCTAGATTTATTGTAAAAGTCTTGTAATAGTCAAATAGTGTAAAGTCAAAGTCAAAGTAGTTTTAGTAAAAGTCAATGTAATTAGTTTTTAATGCGCTGTAATCCTAGGTATAAATAGGATTTGTTAGCTTAGTGGTTAAGCAAGTCATTAGAAGGATCTTACTTGTAATATCTAGTGAAGGTTTCTAGAGAGAGATTCTAGAGAGAGAAAGCTTCAATCACATGTAAACTCTAGAATTTTTCAAGATCAATGGATGTCGAATTGATTACCTAATAGATCTGGTGTTTACACAGAGGCTCTGTGGTCTTGATCTTCGGGTTTAACTTGTTCCTCTCGGAAGATGACCAACAGACGCTTCTTGTGCCTTGGTGTACTCGGCAGAGGTCTCCTACCATTCTTGAACTTAGCCTATTTTCAATACTTCTAAACGATAAACTATTGGAGCTAACATTAGCTATTACTACTCCTTTTGGTAAATATATCTCGAGAATATAAAGAGTGTTAGGACCAAAATGTCATAAAGTATTGAAAGTTTTGTGTAATCGTTTTAAATCCTAGTAATTGTTTGTATTTGTTATATGGGCTTTAGTTAGCTTAATGGTCGTCGGCCTTTCAATGTAATAGGTCTAGTATATAATGTTGTATTTGGGTCATTTGTAAAGTGTGCACAAATATGTAGAGGGGGAGTCTGGATCATAGAGAGAGAAAGTCCTCTAGAGCTTCAAAGATTGTAAATCTAATATGAGGATGGCTTTTGTACTCTCATCTCTCATCTCCACTATAATTCAAGGTCATGAATAAAGATTGTGTTTCACTCTCATCTATCATCTTTATTCTAATTTCATGGAGTAATTCTTGATTGTTATTAAATATGGGGCTTACAATTGGTATTAGAGCATGTCAAATAATCTTTTCTTCAATTAGGTCATTCCTTGGCAAAATTTCAAGAATTAAAGTTTGATTACAAGATTTGGTGATTCAAGATTGATCTTAATCGTATGCTTCAATTCAAGGTATATTTTATGTGATCTTAAATATCTTGAAGATTGTTTTTGAATATACAAGAAGATTTTCTTGATAGTGATGTTCTTGATGAAGAAAAGAGGTTAGATGTTCTTGATCTTCTTCCTACTTAGTTTCTACCCTCCACATGATCGATGAAATGCATGAAAAATATTTGATTTAGATTTGGATGTTCTAAGTCTGTCTGGAAAAGATTTTATAACTTTGAGTGCTTAAAATCAATTTCTGATCTGATTAATTAGAAGTTTGAGTTTCAACAATCATTATTCTGGAGTTTTGTTGAAGATGCTAGACCTTTGAGTGTTTATAATAAAATTTATGACTTAGGTAATCAAAATTCTGAGTACCTACAATAGTTGTTTTGGAGGATTGGGTGTGATTTAGACTTTTGAGTGTCGATAATCATTCATTTAGGGTATGATGTTAGAGATCTGAGTTTCTGCAATCATTGTTCTGAATTTATGTAAAGATCGACTAATGCTTCTACATCATATTAAATTAGCAAGCAGTTTATTCTTTTGGAGGATATTGATCAGTGATGTTGTGGCTAAAGTGTTCCAAGATCATCAGATTAGTAAAATATACGATTAATTCTAGATATTATGCTTTTGGGATAATCAACAAAAAAAATAGGTGATGTTGTCCAGAACAGAAATTTGTAGCTATCATTTACAACAGAAAGTGGTGGTAGTTTATATTGAAGGTTTGAAATAAGTAACAGGTTGTTATAGTGATATTGTGACAGCAGTCATTCTATCAAGAACATCTTCTTCAAATAGAAAGTTACTCTTCATATTCATAGTTTTCAAGTCTGAATTATGTTTGATTCAAAAGCTAGTATTGATCATATTTCAAAAAGGTGCAGATCATAAATGAATTGGCTTTGCTGTCGTATTCAGAGTAACTTCTAGAGTACAAATCAGTTGGGTTTATGAGTTCTGTTGGTTCCCGTTTTGCTTATACAAGATTGTCAGATCTATTAGTTCGAATTTATGTTTGATGCGGAAGCGTATTTGAATAACTAACAGATATGATTGATAGATTTAGAACATAATATAAATAAACAGTGAACAGAAAATAATATCTCAAAGTTTACTGAATATATATATTAAGAACAGATTCAAGAACAATGAGTAAGCAAAGCTTTTAAAACAGATATGACTCTCAAAGTGTTTAAAGTTATGTGTTCTTGTGATGTTTTCTCTCTTGAATTCTTGTTTCGATTGTTCGATTGATCGATCGATGGATTGATAGATAGGAAGAACTCAACATGAGTCTTCCTTATATACTACTCTAAGGGGACCATAAAGCATATGCTACTATTCACAAAGGACGGTATGAATAGTTGGACGGATGTCATGAACAGTTGGACGTGCTGTATTGCATTTAATGCAACAGACGTCTATTATGTACTAAGCCCTATTGAATCCAACCAGAGTTTGACAGGTTGCGGTTGGACAGGCCATGCTACCATGCAAGTTGATGAACACGTCCTGTAACAGTAGCAAGATATTATAAATATCTTTTAAGTCTTTGTTGAAGACCACAGAGGCTCTGTGAAGTGCCACAGAGGTTCTGCGGTTTGGTCCTTAGAAGAGCAGTCTTCACCGGATTCCGAGTCTTTGGTCTTCTTTGCGCGTATGACAGAGCTTCTGTAGGGCGCCTCTTTAGCTTATGTAGCTTCTTGACCTTGATCTCTCGGTAAGTTCGGCAGAGCCTCTGTAAGAGGCTTTCTTCACTTAGCCTATTTTTCACTACTTCTAAATACTTCTATGATTAGGAAGATTGAAGCTAACAATCTCCCCCTAAGTAGTGAAAAATAAAAAATTTAACTTGAGTTTAGTTAGGCTAAGTTAGATAAGACAGAGGTTAAACAATACCTCGAAAGTTCTTTCATTCAGAAATATGCCAGAGGCATTTTACATTTGAGTACAATGAAAGATAAACTTTTGATCTGGTTTGCAGAGATTTGAGGTTTGAGAATCATATTTTGGCATCTTTGAAATCGTTGTAGCTTCTGTTGTCTCTTCCGATTCTTCTGATCTCTTTGTAGAAACTGATGCAGAGTTATCTTAGGCGGATTGTGGCATCAATCTCTCTGATGAAAGTATCTGCAGCATCTCTATCCATTTTCTCTGTACCTCTGTATTTTACAAGGCTTGCTCTGAACTTGTTCAGAGTACTAGTTGCGTACTTCTGACAATCCATGCACACAAATAGTTTGATTTCGCCTTGTGGGTTTTGAAATACTAACCCGAATCTTGGTTCTGTAATGATAGAGTTGGGCACGGCGTCGGGTGGGCAGCGATCTTCTGGTGGTCGTAAATTTAGATGTTTGAGACCAAGATCCTTTCCCAGTTGAAAATCTATCATACTGAAGATCAAAAGCTTTTCCCTCATTGCTTTTCTTAATACTTGATAGGCTCTGGTGTTTGCCTCTGTGTTGTAGTTGTCCTTTGTCCATTGCAGAAGGTCAGGTAGATCATAAGGATTGATATTTCTTAGGTCAGCATCAGCGAAGGTGGTTTCTGAATTGTCTTCTCTTCTGACTTTGTAAAGATTGTACCTGACCCTTGGATAGGTTCTTGTAAAGGAGAACTTGCAGAAGATTACCTTTTTGATCTTGTGGATTGAGAAGACATCTGCTTTGGTTCTTGGCTTTGTCCTTGTGAAGATGTTCTCAAATTCTTCTCTGATCCTTGAATCTGTCACATGATCTGTTGGATGATTGGTCTGAATGGTTTGTTTATAGAGGTATTTGTATACCACTTCTTCCATCTCTTCATGTGTTGGACCAGGTTGTGGTACTTGTCTTCTGAGACTCTCCATCTTTTGAACAATTTCTGCAGCTCTGCTAGTTAGAGGAATGTCTGTCAGAGGCTTTAATCCATATGCCCAATCAACTTCTTCAGGCTTTGGAGTTTGGAAGGCATCAAAGGCGCTCTTCTTCAATTTCTCTGTAGGCTTGGGCAATGATTTCTTTTTCTTGGGCTCTTCTGTCAGTATTGCTTTGCCCTTGTCTTTGGCTTTTGGAGGTGCAGAACCTGTTTCTTCTGTAGGTTTGGAGGTTGCTGCTTCTGTTGGCTTGATGGTTGCCTCTGTAGGTTTTGACACTTGTGTTTTAGAGGACTTTTGTGGCGATGGTTCTGTTGGCTTGAGTTGCTCTGTAACCTATGTTGGAGGTTCTTTGGTGACTTCTTCTGTGAGCTCTATTTCTGTTGGTGAAGATTGGATATCGAATCTTCTTGCCATTTTGAAAGCTAATGTGAACATGTGCCTTTCTTCTTCTCTCCGCGACATTCGATCAGACATTGTATTGTGCATCTTTCTCAGAATAGAAAAAGCAGAGGTCGCAGAGGTCGTTGCTCTTTTTGGTTTGGTGGCAATCGACTTTCTTCTTGGTATGGTTTGGGGTTTTCTGTTGATTTTGTTGAAGGACTCTTTTCCAAGTTGATTACCACAGGGGTGGTTGTTGCCTCTGTGGTATGCCGATCACCTTCTGGAATATTGGTTTCTTCAGGAGTTGATTCCACAGAGATGGGTGTTGTCTCTGTGGTCTGTTGATTTTGTTGTTGATCTTGGGTTTGTTCTGGAGGGGCTTGACTGATTGGTTCTGCTACGATTGGCGGAGCTTGTATTCCTCTGGTCGTAGCTTTCTCCCTTATATTCTCCCCCTCAGAATTATCTGATGGACCAGGATGGTCATCATCAGAATCATCCTGACTTTTATCAGAAGTACCCTCTGCTCTGCAGGAAGCTTTGGGTTTCTTTGGTAGCTCTGCTACTGCGGCCATCAACTTCGCGCATACATCATCACAGAGGCCGAAAAGAGTTGCAAGCTCTGCTTCTGTGTTGAAGCGCATTCTGCCGACACTTTTTCTAAACTCTTTGACGTAGTTGGCATTTGCAGTAGTGAAGGAGACAATGACTTCAGTGACCTGGTTTATGACATTTTGGCCGAGCTCTGTTAGCTGTGCTCTGGTCATGTAGTCTTTAGGCTGCATCAGTATTGTGTTGCGCAGGGCTTCTGCTTGAACGTTTTGCAGAGCCTTCTGTAGATCTGCGGGTGTGATGCTCTGTGATTTGTTGGATTGCTTGTTCATTTGTTCAAGGAAATGTTTTACTGATTCCTTGAATGCAGAAGTTGCGGTAATTCCAAAATCTTTAGCAGCAGAAGTGGCTGTAGTTGTTGCAGTTGTTTGCGCAGAAGATTTCATCTATGTGATGGCTGTTTTCACCTCTGTGGACAGATTGTCCATTTTGGTGTTCAGATTCAGCATGGCCGTTGATGTTTTCTCTGCAAAAGATGTGAAAGAGCTTTGCAACTCTTTCATGGTTTGGTTCTCAGAGGTGACAAGGGTTTGGAACTCATCCCTTGATATTTGTGTTCCGGGTGTAACCTCTGGAGGAACACATTCGTCTCCAGAGTGAGTCCCTGCTCCTGGGACACCTTCGTTCACCCTTGTTTGTACGTTGGGGGTGGAAGGATTTCCATCTGGTCTTCGAGCAGAAGCATCTAGTGCTTCAGACTCTACAGAAGTTCTGTGAACGACATTGTCTAGATCCACTTCAGAGGTGGGTACTAGATTATCCTTATGTTGACTCGGAGACTTGTCTAGAGTCTCTTCGTCGTTGTGCTCACTACTTCTCTCTGAAAGAAGGGTTGGCCCTATTTCGTGCGTGGCAAAGGAAACGAATTCCTCTGTAGGGTGTTCTAGTGTGATCTGGGGCGATTAATCACGAACTATAGGTGAGTCTCTTTGAGGAGACTCCATAGGAATGGATTCCCCGGTTTTTGTGGGCGCAGAAGTCGAAAGAGTGACTTCTGGCTGGATGGGGGGTGAGGGATGTGTGCCTTATTCATCTTCGGCATCTTTTTATTTTACATTTTCTTTTCCTCCAGATGTTTCGACCCTATCCTTTGTTGAAGTTCTTTGCTCTGTGCCTAAGAAGTCATACATTTGATGATAGTCGTATAACTTCATGACATGTGGATGATAGAGACCTTTTCGTATCCAGACAGCTTCTTCTTCGTCTGAATCTACCTCTGAGACCTACATTCTTGTCTCTATTACTTCATCTCTATTCCACTGAGCTTCTGTTTGTCCTATTTCTTCTGAAGCTGGGCTTGGACTCCTTCTGTGAACGTCCAATCCTTGCTTAATGAAGGGGTTCTGTAGAATAATAGGTGTCTCAACTGATTGATCTCTGGGTGTTTGATCATCTTCTTGCAGATGTGTGTCAATGCCGGAAATAGAGAAGTATTGTTCTTCTGGGGAATGGTGGTCGAGAGGTTGTGCCGTCCACCCTGCTGTATTTAAAGTGTTGGCAATGTCGGGGTTCTGTAGGAAATCGTTAATGTTTCCTTGGTGAGCAAATCGATTTGGGGATTGATGGGGCGATTGATATCCATCTTCTGTCATTTCTTCTTCTGCATCTTCTTCTTCTGCAGTTCTTTCTTCTGCGATTGCTTCCTCTTCTATGGTAACCAATTTCTCAAGTGGTTTACCATGCTTCTTTTTGGATTTCCTCCTCTTAGGTTTTGGTGCCCCTTCCTCTGTGGTTTTTGATTTTCTTTTCTTCTTCTATTTTGGAGAAGAGGGAGGAGCAGATGAGCCAATTTCTGTGGCATGAGGAGGTGAAGGTTGATCTTCTGCAGCGCTTGTAGAGGTGCCTTCTGCAGTTTTCCTCCTTTTTGATTTTGAAGAGGACTTCTTTCCCATGAGCTCTGCACGTTTGGCTATGAAGCTAAGTTGAATAGCCATGTGTTTTGCTAATTTGTTATCTTTTTCTTCTTGAGTGGAAAGAGGTTCTGCAATCATTGTTCCTAGGGGGACACCTAAACGCGGGGGTGTCATAGGACTCGGTTTTGGAGTTCTATGATCGCGTATGTACTCTTTCTTAAGGGTTTTATTCTTGGCATACCTCAGAAGTTTCTTTGACAAAGGTCTGTAGTGTGTGTAGCCATCTACATGATCAGTGGGAATATTTTTGCTCATTGGGAACTGTTTGGGAATTGGCCCTTCCATTGGCCATTTCTGTATTAGCAACAAAGGTTCGAACAAGACTCCCAGTATTCTTTGGAATTGCAGAGGTGGTAGAAACTTAGGATCGTTCTCTTTTACCCTTCTTGTGTTGTTCTTTCTGTCGATGGTGTTAATGATCTCTTGCATCATTATGGTCGCGTAATCCAGTGGGAGATCATAGTAAACCCCATACATGATGGTTAATATCTGATGTGAGCTCTGGTCAATACTGCCTATCTTCCCTGTCAGGCATCTGTTAAGAATTGAGAACAAGGTGTTCCACAGAGGGGGTAATCTGCCTCTGCGGAAGTCATTTCTCTTCCTCAGTGGTGTGTTGTACCCAAGCATTTCTAGGAAACGACAGATCTCGTCGTCTGTTGGTTGCTCTGCGTACTTCTTTAATCCAAGAAAACCCCTTGTTGGTAGGTTGAATTCAAGTGAGAACATTGTTCTATTGAACTTGATTTCCAGATGCTCAGATTTGTCGGGTTTTGAAATGTATCCTTTGATAAGAGAATCATCTTTATCAAATCGGCAACTTTGCCAAAACTGATTCAGATATCTTACTGGAATTTTCTTTGGGGTTCTTGAGAGTAAAGGGAAGAGGATATGATTTTCCATTATGTTTAGAGGAATGGCATGGGCTTCGCCGAAAGCAGTGGGTGAGGGGACCAAATAGCAATTGTTGGATTTGATTGGTAGTACTTTTTCGAAATGATCCTTTGCTATGAAGTTTTGAAGATGTGTGGTTGGAGCAAAGTCTGCTGAATCGCTGGAATCTTCTAGTTCAATGTTTTGGGCAGGGTTGGGGTTTTCTGAATGTTCAGAATGAGCAGGTGAATGTTCTGGTGAGGTCGCCGGAGAGTGTGCAGGGGAGATAGCTTGAGAAGATGAAGCCATTTGGTACTGAGAATAAGAAATTTGCAGGTTTCGCCGGAGAAGAATGAGAGTTTGTAAAAAGTTTATGAGAGGGTAAGCTTGGTTTTTATAGGAGGGTAAAACGGTAGAATTCGAAAGAGTAAAATATATGGTAATGGATTAAAATTTGGAATCCGAACTCAAGTTAGAACGGCGGGTTCAACTTTCCACAGAAAACGTTCCATGTACGCCCAATGAAAATGGGACACGTAGGCCATGTCAGAGGATGACAGGACGTCGTGCGCGGCCCATTAATGCTAGGCGCGTGGGGTTGTTCTTAGCCACATGTAATTCACTCTCAGTAAAAGTAACCGTTATTACTACAGAAATGCCCAAGTAACAGATTGACAGAACTTCTGTAGCTTACAGAAGTTCTGTGATTTTGAAAATCTTTGGTGTGTATCCCTTTCTCATATATCTCATTGTTATCATGACTTCTGTGGGGTTCCTTTTTAACCAAAAACGTTTTGTAAAGGCATTGGAGAGGATCAAATAGGATTTTTAGTTAAGAGTTTTTACTCGCAGAGGTTTTGTGGCTCTGTTGGAACTTGCAGAAGCTCTGGGAGGGCCAGCAGAAGCTCTGTGAGGGAAAAAATCTCATAACGAAAATTCTATTAACTTTTCTGATCATCCAATTTTTGATCTGTTTTAAGAGATATTTTTCGGACATATTTGAAAGTTGGTGTCCGAAAAAAATTGTTATGGAAAAAGTTTTGTTCGAGAAGGTCATGGTGAGTCTGTTTGGTTTCCGAGATAACATTCCAAAAGATCGATAGAGGTTAAAGTTGCGATCTCAGAGCATATTTCTGGCAGAGCTTCTGATGAGCTCAGCAGAAGCTCTATGACCTTAAATTTCTCATAACTCAAATTTTCTGAAACTTTTTGATCTGTTGATTTTTGAAATGTTATCCACAGTATATTTAGGACATATTTGACAATTTGTGTCCTAGAAAACTGTTTTCAAAAACCTTTTGTGCGAGAGACATACCTTTTGGTTCTTCTTTTCTCGGCAGTGATGTCTGACTTCTGTCGATATAGATTCATTGACATTCTTCTTTGGCTTTCCCTTGAAAGTTTTACCTCTGTAGATCATTTCAGGATCCCTTTTTGCTCCCCCTTGATCTAATCACCTCTATACATCAGGAATTTTCCTTTTGCTCCCCCTTGACCTATGCTTGGATCAAAGAATGATAAGTTTTGCATAGAACACAGGTCATATTTTCCAGAGGTTCTGTAGGGGTTGTCAAAGGTTCTGAGTAGACTTACAGAAGCTCTGTGATTTTAAGAACTATTTAAGATTGAGAACTTACATACAGAAATAAATTAATTAAAGCAAAAATAATTAGAAATATATACATATTTACAGAAGATAAAGCTATACTTACAGAGGATTTTTACGTCATATTGATCATTCCTAACTTACCCACCAAGAAATTGAATCTTTTCTCGTCTAAAGCTTTGGTGAATAAGTCCGCGAGTTGGTATTCTGTGGGCACGAAATGCATCTCGATTGTACCGTATTCAACATGATGTTTCAAGAAATGGTACCTTATATCGATATGCTTGGTTTTTGAGTGTTGCACAGGATTGGCAGAGATAGCAATGGCACTCTTGGAATCACAGAAGATAGGTATTTTGAATAGGATGTGGCCGTAGTCTTTTAGCTGAGTCTTCATCCATAGAACCTGAGAACAACAGCTAGCAGCAGCAACGTATTCAGCTTCTGCAGTGGATGTTGAGACACAATTTTGCTTTTTGGAGGTCCAACTGACTAGTTTACCACCTAGGAATTGACAACTCCCAGAGGTACTCTTTCTGTCGAGCATGCATCCTCCATAGTCTGAATCTGTATAAGCTTTAAGACTAAAACCAGAGTTATGTGGATACCAGAGACCGAGATTTTTGGTCCCATTTTAGATATCTAAAGATTCTTTTCACAGCATCATAGTGTGATTTCTTTGGATTAGCTTGATAACGTGCACAAAGACATGTGACATGCATAATGTCAGGTCTGCTTGCAGCTAAGTATAACTTATTTCCAGTGGATCTAAGGATCTACAGAGATGCCATCTGGATCTAAGGATAACTTATTTCCAGTGGCCATTGGGGTTTTCATTGCAGAGGTATCAGAGAGGCTATACTTGAAAAGAATGTCAGAGACATATTTGTCCTGATTTATAAAAATTCCCTCTAATGTTTGTTTGACTTGGAGTCCGAGGAAGAATGTTAGTTCTCCCATCATACTCATTTCAAACTCACTCTGCATGAGTTTTTCAAAACTTTTGCACTCTTCTGTGTTAGAAGACCCAAAAATTATGTCGTCCACATAGATTTGTACAAGCATTATTTCACTGTTTTTACGTTTATAGAATAAGGTAGTATCCGTTGTACCTCTGTCGTAGCCATTTACTAGAAGAAAGGTAGAAAGTCGTTCGTACCATGCTCTTGGAGCCTGTTTCAGTCCGTACAGAGCCTTTTCAAGGTAGTATACATGCCTTGGGAACTTTGAGCTTTCAAACCCTGGTGGCTGATTTACGTAAACCTCTTCTTTGATTTCACCGTTGAGAAAAGCTGATTTTACGTCCATCTGATAGACTTTAAAACCATTGTGGGCTGCGAAGGCTAAGAATATTCTTATTGCTTCGAGCTGTGCGACAGGGGCAAAAGTCTCATCGTAATCTATGCCTTCTTCTTGTCTATAACCCTTGGCCACCAGTCGTGCTTTGTTTCTGATGACTACTCCATCTTCATCCTTCTTATTTCTGTAGACCCACTTAGTCCCAATGGCCTGTTTCCCTCGTGGCAGAGGTACTAAAGTCCATACTCTGTTACGCTCAAACTGCAGAAGTTCTTCTCGCATGACGTCTACCCAGTTTGGGTCATCTAGTGCTTCAGAAATCTTCTTTGGTTCTATCACACTAATAAAATTTGTAAAGAAACAGAAATTAGCAGTGGCAGACCTGGTTTTTACTGAGTCAGAAGGTTCTCCGATTATTTGGCTTGGAGGATGGCTTTTTGTCCACTGAGTGGTGCGAGGAAGATGGTCATCAATGTCATCGAACCTTTCTTCAGAAGCTTCTTGTGGATCTTCTTCTTGTATAGCCTCTGTCGTTCTTCTTACCTTGGTAGAAGATTCTACCATTTGTGGAATGATTGGTATGAGTGGTGGTGGAGTTTGTTCCTCTGAGGACGTATAGTCTTGGTCCTCAATTACCTCTGTAATTTGTTCTTCTGTGGATTGTGGAGTTTGTTTTTCAGCAGCTTCTGTGGTCGTTTTTCTTGATGTTTCATCTTCTGCATTTTCTTCTTCGACATTTGCATCTGTAGTATTTACAGAAGAAGATGAAGCATTATTTGGACCAGTTAGAGTCATACCTGTAGGATATTGTCCAACAGAGGATGGTTCTTCAGAAACTCGGATGGTTCCAACAGAAGGATCAATGTCATCGTGGAACATCTCTAAAAATAGAAGATCCAAGTCTTCTTTCGTTTGCGAGATGCCAGAGGTTTCTCTTTTAAGTTCGAGTTCTGAACGGATTTGCTCATAAGTCATTTGGAAAGAATCATCAAAAGAAACATTGATACTTTCTACGATTTTGCGAGATCTTGTAAGGTATACTCTGTAGGCTTTGGAAGTGGCAGAGTATCCAATGAATTTTCCTTCGTCAGCTTTTACTTCAAACTTTCCTCTTGAATCTCTGTCGTTTAAAACAAATCATTTACAACCAAACACATGGAAAAACTTGATGTTTGGCCGCCTTTTGTTGATCAGTTCGTAAGGAGTCTTGATGTGTCTTTTCACAATGGTTGACCGATTCTGTGTGAAACAAGCGGTAGAAATTGCTTCTGCCCAAAAGTTCATCGATAATCCGTATGCTTATAGCATAGTTCTTGCGGCCTCCACGAGCGTTCGATTCCTCCTTTCGACTACGCCATTCTGCTGTGGAGTGCGTGCGACAAAGAAGTTCTGTGATATTCCTTCTGTAGAAAGATAGGCTTCAATGACAGAGTTTTTAAATTATGTGCCATTGTCACTTCTTAACTTCTGTATTCTGCATTCATAAAGAACTCGGATTCTTTTCATTAGATTAATCAAGATGATTGGAACATCCGATTTCTTTCGAACAAATTCAACCCATGTGAAGCGCGAATACTCATCAATTAAGACAAGTATATATTTCTTGCCACCTAGGCTCTGTATGGCAATAGGACCGCAGAGGTCGACATGAAGCATGTACAGAGGCCTAGTGCATGACACATCTGTTTTGCCTCTGTAGGAAGCTCTTTTGAGTTTTCCCATCTCACAGGCAGAACACAAGTGATCCTTATTAAATTTAACATTAGGCAAACCTTTAACTAGATCAAGTTTGACCAATTTATCCAAGGTGTGAAAGTTCAAGTGACAGAACCTGTTATGCCATAACCAGGCTTCTTTACTTTCGCAAGCTACAAGGCAAACTTTGTCCTTGGTTGTTGAACAAAAGTTCATTAGATACAGATCACCTTTTCTTTTGGCTCGCAGAAGTTCCATTCCCGTGTCTTCACTTTGCAGAGAGCAGAAAGTCCTTTTGAACAAGACATCAAATCCCGTATCACAGAGTTGACTTACACTGAGTAGGTTGTGTTTAAGGCCATTCACATATGCAACTTTGTATACAGACGTTTTCCTTCTGTTTGACTCCATAGCCTTTGATGTGTCCCTTCTTGTTGTCTCCAAAAGTTACAGATCCACCATTGTGTGTTTCTTTGTACGTGGATAGTAAACTTCTGTCGCCAGTCATGTGCCTTAAGCATCCGGAGTCAAGATACCAAATTGGCACATACCGCTTCTGTAAGACAATCATAGAGACTTAGGTACCCATATCCATATGGGTCCAATATTGTTAGAGTTTTTCATGTTTGCCTTAGCATTCTTGAAATACATTTTATCTTTTGTAGAAAGATCAGATTGTATCTCTCTAGGTTTTGACTTTTGAGTTTGAATTTTAGTGGAGAGTAAGCAATCTGGATTTGAGAAGTGATTTTCAATCTGAACATAAGATCAAAACAATGACAGTATTTAATATGAGACGTGATTTGTTTGAACTTTTTATTTAATTCGTTGAATTGAGTCACAGAGGCATTACATTCGTTCTTAACATTAGATTTCTTATTACAAGAAGATCTATGAATACTAGAATGTTTTTTGCAAAAATCTTGTTTAGGTCCTGCCTTCTGTGAGTCTCTTTTGTGGTGAACGTCTGTTTTCACTGTCACAGAGGAAAGATATTTGTTAGCTTCAGGCCTTAAAGGTTTTGAAAAATTTGAGCTTTTAGGATTTTCAGAGGCCATTTTCAAATTATCAAGCTCTGTAGAGGTTTTGACTTGTATACACATTTTTAGAAAATCTGGACAGATAGGTATCTCTGTGATTTTCTCTTTTGGAGAAATTGTTCTGTTAAGAACCTCAGAAGAGAATTTAACATCCTCTATGTCACAGTGAATTATCCCTGATTTAGAATCAGTCTCTGAGTCGTCAGAGGATGAATCGTCCTCATATACAGAGGTTGAGTCATTTCTTTCGACAGAGGCTGGATTTTCTGAGCATGTATCGTACGAGTTTTCTTCCTCTGTAGAAAAACTTTCATAGATGGCAGAGGTTTCAGATGAGATCTCTTCAGTGAGAATTTGATCTATAGAAGATGTACAGATATTTTCTAAAGCATTTGATTTCAAAACTTCCAAAATTTCTTTTTCAATTGATCTTTTAAGATTTTCTTCTGAAAAGATGGGTTTAAACTCAGGAGCTTTTGCAGATAATTTCTTTTTGACATCTATCATACAGACAAAAGCGACCTGTGTTTGAGTCTCTGGTTTACCAAACTTAAAGATACCAATCTGATCTTGTGTTTTCAGATATTTCTTTGGTTTGATTCCTCTATTGACAGAGGTTGAAGATGATGAATCTGTGTTTTCAAACCACACATTGATCATCTTCGTATGTTTCCTCAAGTGAGGTTCTTCAGAGATTTTAACCCTTTTACTTATAGAGAGTAAGTTTGGAAAGATTGGTTTATTTGTTTTTCCTACCACAAACAGAGAAGACAGAGGTTTAAGTCTTCTGCCTTCAACACCTAGAGTAATATCATCGTACCCTATACCTCGTCTTCCTATTTGTGAGTTTACTTTCTCATACACCTTCTGTGCATCTTTATAGTTTTTAAGTAAAACCTCTCTTCTGAGTAGATCTTGCCAAAGTACCTCTCTCTCTTTTTGAAAGTATTCTTTGAGAGCTCTTATGTCAGTTGTTTCACTCCTAGAAACTGAAAGCTCTTTAGTTTTGACTTTTAAAGCAGAGGTTAATTCAGAAATTTGCCTTTTTAAAGGATCTACATTTTTGCTCCAATATTTTTCTACTCTTTCCTTTTCTTCAAAAATTTTGTCTTTTTCTTGAGTGAGAAGCCTTACTTCTCTCTCATTAAAGGTGAGTCTTTTCTGAATACTTTCATTTATCTCTTTGAGTTCAATTAGTTCAATGTTAAGTCTAACTGAATCATTTTCTACATATTTAATACAAGAGGTAGAGTTTGACATGGATACCTCATTGTCAGTGCCCGAGTCGACTTCTGCCATGCCACAGAACAGGGCATTGGTGGTGAATTCATCATCAGAGGTAGAGTCTGACTCAAAGTCCTCCTTATTTGCTTCAGAATGCCCTTTGTTCGCCATTAGGGATTTTTGTGCATAATATTCAGCCTTCTTTTTGTAAAAAGCTGAGTCCTTTTGTGGGCGATTTTGTCTACTTCTGCAATCTTTTGCGAAATGGCCTGGCTTGCCGCAGTTGAAGCAACCTTGGGAGGTGTTTACAGTTCGATCGTCGGACTTCTGTTGGTCTCCACCTTTCTCTGTTCGGCATTCGTTTGCATAATGACCAGGCTTACCACATTTGTAGCATTCTTGTGTGTGGCCTACCTTGTCATCTGACCTCTGTCGGTCATTTCCTCTGTAGTTTCTGTCGCTCGACCTCTTTCGGTCACTTCTGTAGTCTGACCTCTGTCGGTCACTTGATTCTTCTCTTCTTTCATCATCTCTTCTATCTCTCTGGTTGTCTCTGCTATATCTGTCATTTCCAAAATTTCTTTGGTTACCTCTGAACTCTCTTGTCAATAGAGCCAATGATTTAGCTAATGACGCAAGAGTTATTTCTTCCTCTATCAGCTCGTCTTCTTCGCTATCAAACATCATTATCTTCTTCTTCTCCTTCTTCTTCTCCTCTGTTGCTCTCTCATTTCTTGGTCTCTCTGTAGCCTCTGTTGATTTACTAACCAATGTGTATGGTGCAATGGCTATTGTTTTAGCCTGTGCTATTTGAGGCTCTTGTGCAGCTAGTGTTCCATAGAGATCAGAGAGTGTCCATGAGTCTAGATCTTGGTTTGTTTGTAAAGACATAGACAGTTGAAGCCACTCATCATTCAGACTCTTTAGAAACATGACGTTATTTTCTTCCGAGGTTCTGTGAATGTCAGACTTTCTACATTTGTTTATGAGAGAGTTGAACCTATCGTACGTTGTTTGCAGAGATTCTGTTGCAGAGGCTCTGAATGCATGATATTCATTTATGTACTGTGCCCTTCGGTTCTTCTGTGTTTTAGCACCCCCTTCCATCTGTCTTTCTAATTCTTTCCAAAGATCGTGCGCAGTTTCGCATGCATCTAAGGATTGAAAAAGCTCGTTGGGGATAGCCATTATCAGGATTCTTTTTGTTTTCTGTGCAACTTCATCTTCTGCCTTATCTTCATTTGACCATTTTTCTTTTGGTTTTGGTTTTTGATGTTCAGGGATTTCTGGAGATTCAGCAGTAGCTGGTACTCGTGGTACTGCTATCATGGGAACAGGAGGAAGGTTGTAAAGATATTGTACTAGATTTTTTTCAGTACCCTCAAAGAAATGAACCATTCTTATCTTCCATTGAGGATACTCATCTCGTAGGAGAGTAGGAGGCTTGGTGAGTGAACCAGCAGTAAAGAAGTTATTTGTATTTGTCATTTTTAAGGTTCTGAAAAGATAGTATGATTTAAAGAGTATGAGTCTGAAGATCTGGAAAGTTTTATGGGTTTGAACAGTTCCCAGAGTACACTTTAATGGAGTTTTAACCTAGAGATGAGGAAAAAAATTATTTCTATCACTGATCTTGTAAAAACGAGGATCACTTGATATTGATAATCAAGCTTCGCTCTGATACCAATTGTTGGTTCCCGTTTTGCTTATACAAGATTGTCAGATCTATTAGTTCGAATTTATGTTTGATGCGGAAGCGTATTTGAATAACTAACATATATGATTGATAGATTTAGAACATAATATAAATAAACAGTGAACAGGAAATAATATCTCAAAGTTTAATGAATATATATATTAAGAACAGATTCAAGAACAATGAGTAAGCAAAGCTTTTAAAACAGATATGACTCTCAAAGTGTTTAAAGCTATGTGTTCTTGTGATGTTTTTCTCTCTTGAATTCTTGTTTCGATTGTTCGATTGATCGATCGATGGATTGATAGATAGGAAGAACTCAACATGAGTCTTCCTTATATACTACTCTAAGGGGACCATAAAGCATATGCTACTATTCACAAAGGACGGTATGAATAGTTGGACGGATGTCATGAACAGTTGGACGTGATGTATTGCATTTAATGCAGCAGACGTCTATTATGTACTAAGCCCTATTGAATCCAACCAGAGTTTGACACGTTGCAGTTGGACAGGCCATGCTACCATGCAAGTTGATGAACAGGTCCTGTAACAGTAGCAAGATATTATAAATATCTTTTAAGTCTTTGTTGAAGACCACATAGGCTCTGTGAAGTGCCACAGAGGTTCTGTGGTTTGGTCCTTAGAAGAGCAGTCTTCACCGGATTCCGAGTCTTTGGTCTTCTTTGCGCGTATGACAGAGCTTTTGTAGGGAGCCTCTTTAGCTTCTGTAGCTTCTTGACCTTGATCTCTCGGTAAGTTCGGCAGAGCCTCTGTAAGAGGCTTTCTTCACTTAGCCTATTTTTCACTACTTCTAAATACTTCTATGATTAGGAAGATTGAAGCTAACAAGTTCAAAAAAGTGATTTTGACTTTTGTTAAGCTTAACCAGAGTTAAAACAAAGTTTTTTTGAAGTTTATTCAGAAAAATTGGTTGCCTTATCAGAGTTGCAGATCTATGTAATCAAAGTTATGATTTTTGCTTCTAGAGTGGTAGAAGGTTGTTCAGGCTTTTACTTGCATATCTAATCCATAGTAGTCCATAAAACATCTTAATCAGGGTTGTTTTACAAATTTCTTAGAGTTTATGTTCAGACTTACAGCCGTGAGGATCCAGAGATATTTTCAATCAGCCCAATCGATGTGTAAATTAGAGCTTTTGATCCAAATTTGAGTTTGTGATTGATGTTTTTGCTTAAAGTTTTGTTCAAATTTATTTGAAAGCTAATCAGAGTTTGATTCATGCCAATCAGATTTCACTCTTCGACTATTCAGTTTAGGTGTACGACTATTAAGAGTTTCAAGGATGTTGATACAGAGTTGAACTTGGTGCTTATAGAGTTCATTTCAAGCTTGATCAGAGTTCCATCAAAGACTATTCAGAGTTGGTTTATCGCATATCAGAGTTTAAAGTCTTCGAGTTCAGAATTTTGACCGTGTTTAATCAGAGTTCTAATCAAGAGTGATCAGACATGAAAGCGAATTTCAGAGTTTCTTGACACCTTTGCGCATCTTTTGTATTTTGCTCATAACTTCCTCCTCGAAGCTCCAAATTTGATGTGTCCAAATGCTTGGAATCCTAAGACACATTAGCACAACCATGATGATTTGAGTTTGCTCAAAAGCAGTGTGTTGACGGATCAAAATCAGTGTTGAAGTCAGTGTAAAGCAACTGGATAAAAAGTTGTGAATTTCTTGCAAATTCTTTCAATTTCAGAAACGTGTTCTCTTTATGATTTTTAAGAATCCAAGCTGTGATATTGATGTGTTTTTAGTCACTTCCTCCTTTGATCTTAATGGAACAAGTTGTTGAGTTTAAAGATCACTCAACTTGGATTTTAAAGAAAAATTCTTTGTTATAAACTGAAGTTGCACTGTGGAATGTCATGTAACTCGCCCATTATCTTCGTTGTGAGCTTATCGGATGTGTTGAGTTTCTACAGATGAAGTTGTTTTTTTAGTTTATTTAGTCAGGGTTATTGCACATTGGATCTGATTTTAATGTTGAAACTATGAAAAGTAAGAGTTTTAATCAAGGGGAGCTTGGATTGTTTTGATGAAGAGCAACTTCTGATTGCTCTTAGGTGTAATATTAATTATCCACCTAATTTCTTAACAAAACAAACTATTTATACCAAGGGTTTAATACATAAAGCCCATGGCCTATTAAACCTAATCTAAGCCCATTAAACCATTTAAAGGCTTTTACAAATAATAATCTTTTCTAATCCTTTCTTTAAATAACTTTCTATATTATAGGACATTTATGGTCCTAACAATCTCCCCCTAAAGTTATATAAAGAAAAAATGGTCTTGAAAACTTTAGGTCTTGATCTTCTCTTCCTCTTGAATCTTTGAAACACTTTGGTGTTGCTTGTCTTCATAATTTTCAACGCTCCCCCTTGAATAAAGCTCTTGATCTTCATATCTTCAACTTTAAGAACTTGTAGAACCAATATGCTAAGAACTTGTAGAACCAATATGCTTGAAGGAGGAAATAATGAATTGTAGAGAACACCACTTGATAAGGGATGAGAAGAATTGATCGCTTGTAAATTCTTTAACCTCTTTTCGGAACTGATCAATCATGGAACTGATCAAACAACAGTTACTCCCGCTCAGCTTTTGCTAACTCCCCCTCAACATGATAATCCGTATCTTTGAATTTGTATCACTTCTCCCCCTTATGATGAGTAGGAGAATCTGAAGCATCATGTATTTTCAAAGACAATACTGGTGAGTAGCAAAACTCCAGATAAAGCATTTTAGTAACCAATATGGGGTAATCGACTAACACAAAAACACAATAGTAATTGTTATCACAACAATTAAAAATAATTGTGTGGCCTATATTTAAAGTTGGCATCGGGGTATCTCTGATAGGACTTCAAGTTATCACTGAAGTAAAAATTTTAAAAAATTACTTCTCAAACTGTTCCGGCAATATCACAAAGATATGCAATGGGAATCACTAAGACTCGTGCATGTGTGAAAGAAACAATTTATATTTGTTAGGCTCAAATATTGATTTAACTTGGGACTCAAATTAAAAATCAATTGACACAGTGATTAGAATATGAAGTTCAGAGACCTGATGAAAGAACAGGATCTAATCTTACAATCAATATAGAAAGCAGTAATTGAGAAGTTGTATGATCAAGCCCAATTGTATTCAATGATGAACAGAATTACAGATCTAAGAGAGAGAGAATCTCAAAGATTACAAAGAATGAATACAAAATTATACGGGAAAAATCAATTAGTTAGCAACGTAGAGCTAACTACTATTTAAACTGCAACGGACATCTTAAAGCTACAGTACAAATAAGAAAGACTAATAAGAACATAACACGTGTCCTAATTAGCTTATAAAATACTAAGTAAAGTATCTCGTCATAAGTTCTGAACATGTAGTTCAGAACTTCTGAACATTCTTCTGATAAAGCTTCTCAGATCCTCTGACTTCTTAACTCAGACATCTGACTTCTCTTTCCAGACTTGATTTCATTTATCAATACTTCTGAGCTTTCACAGTCAGACCTCTGACTTCTCTACTCAGAACATCTGAGTCTTCTTATCAGATCTTCAACACTTGGTTTATTGACAAAACTTCAGATCTAACAATCTCCCCCTTTTTGTCAAATAAACTTAAACTTTGCATCATCCAGTTCTTTCAGAGCAGGAACAATTTTCTGAAGTAGCACATTTCTCAGATTAAGCCTCTTATCAATTTTGTCAATGATTTCTTGAATAATTTCAACTTGCTGATTGATTACTTCTTGAGTCATGTCTGCTTCCTTCACTTTCAGCATCTATTTCTCCAAATTATGCTTTATGATTCTTAAAGTTCCAGAACAGTATTTTGCGGTTTCCTTTGCTCTGAAGAAAATCTTTCCACTTTTGTTTTTCAAAAATACTCCCAAATCTGGATATTTGTGAACACTTCCAGTCTTTAACTTCTTTTTCTGTTCATGATCTGTGTTGGGATTTGCCAGATAAACACATGACTTTTGTAAGTAGAAAGCTATTTGAAAGTCTGTATAACAGTGCCACCTTAAGATGTAGAACATGGCCTTAATTACCACACTTCTGGCCTTCCTTTCATTTATGTCTCTGCTCGACTCTTTGAAGCATAGAAAGTTGTGTAATCTGTAGAAGTCAACTACTGATAGCTTCTCAAAATCTGCATCAGTAAAGTAATAAACCTTGCCATCTTCTCTCAGAACTTCAAAAGATAAGTACTCCATCTTTCTGAATTTCTTAACCCTCAATTCTCTTATTCCAGTAATTAAAAAATCTGAGTAAACGGCTTGCTTTGTTTTGCCAAGACATCTTAATTTTTCAGCCAACCAGATCTGAGTCTCCTTAGGTCTATCATAATACACATCCAAGAATTGTACTTCTTTTGGTTTGAAGAACTCAGGTAAATCAAATTCAAGAAAGTATCCATTTAGATCAATGGATATTTCATCTTCTTTTGGTTCAGACTGTTCAGCTTGATCAAAACTAGTTATCTGCACATTCTGAGATGTTGTGTTCTGCACTTCTTCAACTTCATCTGATAAAATTTCATTCACTTCATACTCAGCAGGAAACACAAAATCATTATGTAGAATCTTTTTGGGATTCACCTCAGATAGCAACCATTCACTACTGTTTCTGATTTTTCTTCTGAGATCCAACCTCCTCTTCACACAGTTTATACATCTCTTCTTTAAACTCTCTTTTTCAGTTTCCACACTTACTTCCATTTTAATCAACAACCAATTCAGAGTTGCATCACTGTACTTTACCAACTCTTTTAATCTGAAGAGTTCAAGCCTTTCGTGAACTATATATGTGAACCCTTCTGTCTCCATTCCTTCATTCACAAATCCCTTCAAATGCAAATCAACTTCTGTTTTCTTTGTGGGAGAACTCAGATTACACTTTTCTTTTCTTTCTTCAATAGCTGATTGGAAGTCATACAAGTATATATTTCTGACATAAATACCCAGAAGTCTTCTGCATTCAATTTCTATCAAGGCTTCTTCAGTGCTAGCAAAGAACTTGACTAGAAAGATCTGATCATCAAGAGTCAATCTGTGAAAATCAAAAGTAGACATGGAAACCTTTGTATTTCTTTCTTTCAGTACTTCCATTCTAACAAACATTAAACCATTGAATTCATCTTGTTGAAACATCAGAACTTTCTCAATTCTTTTCTGAATATGCAGTTTTGAGTCAGGAACTCTGAACCTGTTAGAAGCTTCTGAGTAGACCATCTGAGCTCTGTCAACCATAAAACAATCAATGTTACTTTCCAAAGGCTCATACTCTCCTTCTGTGTAGTAGAGATTATCATATATTTCCTCAGGAAAAATATCATCATGAAATTGTCTGGCTAATGGCACATCACTTAACTCTAGAATGAAATCACATACAGGTTCTTCTAGTCTTTGCAATTTAATCTTTGGGATCTCAATCGGTTTTCTGAATACATACTCAGAAGGCATAAAGAAGTCTTTCACTTTCACATACTCTTCTTCTGTATTTAACTCATCACAAAAGTTAAATCTAAAATCATCTTCAAAATCCTGAGTATAATTCACAGTTCTGTCTTCTTCTCCCATTAGATCAATAGGTCTTACCATTTTTATTCCTTGCTGAACTTTTTGAACATTCAAAGCTCTGACTAAATTATTATGCATCCTTCTGATCAACTCTTCACTTAACCTCCTTTCTTTTAATTCAGAATCCGTCATATTTTCTTTGTTATACACCACAATATCTGTACACATGTTGACCACTTCACTTTCCACTGTCTTTTCTGATCTCAATACAGATTCCTCAATAGCTTCAATTTCATCTGAGTTTCCTTCCATTTCTATGTCTAAGTTCAATTCCTCTGTTTTATCTGAATCACCACCATCTGTACTTTCCAACTCCATCTCCTCTGTATCTGAGCTATCAATCTGAACTATCTGAGTTATTGCCTTTAAATTTTCCTGTGTCTGATCTTCTGAACTTTTTGTACTAGCTAATTGCATATCTGCCATCTCAAAATCTTCTATGCCAATATCATCATCAGAACTTAACCTTTGTCTTTTCTCCCCCTTTTGATGATCATGAGGCTCATTATCATCAAACCTTCTTTTCAAGTTCTGATTAAAAGTAACTTCAGGTTCAGCTTCTGCAATAGGAACAGGATCAAGAGGCTTTGAAGTAGAAGCCAATGATACACTCAGTGCTTTCAATATAGATTCCTGCATACCTTGCATTTGTTTTAACATATCTTTTTGAAAACCAGACATTATATCCACGATCTCCTTTTTGTGAGAATCCAAGGATTTCTTTACATCATCTACTTTGGTTTCAACAGAAATCAACTTTTTCTCCATCACAACTTTCAACTCTGACATCTCATCATTCAAATCCTCCACCTTCTTCTCCAAATTTTCTACTTTTTCCCCCATCTCCTTGTTTTGTTTCTGAATCTTTTCAAATTCAGAAGTTTCTAACAGTGAACCTGAACCAACAAATGGTCCAGTTTTCATGTGCCCAGAGGGACTCATGGCCTGTAGATAACACACAGTCATCTTGTACAACAGATGCACGTTTAAATGAGGCTTTTGTAATGTTCACCTCACCAGGACTTCCATCCAATCCTCGACACCCAACATTAGGTATGTCTATGAATGTTGTTTCAGGAATACGAAATTCCTGATTTGTGCAAGTGTCAAAAGGAATTTCAGGCTCAATATGAATAGGACTGTGATATTCAGACTCAATGTGTTGAAAAATAAATTGGGATTTATCACCTCCCTCCAAATGAGTTTGGGATGGTTCCCCGGATTTGTGTGAAACAGTAGCATGTTGAAATGCTTCTGAGTGGATATGGATGGGTTGTTCAAGATCCACCACTAGGTCCATGGTGTTTGTTTCAATATTGGACACCAAGAGATGTGAACCAATAGCATTTGTGGTTACCTGGTCAAGATTAGCTGGTTCAGAGGCATCTCTTTCTGTTTGAACCTCTGTTGACAATCTCTCATCCTCATCACTCTCATTCTGTTTTTCCTCACTAAATCTAACCAAGCTCTCGGAATTTTCCCTCTCAGGTCTCTCAGAATGTTCACCCATCTGAACATCCTCCCCCTCTCTAATTCGACTAGACCCCTCACCTCTCTTCTCAGGTTGGTCCTCTTGGGTAGGGATTTGAGGTAATTCAATTCCCATAGAGGTGCAATAAGCTTTTAAAATCTCACTCTCCCTTGGAATATAGTTCCTAAGTGATTTTGGCAATAGTTTATGATTGGGATAGTTTTCAAGTCTTGTTACTGAGGTCATCTTACCCAAATAAAATGTAGGACCATGCTCTTCATTTGTTCTTCTTGAGATTTTTCTGTTTTCCTGCATGGCATACCAAATAACAATTTGCCAGTACCTTATGTAAGGAATGTATGTCAGTGGAGCATCCTTTGTTTTCTTCTGAATTGCTTTCTGATTCTTCTCAAATGTATTCTTCATATCTTCCCAAAGTATTAAAGTATAGTCATAATGCCTATTCTTCACTAAACCCTGAAATATCTGAAGAATTTGTTTAGAACCTTGATCAGCAGAACTATTCTTCCCTGACAAACATTTATTTACCACATGAAAGAAGCAAGCCCAAATAGGTGGTAATTTGTTTCTTCTGAACAAACTAAGAGTCCTCAATCCTTCATTGTATCCCAACTTCATAAACTCTGCTATTAATTCCTCTGTTAAGGGTGAGTCCTCAAAATCTGTCCTTCTTTGTACATCATCTTTCTCTGGTAAATTCAGCATTTCTCTTAGTGCAGAAATAGATAAGGCAAATGTCACTCCTCCAATTTCAGACACAAACTTATTATCTTCTAACCTAAGATGTTTCCACCATTGTTGTATGTACTGAACAAGCACATTTTTACTTCTTGTAAACCATTTTCTGTACGGATGATGTTTGAATAACTCCATGATAATTCTGTGTTCAGGCTTAAAACGGCTTTCCTCAAATAATATAACACAGTTATTTTCAGATAATTTCAGCCATTCACTCTCAGGAACAATTCTTTCCACTAAAATAGGTCTATCTGACATAATAGAACCTGCAGCACTTTGTTCATGTTCAATATTAACATTTACCTCATCCGCATTTCCTTCAGATTCACCCATTTGTTCATCTTCTCCATCATTTCTTATTGCTTCTTCCTCTACAGCTCTATTCTGTACTTCATCATTATCCGAATCAGATGAATCCATTATCGATTTTGTAGAGTGTAGCGAAATTTGACCACTCTTTTGTATTCTAGACATGATTTAAGCAGAAAACAAATTCAAAGAACTCTGGATTTGACTCGTATCTCACTTTTCGCTCTGGAATTTGAAAAGATTTGAAATAGGGATTTTAAGACCTATTTAAAATCCGCGAAGTTGAAAGGTTTAACGGAAAAGCGAAATCAATGTTATAACGGAGTCAACACATTTGAAATGCCACAGAGGATTTAAATGAAATGTGTGGCATAATCAAACAAATATGAAGCTGACACGTGTTAGTGGATAGAATTTTGACTCAAGTCAAAGATCTGAATAACACGCTCAGATGTTTTGAGTTTTCTTTATCAGATATCTGATTGTTCTTCTCAGAAGAATTTTACCTTGTAACCAAAATGTCATTTAAAATCAACTTCTGACAAATATAAAACATTTTGATTATTCAGAAGAGGTTTGAACAGATAGAAACACTTTTTATCATCAAAATTCTGTTCATATTTTGATGAATTAAAAAGTCATTTAAACTCTTATATCTGAAAAAAAAAATTAATTTAGATATAGTTTGAATAACAACAAAATTTATCATGAAAAGCTTGTTCTTCTTAGAATAATCAGAGATAGAAAATGAAAGCAAATCTTTTAAGCATCACAGAATGATTTCCAAAGGAATTTTGATGCTCCCCCTTGACTTGAGCATGCATTTGACTATTAATGATACATAAAGATGAGATGTAAAGATAATAGAAGAAGCATAATCCACATAGTTGAAGTATTTTAATTTCTCAAAAATAAATTTTTGAAAGCTAGATTACTGATGTATCGACTTAGAATCTCTGACCGTAAGATTCAGAGGATCTGATCTCAAGACTCAGAAGTTCTGACCTCAAGACTTAGAAGTTTTGAACTCAAGACTCAGAGTTCTGATCTTAAGACTCAGAAGTTCTGAACTCAAGACTCAGAGATTCTGAACTCAAGACTCAGAAGTTCTGGTCTTAGTACTCAGAAATTCTGATTCTTAAGACTCAGAGTTCTGAGTACACTACTCAGACAATTTTACTTAGAAAAATTTAGCATTTTTAAGAAAAAAAATATTTTCAATTTGGCAGATTAAGCATTCCTATTTTACATATGAGAAAAGAAAACCTTTTGTGATCAAGAGGCTTTGTGAACAAGTCAGCCAATTGATACTTAGTATGCACAAAGTGCATCTCTATAGTTCATTTTTCCACATAGTCCTTTATAAAATGATACCTCACATCTATATGTTTAGTCTTTGAATGTTGAACAGGGTTCTGAGTAATGGCAATTGCACTTTCTGAGTCACAATAGATGGGAATCTTGTTAAGCTGATATCCATAGTCCATGAGTTGTGTTCTCATCCACAATGTTTGAGAGCATGAAGCAGCAGCAGCAACATACTTAAAATTTGAAAGTATGGCTCTGTCCAACCTACTTCCTGCATGAGGCTCTGTCCAACCTACTTCCTGCATGATCAGCATCAGTGAAAGCAATCAATTTGAAGTCAGTTTCTTTTGGATACCATAAACCTAGATCAGGTGTTCCTTTGAGATATCTTAAAATCCTTTTGACAGCCAACATATGTGATTCTTTCGGGTTAGATTGAAATCTAGCACAGAAACAGGTAGAAAACATGATATCTGATCTACTTGCAGTCAAATAAAGTAATGATCCAATCATGCCTCTATAAAGTTTGATATCTGCTGAAACACCTTTGAGATCAGCATCTAACTTTATGTTAGTTGCCATAGGTGTTCTCATAGAAGCACAATCAGACATTTTGAACTTTCTCAGAATATCTCTGACATATTTTACTTGATTTATAAAAATACCTTTTGGTAATTGTTTGACTTGAAGACCAAGGAAAAAATTCAGTTCACCCATCATGCTCATTTCAAATTCAGATGACATGATTTTTGAAAAATTATCACATAATTCTGGACTGGTAGAACCAAATATTATGTCATCAACATAAATCTGAATCAGAATCAAATCATCACCCTGTTTCTTTAAAAACAAAGTTGTGTCAATCTTACCTTTCTTGAATCCTGATCCTAACAAGTGTTTAGTAAGAGTGTCATACCAGGATCGTGGTATGAACACAGAACAGATCATTTAAGTCTTCTTCACACATATCCTTGTTCATTTGCAGACTTATGGCAAATGATGACCATTCTGAATTTAGACTGTTCAGAAATTTGTAATTTATTTCTGACTTCGTTTTCTTCAGTCCATTTCTTCTCAAGTCATTTAGAATAGTGCAAAATTTACTGTATGTCTGTGTCAAACTTTCTGACTCTTTTGCTTTGAACCTTTCATAAGCATTTATGCTTTGATATAACTTTTCCTGAATAGATCTTACTGTTCCTAGCATCTGCCTTTCCAATTCGTCCCACATTTCTTTAGCTGATGATCCACTGTCAATCCTGTTAAGAACCTCATTTGGGACAGCCAAAGTCATCAAAGTAATTGCTCTTTTGTCAATAGCATGCCTATTTTTCTGTTCAGCTGTGTATTGGGAATAACTCTTTTTCACCCTGGTTGCTGGAATTTCTGGAGTTGTCTCTGTAGCAGGAGTTGCAGCAACATCGATGTACACTTCAATTGGACCTTCTCGAATAGAGATCATAAGGTTTTCATCAATGTTGTCTAGGAATTGGATCATTCGGATTTTCCATTGATGATACTCTTCTGGTATAAGAACAGGCGGTTTGGTTTCAGATCCCATGGCTAGATATTCTTTAGAAGACATGATTGTAAGAAAATTCAACAGAAAGACAAATTCGAGTTTCTTGATCGCAATGTAACAGGTAATTCAAGAATTGCCAAGAATTCAAGAACTAGCCCTAGCAGCGGAATCGAATTTTGAATGAATCAAGAAATCTTCAAGAAATTGATCAATCGATGAATTTGTTTGTTGATTAGCTCTGATACCAATTGAAAGAACAGGATCTAATCTTACAATCAATATAGAAAGCAGTAATTGAGAAGTTGTATGATCAAGCCCAATTGTATTCAGTGATGAACAGAATTACAGATCTAAGAGAGAGAGAATCTCAAAGATTACAAAGAATGAATACAAAATTATACGGGAAAAATCAATCAGTTAGCAACGTAGAGCTAACTACTATTTATACTGCAACGGACATCTTAAAGCTACAGTACAAATAAGAAAGACTAATAAGAACATAACACGTGTCCTAATTAGCTTATAAAATACTAAGTAAAGTATCTCGTCATAAGTTCTGAACAGGTAGTTCAGAACTTCTGAACATTCTTCTGATAAAGCTTCTCAGATCTTCTGACTTCTTAACTCAGACATCTGACTTCTCTTTCCAGACTTGATTTCATTTATCAATACTTCTGAGCTTTCACAGTCAGACCTCTGACTTCTCTACTCAGAACATTTGAGTCTTCTTATCAGATCTTCAACACTTGGTTTATTGACAAAACTTCGGATCTAACACCTGAGCTGATGTCTTCCTTTTTCAATAACTAAGACCTCCGAGCGAAGAATAGATAGATTATGTGCTAAACCTCCATGAATATATGAAACAAACATCTTTTGTGAGATGCTTGAGTGGCTGGGTGGGGTGACGCTAAACCTCCATGAATATATGACACAAACATCTTTTGTGAGATGCTTGAGTGGCTGGGTGGGGTGACACGAGTTATCGATATTGGGTCCATGTTTGTTTCAATATTCATCTCCAAAGAACGAGAATGAATAGATTGTGTGGTTACCCGAATAACTGACTCGGTTTGGTAAGGACTAATTTATTCTTTTAAGTCCTGTCACATCCTCACCAAAATACTTTTCACTCCAAACTCATCTATCAGGCTAGACCCCTCACTGTTGTCTATAAGGGATGTGTTTCTAGGGTAGGTCCTTTCGGTTCTGGATAGACCATAGAAACGATGTAATTCCTAACACTCTTTTCATGCATCAATTAGAACGAGTGTTGTAAATAGTGAAGTACGAGTTCTAAACTGAAATGTTTAGAAGTCAAAAACTTTTAAGAACGAGTCCTGATCTGAGTTGATCAAAAGTCAGAATAAATCATTTGAAATATGGAATTTCAAGAAACAAGATCAAGCGCTAAACAGAGTGACTCATTGAGCACATTATGTTCAAAAATGAAACAATGATTAGAAAGTTTAATTGTGAAGAACAAGTCACAATTAATGTGTCAGATCAGAATTGAATCATTAATATGAAATGATGAACGATGAAAACAAATAGGAATTCAAACGAGTGTATTTCCATCGAAATAAATCAACAAGTATATGAGACATGGAAATAACTAAATCAAGAAAATATAACACGTGTCAATGCTGGAAGTTAGAAGCGAAGAAAAACAAACACGAGTAAGTTTTTCAGAATTAATTACCACAATCTTTGAATTCACAAAAACATGCATTTATGTGACTGTTGGTTCCTGTTTTCTTAACAATGATCTTAACTTTCAATTAGTTCAGATTTAGATATGGTGCGGAAGCGTATTTAAGAACTGAAAGATAATGTAAAGGTAGAAGAACACACAATATCAAATAAACAGTATGTAAAAAACAGATGAGTATCTCCAATATTTCTGTTTGATATTAATCAAGAACACCAAGAACATAACAAGAAAGAACTGCTGGTGTGTGTGTTTGTGCGTAGCTAAATTATCTGATTCTTGTTCTTGTTAATAGAAGAACTCAACATGAGTCTTATATTTATACTACTACAAAGGGGACATACTTTAAACAATAAGGACTGATCTACAGTAGACAAGATCGTATGAACAGTAGCAGGTACGATGTTCATTTAATGTGCATGTTCCAATTCTGACAGAGCCCTATCATAGTTTGACACGTGTAGTTGATGTCAGGGCACACCTAGAACAAGTGGATGAACGGATCCTGGAACAGTAGAAAGATATTTGTAAATCTTCTAAGTCTTCAGTATAAACCGCAGAGGCTCTGTCAAGGGTGACAGAGGTTCTGCGGCTCGGTCCTCTGTGAGCAGTCTTCTGCTGATTCTTGCCTTCGGTATTCATGGGTTCTTTTGCGGAGCCTCTGTGGGTTACTTCTGTACTTAGACTATTTTCACTACTTTCACAAACAGAAAGATTGGAGCTAACAATCTCCCCCTGTGTAGTGAAAATTAAATATTTGAACGTTCAAGGATTTCCTAAGTACAAGAATATTTTTCTTTTCACATTAGATTATGCTAGAGGCATTTACATTTGATTGTGTTGAAAAGAAAAAAGATTACAGAGGGTTTGTTTGACTGACTTAGACGTTGGCATCTTTGAAGTCATTGAAACTTCTATTGTCGAGTCCTTGTTGTATTAGCTCGTGATAGAGACCGATGCAGAGTTTTCTGAAGTTGATTGTTGCATCGATGATATCTATCAGTCTGTCGGCTAGGCTTTGATCCATGAGATCTGTTCCTCTGTGCTCCACTAGGATCGATATAAACTCTGTCAAAGTACTTGTTGCGTACTTCTGACAGTCCATCTCAACGAACAACTTTGATTTACCAGAAGGATCTAGAAATACTAACCCGACCCTTGTATTTGTGATGATTGAGTTTGGTGTAGCAGAGGGAGGGCAGTAGTTTTCTGGTGGTTGAATGGTTAAGCTTTTTACTCCAAAATCTCGAGCCAATTGGAAATCTACCATGATGTATAGCAGAAGCTTCTCGCGTATGGCCTTTCTAATTACCCTGTATGCTCTGCGAACTTCATCTGTTCTGAAGTTCTCTTTCGTCCAATCCAGAAGGTCAGGAAGATCATAAGGATTTAAGTTTCTAAGATCCGCATCAGAGAATTGGTTCTCGGATTTGTCATCCCTTTTGACCTTGTATATATTGTATGAGACCTTGGGTCAGGTTCTGGTTTTGGAAAACTTACAATAGATGACTTTGATGATCTTGGATGTTGAGAAGACTTCGTGTTTAGGCTTGGGTTTTGTTCTGGTGAAGAGGTTTTCGAGGTCAGCACGAAAGTCAGGGTCTTGAATGGTTGGTTCTGATTGATCCATTATGCCCATTCTACTGTATAAGTACCTGTATACCACTTCTTCCACTTGTGGTGGTGGCGGTTCAGGTAAGGTTCTGCGCAGAGCGTCTAACTGGTTCTTGACTTCTGCTACTCGATCCTCTGAAGGTTTTGCCTTTGGATCTAGAACTGGTTTGATTGACAGAGGAGCAACACCAAAAGCCCAGTCTTCTTCTTCTGGCTTTGATGTCCTAATAGCATCGAAAGAGCTCTTCATCAGTTTTTCTGTTTGAGGTTGATGCTTAGGCTTCTTCTTCTGTGGTTCCTCAGTCATTATTCCTTTGCCCTTGTCTTTTGCTTTTGTCTGATATGCTTGTAGATATGGGGTTGCCTCTGTAGGATTTGACGCTTGAGTTTCAGAGGGCTTTGTTGTTGATGTTTCTATTGGTTTGGGGATTGCCTCTATAGATTTTGATACTTGAGTTTCAGAGGGCTTGATTACGGTTGCTTCTGTTGAAGAGGCTTCTGGTGGCTTGCTCAGATATTTCCTCTATTTTTGAGCAATTGTTTTGGTTCTTGGTATTTTGGGTGTTGGAGAAGGAAGTTTATCTTCGGAGGATGTTAGGATTTGTAGTTCTTCTCTGGTTTTGACATCTTCTCCAAATACAGAAGGAAATTCCACAGAGGTGGGTATTGCCTTTGTGGTCTTCTGTTGTTGAACTTAGGTTGTTTCTGGTATTTGGGTTTCTTTAGGAATGGATTCAACATAGATGGTTGTTGTCTCTGTGGTTTTGTTTCTGCTTTGGGTTTCAGGTGTTTGGGTTGTAGCAGGGGTCTCTTCAGAGACCAATTCCACAGAGGTGGTTGTTGCCTCTGTAGACTGTTTTGTTCTTTGTTGGGTTTGAGTTGGGGGTGCAGAGGATATTTGTTCTGCGGATACCGGTGGAGCGTGTAGACCTCTGCTTGCAGCTTTTTCCCTTTGTTTCTCCCCTCGATTCTCCCCCTCAGGATGATCTGATGGACCATGATGGTCATCATCATAGTCATCGTGACCTTTATCTGCCGTACCCTCTGCTCTACATGAAGCTTCAGGTTTCTTTTGTGGAACAGCCCCTGCAGCAATCATCTTTGCGCATAAGTCATCATAGAGGCCGAGCAGTGTTTCAACCACTGCTTCTGTGTTGAAGCACATTCTGCCGACGCTTGCTTGAAACTCTATGATATAGTTTGCGTTGGCACCGGTGAAAGATATGATGAATTCGGTCATCTGATCAAGTATTCCTTGGCCGAGTTCTGTCACTTGAGCTCTGGTCATGTAGTCAGAAGGCTTCATGGCCTGAGTATTTCTGGTTGTTTGCTCTTGAACTTCGTCTAAGGCCTTCTTCAGGTCTTCAGGTGTAACACCCTTAGATTTTGCGGATTGCTCTTTTAGTTGTTGAAGAAAGTGCTTGACAGACTCTTTGAAGGCAGTGGTGGCGGCTTTTCCGAATTCAGCAGCTGCAGAGGTTGCAGTGTTTGTTGCAGAGGACTTCATCTGAGCTACGGTATGTTGTACCTTTGTGGACAGATTGTCCATTTTGGAATTTAAATTTGTGATAACCAAAGACGTTGATTCTGCAAAAGTTTTGAGAGAGCTTTGCAACTCTTTCATTGTTTGGTTCACAGAGGTGACAAGGGTTTGGAACTCATCCCTTGATACATGTGAACTCGTTGTAACCTCTGGGTAAACAGATCTATCACCAGAGTGTGTCTCTGTTCCTGAGACGCCTTCTTTCGCTCCTGTTTTTACGTTGAGAGCGGAAGGACTTCCTTCTAATCCTCGAGAAGAAACTTTTTGAGTTTCAGTCTCTATAGAAGTTCTGTCAAGGACATTTTCCTTATCCACTCCATAGTTGGGTAAAGGATTATCCTTGAGTTGACTCGGGGATTTGTCTAGAATCCCTTCGTCTGTGTGCACTCTAATCTCCTCTGAAGAGATGTTTGGGCCTAGGTGTGTACGTTTAGCAGAGGAAACAAATTCCTCTGCTGGGATGTCTGATGTGATCTGGGGCGACTGATCACGAACTGAGGGCAAATCCTTTAGAGAGGATTCCCTGGGTATTATTGGTACAGAAGTAGAAAGAAGTACCTCTGTCCGGTCGGTTTGGGGTGGGGTCGAGCTGTGCTGCTCTTTTTCAATATTACCCTCTGCCACTAGACTGGCGATAATAGAAGTGTGGGTTGCACTGGAGTTGGTTGTTGTTGTGTGTCTCTATTATTCCAGGCTTCTGTTCTAGTTTCTCCCTCTGTTAGGCATCCAAGCACTACTTCACTATTTATAGTTTCAATCTCTGTCGCTACCCTATGGCTTGGTGCTTCTTCCCTAACTTCTGTTGCAGCTTCTGTCCATACATCTAACCTAATCACTTTCTCTGTCTCCTCTTCTTCTGTTACCTCTTCTTCCCTTGGACCTAGGGAGTCATACATAGGATGAGTACCAAAACGTTGTTGTACATGGGGGTGCATAACCTTTGTACCGTCATAGGCAGAGATTACTTGCTCTGGGCTTCTTCTGTGAACGTCAAGGCCAGATTGAAGGAAGGGGTTCTGCAGTATCTCTGGGGTCTCAGCCGGATTGTCTCTTGGAGTTTGATCATCATCAGCTAACTCTGAGTCAACTCCAGAGATTGTGAAATCGGGAACTTCTGCGGCTTCTTCGTTTTCATGTGACAGAGCTTCTGCGGTCCATCCAGCAGTGTCAAGAGTGTGGACAAATTCAGGACGTTGGAGGAAGTCAGAGAAATTTCCATGATGTGCATAGTTGAGAGGAGTTGGGGAATGCACAAGTGATTTTTGGGTTTGTTCTACTGCAACTTCTTCTGTCACCTTTTCTGTCACTTCTTCTGCCACTTCTTCTGCCACTTCTTCCTCTGCTATTGGTTGCATAGGAGACAGATGTTTCCCAGTTTTCTTCTTGTTCTTTCTCATCTTGGGTTTAGGTGCCCCTTCCTCTGAGGCTTTGGATTTTCTCTTATTCTTTTCTTTTGGGGAGAAGGAGGAGCAGAATATCCAACTTATGTGGCATGAGGAAGAGAGGGTTGAGCTTCTGCGACACTTGTAGAGGTGCCCTCTGTGGTTTTCCTCTTATGAGTTTTCTTTTGAGGAGTAGAGGCAGAGTGTTTTTGTTTCTTTGAGGCAGAGTAGATGGATTTTCTCTGAGCACGGAATCTGGCTTGATTGTCTTCATGCTTCTGAAAAGCAGCTGCCCATTCTTCATCTGTCAACCTATCTAATACTTTTGTGCCTATGGGGGCCCCTAGACGCGGGGGTGTCATATGACTTGGTTCTGGAGTCCTATGATCGCGTATGTATTCTAATTCTAGTTCTTCGTCCCTTACATATCCCATAAGTTTCTTTGGCAGAGGTCTGCAGTGTGGGTATCCATCAGCATGTTCTATTTGGGAGTTTTTGTTCATAGCATACATCTTGGTTGTTGGCCCCTCCATTGTGCAAGAGTAGAGGCTCTAGCAGAACACCTAGAATTCTTTGAAACTGCAGAGGAGGTAGAGCTCCTGTTGTCTTTGACTTTTTCTGCTGGAAGGTGATCTTTCTGTCGATGGTGTTAACCATTTCTTGCATCATGAGAGTGGCGAAGTCCATAGGTAGGTCGTAGTAGACTCCGTACATGATGGCTAGTATTTGGTGTGAGGATTGATCTGGACTCCCCACTTTCCCGGTTAAGCATCTGTTGAGTATGGAAAAGAGTGTATTCCATAAGGGTGGTAATCTGCCTCTGCGGAAGTCATTTATCTTTCTGAGTGGTACGTTTTACCCCAACATTTCAACAAACCTGCATAGCTCTTCATCTGTAGGTTCCTGTGCAAAGGTCTTTAACCCTCGAAGACCTCTTGTGGGTAGGTTGAACTCAAGAGAGAAAATAGTTCTGTTGAACTTGAGTTCAAGATGTGCGGATTTATCGGGTTTGGAGATGTAGCCTTTGATATGTCTATCTTCTGGGTCAAATCTGCAACTTTGCCAGAATTGATTTATGTACCTGGCAGGGATTTTATCAACGGTTTTGGTAAGGAGATGGTAGAGTATGTGATGTTTCAAAATATGGAGAAGTATAGCATGTGCTTTCCCAAAAGCGGTTCTTGAAGGAACAAGGTAGTGATTATTGTGTTTTAAAGGTTGAACATTTGCAAAATGTTCATGTGCTAAGAAGTTTTGAAGGTGGGTTGTCGGAGCAAAGTCTGTTTCATCGCCGGAGTTATCTTGCTCCAGGTTTCTGGCGATTTCAGGGTTTCCTGAATGTTCAGAGTGTTCAGGGTGTTCAGGGGAGTTCGCCGGTGAGTGTGTCGGGGAGATAGCTTGAGAAGAGGAGGCCATTTCTTGTATGAAGATAAGAATTTTGCAGGTTTTTGCAATGGTTCGCCGGAGAAGAAAGTAAGTTCGTAAAGGTTTATGAGGAGAGGTAACTTGGGTTTTATAGTAACGGTAGAATCTGAAGAGGTAAATATATGGAAGTGGATAATTTTTGGGGTCCGTACTTGAGTGTGAACCTAAAATGGAATGACGGGGATTGAATGGCCTGGAAAGCTGGTAGGGTTTGGGGCGAGCTGTGGGCTACATTAGATATGGGTTGAAATGGCGAGAGCTGAGATGACGGGGTTCAACTTTCCAGAAGAACGTGTGTCGTGTACGTCCAATAAAAATGAGACACGTCAGCAGTGTCAGAGTACGACTTGACGTCGTGCGCGGCCCATTAATGCTTGGCGCGTGGGTTTCTTTTCCTCCACATAATTTTCACTCGCAGTAAAATAGCCGTTACTGTTACAGAATTTCCCTAAGTTGAAAAAATGACAGAAGCTCTGTAATGATAGAAGCTCTGTGGTTTGAAATCTTCCTTTTATTTTCCTCTTCTGTTGCTTGCACCTTTACCAAAAGTATTTGAAAATGCATTGGAGAGGATCGATAGATTTTTAGAGTGGATATTGTATTCACATAGATTTTGGAGCTCTGTCAGAGCCAGCAGAAGCTCTATGAGTCGAAATTTCTCATAACTAAAAATCTAATAAACTTTTTGATCATCCAAGTTTTTAATTGTTTTATGAATTGTTTTTAGGACATAATTGGAAGTTGGTGTCCTAGAAATCTGTTTTGGATAAGGTTCTGTGCGAGTAACTCTTATAAGATGCCTTGGTTAATCAACAGAGGTTCTTGTTTTGGAATGGGCTCTGTGACTAACCCTTTATGGTGTCTTAAGGCGTGCCATTGTTCAAGAGAAATCTGTAGAGGACGTTCAAATAGATTGATAGAGTTTTTATTTTAAATTTATAATCATAGAGGATTTCCCTAGCAGAGCCTCTGTTGAGCTCAGCAGAGGCTCTATGACCTTAAATTTCTAATAACGAAGAACTCATTAATCTTTTTGAATATTTGAAGTTTGAAATGTCTTTAGCAGTGTTTCTAGGACATATTTGGAAATTTGTGACCTAGAAAACTGTTTTCGAAAATGATTTTGTACGTGTAAACTTCAAATATCTTGATTTATTAGCACAAGTTCTGTGGTGTATGAAACTTTTTGACTTGAGACCTTCTGTATGACATTCAAGATGATCGATCGAGTTATTATTTGTAATTTGTAGGAATAGAGGATCTGACTTATAGAAGCCCTGTTGAGCTTAGCAGAGGCTCTAGAACCTTAAATTTCCCATAAAGGGAGACTCTTTAATCGTTTTGATTATTTTTTTTTTTTGGAATGTCATAAGTAATGTTTCTAGGACATATTTGGAAATTTATGTCCTAGAAAATTGTTTTCTTGAAGGATTTGTACGAGATGCTCACTTTTTGACTTTCCTTTGTTCGGCAAAATTCTTGACCTCTGTTGATTGTGGTTGATCACAATTCTTCTTTGGCTCCCACTTGAATGATCAACCTCTGTTGATCATTTCAAGGTCTTCTTCTGCTCCCCCTTGACCTATGCTTGGATCAAATAAGATAAGTTGTGCATAGAACATAGATCAAGTCTTTCAGAGGTTCTGTAAGGACTTTCAGAGGTTCTGAGCAATCCCATAGAAGCTCTGTTGAGTATTGAACACTTGGTGATTGAGAATTTACATACACAAATAATTTAAAATACAAAACAAAACAATGTATTTACATATTTACATAAGATTAAGTTATACTTACAGAGGTTTTAACTCATGTTTATCATTCCCAACTTACCCACCAAGAAAAGGAATCTTTTCTCATCTAGTGCTTTGGTGAATAAGTCTGCAAGTTGGTACTCTGTAGATACGAAGTGCATTTCGATTGTCCCATATTCAACATGGTGTTTCAGGAAGTGGTAATGGATGTCGATATTCTTTGTTTTGGAATGCTGTACTGGATTGGCAGAGATTGCTATGGCGCTCTTTGAGTCACAGAAGATGGGAATCTTGAATATGATGTGGCCATAGTCCTTAAGCTGAGTTTTCATCCACAGAACTTGGGAGCAACATCTAGCAGCAGCAACGTATTCGGCTTCTACTGTAGATGTGGATACGCAGTTCTACTTTTTAGAGGTCCAACTGACTAGTTTACCACCTAGGAATTGACAACTCCCAGAGGTACTCTTTATGTCGAGCATGCATCCTCCATAATCTGAATCTGTGTAAGCTTTAAGACTAAAACCAGAGTTCTTCGGATACCAGAGGCCAAGATTTTTGGTCCCTTTGAGGTATCTGAAGATCCTCTTTACAGCATTAGAACTCCCAGAGGTACTTGATATCTTGCATAGAGGCATGTGGCATGCATTATGCCAGTTCTACTTGCAGTTAAGTATAACAGAGACCCAGTCATTCCTCTGCAGAGTGTGCATTCTACAGGTATGCCATTCGGATCTGAGAATAACTTATTTCCAGTGGCCATTGGGGTTCTCATTACAGATGCATCAGAGAGACTGTATTTTGAAAGTATGTCAGAGACATATTTAGCTTGATTTATGAAAATTCCCTCTGATGATTGTTTTACTTGGAGTCCGAGGAAGAAAGTTAATTGTCCTATCATACTCATTTCAAACTCACTCTGCATGAGTTTTTCGAAATTTTTACACTCTGGTATATTTGTAGACCCAAAAATTATGTCATCCACATGTATTTGTACAAGCATAATTTCATCACTTTTTCGTTTATAAAACAAAGTTGTATCCGTTGTACCTCTGTCGTAACCATTATCGAGAAGAAAGGTAGAAAGTCTTTCGTACCATGCTCTTGGAGCCTGTTTCAGTCCATACAGAGCTTTATCAAGGTAATATACGTATTTTGGGTGCTTGGAGCTTTAAACCCCTGGTGGCTGTTGGACGTATACTTCTTCTTGGATTTCACCGTTTAGAAAAGCGGATTTTACGTCCATTTGAAATACTTTAAAACCTCTGTGGGCTGCGAAGGCTAAGAAGATTCTTATGGCTTCGAGCCGTGCGACAGGGGCAAAAGTTTCATCGTAATCTATGCCTTCTTCTTGTCGATATCCCTTGGCCACCAATCTTGCTTTGTTTCTTATGACCACCCCATCTTCATCTTTCTTATTTCTGAAGACCCATTTAGTTCCTATGGCTTGTTTTCCTCGTGGCAGAGGAACTAAAGTCCAGACTTTGTTTCGTTCAAACTGTAGAAGCTCTTCTTGCATAGAAACAAAAGTTAGCAGTGGCAGATCTTGTTCTTACCTTTTCAGCAGGTTCGTCGATTATAAGACTTGGAGGATGGCTTTTTGTCCATTTTGTTGTTCTTGGGAGATGGTCATCAATTTCATCAAGTTGTTATTCAGAGGTTTCTAATTGTTGTTCTGGTGCAGCCTCTGTCGTAGATTTTGCTTTCGTGCTTGATCCTATAGATTGAGGAATGATTGGAATGAGTGGTGGTGTTTGTTCCTCTGAGGAAGTATAGACTGAGTCCTCTAGTTCCTCTATTATTAGTTCCTCTGTGGTTTCTGGAGTTGGTTCTTCAGTAGCTTCTGTGTTTGTTTTCCTTGTTGTATCATCTTCTGTTGGCTCCCCCTCGGCATTTGCATTTGTATGATTAATAGAGGAAGATGAATTATTTAAGGGACCAGTTAGAGATATACCTATCGCTTTCTGGCTGGCAGAAGATGATTCTCCAGAGGCTCTGACGGCTCCAGCAGAGGGATCAATGTCGTCATGGAACATCTCTTGAAATAGAAGATTTAAGTCTTCTTCTCTTGTTTTTGAGATACCAGAGGATTCCCCTTTTAGACCGAGTTCTGAACTGATTTGTTCAGAAGTCATTTGGAAGGTATCGTCAAAAGAAACGTTTATGCTTTCTACAATCGTTCGAGATAGTAGAAGATACACTCTGTAGGCCTTGGAAGTTGCAGAGTATCCTATGAACTTGCCTTCATCTGCCTTTACTTCAAACTTTCCTCTTGCTTCTCTATCATTTAAGACGAAGCACTTGCATCCAAATACATGGAAGAACTTGATGTTTGGTCGTCTTTTGTTGATCAAATGATATGTTGTTTTGATGTGTCTCTTTACTATGGTTGATCGATTTCGGGTATAGCAAGCGGTTGATACTGCTTCTACCCAAAATGTCATTGGTAATCCACATGCGGTTAGCATAGTTCTGGCGGCCTCCACAAGCGTGCGGTTCTTTTGTTCGACCACGCCATTTTGTTGTGGGGTGCGTGCAGCAGAGAAGTTCTGTGAAATTCCTTCTTCTGTAAGATAGGCTTCAATGACAGAGTTTTTGAATTCTGTGCCATTGTCGCTTCTCAGTTTCTGAATCCTGCACTCATACAGAAATTGGATTCTTTTCATTAAATTTATCAGTATGTTTGGATTCTTTCTTGTTCTTTGCATTGAAGTTCATGAGATATAGATCTCCTCTTCTTTCGGCTCGCAGAAGTTCAATTCCTGTGTCCTCGCTCTATAGAGAGCGGAAGGTTCTTTTGAAAATTACGTCGAATCCCGTATCGCAGAGTTGACTAACACTGAGAAGATTATGTTTAAGGCCATCAACATATGCAACTTTGCATACGGTTATATTCTCCTTCTATATGACTCCGTAGCCTTTGATGTACCCCTTTTTATTGTCTCCAAAGGTCACAGATCCACCATCGTTATTTTCTTTGAATGTGGATAGAAGACCTCTGTCGCCAGTCATGTGCCTCGAGCATCCGGAGTCTAGATACCAGATTGGCACATACTGCTTCTGCAAGACAATTAGAGAGTTTTAGGTACCCATATCCACATGGGTCCAGTTTTGTTAGGGGTCTTCAAGTTTGCCTTAGCATTCTTGGTCTTTGTTTTTTCTTACCCTTGGATTTATCATTTTCTTTGGGTACAGAGAGATGACAGTGTGGACTTTTGAAGTGTTGGTTTAATTTAAACATAAGATCAAAGAAATGACAGTATTGAATGTGCGAATAGATTTGCTTGAACTTTTCATTAAATACATTAAATGGGGGCACAGAGGTATTACAGTCTATCCTAACATTAGACTTTATATTACAAGAAGGTTAATGTAGGCTAGATTGTTGTTTGCAAAATCCTTTGTTGAGTGTGGCCATCTGTGTACCCCTTCTGTGGTGAACTTCTGCAGGTTTCACTGTCACAGAAGAAAAAGATTTGTCATTTTTTGTCCATTTACCCTTCTGTTGCCATGTTAGTTTTTCTTTAACAGGTTTTAAAGGTTTTAAAGTCTTTGAACTGGTTGGAATTTGAGTGGACATTAACTTCTGTTGTTTGAAATTTTCAAGCTCAAGAGAGGTTTTGACTTGTATGCACATATTCAAAAAGTCTGGACAGATAGGAATTCCAATGATTTTCTCCTTGGGAGGAATAGTTCTGTTAAGAACTTCAGAGGTTTGTTTAAAATACTCTTTGTCACTAGGTCCAATCTCTGAATTAGAGTCAGTCTCTGATTCGTCAGAGGATGAATCATCCTCATATACAGAGGTTGAGTCACTTGGTTCTCTTTCGACAGAGGCTGGGCTTTTAGAACATGTGCCATACTCACTTTCTTCCTTTTCTAAGGAACTATCTTCTATGTTAACAGAAGTATTTGTTAAGTTTTCTTCAGATATATCTTGATCGCTGGAAGATGTACAGAGGTTTTCTTCAGAGATATCAAGTTTTTCTTCTGTAATTCTTGGCTTGAACTCAGGTGCCTCTGCTGATAATTTCTATTCAGAATTCATCATGCATACAAATGCAACATGAGTTTGAGTCTCGGGATTACCAAACTTGAAGATTCCTATCTGATCTTGAGTTTTCAGATACCTCTTAGGTTTGGATTCTCTTTTGACAGAGATTGAAGGTGACAAATCTGTGTTTTCAAACCACACGTTTGTCATCTTCAGAGGTTTCCTCTTGTGAGGTTCCCCAGAGACTTTTTGCCTTTTACTTACAGAGAGAAGATTTGGAAATCCAGGTTTTCTTGTATCTCCAATGTGAAATAGAGAGGACAGAGACTTGTCTCTATTGGTTCCGGTATAAGGATATATATCACAGAAGCCAATTCCCCGTCTCCCTATTTGTGTGTTTATTTTTTCGTACACCTTCTGAGCATCTTGAAATTTTTTAATTTGAAGATCTCTTCTGAGTAAATCTTGACAGAGGACTTCTCTTTCCTTTTGAAAGTAATTTTTAAGAGCTAGGATGTTCATTCTGTCGCACTCAACGTCCATTAGTTCTTTAGACTTTGTTTTCAAAGAAGAATTAAGTTCAGAAATCTTTTCTTTTAAAGGATTTAACTTTTTGTTCCAGTCCATTTCAATTTCTTCTTTTTCTTTAAAGATTTTAGCTTTTTCTTGAGTGAGAAGTCTAGCTTCTCTCTCATAGAAGGTGAGCCTTTTCTGAATATTTTCACATATCTTTTTCATTTTAGTGTATTCAATGTTAAGTTTAATCAAATCATCTTCTGCAATATTAGAGTTAGAGGTAGAAGTGGATACCTCACTGTCGGAGTCGGAGGTGACTTATGCCATGCCACAGAATAGAGCATTCTTTGTTTCGCCTTCGTCAGAGGATGTGTCTGACTCCCAGATTTCTTTGTTCACCATTAGTGACTTCTGAGCATAGTATTTATCTTTCTTTTTGTAGAAAGTTGCATCCCTCTTAGGGAGATTTAATTTGCTCCTGCATTCGTTGGCGAAGTGACCTGGCTTTCCACAGTTGTAGCATCCTTGGCTCTGTGTGGAGTTTCCAGCTCTGTCGTCCGACCTCTGTCTGTCACCACTTCTTTCGGTTCGGCATTCATTTGCGTAGTGGCCTGGCTTACCACATTTGTAACACTCTTGAATATGTTGAGTGTTGCCAGCTTTGTCTTCCGACCTCTGTCGGTCATTTCCTCTGTCATTTCTGTCACTTGACCTCTGTCGGTCACCACTTCTGTCGTTTCTGTCGTTTGACCCTTCTCTCTCTCGATTATCTCTTTCATATCGTTCATTACCAAATTTCTTCTGGTATCCTCTGCTGAATTCCCTAGTCGAGAGAGCTAAAGATTTAGCTATCGAAGCCAGGGTCGTTTCTTCTTCTGCTGCTACTTCCTCTTCTTCTTCACTTTCCACGATCATGTTTTTCTTCTTCTTCTCCTTTCTTTCCTCTACTGCTTTCTCTTTCTTTGGTTTCTCTCTAGCCTCTGTAGTCTTACCAACCAATGCAAGAGGTGCAATGATCCGGGCTTTTGCTTGTGCTACCTGAGGCACTTGTGCTTCCAATGTTCCATAGAGGTCTTATAGGGTCCAGGAATCTAAGTCTTGATTTGTTTGTAGAGACATAGATAACTGAAGCCGTTCTTCATTCAGAGATTTCTGGAACATAACGTTGTTTTCTTCAGAGGTTCTGTGGATGCCGAACTTCTTGCACTTGTTTATTAGAGAATTGAACCTATCATACGTAGTCTGCAGAGATTCAGTTGGCAGAGCTTTAAAGGCATAGTATTCATTTATGTATTGAGCTCTGCGGTTCTTCTGGGTTTTGGCTCCTCCTTCTAGTTGTTTTTCTAGTTCTTTCCATAGATCATATGCAGATTCACATGCATCCATGGATTGGAAAAAGGTCATTTGGAATGGCCACAATCAGAATTCTCTTGGTTTTCTGAGCAACTTCGTATTTTGCCCAATCAGGTTCAGACCATTTATCCTGGGTCTTTGGTTTTGTGTGTTCTGGGATTTCTGGTGTGTCGTCTGTGCCAGGAACACGAGGTACAGTTATTATGGGAACGAAAGGAGGGTTACGGATATAATAAACCAATTCTTTGTCAGTATCCTCAAAGAAGTGTATCATTCGAATCTTCCATTGAGGGTATTCTTCTCTAAGAAGAGTGGGAGGTTTGGTTAAGGAACCAGCAGAGAGGAAGTTGTTTGTACTCGTCGTTTTAGAGAAACATAAATTATCTAGAAAAGGGTTTGAACAGTAAACTTTTCAGAGTATGAAGTGGATGCTTCGTATGAAGTTTTTAAGCTTAAAAGCTTTAAGCTGGGCACTAATATGGAGTTTTCAACCAGAATAACAGATTCTATACTTTTACCAGAGTTCGAATGAATCAAAAAAAATGGCAGAAAAACAGAAACTGTTTGTTTAATATGAAGACTAGGTTAAAAATCCAAGTTTCTACCAACGATCATTGTTTAGAGTGGATCCCTTGATATTAAAAATCAAGGTTTGCTCTGATACCAATTGTTGGTTTCTGTTTTCTTAACAATGATCTTAACTTTCAGTTAGTTTAGATTTAGATATGGTGCGGAAGCGTATTTAAGAACTGAAAGATAATGTAAAGGTAGAAGAACACACAATATCAAATAAACAGTATGTAAAGAACAGATGAGTATCTCCAAGATTTCTGTTTGATATTAATCAAGAACACCAAGAACATAACAAGAAAGAACTGCTGGTGTGTGTGTTTGTGCGTAGCTAAATTATCTGATTCTTGTTCTTGTTAATAGAAGAACTCAACATGAGTCTTATATTTATACTACTACAAAGGGGACATACTTTAGACAATAAGGACTGATCTACAGTAGACAAGATCGTATGAACAGTAGCAGGTACGATGTTCATTTAATGTGCATGTTCCAATTCTGACAGAGCCCTATCAGAGTTTGACACGTGTAGTTGATGTCAGGGCACGCCTAGAACAAGTGGATGAACGGATCCTGGAACAGTAGAAAGATATTTGTAAATCTTCTAAGTCTTCAGTATAAACCGCAGAGGCTCTATCAAGGGTGACAGAGGTTCTGTGGCTCGGTCCTCTGTGAGCAGTCTTCTGCTGATTCTTGCCTTCGGTATTCTTGGGTTCTTCTGCAGAGCCTCTGTGGTTTACTTCTGTACTTAGACTATTTTCACTATTTTCACAAACAGAAAGATTGGAGCTAACAGTGACAAATACCTGATACTCCCCCTCAAATGTGGCATAACCTTCGAATGCAGTCATGTGAAAAGAACGTTCAGAACTAAGCGTACATGACATTCCTGCAAAATAGATTAGAAGGATTTTGGTGTCCATCCATTGATGGATCCTTAACGGTTAGATGCCCTATTATAGTGAGGACCGGGGATACTATAAGTACCATACCAATGAGATTCATATTTTCGATCAACAAAATCATTCAAACCACATGCAGAACAACAAATACAATCATGAGAAAGTTGAAGCAACTGTTGAATTGAGTAAACTTTTAAAGGAAATATCACATTTTGTTCAACAGAAGTACGAGAATTAAAAGCATCATGATTATGATTGTATGTCCTAACATGCGAAACTGACTTAAATGAATCTATGTTCGCTTTACTTTCTTTGGACTTTTTCACTACCCAAACTTGGTTGAACCTTTTTCTCCGGCCATTAATATATGAGATATAGTTAAAGGTATGATCAGTAGAGTTTGAGTAGGAAGGATTTCTATCATTTGGTCGACCGGTCTGTTGCCGCGTCTGTGAACGCTTTTGAGAATTTGAATCGGTTTTGGAAACTTCGTTCACAGACCGGTTTTTGATTTTTGTAGAACATTCGCCTTTTTGAAATCTGGCCGGTCAATTCACTGCTTTTGAGAGAAAGTCGGTGTGATTTAGAAGAGGTTTGTCAAACTCAAACTTAGGAAACTCCTCATCGGAACAACTTTTGGAATTAATAAACGCTGAAAAATCAGTTTCAGGCACAGATGGACCAGGATTGGTTGAGGGAGGTGAGGAACACTTTGAATCTGTGTTATTGAAAGAATCTGCTGCAGAAGCTTTTTGAAATTCAGAGTTAAGATTCTTTTGAACACAGACTTCTTGAGATTCTTTTCCTTTTCTAGAAGATGTTTTGCCAATAAAAGCCTTACACGAAGATGAATCTGAGGAGTCTGAGGAAGGTTCGAGTAGATTCACCTTTTCTTTTTGGAGTTGGTCAAACTTCTCTTGGAGTGGACTTTTACTCACTTGCTCTTGCATCACTTCTATTGCCAAGGCAGACAGTTTGGATGTGAGCCGATTGATTTCTACCCGAAGGATTTCCTTTTCCTCACCAGCTACGGATTCGCTTTTGGAGGATTTGAGTTTCTCAAGTTCAGTTAAAAACTCTTGTTTATCCTTTTGAAAATTAGTCCTTTCCTTTTCGAGTGTCTCTTCTAACTTGACTATTTTTTATTCCAAAACAAGAGGAGGAACATAGAGTTTGAACTTGTCCGTCTTAGTTTTGGTTTCAGGTGTTGGGGCCTCATCCTTTTTAGAGGAATCCTTGGGCTTTGCAACCTTATAGCCGTCAAAGTAGTCATTCGAAAGGTACTTGGATTTATTTTTCTTGTAGGAATAGTTGAGAGCTTCATATGCAAAGGGTAATTGCATTTTAGTGGTATGTGTGTGTTGGTTCCTGTTTTGCTTAACAATGATGATTCTATCTAATAATTCAAACAAGATATAGTGCGGAAGCGTTTTTAACGAACTAAAAGATATAATAAGGTAGAAGAACACACAATATCAAATACGTGAAGTGTAAATAACACAAGTTCTAACTCAATAACCCACTGTATATTGATATAAATAGAACACCAAGAACACCGATGATATAAAAAGAATTATGTTCTAATGGTGTGTGTGTAGTGCAAAGCTTAATAGAAGAACTCAACATGAGTCTTCTATTTATACTACTTCTAAAGGAGACAAGTTCTAGACAACAAGGACTGAAGGTACTTAAACACTATTCTGGTACTGTTGTTAGTACAACGTTAATTAAATGCGCCGACTTCTGCTAAGGCTGAGACCCATCAGAGTTTGACACGTGGAGTTGTCAGGTCACGCCTTGTACGAATAATCTTCAGAATCTTCGTACAGCAGAAATTGTGAGAAGCACGATTGTCCTTGTATAGATCTTTAGTCTTTATACCACAGAGGCTCTGTCAAGCATGACAGAGGCTCTATGGCCTTGTCCGCTGAGAAGAGTCTTCTGGCGATTCTTCACTTCGGTCTTCTCGGTGATTCGACAGAGCCTCTGTCGAAGACTTCTATACTTAGCCTATTTTTCAATACTTTTATAAACATAAAGATTGGAGCTAACAATCTCCCCCTAAGTATTGAAAAAGTAAAAATTAAAAAGTGCAATGTTTTCTAGGCTAAGTACATGACAAGAGGTGAAACAATGTACCTCAAAAGATTTTACTTTTCTTTCATACAAAAATATGCCATAGGCACTTACACTTGTTTACATTATGAAAGGAAAGGTTTGCAGTTGTTCGTAAAGGATATCAGACGTTGGCGCCTTTGAAGTCGTTGAAACTTCTGTTGTCGAATCCTAATTCTTTAAGCTCGTGATAGAATCTGATGCAGAGGGTTCTGAAGTTGATTGTTGAGTCGATGACCTCTATCAGTCTATTTGCAAGAGCTTGATTCATGAGCTCCGTTCCTCTGTGCTCCATGAGGATAGCTCTAAGCTCTGTCAAAGTACTTGTTGCATAATTTTGACAGTCCATCTCTACGAACAGTCTTGACTTCCCAGCAGGATCTTGATAAACTAACCTAGCTCTTGGAGATGTAATGATCGAGTTTTGTATGGCAGAGGATGGGCAGTCATCTTCTGGTGGTTTTAGACTTAGGTTTCTTACTCCAAGATCTCGTCCTAATTGGAAGTCGATAAGGCTGTATAGCAGAAGTTTCTCACGCATGGCTTTCCTTATTACCCTGTATGCCCTTCGATTTGCATCTGTTGTGTAGTTCTCTTTCGTCCAGTTGAGAAGGTCGGGTAGGTCGTAGGGATTAAGATTTCTCAGATCAGCATCTAAGAATTGGTTCCCGGTTCTGTCCTCCCTTTTGACCTTATATATGTTGTAGGAAACCTTAGGTGCGGTTCTGGTTTGAGAAAACTTACAGTATATGACCTTGACAATTTTGGAGATTGAGAAGACTTGGTGTTTTGGCTTGGGTGTTCTTCTTGTGAATATATTTTCGAGGTCAGCACGAAAGTCTGGATCTTGAATGGATGGTGGCAGAGGATATCTGGCAGTTCTGTTGTACAGATATATGTACACCACCTCTTCCATCTGTCATGGAGGTGCACCGGGTGGAGGCATGGGCCTGCGCAGAGCATCCATTTGTTTCCTAATTTGGGCCACTCGATCCTCTATGAGTTTTTCCTTTGGATCTAGAACAGGTATATTTGACAGAGGGGTTGCACTTAAAGCCTAGTCTTCTTCTTCTGGCTTTGGTGTCACATAGGCGTCGAAGGAGCTTTTCATCAATTTCTCTGCTGGTTGATGCTTTGGCTTCTTCTTCTTAGAAGTCAACCACTGATAGTTTCTCAAAATCTGCATCAGTAAAGTAATAAACCTTGCCATCTTCTCTCAGAACTTCAAATGATAAGTACTCCATCTTTCTGAATTGTTTGACTTTCAGTTCTCTAATTCCTGTGATTAAGAAATCTGAATAAACAGCTTGCTTTGATTTGCCAAGACATCTTGATTTTTCAGCCAACCAGATCTGAGTCTCCTTAGGTCTATCATGATACACATCCAAAAATTGTACTTCTTTTGGTTTGAAGAACTCAGGCAGATCAAATTCAAGAAAGTATCCATTTAGATCAATAGATATTTCATCTTCTTTGGGTTCAGACTGTTCAGCTTGATCAAAACTAGTTATCTGCACATTCTGAGGTGTTGTGTTCTGGACTTCTTCAACTTCATCTGACAGAATTTCATTCACTTCATACTCAGTAGGAAACACAAAATCATTATGTAGAATCTTTTTGGGATTCACCTCAGATAGCAACCATTCACTACAGTTTCTGATTTTTCTTCTAAGATCCAACCTCCTCTTCACAGAGTTCATACATCTCTTCTTTAAACTCTCTCTTTCAGTTTCCATACTTACTTCCATTTCAATCAATAACCAATTTAGAGTTGCATCACTGTACTTCACCAACTCTTTTAATCTGAACATTTCAAGCCTTCCGTGAACTGTATATGTGAACCCTTCTGTCTCCATTCCTTCATTCACAAATCCCTTCAAATCTAAACCAATTTCTGTTTTCTTTGTGGGAGAACTCAGATTACACTTCTCTTTTCTTTCTTCCATAGCTAATTGGAAGTCATACAAGTGTATATTTCTGACATAGATACCCAGAAGTCTTCTGCATTCAATTTCCATCAAGGCTTCTTCAGTACTGGCAAAGAACTTGACTAGAAAGATTTGATCATCAAGAGTCAATCTGTGAAAATCAAAAGTAGACATGGAAACCTTTGTATTTCTTTCTTTCAGCACTTCCATTCTAACAAACATTAAACCATTGAATTCTTCTTGTTGAAACATTAGAACTTTCTCAATTCTTTTCTGGATATGCAGTTTTGAGTCAGGAACTCTGAATCTGTTAGAAGCTTCTGAGTAGACTATCTGAGCTCTGTCATCCATAAAACCATCAATGTTACTTTCCAAAAGCTCATACTCTCCTTCTGTGTAGTAGAGATTATCATACATTTCCTCAGGAAAAATATCATCATGAAATTGTCTGGCTAATGGCACATCACTTAACTCTAGGATGAAATCACATACAGGTTCTTCTAGTCTTTGCAAGTTAATCTTTGGGATCTCAATTATTTTTCTGAATACATACTCAGAAGGCATAAAGTAGTCTTTCACTTTCACATACTCTTCTTCTGTATTTAACTCATCACAAAAGTTAAATCTAAAATCATCTTCAAAATCCTGAGTATAATTCACAGTTCTGTCTTCTTCTCCCATTAGATCAATGGGTCTTACCATTTTTATTCCTTGCTGAACTTTTTGAACATTCAAAGCTCTAACTAAATTATTATGCATCCTTCTGATCAACTCTTCACTTAACCTCCTTTCTTCTGATTCAGAATCCGTCATATTTTCTTTGTTATACACCACAATATCTGTACACATGTTGACCACTTCACTTTCCACTGTCTTTTCTGATCTCAATACAGATTCCTCAATAGCTTCAGTTTCATCTGAGTTTCCTTCCATCTCTGTGTCTAAGTTCAATTCCTCTGTTTTATCTGAATCACCACCATCTGTACTTTCCAACTCCATTTCCTCTGTATCTGAGCTATCAATCTGAACTATCTGAGTTAATGCCTTTAACTTTTCTTGTGTCTGATCTTCTGAACTTTTTGTACTGGCTAAGTGCATATCTGCTATCTCAAAATCTTCTATGCCAATGTCATCATCAGAACTTAACCTCTGTCTTTTCTCCCCCTTTTGATGATCATGAGGCTCATTATCATCAAACTTTCTTTTCAAGGTCTGATTAAAAGTAACTTCAGGTTCAGCTTCTGCAATAGGAACAGGATCAAGAGGCTTTGAAGTAGGAGCCAAAGATACACTCAGTGCTTTCAGTATAGATTCCTGCATACCCTGCATTTGTTTTAACATATCTTTTTGAAAACCAGACATTATATCCATGATCTCCTTTTTGTGAGAATCCAAGGATTTCTTTACATCATCTACTTTGGTTTCAACAGAAATCAACTTTTTCTCCAACACAACTTTCAAATCTGACATCTCATCACTCAAATCCTCCACCTTCTCCTCCAAATTTTATACTTTTTCCCCCATCTCCTTGTTTTGTTTCTGAATCTTTTCAAATTCAGAAGTTTCTAACAGTGAACCTGAACCAACAGATGGTCCAGTTTTCATGTGCCCAGAGGGCTCATGGCCTGTAGATAACACAAAGTCATCTTGTACAACAGATGCATGTTTGAATGAGGCTTTTGTAATGTTCACCTCACCAGGACTTCCATCCAATCCTCGACACCCAATATTAGGTATGTCTATGAATGTTGTTTCAGGAATACGAAATTCCTGATTTGTGCAAGTGTCAGAAGGAATTTCAGGCTCAATATGAATAGGACTGTGATATTCAGACTCAATGTGTTGAAAAATAGATTGGGATTTATCACCTCCCTCCAAATGAGTTTGGGATGGTTCCCCGGATTTGTGTGAAACAGTAGCATGTTGAAATGCTTGTGAGTGGGTATGGATGGGTTGTTCAAGATCCACCACTAGGTCCATGGTGTTTGTTTCAATATTGGACACCAAGAGATGTGAACCAATAGCATTTGTGGTTACCTGGCCAAGATTAGCTGGTTCAGAGGCATCTCTTTCTGTTTGAACCTCTGTTGACAATCTCTCATCCTCACCACTCTCATTCTGTTTTTCCTCACTAAATCTAACCAAGCTCTCAAAATTTTCCCCCTCAAGTCTCTCAGAATGTTCACCCATCTGAACATCCTCCCCCTCTCTAATTCGACTAGACCCCTCACCTCTCTTCTCAGGTTGGTCCTCTTGGGTAGGGATTTGAGGTAATTCAATTCCCATAGAGGTGCAATAAGCTTTTAAAATCTCACTCTCCCTTGGAATATAATTCCTAAGTGATTTTGGCAACAGTTTATGATTGGGATAGTTTTCTAGTCTTGTTACTGAGGTCATCTTACCCAAATAAAATGTGGGACCATGCTCCTCATTTGTTCTTCTTGAGATTGTGCTGTTTTCCTGCATGGCATACCAAATAACAATTTGCCAGTACCTTATATAAGGAATGTATGTCAGTGGAGCATCCTTTGTTTTCCTCTGAATTGCTTTCCGATTCTTCTCAAATGTATTCTTCATGTCTTCCCAAAGTATTAAAGTATAGTCATAATGCATATTCTTCACTAAGCCCTGAAAGATCTGAAGAATTTGTTTAGAACCTTGATCAGCGGAACTATTCTTCCCTGACAAACATTTATTTACCACATGAAAGAAGCAAGCCCAAATAGGTGGTAATTTGTTTCTTCTGAACAAACTGAGAGTCCTCAATCCTTCATTGTATCCCAATTTCATAAATTCTGCTATTAATTCCTGTGTTAGGGGTGAGTCTTCAAAATCTGTCCTTCTTTGTACATCATCTTTCTCTGGTAGATTCAGCATTTCTCTTAGTGCAGAGATAGATAAGGCAAATGTCACTCCTCCAATTTCAGACACAAACTTATTATCTTCTAACCTCAGATGTTTCCACCATTGTTGTATGTACTGAACAGGAACATTTTTGCTTCTTGTAAACCATTTTCTATAAGGATGATGTTTGAATAACTCCATGATAATTCTGTGTTCAGGTTTAAATCGACTTTCCTCAAACAATATAACACAGTTATTTTCAGACAATTTCAACCATTCACTCTCAGGAACAGCCCTTTCCACGAAAATAGGTCTATCTGACATAATCGACCCTGTAGCACTCTGTTCATGTTCAATATTAATGTTTACCTCATCTGCATTTCCTTCTGATTCATCCATTTGTTCATCTTCTTTATCATTTCTTATTGCCTCTTCCTCTACAGCTCTATTCTGTACTTCATCATTATCCGAATCAGATGAATCCATTATCGATTTTGTAGAATGTAGCGAAATTGGACCACTCCTTCGTATTCCAGACATGATTTAAGAAGAAAACAAACTCAAAGAACTCTGGATTTGATTCGTATCTCACTTTTCGCTCTGGAATTTGAAAAGATTTGAAATAGGGATTTTAAGACCTATTTAAAATCCGCGAAGTTGAAAGGTTTAACGGAAAAGCGAAATCAATGTTATAACAGAGTCAACACATTTGAAATGCCACAGAGGATTTAAATGAAATGCGTGGCATACTCAAACAAATATGAAGCTGACACGTGTTAGTGGATAGAATTTTGACTCAAGTCAAAGATCTGAATAACACGCTCAGATGTTTTGACTTTCCTTTATCAGATATCTGATTGTTCTACTCAGAGTTCTGATTCCATAACTCAGAAGAATTTTGCCTTGTAACCAAAATGTCATTTAAAATCAACCTCTGACAAATATAAAACATTTTGATTATTCAGAAGAGGTTTGAACAGATAGAAACACTTTTTATCATCAAATTTCTGTTCATATCATGATGATTTTAAAAAAAAAATCATTTAAAATCTTATATCTGAATATGAATTTTTTTAATTCAGATATAGTTTGAACAACAACAAAAAATATTTATCATTAAAAGCTTGTTCTTCTTAGAATGATCAGAGATAAGAAATGAACACAAACCTTTTTAAGCATCACAAAATAATTTCCAAACAAAAAAAATTTTGATGCTCCCCCTTGACTTGAGCATGCATTTGACTATTTATGATACATAAAGATGAGATAAAAAAATTAATAGAAGAAGCATAATCCACATAGTTGAAGTATTTGTATTTCTCAAAAATAATTTTTTTTTTAAGTTAGATTGCTGAAGTATTGACTCAGAATCTCTGACCTTAAGACTCAGAAGTTCTGATCTCAAGACTCAGAAGTTCTGATCTCAGTACTCAGAAGTTCTGAACTTAAGACTCAGAGTTCTGAGTACACTACTCAGACAATTTTACTTAGAAAAATTTAGCATTTTTAAGAAAAACAAATATTTTCAATTAGTCAGATTAAGCATTCCTATTTTACATATGAGAAAAGAGAACCTTTTGTGATCAAGTGGCTTTGTGAACAAGTCAGCCAATTGATACTTTGTATGCACAAAGTGCATGTCTATAGTTCCTTTTTCCACATAGTCCTTTATAAAATGATACCTCACATCTATATGCTTAGTCTTTGAATGTTGAACAGGGTTCTGAGTAATGGCAATTGCACTTTCTGAGTCACAATAGATGGGAATCTTGTTAAGCTGATATCCATAGTCCATGAGTTGTGTTCTCATCCACAATGTTTGAGAGCATGAAGCAGCAGCAGCAACATACTCTGCTTCAGCAGTTGAAGTGGACACACAATTCTGCTTCTTTGATGCCCAACTCACTATTTTATCTCCCAAAAAGTGACAAGCACCAGATGTACTCTTTCTGTCCAACCTACTTCCTGCATGATCAGCATCAGTGAAAGCAGTCAATTTGAAGTCAGTTTCTTTTGGATACCATAAACCTAGATCAGGTGTTCCTTTGAGATATCTTAAAATCCTTTTAACAGCCAACATATGTGATTCTTTTGGGTTAGATTGAAATCTAGCACAGAAACAGGTAGAAAACATGATATCTGGTTTACTTGCAGTCAAATAAAGTAATGATCCAATCATGCCTCTATAGAGTTTGATATCTGCTGAAACACCTTTGAGATCATCATCTAACTTTATGTTAGTTGCCATAGGTGTACTCATAGAAGCACAATCAGACATTTTGAACTTTTTCAGAATGTCTCTGACATATTTTCCTTGATTTATAAAAATACCTTTTGGTAATTGTTTGACTTGAAGACCAAGGAAAAATTTCAGCTCACCCATCATGCTCATTTCAAATTCAGATGACATGATTTTTGAAAAATTATCACATAATTCTGGACTGGTAGAACCAAATATTATGTCATCAACATAAATCTGAATCAGAATTAAATCATCACCTTGTTTCTTTAAAAACAAAGTTGTGTCAATCTTACCTTTCTTGAACCCTGAACCTAACAAGTGTTTAGTAAGAGTGTCATACCAGGCTCGTGGTGCTTGTTTTAGACCATATAAAGCTTTGTCTAAAATATAAACATGATCAGGGAATTCTGGATCAACAAAACCTTCAGGTTGATGAACATACACCTCTTCATTAAGTTTGCCATTTAGAAAGGCTGATTTGACATCCATCTGATACACCTTGAAGTTTTTGTGTGCAACATAGGCCAAAAATATTCTGATTGCCTCTATTCTTGCCACTGGTGCAAATGTTTCATCATAATCAATTCCCTCTTGTTGACAGTATCCCTTAGCAACCAATCTTGCCTTGTTTCTGATGACAACACCTGATTCATCCATTTTGTTTCTGAACACCCATTTAGTTCCAATAATAGATTCACCTTCAGGCTTTGGAATGAGTCTCCAAACTTTATTTCTTTCAAATTGGAGCAATTCCTCTTGCATTGCTGAAATCCAGTCTGGATCCTCTAGGGCTTCATTAGCTTTCTTTGGTTCAATCACGCTTAAGAAACCAGCAAACATTGCTTCATTTGTTGTAGCTGGTCTAGTCCTTACTCCTGCTGATGGATCACCTATTACTTGATGAATAGGATGATATTTAGTCCATTTATTAGCACTAGGGAGTACATCAATCTCTGAATAATTGTTGTTTGCATCATTCTCATCAATGATTGCTTGTAATTCTGAACTGTCCCCTTGTTCTGATGTATGAGTAGGAGTTGCATCCAAGTTTGGGTTCTGAGCAATGAATTCAGAATTCTGAGTGACTTGTTCAGAGTTCTGAGTACAAGAATCAGAATTCTGATTACAAGGTTCAGAATTTCCACCACATGTATTTATTAGATTTGGACATTCCTCTGATGGACCTTTGTCAGAAATTACAGTTGATTGAACTATTTCTGGAGTCTTATTTTTCATCTCTTTGACCATCTTTGGGTTTTCATATTCTGTATAAGAATCAGAAATTAGTTCACTAAAAGTATCCTTAAACAGTAAATTGAGTTCTGAACAAATAGGATTAGAATTTGTATCAGAAGTCATTTTTGTCTTGTTCTGCATGAGTTCTGAACTGTCTTGTTCAGAAGTCCTGTTTCTGGCTTCATCAAAAGTTACATTTATGCTCTCCATCATCCTCTTAGTTCTTCTATTGTAAATTCTGAATGCTTTGGAAGTTAAAGAATAACCCACAAAGTATCCTTCATCTGCCTTTTTATCGAATTTGGCAAGATTTTCTCTGTCTCTAAGAATATAGCACCTGCAACCAAAAACATGAAAGAATTTGATTAATGGTTTTCTTTTATTTATCAGTTCATAAGCAGTCTTATTTAATCTCTTATTGATTAAAGTTCTATTATGTGTAAAACAAGCAGTTGCAATTGCTTCAGCCCATAGGAAAGTAGGAAGATTTGCATAAGCCAGCATTGTTCTCGCAGCTTCAACTAGAGTTCTATTTTTCCTTTCAACAACACCATTTTGTTGAGGAGTTCTGACAGCAGAAAAATTGTGAGAAATCCCAGAACTTTCTAAAAAATTCTGAAGAGTCTCATTTCTGAACTCTGTTCCATTATCACTTCTGATTTTCTGAACTGGAAGTTGTAAGAGAACTTGAATCCTTTTGATAAAATTTATCAATGTAGTAGCAGCTTCTGACTTAGCACTTAGGAACTCAACCCATGTGTATCTGGAGAATTCATCAACAATCACAAGCATATATTTCTTTCCTCCCATATATTGAACTGAAATTGGACCACAAAGATCAGTATGAATCATTTCTAATGGTGCTTTGCAAGATGAGTCCATTTTTAATTTGTGAGAACTCTTTTTCATCTTGCCCATTTCACAAGCTGAGCATAATGATTCTTTTTCAAATTTAAGCTTTGGTAAGCCTTTAACCAGATGTTTTACAACAAGATTATTAAGATCTTTGAAATTTAGATGAGAACATCTTCTGTGCCAAAGCCAGCATTCATTTGCAGTTGACTTTGATAAAAGACAAACTGTATTTAATGTTTTCAATTTTGAAAAATTAACTACAAATAAGTCCATATGTCTTTTGGCCCAGAAGACTTTAACATCATTTTCAGTTAAAATCATGCCACCTATTATTTGAAACTTGATTTGACAAAGACTGTCTAAAAACTGACTTATGCTGAAAAGATTATGCTATAATCCTTCAACATAGAAAACCTTTTGGATAGTCAGATCCCCTTTAGTTAAATCCCCATAACCTTTGACTTGTCATTTGCTGTTATTTCCAAAGTTTACTGCTCCTCCAGCCTTTTCTGTGAAGTTTGATAGAAAATACTTCTGACCTGTCATGTGTCTTGAAGCTCCTGAATCTAAAAATCACACATGACAGCCCTGCAAAAGGATCAGTTAGTTTTAGGTACCCATTTTGGAATGGGTCCATCTTTGTTAGCTTTGTCATTGGATTTAACATTAGTACCTTTTACTCTCCACTCAAAATCTTTCTTCAAACACCACTTTCCTTGAACTTTTATGAAGTCAGAACATTTTATGCTTACAAACTTGTTCAAATTCTTTTTGAAAGTTGTAACTTTTGGTTTTGCAATATTTTCAACTCTCTTTTCTTTTATCTTTTCTTTCTTCTGAGTCTGAGGAACAGAAACTTTCTTCTTTTCTGTATTCTGAGGAACAGAAACATTCTTCTTTTCTGTTTTCTGAATATCTTTTCTTATGAAAGAAACAGATGTTATTGTGATTGGACATTTCTGAGAATATTGAAAAGAGTTACTTTTACAACGAACACAACTAAGATTTTTCTTTGCAAGTAACAACAGATCTGTACCATAAGCTTTTTCATTTTTATTGCTGTTTTTCAAAGTACAAGTACATTTATCACAATAACTATGTGCTTTTGGTACAGTTGCAGGAACCTCTTCATTCATCTCAGAAGTTCTTTTCACACCATCTTTCCTTTTGCTTTCTTCTTTTTCTGAAAAATTCAACTCCTTTTTGTTAGAAGAATTAGATGATTCACCTTTTTCATATGTACTTGATTCATTAAAGAATTTATCATTTTCTTTTAGAGCATTAATTTTAAAAAGATCATACTCAGTCTTCAGTTTTTCAAGCTCTGTTATTTTCTGAATAAAAATATTCTTTTCTTTCAAAGCTTCTTCAAGTTTAATAACCACCTCACAGTAATCATTTTCAAGTTCATCATAAGCTTTCCTTAAGTCCTCAAGTTCTTGACTCACAAGATTAAACCTCTTTTCAAGTTCTAAAAATTCATCTGACTTTGTTTCAGAAAATCCAGTTGAATCAGACTTCTGACTATCTGAGTCAGAGTTCTGATTTACAGACTCAGATGTCTGATCTTTAGACTCAGAGTTCTGACTACAAAGTTCAGAATCCTGACTAGAAGTTTCAGACTTTTGATTGACTGTTTCAGAATTTTTACTTGTGTCAAATATGCTCTCAATGTCATGATATGAAAAACTTGGTTGTTTATTTTTGTAGCTGACATTTAAAGAATCATACTTGAATTTAGTATCATTGTATTTTGGCTTCTCATCTGTTGGTTTAGAAACTTCTTTCTTAACCTTTTCTTCTGAAACAACTGACTTTTCTGTTTTAGACTCAGAAATTTTCTCATCTGACTTTTTATAGTTTGGTCTTTGCAAATTGTCAGAACTTGTTATAGAACTAGCAGGTCTTATGAAAACTTCAACAATTTCTGGGATTTTTGGCTTAGAAACTTGAAGTTTTTCATACAAGTTGATTGGAGCTCTTTTTTAAGTGACATTTTCTTCCAATCCCAATCCCTTCTTTGGGTTGTAAAATCTTGTATCTTTAACATTGCTTAATAAAAGATTTAATGTTTGCTGAGTCTGACCCCTTTTCAAATTCAGATCTTCCAATTCTTTGATTTTGGTGTATAAATTCTTTCTTTCCTCAAATAACATATCAAATTTTATTTGTAAATCACCTTTTTCATCCTTTATTTTTGAAAACTCAACTTTTAGTTCAGAGATCTTTTTCAATAATTCAGAATTTTCATCTTTAACTTTCTGTTTCTCAGTCTCAGATTCTTCATATTGTTCTTTTATTACTTCTTTTTCAATTCTGAATTTGTTAACCAAATTTCTTTCTCCTTTTATCTGTTTTCTTAGATTAGCAAATTCAGTTTTCATTTCACCAATCTGTGTCATTAACTCTATTTCAAGTGAAGAATGTACCTCAGCAGATGACTCAGAATCAGCATCTTCAAAATCAGAATCATCCTCATTCCTCATTTTTGCCGTATAGCTTTGCATCTGTGGAAAGTTGATATGATCATCTTCATCAGAAGTGTAGTACAACCAATTCTCCTGTTCAGCCAATAAAGCAATTTTATCATCTCTCTTCTTTGCAAGCTGAGCCTTCTTGGTGTAGTACTCACAGTCTTTCACAATTTTAACTCTACAATCCTTAGCATAGTGGCCAGATTTTCCACACTTGAAACACAGATTCTTTTCTTTTCTCTCATCCTTCTCTTCTTTGTTTTCTTCACTTCCCTCTACTCTCTTTTCAAACTTATTTTCTTCTCTGTCTTCTTTCTTCTTATAATCTGAACTCCCAACTCTCTTATAATTTCCTTGAAATCTACCCTTCCCATACCTTTTGTTGAAAGTATTTGTCAACAAAGCTAGTTTCTCAGCCATTATCTTGATATCTTCATCATCTTCTGATCCTTCTTCCTTGTCAGATTCTTCCAGATTAGGTATCTCTGATAGATATGCAGTCTTTTTGGGTGCTTTGATTGCTTTGGACTTTGATAAGAACGCTAACTGATCAGCAACATTTTTCTTCTCTTCCACAACTAACTTGACAGAGTCTTCATGTTGATTAAGAACACAGAACAGATCATTTAAGTCTTCTTCACACATATCCTTGTTCATTTGCAAACTTATGGCAAATGATGACCATTCTGAATTTAGACTGTTCAGAAATTTGTAATTTATTTCTGACTTCGTTTTCTTCAGTCCATTTCTTCTCAAGTCATTTAGAAAAGTGCAAAATTTACTGTATGTCTGTGTCAAACTTTCTGACTCTTTTGCTTTGAACCTTTCATAAGCATTTATGCTTTGATTTAACTTTGCCTGAATAGATCTCACAGTTCCTAACATCTGCCTTTCCAATTCGTCCCACATTTCTTTAGCTGATGATCCACTGTCAATCCTGTTAAGAACCTCATTTGGGACAACCAAAGTCATCAAAGTAATTGCTCTTTTGTCAATAGCATGCCTATTCTTCTGTTTAGCTGTGTATTGGGAATAATTCTTCTTCACCCTGGTCGCTGGAATTTCTGGAGTTGTCTCTGTAGCAGGGGTTGCGGCAACATCGATATACACTTCAATTGGACCTTCTCGAATGGAGATCATAAGATTTTCATCAATTTTGTCTAGGAATTGGATCATACGAATTTTCCATTGCTGATACTCTTCTGGTATAAGAACAGGCGGTTTGGTTTCAGATCCCATGGCTAGATATTCTTTAGAAGACATGATTGTAAGAAAATTCAACAGAAAGACAAATTCGAGTTTCTTGATCGAAATGTAACAGGTAATTCAAGAATTGCCAAGAATTCAAGAACTAGCCCTAGCAGCGGAATCGATTTTTGAATGAATCAAGAAATCTTCAAGAAATTGATCAATCGATCTTCGCAATCACAATCTTGAATGAATTTGTTTGTCTCAAATGACAATGTAAGCCCAAGACACCTATTTATAGTGTCTAATTACATGACATGGGCCCAAGCCCATTTAACTCCCATTAAACTCCCAAAGCCCAAAAGACTAATAAAGCTAATTACAATACATTTGACTTTCATTGACTTTACATGGACTTTATAAAACTTTCTATATAATTGGGGCTTTCTAGACCCAACAATCTCCCCCTAAAGTTTTATAAAGAAAGCATCTTCAAATGATCTCCCCCTTGATTTCTTTGAAAACTTTGATGTTGCATATCTTCATGCCTTGCAAAACTATCCAAGCTCCCCCTCAAAATTTGCTCTTCTTCTTCACAAATTACAACTTTAAAATCGAATCCCATGTGCAATAAGCTCGACTGAAACAACCTCAGTTTATAATAAGGAATTCGTCCTTGAAATTTGAGTTGTATGATCATTAACCTCAAGAGCTTAATCCATTAAGATCATAGGAGGGAGTGTCTTCATACACTTCAATAACTCAGCTTGGATCCACAAAAAAATAGAAGACAGAACATCTTTCTGAAAGTTGGGAGAAATATCGTGAAAAACGTTGCTTCGGTCCAGCAGCTATACACTGACTTCGACACAGAATCTGACAAATAAGCACATTGATTCAGAACAAACTCAAAACATGAAAAGTCTTCATCTGTGTCTTAGGAATCCAGCGCATCTGAAATCGTCAAATTTGGAGCTTCGAGGAGAAAGTGATGATCAAAATACGACAGGTGCGCAAGGCTGTCGAACAATTCTGAAACTGCACCTTTTACTCCGAAATAAACCAAGTAAAAGTTCTGAGAAGACCATTCAGAATTCTGAGTAAGTCAATCAGAATTCTGAACATGAAGAACTTTCTGAAAAAATTCTAACTTTAAAGTTCTGATTCCACACGATAAAGTTCTGACTCTTGGAGTCAGAATTCTGATTAAGCTTCGAAGACTTAGTTCTGAAATCACTTGAACAAGCTCTGATTAACCTTTGATAGCCCACGATCTTTCTTCTGAATTCTGAATAGCCTTAAAACATGATCAGAATTTTAAACTTCTGAATGGCTTTGAATAAAATCTGATTAAGAATGATCAAACTCTGAATGCACACGATCACCAAGAACAATTTCTGAACTTAACTTCATAATAAGTTTCTGCACTCAGAACCATCTTTAAACATAAATCTGAATAGCCTTGTCTCTTATCAGAATTCTGAACATTGAATTCAGAAATCTGAACACCCATGAACGAAATCATAACTTCTGAATTGTCGTGAAATCTCTTAGCAATCTTCTGAACACAATAGTAAACTCTTGAAGTCACGATCAGAATTCTGAATATTGACCTCAGAACTCTGCACACTTGTGAATTAAACTCTGAACATCAAACAAAATTTCTCGCAACTTTCTGAAGTGTGTTGCACTTTTCTGTTTGAACCGAAACTTAACAAACTTTTTGTTTTGATCGAAACTGACAGCAAACTTAAATCTGTTGTTTCATACTGTTTTGACAGCAAACAGTCTGAATTTTCAGCACCAAACAGCACTAAACAGCACCAAATCTGCTGTTTCATGTTGTTTTGACAGCAAACCGTCTGAATTTTCAGCACCAAACAGCACCAAACTGTTTTTGACAGCAAGCAAACAGCACCAAATTGTTTTGACAGCAAGCAAACAGCATCAATTTTCTGTTTTAACATCACATGGACAGCCTTGACAACAAACATCACGTTCTTTTCTTTTACAACAACATGATTAAGCTGCTTTCTGTTTTGGACATCAACTGTTTGACAGCAATAAACAACCCCATAAAATTCTGTTTTAAATCACACAGCAGCAAAATCTATTTGCTGTTAGGCTTGTTGTGGACATCAAGATTTCTGTTGCAGCAACTTTTTGAACAACTGCAGCTTAATCGGAACAGCACTAAGGTGTTTTGACAACAGCAAACAATATCTTGTAGAATTCTGCTTGGACATTTTAATCAACAACAATAAGCACGACTTGAATAATTTTCTTTGAAGAAAACCAATCTGTCTTGGCCTCGATACAAATTCCTCCATTAATCACAAAAACCTTCTGTCCAAATAATGATCAGATTAAATCTTTTCTTTGACTATTGAAATTCAGATTACCAAGATTTGTTCTGTACAAAACATCATCCCATTGTAGATCCCTTGAATCACCAACATGTTTGTCTTAATACCAAATAAATCCATTGATCCTCCTCCAATAAAAGCAAGTAATCACCAATCAAATTGATGTAGAACGATAAGCCGATCTCCATAACATTTTTAGAACAAAAATTGCAGAAAATTAAGTTTCTGGTTAATTACTCCAGAAAGTTAATTGTGAGCAATTGAAGATCTAAATTCCTTTCAGATCTGACTTTTATCAAATCAGAACAACATCAAATCAGTTGTAGACATTTCATCGAGCATTTGGCGTGCATAAACTGATTTAGAAGAAGATCATCAACATCTAATCTCTTCTATTCTTCAATAACCATCAAAATCACAAAAACCTCCTCAAAACAGAAAAATAGTGTTCAAGATGTGTAGAATCACAGAAAGATTACCTTCAAATTAAGCTCACGATTAAGAACGATCTTGAATCTCTAAATCTTCAAATTAGATCTTGAATTGTTGCAAAAATGATCGTATCGAATTAAAATTGATTCGATGTAGCTCTGATACCAATTGTAAGTCCTGTAATTGAACAACAATCAAGAAACTCCATAAATGTAGAATAGAAAATAGGCAAGAAGAACAATTTGTTGAATGATCTCTATTCATATGCTTTACAATACAATGGAGGGAGAAATTGATATACGACTCTTTCAAGACTCACTGTGTATTCTCTTAATTGTCTCAAAGTCTCAAATGAGAATGTAAGCCCAAGACACCTATTTATAGTGTCTAATTACATGACATGGGCCCAAGCCCATTTAACTCCCATTAAACTCCCAAAGCCCAAAAGACTAATAAAGCTAATTACAATACATTTGACTTTCATTGACTTTACATGGACTTTATAAAACTTTCTATATAATTGGGACTTTCTAGACCCAACAAAGAGTAAGAGCTTCTTTCAAGGGGGAGCCTAGACTTCATTCGAAGAAAAAGCATCGCTAAAGTTTTTCCAAGAAAATCAAGGGGGAGAGGAGCTAAAGCTTTTGAAGATTGATATGATTTTTCTTTACAAAACTTTAGGGGGAGAATGTTAGTACCAAAAATGTACTAATTATATGAAAGTTTTGTAAAGCTTGTATAAATCTTACTATGCTTATGACTTGTGTGAGTGTCTCTATAAATAGGAGTTAGGAGCTAATTTGTAAGGTGTGGCACAATGTAGAGAGCTAATCTTGTGAGAGAAAGAGAGAGTCATCTTGTACTAAAATGATATTGAATCTAATATGAGGATGACGTTTGTATCTCGATCTCTCAATTACTTGAATTGTTGATGATATTCTGGGATCACACGGTTGATACTGCTTCTGCCCAAAAAGACATTGGAAATCCAGATGCTGTCAGCATAGTTCTTGCAGCCTCCACAAGTGTGCGGTTCTTTCGTTCAACCACGCCATTCTGTTGTGAGGTGCGTGCAGCAGAGAAGTTATGTGATATGCCTTCTTCTGTAAGATAGGCTTCAATGACAGAGTTTTTGAATTATGTGCCATTGTCGCTTCTTAATTTCTGAATCCTGCACTCATACAGAACTTGGATTCTTTTCATTAAATTTATCAGAATGTTTGGAACATCTGATTTCTTTCTGACAAATTCAACCCATGTAAATATTGAATATTCATCGATCAAAACAAGTATATATTTCTTGCCACCTAGGCTCTGTGTAGCGACTGGACCGCAGAGGTCAACATGAAGCATGTACAGAGGCCTAGGGCAAGATACATTAGTCTTGCCTTTATGGGAAGCTCTTTTGAGTTTTCCCATTTCGCAAGTAGAGCATAAATGATCTTTATTAAATTTAACATTTGGCAGACCTTTGACTAGATCTAGTTTAACGAGCTTATCTAGAGTATGAAAGTTTAGGTGGCAGAACCTGTTATGCCATAACCAGGCTTCTTCGCTTTTACTGGCGACAAGGCAGAGCTTGTCTTCGTTGTTCTTGGCACAGAAGTTCATGAGGTAAAGATCGCCTCTTCGTTCGGCTCGCAGAAGTTCGACTCCTGTGTCCTCACCTTGTAGAGAGCAGAAGGTTCTTTTGAACAATACGTCGAAACCCGTATCGCAGAGTTGGCTAACACTGAGAAGATTATGCTTAAGGCCATCCACGTATGCAACTTTGCATACGATTATATTTTCCTTCTTGATGACTCTGTAGCCTTTTATATACCCCTTCTTGTTGTCACCAAAGGTCACAGATCCTCCATCGAGTTTATCTTTGTAGGAGGATAGTAGACCTCTGTCGCCAGTCATGTGCCGCGAGCATCCGGAGTCAAGATACCAGATTGTCACATACTGCTTCTGCAAGACAATCAGAGAGTTTTAGGTACCCATATCCAAATGGGTCCAGCTTTGTTAGGGGTCTTCAAGTCTGCCTTAGCATTCTTGGGTTTGGTTTTAGCTTCTTTTGAAGAACCATTTTGTTTCTTCTTACCCTTGAATTTAGTATTCTTTTTGGGTGCAGAGAGGAAACAGTGTGAACTTGAGAATTGTTGGCTTAATTTATACATGAGATCAAAGCAATGACAATAATGAATGTGCGAAGAGATTTGCTTGAACTTTTCATTGAAAACATTAAATGGGGGCACAGAGGCATTACATTCTATCCTAACATTTGACTTCCTATTACAAGAAGACCTATGTAGGCTAGATTGTTGTTTGCAAAATCCTTTGTTGAGAGTAGCCTTCTGTGGACCCCTTCTGTGGTGAACTTCTACAGGTTTCACTGTCACAGAAGAAAAAGATTTGTTATTTTTATCCCATTTACCCTTCTGTTGCCATGTTACTTTTTCTTCAATAGGCCTTAAGGGTTTTGAAGTCTTTGAACTTGTTGGATTTTGAGAGGGCGTTTTCTTTTGTTGTTTGATTTTCTCAAGCTTAAGAGAGTTTTGGCTTGTATACACATGTCCAAAAAATCTGGACAGATAGGAACTCTTGTGATTTTCTCCTTGGCAGGAATAGTTCTGTTAAGAACTCCAGAGGGTAGTTTAAAATCCTCTGAGTCACAAGGTACTATCTCTGACTTAGAGTCAGTCTCAGATTCGTCAGAGGATGAATTGTCCTCATATACAGAGGTTGAGTCACTTAGTTCTCTTTCGACAGAGGCTGGATATTCAGAGCATGTGCCATACTCGCTTTCATCCTTTTCTTTGAGATTATTTTCCAAGTCAACAGAAGTATTTATTAAGGTTTCATCAGAGAGATTTTGATCGATAGAGGGTGTACAGAAGTTTTCGTAAAAGTTATTTTTCACGATTTCCATCAACTCTTTTTCAGAGATATCTTTAACTTTTTCTTCTGAAACGTTAGGCTTCAACTCAGGTGCCTCTGCCGATAATTTCTTTTCAGAGTTTATCATGCAGACAAAGGCAACCTGGGTTTGAGTCTCGGGGTCACCAAACTTGAATATACCTATCTGATCTTGAGTTTTCAGATATTTCTTAGGTTTGGATTCTCTTTTGACAGAGATTGAAGGTGACAAATCTGTGTTTTCAAACTACACATTTATCATCTTCAGAGGTTTCCTCTGGTGAGGTTCCCCAGAGACTTTTTTCCTTTTGCTCACAGAGAGTAAGTTTGGAAATCCATGTTTTCTTGTACGTCCAATATGAAATAGAGAGGGCAGAGACTTGTTTCTTTTGTTTTCGGTGTATGGATCTATATCACAGAAGCCAATTCCCCGTCTCCCTATTTGTGTATTAATTTTCTCGTACACCTTCTGTGCATCTTGATATTTTTTAATTAAAAGATCTATTCTGAGTAAATCTTGACAGAGGACTTCTCTTTCCTTTTGAAAATAATGTTTAAGAGCTAGGGTATTCATTCTGTCGCTCTCAACGTCCATAAGTTCTTTAGATTTTGATTTTAAGGCTGGGTTAAGTTCAGAAATCTTTTCTCTCAAATGATTTAGGTGTTTGTTCCAATTTGTTTCAATTTCTTCCTTTTCTTGAAAGATTTTAGCCTTTTCTTGAGTGAGAAGTCTAACTTCTCTCTCAAAGAAGGTAAGTTTCTTCTGAACACTTTCGCAAGTCTTTTTATATTCTGTGTATTCAATGTTCAGTTTAAGCAAATCAGCTTCTGCTTGATTAGAGTAAGAGTCAGAAGTGGATACCTCACTATCGGAGTCGGAGCCGACCTTTGCCATGCCACAGCACAGGCATTTCTTCTTTTCTCCTTCTCAGAGGATGTATCTGACTGCCAATTTTCTTGATTCATCATAAGTGACTTCTGAGCATAATATTTTGCTTCCTTTTTGTAGAAAGCAGAATCCCTCTGAGGGCGGTTTGATTTTCTCCAGCATTCATTGGCGTAGTGGCCTGGCTTACCACAATTGTAACATCCTTGGTTCTGTTGAGCGTTGCGAGCTATGTCGTCTGACCTCTGTCGGTCACCACCTCTGTCATTCCTGTCATTCGACCTCTGTTGGTCGACACCTCTATCGTTCTTGTCATTTGACCCTTCTCTTCCGTAGCGTTTATTACCAGACTTCTTCTGATATCCTCTGCTGAATTCCCTTGTTAAAAGAGCTAACGATTTAGCTATAGAGGCCATAGTTGCCTCCTCTTCTTGCACCACCTCCTCCTCTTCACTATCAACGATCAAGATCTTCTTCTTCTTCTCCTTCTTTTCTTCCACAACTTTCTCCTTCTTCGACTTCTCTTTAGCTTCTGTAGCCTTACCAACCATCACAAGAGGTGCACTGATTTGAGCTTTTGCTTGTGCAATCTGAGGCTCTTGGGCTGCCAACGTTCCATAGAGATTTGACAGAGTCTAGGAGTCTAAGCACTGATTTGTTTGTAGAGACATAGACAACTAGGGCCATTCTTCAATGAGACTCTTTAGGAACATGACATTGTTCTCCTCAGAAGTTCTGTGGATTCCGAACTTCTTGCACTTGTTGATTAGAGAGTTGAACCGGTCATATGTTGACTGTAGAGATTCTGTCGGCAGAGCTTTGAATGCTGTTGATCCAAACCCTCAGTGATTTGAAAATGACCCTCTTATATACTTAGTGAAAATTGTAAGTAAACAATATGTATCAGAGTTTCACTATCGCTGATAAGTACTAAGATCTTACAGTACCGCTGATAGGAACTCTCGCTCTTTAGATTAAACATTCAGCGAACACTGTTCACCATAATACTTTTGTTCAGTACTTATGGTGATCGCTGATAAGTTAATTGTTTATTTATGATCCCTGAAGACAAGTTTCACGTTAACATAGGTTCTACGCTGAAGTCGAAGATCAAGCTCAAGAATCAGCGACAAGTCTCCTAATGAACTGATGCGGATCAGCGAAGACTCAGATTTGTCCACTCAACGTGAAGTATCAAGTACAAGACTTTAGCTATCGCTGAATTCTATTATTCGCTGATAAAGAATGATAGATCGCTGAATCAACGAAAAGCTGATCACAAAGTCCTCCGTACAAAGTACTTTTTGTCTTATCCACCCTTGCACGTCTCCGTACGATATGTCAGAAAAAGAACCTCCTTATTGTCTGAATTCGTACAACCACTCTGATACTACACTGTTCAAACATGTGGCTACTAAGGTTGTCAACAAAGGTGAATGACATGCAACCAATCAGCTGCTGCCACGTGTAAAGTGTAAACTGCAATGCATTAAATGCATGCAGTATATAAGAAGATGAACTCACTTCATTTTGAAGTAACTTGCTAACTCTGGACAACTTCATCCTTCTTATCTTGAGATAGGTTATTATTAGTAATTTCCTTCTCTTTCTTAGTGCAAGAAACTTAGTGTTCCAACTTGTTTAGATTTAGGTTTATCCTTTCTTGTTTCCGCAACAAGCTGTAAATTGTTAATGATTTATCAATAAACAATTTAGAAAAGTAAAATTTGTGTGTTTGTATTCAACCCCCCCCCCCCCCCCCCTTCTACAAACTTGTATAACCCTTCGGGACCAACAAGTGGTATCAGAGCGGATTTGTTTAATCTCATAAACAAGATCTAATCTATACTAAGATTTATCTTCCTTGCTATTTCTAAAAATGGCTACCAACACAAACACAAATTATATCGACAATGGTTCTCTTGCAAAACCCCCTAGATTCTCTAGAGATAATTTTAATCTATGAAAAAACAGGATGACTCTCTTCCTAGAAGGTGTAGACCCTACTATGCCTTATTATCTTGAAAACGACCCATTTATTCCTGTAAGAATTGATGCCGCAGTACCAGCCGCTGAGAATAGACATGCTATTCCAGAAAGGCTGGTACCCAAAGAAGTTCATACGTGGACTGACGAAGATACGAAGAAAGTGGCTATCGACACAAAAGCCAGATCCATACTATCCATGGCTCTTCCTGACGAAGTCTACCATTCCGTCATGAACCTGAAATCCTCAAAAGCCATGTGGGACACAATATGTGTTCAGTATGAAGGTACTGCTGAAGTCCAGGACTCTCGAAAGATCAACCTGGTAAGACAGTATGAAAGTTTCATTTGTGGTAAGAATGAGACTCTCTCTGAAGTTCACCAACGTTTTAATTGCTTAATAATAGATCTAAAAACTGTTGGTAAGGAATATTCTAACTTTGAAGTGCTGACAAAATTTCTAGAATGTTTACCTGAAAGCTGGGACAATTATTCTATGTGTCTCAAGCTGTCAAAGGATCTAAGATCAATGACTTTTGCTACCTTATATGGCACGATGCTGAATTATGAGCAATCAAGCCATCTTAAGCAGAATCTTGTAAAAGATTCCAAAAGCACCCATGTTCCTTTAATCTCAGAGGAACCCTCTACTCAACGACCCTCGGTCACTATCACTGAGTTAGAGAGTAACTCTGAAAGGTCATCAGATTCTGACTCTTCAGATGATGATGAATCTTTGGCTCTCCTAACTAAAAAGTTCAGGAGATTCGCCAAAAAGAAAATGTTCAGGAAGAACAAACCTCTTTCTATAACTGATAAGCCAAGATCATCAGCTACTGTTGATAAGGCTACTGCTACTTGTTTTAACTGCGAAAAGATTGGACATTTCGCTAACGAGTGCCGGTCTAAGAAAGTATCGAGAAACTAAGCGTTTCCCAAGAAATCCTTTGTTCCAAGGAATAAAGATGACAAATATTCAAAGCTGAAAGAAAAATATGCTAAGCTGAAAAGCTTTAAGAAGAAGAATAAAGGCCTGATGGCTAACTATGATTGGGTTGCTTCTGATGAAGAAGCATCATCATCTGATTCTGAAGATGATGAAGCAAATCTATGTCTTATGGCCAAGTTTGAAGAAGAGGAAGAAAGTTCAGACATTCCCTCCACTTCAACCTCTGCTATTCAGGTATCACCTTCCTTCTTTACCAATATTGCAAATATTGATGAAGCTGATAGTCTCCGTAAGATCGATCTCTTGACTAGAAGTTTATACGAAGCCATGAACGGCAAAATTGTGGTTGAAAACCAAAACCTTGATCTCGCTGAAAAGCTTAAAAACTGCCACCTTCAAATAGAAAAGCTTTCTAAAATTGAAGAATATTTTAAAGATCAAGTGCATTTAAATCAGCTAGTCAAAATCGAACGAGCAGAAACTATAGCTGCATTGAAAGCTGAAAAAGCTGCTGTTGAAGGATGGTGTAATTCTTCAACAAAGATCACTGAGATAATTAATTCTTAGATACCCCTGAGTGATAAATGTGGTCTTGGTTACAAATATGAAACTCAAGAACCAACCACTGATCGTTCCATGCTCTTATTTGGAACTTTCGTATCCTCAGTCGCTGACACTTCATCCTCTCAATGTTCCTCGTCCAGACCAACTATCCCTGAGGAAATTTCTACCTCTTCAAAAGGTAAAGAGAAAATGGTTTATCTATCACCTACCTCTGTCTTTAAAGATAAAGGTAAAGGAATTGCTTTTAACCAAAATCCTCAGAAGGGTACTTTAGTACCAAAGCTGAATGCTTCTAAAGCTTTAGTGATATATTCCTCTGGATCAAGGAATCAGATCTCTGGATCTACTCAGCGTGGGTCTATTCAGCGATCTACTCCTAGACTCAGAGTGGATGTCCTTGGTAAGAAATCTGAAGAACTAAACGTTCCTCCCATTTCAAAAGCCAAAAGCTTATTTGGTGCTGGTCATTCTAATTCTAAATCAAAAGCTCAGCATTCAAATAGTCCTAGAACTACTTTTAGTTATAGGAAATGTTATCACTGTGGACTTACTGATCATATTGCTAGTAAGTGCCCCACAGCCACCAAAGCTGAAAAGATAGCTAAGGTGAAGATTGCCCCCAAGGCAAAGTAGACCACTGAGGTTAAGAAATTAACCAAAGTGAAGACTGACAAAGCTGAATCTTCAAATGCTGCGAAGATTGCTGAACCTTCCATTCCAACTACTTCCACTGACAAACGTGTACACATGGTTAAGTGGGTACCCAAGAAAAACTAATCTTCCTTTGTGATGCTGGTTAAGAAGGGTATATGGTATCTCGATAGCGGATGCTCTAGACACATGACTGGAAAGAAAAGTCTGCTCGCTGAATACAAGGAAGAGAAGGGTCCCTCTGTGACTTTCGGTGGAAATGGAAAAGGACATACCCGAGGGTTTGGTGTACTCTCTAATGGTACAACCACCTTCAGAAGAGTCGCATATGTTGAAGGACTGAAGCATAATCTTTTAAGCATCAGTCAGCTCTGCGACAAGGATAACAAAGTAATCTTTACTAAGGAATCCTGCTTTGTCACTGACAAAAAGGAGAAGATGGCTCTCAGCGGTTATCGTTTGGAAAATTTTTATGTAATAAACATGGACTAAACAACCACTGAGAACTCCAGTTTCTTCTCAAAAGCCTCATCTGATGTCAACTGGCTATGGCATAAGAGGCTCTCTCATCTGAATTTCAAGACACTTAACACTCTTTCTTCAAAAGAGTTAGTCACTGGTCTACCTCAACACTCATACGTCAAAGAGTCTTTATGTTCAGCGTGTGAGAAAGGGAAACAGACCAAAGCAAGCTTTAAGTCAAAGCAAGTCTCCTCAGTGTCGTCGCCTCTACAACTACTCCATATGGATTTGTTTGGCCCTGTTAACAAACAATCCATCGCTGGAAAGAAATATACACTGGTCATAGTTGATGAATTCTCTCACTATACATGGGTTATGTTTCTACATTCCAAGAGTGACACCCCTGAAGAACTCATCACCTTTGTTCGGAAGATAGAAACCCTGAACAATTTGACCGTTCGCTCAATAAGGAGTGATCATGGGACTGAATTTAAAAACAGTTCTCTTGATTCCTTCCTTGAGAGTAAGGGTATTTCTCACAAATTTTCATCAGTGAGAACACCGCAACAAAATGGAGTCGCAGAAAGAAGAAATAGAACAATTATTGAAGCTGCACGTTCAATGCTCAGCGATTCTCACCTGCCTACTCAGTTTTGGGCAGAAGCTGTCAACACCGCTTGTTTTACGCAAAACAGGTCGCTGATAGTCAAAAGATTCAATAAAACAGCCTATGAACTTTTTCATGGGAGAAAGCCTTCAATCAGCTTTCTTCACATCTTTGGATGTCAGTGTTTCATACTTAACAACAGAGATGCCCTTGGAAAGTTTTATCCTAAGGCTGATGATGGAATCTTTCTTGGATACTCCTCAGTCTCCAAAGCCTTCAGAGTCTTCAATCGAAGAAGACAAACTGTTGAAGAAACAATTCACGTCACGTTTGACGAATCCCGTTCAGCGAACTCTAAACCGTCCGCTGATACTGAAGAACTGAATCAATGGATGTTTTCTCATCTTGGTGATTCAGAAGATATTCCCACTCCTCGTGCTCATACAGTTGAAGATGATGGTCCTACTTTCATTCCAAATATGCAGAATAGTGAAGCTGAAACATCATGGGTCTCAGCTGTTCCTATAAACACTATACCTGCTTCTGAACCAAATGTCTCAGACATTCCATCTACTTCTCAGCAATCAGTGAATATAATGACAACTGCATCCATTCCTCTCTTGGCTGATAATCTAGACGTCGCTGAAGCTTCATCTTCAGCTCCTCCAGTTCAAGTTGAGTCAGCGTCTCACGCCCCGGCTCAGCGTGGACTATAAATCACCCAATTGATCAAATTCTTAGTGATCCAAACGCTGGTATTCAGACTCGATGAAGTGCAGGTAATATTTGTTTATTTGTTAATTTTATTTCTCTAACTGAACCAAAGAAAGTAGATGATGCCCTCAAAGATCCAAACTGGGTCAGCGCCATGCAAGAAGAGCTGACTGAATTCGAAAGAAACAAAGTTTTGAAACTTGTTCGAAGACCAACTGACAAAACAGTGATAGGCACTAAATGGGTCTATCGAAACAAGTTGGACGAACATGGAACTGTTACCCGCAACAAGGCTCGTCTTGTTGCTCAGGGATACAGACAAGAGGAAGGCATAGATTATGACGAAACATTTGCTCCAGTAGCAAGACTAGAATCTATTCGTCTATTCTTAGCATATGATGTACACAAAGACTTCAAAGTATATCAGATGGATGTTAACTCAGCGTTTCTAAATGGAAAGTTGAATGAAGAAGTCTATGTGGAACAACCTCCAGGATTCTCGGATCCTAAGCGTCCAGGTTATGTTTATAAACTGGATAAGGCACTTTATGGCTTAAAGCAAGCTCCACGTGCATGTGTTAGACCCAAGTATCTGTAATGTAAAAGTATTGAAAATATTATCAAGTCAGGAGACCATCAGAGATGCAGCAGAAGACTTAGAAGAAAAAGCTTCAAGAAGATCAACAGAACTCAACAGAGTTCTGGTGGAACTAACTGAGCTCAACAGAGCTCTGTCAGAAGATCAACAGAAGAACTGTTCACAACCCGAAGACCAACAGAGCTCTGGTCTATAAGCTCTGTTGTAGTGAAGACCTCTGTGATGCCTAAGTTTCGTAAGAAATCCCAAGTGTTAGACAAGTGTCCATACTTTCCACATATGCCCTAAAAATAGGAGACACACTTTCCACGTGTCATTCTAGGGTACGATAGTACACTGCCTTCACTTTATCAGGGCTATAAATAGAGAGGTAGTGGAACAAACAATTGTAAGCTTTTGGGTAGAGTAGTTTCCCACAATTGTTTAAGCACACACTGCAGCAATACCGAGCACTACCTCCGTACGATATTGTTGTCCTGTGAGATTTCCGAACACACTTGAACATGTTCTTGGTGTGATTCATTATCAATATATGAGCAGCTTTTATATCTGATCCTGTTATCATTTACTGTTCAATATTTTGATTCTCATAGTTCATTTATCGTTTACATAATCACTCATATTAATGGCTTTATTTAATATGCTTCCGCTGTCTATTTCACTACCATTAATATGATACAACGTGAATCTGGGAACCTACAATTGGTATCAGAGCTTCTTTGGTTTTCTTAAACCAACCGATCCAATCTACCAAGGTTGACTCACTGTTGTTGATTGTGTTTGTGTGTCTTTAAAAGCTTCATTACATACTCTGTTTTTTACTGCTTCCTAGTCTAAACAAGCTTTCATAGCTCATATAACTGTGTTTAAAGCTTTCTAGCTTAGTTTAAACATTTCTCTCAGAAGTTACTGTTCCATTGGTTACTGTTTAAAACTCATCTTCGAGTTGAAAATCTTTTTGTAACAACTATACTCTGTTTTTCTTAAAATGGCGAACAACGGTATAAATGCAATCTATACTGCTGGTTCTTTAACAAAACCTCCCACTCTTCTGAGAGATGAATATGCTCAATGGAAGATCAGGATGGTTAACTTTTTCGATGGTATGGATAAAGACTTAATGCGATCTGTCACGGATGGACCATACCAACCCATGGTTTTTGTTCCTCGTGTACCCGCAACAGGAACTACTGCTGAGATTCCAGCTCATTATGAGATTAAAACCACAGGTTTTACTGATGAGGAAAATCTAGAAATGGAAAATGATCTTAAAGAAGTTAGACTACTGATAATGGCCATTCCAAACGAAATATTTCAAGAACTAGATTCATGTGTTACTGCTAAGGAAATCTGGGATCAACTTCTTAACCAACTTGAGGGTGGTATCAAGACCCAAAAGAACAGAAGGACCCAATGTATAAATGAATACAACGATTTCAAGGCACTTCCTGAGGAAACCTTACAACAAACCTACAACAGATTTAATGTATTGATCAACAAATGCAAAAAATGTGGGGTTGTCAGGTCGAAGGAAGATAACAATGTATAGTTTTTTAAAAGCTTGAATGATGAATGGTTAAATCTGTCCATGTCTTTACAAGCTAACCAGGACATAGATGCATGGTCTCTAACAGATGTGTATGGCACTTTGGCCGCACAAGAGAAGGATGTTGTCAAGCAAAAAGGCAAATCCACCATTGCTGGCCCAATCGCCTTAGTTTCTGATTCTAAGAAAACCACATCAGATAAGTCCAACAGAGAGAGTTCAAACAGAGAGAAAAAGAAAGAAAAATCCGTTAAAAAGAAAGGAAAGAAAAGTTTGGTTGCAGAGAGTGAAACAGAGGAAAGCTCATCAGAGGATGATGACATTCAAGCTTTTGCTCAATCTCTTGCTCTAATAACTCAACAATTTAACAAGAGATTTGGTAATAAGTTTGACATAAGAGGTAGATATGAGAGAAAAGAAGACAGAAGAGAATACGCTGCACCAGAACAAAGTAACAACAGAGTTACCACAGAATAAAGACAACCTCCACAAAACAGAAGAGAAAATCCAACAGCACAACAGAAGGTCGATGCTGCTCAACCCATCAATCAGAATGATGGACGTTGCTTTAGATGTGGCAAACCTGGCACTTCTCTGTTAATTGTAGAGGCAAACTGGTAAAAGACCAGGACTACTACAAGAACAAATACAAGTACAACTATAGAGAAAGAAGCTATGTTGCTGAAATGGAGAACTGGGTTTCTGATTCATCCTCTGATAATGAACCAGAACAAGCCAACTTTTGTGGAGTTGTTGTGGATGATGAAAGTTTAGAAGAAGCTGTTGACTGGATGACTGAAGAACCAGAGATAACAAAGGGAACCTATCTAGCGCATGCATTTGCTCTTACTACGACAGAGTCTGACGACAGAGCACTGGAGACCACCAGACCCAGTGCCAAGGTATGTTCATCTGAATCCAAGTCTGACTCAGAATTAGAAATGCATGTTTATATGCTGAATGAGGAATTTCAACTTCTTAAACAAAAACTTTTTGAAGAAAAGGAGCTAAGAAAGCTAGCTCAGAAGGATCTGTCCTTTTACAAGAGAGATAAAACTCTCTTAGAACAAGAAAAGGAAGAAATCTTCAAAGAAAAATCTGAGCTAGAAATCTTGCAAAAGAAAAAAGAGAGCCTGTTCTCTGACAAAATTAACGAATATGAAAACGTTTTGAAACAGAAGTCTGAAAAATTGAAAAAGTCTGAAACAGAGAGACTTAACTCTGTTGCTCTAACTGACTATTTTCAAAGATAAAGGGAAATTCTGCATCAATCCCTACAGAGAAAAGAAATTCAGATTAAAAAATACCAGGATGCACAAGATGTGCACATCAAGATAAATTCACAGATGGATACGCAAGGTCTTGGTTTATCTGACCTTGCTCCCTATGACGAAAGGAAGAAGACATCTCTGTCCTCTGCCTTTTGTGTTGGGAAAATCCTAGAGGACGTGATATCTGGTAATGCTGTTTTCAAAAGAACCAAAACTTCAGATGCTTTCTCAAAACCAAGAAATCTTGACTTTAGGAACGTCAGCTATGATTCTGATCATGAAAAGGTTTTAAAACCATCCTCTGAGTTTATTCTTGATCAAGGAAGAGCTAAAATCATACTTCCTATCTCTGTCAAGGACTTGGATACAAAAGAGATTTTTAACTTCAACTAATTCAAAGGACAGAAGTCTGTTACTTCTGTGATTGAGTCCTCTGTTGAAATCCCACAGAGCAAACTCAATCCAGAAGCCCCCGTCTTCTCTCCTACCCCTGAATCCATAAGAACATCTTTTGAGGAAGATTTGTTGAAAGTTATCGAGGAAAATGTTGTTTCAGATTCTTTAAAGCCAAAGTTGAGAAGGTTCAGAACTGTAAAAACAAATATCTCTGTCATACCCATTGAAACTAAAACCTCCGACAGAGCCACCAGAGACTTTCTAGGCTCTGACAGTGACTCTGACTCTGAAGTAGATGAACAGATCTTTTGTGGTCAAAAGAAAATTTTACACAAGTTAAAGCAGATACCGATAGAATCTACGGATCTAAAAACGGATGATTCTTTCTTCAAGAAACAATCAAGGTTTATACCGGTAACTGAGTTTAACAACAAAGGTTTAAAGATTCTTGCTTCTAATGCAGTAGAAGTGGAGAAGAGAGAGAAAAACAAAAGTGTTTTTGTAAACCCAAATGTCCCTCTTGCTTTCAAACCAGTAAAATTCACACCAGAACAGAAGGGAAAATGGATAGCAAATAACAGATCTATTCCAAATTCTGGTGTAAATCAAAGAAGAAATCCTTTCTGGTCAAATGAATCTATTCCAAAGAGCTTCATGTCAACAGAGTCTGTATCTAGGAATAACAGTTATAAGAAACAGAACCAGGACAAATTGTATGCAAAGACATCTGGTCCTAAAATTTTTCAGAATCAAGCTCCATTCAAACAGTTTTTGAATAAAAACAATGGGCATCAGTCATGTTCCATCAACTGCAATTGTATTCAACTGTTACTAAAATTACAAAATCATCTGAATGGTCCCCACTGTTTTCTGAATCAGTATGTTCAAAAGAAAAATCCCACGACTGTTCAGAATACACAGAGGAAAACCTCTGGCACACCATCACAGTATGGAAAGCCCAAAGAAAAGTCTGTTAACCCACCTAAGCCTAACAAGAAAGGACCCATTATGCAATGGGTACCTAAAAAGATATAATATGTCTTGCAGAAACCTCATGTGCAGATCTGGTATTTGGATTCTGGATGCTCCAGGCACATGACGGGGAATAAGGAGCTGTTAACTTCTTTTAAGAACAAGATGGGAAGTGCAGTAACCTTTGGAGGAGACAATGGCGGACAGATTAAGGGTTTTGGTACATTAGTTAATGGTGCTGTTTCAGTCTCTAAGGTTTCTTTTGTTGAAGGATTAAATCATAATCGTCTCAGTATAAGTCAACTCTGTGATCACGGATTCGATGTCAATTTCAGGAAGAAATATTGTTCCTTGTTACTTTCCGAGTCTGGTCAAGAACTTTTAAGAGCTGACAGAAAAGGCAATCTTTGCAAAATGAATTTTAAACCAAACCAAAACTCTACAACAGAAAAACTTTGTTTAGTGTCTTTGAAAAATGAAGATGCCTGGGTGTGGCATAAAAGATTTGCCCATTTGAACTTTCAAAACCTTGACAAGCTCGTGAAACTGAAGTTAGTAAAAGGACTTCCTTCTCTGAAGTTTGACAAAGACCATCTCTGTTCTGCTTGTGAACTGGGTAAGATGAAAAGATCTTCACATAGAACAAAGAGTGATCATAGTGGTCCCGGACCTTTGCATATGCTTCACGTGGATCTCTGTGGTCCAATCTCTGTGCAAAGTCTGTCGGGCAAGAAGTATATCCTTGTTTTAACTGATGAATAATCTAGATATACTTGGATTGAGTTCATCAGAGTAAAATCGGATGTCCCAGAAATTTTGATAAGTTTGTTAAAAAGGATACAGGTTCTGTTAGATCTGAAGATACAGAAGTTGAGAAGTGATAATGGGACAGAATTCAAGAATGCCCGAATTGATACCTACCTAACAGAGGAAGGTATTTCCCAGAACTTTTCAGCTGCAAGAACTCCACAACAGAATGGAGTTGTGGAGAGAAAGAACAGAACGCTGGTAGAAGCCGCCAGAACAATGTTGGCTGGCTCTGTCCTTCCAATAAACTTCTGGGCAGAAGCAGTCTCAACAACTTGTTTTACCCAAAACAGAGCTATGATAGTAAAGAGATTTAAGAAGACTCCTTATGAACTCATCAACAATAGAAGACCAAATGTGAAATTCTTTCATGTTTTCGGTTGCAAGTGCTACATATTGAATGACAAAGAACAGCTGGGAAAGTTTGATAAGAAAGCAGACGAAGGAATCTTTATTGGTTATTCCTTAACCTCTAAAGCCTATAGAGTCTACAACTCCAGATGTCGGGTCATTCAAGAGAGTGTAAATGTGTCCTTTGATGAAAGTACATCAAGCTCCTCTGATCATAAATCAACAAAGGGGACACAGACAGAACAGAAGAAGACAAGTTCTTCAAAGACAAGGGAAGAAGATACCAATCTCATGTTCAACGATTTCTTCAACGATGATGATTCCTCTGATAACATCAACAGAGGAGATCAAGCTCAGAACTCAACAGAACAGAATCTGACAGGTACATCTCTCACTGGTCCCTCTATTACGTCACCATCTACTTCTCTGTCTACAGGAGTAATTCAGAGAAATGAGGAACCACCTCAGAATGAGAGAGAACCTGAACAAGAGCCATCATCACCTCTTCTAACTATTATTGGCAGAGACTCCTTGTTTTAAAGCTCACCTTCACAGAGCCCTGTCAATAACTCACAGAGCAATGAGGCCACTCTCCAAAGTTGTGTGCCACATAGCCCTGGTCCAAATCCACAGAGCTCTGTCGCTGAAGTTCGTCTTTTCCCATCAGAAGCACAAACCCTGCCTGTTGTCCATGCTCCCATGACACGATGGACAAAGGATCATCCTCATCATCTTATCATTGGTGCTGCTGAAGATGGTGTAAAGACAAGATCGGCCACAATCAATGAATCATTATTTGTAATTTTTTTAAGCATGATTGAGCCGAAGAAGATTTCGGAAGCCCTAGAGGACCCAATTTGGATCGAAGCTATGCAAGAAGAGCTTCTGGAATTCGAAAAAATAAAGTTTGGTCCTTGGTTCCACTCCCAAAAGGCAAAGCGGCCATTGGAACCAAATGGGTGTTTAGAAACAAAAAGGATGAAGATGGGATTATCATCAGAAACAAAGCCCGTCTGGTTGCAAAGGGATACAAACAGGAAGAAGGCATTGATTATGACGAAACCTTTGCACCTGTGGCTAGGCTAGAAGCCATCAGAATCTTCCTAGCCTATGCTGCTCATAAGGGTTTTAAGGTCTACCAAATGGATGTCAAGTCTGCCTTTCTGAATGGCAAACTACAAGAAGAAGTTTATGTCCAGCAACCACCTGGTTTTGAATGTTCTTAGTTTCCAGACCACGTTTACAAGTTAGACAAAGCTCTGTACGGCCTTAAGCAAGCTCCCAGAGCCTGGTATGAAACTATGTCCAAATTTCTGTTGGTCAATCACTTCGAGAAAGGTATTGTCGATAAAACTCTATTCTTTAGAAGGTATAAGAATGATATACTTCTGGTACAAATATATGTTGATGATATTATCTTTGGGTCTACACGGCAGGAGTACTGTGATAAGTTTGAAAGTTTAATGAAAAGCGAATTCAAAATGAGCATGATGGGAGAACTTTATTTTTTCTTGGTTTACAAGTTAAACAATCAGATAGAGGGACTTTCATAAGTCAGTCTAAGTACATCTCTGATATGTTGAAAAGGTATAAGCTCAATGATTCAAAACCAATGAAAACTCCTATTACCACTGGAGTTAAGCTTGACTCTGATCTTAATGGTGAACCAACAGATGTCAAGTACTAGAGGCATGATAGGGTCACTTATGTACTTAACTGCCAGCAGACCTGATATAATGTTTGCAACCTGTCTCTGTGCCAGATTTCAAGAAAATCCTACAGAGACTCATTTAACAGCTGTCAAGCGTATCTTTAAATATCTGAAAGGGACTCAATTTTTGGGTCTCTGGTATCCTCTTAACTCTGGTTTCTAGCTTGTAGCATATACAGATTCAGACTATGGAGGATGCAAGAATGACAGAAAGAGTACTTCTGGTAGCTGTCAACTGCTTGGAGAAAAGTTGGTGAGTTGGACATCCAAGAAACAGAACTGTGTTTCAACCTCTACAGTAGAGGCAGAATATGTTGCTGCTGCTAGTTGTTGCTCTCAAGTGATATGGATGAAAACACAACTCAAAGATTATGGCTTGGAGCATGGTAAAATTCCTATTCTATGCGACTCCAAGAGTGCCATTGCCATAACAGCCAATCCAGTTCAACACTCTAAAACAAAGCACATCGACATTAGGTACCACTTCATAAAGGATCATGTTGAAAAAGGGACTATTGAAATGTATTTTGTTTCAACTGACCTCCAGCTTGCTGACCTATTCACAAAAGCCCTTGATGAAAGGAGATTTAACTTCTTAATCAGCAAACTGGGTATGCTGAACATGTCCTCCTAACTCTGTTCAAATTCAACAGAGCCTCTGATGTTCCAACAGAGCTCTGTCAAAAGTTAGGAAGGATAGTTCAACAGAGTCTCTGTCTTTCACCAAAACTCTGTCAAGCATACTTTTTCAACAAGCTTAGTGAATGTGTTTGTAAATAGTTTTTTTTTTGTAAAAAGTTTTTTTTGCTCATATTTCAAGGGGGAGTTTATAAAGTTTTGCGCATGGTTTTAGGGGGAGCGAGTCAAATCTGTTTTTCAAATCAAAATGACTTCGCTTTCTGTTCTGAAAAGAAAAATCTTTTGAAGAAATAGGGAAAACCTGTTCTGATGAAAATAATTTTGATAATGTCAAGAACCTACCAGAACTCTGATATTTCACCAGAGCCTCTGTTGTTTTTCACCAGAACTCTGTGAAATTTCTAAAGTCTAGTTCTGTTTTCGTTCTTTGGCCATTTCCTCATCAGATACAGAATTTTAAATGATTTTGGGTAAAGGTGAAACACCAAAGGAGAAACATAATTTTAAAGGGGTCACTCATTAGAGGCAAAACTTGCAAAGCTCCAACAGAGCTCTGTCGGTTTATGCCACGTCATCAGAAGTAACGTCATCAGAGGTGCGGGTTATCTCTAAGCGTCAACCACTTGTCACCCACACATCTCTAACCGCGATGGTTTACTTGCACAAAAGTGGTCAGAACAAATCCACGTGGCACTCTCTAATTGAAAGCTAAACCACTAGATGTCCCCACGATACACAATTCAGGCCACTCCACCTTCTGACACTCGAGTGCCTACAGTATCTACGGCGATTACCCAGCCACAAGTTCTGATTATAAATATCCATAACCTTGATCCATTTCGTTTCTAAAAACTTCCTAAACCTTTCACCTTTCCCTCTTTTATTTAAATCCTCAGTGTTCTTCAAGAAAACCCAAACCTGCAACAATGGCAGAACCCCAAAACTCTGTTGATTCTAGCCGAATAGAACCCACTGATGATATCATTGTTCTTCCATACGACTTTGCTGACAACAACTACAGATTCGATCCCACTCCAGGACTCTATCTACCCCTATATCACGTCTCCATTGAGTTCTTTAGAAACTCTGATATCTTCAGAGCCCTAACAGAGTTCGGTGACCATCTTCCAGCGATCTATGTCCAACAATGGTGGACCACATGCCAATACATCGAAGAACAAGACGGGATAGTTGGGAGCGTCAACGCTAGTAATGGAGGAGCGGGAACAATACGCATTATAGCAAGTACCCTAAAAAGAATCTTCAGAATGAAAACAAAACGACAGCTAGGAATAGACGCCTATGAGAAACCACCAAAAAACAGCTGTTCTTCTTGATTTCATGAAGTTTCTGGGTTACAACAAGGATCTTTATAGGATTGGAGAGTTCAAGCGACAGAATCTACCTACAATGTGGAATTTCATGTTCTCCACCTTAAACGGAATCCTTACCAGCAAATCTGGTAGTCAAGACCAAGCCACAACATAAATCCTACAAATCATGTATGGATTGTTCTTCAATCGAAACTTTGACTACGCCAGCATTCTCTACAACGATCTTCTTACGGCTGTTAATATAAAAACCTCATCCATCGCAAGAGGAGGAGTCGTTGGATCCCACAAGTTCTTGAAGATGATCAAGTTTCCACGCTTCATCAGTCTGGTGATAAGAAGAGCCTTCGACAGACTGGAACTAACTCATCAGGGTCGCTCAACACCTGTTTGGATGATGTCCAAATTCCTCCCCACCACTTCAGGCGAATACCCCTTCATAAGAAGAATTCAAGGTACAATGCTTGCCCTTATCGCCCCAGACCACATCTCTATCCAGAACTATCAGAGTGCTGCTCAACCTCAAGAACCTGAGGTGAGAACCCCAGCATACTTAGGATCTGAGCCTTCCTTGGAGAGCTTGAGTGAGGAGATTGGTGAGGAAGTTAACAGACCAGAGGCAAGAGTGGGGTCTTCGTCTAGAAGAGAGGAAGTAGAGGACAGAGCATCTCCTAGAGAGGCTGTCCATGAGGAAGTACAGGAAACACCAGAGGTAGAAACAATCTCTTCTGATAGTGGTGAGCAAGAAGAAAACATCAGAGAGAATCCTGAGTGTTCTACAGCCATCCGAGGAAAATGTGAGAATAGAAAAAGATGCTCAACAGAGCACATCTGAAGGTATCCTTAACCAAAATCCCAGTGATTCCACACAATCTAATCCTGGTGATCAAGACCAAAGGATTATTGAAATAGAGGTGCACACCTCGAACCCCAAACAGCCTATACCATCAGAGGCACCTCTTCATGCCTCTGGTACGCACGAAGCCGGGGAAGCTATCTTTGGTAGTGATGTTCATTAGCCCCAGAACATCAACAGGTCACCTCCACACGATGATGCCTCTGTGGCTCATTTAGACACGACATAAAATAGACCAGAGATCTTTGTAATCTCACGTAGCATCTGTCCGACTCAGGGACAATGGGAGACCATAGTAGAACAAGGGAAGACATTGCTTGATCCAAATGCTTCTCATCACACCAGATTTCCTTCTTCAGAACCTGAGCTGGAAGAGGAAACTTTGGTCAGAACACCTGTAGTTGTTTCCCCTCAAAGGGAACATCAAGGATCAGGTGGAAGTCCTCCAAGAGCCAACATCAACACAACTCTTGACGGAGGCGCCTCTGAACTCGAGGCAGAATTGGATCCATGTGTTGGAACCAAGGAGACCCCCGTTGACACTGTCACAAGAGCAGAGTTCGAAAGCTTCTGTAACAGTATCAACAACTCTTTGAACGAGTATAAACTTATCAATGAACAAAAGGAGGAGCTGATCCACAAGGAAAATGCTTCTCTCAGGGAAGAACTGCTGAACATCTCAAACAAGCATACTGAAATAACTCGAAAATATGCCGAGGCTGAAGCACTCAGAACAGAGTTTGAACGGGTCAGAGGAGAAGAGATTGCAAAGCTGACAACAGAGATAGCCGACCTAAGATCAGTCAGATCAGAGGAAGTTAAAAAGACTTCGACAGATCTTGTAGAGCTAAAGCGACTCATAACAGAGAACCACGCAGCGCAGATGAACAGAACCCTTCCCATCCCTACGGTTATTCTTTCAGAATCTAACGTCAGAACCTTGACAGAGATAATTACCAACTCTGTTAAGGAATCCATAAAAGAAGCAACCACATCATCTGCTACTCCACTCAACATCTCCGGCCCTAACCCAAATGACCTACCCATGACAGTTGGACAAATGGGAGACTTCAGGAAATCAATTCTTAGCCGAATGATGACGATCTCATCAAAATTTGTAATGAAAGCTAAGGCGACAGAACAACATGTGAAAGCCTCTCTTGATACTCACAAGGTCAACTTCGAGGCTCATGTAGAAGAGATCAGAGGTGATGCAACAGAGGTAGAAGATGTAATGACAAAGGCAGCCTCAAACCTTACTGATATTATTTTACAGGCTACCTCTACATCGAAAAGACCTGCAGAAGAAGCACCCACAGCGAACCTTCAAGCAAGAGACACAAAGCTGGTCTGAAGTTTGTTGTTCCGTCCTCACCAGCAGCTCGAATTGACGATTCTGACGATGATGATGATTTCGAAGATGCTCAAGAAGGTCAATCAGACAATCAATTGTGTTGGGAACTGAAGATTTTCCAAGTATGGTTAGTACTGCCAGAACAACAATACTACTGCCAGAGCAAGGTTAGTACTACAAGTAAAAGTTAATGCTGCTGGAACAATGTTAGTACTGCTTGTGCATAACGATGTTAATGCTGCTTGTGATCATAATTATGGAATGCGAGAATGTTGGAGAAAAAGATGGAATGATTGAAGATAAGCATGAAAGAATATTCTGAAGATCAATTTTGTTTTGATAGTTATCTTGTAATTATTTAGTATAAATAGATTTTGATAGATAGCTATTCGGATAGATTTTTTAAAATTCGTTTTTGTTTTAGAGAGAATTAACCTCAAGGTATAGAACCCTATTTCTAGAGAAGTAGAAGTCGTCTTGTTGAGCCTGTTCAACAAGATTGAGGTTTGGTTGTAAACTTGTGAGTTGAAGTATTGAATACAAACAGATTGTGTTTTCTGATTAGTTGTTCATTGAGTGTGTTTGAATTAAAGTTCTATTCCGCAAGATTCTTTAATTCTGATTTCTAAGTATAATTATTCTTGTTTGGAATAGATCCTGACAAGTGGTATCAGAGCTTGGTTTCTTAGAAATCTACAATCATTATGGACAACACAGTTGAATCAAACAGTACTCTTGTTTCAAAGGTTCCCATGCTCAGGCCTAATGAGTTTGACATGTGGAAGATTAGAATCAAGCAGTATATTTTGCTTACTGATTATTCCATCTGGGATATTATAGAGAATGGTCCATGTGCTGAAGGAAGGGTTGGACCAGATGGCAAACGACCCCCTCCAAACACTGATGCAGAAAGAAAGGTCCATGTGCCTTAAGCACTCTGTTTTTGGCTATTCCCAATGAGTATCAGCACCAATTTCATCACTGCACTGATGCTCAGATTTTATGGAATGCATTGGAAAAGAGATTCACTGGTACCAAGAGCACCAAGAGGAACCAGAAGGCAATTCTTAAGCAACAATATGAAAATTTTACTTCTACAAAGAATGAGTCTATGACTCAAACTTTTGATAGATTTAACAAGTTGATTGGAGAATTGGCTACAGTTGGAGTTCGTATGGAGGCTGATGATGTAAACAGGAAGTTTCTAAGATCATTAGGTGAGGAATGGACAATGTATACTGTGTCTTTCAGACAGAATGACCAGTTAGAAGATAAAGAGCTTGATGATCTTTACAATGATCTTAGGGTATTTGAAGCAGAGGTTGAAGCCAAGAAGAAGCCCTCAAGATATGTGTATAATGCTGCACTCCTATCAGCATCAACTGATTCTACTGCTAACCCTGAATCAGTTAGTACTGCTGGTGGAGTCAATCAGGAGAAGGCCAATGATTCTGTACTAGAAGCTTTCTTTTCTAGTCATGTTAACTCCTCATTAATAAATGATGACTTAGAACAGATTAATGCAGATGATCTTGAGGAGATGGATATCAAGTGGCAGATGGCTATGCTTTCTATGAGGGTGAAGAAGTTTATAAAGAGGACTGGGAGAAACAACTTTTCCCAAAGAAGAGAAGATGGTGCTGGGTTTGACAAGTCTAAGGTGGAATGCTACAAGTGTCATAAGATGGGACACTTTGCCAGAGAATGCAGAGGTGGAGTATCTCAAAACAACCATCAACAAGCTCAGACTGGAAGCTTCAACCAGAACATAAACTCTGTTCAAGCCCTTGTTTCTCAACAAGGAATGGGATTTGATTGGAGTGATCAAGCAGAAGAGGCAATTCAGAATCATGCACTCATGGCAGAAGTCTCAGATCTTCCTACTGAGGTAAAATCTAATCTCTGTTCTCAAGCTTGTATAGACACTGTGAAAAAGTACAGAGATCACAACCAGTGAATGTGTGATGACCTTAAGAGATTAGAAAAGGATAGAAGAGATTATGTAGTGATTGTTGAGAGGTTTGAAGAACAAATTAAGGCTTTTCAAGCCAATAAACTTCAACACTCATATGATACAAACTACTGGAAGTGGGAAAAGAATGGTCTGGAGTTCCAACTGAAAGAGTCTAGGGAGGAATGTGAGAAATTAAAAGGAGAACTTGAGAAAGTAAAACTTGATGTTGAAAAGTTTTCATGTGCTTCTAAAGTCATGGACACCATAATAAATGCTCAAATCCACAGTAAGATGAAACCAGGCCTAGGGTACAATGCCACACCCCCACCCTACAACAACACATACATCCCTCATATGTCAGACCTGTTAGAAACCAAGGATAGGAAGGACTTACCTGAAGGAGCTACTAAAGTATATCCATTAGATGAAGTTGTTGTTGAGGATAAAACTGAAAAAGAAGAGTCTAAGAAAAGGAACAAGAATGTCAGTGGTGAGATCCCCTTAGAGAATTACATCAAGACTAATGAGGAAGGTGGAAGTCCCTGGGATAAGAACAATGAGATGAAAAGATCTGAAAAAGGAAAGGGAGTTCATTATACACAGACCACTGTTGTGAATTCCAATACTTGTGAACATTGTTCTTGCAAGAATTCTCAAAAGAATGAGCCCCGAAAACATGATAAAAAGAGGGGAAATCAAAGAAACTGGAATAATCAGTGGGCTCAAAAATAAGGAGTTGATCTGCAAAGGATTAACAGACCAAAACGTGGCAAATTGAATCACCTTGCCAAACAATGTTATTTCAATCCTATTAACCAAAGGATAAATTTTCAAAGAACTTTTCAAAAATCAAATGGTTATAGGAAGCCTGTAAGAAACCATGTGGCTAAGAAACAAGCTAAATCCAAAAGCCACATGAGGAAAAAGACTGAAAAATAATGTGTCACAATGTGGGTTCCTAAAAGCACTAGTGTTAGTACTGCTGCCTCAGATAGTACTGTTGCTAGCAGTGTTAGTGCTGCTAACACTGTTAGTACTTCTTCTAAAGATAATATTGCTTCTAGTGTTTGTGCTGCTAGACCAATCATCTTGACAAAGTACTCCAGTACTGAAGTTCCTCAGGTTGAAAAACTTATCCAAACTGAATGTAAGTACTTTGATGAGCAAGGGAGACCCAAGACCACTTTGGCTTGGGTTCTCAATAAAAACTAATTGATTTATCTTATGTGCAAGGCAACCAACAGCTCAAGGGGAAGAGCATCTGGCATGTTGATAGTGGTTGCTCCAGGCACATGACAGGTAACATGGTCTGCCTCAAGAATTTCAATGGATGAATCATCACTTTGGCACAGAAGGATGTGTCACATGAATTTTAAAACAATGAATAAACTTGTTAAAAATAATCTTGTTAGGGGTTTACCATCAAAAGTTTATTCATGTGATGATCATTGTGTTGCTTGTCTCAAAGGCAAACAACACAAAACTTCTCATAAGTCCAAAGAGATAAACACTATCCCAAATCCTCTTCAGTTGTTGCATATGGATCTGTTTGGCCCTACAAATGTCATGAGCATTGGCAAGAAGTCATATTGTTTAGTTATTATTGATTATTACTCTAGATTTACTTGGGTATATTTTCTGAGAACTAAAGATGAGACAAGTGGACTGATCAAATCTTTTATTCTTAGAATTGAAAACCAATCAAATCAAAAAGTGAAAGTCATTAGATCACATAATGGGACTGAATTTAAAAACCTTGATCTAAACACCTTTTGTGAGGAAAAAGGAATTGAGAGACAATACAGTGCTCCTAGGACTCCACAACAGAATGGTGTTGCTGAGAGAAGGAATAGGACACTGATTGAGGCTGCTAGATCTCTGTTAGCTGATTCAAAATTACCCACTACTTTTTGGGCAGAAGCAGTTAATACTGCTTGTTATGTCCAAAACAGAGTTTTAGTAATAAAGCCTAAAAACAAGACACCTCATGAGCTTTTTCAGAAAAAGAAACCATTTATTGGATTTTTCAAACCATTTGGGTGTCCTTGTACAATTCTCAATACCAAATCTCACTTAGGTAAGTTTGATAGCAAAGCAGATGATGGTTTTCTTGTTGGTTACTCATCTCAGAGTAAGGCTTACAGAGTGTTTAATACCTCTTCTAGAATAATTGAAGAAAGTGACAATGTCAAATGCAATGAGAACACACCAAATCCTATTGGTTCAGGTCCTGATTGGCTATTTGACATTGATTCACTCACTAATTCTTTGGGTATCAGTAGTGATGTAAATGCAGGACAAAGGGACGCACCACCATCAGATCACAGAATTCAGTCTGTGATATTTCCACTCCCTACCATTGATCCTGTTGACTTCTGTGAACAAGAAAAGGAAGCTGAACCCATTCAGAATGAAGAAGAGAGAAGAATAGAGGAAAATCAGCCTTCAAGTCCAAATTCCAGAGAGTCTGAAGTGACTGAAGAAGCTGAAGAAAATCCAGACTTATATGAGTCAAATCTAGATGTGAACTTACAAGAGGAATCTGGTCATCCATCAAGAACTCAGAAAAATCATCCTCCAGAGTTGGTAATTGGAGACATTGCTTCTCCCATGATGACTAGGAATCAAAGCAGACTTCAAGAGCTACAAGATCAGCAAAATACAGTTAATACTGTACTCACTTGCTTTCTATCCCAAATTGAGCCCAAAAAGGCTTATGATGCTATGAAAGATCCAAGTTGGATAGAAGCAATGCAAGAGGGGCTGCTACAGTTCAAGCTACAGAATGTTTGGAACTTGGTGGACCTTCCAAAAGGTCATAGGGCAATTGGCACCAAGTGGATTTTCAGAAATAAGAAGGATGAGAGAGGAATTGTGATCAAGAACAAAGCCAGGCTGGTTGCACAAGGGTATACTCAGGAAGAGGGTATAGACTATGAGGAAGTCTTTGCTCCAGTTGCAAGGATTGAGGAAATTAGGTTGTTTCTAGCCTATGCCTCATATATGAAGTTCAAGGTCTACCAGATGGATGTAAAAAGTGCTTTTCTATATGGGACTATAGATGAAGAAGTGTATGTATGTCAACCCCCTGGATTTGAGAATCCATTGTATCCTGATAGAGTGTACAAGTTAAAGAAGGCACTTTATGGTCTACATCAAGCCCTAAGAGCATGGTATGACACCCTGTCTACCTATCTCTTGGAAAATGGATTTGAAAGAGGAATCATTGATAAGACCTTATTCATTAAAAGGAAAAAGCAGCACACCCTACTTGTTCAGATCTATGTGGATGGCATTATCTTTGGATCCACAAATGATCACATGTGTAAAGACTTTGAGGAGTTAATGCACAAGAGCTTCAAGATGAGTTCCATGGGTGAACTTACTTTCTTCCTTGGGCTTCAGGTGAAATAGAAGAAGGATGGCATTTTCATATGCCAATCCAAATATGTGAAAGACATCCTGGATAAGTTTGGATTATCAGACTCAAAGCCAGCAAGCACACCAATGGAGACACACAAACAGATCAATTCTGATCTTGAGGGGGAGGATGTGGATGTCCATCATTACAGATCAATGATTGGATCACTCATGTATCTCACAGCCTCTAGACCAGATATTATGTTTCCAGTATGTGTATGTGCCAGATTTCAAGTTACACCAAAGCAATCACACCTTCATGCAGTCAAGAGGATATTTAGATACCTAAGAGGGCAACCTAGATTAGGTTTCTGGTATCCTTGTGAATCATCCTTTGATCTACTTGCATACTCAGATAGTGACTTGGGTGGAGCTAACATGGATAGGAAGTCTACTTCAGGTGGATGTCAGTTTTTGGGTGCAAGACTAGTATCTTGGCAGTGTAAGAAACAAACCACAGTGTCCTTATCTACAACAGAAGCTGAGTATATAGCTGATGCAAGCTGCTGCTCTCAGGTTCTATGGATACAGAATCAGATGTTGGACTATGGGGTAACATTTCTTCACACTCCAATCTTCATTGACAACAACGGTACTATTAGCATTGTTAACAATCCAGCCAAACACTTAAAAACAAAGCACATAGAGATCAGGTATCACTTTATTCGAGATTGTAATGAAAAGAAATTAATTCAAGTTGCTAAAGTTCATACCAATGACCAGTTTGCTGATCTATTCACAAAAGCTTTTGATGTGGGTAGATTCACTTTCCTGGTAACAAGTGTGGGCATGATCAACCTTGAATAAAGTCATGTTTTCAGTTTTTATACATGTATTTCCTTCTATATTTGGTACTACTAACTCTTTTTCTCAGGATCTTCTGTATGACTCAGATTGACAAGTGCTGAAAAGTGCATAGTTACTACTGCCAGTGCATAGTTACTACTGCCAGTGCATAGTTACTACTGCCAGTGCATAGTTACTACTGCCAGTGCATAGTAACTACTGCCAGTACATAGTTAATACTGCTTTGTACTTAATACTGCATGTGTCGTTAATACTGCTTTAAAAGAAAAATTAGGGCTACTACTGCTATAAATACCTTTTTCAGCCCGCCAATGTTCATAACGTCTCTTTGAATTCTATTCATCTCTCTCTCTTTCTAACTATTCTCTCCCAAGAATCTCTGTTTTCTGTCAATAATCCTCAGGTACAATGGAGTTTATCGACGAACACAACGAGATTGCCATGCTCCAGAAGCTAAAACAGTCCGCAGGTTTTCACGACATTGTGGATTTCCTCAAGTACACGCATATATCCTATGCCCTAACGGTGACCCCGACAATCTACACCGAGCATCAGAAGCAGTTCTGGGAAAATGCCACCGTGGTGTCTGAAGATGGGCAGAAAATCATCAAAACAAGGGTGTGTGACAAACCCTTGAATGTTACAGAGGAGCTTATTCGCATCACTCTTCGATTGGATGATGCCTCAGGTATGACGTCTAATCCTAATGACGATCTATACTCAACTTTAACGAGAATGGGGTATGAAGGTCCCATTGGAATCTTTAAGTTTTTCAAGTCTAAATTTTCTACACATTGGCGATTCTTTGTTCATACCTTAATGCATTGCATTTCAAAGAAAACTACTGGATGGAGTGAGTTTAGCAGTACCATTGCTTATGCCCTGGTCTGCTTGGCCACTGCCAGGAAGTTTAATTTTTCACAAATGATTTTCAATGATCTTGTGTCAAACCTGGAATCCAAAAAGAATTTTTATATGCACCCAAGGTTTGTCCAAGCAGTGATTACTCAGGAATTGACGGATTTGCCTCAATTTACTGAGGTATATGTACCTAAACCCACTAAAGGAAAGGTCTTCTCAAATATGAGAAGAACTTCCAGGGACTCGGAAGGAGTTGACACTCCATTGTTCTCTACAATGATGGGTGTGTCCCACACACAAGAAGGTATGGCATCAGGGTCAAGGCCCTCATTAGACCAACCCACTGATAGCCAAACCCCACCTTCAATCACCAAAGAAATTCCTCAGTCCATTCTTCAAATACCCACTCCTCTCATAACCAAAAAGTTTACAAGAAGAATGGTACACAAGGCTCCTTCCCTTGATGCACCTCCTACAAGCCCAAAGCCTTTAAGCCCTCTATTGGAGCATTCTCCAGTAGAGAATATCGAAAGGGAAACCACAGGGGTGTCTCCCAACCCCAAGAAGGTGCTCACTAAGGAGAAGGTTGAGCATGTGAGTAGCAAGGCTGCCACTACTTCTGCTAGCACAGAGAAGGACAGTGGTAATGATAAATCCCAGATCTCTAGCAATAAGATATGAATGTAGTGAGAGAGAATCTAGAGAGCAAATATGTCATCCATGTATTGAGCTCAAAGGATTACAAAAGGTTTCTAAAAGATTACAAAAGCTTACTAACAAATGAACTAGACAAGCCTATTTATACCCATGACATACAAGGTATAAAGGCATTCACAATACTGTATAGACTCATACAGTACATTGACTTTACAGTAAATCTTGAATACAACAATGCTCTAACAATCTCCCCCTTTGGATTCAAGATTAAAAAATTTGACAGCAGTCTTCAGCTCTTTGTAAAGTCAATCTTCTTCAACAGACACTTTATCAAACTATCTTCAAGTCTTGTACATGAAAACAGATCTTTACAGCTTTATCAGTCTTTGACAAACAGTAACTTCTCGTATCCTTCTTGATGCAAGAACCTTAGTTCTCATATTAACTTTAAGAATCCGAAATCATCAATTCGGATGTAGGCAGATCCGAAACCATCAATTCGGATGCAAGAGGATGCGAAATCAGCTCAATTCGGATCAAGTAGGATTCGAATTCAAGGAAGTTGGAACAAGAAGGGTTCGAAATCATGATAATTCGAATCATGAAGGGTCCGAAATCAATGAATCCATATTTTTTGAACTTTTAGGTGTAAGCGCATTCCGAGAACCACTCAGAACTAAGATAACCAAGTTCAGCAATATTTAGACTTCACATGATCCTTCTCCCCAATCTTCAGTCTTTGTTCACGAATCTTTGACTTGAAATATCTTTGATTTGAAAGCTCTTTGACATGAAATTGAAATTAAACTTTTCTCCCCCTTTTTCGATGATGGTGAGCATCATAATCAACGAAAACCATTTTCAATTTCAGTCGTGTCTTTTAGTATTGCTAACAATCTCCTCCTTACAGAATAACCTTGCCCCCCCTCAAAATAAGAATTCTGGAGCAATTTATTTTCTCCCCCTGAAAGTATGCATATATTTCAATAACGCACAATATACAAATTTTAAAAAATTTACACAAGGAAAATAAAATTCATTGAACTTCATTTTATAACTACTAACAGTTGATCATTTGAATGCTTTACAAAAAAAATTCAACTTAATGAAATTTAACAATATTTCAATCAAATGAAATCAAATGCATGTGTTTGGATTCAAAAACAAGACATCATTGCATATCAAGTTACAAACGTTCAGTTTCAACCCCTTTATTAAATCTATTTGGTGTGCTAGCATGCGAAATATGATTAGCTTCAAGCATATGCAATTCTAAAACATATAAGAATACTTTGTTCTACTCACACTATTTGTACAAAATCAGGATTTTCACAAATTTACGGGTTTATCGCGACTTTGTATTTTCCCAAGTTTCAAGAGATGTGTGCTCATTGGCATCTTTTCTTTTGTGCTCATTGGCATCTTTTGATTTGTGCACATTGGCATCTTTTGATTTTGTGCTCATTGGCATCCTTTGATTTTGTGCTCATTGGCATCTTTTGATCAAAAAGTTTAGTAAGAATAAGATACACCGTTAAACATGACTTTCTATCTGGTTCTATAGCAGGATTTGGGTTAGCAGATCCCAGACCAGTTGGCCTTAGGTGCTAGGTGACGAGAACCCCTTAGAACTTAATTTCCCAAACCAGAAAGGCCACATCGATATATCTTAAACCCATTTGTACCAGTAGAACATGGCTTTCTATCTGGTTCTATTGCAGGATTTGGGTCAGCCGATCCCAGACCAGTTGATCTTAGGGACTAGGTGTCGAGCACCCCTTAGGACTTACTCTCCCAAACCAGAAAGGCCACAGGCACAAACTTTCAAACTAAATGATAGTGCAACAATTTTATCTCAAGCACTTGGTTCTAAAATATAGTGCTTCTCCCATATTTTCATTTCCATCCATCATTCTGACATATAGGCTTTTTGAGCATTATATTCTATATAAGTCCGAATATACATAACTTTGAGCATTCAGCATAATTTCATTCATGTTTTGCTGACCTTTCGATTAATTTCAGAAGTGAAAGTTGAAACAAATATAACTCGGATAAAACAAAAATACTTGTAAAATCATCTTTTAGCACACATTTAATTCATTGAATGAAAATTGAAAATTTTATCTCATTGAATTAAATTTGTAAAGATTCAAGTTTTCAAAGTGGTAGAAGCAAAATATAATCCAATGTTACCTTTTACCACGTTCCTTGAAACAGAAAGATGTAACAGTTAAAGATATCACCTGAGAAGTGTGAGTTCTAAACTGATTTGTTTAGAAGTCTTAGTCTTTGAAGTACGGGTCCTGAACTGATTTGTCCAGAAGCCATAGTCGTTGAAGCACGGGTTTTGAACTGATATGTTCAAAAGCCATATTTCTTTGTCTCCCCCTTAATGGTACAAATATTCTTTAAAAAAACAAATCCACCGCTTCTCTTCTGTTTTCAGACATGTGTGTGGTATGTATTTACAAATCAGTACAACACATGATGAACCTGCAAAACAGATTAAGCAGATTTTGGTACCCAATGGCACTTGGGTCCTAGTGGGTTAGGTGTAGATTTCTTACAAGGAATACTGTAAGAACCATACCAATAAGAAGTATAATCTTTATGCACAAAATCATTTGATCCACAGTAAGAACAACAGATTTTCTTATGTGCCAACCTAATCAGATGATTTACAGAATAAATAGGATTAGGTTTAGCATAAGATTTACCTTTTGGCGCATTGTTCTTCATTTCATTTGATGTGGATACAGATGATTTTGGCACTTCTTTCTTTGGAACTGTTGTGCCTTTTACTCTCCATTCCATCTTCACCCTCTTGAAGACTGGAACTTCTTCAGGTTTGGAAGTATTAACTTTAGGCACTTTTGTTTTGTTATCTGATTTATCATACAGAGGATTATAGACGAGATTTGTTGAACGAATCCGACCTTTTGAGAAATCTGTTGATCTATTAAATTGTTTAGAAGAAATGTTTTTAAAACTTGAACTTGAAGCAGTTTTAAAAGAGCATTCAGAATCATTTGAATCAATAAATGGAGTCTGAAAGATAGAATTATGACCGGTCTGCTTTGAGACATCAAATTTAAAAATGACGTCTTCAAGTTCTTTGACTTTGTTTATTAAAACATTTTTCTCTTTAGAAATTAGATCAAATTTCTTTTGGAGATCAGATTTGATCAACTGATCCTTCATAATATCAGCTGATAAACCAGATAATCTTTTGGTAAGATTAAGAATCACATCTTCAAAATATACACGTTCCGATTCAAAATCTTTTTCCAAAAACCTTCTTTTATCAGTAATCTCTTTGAAAATTTCCATATTTTTCTTTTTAAGGGTTTTACTTTCCTTTTCAAAGAGATTTTTCTTTTCCGTGAAATCTTTTCTTTCCTTTTCCAAAAGATTTTCTAATTCAGAGATTTTCATGGAAAGTTCAGAACTTTTAATCTCAAAAAAATTTCGTTCAGTTTCAAATTTAGCTCTTTCTTTTTCGAGCTTGTCTTTTTCTAAAAATAAAACTTTCTCAAAGTCTGAAACTTGTTTTGAAAGTTTTATACATTTCAGCTCAGTCTCTTTCTTTTCTTCAAAAACTTTCTTTTCTTCAAAAGAAAAATTAGACAGTTTTCTCTTTAGATCGGCATTTTCACTGTCCAAAATTTTCCCTATATCTTTAACTTCTTTTAATTGAGCATGTAACTTTAAGTTCCACTTCACTCTCTTTTCTTCTCTACTCTTCAAATCGGCATTTTCTTTTTGAAGAGTTGTTACTTTCTCTTGAAGATTCTCGATTTGATCGTGCAGACTTGAGTTGTCTTTCTTTGCTTCAAGATCTGCAATATAAACTTCAAGATCAGTTATTCTTTTAGTAAGTTTAGCATTTGAAGAAGAAATGTCTAAAATTTGTCTTTTCAGATCAACATTTTCTTCTTCCAATGCTTTATTTAAAATAGGAGTTGAAGAATTTGAAGCATTATCTTTAACAGGAGTTTCTGATATAGGAGATGTTTCTGATAAAATAACTTGTTGCAAAATTCCATTATTTGCCTTAGCTTTTTCAAGTGGCTTTGGAGGTGTTTTTGTTATTATGACTTGTTGCAACACTTCATTATTTGGTTTAACAGATACATGTGAATTAACAGATGTTTCTGTTATAATGACTTGTTGCAACTTTACATTTGGTTTAACAAAAACTTTTGCAATTGGAGGAATCTCCTTTTTCAGAGTTTGCTTCAAATCTTCACCACTGCTTTTAACAATAACTTGTTGTAAAACCATTTTGAATATTGCTAGAAATTGATCGTTCAGAAGATCAAGCAGACAGTGTATGAAAATACACAAAAAAATTATATAAAAATTTTTCTTGAAGAGCTCTTACAGTGTATGAAATACACTATAGGAAAAATTTCGGGATAAGGGTTCGAATTCAATGAATTCGGATGTATAAGGATTCGAATTCAATGAATTCGGATGAATAAGGGTTCGAATTCAATGAATTCGGATGAAGAAGGATTCGAATTCACTCAATTCGGATGAAGAAGGATTCGAATTCACTCAATTCGAATGAAGAAGGATTCGAATTCACTCAATTCGAATGAAGAAGGATTCGAATTCACTCAATTCGAATGAAGAAGGATTCGAATTCACTCAATTCGAATGAAGAAGGATTCGAATTCACTCAATTCGGATGTAACTGGGTTCGAATTCACTCAATTCGAACTTAACTTGGTTCGAATTCACCCAATTCGGACTTAACTTGGTTCGAATTCACTCAATTCGAATGTACTTAGGTTCGAATTCAACCAATTCGAATCCATAAGGGTTCGAATTCATCTAATTCGAATCCATAAGGGTTCGAATTCATCCAATTCGAATCCACAAGGGTTCGAATTCTCTACAATTCGAATCTAATAGGATTCGAATTCTATGAATTCGAATTCTTCTTGAGTCGAATTCTACACTTATGATGTCAAGAACAATCCGAATTCTCTTTGAATGATCCGAATTCACCAAGAATGATCCGAATTCTGCACTTCGAACTTCGAAATCACTTAATCTGTCATAAATCTTTCAATTCTTTATCAAATTTGATGAATCTTATATCAAATTGTTCGTAATTGAAATCCGCACACTTTTCCTGTTGATCACAATTCACAATTCGATCAATTTAATCGAATTAAGATCCAAACAATGAACTTGAAGTTTTTGAAAAAATATTCAAGAATCGATCAGATCTGTCAATTCTGTGCAGATTTTGATGTTTATGCAAGAATTAAATGTGTTCAGAATCCAAATCCGAGTTGAACGATGCAAAGAAATGATTCAAAAACTCAAAATCTAGAAAAACTCCATGTCTGAATGATAAGACTTCAGATGAACAGTGTTTTCTTCTTGGTCCGAATTCTTCAAGAACAGTGTAAAAATTCTTCATTTTGGTCTTCGATCTGCTTGAATCTTCTGTTTAGCTCTGATACCAATTGATAAATCCCAGATCTCTAGCAATAAGATATGAATGTAGTGAGAGAGAATCTAGAGAGCAAATATGTCATCCATGTATTGAGCTCAAAGGATTACAAAAGGTTTCTAAAAGTTTACAAAAACTTACTAACAAATGAACTAGACAAGCCTATTTATACCCATGACATACAAGGTATAAAGGCATTCACAATACTGTATAGACTCATACAGTACATTGACTTTACAGTAAATCTTGAATACAATAATGCTCTAACAGGTAACATACCTAAGACCTTCCTCACGGCAACTCAGAATGAGAAATCATTCAGAGGTCCCAGGTGCCAAGAAACCACGGGGGTAGACAGTGCTTTTGCTAGGCAAAAGACACCTACTAAAATTTCCAGTGATCCTTTAAAGGAAGTAAAAACTCCTAAACAAGGTGAGGATAGATATACATATGAGAAATTGATGGAAACCATTGCCAATATCAACACAAATGTTGTAAGTCAGCAAAAGGAGATAGATGGACTCAAGAAAGTGGTCCTATATCAACAAACACAGCTTGAGAAGCATAAGAAGCTGATTACAAAGTTGATGCACAGGAAGCAGAAAGCTCAGTATGTTCTTAAAAGAAGAAGCCCCAACAATGATGCTCCCAAAAAGGGGGAGTCAGAAGCTGAATTCAACATGGAGAGTGCACAGGAAAAGGGGGAGAATGAGTGTGTTGAAGAAATTGCAAAAGAAGCAGAAACTGATCATGCAGCAGAAAAGGTTAATGCTGCTGAAATTCAGAAAGAAGCAGAAACTGAACCAACAGCAGAAACGGTTAATGCTGATGAAAGTCAAAAAGCAGAAGCGGCAGAAACCATTCCAAAGGCAGCAGAAACAAAAGAAACAGCAGAAACCATGCAAGAAGCAGTATCTACAAAGGAAGAAGCAGCAGAAACCATTCAAGAAGCAGTATCTACAAAGGAAGAAGCAGCAGAAACAAAGGAAGCAACAGAAACTAAAAAGCCTACTTTGGAAGAAGTTGAAGTTGCAGAGGCTTTGATTAAAGCCAAACATGACACTCCTAAAAAGCAAGAAGAAACCCTGGGTGAAAAGCTGGTGTCACTGAAAAGAACAAGAACCAAGTCTATAACTACCAAGAGGAAATTTGTCAAGAAACCTAGGGTAGAACCAGTGGTAGAAGAAGAAAAAGAAGAGGATGTTCCAGAAAAGAAAGATGATACAAAGGTTGCTGAAGAAGAAGTAGCAACTCCATCAGGTCAACCAAGTAATGCTCAATGTGATATGTATGTCACTGTGGTTGATACTGATCCAATCAAAGTTGACCCATTATCTTCCATGCCTCCTGAGATCATCTTCTGGGATACCTTGGTAGATCAGAGAAAGGAGTACATTAGAGTCAAAAGAGCAGATGGGAAGTATGAGGTCTGTTCTACATGGGGAAGACTTATTAGAATGTGCTCTAGATCTGACGTAGGGGAGATGTACAAGGTTGGAATGAAGCTGTATGGAAATATGCTGAATGAGAAAGGGATGTCTATCACCAAATTGGTCTAAAGTTTGTTGTTCCGTCCTCACCAGCAGCTCGAATTGACGATTCTGACGATGATGATGATTTCGAAGATGCTCAAGAAGGTCAATCAGACAATCAATTGTGTTGGGAACTGAAGATTTGCCAAGTATGGTTAGTACTGCCAGAACAACAATACTACTGCCAGAGCAAGGTTAGTACTACAAGTAAAAGTTAATGCTGCTGGAACAATGTTAGTACTGCTTGTGCATAACGATGTTAATGCTGCTTGTGATCATAATTATGGAATGCGAGAATGTTGGAGATAAAGATGGAATGATTGAAGATAAGCATGAAAGAATATTCTGAAGATCAATTTTGTTTTGATAGTTATCTTGTAATTATTTAGTATAAATAGATTTTGATAGATAGCTATTCGGAGAGATTTTTTAAAATTCGTTTTTGTTTTAGAGAGAATTAACCTCAAGGTATAGAACCCTATTTCTAGAGAAGTAGAAGTCGTCTTGTTGAGCCTGTTCAACAAGATTGAGGTTTGGTTGTAAACTTGTGAGTTGAAGTATTGAATACAAACAGATTGTGTTTTCTGATTAGTTGTTCATTGAGTGTGTTTGAATTAAAGTTCTATTCCGCAAGATTCTTTAATTCTGATTTCTAAGTATAATTATTCTTGTTTGGAATCGATCCTGACAAATTGGGTGAGTCCTCAGAACAACAAAAGGGGGAGAAGGAGAAGGAGAAGGAGAAAGAGAAGGAGAAAGAGGCAGAGAAAGAGAAAGAGGTTGAAAAAGAGAGAGAAGCCAAGGGTAAAGGGAAAGTCACAGAAGCAACTGAGGCAGAGGCTACAGGAGAAGAAAAGGGGATAACAGAGGAACACACGCCAGAAATGACGGTGGTGGCATTTGACTACATGTTCAAGGACAGAGTCATCAAACCAACAGAAGCATCAACACAAGAACCGCCAGAGATCATCTGCCTAGATACCCCTCCTACATCTCCAACAAAAGAACCAGAGAGGACAAACCCATCCTCTGCTGAAGGACAAACAAGTCGAGCCCAACCTCAAGCTACTCAGAAATCGGCTCACATCGACACTCTTATGGCAGAAACCCATGATGACCCAAATCCAATGGTAACAGAACAGAACCCAGAAACCTCTACCTTTCATACCGAAAAACCTTCCTTAGAAACGGTATTTTCATTTCTATATGCTGACAGAGACATCATCCCTGTAAATGCCGTACCCATTAACCCATACCTCAACCCAATCAGAATAAACACCATTTCTGATGCAAGGCTAAAGTTCATCCAAACCAAGTCAAATCAGAACAGAGCCATCAATATAAACTTCGGTATTCGCAGAATTCTGGACATCAAGCACAAGAAGTTTCAACACGATAGGGTCACATACCATGAGTATACTGTGGAATCAACAGAAGGCAGAAATGAAATCTTCAATGACAATGATCTCGTCCTTCTGAACCCATACGACCTGATCTTACTCCACGCATATTGCTTGAACTTCTCAGAAAGATACACACCGGCCAGAACTGCGCTACCAGAAGTCAGATTCCCTATGCAAGAGCACATCAATCTCAGAATACAGATTGATTATCAGCTAGGCATAGAGTTTGAAGTAGAGAAACTAGCGATTGCCCCACCAAATGAAAACCTTAAGGGTTATGGCCATCACAGAATTGGAACCGTAGTAGAAGATCCTCCAGTGTTTGTCTGCCGATAGAAGGGCACAAAGAAGGCCATCAGAGCAGCTGAAGCCCACAAGTACTCGAGTGAGTCGCTAGTATACCTCAAGAACATAATCCAAGATCTCCCAAGAAGTAAGTGTCCAGAAGTACAACAGAAGCTCTTCATCGACCAGATTGATCTGATGTTGGACTTCCGTACTCTAATCAGAAGATTCGACGGAATTCTTAGGGGAGATAACTATGCATAAATGTACTACTTCTTACCATGCACTGTAATATCTTAGAAGAATAGTACAAAGGCTAACAGAGGTAAAAGTATTGAAAATATTATCAAGTCAAAGAATAGTTCAAATTTTTTATTTTCAATACTTAGGGGGAGATTGTTAGACCCAAGTATCTGTAATGTAAAAGTATTGAAAATATTATCAAGTCAGAAGACCATCAGAGATGCAGCAGAAGACTTAGAAGAAAAAGCTTAAAGAAGATCAACAGAACTCAACCGAGTTCTGGTGGAACTAACAGAGCTCAACAGAGCTCTATCAGAAGATCAACAGAAGAACTGTTCACAACCCGAAGACCAATAGAACTCTGGTCTATGAGCTCTGTTGTAGTGAAGACCTCTGTGATGCCTAAGTTTCGTAAGAAATCCCAAGTGTTAGACAAGTGTCCATACTTTCCACATATGCCCTAAAAATAGGAGACACACTTTCCACGTGTCATTCTAGGGTACGATAGTACACTGCCTTCACTTTATCAGGGCTATAAATAGAGAGGTAGTGGAACAAACCATTGTAAGCTTTTGGGACGAGTAGTTTCCCACAATTGTTTAAGCACACACTGCAGCAATCCCGAGCACTACCTCCGTACGATATTGTTGTGTTGTGAGATTTCTGAACACACTTGAACATGTTCTTGGTGTGATTCATTATCAATATATGAGCAGCTTTTATATATGATCCTGTTATCATTTACTGTTCAATATTTTGATTCTCATAGTTCATTTATCGTTTACACAATCACTCATATCAATGGCTTTATTTAATATGCTTCCGCTGTCTATTTCACTACCATTAATATGATACAACGTGAATCTGGGAACCTACATCATGGTATGACACTCTTTCTACTTATCTCCATATTGAACAATTTGAGCGAGGTAAAATCGACAAAACTCTATTTTTCAGGAAAGTAAAAGGTCATATCATTCTTGTTCAGATATATGTTGATGACATTATATTTGGCTCTACTAACCCTGATATTTGTACTCGTTTCGCTGATAGAATGAAAGATGAGTATAAGATGAGCATGATGGGTGAACTAACATATTTCCTTGGTCTTCAGATAAAGCAAAATGAAAAAGGAACTTTCATTAATCAGGGAAAGTATGTTAAAGATATGTTGAAGAAATTCGACTTAACTGAAAGTTCAACTATGAAAACCCCTATGGCACCACCGCTGACACTTGATAAGGATACTAAGGGTATTCCTGTTAATGTCACGCTGTACCGTGGGATGATCGGCTCTCTTTTGTATCTTACAGCTAGCCGACCCGATATTATGTATGCAACATGTTTGTGTGCACGATATCAAGCTGAACCTAAGATATCTCATATGAAAGCTGTAAAGCGAATTTTTCGATATCTAAAGGGTACAGCGAATTTAGGTCTTTGGTATCCCAAAGACTCAGGATTTGATCTAATCGCCTATTCAGATAGTGATTTTGCAGGTTGCAGAATGGATAGGAAAAGCACCACAGGAGGATGTCAGCTCCTGGGTAGAAAGCTGGTAAGTTGGACAAGTAAAAAGCAAAACTCAGTGTCCACCTCTACAGCTGAAGCTGAGTATGTAGCCGCTGGAAGCTGTTGTTCTCAGGTCTTGTGGATGAGAAATCAACTACTGGACTATGACCTTCAGCTCTCAAATATTCCAATCTATTGCGACAGCACGAGTGCCAACGCTATTGCAAATAATCCAGTGCTACACTCAAAGACAAAACACATCGAAATCAGGTATCGAAATCCAGTGCTACACTCAAAGACAAAACACATCGAAATCCAGTGCTACACTCAAAGCTGTTGTTCTTAGCCTATTTTTCAATACTTTTATAAACATAAAGATTGGAGCTAACAGTGTGCGTTTGTATTCCTCAGTTTCCTCTTTCTTCTCTTCGAGTGGTCCCGTCCATTTGATTTTATATTCGAGGTATTTTTTCTCGAGACCAAAGAAGTTAAATTCGTGAAGAGTGGGTCTCTGTAACATCCCAGGCCAACCGTACCAGATATTGTCCGCTTTGTCCACACACCCGGACTCACGGTTTTAAAACGCGTATGATAGGGGAGGTATCAAGTCCCTCTTATAAGGCAACCTTAGTTATCCTCCCCAACCAATGTGGGATCTTACAATCCACCCCCCTCGGGAGCCCAGCGTCCTCGCTGGCACACCAGTCCGGTTCCCGGCTCTGATACCATCTGTAACATCCCAGGCCAACCGTACCAGATATTGTCCGCTTTGTCCACACACCCGGACTCACGGTTTTAAAACGCGTATGATAGGGGAGGTATCAAGTCCCTCTTATAAGGCAACCTTAGTTATCCTCCCCAACCAATGTGGGATCTTACAATCCCTAAGTTGTAAAGCCCGTATCCCGGTATGTAATTTCTTTTATTAATTCTTTTCTTTTTAAGTTTGATTTAATGTGGTTTCCGTTAGCGGGGTAGTCGAATCGGACCAAAAAGTTAAATGAGTCAACCTTTGTGGGTTTTTTGCAAGGAAAGGAAAGTTGAGGGGCTAATTGGGGCATCTCACCAAAGTTTGGCAAGGGATCGTCCAAGAGTCACCCCCTCCCCTTCCCCTTCCCTTCGGTTTCATGCTAGTAACCACCACAACCTTTAGTCATCCCCTCCCCCTTTCTTGTTGTGTTCGGCCAAGAAGAGAACTAGAGAGAGAGAGTGAAAGAAAGAAGCCGAGAGAGGGAGAGAGAAACCGAGAGGGTGATAGAGGTTGCTGCCGGCGACGAGGAGAGAGGAGGAAGGAGACGATCGCCGGCAAGTTTGGTCGGAAAAGAGGAGGAAGAAGGGTTCGTCGAGGTAAGTTCGTCTATTTCTCGTTTGTTGTTATCGTATGTCAAAGAAACGCCGCCAACCACCACCGCCTCCGGAGGCGGTAGGGGGTGGTGCACGGCTGTTGTCCAGCCTAGGGTAACCCATATTCAGTAGTTCATATGCTTTTCGGGTCTGTTGGGATTAAGCCACGACTTAATGGGTTAATAATCAATAGTGTCATTTCATGTGAAAATTTAGTAATCTGCCACTGTTTTGCTTAAACCGTAACTTTTTCCTCGTAACGTTTTGAGTCTAGTAACGTTTCTATGTTTTGTGCAAAAACCAGTTCGGAACGTAGCTTAGGTCAAATCGTCGTTTTGTACTGAAAGGTTCTGTTTTAGCTGCTCTGAGAGGTGTTTTTGTAAAATTCATATAAAGTGCTAGGAATATCGTTAGGACGCGTGCGATACGTCCCTGGAACCGTAAGACATTGAACTTCCTGAATATGGAATTATATTTTTGGTTTGATTAGTTTAGCAGGGGTAAAATGGGTCCCGAACAGACCTGCATTTTTAGTATAAAAGCTGGAATTTTTAGTTTCGTTAAACTAGTAAAAGTGTCGTGAGTTGGGACCTTCCGTTGACGTTTTTAGTGCGTAATTAGGTGGGAAAATGTGAGGAAGGTTGACGTGCTGGTGTTGCGGCTCGGGAGCGCGTCGCTTTGCTTTGAGGTGAGTTCTCTCACTGCGTAGTTAGGAATTTCATGTATATCGTTGTTTTTGTGCTATGTGTTATTACGTGTTATTACGTGTTTACGTGGACCAATTTGGTTGGAATGATTTAGCTGTGATTGTTGAAATTATATGTCGATTATTTGTGCTTGCGTACACCTCAGTGGGACTGGGGGGCTCGGTGGGACCGAGGGCTCGGTGGGACTGAGCTAGTACAATTGTATTATCTTTACTCGGTGGGACCGAGGGCTCGGTGGGACCGAGGGCTCGGTGGGACTGAGCTGGTATCAATGTCTTTACTCGGTGGGACCGAGGGCTCGGTGGGACTGAGCTTGTGTGGATATATTTTTGGTGTACTCGGTGGGACCGAGGTTCGTATTTATGCATTTATCATTATGTGGTTTTATATTTGTGGTGATGGTGACGTTGCCTACTTGCGAGTAGGGGCGATATTCGTGGGGTTGCTACCTGCGTGTGTGGTAGGACTCACTAAGCGATTAGCTTACCTTTTCCCAATATGTTGTGATTTCAGGTGCGAGCGGCAGTCGGGCTTGACGGTACACACACTATGCGCGGGGTGCTGAGAGTGTTTAAAATTTCACTTTTAAACCTTTAGATTTTATTTTATGAAATTTCCGCTGCGTAAACTTTATTGACTGTTTGAGTTAACGACGTTAATTTAATTTGAATTGCGAATTATTAAATTGGGGTTATTTTATAATGAAATGCATGTTTTAAAAATTTTAAATTCTTTGTAATTTTTGGGACGTTACAACTTGGTATCAGAGCACAGCTTGAGTGAATCAAACACATCTCGGTGTGTTTGGTCTCAAGTTGCGGCTATGAAGTTTTTTTTAACTCTCTTATTAAAATCTTTGAAAATAAATGAACGGAGAAAGCCCGTTTGGGAAACGGTGATCGTGGGCGCAGTGTGTACAGTCAGCCGACGCCAATTGGGAAGGTACAGCACTTAGTGTATTTATTGCTTTCTAGGCATAGGGTATGCATGCTAAATTGCCGAGGTTGTTTACACTGTACTGTACGATGACTGCTTGCTAGTAGGAATCAATGCTAGTTATAGTAGGTTGTCAAGTGAAGGCCCTATAGGTTGCATGCAGTAAGAATCATATAGCCTTAGAATATTTGATTTAGTTCTATTCCGCAGCTCTTGTTTGAGTCCAACCGTTCTAGGATAGAATCTTGTATTCGAATGTCTATTTGATTCACGATGCGTGCGACTGGGTATTCGCGAGGCAACTCGTTATGGCTAACAGGGATTCCGTTGTAGCAAGAGTAGTGGGATGAGATGAAATTCCTAGTGAGCTGGGAATAGCGTTTACATATGAGTACGTATGCTAGATTGCTTTCTAGAACATAGGAGTATGTATGCTAGATTGCTTACGTGGATTTTGTGGTATTGTATGGTTGTTACTTGCTATTAGGAACTTATGCTAACCTTGATAGGTTGTTAAGCGAATGCACTATAGGCTGTATGCGGTAGGAACCGAATAGCCTTAGAATGTTAGATTTAGTTCTATTGCGCAGCTCTTGTATGAGTCCAACCGTTGTAGGATAGAATCTTATATTCGAATGTCTATCTGGTTTCCACTGTATACGACTGTGCGTTCACGAGGCGACTCGTCAGGGCTAGTGGGGGTTCCGTTCTAGCAAGGGTAGTGGGGTATTACGACTTTTCTAGGGAGCTAGGAAAAGTGTTTGCATATGCCGGAATGGGCATATGTGTTTGTTTGTGGTAAGCAACTACTTGGACGTCCCAGGACAGGACTCGAAACGAGTAAGGATAGGTGTGAAGGGTAGTAGCAGAGCTCCTACTATCTGAAGCACAGGATCCGTGCTCGAGTCGGGGAAAGTCACGGAGAATCCGAAGAGTTGAGTGTGAGCGTAGTTAGCAGGTTTTAATGTGTGCTAGTAGCTCGTTAAGGAGGAACAACAATGCTGATCCAGATGCTGATGCTGGAATTATTGCTGATCAGATTCGTGAGATGTTTGCGGTCGAGGTGACGCATATTTTGAGGAGGCGATCCCCGAAATTATTACCTCCATTCGTGATGAGGTAATAGTGTCGATGGAGGAGCGCATCGCGGCGATTCCACCCCCTGCGGGTGGGAAGCCCCGAACAAGAGAGTCTGGATCGGTTATGGAGTGCACATTCCTTACCGGTGGTTGTCCTGCGAACTAGAAGGTTCGCTTCGCGGTGAATCTGTTACGAGACGGAGCGAAAGACTGGTGTGCTACTACTTTGACGCTTAACGGGCGCACTACTTGACCTGGGAGGAGTTCGTCGTATGTTTCGTGTAGAGCATGTGCCTCTAGTGGAGATGGAGAGGAGTGTCAAAGAGTTCTTGGAGCTCTCTCAGACTGCGGAGGCCATAAGGAGGTGAACCGAAAGTTCACGGAAATGACATTATTCTATCCTTAGCATGCTGCTTTTGAGGACATGAAGAGGACACGGTACAAGGATATGTTACGTACCAAGATCAGGGAGTTCGTGAGTACTGCGCAGTATGCTTCACTTGCTGTAGTGATGGAGGCGGCCTGAGGTAGAGTTCATCAACTGGGAGTGGAGGAGGCACAAGCTACATATAAAGTGGTGACAGGTACGTTCTTGGTTAACTCGGTGCTTGCTGGGGTGATGATTGATAGCGGGGCTACTCATCCTTCCGTGTCTCACATAGTCAGTGAGTGTTTGGGGCCGAGTTGTAGGACGGTTAGGCTGTCCACTTGTGGTTGCGGTTGCTGAAGACAGGACCCTGACGGTTACTGACGTGTACCGGGGGTGCACTTTGGAGATCTCTGGTGTGAAGTTCCCGATTGATTTGATTCCGATCGCTATGCGGGAGTTGTGCGTGACTGTGGGCATGGATTGGATGGATGCTTTTGATACTGAGATTGTTTGTCGTCGCAAACAAGTACAAGTTCGAACCCCAAGCGGGGGAGAAATGCTAGTTCAGGGAGACTCACCCAGGCGGACCCTAGCGTTATGTTCGGTTGTAAGTGCTCGGAAATACTTGCAGCGCAGTGGCTAGGGGTAATTAGCGTATGTGATAGACACGCGCGGCGTCAGAGAGAAGAAGACTGCGGAGGATGTGCCGGTTGTACGTGAGTTTGTTGACGTATTTTCCGATGAGTTATCGGGGTATCATCGGATGCGGGTGAGGAGAGAGGATACGGAGTAGACGGCCTTTCGTTCACGTTAGGGCCATTTACAAGTTTGTGGTGATGCCTTTCTGGCTCACCAATGCACCCGCAACGTTTATGGACCTCATGAACCGGATATGTAGCCCTATGTGGGATCGATCGGTGATCGTGTTCATCGACGATATTCTTGTGTAATCGAAGTCGAAGGAAGAGTATGAGATGCATTTGCGAGATGTTTTGGAAGTTTTGAGGCGGGAGAAGCTGTATGCTAAGCTCTCCAAGTGCGAGTTCTGGTTACGAGAGGTCCACTTTCGAGGGCATGTCGTGAACCAGAATGGTATTATGGTGGATCCGGCCAAGATTACGGCTGTGATGCGGTGGGAAGTGCCGAAGACTCTCACTGAAGTACGGAGTTTTCTTGGGTTAGCAGGGTACTTCCGGAGATCCATTCAGGATTTCTCCAAGATTGCTTTTCCGATGTCCCGATTGACGAAGAAATCTGCGGCTTTTAGTTGGGGTGAAGAGCAGCAGAGGGCTTTGAGGAGCTACACAGGCGTTATACGAGGCTCCGATGTTGACTTTGCCCGAGGGTATGTAAGATTTGATGGTGTTTGCTCTCAAGATTTAAAGGCACTATTTGTATGGCGTCAAGTGTATACACTAACCATAAAAGTCTCCAGTACTTGATGACCGGCAAAACCTCAACATGCGTCAGAGGAGGTGGCTTGACGTGGTCAAGGATTATGATGGTGAGATACTTTACCACCCCGGTAAAGCGGATGTTGTTACGGACGCACTTAGTCGACATCTGGATGGTGAGCCACTGCGGGGCTTGTATCAACGGTTAACAGTGGTTGCACCTCTTCTCGAGTCGATAGGTAGTGCTCAGGAGGTGGCAGTTTTGGAGGAAAATGCCAAACGCGAGAGAGTTTCGGGGGAAATTCCGAATTTTGTCCGTGATAGTCATGGGTCAAGTGCTCGGTCTTAATGGTCGGTTGGGTATCTCGGGGTGGGACCCCGGTATTCATGTGTTATGACTTTGACTTTCCAGTAGGCACTAGGAGGATATAGTCTTGAGCACGTACCTGGGAGGTAGACGTTAAGGTGTATCTTGATACGGTGTAACTAGGCTTCGTAGAGCGAGTGTAGGAAATACGTCAACGGTGGAAGGTTGGGTATTCCACGCGTGTTAGTACTGTAGGCCGAATAGTATCGGTTAGGGAATGATGCCCTTTGTAATAAAGAGGATATATGCGTAGAATTTTTGAGGTAAATAGTATATTTAGGTGTCGACTTTTGGGCTTGAAGCCAAACACCTTAGTGTAATTGGGGAATTGTAGCCGATTTTAAGGAAATTATGTTGATGGTAGTAGTAATCCTGAGGTGTTTGCTTGTGGTGAATGGTTATGGTGGAGTGACCTTCGTGAGTGATTTTAAATTTACTGGTTTGACGATTCTTGTAGGGTAATTTGTGGGAGTATAGTAGAACTCGTAGGAGTTAATCGACAGTTAATAGTAGGAATGATCGGATCCGAGTATCCAGTTGGGTATATTGGTAAGCAACTTGAGAATGTTTAGAGCTTGAGATTTGAATCGGGAGGTATGGAATATCTAAGGTTGGGAGACAACCGAAGTCGCTTGGCTAGGAATGATTCCAATTGGTGAAGTGTTCTATCGATCATAATTTCAGTGTCCTAGAAGGAGTACATTAGTAAGAAAAGTATTCGAGAAGTTTTAGAAGGGGTCTCAAGTGAACTTGGGAACCTGAGGTTGAGATGTGGGAGAACTATCTTTAGCTATGCACGGGCATAGACTTCGAGGACGAAGTCTAATCCAAGTGGGGGAGAGTTGTAAAGCCCGTATCCCGGTATGTAATTTCTTTTATTAATTCTTTTCTTTTTAAGTTTGATTTAATGTGGTTTCCGTTAGCGGGGTAGTCGAATCGGACCAAAAAGTTAAATGAGTCAACCTTTGTGGGTTTTTTGCAAGGAAAGGAAAGTTGAGGGGCTAATTGGGGCATCTCACCAAAGTTTGGCAAGGGATCGTCCAAGAGTCACCCCCTCCCCTTCCCCTTCCCTTCGGTTTCATGCTAGTAACCACCACAACCTTTAGTCATCCCCTCCCCCTTTCTTGTTGTGTTCGGCCAAGAAGAGAACTAGAGAGAGAGAGAGTGAAAGAAAGAAGCCGAGAGAGGGAGAGAGAAACCGAGAGGGTGATAGAGGTTGCTGCCGGCGACGAGGAGAGAGGAGGAAGGAGACGATCGCCGGCAAGTTTGGTCGGAAAAGAGGAGGAAGAAGGGTTCGTCGAGGTAAGTTCGTCTATTTCTCGTTTGTTGTTATCGTATGTCAAAGAAACGCCGCCAACCACCACCGCCTCCGGAGGCGGTAGGGGGTGGTGCACGGCTGTTGTCCAGCCTAGGGTAACCCATATTCAGTAGTTCATATGCTTTTCGGGTCTGTTGGGATTAAGCCACGACTTAATGGGTTAATAATCAATAGTGTCATTTCATGTGAAAATTTAGTAATCTGCCACTGTTTTGCTTAAACCGTAACTTTTTCCTCGTAACTCGGATTGGGGCGAAATCGGTGCCAAAAGTTCCCATTTTGAGTCTAGTAACGTTTCTATGTTTTGTGCAAAAACCAGTTCGGAACGTAGCTTAGGTCAAATCGTCGTTTTGTACTGAAAGGTTCTGTTTTAGCTGCTCTGAGAGGTGTTTTTGTAAAATTCATATAAAGTGCTAGGAATATCGTTAGGACGCGTGCGATACGTCCCTGGAACCGTAAGACATTGAACTTCCTGAATATGGAATTATATTTTTGGTTTGATTAGTTTAGCAGGGGTAAAATGGGTCCCGAACAGACCTGCATTTTTAGTATAAAAGCTGGAATTTTTAGTTTCGTTAAACTAGTAAAAGTGTCGTGAGTTGGGACCTTCCGTTGACGTTTTTAGTGCGTAATTAGGTGGGAAAATGTGAGGAAGGTTGACGTGCTGGTGTTGCGGCTCGGGAGCGCGTCGCTTTGCTTTGAGGTGAGTTCTCTCACTGCGTAGTTAGGAATTTCATGTATATCGTTGTTTTTGTGCTATGTGTTATTACGTGTTATTACGTGTTTACGTGGACCAATTTGGTTGGAATGATTTAGCTGTGATTGTTGAAATTATATGTCGATTATTTGTGCTTGCGTACACCTCAGTGGGACTGGGGGGCTCGGTGGGACCGAGGGCTCGGTGGGACTGAGCTAGTACAATTGTATTATCTTTACTCGGTGGGACCGAGGGCTCGGTGGGACCGAGGGCTCGGTGGGACTGAGCTGGTATCAATGTCTTTACTCGGTGGGACCGAGGGCTCGGTGGGACTGAGCTTGTGTGGATATATTTTTGGTGTACTCGGTGGGACCGAGGTTCGTATTTATGCATTTATCATTATGTGGTTTTATATTTGTGGTGATGGTGACGTTGCCTACTTGCGAGTAGGGGCGATATTCGTGGGGTTGCTACCTGCGTGTGTGGTAGGACTCACTAAGCGATTAGCTTACCTTTTCCCAATATGTTGTGATTTCAGGTGCGAGCGGCAGTCGGGCTTGACGGTACACACACTATGCGCGGGGTGCTGAGAGTGTTTAAAATTTCACTTTTAAACCTTTAGATTTTATTTTATGAAATTTCCGCTGCGTAAACTTTATTGACTGTTTGAGTTAACGACGTTAATTTAATTTGAATTGCGAATTATTAAATTGGGGTTATTTTATAATGAAATGCATGTTTTAAAAATTTTAAATTCTTTGTAATTTTTGGGACGTTACAGTCTCATTGTTAAAACCTTTTTCAAGTATTGTGCGTTGTCGTACCCGATTCCCCATTCTTTGTTAAAATACGTGAATTCCTTAGGTCTGTTCATATGAATCGTTTGATCAGTTTGACCTCTTTTATGAAGTTTAGTTTCAAGATCAGTTATTTTAGAAACAAACTCTTTGTGTTGTATTTGAAGAGAGGAGAATTGATAGATAATCTATGCTTTCTCATTCTCACACTGATAAAGCCTTGAACTTAGTTCAGATATCTTGGCTCGAAGATCTTTTGGTGCTATCGAAAGATTTGCACAGTTTTCCTTTGAGTAGGTGTTGTCAGACTTAAGCTTTTCTGTGATCTTTGTTTGAACATCTAACTTTTCTCTTAGCGAATTAATTTCAAGTAGTTGTTCATTAGAGGTAAACATATGGCACTCTACCTTTTGATCAAGCAGTTGAATCTTATCAATGTAATACCCCGGGTAAATCCGTTAGTTAAAAATCTAATTCCGTTAAGTTTATTTAACTTTAAAGTTTCTATTTAGGGAAAGTTTAGATAAGTTTATAAGTTAAGGGTGTTTGGGTTATTATTGAGAAGTTCAAGGTCTATATGGTAAGTATGGATAGATATTATCCCTTAAGCTATATCCAGATATTTTAATTTACAACAACTGTCCAGAAACATTAGAGTGTGTGAGTGTGTGTTTGTGAGGCAAAAGAAGAGAAAAGAAGGAAGCTAGGGTTAAGGCTTCAATTGGATTGCTTGGAAACGATTTAAGGTATGTTCCCTGTGTATTTTGTGTTGGTAATTACTAGTTAATGGTTCCTATCGGAGTAGAAACATCACAAACACATCTGGGGTTGATTCTGTCGATTTCTGGGCAAAAATGGGGTAAACCGACAGAGGTGTCCGGATAAGTTGAATGTGTCCGGGTAGCTTCTTTGGTGGTGTCCGGGTAAGTTGTTGATAGTGTCCGGACGATTTGATTGATGGTTTCCGGATGATTTAGAGTCCGGATGGCATCCGGATTCCTTGTGTTGTCCGGATAAATCGTGTTGTCCGGATTAGTCTTGATGTCCGGATTACTGAGGTTGTCCGGAAAAGTCATGTTATCCGGAAAAGGTGGTGTTGTCCGGGTTGTTTGGGTTGTCCGGATACTTTAGCTGTTTTGGTCACTTTTGAGGATTTGAGTTATCTAGAGTCCTTGGTCTTCTAGTATGTTTTATGTGATCAGTTAGTAAGGGGATATTTGTATTTAATCTATATGCAGACTCTGTGGATTGGGATTGATAGACTGAATTTTTGGAGAAAAGCTTGGAAGTGTTTATGGATAAGCGATCGAGGTGAGTTTTGCTTTAAAACGTTTTTGAACTGGGATACGTATATATGTGTATATATATGAGATGATTATGTGGTAGGAATATGATTATGTGTATATAAATGACAATATTATGTAATGAGATATATATTGTATTTATATAAGCTTTGCACTACACGTGTGCACTTGTTGCCGGGTTCCGGTGTGCGGACCGGTGTGTAGCCGGGTTCCGGTGTGCGGACCGGTGAGTAGTCGGGTTCCTGTGTGCGGACCGACAGGTAGCCGGGTTCCGGTGAGCGGACCGGTTGTTGATTTATTAGTTGGCTTGCTACCAACTAATATGGCCATTGGTGGAGGAATAAGGTGAATGAGATGTACACTATGCACGAGTCTGAATTGGTATTTAAATACGTGTGGTATGTTTATATTTTACGAAAGGATTACCAAAGGTTTATCTAAACTATCTTGATACAAAGGATTTACATAAAAGGTTTTATAATGATTTTGGAAAGGACCGGGATTAACTCACTAGACCCGTTTGGTCTAACCCTCATTTTGTTTTCAAAAATATGTTTTCCAGGTTAAGGATCGGCATGAGAGGATGAAGTGTAGGAAGCTTTTGATGAATGTTGATTAGGAAGCTTTTATATATTTTGTAATGTCAAGACTTTTGAGACCGTACTTGGTTTGTGATGTATCTTTTATTATGAATGTAATGAAGTTATGCAATGTATGTTATTTGTTGTATGTTTGGGAAACCGGGTCGTTACAATCAACTAAAGCAATATGGGTTGGTAGACATACCTGATAAGCTGTTGTAGATTGAGATGGGCAAGACATCTTTATTGCACTTAGATGATCGTCAGACAGTTGAAAATATTGATTCAAGGAAAAATCAGACAATCTCAAGAATACTCAAATGTCCCCCTTCGGCGACTTAGCACAAGTGGTTTTTGGATAAGGAATCCGGAAAAAATGAGTTTCCGGGAAGTATCTGGAAGCGAAGTTACCGGATATGAGAGTAATCAGATAAAAGGACTTACCGGATAGGAGTAGTGTCCGAATAGGTGAGATCCGGAAAGTGGGTGTCTAGGAAGTGTATGTCCGGGAAGTGGATAAGGTTACCGAGTAACATTATCCGGAAAGTCGCTAACCGGATAGGGAGCCCGGACAAAGTTTTGTCCGGATAAGGACTTACCCGGGAACTGGAATGATCCGGATGAGTACGTCCCGATACTTGCAAGAAATAGGAAACTTACCCGGATAGATCAGGAATTTCCGGACACGACGGTTGTGCGTGCAATTCACATTTGCACTCGACTAGGGTTACTCGATTTCGATCCTGAAAGGTTAGATATCGACCAAAACATGAAAACAAACAAACCCAAATCGATTTCTAAGCAAAAAACAATGATTTTGATAATAAAAAATTGAACTTTTTAAAGAATAGAGACAAAAACTCAAAATACTGATTTGCTAAGAAAACTACTCAATCGATCGAATTAGGCTTTCTAAAATTGCAGAAATGCTAATAGAACCAGTACGAATCGAATGGAATAAGCAGAAACAAGCAATTTTATCAAAAACAAATAGTGATATAATAGATCAGTCGACAGAATACTATAAAACTTACAAGGAACCTTTGAATCACCTTGAATCGAATCGTCGGTTTGCTCTGATACCAATTGTGGATCCCAGATTAGTGCAATACAGTAGAAATCACGAACAATAATCAATAACAACAATATGATTTCAACTTGTCATCCATCTATTTCATAACCATTCAGAGAATTCAAAGAATATGTTTACAATGGTTAATGGACGATTATAAACGATTTATCTATTAAGCTCTCTATCTCTAATCTGATTGCTCTTAGGCGTAATATGAATTCTCCACCTAATTTCTTAACAAAACAAACTATTTATAACAAGGGCTTAATAAATAAAGCCCATGGCCCATTAAACCTAATCTAAGCCCATTAAACCATTTAAAGGCTTTTACAAATAATAATCTTTTCTAATCTTTTCTTTATATCACTTTCTATATTATAGGACATTTATGGTCCTAACACGATGGGAAAACGAACCTGTGATGATCGAAGCTGGAGAAATCGTCAATCAAGCAGTGGAGAAATCGTGAAAAGGAAGCAGACGTGAATCTGTTCTTTCGTGTGAATGACGACTTATTTTGTAGAGATTAGGGTAATGTTGGGTTAAGAGTATTTTAGGTATATAGAAAATGTTTAAATTCCATTCCATTGAAATACCATCTATTTAGGAAGGAATGTTGAAATGCTTAAAACATGGAATTGGTTGGAATTGAAACATTCCATTCATAGAAAAGCTTGAACCAAACAATGGAATGGAATCTGGTCAAAGGAATCTGACATTCCAATTCCATCAGATTCCATCACTTTCTGTGAACCAAACGCCACCTAAGGTTTTCTAAAGAAATCAAGGGGGAGAGGAGTTGAAGCTAAAGATGATGTTATGATTTATAGATTATGAGTTGGTAGGATTTAGTTTAATTTTAGTTTTAGTTTTAGTTTTAGTTTTATTTTTATTTTAGTCGTTAATCGAATTGGTTGCGTTACGCCATCAAGTTATCAAGTAGGATTAATATTAAGTTTTGGGTATTTTTAGGCTGGGTGAAGGAGTAGACGATCGGTGAATTGATATGTTTTGCGAAGTTTAAGGTACGGATTCCTAATTCTTTTCACTCATTTGAGTTATTTACATAAGCTTATGAACCCTCAAGTTTACATTTAATTTGGAGTACTTGATTCATGATTATTCGATTTGTTCGTTACTGTATATTATAATATAAATTCAGAAATAATAATAAACACATCAATAATAAAGTGTAAGACTTAAAATTCAATTGAACAACGTTTTAAAAAAAACTCAAGCCGGTCGTTCATTTATTTAAAAGTGATGATCAGTGATATGCAAAAGCAAGAATCTCAATAACGGTTCACATGTTAACTTCAAAACATAATATAAATCAATTCCGTCAATTCCTGTTCAAGTATTCGTGGGGTGGCCAAACCACACGAACTATTGGGTCGGCGTGCGGGCACACACACACAAGTCCCCCGTGAATTTAACCACGGTCACATATTTTGTGGATAAAAGTTCTAGGATCGATCCATCCGCCCTGGAGCCAATAAAGTCGGCCTAGTCCCTAGAGTCGGATTCACGGAAGCCACTATTGGGCCTAACTCTGGTTGACCGAGTTCACGTGCAGGACGCCATGACTACAAAGCCGCGATAGAAGGCATCCAAAATAATGTGCCCATTAATTGGGTTGTTCTAAAATCATCGAAAATCAAACATATGCCACTTACCCGAATTGCGTTCATAAAAATCAAGTTCAATATACTTCACAATGTTGCATAATCAATTCCATACGAGATACATATTAATTAAAATCAAAAAGGTTCAAACAAATGATTCAATAAACCAAAATCAATGTGTATGTGTGTGTATAATTACACATTTGTTGATCACGTTCGGTTGATCAATCACAAGGCGGTGAACCACCTTTAGGAAGGGTCAACTACAACAAATAGTTGCCCACAAGTCAAAGGAGTGAAATCCATACCTTAAGGGTGCGTTTGGTATGCAGACAGGACAGAACAGGACAGGATGGGACGGGACAGGACATGACAGAACAGTTGTTCAGCATTTGCTAAGACAGAACTGAACATAACAGAACAAATAACATTGACCAATTTACGCTTAATAATGTGTTTATATATTATATATATATATATTAATTTATTATGTAATTTATTAAATTATAATGAAATACATATTTTTTATAACAAAATAAATTATTAGTAAATTTTCTTCAAGACGATTAAACTGACACCAAAATAAAATAAAAATATGTAGTTTCCAATTTTTATTTTCTAACATTTTCTATATCTTTTTTATAATTAGTATTTAATAATTCACATAAACTAATTAAAACATAGAAACAATATAAAAACAATATTTTAAGGAAAGTAAAGTGAAAGTTGAAATAATATAAAATACGATAAATAAAATTTAAGATTGTATAAAATATAGAACAAAAGGCTTATTTGATGTTTTAGAAAAGAATTAGATTTTATTTTGAGGTTATATTGGTAAAGCATAAGTCTATTCCAGGTTGTTCCACGCTGTTCCAATCTATCCCACATAAAAGTCATGCAAAGGTACAGTGATCCCTGTTCTAGTCTATTCTGCCATGTCCAGTTTACCAAACGCACCCTAGAATTGAGATGTAACGCACGATCAAACGAGACTCACAAAGAAGTTGTACGAGCTCGAGTGCCTATTTAAACTATAAATTGTTATTACTCGCACAACATAAAACTCACACAATAATTATTCAAATATTTAAATTAGGTTTTAATGGGATTTAAGCAACTTAAATTTCAAAAAGGGCAGCCAGATACGCATTGCAAAGCTAAACTCGACACGTAGTCAAGTGCAGTTCTGCCACTACACTTGACAGTATCTATATCTCTTCTTTTCGAGCATTTTTACCTTACTTAGAGACCAAAACAGGTTATATTGTCCAAATGAAAATTGTTCTATGACCTCTTATGCTTCTACTCGAATTGGAATCACCCCATTTGGAGCATCCATCGATTTTATACGGAAAAACACATGGACTGATCCGAGTACACCGTGATTAGTCCCAAAAACATGTTGTTTTGAGCCACTTAAATTCAAAACTGGGTTTTAAACCCCACATAAGAATTGTAGAACACACTTAGGAACTTACACCTGTAAAATTTGAGCTCAATCGAACTTACGTTTTGAGAGTTATGCACTGTTAAAGAAGCTAATCGGCACATATCAAAACGTCTGATTTCCCAAACTTTTCCTGATTCACTTTTATGATCCAAACTTTAATTTTTATTTAATTAAACATATTCTCTTAAGCTAAACTCGACACGTAGTCAAGTGCAGTTCTTAATACAAATTAACATACTAAACTTCAACATAGAGCTCAATGATTATTCTCTTAAGCTTAATCAATAAATTTTATTCTCTTAAGCATTTAATTGAACACTTGGTGTGTACCTTATCGTATAAACACAATTTTCACCAGTTTGATTCTAAACTTTACCCTTTTTAATCCTACATCAATTTTGACCGAACAAAACATTTCTAAACATGTATTGTTGATCCCATAATAAGACTCAACAATGATGTATCAACGACAAACACCTAAAACAGATAATAATGTAGATGCGGAAGCGTTTTATAAGAAGTTTGTGTTGATAGAGATGGTAGATTACACACACAGAAATATAGAAATGAAGCTATAAATAACAAGAATGTAGTTCAACAATTCATATCTATTTAACTCTTTAAGAACACCAAGAACACCGTAAGATGTGTGTTTTACAGATAATGCGCTCTAAGCTGGTGTGTGCGTGTAATGCAAGAGTTACCAGAAAAGGTCTGGTAGAGGCCTTCTATTTATACTACTTTACAGGGGACAAATAGTAGACAAGAAGTACAAAGGTACAAGAGACAACATCGTGTGACAGATCCTGGTACACGTCGAGTTAGTGCGCTGCCATTTGTAAAAGCTGTGACCCTTAAGAGGATGACATGTGAAAAGTGTAAGGGCACGCCTTGTACTATTGATCTTCAGAATCTTCGTACAGCATAGGTACATGAGAGGCACGCTTGACTTTGTCTTGGTCTTCAAGTATCTTTAAGCTTTTATCTTCATACCACAGAGGCTCTGTCAAGGGTGACAGATGCCCTGTGACCTTGTCCTCTAATGGTCTTCTGGTGAACGAACCAAGTGAAGGTTGCTCGTAGCTCTGTGCTCTTGGTGTCCGGCAGAGGCTCTGTCGGTGATCTCCCCTTAGCCTATTTTTCAATACTTTTTAGAACAGAAGTTGAGCTAACAATCTCCCCCTACGTATTGAAAAATAAAAAATTGAAAGTTGCATGATTTCTAAGGCTAAGAAGAACAAGAGGTGAAAACATTTGACCTCTGTAAGAAATTAACTTTTCATTCACTATGATGCCAGAGGCATTTACATTAGATTACATTAAAGTGCAGAACATGAAAAGTAAGAAAAAAAATAAGATAGTTGCAGAGGTCAGATTCGTGCATGTGGGAAATCATTGATTGATTTGGTGAGTCTGTCATCCTTAAGTTCTCGATACATGGAGATGCAGAGGTCTCTGAAACTAATGACAGAATCAATGACCCGAATTAGTCTGTTTGCGAAGTTTAGGTCCATGAATTCAGATCCTCTGTGTTCCAAAAGATTTGACCTGAACTCGAGAAGTGTCTTTGTTGCATACTTCTAGCAGTCTACCTCTAAGAATAGCTTCAAATTTCCTTGAGGATCATGGAAGACATAACCAACCTTTGGGTTGCTGATGATGGTATTCGGCTTGATGTCAGCAGAGGAGGGGCAGTGATCTTCTGGAGGTAGAGGGCTTATTTTCTTTACTCCAAGATCGAGTGCCACTTGGAAGTCTGTCATACTGTAGAGCAGAAGCCTTTCCCTCGTGGCCCTTTTGATTTCATCGTATGCTCTTTGGATCACAAGCCTTTGACATAAGTTTTTCCTGGCCCAGCTGAGAAGTTCAGGTAGATCATACGGGCTAAGGTTTCTTAGATCTGCATATGAGAATTTATTCTCAGATCTGTTCGCCCTTTTGACATGATAGAGATTGTAGTGGAAGTTTCCGCCTTTGGTATGTGAGAGCTTGCAGTAAATGACTTTTGTGATCTTTGAGTTTGAGAAGACTTCTTTGATGGGTTTGGCTTTGTCTCTGAAGAAGTCTTCCCTTATCTGCTGAAGAATGTCACGTTTCAGAATAGGAGGTGGTAGAGGGTCATTGATGGCTCTGCTGTAGAGGTACTTGTATACCACCTCTTCCATTTGGTGTGGAGGCACAGAGGGTGGATGCATGGGTTTGCGCAGAGCTTCCATGTCTCTGATCACTTGAGCCACTATGTCACTTGATGGCTTGGCCTTGGGGTCTAGAACAGGTTTTGCTGATAGAGGAATCCCATATGCCCAGCCTTCCTCTTTTGGTTTTGGAGTTAGGAATGCATCGAAAGAGCTTTTTAGCAATTTCTCTGCGGCTTGAGGTTTTGGCTTCTTGGGCTTCAGTTCCTCTGTAAGAATGGACTTTCCTTTGTCCTTTGCCTTAGGCTGAGTTTCTTCTGTTTGTTTGGGTTGGGATGCCTCTGTTGGTTTTGGTGGGGTTGATTCTGTTGACTTTGGTGGGGTTGCCTCTGTTGGTTTAGCTGGTGATTGGGTTGAATAATCCTCTGTTGTTTTGGTTGGGGGTTTAGTTGGGGATTCTTCTGCGGGTTTACTCAAATATTTTCGTTGTTTTTGAGCTAAGGTTTTTGTTCGGGGTTTTGATTTGGGTTGCTCTTCTGTTGTTGGTGTGAGAGATGGCAGTTTGGTTTCTTCTGTTCTTGGTTTTGGTGTTGGGGAGGGACAGTCTTATTCAGAATTTGTAGAGGAGAGAATCTTGATTTGCTCTGTTGTTGTCTTCGGTTTAGGTGAGGGCAGATCTTCAGCTGGTTGATTTGTTTCCACAGAGGTGGGTATCTCCTCTGTGGTCTTCTTTTGGTTTTGATCTTGGTTGGATGGTTGGGTTTCTTGATTGGGAGATACTTGGGTTATGGGTTTGATCTTCATTTCTTCATATCTCTCTTTGTTGATCCAAATACTTTCAGTGATTTGATGATGACCCTTAGAATTACTTAGTGAAAATTATAAGTAACATTGTATGTATAAGTGTCTCACCATCAGTGATAAAATACTGAGTATGTTCAGTATCACTGATGGGTAACTACAGTTCTTTATTATTCATCAGTTATAAATGTACATCAGGGGTAGCTGAGTCTGTTCAGCTATAACTGATGGTCATTGATTAATTCATCTGTAAACAATTTTGTTTGTAATATCTGAAGACATGTTTCGCGACAAAGGAGTTCATCGCTGAATCGAAGACAAAGCTGATGAACAAGTGACAAGTCTACTAATGATCTGATGCGGATATCAGTGAAACCAAGACAAGTCCACAATACGCGATATTTCAAGTACAAGACTTCAGTGATAGCTGACTTACACCAGGTCTCACTGATGAAAGATCAACTCAGCGATCGTTGATCATGAAGCATGTTCTACAAGAAATGTTTGTCTTATCCTTTTGCACACTTTTGTACGATTTGTCAGAAGGACATACTTTTGTCCAGGATCGTACAAACCACTATGCCACTACATTGTTCACCATGCGGCCAGATGTATGTTTGCAAAAGTCAAAAGCATGCGCCCAACCAAATTATGACACATGTAAAGTCCTCCTGAAATGCATTAAATGCATGTAGTATAAATAGGAGGAATGCACCTTCATTTCGAAGGTGGTCATCCCTGAACCTACTTAGTGCCTTAGAAAATTATCCTTAATTTTATTTGTTCTTTTCTCTCCATTACTTAGTGCAAGAAACCTGTGTGATCCTCATAATTTGTTTAGATTAGGTCTTGTACTTAGTCTTATTCCATAACAAGCTGTAAATTGTTTGATTTATCAATAAACAATTTAGAAAGATAAAAATATTGTGTGTTTGTATTCAACCCCCCACCCCCCCCCCTTCTACAAACTTAATACTTGTATAACCCTTCGGGACCAACAAGTGGTATAATCTCCATAAACAAGATATTGCTTATACTAATCTCTTCCTTGCTATTTTCTAAATGGCACAAAACACAAACACTAACTACATTGATAATGGTTCTCTTGCCAAACCTCCTCGATTTAGCAGAGACAACTTCAATCGCTGGAAGAATCGAATGATGCTTTTACTAGAAGGTGTAGATCCTACTATACCTCATTATGTGGAAAATGGACCCTATATCCCATTCATCATCGATGTTGTTGTTCCTGCCACTGCCACCACTCCCTTCATTCCTGAGAAACAACTTGTCAAAGAAGTTTCTCAATGGAATAAAGAAGACAAGAAAAAGGTGGCCATCGATACAAAGGCCAGATCAATCATTTCTATAGCCCTACCTGAGAGGTCTATCATTCCATAATGAACCTCAAAAGCTCCAAAACCATGTGGGACACAATATGTGTTTAATATGAAGGTACTGCTGATGTACAAGAGTCCAGAAGAATAAATCTGGTAAGACAGTACGAAAGTTTTATTTGTGGAAAGAATGAAATTTATCTGAAGTTCACCAACGTTTTAACTGCTTACTCATTGATTTGAAAACTATTGGTAAGATCTATTCTAACTCCGGGACTCTGACAAAGTTCTTGGAATGTCTTCCATAAAGTTGGGACAATTATACCATGTGTCTTAAACTATCAAAGGATCTTAAATACATGACCTTAAGTACTCTTTTTGGCATTATGCTCAATCATGAGTAGTCGTGTCAACTTAAGAAGAATCTTGTAAAAGATTCAAAAAGCACACTTGTTGCTTTACACTCTTTAGAGTTAATGCCCACTCAGCGATCCTCTGTCATGATCACTGAAATGGAATCTAACCCTGATGATTCATTAGAAACTAATCCTCAGAACTTGATGAATCTCTAGCACTTCTGACTAACTCTTTCAAGAGATTCGATAGAAAGAGTAACTTCAGAAGAAATAAACCTTTCACTATCACTGATAAGCCCAAATCATCTCCTATTGATAAGGCTACTGCCACTTGCTATAACTGCGAAAAGATAGATCACTTTGCTAGTGAGTGCAGGTCAAAAAAGTTTTCAAACCTTCTTCATCCTTCAAGAAATCCTCTACTTCTAATACTAGAGATGACAAATACCTAAAACTTAAAGAAAATTATGAAAAGTTGTAAAGCTACAAGAGAAAGGGTAAAGGTCTGATCGCTGAAGAACACGATTGGGCTAAATCTGATGAAGAATCAGATTCTGCTGAAGAAGATGAGGCCAATCTCTGTCTTATGGTTGAAATCCATGAAGTAAGGGAAGAACCAGCTGAAATTCCCTCTACTTCTACATCTCAGGTATCTACTTCTCCTTCTCCAGCTATTATTGACGTTGATAGACGTCGTGCTATCGATGTACTGACTATTCATCTGTATAACGCCCTGAATGGAAAGACCAAAGCTGAACAACAAAATCTAGATTTATCTGAAAGATCAGGTCTATGTAAATCAAGTAATCATTTAAAAATCCAAGAGCTTTCTAAAATAGAAGAAAATCTGAAAGATCAGGTCTATGTAAATCAAGTAATCAGCATTGAACGCGAGCAAGCTATCGTTGAACTAAAAGTTGAGAAAGCTACTGTTGAAGGATGGTGTAAATCCTCAACAAAGATCACTGAGATAATCGGTGCTCAGATTCCTATCAATGACATAAGTGGTCTCGGTTATAATGCTAACACTCAAGAACCAACCAAGGATCCATGCTTAAGTTCGGAATGTTCGTTTCCTCTCTATCCCTGACACCTCAGCATCTCAATGCTCTTCTTCTAATAATTCTATACCTGAGGAAAATCCACTTTAAGCCCCAAACTTAAAGATAAAGGAATAAATGTTTTAAAAAACCTCAGAAGGGTACCAAAGTGCCAAAGCTGAAGAAGTCTACACCTTCAGCTAATCAACCCTTTACTTCAAAGAACAAGATCCCAGAACATGTTCCGCGATCAACTCCAAGAATAAGGGTTGATGTTTTAGGTAAGAAATCTGAAGAACCTAAGGTTCCTCCAATCTCTGATGCTAAAGGCATTCTTGGTACAGGCCCTGCTCATTTAAAATTATCAAATGCTTATGCCTATGGTCCTAAAGCTACTTTCAGCTATAGGAAAGGCTATCACTACGGACTTACTGATCATATTGCTAGTAAGTGCCCCACAGCCACAAAAGTTGAGAAATCAGCTAAGGTTAAGATGAATGCCTCCAAAGCAAAGAAGATCACCCCAAGTGAAAACCAAGCTAAGGTGAAAAATACTACTAAGGTAAAGAAATTAACCAAAGTGAAGGTTACCACTGACGCTGAGTCATTAGATGTTGTGACGACTGTTGATCCTTCCACTGACAAGTGTGGACCCATTGTAAAGTGGGTACCAGTTTCAACCTAATCTTCCTTTTGTTTGCAGGTCTCGAAGGGTATCTGGTATCTCGATAGTGGATGCTCTCGACACATGACTGGAAAAAGAAACCTGCTCACTGAATAGAAGAAAGAGAAAGGTCCCTCAGTGACCTTTGGAGGAAATGGAAAAGGATACACCCGAGGGTTTGGTGTACTTTCTAATGGTACAACTACCTTCAGAAGAGTCACTTACGTAGAAGGACTGAAGCACAATCTTCTTAGCATCAGTCAGCTATATGATAAAGACTAAAAAATTTGCTTCACTAAGGAAGCATGTTTTGTCACTGTTAAGAAACAAAAGATTTCTCTCAGTGACTATCGTTTGGAATGTTTATGTAACAAACATGGACTCAACAACCACGGAGAACATTTGTTTTCTATCCAAAGCCTCTTCAAATGTCAACTGGCTATGGCATAAAAGGCTCTCTCATCTAAACTTCAAAACGCTGAATACTCTCTCCTCTAAAGAATTGGTCACTGGCTTGCCTCAACACTCATACGCTAAGGAATCTCTCTGCTCGACGTGTCAAAAAGGAAAACAAACGAAGGCTACTTTCAAGTCAAAGAAAGTATCTTCAGTGACTAACCCTCTTCAGCTCCTCTATATGGATTTATTTGGCCATGTCAACACACAATCCATCGCTGGAAATAAATACACTCTTGTCATAGTAGATGAATTCTCTCGCTATACTTGGGTTATGTTTCTCCGTGCAAAGAGTGACACCTCAGAAGAACTCATCTCATTTGTCAGGAAAATGGAAGTCTTGAACAATATGACTGTTCGCTCAATAAGGAGAGATCATGGAACTGAATTCAAAAACAGTTCCTTTGATAATTTATTTGAATGTAAGGGCATTTCTCACAACTTCTCAGCGGTGAGAACACCTCAGCAAAATGGAGTCGCTGGAAGAAGAAACAGAACGGTCATCGAAGTTACTCGATCTATGCTCAGCGATTCTCATCTTCCAACTCAATTCTGGGCAGAAGCTGTAAACACTACCTGTTTTACGCAAAATAGGTCACCGATTGTCAAAAGATTCAACAAAACTGCCTATGAACTTTTCCATGGATGAAAGCCATCAATCAGCTTTCTTCGTATCTTTGGTTGTCAATGCTTCATCTTAAACAACATGGATTCTCCTGGAAAGTTTTATCCCAAAGCTGAAGATGGAATATTTCTAGGATATTCTTCAGTATTCAAATCCTTCAGAGTCTTCAACAAGAGAAGACAAATTGTAGAAGAAACCATTCATGTCACCTTTGATGAATCCCGTTCAGCAAATTCAAAACCTACTGCTGATAACGAAGAACTGAATCAGTGGATGCTTTATCATTATGGGGATCAGAAGCTAACCTCAACCCTGAACCTCAGGTCAACAACCCAATCGCTGATAACGAAGAACTGAATCCGTGAAGTTGAATCCTCTTCTTGGGTATCAACTATTCCATTAACCACTTTGCCTCCTTCTGAACCCTCAATATCAGAAAATCCATCTACTTCTCAGCAATCAGTAAATGAAATTTTTTATGAGCCTCAACCAATCTTTCCTAGTATAACTGAATCCACTACTACTGAAGCTTCTTCTTCATCATCTCCAGAAGTTCTATATGAGTCAGTGATTCAAGCTCCTGCTCAGAGATGGACTTTAAATCACCCAATTGATCAAATTCTTTGTGATCCAAACGCAGGTGTTCAAACTCGACGAAGTTCAGGTAATATTTGTGTTGGTCCCGAAGGGTTATACAAGTTTGTAGAAAGGGGGGGTTGAATACAAACACAAATTTTTATCTTTCTAATTTGTTTACTGATATATATCAAACAATTTACAGCTTGTTGTGGAATAAGATCAAGTATAAAACCAAATCTAAACAAACTATGAGAAACACACAGATTTCTTGCACTAGAAAAGATAGAGAGAAAATAAGAAAACCTAAAGAAAGATTTTCTTGGCACTAAGTAGTTCATCGAGGAAAGGCAAGCACTTCAAAAATGAAGTAGGGTTTTCTATTTATACTGCATACATTAAATGCAAGTCAGTACAACTTTACACGTGGCAGCGTCTGGTTGGTTGCATGGATTTGACTTTAGCAAACATCCTAGGGGCCACATGATGAACAGTGTAGTTGCAGAGTGGTTTGTACGATCCTGGACAAAAGGATGTCCGTCTGACAAATCGTACAAGGCGTGCAAGGAGATAAGACAAAAGTAACTTGTAGAACAGGCTTCATGATCAGCGATAGCTGAATTGATCTTCATCAGCGAATGATAAAGATCAGCTCTCGCTGAAGTCTTCTACTTGAAACTTCATGTGAAATGGACAAGTCTTGGCTTCGCTGATATCCGTATTAGGTCACTAGTAGACTTAGTCACTCGTTTGTCAGCTTGGTCTTCGATTTCAACTTGGAACTCAGTTGTCGCGAATCTTGTCTTCAGGGATCATAAGAAAACAATTACATGATAGAACTATCAACCATCATCAGTGAGACTGAACAGGCTCAGGGCTCACTGATGTACATGTATCGCTGAAGTATAAATTAAAGCACATGTTTCCCATCAGTGATACTAAACAGACAGTATATTTTCATAGATGGTGAAACACTGATACATATTGTTTACTTACAATTTTCACTAAGTAATTTTGAGGGTCATTATCAACTCACTGAAGGGTTTGGATCAACAATCTCCCCCTATTTGATGATGACAAAGCAATAGAGGAAAATTGCTAAGTTAAAAACATAAGGATAAAAAGGACTCATAAAATACGTGTCACATTTACTGTTTTCATGGATCTTTTCTAGTACTGATGGAGTAAAGTATTTCACTGAAATTTTTCATTACTTCGTAAATATAAGATTACAAGGGAAGTTGAAAATTTACAAGTACAGTGTAAAATAATTACAAGTACAAAAGTTATCAGCTAATAAGATAGAAGAATTACAGGAGATTCTATTAGCTATTCAGGTTCTTCCTTGATAAGAAGTTCATCAAGGGTGTCAGTCTTTGGAATCATCCAATCAGAGACTGTTACTACCTGTTCCCGTCTTCGTTTGGCTTCGCGGTAGATATGGGGCTTCATGATTTTTCCAAGGAAGGAGCGATCACACCAGTATAATAGGTCTCTGAGTTGTTCGAATGGGTAACTCAGACCAGCGTTGGAAGCACTTGCGACCATAGTAATCAAGAAACAATATGCCATAAGGTTCACTAACCACCTTTCCAGCTGCGAAATTTTCACCAGGTGGCAGTGAGACGTCGAGGCCTGAGAGATCAGCGTCTAGACCGAGTACAGCTTCACTAGAAAAGTCAACACCAGTCTCGTTCCATATAACAGGGCCTGAAGATGGCAGAGCCTTCTTCTTTGGAGCACTTTGTTGTTGTTGGATGGTTGGAGGAGGAGGCAAATCAACCACTGAGGAGACTTGGTCGATCAGCTTATTGATAGCACTTTCAACACAGGGTTTAAAGCTTGATCGGGATTGCTGATTTGCAACCCAAATTTCCAACCATTTAGTTAGCCCAAGTTTCTTCAATGCTGAGAGATAGCAGGTTCTCGAAACACCGTTCTCCCTGATCATTGTAACATCGACCAGACACCTCTGACAGTTCTCCCCTTCGGGTTTACATGTTTGATTCTTGTTGGTAACAACCTGAAGTGGACTTTCTTTTTACACCAGGCTAGGGTGGAGTCGCTGACTTGAACTTTTTATTCTTTCCTCTCACCAGCCTCTTTTAGCAGTTGTTGTTGGACTCTAAAGGGAAATTTCTTCCGCTGAGGATCCTTTACTGAACGTTGGGCAAGCTCAATAGCAAAGGCTTTATCGTTGAGCTCAGTCTTTTGTTGTTCAGCGAGGATCTAGTCGGCGTTGAGACTTTCAGTGATTTCCTCAGGAGTCAGACATTTGAGGTGGTGAGGGACGAATCGCTGACTTTCCAGCTTTTGGATCATAGCTGCTTTCCTTCTGAGTTCATCTTCATCTGACCGCTGACGAGGCAGAGAAGGTCTTCTAGGATGTGAAAGCAGTTGTTGTTCTTCTTCAGTTTGTTCATCAGTCTCATTCAGGACAGAGACCGGGATTATTTGTTCTTCAGCTAAAAGAGTTGGGATTATTTGTTGAGTTGTGAGAGCTTCAGCTGCATCCTCAAGCAGGGGAGAGGACTAATAGGTTGGCTTCTTCAAAAGTATAGCCAAATTGTCATCGACAAGGCCCTTGTTTTTGCCTTGCTGAGTCTTCTTGGCAGGAGACTTTGCAGCGGTCCCCTCCCCTGGTTCATTAATGGAGACACCCTTCAGAGCATGGTCCTTTATGACTTCAGGCTGGAACCAATAGTTGTCTTTATCATCATCATCATCATCCTTTGGAGAAGGACGGGATGAAGGTTCTTCATCAGCTATGTTCAGCTCTACCTCCTCTTCTTCATCTTCCTCATCACCAGTGATGAGGTCTATGTTAGCGCACAAAATTATATTCAAGATTTATTGTAAAGTATTGTAATAGTCAAATATTGTAAAATCAAAGTAAAAGTCAAAGTTGTCAAAGTCAAAGTAGTTTAATTAGAAAGTCAATGTAATTAGAGTTTAATGTGTTGTAATGTCTTAGTATAAATAGTCTTTGCTTAGTTGTTAAGCAAGGTAAGGATCTTAATTGTAATATCTATAGAGAGTTTCTAGTGAGAGAATCTAGAGAGAGAAAGTGTTCCATTCACATGTAAACTCTAGATTTTTACAAGATCAATGAATATGAGGATGATTACCTAATAGATCTGGTATTTACAATTAGTATCAGAGCATTGGGAGGTTGATTTGGGCACAAATTGAAGAAAATTTTGTCAAATTTTGAGAAATTTGAAGAAGTTTTGAGATTTTGTCTGTGTTTTGGATTGATTTCTGCTCATAAATTTGTTTCAATTGTATTGTAAATCATTCTCAAACATTCAAATTTGTCTTTAAGCATCAAACAAGCAAGTTACAGGATCTGGAGTTCGATATATAGATTTTCTTCATGGTTCAAAGTGTGCTTCGAAGTGATGTTCATATTTTGATGTCAGATCTCAGATTTGATTGTATTTTAATCTGATTTGATTCCACAAATCTATTCGTTTTGGATTTTCGATCATTTAGCAACTTTCAGTTTCGAATTCCATCAAGAAATCAGTGAGATCGATTATGTGCAGTTTGACTTTGTGTTTATTGGTGTTCTTAGTGATATGGCGATCGATCTTGAGTTCTTGAGTGATTTGTTCATGGTAATCACCACAGATCGACGTATTTTGCGTTTTTATCAGATAGCAATTTTCAGAATTGAAAACGAAGCAGAAAATAGTGAGTTAAGAGGATTGAAAGTTGTCGTGACCGGACCTCACCGAAATCTGGAAAAGTTCGCCGGCAAAATTCAAAGTTTGCGCGTCATTCATTGTTATCGCACGTTGTTTGTGCGACAAAAACCCATCTTTGTCGCATACCATCTTGTTCATCTTTATCGCGCATTGCTTGTGCGATAAAACTAGTGTGCGATCAAAGTTATCGCATGAAATCATCTTTGCCGGAAAATCGCATCTCGCCGGAGTAAATTTTTTTATCGCATGAAAACGATTCATTCTTGATGCATGCTTTCAATTTTATTCGTGAAACTGTTTGTAATGTGATCTGAAACTTCAAAGGAACCAAAAGCATTCGATTTTGAGGTAAGAAAACGAAGGAAACCGAAGGTGAAAAGTCTGGGTCGACGTTTTTGTAGAAGATGAACAGTACTAACGGAACGCCGTTAGTACTCTGTTAAGTTTCTTACAATTTTGGTCCTTTCCGTTAGATTCCTGTTAGTTAGTTTCCGTTTATTACAGTTTCGGTCCTTGTAGTTTTAGTTTAGAGCTTTTGAAGTTTTAGTCCCTATAGTTATTGTTTCAATTTGAGTCAGTTTCAGTCCCTGTATATTTTAATTTTAGGTTTTTACAATTTTAGTCCCTAGACTTTTAGATTTTAGAATTTTACATTTTTAGTCCTTTGAGCATTATTTTTTAGTTTTGGTCATTTTTAGTCCTTGTTTTTGTCGAATCTTAGTATTTTTCACTTTTAGTCCTCGTTTTTCGTATTAGTTTCATTTTTGTCGATTCTAATCCCTATATTTTGAATTTTTGTCATCTTAGTGTCAAATTTTTGTTATTCTACCTGCTTTGTTCGTAACTTATATATTTTTGTCTTGTTTTGCAGTTTTGTCGATTAAAGTCCAACATTTCCGCGTAAATTTTTCAGATTTAATTTTTTGAAGACAAATTTACAATTTGTTTTTCAGAATTTATTTTTGAAATTTTTTCAGACTTTAATTGTGTTTCTCTGATTTTATATTTTTACGAGTGTGCACATAATTCAACTACTAAGCGAAGTTTCTCTTGACGATCACTCTATTAGGTATATTTTTGCTAATGTTTTGATATTTTACATCTAATTCTTGTGTTTGATATTTTTCCAGGTGTCCAACAATGTCTATATCTGATGATCAGTTATTTTATCATCAATATTTGGTAATGGAAGAGTTAAAAAGGAAGAATGCAGATCTTCAAGCTCAACTCAAAAAGAATGATATTCTTGATATTTCAAACCTTCAAGATCAGATAAAAATGCTTAAAGAGAAAACAATAGTTCTGGAAAATGAAAATGTTGATCTGAAGAAACAGCTTTCAGAAATCTCATCCTCAAATGAAAAGTTTCTTTTAGAAGAACGCAATATTAAACTTTCAAATAGGATTACTGATCTTGAATCTCATATTGCAGATCTTGAAGCAAAGAGAGACAACTCAGATCTTCACGATGAAATCAAGAAGCTTCAAGAGACGGCAACATCCTTCGAAAGAGAAAATGCCAAGCTGAAAGAAACGATTTGTTTGGGAACAAAAGTTTTAGAATCTGAAAGAAATGAGTTTAAAAGAAAATTCTTCTCTTGTGAGACTATAAATATAAAACTTTCAAAACAAATTTCAGATTTTGAAAAAAAAATTATTTTTAGAAAAAGAAAAGCTTGAGAAAGAGAGATCTGAGTTTGAAACTGAAAGAAAATCTTTTGAAGTAAAAAATAATGAGCTTTCATTGAAAATATATGATTTGGAGAAAGAACTTGATATATATAGAAAAGAGTTTGAAAAGATAAAAGTTGAGAACTTTCAAGTAAAATGTAAAGCCCGTGTCCCGGTATGGGTTTTTATTTAATCATTCATTTGTTTTAATATTTTCTGTTAACGAATTTGAATAACGGGATTGTCGGGAATGACCATAAATGTTATAAACTTGTGATAAGAGCTATGGGAAAGACCTTGACTCCTTTTGGCAAGACTTTGGAACTTGAGGGACTAAAAGTGTCATTTTTATAGAGAGTTGCATGGGATCGGCCCATAAGGACCGACCCCCTCCCTTCCCTTCACGTTTTTGCGATTGTCGTCCCACACAAGAAACACCCACACAAACCCTAATCTTCTTCTCCTTTCTTGCGTCACCGCCGAACCACCAAGACCGCCGGCGCCGCCGCTGTCCTGCCGGCGAGTTCGAAGAGCCGAGAGAGAGAGAGAGAGCGAGAGAGAGAGAGAGAGTCGACGAGCGGGTGGAGGAAGGAGCGGGACTGCGTTGAGGGTACTGCTGTGGTTCTCGAGAGGTATGGTCCCTTCTTTCTCGTTTCTTTTTGCTTTCTTTTCGTCGTCTCGTCGCCGCGAAACCACCACCGCCGCCGCAGCCATGGCTGCCGCTGGCGTTGCCGCCGTGCACCACCAGTTCGGTGGCTGTACGGTGTGGGTTGCTGCGGTTAGGGCGTGCGTGGGGGAGTACGGCCCGAGTTTTGATGGTGGGATCGTTCGTTGATCTCGCCGGTTGTTCCTTTTACCGAACCACCACCGCCGGTGGTGGCTGCCGCCCTGCGCCGCCGCCGACCACACTGCCCGAGGTGGCAGTGGGTGGTGTTGGGTTAGTCCAGCCCTTAGTGACTAAAGCCGTAACCCCAATCGCGTAAACTCTAAACCGATTTATAAATCGTCATTTTATGTGAAAACATCTTTTCTGCCACTGTTTTGGTTCCTCCATAACCTTTCCGTCGTAGCTCGGTTTAAGGCGAAACTGGTGCCCACGGTTAACATTCTGTGTCGGACACATTTTTCGTGTTTTAGCGAAAACCTGGTTAGGCCTCTAGCTAGGTGCAAAAGGGCCGTTTTTGCAGCAGGTCCGAATCTGCCAACCTTACGTTTCGATCTTAGAATAATCGTATAAAATCGTAGGAAAATCGTTAGAACGCGTATAATATGTCCTTGGAAAGCTAGGACCTAAACCCTCCTGTTTGGGGGACTTAATCTCTGAATTAGTGGGTCTAGAGGTGGATAAGCAGGTCCCGAACAGACCTGCAGTTTAGACCGAAAAGCTGAAATGTCACTCTTTTAGTCTTATGTTTATTTTTTAGGGTTGGGGCTTCCTGTTGACACTTGGTAGCACTTCTTTAGGTGGAAAGAAGTGAGTTAGAGTGGCGGGCTCGTTTTGCTGTTGTGGATATCTGCGTTGCTTTTGAGGTGAGTTCTCTCACTGCGTAGACTAGGAATTGTATATATGTTGCGGTAGTTGTGTGTACTATTGAATGGTTGTGTGAACTAGCTGTATTGTGGTGAGTAGCATTAGATTGATTTAATGGCTAGTATAAATGTGTTGTGTATACATCTCGGTGGGACCGAGGGCTCGGTGGGACCGAGGAAGTGCGGATAACTGTTGTGTGAACTCGGTGGGACTGAGGGCTCGGTGGGACCGAGGAAGTGCGGATAACTGTTGTGTGAACTCGGTGGGACCGAGGGCTCGGTGGGACCGAGGTAATTGAGTACATGATTAATATTGTTGTGTTGTTGTACTATGTGACTGTTTGTGGTGTGTCTATGTGCGGATAGGGGTGATATGTATATAATTGCTACCTGCGTAGGTGTCGGAATTCACTAAGCTTCGTGCTTACCCCTTTCCCTATAAAATTACTGTTTCAGGTGCGAGTGGCAGTAAGGCGTGACGGTACACACTGGCGCGTTGAGAAGACCTTCGTATTTATTTATTTTTAAACTTAGTACAGTTCCGCTGTTTTATTTGAGATGATCGTTTAACTTAACGAGGTTTTGTATAAACGTTTATTGGAGTTAAACGCTTGTGATTTAATCTATTAAAAATGGTATTTTAAAAGTTCAAATTTATTATAATTTTTGGGACGTTACAACTTGGTATCAGAGCATAACTTGAGTGAATCAAACACATCTTGGTGTGTTTGATCTCAAGTTTGCGGCTATAAAATTCTTCTCTTAAAATTTTTGGGAAATAAAAGAAAGGAAAACCCGTTTGAGAAACGGTGATCGAGGGCGCAGTGTGTACAGTTAGCCGAAGCCAAGAGAAAAGGTACAGTACTTAGTGTATTTATTGCTTTCTAGAACATAGGAGTATGTATGCTAGATTGTCTGTGCTATTTACACTGTACTGCATGTTTGTTGCTTGCTAGTAGGAATTTATGCTGATCATGGTATGTTGTTAAGTGAATGCCCTATAGGTTGTAAGCAGTAAGGATCACATAGCCTTAGAATATTTGATTTAGTTCTATTGCGCAGCTCTTGTTTGAGTCCAACCGTTCTAGGATAGAATCTTGTATTCGAATGTCTATTTGTTTCACGCTGCATGTGACGGGGTATTCGTGAGACAACTCGTTATGGTCAGTAGGGATTTCGTTGCAGCAAGGGTAGTATTTTGGGGTGAAATTCCTAGTGAGTAGGATGAGTGTTGGCATATGTTGGTACGGGCATATGGGTTAAACAGTCGGCAAGGAACTACTTGGGCACTCCGGGATGGGACTCAAAACGAGTAAGGATAGGTGTGGAAGGTAGTAGTAGAGCTCCTACGTGGGACTGAACTGCAATGGAATGATTTTCAACGTGATTTTCCTATGTGGGACGAGCGTGTCCATTTTTGCGTAACTACCGACCTGGTAATAGTAGTTTTATTGCATATGATCTTTTTGAGATGGAAAATCTTGGTGTTGAAAATATTTTGTAAACCATTTTGTAAACCATTTGGGAAATGCACTTTTAAGTGTTATGTGTTATTTTGAGAATTATAAGGGTGTGAGTCCTTTGGGAAAACTTTTTTGTTTAAAACCCGAGATGAGTTTTGGGGTTAATGTTGATTTTAGAGTATTGCTTGCTTAAACTTTATTTAAACGCGTTTTTGACCGACTTATGGGTCTAGCAAGCGTGGAGCATTTTGCTCGGTTTTGACTTTGAGATAGTCATGGGTCAATTGCACGGTTTTAATGGCTCGATGTGGAGTCTTGTTGATGGGTCGTTTTGTTGCACAATTTTGTATTTATTGCACGTTGAGTATTTACATGTTTGGGTGAGTGAGTCATTCCGGGATAGGCATGTTGTTGGTAGACTGTTTTGCTTTGGATCCTTGGACACGTTAGTCAGTCGTTGGTAATGGTCGGTTGGGTATCTCGGGGTGGGACCCCGGTATTCATGTGTTATGACCTTGACTTTCCAGTAGGCACTAGGAGGATATAGTCTTGAGCACTTACCTGGGAGGTAGATCCGATGTGCCAGGCCTTGAGGCGTTACATGAGAGGTAGACGTCAAGGTGTATCCCCGATTCGTTGTAACTTGGCTTCGTAGAACGAGTGTGGAAAATACGTCGACGGTGGGAGGTTGGGTATTCCACGCGTGTTGGTAATGTAGGCCGAATAGTATCGGTTAAGGGAATGATGCCCTTTGTAATTAAGAGAATAAATGCACAGTAACCTTTTTGAGGTAAGTGGTATATTTAGGTGTCGACTTTTGGGCTTAAGGCCAAACACCTTTAGTGTAATCGAAGAATTGTAGCCGATTTTAAAATAATTATAGTGATGGTAGTAGTAACCCTGGAATGCTCACTTGTGATGAATAGTTATGGTTGAATGACCTTCGTGTGTGTTTATAAATCTGCTGATTTGATGATTCGTGTGAGATAAATTTTGGGAGTCTATTAGAACTCGTGGAAGTTAATCGACAGTTAATGGTAGGAATGATCGGATTCGAGTATCCTGTAGGGTATATTGGTGAGCAACTTTAGAATGGTTAGAGCTTGAAATTGAATCGGGATGTATGGAACATCTAAGGTTGGGAGACAACCGAAGTCGTTTGACTAGGAATGATTTTAGTTGTTGGAGTTTTCTTCCGATCATAAATACGGTGTACGTGAAGGAGTTTTGTTGGTAAGAAAATTATTCGATAATTTTTTTTTGACGGGGTGAGAAATTTAGATTCCAGTTAGGGATGTCGCCAAGCGTATTATTCAGACTCTTGAGGATATTCAGATCGACGAGCGGCTTAATTATGTGGAGAAGTCGATCGCCATTATTGAGAGGAGGACGAGGGCCTCGCGTAACAAGGTAATTGGCTTGGTGAAAGTCCAGTGGAAGCACCGAAAGGGGTCTGAGTGGACTTGGGAACCCGAAGCTGAGATGCGGGAGAACTATCCGGAAGTATTCGCGGACATAGACTTCGAGGACGAAGTCTAATTCAAGCGGGGGAGAGTTGTAAAGCCCGTGTCCCGGTATGGGTTTTTATTTAATCATTCATTTGTTTTAATATTTTCTCTTAACAAATTTCAATAACGGGATTGTCGGGAATGACCATAAATGTTATAAATTTGTGATAAGAGCTATGGGAAAGACCTTGACTCCTTTTGGCAAGACTTTGGAACTTGAGGGACTAAAAGTGTCATTTTTATAGAGATTTGCATGGGATCGGCCCATAAGGACCGACCCCCTCCCTTCCCTTCTCGTTTTTGCGATTGTCGTCCCACACAAGAAACACCCACACAAACCCTAATCTTCTTCTCCTTTCTTGCGTCACCGCCGAACCACCAAGACCGCCGGCGCCGCCGCTGTCCTGCCGGCGAGTTCGAAGAGCCGAGAGAGAGAGAGAGAGAGAGCGAGAGAGAGGAGAAGACCTTCGTATTTATTTATTTTTAAACTTAGTACAGTTCCGCTGTTTTATTTGAGATGATCGTTTAACTTAACGAGGTTTTGTATAAACGTTTATTGGAGTTAAACGATTGTGATTAATCTATTAAAAATGGAATTTTAAAAGTTCAAATTTATTGTAATTTTTGGGTCGTTACATAAAAAGTGTGAAAGATGTTTTTGCTGATGAAAGAAAGATTTTTCAAAATGAAATAAAGAAGCTAACAAAGAATTTATCTGGTTTATCAACAGATATTATGAAGGGGCAAAAGGAAAAATTTGATCTTCAAAGGAAATATGATCTAATTTTTGAGGAAAACCATGCTTTGCTTAACAAAATTAAAGAACTTGAAGACATCAACTTTAAGGTTGAGTTATCTGAACAAGCTAGTCCAGATACTATTGTTCAATCTCCTTATGATGACTCAACTGATTCTATGCATTCTTTTAAAACAGCTTCAACTTCATTTTACGCAAATGTTTCTTCAAAAACAAAGTGTTTTTCAACAGATCAGATTCATCCTTCCAATCTCTTTTATAATCCTTTGTTTGATAATTCAGATAATAATTTGAATGTGCCTAAAGTTAATACTTCTTCTAAGCCTAAAGATAATCAAGTTTTTCAGAAGGTTAAGATGGTTTGGAGAGTTAAAGGCACAACTCCGGAGAAAGATGTGCCAAAGTCAACAGTTCCCACACCAATGTCAAGAAGAACAATGCTTATCAAGGTAAATCTTTTGTCAAACCTGATGTAGTTTATTCTGTAAATCAATTAATCAGGTTAGTACAAAAGAAAATTTGTTGTTCTTATCGTGGAACTAATGATTTTGTCCATAAGAATTTTGTTTCTTATTGGTATGGTACATACAGAGTTTCTTCAAATAAACTGCATCTAACAAACCGGGACCCAAGTTCCGTTGGGTACCAAAATCTACTTAGTTTGTTTTGCAGGTTCATCATGTGTAGTGTTGATTGTGAGATGTATACCACACACATGACTGGAAAACAGAAGAGAAGATGTGCAGAATTTTGAAGAAAAGTACTTGTACTTTTAAGGGGGAGTATAACAGATTATGGCTTCTGAATAATTCAGTTTAGAACCTGTACTTCAAAGTTTTTGACTTCTGATCATATCAGATCAGGACTCGTTCTTCAACGACTATGACTTCTGAATTTATCTTCAATCCTGGTAATTCAGAACTCGTTTTAATGATTAAGGATATTTTTTATCCAAGTCTTGTTATTTGTGCAGATTTAGTTCAAATAGAGATCTTGTGCATATGTTAAAGGGGAGATTATAAGATTTTAAATCATTTTATCATGATTTGAGGGGGAGCTCAAACGTTTCTGAATGTAAGTATCTTCTAATCTTAATCTCCGATTGTTTGAAAGAAGAACGACTTTCAAGCATGAAAAATGTTTTTCCTAAATGTTCAAACCACTTCTCTATTCTCAAACAGATTTTATGAGTTTAGAAGTATGATTTTAAATATTTATCATGGAGATCTCGGATTACCGTAACATCATTTATGACCGTGTGTTTCCAAAGATTAATACTTGTGTATTATCTTTTCTATACTTTCAAGTATTCATACATACCGATACAGCTTCATATTGACTTTGTTATTACCATGTCTCAAAATGAAATAATTTTTTCGATGGTAATACTCCCGTTTGTTTTTCAATTTTGTTGAGCGTCATATTTTTTTCAGCGTAAGAACTTAAACGTTTCATTCAAAGATTGTTTATATTTGTTGATATAAACAAATTTCAATTCTTTGATACCCTATCCTTTTAAGATTATCATTCATGATTATCTTTCATATTTGATCCGATTGATACATTGTCTGATTCTCAAACAAGTCTTTCGAATTCATTTCATTCATTCAATATCTTGGTTGTGAGAATTCTTCAACGTTCAAATGCTCAAATATTTCATGATTATTAAGGAGCATACATTCTGATGACAATGTTATTCAAATGCTGAGATTTATTTGTTCAAACTAAACTGTTGAACACCATATCTTTTTACGATAAAATTTCATGGGATTAGTGTGTGAGCTACCAAATGAACTTCTATGGATTCACGTTAACCAGTGTTTCCTACCCAATAAGTTATCCTTGAGTGATTGAGGGGTGAGGGGTCTACATCAAAGAGTGGGGGAGATAACTCATCGAGTTGAGTATCTCATTGTGCTGAGGCAAAATGTAAATGAGAGTTTGGGTAGAAGTGAGTGGATTAAAAACAGAAAGAGGATGTGAGAACAGAGTTAAAAGAATAAGAGAACTCTGCACCAACCATTTTCTAAGCCGGGAAGCCACATTACTGATTGGTTCACATTCTTTGGTGACCATCATTGAAACAGGCAGTTAGCCCATGCCAACTCTTACTTTAACCCCACCAGCTACTCATTTCTTTCTTAACAAAGAAATGTTTCATTTTTCTTGGGGTTGCAGCATATAATCTATCTAATCTTCATTCGGAAGGTTTGGATATTGAAAAAGAAGGAAGTTTTCCCCACCTTCGCACTTCGATCATGCACATTGAGTCTATGGAAAACTTGTTGCTGTCTCAATAGTTTAAACACATTGAGCCTATATAATAAAGCATATGTTGCTTCAATCATTTCTACACATGCACGTACACACAAGGAATATGTTTTCTTGTCATAACATTCATAGAAATTCCTTAGTGTTTTTCGATGATTGAATGGAAGCCCTGGAGGAGTGAACATCAAAAAGCTCCTTTCCAAAGTATATTTGTGGTACTAAGTGGCTCCATGCTACTTACGGGCATTTTAACTGATTCATATGTTGTTTCAGGGTTACCACATTCATTCTTTCTGAATTGGAAAAGATTCGCATAAATTTATTTTGGAATTGACGGCTATATCATATCAAAAGGAGGAGAATGTTAGTGGTGAACAAAGACAATGCTGAAATTGAATAGAGTTTTGATGATCATGATGCTCACAATCATCAAAAAGGGGGAGAAATAACATATTGAAGAAATGGTGAGATATGCCAATGAAAGATAAAGAGAGAGAAATAGCTTAAAGATTTGTCAAAGTCAAGAAGACGTTTCGAGAGAGTTTGTTTTTCAAAGATGTTCAAGAGATGAAGATACAAGGTTAAAGAAATCGTTTAAAGAGTTTGAGTTCAAAGCTTCAAAGATTAAAGCTTCAAAGATTTCAAAGCTGCAAAGATATGAAATTCCTGTTCAAGACTTGATGACAATTTGTTGAAGATTGATATTCAAGATGAGTGACTTTACAAAGAGAAAGACGAAGACTTTTCAAGTTTGACTGAAGACTGTTCAAAGTTGAAAGTTTGAAGATTGTAGAGTCGTTTGAAGATTGTAGAGTCGTTTGAAGATTGTCAGAGCTTCAATGTTGAAAGCAGTTAGAGTTAAAGTTTTGAAGAACAAGTGCTGAAGACTGCTGCTATATTTTTTTTAAATCTTGAATCCAAAGGGGGAGAATGTTAGCGCACAAAATTGTATTCAAGATTTATTGTAAAGTCTTATAATAGTCAAATAATGTAAAGTCAAAGTAAAATTCAAAGTTGTCAAAGTCAAAGTAGTTTAATTAGAAAGACAATGTAATTAGAGTTTAATGTGTTGTAATGTCTTAGTATAAATAGTCTTTGCTTAGTTGTTAAGCAAGGTAAGGAATTTAATTGTAATATCTAGAGAGAGTTTCTAGTGAGAGAATCTAGAGAGAGAAAGTGTTCCATTCACATGTAAACTCTAGATTATTACAAGATCAATGAATATGATGATGATTACCTAATAGATCTGGTGTTTACAGTCTATTTCTTTTTTAGCGTGAGAAGGCTCTTTGTTGGTTCCTGTTTTGCTTAACAATGATGATTCTATCTAGTTAGTTCAAACAATATATAATGCAGAAGCGTTTTAACGAACTAACAGATATAATGAGGTAGAATAACACACAATATCAAATATAAGAAGTGTAAATAACACAGATAAATAGCTCAATGATTCACTGTATTTGATATAATAAGAACACCAAGAACACCGAAAGGTTTGATAAGAATCTGCTCTAAAGGTGTGTGTGTCGTGCAAAGCTTAATAGAAGAACTCAACATGAGTCTTCTATTTATACTACTTCTAAAGGGGACAAGATCTGGACAACACGGAATGAAGGTACTAAAAACACTATTCAGGTAATGTTGATAGTACAACGTTAGTTTAATGTGCCGGCTTCTACTAAGGTTATGACCCATCAGAGTTTGACACTTGGAGTTGTCAGGTCATGCCTTGTACGATTGATCTTGAGTATCTTCGTACAACAGAAATCGTGAGAAGCACGATTGTCTTTGTATAGATCTTTGGTCTTTTATACCACAGAGGCTCTGTCAAGTATGACAGAGGCTCTGTGGCCTTGTCCGCATTGAAGAGTCTTTATGCGATTCTTCACTTCGGTCTTCTCGGTTGCTCGGCAGAGCCTCTGTCGAAGACTTCTATGCTTCTGTCTTCTCGGTGACTCGGCAGAGCCTCTGTCGAAGACTTCTATACTTAGCCTATTTTTCAATACTTCTATAATCATAAAGATTGGAGCTAACAATCTCCCCCTATGTATCGAAAAATAAAAAATTGAAAAGTGCAAGGTTTTCTAGGCTAAGTACATGACAAGAGGTATTTTTCCTCTGTAAAAACTTCTTTCATTTAAAGTTATGGCTGAGGCAATTACATTCGTTTACATGATGAAAGTAAAGGTAACAGAGGTTCGTAAAGGATATCAGACGTTGGCGTCTTTGAAGTCGTTGAAACTTCTGTTGTCGAATCCTAACTCTCTAAGCTCGTGATAGAAGCTGATGCAGAGGTTTCGGAAGTTGATTGTTGAATCGATGACTTCTATTAGTCTATCTGCATTACCCTGATCCATTTGCTCTGTTCCTCTGTGCTCTACGAGGCTTGCTTTGAACTCTGTCAAAGTACTTGTTGCATACTTCTGACAGTCCATCTCTATGAATAGTCTTGACTTCCCAGCAGGATCTTGGTATGGCAGAGGATGGGCAGTCGTTTTCTGGTGGTCGGAGAGCGAGGTTTCTTACTCTGAGATCTCGTGCTAATTGGAAGTCGACAAGGCAATACAACAGAAGCTTCTCACGCATTGCTTTCCTGATCACCCTGTATGCCCTTCGATGTGCATCTGTTGTGAAGTTCTCTTTGTCCAAAGGAGAAGGTCGGATAGGTCGTAGGGATTTAGATTTCTCAGATCAGCATCTGAGAATTGATTCACTGTGTTGTTCTCCCTTTTGACCTTATATATGTTATAGGAAACCTTAGGTGTAGTTCTGGTTTGGGAAAACTTACAGTATATGACCTTGTCGATTTTTTCGATTGAGAAGACTTCGTGTTTTGGCTTGGGTTTTGTTCTTGTGAAGATGTTTTCGAGGTCAGCATGAAGTTCGGGATCTTGGACCATTGGTGGCATTGGATCTCTGGCAGTTCTGTTGTAGAGATACCTGTACACCACTTCTTCCATTTGAGGTGGAGGTGCACCAGGTGGAGGCATGGGTCTGCGCAGAGCATCTGTAGAATCCAGATCCGTGCAACAATACAGAAATCGAATATGATATGCAATAAGAGCAATGATTTCAACTGGTCATCCCTTTCATTAATCTTTCAGAGAGAATATTACAATACAGTGTTGAAAGTAAAAGAGATGATTAGCTTGTTTTTCCAAGCTAATCAACCTTAAATACAATGGGCCCGTGGTTAACAAGCCCACGGCCCGTTCACTAATAAGCTCTAATTTAATCAAATACAGTTTAACCCTTGAACTTTAAATCAACAGTAAAACCTGCTCTAACAATCTCCCCCTTTGATTTGAAGTTCGAGTTGGCGCTCTATATCTCTCCAGTTGAAGACATATCTTTTGCGGAGCGCGAAGTGTACCTCGAACAATCTAATGGCGCGACGATAGTCAATGCGATCTTCAATCATTTTCAAGGCATTCCGAGCAGTTACTTCATTCGGATTCGGAACATAAGAATACATTGGATTCTCAGACTCGTGTTTAATAATATTTCGAAGAGCATCTCTGACCTTTAGAAGCGTGCCGTCACAAAATCTGTCTACCTGACTGAAGTGCATAAATTTCTTCTCTTTTTGCTCGTTGAGGTAAATAATCCCGAATTCTGGTTCCAGAAGCATAGCATTCTCGGGATACATGTTTAACTCAGGTGCTTTCAGATTCGGCTTGATCAGATTTACCTTTTTCGCCTTGTTCTCGATAGCCATTTGGAAGTCCGTTAGATAAGACATCATTATGGTGCGGACCAGGTATCGACGAACAGCTTCGAGTGCCTTTGTAATCTCTAGCGGTCGGATGGTTCTTGTACGTAAGTCTTTCAGAATAACCAGAAAGTTGAGTGGTCGGAGGTTCTTGAAATCAGCTTCTGAAAATTTCCATTCGTTCCCATCTTCACGTCGAAAAATGAAAACTGGGTAGACGATCCTCTTAATACGTCTTGAATAGATACTGATTACCTCTGTGATTCGAAGTTTGGTTCTGACCTGGTTGACTGGAAGACACCGCTGCATCGTGCTGATATATCGGCGTTTAAATTCTGGGTCAAGGTTGTAGATACCCAGACAGAAGGTCGGATCGATCGGACGAAGCTTGTGTACGAACAGCTTTTTCAAAGATTCCTCCAAGTGAGGGATAAGTACCATAACCTTCTCCCAACGGATTTGTTGCTGTTGAGGAGAGGGAGGAAGATCAGAAGCTGTCGTGGGAGGAGCAGTTGTCGGAAGATCGGAAGTAGTAGACTCGGGTCTTGTTGATGATGTTCTGGCGGGGTGAGCATACTGAACGGGGGTTGCTCCATATAAATTTTGGAGCAGGAACTGATCGTAGTCAATATTGTCGTCCTCATCAGTAGGAAAGACCAAATTTACCTGGAGATTTACGGCACTGGCGGCTTTTTTGTACCATGCGTCTTCGCTCTCCAGGTTGGTCTCACACTCTGGATCTATCATGTCCAATATCGGTCTGTCTGACGAGTCAAAATCGACCAGTTCCTGTGTTGAACCCTCGGGCTTTTCAACCGTTGGGTCTTCTTCATCTGAAATTTCCATATCTATGACCATATCTGCTAGTGGCAACTCGGCTTCGGGTGCTTCTGATTGTAACATCCCTTATCCCATATACACGACATATCACACAATATAACACAATTAGATATAACAAACAAACTTCACTTTACATGTACGGTCCGGTAGTCTTTTACAAATAGAAAGAAAACATTTGAAATACAATCCTTGTGCTATTTGCATCCATAACACTTAACATTCCATTACAACTACTAAATAAGTCAAAAGCTTCGTCTTATAGTCTTCCTTACTAGCCATCCATCTCATACTCTACTTACTTGCCCTTACTTGATCCGCCACCTGGAATACATATTTTTAAAACAAAATGAGGGTTAGACCTGTAGGTCTAAGTGAGAAACCCTTGTTAGTTTAAAAACCATTTATACAAACTTCAATCATATAAATCACGCCACATAGTTACATATATCCAATTTAAACTCACACATCATATACCTTTCCTTCTCATTTCTTCCTGGCCATATTAGTGGTAGCAAGCCAACTAATAAAATACAACGCTGTACAACATCTACAGCCAAACAACGCTATACAGGTTCTATAGCCAATCACACCGGTCTTAAACCCGGTCAACGTATTATAACACATTTATAATACACATGAAAATATAATACCTCACTATATTATAATTCACATATAAACACATAGTCATCAACTATTTCATTCCCAATCCACACATATACGTATTCCAGTTAAAAACGTTTTTAAAGTAAAACTCACCTTATTGCTTATCAACACGTTTCCAAGTCTTCTTAACCGGTTCAGCCTTTTACCCAGAATTCACAAGATCTGTAACACATAGATACGGACATCTCTTTACCACATAAAACACATAAGTCTTACTAAGGCTAAAAACTCTAAAGAACTCAAACCTTCAAATGTTGCCCCCAAACTCGTACTCAAGTCAAGACTACAGGATAGTCAGTCCTCATTCACTCCCTATCTAGTGGTTAACAAAATACAGGTTACTGGATACTCGACAGCATCTAAAACTCTCAAAATGGCCAAACAGCAAAAGTATCCGGATACCACAAGTTACCCGGACAACATGACTTTTCCGGACAACATGACTTTTCCGGACAACTTGACGTTTCCGGACAACTTGACTGTTCCGGACAACTTGACTTTTCCGGACAACAATAGAAAAGAGAGATTTTTCCGGATAAAAGACTCGTCCGGACACCTTCAAACAGTACCCGGACACCATCAACAAAACTACCCGGACACTACCAACAGTGCTATCCGGACACCTTCAACGTATCCGGACACCACTGTCGGTTTACCCAAAAATCACCCAGAAATCCGACTGAAATCAACCCTAGACCAGATGTGATGATTCTAATCCGATAGATACTTCCTACTAACCATTATAAACATAAATAGTACTAGAAACATACCTTAATCAGTTCCAAAAACTCCAATTTGAGCCTTTACCCTTCTTTCTCCTTTCTTTCTTCTTCTTTTTGCTCCCAACACACACACACACCTAAATCTGAGTTTTGATATTTTATGAAATATCTAAACACCTAATTCAGATATTAATAACCAATTTTACTACTTCAGCCCCTACACTTTTCATTGTTAACTAAATACCCCTAAACTTATAAATTCCTCTCATTTTACCCTAAACATCAAATATAGAGATAAATAATTTAACGACAAGAGGATTTAACTAACAAACTTACCCGGGGTATTACATCATCTCCCCCTTAAGAGAATTCCGTCCCGGAATTCGGTTAGGCAAAAAGGTGAGGGTATTTGGTTCTCATTTCCGATTCGGATTCCCACGTGGCATCCTGACCTCTATGATGCCTCCACTGAACCTTCACTTGCCTGATCTCCTTATTCCGCAGCACTTTGACTTTATGATCAACTATTGCTTCCGGTTCTTCCACATAATTCAGTCTTTCGTCGACTTGTATCTCTGGTAGGGAGACTGCCTGATCTTGAGTAACTAAACACTTTCGGAAGTTTGATACGTGAAATGCATTATGAATTCTGCTCAACTCTGGTGGAAGATCTAATCTGTAAGCTACCTCCCCGATCCTTTCAGTGATTGCAAATGGTCCAATATACCTTGGGCTAAGCTTACCCTGTCGACCGAATCTGATGACTCCTTTCCACGGCGAAACCTTTAACATTACGTAATCCCCAACTTGAAATTCCAACGGCTTTCGACGGCGATCAGCGTAACTCTTCTGTCTATCTTGAGCCACATTCAATCTTTCTCGGATCTGACTCTTACAGGTGTCTTCTAGTGATCGTGCTTGCGTTTGAGACCGCCGGCTTGACTCTTACAGGTGTCTTCTAGTGAGCGGACCCTTTCAGACAGCGTGGCGAGCGCTTTGTTGTAGTCGTTGAGGGTCGAGTCAATGGCATAAAGGCGTGAGGTGATAGATGAAGATGGAGCAGTGACCTAGGATCGAAGAACTGAGATCAGGTCTGCTTCAGTCAAGGCGGTTGTATCTGATTCCTGGAGCAGTTGGGCCAATAGCATCGTCTTTAAGGTATCCACCGAATATATAGGTTGAGCAAATGTCGGTGGATGTGGTGGTGCAGTTTCGGCATCAACGATCTTAGCTTTGCCTTTGATGGCTTTGGCGATCTCGTCGGTGACATGCTGTTCCAGTGCCTCGCGGACAGCCTTGAGGGTGCTGTCCAGGGACCCATGCGACACAAAGTCTGGGTGAATAACTCCGGGACAACTTAGGTTACCCGTTGGGGCGTCTACCACATGGGTAGAGCCACCTACGTTCACAGTTGGCGTGGTGTTAGTTGTGGTAGGATTTCCCGCCGATCCTTGTGTTTCACCAAGAGGTGAAGACACTACGGTGGTTCCGGTCGAGTCACGAAGAGTCTCGACTTGGTGTTGCTCAGCTTCGAGTGTCCTAGCCGAAGAATGTTCAATATCGAAAGGCGCTAGACTCGATTGTGCACGAAATGAAGGCGAGACCGGGGGAGGCTAGTCTCTTGTTTCAACACCAGAACCCTCCAAATGAGGGACCAGTGGAAGTTGTGCTAAATCCCCGTGTGAGACTGAAACATCCGTCTTTTGAGAGACGGATGAGTGGCTGAGGGGGTCGTGCAATTGCTCCGCTGGGTCCACGGAGTCTTCTTCAATACCCCGTCCCAATAGATGAGACGGTGTAGTAGATGTGGCTACCCGGATATTGCTCGTTTGGGGTCGTTCAGGAGCCTCGTTATCTTTACGTCTCAATCTTTCCTGGTTCAATTTTGAACGCAGTTCTCTCCGGCTCGCATGTCCTAACACCTCTACTTGTTCTCCCTCAGATGTCCTAATAGGGTCGGTTCTAGTATGTGGAGGTGAGTCAAGTGGGATTCCAACGGTAAAATTAGGGTTGGGTCCGATACCGTGAGGTATTTGTCTCAGGCGTACGTTTCGGTCGGTATCGGAGTCCGTGGAGTCAGATTCCACGTCTTCAACATGTGTACTGGGAGAGGGGGGTTCGGTGATGTATGGCTCGGTTGAGTGATGTAGTCTCGGTCTAGAGGATGGACCGGCTTGGGCTGAGCTGGAACCGGGATGCGATTCCACTGCACCACCTACTCTCGTTCCCCTTCCTCTCACAACTAACGTTCCCCGGGCCCTTCCACCTCTTACTCTCGGACCCTCACGTCTCTCGGGTCTAACTCCCTGGGCAGGTCCCTCCGGCACTGGCTGGACCATGGGATTACCTAACTCTCCCCTATATACAACTACCCCTGGTGCATTGGGATCGACGATGGCCAGTAGGGCTTCAGGGATGGGCATGGCTACCGCATCAGATGGATTGCGGATAACCAAGAACTGTAAATGGTGATGGGGACATACTGGATGGTTCAGGCGGCGAGGGATGGCAGGATTCGCGTCCATGTGTTGACGCACAGCAAGCGAAAGGAAACGCGGATATGGTAGAAATTTCTTCTGTTTGGAACCTCCGATGTGGCGAATAACCGTGACGAGCTCCCTCCAGATGATCATCGCGAAGTCTATATGGCGGCTGTAGCACACAGCATGAACTAGGCGAAGGAAGTCGCCGGTGTGCTGATCAATGCCTTTCCATCTCGATGAAAGGCAGCGGTTTAAGATCGTAAATAGGGTGTAGCATATCGGAGCGAGGTACTTTCGATTGAATGCGGACGGCCGGTTGAGGTCATGGTTGTAACCAAGTACGCAGATTTGGGCGCAAAGTGTGTCATCATTTACGGCAGGATCGTACCGTTCATGATTGTTGGCAGTGGCCTCCGGAAGTGAAAGAAGTTGGCGGAGTGAGTCCGGTGTGAGCGTGAAAGGGTGGTTATCGATCTGAGCGGTGATCGTCTGCGAGTTACGGACTGTGACGACTCGGGTGCTGAGCCAGACCTGTAGAACGTACAGTACTGGGACGTCGGTGGTGCTGGTAAGGGCCTCACGGAGAGGGTGATTCATGAGAATATCCATAAGCACTCGATGGAGTGGTTGGGGCCTGAATAGTGTCGGGTCCAGGTGGTGATTATTGGCCTCCAGTTCAGTGCCATGGTCAGGGTCAACCAAGGCAGCATCGGCTTCGTCGTCAATAATATCCTCCTCTTGAGGTATTTGCTCTTGAGGAGGTGGCTGTGGTTCTCCTTGTTGTTCGGGAAGATGTCGTTGTTGATCCGCCATAGATAATCTGTAAAATAAGGACACAGTTAGAAACTGGGACAGATGAACAAGTGTCGGCGCGTACCTTTGTTGTGAGTGGCTCAATCTGAGACAGATCGAGGACTGGTAGTAACAAAACAGGTACTGAAATTGCCAACAGGGGTGTCCGGACAAACATGGGAATGCCAAGTTTTCCGGATAGAAAGATGTATCCGGACAACACATGTGTCCGGATAACACAGGAAACCGGATGGTATGGGATTTCCCAGATAAAATTGGGACTCCGGACACGGGAGTCCGGGTGTCATAGGTTTCCGGGTAAAAAGAGAGTCCGGATAAACTTGATTAATCCTGGACAGATGTTCCCGGATACACCATTGTTTTTCGGATAATATTAGAGTCCGGACACCAAACTACCCGGTAGTTGAACTTACCGAAAACCCAAAGGTTTCCGGACAACTAGGTCTTCGGGTGTTGGTAGTGTCCAGATGGATCATCATGGTGTTGAAGGTGTCCGGACACGACGAATGTGTCCGGACGAAGACTAAATCGTTCATGTTGGCAAACAGGAGATCCCAATCAAGTGTTAGGGTGCATAAAGGTTGTCCAAGAGCGAATATCAACTTATTGGAGTGTTGATAACCCTTGAATCGCATCCAGTGGAGCTAAACCGACGAAAAACCCTCAAGGGTTTCGGTCACTGTTGGATCGACCCAATCAGAGGTCGGTTTGCGGTGTGATGTGTGCAAAATTAGTCGAAATGTGATCGAGAGAGAGAAACGAGTAACATACCTGAAGATGGGGACTACAAACACCGTGAATCGAGAGAGTGGGGAGAGTCCGAGCGAGAGAGAGAGAGAGAGTGCGAAGGGTTTAGGGTTTGTGACGATTTTCCGGATAAAGGGAATTGGAGAACCCGGGTGCGTATATATATACCCGGGTAGAGTCCGGGTACTGAGCCGACCCGGATATCTACCCGGTCCGGAATCTATCCGGATAATGGGTGTGTCCGGATACGAGAGTTGTCCGGATACTAGAGGTGTCCGTATAACTCTGAAGAGTCATGTTCCGTGGAAATTTGTAGGAATTTGAACTGGAAGAGAACTGTCTATCGCTCCCCCTCAAACTGAGCATGGGATTCCCTTGCTCCCCCTCGGATAGTGCAGTAGAGTGCAGTGGAGGGGTCCGGCACACAAAGAAGTTGGGAAGTCTTTTGTAAGGAAACTTGTGCCGCTCCCCCTCAGAGGATGACTATAACACACACATACGAGTGCCCACACACAAAAAATTCTTTTGACATTTAAGAAAAACTGTGTGTGACGCTCCCCCTTAACCGCTGAGAATCTTACCTGACACCGCATTGTGCTCCCCCTGAACACAAGAACATATGGTGAAAGCACAGAGATAATGAAAAGAAATACAGACGGCTGTATGAAAGAAGAGAAACACACGAAGAAAGAAAGAAAACTACACGAAATCTACCTAATAAATACAGAGACTAAGATCTAATTGTGTAACTAATATAAGTAGAATACATGTGCGAGAAAGTGTATGCCCAGCCATCAGGAGTGATAACACCGGATGATGAGTATACAGTTGCGCGTAGATGTATGGAACTTGTAACGGGCACACAGTCGGATTAAGTCTTCAGATTTAGCATACCTAGCTTGAACACAAGAGTTTTAAAGCGTTTTTTGTCCAAGGATTTGGTAAAAAGGTCTACTAACTGATGTTCCGTATTTACGAAGTAGAGTTCGACTGTACCTCTTTCGACGTGATCCTTAATAAAATGATACCGAACGTCGATGTGCTTCGTCTTGGTGTGTTGGATCGGGTTGCTTGATATGGAAATTGCGCTCTTCGAGTCACAGTAGATCGGGACTTTGACATACGTAAAGCCGTAGTCTTTGAGTTGCGTCCTCATCCAGATTACTTGGAAACAGCAACTTGCGGCGGCTACATACTCCGCCTCAGCAGTTGATGTTGAAACACATTGTTGTTTCTTCGAAGCCCAACTTACCAGGCTATCTCCCAAGAACTGAATGTCCAAATCTCACGTCTCCGCAGTATTCTTCCTTGTAATTCGTGAGAAGCTCCCTTCTTCCGGTCATGTGCTTGGAGCATCCAGAATCTAAGTACCACACATGACCGTTCTGCAAAACAAGATTAGTGACGTTTAGGTACCCAAATTTGTTTGGGTCCTGGGGGGGTAGATTTGGCACTGCCTGGGGAAATCTTCTTTGACTCAGTTTTCCCTTTAGGTGTAGATTTTACACCGTTGGAGGGAACTGGTTTTGGCACTTGTTGCCTCTTGGGTGCAGAATTTACACCTTTTAGAGGAATAGATTTTGGGGCAGATTTCCACCTGGGTGCCGGTTTAACCTCAGTAGGAGCAACCTGTGTAGGAATGGGTTTGGTCTCCCGCTGTGGTTTAACCGCTGATTGGTAACCCTGTTTTTTACAGTGTCTTTGTTGTTTAATACGGGGTTTCCGTTTGGGTGTATGATTATACATGTGATATGACCCAAACCAATCATTATTGTTAATGTCATCAAAGTCATTCCAACCACAACTAGAACAACACAAACAATCGTGCGATAACTTAATCAATTGATTAAGTGATTTAACTTTAACAGGAAAAGAAACATCAAAATGGTTCCAATGATTCCAAGCATAATTGTCTTTGTCTATTTTAGAATTGAAAACAGGTGGGGATGACTTTGACGCATCCTTCTCGACAGATTCCCTCTTTAGCCACTTTGGTGTTTCTTTATTAGCGCGACCATTTTTATCTGAAACAGGAGTCTTAGTGGTCGGTCGTTCGGTCTTTTGTTTCGGTTGTGACTGTTTTTGAGAGTTGGAAACATTTTTAAGAATCTTGATCACAGCCGGAGTCTTGGGTTGAGAACAGTCGCCCTTTAGAAAATTGACCGGACGATTAACCACTGGAGACAAAAAAATCAGGTTGACTTGGAGAAATAGTAGTGTTGGCAGTCAATGGTCCGGTAGATTGCCTTGGTTGTGATTGCCTTTTGGAAACAGGTTTCGAGGTTGGTTTTGACTGGGAAATCTTGATCACAGCTGAGGCCTTTGTTTGATAACAGCTTTCTTTTAGCCGGATGATTGACCACGGGGGATAAAAAATCAGTGTGACTTGGAAGAGGTTTGTCGAAGGGAAACGAATCAAACTCTTCATCACAGGTAGCTTCGGAGTTCATAAACTGTGAAAAATCTATCTTGGGAAGTACTGGACTAGGGTTAGGTGAGGAAGGCGAGGAATACTTTGTGTTTGTGTGCTTAGGGGAACTTGGTGCGGAAGCGTTTGAAAAATCATAGTTTAAATTCCTTTGAGCACATTCGTCTTGAGAGACGTTACTTTCTTGAGAAGAGATATTTCCAATGAAGGCTTTACACGAGGATGTGTCAGATGAGTTAGAAGAAAGTTCAGGTGAAAATTGCTTCGCAGTTTGGAGCAAGTCAAGCTGCACTCGGAGTTGACTATTTACCATATGCTCTTTCATCGTTTCTCTTGTCATTTCAGACAGTTTTGATGAGAGCATATTGATTTCCCACTGAAATTTTTCCTTTTCCTCACTTGACACACCGTCGGTTTTCTCAGATTTGAGTTTCTCAATCTCAGAGATGAGCACTTTCTTTTCGTTTTGAAAGATGGACACTTCTTTCTCAATCGACTCCTCCAACTCGACAATTTTTGCTTCCAAGATGAGAGGAGGAACATAGAGTTTAAACTCATCCGTCTCAGTCTTGGTTGCAGGTGCTACATCCTCATCCTTCTTGGAGGAATCCTTGGGTGTAGCTACCTTGTAGGGGTCGAAGTAGTCATTGGAAAGATACTTTTTGTCCTTTTGATACGAGTAGTTTAAAGGTTAATAACAAAATGGAAGTTGAATTCCTCGTTTGTGTGTGCGTTTATGTTCCTCGGTTTCCTCCTCCTTTTCTGATTCAAGAGGACCAGTCCATTGAATTGCGTACTCTGGATACTTTTTATCTAATCCATAGCAAGCAAAATCATACAGAGTAGGGACTTGATATCTTCCCTTTTTCAGAAAATGTGGGTTGTCATATCCGATTCCCCATTCTTTGTTAAAGTACGTGAACTCTTTGGGTTTGTTCAAAAAAATGGTTTGATCAGTTTGTCCCCTTTTGTGGAGTTTGGTTTCAAGATCTAAAATTTTGGCTACATACTCCTTGTGTTGAATTTGAAGAGAAGAACATTGATAAGTAATGTCTTCTTTCTCATTCAAGCACTGATCAAACTGACGTTGGAGATCAGATAATCTGGCCCTTAAGTCTTTAGGTGCTAATGAAAGGATTTTGCATCTGTCTTTTAAATCAGCATTTTCAGACTTATACTTCTCAGTTAATTTCATTTTAACATTAAGCTTTTCAGTTATTGAAATAATTTCAAGCTTTTGTTCTTCATTTGTGGCCTTGAGGGAGTTTGCCTTTTCTGTGATGGTTTGCAGTTGAAGTATGAAGTTTTGTAAGCAAGAGTCACATACCTGATTTGCTGTTGCCTTGTCTTCATCCGTAGACGATTGATATCCCAAGAAAGCATCAGCACCTTCATAATCTTCCTCATCATCAGATCTGCCTAGCCAGTACTCATTTTCAGCGAACATTACCTCACCAGCCTCCTTCTGTCTGGCCAGTGCAAGCTTAGCTTCATAATAGTGAGAGTTCTTCACTGTAGGTTGACGGCAGTCTTTAGCGAAGTGACCGAGTTTCCTTCAGTTGTAGCATTTCACAGGTTCATCTCGCTTCTTCCGGTCACCTTTCTCTGTCTTCTCCTTCTTCTCAGATCTATCTTGTTCTTCTACCTTCTTCTTTCCTTCATACCGGTCCTTATAGTCGTGACGCTTATTGGAGGAGGTGGAGTAGCTTTGACTATTGGAAGAAGGCTTCTTGTAAAACTTTTGTTGTTGAAAGGATTTAGTCAGAAGGGCAATATCTTTCATTAAGTCTGATGCTTCATCATCATCATCATCATCGTCTTTTTCGTCTTCAGGTTCTGACTCGGAGGAACTTTGCTGTGGACCGCGTCTGGATTGACTGCTTGAAAATTTCCCTTGTTTGGAAGTGATGAGGGCAATTGGATCAGCAGATGGTTTTGGCTCATTCTTCTTCTCTCCCAGAAGCTCATTCACTTCATCTTCGTCTTGGAGAAGTGTCTCATACAGTTCATTGATGTTGATGTTCTCTATCAAGTTGTTGTGCTTGACATGAGAAGCATACACTTTCCATTCAGGTAGCAAGTTGTTGAGGAACTTTAGTGCATTCTCAGTATTGGAACGAACAATTTTATTCTTGTTCAGTTCATTGAGGAGTAGACAAAAATGTTCATAGGTCTGGGTAAGGGATTCACCGTTGCGCTGCTTGAACCCATCGAACTTGGTTATCGCGCTATTTATCTTCAGCTGATTTCCTACAACGCTCCCTCGCATCATTTTGGCTACTTGGTCCCACATGCCTTTAGCCGTGTCTTTGTAACTGTCTATGGCAGTGTAGATAGAATTAGGAAGGGCTTGAATCAGATATCTCTTTGCATGCTTTTCACCTTCAGTCATGCCTCTTTCAAATTCTGTCATCTCAGCAAGAGTCTTCTTCTCACGTCGAGCTATTGCAGTTGCAGTTGCAGCTATGTCCTTCATTGGCTTGGCAATTGGGCCATGATCCAGAGCTCTCTTGATGTACTCATAGTTGTCCTTGGACTCTATGAAGATCATGAACCTATCTCGCCATTGGCTGTACTCGTTCGGATAGAGACACGGTGGCTTGGTGTCAGTGCCAATTGCGAGAGCATCACGAGAAGTAGACATCTTCGGTTGCAACGGAGTGATCGTCAGACGTGTAGATTGATTCAAAGAGTAAACCTAACGCAAGGCACTAAAAGTGAAATCCTAACGCAGGGTCTACGAGTGATTTGACTAACCTGAACTTACTGGATAGGAATCCAAATAAGTTATCTGATCTGAAATTGTTCGGATCAGATTTGATACAAATGGATCAAAAACCAAAAACAGAAGTATCCGGATAAGATGCGGATACCGGATAATACAATTGTCCGGATATCTGTAAGAGTCCGGATATCAGAAAGAATCCGGACAGAGTAAGATTTCCGGATAGCAGATACCACACACTTTCCGGATAACTGAGGTTACCGGATGTGAACTGATTCCGGATGTAAAATTTCCGGGTACAATGGAGTTTCCGGATACCACGAAGTTTCCGGATAAAAAATGGATTTCCGGATAAAATTGATTTCCGGATACTTTGAGTTATCCAGAACAATATTACCCGGATAGGTTTGAGATTATAAAATACTTACCCGGATGGATGACTTACCCGGAAGAAACTGGTTTTCCGGAAAAATTGGAAGAATCCGGATGGAACCACAAACGTCCGGACAAAATGAACTTGTCCGGAAACTGCGGCTGGGATTGTCCGGACACTGCGGCTGTTTACTCAGTTCGATCGATTTCTCAACTAGGGTTACTCAAAATTGTTCCTGAAAGATTAGAAACAATACCAAACACAAAACTAACACTAACCCAATCGATTTCTAAGCAAAAAGAACACGTTTTGATGGTAAAATTCGTTTTTTGTTGAAGAACACTACCAAAAACTTTGATCTTAAATTGCTAAATTGACCAATCAAACGAATGAATTAGGATGTGAAAATTTGCAGAAACACTTATAACGATAATGCTAACACAACCCAATAAGCAAAAACAACCAATTTCGACTGAATCAAATATTCAAGAATTCAAGAATGGTCAGACGGGTAAAAGTCAAACTAACCAGAAATTGATGAATGAAGCTTTGAATCGAATCCGTCTGTCTGCTCTGATACCAATTGTAGAATCCAGATCCGTGCAACAATACAGAAATCGAATATGATATGCAATAAGAGCAATGATTTCAACTGGTCATCCCTTTCATTAATCTTTCAGAGAGAATATTACAATACAGTGTTGAAAGTAAAAGAGATGATTAGCTTGTTTTTCCAAGCTAATCAACATTAAATACAATGGGCCCGTGGTTAACAAGCCCACGGCCCGTTCACTAATAAGCTCTAATTTAATCAAATACAGTTTAACCCTTGAACTTTAAATCAACAATAAAACATGCTCTAACAGCATCCATTTTCTTCTTAATTTCTGCCACTCGATCCTCTATGAGTTTTTTCTTTGGATCCAGAACAGGTATGTTTGACAGGGGGTGGCACCTAAAGCCCAGTCTTCTTCTTCTGGTTTTGGTGTAACATAAGCATTGAAGGAGCTTTTCATGAGTTTCTCTGTTGGTTGATGCTTATGTTTCTTCTTCTTGGGTTCCTCTGTCATTATCCCCTTGCCTTTGTCTTTTGCCTTCGACTGAAGATCTTCTTGTAGAGATGGGGTTGCCTCTATGGGATTTGTCTTTTGGATTTCTGAGGGTGTCTCTGTAGTTTTGGGGGTTGCCTCTGTAGGTTTTGGCACTTGTGTTTCTGATGACTTGATTGGTGATGTGGGTTTTGTTGGTGAGGCTTCTGTGGTTTTGCTCAGATGTTTTCGTTTGTGAGCAATGGTTTTGGTTCTTGTTTTGGGTGTGGGGGATGAAGGTTTTGTTGTTGCAGCTTCGGGTGTTTTTGGTGTTGGAGAGGGGAGTTCTCCTGGTGATTTTGGTTTTGGTGATTGGGATGGTTGATCTTCTTCGGAGGATGTTAGGATTTGGAATTCTTCACGGGTTGGAACATCTGCTCCGAATACAGAGGTTGTTTCCACAGATGTGGGTGTTGTCTCTGTGGTCTGTTGCTGTTGTTGGTTTTTCGTGGTTTCAGGTACTTGGGTTTCTTCATGGGTTGTTTCCACAGAGGTGGTTGTTGCCTCTGTGGACTGTTGTTGTTGTCTTCCTTGGGTTTGAGTTGAGGGTACTTGTTTTAGGGGCTCTGCTGATACCGTTGGAGCTGGTAGACCTCTGTTTCAGCTTCTTCCCTTTGTTTCTCCCCCTCAGGATGATCTGATGAATCGTCAGAATCATCATCAGAGTCATCCTGACCCTTATCTTCAGTACCCTATGCTCTGCATGAAGCTTCTGGCTTCTTTGGTGGAGTTGCCCCTGCGGCTATTAGTTTTGCGCATACGTCATCACATAGACCAAGAAGAGTGTGGAGCTCTGCTTCTGTGTTATAGCGCATTTTGCCGACGCTTTCCCTGAAGTCTTTGACATAATTTGCGTTGGCTGCTGTGAAGGTTTTGATGAGCTCTGTGACTTGGTCGATTACCCCTTGTCCAAGTTCTGTGAGCTGAGCTCTGGTCATGTAGTCGGAAGGTTTCATGGCCAGAGTTGCATTTGTGGTTTGTTCTTGGACCTGCTCAAGGGCTTTCTTCAGATCTTCTGGGGTGATGCCCGTAGAGGTTGGGGTAGATGCTTTCTTCAACGTATTTAGCAGGTCTTTCACAGAGCTTTGGAAGGCTGAGGTTGTGGCCTTCTCGAAATTAGCAGCAGCTGAGGTGGCAGAGGTTGTAGCAGTTGCCTGCATCTTGGCTAAGGCATTTTTCACCTCTGTGGACAGGTTGTCCATTTTGGTGTTCAGGTTTGTGATTGCCCTGGATGTAGTATCTGCAAAAGAATTAAAAGAGCTTTTCAACTCTTTCAATGTATTGTCCACAGAGGTGACAAGGGTTTGGAACTCATCCCTTGATACATGTGGACTTGGTGTAACCTCTGGGGGAACACATTCGTCCCCAGAGTGAGTCCCTGTTCCTTGGACACCTTCTTTCGGCCCTGTATTGATGTTGAGGACGGAAGGATTTCCCTCTAATCCTTGAGCTGAGGCTTTATCAGCTTCAGACTCTATAGAGGTTCTGTTATGGACATTGTCCTGATCCACTCCAGAGGTGGGTACAGGAGTATCCTTAAGTTGACTCAGGGATTTGTCTAGAATCCCTTCGTCTTCGTGCACTCTAGGCCCCTCTGAAGGGCCGGTTGGACTTACGTGTGTGCGTGTGGCAGAGGAAACAAATTCCTCTGCAGGAATTTCTGGTGTGATCTGGGGCAATTGATCACTTACTAAGGGTAAGTCCTTTTGAGAGGACTCCCCTAGAATGGTTTCCCCAGCTAAGATTGGCACAGAGGTAGAAAGAGTTACCTCTGCCCGACCAGTTTGGGTTGGGGTCGAGTCGTGCTGCTCTTGTTCAATATTACCTTCTGCCACTAGACTGGCGGTAATAGACATGTGGGGTGCACTGGGAGTTGGTTGTGGGAGTGTGCCTCTGCTATTCCATTTAAGGTTGATCGACAGAGTTTCCGTATGAAGTTTGCAGTTCTAGAGGATCAGGCTTACAGAGGCTCTGTTGAGCTCAGCAGAAGCTCTATGACCTTAAATTTCCCATAACGGAAGGCTCGAAAATCTTTTTGATCATTTCTTGTTTGGAATGTCTTAAACAGTGTTTATAGGACGTATTTTGAAATTTGTGTCCTAGAAAATTGTTTTCAAAAAGGATTTGTACGAGTTACTCACCTTTGGTTCTCCTTTGTTCGGTAAAAAAATACCTGACTTCTGTAGATATGGTTGATCATATCTCTTCTTTGGCTCCCCCTTGAATGATCAACCTCTGTAGATCAGTTCAAGGTCTCCTTCTGCTCCCCCTTGACCTATGCTTGGATCAAATGAGATAAGTTGTGCACAGAACATAGGTCAAGGTTATCAGAGGTTCTGTGGAGATTGTCATACTCTGAGCAATCCCACAGAAGCTCTGTTGGTTACAGAACTTTTGATGATTAAGAATTTTCATACAGAAGAGTTTAAATATATACATATTTACAAGAAGATCAAATCTTACTTACAGAGGGTTCAACTCATGTTTATCATTCCCAACTTACCCACCAAGAAAAGGAATCTTTTCTCATCTAGTGCCTTGGTGAATAAGTCTGCAAGCTGGTATTCAGTGGACACAAAGTGCATTTCGATTGTGTCATGTTCAACATGATGCTTCAGAAACTGATAATGAATATCGATATGCTTTGTTTTTTAGTGTTGTACTGGATTGGCAGAGATTGCTATGACACTTTTGGAATCACAGAGGATGGGAATCTTGTATATGTTGTACCCATAGTCCTTGAGTTGAGTTTTCATCCACAGAACTTGAGAGCAACAGCTAGCAGCAGCAACATATTCCGCCTCTGCTGTAGATGTAGACACACAGTTCTGCTTCATTGAAGTCCAGCTGACTAGTTTACCTCCCAGGAATTGACAACTCCCAGAGGTGCTCTTTCGATCAAGCTTGCATCCTCCATAATCTGAATTTGTGTATGCCTTAAGACCAAAACCAGAGTTCTTCGGATACCAGAGTCCAATATTTTTGGTCTCTTTAAGGTATCTGAAGATCCTCTTTACAGCAATATAGTGGGATTCCTTTGGGTTAGCTTGATATCTTGCACAGAGGCATGTGGCATACATTATGTCAGTTCTACTTGCGGTTAAGTATAAAAGGGACCCAATCATACCTCTGTAGAGTTTGCACTCTACAGATGTGCCATTTGATTCTGAGAATAATTTATTTCCAGTGGCCATTGGGGTCTTCATTACAGAGGCATCAGAGAGACTGTTTTTTGAAAGTATGTCAGAGACATATTTAGCTTGATTTATAAAAATTCCCTCTGATGATTGTTTTACTTGGAGTCCGAGGAAGAAAGATAATTCTCCCATCATACTCATTTCAAACTCACTCAGCATGAGTTTTTCGAAATCTTTACACTATTGTGCATTTGTAGACCCAAAAATAATGTCATCCACATAAATCTGTACAAGCAGAATCTCATCACCTTTTCTTTTGTAAAACAAAGTAGTATCTATCGTACCTCTGTCGTAGTCGTTATTGAGAATAAAAGTTGAAATTCGTTCGTACCATGCTCTTGGAGCCTGTTTCAGTCCATACAGAGCTTTGTCGAGATAATAGACATATTTTGGGTACTTGGAACTTTCAAACCCTGGTGGCCGTTGGACGTATACTTCTTCTTGGATTTCACCATTCAGAAAGGCAGATTTACATCCATCTGAAAGACTTTGAAACCTCTGTAGGCTGCGAAGGCTAAGAAGATCCTTATTGCTTCGAGCCGTGCGACAGGGGCAAAGGTTTCATCGTAATCAATGCCTTCTTCTTGGCGATATCCATTGGCCACCAATCTTGCTTTGTTTCTAATGACCACCCCATCCTCGTCCTTCTTGTTTCTGAAGACCCATTTTGTCCCTATGGCTTGTTTCCCTCGTGGCAGAGGTACTAGGGTCCATACCTTGTTTCTCTCAAACTGTAGAAGCTCTTCTTGCGTAGCATCTACCCAGTTTGGATAATCTAGGGCTTCAGAGATTTTTTTTGGCTCGATCACACTGATAAATTTTGTAAAGAAACAAAAATTAGCAGTGGCTGATCTTGTTTTGACCTTTTTAGAAGGGTCATCGATTATAAGGCTTGGAGGATGGCTTTTCGTCCACTGTGTTGTTCTTGGAAGATGGTCATTTGAGTCATCAAGATTAACTTCTGTGGTTGCACACTGCGGTTATGGTGCAACCTCTGTTGTTGATGGTACTTCTGTGCTTATGCTTGGTTCTTCAGCTTGTGGGAGGATTGGAATAAGAGTTGGAATTTGTTCCTCTGAGGAAGTAGAGACTGAGGCTTCGTTTTCCTCTGGTATTGATTCCTCTGTAGTCTCTGGAGTAGGTATTTCAGGAGCCTCTGTCGTTGAATCCTTAGTTGTATTATCTTCAGCTTCTGTTCGCTCCCCCTCAGCATGTGCATCTGTATGATTCACATAAGAGGATGAAGTATTTAATGGACAAGTTAGAGATATACCTGACTCAGTCTGGTTTGCAGAAGATGTTTCTCCAGAGGCTCTGACGGCTCCAGCAGAGGGATCAATATCATCATGGAACATCTCTCCAAATAGAAGATTTAAGTCTTCTTCTCTTGTCTTTGAGATGCCAGAGGATTCCTTCTTTAGACCGAGTTCTGAACTGATTTGTTCAGAAGTCTTCTGAAAGGAATCGTCAAAAGATACATTGATGCTTTCTACGATGGATCGAGACTTCAGAAGGAACACTATGTAAGCTTTTGAAGTGGCAGAGTATCCTATGAACTTTCCTTCATCTGCTTTCACCTCAAACTTTCCTCTTGCTTCTCTATCGTTTAAGACGAAGCACTTGCATCCAAATACATGAAAGAATTTGATGTTTGGTCGCCTTTTGTTGATCAAATGATACGGTGTCTTGATGTGCCTCTTTACAATGGTTGATCGATTTTGGGTGTAGCATGCGGTTGATACTGCTTCTGCCCAAAAAGACATTGGTAATCCAGATGCTGTCAGCATAGTTCTTGCAGCCTCCACAAGCGTGCGGTTCTTTAGTTCAACCACGCCATTCTGTTGTGGGTTGCATGCAGCAGCAAGTTCTGTGATATGCCTTCTTCTGTAAGATAGGTTTCAATGACAGAGTTTTTGAACTCTGTGCCATTATCGCTTCTTAATTTCTGAATCCTACACTCATACAGAACTTGGATTCTTTTCATTAAATTTACCAGAATGTTTGGAACATCTGATTTCTTTCTGACAAATTCAACCCATGTAAATCTTGAGTATTCATCGATCAAAACAAGTATATATTTCTTGCCACCTATGCTCTGTGTAGTGATTGGACCGCAGAGGTCAACATGAAGCATGTACAGAGGCCTAGGGCAAGACACGTCAGTCTTGCCTTTATGGGAAGCTCTTTTGAGTTTTCCCATTTCGCAAGCAGAGCACAAATGATCTTTATTAAACTTAACATTTGGCAGACCTTTGACTAGATCATGTTTAACAAGCTTATCTAGAGTATGAAAGTTTAGGTGGTAGAACCTGTTGTGCCATAACCAGGCTTCTTCGCTTTTACAGGCTACAAGGAAGAGCTTGTCTTCCTTGTTCTTGGCACAGAAGTTCATGAGGTAGAGATCTCCTCTTCGTTCGTCTCGCAGAAGTTCGACTCCTGTGTCCTCACCTTGTAGAGAACAGAAGGTTCTTTTGAACATTACGTCGAAACCCGTATCGCAGAGTTGGCTAACACTGAGAAGATTGTGCTTAGTGCCATCCACATATGCAACTTTGCATACGGTTATGTTTTCTTTCTTAATGACTCCGTAGACTATTATATACCCCTTCTTGTTGTCGCCAAAGGTCACAGATCCTCCATCGAGTTTATCTTTGTAGGAGGATAGTAGACCTCTGTCGCCAGTCATGTGCCTCGAGCATCCGGAGTCAAGATACCAGATTGGCACATACTTCTTCTGCAAGACAATCAGAGAGTTTTAGGTACCCATATCCAAATTGGTCCAGCTTTGTTAGGGGTCTTCAAGTTTGCCTTACCATTCTTGGGTTTGGTTTTAGCTTCTTTTGAAGAACCATTTTGTTTCTTCTTACCCTTGAATTTAGTGTTCTTTTTTGGTGTAGAGAGGAAACAGTGTGGACTTGATAAGTGTTGATTTAATCGATACATGAGATCAAAACAATGACAATAATGAATGTGCGAAGAGATTTGCTTGAACTTTTTATTGAAAACATTAAATGGGGGCACATAGGCATTACATTCTATCCTAACATTTGACTTCCTATTACAAGAAGACCTATGTAGGCTAGATTGTTGTTTGCAAAATCCTTTGTTGAGAGCAGCCTTCTGTGAGCCCCTTCTGTGGTGAACTTTTGCTGGTTTCACTCTCACAGAAGAAAAAGTTTTGTTATTTTCAACCCACTTACCCTTCTGTTGCCATGTAAGTTTTTCTTTAATAGGTTTTAAGGGTTTTGAAATCTTTGAACTTGTTGAATTTTGGGAGGACGTTTTCCTTTGTTGTTTGATTTTCTCAAGCTCAAGGGAGGTTTTGGCTTGTATACACATGTCCAAAAAATCTGGACAGATAGGAACTCTTGTGATTTTCTCCTTGGTAGGAATAGTTCTATTAAGAACTCCATAGGGTAGTTTAAAATCCTCTGTGTCACAAGGTCCTATCTCTGACTTAGAGTCCGTCTCAGATTCGTCAGAGGATGAATCATCCTCACATACAGAGGTTGAGTCACTTAGTTCTCTTTCGACAGAGGCTGGATTTTCAGAGCATGTGTCATACTTGCTTTCATTATTTTCCATGTCAACAAAAGTATCCATTAAGGTTTCATCAGAGAGATTTTGACTATTATTGAAAGTATTGGGGCATTCATAAAAGTTGTTTTCACCGATTTCCAATAATTCCTTTTCAGAAATATGAGTCAGTTTTTCTTCTGTTGAAGCACGCAAGAACTCAGGTGCCTCTGCCGATAGTTTCTTCTCAGAATCTATAGTGCAGACAAAGGCAACCTGTGATTGAGTCTCGGGTTTACCAAACTTAAAGATTCCTATCTGATCTTGTGTTTTCAGATATTTCTTAGGTTTGGACGCTCTTTTTATAGAGGCCGATGATGGTAGATCTGTGTTTTCAAACCATACATTCACCATCTTCAGAGGTTTCCTTCTGTGAGGTTCACCAGAGACTTTTCGCCTTTTGCTTACAGAGAGTAAATTTGGAAAACCGGGTTTTCTTGTACTTCCAATATGAAATAGAGAGGACAGAGACTTGTTTCTTTTGTTTCCAGTGTATGGATCTATATCACAGAATCCAATTCCCCATCTCCCTATTTGTGTATTAATTTTCTCGTACACCTTCTGTGCATCTTGATATATCTTTATTAACAAATCTCTTCGGAGTAAATCTTGACAGAGGACTTCTCTTTCCTTTTTAAAATAATGTTTAAGAGCTAGAATGTTCATTTTGTCGGTCTCAACGTCCATAAGTTCTTTAGATTTTGTTTTTAATGCAGAGTTAAGTTCAGAAATCTTTTCTTTCAAAGGATTTAGGTGTTTGTTCCAGTTTGTTTCAATTTCTTCCTTTTCTTGAAATATTTTAGCCTTTTCTTGAGTGAGAAGTCTAGCTTCTCTCTCAAAGAAGGTAAGCTTCTTTTGAACACTTTCGCAGGTCTTTTTAAGTTCTGTGTATTCAATGTTTAGTTTAAGCAAATCAGCTTCTGATTGACTAGAGTTAGAGTCAGAAGTGGATACCTCACTATCGGAGTCGGATGAGCTGACCTCTGCCATACCACGAAGAAGGCGTTTTTGTCGCCTTCATCAGATGATTTGTCTGACAACCAGTTCTCCTGATTCACCATTAGCGACTTCTGAGCATAAAACTCCACTTTCTTTTTGTAGTAAGCAGAGTCCCTCTGGGGGCGGTTTGGTTTGCTCCTGCAGTCAGCGGCATAATGGCCTGGATTGCCACAGTTAAAACATCCTTGGTTCTGGGAACCGTTGCCAACTCTGTCGTCCGACCTCTGTCGGTCACCACCTCTGTCATTCCTGTCATTCGACCTCTGTTGGTCGACACCTCTGTCGTTCTTGTCATTTGACCCTTCTCTTCCACGATCATCTCTTCCGTAGCGTTCATTACCAGACTTCTTGTGGTATCCTCTGCTGAATTTCCTAGTCAAAAGAGCTAACGGTTTAGCTATCGAGGCCATAGTTGCCTCTTCTTCTTCCATCACCTCATCCTCTTCACTATCAACGATCAAGATCTTCTTCTTCTTCTTTTCTTCCACGGTTTTCTCCTTTTTTGGTTTCTCTTTATCTTCTGTAGCCTTACCAACCAGCGCAAGAGGTGCACTGATTTGAATTTTTGCTTGTGCAATTTGAGGCTCTTGAGCTGCCAACGTTCCATAGAGATCTGACAGAGTCCAAGAGTCTAAGTCTTGATTTGTTTGCAGAGATATAGACAACTGGAGCCATTCATCATTGAGATTCTTTAGGAACATGACATTGTTTTCCTCAGAAGTTCTGTTTATTCCGAACTTCTTGCACTTGTTGATTAAAGAGTTGAACCGATCATATGTTGTCTTCAGAGGTTCTGTCGGCAGAGCTTTGAATGGGTAGTACTCGTTGATGCATTGGGCTCTGCGGTTCTTCTGAGTTTTGGCCCCAGCCTCCAGTTGTTTTTCCAGTTCCTTCCACAGATCGTATGCAGATTCACACGCATCTAAGGATTGGAAAAGGTCATTGGGTATGGCCATTATCAGAAGTCTCTTAGTCTTCTGAGCAACTTCATATTTTGCCCAATCAGGATCTGAACACTTGTCCTTGGTCTTTGGTTTCGTGTGCTCAGGGGTTTCAGGAGTGTCGTCTACGGCAGGTACACGGGGTACTGTGATCATTGGTACGAAAGGAGGATTGTTGATATAGTACATGAGTTCTTTGTCAGTACCCTCGAAGAAGTGAATCATTCGTATCTTCCATTGAGGGTACTCATCTCTGAGTAGTGTGGGTGGCTTGGTTAAAGAACCAGTGGTGAAGAAGTTGTTTGTGTTTGTCATTTTGAAAGGGTTTGAGAAATCAAGAAAAATAGGGTATGAACAGTAAACCTTCAGAGAATGAAGTGGATGTTTATAATGATTTTTATAAGCTTTAAAACCTTTGAACAATGCACTAAAATGGAGATTTAACTGAAGAAACATATTCTGTATGTTTACCAAAGTCGAAACAGGTCGAGAATGGCAGAAAAACAGATGTTGTTTTGAAAGATATGAAAAATATGTTAAAAGTCCAAGTTTCTACCAAAAATCATTGTAAGTGAGGATCTCTTGATATAGAAAATCAAGAACCGCTCTTATACCAATTGTTGGTTCCTGTTTTGCTTAACAATGATGATTCTATCTAATTAGTTCAAACAATATATAATGCGGAAGCGTTTTAACGAACTAACAGATATAATGAGGTAGAATAACACACAATATCAAATATAAGAAGTGTAAATAACACAGATAAATAGCTCAATGATTCACTGTATTTGATATAATAAGAACACCAAGAACACCGAAAGGTTTGATAAGAATCTGCTCTAAAGGTGTGTGTGTCGTGCAAAGCTTAATAGAAGAACTCAACATGAGTCTTCTATTTATACTACTTCTAAAGGGGACAAGATCTGGACAACAAGGACTGAAGGTACTAAAAACACTATTCAGGTACTGTTGATAGTACAACGTTAATTTAATGCGCCGTCTTCTACTAAGGCTATGACCCATCAGAGTTTGACACGTGGAGTTGTCAGGTCATGCCTTGTACGAATGATCTTAAGTATCTTCGTACAGCAGAAATTGTGAGAAGCACGATTGTCTTTGTATAGATCTTTGGTCGTTTATACCACAGAGGCTCTGTCAAGTATGACAGAGGCTCTGTGGCCTTGTCCGCATTGAAGAGTCTTTATCCGATTCTTCACTTCGGTCTTCTCGGTTTCTCGGCAGAGCCTCTGTCGAAGACTTCTATGCTTCTGTCTTCTCGGTGACTCGGCAGAGCCTCAGTCGAAGACTTCTATACTTAGCCTATTTTTCAATACTTCTATAATCATAAAGATTGGAGCTAACGGTCTTCGCGTGGCTCCCCCTTAGAAGAAGAGGGACTTTCAGCGGTTCCCTCAGGATGATCAACTTCTTGAGGGTCAATTTCAGGATTCTCTTCCTCCCGCTCAACATTCAGGGGGAAGTCTTCAGCATTCTTCTTCTCCTCTTCACCTGAATGGGGGGAGGTAATAGCAGCATCCGTAGCAACAGCAGTTTCCTTAGGGACCCTGTCTTCTTGGCCAGGGTGCCCTGAAGTGGAGGTCGTTAACATCTCAACAGTCTCCAACCTGGTTTCCAGGTCAGGAATGCGAGATGTAGCCAAAATAATGAAATCCGCTGTCATCCCCAAAAGATTTCTATCAGATTGACAGAAAAAGGAGACAGGGACCGTTGGAGCTTCCATTCTTTCCAGGATCTTGGTAAGCAGCGTATTGGATTCACTGACCTTTGAAGAAAGGCTTCTCACCTCACCTTGGAGGTTTGAGACGGTTGTTTTCAGGGACCCAACTTCACCGCTGAGATTGGTGAATTGGGTGGAGAGATTCTTGTAGTCGCTGAAAAATGTTGTGACCTCTAATTTGACGACCTGGAGTGCTGATGTATTATTGTTGAGAGCGAGCTCCAGGTTCTTCACTCCCCTATTTCAGAGATGAAAGATCAGTAGCAGTGGCTTTGTCTTCCAGGGAGGTGGAAATATTCTTCAGCGTCACCTCAGCGTCATTAATCACTGAGGTGTTTGATCTATGGTTGGTGGAGAGAGGTTCCACTTTATCAGCGATGCCCTTGAGGTACGTGCTGATCGCGCCCAAGTTAGGACCTGAAACAGAAAGTAACTTGTGAGCAAAGGAACGCTCAAAAGTTGGGGTTTCAGAAATGGATGAGGAATGTGTTTGGATACCTGTAGGATTTGGGTTTGAGAAGACACTGAAATCGCGAGTTCCTCCAAAGTGTTCCAAGTCTTCCTCGAACGAACGAACAGGGATAGTTGTAGAAGATCCTGTAGGTCCTGTAGCATTGTGCTGCATCAAATTCCTGACCATGGCAGCGCTCGTGTCCGTCACTGAGAAGGATGGAACCGTAGGGGGTTGGAGATGACCAAAGGAGCAGAAGAAGAAGGGGCTGAGAAAGATGGTGTTGTAGCAGTTTCAACGTTGGAGTCGTTGAGAAAGATTTCTTCAGCGTTTAGAGGCGTTGAAGATATAGAGGTAGCTTCCGGTGAAGCTTCAGAGTCTTGAGGCTCTGAAGTGGTCATGGGGATGGCTATTGCAGATGTGGAGGAGAGTTCCACGAAGTTATCAAGTGTTGCCTGTGAAGAGGCAAGCACTGATTCTTGAGCATGTGAAGGCTAAGGTTTCTCCATGAGGGTCTTCTTGGACTTATGGATGCCAAGGGGGATAGTAGATTGTTTCCTCTTTTTAGAAGAGGTGGTGGTTGCAGCCTGGGTTGCAGCGGTGGGTTGCGCCGGTGATGAGGTAGCTGCATAAGGAGAAGAACGTAGGAGAGAGAGAAGTGTAGAAAGACTTACCTCGCCCTGGATTGGTTTGAAATCGAGCACCTTAGGGCCAACCTGAGAGAGTTTGTAATCTCCCTTCGTTGGGTAGTTGCTCCCTAGCAGCATTCGGAGAATAGCGACGATAAAGCGGGGGTAGGGAACGGTTGAAGATCTCTCAGGCTTCTCGACCTGGTCCATCAGGTCTTCAAAGATGATTTGGGCATAGTCCACGTTCAGCCCTTTCAGCAGTGAGTAGGCCATGGCTACCTGAGTCTTGGAAGCTTGATCAGTATAGCCTGTTTTGGCCGTCATGCAACTGATGACGTGGGCGAAGATGAAGTTGATTTCAGCAAGCATTTTATTCTTGAGGACTTTAGTGAGTTTCTTGTCTGCCTCCATGGTCCGGGTCTTGTCCCATGAGTAGTTCATGAGATCAAGGAAAGCGATCTCACCTTCTGTGGTGTTTGGGTCAATGTGAGGGACGAAGGGGTTTGCCTTGGTACTTCTAGGAAGGTTTAGTTCCTGACGGATGGCTGAAGGGGAAATGGCTCCTTTTCCTAGTTCGGTTTGAAACCCAATCACTGAGTATTCCTTTCCATTTCTTTTAGAGATTGCAGTGGTACGATGGGCAGTGTACCAGAATTATTGCAAGAGGTTACGGTGTGCAGGGGGTTGATGGTCATAGCAGTGGCTAAGGGGCATGTCTTGATGAAGTTGACAGCGTCAGTGAGATGTGGGGCTGGCTTTTTCTTTAGGAATTCCAGTAAAGCATAGGGGTTGTTCGAGGCAAGGACGATCTGGTTCAGCTCACATTTCAGGTTTTCAACCCTTGTCATGACTGGAGGTGAAGCAGTATTGGTAGTAGTGGTAGCAGCAATGTCTGAGGATGCCATTTCTGAATACAGATAAAAAATAGAAAAACAATAATGAAGGAACTTCTTAAAATGGAGATGTTTTATCCAAAATAAGGGTTTTGAAGGTTTTAGGGTTTTACAATTTCTTTTTAAGGAAAGAAAAAGTAAAATGTGGGTTTTCTAGTTTTAGAAGAGAGTAAAACTAGTGAAAAACAATGTTTTCCAGTTTCCTTTTAAGGAAAGGGATTCTGGAAAAACGTATGAATGTTTAAGTTTAAGATTTTTGTTTTAAACTTAATAAGAAAAACTATTTTTCAACTTTTATTTATAAGATCATGAAGAAGATGATCTTATGTGTGAAAAACGTTTGTTTTGATCCAATGTAACAAGAAATAAGATCAAAAACAAGTTATTAGAAGATTTAAGAGTAGAAAAAGATATGAAGATTTGAACCTGTTTGAGTGATGGTTGAAGATTCGAGTAGCAGGTTTTATCACAAATCCAAGGACAAAAATGCAAAGGAAAATTCTTTCTGCTTTTTGAGAGCGTAAAAGGTAAAAATATAAACATGAAGTGTTTATATAGTAAGAGTAGAGAGAGAAAGTTATGAGCAGGAAAAAGGTACTCATCATGACACGCGACACGTCCCACGAAGCTTATTGGACAAGAACTTGAAACGGGCGAACGTGTCAGACAAAAGGTTGTGCCAGGGTTTATCCGTTTGATGACGTCACATAGAAAACTGTCTTTTCATTTTCAAAAACATTTCCTTGAAGGTTTTGAAAAACATCAGAGATGATTTTAAAAAGGAAGAGTTACTGATAAAAAAATATCAGTGAGCTTTGTTATTTCAAAGGAATCACTGAAGGAAAAGATTCAGCGATCGATTTAGTTTTGAAACACAGCATACTAAAGTAAGCTTCAGCGAATAGGAATAGAAAAACATACCTTAGAATCAGCAAATCAATTTTGTTCGGATATTAGATGATAAATAAGGATATAGAATTTCCTTTATCACTGACATAATGCATAACCACTGAAGATTTACTCTTCAAGGTTTAGCATGCCATGTTCGCTGATGAGAAAGTTGCATCTTGTCTCATCAAGAGGTTTGGTGAAATGATCAGCTAACTGAAATTCAGTAGGGATAAAGTGAAGTTTTATATCACCATTCATCACATGATCTCTGATAAAGTGATACCTGATCTCGATGTGTTTGGTCTTTGAGTGTAGCACTGGATTATTGGCTATAGCGATGACACTAGTGCTATCGCAATAGATTGGAATATTGGAGAGCTGAAGGTCGTAGTCTAATAGTTGATTTCTCATCCATAAGACCTGATAATAACAGCTTCCAGCAGCAACAAACACTGCTTCAGCGGTTGAAGTGGACACTGAGCTTTGCTTCTTACTTGTCCATCTTACCAGCTTTCCACCCAGGAGTTGACAGCCTCATGTGGTGCTTTTTCTATCCAGCTTGCAACCTGCAAAGTCACTATCTGAATAGGCAGTTAGATCGAACCCTGAGTCTTTGGGATACCAAAGACCTAGGTTGGGGGTACCCTTCAGATATCTGAAAATTCGCTTTACAGCGATCAGATGAGATTCTTTGGGTTCAGATTGATATCGTGCACATAAACATGTAGCATACATAATATCAGGACGGCTAGCTGTTAGATAAAGAAGAGAGTCGATCATCCCTCTGTAGGCAGTGACATTAACAGGCTTCCCTGAAGGATATTTGTTAAGTGTCAGTGGAGGTGCCATAGGGGTTTTCATAGCTGAGCTTTGAATTACATCAAAATTTTTCAGCATATCTTTGACATACTTACCTTGGTGGATAAACGTACCCTTATCATTTTGCTTGATTTGGAGTCCAAGGAAATATGTCAGCTCACCCATCATACTCATTTTATATTCAAATTTCATTCTTTTAGCAAAACGAGTACATAGAGAAGGGTTAGTAGAACCAAATATAATATCATCGACATATATTTGAACAAGAATGATATGACCTTTTACTTTCCTGAAAAATAGAGTGTTGTCGATTTTACCACGCTCAAATTTTTCAATAAGGAGAAAGGAGGATAGAGTGTCATACCATGCACGCGGTGCTTGTTTCAGACAATAGAGTGCCTTATCCAGCTTATAGACATAACCTGGATGCTTAGGATTAGAGAATCCTGGAGGTTGTTCGACATAGACTTCTTCATTCAGTCTTCCATTTAGGAACGCTGACTTGACATCCATCTGATAAACTTTGAAGTCTCTGTAAACAGCGTATGCTATAAATAGATGAATAGCTTCGAGTCTTGCCACAGGGGCAAACGTTTCATCATAGTCTATACCTTCCTCATGTCTGTATCCCTGATCAACTAGACAAGCCTTGTTGAGGGTTACATTTCCATGTTCATCTAACTTGTTTCGATAGACCCACTTAGTGCATATCACTGACTTGTTAGATGGTCTAAGAACGAGATTCCAAACTTTGTTTCTTTCGAATTCAGTCAGCTCTTCTTGCATAGCGCTGACCCAGTTCGGATCTCTGAGGGCATCATCAACCTTCTTTGGTTTAATTAGTGAAATAAAATTAACATATAAACAAATGTTACCTGCACTGCGTCGAGTCTGAACACCTGCGTTTGGATCACAAATAATTTGATCAATGGGTGATTTATAGTCCATCATTGAGCAGGAGCATGAGTCGCTGACTCAGAGTGAACTACTAGATATGCTGAAGAAGAGGCTTAAGTGATCTTAGGTAATTCAGGCAAGACAGGTAGAGGTTCAGATGAAAATTCATTCACTGGTTGTTGAGAAGTAGATGGAATATCAGATGTTGATGGTTCAGAAGCAGGCATAGTGTTGATGGGAACAGCTGAAACCCAAGAGGAGGAATCAACTTGGCATGCCTGCATGCTGGGAATGATGATAGGATCATCATCAACGACTGGATTGTTGACCTGAGGGTTAGGGCTAAGATTAGCTTTTGAATCCCCAAAGTGAAAAAATGTGACAACCGTCAAAATTGCGTTCAGGTTAGAACTGCACTAAACATATCAGATACAGTTATTTTATGTCACACTGTCTAGTCTTAGCAGTAAACCCGAGACAGTAGGGAAAAATTAGAATTTTGCGTCTAAAATCCCTCATTTTAGGAAATTATCCATACATCTCATAAAATGCCAACTAAAAACATGTTATACACTTACATATATATATTTATATATATATATACCTTACAAGATAAATACTAGCAAATTCAACTAGTATTATTATTAATAACAATTAACTAAAAATGTCTAATAATTCAAATAATTAAAAGAAATTAAAATAAATCAAAAATTAATTAATTATACAACTTTAAACACAATCATTTTAACCAAAACCACACACCACACTCACCACCCCCCCCCCCCCCCCCTCACCTCTTTCTCACTCCATAAATACCCCCTCTCCCTCTCCATTTTCACTCTTCACTCTCCTCACAAACTCTTCTCTCAAACCTCCATATTCTCTCAAGTTATCTCTCCTCCAAGGCTTCCAAGATCAGCCACATATCTTCAAGAACTCAAGGTAAAAACATCTTAGTAACATCATTTAATCATCCTCCTACAACCTTCTCTTCTCTTTCAAAGTTTATCTTCTAAAAACTCTAAGTTTTCATCTTCTTCTTGCAAAAATCCAACTCTTGGCAACCTAATGTTTGTAGATCCATCACCATGATATCTTGCATGTCATTAAAAGTGTGATGAATCCAGGATCAAACCCATATTAGTGACCTAAGAATGTTTGGTTTGCATGTGTTCACAAAAGCTCAAAAACAACAAGTTTTGGAAATGTTTTATCAAGATAAGTGTTCCTGGTTCCTTGCATGTTGCTTGGGATGATTAAAAAGCAAAGATGTCATCTGAAAATATGTGATTTGATTGAGTAAAAATCGTGCCTTGACAAAAAGAACAAAATCTTTTGGAGAACCAATGAGAAAATAGCTTTTATATAAAAGACCTTTTTCATCAGCTTGCTGTCAGAAATTTCCACTGATTTTGCATGCCCATATCTCTCTCAAAAATGATCCAAATACAGTGATTCTTTTTCTGGAATTTACTTTTATGAGTTGGGGATCAAACCCCACTGGAATCACCGAAACATATTAAGTTTTGAACCCTCAAACAGTTTTTACAAAAACAGTGTGCAACAGCTACGTGTTTCTGTCACTGTTTTTGTCAAGTGTTAATTTATGTACTTATTTTGATCCAAAAATCATGGGATTTATGGAAAAAGTTTCCTAACACATGGAAGTACTTAGCCATAAAATACCAGAACCAAATGATCTCTGGAAATTATCCAAACAGTAACCACAAGTGACCTCTAATTCTGACTGCTAACAACTATATTGTATAATAGCTATATGCTATCTCTTGATCCTTTTCCTCACCTTTGGTGACGAAATTGTGGTATATATTATTTATGTATTGCTTATACATACTTACTTATCCTAACCTTTACTTATTTACGCATTTTACTTATACTCTAACAATCTAACACCTAACTATTAACCCTTCTCATCATTTTATGATGAGATTGGGGTATTATTATTATATATGTAACATATATAACCTAACTCCTAACTTTATATACTATACATATGACTCCAAATTATTGACCCCTTTTTGTCATTTGTCACGACAACATTTCGGTAATCACGAACCATCATATGTAACATTTCATCTTGAAGTTGAACTATTGATATCAAAGAACCTATAACAACACACAAAATATCAACAAAGGCATTTTATGATGAACTGGATATTTTATCGACCAAAGTCTAGAACTTAGAATCTTACTAGTGTCCTTACGTTCGTATGATCGGAGTAGGATCGCCTCACGGAACACATTACGCACTTTTGGGAAACATCTACGCTATTCACCGTGAGTCTTCATAGCCCCTTTTTACTGTTTTACATATTTTTGGGGTGAAAAGCATGTTACAAACTTTATTCGATATCAACTGTTTTATTACCGAAATACTACGCATGTTTAAACGCTCTCTATGGTACGTATGCACATGTGAAAGCTTCAAAGTTTGCGCTATCATACAAAAGGCCCCAACTTTTCTTTACATTACCTATTAACTCACGTGTGTGAGCCATGATAATTATGAATAACGTTATTTGGTTGACCACCCACTTACGGTAAAGTAAGTGCATAATTGTTACAACGCCATGTTAGTGATAGAACATGATGACTCGGGGCAAACAACTACAAGGTCGGGAGGTTTGGGTAATGGCTTAGCTTGCTACCTCTGAGGCATTACACTATATACCATGAGCATACAATTCGAAACGACAAACTTTACAACCGAGGGTTGTACTACTTTCTTTGAAAGAACGAAACTTTGCAACTTACATTACACTTTTTGTGTATGCAAAAACCTATGAACTCACCAACTATTTTTAGTTGACACTCTCCTTTACATGCTTTTCAGGAAACAACAAGTAAGGATGCATTCTAGAAGGCATCACATTAGCGACTCCCAACTGATTTCATCATGTCAAGTTTACTTTTGTTATTTTGGACAAGTTGTATTTCTAAAAACACGTTGTAATTGTACTATTTTGATATGATGATTGTGTGTTGTCTTCTACCTTACGCTTTTGAAACATTTAGCTGTGACATCCCGTGTTTCCGCTTTAGCGGGGTGTGACAGAAGTGGTATCAGAGCTAAAGGTTATAGAGAACATCGGTCTTTCATCGGAAAAACCCAACTATAACCAATTGTCCAAAAACTGACATGAAAACATTTAAACTTACTACTAGTATAACTAAGTCTAGAATGGCATTAATAGACTTTAATTAAACATAGCTTGATCACCTATGTTCGATTAAGGAAGGTTAATGCGAGACTAGAAATGGTTATAGTAGAAGTACGTCGATTTTCACTTGCACTCTTTAGGAGCATGCTTAGTGTATAGACATTGCATAGGGTAGACATGCTACTTATGCGATTAGTTGCTAAGTACACTTTTGCTTCAGTTTCACTATGTCGTCATCGTCAGTACCGCCTTACACTCCCGCTTCGTACTCGGCCGATGCACCGGAATACTCCACCGGACGATCCCAAGAAAACCCGCCTAGCAACCAAGAAGAGGAGAATTACAACAACACGGACTCGGAAACTGAGGTGTCTAGCGAGCGAGACCCTTACGAAGGACCTACAGTATCACCAAACATGGTGTTACCCCGACCCACTCCGGTGATTGCTCAACCACATCCCGGAGGACCTCGCACTCGGCAAACGGCTAGGAAGAGTGTGCCAATCCCGAGAAGAGTCACACTAACAACTCCACGCCCGGTAGCACCGGAACCAACGAGAGTGGTCCCCCGACGTGCCAATTGGGCGCATGACCGAACTAGCGATGGCAAGGGATCAACACATTAGAGCCATGACAACCGAATTACACGGATGTCAATTTAGGGTAGCTCATCAAGCCCAAGTCCTTCATGTCTTGTAAACCCAAAGAGTTCTACGGAAAGGAAGGTGTCGTAGGATTGCTTTCATGGATTGATAGCATGGAGTCGGTGCTCCATATTAGCAAATGTTCGGAGGACCGCAAGGTGGAATATGCTACATGCCAACTCCAAGGTAGGGCACTAACTTGGTGGAACATCCAGGTTCAAACCCGTGGAAGGGAAGATGCCTACAAGCTCACATGGGAGGAGTTCAAAGAGTTGCTCATTGAGGAGTAATGCCCAAAGAGTGAAATTCAAAAGCTAGAAGTTGAATTCTGGAACCATACTATGATCGGAGCTGACATAGATCGATACACAGCTCGTTTCCACGAACTTGCGAAACTGGTACCTCACATGGTCACTCCCGAGAGTAAGAGAATTGACCTATACTTATGGGGACTAGCACCGGGAATCCGAGGAATGGTTACCTCAGCAAAGCTGACCACAATCCAAGAGGTTGTAGCCATGTCAACTACTTTAACGAACGATGCTGTGAGAGCAGGAACTCTGTTATCTGGTAGTGCTAGCCATAAGAGGAAGCCAGAGTATCAGTCTGGAAAGAAACCCTTTGGTAGTGCAAGTAAGGATAGGAGCGTTGCAAGAAACTTCGGAGTAAGCACACAGGACCCAGGGCAATACAAGGGTTCACTCCCTAAGTGCAACAAGTGCAACTATCATCACGAGGGAGCCTGCGTCATTTGTGACAATTGTAAGCGGCCAGGTCACTTCACCAGGTTCTGTAAAAGTGAAAAAGGACCCCATGAAGGAAGAAGGGCATGTTTTGAATGCGGAAGTCCGGATCACTACCGAAATACCTGCCCAAAGTTTGGAAGGAAACCGAACAATGACAATAGTGGGAACCGGGCGAGACAAGCCAATCAGGGAAATCAAGGAGGTCAGGCTCGAGGACGGGCATTTGTCATTGGAGCTGACGAAGCACGTCACGACCCTAATGTGGTGACAGGTACGTTTCTCCTAAACGACCACTATGCATCCGTATTATTTGACACTGGAGCGGATAGAAGTTTTATTTCATTGGAGTTTAGACCACTAATTAACTTGGAATCTAGGAGAATGTCGGATGCTTACGTTATTGAGGTTGCTAATGGTCACAAATTTGAGGCTAAGGATGTAATCTTAGATTGTACTTTGAATCTAGCTGATAAATTATTTAGCGTTGATCTTATTCCTATCGAATTGGGGAGTTTTGACATAGTTATAGGCATGGATTGGTTATCTAAGAATCGAGCAGAGATTTGCTGTTTTGATAAGTCGGTTAGAATACCTTTGCAAGACGGAGAAACCCTAGTGATACAAGGACACAAAGTTGGAAGAAGCTTAGAGATGGTGTCAAGTATTAAAGTTCGTAAGTATTTGAGGAAGAAATGTGTTGCATTTTGGCACTCATAGATGAGAAGAAGTCCAAAGAAAGGCGAATTCAAGACATTCCAGTGGTAAAGGATCACCTGGAAGTGTTTCCCAATGATTTGCCTGGACTGCCCCCGTTTAGACAAGTTGAATTCCAAATTGACCTTATACCCGGAGCAGCACCTGTAGCTAAGGCACCCTATCGTTTAGCACCTGCCGAAATGCAAGAGTTGTCAAGCCAACTTCAGGAAGTGTTGGACTAGGACTTCATTAGGCCAATTTCTTCAACTTGGGGAGCTCCAGTTCTGTTCGTGAAGAAAAAGGATGGATCGTTTCGAATGTGCATCGACTATAGGGAATTGAACAAGTTGACGATCAAGAACCGATATCCTCTACCTCGAATAGACGATTTATTCGACCAGTTGCAAGGTGCAACGTATTTCTCTAAGATTGATCTTCGATCAGGTTATCATCAATTAAGAGTTCGAGAGGAGGACATTCCTAAGACAGCCTTTAGGACCCGTTATGGACACTACGAGTTTTTGGTTATGCCTTTCGGTTTAACCAATGCTCCAGCAGTATTCATGGATTTAATGAACAGGGTATGCAGACCATACCTTGACAAGTTTGTGATAGTGTTTATAGATGACATTCTGATTTACTCTCGAAGTAAGGAGGATCACGAGCAACATTTAAGCGTAATTCTAGAACTTCTTAAGGAACAGAAATTGTACGCCAAATTCTCTAAGTGCGAATTTTGGATTAGAAAAGTACACTTTCTTGGTCACGTAATTGGAGAAAAAGGAATTCATGTAGATCCAGCTAAGGTGGAAGCCGTTAAGAAATGGGAAGCTCCAAAGACCCCAACAGAAATTCGGCAATTTCTGGGTTTGGCAGGTTATTATAGACGATTTATCGAGAACTTCTCAAAGATTGCTAAACCACTCACAACACTGACCCAAAAGGATAGTAAATTTATTTGGGGAGAATCACAAGAAAAGGCGTTTCAGTTATTGAAGAAAAAGTTGTGCAATGCACCAATTCTGGCGTTACCGGAAGGAACCGATAACTTTGTGGTATATTGTGACGCGTCGCATCAAGGATTAGGTTGTGTGTTAATGCAAAAGGACAAGGTGATAGCATACGCTTCGCGACAACTGAAAGTTCATGAAAAGAACTATACCACACACGATTTAGAGCTCGGAGCTGTATTATTTGCCTTGAAGATTTGGAGACATTATTTGTACGGCACTAAGTGTACCATCTTCACCGATCATAAAAGTCTTCAGCATATTCTAGACCAGAAAATGCTAAACATGAGACAAAGAAGATGGGTAGAACTACTCAGTGATTACGATTGTGATATTCGTTATCATCCAGGTAAAGCCAATGTAGTGGCTGATGCCTTGAGCAGGAAGGAAAGGACAAAACCTTCGCGTATACGAGCAATGGGAGCACTGGTACAAACAAGCTTAAAGACTCGAATTCTTGAAGCTCAGACCGAAGCAATGAAAACGGAAAATCTGAAGGACGAAACCCTTCACGGTATAGAAAGCAAATTTGAAACTAAGGTTGATGGAGTACGTTATTCCAAGGACAGAGTTTGGGTTCCAAAAGCGAACGACATACAGGAGGTAATCCTGCACGAAGCCCACAAGTCACGATATTCAATTCATCCTGGTGCGGATAAGATGTATAAGGATTTAAGGGAATACTATTGGTGGCCAAGAATGAAGAAGGATATTGCTTTGTACGTAGGAAAATATGTAACTTGCTCAAAAGTCAAAGCTGTATATCAGAAACCATCTGGTTTGCTTCAACAACCAGAGATTCCCCAGTGGAAATGGGAACAAATAACCATGGATTTTATAACCAAATTGCCAAGAACTACCCGAGGGCACGACTCAATTTGGGTTATAGTAGATCGATTCACGAAATCTGCACATTTCCTACCGATTCGAGAAGATTACAAGATGGAAAAGCTGGCTCAGATCTATATGAAGGAAATTGTTACACGACATGGAGTCCCGATTTCTATCATATCAGATAGAGATAGCCGTTTCACATCTCGATTTTGGCAGTCACTTCAAAGAGCATTGGGGACGCAATTGAATTTAAGTACCGCCTATCATCCCCAAACAGACGGCCAAAGCGAGCGAACCATCCAAACGTTGGAAGACATGCTTCGAGCATGTGTGCTAGATTTCGGAGGAAGTTGGGATAACCACCTACCATTAGTTGAGTTTTCCTACAACAATAGCTATCACACCAGTATTAAGTGTGCGCCATATGAAGCACTGTATGGACGCAAGTGTCGATCACCTCTTTGTTGGTTGGAGATTGGAGATAGACAATTGTCTAATCCAGACATTGTACAAGAAACCACCGACAAAATCGCAATCATCAGGGATAGACTCAAAGCAGCTCAAGATCGTCAAAAGAGCTATGCTGACAACCGTAGGAAACCGTTAGAGTTTCAGATTGGAGATAGAGTTTTTCTAAAAGTATCCCCTTGGAAGGGAACCGTCCGATTTGGAAAACGAGGAAAGTTGAGCCCTCGATACATTGGACCCTTCAAAATCACCAAGAGAATCGGACCAGTAGCATACAGGCTGGAATTGCCAACAGAACTAAGTGCTATTCACAACACCTTTCACGTATCCAATCTGAAGAAATGCCTAGTCAACGAGGAAATAACCATACCTTTAGAGGAAGTCCAAGTCAATGAAAAACTGTGCATCGTAGAAAAACCAATCGAAATACTTGACCGAGAGGTCAAGCGTCTTAGGCGAAGCAAGATTCCAATAGTGAAAGTTCACTGGAACACAAGGCGTGGGCCTGAGTACACATGGGAACGGGAGGATTACATGAAACATAAGTATCCTCACTTATTTGCTAAACAACCGGTTACGGACGAAAGATCTTGAATTTCGGGACGAAATTCTTTTAACCGGGGGAGACTGTGACAACCGTCAAAATTGCGTTCAGGTTAGAACTGCACTAAACATATCAGATACAGTTATTTTATGTCACACTGTCTAGTCTTAGCAGTAAACCCGACACAGTAGGGAAAAATTAGTATTTTGCGTCTAAAATCCCTCAATTTAGGAAATTATCCATACATCTCATAAAATGCCAACTAAAAACATGTTATACACTTACATATATATATATATTTATATATATATACCTTACAAGATAAATACTAGCAAATTCAACTAGTATTATTATTAATAACAATTAACTAAAAATGTCTAATAATTCAAATAATTAAAAGAAATTAAAATAAATCAAAAATTAATTAATTATACAACTTTAAACACAATTATTTTAACCAAAACCACACACCACACTCACCACCCCCCCCCCCCCTCTCCAAGAACCCCCCCCCCCCCCCCCCCCCCTCACCTCTTTCTCACTCCATAAATCCCCCCTCTCCCTCTCCATTTTCACTCTTCACTCTCCTCACAAACTCTTCTCTCAAACCTCCATATTCTCTCAAGTTATCTCTCCTCCAAGGCTTCCAAGATCAGCCACATATCTTCAAGAACTCAAGGTAAAAACATCTTAGTAACATCATTTAATCATCCTCCTACAACCTTCTCTTCTCTTTCAAAGTTTATCTTCTAAAAACTCTAAGTTTTCATCTTCTTCTTGCAAAAATCCAACTCTTGGCAACCTAATGTTTGTAGATCCATCACCATGATATCTTGCATGTCATTAAAAGTGTGATGAATCCAGGATCAAACCCATATTAGTGACCTAAGAATGTTTGGTTTGCATGTGTTCACAAAAGCTCAAAAACAACAAGTTTTGGAAATGTTTTATCAAGATAAGTGTTCTTGGTTCCTTGCATGTTTCTTGGGATGATTAAAAATCAAAGATTTCATCTGAAAATATGTGATTTGATTGAGTAAAAATCGTTCCTTGACAAAAAGAACAAAATCTTTTGGAGAACCAATGAGAAAATAGCTTTTATATAAAAGACCTTTTTCATCAGCTTGCTGTCAGAAATTTCCACTGATTTTGCATGCCCATATCTCTCTCAAAAATGATCCAAATACAGTGATTCTTTTTCTGGAATTTACTTTTATGAGTTGGGGATCAAACCCCACTGGAATCACCGAAACATATTAAGTTTTGAACCCTCAAACAGTTTTTACAAAAACAGTGTGCAACAGCTACGTGTTTCTGTCACTGTTTTTGTCAAGTGTTATTTTATGTACTTATTTTGATCCAAAAATCATGGGATTTATGGCAAAAGTTTCCTAACACATGGAAGTACTTAGCCATAAAATACCAGAACCAAATGATCTCTGGAAATTATCCAAACAGTAACCACAAGTGACCTCTAATTCTGACTGCTAACAACTATATTGTATAATAGCTATATGCTATCTCTTGATCCTTTTCCTCACCTTTGGTGACGAAATTGTGGTATATATTATTTATGTATTGCTTATACATACTTACTTATCCTAACCTTTACTTATTTACGCATTTTACTTATACTCTAACAATCTAACACCTAACTATTAACCCTTTTCATCATTTTATGATGAGATTGGGGTATTATTATTATATATGTAACATATATAACCTAACTCCTAACTTTATATACTATACATATGACTCCAAATTATTGACCCCTTTTTGTCATTTGTCACGACAACATTTCGGTAATCACGAACCATCATATGTAACATTTCATCTTGAAGTTGAACTATTGATATCAAAGAACCTATAACAACACACAAAATATCAACAAAGGCATTTTATGATGAACTGGATATTTTATCGACCAAAGTCTAGAACTTAGAATCTTACTAGTGTCCTTACGTTCGTAGGATCGGAGTAGGATCGCCTCACGGAACACATTACGCACTTTTGGGAAACATCTACGCTATTCACCGTGAGTCTTCATAGCCCCTTTTTACTGTTTTACATATTTTTGGGGTGAAAAGCATGTTACAAACTTTATTCGATATCAACTGTTTTATTACCGAAATACTACGCATGTTTAAACGCTCTCTATGGTACGTATGCACATGTGAAAGCTTCTAAGTTTGCGCTATCATACAAAAGTCCCCAACTTTTCTTTACATTACCTATTAACTCACATGTGTGAGCCATGATAATTATGAATAACGTTATTTGGTTGACCACCCACTTACGGTAAAGTAAGTGCATAATTGTTACAACGCCATGTTAGTGATAGAACATGATGACTCGGGGCAAACAACTACAAGGTCGGGAGGTTTGGGTAATGGCTTAGCTTGCTACCTCTGAGGCATTACACTATATACCATGAGCATACAATTCGAAACGACAAACTTTACAACCGAGGGTTGTACTACTTTCTTTGAAAGAACGAAACTTTGCAACTACATTACACTTTTTGTGTATGCAAAAACCTATGAACTCACCAACTATTTTTAGTTGACACTCTCCTTTACATGCTTTTCAGGAAACAACAAGTAAGGATGCATTCTAGAAGGCATCACATTAGCGACTCCCAACTGATTTCATCATGTCAAGTTTACTTTTGTTATTTTGGACAAGTTGTATTTCTAAAAACACGTTGTAATTGTACTATTTTGATATGATGATTGTGTGTTGTCTTCTACCTTACGCTTTTGAAACATTTAGCTGTGACATCCCGTGTTTCCGCTTTAGCGGGGTTCCCTGAAAAAGTTCATAGGCAGTCTTGTTGAATCTCTTGACAATCAGTGATCTATTCTGTGAGAAACATGCAGCGTTGACAGCTTCTGCCTAGAATTGAGTTGGAAGATAAGAATCGTTGAGAATTGAACGAGTAGCTTCGATGATCGTTCGGTTTCTTCTTTCAGCGACGCCATTTTGTTGTGGTGTTCTCACTGAGGAAAAGTTATGAGAGATACCCTTACTCTCAAAGAAGTTATCAAGGGAACTTTTTTTGAATTCAGTCCCATGATCACTCCATATTGAGCGAACAGTGAGGTTGTTCAGGACTTCCGTTTTCCTGACAAAAGATATGAGTTCTTCTGAGGTGTCACTCTTAGCATGGAGAAACATAACCCATGTATAGAGAGAAAACTCATCTACAATGACCAGTGTGTATTTCGTTCCAGTGATGGATTGAATATTGACAGGGCCAAACAAATCCATGTAGAGAAGTTGAACAGAAGATGTCACTGAAGATACTCGCTTGGTCTTGAAGCTTGCTTTTGTTTGTTTTCCTTTCTCACACGCTGAACAGAGAGATTCCTTAGCGTATGAGTGTTGAGGAAGACCAATGACCAACTCTTTTGAAAAAAGAGTATTCACTGTCTAAAAGTTAAGATGAGAGAGCCTCTTATTGTAACACCCCAAAAATTCTAACTCAAATTGGTAAGTAAGTCAACTTAGATTTATTAGAGGGACAAGGTGTTGCATTGGAAGGTGGGACACGTATTGCTAATTGGATCTCTCGAGAAATTGGCTTAGTTTGGACTCGGTACAAGTCCAGCGAGAATGACACTCGCGAGAGTGACATGGTCACTTTCGCAGTGTCACTTTCGCTAAGAATGTACCGAGGGCTTGGGAGGTCCAGCGAATATAACACTCGCGAGAGTGACATGGTCACTTTTGAAGTGTCACTTTCGCCGAGTTTGTACCGTGGGCAATTGGGTAGCTGGCAAGAGTGCCCCGCGAAAGTGACAGTGGCATAATCGCCTGTCACTCTCACCGTCGGGCTCCAGGGTGTTTTAAACCCACGAACTTCAGCTTTCTTTCATTTCTATTCCATCTCCCTCACTCTAAACTCTCCCAAACAAAACCCTAACCCTCTAAATCGTTTTTGGAGCTCTTGAAGCCATGAATCTTGTAAACCAAAGCTTCTCTCTCGGTTCTTATCAAGGGATTATGGATGGAGGTTAGAACCCTTCTTCTCACTTTCGTTTTGGTAAGATTTCTACACTTTCTAGGGTTTACCCAACCCTCACCTAAACCTTTTCCTTTCTTTAGATGAAATGAAGATTGAGGCTCACTTTGGTATCAATAGAAGTGTTTGGTTGATGGATTCAATTGATGGTGGATGTAATCATCTATTCTCTTCATTTTGGAATTAGGGTTTTAATGTATTGGTGATTTGGGTGTAATATGTTGGGAGAAATGACTCTAAGTGTTTGGGGACAAATATTTATGGTTGGAAACTTATGGATCTAGGTTTTTGAAGTTTTGGCTTGAGGATGCAAACTTCATCAAAGGAGCATACGTTTGGAGGAACTCTAGATTTAGCTAAATCTAGCAAGGTGAGTTCAAGTTACTTTGCGAAAACTTTGTACATGCCAAAATGCTATTTTCCAAGTAATTATGTGTTTTACCTGAAAATTATCAATGTTGAGTTATTTGATGAGTAATACCTTTTAAGGTATTAATTGTAGCCGACATTGTAAAACACTACTTTTGGGTTCTTTGGGAAAAATGAGATAGATAAATCATACATGAGATGGGTTGTTAATTTGTGTGGTAAATGGAGTCTATTTGTTATGAAAATGCATTTTGTGGATATTTGGAAATATGCATATAGTACATCATGAGATGTTTTGAAAATGTAAAGTTTGAGTCCTTTTGGAAATGAGGGTTATCCCGATCCAAGGTTTTATTTCGGGTTTTCATGGATTTAAAGTATTTACCGGCAACCGGTGTGTGTTGTTGTGTTTAATGTCATTGTATGACTTTTATGAATTATCTTTCGAGTTAGTTGAGCTTGTGGCTAGGTATTGGATTTTATTAAGTCTTGGGGACATTTGTCCGTTTTGATAGCTCAGAGTTGAGTTTTGATCATGATTTATGTTATTGGGGAATTGCATGTTTTAATGCATTTGTTTATATGTTTGGGGTCGTGTAATATTTTAGACCTTGTTGGCCATGGATCCATAGGCATTTGAGTTTCCCGTAGTCTCGCGGGCAAGAGGTCGGAATTGATTGAGCTCAGTTTTACGAGACGTTAGTTTATATTGTAGCACGGAATAGGCATCGGGTTCCATGATAAGTAAGGAGTGGACCTAGATGGTTGGGCGTCGTCTCATGGGCAGTAAGGTGTAATTCCATATATGTGCTTAGCACGGGATAGGCATCGGGTTCCATGATAAGTAAGGCGTGGACCTATACGGTCGGGCGTCGTCTCATGGGCAGTAAGGTGTAATCCCTAATGTGTTGTTGTGGATTTGCAGTGACCCAATGTATAGACCTGGAGTGGTTGAAGTTGGGGGATCCCTAGTCTCGCGGGCAATAGATCTGGAGTGATTGAGCTCGGTTTATGAGAGTAATCCACGTGGGTGTTTTTATTGCATAGTAAGTGACCCACTTTAGTGTTCCGTCACGTGCGATGTATACGGGTCTCCCCCGTCACCGAAAGGTGTTGTTTTGGGTATTTATTGCTACTCATGTTTTCGGTGACGTGTTATATTTATATGGATTGTTTTCCATGGTATGCAAGTTGTGGTTTATATCTCATCCGTGTGTGATGTTTTTGGGTATTTGTGTTTATCCATGTTTTCGGTAACGTATCATATTTATGAGAATTGCATTTCCATGTTATATGAGTTATGGATTATGTTTTTACCGTGTTTGGGATGTTTTTGGAATAAGGACAAATTGAATTATGGATTTAATTATTTTTAGTATCAAATGGTATTTCACCCTATTACGTGGATTTTGGGAATGAGTCTATTTTGGAAATCATATTGCATTAAAGATTTCATTTATGGGAATTGTGGGATTTGGAAAAATGGGTGCTTTACATTTAAAGTAAACTCTTTTGGAATCATGACTAAAAAGATACACTCCTCTCGATTTATGAATTTATATAGTCATGATAAAATGCTTGAACTCACTAGGCGTTAGCCTAACCCTTTTTATTTTTCGGCATGTGCAACAGGTCTCAGGTTGGGAGTAGTTCTAGTGACACGTGTGAAAGGTCGTGTGCTAGTAGAGTGCTCGCGAGGTGATTTGAAATAGTGAAGTCTTTCGCACGTATTTGGAATTAGCAACTTGTGTCGTGTTAAGTAACACCCGTTTAAGTTAATTTATTGGGGGAATTATAATGTTTTAAATTCCGAGGTAATTTAAGGAATGAATTGTAGAAATGATTTTATCTCGTTGGGTATTTTATTGAAATTTTATTTAGTTGCTAGTTCCAAATTTGAGGGTGTTACAAGTTGGTATCAGAGCATAAGTTTGAGAGATTTAGGTGTTGATTTTGGATACCTAGACTCAAACTAGCGTTTGTTTAAGTAAATGAAAGTGAAATTCACCTTTAGGCACTTTAAGATAGGATGTTTCGAGGTCAATGGATGTTGTTAGAAACGAGAATCACGTCGAGAGTAGCAAGGATAATCATGTACGGTGCGTTCATAGTGACACCTAGCCAGTGTCATGGTGAGCCTACTAGTACATGTGCATACTTGAATTACTTAAATGTGATGATCATTGGGGTAGTGAAGGAGGTTTTAAGCTAGTAGTCGTTGGAATAGATGGACGATTCTAGTATTAGTCACTTGGAGTGACGATAAGCATGATAATTGCTTTAAGTAGACTGTTTCGGGTCAAGATTGATGGTTGGACTAGAACCATAGGCTTATGGAGCCGACTTTGATTTGAGGAAAAACCGTAAGGATTAATTGATGTAATTCCCAACTTGCCTTAAGAGGTTGAATATCCAGATGACAATAGTGGACCAGAGAATTATGGAGGAGTATGAGTTGAGACGTTGAATGCCGACTAAGTCATGCACAAAGTTTATTTTGAAAGTAAATTGCATCAACTATTTCTTGTGTTTCCAATCCTTATACGGATTGTATTATGAATTTTGATAAATGTTTAGCACACACACAAGATTTCGAATCATGGTTTTGAACGTGCATGAAACCATTTTATTGCGGGAGTTGCAAACTCCGCCGGGATATGTTTTGCTTTATTTTTGTTGTTCAACATTTGTTTTGGACATAATGACAATCATATTTTACGATGTTTAAGATGTTGGGCAATAACTACGGCTTGTGACTTTAACGTTGGATCTCCTCCACATATGTTAAAGTTTGGACGGGAAGTTATTTTCCATTATGTCTATGTACAGTTATTTTGGAGAATTTGTTTAATGTGAGTTGTTAAACAATATTGTTTATGTGGTATTACCATGGAAAGGGATTTTGGGATTTTGGCATCTCATTCATGATTTTGCTTTTAGCAATGTGGCTTTGGAAGCATGATGCTAGTGTCGTTTTATTGACTTGAGGTCATTGAGTCCATTAAAGTTCATGGAGTTTTGTTTTATGGCGTGTTGTGTCGTGTGGGTACAATTTTACAATGTGCATACTCTATTTACTAATGTGAAAAGTTTACGAGTTATGTTGAGCATTTGGTCCCACTCGAGTTTTGCTGAGAAAAGTTAATTTTATGCCATAAGGCGACTAAGAAAATATGCGTTTGGAACTCTAGTGTCGCGTAACTTTTCTTTCAAGTGTTTGTGTTATTAAGTATTTCGTTGCAAATAGTTCAGTGTATGGATTAACTTATACGTGACTTAAGTAGTGCATGAAAGAACATTTTTGGTCACATTCGTAATGATTTACTGGGTGCGCTTTTGGCCAGTTAAATGTTTTATTATCATTTTCATGTAGATGCGTTATATCGACTTAGTGGTATGCATAGCTTGGTAACCATTGTTTCTCGTCACATTGTTGAACGAATCGTGAGTGAAATTGTTTTATTAACTCATTGTACAAGTGATGACCATTCGGTCAAAGGGTGTTTTGGTGTTGTGGAAATCATGCATAGTTTGCAATATTTTACATTTTGAAAACACGAATGTATGAGTCATTGACATTGGTCAATTTTGATTTGCCGAATATTTTTGGAAAATTGAAAACCTTTTGGTTTGGAGGAAATGTGTATTTTGAGTATTTTGACAAATACATTTTAAGCAATGACGTTTCGACGTTTTATGTTCCATGTATGGAATTTTGAGGAAAGTGCTTCGTGATAAAGATTTTAGAAAAATCGTTTGTATAAAATTATGATGTGTGGGATTCTTATGTTTTGAACATTGATGCGCACCGTTGGTGCAATTTGGAATTTGAGAATAAGTTTGAACCCTTTTTGGTGTCAATAAAATTATTAACACTTATTCCCTCGTATATTTTGGAAAAACGCATTGTTGTGTGCAAGTTGCCAAAAACGTCTTATTCAAATGTTATTATCGGATCGGATGAGAAATCTTGGGGAAATCGATTTAAAGGATTTCATCCCTTGAAATTTTGGTGTAAGTTAATTGGTGCATGTGTGTCATTACAAAAAGTTTCTAAGAAGTGTTACAAGCTTGCATGCCTACCCCAATTTGAAATTTTCTCATGATGTTTTAGTCGATATTTTCAAATGATGGAAACGAATTAGTTTTGTCTTTAAACTTGGAACTTACACAAGTCGGTTTGTGTTTTGACTAGAGTGTAATTATGAATCGTTTCATCGTTTTGTGTAATAAACTGACGCGCGCAAATTTGATGGGTAAATCTTGTTTCATGCCATTTTATGGTTAGAAAGGAAATTTTGGAGTCAAATGTCGTTTGGACTTCTTTTTGAAATACGTGCACAACTTTTGTTGCACCCTGTTTAACGTCGGACAGTTACCTTGTTAGGGCATTTTTTGTAGCTATCAAGACAGTATTAATATCTTGTACTGTTTCTCCTTAGTAGAGGCATGGGCTTGTCATGTCCTACTATATAAAGGAGTTCCTTTGTTATTTTGTAAAACAACTTGAAGCATTTGTCATTTTACATTTTGAAATCAATATATGGATGACAAGATTGCTCTCTAGATTCTCTCTACACTTGTTCATTACTTTGTGCTAGATTTGGGATTTATCAATTGGTATCAGAGCCAAATCGAAGAATTTTTCATCGATACGATCATCGGATCTTCACAATTCAAGCGTTTTTAGCCCTATTTTGCTCAGATTTCGGATTCTTATGGTGTTTGTTCAAGAAAAAGTCGAACTCACTTTTTGGATCAAAAGTATGCCAAATCGATCAAATTACAAGTTTTGATCAACTAGAAATCTGTTCATCTTCATTTTTCGAATAAGTCTGCGAAAGAATCACTGAAATTGGTCAAGAATTGAAGAAGTTATGATGATTATAGTGATTTTCGGATGCTGTTACTTGAATTCGGATTATTCTTGATGAATTCGGATTATTCTTGATGAATTCGGATCCTTCATCGTTTACTGTTCATTGATGAATTCGGATCCTTCATCATTTACTGTTCATTGATGAATTCGGATCCTTCATCGTTTACTGTTCATTGATGATTTCGGATCCTTCATGCTTTACTGTTCATGGTTTCGGATGCTACTATTGTTTGGATGGCTTAGATGGTTTCGAACTGTTCAGAGTTGTTGGTTTCGGATCTTGTGAAGTCCGAAATATTGCTGAATTTGGTCAATCCATATACCTTACGAATTAATGTCATGAGTCAATCCATACTAGAACCGTGGCGGTTCATTTTAAAGAAGTTGTTTATTACGCTTTTGCGTTGTGTGAATAATCTGAACTGCAAAGAAATAATTTTCAACATGGTTTTCATATGTGGGACGAGCGTGTCCGTTTTTGCGTAACTACCGAATTAATGATAGTAGTTTTCTATGCGTACGATTATTTCTATATGAAAATCCTTATGTTGAAAACTTTGTGAAATGTTTTGTTGTTTGGCATATTTATTGAATAATGCACTTGAAACCTTGAACTCGTTAGGACCTTGGAAAGGGTAAGTAAATCAGTTAAGGATAAGTGTGTGTAGCACTTCGACAGTGGAAGGTTGGGTATTCCACGCGTGATAGTACAGTAAGCCGAATGGTATCGGTTGAGGGGATGATGTCCTTTTGAAATTAAGAGGATAAATTCGCAGTAACCTATATTGAGGTAGGTGGTATATTTAGGTGTCGACTTTTGGGCTTGAGGCCAAACACCGTTAATGTAACAGGGGGATTGTAGTCCGATTTTAAAGGAATGGTGGTAATGGCTGTAGTATCCTTAAGATGCTCAATTGTGATAAGAGGATTTATTGTAATGACTTGCCTCGTGTGGCAAGAGAATCTGCTGATCGGATGATTGATAATTAGGCATATCGTTGGGATTATGTAATTGATGAGTCAGTAATGACCGTTAATGCTGGAATGGGTGGATTCCGTTGAGAGGAAATGCTAGTTCAGTAGCGGGATTGTTTGGAGATTCTGAAGTTTTGATTGATGTTGGTAGTGATTAAATGTCGGATTGGCTTAGAGAGGAAATTTAAGAACATGTGAATGTGGTATGATTGGGGATTCGAATCTGTTGTTGGGATAGTATGGATCACTTAAGGTTGGGAGACAACTTAAGTCTGGTAGTCGAAAGCCACTCTGGCAGCTTATGCCTTCAATTGGGTGCGAGTGTTTTATGCCTAAACGGAAAATCGTTGTGAGTAACACCAAGAAGCCGATGTGGACAATTATGTGGGAAATAAATTTGAACTGGGTTGAAACCGAGGGAATTTGGAATGTGTTGGGCGCGGTGGCCATTAGTTGCGTGAGGACTAGATTTCGAGGACGAAATCTCTTTAAGGTTGGGAGAACTGTAACACCCCGAAAATTCTAACTCAAATTGGTAAGTAAGTCAACTTAGATTTATTAGAGGGACAAGGTGTTGCATTGGAAGGTGGGACACGTATTGCTAATTGGATCTCTCGAGAAATTGGCCATGTTTGGACTCGGTACAAGTCCAACGAGTATGACACTCGCGAGAGTGACATGGTCACTTTCGCAGTGTCACTTTCGCCGAGTTTGTACCGTGGGCAATTGGGTAGCGGGCGAGAGTGCCCCGCGAAAGTGACAGTGGCATAATCGCCTGTCACTCTCGCCGTCGGGCTCCAGGGTGTTTTAAACCCACGAACATCAGCTTTCTTTCATTTCTATTCCATCTCCCTCACTCTAAACTCTCCCAAACAAAACCCTAACCCTCTAAATCGTTTTTGGAGCTCTTGAAGCCATGAATCTTGTAAACCAAAGATTCTCTCTCGGTTCTTATCAAGGGATTATGGATGGAGGTTAGAACCCTTCTTCTCACTTTCGTTTTGGTAAGATTTCTACACTTTCTAGGGTTTACCCAACCCTCACCTAAACCTTTTCCTTTCTTTAGATGAAATGAAGATTGAGGCTCACTTTGGTATCAATAGAAGTGTTTGGTTGATGGATTCAATTGATGGTGGAGGTAATCTTCTATTCTCTTCATTTTGGAATTAGGGTTTTAATGTATTGGTGATTTGGGTGTAATATGTTGGGAGAAATGACTCTAAGTGTTTGGGGACAAATATTTATGGTTGGAAACTTTTGGATCTAGGTTTTTGAAGTTTTGGCTTGAGGATGCAAACTTCATCAAAGGAGCATACGTTTTGAGGAACTCTAGATTTAGCTAAATCTAGCAAGGTGAGTTCAAGTTACTTTGCGAAAACTTTGTACATGCCAAAATGCTATTTTCCAAGTAATTATGTGTTTTACCTGAAAATTATCAATGTTGAGTTATTTGATGAGTTTTACCTTTTAAGGTATTAATTGTAGTAGACCTTGTAAAACACTACTTTTGGGTTCTTTGGGAAAAATGAGATAGATAAATCATACATGAGATGGGTTGTTGATTTATGTGGTAAATGGAGTCTATTTGTTATGAAAATGCATTTTGTGGATATTTGGAAATACGCATATAGTACATCATAAGATGTTTTGAAAATGTAAAGGTTGAGTCTTTTTGGAAATGAGGGTTATCCCGATCCAAAGTTTTATTTCGGGTTTTCATGGATTTAAAGTATTTACCGGCAACCGGTGTGTGTTGTTGTGTTTAATGTCATTGTATGACTTTTATGAATTATCTTTCGAGTTAGTTGAGCTTGTGGCTAGGTATTGGATTTTATTAAGTCTTGGGGACATTTGTCCGTTTTGATAGCTCAAAGTTGAGTTTTGATCATGATTTATGTTATTGGGGAATTGCATGTTTTAATGAATTTGTTTATATGTTTGGGGTCGTGTGATATTTTAGAACTTGTTGGCCATGGATCCATAGGCATTTGAGTTTGCGGGCAAGAGGTCGGAATTGATTGAGCTCAGTTTTACGAGACGTTAGTTTATATTGTAGCACGGAATAGGCATCGGGTTCCATGATAAGTAAGGCGTGGACCTAGATGGTTGGGCGTCGTCTCATGGGCAGTAAGGTGTAATTCCATATATGTGCTTAGCACGGGATAGGCATCGGGTTCCATGATAAGTAAGGCGTGGACCTATACGGTAGGGCGTCGTCTCATGGGCAGTAAGGTGTAATCCCTAATGTGTTGTTGTGGATATGGAGTGACCCAATGTATAGACCTGGAGTGGTTGAAGTTGGGGGCTCCATAGTCTCGCGGGAAATAGATCTGGAGTGATTGAGCTCGGTTTATGAGAGTAATCCATGTGGGTGTTTTTATTGCATAGTAAGTGACCCACTTTAGTGTTCCGTCACGTGCGATGTATACGGGTCTCCCCCGTCACCGAAAGGTGTTGTTTTGGGTATTTATTGCTACTCATGTTTTCGGTGACGTGTTATATTTATATGGATTGTTTTCCATGGTATGCAAGTTGTGGTTTATATCTCATTTGTGTGTGATGTTTTTGGATATTTGTGTTTATCCATGTTTTCGGTAACGTATCATATTTATGAGAGCATTTCCATGTTATATGAGTTATGGATTATGTTTTTACCGTGTTTGGGATGTTTTTGGAATAATGACAAATTGAATTATGGATTTAATTATTTTGAGTATCAAACGGTATTTCACCCTATTACGTGGATTTTGGGAATGAGTCTATTTTGGAAATCATATTGCATTAAAGATTTTATTTATGGGAATTGTGGGATTTGGAAAAATGGGTGCTTTACATTTAAAGTAAACTCTTTTGGAATCATGACTAAAAAGCTACACTCCTCTGGATTTATGAATTTATATAGTCATGATAAAATGCTTGAACTCTCTAGGCGTTAGCCTAACCCTTTTTATTTGTCGGCATGTGCAACAGGTCTCAGGTTGGGAGTAGTTCTAGTGACACGTGTGAAAGGTCGTGTGCTAGTAGAGTGCTCGCGAGGTGATTTGAAATAGTGAAGTCTTCCGCACGTATTTGGAATTAGCAACTTGTGTCGTGTTAAGTAACACCCGTTTAAGTTAATTTATTAGGGGAATTATAATGTTTTAAATTCCGAGGTAATTTAAGGAATGAATTGTAGAAATGATTTTATCTTGTTGGGTATTTTATTGAAATTTTATTTAGTTGCTCGTTCCAAATTTGAGGGTGTTACACTTATGCCAAAGCCAGTTGACATCAGTTGAGGCCTTAGAAAGAAAACAAGCATTCTCAGTGGTTGTTGAGTCCATGTTTATGACGTAAACATTTTCCAAACGGTATCCACTGAGAGCAATTTTCTTGTTCTGATCAATGACAAAGCATGCTTCTTTAGTAAAGCAAACTTTGTAGTCCTTGTCACATAGCTGACTGATGCTAAGAAGATTGTGCTTCAGTCCTTCAACATATGCGACTCTTCTGAAGGTGGTAGTACCATTAGAAAGTACACCAAACCCTTGGGTATATCCTTTGCCATTTCCACCAAAGGTAACTGAGGGACCTTTCTCTTCCTTATAGTCAGTGATTCTACCAGTCATGTGTCGAGAACATCCTCTATCGAGATACCAGACGCCCTTCAAGACCTGCAAACAAAGGAAGATTAGTTTTGAATAGGCACCCACACTACGATGGGTCTACACTTGTTAGTCGCAGAGGATGAGGAAGGATCAGCGGTCTTCGCAACATTTGAAGACTCAGTGTCAGTGACGTTCTTCACTTTTGTTAATTTCTTAACCTCAGTGGTGGTTTTCACCTTAACCTGATTTGCACTAGGGATGGTCTTCACCTTAGCTAATTTCTCAGCTTTGGTGGTTGTAGGGCATTTGCTAGCAATGTGATCGGTAAGTCCACAGTGATAACATTTCCTATAGCTAAAAGTAGCTTTAGGACCACACGCATGCTAATTAGATAATTTTAAATGACTCGGGCCTGCACCGAGAATATGCTAGCTCCAATCTTTATGTTTATAAAAATATTGAAAAATAGGCTAAGTATAGAAGTCTTCGACAGAGGCTCTGTCGAGTCTCCGAGAAGACCGAAGTGAAGAATCGCTAGAAGACTCTTCTCATCGGACAAGGCCACAGAGCCTCGGTCATACTTGACAGAGCCTCTGTGGTATAAAGACTAAAGATCTATACAGGAACAATCGTGCTTCTCACGATTTCTGCTGTACGAAGATTCTGAAGATCATTCGTACAAGGCGTGACCTGACAACTCCACGTGTCAAACTCTGATGGGTCTCAGCCATAGCAGTAGTCGGCGCATTTAATTAACGTTGAACTAACAACAGTACCAGAATAGTGTTTTAGTACCTTCAGTCCTTGTTGTCCAGAACTTGACCCCTTTAGAAGTTGTATAAATAGAACACTCATGTTGAGTTCTTCTATTAAGCTTTGCACAACACACACACCATTAGAACATAATTCTTGTTATATCATCGGTGTTCTTGGTGTTCTTATTTATATCAAATACAGTGAATCATTGAGTTATTTATCTGTGTTATTTACATTTCACGTATTTGATATTGTGTGTTCTTCTACCTTATTATATCTTTTAGTTCGTTAAAAACGCTTCCTCATTATATCTTGTTTGAATTAAGTTAAGAAAAACAGGAACCAACAATTGGTATCAGAGCGGTTCTTGATTTTCTATATCAAGAGATCCTCACTTACAATGATTTTTGGTAGAAACTTGAAGTAATTTTAACCTGTTCTTCACTTATTTCAAAACAGCCTATGTTTTTTCTGCCATTCTCGACCTGTTCGACTTTGGTAAACTTACAGTCTGTTACTTCGGTTAAATCTCCATTTTAGTGCATTGTTCAAAAGGTTTTAAGTTTATAAACACCATTCGAAACATCCACTTCATCTTCTGAAAGTTTACTGTTCATACCCTATTTTCTGGATTTCTCAACCCCTTTCAAAATGACAAACACAAACAACTTCTTCACCGCTGGTTCTTTAACCAAGCCACCCACACTACTCAGAGATGAGTACCCTCAGTGGAAGATACGAATGATTCACTTCTTCGAGGGTACTGACAAAGAACTCGTCTACTATATCAACAACCCTCCTTTCGTACCAATGATCACAGTACCCCGTGTACCTGCCACAGACGACACTCCAGAAATCCCTGAGCACGAAAAACCAAAGACCAAGGACAACTGGTCAGACCCTGATTGGGCAAAATATGAAGTTGCTCAGAAGACTAAGAGACTTCTGATTATGGCCATCCCAAATGACCTCTTCCAATCCCTAGATGTGTGTGAATCTGCATTCGATATGTGGAAGGAACTGGAAAAACAACTGGAGGGTGGGGCCAAAACTCAGAAGAACCGCAGAGCCCAATGCATCAACGAGTACTATGCATTCAAAGCTTTGCCGACATAATCTCTACAGTCAACATATGATCGGTTCAACTCTCTAATCAACAAGTGCAAGAAGTTCGGAATCCACAGAACTTCTGAGGAGAACAATGTCATGTTCCTAAAGAGTCTAAATGAAGAATGGCTCCAGTTGTCTATGTCTCTGCAAACAAATCAGGACTTAGACTCCTGGACTCTGTCAGATCTCTATGGAACGTTGGCAGCCCAAGAGCCTCATATTGCACAAGCAAAAGCTCAAATCAGTGCACCTCTTGCTGTAAAGCCCGTATCCCGGTATGTAATTTCTTTTATTAATTCTTTTCTTTTTAAGTTTGATTTAATGTGGTTTCCGTTAGCGGGGTAGTCGAATCGGACCAAAAAGTTAAATGAGTCAACCTTTGTGGGTTTTTTGCAAGGAAAGGAAAGTTGAGGGGCTAATTGGGGCATCTCACCAAAGTTTGGCAAGGGATCGTCCAAGAGTCACCCCCTCCCCTTCCCCTTCCCTTCGGTTTCATGCTAGTAACCACCACAACCTTTAGTCATCCCCTCCCCCTTTCTTGTTGTGTTCGGCCAAGAAGAGAACTAGAGAGAGAGAGTGAAAGAAAGAAGCCGAGAGAGGGAGAGAGAAACCGAGAGGGTGATAGAGGTTGCTGCCGGCGACGAGGAGAGAGGAGGAAGGAGACGATCGCCGGCAAGTTTGGTCGGAAAAGAGGAGGAAGAAGGGTTCGTCGAGGTAAGTTCGTCTATTTCTCGTTTGTTGTTATCGTATGTCAAAGAAACGCCGCCAACCACCACCGCCTCCGGAGGCGGTAGGGGGTGGTGCACGGCTGTTGTCCAGCCTAGGGTAACCCATATTCAGTAGTTCATATGCTTTTCGGGTCTGTTGGGATTAAGCCACGACTTAATGGGTTAATAATCAATAGTGTCATTTCATGTGAAAATTTAGTAATCTGCCACTGTTTTGCTTAAACCGTAACTTTTTCCTCGTAACTCGGATTGGGGCGAAATCGGTGCCAAAAGTTCCCATTTTGAGTCTAGTAACGTTTCTATGTTTTGTGCAAAAACCAGTTCGGAACGTAGCTTAGGTCAAATCGTCGTTTTGTACTGAAAGGTTCTGTTTTAGCTGCTCTGAGAGGTGTTTTTGTAAAATTCATATAAAGTGCTAGGAATATCGTTAGGACGCGTGCGATACGTCCCTGGAACCGTAAGACATTGAACTTCCTGAATATGGAATTATATTTTTGGTTTGATTAGTTTAGCAGGGGTAAAATGGGTCCCGAACAGACCTGCATTTTTAGTATAAAAGCTGGAATTTTTAGTTTCGTTAAACTAGTAAAAGTGTCGTGAGTTGGGACCTTCCGTTGACGTTTTTAGTGCGTAATTAGGTGGGAAAATGTGAGGAAGGTTGACGTGCTGGTGTTGCAGCTCGGGAGCGCGTCGCTTTGCTTTGAGGTGAGTTCTCTCACTGCGTAGTTAAGAATTTCATGTATATCGTTGTTTTTGTGCTATGTGTTATTACGTGTTTACGTGGACCAATTTGGTTGGAATGATTTGGCTGTGATTGTTGAAATTATATGTCGATTATTTGTGCTTGCGTACACCTCAGTGGGACTGGGGGGCTCGGTGGGACCGAGGGCTCGGTGGGACTGAGCTAGTACAATTGTATTATCTTTACTCGGTGGGACCGAGGGCTCGGTGGGACTGAGCTGGTATCAATGTCTTTACTCGGTGGGACCGAGGGCTCGGTGGGACTGAGCTTGTGTGGATATATTTTTGGTGTACTCGGTGGGACCGAGGTTCGTATTTATGCATTTATCATTATGTGGTTTTATATTTGTGGTGATGGTGACGTTGCCTACTTGCGAGTAGGGGCGATATTCGTGGGGTTGCTACCTGCGTGTGTGGTAGGACTCACTAAGCGATTAGCTTACCTTTTCCCAATATGTTGTGATTTCAGGTGCGAGCGGCAGTCGGGCTTGACGGTACACACACTATGCGCGGGGTGCTGAGAGTGTTTAAAATTTCACTTTTAAACCTTTAGATTTTATTTTATGAAATTTCCGCTGCGTAAACTTTATTGACTGTTTGAGTTAACGACGTTAATTTAATTTGAATTGCGAATTATTAAATTGGGGTTATTTTATAATGAAATGCATGTTTTAAAAATTTTAAATTCTTTGTAATTTTTGGGACGTTACAACTTGGTATCAGAGCCACTCCTGTGCCGTTCGGGATGGTGGGGCAAACCTCATCGAGGATGATGAGTCCCTAAGGGGGGGTGTGTGTAACACCTGAGGCATATCCCACATCGGCCGTGGACAGGAGAGATGCTGGGTATATTAGTAAACCTTGGCCTTACCAGACACAACGCGTTTTGGGGCCACAAGCATACGGGTTCCTTGGGAACTCTGTGGTTAAGCGTGCTTGGGTGGGAGTAGTACCAGGATGGGTGACCTCCTGGGAAGTCCTTGCGAAGTCCTTGCCAGGTCGCCAAGAACAAAGCCGTGAGCCAGTGGGGCAAAGCGGACAATATTGTGTCGTGGTAAGCGGGGTGTTACAAATGGTATCAGAGCACAGCTTGAGTGAATCAAACACATCTCGGTGTGTTTGGTCTCAAGTTGCGGCTATGAAGTTTTTTTTAACTCTCTTATTAAAATCTTTGAAAATAAATGAACGGAGAAAGCCCGTTTGGGAAACGGTGATCGTGGGCGCAGTGTGTACAGTCAGCCGACGCCAATTGGGAAGGTACAGCACTTAGTGTATTTATTGCTTTCTAGGCATAGGGTATGCATGCTAAATTGCCGAGGTTGTTTACACTGTACTGTACGATGACTGCTTGCTAGTAGGAATCAATGCTAGTTATAGTAGGTTGTCAAGTGAAGGCCCTATAGGTTGCATGCAGTAAGAATCATATAGCCTTAGAATATTTGATTTAGTTCTATTGCGCAGCTCTTGTTTGAGTCCAACCGTTCTAGGATAGAATCTTGTATTCGAATGTCTATTTGATTCACGATGCGTGCGACTGGGTATTCGCGAGGCAACTCGTTATGGCTAACAGGGATTCCGTTGTAGCAAGAGTAGTGGGATGAGATGAAATTCCTAGTGAGCTGGGAATAGCGTTTACATATGAGTACGTATGCTAGATTGCTTTCTAGAACATAGGAGTATGTATGCTAGATTGCTTACGTGGATTTTGTGGTATTGTATGGTTGTTACTTGCTATTAGGAACTTATGCTAACCTTGATAGGTTGTTAAGCGAATGCACTATAGGCTGTATGCGGTAGGAACCGAATAGCCTTAGAATGTTAGATTTAGTTCTATTGCGCAGCTCTTGTATGAGTCCAACCGTTGTAGGATAGAATCTTATATTCGAATGTCTATCTGGTTTCCACTGTATACGACTGTGCGTTCACGAGGCGACTCGTCAGGGCTAGTGGGGGTTCCGTTCTAGCAAGGGTAGTGGGGTATTACGACTTTTCTAGGGAGCTAGGAAAAGTGTTTGCATATGCCGGAATGGGCATATGTGTTTGTTTGTGGTAAGCAACTACTTGGACGTCCCAGGACAGGACTTGAAACGAGTAAGGATAGGTGTGAAGGGTAGTAGCAGAGCTCCTACTATCTGAAGCACAGGATCCGTGCTCGAGTCGGGGAAAGTCACGGAGAATCCGAAGAGTTGAGTGTGAGCGTAGTTAGCAGGTTTTAATGTGTGCTAGTAGCTCGTTAAGGAGGAACAACAATGCTGATCCAGATGCTGATGCTGGAATTATTGCTGATCAGATTCGTGAGATGTTTGCGGTCGAGGTGACGCATATTTTGAGGAGGCGATCCCCGAAATTATTACCTCCATTCGTGATGAGGTAATAGTGTCGATGGAGGAGCGCATCGCGGCGATTCCACCCCCTGCGGGTGGGAAGCCCCGAACAAGAGAGTCTGGATCGGTTATGGAGTGCACATTCCTTACCGGTGGTTGTCCTGCGAACTAGAAGGTTCGCTTCGCGGTGAATCTGTTACGAGACGGAGCGAAAGACTGGTGTGCTACTACTTTGACGCTTAACGGGCGCACTACTTGACCTGGGAGGAGTTCGTCGTATGTTTCGTGTAGAGCATGTGCCTCTAGTGGAGATGGAGAGGAGTGTCAAAGAGTTCTTGGAGCTCTCTCAGACTGCGGAGGCCATAAGGAGGTGAACCGAAAGTTCACGGAAATGACATTATTCTATCCTTAGCATGCTGCTTTTGAGGACATGAAGAGGACACGGTACAAGGATATGTTACGTACCAAGATCAGGGAGTTCGTGAGTACTGCGCAGTATGCTTCACTTGCTGTAGTGATGGAGGCGGCCTGAGGTAGAGTTCATCAACTGGGAGTGGAGGAGGCACAAGCTACATATAAAGTGGTGACAGGTACGTTCTTGGTTAACTCGGTGCTTGCTGGGGTGATGATTGATAGCGGGGCTACTCATCCTTCCGTGTCTCACATAGTCAGTGAGTGTTTGGGGCCGAGTTGTAGGACGGTTAGGCTGTCCACTTGTGGTTGCGGTTGCTGAAGACAGGACCCTGACGGTTACTGACGTGTACCGGGGGTGCACTTTGGAGATCTCTGGTGTGAAGTTCCCGATTGATTTGATTCCGATCGCTATGCGGGAGTTGTGCGTGACTGTGGGCATGGATTGGATGGATGCTTTTGATACTGAGATTGTTTGTCGTCGCAAACAAGTACAAGTTCGAACCCCAAGCGGGGGAGAAATGCTAGTTCAGGGAGACTCACCCAGGCGGACCCTAGCGTTATGTTCGGTTGTAAGTGCTCGGAAATACTTGCAGCGCAGTGGCTAGGGGTAATTAGCGTATGTGATAGACACGCGCGGCGTCAGAGAGAAGAAGACTGCGGAGGATGTGCCGGTTGTACGTGAGTTTGTTGACGTATTTTCCGATGAGTTATCGGGGTATCATCGGATGCGGGTGAGGAGAGAGGATACGGAGTAGACGGCCTTTCGTTCACGTTAGGGCCATTTACAAGTTTGTGGTGATGCCTTTCTGGCTCACCAATGCACCCGCAACGTTTATGGACCTCATGAACCGGATATGTAGCCCTATGTGGGATCGATCGGTGATCGTGTTCATCGACGATATTCTTGTGTAATCGAAGTCGAAGGAAGAGTATGAGATGCATTTGCGAGATGTTTTGGAAGTTTTGAGGCGGGAGAAGCTGTATGCTAAGCTCTCCAAGTGCGAGTTCTGGTTACGAGAGGTCCACTTTCGAGGGCATGTCGTGAACCAGAATGGTATTATGGTGGATCCGGCCAAGATTACGGCTGTGATGCGGTGGGAAGTGCCGAAGACTCTCACTGAAGTACGGAGTTTTCTTGGGTTAGCAGGGTACTTCCGGAGATCCATTCAGGATTTCTCCAAGATTGCTTTTCCGATGTCCCGATTGACGAAGAAATCTGCGGCTTTTAGTTGGGGTGAAGAGCAGCAGAGGGCTTTGAGGAGCTACACAGGCGTTATACGAGGCTCCGATGTTGACTTTGCCCGAGGGTATGTAAGATTTGATGGTGTTTGCTCTCAAGATTTAAAGGCACTATTTGTATGGCGTCAAGTGTATACACTAACCATAAAAGTCTCCAGTACTTGATGACCGGCAAAACCTCAACATGCGTCAGAGGAGGTGGCTTGACGTGGTCAAGGATTATGATGGTGAGATACTTTACCACCCCGGTAAAGCGGATGTTGTTACGGACGCACTTAGTCGACATCTGGATGGTGAGCCACTGCGGGGCTTGTATCAACGGTTAACAGTGGTTGCACCTCTTCTCGAGTCGATAGGTAGTGCTCAGGAGGTGGCAGTTTTGGAGGAAAATGCCAAACGCGAGAGAGTTTCGGGGGAAATTCCGAATTTTGTCCGTGATAGTCATGGGTCAATTGCTCGGTCTTAATGGTCGGTTGGGTATCTCGGGGTGGGACCCCGGTATTCATGTGTTATGACTTTGACTTTCCAGTAGGCACTAGGAGGATATAGTCTTGAGCACGTACCTGGGAGGTAGACGTTAAGGTGTATCTTGATACGGTGTAACTAGGCTTCGTAGAGCGAGTGTAGGAAATACGTCAACGGTGGAAGGTTGGGTATTCCACGCGTGTTAGTACTGTAGGCCGAATAGTATCGGTTAGGGAATGATGCCCTTTGTAATAAAGAGGATATATGCGTAGAATTTTTGAGGTAAATAGTATATTTAGGTGTCGACTTTTGGGCTTGAAGCCAAACACCTTAGTGTAATTGGGGAATTGTAGCCGATTTTAAGGAAATTATGTTGATGGTAGTAGTAATCCTGAGGTGTTTGCTTGTGGTGAATGGTTATGGTGGAGTGACCTTCGTGAGTGATTTTAAATTTACTGGTTTGACGATTCTTGTAGGGTAATTTGTGGGAGTATAGTAGAACTCGTAGGAGTTAATCGACAGTTAATAGTAGGAATGATCGGATCCGAGTATCCAGTTGGGTATATTGGTAAGCAACTTGAGAATGTTTAGAGCTTGAGATTTGAATCGGGAGGTATGGAATATCTAAGGTTGGGAGACAACCGAAGTCGCTTGGCTAGGAATGATTCCAATTGGTGAAGTGTTCTATCGATCATAATTTCAGTGTCCTAGAAGGAGTACGTTAGTAAGAAAAGTATTCGAGAAGTTTTAGAAGGGGTCTCAAGTGAACTTGGGAACCTGAGGTTGAGATGTGGGAGAACTATCTTTAGCTATGCACGGGCATAGACTTCGAGGACGAAGTCTAATCCAAGTGGGGGAGAGTTGTAAAGCCCATATCCCGGTATGTAATTTCTTTTATTAATTCTTTTCTTTTTAAGTTTGATTTAATGTGGTTTCCGTTAGCGGGGTAGTCGAATCGGACCAAAAAGTTAAATGAGTCAACCTTTGTGGGTTTTTTGCAAGGAAAGGAAAGTTGAGGGGCTAATTGGGGCATCTCACCAAAGTTTGGCAAGGGATCGTCCAAGAGTCACCCCCTCCCCTTCCCCTTCCCTTCGGTTTCATGCTAGTAACCACCACAACCTTTAGTCATCCCCTCCCCCTTTCTTGTTGTGTTCGGCCAAGAAGAGAACTAGAGAGAGAGAGTGAAAGAAAGAAGCCGAGAGAGGGAGAGAGAAACCGAGAGGGTGATAGAGGTTGCTGCCGGCGACGAGGAGAGAGGAGGAAGGAGACGATCGCCGGCAAGTTTGGTCGGAAAAGAGGAGGAAGAAGGGTTCGTCGAGGTAAGTTCGTCTATTTCTCGTTTGTTGTTATCGTATGTCAAAGAAACGCCGCCAACCACCACCGCCTCCGGAGGCGGTAGGGGGTGGTGCACGGCTGTTGTCCAGCCTAGGGTAACCCATATTCAGTAGTTCATATGCTTTTCGGGTCTGTTGGGATTAAGCCACGACTTAATGGGTTAATAATCAATAGTGTCATTTCATGTGAAAATTTAGTAATCTGCCACTGTTTTGCTTAAACCGTAACTTTTTCCTCGTAACTCGGATTGGGGCGAAATCGGTGCCAAAAGTTCCCATTTTGAGTCTAGTAACGTTTCTATGTTTTGTGCAAAAACCAGTTCGGAACGTAGCTTAGGTCAAATCGTCGTTTTGTACTGAAAGGTTCTGTTTTAGCTGCTCTGAGAGGTGTTTTTGTAAAATTCATATAAAGTGCTAGGAATATCGTTAGGACGCGTGCGATACGTCCCTGGAACCGTAAGACATTGAACTTCCTGAATATGGAATTATATTTTTGGTTTGATTAGTTTAGCAGGGGTAAAATGGGTCCCGAACAGACCTGCATTTTTAGTATAAAAGCTGGAATTTTTAGTTTCGTTAAACTAGTAAAAGTGTCGTGAGTTGGGACCTTCCGTTGACGTTTTTAGTGCGTAATTAGGTGGGAAAATGTGAGGAAGGTTGACGTGCTGGTGTTGCGGCTCGGGAGCGCGTCGCTTTGCTTTGAGGTGAGTTCTCTCACTGCGTAGTTAGGAATTTCATGTATATCGTTGTTTTTGTGCTATGTGTTATTACGTGTTTACGTGGACCAATTTGGTTGGAATGATTTGGCTGTGATTGTTGAAATTATATGTCGATTATTTGTGCTTGCGTACACCTCAGTGGGACTGGGGGGCTCGGTGGGACCGAGGGCTCGGTGGGACTGAGCTAGTACAATTGTATTATCTTTACTCGGTGGGACCGAGGGCTCGGTGGGACCGAGGGCTCGGTGGGACCGAGGGCTCGGTGGGACTGAGCTGGTATCAATGTCTTTACTCGGTGGGACCGAGGGCTCGGTGGGACTGAGCTTGTGTGGATATATTTTTGGTGTACTCGGTGGGACCGAGGTTCGTATTTATGCATTTATCATTATGTGGTTTTATATTTGTGGTGATGGTGACGTTGCCTACTTGCGAGTAGGGGCGATATTCGTGGGGTTGCTACCTGCGTGTGTGGTAGGACTCACTAAGCGATTAGCTTACCTTTTCCCAATATGTTGTGATTTCAGGTGCGAGCGGCAGTCGGGCTTGACGGTACACACACTATGCGCGGGGTGCTGAGAGTGTTTAAAATTTCACTTTTAAACCTTTAGATTTTATTTTATGAAATTTCCGCTGCGTAAACTTTATTGACTGTTTGAGTTAACGACGTTAATTTAATTTGAATTGCGAATTATTAAATTGGGGTTATTTTATAATGAAATGCATGTTTTAAAAATTTTAAATTCTTTGTAATTTTTGGGACGTTACACTTGCGCTGGTTGGTAAGGCTACAGAAGCTAAAGAGAAGCCGAAGAAGGAGAAAGATGTGGAAGAAAAGAATGCGAAGAAGAAGAAGATCTTGATCGTTGATAATGAAGAGGAGGAGGTGGTGGAAGAAGAGGAGGCAACTATGGCCTCTATAGCTAAATTGTTAATGAACACTACGGAAGAGAAGGGTCAAATGACAAGAACGACAGAGGTGTCGACCAACAGAGGTCGAATGATAGGAATGACAGAGGTGGTGACCGACAGAGGTCAGACGACAAAGCTGGCAACGCTCCACAGAACCAAGGATGTTACAATTGTGGTAAGCCAGGCCACTACGCCAATGAATGCAGGAGCAAATCAAACCGCCCTCAAAGGGATTCTGTTTTCTACAAAAAGAAAGCCGAATATTATGCTCAGAAGTCACTTATGGTGAATCAAGAAAACTGGCAGTCAGATACATCCTCTGACGAAGGAGAATAGAAGAACACCCTGTTCTGTGGCATGGCAGAGGTCAGCTCCGACTCCGATAGTGAGGTATCCACTTCTGACTCTTACTCTAATCAAGCAAAAGCTGATTTGCTTAAACTGAAAATTGAATACACAGAACTTAAAAAGCCCTGCGAAAGTATTCAGAAGAAGCTTACCTTCTTTGAGAGAGAAGCTAGACTTCTCACTCAAGAAAAGGCTAAAATCTTTCAAGAAAAGGAAGAAATTGAAACAAACTGGAACAAACACCTAAATCCTTTGAAAGAAAAGATTTCTGAACTTAACTCTGTCTTAAAAACAAAATCTAAAGAACTTATGGACGTTGAGAGCGACAGAATGAATATTCTAGCTCTTAAAAATTATTTTCAAAAGGAAAGAGAAGTCCTCTGTCAAGATTTACTCATAAGAGATCTGTTAATTAAGAAATATCAAGATGCATAGAAGGTGTACGAGAAAATTAATACACAAATAGGGAGATGGAGAATTGGCTTCTGTGATATAGATCCATACACCGAAAACAAAAGAAACAAGTCTCTGTCGTCTCTATTTCATATTAGAAGTACATGAAAACCCGTTTTTCCAAAATTACTCTCTGTAAGAAAAAGGCGAAAAGTCTCTGTTGAATCTCACATAAGGAAACCTCTGAAAATGGTAAATGTGTGGTTTGAAAACACAGATCTACCATCATCAGCCTCTGTCAAAAGGGCCTCCAAACCTAAGAAATATCTAAAAACACAAGATCAGATAGGAATCTTTAAGTTTGGTGAACCCGAGACTCAATCCCAGGTTGGCTTTGTCTGCACTATAGATTCTGAGAAAAAACTATCGGCAGAGGCACCTGAGTTCTTGCCTGCTTCAACAGAAGAAAAACTGACTCATATTTTTGAAAAGGAATTGTTGGAAATCGGTGAAAACAACTTTTATGCATACCCCAGTACTTTCAATAATGGCCAAAATCTCTCTGATGAAACCTCGATAAAAACTTCGGTTGACTTAGAAGATATCCCTGAAAGAAAGGAAGAAAGCGAGTATGGCACATGCTCTGAAAGTCCAGCCTCTGTCGAAAGAGAACTAAGTGACTCAACCTCTGTATATGAGGACGATTCATCCTCTGACGAATCTGAGACTGACTCTAAGTCAGAGATAGTACCTTGTGACTCAGAGGATTTTAAACTACCCTCTGGAGTTCTTAACAGAACTATTCCTCCCAAGGAGAAAATCACAAGAGTTCCTATATGTCCAGATTTTTTAGACATGTGTATACAAGCCAAAACCTCTCTTGAGCTTGAGAAACTCAAACAACAAAAGAAACCGTCCTCTCAAAATTCAACAAGTTCAAAGACTTCAAAACCCTCAAGGCCTATTAAAGAAAAACTAACATGGCAACAGAAGGGTAAATGGGCTGAAAATAACAAATCTTTTTCTTCTGTGACAGTGAAACCTGCAGAAGTTCACCACAGAAGGGGTCCACAGAAGGCTACTCTCAACAGAGGATTTTGCAAACAACAATCTAGCCTACATAGGTCTTCTTGTAATAGGAAGTCAAATGTTAGGATAGAATGTAATGCCTCTGGGCCCCTATTTAATGTTTTCAATGAATAGTTCAAGCAAATCTCTTCGCACATTCATAATTGTCATTGCTTTGATCTCATGCATAAATTAATCCAACACTTCTCAAGTCCACACTGTTTCCTCTCTGCACCCAAAAAGAATACTAAATTCAAGGGTAAGAAGAAACAAAATGGTTCTTCAAAAGAAGCTAAAACCAAACCCAAGAATACTAAGGCAAACTTGAAGACCCCTAACAAAGCTGGACCCATTTGGATATGGGTACCTAAAACTCTCTGATTGTCTTGCAGAAGCAGTATGCGCCAATCTGGTATCTTGACTCCGGATGCTCGCGGCACATGACTGGCAACAGAGGTCTACTATCCTCCTACAAAGATAAACTTAATGGAGGATCTGTGACCTTTGGTGACAACAAGAAGGGGTATATAAAAGGCGACAGAGTCATCAAGAAGGAAAACATAACCGTATGCAAATTTGCATATGTGGATGGCCTTAAGCACAATCTTCTCAGTGTTAGCCAACTCTGCGATACGGGTTTCGACGTAATGTTTAAAAGAACCTTCTGCTCTCTACAAGGTGAGGACACAGGAGTCGAACTTCTGCGAGCCGAACGAAGAGGCGATCTTTACCTCATGAACTTTTGTGCCAAGAACAAGGAAGACAAGCTCTGTCTTGTTGCCAGTAAAAGCGAAGAAGCCTGGTTATGGCATAACAGGTTCTGCCACCTAAACTTTCATACTCTAGATAAGCTTGTTAAACTTGATCTAGTCAAAGGTCTGCCAAATGTTAAATTTAATAAAGATCATTTGTGCTCTGCTTGCGAAATGCGGAAACTCAAAAGATCTTCCCATAAAGGCAAGACTGATGTATCTTGCCCTAGGCCTTTGTACATGCTTCATGTTGACCTCTGCGGTCCAATCGCTACAGAGAGCCTAGGTGGCAAGAAATATATACTTGTTTTGATCGATGAATATTCAAGATTTACATGGGTTGAATTTGTCAGAAAGAAATCAGATGTTACAAACATTCTGATAAATTTAATGAAAAGAATCCAATTTCTGTATGAGTGCAGGATTCAGAAACTAAGAAGCGACAATGGCACAGAATTCAAAAACTCTGTCATTGAAGCCTATCTTACAGAAGAAGGCATATCACAAAACTTCTCTGATGCACGCACCCCACAACAGAATGGCGTGGTTGAACGAAAGAACCGCACGCTTGTGGAGGCTGCAAGAACTATGCTGAAAGTATCTGGATTACCAATGTCTTTTTGGGCAGAAGAAGTATCAATCGCTTGCTACACCCAAAATCGATCAACCATTGTAAAGAGGCACATCAAGACACCGTATCAATTGATCGACAAAAGGTGACCAAACATCAAGTTCTTTCATTTATTTGGATGCAAGTGCTTTGTCTTAAATGATAGAGAAGCAAGAGGAAAGTTTGAGGTGAAAGCAGATGAAGGCAAGTTCATTGGATACTCTGCCACCTCTAAGGCCTACAGAGTTTATCTTCTGCGGTCACGAACCATTGTAGAAAGCATCAATGAGTCTTTTGATGATTCCTTTCAAAAGACTTCTGAACAGATCAGTTCAGAACTCGGTCTAAAGAAGGAATCCTCTGGCATCCCAAAGACAAGAGCAGAAGACTTAAATCTTCTATTTGAAGAGATGTTCCAATATGATATCAATCCCTCTGTTGGAGCCGTCAGAGCCTCTGGAGAAACATCTTCTAACAACCAGACTGAGTCAGGTATATCTCTAACTGGTCCATTAAATACTTCATCCTCTTCTGTGAATCATACAGATGCACGCGCTGAGGGGGAGCGAACAGAAGATGATACGACCAAGGACTCAACAACAGAGACTCCTGAAATACCAACTCCAGCAACTACAGAGGAATCAATACCAGAGGAAAACGAAGACTCGGTCTCTACTTCATCAGAGGAACAAATTCCAACTCCCATTCCAATCCTTCCACAAGCTGAAGAACCAAGCACAAGCACAGAAGTACCATCTACAACAGAGGTTGCACCAGAACCGCAGTGTTCAACCACAGAGGTTCATCTTGATGACTCAAATGATCATCTTCCAAGAACAACATAATGGACGAAAAGCCATCCTCCAAGCCTATTAATCGGCGACGCTTCTGAAAAGGCCAAGACAAGATCAGCCACGGCTAATTTTTGTTTCTTTACAAATTTCATCAGTATGATCGAGCCAAAAAGAATCTCTGAAGCCCTAGATGATCCAAACTGGGTAGATGCTATGCAAGAAGAGCTTCTACAGTTTGAGAGAAACAAGGTATGGACCCTAGTTCCTCTGCCATGAAGAAAACAAGCAATAGGGACAAAATGGGTCTTCAGAAACAAGAAGGACGAGGATGGGGTGGTCATTAGAAACAAAGCGAGATTGGTGGCCAAGGGATATCGCCAAGAAGAAGGCATTGATTACGATGAAACTTTTGCCCCTGTCGCACGGCTCGAAGCAATAAGAATCTTCTTAGCCTTCGCAGCCCACAGAGGTTTCAAAGTTTTTCAAATGGATGTAAAATCTGCTTTTCTAAATGGTGAATCCAAAAAGAAGTATACGTCCAGCAGCCACCAGGGTTTGAAAGTTCCAAGTACCCAAAATATGTCTATTATCTTGACAAAGCTCTATATGGACTGAAACAGGCTACAAGAGCATGGTACGAACGGCTTTCAACCTTCCTTCTCAATAATGATTTCGACAGAGGTACAACCGATACTACTTTGTTTTTTTAAAAGAAAAGGTGATGAGATTCTGCTTGTACAGATTTATGTAGATGACATTATTTTCGGGTCTACAAATGCACAACAGTGCAAAGATTTTGAAAAACTCATGTAGAGTGAGTTTGAAATGAGTATGATGGGAGAATTAAACTTCTTCCTCGGACTCCAAGTAAAACAATCATCAGAGGGAATCTTTATAAATCAAGCTAAATATGTCTCTGACATACTTTCAAAATTCAGTCTCTCTGATGCCTCTGTAATGAAGACCCCAATGGCCACTGGAGATAAGTTATTCTCAGATCCAAATGGAAAATCTGTAGAGTGCAAGCTCTACAGAGGCATGATTGGGTCTCTGTTATACTTAACCGTAAGTAGGCCTGATATAATGTATGCCACATGCCTCTGTGCAAGATATCAAGCTAACCCAAAGGAATCCCACTATATTACTGGAAAGAGGATCTTCAGATACCTTAAAGGAACCAAAAATCTTGGGCTCTGGTATCCGAAGAACTCTGGCTTTGGTCTTAAAGCATACACTGATTCAGATTATGGAGGATGCAAGCTTGATCGAAAAAGCACCTCTGGGAGTTGTCAATTCCTGGGTGGTAAACTAGTCAGCTGGACTTCGAAGAAGCAGAATTGTGTGTCTACATCTACAGCAGAAGCTGAATATGTTGTTGCTGCTAGTTGTTGCTCCCAAGTTATGTGGATGAAAACTCAGCTAAAGGACTATGGCTTCACCATATACAAGATACACATCCTCTGTGATTCAAAAAGTGCGATAGCCATCTCTGCCAATCCAGTTCAGCACTCAAAAACAAACCATATCGATATTCGTTACCACTTTTTAAAGCATCATGTTGAACATGGCACAATCGAAATGCACTTTGTGTCCACTGAATATCAGCTTGCAGACTTATTCACCAAGGCGCTAGATGAGAAAAGATTTCTTTTCCTGGTGGGTAAGTTAGGAATGATTAACATGAGTTGAATCCGCTGTAAGTAAGATCTGATCCTCTGTAAATATGTATATATATTTGAATACTTCTACATGTAAATTCTTGAAATCACCAAAAGTTCTATACCCGACAGAGCTTCTGTGGGATCACTCAGATCTTCTGACAATGTCCACAAAACCTCTAGTGTGTTTGACCTATGATCTATGCATTGCTTATCTATTTGGATCCAAGCATAGGTCAAGGGGGAGCAGAAGGAGACCTTGAATTAGACTACAGAAGTTGCTAATTCAAGGGGGAGCCAAAGAAGAGTAGTGGTCAGCCAAATCCACAGAAGTAAAGGTTTTTGCCGAGCAAAGGAGAACCAAAAGGTGAGTATCTCGTACAAACCATCTTTGAAAACAGTTTCTATAGGACACAAATTTCCATATATGTCCTAAAAACTCTGTAAGTTTACCAAAGTCCTAAAAACATGTCTCGCACAAAACCTTTTTCCAAAACAGTTTTTTCGGACATCAACTTTCAAAATGTCCTAAAAACAGTGCTTAAAACAGTGAAACCTATGGATGATCAAAATGTTTTGTGAATCTCTAGTTATTAGAAATTTTCAGTTATAGAGCCTCTGCTGGCTTTGACAGAGCCTCAAAGCCTCTGTGGAAAAAAACTTTGTACTAAAGATTCCATCGATCCTCTCCAATGAATTTTCAAACTTTTTAGTAAAGATGCAAGCACAGTGGAGACATTAAAGGTAGGTTTCAAAATCACAGAGCTCACTCCACTACAGAGCCTCTGTTGATTCTGACACTTTACTCTTTATGGAAATTCTGTAAAAGGGAGTTATTTACCGCGAGTGACAGACCCCACACAGAAGAAATGCCCATGCGCCTAGCATTAATGGGCCGCGCACGACGTCTAATCGTGCTCTGACACATTTGACGTGGCAGATTTTCATTGGATGTACGTGCCACACGATCCTTCTGAAACGTTTCCCCATCTGTAAAACTCGAGTGCGGACCCCAAATGTTTATTGAATTCACTTTTACCATGGAATTCTATTCGTTTCTACCCTCACTATATAACCCCGTTCCCATTCTTTCTTAAACCTTTTACGAATCTATCTCCATCATCTTCTCCGGCGAACTGTGCAAATACCTGCAACTTCCCCATTCTACTCTATTCTTCAAGAAATCTCAAATGGCTTCTACTTCAAACGCTCTGGTGAACTCCCCATCCCATTCTGAGCATTCTCAGAACCCAGAAATAGCCGGAAACCTACAACAGGACAACTCCGGTGACACAGCAGATTTTGCTCCGACAACCCACCTTCTAAACTTCATCGCTCATGAACACTTTGAAAGTGTTCTTCCCTTAAAACCCAATAACTACTACCTGGTTCCCTCAAAAACCGCATTTGGGGAAGAACATGCCATTCTTCTTCACATTCTGGAAAAAACATTACCTCAACCCCCTATTAACCAAAACTGTCAACAAAATCCCTGCCAGATACCTCAATCAATTCTGGCAAAGCAGCAGATTTGACCCAGAAGATAGACAGATAAAGGGCTACATCTCAAAACCAGACAAATCCGAGCACCTTGAACTCAAGTTTAACAGAACCATGTTCTCACTTGAGTTCAGTCTACCCACAAGAGGTCTTCTAGGGATAAAGGGATACGCAGAGGAACCCACAGACACCGAGCTCTGCCGTTTTGTTGAAATGTTGGGGTACAACACAACCCTAAGGAAAAGGAATGATTTCAGAAGAAATCGACTTCCCCCTTTATGGAATACTCTCTTCTCCATTCTCAACAGGTGTCTAACTGGGAAAGTGGGTAGTCCAGACCAATCTTCTCACCAAATATTGGCAATTATGTACGGGGTGTACTACGATCTACCTCTGGACTACGCCACCCTCATGATCCAGGAAATGGTTAACACCATTGACCGCAGAATCTCCACCCAGAAGGCCAAAGGATGATCGACTGAAGCTCTACCTCCTCTACAATATCAACGAATTTTGGGTGTCCTTCTAGAGCCTCTGCTCCTTCTACAAAAATGGCCAATGGAGGGACCAACGGCCAGAATGTATCCCATGACCAAAAACACCCAAACAGAGCACGAAGACAAATACCCTTTCTGCAGACCTCTACCAACCGCACTTCTGGGATATGCAACTGATGAGACCCTTAAGTTAGAATACATACGCGATCATAGGACTCCAGAACCGAGTCCTGTGACACCCCCGCGTCTAGGAGTCCCCTTAGGATCTAGGGTTGTAGAGAGGATGTCTGACGAAGAATGGGCAGTGGCCTTGGCTAAGCATCAACAAGTACAAGAGAAGTTTCATACTCTGAGAAACACAATTCTCTCCCCTGCTTCAAAGAGCAAACCCTCTGCCAAGAAAAAGAAGAAAGCCCACAGGAAGAAGAAAACGATAGAGGGCACCTCCACCAGTGTTGCCCAAACCCAACAGTCCCCTCCTCATGCAACAGAAGTTGGATCATCTGTACCTCCCCCTCCTCCAAAAGACAAAAAGAAAAGAAAACATAAGTCTTCTGAAGTGGGTGCCCCCAAACCAAAGAAAAGGAGGAGCAAGCAGAAATCCAAGAAGCCTCACACTCCTATGCAATCCATCGCAGAGGAAGGAGAAACAGCAGAAGAAGCCCAAGAGCAGCCTCTGCAATCCCCAACCCCTATTAATTATGCAGAAGATCAGGGTGACTTTTCTGCTTTCCTCCAACAACCCGGAATTGCAGACTCTTTAGACCCTTCTGTATGGAACGTAGAAGCCCTATCCCATCATTCAACAGAAGCACCAGACTTCAGAATCTCTTCTGACTTGAATGAAGATGACCAAACCCCACAGAATATTCAGTCTGCGACTCCAGAAGTACAACATAACCCCTTCACACAACCCGGATATGATGTGCTTAGAGCAAGCCAGAGGATCTGGCTAAAGCTACCACCAAAATCCCATCCGTCTTAATCTCAGAGGTGGATTCTGATGAAGAGGAAGATGACCAATTAAAAGAAGGTCTTTATCACCCTCACGTACAAGCTCTAATTGGGACTCATCCATGCTATGATTCGTTAGGAAAAAGCCCAGAAGCTAGGGTAGAAGTCGAAGGCTATAGAGCAGAGAAAGAGGCTAAGACAATAGATGGTGAAGTTGTTAGGTCTAGAGTTTTGTCAAAAACACAAGTGTTGAGTTCTGAGTAAGAAGACTAAAGAAGACTCAGAAGACTCAGAAGTTCTGAGTAGAAGACTCAGAAGTTCTGAGTGAGAAATCTCAAAAAGATTCTAAGTGTTGGATTCTGACTAGAAGGTTCAGAGTTCTGAGTAGGAGACTCAGAACTTCTGACTATGAAGACATATGTTCTGAAGCGCTTATTCAGAAGTATGTTCAGAATTCATATCTTGGGATATTATCTGTTATATTCAGTTACTAATTAGGACACGTGTAATTGTTCTATTAGTCTGTTTCTCATATGTACTGTAGCTTTAGCTATTATCTACAGTATATATAGGAGTTAGCAACTGTAGCTAACTGAATCTTTGGCTAACCTTTTGGATAACTCTTTACGCATAAATTGTTAGATCTATTGAGAGAGAAATTCATTGTAATATCTTGTAATTCACAGATTGTTAATAGATCATATGACCAGTTGCTGTTAATACGATCTTAATTGTTCATATTTGATTGTAAGAGTGTAACCTGAAACTTTCAATTGGTATCAGAGCCAATCAACAAACAAATTCGACCAAGAGTGTGTTTGATCGCGTTCTTGAAGTTTCTTGATCAATTCGACAATTGATTCCGCTGCTGCTAACAATTCTTGAATTCCTAACAATTCTTGAATTCGTTTCTATCATTGATTCAAGAAATTTGAATTTGTCTTTCTGTTGAATCGATATCTTACAATCAAGTTATCCAAAGATTTTCTCTCTATGCTGATTAATTCTCGAAATTAAACAGAGATCACAGGTATGTTTTCGAAATTCTTGATTGGTTTCTGGATCAAAGTGATTATATCTGCTGCATGTTGATTAGTATTCAAATTTTTTGTTGAAAAGAAGATTTCATTAATTCATGTACTCTAACTGTTTGATGAAATGCATGTGACAGATTTGATTAATTCTTGCATGTTCTAGATTTGTGTTGATTCTCATTTTTTATCATAATTCATAGTTGATATTCGAATTTGTCATTTCATCATGCCTGAGATTATTGAAATTTTTGTGAGACCTGCAATTTCTATAACCAGTTCAGACAATTTACAAAAATTAAGTCCTGTAAAAGCAAAAGAAACAATTTCTGAACCAAAAACTGAGATTGTTCATTTTGAAAGCAAGATTGCTAATCTTCAAGCAAAACAAGACGAATATGCAAAAGTTATAAAGATTTTGCAAAAAGAGAAATCTGATTTTCTAAAGGATTTTGAAAAGGTTCAAGAAAACATAAAGTTGTTAGAAAAAGAGAATGTTGATTTGAAAGAGAAAGGCAATTTTAGAAGAAAGATGTTGACAGAGTCTGAAAATAGAATCAAATCATGTGAAATGAAAAATTGTCAACTCTTGAAACAGATCTATGATTTTGAACAAGTTCTTATACTTGAAAGAGTGAAATTTGAGAAAGAGAGAAGAGACTTTCAAACTGAGAGGAAAGGTTTTGAAACAAAGTCTGTTGAATTATCTTTGAAAATTTCTGATTTGGAGAAAATTCTTGCAAAAGAAAGAAAAGAGTTTGAATGCAAGAAAAATGTTTTTCAAAAAGAAAAGATTGGTTTTGAGAAAAAGAAAACAGGAATGTTAAATGAGTTTTCTGTAAAAATCAATGAGTTGGAGAAAGAGTTAGAAGATGGAAGGAAAGAGACTGAAAAGAAGAAGGTAAATGGCTTTAAAGAAAAATGCTTAAAAGATGAGTTTGAGAAGGAAAAGAAAGTTTTTCATTTGGAGATAAGGAGGCTTATTAAGAAATTATCTGATTTATCAACTAAAATCATGATAGAGAGGAAGTCCAAATCTGATTTGCAGTCAAGGTTTGATTTGTATGTTAAAAAGTTTAGGGAATTTGAAACGAAAGTTGTTGACAAATCAAATCATAGTTCAAAAGATCAGATTCGTTCTTCTAATCTGTTTTATGATTCTGCTATTGATAAATCTTATAATTGTTCTTTTAAAAAGATAAAAATGGAATGGAGAGTTAAAGGAACAACTTCCAAGAAAGAAGTGCCAAAATCAAAAGTTCCTAATTCAAATGTCAAGAAGAACAATACATTTCAAAGAAAATCTTTTGTTAAACCTGATGTGATTTATTCTGTAAATCAATTAGTCAGAATTGCACAAAAGAAACTTTGTTGTTCATATTGTGGGACTAATGATTTTGTGAACAAGAATTTTATTCAGCACTGGTATGGTTCTTATAGAATATCTGCATATGCCACTGCACCTAACAAACCTGGACCCAAGTTCATATGGGTACCAAAGACAACTTAATCTGTTTTGCAGGTTATTCATGTGTAGAGTTGAATGATAATACTGACACATGACTTAAAACCGATGCTGTGCTTAAATTGAGAATATTGACTTTTGGATAATTCAGTCCAAAACTCGGTCTGAATGTGATTATGGACTTACAATTTGTCTCATCTTGATTATGGATTTCTGATTCATACAGATCAATTTGTTGATTTTGAAGCATTTTTTTTTAAAAAAAGTTCAGTTTACTGTGGTGTAATCGAACTCATAGTTGTGGGTGTTTTTAGTAGAAAACATTTCCAGAGAATGTGTTCAGAATCACATTTTGAGCAACCCTGCAAATTTTGGTTGAAAAATTCTGATTTTTGAGCAAGTTATGGTGATTTGAAATTCAGAATGTTCAAAAATCACAAAATCCGAAAATTTTTCTAAGGAATTTTCTCTGGATAGTTTTATCAGAATTCTGACTCTGTTACTCAGAAGTTCTGACTCTACTACTCAGAATTCTGACTCCACTACTCAGAATTCTGACTCAACTAATCAGAATTCAGACTCTGATACTTAGAATTTTGAGCAAGTTACTCAGAATTCTGACTCTTCTAATCAGAATTCTGACTCTACTACTCAGAATTTTTTTTTTTGATAACTAATGAGGAATCATCGTAGATGATTACCAAAATCTCTTGATTTTGCAGGATTATCTTGATTTCAGAGGAAGCATTGACTCAAAATTTGATCTGATTGTTTCAAGATAATGTTCAAAACCCGTGATTCAACGTTTTAGGTTTTTGAACATATCAGTTCAAAACCCGTACTTAAATGACAATGGCTTCTGAATAATTCAGTTCAGGACCCGTACTTCAGAGACTAAGACTTCTAAACAAATCAGTTTAGAACTCATACTTCTCAGGTGATATCCTTAACTGTCATATTTTTCTGTTTCAAGGAACAAGTGGTGAAAGGTAACATTGTATTATGTTTTATTTCTATTGCTTTGAATGTTTGAATCTTAACAATTTAATTCAATGATATGATTTTTTTTATTTTTCATTCAATGAATAAAATGTGTGTCAATGGTGCTTTTACAAGTATTTTTGTATTATCTGAGCTATATTTGTTTCAACTTTCACTTCTGAAATAAATCGAAAGGTTAGCAAATCATGAATGAAATTATGCTGAATGCTCAATGTTATGAAATTTAGACTTATATAGAATATAATGCTCAAAAAGCATAATTTGTCAGAATGTTGGATGGAAACGAAAATATGGGGGAAGTACTACGTTTTAGAACCAAGTGATTGAGATGCAATATATATATACAAAATCATTTAGTTTGAAAGTTTGTACCTGTGGCCTTTCTGGTTTGGGAGAGTAAGTCCTAAGGGGTGCTCGACACCTAGTCCCTAAGATCAACTGGTCTAGGATCGGCTGACCCAAATCCTGCAATAGAATCAGATAGAAAACCATGTTCTACTGGTACAAATGGGTTTAAGATATATCGATGTGGCCTTTATGGTTTGGGAAATTAAGTTCCAAGGGGTGCTTGTCACCTAGCACCTAAGACCAACTGGTCTGGGATATGCTGACCCAAATCCTGCTATAGAACCAGATAGAAAGTCATGTTTAACGATGTATCTTATTCTTACTAAACTTTTTGATTAAAAGATGCCAATGTGCACAAAATTAAAAGATGTCAATGAGCACAAAATTAAAAGATGTCAATGAGCACAAAATTAAAAGATGCCAATGAGCACACATCTCTTGAAACTTTGGGAAAATTCAAAGTCGCAATAAACCTGTAAATTTGTGAAAATCCTGATTTTGGACAAATAGTGTGAGTAGAGCAAAGTATTCGTATATGTTTTTAGAATTGCATATGCTTGAAGCTAATCATATTTCGCATGCTAAGCACACCAAATAGATTTAATAAAGGGATTGAAACTGAACATTTTTAACTCGATATGCAATGATGACTTGTATTTGAATCCAAACACATGCATTTGATTTCATTTGATTGAAAATCTGATAAATTTCATTAAGTTGGATTTCTTTTGTAAAGTTTTCAAATGATCAAATGTTAGTAGTTATTAAGTGTAGTTCAGTAAATCTTATTCTCCTTGTATAAATGTTTTCATTAAAGCACTATATTTGAAATGAATAATTTTAATGAAATATATGCATACTTTCAGGGGGAGAAAACAAACTGCTCCAGAATTCTTATTTTGAGGGGGAGCAAGGTTATTCATTAAGGAGGAGAAAAAGCATAGACTTCATTCGAAGAAAAAGCATCGCTAAAGTTTTGAAAATCAAGGGGGAGAAAAGCTAAAGATTTTGAAGATGATTTTGCTTTCCAAAACTTTAGGGGGAGAAAAGCTAAAGATTTTGAAGATTGATATGGTTTTTGTACAGAAATAACAAAAGGGAGAAATGTTATTTTAAGAAAAAGAAGAGGAAAAGGAAACTGATCGGTTGTTTCTTATAAAGAAATCTTATGAAAGCTGAAATGAAGATGAGAATTGTCATTTCAAGAGGGAGCAAAGAAAAAGCAAATATATAACAGAAATCAATTTGGAAATCGTTGCTGCTGCTGATTAAAGACTGACCAGAAGTTGTTAACTCAGATTATTCAGAATTCTGAGCAAAAGTTGTCAAAACATTCAGAAGAGCTCCTTCTGAAGATTGTTCCTGCTCTAAGAATTTGATGGTGAAAAGTACAAGTGTGTTTGACAAAAAGGGGGAGATTGTTAGGTCTAGAGTTTTGTCAAAAACACAAGTGTTGAGTTCTGAGTAAGAAGACTAAAGAAGACTCAGAAGACTCAGAAGTTCTGAGTAGAAGACTCAGAAGTTCTGAGTGAGAAATCTCAAAAAGATTCTAAGTGTTGGATTCTGACTAGAAGGTTCAGAGTTCTGAGTAGGAGACTCAGAACTTCTGACTATGAAGACAAATGTTCTGAAGCGCTTATTCAGAAGTATGTTCAGAATTCATATCTTGGGATATTATCTGTTATATTCAGTTACTAATTAGGACACGTGTAATTGTTCTATTAGTCTGTTTCTCATATGTACTGTAGCTTTAGCTATTATCTACAGTATATATAGGAGTTAGCAACTGTAGCTAACTGAATCTTTGGCTAACCTTTTGGATAACTCTTTACGCATAAATTGTTAGATCTATTGAGAGAGAAATTCATTGTAATATCTTGTAATTCACAGATTGTTAATAGATCATATGACCAGTTGCTGTTAATACGATCTTAATTGTTCATATTTGATTGTAAGAGTGTAACCTGAAACTTTCAGAAGTAGTGGTAGGATGCTCAACAGAGGAAGAATCTAGAAAAGATGTCGTAGTAAGAAAAGGCACACATCCCCAACCAACTCCCAGTGCAACCCACACTTCTATTACCGCCAGTCTAGTGGCAGAAGGTAATATTGAACAAGAGCAGCACAGCTCGAACCCACCCGAAACTGACCGGGCAGAGGAAATTCCTTCCACCTCTGTGCCACTAATAGCCTGGGAAACCATTCCAAGGGAGTCCTCTCCAAAGGACTTGCCTTTAGTTCGTGATTCCTCGCCCCGGATCACATCTGACACTCTTGCAGAGGAATTTGTTTCCTCTGCCACACGCACACACGTAAGTCCAACCGGCCCTTCAGAGGGGCCTAGAGTGCACGCAGACGAAGGGATTCTAGACAAGTCCCCGAGTCAACTTAAGGATACTCCTATACCCACCTCTGGAGTGGATCAGGACAATGTCCTTAACAGAACCTCTATAGAGTCTGAGGCTGATAAAACCTCTGCTCGAGGATTAGAGGGAAATCCTTCCGTCCTCAACGTCAATACAGGGACGAAAGAAGGTGTCCAAGGAACAGGGACTCACTCTGGGGAAGAATGTGTTCCCCCAGAGGTTACACCAAGTCCACATGTATCAAGGGATGAGTTCCAAATCCTTGTCACCTCTGTGGACAACACATTGAAAGAGTTGAAAAGCTCTTTTGATTCTTTTGCAGATGTTACTACAAGGGCCATCACCAATATGAACACCAAAATGGACAACCTGTCCACAGAGGTACAAAATGCTCTAGCCCAGATGAGAACAACTGCGACAACCTCTGCCACCTCTGCTGCTACTAACTTCGAGAAAGCTACTACCTCTGTTTTCCAAAGCTCTGTGAAAGCCCTAATTGAACAACTGAAGACAGCTTAAACGCCAACTTCTGCGGGTATTACTCCTGAAGATTTAAAGAAGGCTCTTGAGCTTGTTCAAGAACAAACAACTAGACAAACTCTGGCTATGCAGCCCTCCGACTACATGACCAGAGCACAACTCACAGAACTTGGGCAAGGGATACTTGATCAGGTCACTGAGTTCATCAGAGCCTTCACTGCTGCCAACGCTAATTACGTCAAAGACTTTCAGAGGAGCGTCGGCAAAATGCGCTTCAACACAGAGGCAGAGGTCCATACCCTACTTGGCCTCTGTGACGACCTATGCCCAAATATGATCGTTGCAGGTGCCACACCGCCCAAAAAGCCAGAAGCTTCGTGCAGAGCAGAAGGCACTAAAGATAAGGGTCAGGATGACTCTGATAGTCCATCAGATCATCCTGAGGGGGATAAAGAAAGGGAAAAACTGCAAACATAGGTCTACCAGAACCACCAATACCAGCAGAACCCTTAAACCAAGCTCCTCCAACTGAAACCCAAGAAAGAAACCAACAGAAGACCACAGAGACAACTGTTAGCTTCAATCTTCCTAATCATAGAAGTATTTAGAAGTAGTGAAAAATAGGCCAAGTGAAGAAAGCCTCTTACAGAGGCTCTGCCGACATTACCGAGAAATCAAGGTCAAGAAGCTACAGAAGCAGCAGAGGCTTCCTATAGAAGCTCTGTCATACGCACAAAGAAGACCAAAGACTCGGAATCCGGCGAAGACTGCTCCACAGAGGACCAGACCGCAGAACCTCTGTAATTCATTACAGAGCCTCTGTGGTCCTCAATGAAGACTTGGAAGATATTACTGAATACGTTCATCAACTTGCATGAAAAAGTACTATCAAAACACGTGTCAAGCTCTGAGTGGACTCAATAGGGCAAGGTACAAAATAGACGTCTGCGCCATTTAATGCATTTACCAAAAGTACATCTGCTCCATTAAATGCGCATGGCTCAAACAACTGCTCACACCATCCAGTCCACTGTTCACACCATCCAGTTTACTATTCATGTCGTAAAAGGAACAGTGACCTACTTCATAGTCTTCTAAGAGTAGTATAAAAGGTAGTCTCATGTTGAGATCTTCCTAAGGACGAATACACAAGGAATCACTAATACTCTCAAGCTTTATCGTCAAATATCTGAGTGTTATATTCTCACACACACCAACAGTTCTTAATCTGTTCTTTGTGTTGTTATTATATATTGAATAACAGTAACTGTTCAAGAAATCCTTTTCATTCTTTACTGTTTTCTTTATATATGTGCGTTCTAATATCTATCAAACATATCTGTTAGTTTAATACGCTTCCGCATCAAACTCTAAACTCCACTAATAGATTGTTAATCTTGATTAAGTGTATCTGGGAACCAACAATTGGTATCAGAGCCTTCCTTAATTTTCAATATCAAGTGATCCACTTATCAAGACTCGTGATAGATATTATTGAGATTTAAAATTGTGTCTGGAAACTGCTTAAACCCAGAAAATCTTCAAGCACATCGAAGTAACTCTTTAGTCATACTTTATTTCTAAAAATCTTCAAATGACAAATACAAATAATTTCTTTACTACTGGTTCTCTCACTAAACCTCTTACTCTCCTTCGAGATAAGTATCCTCAGTGGAAAATAAGAATGGTCCATTTTTTCGAGGGCACTGAAAAAAATCAAGTACAATATATGTACAATCCTCCTCCTATTCCCATGACAGTAGTACCTCGTATACCTGCTACTGCTGAATCTGCCGAAATTCCCGAACATCAAAAACCAAAGCCAAAACGGGAGTGGTCAACCGAAGATAAAGCAGAAGATGAAGTTGCTCAGAAAACCAAGAGGACATTAATTATGGCAATACCCAACGAACTCTTTCAATCCTTGGATTCATGTGAAACAGCGCATGATCTGTGGAAAGAACTGGAAAGACAGTTGGAAGGAGGTGCTAAAACACAAAAAAAACCGAAGAGCACAGTACATCAATGAATATCATGCATTCAGAGCCTCTGCAACAGAATCTCTGCAAACAACATACGACAGATTCAACTCTCTAATCAACAAGTGCAGAAAATCAGGCATTGACAGAACTTCTGAAGAAAACAATGTCATGTTTTTAAAAAGTCTAAATGAAGAATGGCTCCAACTGTCTATGTCCCTACAGACAAATCAGGATCTAGACACCTGGACTCTCTCTGATCTTTACGGAACATTAGCCGCACAAGAACCTCAGATAGCACAGGCTAAAACACTAACCATTGCACCATATGCATTGGTTAGTAAAACTAAAGAGGATGCACAGAGACCAAGAAATGATAAAGCCACAGAGGAGAAGAAGAAGGAGAAGAAGAGGATGGTGATAATTGACAGTGAAGAAGAAGAGCAAGCAGAAAAGGAAATAACTCTTGCGTCACTAGCTAAATCTTTAGCTCTATTGACAAAAGAGTTCAGAGGAAACAGAAGAGGTTCCGGAAATGAAAGATATGATAGAGACAACCAGGATGACAGAAGAGACAACAGAAGAGATGACAGAAGAGGAGAAGAATCAAGTGGCCGACAGAGGTCAAGCGATAGAAATTACAGAGGGAATGATCGACAGAGGTCAAGTGACTCGGTAAGCCACACGCAGCAAGAATGCTACAAGTGCGGCAAACCTGGTCACTATGCAAATGAATGTAGATCAGAGAAAGGCGGAGACCTACAGAAGTCCAATGATCGAACAGGAAACACTCCTCAAGGGTGTTTTAACTGCGGAAAACCAGGCCATTTTGCGAATGAATGCAGAAGCAGATCAAATCGCCCACAGAGGGACTCTGCTTTCTACAAAAAGAAAGCCGAATATTATGCTCAAAAATCCTTAATGGCAAAAGGACATTCTGAGGAGAACACAGAAGACTTCCAGTCAGACTCTACTTCTGACGATGAACATACCGCCAATGCCCTCTTCTGTGGCATGGCAGAAGTCGACTCCTGCACTGACTCTGAGGTATCTACTTCAAATTCCAACTCTTGTATTACCTCTGTAGATGATAATACACTTAGAATTAACATTGAATTAATTGAACTGAAAGAGATAAATCAAAGTATTCAGAAAAGACTCACTTTCAATGAGAGAGAAGTACGGCTTCTCACTCAAGAAAAAGCAAAGATTTTTAAGGAAAAAGAGAGAATAGAAAAGAATTGGAACAAAACTCTAGATCCTTTAAAAAAACAAATTTCTGAATTAACCAATACTTTAAAAGATAAAACAAAAGAACTTTCAGTTTCAAGGAGCGAAACTACTGACATAAGAGCTCTTAAAGAATACTTTCAAAGAGAAAGAGAGGTATTATGGCAAAATTTACTCAGAAGAGAAGTTTTGCTTAAAAACTATAAAGATGCACAGAAAGTTTATGAAAAAATAAACTCACAAATAGGGAGACGAGGTATAGGGTATGATGATATCACCCTAGGTGTTGAAGGCAAAAGAAACAAACCTCTGTCCTCGTTATTTGTGATTGGAAAAACAAACAAACCAGATTTTCCAAATCTAATCTCTGTAAGCAAACGGGCGAAAATCTCTGTGGATCCTTACTTGAAGAAACATAAGAAGATGATTAACGTGTGGTTTGAAAACACAGACTCATCATCTTCAACCTCTGTCAATAGAGGTATCAAACCAAAGAAATATCTGAAAACACAAGATCAGATTGGTATCTTCAAATTTGGTAAACCAGAGACCCAAACACAGGTTGCTTTTGTCTGTTTGATAAGCGTTGAAAAGAAATTATTAGCAGAAGCTCCTGAGTTTAAACCCATTTTTTCAGAAGAAAACTTTAAAAATTTAATTGAAAAAGAAATTTTGGAAATATGGAAATCAAGCGTTTTAGAAAATTTCTGTACATCTTCTATAGATAAAACTCTCACTAAAGAAATCTTATTAGAAACCTCTGCAATCTATGAAAACTATTCTACAGAGAAAGAAAGCTTGTACGATACATGCTCAGAAAATCCAGCCTCTATTGAAAGAATTGACTCAACCTCTGTATACGAGGACGATTCATCCTCTGACAACTCAGAGACTGATTTCAAATCAGGGATAATTCACTGTGACACAGAGGATGTCAAACTCTCCTCTGAAGTTCCTCACAGAACTATTTCTACAAAAGAGAAACTCACAGAGATTCCAATCTGCCAAGATTTTCTAAATTTGAATCTACATATCAAAACCTCTGCTGAGCTTAAAAAGTTACAGAAGACCTCTATTGATCCTATAAGTTCTAGATTTTCAAAACCCAAGGTTAATAAATCTTTTTCTTCTGTGACAGTGATGAAAGAAGTTCACCACAGAAGCAACCCACAGAAGGCAGGTCCTAAACAGAGCTTTTGCAAACAACATTCGAGTATTCATAGATCTTCTAGTAATAGGAAATCTAATGTAAAGAAAGAATGTAATGCCTCTGTGACTGAGTTTAAAAAGTTCAATGAAAAGTTCAAGCAAATTACATCTCATATTCAATACTGTCATTGCTTTGATCTTATGTCTAAACTTAATAATCATTTTTCAAGTCAAGTCTGTTTACTCTCTACGACAATTCAAAAGTCAAATCCCACAAAGAAACAATCTGACTCTTCTGCAGAGAACAAAATGTATTTCAAGAATGCCAAGGCAAACTTGAAAAACTCTAACAATATTGGACCCATATGGATATAGGTACCTAAATCTCTGTGATTGTCCTGCAGAAGAAGTATGTGCCAATCTGGTATCTAGACTCCGGATGCTCAAGGCACATGACTGGTGACAGAAGCTGCACAAACCACAGAAGAACCAATTACAGAGGAGATCGAGGACCAAGACTATACATCCTCAGAGGAACAAACTCCATCACCACTCGTACCAATCATTCCACAAACGGTAGAATCAACTACCAAGGCACGAAGAACATCAGAGGCTGCACAAGAAGAAACACAAGAAGCCTCTGAAAAAAGTTTTGATGACATTGATGATCATCTTCCACGCACAACTTAGTGGACAAAAAGCCATCCTCCAAGCCAAATAATTGGAGAACCTTCTGACTCAGTAAAAACAAGGTCTGCCACTGCTAATTTTTGTTTCTTTACAAATTTTATTAGTGTTATAGAACCAAAGAAGATTTCTGAAGCCCTAGATGACCCAAACTGGGTAGACGCCATGCAAGAAGAACTTCTGCAATTTGAGCGTAACAGAGTATGGACTTTAGTACCTCTGCCAAGAGGGAAACAGACCATTGGGACTAAATGGGTCTACAGAAACAAGAAGGATGAAGATGGAGTGGTCGTCAGCAACAAAGCAAGATTAGTAGCAAAAGGATATAGACAAGAAGAAGGCATAGACTACGATGAGACTTTTGCCCCTGTCGCACGTCTCGAAGCAATAAGAATATTCTTAGCCTTCGCAACCCACAGAGGTTTTAAAGTCTATCAGATGGACGTAAAATCAGCTTTTCTAAACGGTGAAATCCAAGAAGAGGTTTACGTAAATCAGCCACCAGGTTTTGAAAGCTCAAAGTTTCCAAGGCATGTATACTACCTTGAAAAGGCTCTATACGGACTGAAACAGGCTCCAAGAGCATGGTACGAACGACTTTCTACCTTCCTTCTAGTCAATGGCTACAACAGAGGTACAACAGATACTACCTTATTCTATAAACGCAAAAATAGTGAGATAATGCTTGTACAAATATACGTAGATGACATAATTTTTGGGTCTACAAATTCAGAAGAGTGCAAATTTTTTGAAAAACTCATGCAGAGTGAGTTTGAAATGAGTATGATGGGAGAATTAACATTCTTCCTCGGACTTCAAGTCAAACAATCTTCAGAGGGAATTTTTATAAATCAAGCCAAATATGTCTCTGACATACTTTTAAAATATAATCTCTCTGATACCTCTGCAATGAAGACTCCAATGGCCACTGGAAATAAGTTGTTCTTAGATCCAAATGGTATTTCTGTAGAATGTACTCTCTACAGAGGCATGATTGGATCTCTGTTATACTTAACAGCAAGCAGACCTGACATTATGCATGCCACATGTCTTTGTGCACGTTATCAAGCTAATCCAAAGAAATCACATTATGATGCTGTAAAAAGAATCTTGAGATACCTGAAGGGGACCAACAATCTTGGTCTCTGGTATCCACAGAACTCTGGTTTTAGTCTTAAAGCTTATACAGATTCAGACTATGGAGGATGCATGCTCGACATAAAGAGTACCTCTGGGAGTTGTCAATTCCTAGGTGGTAAACTAGTCAGTTGGACCTCCAAGAAGCAGAATTGTGTCTCCACATCCACTGCAGAAGCTGAATACGTTGCTGCCGCTAGTTGTTGTTCTCAGGTTCTATGGATGAAGACTCAGCTAAAAGACTATGGCCACATTCTGTTCAAAATACCCATCTTCTGTGATTCCAAAAGTGCTATTGCTATCTCTGCCAACCCTGTGCAACACTCAAAAACCAAGCATATCGATATAAGGTATCATTTCTTGAAACATCATGTTGAATACGGTACAATCGAAATGCATTTCGTGCCCACAGAATATCAACTCGCTGACTTATTCACCAAAGCATTAGACGAGAAAAGATTCAACTTCTTGGTGGGTAAGTTAGGAATGATTAACATGGTATGAAAATCCTCTGTAAGTATAGCTTTATCTTCTGTAAATAACAAGTAAATACATTGCTTAATTTATTGCTTTGATTGATTCTACTTCTGTATGTAAATTCTTAAAACCTTAAATAGTTCTTAAAAACACAGAGCTTCTGTAAGCCAACTCAAAACCTCTGACGACCCCTACAGAACCTCTGAAAGACCATGACCTATGTTTTATGCAAAACTTATCATTCTTTGATCCAAGCATAGGTCAAGGGGGAGCAAAAGGAAATTACTTGATCTACAGAGGTGATTAGATCAAGGGGGAGCAGAAGGGAACCCTGAAATGATCTAAAGAGATAAAACTTTCAAGGGAAAGCCAAAGAAAAATGTCGATGACTCCATATCGACAGAAGTCAGATATCACTGCCGAGAAAAGAAGAACCAAAAGGTATGTCTCTCGCACAAAAGGTTTTTGGAAAACAATTTTCTAGGACAAGAATTGTCAAATATGCCCTAAATATACTGTGAATAACATTTCACAAATCAAAAGCTCAAAATGTTTCACAAAATTCGAATTAGGAGAAATTTAAGGTCATAGAGCTTCTGCTGAGCTCAACAGAGCTTCTGCAGAAAATATGCTCTGTGATCACAAATTAACCTTCTGTCGATCTTTTGGAATGTTATCTCGGAAACCGAAAACGCAGACCATGACCTTCTCGAACAAACCGTTTTTTTTTAACAGTTTTCTCGGACACAAACTTTCAAATATGTCCGAAAAACATCTCTTAAACCAAATCAAAAATTGGATGATCAAAAATACTAATAAAATTTATTTTATGAAATTTTTTCTCTCATAGAGCTTCTGCTGGCCCTCACAGAACTTCTGCAAGTTCCAACAGAGCCACAAAACCTCTGCGAAGCAAATTTCTTCACAAAAATCCGATTTTATCCTCTCCAATGCCTTTACAAATGTTTTGGTTAAAGAAGAACTCCACAGAAGTAATGATAACAATGAGAGATGAAAAAGGGATAACGGTTTTCAAGATCACAGAGCCTCTGTAATCTACAGAAGCTCTGTCAATCTGATTACTTGGGCATCTCTGTAGTAATAACGGTTACTTTTACTGCGAGTGAAACTAATATGGCTAAAATCAACCTCACGCGCCTAGCATTAATGGGCCGCGCACGACGTCCTGTCATATTCTGACAAGGCCTACGTGTCCCATTTTCATTAGGCGTACATGGAACGTTTTTTATTTGGAAAGTTGAACCCGCCGCTCAAACTCGAGTGCGGATTCCAAACTTTAATCCATTGCCATATATTTTACTCTTTCGAATTCTACCGTTTTACCATCCTATAAAAACAAAGCTTACCCTCACATAAAACCTTTTACAAACTCTCATCTTCTTCTCCGGCAAAACCCTGCAAAAAGCTTGCAAAAATCTTATTCTTAAAATCAAATGGCTTCATCTTCTCGAGCTACATCCTCTGAACTCTCTCCGGCGAACTCACCGGAACACTCCCCTGCACATTCAGAACATTCTGAAAACCCCAGCCTTGCAAGAAATATTGAACAACAAGATTCCGGGGACTCAGCAGACTTTGCTCCGACGACTCACTTGCAAAACTTTATAGCAAAGGATCATTTCGAAGCCATTCTTCCTATCAAATCCAACAACTGCTATTTGGTCCCCTCACCCACTACTTTCGGCGAAGCCCATGCCATACTTCTGAACATCATGGAGAATCATGTCCTCTTCCCTCTACTATCAAGAACCCCGAACAAAATTCCAGTCCGCTATTTGAACCAATTTTGGCAAAGCTGTCGATTTGATAAAGACGATTCTCTTATCAAAGGGTACATTTCAAGACCTGATAAATCTGAGCATCTTGAAATCAAGTTCAACAGAACAATGTTCTCACTTGAATTCAACCTACCAACAAGGGGTCTTCTGGGATTGAAGAGTTATGCAGAGCAACCAACAGACGAAGAACTCTGTCGATTCGTAGAAATGCTTGGGTACAACACCCAACTACGGAAGAGAAATGACTTCCGCAGAGGCCGATTACCACCTCTGTGGAACACTTTATTCTCGATTCTTAACAGATGCCTGACAGGAAAGATAGGCAGTATTGACCAGAGCTCACATCAAATCTTGAGCATCATGTATGGGGTTTACTATGATCTTCCACTAGATTATGCGACCATAATGATGCAAGAGATCATAAACACCATCGACAGAAAGAACAACTCGAAAAGGGTCAAAGAGAACGATCCCAACTTTCTACCACCTCTGCAATTCCAAAGAATACTAGGAGTACTGTTCGAACCTCTGCTGCTAATCCAAAATTGGCCAATGGAAGGGCCAACTCCCAAACAGTTCCCGATGAACAAGAATACCCCCACTGATCATGTTGATGGCTACTCACACTGCAGACCTCTGTCAAAGAAGCTTCTGCAATACGCATCGAATAAATCCCTTAAGAAAGAGTATATACGCGATCATAGAACTCCTAAACCGAGTCCTATGACACCCCCGCGTTTAGGTGTCCCCCTAGGAACAATGATAGCAAAACCTCTTTCCACTCAAAAAGAAAAGGATCTGAAGTTAGCAAAGCACATGGCTATTCAACTCAGCTTTATAGCCAAACGTGCAGAACTAATGGGAAAGAAGTCTTCATCAAGAACCTCTGCATTTACTCCAAAAGCTAAGAAGAGGAAAACTGCAGAAGGCACCTCCACAAGCGCTGCAGAAGATCAACCCTCACCTCCTCATGCCACAGAAATTGGCTCCTCTGCTCCTCCCTCCTCTCCAAAAATGAAGAAGAAAAGATCAAAATCAACAGAAGAAGGGTCACCAAATCCTAAGAGGAGGAAAACCAAAAAGAGGCATGGTAAATCACTTACAAAGTTGGTAACCATTGCAGAAGAGGAAACTGCTGAAGAAGAAGTTGCAGAAGAAGAAATGGCTACAGAAAGGTATCAATCACCCTATCAATCTCCAGATAGATTTGCTCACCAAGGAGACCTGAACGACTTCTTACAGAACCCTGAAATTGCCAACACCCTAAATACAGCAGGGTGGACGGCACAACCTCTCGACCACCACTCTCCAAAAGAAGATTTCTTCATTTCGGGCATCGACACACATCTGCAAGAAGATGACACAACACCCAGAAATCAACCAGCCGAAACCCCTGTTATTTTACAAAACCCTTTCATTCAAGGATTGGATGTCCACAGAAGAAGTCCAAACCCAGCTTCAGAAGAAATAGAACAAACTGAAGCTGAATTGAACAGATGTGAAATTACAGAGGCTCTTGAGAACATGATGGAAGAAAAGAAAGAAAAAGGGGCCGAAGTTGTACAAAAAGAGGGATTAGCAACAACGGAGACAGAAATAGAGATCTTAGAGACAGATTCAGATGAAGAAGAAGCTGTCTGGATACATAAGGGTCTTTATCATCCACATGTCATGAGATTATTTGGATCTCATCAAATGTATGACCAATTACGACCAGAGCAAGGAACTTCCACAGAACTTAGGGAAGAAGCAAGAAAAGATGCCTGGATAAATAGAGGCACACAACCAAAACCAACTCCCAGTGCAACCCACATTTCTGACACCGCAGGTCTAGCTGCAAAAGGTGTCATTGAAAAAGAGCAGCACAACTCGAACCTACCCCAACCCATCCAGCCAGAGGTTACTCTTTCAACCTCTGTGCCCACAGAAACCGGGGAATCCATTCCTAGGGAGTCTCCTCAAAGAGACTCACCTATAGTTCGTGATCAATTGCCTCAGATCACAGAAGAACGCCCAACAGAGGAATTTGTTTCCTCTGCCACGCACTTGTTAAGACCCACACTTCTTTCAGAGAGAAGTAGAGAGCACAAAGACAAAGAGACTCTAGACAAGTCTCCTAGTGAACAGAAGGATATTCCAATACCCACCTCTGGAGTGGATTTGGACAATGTTCTTCTCAGAACTTCTGTAGGGATTGAAACTCATGTTTCTTCTCAAGGATCAGAAGGAAATCCTTCCATTCTCAACGTACAAACAGGAATGAAAGAAGGTATCCCAGGAACAGGGATTCACTCTGGAGATGAATGTGTTCCTCCAGAGGTTACCACCGGAACACAAGTTACAAGGGATGAGTTCCAAACCCTTGAAACCTCTGTGAACCAAACCTTGAAAGAGTTGCAAAGCTCTTTCAAATCTTTTGCAGAGACAACATCACTGGCACTGCTAAACCTAAACACCAAAATGGACAACCTGTCCACAGAGGTGAAAACTGCCATCTCACAGATGAAGTCTGCTGCTACTGCATCCACCACTTCTGCCGCAACAACTACTCCTTCGATTGAGAACTCAATCAACAAATTCCTTGATCAATTGAACAAACAGACTTCAGTGTCAACGGGCATCACTCCTGCAGATCTACAGAAGGCCCTACAAAAAGTTCAAGAAGAAGCCATGCGAAATACCATGCTGATGCAACCCAAAGACTACATGACAAGAGCACAGCTGACAGAGCTTGGGCAGAACGTGATTAATCAAGTGACAGAAGTCATCCTTTCCTTCACCACTGCCAATGCTAACTTCGTCAAAGATTTCAGAGAAAGTGTAGGAAGGATGAGATTCAAAACAGAGACAGAGCTAGCAACTCTTCTTGGCCTCTGTGATGATGTCTACGCGAAACTGATCGCTGCTGGAGCCACAATGCCAAAGAAACCCGATGCTTCCTGCAGAGCAGAGGGTACATCAGACAAGGGTCAGGATGACTCTGATGATGATGACCATCCTGGTCCATCAGATCATCCTGAGGGGGAGAAAACTACAGAGAAAACTGCAAGCAGAGGACTTACAGGTCCACCAATAGCCGCAGAACCTCTGAGTCAAGCACCTCCAGAACAGACCCGACAACAACAAACCCAAAAGACCACAGAGACAACACCCATCTTTGTGGAATCATCTCCTGATGAAACCAAAACTCCAGAAGCAGAACAGCAAGCCACAGAGGCAACAACCGCCCCTGAGGTAATCATTTTGGAAGAAACAGATGAACCAACCACAGAGAAAACACCCACCTCTGTGGAAACACCCCAAACCATACCCAGAAGAAAGTCGATTTCCACCAAACCAAAAAGAGCAACGACCTCTGCTTCTGACATTCTGAAAAGGATGCACACAACAATGAGTGATCGTATGGTGAAGAGAGAAGAAGAAAGGCACAGGTTCACTTTAGCTTTCAGAATGGCAAGAAGATTCAATGACAACACTTCATCAACAGAAACTGAGCTCGCAGAAGAAGTCATCAAACAACCTCCAACAGAGGTTACAGAGCAAGTCAAGCCAACAGAACCATCGCCACAAAAGTCCTCTAAATCACAATCGTCAAAATCCACAGAGGCAACCTCTATCAAACCAACAGAAGTGCCAACCTCAAAACCCACAGAAGCAACAGGTTCTGCCACGACAATAGCAAAAGATAAGGGCAAAGGGATACTGACAGAAGAGCCAAAGAAGAAGAAAACATTGCCAAAGCCAACAGAAAAACTAATGAAGAGTGTGTTTGACGCCTTTCAAACCCCAAAACCCGAAGAAGTTGACTGGGCACATGGATTGAAGCCTCTGTCAGAAATTCCTCTAGCTGGTAGAGCTGCAGAAGTTGTTCAATAGATGGAGAGTCTCAGAAGACAAATTCCACGACCTGGTCCAACACATGAAGAGATGGAAGAAGTGGTATACAAATACCTCTACAAACAATCCTATCAGACAAATCATCCAGTAGATCATGTGACAGATCCAAGGATCAGAGAAGAATTTGAGAACATCTTCACAAGAACAAAGCCAAGAGCCAAAGCAGATGTCTTCTCAATTCACAAAATCAAAAAGGTGATCTTCTGCAGATTCTCCTTCACAAGAACCTATCCAAGGGTCAGGTACAATCTTTACAAAGTCAGAAGAGAGAACAATTCAGAATCTACCTTCGCTGATGCTGACTTAAGAAACATCAATCCTTACGATCTACCTGACCTTCTGCAATGGACAAAAGACAACTACAACACAGAGCCTAATACCAGAGCCTATCAAGTGTTGAGAAAAGCGATGAGGGAAAAGCTTCTGATATACAGCATGATAGATTTTCAGCTGGGAAAGGATCTTGGTCTCAAACATCTAGATCTACGACCACCAGAAGATCGCTGCCCACCAGACGCTGTGCCCAACTCAATCATCAGAGAACCAAGATTTGGGTTAGTATTTCAAAACCCACAACACCAGGTTAAACTTTTTGTACTCATGGATTGTCAGAAGTACGCAACCAGTACTCTGAGCAAATTCAGAGCAAGCCTTGTAAAATACAGAGGTACAGAGAAAATGGATAGAGATGATGCAGAGACTTTCATCAGAGAAATAGACTCAACAATCCGCCTAAGAGAACTCTGCATCAGATTCTACAAAGAGATCAGAAAAGTCGGCAGAGACAACAGAAGCTACAACGATTTCAAAGATGCCAAAATCTGATTCTCAGACCTCCAATCTCTGCAAACAAAGTTTTATCTTTCATTGTACTCAAATGTAAAATGCCTCTGGCATATTTCTAAATGAAAGAAATTTCGAGGTATTTTTTAACCTCTGTCTTATCTAACTTAGCCAAACTTAACTCAAGTTCAAATTTTTTATTTTTCACTACTTAGGGGAGATTGTTATCTTCAATCTTCCTAATCATAGAAGTATTTAGATGTAGTGAAAAATAGGCCAAGTGAAGAAAGCCTCTTACAGAGGCTCTGCCGACATTACCGAGAAATCAAGGTCAAGAAGCTACAGAAGCAGCAGAGGCTTCCTACATAAGCTCTGTCATACGCACAAAGAAGACCAAAGACTCGGAATCCGGCGAAGACTGCTCCACAGAGGACCAGACCGCAGAACCTCTGTAATTCATTACAGAGCCTCTGTGGTCCTCAATGAAGACTTGGAAGATATTACTGAATACGTTCATCAACTTGCATGAAAAAGTACTATCAAAACACGTGTCAAGCTCTGAGTGGACTCAATAGGGCAAGGTACAAAATAGACGTCTGCGCCATTTAATGCATTTACCAAAAGTACATCTGCTCCATTAAATGCGCATGGCTCAAACAACTGCTCACACCATCCAGTCCACTGTTCACACCATCCAGTTTACTATTCATGCCGTAAAAGGAATAGTGACCTACTTCATAGTCTTCTAAGAGTAGTATAAAAGGAAGTCTCATGTTGAGATCTTCCTAAGGACGAATACACAAGGAATCACTAATACTCTCAAGCTTTATCGTCAAATATCTGAGTGTTATATTCTCACACACACCAACAGTTCTTAATCTGTTCTTCGTGTTGTTATTATATATTGAATAACAGTAACTGTTCAAGAAATCCTTTTCATTCTTTACTGTTTTCTTTATATATGTGCGTTCTAATATCTATCAAACATATCTGTTAGTTTAATACGCTTCCGTATCAAACTCTAAACTCCACTAATAGATTGTTAATCTTGATTAAGTGTATCTGGGAACCAACAACAACAACCACCTCTGTGGAAATAACCACTGAAGAAACCCCAATTACAACCCAAGAACCTGAAACCAATCAAGATCAACAACAGAAGTCCACAGAGGCAACACCCACCTCTGTGGAAACAACCTCTGTATTCGGAGAATATATGCCAACCCGTGAACAATTTCAAATCCTGACATCCTCCGAAGCAGATCAACCATCCCAATCACCAAAACCTAAATCACCAGAAGAAACACTCCCCTCTCTAACACCAAAAACACCAGAAGAACCAAAACCTCCATCCCTCACACCCAAAACCAGAACCAAATCGATTGCTCACAAAATAAAATACTTGATCAAGTCTACAGAAGCCTCACCAACATCCTCACCATCCAAGAACTCAAAAACACAAGTGTATAAACCAACAGAGGCAACCCCCATAAAACCTACAGAAGCACCAACAATAAAGCCCTCAGAACCCCAAAAGACAAAACCCACAGAGGCAACCCCATCTCTACAAGAAGATCTACAGCCGAAGGCAAAAGACAAAGGCAAGGGGATAATGACAGAGGAACCCTAGAAGAAGAAGCCAAATCATCAACCAACAGAGAAATTGATGAAAAGCTCCTTCGACGCCTATGTGACACCAAAGCCAGAAGAAGAAGACTAGGCTTTCGGTGCTACCCCTCTTTCAAATATACCTGTTCTGGATCCAAAGGCAAAACTCACAGAGGATCGAGTGGCCCAAATTAGGAAAAAAATGGATGCTCTGCGCAGGCCCATGCCTTTACCCGGTGCACCTCCATGACAGATGGAAGAGGTGGTGTACATATATCTGTACAACAGAACTGCCAGATATCCTCTGCCACCATCCATTCAAGAACCAGACTTTCGTGCTGACCTCGAAAATATATTCACAAGAAGAACACCCAAGCCAAAACACCAAGTCTTCTCAATCTCCAAAATCGACAAGGTTATATACTGCAAGTTTTCTCAAACCAGAACCGCACCTAAGGTTTCCTACAACATATATAAGGTCAAAAGGGAGGACAGAACCGTGAACCAATTCTCAGATGCTGATCTGAGAAATCTAAATCCCTACGACCTACCCGACTTTCTCAACTGGACGAAAGAGAACTACACAACAGATGCAAATCGAAGGGCATACAGGGTAATAAGCAAAGCCATGCGTGAGAAAATTCTGCTATACAGCCTTGTCGACTTCCAATTAGGACGAGATCTTGGAGTAAGAAACCTAAGTCTAAAACCACCAGAAGATGATTGTCCATCCTCTGTCATACCAAACTCAATCATTACATCTCCAAGAGTTGGGTTAGTCTATCAAGATCTTGCTGGGAACTCAAGACTGTTCGTAGAGATGGACTGTCAAAAGTATGCAACAAGTACTTTGACAGAGCTTAGAGCTATCCTCATGGAGCACAGAGGAACGGAGCTCATGAATCAAGCTCTTGCAAATAGACTGATAGAGGTCATCGACTCAACAATCAACTTCAAAACCCTCTACATCAGATTCTATCACGAGCTTAAAGAATTAGGATTCGACAATAGAAGTTTCAACGACTTCAAAGACGCCAACGTCTAATATCCTTTACGAACATCTGCAAACCTTTCCTTTCATAATGTAAACAAGTGTAAGTGCCTATGGCATATTTTTGTATGAAAGAAAAGTAAAATCTTTTGAGGTACATTGTTTCACCTCTTATCATGTACTTAGCCTAGAAAACCTTGCACTTTTTAATTTTTTATTTTTCAATACTAAGGGGGAGATTGTTAGCTCCAATCTTTATGTTTATAAAAGTATTGAAAAATAGGCTAAGTATAGAAGTCTTCGACAGAGGCTCTGACGAGTCTCCGAGAAGACCGAAGTGAAGAATCGCCAGAAGACACTTCTCAGCGGACAAGGCCACAGAGACTCTGTCATACTTGATAGAGCCTATGTGGTATAAAGACTAAAGATCTATACAAGGACAATCGTGCTTCTCACGATTTCTGTTGTACGAAGATTGTGAAGAACATTCGTATAAGGCGTGACTTGACAACTCCACGTGTCAAACTCTGATGGGTCTCAGCCTTAGCAGTAGTCGGCGCATTTAATTAACGTTGTACTAACAACAGTACCAGAATAGTGTTTTAGTACCTTCAGCCCTTGTTGTCCAGAACTTGTCCCCTTTAGAAGTTGTATAAATAGAAGACTCATGTTGAGTTCTTCTATTAAGCTTTGCACAACACACACACCATTAGAACAGAATTCTTGTTATATCATCAGTGTTCTTGGTGTTCTTATTTATATCAAATACAGTGAATTATTGAGTTATTTATCTGTGTTATTTACATTTCACGTATTTGATATTGTGTGTTCTTCTACCTTATTATATCTTTTAGTTCGTTAAAAACGCTTCCGTATTATATCTTGTTTGAACTATTAGATAGAATCATCATTGTTAAGCAAAACAGGAACCAACAGAATACCTTTGGCATCAGATATCGGAGGAACTATAAGTTCTTAAGATTTCTTGATAGTGACATCCACTCTGATTTTAGGAGTAGATCGCTGAACGAATTCAGGGATCTTATTCTTAGAAGTGGAGGGATGGCTAGCTGAAGGTTTTGAAACTTTCAGCTCAGGTACATTGGTACCCTTCTGAGGTTTTTGAACAACGATTTTTTCTTTACCTTTAGAAATTAAGGTAGGTGTATCCTCAGGGATGGGAGTTTTAGAAGAAGAAGAGCACTGAGAAGAAGAAGTGTCAGGGATCGAAGACACGAACATTCCAAATTTGAGCATGGAATGATCAGTGGTTGGTTCCTTAGTGTCAGCTTTGTAACCAATACCACTTTTGTGTTTTGCAGGGATCTGAGCACTTAGTATCTTAGTGATCTTTGTTGAGGATTTATACCATCCTTCAACAGTGTCTTTCTTAGCTTTCAGAGGGAGAAAAGAATTGAGTGAAGCTGTGACAGGGACAGATAAAGTTTTAACTACTGTCCCTTCCCAAACTGTTACAAGCCGGGTAGCCACATTATCTACCGACGTGCGTTCGTCGCCGTTGCGTATTGAAACAGACATGGTGGACCCAGCCATGCATAGCACAGCCCCACTCAACCACTCATCGGCATCTCAGTTTGCCGATGTTTCACTTTCCACAAGGGATTTAGCTCAAAGTCTATCGGCGACACACTCGGTGTCTGCTGGTATTGAATCAGGTAGACTCCCGCCCCGGCCACCGCCTTTTGTTCCACGCACATCGAGTCTAGGACCTTTTGGAACTACTTCTATTCCTAGGACACCGATGATTGTACAACACCAAGTTGGAGACTTTCGTTTCCCAACCGGAACGCCCAGAGTGTCGTCGCCATTCGTTGGTGCTTCACGAGGACCGGGCGGAAGACCTGTCATTGCTAACACCATGCCAGCTTTTTACACAGGCAGTACGGTTGCTACAACCGCTACTTCAACCAGTAACCTAAGTGGTCTGGGTGTTAGTCCCTCTGAAGATGAACGTGTACGGTCCTCTATTGGACCGGATAACCTTGTTACAGTGCCCCTTTTGCAGCTTGCCATCAAGTCCTTGAGAAACTCTTATAAAGCTCATGTTGCCGAAATGAAAGAAGAGATGAAAAAGTTGTCTCAAGATGTATCCAACGCTGTGAAAGGAAAAGGCATCGCAGAATCTACTGCAACACAACCCGACCCACAAACTCTACCAGTTCCATTACACCAAATCCCAACTGACCAGCTCAAATCAGAGCTGTTAGCCCGACTTTTAGCCCAAGGCGATTCCAACACTGCTGAAGAAGTAGATCTTGTTTCTCTACTACGCCTACAATCACAACCTCAACCCCAACCTCAAACTTCAACATCCTCAGATGGGTTAGCTACACTAAACACATCAGTTTAGAACCCGGACTTCAAAGAGTTTTTGGTTTCTAAACACATCAGTTTAGAACCCGCACGTCAAAGAGATTATGGTTTCTGAATACTTCAGTTCAGAACCCGCACTTCATGGAGGTTTATGGTTTCTAAACACATCAGTTTAGAACCCGGTTTTCAAAGAGATTATGGTTTCTAAACACATCAGTTTAGAACCCGCACCTCAATGAGATTAATGGTTTCTGAATACTTCAGTTCAGAACCCGCACTTCAATGAGATTTATGGTTTCTAAACACATCAGTTTAGAACCCGGATTTCAATGAGTTAATGGTTTCTGAATACTTCACTTCAGAACCCGCACTTCAATGAGATAATGGTTTCTAAATACATCAGTTTAGAACCCGGACTTCAATGAGATAATGGCTTCTAAACACATCAGTTTAGAACTCGTACTTAATTGTTTTTACACTTTGACTGTTACATGTGCTAATGTTGTCAAATTAAGATCTTTGCAGATTTTGAGGGGGAGCTTATCCGATTCTTAAACCAGTCGATCATAATTTGAGGGGGAGATAATACTGATGACTGTAAGTATCTTCTGAACTCAATCTGAGATTGTTTGAAAGAAGAACGACTTTCAAGCATGAAAAACTTGTTCTTAAATGTTCAAACCACTTCTATAGTTCAATCAGATTTTATAATTCTAGAAGTGTGTTTTTAAATGTTTTTTATGTATATCTCGGGTTGTTATATCATTGTTTCTGACCGTGTGTTTCCAAAGATTAATACTTGCGTATTATCTTGTCTATACTTTCAAGTACTCATACACACCGGTTCAGCTTCATTTTGACTTTGTTATTACCATGTCTCAAAATGAAACAATTTTCGATGGTAATACTCCCGTTTGTAGTTCAAAGTTTGTTGAGCATCATACATTCATCTCAGCGTGAGAACTTAAACGTTTCATTCAAAGATTGTTTATATTTGTTCATATAAACAAAAGATCCAATTCTTTGATACCCTAACCGTTAATGAATATCTTTCATATTTGATTTGGTTGATACATTGTCAGATTCTCAAACAAGTCTTTCAAATTCATTTCATTGATTCAATATTCTTGTTGTGAGAAATCTTCAACGTTCAAATGCTCAAATATTTCATGATATAATTGAGGAGCATACATTTTGATGACAATGTTTTTCAAAAAGCTGAGATTTATAACTGTTTAATATAAACTGTTGAACAAAGCATCTTTTTAGGAGAACATTTCATGGGAATCAGTGTGAGATATAATAGAACTTCTATGGATCCACGTTAACCAGTGTTGCCTACCCAAGAAGTTATCCTTGAGTGATTGAGGGGTGAGGGGTCAAAATCAAAGAGTGGGGGAGATAACTCATCCGGTTGAGTAATCTCATTGTGCTGAGGTAAAATGAAAAAGAGAGTTTGGTTAGCAGTGAGCAGATTAAAAACAGAAAGAGGGTGTGAGAACAGAGTTAAAAGAATACGAGAACTCTGCACCAGCCACTTTCTGAGCCGGGCAGCCACATTGCTGATTGGTTCACATTCTTTGGTGACCGTCATTGAAACAGGCGACTAGCTCATGCCAACTCTTGCATTAAACCCCACCAGCTACTCATTTCTTTCTCAACAAAGAAATGTTTCAATTTTCTTGGGGATGCAGCATATTATCTATCCAATCTTCACTCGGAAGGTTTGGATATTGAAAAGAAGGAAGTTTGCCCCACCTTCGCTCTTCAATCATGCACATTGAGTCCGTGGAAAACTTGTTGCTGTCTCAACAGTTTACACAACTTGAGCGTAATTATTATCTAGCATAAGTTGCTTCAATCATTTCTACACTTGCACGTACACACAAGGAATATGTTTTCTTGTCATAACGTTCATGGAAATTCCTTCATGTTTTTCGATTATTGAATGGAAGCCCTGGAGGAGTGAACATCAAAAAGCTCCTTTCCAAAGTACATCTGTTGTACTAAGTGGCTTTGTGCAACTTACAGGCATTTTAACTGATTCATCCGTTGTTTCAGGGTTACCACTTTATATTATCTGAATTTGAAAAGATTCGGATAAACATTTTTGGAATTAACGGTTATACAGATCAAAAGGAGGAGATTGTTTCTGGTATTCAAAGACTGCAGAAATCGTAAAGAATTTTGATGATCATGATGCTCACAATCATCAAAAAGGGGGAGAAATATCAAATAGAAGAAAAGAGGGAGATAATTCGAATATCTCAATCTCCAAGAGTCAAAGAGATATATGTCAAAGAAGAACAAGTTCAACTCCAGATGCTTCAATGTTTAGAGATTATTATTGTTCAGATGTGAAGATACAAAGACAGTTCGTGCTTAAAGATTATTCAAGAATGTCTTAAAGCTCAAAGCCCGTTGAAACCTCAAATCCCGTTCTTGTTCAAAGACTGAAGAAGTTGCCAAAAGTCAAAGGTGCAAAGATTAGTGATACGAAGTTTCGAAGATATAAAGATTCGTTTGTTTGACGACCTTGATCAACCTTACACAGATTTGAAGTTCGTGTTTTCAAGACTTTGTGACTATTTGTTTCGGAAGAGCCTAAATGAAGATTAAAGCCGCCAAAGTGGATTCTTGAAGATAAAGCCTATCTGAAGATTAAAGTGCTGAAGACTAGCGTCATAATTTTTTAAATCTTGAATCCATAGGGGAAGATTGTTAGTGCACAATGTATCCAAGATTTAGGACTAATTGTAATTAGTCAATATTAGTCAAAGGTCAAAGTCAACAATTATCTAGGTTTGGTCAAAGGGTATATAAACCCAATTGCTAGGGTTTGTGAGGTGAGGTCATTAGTGTATTTAGCCACCAAGGTGTGTGTGTGTGTGGCCTCTAAGAGAGAATTGTTCTACATTCATCATCTTCTACATTTTCTCTCAATCAATGAAGCTTATGGTTTAATCTTGTTACCTGGTTTGTTATCAAGAAGTGTCAGGGATCGAAGACACGAACATTCCAAATTTGAGCATGGAATGATCAGTGGTTGGTTCCTTAGTGTCAGCTTTGTAACCAATACCACTTTTGTGTTTTGCAGGGATCTGAGCACTTAGTATCTTAGTGATCTTTGTTGAGGATTTATACCATCCTTCAACAGTGTCTTTCTTAGCTTTCAGTTCAGCAATAGCTTTTTCACGCTCGATACTGATGACTTGATTCACATAGACCTGATCTTTCAAATTTTCTTCTACGTTTGAAAGTTCTTGAATTTTCAGATGACAGTTTTTAAGCTGTTCAGTTAAGTCTAAATTTATTTGTTCAGCCTTGGTCTTGCCATTCATGGCATCATATAAATCAATAGTCAAGATATCGATAACATGAAGTCTATCAGCTTCAGTGAGAGCAGGAGAAATAGTAGGAGAGAGATATACCTGAGAGGTAGTGGCAGAAGTAGAGGGAATTTCAGATTGTTCTTCCTCTTCTTCTTTATTTTCGGCCATTAGACAGAGGTTGGACTCATCTTCTTCATTTAAATCTGATTCTTCATCAGACTCAGCCCAGTCATGATCTTTAGCGATAAGACCTTTGTCTTTCTTTTTGTAGCTCTTCAGCTTTTCATACTTTTCTTTGAGCCTTTGGTACTTATCATCTTTACTCCTAGGATTAAAGGATTTCTTGTAGGAAGAAGAGGAAGGTTTTAGAGCTTTCTTAGACCTGCATTCACTAGCGAAGTGTCCTACTTTTTGACAGTTAAAGCAGTTAGCAGTACCCTTATCAACAGGGGTAGATTTAGGCTTGTTAGTGAGGGAAAGAGATTTAGTTCTTCTGAAGTTACTCTTTCAGGCGAATCTCCTAAACGAATTGGTCAGGAGTGCCAGAGATTCATCAAGGTCTAAAGGATCAGTTTCTGATGAATCATCAGAGTTTGATTCCATTTCAGTGATCGTGAGAGTGGATCGCTGAGTGGGCACAGACTCTGAGGAGAGTAAAGCAACAGGTGTGCTTTTGGAATCTTTTACAAGATTCTTCTTCGCCAGGGTTGGCCTGATATCTAGGGTTGGCCTCCTAGTTTCTAAACTTTATTATGAGTTGTAAATGCTCCATTGTTGACTTCCTAGTGTTTTATCTCTCTAATTTCGCTTTGGATGATTTTGAGAAAAGTTAGGTCAAATTGGGGTTTTGGGTCAAAATGGAGATTTTGATATGTCATGTTTGGGGAATGATTCTAAGTGGTTGGATATGAATATTTATGGTTGGAAACTTATGGATCTAGGGTTTTTTGGAAGATTTGGCTTGAGGATTCAAGTTTCTTCAAATGAGCTCAAGTTGGGGAAAATCTAGATTTAGCCTAAATCTAGCAAGGTGAGTTCAAGTTGCTTTGTGAAAACGTTGTACATGCCAAAAATGTCCATTTTCAAGTGTTTGTGTGTTTTACATGAAAATTATCTATGGATGAGTCATTTGGTGAGTTTTGACTATTTGAAGCATTTACCCTTGAAAAATCTTATAAAACCCTCACATTGAGATTTCTGGGTAATTTGATAATTATATCTCAAAGAAAAATGTTTTGAAGGTTTATTGTGTAAACTGGGGTCTTTGGAAATATGCACTTTAGTGTCGATGAAAAATGCATGATTATTGTGATGAGTCATTTGGGTATATTTATGTATGGTTGTGACTTATGTGGAAAATAACTTTACTAAACATATGATGGGATTGTGGATTTATCGTATATTGGAGGTATGTGTTCGTTATATGATATTTAAATGCATTTCATCGTATTGGCGGCCCTTATTGTTGGTCAATTGTGTTGTAGAGCCTTTGGCTCATATTTGACTCGAGTGAGTCTTGAGGACTTTGGTCCAATGTAAATTACTCTATGATTGAGTTTGAGATTATATGCGTTTGAGTCATAATTATTAATTGATTACATGTGTTAAAGATGTTGGACATTCTTTTGTGGGTCATGTAATTGTTTGATTATATTGGATTGGATGCATAGCATATGAGTCGGTCTTGTTTATGAGGTTGCATGAGTATTGCGGGGTTGGACTCCGGGACCCATGTTTATGACCTTAAACTTTTAAAGTAGGCACTAGGAGGGTTGAGTCTGGAGGTGCTACGTTGGAGGTAGGCACTAGGACCTTCGCCGCTTTTGAAGGTAATGGCTTGGAGGTAGTCCTAAGCGTGTCGGGCCTTGTGGTGGAATTCGTGGGAATAGACACTAAGGTCAACTGTCTCTTGAGGTGAAACTTGTTAAGAAGTCGTAGGAACCTTTGGACGTCTAGTCGCGATGTGTTATACGATTAATGTTGTACGGGTGGTATACTTACGTGGTTACTCCCCCGTTGTTGTCAATATTATAATGAATCTTGTGATATGCATGTTTTAATCACCGTAAGTCTTGTGCGAGTAATTACAAGTATTAACTTTAATATTGGAACCCCTCCACGTATATGAAGGTTTGCTTGAAAGATTTCTCCCATGCTTGGGTATTTGGACTTTATTTATATTTTTACTTTGCGTGGGTTGTCGAGTTGGTCACATGCTTTCGGGAACGTATTATATGTATTTGGATTGTTTTTCCATGTTCTTATGGGTGTTGTATTATTTTTCCTCCTTGTTGGGATGTTTCGAATAATAGAGTTATACTCAAGTTTACTTTATTTGGAAATTTAATAATCATTCACGTTTTAAGTGAGTTTTAGATCTAAATCCATTATTGAGAAATGTTTCATTGTGGAGCTTTCGGCACGGGTTTTGTGGGCGTTGGAAAATGGGTTGTTCATGTTAGATTAAATTAGCCACTAATTTAATTGAATGTTTTACAAAGAATTAATGTATAGGCTTTTTAATTAGATTTTGGGCTTTTTAGCTAAATTATGGGCTTAGGCCTTTTTTCTATGTAAATGGACCCTTTATAAAGGTGTCTAGGGTTTTATTTCTTAGAATTAGGTCATTTTGAAGTAACACACATAGACTATTCTCATGAGAGTCATCTAAATTTGTAAAGTGTGGTGTTCTTCATATTTTCTCCTCCATATTGTGATTCAATGAATATGAAATGAGATTTCTTTTATGATTGTTCTTCATGATTCATCTTATCCCTACATCTTATATATGGAGCTTGTTCTTCTATTGTTTGCTTGTCCTAAATGGGACCAACAATTGGTATTAGAGCATCTGGAATCACCTCTTTTGGAGCTCGGACGAATAAGATTCGGTTGATGTACCATAGTCGCGCAGATCTATCCAACAACTTTGTATCAGCACATTGTTGTCTACTTCAACGATGCATATGACCCTTCTAAATTTTGAATCTCTGAAATCACAAAATGTTGAGAAGACTGTGTAGTGGTACTTATCAGATTGTTTTCCACTTGCACAGAAGTTGCCCATGGTCGGGGAGAGATTTGGGACTCAATGAAAATTCGAAGATCAAAATTTATAAGGCTCTCGACGAAAACATATGTCACTTCAGAAGTTGTGCTCAGATCCTCTGTGCACGGGAAAGTTCAGAAGTCAGTCTTGCAATTCATGCTCGAAGTTCCAAAAGTTGAAGTTAAGTTGTTGTACATGTTGTGCATCAAAAAGGGATATGTGTAGAAAGCGGTTTAGAATTTTCAGACAGTTTTGAATATGTGCAGATCGTTCAAGGCTCTGCAGAGAGCTGTTAAGCAGCTAAGTAAGTTGTTGTGCAAACGTTTAACAACACAATTAGATATGAGTTTGATTCAATCTTCTCGAACAAAGCTGCACATAGAAGTTCCATCTGGAGAGTGGTCACATATTCTGAATGGTCACAGCTCATGGGTTATGAAGTACAGATCAGAATAGACTCAAAGAAGTAACCAGAGAGATGCACAGAAGTGGTTAAGCTGTTTGTTGTTGTTGTTAACTGCTGCTGAGAAGCACGATTTAGGCAGACTTACACGAATGTGGCTCAGAATTTTGCGGCTATGGGTGTTCAGAAGTTAACACATAAGCTCTGTGAGAATGTGCAGAGCCTCTGTGATTTCACAGAAGCTGTCAAAAACCCTCTGCGCACACATAAAGTTATGAAATCTGATGTAGAAGACGTGTTGGGAGTTTTCAAGGGCCTTTGTAGCTTTCCAGGTACAGAAGAATAACAGATGCACAGAGGTGTACAGAAGTTGCATCCACAGAGCTCAATCACAAAGTTCATCCAGAGCTTAATCAAAAAGATCAAATGTGCAAATTTTAAATGTTGCAGAATTCCTTCACAAAAGTATATGTACATAAACACATCACAGAGCCTCTGTGAATTTGTGCAGATCCTCTGCGATCAGAGGTTGTCCAGAGCCTCTGTAGGCTGTTAAGTTTTGGTTGTCTGGATTAAGCCACTACATATGGAGGAGTTTTGAACTGCAGAAGTTCATTATGTGCAGCTGCAAGAAAAGTGAATGCTTAGAAGTTGAAGCCACGCACGGAGCTTAATCACAGAGCTTCTGTAAGGACGTGTGGAGCCTCTGCGGTTGTCTAGAAGATGTGCATCTACAGAGGATGCATATGATGTAGCTTGATGGTGTTTAAAGAGATTTGATAGAGTCATATCACAGAGCCTCTGTGAGGCTGTCCAGAGCCTCTGTGTGCAATAAGCCAAAAGCCCGAATTTTTTGGATTTTCCGACAGCTTTGCGCTGCTTCAGAAACACGCGCACAACTTTATACTCGGTACTCCAATTGACACGAGTCTAGTTGAATTGGAAAGATAATTCACATACGCACGACTTTGATGTTTTGAGTTTTCTCAAATTATGTGACCTGATACGCCAAAATCAGCTTCAAAGTCTGCTATAAGGTGCTGGACCGAAAGCATTGCATTTCACTCGTGCCCTTTCCGCTTTCAAGAACGGTGGTCTCTCAACGTTTCTTCATGGGTTCATGCTGCTATTGTGACACATTAATTGTCAATCCCTCCTCTGTTATTCAAGTCGAAGGCTCGGTGCTGAATGCTTACTCAACGGGATCTTAAGAGTCGAATTTTCTGTTTTGATAACCGTTATGCGCAGCTGAGGGAAAACTTGTACAACCCACTCGCTTTTCATCCAAAATGGATGAATCTAAGCTCGTTGGAAATCTAAGAGGCTGGAGTTCAATGTGCATGATTTATATTTTCTCTTAATGAGGCTCCTTGATGGTCAAAAACAGCGGTGAAGTTGAGTCATGAAAGCTGGACAAAATGAGGTTAATTGTCTCGGTCCTTCAAGAAGATGAGCCTACATTTGAGGGGGAGCTCGTGATGCTTTGAAGACTCGAAGAACGGCACACCAAAGTTTCTAAAGAAAGCAAGGGGGAGACTATAAGATGATGCTTTCTTTATAAAACATTAGGGGGAAGATTGTTAGATTAAATTAGCTCCTAATTTAATTGAATGTTTTATAAAGAATTAATGGATAGGCTTTTTAATTAGATTTTGGGCTTTTTAGCTAAATTATGGGCTTAGGCCTTTTTCTATGTAAATGGACCCTTTATAAAGGTGTCTAGGGTTTCATTTCTTAGAATTAGGTCATTTTGAAGTAACACACAAAAACACACATAGACTATTCTCATGAGAGTCATCTAAATTTGTAAAGTGTGGTGTTCTTCATATTTTCTCCTCCATATTGTGATTCAATGAATATGAGATGAGATTTCTTTTATGATTGTTCTTCATGATTCATCTTATCCCTACATCTTATATATGGAGCTTGTTCTTCTATAGTTTGCTTGTCCTAAATGGGACCAACAGTTCACATACTTAAATATAATTATCTTTGGAAAATCATGATTTGAGTTGTACTCTTTTGGTTTAACGAACTATTTCAATCATGATGAAAACTCTTGAACTCACTAGGCGTTAGCCTAACCCTTTTTATTTGTCGGCATGTGCAACAGGTTCCGGTTGGAAATAGTTCTAGTGACATTGTGAAGTGTATAGAGCTAGTTGTGCGCTCAAGAAGTAAGTGACTTTGTGAAGTCTTCCGCATTTATATTTGGGAATAGCAATTTGTATTTAGGTTAAGTAACACATGACCTTACTTAGTGTTGGTGCGATTTAAGTTATTGTATGTTGGGATTAATTTTCATAATTTCAAAGTTGAGGTATTTTCATAGGTGGTTCTGTAGGAGGGATTTTATCCTTTATTTGGTTATTGTATCGAAGTTTTTAAGTAGTTGCTATTTCCAAGTTTGAGAGTGTTACAAGTTGGTATCAGAGCTTAAGTTTGAGAGATTAGGTGCTGATTTTGGATACCTAGACTCAAACTAGCGTTATTTTAAATGAAGGAGAGAGAAATTGCACCATTAAGTACTCTAAGATAGGATATTTTGAGATCGATGGAGTCACTAGAAATGGGAATCACGTCTAGAGTAGCAAGGATGATCATGTACGGTACGTTCATAATTGCACATGTCCAGTGCTATGGTGAACCTACAAGTTACATGTGCATACTTGGACTACCTTGATGTGATGATCGTTGGGGTAGTAAAGAAGTTTCTAAGCGGATAGCCGTTAAAAGAGATGGTGGTTTTAACATTCGTCATTTGGAGTGACAGTAAGCATGATGATTACATTAAGTGAACTGTTTCGGGTCAGAATTGTTGGTTGGATTAGAACCATAGGCTTATGGAATCAACGTTCTTCGAATAGATATTATAAGGTGAACCGATGAAATTTTCAAGTGTTATTTTAGATGTTTGAACATCCGGATGACGATAGTGAGACCGGAGGAGTTGGAGGAGTGTGGTGTTGAGACGTTGAGTGCCGACTAAATTCATGCACAAACTTTATCTTTAAAATAAATTGCATCAATTATTCCTTGTGTTTCAAAACGTCGTGAGGATTGTGTTATGAATCTCGGGAAAAAAAAGCGTTTAGCACATACAAGAGTTAAAATCATGATTTTGGACATGCATGAAATTATTTTATTGCAAATAATTGGAAAGTTTGTCGGGACGTGATTTATTTTGTTGTTGTCCAACGTTATTTTCGGATACCATGTTGTCCATATATTAATGTTGTTAAGATTTTGGACAAGTAATTGGATCTCCTCCTCATAGGTTAAGGTTTGGATGGAGAGTACTTTCCGCTATTTCGGTGTTTGAGTTTTATTGAGAATTTTATCCCATGTGGGTTTTCTTGAAGAGTATCACTTTATATTGTATTGAAACAAGTGGGAAATTTGCGAAATTATGACATTTTAGTCATAACTTTGTTATATGCAATTTGACGTTTGGGTCAAAAATTTGGTACCGTTTGATTGATTGGAGGCCATTGAGCTCTATTGAGTTTTGTGGAGTTTTGTTTTACGATGTTTTGTATCGCATGGGCACAACTTTGAGATGTGAACGCTTTAATTATTAGGTGTGTTAATTTATGGATTTTATTGGACATTTTGTCTCGTGCGGGTTTTTTTGTTGAGAAATGTTGTTTTATGCCGAAATGCAACCCAAAAGTAGTTTTTGGAATTTTGGTGTCGCATAATTTCTCTTTCGAAGATTTGTGTTAGCACATTTCGTTGAAACTTTTTCAGTGTATGAATTGATTTATACGTGGCGTGAGTAATGCATATAAGAGCATCCTGATAGTTTATCTTAAAGAATTGCTTTATGCATTTTCGGTTAATTGATTCTTTTGTTATCATTTCACGCAAATGCATTATATTTATCTATGGGTATACATAACATTGTAGCCACTATTTTTGGCGCTTTAATGTGAATCACTTGTACGGCTTAAAATTGAAGTCGATTTAAATTATTTTGCATATCAACCAAATTGCAGACACTTATCGTTTTCCTAAGTTCTAAGAGAATACATTAATGTGTGTGAGTCTTGTCAAAAGGTTTTACTTCTATGTCATTATATGACTAAACGAGAAAATTTCGGAATTTGATTTAATGAATTTTCTCTTTTGAAATATTATATGGACCATTGGTTGTATACTATTTTATTGCAGGAAAACCTATATGCGTGGGTGGCATAAGTAAATACATGCTAGGACCATGGCGGTTCATTTTAAAAGTTTTGGGTATACTTCTGTGTTTCGTTAGTAACTCGAGTAGTGGTCAAGTAATTTTTCAAAATGATTTTTCACATGTGGGATGAGTGTGTCCATTTTACACAACTATCGGATAAGTGGTAGTAGCTTCTTTTTTTTACGCATACGAAATATTGTTATAAAAACCTTCATGTTGAAAAATCTAACGAAAATTTTTTATTGGCATAATTGTTGAGTCTGTCACTTGAAAACCTTGAACTCATTAGGCTTGGGAAGGTTAAGCAACCCTGGTTAAGGGTGAGGGCGTGTATAACCTTTCGGTGAAAGATTGGGTTTTCCGACGCATGTTAATACCGTAAGTCGAATGGTGTCGTTTGCAAGGTAGACATATTTTCGGTTGGTAACTGAAGGATGAGGCTCGCGGTATATCCTGTTAATGCTTATGGTAACCGTACATTTAGGCAACCTTGTTTGGATTTCGGTCAGTTTTGCATAAAGAATGTGTAGGACCCTTTAGACACCGTGCGGATAACCTTGGCTTGGGGGATTACTCGACGAATGAAACTCGTGTATGGAATTCTGCAGTGGTTTGAATTTTGGTGAAATAACTAGGTGACAACTTTTGGATTTCGAGGCCCAGAACCGTTAGTGTATATGGAGTGTTGTAGACCAATCTTAAGGAATAGTTGTTTCGATTGTAGTGGTTTTAGGAAGTTCGGATTGTAATAAATGGTTATGGTTGAACGATTCTCCTTGGTTGGCGAGAGAGTCTGTCATTTGGGTGCTTGATAATTGGACGTTTGATGGGAGTGGTACAATTGTTGGGTCGGGGGCAACTGTCCGTCTTGGAAGACTAACGGTGCGCGTTAAAGATAGATAACAGTTCAGCAGCGGGGACAGTTGAATTTAGGAATTCTGTTGGCTTCAGTAGCAATTGAACATTAAATTTGGTTGTAGAGGAACTTAAAGGCATGTAGATACGGACTGTTTGGGAGTCGGAATCTACCGTTGGGGAAGTATGGATCACCTAAGGTTGGGAGGCAACCAAAGTCTTGTGGATTGAAGCTACTCTAGCAAGTTAAACATTCATTCGGATGTAAGGGTAATGTATCTGGGTGGACATTGGTTGTGAGGGAACTAAATTTCGAGGAGGAAATCTCTTTTAAGGTTGGGAAGATTGTAACACACCGATCTTTGGAATCGATCTTTTAAGATAAATATGAAAATTAGGATTTTAGATTGAATCCTAGATTTTATGGTCTTGTTGGATGGAGAACTCAAATATGAGTCCAACGGTTCTTTCCGGAGTGAAATTGAAGCTAAAACGAAGAAGTTATGGACAAAACAGTATTCAGAAAGAAATCGGGCAACCAGAGTCGCGCGCGGGTCTTGGCGCGAGTGTAACCACGCGGGAAACCGCGCCGAGCGCTGAATCTGCATAAAAACACGATTTTCAGCCCCAAACTTCATTTCTTCATAACTCTCTCATTTCAACTCCGATTTTGTTGATTCAAGTTGCTATGGTTTTGTTTTTGAGAGCTTTTCAAGGATAGATTGTTAGTTTTGGGGATATCCAAGAGTTATTTGGTGGTGGAATGGAAACAAAGATCGAGAGCTCATCATCATCACTTCCATCTTCAAGAAATTTAGGGTTTTCTTGGTTTTACCAAAACCTAAGTGGTGAGTTCATCCTCCTAGTTTCTAAACTTTATTATGAGTTGTAAATGCTCCATTGTTGACTTACTAGTGTTTTATCTCTCTCATTTCGCTTTGGATGATTTTGAGAAAAGTTAGGTCAAATTGGGTTTTGGGTCAAAATGGAGATTTTGATATGTCTTGTTTGGAGAATGATACTAAGTGGTTGGATATGAATTTTTATGTTTGGAAACTTATGGATCTAGGTTTTTTGGAAGATTTGGCTTGAGGATTCAAGTTTCTTCAAAGGATCTCAAGTTGGGAAAAATCTAGATTTAGCCTAAATCTACCAAGGTGAGTTCAAGTTGCTTTATGAAAACGTTGTACATGCCAAAACTGTCCATTTTCAAGTGTTTATGTGTTTTACATGAAAATTATCTATGGATGAGTCATTTGGTGAGTGTTGACTATTTGAAGCATTTAACCTTGAAAAATCTTATAAAACCCTCACATTGGGATTTTTGGGTAATTTGATAATTATATCTCAAAGAAAAATGTTTTGAAGGTTTATTGTGTAAACTGCGGTCTTTGGAAATATGCACTTTAGTGTCGATGGAAAATGCATGATTATTGTGATGAGTCATTTGGGTATATATATATATATGGTTGTGACTTATGTGAAAAATAACTTGACTAAATATATGATGGGATTGTGGCTTTATTGTATATTGAAGGTATGTGTTCGCTATATGATATTTAAATGCATTTCATCGTATTGGTGGCCCTTATTGTTGGTCAATTGTGTTGTAGAGCCTTTGGCTCATATTTGACTCGACTGAGTCTTGAGGACTTTGGTCCAATGTAAATTACTCTATGATTGAGTTTGAAATTATATGCGTTTGAGTCATAATTATTAATTGATTACATGTGTTAAAGATGTTGGACATTCTTTTGTGGGTCATGTAATTGTTTGATTATATTGGATTGGATGCATAGCATATGAGTCGGTCTTGTTTATGAGGTTGCATGAGTATTGCGGGGTTGGACTCCGGGACCCATGTTTATGACCTTAAACTTTTCAAGTAGGCACTAGGAGGGTTGAGTCCGAAGGTGCTACCTTGGAGGTAGGCACTCCTTCTCACGTCGAGCTATTGCAGTTGCAGTTGCAGCTATGTCCTTCATTGGCTTGGCAATTGGGTCATGATCCAGAGCTCTCTTGATGTACTCATAGTTGTCCTTGGACTCTATGAAGATCATGAACCTATCTCGCCATTGGCTGTACTCGTTCGGATAGAGACACGGTGGCTTGGTGTCAGTGCCAATTGCGAGAGCATCACGAGAAGTAGACATCTTCGGTTGCAACGGAGTGATCGTCAGACGTGTAGATTGATTCAAAGAGTAAACCTAACGCAAGGCACTAAAAGTGAAATCCTAACGCAGGGTCTACGAGTGATTTGACTAACCTGAACTTACTGGATAGGAATCCAAATAAGTTATCTGATCTGAAATTGTTCGGATCAGATTTGATACAAATGGATCAAAAACCAAAAACAGAAGTATCCGGATAAGATGCGGATACCGGATAATACAATTGTCCGGATATCTGTAAGAGTCCGGATATCAGAAAGAATCCGGACAGAGTAAGATTTCCGGATAGCAGATACCACACACTTTCCGGATAACTGAGGTTACCGGATGTGAACTGATTCCGGATGTAAAGTTTCCGGGTACAATGGAGTTTCCGGATACTGTGCAGTTTCCGGATACCACGAAGTTTCCGGATAAAAAATGGATTTCCGGATAAAATTGATTTCCGGATACTTTGAGTTATCCAGAACAATATTACCCGGATAGGTTTGAGATTATAAAATACTTACCCGGATGGATGACTTACCCGGAAGAAACTGGTTGTCCGGAAAAATTGGAAGAATCCGGATGGAACCACAAACGTCCGGACAAAATGAACTTGTCCGGAAACTGCGGCTGGGTTTGTCCGGACACTGCGGCTGTTTACTCAGTTCGATCGATTTCTCAACTAGGGTTACTCAAAATTGTTCCTGAAAGATTAGAAACAATACCCAACACAAAACTAACACTAACCCAATCGATTTCTAAGCAAAAAGAACACGTTTTGATGGTAAAATTCGTTTTATGTTGAAGAACACTACCAAAAACTTTGATCTTAAATTGCTAAATTGACCAATCAAACGAATGAATTAGGATGTGAAAATTTGCAGAAACACTTATAACGATAATGCTAACACAACCCAATAAGTAAAAACAACCAATTTCGACTGAATCAAATATTCAAGAATTCAAGAATGGTCAGACGGGTAAAAGTCAAACTAACCAGAAATTGATGAATGAAGCTTTGAATCGAATCCGTCTGTCTGCTCTGATACCAATTGTAGAATCCAGATTCGTGCAACAATACAGAAATCGAATATGATATGCAATAAGAGCAATGATTTCAACTGGTCATCCCTTTCATTAATCTTTTAGAGAGAATATTACAATACAGTGTTGAAAGTAAAAGAGATGATTAGCTTGTTTTTCCAAGCTAATCAACATTAAATACAATGGGCCCGTGGTTAACAAGCCCACGGCCCGTTCACTAATAAGCTCTAATTTAATCAAATACAGTTTAACCCTTGAACTTTAAATCAACAATAAAACATGCTCTAACAGCATCCATATTCTTCTTAATTTCTGCCACTCGATCCTCTATGAGTTTTTTCTTTGGATCCAGAACAGGTATGTTTGACAGGGGGTGGCACCTAAAGCCCAGTCTTCTTCTTCTGGTTTTGGTGTAACATAAGCATTGAAGGAGCTTTTCATGAGTTTCTCTGTTGGTTGATGCTTATGTTTCTTCTTCTTGGGTTCCTCTGTCATTATCCCCTTGCCTTTGTCTTTTGCCTTCGGCTGAAGATCTTCTTGTAGAGATGGGGTTGCCTCTATGGGATTTGTCTTTTGGATTTCTAAGGGTGCCTCTGTAGTTTTGGGGGTTGCCTTTGTAGGTTTTGGCACTTATGTTTCTGATGACTTGATTGGTGATATGGGTTTTGTTGGTGAGGCTTCTGTGGTTTTGCTCAGATGTTTTCGTTTGTGAGCAATGGTTTTGGTTCTTGTTTTGGGTGTGGGGGATGAAGGTTTTGTTGTTGCAGCTTCGGGTGTTTTTGGTGTTGGAGAGGGGAGTTCTCATGGTGATTTTGGTTTTGGTGATTGGGATGGTTGATCTTCTTCGGAGGATGTTAGGATTTGGAATTCTTCACGGGTTGGGACATCTGCTCCGAATACAGAGGTTGTTTCCACAGAGGTGGGTGTTGTCTCTGTGGTCTGTTGCTGTTGTTTGTTTTTCGTGGTTTCAGGTACTTGGGTTTCTTCATGGGTTGTTTCCACAGAGGTGGTTGTTGCCTCTGTGGACTGTTGTTGTTGTCTTCCTTGGGTTTGAGTTGGGGGTACTTGTTTTAGGGGCTCTGCTGATACCGGTGGAGCTGGTAGACCTCTGTTTCAGCTTCTTCCCTTTGTTTCTCCCCCTCAGGATGATCTGATGAATCGTCAGAATCATCATCAGAGTCATCCTGACCCTTATCTTCAGTACCCTATGCTCTGCATGAAGCTTCTGGCTTCTTTGGTGGAGTTGCCCCTGCGGCTATTAGTTTTGCGCAGACGTCATCACAGAGACCAAGAAGAGTGTGGAGCTCTGCTTCTGTGTTATAGCGCATTTTGCCGACGCTTTCCCTGAAGTCTTTGACATAATTTGCGTTGGCAGCTGTGAAGGCTTTGATGAGCTCTGTGACTTGGTCGATTACCCCTTGTCCAAGTTCTGTGAGCTGAGCTCTGGTCATGTAGTCGGAAGGTTTCATGGCCAGAGTTGCATTTGTGGTTTGTTCTTAGACCTGCTCAAGGGCTTTCTTCAGATCTTCTGGGGTGATGCCCATAGAGGTTGGGGTAGATGCTTTCTTCAGCGTATTTAGCAGGTCTTTCACAGAGCTTTGGAAGGCTGAGGTTGTGGCCTTCTCGAAATTAGCAGCAGCCGAGGTGGCAGAGGTTGTAGCAGTTGCCTGCATCTTGGCTAAGGCATTTTTCACCTCTGTGGACAGGTTGTCCATTTTGGTGTTCAGGTTTGTGATTGCCCTGGATGTAGTATCTGCAAAAGAATTAAAAGAGCTTTTCAACTCTTTCAATGTATTGTCCACAGAGGTGACAAGGGTTTGGAACTCATCCCTTGATACATGTGGACTTGGTGTAACCTCTGGGGGAACACATTCGTCCCCAGAGTGAGTCCCTGTTCCTTGGACACCTTCTTTCGTCCCTGTATTGATGTTGAGGACGGAAGGATTTCCCTCTAATCCTTGAGTTGAGGCTTTATCAGCTTCAGACTCTATAGAGGTTCTGTTATGGACATTGTCCTGATCCACTCCAGAGGTGGGTACAGGAGTATCCTTAAGTTGACTCAGGGATTTGTCTAGAATCCCTACGTCTTTGTGCACTGTAGGCCCCTCTGAAGGGCCGGTTGGACTTACGTGTGTGCGTGTGGCAGAGGAAACAAATTCCTCTGCAGGAATGTCTGGTGTGATCTGGGGCAATTGATCACTTACTAAGGGTAAGTCCTTTTGAGAGGACTCCCCTGGAATGGTTTCCCTGGCTAAGATTGGCACAGAGGTAGAAAGAGTTACCTCTGCCCGGTCAGTTTGGGTTGGGGTCGAGTCGTGCTGCTCTTGTTCAATATTACCTTCTGCCACTAGACTGGCGGTAATAGACATGTGGGGTGCACTGGGAGTTGGTTGTGGGAGTGTGCCTCTGCTATTCCATTTAAGGTTGATCGACAGAGTTTCCGTATGAAGTTTGCAGTTCTAGAGGATCAGGCTTACAGAGGCTCTGTTGAGCTCAGCAGAAGCTCTATGACCTTAAATTTCCCATAACGGAAGGCTCGAAAATCTTTTTGATCATTTCTTGTTTGGAATGTCTTAAACAGTGTTTATAGGACGTATTTTGAAATTTGTGTCCTAGAAAATTGTTTTCAAAAAGGATTTGTACGAGTTACTCACCTTTGGTTCTCCTTTGTTCGGTAAAAAAATACCTGACTTCTGTAGATATGGTTGATCATGTCTCTTCTTTGGCTCCCCCTTGAATGATCAACCTCTGTAGATCAGTTCAAGGTCTCCTTCTGCTCCCCCTTGACCTATGCTTGGATCAAATGAGATAAGTTGTGCACAGAACATAGGTCAAGGTTATCAGAGGTTCTGTGGAGATTGTCATACTCTGAGCAATCCCACAGAAGCTCTGTTAGTTACAGAACTTTTGATGATTAAGAATTTACATACAGAAGAGTTTAAATATATACATATTTACAAGAAGATCAAATCTTACTTACAGAGGGTTCAACTCATGTTTATCATTCCCAACTTACCCACCAAGAAAAGGAATCTTTTCTCATCTAGTGCCTTGGTGAATAAGTCTGCAAGCTGGTATTCAGTGGACACAAAGTGCATTTCGATTGTGTCATGTTCAACATGATGCTTCAGAAAGTGATAACGAATATCGATATGCTTTGTTTTTTAGTGTTGTACTGGATTGGCAGAGATTGCTATGACACTTTTGGAATCACAGAGGATGGGAATCTTGTATATGTTGTACCCATAGTCCTTGAGTTGAGTTTTCATCCACAGAACTTGAGAGCAACAGCTAGCAGCAGCAACATATTCCGCCTCTGCTGTAGATGTAGACACACAGTTCTGCTTCATTGAAGTCCAGTTGACTAGTTTACCTCCCAGGAATTGACAACTCCCAGAGGTGCTCTTTCGATCAAGCTTGCATCCTCCATAATCTGAATTTGTGTATGCCTTAAGACCAAAACCAGAGTTCTTCGGATACCAGAGTCCAAGATTTTTGGTCTCTTTAAGGTATCTGAAGATCCTCTTTACAGCAATATAGTGGGATTCCTTTGGGTTAGCTTGATATCTTGCACAGAGGCATGTGGCATACATTATGTCAGGTCTACTTGCGGTTAAGTATAAAAGGGACCCAATCATACCTCTGTAGAGTTTGCACTCTACAGATGTGCCATTTGATTCTGAGAATAATTTATTTCTAGTGGCCATTGGGGTCTTCATTACAGAGGCATCAGAGAGACTGTTTTTTGAAAGTATGTCAGAGACATATTTAGCTTGATTTATAAAAATTCCCTCTGATGATTGTTTTACTTGGAGTCCGAGGAAGAAAGATAATTCTCCCATCATACTCATTTCAAACTCACTCAGCATGAGTTTTTCGAAATCTTTACACTATTGTGCATTTGTAGACCCAAAAATAATGCCATCCACATAAATTTGTACAAGCAGAATCTCATCACCTTTTCTTTTGTAAAACAAAGTAGTATCTATCGTACCTCTGTCGTAGTCGTTATTGAGAATAAAAGTTGAAAGCCGTTCGTACCATGCTCTTGGAGCCTGTTTCAGTCCATACAGAGCTTTGTCGAGATAATAGACATATTTTGGGTACTTGGAACTTTCAAACCCTGGTGGCTGTTGGACGTATACTTCTTCTTGGATTTCACCATTCAGAAAGGCAGATTTTACATCCATCTGAAAGACTTTGAAACCTCTGTAGGCTGCGAAGGCTAAGAAGATCCTTATTGCTTCGAGCCGTGCGACAGGGGCAAAGGTTTCATCGTAATCAATGCCTTCTTCTTGGCGATATCCCTTGGCCACCAATCTTGCTTTGTTTCTAATGACCACCCCATCCTCGTCCTTCTTGTTTCTGAAGACCCATTTTGTCCCTATGGCTTGTTTCCCTCGTGGCAGAGGTACTAGGGTCCATACCTTGTTTCTCTCAAACTGTAGAAGCTCTTCTTGCGTAGCATCTACCCAGTTTGGATAATCTAGGGCTTCAGAGATTCTTTTTGGCTCGATCACACTGATAAATTTTGTAAAGAAACAAAAATTAGCAGTGGCTGATCTTGTTTTGACCTTTTTAGAAGGGTCACCGATTATAAGGCTTGGAGGATGGCTTTTCGTCCACTGTGTTGTTCTTGGAAGATGGTCATTTGAGTCATCAAGATTAACTTCTGTGGTTGCACACTGCGGTTATGGTGCAACCTCTGTTGTTGATGGTACTTCTGTGCTTATGCTTGGTTCTTCAGCTTGTGGGAGGATTGGAATAAGAGTTGGAATTTGTTCCTCTGAGGAAGTAGAGACTGAAGCTTCGTTTTCCTCTGGTATTGATTCCTCTGTAGTCGCTGGAGTAGGTATTTCAGGAGCCTCTGTCGTTGAATCCTTAGTTGTACTATCTTCAGCTTCTGTTCGCTCCCCCTCAGCATGTGCATCTGTATGATTCACAGAAGAGGATGAAGTATTTAATGGACAATTTAGAGATATACCTGACTCAGTCTGGTTTGCAGAAGATGTTTCTCCAGAGGCTCTGACGGCTCCAGCAGAGGGATCAATATCATCATGGAACATCTCTCCAAATAGAAGATTTAAGTCTTCTTCTCTTGTCTTTGAGATGCCAGAGGATTCCTTCTTTAGACCGAGTTCTGAACTGATTTGTTCAGAAGTCTTCTGAAAGGAATCGTCAAAAGATACATTGATGCTTTCTACGATGGATCGAGACTTCAGAAGGAACACTATGTAAGCTTTTGAAGTGGCAGAGTATCCTATGAACTTTCCTTCATCTGCTTTCACCTCAAACTTTCCTCTTGCTTCTCTATCGTTTAAGACGAAGCACTTGCATCCAAATACATGAAAGAATTTGATGTTTGGTCGCCTTTTGTTGATCAAATGATACGGTGTCTTGATGTGCCTCTTTACAATGGTTGATCGATTTTGGGTGTAGCATGCGGTTGATACTGCTTCTGCCCAAAAAGACATTGGTAATCCAGATGCTGTCAGCATAGTTCTTGCAGCCTCCACAAGCGTGCGGTTCTTTAGTTCAACCACGCCATTCTGTTGTGGGTTGCATGCATCAGCAAGTTCTGTGATATGCCTTCTTCTGTAAGATAGGTTTCAATGACAGAGTTTTTGAACTCTGTGCCATTATCGCTTCTTAATTTCTGAATCCTACACTCATACAGAACTTGGATTCTTTTCATTAAATTTACCAGAATGTTTGGAACATCTGATTTCTTTCTGACAAATTCAACCCATGTAAATCTTGAGTATTCATCGATCAAAACAAGTATATATTTCTTGCCACCTATGCTCTGTGTAGTGATTGGACCGCAGAGGTCAACATGAAGCATGTACAGAGGCCTAGGGCAAGACACATCAGTCTTGCCTTTATGGGAAGCTCTTTTGAGTTTTCCCATTTCGCAAGCAGAGCACAAATGATCTTTATTAAACTTAACATTTGGCAAACCTTTGACTAGATCAAGTTTAACAAGCTTATCTAGAGTATGAAAGTTTAGGTGGTAGAACCTGTTGTGCCATAACCAGGCTTCTTCGCTTTTACAGGCTACAAGGAAGAGCTTGTCTTCCTTGTTCTTGGCACAGAAGTTCATGAGGTAGAGATCTCCTCTTCGTCCGTCTCGCAGAAGTTCGACTCCTGTGTCCTCACCTTGTAGAGAACAGAAGGTTCTTTTGAACATTACGTCGAAACCCGTATCGCAGAGTTGGCTAACACTGAGAAGATTGTGCTTAGTGCCATCCACATATGCAACTTTGCATACGGTTATGTTTTCTTTCTTAATGACTCCGTAGACTATTATATACCCCTTCTTGTTGTCGCCAAAGGTCACAGATCCTCCATCGAGTTTATCTTTGTAGGAGGATAGTAGACCTCTGTCGCCAGTCATGTGCCTCGAGCATCCAGAGTCAAGATACCAGATTGGCACATACTTCTTCTGCAAGACAATCAGAGAGTTTTAGGTACCCATATCCAAATTGGTCCAGCTTTGTTAGGGGTCTTCAAGTTTGCCTTACCATTCTTGGGTTTGGTTTTAGCTTCTTTTGAAGAACCATTTTGTTTCTTCTTACCCTTGAATTTAGTGTTCTTTTTTGGTGTAGAGAGGAAACAGTGTGGACTTGATAAGTGTTGATTTAATCGATACATGAGATCAAAACAATGACAATAATGAATGTGCGAAGAGATTTGCTTGAACTTTTTATTGAAAACATTAAATGGGAGCACATAGGCATTACATTCTATCCTAACATTTGACTTCCTATTACAAGAAGACCTATGTAGGCTAGATTGTTGTTTGCAAAATCCTTTGTTGAGAGCAGCCTTCTGTGAGCCCCTTCTGTGGTGAACTTCTGCTGGTTTCACTCTCACAGAAGAAAAACTTTTGTTATTTTCAACCCACTTACCCTTCTGTTGCCATGTAAGTTTTTCTTTAATAGGTTTTAAGGGTTTTGAAATCTTTGAACTTGTTGAATTTTGGGAGGACGTTTTCCTTTGTTGTTTGATTTTCTCAAGCTCAAGGGAGGTTTTGGCTTATATACACATGTCCAAAAAATCTGGACAGATAGGAACTCTTGTGATTTTCTCCTTCGTAGGAATAGTTCTATTAAGAACTCCATAGGGTAGTTTAAAATCCTCTGTGTCACAAGGTCCTATCTCTGACTTAGAGTCAGTCTCAGATTCGTCAGAGGATGAATCATCCTCATATACAGAGGTTGAGTCACTTAGTTCTCTTTCGACAGAGGCTGGATTTTCAGAGCATGTGTCATACTTGCTTTCATTATTTTCCAAGTCAACAGAAGTATCCATTAAGGTTTCATCAGAGAGATTTTGACTATTATTGAAAGTATTGGGGCATTCATAAAAGTTGTTTTCACCGATTTCCAATAATTCCTTTTCAGAAATATGAGTCAGTTTTTCTTCTGTTGAAGCACGCAAGAACTTAGGTGCCTCTGCCGATAGTTTCTTCTCAGAATCTATAGTGCAGACAAAGGCAACCTGTGATTGAGTCTCGGGTTTACCAAACTTAAAGATTCCTATCTGATCTTGTGTTTTCAGATATTTCTTAAGTTTGGACGCTCTTTTTATAGAGGCCGATGATGGTAGATCTGTGTTTTCAAACCATACATTCACCATCTTCAGAGGTTTCCTTCTGTGAGGTTCACCAGAGACTTTTCGCCTTTTGCTTACAGAGAGTAAATTTGGAAAACCGGGTTTTCTTGTACTTCCAATATGAAATAGAGAGGACAGAGACTTGTTTCTTTTGTTTCCAGTGTATGGATCTATATCACAGAATCCAATTCCCCATCTCCCTATTTGTGTATTAATTTTCTCGTACACCTTCTGTGCATCTTGATATATCTTTATTAACAAATCTCTTCGGAGTAAATCTTGACAGAGGACTTCTCTTTCCTTTTTAAAATAATGTTTAAGAGCTAGAATGTTCATTTTGTCGGTCTCAACGTCCATAAGTTCTTTAGATTTTGTTTTTAATGCAGAGTTAAGTTCAGAAATCTTTTCTTTCAAAGGATTTAGGTGTTTGTTCCAGTTTGTTTCAATTTCTTCCTTTTCTTGAAAGATTTTAGCCTTTTCTTGAGTGAGAAGTCTAGCTTCTCTCTCAAAGAAGGTAAGCTTCTTTTGAACACTTTCGCATGTCTTTTTAAGTTCTGTGTATTCAATGTTTAGTTTAAGCAAATCAGCTTCTGCTTGACTAGAGTTAGAGTCAGAAGTGGATACCTCACTATCGGAGTCGGATGAGCTGACCTCTGCCATACCACGAAGAAGGCGTTTTTGTCGCCTTCATCAGATGATTTGTCTGACAACCAGTTCTCCTGATTCACCATTAGCGACTTCTGAGCATAAAACTCCACTTTCTTTTTGTAGTAAGCAGAGTCCCTCTGGGGGCGGTTTGGTTTGCTCCTGCAGTCAGCGGCATAATGGCCTGGCTTGCCACAGTTAAAACATCCTTGGTTCTGGGAACCGTTGCCAACTCTGTCGTCCGACCTCTGTCGGTCACCACCTCTGTCATTCCTGTCATTCGACCTCTGTTGGTCGACACCTCTGTCGTTCTTGTCATTTGACCCTTCTCTTCCACGATGATCTCTTCCGTAGCGTTCATTACCAGACTTCTTGTGGTATCCTCTGCTGAATTCCCTAGTCAAAAGAGCTAACGGTTTAGCTATCGAGGCCATAGTTGCCTCTTCTTCTTCCATCACCTCCTCCTCTTCACTATCAACGATCAAGATCTTCTTCTTCTTCTTTTCTTCCACGGTTTTCTCCTTTTTCGGTTTCTCTTTATCTTCTGTAGCCTTACCAACCAACGCAAGAGGTGCACTGATTTGAACTTTTGCTTGTGCAATTTGAGGCTCTTGAGCTGCCAACGTTCCATAGAGATCTGACAGAGTCCAGGAGTCTAAGTCTTGATTTGTTTGCAGAGATATAGACAACTGGAGCCATTCATCATTGAGACTCTTTAGGAACATGACATTGTTTTCCTCAGAAGTTCTGTTTATTCCGAACTTCTTGCACTTGTTGATTAAAGAGTTGAACCGATCATATGTTGTCTTCAGAGGTTCTGTCGGCAGAGCTTTGAATGGGTAGTACTCGTTGATGCATTGGGCTCTGCGGTTCTTCTGAGTTTTGGCCCCAGCCTCCTGTTGTTTTTCCAGTTCCTTCCACAGATCGTATGCAGATTCACACGCATCTAAGGATTGGAAAAGGTCATTGGGTATGGCCATTATCAGAAGTCTCTTAGTCTTCTGAGCAACTTCATATTTTGCCCAATCAGGATCTGAACACTTGTCCTTGGTCTTTGGTTTCGTGTGCTCAGGGGTTTCAGGAGTGTCGTCTACGGCAGGTACACGGGGTACTGTGATCATTGGTACGAAAGGAGGATTGTTGATATAGTACATGAGTTCTTTGTCAGTACCCTCGAAGAAGTGAATCATTCGTATCTTCCATTGAGGGTACTCATCTCTGAGTAGTGTGGGTGGCTTGGTTAAAGAACCAGTGGTGAAGAAGTTGTTTGTGTTTGTCATTTTGAAAGGGTTTGAGAAATCAAGAAAAATAGGGTATGAACAGTAAACCTTCAGAGAATGAAGTGGATGTTTATAATGATTTTTATAAGCTTTAAAACCTTTGAACAATGCACTAAAATGGAGATTTAACTGAAGAAACATATTCTGTATGTTTACCAAAGTCGAAACAGGTCGAGAATGGCAGAAAAACAGATGTTGTTTTGAAAGATATGAAAAATATGTTAAAAGTCCAAGTTTCTACCAAAAATCTTTGTAAGTGAGGATCTCTTGATATAGAAAATCAAGAACCGCTCTTATACCAATTGTTGGTTCCTGTTTTGCTTAACAATGATGATTCTATCTAATTAGATCAAACAATATATAACGCGGAAGCGTTTTAACGAACTAACAGATATAATGAGGTAGAATAACACACAATATCAAATATAAGAAGTGTAAATAACACAGATAAATAGCTCAATGATTCACTGTATTTGATATAATAAGAACACCAAGAACACCGAAAGGTTTGATAAGAATCTGCTCTAAAGGTGTGTGTGTCGTCCAAAGCTTAATAGAAGAACTCAACATGAGTCTTCTATTTATACTACTTCTAAAGGGGACAAGATCTGGACAACAAGGACTGAAGGTACTAAAAACACTATTCAGGTACTGTTGATAGTACAACGTTAATTTAATGCGTCGTCTTCTACTAAGGCTATGACCCATCAGAGTTTGACACGTGGAGTTGTCAGGTCATGCCTTGTACGAATGATCTTAAGTATCTTCGTACAGCAGAAATTGTGAGAAGCACGATTGTCTTTGTATAGATCTTTGGTCTTTTATACCACAGAGGCTCTGTCAAGTATGACAGAGGCTCTGTGGCCTTGTCCGCATTGAAGAGTCTTTATTCGATTCTTCACTTCGGTCTTCTCAGTTGCTCGGCAGAGCCTCTGTCGAAGACTTCTATGCTTCTGTCTTCTCGGTGACTCGGCAGAGCCTCAGTCGAAGACTTCTATACTTAGCCTATTTTTCAATACTTCTATAATCATAAAGATTGGAGCTAACGGTCTTCGCGTGGCTCCCCCTTAGAAGAAGAGGGACTTTCAGCGGTTCCCTCAGGATGATCAACTTCTTGAGGGTCAATTTCAGGATTCTCTTCCTCCCGCTCAACATTCAGGGGGAAGTCTTCAGCGTTCTTCTTCTCCTCTTCACCTGAATGGGGGGAGGTAATAGCAGCATCCGTAGCAACAGCAGTTTCCTCAGGGACCCTGTCTTCTTGGCCAGGGTGCCCTGAAGTGGAGGTCGTTAACATCTCAACAGTCTCCAACCTGGTTTCCAGGTCAGGAATGCGAGATGTAGCCAAAATAATGAAATCCGCTGTCATCCCAAAAAGATTTCTATCAGATTGACAGAAAAAGGAGACAGGGACCGTTGGAGCTTCCATTCTTTCCAGGATCTTGGTAAGCAGCGTATTGGATTCACTGACCTTTGAAGAAAGGCTTCTCACCTCACCTTGGAGGTTTGAGACGGTTGTTTTCAGGGACCCAACTTCACCGCTGAGATTGGTGAATTGGGTGGAGAGATTCTTGTAGTCGCTGAAAAATGTTGTGACCTCTAATTTGACGACCTGGAGTGCTGATGTATTATTGTTGAGAGCGAGCTCCAGGTTCTTCACTCCCCTATTTCAGAGATGAAAGATCAGTAGCAGTGGCTTTGTCTTCCAGGGAGGTGGAAATATTCTTCAGCGTCACCTCAGCGTCATTAATCACTGAGGTGTTTGATCTATGGTTGGTGGAGAGAGGTTCCACTTTATCAGCGATGCCCTTGAGGTACGTGTTGATCGTGCCCAAGTTAGGACCTGAAACAGAAAGTAACTTGTGAGCAAAGGAACGCTCAAAAGTTGGGGTTTCAGAAATGGATGAGGAATGTGTTTGGATACCTATAGGATTTGGGTTTGAGAAGACACTGAAATCGCGAGTTCCTCCAAAGTGTTCCAAGTCGTCCTCGAACGAACGAACAGGGATAGTTGTAGAAGATCCTGTAGGTCCTGTAGCATTGTGCTGCATCAAATTCCTGACCATGGCAGCGCTCGTGTCCGTCACTGAGAAGGATGGAACCGTAGGGGGTTGGAGATGACCAAAGGAGTAGAAGAAGAAGGGGCTGAGAAAGATGGTGTTGTAGCAGTTTCAACGCTGGAGTCGTTGAGAAATATTTCTTCAGCGTTTAGAGGCGTTGAAGATATAGAGGTAGCTTCCGGTGAAGCTTCAGAGTCTTGAGGCTCTGAAGTGGTCATGGGGATGGCTATTGCAGATGTGGAGGAGAGTTCCACGAAGTTATCAAGTGTTGCCTGTGAAGAGGCAAGCACTGATTCTTGAGCATGTGAAGGCTAAGGTTTCTCCATGAGGGTCTTCTTGGACTTATGGATGCCAAGGGGGATAGTAGATTGTTTCCTCTTTTTAGAAGAGGTGGTGGTTGCAGCCTGGGTTGCAGCGGTGGGTTGCGCCGCTGATGAGGTAGCTGCATAAGGAGAAGAACGTAGGAGAGAGAGAAGTGTAGAAAGACTTACCTCGCCCTGGATTGGTTTGAAATCGAGCACCTTAGGGCCAACCTGAGAGAGTTTGTAATCTCCCTTCGTTGGGTAGTTGCTCCCTAGCAGCATTCGGAGAATAGCGACGATAAAGCGGGGGTAGGGAACGGTTGAAGATCTCTCAGGCTTCTCGACCTGGTCCATCAGGTCTTCAAAGATGATTTGGGCATAGTCCACGTTCAGCCCTTTCAGCAGTGAGTAGGCCATGGCTACCTGAGTCTTGGAAGCTTGATCAGTATAGCCTATTTTGGCCGTCATGCAGCTGATGACGTGGGCGAAGATGAAGTTGATTTCAGCAAGCATTTTATTCTTGAGGACTTTAGTGAGTTTCTTGTCTTCCTCCATGGTCCGGGTCTTGTCCCATGAGTAGTTCATGAGATCAAGGAAAGCGATCTCACCTTCTGTGGTGTTTGGGTCAATGTGAGGGACGAAGGGGTTTGCCTTGGTACTTCTAGGAAGGTTTAGTTCCTGACGGATGGCTGAAGGGGAAATGGCTCCTTTTCCTAGTTCGGTTTGAAACCCAATCACTGAGTATTCCTTTCCATTTCTTTTAGAGATTGCAGTGGTACGATGAGCAGTGTACCAGAATTATTGCAAGAGGTTACGGTGTGCAGGGGGGTGATGGTCATAGCAGTGGCTAAGGGGCATGTCTTGATGAAGTTGACAGTGTCAGTGAGATGTGGGGCTGGCTTTTTCTTTAGGAATTCCAGTAAAGCATAGGGGTTGTTCGAGGCAAGGACGATCTGGTTCAGCTCACATTTCAGGTTTTCAACCCTTGTCATGACTGGAGGTGAAGCAGTATTGGTAGCAGTGGTAGCAGCAATGTCTGAGGATGCCATTTCTGAATACAGATAAAAAATAGAAAAACAATAATGAAGGAACTTCTTAAAATGGAGATGTTTTATCCAAAATAAGGGTTTTGAAGGTTTTAGGGTTTTACAATTTCTTTTTAAGGAAAGAAAAAGTAAAATGTGGGTTTTCTAGTTTTAGAAGAGAGTAAAACTAGTGAAAAACAATGTTTTCCAGTTTCCTTTTAAGGAAAGGGATTCTGGAAAAACGTATGAATGTTTAAGTTTAAGATTTTTGTTTTAAACTTAATAAGAAAAACTATTTTTCAACTTTTATTTATAAGATCATGAAGAAGATGATCTTATGTGTGAAAAACGTTTGTTTTGATCCAATGTAACAAGAAATAAGATCAAAAACAAGTTATTAGAAGATTTAAGAGTAGAAAAAGATATGAAGATTTGAACCTGTTTGAGTGATGGTTGAAGATTCGAGTAGCAGGTTTTATCACAAATCCAAGGACAAAAATGCAAAGGAAAATTCTTTCTGCTTTTTGAGAGCGTAAAAGGTAAAAATATAAACATGAAGTGTTTATATAGTGAGAGTAGAGAGAGAAAGTTATGAGCAGGAAAAGGTACTCATCATGACACGCGACACGTCCCACGAAGCTTATTGGACAAGAACTTGAAACGGGCGAACGTGTCAGACAAAAGGTTGTGCCAGGGTTTATCCGTTTGATGACGTCACATAGAAAACTGTCTTTTCATTTTCAAAAACATTTCCTTGAAGGTTTTGAAAAACATCAGAGATGATTTTAAAAAGGAAGAGTCACTGATAAGAAAATATCAGTGAGCTTTGTTATTTCAAAGGAATCACTGAAGGAAAAGATTCAGCGATCGATTTAGTTTTGAAACACAGCATACTAAAGTAAGCTTCAGCGAATAGGAATAGAAAAACATACCTTAGAATCAGCAAATCAATTTTGTTCGGAGATTAGATGATAAATAAGGATATAGAATTTCCTTTATCACTGACATAATGCATAACCACTGAAGATTTACTCTTCAAGGTTTAGCATGCCATGTTCGCTGATGAGAAAGTTGAATCTTGTCTCATCAAGAGGTTTGGTGAAAAGATCAGCTAACTGAAATTCAGTAGGGATAAAGTGAAGTTTTATATCACCATTCATCACATGATCTCTGATAAAGTGATACCTGATCTCGATGTGTTTGGTCTTTGAGTGTAGCACTGGATTATTGGCTATAGCGATGACACTAGTGCTATCGCAATAGATTGGAATATTGGAGAGCTGAAGGTCGTAGTCTAATAGTTGATTTCTCATCCATAAGACCTGATAACAACAGCTTCCAGCAGCAACATACTCTGCTTCAGCGGTTGAAGTGGACACTGAGCTTTGCTTCTTACTTGTCCAACTTACCAGCTTTCCACCCAGGAGTTGACAGCCTCATGTGGTGCTTTTTCTATCCAGCTTGCAACCTGCAAAGTCACTATCTGAATAGGCAGTTAGATCGAACCCTGAGTCTTTGGGATACCAAAGACCTAGGTTGGGGGTACCCTTCAGATATCTGAAAATTCGCTTTACAGCGATCAGATGAGATTCTTTGGGTTCAGATTGATATCGTGCACATAAACAAGTAGCATACATAATATCAGGACGGCTAGCTGTTAGATAAAGAAGAGAGTCGATCATCCCTCTGTAGGCAGTGACATTAACAGGCTTCCCTGAAGGATATTTGTTAAGTGTCAGTGGAGGTGCCATAGGGGTTTTCATAGCTGAGCTTTGAATTACATCAAATTTTTTCAGCATATCTTTGACATACTTACCTTGGTGGATAAACGTACCCTTATTATTTTGCTTGATTTGGAGTCCAAGGAAATATGTCAGCTCACTCATCATACTCATTTTATATTCAAATTTCATTCTTTTAGCAAAACGAGTACATAGAGAAGGGTTAGTAGAACCAAATATAATATCATCGACATATATTTGAACAAGAATGATATGACCTTTTATGTAACACCCCGCTTACCACGACACAATATTGTCCGCTTTGCCCCACTGGCTCACGGCTTTGTTCTTGGCGACCTGGCGAGGACTTCCCAGGGGGTCACCCATCCTGGTACTACTCCCACCCAAGCACGCTTAACCACAGAGTTCCCAAGGAACCCGCATGCTTGTGGCCCCAAAACGCGTTGTGTCTGGTAAGGCCAAGGTTTACTAATATACCCAGCATCTCTCCTGTCCACGGCCGATGTGGGATATGCCTAAGGTGTTACACACACCCCCCTTAAGGACTCATCGTCCTCGATGAGGTTTGCCCCACCATCCCGAACGGCACAGGAGTGGCTCTGATACCATTTGTAACACCCCGCTTACCACGACACAATATTGTCCGCTTTGCCCCACTGGCTCACGGCTTTGTTCTTGGCGACCTGGCGAGGACTTCCCAGGGGGTCACCCATCCTGGTACTACTCCCACCCAAGCACGCTTAACCACAGAGTTCCCAAGGAACCCGCATGCTTGTGGCCCCAAAACGCGTTGTGTCTGGTAAGGCCAAGGTTTACTAATATACCCAGCATCTCTCCTGTCCACGGCCGATGTGGGATATGCCTAAGGTGTTACACAATTGTAAAGCCCGTATCCCGGTATGTCCATTTTCGTTTTAAATGCTCTCTTATTTTTTTTATTTTTTTATATTAACTCTTAAAAATTTATGAACCGTCCTCGTGTATTTATCCTGGTTGCGTTTCGGTGTCAAAGGACCAAAGTGTGGACCTTTCGGGTTTGACCGGGTTTGTGCATACACTTGAGAAGTTGGGGGGGGGCCTTTTGTGCCTTTTTGTGTTTAAGGTTTGTGGGGCTCGGCCCATGCAACAAGAACCCGAGCCCCTACCCCTCGTCACCCTCTTCTTCTCTTTTCCCTTGTCTTGTGTAACCCTAAACCATCTCACTTCTCCCTCTCCTCTCGTCAGTCGTGAAGCACAACCCCCCCCCCCTTTTGTCTTCTCGTCGTGGTGACCAGCGCCGGGCAGAAGCAGATCGAGAGAGAGAGAAAGAAACCGCTAGAGCGTGGGAAGTCGATCGAGAGGGTATAGGCTGCCGGAAGGTCTTAGCAGTCGCCGGAGTTATCGCGGGAGGTTGGGTTCGTCGTTGCGTTGTCGTCGTAAGGTAACCACCATCGTACCCTTTCGTTCCTTGTTTTCTTTTTTCTTTCTGCGGTCGTAAACCATCACCGCCGCCGCCGCCAAGGCCGCCGGCGGTAGCCACTGTCGTTCGCCACCTTGCGCCGCCGCAGTGGGGGCGGGGGCCTGGTGGTTCGAGGGGTCGCGTTGGGTTGCTCGTTGTGTGTTCCTTTCGTTATTTGTTTTGTTTCTTTTCGCATGATTGATTCGCAGGATCGTTTATTATCTCGCGTTGCGATTCGTCGTTCCATGTAAACCGCCGCCGGCCGCCGCCGGCGACCGCCGTGGTCGGATGGCGGTGGGTGGAGTGTGAGTCTGATCAGCTGTAGAGCAGCGTAGGGTACGGCTGTCCGTAGCCTAATCGTTTAAGACGTATCGTAAACGTAATCGTCTTTTGGCGTGAATTTATGTTGTGCAGCCCCTGTTTTGCGACGGCGATAATTTCTCCGTCGTAACTCCGTTTGGGCCGGTTTTGGTATCCACGTTTAGAGTGCGAGACCGGGCACGTTTTCCGCGTTTTGGCGGAAAGTTGGTTCGGCCTCGAACTAGGAGTTTTGGGGGTCGCAAGTTCAGCGTTTTATCATTTCATGTGAAACTTGCTGCAACCTGAGTCTGTCTTGCGAGAGCCATAACTCTCGGCTCGTAAGTCGTTTTAACTTGAGGTCAGTGGCCATTTTTCCTAAATTGAGTTAGGCACGTTTTTTCGTGTTTCGCCGAAAGGCTGAATCGGCCCAGAACCGGGCTGTTCGGAGCTGTTAGTGCGAACTGGTCCGAAAACGGACAGTTCCGGTAGGCGAACTTAATAATTCATAATTAATTATAGAAAAATCGTTAGGAGGCGTGTAATATATCCTCGGAAAGGTATTTCAGGGCACTTTTCAACCGTGTAATAAATCTGAGTTTTTCTGGAGTTTTAGTGGTCAAATCAGGTCCCGAACAGACCTGTTCGGTGTGACCGAAAGTTAGTTTTAGTGACAGTTTTGGGGTGTGTCGCGTCGTGGGGTCCGGGTCTCGTATTGACGTATTTTATCGTACGTTTAGGTGCCAGAAAGTGATCGTCGTTGTGTGGAGCTACTTACTATTTTTAGCTAGGCGCGCACCCGAGGTGAGTTCTCTCACTACAATTAATTAATAGTTGTTTATTATTACTGTAGCACGTGTGTGGAAATTGTATGCGGGATTGTTGGGGGCTAGATAGTGGGACGTCTAGTTAACATTATGTGCTACATTATTCGGCGGGGCCGAGTCCCGACGGGGACGGAGGTGTTTTACGCAGTAGGCGTAAAAGGGGCGTTTACGCAGTAGGCGTAAAAAGGATGTCACACGCAGTAGGCGTAAAACGGGTGTTTCCCGCAGTAGGCGGAAACGTGCGGCGGGGCCGTAGACCCGACATCCGCCCGGGGATTTTTTTATGTGGTGGTTATTATACTTGTTTATGATTTGTTCGTAGACTTGTATGTGGTGGTGTGATCCTCTTTGCTTTAGGGGTAATATGAGATAACCATTGTTAATTGTTGTGTTTGAATTCGCTAAGCTTCGTGCTTACCCCTCCCAATTTACAGTGGCTGCAGGTACAAGTGGTACGAAGGCATGACTGGCACACACTGACGCGCAAGATGGATGGGTCGAAGGATTTGCTTATTAAACATTTTCCCGTTATTGAATAAACAATTTAATTTCCGCTGTTGACTTATGTTTTAATAACGCTCGTGATTGGAATTATTATTTTGGGTTTAATAAATGGAGACTTATTATTAAATATGCGCGTTAAAAATTTTTAAATTTTCTTGAAATTTTGGGGCGTTACAACTTGGTATCAGAGCACGGCTTGAGTGAATCAAACGCACCTCGGTGTGTTTGGTCTCAAGTTGCGGCTGGGAAATATTTTTAAAAATTTTTTTTTAAACCTTTTGGAATTAAAGAGGAAAAGATGAAAACCCGTTCGAGGAACGGTGATCGAGGGCGCAGTGTGTACAGTCAGCCGGAGCCAAGGGAAAGGTACAATGCTTAGTGTTTTCTCATTTTATCGCTTCCTAGATCATAGGGTATGCATGCTAGATTGCCTGAGGTTGACACTATGCGATACGTTGGATTACTTGCTATTATGATTTTCTTGCTAATTATAGTAGGTTTCTAAGTAGGTGCCCTTTAAAGCGTATGCGGTAAGAGGCTAATAGCCTTAGAATATTCGATTTAGTTCTATTGCGCAGCTCTTGTTTGAGTCCAACCGTTCTAGGATAGAATCTAGTATTCGAATGTCTATTTGTCTTGCACTGCATATGATTGGGTATTTGCGCGGCCACTCATTATGATTAGCAGGGTTTTTATAGTAGCGAGGGTAGTGGGTGGAATATAATTCCTAGGGAGCTAGGAAGGGTGAGTGCATATGCCGGTGCGGGCATATGTGTTGAGTTGCGGCGAGAACTACTTGGACCCTCGGGATGGGACACGAAACGGGTAATGATAGGTGTGGAAGGTAGTAGTAGAGCTCCTACTACCGGAAGCACAGGATCAGTACTCGGGTCGGGAAAGTCACGAGGAATTCAAGGAGTTGAGCGTATGTGTTGATAGTGTGAGTTATTAGCTGATAATAACTCTTTGAATTTCTCCTTCTTATAGAATGGTCAACACTAGGAGACGCGATGAGGCTGAGCCGAGGGCTGAAGCCGGGATCACTGAGGAGCGGATCCAAGAGATGATTGCAATTGAGGTTGCACGAGCTGTTGGGGATGCAATTCCCGAGATTATCACCGCGATTCAGGATCAACTGGTGACTCTAGTGGAGGAGCGGTTTGCAGCGATGCCGCCGCCTGTTGGGGGACAGCCCCGTGCCCGAGACTTCCAGTATCGGAATCTTTCTGCCTGCTCTCCACCAGAATTCAAGGGTGACTCTAACCCTATCGTTAGCATGCGCTGGATATCCGACATGGAGTGAGCTTTTCTGACAAGCGGCTGTCCGGATAACTTGAAGGTTCGATTTGCAGTGAATCTACTTCGCGAGGGAGCGAAAGACTGGTGCGCCACGGCATTGACTCTGGCCGAGCGTACCACTCTTACTTGGGACGAGTTCGTTGCTCGTTTCCGTGCTGAGTACGTGCCGCCGATAGAGATGGAAAGAATAGCGAAGGAGTTCTTGGAGCTGAACCAGACTACGGAGACCATAAAGGAGATGAACAAGAAGTTTACCGAAATGGCGCTATTCTGTCCCCAATATGCGGCCTCAGAAGAAATGAAGATGGCGAGGTACAAGGACATGCTTCGGACCGAGATCCGGGAAATTGTGAGCGCAGTGCAACATCCTTCGCTGTCGGCTATGATGGATGCAGCGCGGAGAAGAGAGTTAGAATTGGAGACCCAAGCGAAGAAGAGGAAGGCGACACAGGCAGTGACGCCTACCTCTGCAGTGCCAAAGAAATCGAAGTTTGTTGATTCTCATGGGCACACGAAGAGTAGCGGTTCTAAGGCCCGGGATGTGAGTGGTAGAAGATCTGATGCATGTTACAAGTGTGGGCAGCCTGGCCATCTCAGTAGAGATTGCAGGTCGCCACTGATGTTATGTTTCGGCTGTAAACAGGCTGGCCATGTGAAGGCCAACTGCCCGAATGCTAGGGCAACTGATGGGGGTGGTGCACAGAGGGCTCCTGCGAATGCCCCGCTGCGCATCACCGACGGCCGTACGGGTCAGCCCGGGACGGAGGCGGCCCGAGGGAGAGTCCACCAGCTGAAGGTGGAGGAGGCGCAGGCGACGCCTAAGGTGGTGACAGGTATGTTTCATCACTCTTTTCTTTTGTCTTTCCTTTTCATGCCCTGTGTTTATGTATTGTTATTCTTTATATATTAGGTACGTTTCTAGTCAATTCTGTACCTGCGGTTGTAATGTTTGATAGTGGGGCTACTCATTCATTCGTGTCTCGCACTTTTAGCGAGAGGTTGGGTCGAGTGGTGGGACGTCTAGGATGTCCTTTATTGGTCGAGGTCGCCGATGATAGGACCTTGACGGTTACGGACGTGTATCGGGGATGCACGTTGGAAATCTCGGGTGTGAGGTTTCCTATCGATTTGATTCCTATAGCGATGCGAGAGCTTTGCGTGATAGTGGGCATGGATTGGATGGACGCGTTCGATGCAGAGATTGTTTGCCGTCGCAAACAAGTACGGGTTCGAACCCCAAGCGGGGGAGAACTGTTGATTCAGGGAGACTCGCCTAGTCGGGTTACGGCTATTTGTTCTGCGGCGAGGGCTCGGAGATACCTTCAGCATAGTGGGCAGGGGTTCTTGGCGTATGTGGTGGATACGCGTGTCGATGAGACGAAGATTAGTGCCGAGGATGTGCCAGTCGTGAGGGAATTCGCCGATGTATTCCCCGATGAGTTGCCAGGGATACCTCCCGCGCGACAGGTGGAGTTTCGAATCGACCTGATTCCAGGTGCTGCTCCGGTGGCCAAGGCACCTTATCGCTTGGCTCCACCGGAAATGAAGGAGCTTTATGAGCAGCTGCAGGAGCTTCTGGAGAAGGAGTTCATCAAACCGAGTTGTTCACCGTGGGGAGCTCCGATCTTGTTCGTGAAAAAGAAAGATGGATCTCAGCGGATGTGCATTGACTACCGGGAGCTGAATAAGCTTACGGTGAAGAATCGTTATCCTTTGCCAAGGATTGATGATTTGTTTGATCAGTTGCAGGGAGCCTCGTGGTTCTCTAAGATTGACTTGAGGTCCGGGTACCATCAGATGCGGGTGCGTAGCGAAGATACGGAGAAGACGGCCTTTCGCACGCGTTACGGCCATTACGAGTTCGTGGTGATGCCTTTCGGGCTCACCAATGCACCAGCAGCGTTCATGGACCTCATGAACAGGGTGTGTAGCCCGATGTTAGATCGTTCGGTGATCGTGTTCATCGACGACATTCTTGTATATTCCAAGACGAAGGAAGAGCACGAGGTGCATTTGCGGGAAGTGCTAGAAGTTTTGAGACGGGAGAAGCTGTATGCTAAGTTCTCCAAGTGTGAATTCTGGTTACGAGAGGTCCAATTCTTAGGACATGTCGTGAATCAGAATGGTATCATGGTCGATCCGGCCAAGATTTCGGCAGTTATGCGGTGGGAGGTGCCGAAAACTCCTACCGAGGTGCGAAGTTTTCTCGGTTTAGCAGGGTATTATCGGAGATTTATCCAAGATTTCTCCAAAATCGCCTTGCCTATGACTAAACTGACAAAGAAAACTGCAGCTTTCAGTTGGGGTGAGGAGCAACAGAAGGCTTTCGAGGAGCTACGCAGGCGGTTGTGCGAGACTCCGGTGTTAACCTTGCCTGAGGGCATGGAAGATTTGGTGGTTTACCGTGATGCTTCGTACCAAGGGTTGGGTGCCGTGCTTATGCAACGCGGCAAGGTCATCGCTTACGCGTCGAGGCAGTTGAAGCCTCATGAGGCGAACTACCCGACTCATGATTTGGAGCTGGGAGCGGTGGTGTTTGCTTTAAAAATATGGAGACACTATCTTTATGGTGTCAAGTGCACGATCTATACCGATCACAAGAGCCTTAAATACCTGATGGACCAGCAAAATCTTAATATGCGTCAGCGGAGGTGGCTTGATGTGGTCAAGGATTACGACTGCGAGATACTTTACCACCCCGGTAAGGCGAATGTAGTCGCGGATGCACTTAGCCGACATCCGGTCGGGGGATCTTTGAAGGGTTTTTGTCAGCGATTAACGGTAGTTGCACCACTCTTGGAGTCGATCGGTATCGCTCAAGAGGTGGCCGTGTTGGAGGAAAATGCTAAACGAGAGAGAGTTTCGGGAGAAATTCCGAAGTTAGTACGGGATAGTCGGGGACTGTTAACCCGTTATGGTAGAGTTTGGGTTCCATACACTGGTGGGAATCGCCAGACACTATTGGACGAGGCGCATAAGTCCAAGTTTTCGATTCATCCCGGAGCTACCAAGATGTACAGAGACCTGCGTGAAGACTATTGGTGGCCCGGCATGAAGCGGGATGTAGCCAAATGTGTGGAAGTATGTTTGACCTGTCGGAAGGTCAAAGCGGAACACCAACGACCGCATGGGAAATTGCAGCCGTTGGAGATTCCGGTGTGGAAGTGGGAGCAAATCACGATGGATTTCATCACTAAGCTTCCCAAGACTCAGCGAGGGAATGATACTATCTGGGTGATCGTGGATCGTCTGACGAAGAGCGCTCACTTCTTGGCGATTAAAGAGAGCTTTTCGGCGGATAAGCTTGCGGAGGTTTTCATTCGGGAAATTGTAACTCGGCACGGGGTGCCAGTCTCAATTGTCTCGGATCGGGATACTCGTTTCACCTCCCGGTTTTGGGAGAAGTTTCAGAATGAGATGGGTACGCGGTTGCATTTCAGTACAGCATTTCATCCTCAGACGGACGGACAGAGTGAGCGTACTATTCAGACACTCGAGGACATGCTGCGGGCATGTGTTATTGATTTCGGGGGCAGTTGGGATCAGTATCTTCCACTAGCTGAGTTCTCTTATAATAATAGCTATCACGCCAGTATTGGTAGAGCGCCGTACGAGGTGTTGTATGGCAGGAGATGCCGAACGCCCGTTTGCTGGGGCGAGGTTGGACACCGAGTATTGGGGAGCACCGATGTCGTGTTAAAGACGACAGAGATGATTCAGATGGTTCGAGACCGGTTGGTCACTGCTCAGAGTCGGCAAAAGAGTTATGCCGATAAAAGACGATCAGACTTGGAGTTCCAAGTCGGGGACTATGTTCTTTTGAAGGTGTCACCCTGGAAGGGGGTGATTCGTTTTCGCAAGCGGGGAAAGTTGGGTCCTCGCTACATCGGACCTTACAAGGTCATCGCGCGTGTGGGGAAGGTGGCTTACCGTTTGGAGCTACCGGAGGAGTTGAGTCTGATTCACAACACCTTCCACGTTTCTCAATTGCGGAAGTGTGTGGTGGATGATTCGGCGGTAATCCCTCTTGAGGATATCCAGATTGACGAGAGACTCAACTATGTAGAGACACCTATTGCTATTCTCGACAGGAGGACGAGGACTTCGCGCAACAAGGTGGTCGGTTTGGTTAAGGTCCAATGGAAGCACCGGAAGGGTTCGGAATGGACGTGGGAACCGGAAGCGGAGATGCGAGAGAATTATCCGGAGCTGTTTGCGGGCGTAGACTTCGGGGACGAAGTCTAATCCAAGCGGGGGAGAATTGTAAAGCCCGTATCCCGGTATGTCCATTTTCGTTTTAAATGCTCTCTTATTTTTTTTATTTTTTTATATTAACTCTTAAAAATTTATGAACCGTCCTCGTGTATTTATCCTGGTTGCGTTTCGGTGTCAAAGGACCAAAGTGTGGACCTTTCGGGTTTGACCGGGTTTGTGCATACACTTGAGAAGTTGGGGGGGGGGCCTTTTGTGCCTTTTTGTGTTTAAGGTTTGTGGGGCTCGGCCCATGCAACAAGAACCCGAGCCCCTACCCCTCGTCACCCTCTTCTTCTCTTTTCCCTTGTCTTGTGTAACCCTAAACCATCTCACTTCTCCCTCTCCTCTCGTCAGTCGTGAAGCACAACCCCCCCCCCCCCCTTTTGTCTTCTCGTCGTGGTGACCTGCGCCGGGCAGAAGCAGATCGAGAGAGAGAGAAAGAAACCGCTAGAGCGTGGGAAGTCGATCGAGAGGGTATAGGCTGCCGGAAGGTCTTAGCAGTCGCCGGAGTTATCGCGGGAGGTTGGGTTCGTCGTTGCGTTGTCGTCGTAAGGTAACCACCATCGTACCCTTTCGTTCCTTGTTTTCTTTTTTCTTTCTGCGGTCGTAAACCATCACCGCCGCCGCCGCCAAGGCCGCCGGCGGTGGCCACTGTCGTTCGCCACCTTGCGCCGCCGCAGTGGGGGCGGGGGCCTGGTGGTTCGAGGGGTCGCGTTGGGTTGCTCGTTGTGTGTTCCTTTCGTTATTTGTTTTGTTTCTTTTCGCATGATTGATTCGCAGGATCGTTTATTATCTCGCGTTGCGATTCGTCGTTCCATGTAAACCGCCGCCGGCCGCCGCCGGCGACCGCCGTGGTCGGATGGCGGTGGGTGGAGTGTGAGTCTGATCAGCTGTAGAGCAGCGTAGGGTACGGCTGTCCGTAGCCTAATCGTTTAAGACGTATCGTAAACGTAATCGTCTTTTGGCGTGAATTTATGTTGTGCAGCCCCTGTTTTGCGACGGCGATAATTTCTCCGTCGTAACTCCGTTTGGGCCGGTTTTGGTATCCACGTTTAGAGTGCGAGACCGGGCACGTTTTCCGCGTTTTGGCGGAAAGCTGGTTCGGCCTCGAACTAGGAGTTTTGGGGGTCGCAAGTTCAGCGTTTTATCATTTCATGTGAAACTTGCTGCAACCTGAGTCTGTCTTGCGAGAGCCATAACTCTCGGCTCGTAAGTCGTTTTAACTTGAGGTCAGTGGCCATTTTTCCTAAATTGAGTTAGGCACGTTTTTTCGTGTTTCGCCGAAAGGCTGAATCGGCCCAGAACCGGGCTGTTCGGAGCTGTTAGTGCGAACTGGTCCGAAAACGGACAGTTCCGGTAGGCGAACTTAATAATTCATAATTAATTATAGAAAAATCGTTAGGAGGCGTGTAATATATCCTCGGAAAGGTATTTCAGGGCACTTTTCAACCGTGTAATAAATCTGAGTTTTTCTGGAGTTTTAGTGGTCAAATCAGGTCCCGAACAGACCTGTTCGGTGTGACCGAAAGTTAGTTTTAGTGACAGTTTTGGGGTGTGTCGCGTCGTGGGGTCCGGGTCTCGTATTGACGTATTTTATCGTACGTTTAGGTGCCGGAAAGTGATCGTCGTTGTGTGGAGCTACTTACTATTTTTAGCTAGGCGCGCACCCGAGGTGAGTTCTCTCACTACAATTAATTAATAGTTGTTTATTATTACTGTAGCACGTGTGTGGAAATTGTATGCGGGATTGTTGGGGGCTAGATAGTGGGACGTCTAGTTAACATTATGTGCTACATTATTCGGCGAGGCCGAGTCCCGACGGGGACGGAGGTGTTTTACGCAGTAGGCGTAAAAGGGGCGTTTACGCAGTAGGCGTAAAAAGGATGTCACACGCAGTAGGCGTAAAACGGGTGTTTCCCGCAGTAGGCGGAAACGTGCGGCGGGGCCGTAGACCCGACATCCGCCCGGGGATTTTTTTATGTGGTGGTTATTATACTTGTTTATGATTTGTTCGTAGACTTGTATGTGGTGGTGTGATCCTCTTTGCTTTAGGGGTAATATGAGATAACCATTGTTAATTGTTGTGTTTGAATTCGCTAAGCTTCGTGCTTACCCCTCCCAATTTACAGTGGCTGCAGGTACAAGTGGTACGAAGGCATGACTGGCACACACTGACGCGCAAGATGGATGGGTCGAAGGATTTGCTTATTAAACATTTTCCCGTTATTGAATAAACAATTTAATTTCCGCTGTTGACTTATGTTTTAATAACGCTCGTGATTGGAATTATTATTTTGGGTTTAATAAATGGAGACTTATTATTAAATATGCGCGTTAAAAATTTTTAAATTTTCTTGAAATTTTGGGGCGTTACATTTTACTTTCCTGAAAAATAGAGTGTTGTCGATTTTACCACGCTCAAATTTTTCAATGAGGAGAAAGGAGGATAGAGTGCCATACCATGCACGTGGTGCTTGTTTCAGACCATAGAGTGCCTTATCCAGCTTATAGACATAACCTGGATGCTTAGGATTAGAGAATCCTGGAGGTTGTTCGACATAGACTTCTTCATTCAGTCTTCCATTTAGGAACGCTGACTTGACATCCATCTGATAAACTTTGAAGTCTCTGTGAACAGCGTATGCTATAAATAGACGAATAGCTTCGAGTCTTTCCACAGGGGCAAACGTTTCATCATAGTCTATACCTTCCTCATGTTTGTATCCCTGATCAACTAGACAAGCCTTGTTGAGGGTTACATTTCCATGTTCATCTAACTTGTTTCGATAGACCCACTTAGTGCATATCACTGACTTGTTAGATGGTCTAAGAACGAGATTCCAAACTTTGTTTCTTTCGAATTCAGTCAGCTCTTCTTGCATAGCGCTGACCCAGTTCGGATCTCTGAGGGCATCATCAACCTTCTTTGGTTTAATTAGTGAAATAAAATTAACATATAAAAAATGTTACCTGCACTGCGTCGAGTCTGAACACCTGCGTTTGGATCACAAATAATTTGATCAATGGGGTGATTTATAGTCCATCATTGAGCAGGAGCATGAGTCGCTGACTTAGAGTGAACTACTAGATGTGCTGAAGAAGAGGCTTAAGTGATCTTAGGTAATTCAGGCAAGATAGGTAGAGGTTCAGATGAAAATTCATTCACTGGTTGTTGAGAAGTAGATGGAATATCAGAGGTTGATGGTTCAGAAGCAGGCATAGTGTTGATGGGAACAGCTGAAACCCAAGAGGAGGAATCAACTTCGCATGCCTGCATGCTGGGAATGATGATAGGATCATCATCAACGACTGGATTGTTGACCTGAGGGTTAGGGCTAAGATTAGCTTTTGAATCCCCAAAGTGAAAAAATGTGACAACCGTCAAAATTGCGTTCAGGTTAGAACTGCATTAAACATATCAGATACAGTTATTTTATGTCACACTGTCTAGTCTTAGCAGTAAACCCAACACAGTAGGGAAAAATTAGAATTTTGCGTCTAAAATCCCTCAATTTAGGAAATTATCCATACATCTCATAAAATGCCAACTAAAAACATGTTATACACTTACATATATATATTTATATATATATATATATACCTTACAAGATAAATACTAGCAAATTCAACTAGTATTATTATTAATAACAATTAACTAAAAATGTCTAATAATTCAAATAATTAAAAGAAATTAAAATAAATCAAAAATTAATTAATTATACAACTTTAAACACAATCATTTTAACCAAAACCACACACCACACTCACCCCCCCCCCCCCCCCTCTCCAAGAACCCCCCCCCCCCCCCCCCCCACCTCTTTCTCACTCCATAAATACCCCCTCTCCCTCTCCATTTTCACTCTTCACTCTCCTCACAAACTCTTCTCTCAAACCTCCATATTCTCTCAAGTTATCTCTCCTCCAAGGCTTCCAAGATCAGCCACATATCTTCAAGAACTCAAGGTAAAAACATCTTAGTAACATCATTTAATCATCCTCCTACAACCTTCTCTTCTCTTTCAAAGTTTATCTTCTAAAAACTCTAAGTTTTCATCTTCTTCTTGCAAAAATCCAACTCTTGGCAACCTAATGTTTGTAGATCCATCACCATGATATCTTGCATGTCATTAAAAGTGTGATGAATCCAGGATCAAACCCATATTAGTGACCTAAGAATGTTTGGTTTGCATGTGTTCACAAAAGCTCAAAAACAACAAGTTTTGGAAATGTTTTATCAAGATAAGTGTTCTTGGTTCCTTGCATGTTGCTTGGGATGATTAAAAAGCAAAGATTTCATCTGAAAATATGTGATTTGGTTGAGTAAAAATCGTGCCTTGACAAAAAGAACAAAACCTTTTGGAGAACCAATGAGAAAATAGCTTTTATATAAAAGACATTTTTCATCAGCTTGCTGTCAGAAATTTCCACTGATTTTGCATGCCCATATCTCTCTAAAAAATGATCCAAATACAGTGATTCTTTTTCTGGAATTTACTTTTATGAGTTGGGGATCAAACCCCACTGGAATCACCGAAAAATATTAAGTTTTGAACCCTCAAACAGTTTTTACAAAAACAGTGTGCAACAGCTACGTGTTTCTGTCACTATTTTTGTCAAATGTTATTTTATGTACTTATTTTGATCCAAAAATCATGGGATTTATGGCAAAAGTTTCCTAACACATGGAAGTACTTAGCCATAAAATACCAGAACCAAATGATCTCTGGAAGTTATCCAAACAGTAACCACAAGTGACCTCTAATTCTGACTGCTAACAACTATATTGTATAATAGCTATATGCTATCTCTTGATCTGTTTCCTCACCTTTGGTGACGAAATTGTGGTATATATTATTTATGTATTGCTTATACATACTTACTTATCCTAACCTTTACTTATTTACGCATTTTACTTATACTCTAACAATCTAACACCTAACTATTAACCCTTTTCATCATTTTATGATGAGATTGGGGTATTATTATTATATATGTAACATATATAACCTAACTCCTAACTTTATATACTATACATATGACTCCAAATTATTGACCCCTTTTTGTCATTTGTCACGACAACATTTCGGTAATCACGAACCATCATATGTAACATTTCATCTTGAAGTTGAACTATTGATATCAAAGAACCTATAACAACACACAAAATATCAACAAAGGCATTTTATGATGAACTGGATATTTTATCGACCAAAGTCTAGAACATAGAATCTTACTAGTGTCCTTACGTTCGTAGGATCGGAGTAGGATCGCCTCACGGAACACATTACGCACTTTTGGGAAACATCTACGCTATTCACTGTGAGTCTTCATAGCCCCTTTTTACTGTTTTACATATTTTTGGGGTGAAAATCATGTTACAAACTTTATTCGATATCAACTGTTTTATTACCGAAATACTACGCATGTTTAAACGCTCTCTATGGTACGTATGCACATGTGAAAGCTTCTAAGTTTGCGCTATCATACAAAAGTCCCCAACTTTTCTTTACATTACCTATTAACTCACGTGTGTGAGCCATGATAATTATGAATAACGTTATTTGGTTGACCACCCACTTACGGTAAAGTAAGTGCATAATTGTTACAACGCCATGTTAGTGATAGAACATGATGACTCGGGGCAAACAACTACAAGGTCGGGAGGTTTGGGTAATGGCTTAGCTTGCTACCTCTGAGGCATTACACTATATACCATGAGCATACAATTCGAAACGACAAACTTTACAACCGAGGGTTGTACTACTTTCTTTGAAAGAACGAAACTTTGCAACTTACATTACACTTTTTGTGTATGCAAAAACCTATGAACTCACCAACTATTTTTAGTTGACACTCTCCTTTACATGCTTTTCAGGAAACAACAAGTAAGGATGCATTCTAGAAGGCATCACATTAGCGACTCCCAACTGATTTCATCATGTCAAGTTTACTTTTGTTATTTTGGACAAGTTGTATTTCTAAAAACACGTTGTAATTGTACTATTTTGATATGATGATTGTGTGTTGTCTTCTACCTTACGCTTTTGAAACATTTAGCTGTGACATCCCGTGTTTCCGCTTTAGCGGGGTGTGACAGAAGTGGTATCAGAGCTAAAGGTTATAGAGAACATCGGTCTTTCATCGGAAAAACCCAACTATAACCAATTGTCCAAAAACTGACATGAAAACATTTAAACTTACTACTAGTATAACTAAGTCTAGAATGGCATTAATAGACTTTAATTAAACATAGCTTGATCACCTATGTTCGATTAAGGAAGGTTAATGCGAGACTAGAAATGGTTATAGTAGGAGTATGTCGATTTTCACTTGCACTCTTTAGGAGCATGCTTAGTGTATAGACATTGCATAGGGTAGACATGCCACTTATGCGATTAGTTGCTAAGTACACTTTTGCTTCAGTTTCACTATGTCGTCATCGTCAGTACCGCCTTACACTCCCGCTTCGTACTCGGCCGATGCACCAGAATACTCCACCGGACGATCCCAAGAAAACCCGCCTAGCAACCAAGAAGAGGAGAATTACAACAACACGGACTCGGAAACTGAGGTGTCTAGCGAGCGAGACCCTTACGAAGGACCTACAGTATCACCAAACATGGTGTTACCCCGACCCACTCCGGTGATTGCTCAACCACATCCCGGAGGACCTCGCACTCGGCAAACGGCTAGGAAGAGTGTGCCAATCCCGAGAAGAGTCACACTAACAACTCCACGCCCGGTAGCACCGGAACCAACAAGAGTGGTCCCCGACGTGCCAATTGGGCGCATGACCGAACTAGCGATGGCAAGGGATCAACACATTAGAGCCATGACAACCGAATTACACGGATGTCAAGTTAGGGTAGCTCATCAAGCCCAAGTCCTTCATGTCTTGTAAACCCAAAGAGTTCTACGGAAAGGAAGGTGTCGTAGGATTGCTTTCATGGATTGATAGCATGGAGTCGGTGCTCCATATTAGCAAATGTTCGGAGGAACGCAAGGTGGAATATGCTACATGCCAACTCCAAGGTAGGGCACTAACTTGGTGGAACATCCAGGTTCAAACCCGTGGAAGGGAAGATGCCTACAAGCTCACATGGGAGGAGTTCAAAGAGTTGCTCATTGAGGAGTAGTGCCCAAAGAGTGAAATTCAAAAGCTAGAAGTTGAATTCTGGAACCATACTATGATTGGAGCTGACATAGATCGATACACAGCTCGTTTCCACGAACTTGCGAAACTGGTACCTCACATGGTCACTCCCGAGAGTAAGAGAATTGACCTATACTTATGGGGACTAGCACCGGGAATCCGAGGAATGGTTACCTCAGCAAAGCTGACCACAATCCAAGAGGTTGTAGCCATGTCAACTACTTTAACGAACGATGCTGTGAGAGCAGGAACTCTGTTATCAGGTAGTGCTAGCCATAAGAGGAAGCCAGAGTATCAGTCTGGAAAGAAACCCTTTGGTAGTGCAAGTAAGGATAGGAGCGTTGCAAGAAACTTCGGAGTAAGCACACAGGACCCAGGGCAATACAAGGGTTCACTCCCTAAGTGCAACAAGTGCAACTATCATCACGAGGGAGCCTGCGTCATTTGTGACAATTGTAAGCGGCCAGGTCACTTCACCAGGTTCTGTAAAAGTGAAAAAGGACCCCATGAAGGAAGAAGGGCATGTTTTGAATGCGGAAGTCCGGATCACTACCGGAATACCTGCCCAAAGTTTGGAAGGAAACCGAACAATGACAACAGTGGGAACCGGGCGAGACAAGCCAATCAGGGAAATCAAGGAGGTCAGGCTCGAGGACGGGCATTTGTCATTGGAGCTGACGAAGCACGTCACGACCCTAATGTGGTGACAGGTACGTTTCTCCTAAACGACCACTATGCATCCGTATTATTTGACACTGGAGCGGATAGAAGTTTTATTTCATTGGAGTTTAGACCACTAATTAACTTGGAATCTAGGAGAATGTCGGATGCTTACGTTATTGAGGTTGCTAATGGTCACAAATTTGAGGCTAAGGATGTAATCTTAGATTGTACTTTGAATCTAGCTGATAAATTATTTAGCGTTGATCTTATTCCTATCGAATTGGGGAGTTTTGACATAGTTATAGGCATGGATTGGTTATCTAAGAATCGAGCAGAGATTTGCTGTTTGATAAGTCGGTTAGAATACCTTTGCAAGACGGAGAAACCCTAGTGATACAAGGACACAAAGTTGGAAGAAGCTTAGAGATGGTGTCAAGTATTAAGGTTCGTAAGTATTTGAGGAAGAAATGTGTTGCATTTTTGGCACTCATAGATGAGAAGAAGTCCAAAGAAAGGCGAATTCAAGACATTCCCGTGGTAAAGGATCACCCGGAAGTGTTTCCCAATGATTTGCCTGGACTGCCCCCGTTTAGACAAGTTGAATTCCAAATTGACCTTATACCCGGAGCAGCACCTGTAGCTAAGGCACCCTATCGTTTAGCACCTGCCGAAATGCAAGAGTTGTCAAGCCAACTTCAGGAAGTGTTGGACAAGGACTTCATTAGGCCAAGTTCTTCACCTTGGGGAGCTCCAGTTCTGTTCGTTAAGAAAAAGGATGGATCGTTTCGAATGTGCATCGACTATAGGGAATTGAACAAGTTGACGATCAAGAACCGATATCCTCTACCTCGAATAGACGATTTATTCGACCAGTTGCAAGGTGCAACGTATTTCTCTAAGATTGATCTTCGATCAAGTTATCATCAATTAAGAGTTCGAGAGGAGGACATTCCTAAGACAGCCTTTAGGACCCGTTATGGACACTACGAGTTTTTGGTTATGCCTTTCGGTTTAACCAATGCTCCAGCAGTATTCATGGATTTAATGAACAGGGTATGTAGACCATACCTTGACAAGTTTGTGATAGTGTTTATAGATGACATTCTGATTTACTCTCGAAGTAAGGAGGATCACGAGCAACATTTAAGCGTAATTCTAGAACTTCTTAAGGAACAGAAATTGTACGCCAAATTCTCTAAGTGCGAATTTTGGATTAGAGAAGTACACTTTCTTGGTCACGTAATTGGAGAAAAAAGAATTCATGTAGATCCAGCTAAGGTGGAAGCCGTTAAGAAATGGGAAGCTCCAAAGACCCCAACAGAAATTCGGCAATTTCTGGGTTTGGCAGGTTATTATAGACGATTTATCGAGAACTTCTCAAAGATTGCTAAACCACTCACAACACTGACCCAAAAGGATAGTAAATTTATTTGGGGAGAATCACAAGAAAAGGCGTTTCAGTTATTGAAGAAAAAGTTGTGCAATGCACCAATTCTGGCGTTACCGGAAGGAACCGATAACTTTGTGGTATATTGTGACGCGTCGCATCAAGGATTAGGTTGTGTGTTAATGCAAAAGTACAAGGTGATAGCATACGCTTCGCGACAACTGAAAGTTCATGAAAAGAACTATACCACACACGATTTAGAGCTCGGAGCTGTAGTATTTGCCTTGAAGATTTGGAGACATTATTTGTACGGCACTAAGTGTACCATCTTCACCGATCATAAAAGTCTTCAGCATATTCTAGACCAGAAAATGCTAAACATGAGACAAAGAAGATGGGTAGAACTACTCAGTGATTACGATTGTGATATTCGTTATCATCCAGGTAAAGCCAATGTAGTGGCTGATGCCTTGAGCAGGAAGGAAAGGACAAAACCTTCGCGTATACGAGCAATGGGAGCACTGGTACAAACAAGCTTAAAGACTCGAATTCTTGAAGCTCAGACCGAAGCAATGAAAACGGAAAATCTGAAGGACGAAACCCTTCACGGTATAGAAAGCAAATTTGAAACTAAGGTTGATGGAGTACGTTATTTCAAGGACAGAGTTTGGGTTCCAAAAGCGAACGACATACAGGAGGTAATCCTGCACGAAGCCCACAAGTCACGATATTCAATTCATCCTGGTGCGGATAAGATGTATAAGGATTTAAGGGAATACTATTGGTGGCCAGGAATGAAGAAGGATATTGCTTTGTACGTAGGAAAATATGTAACTTGCTCAAAAGTCAAAGCTGTATATCAGAAACCATCTGGTTTGCTTCAACAACCAGAGATTCCCCAGTGGAAATGGGAACAAATAACCATGGATTTTATAACCAAATTGCCAAGAACTACCAGAGGGCACGACTCAATTTGGGTTATAGTAGATCGATTCACGAAATCTGCACAATTCCTACCGATTCGAGAAGATTACAAGATGGAAAAGCTGGCTCAGATCTATATGAAGGAAATTGTTACACGACATGGAGTCCCGATTTCTATCATATCAGATAGAGATAGCCGTTTCACATCTCGATTTTGGCAGTCAATTCAAAGAGCATTGGGGACGCAATTGAATTTAAGTACCGCCTATCATCCCCAAACAGATGGCCAAAGCGAGCGAACCATACAAACGTTGGAAGACATGCTTCGAGCATGTGTGCTAGATTTCGGAGGAAGTTGGGATAACCACCTACCATTAGTTGAGTTTTCCTACAACAATAGCTATCACACCAGTATTAAGTGTGCGCCATATGAAGCACTGTATGGACGCAAGTGTCGATCACCTCTTTGTTGGTTGGAGATTAGAGATAGACAATTGTCTAATCCAGACATTGTACAAGAAACCACCGACAAAATCGCAATCATCAGGGATAGACTCAAAGCAGCTCAAGATCGTCAAAAGAGCTATGCTGACAACCGTAGGAAACCGTTAGAGTTTCAGATTGGAGATAGAGTTTTTCTAAAAGTATCCCCTTGGAAGGGAACCGTCCGATTTGGAAAACGAGGAAAGTTGAGCCCTCGATACATTGGACCCTTCAAAATCACCAAGAGAATCGGACCAGTAGCATACAGGCTGGAATTGCCAACAGAACTAAGTGCTATTCACAACACCTTTCACGTATCCAATCTGAAGAAATGCCTAGTCAACAAGGAAATAACCATACCTTTGGAGGAAGTCAAAGTCAATGAAAAACTGTGCATCGTAGAAAAACCAATCGAAATACTTGACCGAGAGGTCAAGCGTCTTAGGCGAAGCAAGATTCCAATAGTGAAAGTTCACTGGAACACAAGGCGTGTGCCTGAGTACACATGGGAACGGGAGGATTACATGAAACATAAGTATCCTCACTTATTTGCTAAACAACCGGTTACGGACGAAAGATCTTGAATTTCGGGACGAAATTCTTTTAACCGGGGGAGACTGTGACAACCGTCAAAATTGCGTTCAGGTTGGAACTGCACTAAACATATCAGATACAGTTATTTTATGTCACACTGTCTAGTCTTAGCAGTAAACCCGACACAGTAGGAAAAAATTAGAATTTTGCGTCTAAAATCCCTCAATTTAGGAAATTATCCATACATCTCATAAAATGTCAACTAAAAACATGTTATACACTTACATATATATATATATTTATATATATATACCTTACAAGATAAATACTAGCAAATTCAACTAGTATTATTATTAATAACAATTAACTAAAAATGTCTAATAATTCAAATAATTAAAAGAAATTAAAATAAATCAAAAATTAATTAATTATACAACTTTAAACACAATCATTTTAACCAAAACCACACACCACACTCACCACCCCCCCCCCCCCCCCCCTCTCCAAGAACCCCCCCCCCCCCCCCCCCCCCTCACCTCTTTCTCACTCCATAAATACCCCCTCTCCCTCTCCATTTTCACTCTTCACTCTCCACACAAACTCTTCTCTCAAACCTCCATATTCTCTCAAGTTATCTCTCCTCCAAGGCTTCCAAGATCAGCCACATATCTTCAAGAACTCAAGGTAAAAACATCTTAGTAACATCATTTAATCATCCTCCTACAACCTTCTCTTCTCTTTCAAAGTTTATCTTCTAAAAACTCTAAGTTTTCATCTTCTTCTTGCAAAAATCCAACTCTTGGCAACCTAATGTTTGTAGATCCATCACCATGATATCTTGCATGTCATTAAAAGTGTGATGAATCCAGGATCAAACCCATATTAGTGACCTAAGAATGTTTGGTTTGCATGTGTTCACAAAAGCTCAAAAACAACAAGTTTTGGAAATGTTTTATCAAGATAAGTGTTATTGGTTCCTTGCATGTTGCTTGGGATGATTAAAAAGCAAAGATTTCATCTGAAAATATGTGATTTGGTTGAGTAAAAATCGTGCCTTGACAAAAAGAACAAAATCTTTTGGAGAACCAATGAGAAAATAGCTTTTATATAAAAGACCTTTTTCATCAGCTTGCTGTCAGAAATTTCCACTGATTTTGCATGCCCATATCTCTCTCAAAAATGATCCAAATACAGTGATTCTTTTTCTGGAATTTACTTTTATGAGTTGGGGATCAAACCCCACTAGAATCACCGAAAAATATTAAGTTTTGAACCCTCAAACAGTTTTTACAAAAACAGTGTGCAACAGCTACGTGTTTCTGTCACTGTTTTTGTCAAGTGTTATTTTATGTACTTATTTTGATCCAAAAATCATGGGATTTATGGCAAAAGTTTCCTAACACATGGAAGTACTTAGCCATAAAATACCAGAACCAAATGATCTCTGGAAGTTATCCAAACAGTAACCACAAGTGACCTCTAATTCTGACAGCTAACAACTATATTGTATAATAGCTATATGCTATCTCTTGATCCTTTTCCTCACCTTTGGTGACGAAATTGTGGTATATATTATTTATGTATTGCTTATACATACTTACTTATCCTAACTTTTACTTATTTACGCATTTTACTTATACTCTAACAATCTAACACCTAACTATTAACCCTTTTCATCATTTTATGATGAGATTGGGGTATTATTATTATATATGTAACATATATAACCTAACTCCTAACTTTATATACTATACATATGACTCCAAATTATTGACCCCTTTTTGTCATTTGTCACGACAACATTTCGGTAATCACGAACCATCATATGTAACATTTCATCTTGAAGTTGAACTATTGATATCAAAGAACCTATAACAACACACAAAATATCAACAAAGGCATTTTATGATGAACTGGATATTTTATCGACCAAAGTCTAGAACTTAGAATCTTACTAGTGTCCTTACGTTCGTATGATCGGAGTAGGATCGCCTCACGGAACACATTACGCACTTTTGGGAAACATCTACGCTATTCACCGTGACTCTTCATAGCCCTTTTTTACTGTTTTACATATTTTTGGGGTGAAAAGCATGTTACAAACTTTATTCGATATCAACTGTTTTATTATCGAAATACTACGCATGTTTAAACGCTCTCTATGGTACGTATGCACATATGAAAGCTTCTAAGTTTGCGCTATCATACAAAAGTCCCCAACTTTTCTTTACATTACCTATTAACTCACGTGTGTGAGCCATGATAATTATGAATAACGTTATTTGGTTGACCACCCACTTACGGTAAAGTAAGTGCATAATTGTTACAACGCCATGTTAGTGATAGAACATGATGACTCGGGGCAAACAACTACAAGGTCGGGAGGTTTGGGTAATGGCTTAGCTTGCTACCTCTGAGGCATTACACTATATACCATGAGCATACAATTCGAAACGACAAACTTTACAACCGAGGGTTGTACTACTTTCTTTGAAAGAACGAAACTTTGCAACTTACATTACACTTTTTGTGTATGCAAAAACCTATGAACTCACCAACTATTTTTAGTTGACACTCTCCTTTACATGCTTTTCAGGAAACAACAAGTAAGGATGCATTCTAGAAGGCATCACATTAGCGACTCCCAACTGATTTCATCATGTCAAGTTTACTTTTGTTATTTTGGACAAGTTGTATTTCTAAAAACACGTTGTAATTGTACTATTTTGATATGATGATTGTGTGTTGTCTTCTACCTTACGCTTTTGAAACATTTAGCTGTGACATCCCGTGTTTCCGATTTAGCGGGGTGTGACAAAAAACATCCACTGATTAAGTTCTTCGTTATCAGCAGAGGGTCTTGAGTTCGCTGAACGGGATTCGTCAAATGTGACATGAATAGTTTCTTCTACAGTTTGTCTTCTCTTATTGAAGACTATGAAGGCTTTAGATATAGAAAAATATCCAAGAAATATTCCGTCGTCGGCTTTGGGATCAAACTTTCCGAGAGCATCTCTGTTGTTTAAGATGAAACACAGACAACCAAAGATGTGAAGAAAGCTGATGGATGGTTTTCTTCCCTGAAAAGGTTCATAGGCAGTCTTGTTGAATCTCTTGACAATCAGTGATCTATTCTGTGAGAAACATGCAGCGTTGACAGCTTCTGCCCAGAATTGAGTTGGAAGATAAGAATCGTTGAGAATTGAACGAGTAGCTTCGATGATCGTTCGGTTTCTTCTTTCAGCGACGCCATTTTGTTGTGGTGTTCTCACTGAGGAAAAGTTATGAGAGATACCCTTACTCTCAAAGAAGTTATCAAGGGAACTTTTTTTGAATTCAGTCCCATGATCACTCCTTATTGAGCGAACTGTGAGGTTGTTCAGGACTTCCGTTTTCCTGACAAAAGATATGAGTTCTTCTGAGGTGTCACTCTTAGCATGGAGAAACATAACCCAGGTATAGCGAGAAAACTCATCTACAATGACCAGTGTGTATTTCTTTCCAGTGATGGATTGAATATTGACAGGGCCAAACAAATCCATGTAGAGAAGTTGAACAGAAGATGTCACTGAAGATACTCGCTTGGTCTTGAAGCTTGCTTTTGTTTGTTTTCCTTTCTCACACGCTGAACAGAGAGATTCCTTAGCGTATGAGTGTTGAGGAAGACCAATGACCAACTCTTTTGAAGAAAGAGTATTCAATGTCTAAAAGTTAAGATGAGAGAGCCTCTTATTGTAACACCCCAAAAATTCTAACACAAATTGGTAAGTAAGTCAACTTAGATTTATTAGAGGGACAAGGTGTTGCATTGGAAGGTGGGACACGTATTGCTAATTGGATCTCTCGAGAAATTGGCTAAGTTTGGACTCGGTACAAGTCCAGCGAGTATGACACTCGCGAGAGTGACATGGTCACTTTCGCAGTGTCACTTTCGCTAAGAATGTACCGAGGGCTTGGGAGGTCCAGCGAATATGACACTCGCGAGAGTGACATGGTCACTTTCGCAGTGTCACTTTCGCCGAGTTTGTACCCTGGGCAATTGGGTAGCTGGCAAGAGTGCCCCGCGAAAGTGACAGTGGCATAATCGCCTGTCACTCTCACCGTCGGGCTCCAGGGTGTTTTAAACCCACGAACTTCAGCTTTCTTTCATTTCTATTCCATCTCCCTCACTCTAAACTCTCCCAAACAAAACCCTAACCCTCTAAATCGTTTTTGGAGCTCTTGAAGCCATGAATCTTGTAAACCAAAGCTTCTCTCTCGGTTCTTATCAAGGGATTATGGATGGAGGTTAGAACCCTTCTTCTCACTTTCGTTTTGGTAAGATTTCTACACTTTCTAGGGTTTACCCAACCCTCACCTAAACCTTTTCCTTTCTTTAGATGAAATGAAGATTGAGGCTCACTTTGGTATCAATAGAAGTGTTTGGTTGATGGATTCAATTGATGGTGGAGGTAATCTTCTATTCTCTTCATTTTGGAATTAGGGTTTTAATGTATTGGTGATTTGGGTGTAATATGTTGGGAGAAATGACTCTAAGTGTTTGGGGACAAATATTTATGGTTGGAAACTTATGGATCTAGGTTTTTGAAGTTTTGGCTTGAGGATGCAAACTTCATCAAAGGAGCATACGTTTGGAGGAACTCTAGATTTAGCTAAATCTAGCAAGGTGAGTTCAAGTTACTTTGTGAAAACTTTGTACATGCCAAAATGCTATTTTCCAAGTAATTATGTGTTTTACCTGAAAATTATCAATGTTGAGTTATTTGATGAGTTTTACCTTTTAAGGTATTAATTGTAGCCGACATTGTAAAACACTACTTTTGGGTTCTTTGGGAAAAATGAGATAGATAAATCATACATGAGATGGGTTGTTAATTTGTGTGGTAAATGGAGTCTATTTGTTATGAAAATGCATTTTGTGGATATTTGGAAATATGCATATAGTACATCATGAGATGTTTTGAAAATGTAAAGTTTGAGTCCTTTTGGAAATGAGGGTTATCCCGATCCAAGGTTTTATTTCGGGTTTTCATGGATTTAAAGTATTTACCGGCAACCGGTGTGTGTTGTTGTGTTTAATGTCATTGTATGACTTTTATGAATTATCTTTCGAGTTAGTTGAGCTTGTGGCTAGGTATTGGATTTTATTAAGTCTTGGGGACATTTGTCCGTTTTGATAGCTCAGAGTTGAGTTTTGATCATGATTTATGTTATTGGGGAATTGCATGTTTTAATGCATTTGTTTATATGTTTGGGGTCGTGTAATATTTTAGACCTTGTTGGCCATGGATCCATAGGCATTTGAGTTTCCCGTAGTCTCGCGGGCAAGAGGTCGGAATTGATTGAGCTCAGTTTTACGAGACGTTAGTTTATATTGTAGCACGGAATAGGCATCGGGTTCCATGATAAGTAAGGCGTGGACCTATACGGTCGGGCGTCGTCTCATGGGCAGTAAGGTGTAATCCCTAATGTGTTGTTGTGGATTTGCAGTGACCCAATGTATAGACCTGGAGTGGTTGAAGTTGGGGGCTCCCTAGTCTCGCGGGCAATAGATCTGGAGTGATTGAGCTCGGTTTATGAGAGTAATCCACGTGGGTGTTTTTGCATAGTAAGTGACCCACTTTAGTGTTCCGTCACGTGCGATGTATACGGGTCTCCCCCGTCACCGAAAGGTGTTGTTTTGGGTATTTATTGCTACTCATGTTTTCGGTGACGTGTTATATTTATATGGATTGTTTTCCATGGTATGCAAGTTGTGGTTTATATCTCATCCGTGTGTGATGTTTTTGGGTATTTGTGTTTATCCATGTTTTCGGTAACGTATCATATTTATGAGAATTGCATTTCCATGTTATATGAGTTATGGATTATGTTTTTACCGTGTTTGGGATGTTTTTGGAATAATGACAAATTGAATTATGGATTTAATTATTTTTAGTATCAAATGGTATTTCACCCTATTACGTGGATTTTGGGAATGAGTCTATTTTGGAAATCATATTGCATTAAAGATTTCATTTATGGGAATTGTGGGATTTGGAAAAATGGGTGCTTTACATTTAAAGTAAACTCTTTTGGAATCATGACTAAAAAGATACACTCCTCTCGATTTATGAATTTATATAGTCATGATAAAATGCTTGAACTCACTAGGCGTTAGCCTAACCCTATTTATTTTTCGGCATGTGCAACAGGTCTCAGGTTGGGAGTAGTTCTAGTGACACGTGTGAAAGGTCGTGTGCTAGTAGAGTGCTCGCGAGGTGATTTGAAATAGTGAAGTCTTTCGCACGTATTTGGAATTAGCAACTTGTGTCGTGTTAAGTAACACCCGTTTAAGTTAATTTATTGGGGGGATTATAATGTTTTAAATTCCGAGGTAATTTAAGGAATGAATTGTAGAAATGATTTTATCTCGTTGGGTATTTTATTGAAATTTTATTTAGTTGCTCGTTCCAAATTTGAGGGTGTTACAAGTTGGTATCAGAGCATAAGTTTGAGAGATTTAGGTGTTGATTTTGGATACCTAGACTCAAACTAGCGTTTGTTTAAGTAAATGAAAGTGAAATTCACCTTTAGGCACTTTAAGATAGGATGTTTCGAGGTCAATGGATGTTGTTAGAAACGAGAATCACGTCGAGAGTAGCAAGGATAATCATGTACGGTGCGTTCATAGTGACACCTGGCCAGTGTCATGGTGAGCCTACTAGTACATGTGCATACTTGAATTACTTAAATGTGATGATCATTGGGGTAGTGAAGGAGGTTTTAAGCTAGTAGTCGTTGGAATAGATGGACGATTCTAGTATTAGTCACTTGGAGTGACGATAAGCATGATAATTGCTTTAAGTAGACTGTTTCGGGTCAAGATTGATGGTTGGACTAGAACCATAGGCTTATGGAGCCGACTTTGATTTGAGGAAAAACCGTAAGGATTAATTGATGTAATTCCCAACTTGCCTTAAGAGGTTGAATATCCAGATGACAATAGTGGACCGGAGAATTATGGAGGAGTATGAGTTGAGACGTTGAATGCCGACTAAGTCATGCACAAAGTTTATTTTGAAAGTAAATTGCATCAACTATTTCTTGTGTTTCCAATCCTTATACGGATTGTATTATGAATTTTGAGAAATGTTTAGCACACACACAAGATTTCGAATCATGGTTTTGAACGTGCATGAAACCATTTTATTGCGGGAGTTGCAAACTCCGCCGGGATATGTTTTGCTTTATTTTTGTTGTTCAACATTTGTTTTGGACATAATGACAATCATATTTTACGATGTTTAAGATGTTGGGCAATAACTACGGCTTGTGACTTTAACGTTGGATCTCCTCCACATATGTTAAAGTTTGGACGGGAAGTTATTTTCCATTATGTCTATGTACAGTTATTTTGGAGAATTTGTTTAATGTGAGTTGTTAAACAATATTGTTTATGTGGTATTACCATGGAAAGGGATTTTGGGATTTTGGCATCTCATTCATGATTTTGCTTTTAGCAATGTGGCTTTGGAAGCATGATGCTAGTGTCGTTTTATTGACTTGAGGTCATTGAGTCCATTAAAGTTCATGGAGTTTTGTTTTATGGCGTGTTGTGTCGTGTGGGTACAATTTTACAATGTGCATACTCTATTTACTAATGTGAAAAGTTTACGAGTTATGTTGAGCATTTGGTCCCACTCGAGTTTTGCTGAGAAAAGTTAATTTTATGCCATAAGGCGACTAAGAAAATATGCGTTTGGAACTCTAGTGTCGCGTAACTTTTCTTTCAAGTGTTTGTGTTATTAAGTATTTCGTTGCAAATATTTCAGTGTATGGATTAACTTATACGTGACTTAAGTAGTGCATGAAAGAACATTTTTGGTCACATTCGTAATGATTTACTGGGTGCGCTTTTGGTCAGTTAAATGTTTTATTATCATTTTCATGTAGATGCGTTATATCGACTTAGTGGTATGCATAGCTTGGTAACCATTGTTTCTCGTCACATTGTTGAACGAATCGTGAGTGAAATTATTTTATTAACTCATTGTACAAGTGATGACCATTCGGTCAAAGGGTGTTTTGGTGTTGTGGAAATCATGCATAGTTTGCAATATTTTACATTTTGAAAACACGAATGTATGAGTCATTGACATTGGTCAATTTTGATTTGCCGAATATTTTTGGAAAATTGAAAACCTTTTGGTTTGGAGGAAATGTGTATTTTGAGTATTTTGACAAATACATTTTAAGCAATGACGTTTCGACGTTTTATGTTCCAAGTACGAAATTTTGAGGAAAGTGCTTCGTGATAAAGATTTTAGAAAACTCGTTTGTATAAAATTATGATGTGTGGGATTCTTATGTTTTGAACATTGATGCGCACCGTTGGTGCAATTTGGAATTTGAGAATAAGTTTGAACCCTTTTTGGTGTCAATAAAATTATTAACACTTATTCCCTCGTATATTTTGGAAAAACGCATTGTTGTGTGCAAGTTGCCAAAAACGTCTTATTCAAATGTTATTATCGGATCGGATGAGAAATCTTGGGGAAATCGATTTAAAGGATTTCATCCCTTGAAATTTTGGTGTAAGTTAATTGGTGCATGTGTGTCATTACAAAAAGTTTCTAAGAAGTGTTACAAGCTTGCATGCCTACCCCAATTTGAAATTTTCTCATGATGTTTTAGTCGATATTTTCAAATGATGGAAACGAATTAGTTTTGTCTTTAAACTTGGAACTTACACAAGTCGGTTTGTGTTTTGACTAGAGTGTAATTATGAATCGTTTCATCGTTTTGTGTAATAAACTGACGCGCGCAAATTTGATGGGTAAATCTTGTTTCATGCCATTTTATGGTTAGAAAGGAAATTTTGGAGTCAAATGTCGTTTGGACTTCTTTTTGAAATACGTGCACAACTTTTGTTGCACCCTGTTTAACGTCGGACAGTTACCTTACGTGAATGTCATGAGTCAATCCATACTAGAACCGTGGCGGTTCATTTTAAAGAAGTTGTTTATTACGCTTTTGCGTTGTGTGAATAATCTGAACTGCAATGAAATAATTTTCAACATGGTTTTCATATGTGGGACGAGCGTGTCCGTTTTTGCGTAACTACCGAATTAATGATAGTAGTTTTCTATGCGTACGATTATTTCTATATGAAAATCCTTATGTTGAAAACTTTGTGAAATGTTTTGTTGTTTGGCATATTTATTGAATAATGCACTTGAAACCTTGAACTCGTTAGGACCTTGGAAAGGGTAAGTAAATCAGTTAAGGATAAGTGTGTGTAGCACTTCGACAGTGGAAGGTTGGGTATTCCACGCGTGATATTACGGTAAGCCGAATGGTATCGGTTGAGGGGATGATGTCCTTTTGAAATTAAGAGGATAAATTCGCAGTAACCTATATTGAGGTAGGTGGTATATTTAGGTGTCGACTTTTGGGCTTGAGGCCAAACACCGTTAATGTAACAGGGGGATTGTAGTCCGATTTTAAAGGAATGGTGGTAATGGCTGTAGTATCCTTAAGATGCTCAATTGTGATAAGAGGATTTATTGTAATGACTTGCCTCGTGTGGCAAGAGAATCTGCTGATCGGATGATTGATAATTAGGCATATCGTTGGGATTATGTAATTGATGAGTCAGTAATGACCGTTAATGCTGGAATGGGTGGATTCCGTTGAGAGGAAATGCTAGTTCAGTAGCGGGATTGTTTGGAGATTCTGAAGTTTTGATTGATGTTGGTAGTGATTAAATGTCGGATTGGCTTAGAGAGGAAATTTAAGAACATGTGAATGTGGTATGATTGGGGATTCGAATCTGTTGTTGGGATAGTATGGATCACTTAAGGTTGGGAGAAAACTTAAGTCTGGTAGTCGAAAGCCACTCTGGCAGCTTAGGCCTTCAATTGGGTGTGAGTGTTTTATGCCTAAACGGAAAATCGTTGTGAGTAACACCAAGAAGCCGATGTGGACAATTATGTGGGAAATAAATTTGAACTGGGTTGTAACCGAGGGAATTTGGAATGTGTTGGGCGCGGTGGCCATTAGTTGCGTGAGGACTAGATTTCGAGGACGAAATCTCTTTAAGGTTGGGAGAACTGTAACACCCCGAAAATTCTAACTCAAATTGGTAAGTAAGTCAACTTAGATTTATTAGAGGGACAAGGTGTTGCATTGGAAGGTGGGACACGTATTGCTAATTGGATCTCTCGAGAAATTGGCCATGTTTGGACTCGGTACAAGTCCAACGAGTATGACACTCGCGAGAGTGACATGGTCACTTTCGCAGTGTCACTTTCGCTAAGAATGTACCGAGGGCTTGGGAGGTCCAGCGAATATGACACTCGCGAGAGTGACATGGTCACTTTCGCAGTGTCACTTTCGCAGTGTCACTTTCGCCGAGTTTGTACCGTGGGCAATTGGGTAGCGGGCGAGAGTGCCCCGCGAAAGTGACAGTGGCATAATCGCCTGTCACTCTCGCCGTCGGGCTCCAGGGTGTTTTAAACCCACGAACATCAGCTTTCTTTCATTTCTATTCCATCTCCCTCACTCTAAACTCTCCCAAACAAAACCCTAACCCTCTAAATCGTTTTTGGAGCTCTTGAAGCCATGAATCTTGTAAACCAAAGCTTCTCTCTCGGTTCTTATCAAGGGATTATGGATGGAGGTTAGAACCCTTCTTCTCACTTTCGTTTTGGTAAGATTTCTACACTTTCTAGGGTTTACCCAACCCTCACCTAAACCTTTTCCTTTCTTTAGATGAAATGAAGATTGAGGCTCACTTTGGTATCAATAGAAGTGTTTGGTTGATGGATTCAATTGATGGTGGAGGTAATCTTCTATTCTCTTCATTTTGGAATTAGGGTTTTAATGTATTGGTGATTTGGGTGTAATATGTTGGGAGAAATGACTCTAAGTGTTTGGGGACAAATATTTATGGTTGGAAACTTTTGGATCTAGGTTTTTGAAGTTTTGGCTTGAGGATGCAAACTTCATCAAAGGAGCATACGTTTGGAGGAACTCTAGATTTAGCTAAATCTAGCAAGGTGAGTTCAAGTTACTTTGCGAAAACTTTGTACATGCCAAAATGCTATTTTCCATGTAATTATGTGTTTTACCTGAAAATTATCAATGTTGAGTTATTTGATGAGTTTTACCTTTTAAGGTATTAATTGTAGTAGACATTGTAAAACACTACTTTTGGGTTCTTTGGGAAAAATGAGATAGATAAATGATACATGAGATGGGTTGTTGATTTATGTGGTAAATGGAGTCTATTTGTTATGAAAATGCATTTTGTGGATATTTAGAAATACGCATATAGTACATCATGAGATGTTTTGAAAATGTAAAGGTTGAGTCCTTTTGGAAATGAGGGTTATCCCGATCCAAAGTTTTATTTCGGGTTTTCATGGATTTAAAGTATTTACCGGCAACCGGTGTGTGTTGTTGTGTTTAATGTCATTGTATGACTTTTATGAATTATCTTTCGAGTTAGTTGAGCTTGTGGATAGGTATTGGATTTTATTAAGTCTTGGGGACATTTGTCCGTTTTGATAGCTCAGAGTTGAGTTTTGATCATGATTTATGTTATTGGGGAATTGCATGTTTTAATGCATTTGTTTATATGTTTGGGGTCGTGTGATATTTTAGACCTTGTTGGCCATGGATCCATAGGCATTTGAGTTTGCGGGCAAGAGGTCAGAATTGATTGAGCTCAGTTTTACGAGACGTTAGTTTATATTGTAGCACGGAATAGGCTTCGGGTTCCATGATAAGTAAGGCGTGGACCTAGATGGTTGGGCGTCGTCTCATGGGCAGTAAGGTGTAATTCCATATATGTGCTTAGCACGGGATAGGCATCGGGTTCCATGATAAGTAAGGCGTGGACCTATACGGTAGGGCGTCATCTCATGGGCAGTAAGGTGTAATCCCTAATGTGCTGTTGTGGATATGGAGTGACCCAATGTATAGACCTGGAGTGGTTGAAGTTGGGGGCTCCCTAGTCTCGCGGGCAATAGATCTGGAGTGATTGAGCTCTGTTTATGAGAGTAATCCATGTGGGTGTTTTTATTGCATAGTAAGTGACCCACTTTAGTGTTCCGTCACGTGCAATGTATACGGGTCTCCCCCGTCACCGAAAGGTGTTGTTTTGGGTATTTATTGCTACTCATGTTTTCGGTGACGTGTTATATTTATATGGATTGTTTTCCATGGTATGCAAGTTGTGGTTTATATCTCATTTGTGTGTGATGTTTTTGGGTATTTGTGTTTATCCATGTTTTCGGTAACGTATCATATTTATGAGAGCATTTCCATGTTATATGAGTTATGGATTATGTTTTTACCGTGTTTGGGATGTTTTTGGAATAATGACAAATTGAATTATGGTTTTAATTATTTTTAGTATCAAATGGTATTTCACCCTATTACGTGGATTTTGGGAATGAGTCTATTTTGGAAATCATATTGCATTAAAGATTTCATTTATGGGAATTGTGGGATTTGGAAAAATGGGTGCTTTACATTTAAAGTAAACTCTTTTGGAATCATGACTAAAAAGCTACACTCCTCTCGATTTATGAATTTATATAGTCATGATAAAATGCTTGAACTCACTAGGCGTTAGCCTAACCCTTTTTATTTGTCGACATGTGCAACAGGTCTCAGGTTGGGAGTAGTTCTAGTGACACGTGTGAAAGGTCGTGTGCTAGTAGAGTGCTCGCGAGGTGATTTGAAATAGTGAAGTCTTCCGCACGTATTTGGAATTAGCAACTTGTGTCGTGTTAAGTAACACCCGTTTAAGTTAATTTATTGGGGGAATTATAATGTTTTAAATTCCGAGGTAATTTAAGGAATGAATTGTAGAAATGATTTTATCTTGTTGGGTATTTTATTGAAATTTTATTTAGTTGCTCGTTCCAAATTTGAGGGTGTTACACTTATGCCAAAGCCAGTTGATATCAGTTGAGGCCTTAGAAAGAAAACAAGCATTCTCAGTGGTTGTTGAGTCCATGTTTATGACGTAAACATTTTCCAAACGGTATCCACTGAGAGCAATTTTCTTGTTCTGATCAATGACAAAGCATGCTTCTTTAGTAAAGCAAACTTTGTAGTCCTTGTCACATAGCTGACTGATGCTAAGAAGATTGTGCTTTAGTCCTTCAACGTATGCGACTCTTCTGAAGGTGGTAGTACCATTAGAAAGTACACCAAACCCTTGGGTATATCCTTTGCCATTTCCACCAAAGGTAACTGAGGGACCTTTCTCTTCCTTATAGTCAGTGATTCTACCAGTCATGTGTCGAGAACATCCTCTATCGAGATACCAGACGCCCTTCAAGACCTGCAAACAAAGGAAGATTAGTTTTGAATAGGCACCCACACTACGATGGGTCTACACTTGTTAGTCGCAGAGGATGAGGAAGGATCAGCGGTCTTCGCAACATTTGAAGACTCAGTGTCAGTGACGTTCTTCACTTTGGTTAATTTCTTAACCTCAGTGGTGGTTTTCACCTTAACCTGATTTGCACCAGGGATGGTCTTCACCTTAGCTAATTTCTCAGCTTTGGTGGTTGTAGGGCATTTGCTAGCAATGTTATCGGTAAGTCCACAGTGATAACATTTCCTATAGCTAAAAGTAGCTTTAGGACCACACGCATGCTAATTAGATAATTTTAAATGAGTCGGGCATGCACCGAGAATATGTTAGCTCCAATCTTTATGTTTATAAAAGTATTGAAAAATAGGCTAAGTATAGAAGTCTTCGACAGAGGCTCTGCCGAGTCTCCGAGAAGACCGAAGTGAAGAATCGCTAGAAGACTCTTCTCATCGGACAAGGCCACAGAGCCTCTGTCATACTTGACAGAGCCTCTGTGATATAAAGACTAAAGATCTATACAAGAACAATCGTGCTTCTCACGATTTCTGCTGTACGAAGATTCTGAAGATCATTCGTACAAGGCGTGACCTGACAACTCCACGTGTCAAACTCTGATGGGTCTCAGCCATAGCAGTAGTCAGCGCATTTAATTAACGTTGAACTAACAACAGTACCAGAATAGTGTTTTAGTACCTTCAGTCCTTGTTGTCCAGAACTTGTCCCCTTTAGAAGTTGTATAAATAGAACACTCATGTTGAGTTCTTCTATTAAGCTTTGCACAACACACACACCATTAGAACATAATTCTTGTTATATCATCGGTGTTCTTGGTGTTCTTATTTATATCAAATACAGTGAATCATTGAGTTATTTATCTGTGTTATTTACATTTCACGTATTTGATATTGTGTGTTCTTCTACCTTATTATATCTTTTAGTTCGTTAAAAACGCTTCCTCATTATATCTTGTTTGAATTAAGTTAAGAAAACAGGAACCAACAATTGGTATCAGAGCGGTTCTTGATTTTCTATATCAAGAGATCCTCACTTACAATGATTTTTGGTAGAAACTTGAAGTAATTTTAACCTGTTCTTCACTTATTTCAAAACAGCCTATGTTTTTTCTGCCATTCTCGACCTGTTCGACTTTGGTAAACTTACAGTCTGTTACTTCGGTTAAATCTCCATTTTAGTGCATTGTTCAAAAGGTTTTAAGTTTATAAACACCATTCGAAACATCCACTTCATCTTCTGAAAGTTTACTGTTCATACCCTATTTCCTGGATTTCTCAACCCCTTTCAAAATGACAAACACAAACAACTTCTTCACCGCTGGTTCTTTAACCAAGCCACCCACACTACTCAGAGATGAGTACCCTCAGTGGAAGATACGAATGATTCACTTCTTCGAGGGTACTGACAAAGAACTCTTCTACTATATCAACAACCCTCCTTTCGTACCAATGATCACAGTACCCCGTGTACCTGCCACGGACGACACTCCAGAAATCCCTGAGCACGAAAAACCAAAGACCAAGGACAACTGGTCAGACCCTGATTGGGCAAAATATGAAGTTGCTCAGAAGACTAAGAGACTTCTGATTATGGCCATCCCAAATGACCTCTTCCAATCCCTAGATGTGTGTAAATCGGCATTCGATATGTGGAAGGAACTGGAAAAACAACTGGAGGGTGGGGCCAAAACTCAGAAGAACCGCAGAGCCCAATGCATCAACGAGTAGTATGCATTCAAAGCTTTGCCGACATAATCTCTACAGTCAACATATGATCGGTTCAACTCTCTAATCAACAAGTGCAAGAAGTTCGGAATCCACAGAACTTCTGAGGAGAACAATGTCATGTTCCTAAAGAGTCTAAATGAAGAATGGCTCCAGTTGTCTATGTCTCTGCAAACAAATCAGGACTTAGACTCCTGGACTCTGTCAGATCTCTATGGAACGTTGGCAGCCCAAGAGCCTCAGATTGCACAAGCAAAAGCTCAAATCAGTGCACCTCTTGCGCTGGTTGGTAAGGCTACAGAAGCTAAAGAGAAGCCGAAGAAGGAGAAAGATGTGGAAGAAAAGAAGGAGAAGAAGAAGAAGATCTTGATCGTTGATAATGAAGAGGAGGAGGTGGTGGAAGAAGAGGAGGCAACTATGGCCTCTATAGCTAAATTGTTAATAAACACTACGGAAGAGAAGGGTCAAATGACAAGAACGACAGAGGTGTCGACCAACAGAGGTCGAATGATAGGAATGACAGAGGTGGTGACCGACAGAGGTCAGACGAAAAAGCTGGCAACGCTCCACAGAACCAAGGATGTTACAATTGTGGTAAGCCAGGCCACTACGCCAATGAATGCAGGAGCAAATCAAACCTCCCTCAAATGGATTCTGTTTTCTACAAAAAGAAAGCCGAATATTATGCTCAGAAGTCACTTATGGTGAATCAAGAAAACTGGCAGTCAGATACATCCTCTGACGAAGGAGAAAAGAAGAACGCCCTGTTCTGTGGCATGGCAGAGGTCAGCTCCGACTCCGATAGTGAGGTATCCACTTCTGACTCTTACTCTAATCAAGCAAAAGCTGATTTGCTTAAACTGAACATTGAATACACAGAACTTAAAAAGCCCTGCGAAAGTATTCAGAAGAAGCTTACCTTCTTTGAGAGAGAAGCTAGACTTCTCACTCAAGAAAAGGCTAAAATCTTTCAAGAAAAGGAAGAAATTGAAACAAACTGAAACAAACACCTAAATCCTTTGAAAGAAAAGATTTCTGAACTTAACTCTGTCTTAAAAACAAAATCTAAAGAACTTATGGACGTTGAGAGCGACAGAATGAATATTCTAGCTCTTAAAAATTATTTTCAAAAGGAGAGAGAAGTCCTCTGTCAAGATTTACTCATAAGAGATCTGTTAATTAAGAAATATCAAGATGCATAGAAGGTGTACGAGAAAATTAATACACAAATAGGGAGATGGAGAATTGGCTTCTGTGATATAGATCCATACACCGGAAACAAAAGAAACAAGTCTCTGTCGTCTCTATTTCATATTAGAAGTACATGAAAACCCGTTTTTCCAAAATTACTCTCTGTAAGAAAAAGGCGAAAAGTCTCTGTTGAATCTCACATAAGGAAACCTCTGAAAATGGTAAATGTGTGGTTTGAAAACACAGATCTACCATCATCAGCCTCTGTCAAAAGAGCCTCCAAACCTAAGAAATATCTAAAAACACAAGATCAGATAGGAATCTTTAAGTTTGGTGAACCCGAGACTCAATCCCAGGTTGCCTTTGTCTGCACTATAGATTCTGAGAAAAAACTATCGGCAGAGGCACCTGAGTTCTTGCCTGCTTCAACAGAAGAAAAACTGACTCATATTTTTGAAAAGGAATTGTTGGAAATCGGTGAAAACAACTTTTATGCATACCCCAGTACTTTCAATAATGGCCAAAATCTCTCTGATGAAACCTCGATAAAAACTTCGGTTGACTTAGAAGATATCCCTGAAAGAAAGGAAGAAAGCGAGTATGGCACATGCTCTGAAAGTCCAGCCTCTGTCGAAAGAGAACTAAGTGACTCAACCTCTGTATATGAGGACGATTCATCCTCTGACGAATCTGAGACTGACTCTAAGTCAGAGATAGTACCTTGTGACTCAGAGGATTTTAAACTACCCTCTGGAGTTCTTAACAGAACTATTCCTCCCAAGGAGAAAATCACAAGAGTTCCTATTTGTCCATATTTTTTGGACATGTGTATACAAGCCAAAACCTCTCTTGAGCTTGAGAAACTCAAACAAAAAAAGAAAACGTCCTCTCAAAATTCAACAAGTTCAAAGACTTCAAAACCCTCAAGGCCTATTAAAGAAAAACTAACATGGCAACAGAAGGGTAAATGGGCTGAAAATAACAAATCTTTTTCTTCTGTGACAGTGAAACCTGCAGAAGTTCACCACAGAAGGGGTCCACAGAAGGCTACTCTCAACAGAGGATTTTGCAAACAACAATCTAGCCTACATAGGTCTTCTTGTAATAGGAAGTCAAATGTTAGGATAGAATGTAATGCCTCTGGGCCCCTATTTAATGTTTTCAATGAAAAGTTCAAGCAAATCTCTTCGCACATTCATTATTGTCATTGCTTTGATCTCATGCATAAATTAATCCAACACTTCTCAAGTCCACACTGTTTCCTCTCTGCACCCAAAAAGAATACTAAATTCAAGGGTAAGAAGAAACAAAATGGTTCTTCAAAAGAAGCTAAAACCAAACCCAAGAATGCTAAGGCAAACTTGAAGACCCCTAACAAAGCTGGACCCATTTGAATATGGGTACCTAAAACTCTCTGATTGTCTTTCAGAAGCAGTATGCGCCAATCTGGTATCTTGACTCCGGATGCTCGCGGCACATGACTGGCAACAGAGGTCTACTATCCTCCTACAAAGATAAACTCAATGGAGGATCTGTGACCTTTGGTGACAACAAGAAGGGGTATATAAAAGGCGACGGAGTCATCAAGAAGGAAAACATAACCGTATGCAAATTTGCATATGTGGATGGCCTTAAGCACAATCTTCTCAGTGTTAGCCAACTCTGCGATACGGGTTTCGACGTAATGTTTAAAATAACCTTCTGCTCTCTACAAGGTGAGGACACAGGAGTCGAACTTCTGCGAGCCGAACGAAGAGGCGATCTTTACCTCATGAACTTCTGTGCCAAGAACAAGGAAGACAAGCTCTGTCTTGTTTCCAGTAAAAGCGAAGAAGCCTGGTTATGGCATAACAGGTTCTGCCACCTAAACTTTCATACTCTAGATAAGCTTGTTAAACTTGATCTAGTCAAAGGTCTGCCAAATGTTAAATTTAATAAAGATCATTTGTGCTCTGCTTGCGAAATGCGGAAACTCAAAAGATCTTCCCATAAAGGCAAGACTGATGTATCTTGCCCTAGGCCTCTGTACATGCTTCATGTTGACCTCTGCGGTCCAATCGCTACAGAGAGCCTAGGTGGCAAGAAATATATACTTGTTTTGATCGATGAATATTCAAGATTTACATGGGTTGAATTTGTCAGAAAGAAATCAGATGTTATAAACATTCTGATAAATTTAATGAAAAGAATCCAATTTCTGTATGAGTGCAGGATTCAGAAACTAAGAATCGACAATGTCACGGAATTCAAAAACTCTGTCATTGAAGCCTATCTTACAGAAGAAGGCATATCACAGAACTTCTCTGCTGCACGCACCCCACAACAGAATGGCGTGGTTGAACGAAAGAACCGCACGCTTGTGGAGGCTGCAAGAACTATGCTGACAGTATCTGGATTACCAATGTCTTTTTAGGCAAAAGCAGTATCAACCGCTTGCTACACCCAAAATCGATCAACCATTGTAAAGAGGCACATCAAGACACCGTATCAATTGATCGACAAAAGGTGACCAAACATCAAGTTCTTTCATGTATTTGGATGCAAGTGCTTTGTCTTAAATGATAGAGAAGCAAGAGGAAAGTTTGAGGTGAAAGCAGATGAAGGCAAGTTCATTGGATACTCTGCCACCTCTAAGGCCTACAGAGTTTATCTTCTGCGGTCACGAACCATTGTAGAAAGCATCAATGAGTCTTTTGATGATTCCTTTCAAAAGACTTCTGAACAAATCAGTTCAGAACTTGGTCTAAAGAAGGAATCCTCTGGCATCCCAAAGACAAGAGCAGAAGACTTAAATCTTCTATTTGAAGAGATGTTCCAATATGATATCAATCCCTCTGTTGGAGCCGTCAGAGCCTCTAGAGAAACATCTTCTAACAACCAGACTGAGTCAGGTATATCTCTAACTGGTCCATTAAATACTTCATCCTCTTCTGTGAATCATACAGATGCACGCGCTGAGGGGGAGCGAACAGAAGATGATACGACCAAGGACTCAACAACAGAGGCTCCTGAAATACCAACTCCAGCAACTACAGAGGAATCAATACCAGAGGAAAACGAAGAATCGGTCTCTACTTCATCAGAGGAACAAATTCCAACTCCCATTCCAATCCTTCCACAAGCTGAAGAACCAAGCACAAGCACAGAAGTACCATCTACAACAGAGGTTGCACCAGAACCGCAGTGTTCAACCACAGAGGTTCATCTTGATGACTCAAATGATCATCTTCCAAGAACAACATAGTAGACGAAAAGCCATCCTCCAAGCCTATTAATCGGCGACCCTTCTGAAAAGGCCAAGACAAGATCAGCCACGGCTAATTTTTGTTTCTTTACAAATTTCATCAGTATGATCGAGCCAAAAAGAATCTCTGAAGCCTTAGATGATCCAAACTGGGTAGATGCTATGCAAGAAGAGCTTCTACAGTTTGAGAGAAACAAGGTATGGACCCTAGTTCCTCTGCCATGAGGAAAACAAGCAATAGGGACAAAATGGGTCTTCAGAAACAAGAAGGACGAGGATGGGGTGGTCATTAGAAACAAAGCGAGATTGGTGGCCAAGGGATATCGCCAAAAAGAAGGCATTGATTACGATGAAACTTTTGCCCCTGTCGCACGGCTCGAAGCAATAAGAATCTTCTTAGCCTTCGCAGCCCACAGAGGTTTCAAAGTTTTTCAAATGGATGTAAAATCTGCTTTTCTGAATGGTTAATCCAAAAAGAAGTATACGTCCAGCAGCCACCAGGGTTTGAAAGTTCCAAGTACCCAAAATATGTCTATTATCTTGATAAAGCTCTGTATGGACTGAAACAGGCTACAAGAGCATGGTACGAACGGCTTTCAACCTTCCTTCTCAATAATGATTTCGACAGAGGTACAACCGATACTACTTTGTTTTATAAAAGAAAAGGTGATGAGATTCTGCTTGTACAGATTTATGTGGATGACATTATTTTCGGGTCTACAAATGCACAACAGTGCAAAGATTTTGAAAAACTCATGTAGAGTGAGTTTGAAATGAGTATGATGGGAGAATTAAACTTCTTCCTCGGACTCCAAGTAAAACAATCATCAGAGGGAATCTTTATAAATCAAGCTAAATATGTCTCTGACATACTTTCAAAATTCAGTCTCTCTGATGCCTCTGTAATGAAGACCCCAATGGCCACTGGAAATAAGTTATTCTCAGATCCAAATGGAAAATCTGTAGAGTGCAAGCTCTATAGAGGCATGATTGGGTCTCTGTTATACTTAACCGTAAGTAGGCCTGATATAATGTATGCCACATGCCTCTGTGCAAGATATCAAGCTAACCCAAAGGAATCCCACTATATTGCTGGAAAGAGGATCTTCAGATACCTTAAAGGAACCAAAAATCTTGGGCTCTGGTATCCGAAGAACTCTGGCTTTGGTCTTAAAGCATACACTGATTCAGATTATGGAGGATGCAAGCTTGATCGAAAAAGCACCTCTGGGAGTTGTCAATTCCTGGGTGGTAAACTAGTCAGCTGGACTTCGAAGAAGCAGAATTGTGTGTCTACATCTACAGCAGAAGCTGAATATGTTGTTGCTGCTAGTTGTTGCTCCCAAGTTATGTGGATGAAAACTCAGCTAAAGGACTATGGCTTCACCATATACAAGATACACATCCTCTGTGATTCAAAAAGTGCGATAGCCATCTCTGCCAATCCAGTTCAGCACTCAAAAACAAAGCATATCGATATTCGTTACCACTTTTTAAAGCATCATGTTGAACATGGCACAATCGAAATGCACTTTGTGTCCACTGAATATCAGCTTGCAGACTTATTCACCAAGGCGCTAGATGAGAAAAGATTTCTTTTCCTGGTGGGTAAGTTGGGAATGATTAACATGAGTTGAATCCGCTGTAAGTAAGATCTGATCCTCTGTAAATATGTATATATATTTGAATACTTCTACATGTAAATTCTTGAAATCACCAAAAGTTCTATACCCGACAGAGCTTCTGTGGGATCACTCAGATCTTCTGACAATGTCCACAAAACCTCTAGTGTGTTTGACCTATGCTCTATGCATTGCTTATCTATTTGGATCCAAGCATAGGTCAAGGGGGAGCAGAAGGAGACCTTGAATTAGACTACAGAAGTTGCTAATTCAAGGGGGAGCCAAAGAAGAGTAGTGGTCAGCCAAATCCACAGAAGTAAAGGTTTTTGCCGAGCAAAGGAGAACCAAAAGGTGAGTATCTCGTACAAACCATCTTTGAAAACAGTTTCTCTAGGACACAAATTTCCATATATGTCCTAAAAACTCTGTAAGTTTACCAAAGTCCTAAAAACATGTCTCGCACAAAACCTTTTTCCAAAACAGTTTTTTCGGACATCAACTTTCAAAATGTCCTAAAAACAGTGCTTAAAACAGTGAAAACTATGGATGATCAAAATGTTTTGTGAATCTCTAGTTATTAGAAATTTTCAGTCATAGAGCCTCTGCTGGCTTTGACAGAGCCTCAAAGCCTCTGTGGATAAAAACTTTGTACTAAAGATTCCATCGATCCTCTCCAATGAATTTTCAAACTTTTTAGTAAAGATGCAAGCACAGAGGAGACATTAAAGGTAGGTTTCAAAATCACAGAGCTCACTCCACTACAGAGCCTCTGTTGATTCTGACACTTTACTCTTTATGGAAATTCTGTAAAAGGGAGTTATTTACCGCGAGTGACAGACCCCACACAGAAGAAATGCCCACGCGCCTAGCATTAATGGGCCGCGCACGACGTCTAATCGTGCTCTGACACATTTGACGTGGCAGATTTTCTCTGGATGTACGTGCCACACGATCCTTCTGAAACGTTTCCCCATCTGTAAAACTCGAGTGCGGACCCCAAATGTTTAATGAATTCACTTTTACCATGGAATTCTATTCGTTTCTACCCTCACTATATAACCCCGTTCCCATTCTTTCTTAAACCTTTTACGAATCTATCTCCATCATCTTCTCCGGCGAACTGTGCAAATACCTGCAACTTCCCCATTCTACTCTATTCTTCAAGAAATCTCAAATGGCTTCTACTTCAAACGCTCTGGTGAACTCCCCATCCCATTCTGAGCATTCCCAGAACCCAGAAATAGCCGGAAACCTACAACAGGACAACTCCGGTGACACAGCAGATTTTGCTCCGACAACCCACCTTCTAAACTTCATCGCTCATGAACACTTTGAAAGTGTTCTTCCCTTAAAACCCAATAACTACTACCTGGTTCCCTCAAAAACCGCATTTGGGGAAGAACATGCCATTCTTCTTCACATTCTGGAAAAAACATTACCTCAACCCCCTATTAACCAAAACTGTCAACAAAATCCCTGCCAGATACCTCAATCAATTCTGGCAAAGCAGCAGATTTGACCCAGAAGATAGACAGATAAAGGGCTACATCTCAAAACCAGACAAATCCGAGCACCTTGAACTCAAGTTCAACAGAACCATGTTCTCACTTGAGTTCAGTCTACCCACAAGAGGTCTTCTAGGGATAAAGGGATACGCAGAGGAACCCACAGACACCGAGCTCTGCCGTTTTGTTGAAATGTTGGGGTACAACACAACCCTAAGGAAAAGGAATGATTTCAGAAGAAATCGACTTCCCCCTTTATGGAATACTCTCTTCTCCATTCTCAACAGGTGTCTAACTGGGAAAGTGGGTAGTCCAGACCAATCTTCTCACCAAATATTGGCAATTATGTACGGGGTGTACTACGATCTACCTCTGGACTACGCCACCCTCATGATGCAGGAAATGGTTAACACCATTGACCGCAGAATCTCCACCCAGAAGGCCAAAGGATGATCGACTGAAGCTCTACCTCCTCTTCAATATCAACGAATTTTGGGTGTCCTTCTAGAGCCTCTGCTCCTTCTACAAAAATGGCCAATGGAGGGACCAACGGCCAGAATGTATCCCATGACCAAAAACACCCAAACAGAGCACGAAGACAAATACCCTTTCTGCAGACCTCTACCAACCGCACTTCTGGGATATGCAACTGATGAGACCCTTAAGTTAGAATACATACACGATCATAGGACTCCAGAACCGAGTCCTGTGACACCCCCGCGTCTAGGAGTCCCCTTAGGATCTAGGGTTGTAGAGAGGATGTCTGACGAAGAATGGGCAGTGGCCTTGGCTAAGCATCGACAAGTACAAGAGAAGTTTCATACTCTGAGAAACACAATTCTCTCCCCTGCTTCAAAGAGCAAACCCTCTGCCAAGAAAAAGAAGAAAGCCCACAGGAAGAAGAAAACGATAGAGGGCACCTCCACCAGTGTTGCCCAAACCCAACAGTCCCCTCCTCATGCAACAGAAGTTGGATCATCTGTACCTCCCCCTCCTCCAAAAGACAAAAAGAAAAGAAAACATATGTCTTCTGAGGTGGGTGCCCCCAAACCAAAGAAAAGGAGGAGCAAGAAGAAATCCAAGAAGCCTCACACTCCTATGCAATCCCTCGCAGAGGAAGGAGAAACAGCAGAAGAAGCCCAAGAGCAGCCTCTGCAATCCCCAACCCCTATTAATTATGCAGAAGATCAGGGTGACTTTTCTGCTTTCCTCCAACAACCCGGAATTGCAGACTCTTTAGACCCTTCTGTATGGAACGTAGAAGCCTTATCCCATCATTCAACAGAAGCACCAGACTTCAGAATCTCTTCTGACTTGAATGAAGATGACCAAACCCCACAGAATATTCAGTCTGCGACTCCAGAAGTACAACATAACCCCTTCACACAACCCGGATATGATGTGCTTAGAGCAAGCCAGAGGATCTGGCTAAAGCTACCACCAAAATCCCATCCGTCTTAATCTCAGAGGTGGATTCTGATGAAGAGGAAGATGACCAATTAAAAGAAGGTCTTTATCACCCTCACGTACAAGCTCTAATTGGGACTCATCCATGCTATGATTCGTTAGGAAAAAGCCCAGAAGCTAGGGTAGAAGTCGAAGGCTATAGAGCAGAGAAAGAGGCTGAGACAATAGATGGTGAAGTAGTGGTAGGATGCTCAACAGAGGAAGAATCTAGAAAAGATGTCGTAGTAAGAAAAGGCACACATCCCCAACCAACTCCCAGTGCAACCCACACTTCTATTACCGCCAGTCTAGTGGCAGAAGGTAATATTGAACAAGAGCAGCACAGCTCGAACCCACCCGAAACTGACCGGGCAGAGGAAATTCCTTCCACCTCTGTGCCACTAATAGCCGGGGAAACCATTCCAAGGGAGTCCTCTCCAAAGGACTTGCCTTTAGTTCGTGATTCCTCGCCCCGGGTCACATCTGACACTCTTGCAGAGGAATTTGTTTCCTCTGCCACACGCACACACGTAAGTCCAACCGGCCCTTCAGAGGGGCCTAGAGTGCACGCAGACGAAGGGATTCTAGACAAGTCCCCGAGTCAACTTAAGGATACTCCTATACCCACCTCTGGAGTGGATCAGGACAATGTCCTTAACAGAACCTCTATAGAGTCTGAGGCTGATAAAACCTCTGCTCGAGGATTAGAGGGAAATCCTTCCGTCCTCAACGTCAATACAGGGACGAAAGAAGGTGTCCAAGGAACAGGGACTCACTCTGGGGAAGAATGTGTTCCCCCAGAGGTTACACCAAGTCCACATGTATCAAGGGATGAGTTCCAAATCCTTGTCACCTCTGTGGACAACACATTGAAAGAGTTGAAAAGCTCTTTTGATTCTTTTGCAGATGTTACTACAAGGGCCATCACCAATATGAACACCAAAATGGACAACCTGTCCACAGAGGTACAAAATGCTCTAGCCCAGATGAGAACAGCTGCGACAACCTCTGCCACCTCTGCTGCTACTAACTTCGAGAAAGCTACTACCTCTGTTTTCCAAAGCTCTGTGAAAGCCCTAATTGAACAACTGAAGACAGCTTAAACGCCAACTTCTGCGGGCATTACTCCTGAAGATTTAAAGAAGGCTCTTGAGCTTGTTCAAGAACAAACAACTAGACAAACTCTGGCTATGCAGCCCTCCGACTACATGACCAGAGCACAGCTCACAAAACTTGGGCAAGGGATACTTGATCAGGTCACCGAGTTCATCAGAGCCTTCACTGCTGCCAACGCTAATTACGTCAAAGACTTTTAGAGGAGCGTCGGCAAAATGCGCTTCAACACAGAGGCAGAGGTCCATACCCTACTTGGCCTCTGTGACGACCTATGTGCAAATATGATCGTTGCAGGTGCCACATCGCCCAAAAGGCCAGAAGCTTCGTGCAGAGCAGAAGGCACTAAAGATAAATGTCAGGATGACTCTGATAGTCCATCAGATCATCCTGAGGGGGAGAAACAAAGGGAAAAAGTGCAAACATAGGTCTACCAGAACCACCAATACTAGCAGAACCCTTAAACCAAGCTCCTCCAACTGAAACCCAAGAAAGAAACCAATAGAAGACCATAGAGACAACAACCACCTCTGTGGAAATAACCACTGAAGAAACACCAATTACAACCCAAGAACCTGAAACCAATCAAGATCAACAACAGAAGTCCACAGAGGCAACACCCACCTCTGTATTCGGAGAATATATGCCAACCCGTGAACAATTTCAAATCCTGACATCCTCCGAAGCAGATCAACCATCCCAATCACCAAAACCAAAATCACCAGAAGAAACACTCCCCTCTCCAACACCAAAAACACCAGAAGAACCAAAACCTCCATCCCTCACACCCAAAACCAGAACCAAATCGATTGCTCACAAAATAAAATACTTGATCAAGTATACAGAAGCCTCACCAACATCCTCACCATCCAAGAACTCAAAAACACAAGTGTATAAACCAACAGAGGCAACCCCCATAAAACCTACAGAAGCACCAACAATAAAGCCCTCAGAACCCCAAAAGACAAAACCCACAGAGGCAACCCCATCTCTACAAGAAGATCTACAGCCGAAGGCAAAAGACAAAGGCAAGGGGATAATGACAGAGGAACCCAAGAAGAAGAAGCCAAATCATCAACCAGCAGAGAAACTGATGAAAAGCTCCTTCGACGCCTATGTGACACCAAAGCCAGAAGAAGAAGACTAGGCTTTCGGTGCTACCCCTCTTTCAAATATACATGTTCTGGATCCAAAGGCAAAACTCACAGAGGATCGAGTGGCCCAAATTAGGAAACAAATGGATGCTCTGCGCAGGCCCATGCCTCCACCCGGTGCACCTCCACGACAGATGGAAGAGGTGGTGTACAGATATTTGTACAACAGAACTGCCAGAGATCCTCTGCCACCATCCATTCAAGATCCAGACTTTCGTGCTGACCTCAAAAATATCTTCACAAGAACAACACCCAAGCCAAAACACCAAGTCTTCTCAATCTCCAAAATTGTCAAGGTCATATACTGTAAGTTTTCTCAAACCAGAACCGCACCTAAGGTTTCCTACAACATATATAAGGTCAAAAGGGAGGACAGAACCGTGAACCAATTCTCAGATGCTGATCTGAGAAATCTAAATCCCTACGACCTACCCGACTTTCTCAACTGGACGAAAGAGAACTACACAACAGATGCAAATCGAAGGGCATACAGGGTAATAAGCAAAGCCATGTGTGAGAAAATTCTGCTATACAGCTTTGTCGACTTCCAATTAGGACGAGATCTTGGAGTAAGAAACCTAAGTCTAAAACCACCAGAAGATGATTGTCCATCCTCTGTCATACCAAACTCAATAATTACATCTCCAAGAGTTGGGTTAGTCTATCAAGATCTTGCTGGGAAGTCAAGACTGTTCGTAGAGATGGACTGTCAAAAGTATGCAACAAGTACTTTGACAGAGCTTAGAGCTATCCTCATGGAGCACAGAGGAACGGAGCTCATGAATCAAGCTCTTGCAAATAGACTGATAGAGGTCATCGACTCAACAATCAACTTCAAAACCCTCTACATCAGATTCTATCACGAGCTTAAAGAATTAGGATTCGACAATAGAAGTTTCAACGACTTCAAAGACGCCAACGTCTAATATCCTTTACGAACATCTGCAAACCTTTCCTTTCATAATGTAAACAAGTGTAAGTGCCTATGGCATATTTTTGTATGAAAGAAAAGTAAAATCTTTTGAGGTACATTGTTTCACCTCTTATCATGTACTTAGCCTAGAAAACCTTGCACTTTTTAATTTTTTATTTTTCAATACTAAGGGGGAGATTGTTAGCTCCAATCTTTATGTTTATAAAAGTATTGAAAAATAGGCTAAGTATAGAAGTCTTCGACAGAGGCTCTGACGAGTCTCCGAGAAGACCGAGGTGAAGAATCGCCAGAAGACTCTTCTCAGCGGACAAGGCCACAGAGCCTCTGTCATACTTGATAGAGCCTATGTGGTATAAAGACTAAAGATCTATAGAAGGACAATCGTGCTTCTCACGATTTCTGCTGTACGAAGATTGTGAAGATCATTCGTACAAGGCGTGACCTGACAACTCCACGTGTCAAACTCTGATGGGTCTCAGCCTTAGCAGTAGTCGGCGCATTTAATTAACGTTGTACTAACAACAGTACCAGAATAGTGTTTTAGTACCTTCAGCCCTTGTTGTCCAGAACTTGTCCCCTTTAGAAGTTGTATAAATAGAAGACTCATGTTGAGTTCTTCTATTAAGCTTTGCACAACACACACACCATTAGAACAGAATTCTTGTTATATCATCAGTGTTCTTGGTGTTCTTATTTATATCAAATACAGTGAATCATTGAGTTATTTATCTGTGTTATTTACATTTCACGTATTTGATATTGTGTGTTCTTCTACCTTATTATATCTTTTAGTTCGTTAAAAACGCTTCCGTATTATATCTTGTTTGAACTATTAGATAGAATCATCATTGTTAAGCAAAACAGGAACCAACAGAATACCTTTGGCATCAGATATCGGAGGAACTATAAGTTCTTCAGATTTCTTGATAGTGACATCCACTCTGATTTTAGGAGTAGATCGCTGAACGAATTCAGGGATCTTATTCTTAGAAGTGGAGGGATGGCTAGCTGAAGGTTTTGAAACTTTCAGCTTAGGTACATTGGTACCCTTCTGAGGTTTTTGAACAACGATTTTTTCTTTACCTTTAGAAATTAAGGTAGGTTTATCCTCAGGGATGGGAGTTTTAGAAGAAGAATAGCACTGAGAAGAAGAAGTGTCAGGGATCGAAGACACGAACATTCCAAATTTGAGCATGGAATGATCAGTGGTTGGTTCCTTAGTGTCAGCTTTGAAACCAATACCACTTTTGTGTTTTGCAGGGATCTGAGCACTTAGTATCTTAGTGATCTTTGTTGAGGATTTATACCATCCTTCAACAGTGTCTTTCTTAGCTTTCAGAGGGAGAAAAGAATTGAGTGAAGCTGTGACAGGGACAGATAAAGTTTTAACTACTGTCCCTTCCCAAACTGTTACAAGCCGGGTAGCCACATTATCTACCGACGTGCGTTCGTCGCCGTTGCGTATTGAAACAGACATGGTGGACCCAGCCATGCATAGCACAGCCCCACTCAGCCCCTCATCGGCATCTCAGTTTGCCGATGTTTCACTTTCCACAGGGGATTTAGCTCAAAGTCTATCGGCGACACACTCGGTGTCTGCTGGTATTGAATCAGGTAGGCTCCCGCCCCGGCCACCGCCTTTTGTTCCACGCACATCGAGTCTAGGACCTTTTGGAACTACTTCTATTCCTAGGACACCGATGATTGTACAACACCAAGTTGGAGACTTTCGTGTCCGAACCGGAACGCCCAGAGTGTCGTCGCCATTCGTTGGTGCTTCACGAGGACCGGGCGGAAGACCTGTCATTGCTAACACCATGCCAGCTTTGAACACAGGCAGTACGGTTGCAACAACCGCTACTTCAACCAGTAACCTAAGTGGTATGGGTGTTAGTCCCTCTGAAGCTGAACGTGTACGGTCCTCTATTGGACCGGATAACCTTGTTACAGTGCCCCTTTTGCAGCTTGCCATCAAGTCCTTGAGCAACTCTTATAAAGCTCATGTTGCCGAAATGAAAGAAGAGATGAAAAAGTTGTCTCAAGATGTATCCAACGCTGTGAAAGGAAAAGGCACTGCAGAATCTACTGCAACACAACCCGACCCACAAACTCTACCAGTTCCATTACACCAAATCCCAACTGACCAGCTCAAATCAGAGCTGTTAGCCCGACTTTTAGCCCAAGGCGATTCCAACACTGCTGAAGAAGTAGATCTTGTTTCTCTACTACGCCTACAATCACAACCTCAACCCCAAGCTCAAACTTCAACATCCTCAGATGGGTTAGCTACACTAAACACATCAGTTTAGAACCCGGACTTCAAAGAGTTTTTGGTTTCTAAACACATCAGTTTAGAACCCGCACTTCAAAGAGATTATGGTTTCTGAATACTTCAGTTCAGAACCCGCACTTCAAGGAGGTTTATGGTTTCAAAACACATCAGTTTAGAACCCGGTTTTCAAAGAGATTATGGTTTCTAAACACATCAGTTTAGAACCCGCACCTCAATGAGATTAATGGTTTCTGAATACTTCAGTTCAGAACCCGCACTTCAATGAGATTTATGGTTTCTAAACACATCAGTTTAGAACCCGGATTTCAATGAGTTAATGGTTTCTGAATACTTCACTTCAGAACCCGCACTTCAATGAGATAATGGTTTCTAAATACATCAGTTTAGAACCCGGAATTCAATGAGATAATGGCTTCTAAACACATCAGTTTAGAACTCGTACTTAATTGTTTTTACACTTTGACTGTTACATGTGCTAATGTTGTCAAATTAAGATCTTTGCAGATTTTGAGGGGGAGCTTATCCGATTCTTAAACCAGTCGATCATAATTTGAGGGGGAGATAATACTGATGACTGTAAGTATCTTCTGAACTCAATCTGAGATTGTTTGAAAGAAGAACGACTTTCAAGCATGAAAAACTTGTTCTTAAATGTTCAAACCACTTCTATAGTTCAATCAGATTTTATAATTCTAGAAGTGTGTTTTTAAATGTAATTCATGTATATCTCGGGTTGTTATATCATTGTTTCTGACCGTGTGTTTCCAAAGATTAATACTTGCGTATTATCTTGTCTATACTTTCAAGTACTCATACACACCGGTTCAGCTTCATTTTGACTTTGTTATTACCATGTCTCAAAATGAAACAATTTTCGATGGTAATACTCCCGTTTGTAATTCAAAGTTTGTTGAGCATCATACATTCATCTCAGCGTGAGAACTTAAACGTTTCATTCAAAGATTGTTTATATTTGTTCATATAAACAAAAGATCCAATTCTTTGATACCCTAACCGTTAATGAATATCTTTCATATTTGATCTGGTTGATACATTGTCAGATTCTCAAACAAGTCTTTCAAATTCATTTCATTGATTCAATATTCTTGTTGTGAGAAATCTTCAACGTTCAAATGCTCAAATATTTCATGATATAATTGAGGAGCATACATTTTGATGACAATGTTTTTCAAAAAGCTGAGATTTATAACTGTTTAATATAAACTGTTGAACAAAGCATCTTTTTAGGAGAACATTTCATGGGAATCAGTGTGAGATATAATAGAACTTCTATGGATCCACGTTAACCAGTGTTTCCTACCCAAGAAGTTATCCTTGAGTGATTGAGGGGTGAGGGGTCAAAATCAAAGAGTGGGGGAGATAACTCATTCGGTTGAGTAATCTCATTGTGCTGAGGTAAAATGAAAAAGAGAGTTTGGTTAGCAGTGAGCAGATTAAAAACAGAAAGAGGGTGTGAGAACAGAGTTAAAAGAATACGAGAACTCTGCACCAGACACTTTCTGAGCCGGGCAGCCACATTGCTGATTGGTTCACATTCTTTGGTGACCGTCATTGAAACAGGCAACTAGCTCATGCCAACTCTTGCATTAAACCCCACCAGCTACTCATTTCTTTCTCAACAAAGAAATGTTTCAATTTTCTTGGGGATGCAGCATATTATCTATCCAATCTTCACTCGGAAGGTTTGGATATTGAAAAGAAGGAAGTTTGCCCCACCTTCGCTTTTCAATCATGCACATTGAGTCCGTGGAAAACTTGTTGTTGTCTCAACAGTTTACACAACTTGAGCCTAATTATTATCTAGCATAAGTTGCTTCAATCATTTCTACACTTGCACGTACACACAAGGAATATGTTTTCTTGTCATAACGTTCATAGAAATTCCTTCGTGTTTTTCGATTATTGAATGGAAGCCCTGGAGGAGTGAACATCAAAAAGCTCCATTCCAAAGTACATCTGTTGTACTAAGTGGCTTTGTGCAACTTACAGGCATTTTAACTGATTCATCCGTTGTTTCAGGGTTACCACTTTATATTATCTGAATTTGAAAAGATTCGGATAAACATTTTTGGAATTGACGGTTATACAGATCAAAAGGAGGAGATTGTTTCTGGTATTCAAAGACTGCAGAAATCGTAAAGAATTTTGATGATCATGATGCTCACAATCATCAAAAAGGGGGAGAAATATCAAACAGAAGAAAAGAGGGAGATAATTCGAATATCTCAACCTCCAAGAGTCAAAGAGATAAATGTCAAAGAAGAACAAGTTCAACTCCAGATGCTTCAATGTTTAGAGATTATTATTGTTCAGATGTGAAGATACAAAGACAGTTCGTGCTTAAAGATTATTCAAGAATGTCTTAAAGCTCAAAGCCCGTTGAAACCTCAAATCCCGTTCTTGTTCAAAGACTGAAGAAGTTGCTAAAAGTCAAAGGTGCAATAATCCCGTTAAGTGTTTGTGTGTTTTACATGAAAATTATCTATGGATGAGTCATTTGGTGAGTTTTGACTATTTGAAGCATTTACCCTTGAAAAATCTTATAAAACCCTCACATTGAGATTTCTGGGTAATTTGATAATTATATCTCAAAGAAAAATGTTTTGAAGGTTTATTGTGTAAACTGGGGTCTTTGGAAATATGCACTTTAGTGTCGATGAAAAATGCATGATTATTGTGATGAGTCATTTGGGTATATTTATGTATGGTTGTGACTTATGTGGAAAATAACTTTACTAAACATATGATGGGATTGTGGATTTATCGTATATTGGAGGTATGTGTTCGTTATATGATATTTAAATGCATTTCATCGTATTGGCGGCCCTTATTGTTGGTCAATTGTGTTGTAGAGCCTTTGGCTCATATTTGACTCGAGTGAGTCTTGAGGACTTTGGTCCAATGTAAATTACTCTATGATTGAGTTTGAGATTATATGCGTTTGAGTCATAATTATTAGTTGATTACATGTGTTAAAGATGTTGGACATTCTTTTGTGGGTCATGTAATTGTTTGATTATATTGGATTGGATGCATAGCATATGAGTCGGTCTTGTTTATGAGGTTGCATGAGTATTGCGGGGTTGGACTCCGGGACCCATGTTTATGACCTTAAACTTTTAAAGTAGGCACTAGGAGGGTTGAGTCTGGAGGTGCTACGTTGGAGGTAGGCACTAGGACCTTCGCCGCTTTTGAAGGTAATGGCTTGGAGGTAGTCCTAAGCGTGTCGGGCCTTATGGTGGAATTCATGGGAATAGACACTAAGGTCAACTGTCTCTTGAGGTGAAACTTGTTAAGAAGTCGTAGGAACCTTTGGACGTCTAGTCGCGATGTGTTATACGATTAATGTTGTACGGGTGGTATACTTACGTGGTTACTCCCCCGTTGTTGTCAATATTATAATGAATCTTGTGATATGCATGTTTTAATCACCGTAAGCCTTGTGCGAGTAATTACAAGTATTAACTTTAATATTGGAACCCCTCCACGTATATGAAGGTTTGCTTGAAAGATTTCTCCCATGCTTGGGTATTTGGACTTTATTTATATTTTTACTTTGCGTGGGTTGTCGAGTTGGTCACATGCTTTCGGGAACGTATTATATGTATTTGGATTGTTTTTCCATGTTCTTATGGGTGTTGTATTATTTTTCCTCCTTGTTAGGATGTTTCGAATAATAGAGTTATACTCAAGTTTACTTTATTTGGAAATTTAATAATCATTCACGTTTTAAGTGAGTTTTTAGATCTAAATCCATTATTGAGAAATGTTTCATTGTGGAGCTTTCGGCACGGGTTTTGTGGGCGTTGGAAAATGGGTTGTTCATGTTAGATTAAATTAGCCACTAATTTAATTGAATGTTTTACAAAGAATTAATGTATAGGCTTTTTAATTAGATTTTGGGCTTTTTAGCTAAATTATGGGCTTAGGCCTTTTTTCTATGTAAATGGACCCTTTATAAAGGTGTCTAGGGTTTTATTTCTTAGAATTAGGTCATTTTGAAGTAACACACATAGACTATTCTCATGAGAGTCATCTAAATTTGTAAAGTGTGGTGTTCTTCATATTTTCTCCTCCATATTGTGATTCAATGAATATGAAATGAGATTTCTTTTATGATTGTTCTTCATGATTCATCTTATCCCTACATCTTATATATGGAGCTTGTTCTTCTATTGTTTGCTTGTCCTAAATGGGACCAACAATTGGTATTAGAGCATCTGGAATCACCTATTTTGGAGCTCGGACGAATAAGATTCGGTTGATGTACCATAGTCGCGCAGATCTATCCAACAACTTTGTATCAGCACATTGTTGTCTACTTCAACGATGCATATGACCCTTCTAAATTTTGAATCTCTGAAATCACAAAACGTTGAGAAGACTGTGTAGTGGTACTTATCATATTGTTTTCCACTTGCACAGAAGTTGCCCATGGTCGGGGAGAGATTTGGGACTCAATGAAAATTCGAAGATCAAAACTTATAAGGCTCTCGACGAAAACATATGTCACTTCAGAAGTTGTGCTCAGAGCCTCTGTGCACGGGAAAGTTCAGAAGTCAGTCTTGCGATTCATGCTCGAAGTTCCAAAAGTTGAAGTTAAGTTGTTGTACATGTTGTGCATCAAAAAGGGATGTGTGTAGAAAGCGGTTTAGAATTTTCAGACAGTTTTGAATATGTGCAGATCGTTCAAGGCTCTGCAGAGAGCTGTTAAGCAGCTAAGTAAGCTGTTGTGCAAACGTTTAACAACACAATTAGATATGAGTTTGATTCAATCTTCTCGAACAAAGCTGCACATAGAAGTTCCATCTGCAGAGTGGTCACATATTCTGAATGGTCACAGCTCATGGGTTATGAAGTACAGATCAAAATAGACTCAAAGAAGTAACCAGAGAGATGCACAGAAGTGGTTAAGCTGTTTGTTGTTGTTGTTAACTGTTGCTGAGAAGCACGATTTAGGCAGACTTACACGGATGTGGCTCAGAATTTTGCGGCTATGGGTGTTCACGAAAGTGACTACAGTCCAGAAGTTAACACATAAGCTCTGTGAGAATGTGCAGAGCCTCTGTGATTTCACAGAAGCTGTCAAAAACCCTCTGCGCACACATAAAGTTCTGAAATCTGATGTAGAAGCCGTGTTGAGAGTTTTCAAGGGCCTTTGTAGCTTTCTAGGTACAGAAGAATAACAGATGCACAGAGGTGTACAGAAGTTGCATCCACAGAGCTCAATCACAAAGTTCATCCAGAGCTTAATCAAAAAGATCAAATGTGCAAATTTTAAATGTTGAAGAATTCCTTCACAAAAGTATATGTACATAAACACATCACAGAGCCTCTGTGAATTTGTGCAGATCCTCTGCGATCAGAGGTTGTCCAGAGCCTCTGTAGGCTGTTAAGTTTTGGTTGTCTGGATTAAGCCACTACATATGGAGGAGTTTTGAACTGCAGAAGTTCATTATGTGCAGCTGCAAGAAAAGTGAATGCTCAGAAGTTGAAGCCACGCACGGAGCTTAATCACAGAGCTTCTGTAAGGACGTGTGGAGCCTCTGCGGTTGTCTAGAAGATGTGCATCTACAGAGGATGCATATGATGTAGCTTGATGGTGTTTAAAGAGATTTGATAGAGTCATATCACAGAGCCTCTGTGAGGCTGTCCAGAGCCTCTGTGTGCAATAAGCCAAAAGCCCGAAGCCCGAATTTTTTGGATTTTCCGACAGCTTTGGGCTGCTTCAGAAACTCGCGCACAACTTTATACTCGGTACTCCAATTGACACGAGTCTAGTTGAATTGGAAAGATAATTCACATACGCACGACTTTGATGTTTTGAGTTTTCTCAAATTATGTGACCTGATACGCCAAAATCAGCTTCAAAGTCTGCTATAAGGTGCTGGACCGAAAGCATTGCATTTCACTCGTGCCCTTTCCGCTTTCAAGAACGGTGGTCTCTCAACGTTTCTTCATGGGTTCATGCTGCTATTGTGACACATTAATTGTCAATCCCTCCTCTGTTATTCAAGTCGAAGGCTCGGTGCTGAATGCTTACTCAACGGGATCTTAAGAGTCGAATTTTCTGTTTTGATAACCGTTATGCGCAGCTGAGGAAAACTTGTACAACCCACTCGCTTTTCATCCAAAATGGATGAATCTAAGCTCGTTGGAAATCTAAGAGGCTGGAGTTCAATGTGCATGATTTATATTTTCTCTTAATGAGGCTCCTTGATGGTCAAAAACAGCGGTGAAGTTGAGTCATGAAAGCTGGACAAAATGAGGTTAATTGTCTCGGTCCTTCAAGAAGATGAGCCTACATTTGAGGGGGAGCTCGTGATGCTTTGAAGACTCGAAGAACGGCACACCAAAGTTTCTAAAGAAAGCAAGGGGGAGACTATAAGATGATGCTTTCTTTATAAAACATTAGGGGGAAGATTGTTAGATTAAATTAGCTCCTAATTTAATTGAATGTTTTATAAAGAATTAATGGATAGGCTTTTTAATTAGATTTTGGGCTTTTTAGCTAAATTATGGGCTTAGGCCTTTTTCTATGTAAATGGACCCTTTATAAAGGTGTCTAGGGTTTCATTTCTTAGAATTAGGTCATTTTGAAGTAACACACAAAAACACACATAGACTATTCTCATGAGAGTCATCTAAATTTGTAAAGTGTGGTGTTCTTCATATTTTCTCCTCCATATTGTGATTCAATGAATATGAGATGAGATTTCTTTTATGATTGTTCTTCATGATTCATCTTATCCCTACATCTTATATATGGAGCTTGTTCTTCTATAGTTTGCTTGTCCTAAATGGGACCAACAGTTCACATACTTAAATATAATTATCTTTGGAAAATCATGATTTGAGTTGTACTCTTTTGGTTTAACGAACTATTTCAATCATGATGAAAACTCTTGAACTCACTAGGCGTTAGCCTAACCCTTTTTATTTGTCGGCATGTGCAACAGGTTCCGGTTGGAAATAGTTCTAGTGACATTGTGAAGTGTATAGAGCTAGTTGTGCGCTCAAGAAGTAAGTGACTTTGTGAAGTCTTCCGCATTTATATTTGGGAATAGCAATTTGTATTTAGGTTAAGTAACACATGACCTTACTTAGTGTTGGTGCGATTTAAGTTATTGTATGTTGGGATTAATTTTCATAATTTCAAAGTTGAGGTATTTTCATAGGTGGTTCTGTAGGAGGGATTTTATCCTTTATTTGGTTATTGTATCGAAGTTTTTAAGTAGTTGCTATTTCCAAGTTTGAGAGTGTTACAAGTTGGTATCAGAGCTTAAGTTTGAGAGATTAGGTGCTGATTTTGGATACCTAGACTCAAACTAGCGTTATTTTAAATGAAGGAGAGAGAAATTGCACCATTAAGTACTCTAAGATAGGATATTTTGAGATCGATGGAGTCACTAGAAATGGGAATCACGTCTAGAGTAGCAAGGATGATCATGTACGGTACGTTCATAATTGCACATGTCCAGTGCTATGGTGAACCTACAAGTTACATGTGCATACTTGGACTACCTTGATGTGATGATCGTTGGGGTAGTAAAGAAGTTTCTAAGCGGATAGCCGTTAAAAGAGATGGTGGTTTTAACATTCGTCATTTGGAGTGACAGTAAGCATGATGATTACATTAAGTGAACTGTTTCGGGTCAGAATTGTTGGTTGGATTAGAACCATAGGCTTATGGAATCAACGTTCTTCGAATAGATATTATAAGGTGAACCGATGAAATTTTCAAGTGTTATTTTAGATGTTTGAACATCCGGATGACGATAGTGAGACCGGAGGAGTTGGAGGAGTGTGGTGTTGAGACGTTGAGTGCCGACTAAATTCATGCACAAACTTTATCTTTAAAATAAATTGCATCAATTATTCCTTGTGTTTCAAAACGTCATGAGGATTGTGTTATGAATCTCGGGAAAAAAAAAGCGTTTAGCACATACAAGAGTTAAAATCATGATTTTGGACATGCATGAAATTATTTTATTGCAAATAATTGGAAAGTTTGTCGGGACGTGATTTATTTTGTTGTTGTCCAACGTTATTTTCGGATACCATGTTGTCCATATATTAATGTTGTTAAGATTTTGGACAAGTAATTGGATCTCCTCCTCATAGGTTAAGGTTTGGATGGAGAGTACTTTCCGCTATTTCGGTGTTTGAGTTTTATTGAGAATTTTATCCCATGTGGGTTTTCTTGAAGAGTATCACTTTATATTGTATTGAAACAAGTGGGAAATTTGCGAAATTATGACATTTTAGTCATAACTTTGTTATATGCAATTTGACGTTTGGGTCAAAAATTTGGTACCGTTTGATTGATTGGAGGCCATTGAGCTCTATTGAGTTTTGTGGAGTTTTGTTTTACGATGTTTTGTATCGCATGGGCACAACTTTGAGATGTGAACGCTTTAATTATTAGGTGTGTTAATTTATGGATTTTATTGGACATTTTGTCTCGTGCGGGTTTTTTTGTTGAGAAATGTTGTTTTATGCCGAAATGCAACCCAAAAGTAGTTTTTGGAATTTTGGTGTCGCATAATTTCTCTTTCGAAGATTTGTGTTAGCACATTTCGTTGAAACTTTTTCAGTGTACGAATTGATTTATACGTGGCGTGAGTAATGCATATAAGAGCATCCTGATAGTTTATCTTAAAGAATTGCTTTATGCATTTTCGGTTAATTGATTCTTTTGTTATCATTTCACGCAAATGCATTATATTTATCTATGGGTATACATAACATTGTAGCCACTATTTTTGGCGCTTTAATGTGAATCACTTGTACGGCTTAAAATTGAAGTCGATTTAAATTATTTTGCATATCAACCAAATTGCAGACACTTATCGTTTTCCTAAGTTCTAAGAGAATACATTAATGTGTGTGAGTCTTGTCAAAAGGTTTTACTTCTATGTCATTATATGACTAAACGAGAAAATTTCGGAATTTGATTTAATGAATTTTCTCTTTTGAAATATTATATGGACCATTGGTTGTATACTCTTTTATTGCAGGAAAACCTATATGCGTGGGTGGCATAAGTAAATACATGCTAGGACCATGGCGGTTCATTTTAAAAGTTTTGGGTATACTTCCGTGTTTCGTTAGTAACTCGAGTAGTGGTCAAGTAATTTTTCAAAATGATTTTTCACATGTGGGATGAGTGTGTCCATTTTACACAACTATCGGATAAGTGGTAGTAGCTTCTTTTTTTTACGCATACGAAATATTGTTATAAAAACCTTCATGTTGAAAAATCTAACGAAAATTTTTTATTGGCATAATTGTTGAGTCTGTCACTTGAAAACCTTGAACTCATTAGGCTTGGGAAGGTTAAGCAACCCTGGTTAAGGGTGAGGGCGTGTATAACCTTTCGGTGAAAGATTGGGTTTTCCGACGCATGTTAATACCGTAAGTCGAATGGTGTCGTTTGCAAGGTAGACATATTTTCGGTTGGTAACTGAAGGATGAGGCTCGCGGTATATCCTGTTAATGCTTATGGTAACCGTACATTTAGGCAACCTTGTTTGGATTTCGGTCAGTTTTGCATAAAGAATGTGTAGGACCCTTTAGACACCGTGCGGATAACCTTGGCTTGGGGGATTACTCGACGAATGAAACTCGTGTATGGAATTCTGTAGTGGTTTGAATTTTGGTGAAATAACTAGGTGACAACTTTTGGATTTCGAGGCCCAGAACCGTTAGTGTATATGGAGTGTTGTAGACCAATCTTAAGGAATAGTTGTTTCGATTGTAGTGGTTTTAGGAAGTTCGGATTGTAATAAATGGTTATGGTTGAACGATTCTCCTTGGTTGGCGAGAGAGTCTGTCATTTGGGTGCTTGATAATTGGACGTTTGATGGGAGTGGTACAATTGTTGGGTCGGGGGCAACTGTCCGTCTTGGAAGACTAACGGTACGTGTTAAAGATAGATAACAGTTCAGCAGCGGGGACAGTTGAATTTAGGAATTCTGTTGGCTTCGGTAGCAATTGAACCTTAAATTTGGTTGTAGAGGAACTTAAAGGCATGTAGATACGGACTGTTTGGGAGTCGGAATCTACCGTTGGGGAAGTATGGATCACCTAAGGTTGGGAGGCAACCAAAGTCTTGTGGATTGAAGCTACTCTAGCAAGTTAAACATTCATTCGGATGTAAGGGTAATGTATCTGGGTGGACATTGGTTGTGAGGGAACTAAATTTCGAGGAGGAAATCTCTTTTAAGGTTGGGAAGATTGTAACACACCGATCTTTGGAATAGATCTTTTAAGATAAATATGAAAATTAGGATTTTAGATTGAATCCTAGATTTTATGGTCTTGTTGGATGGAGAACTCAAATATGAGTCCAACGGTTCTTTCCGGAGTGAAATTGAAGCTAAAACGAAGAAGTTATGGACAAAACAGTATTCAGAAAGAAATCGGGCAACCAGAGTCGCGCGCGGGTCTTGGCGCGAGTGTAACCACGCGGGAAACCGCGCCGAGCGCTGAATCTGCATAAAAACACGATTTTCAGCCCCAAACTTCATTTCTTCATAACTCTCTCATTTCAACTCCGATTTTGTTGATTCAAGTTGCTATGGTTTTGTTTTTGAGAGCTTTTCAAGGATAGATTGTTAGTTTTGGGGATATCCAAGAGTATTTTGGTGGTGGAATGGAAACAAAGATCGAGAGCTCATCATCATCACTTCCATCTTCAAGAAATTTAGGGTTTTCTTGGTTTTACCAAAACCTAAGGGGTGAGTTCATCCTCCTAGTTTCTAAACTTTATTATGAGTTGTAAATGCTCCATTGTTGACTTACTAGTGTTTTATCTCTCTCATTTCGCTTTGGATGATTTTGAGAAAAGTTAGGTCAAATTGGGTTTTGGGTCAAAATGGAGATTTTGATATGTCTTGTTTGGAGAATGATACTAAGTGGTTGGATATGAATTTTTATGTTTGGAAACTTATGGATCTAGGTTTTTTGGAAGATTTGGCTTGAGGATTCAAGTTTCTTCAAAGGATCTCAAGTTGGGAAAAATCTAGATTTAGCCTAAATCTACCAAGGTGAGTTCAAGTTGCTTTATGAAAACGTTGTACATGCCAAAACTGTCCATTTTCAAGTGTTTATGTGTTTTACATGAAAATTATCTATGGATGAGTCATTTGGTGAGTGTTAACTATTTGAAGCATTTAACCTTGAAAAATCTTATAAAACCCTCACATTGGGATTTTTGGGTAATTTGATAATTATATCTCAAAGAAAAATGTTTTGAAGGTTTATTGTGTAAACTGCGGTCATTGGAAATATGCACTTTAGTGTCGATGGAAAATGCATGATTATTGTGATGAGTCATTTGGGTATATATATATATATGGTTGTGACTTATGTGAAAAATAACTTGACTAAATATATGATGGGATTGTGGCTTTATTGTATATTGAAGGTATGTGTTCGCTATATGATATTTAAATGCATTTCATCGTATTGGTGGCCCTTATTGTTGGTCAATTGTGTTGTAGAGCCTTTGGCTCATATTTGACTCGACTGAGTCTTGAGGACTTTGGTCCAATGTAAATTACTCTATGATTGAGTTTGAGATTATATGCGTTTGAGTCATAATTATTAATTGATTACATGTGTTAAAGATGTTGGACATTCTTTTGTGGGTCATGTAATTGTTTGATTATATTGGATTGGATGCATAGCATATGAGTCGGTCTTGTTTATGAGGTTGCATGAGTATTGCGGGGTTGGACTCCGGGACCCATGTTTATGACCTTAAACTTTTCAAGTAGGCACTAGGAGGGTTGAGTCCGAAGGTGCTACCTTGGAGGTAGGCACTAGGACCTCCGCCGCCTTTGAAGGTAATGCCTTGGAGGTAGTCCTAACCGTGTCGGCCCTTGTAGTGGAATTCGTGGGAATAGACACTAAGGTTAATTATCTCTTGAGGTGAAACTTGTTAAGAAGTCGTAGGAACCTTTGGACGTCTAGTAGCGAAGTGCTATACGATTAACGTTGTACGGATGGTATACATACGTGTTTCCTCCACCCTCAATGGATACGGGTTTCCCCCGTTGTTGTCAATATTATAATGAATCTTGTGATATGCATGTTTTAATCACCGTAAGCCTTGTGCGGGTAATTACAAGTATTGACTTTAATATTAGAACCCATCCACGTATATTAAGGTTTGCTTGAAAGATTTCTCTCATGCTTGGGTATTTGGACTTTATTTATATTTACGCTTATCGTGGGTTGTCGAGTCGGTCGCATGCTTTCGGGAACGTATTATATGTATTTGGATTGTTTTCCATGTTTTATGGGTGTTGTATTATTTTTCCTCCTTGTTGGGATGTTTCGAATAATAGAGTTTTACTTAAGTTTACTTTATTTGGAAATTTAATAATCATTCACGTTTTAAGTGAGTTTTTAGATCTAAATCCATTATTGAGAAATGTTTTTCATTGTGAAGCTTTTGGCACGGGTTTTATGTGCGTTGGAAAATGGGTTATTCACATACTTAAATATAATTCTCTTTGGAAAATCGTGATTTGAGTTGTACTCTTTTGGTTTAACATACTATTTCAATCATGATAAAAATTCTTGAACTCACTAGGCGTTAGCCTAACCCTTTATTTGTTGGCATGTGCAACAGGTTCCGGTTGGTAATAGTTCTAGTAACACTGTGAAGAGTGGAGAGCTAGTTGTGTGCTCAAGAAGTAAGTGACTTGGTGAATTCTCCGCATTTATATTTGGGAATAGCAATTTGTATTTGGGTTAAGTAACACCTGACCTTACTTAGTGTTGGTGCGATTTAAGTTATTGTATGTTGGGATTAATTTTCATAATTTCAAAGTTGAGGTATTTTCAAAGATGGTTCTGTAGGAGGGAGTTTATCCTTATTTGGTTATTGTATCGAAGTTTTTAAGTAGTTGCTATTTCCAAATTTGTGGGTGTTACATAAACATTTATTTATGATGTCGATATTGGTAAATTATTGTACGAATTTTTTACCTTCCTTTTGTTGGTGTTTGTCGATCCAATTTATATGTGTACATATATATACACACATGTACCCTTGGTTCGATTGTGTTAATTTTATTCGTATCCGATTACATGAAACTCTTTAACCTCTTTCGAGTCATATTTGTTGGGCCTTGACATTCTTGGAGGTTCAACCTCAATCGATGACTATTTGTTAGTTGATATTAGCGTGAATTAGATGCGGCTTTTTACACTTCCATTATCGAACAATATTTGATATTTGAGTTGATTTTGTCTAGGCATCTTATTGTTCCTAGTCTTTTGAGACCATCTTTAACAATTGTGGATAATCTTATATTTGACATCGGCACCATTCATATAAGCTTATTCTAACTTTGTTATGTTGCATGTGTTGTGACAATTTAGATTTCAGTACATCGAGCTACTAACCACCTATGGGGGTATCATAGGGCATCGATGGTGTGACACTAACCGTGGCGGTGTGATCAGACCACAGTGCCTCCTCTTTTGTGCTCTTGTGAGAGCAGACTTGGTGTGATTTACTTTTGATTTAAGAGGCGTATGGGTCGCCCCTAGCATGTGTGATTTGTTTGTAGGGTGGATGTCGATGTAGTGTCCAACGCCACATCTCACATTTAGTACATGCAGATCTGCAGTCCAACGTGCAGGCCTGTGTGGTCATATGTCTAAACTTGTCACTTCGGTTGACATACAAGTGTATGCATTTTCGAGCTCGATATGTTCGTTCATATAACTTCGTTTGACTACGTCAGCTTTAGATTTCACTAAGAATTGGTAACCATATTGTTCAATATCTTGAGATCAATTTAATTTCGCTTTGTATTGTCCATTTCTGTTATATGTTTATATATATGTGCACTGGACGTTTGCTCAACCGTGTTTCCTTTTTTCTTCCTCACGGCAAGTAATCAAGGGGGTTGCTAAGGCTTCATGAGAAGAGTGGATAAGGTTCCCGATCGCAAAAAAAGTTTCAAGAGAAGTATTGCAATTTTAGGTATTATTCAATCTATTTAATTCATTATTAGACTAGTTCTTTTGGTAAATATTTATGTTTAGGGTTTAATCATTTGTTGAGAGATACTTAAATCTATTGTTTGAAGTTTAATTAATTATTGGAGACTCTAAAACTTGGGGACTTTGTATATGTGGTTTATTGTGTTTTGAAGTAACCTCCCTTCCTTTGGAATAGGTGTGTTACATACCCAGTAAAAGAAATAACAAGAACCGAGACTTGGTAAGTAAGAGTGACGACTCTTATCCGGTAAACACTTAACCGCATAAATTGGTGAATACAGTGTTGTTTTAATTTTAATGGACTAAAATCTTACCCAATAAATTAAGTAAAAATGTTTGACGCTTACGGGGTAAACAGCCCCTAATGATGCATCAATATTGGATGTCTCATTAAATATTCGATTTGATTCCCAATGAAGGCAGGAATTCACTCACCCTCATGCAAAATGCAGACGGAAGAGCTATAATCGACAATGGAACAAAATGTCAATGAGAACACGAGAGTCTATAGTACCCATCTAAAATCAATTTCTCTATCACTTGCTGTTTTGTAAACACCCAATGGAAGAATATGAATATGATAAATCGACTCCACATCATTTCATTTGCCAACGTATGCTCTAATTACTCTATAGACTAAACCAGTAATTTATCTACTGCCGATTCACCTCCATCTGCATTTGCTTCCTGTTGAACCACCTCAACATCTGCACTCGATTCTATTGCCTTAACAGAATCACTTTTCACCAGGTTATAACTTCCCGTTTCAGAAAAATCCTTCAAAGGCTCAACTGCTCTGCTCTGCTCCATAATACCCGCCGCCTCTGACCCATTCTGTGCAACAGCTTCGGTAGAACCAGGTACAGTTTCTACATAAGGTTTGTTATGTGTTAAATAAGTTTGAAAAACATCTTTATCATTGGAAAGCTCTGTCAATGTGTCTGCTGGCCCCAAATTCATTGTTTTTTCTGCATGAGGTTGCTTTGGAGAAGCATCATCACCCAACAGATCTTTCAGTTCTTCAATGGTATCAGATTTCTGCTTTAAAACTACTTCATCGCTCTTCAGTTTTGATTCATCGATTATGGGATGTAGGTGGGGGCAGACGGGTGGTGCCCTTTCACGACACTTGTGACACTTAAACCCGATAAGAATCGCTATGTGTTCATCTTGAAGCCCAAAAGCATCCCCATGGTACCAGTCTGCATTAATATCCAACATAAATAAAACTGCAAATAACAAGTAAATTAACACACTTTAGTTAGTTAGTTAGTTACCTCCACAAGTTTGGCAACTGATATAATTCAACGATGATCGGAATTCTGGTTCATGACAAAGACAACATTTAGGTTGATGATTGGTGATGGAAGTCAACTGGTCAAAACCCACAAGATGATTCCTGGTCCTAAAATCCCTAACTCGTTCATCATCAGGCTTTCTGGAAAGAAGAAGACCACGGAGCCAATACGTAGTTTGCACTTGTGATCTCTTCTTCTGAAAACTTTCCTTTCTTATTTTTCTTGGTCTTCCTCTTTTGCCCTTGGGTTTTTTCACGTCATCGGAAGAGTTCACTTGTTTCTTTTTATCAGCAGATTTCACTTGCTGCTGCTTCTTTTTTGGTTGTTTCTTTTTCTGCTTCTTTTTAGATTGCAATGAAACAATTTTAGCTGTCCGAGCAGATCGTCGTAGTGGTACACCAACACCTCTACCCTTGGCTTGTGATTGCTTTCCTTTCCCAGCTTTTTTAGCGGTTTTTGACTGCACTGCCTTTATGATGTTTGAGGCTTTCTTGGTCTTGCGAGAATGCAATTTCCCCTTCTTGGGGATGATCTTCGGAGTGTCGCCAGCATGGCACTTGTGGCACGTATACATACATTTTGCTGTTACGCCCCCACTGGTCTTCTTCACATGTCTTTTATGGAAAAAGCCTGGATATATAAACCACCAGATACCAATTAAAAGAGTCATGCATACACATTTACTAGACTACTAGTTCTATAAATAACAGATGAGGAATATAACCAACACACACATATGAATGTATAAACACGTTTATATTATACATATACACCCCCACATGTGTATACTGTTAGGCCCAAAGGTACAGGAGGCGCTCAAGGTAAATGTACAGAACCAAAACATAAGTCACAAACAAATTGCTTTAAGGGCGATCCAATTGTTAAAGCAGATGGGTAAGTTGATGGTAGCAATGAATGGGGAGGTAAGTATCATGATCTAGGTCGAAACCTTTATATTTCAATTAATGGATAAAAAAAAAGGTTCGAGGAGTTTATACATGTTTTTGTGTTCCGTGTTTTCCGAGAGCAATGTCAATTCCCCTTCACCCTTACCTTCGACTCTAATACATTTCCGCTCAGTAGCGTATCAACAAATAATACTCATCTGATCATTTGTAGGTGCAACAAAGGTCTAATTATACATGTTTTTGTGTTCCGTGTTTTCCGAGAGCAATTTCAATTCCCCTTCACCCTTACCTTCAACTCTAATACATTTCCGCTCAGTAGTGTATCCACAACTGATACTCATCTGATCATTTGTAGGTGCAACAAAGGTCTAATACAGTTTTTGGAACACCAGAAAGGTACAATAAATGCTGTGAAAACGACGTTAAGTTGTGATAAAATTATAGGGGCAATACTGGATCAGAAGACGGCGTAAGTGTTGAAAAGCATAAAATCATGCTTTTTAAGGCTTACAAATTAAAAATAAACACTGAGAGGCATACATTGAACTAATCTGAGCCTCTGAGGCAATGAGTGCTGTATCAGTGTCAATAAGAACCAACAAGGTCCAAAAGTATTGGTTGAGTTCGCATGAGCATCAAAACAAAGGGAGTTCCACAAGAGCAAAGATCCTTTTTAGGACCGTTTACCAAATGCTTATCGGGCAAGCGCTTACCAACAAGAGAAATCACTCAAACTTACCTTGTCGTGTAACACTCTCGACCATCAAAATGAATTGTTGGCAAGCGTCTTAAACCCGGTAAGTGCTTACCGGGCAAGAATTTTGTCTCTCACTTATAAGACTCTCGATCCTTGTTATACTTATACCTCTTACCGGGTAAGATTTTCAGCCCTTACGATGCTCAATTGGTAAAGTAAATGATATCGGTAAGCGCTTGTCTGGTAAGTGTTTAGTAAACGGCCCCTTAGTGATCAGGGATGCTACTATTAAGAAGATTCTAGTGATTTAAAAGATTGGATCTAGGCGGGGACTATCATATCAGAGGTCATGATGCTTTTTATCAAGGTGACTAATTGTAACTTCTTGTTTTGAATATTTGAACTATTTTGAAGGGGATGAGCGGACACTCTTGGAAAAGCTGGAGTAAGAAATCCCCAAGTGAGCCTCCTATGGGGGACCGTCAAGCACAATAGAACTAAACCTAAAGTATCTTCTCTTCTCCAGTTCTAAACAGACAATATGCCTCCACTTGCAGATTTCTAATATTGCCAACGAATGCAAAACTGTACCATAGTTATAACAACCAATGTGTGACTTTAGAGCATTGATTGCATATAGATCTTTTGGATTTGAAACCAAAGGTAAACCCTAGAAATTATATATCTAGGGTTGGACAATATAATGTAACCTTCCAGGATTGGAGGTGATAAGAAAGTTTCAACCCGAAACACAATATAATGTATCATTTATACAGTAAAAAGACTTTCACTTGTTCTCACCTTTTCACAAAAATGAAAATCTCACAAGATCCTCCCTCCCTCCCTCCCTCTCTCTATATATATAGATATGCTTATTGTGGCTTTGTTGTCCTAGATAAATGAATATAATACGAGCTCAACTATGACTACATCCCTATAACAGCATATCGGAACACTAGCCTTACCTGTTTACAATTTTTATTTGTTTGTGTGTGGACGCAACAATTACAAACATGCATAGTGAGTGGATTAGTAACTAATTTGCTTCGGGTAGGATTAAATGGTGTTCTAAAAATCGAGATTCCTTCTTTCCATTCAATTTCTCTGCCAACCAACAGTTAGCTTGATTCAAGGAGGATGCTTAATAGTCTGCTTAGAAGGATATCAAAGGGATAGGGTGACTCCAACCACAAACGACTAGGCAAGTGCTTAAACAACCGCTTAATCCACAATTTGGTTTACTATTTCAGCTCATCAGCTCAATATTTACTTAAGATATTGCCTTGTGCTCCAAGGATGACCGCGATGAATCAAGGCTCCTTGGTTTTTCGCAAAGGTTGAAAGAACAACTCTTTGTACACAACATTTCCCTTCAATTGGCAAATAGGTTGGGTCACAAAGTTGCTAAAAGGCTTGCCGTACTCTTTTGTTTGCTCAATAATTACCTATCTGGGCCTTTTACTTTTCAGGTTAAACAAAACACAGTAAGCAGAAACTACGATGTAGAACATCATGTTGGTGAGGCAGTGCCTCGAGGCGTTGAGGCGTGAGGCACAAGCCTCAGCTGCTTTCTGTTTTTGGTGAGACTTTGGTGAGAGACAGATGACTTTTTAAAAAAATTAACTTGTACTTTTATTTATTATTACTTCTTGTCTAACTAAAAAAGGTAGAAAGTCAAAGAGCAAAAGTAATTGTACTTTTAGTAATTTAAAAGTACAAAAACCCACTTTGGGGTGTCCTTTCCTCTTCTCAATAAGAAAGAAAGAGCTTACTTTGTGTATATTTTCTGTATCTGTGTATATTTTCTGTAAGTTTGTATATTTTCTGCAAGTATGTAAATTTTCTGCTTTTATATATCTGTGTATGTATATTTTCTGTTTGTATATTTTCTGTACGTATATCTGTGTAAGTATGTATATTCAGTACTATACACACACACACACACACACACATATATTAGGAAACCAATCAGATTGTACAAACTCTGCAAACCAATCAGATTGTACAAACTCTGCAAACCACTATATTAGGAAACAATAGATATATTTATGGATAATTATCATGATTCATTAATTATGATTGAGATATAATGGAAGATGATAAGGTTCATTAATTATTATATATACACGCCTCGAGGCTTACACCTCGGATCGCCTCGCAAAGGGAAAACGCCTCGAGTCCCGATTGGGATTTTTAAAACTATGAGAACATGTAAAGGAAATTGTTTTAAATAGATTACTGTAGAAACTATTTACCTTCACAATATTGGCAGCTTACGGCATCCCTGCATTAATGAAAGTGATATGACATCAGTACAACTACAAAATAAATACTACAATTCGCATGGCTAAACCACCAGTCAAATGCTTCTTTCCAGTTGCATGTACAAAAGTGACCACAACCGAGTTACAGAAAATACTGCAAATTTCGACCTTCTGTATGCGTACTACAGAGGAACATAAAGTAACTGAATTCCATCATGCATGACCAACATGTTAAGTCAAATGCATCATAATTTCGTATATAGAAAGAAAGGAGAATATTAAAGATGATAGAACTTGCAATCTTAATATGCAAACAAGGAATCAATCAGTGAACCACTAAAAAGAATGAAAAAAAATCAAGACTTCCTGTAACTGGAACATGGGTATAAGCTAGCAAATTCATACTATGAGAACTCCTAAAGTCGACATATAAAGTCAAAATAGGTAGTAAAAGAAAAGGAATTAACCAATGGCAGAAGCAAATACTTTTTACATTGCAAGTGTTTACATATCCCTTTTGGATGTTTCACAATAATTCTTCTATCTAGACTTGTATATTAAAAAATAAAACGAAAATTAGATGATATACCCGACGTCACAAAAGAAAAAACCTACATTACAAGACATATGTCATTGTTATAGTACTTTCTGTTAGTAGCTGATAGTGGTCTTTTTATAATTCAACGAGTCTTTAACTCTTTTATTTTATCACGCTCTTCTGTTTAAAATCCATGAAGAATGTTTTAGAATTTATTTTGATAGTCAACTTAGACCGATTGTATATTACTTCTTATTACATAAAAAGAACAAACAAATTAGAATACTTAGTGAAAGGGGCCTTTCTTTTACTGGACATGCAAAATCACTTTAGACACTTTGTTAAGAAAAACAGAGTTTAGCTCAGCAATGATAAAAACATACCTGAGAGGAACATCCTTATTGCAATGCCCACATTGATGGTTCTCAGATTTTTCTGCTTTAGCAAAAAGGTACGAGAAACCTACTTTCTTAGAGGGCTTCAGTATTCTTCTGTTAACTGGAGGGCTAACGGGACTCGTCTTATTGGACTTGGATGCAATTCTTCTGTCTTCAAAAGCTTTTAAAAGAAACAAAGGAACATAGGGCTCTTCCAGCCAATACTTCTTCCTTCCACTTGATGACTCTTCAATCTTAGATCCTTTTTTTACAACGGTATCAGGTATAAATCTTCTCTTGCCAAAATCTAGAAGATATTTCACAGCAGCTCCTTCGGAAGACTTGCGTCGGATTATAGCCTTTTTAAATGACCTCATTGACTTGATAGATTCCTTATCCATCTTTGCGAGATGGGTGGTGTTCTCAATTTCTTCCCATCTAATGTTGAAATCAAATTCCCTAACCTGAGAAAGAAAAGGAAGTTCAATTGCTAACAACTAAACACCAATTGAGGTTTAGAAAACACGGATTGTTCACAAGATTCCATTGTACTAAAAATCATTATAATTCAAATTTTATAATAATTGAGGTTAACGTGGCAAAGGGTCCAAGTACCAAACCACAAAAAAGAGAGCTAAAGAAGCAGTGAAGATACCTGAAGAGCAAGATGTTCCACAGTAGTTGCTGACTCCACAGAAGCTCGCCAGGCAAGAGCTTTGGTTCTCTTTGGAAAATCGGAATTTTCAGGATATAATAAACCATCAATCTTCTTGGCGCCACCTAAAAAAGTCAAAACTAAGAATGATTTAGTCTCTGTACATTTGGAATTATCTGAAAAATAGAAACAACATAACTAAGTTAAGACCTTGCCGGGCAGCTTTGGAAGCCAAGGAGTGAGGCAAAACTTTCCAGCTGAAAATCTTTCGTGTAAGCCTACCACCCCTCCACCAAAATAGGCCTAGTCCACTGGATGCATTTTTAGAAGAATGGGGCTCCGTATCCAAAGACCTAGATCTTTTCCTTCCGATCACATTTCTCGAGGGCATACGAAGCTTAGATGTCACAAAATGAGAAGCAGAGCCCACTGAAACCACCGAATCCACATGTTTCAGCCACTCATCCGAAAGTGCAAGTAACCGAATATTGGACTCTAACTGAACGCAAAAGTAGCATAAATCAGAAGCGAAATGCTTCAAAGACTAATAAATCAAACAACAGCAAACTTCATGTAATGATTAAAATGCGTGAAAGTCACTATCCATTCCAGTTCTAAAGATGAGAATGTAAACTGTCGTGAGAAACATTTGCCTGTCTTTTGTGTGTAAGCGATCTCAGTGTTCTTATTTTTTTCATGCATTTATATCCCATAATGGGTCTATCGCTAGCATTTATGCTGTATGCCAAAACAGGTAGAAGAGACTTTCATAGGCAATAATCCTATTTTTCTTCTAAGCAATCATTACTGCATGCCAGAAGGCTCAAGACAAATTGTAAGTAAAGTGTTCTCTGAATTTCCATATTAGTTACTCCTACAACTGAATCCCAGTTCCCCCTTCATTTCCCACTCCATTTTCATGGACTCACATGAATTGTAAATTTGGCTCTATTTGTTAATTGGTTAGCATGTAGCTTACGCTTGGTTTAGGATTTATTTATTCGCATGAAGTTAATATAAAAAAATGGGAATGCATGGACCCTCAATTCTGTATTTTCCTTTGTGGGAGAGGGTAAGTAGAAAAAAGGCATCAAACCAATATGTTGTTTTGAAATCCTGGTGAAGCTCAGAGTGAACACCTAGAGGATGACAAGGAAGCAAGATATGCTTGTAATGTGTACGAAATCAAAATGTCTGCTATCCTGAGCCAAATAAATGGACCTACAAGCACCCGAACACCATAATGAGATGTAAAACAATCAGAATGGGCAAGAATAGTAAGAAGCAAAAGCAAAGAAAAGAACAAGAAAATAGGCCTAAACTCCAAAAACTAAATACTGTTAGTGTTAATGCAAAGTTGGAGGAGTTGACAGAAACCTTGCATAGTAAGAGATATAGATAAATCCGGATAAGAACCAAGCATGTGAAGTGCAACTTCAACTGGGTTACGGAAGCATAAGATGAGGTAAGCATGTTGACATATTAATAGTCAGACCATGAGTTCCATTAGATGGGTGACTGCTATGATTTGCATGATAGAATGCTGGGCACCCAATGACAGGTACACAAGAAGAGTCGGCCTAAACGCAAATGCTGAGGTGGAGGTGTGACACCTAGTATAAGTATTAAATTCTCTTATTTATTGCAATTTCCATTATTGTCTTTTATACTGTAATTTCCTTTAATGTTTTTTTATCATTTGTGCAATTAATTTTCCTAGCTTCGGTGACGTACAGTTAAAGATTAAAACCAATTTTGGGTGGTGGAAATTGTTATTGCAAATCTTTCCAACCACATATTTCAAGTATATAATTTAAAATAACATCTATGGATAAGTTGATCACTTGTTTAAAAACGTTAAAGTGTGATGAACTTAGAGATAAGCCAACAAGCACACGTCAAGATGAAGGTTATATCTATGGATATATGTCATTCCAAATCTCGAGAGAGTACCCTAAGGAAGCTATGGATATCCAACATCTAAAATGTTGATCACTTGTTTAAAAACATTAAAGTGTGATGGACTTAGAGATAAACCAACAAGCACACGTCAAGATGAAGGTTATATCTATGGATATATGTCATTCCAAATCTCGAGAGAGTACCCTAAGGAAGCTATTGGTAGGTTAAGATGAGTTATTTGTTGGACTGTTGGACATGCTACAACACCAATTTCTGCTGTTGTAGCATTCTGCCACCTTTATTTGGTTGAATATCTTAAAGGATCCCTGCACCCTAGCTCCTTTTAATCATTTCGTCACATCAGTAGCTCTAAACCACCTCATCTGAAATCATTTCTTTTATTAGACTTTTAATGAACTCTCACTCCTATCTTTTTGGACGATATTCAGTATTTTACCATTATTACTTGTGAAAGATGGTATTGGACCATTTTGTAGATTTGCGTTTGGTTTCCAATTATCCTAAGTCCAAGGGTGCATAAACCTCGCTAACACCTACCCCTTTAGTTTGCTATAAAAAGTCTTCTACTATATCTCTTATAGTAAATTCTAAGATAATTTGCATCAAGAAAAGAGGCAGAAAACATGCTACATTAAAAAAACCACTCAATATACAAACCTAACATGTTGATTTATAAAAAGACTTTCTCTTGAGCTTTATCTAAAATTCAACCACGGATACTCTCGGTCAGATTAAAGAAGTCCATGAAACGAAAAAATTACCTTCTTTACACTCTTAAGATTATAGGTCTCGCAAAAAAATAGACGATAAAGAAAATCATATGAAAGCAAGAGGAAGCATATTTTTATTGCAAGAAGAGATTTAATGAACTTTTTAAATGAATATCAGGGGGAAGCATGGGTCATAAGCCATCTTGATCATCCTTTCCACAAGGTACTAAGCTAAGAAGGAAATAGGAAATCGTATGTGATGGCACATGCCCGAAATTATATGAATTATTAGAGCAAGCATTAGGGTATGCAAAATGTTTGTCTATATGCTAAACCAACAAACTAAACAATTGTAGTAAACGAGTAGGATCCCTACACAAGCTTATGCCCTAGTAAAAAAATAATCCATTTGACTATTCATTTGATATGCACCTGCAGTTCTAGATAGTATTCAAGCAAATAACTAGAAATTCTTACCATGAGCAACAGTTCTTTAACTGGAGCAATGCCAGATGCTTCAAGAAATCTTTTACGATAAAGCTTTGGAAAATGCGGATTGAGCCAAGGACCCAACAGAAGACCATGCAAGCGATCTTCAATGCAAAGAATATGACACATGACATCAACAAGACGATCCTTCCTACTTACTCTTGAACCAAAACCTAGCAGGTTACTTGTATAACTTCCCAAGATACCAGTGTTATTCATGATGAATAGGCAATTCCCATCATCGGTGGGAAACTTGCAAGAGAGGCACCACCCACATTTTTCTTTCTTAGCATCCACACTTAGATTCTGGATATTTGACCAACAGAAGTCAACAGATGTCTTAGATATGGCTTTCATTTGCGTAGAAATCAATTCCTCCAGTGATTTTGTAGGTGTTTGAGAGATCTTGTCTGATGGTTTACGAGTCCATTCTCCAGCCACAGATGATGCCACTCTAGCAAAGCTATATAAATTCAGATAACCAATTTCTACCTGCTGTGACATGCCGTTCCTTGTGGTTGTTTTAGACAAGTCATTGCCGTAGTTTGAAGAATCAACATTTTTTCTCTGTTCAACATTCATTCTGGATGGTGTTGAAGAAGGATCTCCAACAGAAGCAGGGTTCTGAAGAACCCCAGCAGATTCATTTGACGAATCTAGTCCGGCTTTTAAGAAATTCATTTTTTCATCAGTGAGGGTCTCCTCTTTTGCACAAGTTTCTGAAGATTCACATGGCACTGTTGCCATATAAATATAAGACATGTGGGCCTTCAAATGAGGCTCCACACATAAAGAAGCATTTTCTGAATTCATATTACTTTTTGCTCCATGACATTTCTTGTATAAATGCCAGTGTTTGGTGATGGCATTTGATATAGCTCTATAAGGTCCATTCAATAAATTCAGTGCACTGATGAGAGCAGTCAAGTCATTCATGTGATAGTAATGAAATGAGGTTTCAGCATCACAAACATCTGACCTGCAAATTCACCCACATAGTCAAGTCATTCATGTGATAGTAATGAAATGAGGTTTCAATAGTCAGAGGAATTTAATTTACAAACCAAAGAATGAAGGCAAAGAACTTACACCAAAAGGTAACCACAGCTACTATAAAATAATCGTCCATGCGGGTCAACTCCCAATAGATCTGCACCTCGGATTGACTTTGCCACATTCATGCCAGGGTTGTTTTTGTCAACTCGGCACTCAGGACAATACCAGTCGCCCTCTGGCAAGAGATTAGTGGCAATGCCTACACACTTGGAATGAAATGCTGCAGGACAGCCATCACAGCATATTAAGTTGCCATCCATTTTACAGAGGCAGCATTCATCACTGTTCCAATCTGCGGTTTCATCAACAGCCTCCTCACTCATGCATGAACTTCCAGAAACAGCCATTGTTGCCCTCCGTTTCTTAGAAGCCACCAACGTTGTATTTTGATCAGACTCCATGATGATAGTCGGTTCTCCTACCACTATTCTCCTATTAAGCTCTGAACTTATAGCTTCCCCTTCTATCACATCATCACAGATATACTGCAACATTTCAACCTTCACAAATTCCGACTGTTCGTAATAGTCAGTCTTAATCAACTTCAAGCGAGCAAGATCAAAACCAGGTTTCATAAGTAGGTATTCAGCCATAAAGATGGGCCATGTGATCAAGTCCAGCAGATTCCAATTAAGATCCCTACATTGGAAATATTATATAAATGAATAAACAAAAAAACCACAGATACATAGCACAGAAAAAGGACTAAAGGAGTACCTTAGGCAATTAGTAGCTGATGTTGTACTCTCACTTGATTGGAACTCTAAATGCTTCCTCAATGTGCGTAAAAGAGAAACATGAATAGAATCTATCAATAAACTAGGAGACTTGCTTCTAATGGACGTCACAAAATCCCCCAACTCAAATGGGCTTAAAAATAATGTTGTACTAAATGATCTCAGAAAAGAATAAACAGAGAAAAGATCAAGTACTGGAAGGCCATCTAGATAAATATTTCCTGTAGATGGTGGTAACTCCAGCTGGGGAGAAAGAATACTCGGCTCTTCAGATTCTTCACATCCGGAGACTGTAGGCTGGTCCTCTGAAACTGCACCCACAACTGGAGACGCCAATGCACTATCAGCATCATCATATTTAATGCCATTAGATTCATGATCTTCGGCAGAAAACTTAGCTCGCCTCCTAGCACTCCTTCTTAAAACACTTTCTGCTGCAGTGCTTGGAGAATCTGAAAGCTTTCTTCTCTTTCTACCTCTTCTTCCTCCTGGGTATGTTTTCCCCAAAGTGCCATTATAGTCAAGAACTGGTGAAACACCAGTAATTGAGACATTATTTGTTTGACTGTCAGTAATAGGACTTTCAACCGCAATGTCACCAGTACCTGAAAGATTTTCCTGCATATCAGTACCACCAGAAGCTTCCAAATGGGAATCATTCAATGCAGCACCTTCAATCTGAGTTTCCTCAACTTTTCCACCAGAATGCTCTCTCTTATGACTTTCTCCATGACTCCCCTTCAGACACCCGTCAAGGTCAACATCTTGATTCTTAATATCAGCATCGTCTACATCCATATTCAAGTCAAAACAACGTTCTTTCTTGACAGAATACTCCACTAAATCGTCCCCTTTTTTCGATTCTCGATGATTTTCTTCATTCAAATCCATATTCAAGTCAATCCCATCATCATTTCCCTTCGCATTACTATCTAAATCACGCAAACCGCAGTTTAAATCCAAACTACCATCTTTTGAATTTGCATTCTTAAAACTACTATTAATAGTGTTGTTATTGTTACTGCTGAAGTCCATATTTTTAGTCAAATTCTCAACAATAATGGCTTCGTTCCTTAATTCCTCATCTACAACAGTATGCAAAGTACTATCATCAGTCGTCACTGCATTACCAATAGAAGATGAAAAATCATTTTCATTACCTGAATTTGATGAGCCAAGAACCCTCCGCCTCTTCTTAGGTCTTCTCCCAACCCTAGACGGTTTGTTGGCCAGCAGAGATGGAGAATGATCCCTATCTACGTCCAAAAGAGCAGCCAACTCGGAGAACTCAATTTCTTCGGAATCACCATCTTCGTAGCCGATCTCGAAGAACTCGGATGAAGAATCGTAGGATTTCACTACTCCGGAGAAAACCCCAAATGCTTTAAATTCTTTCTTCAATGTTCTCCCCACAAACTCCATTTCTTCAAACAACTAATCCTCATAAGTCAAAAAACCAATTGACCACAATTCTCTCTTCCCTAATATTTATAGCAGGATGAAATAGATTTGTATCAACAACTTTCACCCTCCAGTCTCCAGAAATGCATGAGTCGACGAACTCGGCTTCTCTCTCTCTCTCTCTCTCTCTAGAATTAGGTGTTGGAGATGGGATGAAGATAGTTTTAAGCCAGATCGCGATTTTAGCCCTTTCGTACAGAATGGAGTCGAGTCGAGGAGTCGATTGGCGTACAGGGTCAACAACACAACAGCACAGCGGCCTTTCCCTTTTTGCTTTATTGAGTGACTTCTTATTTACTCAACTTTGAATAGCATCCATTTCCTTACCAAATAAACCGGTGAATACAATTTTGGTCCCTCAACTTATAATCAAAAATATATATACTATTGATCGAGACGAGTCTAACCGTTTTTGACTCGATCTGGGCCGTTTAAAATAATTTCAGATTCAATCCCGTCCGTTCAAATTCCTTTTGTATTAACCTAATAACTACCCGGGCCACTCCTTTTAACCCATTCACTCGGTCTGTTGCAAGCTTCTCTCCCCTTACGCCCTCGATTTCTGCCACGACTTGACTCATGTTCAGCGCTCCTTCGTTCACGGAATTCCAACTCCCCACGTTCTAGCCCACAGCTCCCTGAAATATCTCCCTGAATTCCAACTCCCCACGTTGCGATTCTTCAAGCACAAAATTCTGTTATTACAACAACTACAACCTCTCTCAGCCACGCCACTTCTTTAAAAGCTGCCGACGGTACTGGACAAACGGCGGCGTACTCCGCAACGTTCCGGTCGGTGGCGGCATCCGTAAAACCAAGCGATCCGGCAAGCCAAAATCCAAAACTAGCATTATCTCTTCCTGTGCCGCCGTAGTAGTTGCAGCTCCCTCAGATCTAGGGCTCAAATCTTCGAATTCGGAGAATTCAAGCAGTGACAGTTGTAGCCAGCCAACGCGACGATAACCGCTACGCCGATGACCACGTCGGAGTTGTGAGGGAGTAATTCGACAAACTCAACACCGCCGATGTTGCGTAATTTCAACGAATCGCCCGTACGATTCTTCAATATCTCTGAGTCATCGGCTCCGATGACGACTGCGGATCATGTAGAGTCGTGTGGCGGAAACATGTCGTCGGAGATCGGGACATTTAGGAGCTTAATAAGGTCATGGACGGATGAGTTACCTTTAGGAGTTGATAAGACGCGAAATGAGATTCAGAGAGATGTGAAAATGGCGGGAAATTGGGAAGATAATGTTGATGATGAAGGATTGCTTGATCAATCTTACTGGACTCAAAATCAGTGGAATGATGGTGATCATCATCTTCTTAATTATCTTCCTTGATTAAAATCTTCAAGGTAACAAAGGATATATACACACACACACATATATATATATATATATATATATTATGTTGCTTAATAATTTGATTATTATTTTCAGCAAAATCTGTTTTTTCTTAACATCTTATGATTTATTTTATTTTATTTAAGTTTCCAGTTGAAATAATTTAATAGAAAGATGTTTGGGTAGATAAATGAAATGATATTTAAGCAGTGGCGGCATCAATGTTGAGGAGGGAATATCTTTTTCTGGCGGCGGAAGTATGCAGTTTAGGACATGCCACGTCTATTCTCCAATTATTATAATCTATAAATATCTTTTTATATTTATATTTATTTACTGATTTATCATATATGTAAAGGAATTTATTAGGAAGACATGAACTCATAGAGCATGTCAGCAACTATGCTAAAGTTTTTGTAAGATAAAGTAAAAAAATTAAAATCTTTAAGAAAAATTGCATCCAAGTCGAACACCTATGCTATTTTAGCAAATCTAGAATTCGTCGATGCAAACCAAACAGGGTTGGCTAACCAAAATCTTTTGATCAACGATTAGGGATTGAAATCAACTGCGGAATAGTTAACATTGAAGGTATTACACACACATGTTCTTTCGGTGTTGATTTTATCGTTTTTCTGCATCACTTTGCAAACGAGTATGCTTAAATTTGATGCAACACATGTTTTTGTACCGCAATCATGGTGTGATTGCTTCAATTTTGTTGGATTCATGTTTATCTCTGCTCTGTTTTAGTATGATATCCCCTAACTTATTCTCTGTTTTCATTCCTTCATCTGGATTTTTTTGTAACGAACTTTTTAAGAGATGCCCTTTTGAGTTATGATTATGAATTCCTTGAATTTGAGGGTTTATTACTTTATTGTATTAGATTATGTGAAATTTATGTTCTATCTATGATTTTAACTCCATTTTAGAAGCTATCAGGTGACTGAGAATTCAGACGAATGGGAAAGAAGACGAGACCGCTTCGATAGCATATCCAGTTAGTCCCGAAGAACCCAATTGCATGTCGACGTGGTTAGTTGTACCCCTTACTACATTTATCTCTACTCTTATGGATATGCATTTTTACAGTGCTCATTTGCACCGATTAACTTCAATTAGGAACTATAAATGCATGTGAGTACATAAAATGATTTTATGCTTCGTGGTTGGTTCATTGTGGTTTTAAAATGATCTATTGCTAAATCCATATGCTCATAGTCGAGTTTGTTTTAGAAGATAGAAGATGTTTTCAAATAGCTTTTGGAGATATAATGGATTTTGATTGGATACAAATTAACAAAATTGTTTCATACAAGATCTTGAAAGCAATGATTGGGAACATAAACTTTTAATTTGGATATTCTGTAGATTCATTTATGATGATGAAAAATTGTAGATTGTTGAAACCGGTCGTGACATTTGCATGTGTTGATTTGTGGTTTCAAAACATGATTCTTCCTCTGATATGGTGTCCATGCTTAATTCTTTGGATTTTCATGTTCATATGGTTAGATTTGTGGTTTCGAAACATCCTTACCCCTGATATGGTGACTATGCTTAGGTCTTTGAATCAAATTTCATGTGCATATGAGTTGATTTGTGGTTTCAAAACATGATCCTTATACCCACGGTATGGTGACCATGCTTAGTTGAAGCAGTAGGTGTATGGAGGTGGGATAAACATGGAGTGGATAGTAGTTTCTTTTAAGCAATGTGTAAAAATATTTTTGGTACTGTGTGTTTGACAAGTGAGTGAAAGGCTGTTGGGTATGTTTTGATTTGCTCAAAACTAAAAAAGGTTCATGTTGAAGGTAGTATCTAATCGCATGCTTCAAGCATAAGAGATGGTTGATGAGGTGCATTATCTTGGTGGGAATGACTGGTGTTGTAGATGGTTTTGTTCCTAAAGTTAATTATCTAATTATACAATGTTGTTATTGAATACTCTTACACCAGGTTTCACTCTAATAATGTATATATTGCTCTTCATTATTGGAGATGTATTGTGACCATGATGAGCCCAGAGTGATTTGCTAATTGGATTGAATTTGTCAGGTTAGCTAAAAACAAACTTTTTGTTGATAAGATTCCATGGCTTTGCAAAATTAGATGATTTGTTCCAACCTCAAATTGTTCAATGAAACTGTAGATGGTCAGATGTATGATTTAAGTTGGTATATTTGGGTTAGAGGCATCATCATTGGAACTATCGCTGGTTTGGTCCTTGAAATGTTGCCAAAACCGGAAGGTATCCGTCTCCCATTATGCTCTAAGTTGATCATGAAATTTTGTTTTGTGGTTGTATTTTAGATTTTGTTCTAACTCAATGGGAACACATCTAAGTACATTTCGCGTATTCAATTGTTGTGTTTTTTTATAATAGCTCATAAGCATCAATATTTGCCAGGTTCTGAGCGTATTGAAGTGGATAAGTGATGAAGACTGCATGTTACTGTGCATGTACCTGATATATGTTTGTCCCGAACTTGGATGATCCTCTAGGTTCTTCCAATACCACCACTTGTAGTCAAGCCATCTGTGATGATGGATACCTCTGCTCGGAGTCATGCAAGTTTCTTGATTTTTTGCCCTCCAACCCATTATGGATGGAAGGAAGAAAGGAGATTCTCTCACCTTTTTCTCTATGTGCGTCTTTGGAGTGTTTAAGTATGATGTTAAAGTTAATTATATCTTCTAACACATTGTGTTAAAGTTAATTATATGTATTAAAGTTAATTATATCTTTAAACACAAAATTATAAAAAGTCACGAGAACTTACCAAAGATGGCAATATTAAGCTTTAGATGACATAATCATGTACCAATGCATGTAGTCTTGATTATTCAATGAAATGCATAGTCAATGCAACTTTAAATCGGAATGCTTTGTGGGTCTCTAATTCATCTACAATCTTGATGGTAATTCATCCTTTACATAAGTGATTGCAATAAGACTGAAACAGAAAATATGACAACTATTCACTGATTATTGGACGAACATAACAAGGATTGGAATCTTACCCGGTAAGAGCGATGACAAGGGAGAGAGTCTTACCCGGTAAGCGCTTACCACATAAAAAGGTTACATACGAATGCCATTTTTATTGGACTAAAATGTTACAAGGTAAGTTAAGTGCAAGTGTTTACTCTTTGATGTATATTTTGATGTTTCTGCTTACATAGGTTAAGGAAGTTGTAAAATTTAATCACCCTAGGGAACAAGGGTTTATTAGGTTGTTCAGGAAATTACCATGGTCCTTTTGCAATCATGTAACAGCTAGCACTTTTCTTTGTTTCTATTATATATATATAGGGTTGGGTTCCGGTGAGAAGTGTCAAATTTGTGAGAAGTGTGAGAAGTGGTTATCAACCGTTGGATGCGAAATAGACGAACATTAGGATAAGATGCACCGAGATGCACCAGATCAATTCCCTTATAAGCTTAAAAGTGATCAACGACTTAAAGTACTTCTCACACTTCTCACCCAAAATGACACTTCTCACATGATCCAGTGCACACACACACACACACACACACACATATATATATATATATATGTGGATCTGCTATTTTCCACGTTAACTTTTAAAGCCTTCAGAAACTTTGCCAAAGGCATTTGAATGATTTGAAGCAGTCGTTCCCGGATTCAAGGTAAATGTTGCAATTGCCGATGATAAGTTTCAATTGGGACCCGATGCATCAACCCTATTAGCAATAGATGCGTCCATATCCATGAATTGGTTGTCGTACTACTTGTGAAAGCGTCTCGACCAGATTAAACAAGCTTTGAAAAGTAAGATGGTGAAGAGGCGCCATTTTCATAAGAGGGCATGTAGTACTATTGTGCCCCCACGTAAGTGCCATCAACACCTATCATGGCACCAGGAATGTAAGGAATGTATGGGTTGTATGGAGACTGTGCATATCCATAGCTAGGTGTATAATGCAAACTTTCTGTTTGAGTGTCGTGTGTAATAAAATTAAACATTAAGAGTGATCCAATAAGGACAACTTTCCCAAAAGAAATGAATTGTATTGTTAATATGCTTACTATGAACTGTATATTTTGACCCTCTACCGCAAAAACGTTGTGGTACATCTTGCAAAAATTTGATATTTAAAAATTAAATATATCTTGATAGAAGTTTTACATATTGCTGATAGCACCCGGGTAAAAATTAAATATACCTAAAATAAAATTTGCTTTGTTCTTAGATTACATATGTTTAAGGGAATAGATAAACATGCTCGGCTCTATACACATCAACAAGTTAACATCGTCCAAACATGGGAGAGTTGGTTGTTGTATTCAATGGCAAGAGTTCTTGAATTGAGAAGAAATCTCAGCCCCAATAAAATGGATATCTCTGGCGAAGTCGGGAACAATACATACATAGTTTAGAAACATTTTAAGTTGTTTTCTTTGGCGATTTCTATATGTTTTATTGTAATGAGAAGTTACAATGTGTTTGGTTTGATCATTGCTTTTGACTTGATTATTGCCTTTGGTATTACAATCAGAAAAATTTTGCTTACAAATCTAACTTACCCTTCTAATAGCTGAAATTAGCACCCAACTTCGTCCTTACATTTACTAGAATTTTACGTCATGTTATATACCCGACCAACGGACGGGTATAACACTAGTTAACAACAGTCCCTTGCAAACTGTATTTTGCGGTTTGAACTTAAATTGTAACTATTTGTGTCAATCAAATCTTTTAATAGCATGACTTATAGTTGAAGGGCAATTTGGTTATTTTGAAGACCTTTTTCTATTTTTCTATTGGTGTTTTTGTTGGTCTTTGAAGAAGATAACAATGATTTCATGGTGAGATGTTTGTAGAATGAATACAAACACAATGATTTTCAAACTTTTTAACTCTTAACGATCATGTTAGCTCCAACTTCTATTGTAAAAAGTATTGAAAAATAGGCTAAGGAAAGACACTGGCAGAAGCCTCTGCCGAACACCAAGAGCATCAGAACCTTCACTTGTCATTCATCAGAAGATCATCAGAGGCAAGGTCACAGAGCCTCTGTCACCCTTGACAGAGCCTCTGTGGTATGAAGACTTAAAAGATAAAGAGATTGAAGACAAATACAAGGACAAACGTGCCACTCACGTACCTCTGCTGTATGAAGATCCTGAAGATCAATAGTACAAGGCGTGATCCTCTACTTTCCACGTGTCATCATCAGAGAGGATGCAGCTTTTGCAGAATGCGGCGCACTACATTAAAGTGTACTAGGATCAGTCCCACGACCTTGTCTCTTGTACCCGTGTACTATTTGTCTACTGTTTGTCCCCTGTCGTATAGTATAAATAGAAGGTTCTACCAGACCTTTTCTGGTAACAATTGCACATCACACATACACAGTTTAGAGCTTATATCTGTAAAACACGCATTCCACGGTGTTCTTGGTGTAATCTTGAAGAATCAAATAGAGAAGAATTATTGAGCTATAACTTTGTTATTTACTGCCTTATTCTCCTATTTTTATGTGATTATCTACCATCAATCAACTCAAACTGTTCTTAAAAACGCTTCCGCACTTACCCTGTTTTATACTCTGTTTTTGAACTGTTTGTTGTTGAAATATCATTGTTGAATCACAAGTGGGATCTACAATTGGTATCAGAGCAAACTTTGATTTTCAATATCAAAGGATCCACTCTGCAATGATCTCGACTTATTTTGGTAGATTTATGGATTGATTTTGACCCTTATTCCTCAGTTTCTAAACAGCCCATGTTTTTCTGTTATTTTCGACCAGTTCGACTCTAACAACTTAATAGGCATTGTTTCCTTGGTAAAATCATTCCATTTAGTGCTTTGTTCAAATTTTTATAAGACTAAACTCATACTTAAGTCAATCCCATCGACTGAAAGTCTTTTCTCCATACTCTGTTTTCTGTTCTTTCTAAAACTGCTCAAAAATGGCGAATGCGGCAAATTTCTTTACTGCAGTTTCTTTACTGCAGGTTATTTAACCAAACCCCCAACTCTTCTTAGAGATGAGTATCCTCAGTGGAAAATCCGAATGATCCACTTCTTTGAAGGAGTTGACAAAGAACTCATAACCTATCTCTACAATCCACCATATGTTCCTATGGTAACAGTACCAAGAGTACATGCTACTGAAACCACACCAGAGGTTGGAGAGTACGAAAAAACAAAAGACATCGATAAGTGGTCCCCACAGGATTGAGAAAAATATTAATAGGCAAAGAAGGCAAAACGACTTCTTATAATGGCCATACCCAACGACCTCTTTCAGTCCTTAGATGCTTGTGAAACTGCCTGTGATCTATGAAGAGAGTTAGAGAAGCAGCTGGAAGGTGGAGCCAAAACCCAGAAGAATAGAAGGGCTCAGTGCATAAACGAATACTATGCCTTTAAAGCTCTGCCGTCAGAAACTCTGCAGAACACTTATGACAGGTTTAACTCCTTGATAAACAAATGCAAGAAGTTTGGGATCCACAGAACCTCTGAGAAAAACAATGTCATGTTCCTCAAGAGCCTGAATGACGAGTGACTTCAACTATCCATGTGTCTACAAACAAATCAAGACCTGGATACTTGGACACTCTCTGACCTTTATGGCACCTTGGCTGCACAAGAAAGCCAAATAGCCCAGACGAAAGCCTAGATGGGTAGACCTCTGGCACTTGTGGGCAAGGCTACAGAGGTGCAAGAAAAGCCCAAGAAGGATAAGGCTTTGGAGGAGAAGAAGAAGAAAGTTCTGGTGGTAGATAGTGATGAAGAAGAGCTGGTGGGTGAGGAAGAGGCAACAATGGCCTCTATAGCTAAATCTTTAGCTTTACTGACAAAAGAGTTCGGGAATAGAGGGTACAGAAGGAAATCAGGGTATGAAAGAGATGGGAGAGATGACAGAGATGGCACGTACCAGAACCACGGGGCACCACAAGGGTATGAGCAGAGGAACCAAGGAAGAGAAGATTCGCATGACATAAGCTAAGAACAGAAGGGAGGTGGAGATCACCAACAGAGGCAGAACGACAGAGCTGGCAATGCACCACAGAAGTCCGGGTGCTTCAACTGTGGCAAGCCAGGCCACTACGCAGCGGACTGCAGAAGCAAGCCCAATAGACCCAGAGAGACTCTGCCTTTTACAAAAAGAAGGCAGAGTACTACGCTCAAAAGTCACTCATGGTTGAACAAGAGAACTGGGTGTCTGATGAATCCTCTGACGAGGAAGAAAAGAAAAATGCCCTGTTCTGTGGGATGGCAGAAGTCAGCTCCTCCGACTCTGATAGTGAGGTATATACTTCTAACTCTCTCTCAAATGAAATGGAAGTAAATCTGCTTAAACTAACAGAAGATTACAAAGAACTTGAAAAGACTTGTGTAGATATTAAGAAAAAGCTTGCCTTCTATAAGAGAGAAGCCAGACTTCTCACTCAAGAAAAGGCAAAAATCACTTTAGAAAAGGGAGATCTTGAATCAAATTGGCATAAAGAACTAAAACCTTTAAAAGAAAAGATTTTTGATCTTGACCTAGCTTTAAAAGTCAATCCAAAAAACTTTCGGATAATGAGAGTGATAGGCTTAACATACTTGCTCTTAAAAACTTCTTTCAAAAAGAAAGAGAAGTCCTTCACCAAAATCTACTCGACAGAGATCTTTTAATTAAAAGGTATCAAGATGCACATAAGGTGTATGAAAAGATAAATACATAAATAGGAAGAAGGGGAATTGGCTTCTGTGATGTGGATCCTTATACAGGAACCAAAAGAGATAAGTCCCTGTCTTCTCTATTCTGTGTTGGAGATACTCGAAAACCAGGCTTTCCAAATCTACTCTCTGTAAATAAAAGGCTAAAAACCTCTAGGGAACCTCACAAGAGGAAACCTCTACAGATGATCAATGTGTGGTTTTAAAACACAGATTTATCACCCTCAGACTCTGTCAAAAGAGACTCCAAACCAAAGAAATATCTGAAAACTAAGGATCAGATTGGAATCTTCAAGTTTGGTGACCTAGAGACTCAGACCCAGGTTGCTTTTGTATGCTCTATAGATTCTGAAAAGGAGCTATCGGCCGAGGCACCTGAATTTGTGCCTTCATCTACAGAAGAAAAACTGCAATCTATTTCTGAAAATGAGCTGAAAGAAATTGGTAAAAATAACTTTTACGAAAGTCATGATGCACTCTCTGTCAAACAAGATCTCTGTGATGAAATCTCGGTGAACACTTCCAATGTTTTAGAAGATATTCCCAAAGGCAAGGAAGAAAGTGAGTATGACACATGCACAGAAAGTCCAGCCTCTGACGATAGAGACTCCTGTGGTCCATCCTCTGTATACGAGGATGACTCAACCTCTGTCGAATCTGAGACTGAATTTGACGACTTAGAGATAGTTCCTTGTGAATCAGAGGGATTTAAGCTTCCCTTTGGCATTCTTAATAGAACTATTCCTCCAAAGGAGAAATTCACAAGTGTTCCTATCTGCCCAGACTTTCTGGATATGTGTATACAAGCAAAAACTTCTCTTGAATCTGAGAAAATCAAAGAAGAAAAGAAAAGATCCTCTCAAAATCCAACAGTCTCAAAACCTTTAAGGCCAACTCAAGAAAAACTCACGTGGCAACAAAAAGGAAAATGGATTAAAAATAACAAGTCTTTTTCTTTCGTGACAGTGAAATCAACAGAGGTTCACCACAGAAGATGGGTACAACAGAAGGCTACTCCAAAGAGAGATTTTTCAAAAACTACATCTAGCCTAGATAGGTCTTTTTGTAATAGAAAGTCTGATGCTAGGAGAGATTGTAATCATAAAGCCTCTGTACCCATGTTCGACGTTTTTAATGAAAAGTTTAAGCAAGTTTCTTCACGTATCAATTACTGTCATTGCTTTGAACTAATGTATCAATTGAAGCAAGTCTGATGCAGAAGCTGTTTCAACTGCATGCTTTACCCAGAATCGATCAACAGTGGTGAAAAGACACATCAAGACACCATACCATTTGATCAACCAGAGGAAGCCAAATATCAAGTTCTTTCATGTATTTGGATGTAAATGCTTTGTCCTCAACGACAGAGAAACTCGAGGGAAGTTTGATGTTAAGGCAGATGAAGGGAAGTTCATCGGATACTCTGCCACTTCCAAGGCCTACAGAGTCTACGTTCTGCGAACTCGATCAATTGTGGAAAGCATTAATGTTTCTTTTGACGACTCTTTCCAAAAGACTTCTGAACAAATCAGTTCAGAACTCGGACTGAACAATGAAACCTATGGCGTTTAAAAATCAAGAGAAGCAAAGCTTAATATGCTATTTGAAGAAATGTTCAATGATGATGTTGATCCTTCTGCTGGAGTTCCCAGAGCCTCTAGAGACTCATCCTCTGCTGACCAGACAGATCAAGGTATATCACTTACTGGTCCCTCAAATACTTCACCCTCTTCAATTAATTGTGCAGGTACAAGTATAGAGGGGGAGCAAGCAGAGAATAATATGAACAACGGATCTACAACAGAGGCACTGGAAATCCCAACTCCTATGAAAACAGAGGAATTAACACCAGAGGAAAATGAGGTTCTGTCTCAACATCCTCAGAGGATTCAGTACCAACCCTCATAGAGATACCTCAAGCTGAAAGTCCAAGCACAAGCACAAGCACATAAGTACCACCAACCACAGAAGTTGCACCAGAACCATCATGTGCAACAACAGAAGTTCAACTCGATGCTGCAAATGACCATCTCCCAAGAGTGTCCAAGTGGACAAAGGACCACCCTCAGAGCCAATTGGCAGTCCTTCTGACAATGTTAAGACAAGATCCGCAACTGCTAATTTTTGTTTCTTCACAAACTTAATCAGTGTGATCGAACCTAAGAGAGTTTCTGAAGCCTTGGAAGATCCAAATTGGGTGGAAGCAATGCAAGAAGAGCTTCTCCAATTTGAGAGAAACAAAGTATGGACCCTAGTCCCTCTGCCAAAAGGAAAATCTGCCATAGGGACTAAATGGGTCTTCAGGAACAAGAAGGATGAGGATGAAGTGGTCATCAGAAACAAGGCAAGACTGGTGGCTAAAGGGATACTGTCAGGCAGAAGGGATTGACTACGATGAGACCTTTGCCCCTGTCACACGGCTCGAATCCATAAGAATTTTCTTAGCCTTCGCAGCCCACAGAGGTTTCAAGGTATTTCAAATGGACGTCAAATCTGCCGTTCTAAACGGACAGATTCAAGAAGAAGTATATGTCCAACAACCACCAGGGTTCGAAAGTTCTAAGTACCCAAACCATGTCTACTATCTAGATAAGGCTCTGTATGGACTCAAACAGGCCACAAGAGCATGATTAAGATTACAGAGGATGCAAGCTAGATAGGAAAAGTACCTCTGGGAGTTGCCAATTCCTAGGTGGTAAATTAGTAAGCTGGACCTCTAAGAAGCAAAACTGCGTGTCAACATCCACAACAGAAGCAGAATACGTTGTTGCTGCCAACTGTTGTTCACAAGTTCTGTGGATGAGAACTCAGCTCAAAGACTATGGTCTAGACATCCAAAAGATTCCAATCCTTTGTGATTCCAAAAGCGCCATTGCAATCTCTGCCAATCCTGTGCAGCACTCAAAGACAAAACACATAGATATCAGGCACCACTTTCTGAAGCATCATGTTGAACAGGCCACCATAGAGATGTACTTTGTGTCTACAGAATATCAGCTTGCAGACTTATTCACCAAAGCACTTGATGAGAAAAGATTCCTATTCTTGGTGGGTAAGTTAGGTATGCTAAACATGAGCTGGTCCCTCTGTAAGTGAGACTAAATCGTCCTGTACATATGTCTACATTTCAATCTCAGTATGTGAATTATTTACCTTTAAAAGTTCAATACCCGATAGAGCTTCTGTGGAATAGCTCAGAGCTGATGTCTATTCTCACAGAAACTCTGATGAATTTGACCTATGTTATGTGCTGTACTTATCAATATCTGATCTAAGCATAGGTCAAGGGGGAGCAGAAGGAGACCTTGTAATGATCTACAAAGGTTAATCATTCAAGGGGGAGCCAAAGAAGATCTTTGGTCGAACAAACCAACAGAAGTCAGAGACCATGCCAAACAAAGGAGAATCTCAGAGTAATTTTTCTCGCACAAATCCTCTTTCCAAAACATTTTTCTAGGACACCACTTTCAAAATATGTCCTAGAAACACAACTTAAAACAGTCAAAACTTTGAATGATCAAAAAGTTTTATGAGCCTTCCGTAATTAGAAATTTTCAGTCAAAGAGCCTCTGCTGAGATTGACAGAGCCTCTGTAACTGAAAATTTCGTACATATACTCTATCGATCATTTCAACTGCATTATCAAATGTCTTTGGTAAAGGTGCAAGACTGAGAAATAGAAAGAAGGTTTCAGATCATAGAGCTTATTCCACCACAGAGCTTCTGTCGATGCTGACACATATGTTTTAAAGGGTTCTGAGGTGCGGGTTATTTTCCAAAGTGACAGTCATTTGGGTGTAGAAACTCCAATGCGCTGAGTATTAATGGGCGCCACTCGACGTTCCATCGTGCACCGCCACCTCTGACGTGGCACGGTTGTATTGGACGTGTCTGTCACACTATTGTACTGAAGCGTTGATCACAGCTGTGCACTCGAGTACGGACCCTAAATGTTATTGTTAGACCCAAGTATCTGTAATGTAAAAGTATTGAAAATATTATCAAGTCAGAAGACCATCAGAGATGCAACAGAAGACTTAGAAGAAAAACCTTCAAGAAGATCAACAGAACTCAACAGAGTTCTGGTGGAACTAACAGAGCTCAACAGAGCTTTGTCAGAAGATCAACAGAAGAACTGTTCACAACCCGAAGACCAACAGAGCTCTGGTCTATGAGCTCTGTTGTAGTGAAGACCTCTGTGATGCCTAAGTTTCGTAAGAAATCCCAAGTATTAGACAAGTGTCCATACTTTCCACATATGCCCTAAAAATAGGAGACACACTTTCCACGTGTCATTCTAGGGTACGATAGTACACTGCCTTCACTTTATCAGGGCTATAAATAGAGAGGTAGTGGAACAAACAATTGTAAGCTTTTGGGAAGAGTAGTTTCCCACAATTGTTTAAGCACACACTGCAGCAATCCCGAGCACTACCTCCGTACGATATTGTTGTCCTGTGAGATTTCCGAACACACTTGAACATGTTCTTGGTGTGATTCATTATCAATATATGAGTAGCTTTTATATCTGATCCTGTTATCATTTACTGTTCAATATTTTGATTCTCATAGTTCATTTATCGTTTACACAATCACTCATATTAATGGCTTTATTTAATATGCCTCCGCTGTCTATTTCACTACCATTAATATGATACAACGTGAATCTGGGAACCTACAATTGGTATCAGAGCTTCTTTGGTTTTCTTAAACCAAACGATCCAATCTACCAAGGTTGACTCACTGTTGTTGATTGTGTTTGTGTGTCTTTAAAAGCTTCATTACATACTCTGTTTTTTACTGCTTCCTAGTCTAAACAAGCTTTCATAGCTTATATAACTGTGTTTAAAGCTTTCTATCTTAGTTTAAACGTTTCTCTCAGAAGTTACTGTTCCATTGGTTACTGTTTAAAACTCATCTTCGAGTTGAAACTCTTTTTGTAACAACTATACTCTGTTTTCTTAAAATGGCGAACAACGGTATAAATGCTATCTATACTGCTGGTTCTTTAACAAAACCTCCCACTCTTCTGAGAGATGAATATGCTCAATGGAAGATCAGGATGGTTAACTTTTTCGATGGTATGGATAAAGACTTAATGCGATCTGTCACGGATGGACCATACCAACCCATGGTTTTTGTTCCTTGTGTACCCGCAACAGGAACTACTGCTGAGATTCCAGCTCATTATGAGATTAAAACCACAGGTTTTACTGATGAGGAAAATCTAAAAATGGAAAATTATCTTAAAGCAGTTAGACTACTGATAATGGCCATTCCAAACGAAATATTTCAAGAACTAGATTCATGTGTTACTACTAAGGAAATCTGGGATCAACTTCTTAACCAACTTGAGGGTGGTATCAAGACCCAAAAGAACAGAAGGACCCAATGTATAAATGAATACAACGATTTCAAGGCACTTCCTGAGGAAACCTTACAACAAACCTACAACAGATTTAATGTATTGATCAACAAATGCAAAAAATGTGGGGTTGTCAGGTCGAAGGAAGATAACAATGTTCTGTTTTTGAAAAGCTTGAATGATGAATGGTTAAATCTGTCAATGTCTTTACAAGCTAACCAGGACTTAGATGCATGGTCTCTAACAGATGTGTATGGCACTTTGGCCGCACAAGAGAAGGATGTTGTCAAGCAAAAAGGCAAATCCACCATTGCTGGCCCAATCGCCTTAGTTTCTTATTCTAAGAAAACCACATCAGATAAGTCCAACAGAGAGAGTTCAAACAGAGAGAAAAAGAAAGAAAAATCCGTTAAAAAGAAAGGAAAGAAAAGTTTGGTTGCAGAGAGTGAAACAGAGGAAAGCTCATCAGAGGATGATGACATTCAAGCTTTTGCTCAATCTCTTGCTCTAATAACTCAACAATTTAACAAGAGATTTGGTAATAAGTTTGACAGAAGAGGTAGATATGAGAGAAAAGAAGACAGAAGAGAATACGCTGCACTAGAACAAAGTAACAACAGAGTTACCACAGAACAAAGACAACCTCCACAAAACAGAAGAGAAAATCCACCAGCACAACAGAAGGTCGATGCTGCTCAACCCATCAATCAGAATGATGGACGTTGCTTCAGATGTGGCAAACCTGGGCACTTCTCTGTTAATTGTAGAGGCAAACTGGTAAAAGACCAGGACTACTACAAGAACAAATACAAGTACAACTACAGAGAAAGAAGCTATGTTGCTGAAATGGAGAACTGGGTTTCTGATTCATCCTCTGATGATGAACCAGAACAAGCCAACTTTTGTGGAGTTGCTGTGGATGATGAAAGTTTAGAAGAAGCTGTTGACTGGATGACTGGAGAACCAGAGATAACAAAGGGAACAACATAAGAAGAAGATCTAGCGCATGCATTTGCTCTTACTACGACAGAGTCTGACGACAGAGCACTGGAGACCACCAGACCCAGTGCCAAGGTATGTTCATCTGAATCCAAGTCTGACTCAGAATTAGAAATGCATGTTTCTATGTTGAATGAGGAATTTCAACTTCTTAAACAAAAACTTTCTGAAGAAAATGAGCTAAGAAAGCTAGCTCAGAAGGATCTGTCCTTTTACAAGAGAGAGAAAACTCTATTAGAACAAGAAAAGGAAGAAATCTTCAAAGAAAAATCTGAGCTAGAAATCTTGCAAAAGAAAAAAGAGAGCCTGTTCTCTGACAAAATTAACGAATATGAAAACGTTTTGAAACAGAAGTCTGAAAAATTGAAAAAGTCTGAAATAGAGAGACTTAACTGTGTTGCTCTAACTGACTATTTTCAAAGAGAAAGGGAAATTCTGCATCAATCCCTACAGAGAAAAGAAATTCAGATTAAAAAATACCAGGATGCACAAGATGTGCACATCAAGATAAATTCACAGATGGATACGCAAGGTCTGGGTTTCTCTGACCTTGCTCCCTATGAGGAAAGGAAGAAGACATCTCTGTCCTCTGCCTTTTGTGTTGGGAAAATCCAAGAGGACGTGATATCTGGTAATGCTGTTTTCAAAAGAACCAAAACTTCAGATGCTTTCTCAAAACCAAGAAATCTTGACTTTAGGAACGTCAGCTATGATTCGTCTGATCATGAAAAGGTTTTAAAACCATCCTCTGATTTTATTCTTGATCAAGGAAGAGCTAAAATCATATTTCCTAACTATGTCAAGGACTTGGATACAAAAGAGATTTTTAACTTCAACTCATTCAAAGGACAGAAGTCTGTTACTTCTGTGACTGAGTCCTCTGTTGAAATCCCACAGAGCAAACTCAATCCAGAAGCCCCCGTCTTCTCTCCTACCCCTGAATCCATAAGAACATCTTTTGAGGAAGATTTGTTGAAAGTTATCGAGGAAAATGCTATTTCAGATTCTTTAAAGCCAAAGTTGAGAAGGTTCAGAACTGTAAAAACAAATATCTCTGTCATACCCATTGAAACTAAAACCTCCGACAGAGCCACCAGAGACTTTCTAGGCTCTGACAGTGACTCTGACTCTGAAGTAGATGAATAGATCTTTTGTGGTCAAAAGAAAATTTTACACAAGTTAAAGCAGATACCGATAGAATCTACGGATCTAAAAGCGGATGTTTCTTTCTTCAAGAAACAATCAAGGTTTATACCGATAACTGAGTTTAACAACAAAGGTTTTAAGATTCTTGCTTCTAATGCAGTAGAAGTGGAGAACAGAGAGAAAAACAAAAGTGTTTTTGTAAACCCAAATGTTCCTCTTGCTTTCAAACCAGTAAAATTCACACCAGAACAGAAGGGAAAATGGATAGCAAATAACAGATATATTCCAAATTCTGGTGTAAATCAAAGAAGAAATCCTTTCTGGTCAAATGAATCTATTCCAAAGAGCTTCATGTCAACAGAGTCTGTCTCTAGGAATAACAGTTCTAAGAAACAGAACCAAGACAGATTGTATGCAAAGACATCTGGTCCTAAATTTTTTCAGAATCAAGCTCCATTCAAACAGTTTTTGAATAAAAACAATGTGCATCAGTCATGTTCCATCAACTGCAATTGTATTCAACTGTTACTAAAATTACAAAATCATCTGAATGGTCCCCAATGTGTTCTGAATCAGTATGTTCAAAAGAAAAATCCCACGATTGTTCAGAATACACAGAGGAAAACCTCTGGCACACCATCACAGTATGGAAAGCCCAAAGAAAAGTCTGTTAACCCACCTAAGCCTAACAGGAAAGGACCCATTATGCAATGGGTACCTAAAAAGATCTAATCTGTCTTGCAGAAACCTCATGTGCAGATCTGGTATTTGGATTCTGGATGCTCCAGGCACATGACGGGGAATAAGGAGCTGTTAACTTCTTTTAAGAACAAGATGGGAAGTGCAGTAACCTTCAGAGGAGACAATGGCGGACAGATTAAGGGTTATGGTACATTAGTTAATGGTGGTGTTTCAGTCTCTGAGGTTGCTTATGTTGAAGGATTAAATCATAATCTTCTCAGTATAAGTCAACTCTGTGATCACGGATTCGATGTCAATTTCAGGAAGATATATTGTTCCTTGTTACTTTCCGAGTCTGGTCAAGAACTTTTAAGAGCTGACAGAAAAGGCAATCTTTACAAAATGAATTTTAAACCAAACCAAAACTCTACAACAGAAAAACTCTGTTTAGTGTCTTTGAAAAATGAAGATGCCTGGCTCTGGCATAAAAGATTTGCCCATTTGAACTTTCAAAACCTTGACAAGCTCGTGAAACTGAAGTTAGTAAAAGGACTTCCTTCTCTGAAGTTTGACAAAGACCATCTCTGTTCTGCTTGTGAACTGGGTAAGATGAAAAGATCTTCACATAGAACAAAGAGTGATCATAGTTGTCCCAGACCTTTGCATATGCTTCACGTGGATCTCTGTGGTCCAATCTCTGTGCAAAGTCTGTCGGGCAAGAAGTATATCCTTGTTTTAATTGATGAATATTCTAGATATACTTGGATTGAGTTCATCAGAGTAAAATCTGATGTCCCAGAAATTTTGATAAGTTTGTTAAAAAGGATACAGGTTCTGTTAGATCTGAAGATACAGAAGTTGAGAAGTGATAATGGGACAGAATTCAAGAATGCCCAAATTGATACCTACCTAACAGAGGAAGGTATTTCCCAGAACTTTTCAGCTGCAAGAACTCCACAACAGAATGGAGTTGTGGAGAGAAAGAACAGAACGCTGGTAGAAGCCGCCAGAACAATGTTGGCTGGCTCTGTCCTTCCAATAAACTTCTGGGCAGAAGCAGTGTCAACAGCCTGTTTTACCCAAAACAGAGCTATGATAGTAAAGAGATTTAAGAAGACTCCTTATGAACTCATCAACAATAGAAGACCAAATGTGAAATTCTTTCATGTTTTCGGTTGCAAGTGCTACATATTGAATGACAAATAACAGCTGGGAAAGTTTGATAAGAAAGCAGACGAAGGAATCTTTATTGGTTATTCCTTAACCTCTAAAGCCTACAGAGTCTACAACTCCAGATGTCGGGTCATTCAAGAGAGTGTAAATGTGTCCTTTGATGAAAGTACATCAATCTCCTCTGATCATAAATCAACAGAGGGGACACAGACAGAACAGAAGAAGACAAGTTCTTCAAAGACAAGGGAAGAAGATATCAATCTCATGTTCAACGATTTCTTCAACGATGATGATTACTCTGATAACATCAACAGAGGAGATCAAGCTCAGAACTCAACAGAACAGAATCTGACAGGTACATCTCTCACTGGTCCCTCTATTACGTCACCATCTACTTTTCTGTCTACATGAGTAATTCATAGAAATGAGGAACCACCTCAGAACGAGAGAGAGCCTGAATAAGAGACATCATCACCTCTGCTAACTAATATTGGCAGAGACTCCTTGTTTGAAAGCTCACCTTCACAGAGCCCTGTCAATAACTCACAGTGCAATGAGGCCACTCTCCAAAGTTGTGTGCCACAGAGCCCTGGTCCAAATCCACAGAGCTCTGTCGCTGAAGTTCGTCTTTTCCCATCAGAAGCACAAACCCTGCCTGTTGTCCATGCTCCCATGACAAGATGGACAAAGGATCATCCTCATCATCTTATCATTGGTGCTGCTGAAGATGGTGTAAAGACAAGATCGGCCACAATCAATGAAGCATTCTTTGTAAAAAATTTAAGCATGATTGAGCCGAAGAAGATTTCTGAAGCCCTAGAGGACCCAAATTGGATCGAAGCTATGCAAGAATAGCTTATGGAATTCGAAAGAAATAAAGTTTGGTCCTTGGTTCCACTCCCAAAAGGCAAAGCGACCATTGGAACCAAATGGGTGTTTAGAAACAAAAAGGATGAAGATGGGATTATCATCAGAAACAAAGCCCGTCTGGTTGCAAAGGGATACATAAAGGAAGAAGGTATTGATTATGACGAAACCTTTGCACCTGTGGCTAGGCTAGAAGCCATCAGAATCTTCCTAGCCTATGCTGCTCACAAGGGTTTTAAGGTCTACCAAATGGATGTCAAGTCTGCCTTTCTGAATGGCAAACTACAAGAAGAAGTTTATGTCCAGCAACCACCTGGTTTTGAATGTTCTGAGTTTCCAGACCACGTTTACAAGTTAGACAAAGCTCTGTATGGCCTTAAGCAAGCTCCCAGAGCCTGGTATGAAACTCTGTCCAAATTTCTGTTGGTCAATCACTTCGAGAAAGGTACTGTCGATAAAACTCTATTATTTAGAAGGTATAAGAATGATATACTTCTGGTACAAATATATGTTGATGATATTATCTTTGGGTCTACACGGCAGGAGTACTGTGATAAGTTTGAAAGTTTAATGAAAAGCGAATTCAAAATGAGCATGATGGGAGAACTTTCTTTCTTCCTTGGTTTACAAGTTAAACAATCAGATAGAGGGACTTTCATAAGTCAGTCTAAGTACATCTCTGATATGTTGAAAAAGTATAAGCTCAATGATTCAAAACCAATGAAAACTCCTATTGCCACTGGAGTTAAGCTTGACTCTGATCTTAATGGTGAACCAACAGATGTCAAGTACTATAGAGGCATGATAGGGTCACTTCTGTACTTAACTGCCAACAGACCTGATATAATGTTTGCAACCTGTCTCTGTGCCAGATTTCAAGCAAATCCTACAGAGACTCATTTAACAGATGTCAAGCGTATCTTTAAATATCTGAAAGGGACTCAATTTTTGGGTCTCTGGTATCCTCTTAACTCTGGTTTCGAGCTTGTAGCATATACAGATTCAGACTATGGAGGATGCAAGAATGACAGAAAGAGTACTTCTGGTAGCTGTCAACTGCTTGGAGAAAAGTTGGTGAGTTGGACATCCAAGAAACAGAACTGTGTTTCAACCTCTACAGCAGAAGCAGAATATGTTGCTGCTGCTAGTTGTTGCTCTCAAGTGATATGGATGAAAACACAACTCAAAGATTATGGCTTGGAGTATGGTAAAATTCCTATTCTATGCGACTCCAAGAATGCCATTTCCATAACAGCCAATCCAGTTCAACACTCTAAAACAAAGCACATCGACATAAGGTACCACTTCATAAAGGATCATGTTGAAAAAGGGACTATTGAAATGTATTTTGTTTCAACTGACCTCCAGCTTGCTGACCTGTTCACAAAAGCCCTTTATGAAAGGAGGTTTAACTTCTTAATCAGCAAACTAGGTATGCTGAACATGTCCTCCTAACTCTGTTCAAATTCAATAGAGCCTCTGATGTTCCAATAGAGCTCTGTCAAAAGTTAGGAAGGATAGTTCAACAGAGTCTCTGTCTTTCACCAGAACTCTGTCAAGCATACTTTTTCAACAAGCTTAGTGAATCTGTTTGTAAATAGTTTTTTTTTGTAAAAAGTTTTTTTTGCTCATATTTCAAGGGGGAGTTTATAAAGTTTTGCGCATGGTTTTAGGGGGAGCGAGTCAAATCTGTTTTTCAAATCAAAATGACTTCGCTTTCTGTTCTGAAAAGAAAAATCTTTTGAAGAAAGAGGGAAAACCTGTTCTGATGAAAATAATTTTGATAATGTCAAGAACCTACCAGAACTCTGATATTTCACCAGAGCCTCTGTTGTTTTTCACCAGAACTCGTTCTTTGGCCATTTCCTCATCAGATACAGGATTTTAAATGATTTTGGGTAAAGGTGAAACACCAAAGGAGAAACAGAATTTTAAAGGGGTCACTCATCAGAGGCAAAACTTGCAAAGCTCCAACAGAGCTCTGTCGGTTTATGCCACGTCATCATAAGTAACGTCATCAGAGGTGCGGGTTATCTCTAAGCGTCAACCACTTGTCACTCACACATCTCTAACCGCGACGGTTTACTTGCACAAAAGTGGTCAGAACAAATCCACGTGGCACTCTCTAATTGAAAGCTAAACCACTAGCTGTCCCCACGATACCCAATTCAGGCCACTCCACCTTCTGACACTCGAGTGCCTACAGTATCTACGACGATTACCCATCCACAAGTTCTGATTATAAATATCCATAACCTTGATCCATTTCGTTTCTAAAACTTCCTAAACCCTTCACCTTTCCCTCCTTTATTTAAATCCTCAGTGTTCTTCAAGAAAACCCAAACCTGCAACATTGGCAGAACCCCAAAACTCTGCTGATTCTAGCCGAATAGAACCCACTGATGATATCATTGTTCTTCCATACGACTTTGCTGACAACAACTACAGATTCGATCCCACTCCAGGACTCTATCTACCCCTATATCACGTCTTCATTGAGTTCTTTAGAAACTCTGATATCTTCAGAGCCCTAACAGAGTTCGATGACCATCTTCCAGCGATATATGTCCAACAATGGTGGACCACATGCCAATACATCGAAGAACAAGACGGGATAGTTGGGAGCGTCAACGCAAGTAATGGAGGAGCGAGAACAATACGCATTAGAGCAAGTACCCTAAGAATGAAAACAAAACGACAGCTAGGAATAGACGCCTATGAGAAACCACCAAAAACAGCTGTTCTTCTTGATTTCATGAAGTTTCTGGGTTACAACAAGGATCTGAATAGGATTGGAGAGTTCAAGCGACAGAATCTACCCACAATGTGGAATTTCATGTTCTCCACCTTAAACAGAACCCTTACCAGCAAATCTGGTAGTCAAGACCAAGCCACAACAGAAATCCTACAAATCATGTATGGATTGTTCTTCAATCGAAACTTTGACTACGCCAGCATTCTCTACAACGATCTTCTTACGGCTGTTAAAATAAAAACCTCATCCATCGCAAGAGGAGGAGTCGTTGGATCCCACAAGTTCCTGAAGATGATCAAGTTTCCACGCTTCATCAGTCTGGTGATAAGAAGAGCCTTCGACAGACTGGAACTAACTCATCAGGGTCGCTCAACACCTGTTTGGACGATGTCCAAATTCCTCCCCACCACTTCAGGCGAATACCCCTTCATAAGAAGAATTCCAGGTACAATGCTTGCCCTTATCGCCCCTGACCACATCTCTATCCAGAACTATCAGAGTGCTGCTCAACCTCAAGAACCTGAGGTGAGAACCCCAGCATACTTAGGATCTGAGCCTTCCTTGGAGAGCTTGAGTGAGGAGATTGGTGAGGAAGTTAACAGACCAGAGGAAAGAGTACCCGAAGTGGGGTCTTCCTCTAGAAGAGAGGAAGTAGAGGACAGAGCATCTCCTAGAGAGGCTGTACATGAGGAAGTACAGGAAACACCAGAGGTAGAAACAATCTCTTCTGATAGTGGTGAGCAAGAAGAAAACATCAGAGAGAATCCTGAGTGTTCTACAGCCATAGGAGCAGAGGAAAATGTGAGAATAGAAAAAGATGCTCAACAGAGCCCATCTGAGGGTATCCTTAACCAAAATCCCAGTGCTTCCACACAATCTAATCCTGGTGATCAAGACCAAAGGATTATTGAAACAGAGGTGCACACCTCGAACCCCAACCAGCCTATACCATCAGAGGCACCTCTTCATGCCTCTGGTACGCACGAAGCCGGGGAAGCTATCTTGGGTAGTGATGTTCATTCGCCCCAGAACATCAATAGGTCACCTCCACACGATGATGCCTATGTGGCTCATTTAGACACGACACAAAATAGACCAGAGATCTTTGTAATCTCACGTAGCATCTGTCCGACTCAGGGACAATGGGAGACCATAGTAGAACAAGGGAAGACATTGCTTGATCCAAATGCTTCTCATCACACCAGATTTCCTTCTTCAGAACCTGAGCTGGAAGAGGAAACTTTGGTCAGAACACCTGTAGTTGTTTCCCCTCAAAGGGAACATCAAGGATCAGGTGGAAGTCCTCCAAGAGCCAACATCAACACAACTCTTAACGGAGGCGCCTCTGAACTCGAGGCAGAATTGGATCCATGTGTTGGAACTAAGGAGACCCCCGTTGACACTGTCACAAGAGCAGAGTTCGAAAGCTTCTGTGACAGTATCAACAACTCTTTGAACGAGTATAAACTTATCAATGAACAAAAGGAGGAGCTGATCCGCAAGGAAAATGCTTCTCTCAGGGAAGAACTACTGAACATCTCAAACAAGCATGCTGAAATAACTCGAAAATATGCCGAGGCTGAAGCACTCAGAACAGAGTCTGAACGGGTCAGAGGAGAAGAGATTGCAAAGCTGAGAACAGAGATAGCCGACCTAAGATCAGTCAGATTAGAGGAAGTTAAAAAGACTTCGACAGATCTTGCAGAGCTAAAGCGACTCATAACAGAGAACCACACATCGCAGATGAATAGAACCCTTCCCATCCCCACGGTTATTCGTTCAGAATCTAACGTCAAAACCTTGACAGAGATAATTACCAACTCTGTTAAGGAATCCATAAAAGAAGCAACCACCTCATCTGCTACTCCACTCAACATCTCCAGCCCTAACCCAAATGACCTACCCATAACAGTTGGACAAATGGGAGACTTCAGAAAATCAATTCTTAGCCGAATGATGACGATCTCATCAAAATTTGTAATGAAAGCTAAGGCGACAGAACAACATGTGAAAGCGTCTCTTGATACTCACAAGGTCAACTTCGAGGCTCAAGTAGAAGAGATCAGATGTGATGCAACAGAGGTAGAAGATGTAATGACAAAGGCAGCCTCAAACTTTACTGATATTATTTTACAGGCTACCTCTACATCGAAAAGACCTGCATAAGAAGCACCCATAGACGAACCTTCAAGCAAGAGACACAAAGCTGGTCTGAAGTTTGTTGTTCCGTCCTCACCAGCAGCTCGAATTGACGATGATGATGATTTCGAAGATGCTCAAGAAGGTCAATCAGACAATCAATCGGATGAGTCCTCAGAACAACAAAAAGGGGAGAAGGAGAAGGAGAAGGAGAAGGAGAAGGAGAAGGAGAAGGAGAAGGAGAAGGAGAAGGAGAAAGAGGCAGAGAAAGAGAAAGAGGTTGAAAAAGAAAGAGAAGCCAAGGGTAAAGGGAAAGTCACAGAAGCAACTGAGGCAGAGGCTACAGGAGAAGAAAAGGGGATAACAGAGGAACACACGCCAGGAATGACGGTGGTGGCATTTGACTACATGTTGAAGGACAAAGTCATCAAACCAACAGAAGCGTCAACACAAGAACCACTAGAGATCATCTGCCTAGATACCCCTCCTACATCTCCAACAAAAGAACCAGAGAGGATAGACCCATCCTCTGCTGAAGGACAAACAAGTCGAGCCCAACCTCAAGCTACTCAGAAATCTGCTCACATCGACACTCTTATGGCAGAAACCCATGATGACCCAAACCCAATGGTAACAGAACAGAACATAACCCAGAAACCTCTACCTTTCATACCGAAAAACCTGCCTTAGAAACGGTATTTGCATTTCTATATGCTGACAGAGACATCATCCCGGTAAATGCCGTACCCATTAACCCATACCTCAACCCAATCAAAATAAACACCATTTCTGATGCAAGGCTAAAGTTCATCCAAACCAAGTCAAATCAGAACAGACCCATCAATATAAACTTCGGTATTCGCAGAATTCTGGACATCAAGCACAAGAAGTTTCAACACGACAGGGTCACATACCATGAGTATACCGTGGAATCAACAGAAGGCAGAAATGAAATCTTCAATGACAATGATCTCGTCCTTCTGAACCCATACGACCTGATCTTACTCCACGCATATTGATTGAACTTCTCAGAAAGATACACACCGGCCAGAACTGCGCTACCAGAAGTCAGATTCGCTATGCAAGAGCACATCAATCTCAGAATACAGATTGATTATCAGCTAGGCATAGAGTTTGAAGTAGAGAAACTAGCGATTGCACCACCAAATGAAAATCTTGAGGGTTATGTCCATCACAGAACTGGAACCGTATTAGAAGATCCTCCAGTCTTTGTCTGCCGACAGAAGGGAACAAAGAAGGCCATCAGAGCAGCTGAAGCCCACAAGTACTCGAGTGAGTCGCTAGTATACCTCAAGAACATAATCCAAAATCTCCCAAGAAGTAAGTGTCCAGAAGAACAGCAGAAACTCTTCATCGACCATATTGATCTGATGCTGGACTTCCGTACTCTAATCAGAAGATTCGACAGAATTCTTAGGGGAGATAACTATGCATAAATGTACTACTTCTTACCATGCACTGTAATATCTTAGAAGAATAGTACAAAGGCTAACAGAGGTAAATATTCTCTGTTCTTTTTGTTTACATCTCTGTTTCAAATTTTTTATTTTCAATACTTAGGGGGAGATTGTTAGACCCAAGTATCTGTAATGTAAAAGTATTGAAAATATTATCAAGTCAGAAGACCATCAGAGATGCAGCAGAAGACTTAGAAGAAAAAGCTTCAAGAAGATCAACAGAACTCAACAGAGTTCTGGTGGAACTAACAGAGCTCAACAGAGCTCTGTCAGAAGATCAACAGAAGAATTGTTCACAACCCGAAGACCAACAGAGCTCTGGTCTATGAGCTATGTTGTAGTGAAGACCTCTGTGATGCCTAAGTTTCGTAAGAAATCCCAAGTGTTAGACAAGTGTCCATACTTTCCATATATGCCCTAAAAATAGGAGACACACTTTCCACGTGTCATTCTAGGGTACGATAGTACACTGCCTTCACTTTATCAGGGCTATAAATAGAGAGGTAGTGGACCAAACAATTGTAAGCTTTTGGGAAGAGTAGTTTCCCACAATTGTTTAAGCACACACTGCATCAATCCCGAGCACTACCTCCGTACGATATTGTTGTCCTGTGAGATTTCCGAACACACTTGAACATGTTCTTGGTGTGATTCATTATCAATATATGAGCAGCTTTTATATCTGATCCTGTTATTATTTACTGTTCAATATTTTGATTCTCATAGTTCATTTATCGTTTACACAATCACTCATATTAATGGCTTTATTTAATATGCTTCCGCTGTCTATTTCACTACCATTAATATGATACAACGTGAATCTGGGAACCTACAGTTATTGAATTCACTTTTTACTGCCCAAATCTTATCCCCATTTACCATTTATAAAACCCATTCTTACCCTTCTTCTTCATTTTTTACAAACCTTTCTCTCTAATTTCTCCGGCGAATCCCTGCAAGAACCTGCAACTTTCTGTTTTCTACTCATTTCTTTGAAGAACATCATCAATGGCATCCACAAACACTTCGGTGAACTCCCCTGCTCATTTTGAGCACTCTCAGAATCCTTCAGCGGCTAGAAACGACACATAAATGGACAATAGTGGTGATTCTGCTGAGTTTGCTCCGACGTCTCACCTGCAAAATTTCTTGGAAAATGACATGTTCGAAAACTCCCTCCCTCTAAAATCAAATAATCACTACCTGGTAATTTCTAGAACAGCCTTTGGAGAAGAACAAGCCATATTAATGAATATACTGGAAAACCATCCCCTAAGAACCCTTCTAACCAAGAATGTCACCAAGATCTCTGCCAGATATCTGAAACAATTCTGGCAGAGCTGCTATTATGACTCAGAAACCAAACAAATAAATGGATATCTGTCCAAACCTGATAACTCACAGAACCTAAACATAGGCTTCAACAGAACCATGCTCTCCAATGAATTCGAACTCCCCACCAGAGGTCTATTAGGAATCAAGTGATATGCTGAAGAACCCTCTAATGCAGACCTATGTGCCTTCGCAGAGATGTTGGGATACAATACCCCCCTTGCCAAAAGAAACGACTTTAGGAGGAACAGACTTCCTCCTCTGTGGAACACTCTGTTTTCAATTCTAAACAGATGCCTAACTGGGAAAGTAGGAAGCCCAGACCAGAGCTCCCATCAAATCTTGTCAATAATGTATGGGATTTGTGACTTCCAGATTAGTGCATACAATCAATGAAATCAATAGAGTAGAAACAATCAGAATGATTTCAACTGGTCATCGATATATTGCAATAAACTTCAGAGTGTTTACAATATGAATGATATGAATGATTAATCTGGCTTAGACGATTGGTATCAGAGCATACGGACGATTCGATTCAAGGTGATTCAAAAGGTTTCTGGTAAGATTTATTAAGTTTTGTCGACCGTGTTCTTGAATTCTAGAATTTTATCTTTTGATTCTGACAAAATTGCTAGTTTCTGCTTATCACTATCGATTAGTATTGTGATTATAAGTGTTTCTGCAAAATTACGTGATCCAATTAGGTCATTTGAGTTGTTTCTGGTAAAATCAAACTTGCCTCTGTTCTTATCAAAAGTCCAATTTTTATCATCAAAATCATGATTTTTGCTTAGAAATCGATTAGGGTATTGTTATTTTTGTGTTTTGGTTGTTTACTAACCTTTCAGGAACGAAATCGAGAAACCCTAGTCTAGCGTAGATTCGATTTTGTCGACCCATCCGTCGTATCCGGAAGATTGTATTTTTTACCGGGTAAGTTCCGTTTTCACGCTACTATCCGGACGAACACATCCGGATTGCTTATTGTTTCCGGTAAAATTCTCATACTCGGTAAGTTATCCGGATTGCCTTAGTATCCGGACGAAAACTATCCGGTTAGTTCAATTCCTCAAGTAAGTCATCGCTTTCCGGGCCAGCTTTCTGGACATCGTTTATCCGGTAAGTCCCCCCACTTCCCGGATCTCCATTCCGGATACCCCACTTCCCGGATCATCTATTCGATCGCTCACTTATCCGGGCACTGTTTCCATCAGGTAAGTCTTTCTTTCCGGTAACCACAGTTTGCCCGGACATCTACATTTTCCGGATTCCTTATCCGGAAACCACCCGGATTGCATATCCGGGTGCTCTCAGAAACCCTCAGTTTTTAAAAAAAAATTCAGGGCGCTGCCCCCAGACCCCGCAAGGGCGTTGCCCCTTGACCCCACCTGGTTAGCGGGACCCCCGTGCTAAGTCGCAGGAGGGGGACATTTAAGTATCCTTGATACTGTTCCACTTTGAATCGAACCAACGTCCGACGATTATTTTAGTGCATTTAAAATGTCTTCTCGAGATGCTTTTGCTATGAGCAACCACACCACGCCTCCAGCTCTTGGAGAATCTTGTCAGGTATTTCTACCAACTCATAATGCTTTAGTTGATAAAATTCAACTACTTGGTCAAAAGGTAGTGTCCTATATGTTTACCTCTAATGAACAACTGCTTGAAATTAAAACACTAAAAGAAAAGTTAGAGGTTCAAATCAAGACCACAGAAAAGCTTAAGTTTGACAACACCTACTTAAAGGAAAAGTGTGCAAATCTTTCAATAGAACCAAAGGACTTAAGGGCCAAGATATCTGAACTGACTTTAAAGCTTGATCAATGTGAGAATGAGAAAGCGGAGATTGTCTATCAATGCTCATCTCTTCAAATTCAACACAAAGACTTTATTGCAAAAATAACTGATCTTGAAACCAAACTTCACAAAAGAGGTCAAACTGATCAGACCATTCACATGAACAAACCTAAGGAATTCACATACTTTAACAAGGAATGCGGAATCGGTTACGATAACCCACAGTACTTGAAAAAGATTTTGACCAACAGACCGATTCTTTATCACTTTGGTTTTCTCGGTCTGGACAAAAAGTATCCTGAATATAAAATCAAATGGACTGGTCCTCTTGAAAAGGAGAAAGAAGAGGAAACTGAGGAATACAAATGCGCACACACCACTAAAATGCAATTACCTTTTGTGTACGAGCCTATGAACTACTCATACAAGAAAAACCCAAAGAAATACCTCTCGAATGACTACTTTGACGGCTATAAGGTTGCTTTCCCCAAGGATTCCTGCAAAAAGGATGAGGCACAAGCACCTGAACCCGAAACTGAGATGGACGAGTTTAAACTCTATGTTCCTCCTCTCATTTTGGAAGCCAAAATAGTCGAGTTAAAAGAGACACTCGAAAAGGAAAGGTCAAATTTTGAAAAGGAAAAACAAGCGCTTCAAAATGATCTTGAGAACTCAAATCCTCGAAAACCGAATCTGTATCGGGAGAGGCACAGGAAATCCTTCGAAATGAAATCGATAGGCTTATATCAAAACTGTCTGCTTTGGCAACAGAAGTGATGAAAGAGCAAGTAAGCAAGTTTCAACTTCAAAAGAAACTTGACCTACTCCAAAACAAAAAGACAATTTCAACCAAAACTTCCTCGGTCTCCTCCGACACATCTTCGTGTAAAGATTTCATTGGAAAAACCAGTTCACGAAAAGGTAAAGAGTCTCAAGCTAATTGTGTTAAAAAGGATCTAAACTCTGATTTTTTAAACGTTTCCGCACCAGATCTTTCTAAAAACACAGATTCTAAGTGTTCCTCATCTTCCTCAGACAGTCCTAATCCCCTTGTCCCTGACATTGATTTTTCAAAGCTCATGAATTCCGATGAAGGTTCAGATGAAGAATTTGAATGTTTTCCATTTGACAAACCTCTTCCAAGCAACATTGATTTTCTTACCAAAGTGGTAAATCGTCCGGTCAAATTTCTGAAAGGCGAATGTTCTAAAAAACTCAAAAACCGTTCTGTGAACGAAGTTTCCAAAAACGATTCAAATTCTCAAAAGCGTTTACAGACACGGAAACAGACGGGTCAACCAAATGATAAACATCCTTCCCACTCACGCTCTACTGATCATACCTTTAATGATATGTCAGATAATAATGATCGGAGAAAGAGGTTCAAACAAGTTTCGGTGGTGAAGAAGTCTAATGAAAGCAAAACGAATACAAAGTCATTTAAGCCAGTTTCACATGTTAGGACATACAATCGCAATCATGATGTTTTTAATTCTCGTACTTCTGTTGAACAAAAGGTGATGTTTCCCTTAGGAGTTTACTCAATTCAACAATTTCTTCAACTTTCTCATGATTATATCTGTTGTTCTACATGTTGTTCGAATGATTTTGTTGATCGTAAATATGAATCTCATTGGTATGGTACCTATAGTATCCCCAGTCCTTACTACAATAGGACATCTAACCGTCGAGGATCCATCAATGGATGGATACCAAAATCCTTCTAATTTATTTTGCAGGAATGTCATGTGTACTTAGTTCAGAACATTCTTTTCACATGACTGCATTAGAAGGTTATGCCACATTTGAGGGGGAGTACTATTCTATGAAAGGTAAGTGAACTTCAACTGAATTCAAAGACCGTGGTAATTCATTCTGAATAACTTACTTGTGTTTGTTATTCTGCAATTCTAATCTCCATGATTGCCACGTCCAATATTTTCTTGACTTAGTTTTTCCATGTCTCTCATATGTTTGTTGATTTATCGATGGAAATACACTCGTTTGAATTCCTAGTTGTTTTCCAAGTTCTCTATTTCTTGTAAATGATTCAATTCTTTTCTGATATGTTAATTGTGACTTGTTCTTCACAATTAAACTTTCTGATCATTGTTTTATTTTTGAACATAATGTGCATACTGAGTCATTCTGTTTTGTGTTTGATCTTGTTTCTTGAAATCCTATATGATTTTTAACGACTTATGATTAACTCAGATCAGAACTCGGACTCAATTTTTTATTGACTTCTGATTATCTCAAATCAGAACTTGGACTTAATTTTCATGACTTCTGATCATCTCAGATCAGGACTCGTTCTTAAAAGTTTGACTTCTAAACATTTCAGTTTAGATCTCGTACTTCACTGTTTACTAAACTGTTCAACTCGATGCATGAAAAGAGTGTTAGGAATTACATCGTTTCTATGGTCTATCCAGAACCGGAAGGACCTACCCAAGAAACACATCCACTTATAGACATCAGTGAGGTGTCTAGATGATAGATGAGTTTGGAGTGAAAATAATATGGTGAGGATGTGACAGGACTTAAAAGAATTATTGGTCCTTACCAAACCGAGTCAGTTATCTGGGTAACCACACAATCTATTCATTCTCGTTCTTTGGAGATGAATATTGAAACAAACATGGACCCAGTGTCGATAACTCGTGTCACCCCACCCAGCCACTCAAGTATCTCACAAAAGATGCTTGTTTCATATATTCACGGAGGTTTAGCACACAATCTATCTATTCCTCACTCGGAGGTCTTAGATATGAAAAAGGAAGACATCAGCTCCGGTCTCCGAACTTCACATTCTAATCATTGTGTCAATTGATTTTTAACTTGTGTCCCAGGTTAAATAAAATTTTGAGCCAAATCGATATGAATTATTTCTTTCACACATGCACGAGTCTTTGTGATTCCCATTGCATATCTTCGTGATATTGCCGGAAGAGTTTGAGAAGTAATTTTTTAAAATTTTACTTCAGTGATAACTGGAAGTCCTATCAGAGATACCCCAATGCCAACTCTGAACATAGGCCACACAATTATTTTAATTGTTGTGATAACAGTTACTTTTGTGTTTATGTGTTAGTTTTTTACCCCATCTTGGTTACTTAACGTTGTATCTAGTATTTTGCTACTCATCAGTTTCGTTTTTGAAAGTACATGATGCTCCGAATGCTCCTGCTCATCATGAGGGGGAGAAATGGCACAAGTTCAAAGACACGGATTATCAAGTTGAGGGGGAGTAACTGTTGTTATTTGAATCGTCTACAAGTGATCAATTCTTCTCATTCCTTATCAAGTGGTGTTCTCTACAATTCATTATTTCCTTCTTCGAGCATATTGGTTCTACAAGTTCTTTTAAAGCTGAAAGCAAATTCAAGAGCTTTATTCAAGGTGGAGCGTTGAAAGTCATGAAGACAAGCAATACCAATGAGTTTCAAAGATTCAAGAGGAAGAGAAGATCAAGACTTGAAGATTTCAAGACCGATTTTTCTTTATATAACTTTAGGGGGAGATCTGAGCACGTGTGGATCCCAGTTTGATGTGGTAGTTAGTTACATTTGTGTCTAGGAATATTTGTTGTATTCATGTGGTAGTTAGTTACATTCAACATGACATAGCCATAATAATTCAACTATTGCATGGTCACTTTTTAAATGTCAATGCTAGAACCAAGCCATGCATTCCTAGGCAGCAACTAGGCAATAATTTTTGAACTCTAGGAAAGGATTTAGGCCATTTTTCTCAAACACTAAGCCTGGAAAACACATCCCTTTGCACCCTTAGCCCTTTGTGCCTAAAAATGTCCCTCAAATAACAACGATGACATTGTTTCATTCAAGTGTGGGGGAGGGTTGTGTAATCTGTTTCAAGGCAGAAAAGATAGAGGACATAGTCTTCTTATCTTATCAAATAGAAAAACACCCTTGTGATATTGGCATCACCGGCTTAAACAGTTTGATATTGGCATTCTGACTCAATCATGCACCCTTTGTGATATTGGTATATCGGCTCAATCAAATACCTTTCTGTTATGATATTGGTACAAAGGCTCAATCAAAAACATTTCTAGACCAACAAAAAAAAAAGAATAAATCTGGCAGAAGGTAGTTACTGCAGTATGTGTTGCATCATGAAGTTAGAAAGCAAGGAAAGTGAGAGAAAATGAGAGAAGCCCTGAATTGTCAAAACCTAAAAAGCCCTATTGATCCTTAGTTCAAATTTGATCTTTGCCTGACAATAGGAACATGTGCCTTGGCCTATGGTGTTGCATTGAGAAAGTTGAACAAACTTTGATTTATGAAAGGCTATGTTAATTGTTTGATGTTAGCTAAATTCTATCACATTGTTTTTCTTTTTCACCTTTCAAATTGAGTCTTTTGATTTGTCATTTGTGTTGCTTGGGGACAAACAACAATTCAAGTGTGGGGGTGTGATAAGTGCATAATTTATCACCGTCTAAGCACTTATTTTCTAGATATTTAGCCCTATTTTAGTTTCCCAATCACCTTAATTGAGTCTTTTAGTTTGATTTTATCTTTTATTATAGTTTGGAGCTAAGTAGGAGGAATGAGTCTATTTGTGCTTGTTTTGTGAAAAATATCTAACAGTTCGGTATGCTGCAGCAGGATGCTACAGCATGGTTCACAGTTCCTGAAAATTCAAAGACATCACTTCATAAAATTTTTGTTGGGGAATCTTTTGCCAATCTCCTCAGCCCTTTCTTGCAAGCTGGAAGACAGGGCATCTTCAGGGAATACTATCATGAAGGAGGCTACCTTAAGCAAAGCATCTTGTAAACCCTTTAGCTTTTGGTTAATAACCTTTGGTTTAAGGAATCTTTGTACTAGTTAAAGTGACATTAGATGCTCTCCCCTTGTATAAATAGGAGCTTAACTCCTGGTTGTTTTGGAAACCACTCCTTGCCTTAAGCAAGTTGTTTTCTCTAGTTCTAGTTTGTAGTTACTTTACTTTATTTCTAGTTTCTTCTAACAAGGAAACTAGCTAAGTAGTTCATCTAGCTACTTAGGAGTAGTTGTTATCCTTTTTATGCTTTAATCTATAAATCGTTGGCACATTTCTTGTTCTTAATATTTACATTTCTGTTTGATCATCATGTTTTGTATGTGTTTAAGAGCGATGATGGGCTAATTTACCAAGCTTGGGTGTAAGTATTGGTTGGGAGATAAAAGCCGTTATGTAGTGGAAGGTTGCTTTCGCTATTGGCTATCATCCTTACTATTCACCCCTTGTTTCTAAGTTTCATCTAAGTAGTTTTCTTGACAAGGTGACGTATGTTGTTCTACTTAGATGAGTTGGACTTGAATGCAAGCCAACGTAAATTTTTAGAGCATTGAGGTATTATAATATCAATTTTTACAAATTGTGACTTATATGGAAAATCTGTGAGATCTGCTCTACATTGTTTGGGTTACCCGAATGCGTGGTACTGCCAGTAGTTAGACTTATCTATACCTTGAAAAGGGTCTAATCATTCTAGTAGTAAGGATGAGAACCAATGCTGCAGCATATGCTGTAGCAACCTACCTAAGCATAATGTTGCTGTAATCCAGCCAGAACTTACACCCTTGCATTTCTTTTACTGTTTTACAACCATTTTCAAAGCTGTTACTTCACTCAAAGATTATTCCTTCGAATTCTGTTCTTGAAATCTTATTTTAAGTTTGGCTTAAGATTAACTGCTTGCTTTATTTGTCTCTGTGGGATCGATATCGGGTACTTAGTACCACTTTATTACTTGTTTTCAAAACGATACTGGTTTGGCATGTATACTTGTATGTTATTCTATTGTTGATTTTAGGGATATATATTCCGGAGACCAAGTTTTTGGCGCCGTTGCCGGGGACAAAGGCAAAGCAAGAATTTTTTTAAGTCACTTTTAATTTTATTTTTCTAGTCAACTTGTTAAAAGAATTTTGGGTTGCATGCCACGTTTGTTTCACGGTGATATATTTGAACTTGATCCGGATATTGAAAGAACATTTCGTTGAAGGAGAAGGATACAAAGAACCTTATCACCAATCTTTGAAACTGTTGAAATGGAAGTCCTTGTATATGGACCCAATCAAAGGCCTGAACCCCAAAACATCATCAATATTGCAAACTCTAAAGAGGGGAGGATTATGGACTATGTTATGCCCATGCTTGATCAGTTGCATGCTGGCATAGTTAAGCCACAGTTGGAATGTTTAATATGTTACAATCTAGTGGACAATTCGCAGCCCTACCAACTGAGGACCCTCATTTGCATCTTAAAACTTTTATGGAAATCACTGATTGTTTTGACTTCAGTGGAGTAACTGATGAAGCCTTACGGCTGAAGTTATTTCCTTTTTCACTTAGAGATAGAGAAAGAGCATGGTTTAATTCATTGGAACCTAACTCTGTTGAAACTTGGAATGATATGGCCAAAAGTTTTTGAAAAAGTATTTTTCACCAACACGGAATGCCAAGTCCAGAAATGAAATAAGCATGTTTATACAAATGGACGATGAAGCTATTCCGGATGCTTGGGAAAGGTTTAAGGATCTGTTAAGGAAATGCCCTCACCATGGCATACCCTTTTGCATACAGCTTGGGACATTCTACAATGGTTTAAGTACCACTTCTAAAGGAATGCTTGATGCTACAACAGGAGGTGCCTTCACCCTTAGTACCTATAATGATGGCTTGGCTATTTTGGAAAAGATTGCAAGTAACAACGGTTAATGGTCTGATTCACGTGCATTAGTACCTAGAAAGGCTGCAGGTGTTCATGAAGTAGATACTTATACTGCTCTTATAGTACAGCTTGCTGCACTTACCAACATGATTAAAAACATGTCTGGTTCGTCCAACACTGTTGTTGCAACATGTACTTCTGAAGATTTGTCTGACCATTGTGTACTATGTAGTGGACCTCATACCTATGACCAATGTAATCAAAACACCGAGTCTGTAAACTATGTGCAAAACAGAAATGGACAGTTCTCTAACAACTATAACTCAAATTGGAAAAACCATCCCAATTTCTCTTGGAAAAGTCCATGTTTGCAACCATTTGATGCACAAGAACATAAAAGTTCTAATTTTCAAAAATAGCCCATTTTCCAACAAAATCAATAGTATAACCAAGGAAGACAAAACCAACAAAGTGAATCACCCGCTTCTTTGGAATCAGTGTTGAAAGGATTCATAAATCACACTAACTCAACAATCAACAATCAAAACATAGCCTTAAGGGCTTTGGAAACTCAAATTGGCCAGATTGCTACTGAGTTGAGAAATAGACCTGCTGGAACTCTACCTAGTGATACTGAGACTCCCAAGAACATAGTTAAAGAGCAAGTGAAGGTTGTGTCCCTTAGGAGTGGAAAAGATTTAGTGAAGACCATACCGAAGGAACCACAGACTGTCAGTACCACAGACAAAGGACAAGATGTTACAAAGGTACCCCCTATCATTGTTCCATCTTCTGAGTCAGTCCTTGGACCTAAACCAACTCCTGAAACTATGAGTGATAAGTTTGACTTGCCTGTATTATCCCCTGTTGATAATAACAAAGTCAAGACCACTGCAGTTGATGCTACAACACCAACTGACAAAACTGCAAAACCTCAAACAGCAACTGAACAGGTCATACCTACTGTTTCATCCACTTCTGATCCCAAGAAGGCTGTTGTCACCCCTATTCCACCTTACATTCCTTATCCTCAAAGGATGAGAAATGAAAAGGAGAAGGAACAATTCAAGAATTTTCTAGATGTGTTCAAACAATTGCATATCAACATCCCCTTAGTTGAAGCAATTGAGAGCATGCCTACCTATATTAAATTCCTTAAGGATATTTTAAGCAAGAAAAAGAAACTGATTGAGTATGAAACCGTAGCCTTGATTGAGGGTTGTAGTGCCCTTGTGACCAACAAACTCCCTCCTAAACAGAAAGACCTAGGTAGTTTTACAATACCATGTTCTATAGGAGGTAAAGAGGATGGAAAAGCTTTATGTGATTTGGGTGCTAGCATCAATCTTATGCCCTTGTCCATTTTTAACACTCTTGAAATAGGAGAAGCTAGACCAACCACAATCACCTTGCAACTAGCTGACAGGTCCATAGCATATCCTAAAGGAAAGATAGAAGATGTATTGGTCCAAGTATACAAATTCATATTTCCTGCTGATTTCATAATTTTAGACTTTGAAGCTGACAAGGACACACCTCTTTTGTTAGGAAGGCCTTTCTTAGCTACTGGTAGAACCATCATAGATGTCCAAAAAGGAGAGTTGACCATGAGAGTTCACGACCAGAAGGTCACCTTCAATGTTTTTAACTCCATGAAATACCCAGATGAGAAAGAAGAGTGTTATGGCCTAAGTTCTATAGAATCCTTGTGTCTTGGAGGAACCTTAGAGGATGAGGCAAAAGAGGATGAGTTTGATGAGGATGACTTGAAAGTAGATGACCTAGAAGATGAGGAATATGTTGATGATGATGATTTAGAGGATAGTGATGACCTCCAATCTGCCAGTATGCTGCAGCATGTTGTCACAACATATGAAGCATTGGAACAGACCACTAAAGAAAATCCCCTACCATCTGTTGAAGCACCACCAACTCTTGAATTAAAACCACTTCCTACTCATCTCTAATATGTTTTTCTAAGGGATGGAGATAAATTACCTGTAATTATCTCTGCCTCTTTAAACCAAGAACAGGAAGAACAGTTGGTGAAAGTACTTCAAGCCCATACCAAGGCCATAGGTTGGACGATTTCTGACTTAAAAGGCATTAGTCCATCAATCTGTCAACACAAAATCATTTTAGAGGACAAGTACTTCAGATATGTAGAACCACAAAGAAGACTAAACGCTGTGATAAAAGAGGTAGTCAAGAAAGAAATCCTTAAGTGGTTAGATGCTGGAATTATTCACCCTATAGCTGGTAGTTCTTGGGTAAGTCCTGTTCAATGTGTTCCTAAGAAGGGAGGTGTGACAGTTGTTGAGAATGAAAAGAATGAGTTGATCCCAACTAGGGTAGTGTCGGGATGGAGAATCTGTATGGACTATAGGAAGCTTAACAAAGCCACTCATAAGGACCATTTTCCATTGCCTTTCATTGACCAAATGTTGGATAGACTTGCAGGTAAAGAATATTACTGTTTTCTGGATGGATATTCTGGTTACAACCAAATTGCTATAGCACCTGAGGACCAAGAGAAAACCACTTTCACTTGTCCTTTTGGTACTTTTGCTTTTAGGAGAATGCCTTTTGGACTATGCAATGCCCCTGCCACATTTCAAAGGTGCATGATGTCCATATTCTCTGATATGTTGGAAACTTTTATGGAAATATTCATGGATGATTTTTCTGTCTATGGATCTTCATATGAAGTATGTTTGAAAAATCTTGAACAAAGTCTTAAAAGATGTGAAGAGACTAATTTAGTTTTAAACTGGGAAAAATGTCACTTCATGGTCAAAGAAGGCATTGTTTTGGGACACTTAATTTCAAACAAAGGAATAGAAGTTGATAAAGCAAAACTGGAAGTCATTGAAAAACTTCCAGAACCTACAAATGTTAAGGGAATTAGAAGTTTTTTTGGCCACGCTGGATTTTACAGAAGATTTATAAAGGACTTTTCAAAGGTTTCAAAACCACTTTGTCTGTTACTCCAGCATGACCAACCTTTTGATTTCAATAATGATTGTAGAAAGGCTTTTAAAACTCTAAAAGAAGCTTTAATTTCAGCACCAATTGTAATCACACCTGATTGGACAAAACCTTTTGAATTTATGTGTGATGCAAGTGATTGGACAGTTGGTGCAGTCTTGGGACAGAAAAGAGAAAAAGTTTTTCATCCTATCTATTATTCTAGCAAAACTCTAAATGAAGCACAAGTTAACTACACCACTACTGAAAAGGAGTTATTGGCTGTTGTTTTTGCTTTTGAAAAATTTAGATCTTATCTAATGGGGACCAAGGTTACAGTTCACACTGACCATGCAGCCATTAAATATTTAATTTCTAAAAAAGATGCAAAGCCAAGACTGATTAGGTGGGTGTTATTACTACAAGAGTTTGATCTAGAAATAATAGATAGGAAAGGCACTGAAAACCAAGTTGCAGATCACTTGTCTAGATTGGAAAAAGGAAAGGAACCTCTTGTTGAAATTAATGAAAAATTTCCTGACGAACAGCTTTTAAGGCTACATCATCATGCTGCAACACCATGGTTTGCTGATATTGCAAACTATTTGGCTGCTGGAATCATTTCACCTGAACTCACCAAGAACCAAAATAAAAAGTTGCTTTCTGATGCTAAAAATTATCTTTGGGATGACCCCTTTTTGTTCAAACTAGGGGTTGATCAAATCTTGAGAAGGTGTATACCTCAGGAAGATGTACCTGCAGTGTTCAAGCATTGTCACGCTTCTGCATATGGTGGTCACTTTGGTGGCCAAAGAACTGCAGCAAAAGTACTCCAATCTGGATTCTTTTGGCCTACACTCTTCCATGATGCTGATAGTTTTGTTAAAAGATGTAATGAATGTCAAAGAACTGGATCTATTTCTTAAAGACATGAGATGCCCTTAAATGGCATTTTAGAAGTTGAACTATTTGATGTTTGGGGAATAGATTTCATGGGACCATTTCCTATTTCTAGAAACAGTCAATACATCTTGGTAGCTGTAGACTATGTCTCTAAATGGGTAGAGGCTGCATCTTGCCATAGCAATGATGCAAAGACAGTGGTCAAATTTCTTCACAAAAACATATTCACTAGATTTGGTACTCCTAGGGCCATAATTAGTGATGAAGGAACACACTTTGTGAATAAAATGATGAAAGATGTTTTAGAGAAGTATAACATCAGTCATAGAGTTGCTACAGTCTACCACCCTCAAACCAATGGCTTAGCTGAACTCTCAAATAGGGAAATCAAGAGTATTCTAGAAAAGGTGGTCAAACCTACAAGAAAGGATTGGTCATTTAAGCTAGATGATGCTCTTTGGGCTTATAGGACTGCCTATAAATCCCCAATTGGAATGTCTCCCTATAAGCTTGTCTTTGGAAAAGCTTGTCACTTGCCATTAGAACTTGAGCACAAAGCCTTTTAGGCTTTAAAATAGCTTAACAAGGATATTAATGATGCAGGTGAAAGGAGAAGATTTCAAATCAATGAGTTGGAAGAACTAAGGGACAAATCCTATGGGAATGCCAAGATCTACAAAGATAAAACCAAAAATGGCATGATAATAGGATTATGCAAAAGAATTTTCAAGTTGGTCAAAAAGTTCTATTGTTTAACTCAAGATTGAAACTCTTTCTTGGAAAACTAAGGTCTAAATGGACTGGACCTTTTGAAATCAAAAATGTTTTTCCTTATGGAGTTGTTGAACTAATTGATCCAAATAATTGATCATCTTTCAAAGTAAATGGACAAAGGATTAAGTCTTACTTGGATGCTGCAACAACTACAGGGTCAACCTCTGTAGTGCAACTCCAACCCCAATGATCCTTTTGTCTAGGGAGTCCCAACAGTCCAATGTACATATGTAAATAGTGTTTTTAAATTTTAGTAGTGCATGTATGATTAATTTGTGTGGTAATGTGCAGAAAATCAAAATTGGTGGAAGACTGGAGATGCTACAGCACGTTTGATGCAAGAAATCAGATTGGGTCCACTGTCTTGGTTATTTAAATCAGTTTTAAAAAGAAAAAAAAATTAACAAATAAAAAGACAACAGGGTGTGAATAGTATTCCTTAACTTTAAAAGAGAGAATCAGTTTTTAAAGAAAAGCTAGTACTAATGGTAAAAGTTTTAGTCATATCAAGACTTTTGTCATGATGAGTTTTTCCAAATCAAAAGAACCAAGTACTCTCCTTTATCTTTAAGGAATCATATTTCATTTCAGTACCCTAACCAAATCCTTAACTCGGTTCATTTTTAGTTCACTTGTAACTAATGACCCAAACTATTTTTGAAAACACACTGGAAAGAAATTTTGGGCGGTTGTGGTTTTAAGAAACCGACCCCTCAACTTCTTCTCATTCACAGAGACATTTTTGTGTGTGTGTGTTTGCTCCACTCTCACCAACGATTTCCATGGCAAACGAAGAAGAGAAAGGTTCATCTCCAAAGAAGCCAACCTCTATTACGTATCAAAGGAGGACCACTCGATCCTTTGCCCAGAAGAAACAGACAACGACAACGAAGAAGAAGGCCGCTGGAGTAGTTTTCCAGTCGCCGAAAACTTCGCCGGTGACAAGAAATAGATAGAAAGTTACAGAGAAGAGTAAAGGAAAGGGTAAATCTACTGCTCCTCCTTCTCCGTCTTCTTCTGAAGAAACAAACCCAAACCCCATTGAGCAAGAAGCTACTGTGCATGAATCCCAAAATCCACCCATCACCACAAATACTGAAGCCCACAGTACCCAACGTTCTCTGGACTTAAATAGAACCAACCCAAACACCCCAGTAACCAAAGAAGAAGACTCCTCTGTGTCATGATGCTTAGAGTCAAGCCGAGTCTTTGAGGGTGCGAACCCATGAAGAGTTTGATATGAACATGCCACCCTCACAAATAAATCAACCCTCACCAAACACACCTACCATACCACACTCAGAATTACCTGTCTCTGTGTTGGACACTTCTGTGTTTGACACACTCATCCCACAAACTATAACCATGACAATCCCTATGTCACAGCATGATGCTGTGACAACATCTGTGATACCACAACCACCACCCCTGGTACAACAAATCCTCCATGATGATGCCTTGGACAAAATGTTAGACCTTGGTAATCAAGAGATTGAAGAAGGGTCCAGAAGGGCAGTGTTGGTCCCGAAGGGCTATACAAGTTTGTAGAAGGGGGGGGGGGGGGTTAAATACAAACACACGTTTTTACTTTTCTAAATTGTTTATTGATAAATCAAGACAATTTACAACTTGTTGCGGAACAAGATTAAGGATAAACCTAATCTTAACAAGTCTTGAGAAACACTAAGTTTCTTGCACTAGAAAGAGTTAAAGAAATTACGAATAATATCTTAACAATAAGAGAGAAATAAGAAGATGGTCCGAGCATACTTCAAAACTGAAGTAAGGTTCTTCTTATATACTGCATGCATTTAATGCATGGCAGTATGGCTTTACACGTGGCATCAGCTGAGTGGTTGCATGTCATTGACCTTTGTAGACAACCTTAGTAGTCGCATGGTGCACAGTGTAGAATCAGAGTTGTTGTACGATTACAGACAAAAGGGATGTCTGTTCTGACAATTCGTACGGAGACGTACAATGGATGTAAGACAATAGTAACATGTAGGGAGACTTCATGATCAGCTTTCGTTGAGTCAGATCTTTATCAGCGAATGATAAAGTTCAGCGATTGCTGAAGTCTTCTACTTAATACTTCACGTTGAATGGACAGGTCTTGCTTCGCTGATATCCGCATCAGTTCATGAGTAGACTTGTCGCTGGTTCTTGAGCTTGATCTTCGACTTCAGCGTAGAACTTTGGTTGACGTGAAACTTGTCTTCAGGGATCATAAGTAAACAACTAACTTATCAGCGATCATCTCATAGACTGAACAGGCTCAGAGCTATAAGATGATGAACAATGTTCGCTGAATATCTAATCTAAAGAGTGAGAGTTACTATCAGCGGTACTGTAAAGTCTTAGTACTTATCAGCGATAGTGAAACTCTGATACATTTTGTTTACATACAATTTTCACTAAGTGTTTAAGAGAGGGTTATTATCAAATCACTGAGGGTTTGGATCAACAATCTCCCCCTATTTGATTATGACATAGCAACAGAGAAAATTGTTATTTAATGAAAACATAAGGATAAAAAGAACTCATAAAATATTTGTCCCTTTTACTGTTTTCTGGGATCTTTTCAGTACTGATGGAGTAAAGTACATTCGCTGAAATTTTTCTTTAAACTTCGTAAAGATTACAAAGGGAAGTAGAAAAATTACAAGTACAACAAATAAAATTACAAGTACAGAAGATGTAGACAGATAAGGATAGAAAGAACTACAAGGCGATCCTATCCGTCAAAAGGTTCTTCCTTGATGAGAAGTTCATTGAGGGTCTTTGATGTGGGAATCATCTAGTCAGGGACATTTACTCCTTGATTCTTTTTGTTCAGAGCTTCTTCAAAAATCAAGGGCTAAAGGTGTCTAGCTTTAATGTCGCGTCTGACTTCACACCAGTATATGAGATCCTTGAGTTGTTCGATGGGAGTGATTGGAAGCTCAGAGATGCGTTGAAAGTGATGATTTCCTTGGTAGTCTAGAAAGAATATACCATAGGGGTCACTTACAACTTTGCCAGGAATGAAAGTTTCTCCAGGTGGTAGGGAGGTGTCAAGCGCTGAGAGATCAACATCAGGGCCAAGAACTTCAGCACGAGAGAAACCAATACCTGTTTCATTCCGTATAGAAGGACCTGAGTCTGAGACTTTCTTTTCCTTTGCGGAGACTCTTCTTTGTTGAGGAGGAAGAAGAGTGGAAGGAGGAATATCCACTGCAGAAGAAACCAAGTCGATCTGAGTATTTAAAATTTTCTCGACATGGCTCTTGAATTTTAAGCGCGATCCCTGAATGGCTAATTTCACTTCCAACCATTCAGAGAAACCAAACTTCTCTAAAGTAGCAGCATAGAAGGTTTGCTTGGTTTTGTCTTCTCTGAATACATCAACTTCAACAACAGGAACGTCTACGAACAGTCTTCCTCTGATATTTACTTTGATGATTTTGGATGGTCGAGATCGATAATTCAGCATTTCTTTACACCATTTCAAAGTCGTATAAGATACTTTCGTCTTTTCTTCAACGATCCTTTAGGCATCATCCCATAGCTGACGTTGGACATCAATGGGAGTTCTTTTCAGCGCGGGGTCTTTCACCGATTGTTGGACAAGCTGGATGGCGAGTTCTCTGTCTTTTTCTTCAGCTTCCCTTCTTTCAGCAATTAACCTTTCAGCTCTGAGGTGATCCTGGTATTCCTTTTGTGAAAGTCTGAACTTTGGAGGAATAGAAGGAAGTTGATCACGCTTCAGGATGATTCGATGATCTTCGAGCTGTTTGATCATTGCATCTCTCTTTTCTTGATCCTCTTCACTCAGCTTTTGAGGAGCCAAGGAAGGTCTGTTTTGGTGAGAGAGCAGCTGTTCTTCAGGTTCATCAGTCTCAGTGGTTAAATCCAAGACTGGGATTATTTCTTCAGCTCTTGTGGCTGGGATTATTCCTGGTGTAGTCGAAGGAGCTTCAGCGGGATCCTCAAACAGGGGAGAGGACTAGCTGAAACACAACGATCGTTTAAGTAAGAAGAGTTGGGGAAGAAAGAGATAGAAACAGAATGGGGTTTAAGTGTATAAAGGTTTTATGGATAGAAGGATTGAGATTGAGAAGGGATAGAGGAGGGATGCAGTGTAAGGGAATAGGAGGTAGTGTACCTGACAAACTGGCTTTTGAAGCAAGATCATCAGATTGTCTTCTCTAGCAAGGCCTTTGTTTTTGCCTTTGTCAGCTTCAGACGCTGCAGGTCTTGTCTTCTCCCCTGATGGTTCGTTTATCGAAATCCCTTTGAGAGTTGTAGTCTTCTGAACATGCTTGACGATAAAGGAGTCATCATCATCATCATTCTTTGGAGAAGAAGATGGTTCATCATCAGAGATGTTGACAGCTTCATCGTCTTTAGCTTCGTCTTCATCAGATTCAACCTCTTCAGCGTAAGGTGAGGTTACATCAGCAACAACTTCAATATTCTGCTCTTCGAGTTGCTCCCCCTCAGATTCAGAGGGAGGTTTCTCGATTTCCTCAGGGTTTTCAACTCCCTGAGGTTTTGAAGAAGTAGCATCAGCTTCAGTCTCAATACCCTCCCCCTCAGCATGGGTAAGGTCTTCTTTATTTTTCTTCTCCCCCTCATCATTATGGGGAAGGTCTTCTTTCGGCTTCTCCCCCTCTTCCACATCATGGTTGGGGGAGGTAACAGACTTTTCAGCGGCAGCAACAGTCATAGGATTACTGTCTTCTTGGCCAGTAATTCTTATGCAGTTTTCAATCGCTGCTACTCTGTCTTCTAAGCCAATAATAGCAGGACTGATCTTTTTGAGATCATCTCGATCGGCCTGAGTGAAATGAGAAGTTGGGGTGTTCAGGCGATCGAGCACTTTCTGAACAATCTCTTTGACCGCAGAGACCTCAGTTTTGATCGCGGAAATTTCACCCTTAAGAAAACCAACCTCTGTCTTCAATGATGTGACTTCATTGGACAGAGAGGTGAAGTTTGTTGAGAGAGTGGTTGTGGCGGTTGAGTTTTCAGCGAGGGCGGTAGTAAATTTATCAACGCTACCATCCACCTTCTCCAGATCAGCTTTAGAGGCTTTCTTTTCGACCTCAGTGGTCAATGTCTTCAAGTTCTCTCCAGCATTTGTAACCGCTGAAGAGTTGGCAGTTAGAGTGTTGTTGAAAGACTCCATCTTTGTTTCCAGGGCCGTCAGGGAGGTGTTGATATCCCCCAAATTAGGACCTGCAAAAGTTATCAACTAATGAACAGAGGAAAGCTCAGAAGTTTGGGGTTGAGAGAGAGAAGTGTGTGGGAATTTGTGTATACCTGTAGGCGGGTTGGCGAAGTTGTCGAACCCTTTGTGTCCTGTAAAAGTTTCGTAGTCGTCTTCAATATTTCCTAGAAGACTGGAAGTACCTACAGGTCCTGTGGTGTGTCCTATCATCCTCTGAAAATGTTCAGCGTTAGAGTCGCTGAGGATGACGGTTGTTGAGCGGAATAGGGGAAGAGATCGAGTGACCAAAGAAGAGGTGAGAGGAATGGAGGATGAGATGGTTGGATGGGTACGGGGTTCAGCGTTAGATCCGCTGAAAACCACTTCAGTCTGTAGAGAGGCTGAAGGAGGTGGGTTCATTTCCAAGTTTATAACTCCAACGTTTAGAGACGCTGAAGCTGGGATGGAAGGAGTGGCTTGTTCAGTTGTGGCAGAGCGTACCACGGAACTATCCATCAGCTCTTCAAGATGAGCTGAGGAGTCTTTAGCATGGGAATGCTTTGGGGGTTGCTCCTTGGTTTTCTTGGTCCTTTCGGAGCCAAGTTGGGAAGATGAGTGTTTCCTTTTTCTAGAAGGAGTGGAGGTTGCAGCTGGGGTATCAGCAGTGGGGATTTCCACTGAATGAGCCGTAGAAGTAGAAGAAGGAGGATCGAGAATAGATAAGACAGTAGAGAGACGTACCTCGTTTGGCAGGGGCTTGAAGTCGAGCACCTTAGGGCCAACCTGAGAGAGTTTTAGGTCTCCTACTTTTGTGTAGTTTTCCTTAAGGCCGGTTTGGAAGATGGCGCTGAGGAATCTTGGGTATGGAATCCATGATGGTCTATCAGCAAAATCTACTCTGAGCGCAAGATCGTCGTAGATTATCGAGGCCCAGTCAACATAGAGACCCTTCAGCAAAGCATAGCCCATGGCTTGCTGAGGTTGAGCAGCTTGATCAGAGGAGCCACTCTTCGCTGTCATGCAGCTTATCAAGTGTGCGAAGATGAAGTTCATCTCGCTGGGCATCATTGACTTCTTGATTGCAGTCAGTTTCTTCTCGGCTTTTTCATCTCTCCCTTGATCCCAAACGTACTTCATTGCATCAAAGAATGCAACGAGTGTTTCTCTATCAGCATGTCTCTTGGGGTCAGGGAAAGGAACAAATTTTTTATCTTTGGTGGCAACAGGGAGATTCAGTGCTTTTCGAATGATAGCAGGGTTGATTTTGATGGTGCCAAAATCAGTGTCACAGAGGATGACATCAAGTAGTTTGGTAGGGTCTTTGGATGATGGTAGCTGAGTGTGTCTGGCGGTATACCAGAATTGAGATAATAGTAACTGATGAGCAGGGGGTGTTATCGTCAAGGCTGTAGAGAGGCAACATGTTTTCAGAAAATTTACAGCATCTTCTAGATGTTTGACTTGTTTTTTCAGAGGAAAATCGAACAGCGCATGGTGGTTGTTTGATTTTGTAAAAGAGATATCCTCAAGTTTGAACTTGACTTGAGGAGCCTTGGTGATTTCAAGTTCCTCAGCAGCAGTAGTGTTCTCAGCAGTTGGAATACCAGTAGAAGGAGCAGCCATTTCTGTAATCAGCTCAACCAAAGATCAACAAAACAAATAGTCTTAATGTGGAAATATTTTCCAATAAGATATTTTGAATTTTGTCCATTTCATTCAGCCAAAAATTCCTTTGAGAAAGATTAGGGTTTTTCTTGTTTTGAGAAAGAGTTACAAAACGTAGAGATTATGTGTTTTCCAGTTTTCATTTGAAGAAGGAATTCTGGAAAAACATATGAAGAACAAGTTTACGAGTTTTGATATAAACTTGAAGAACAACCATGAAGGTTGTATTCATAAAATCATGAATAGAAAATGATTTCATTTTATAAAAGTTTATTTGTTTGATCTGTTAAAAGCAAAGAATAATATCATAAACAAGTAATGTAGATAAATAATAAGAGTATTAACCTGGTTCGTCAAAGAAGAAGATGAACAGTTTCTGGAAATTTTGAGAGCTCAAATGCAACAGTAAATCTTTTTCTTGCTTGGAGGAGAAGTTTTTCGCGTAAAGAGAAAAATATAAACCCAAAATGGTTTATATAGAGAGCGTAGAGAGAGAGAAAATCTTGAGCGGGAAAAGATTTTCATCATGACACGGACACGTGTTTGCATTTGATTGGAAGGTAAACGAAACGTGCAATCGTGTGTCAGAAAAAGAACGTGCCAGGGCTTATCCGCTGCGATGACGTCACAATTGTCCTTTCATATTTTAGGATGTCTCTGAGGTTTTGAGGGCTCAGGGACACTTTTGAAAATATGAAGCACTGAATAGAAATATCAGTGTTGGTTTAAGAAATTTCAATGTATCGCTGTTAAGGAAGAGATATTCAGCGATGCAAGATGTTTTGAAATCTTTGAGTTCTAGGCGAACGTCAGCGAGTAAGAGAGAAAACATACCTTGATATCAGCGAGTTAATTTTTGTTCAGAGAGAGAATGATAGAGTGGGTTATACAAGTTGATTTTATCCTATCGCTGATCAAATGTAAACCGCTGAAGATTTTATTCTTCAAAGTTCAGCATTCCAAGCTCGCTGATGAGAAAGTTGAATCTTGTCTCATCAAGAGGTTTGGTGAACAGATCAGCTAATTGATAGTCAGTTGGAATAAAATGAAGTTCTATATCACCATTCATCACATGATCTCTGATAAAATGATACCTGATTTCGATGTGTTTTGTCTTTGAGTGTAGCACTGGATTGTTGGCTATAGCGATGGCACTTGTGCTGTCGCAATAGATTGGAATTTTTGAGAGCTGAAGGTCATAGTCCAGTAGTTGATTTCTTATCCACAAGACCTGAGAACAACAGCTTCCAGCGGCTACATACTCAGCTTCAGCAGTTGAGGTGGACACTGAATTTTGCTTTTTACCTGTCCAACTCACCAGCTTTCCACCCAGGAGCTGAAAGCCTCCTGTGATGCTTTTCCTATCCAATTTGCAACCTGCAAAATCACTATCTAAATAGGCTATTAGATTAAACCCTGAGTCTTTGGGATACCAAAGACCTAGGTTCATAGTACCCTTAAGGTAACGAAAGATTCGATTTACAGCGGTCATATGAGATTCCTTAGGTTCAGCTTGATATCGTGCACACAAACAGGTTGTGTACATAATATCGGGTCGGCTAGCTGTAAGATACAAGAGAGAGCCGATCATCCCACGGTACAGCGTGACATTAACAGGTATTCCATTTGAATCCTTGTCTAGTGTCAGCGGTGGTGCCATAGGGGTTTTCATAGTTGAGCTCTGAGTTAAATCGAATTTCTTCAGCATATCTTTAACATACTTTCCCTGATTAATGAAAGTTCCTTTTTCATTTTGCTTTATCTGAAGACCAAGGAAATATGTTAGCTCACCCATCATACTAATTTTATACTCTTCTTTCATTCTATCAGCGAAACGAGTGCAAAGGTCAGGGTTAGTAGAACCAAATATAATGTCATCAACATATATCTGAACAAGAATAATATGACCTTTTACTTTCCTGAAGAATAGAGTCTTATCGATTTTACCACGCTCAAATTGTTCAATATGGAGATAAGTAGAGAGAGTGTCATACCATGCACGAGGAGCTTGCTTTAAGCCGTAAAGTGCCTTGTCCAGTTTATAAACATAACTTGTACGCTTAGGATATGAGAATCCTGGAGGTTGTTCCACATAGACTTCTTCATTCAGCTTTCCATTAAGAAACGCTGACTTAACATCCATCTGATATACTTTGAAGTCTTTGTGTACAGCGTATGCTAAGAATAGACGAATAGATTCTAGTCTTGCTACTGGAGCAAATGTTTCACCGTAATCTATGCCTTCCTCTTGTCTGTATCCCTGAGCAACAAGTCGAGCCTTGTTGCGGGTTACAGTTCCATGTTTGTAACAACCCAAATCCCATATACACAACATATCACATAATGTAACACAACATAGATATAACAAACGAACTTCACATTACAAGTACGGTCCCGTAGTCTTTTACAATCGGAAGAAAACCATTCTACTACAATCTTTGTACTATTTACATACATAACATTTAATATTGTGATACAACTGCTAAACAAGCCAAAATCTTCATCTTATAATTCTTCACACAAGCCATCCATCGGTTATTCTAATTACTTGCTCTTACTTGATCCACCACCTGGAATACATATTTTTAAAACAAAATGAGGGTTAGACCTGATGGTCTAAGTGAGAAATCCCTGTTAGTTTAAAATCATTTATATAAACTTCATTCATATAAATCACGCAACACAATCATATACATCCAATTAAGCTCACATATCCTATACTTTCCCTTCTCATTCCTCCTGGCCATATTAGTTGGTAGCAAGCCAACTAATAATTTACAACGCTGTACAACATCTACAGCCAAACAACGCTATACAGATTCTATAGCCAAACACACCGGTCCTAAACCCGGCCAACGTATTATAACGCATTATAATACTCATGTAAATATAATACCTCACTATATTATAATTCACATATATAAACACATAGTCATCAACAATTGCATTCCCAATCCAACATATACGTATTCCAGCTAAAAATGTTTTCAAAGTAAACTCACCTGTCTTGATTATTACACACGCTCTCAAGCTCCTTTCAAAATGATCTTATCTCTTATCACGACTCCACAGAATCTGAAACAAGTTAAGATACATACATCGCTTTACTAACCAAACATATAAAGCCTAACAATTTCCTATCATCAACTGTCCCATTACACTGCACTTAACCCACTACCGGGACTACACAGGGTACCGGGACTTATACAGTACCGGGACTCTTCAGTACCGGGAGTTCCTATACCGGGAGTTCATATTACCGGAACTCTACACTACCGGAAGTATGCTATACCGGGACTCACAATACCGGGACTCACATTACCGGGAGTCTCCTATACCGGGACTCACACTACCGGGACTCACATTACCGGGAGTCTACCGGGATTTCACCGGGACTCTCAAGAACACAGTCGGTTTCCATTTACCCAGAAATCGATTGAGACTAATACTAAACAATGAAATCAACGTTTCTAAACCGATAGCTATCTTCTACTCAAGATTATAAACACAAAATATAAAGGGACTAACCTCAAAATCGTTTCTAACCCAATCGATTGATGCTCAAACCGTAACTTTCTTCTTTCGCTTTCTTCGCCTCCAAAACTCCCGCACACACACACACACTTTCTATTTTTGGTATATGAATACTATCTGAAGACTTAAGAGGTAATATTAAACCACAACTTACCAAATAGACCTTGAACTTCTCAAATTTAACCCAAACACCCCTAAACTCACAATTTTTCCCAAACATACTCTAAACATCTAACTTTATTTAACGGAAAGAGGATTTAACTAACTGACTTACCCGTGGTATTACATCATCTCCCCCTTAAAAGAATTCCGTCCCGGAATTCAGTTAAGTAAAAAGATGAGGGTATTTGGCTCTCATTTCCGTCTCTGATTCCCATGTAGCATCCTGACCTCTATGATGTCTCCACTGAACTTTCACTTGCCTGATTTCTTTATTCCGCAGCACTTTGACTTTATGATCAACTATGGCCTCCGGTTCTTCCACATAATTCAGTCTTTTATCAACTTGTATCTCTGGTAGGGAGACTGCATGATCTTGAGTAGCCAAACACTTTCGGAAGTTTGATACGTGAAACGCATTATGGATTCTGCTCAATTCTAGTGGAAGATCTAATCGGTAAGCTACTTCACCGATCCTTTCTGTTATTGCAAACGGTCCGATATACCTTGGGCTAAGTTTACCTTGTCGTCCAAATCTGATGACTCCTTTCCACGGCGAAACCTTTAAAATTACGTAATCCCCAACTTGAAATTCCAATGGCTTTCGGCGTCAATCAGCGTAGCCTTTCTGTCTGTCTTGAGCCACTTTCAATCGTTCACGAATCTGAGTAACCTTATCGGCGGTTAACTGAACTATTTCCGGCCCCGCTAACTGTTTCTATCGCACTTCGTTCCAACATAGAGGCGTTCGGCATTTCCTACCATACAGTACTTCGAACGGTGCCGCTTGTATGCTGGAATGATAACTGTTGTTATAAGCGAATTCGATCAATGGTAAATGCTTATCCCACGATCCCCCAAAATCAACAATGCAAGCCCGTAGCATATCTTCTAAGGTCTGAATCGTTCGTTCACTCTGCCCATCTGTTTGGGGATGATACACCGTACTTAACTTTATCCGTGTCCCCATTTCTCTTTGAAAACTTCTCCAAAATCTTGAAGTAAAACGACTATCACGATCAGAAATGATCGAGATTGGAACTCCATGTCGAGTTACTATTTCGTCAATGTACAACTTAGCTAATTGCTCCATCGAATCGGTTTCCTTTATCGGTAGAAAGTGTGCAGACTTTGTCAATCTGTCGACGATCACCCAAATAGAATCAAATCCCTTAGGAGTCCTTGGTAGCTTAGTAATGAAATATGTGGTAATCTGCTCCCACTTCCACATAGGTATTTCTAGCCGTTGTAGTTGACCAAACGGCTTTTGGTGTTCGATCTTTACTTTCTTACAAGTACCGCATCTTTCCACATACTGTGCAATCCCTCTTTTTATCCCCGACCACCAATAGAATTGCTTTAAGTCTTTATACATCTTGTTTGTACCTGGGTGAATAGAGAAACGAGATTGATGAGCCTCTTGTAAAACACGATCACGTAACCCACCTAGACGAGGTACCCACACTCTGTTTCCCAGACACAATAACCCACGATCATCTGTTATTAGAAATGCTGACATCCCCGCTAACCGTTATGATTTCAGATGTTCAACCTGATAAGCCTCTTTTTGACACTTCTGCAATTCGTCAAATAGGTTGGGTAGGAGTTCAGTCCGTAGCGAAATAACTTTTATTGTTCCACCCCTTTCTTGACGACTCAATGCATCAGCTACCACATTTGCCTTTCCCGGATGATAAAGGATTTCACAGTCGTAATCGTTCAACAATTCTAGCCATCTCCTTTGACTCATATTTAATTCCTTCTGATCAAAGAGGTGTTGGAGACTCTTATGATCGGTATAAATCTGACATCTGGAACCATACAGATAATGTCTCTAAATCTTTAACGCGAAGACAACTGCTGCAAGTTCCATGTCGTGCGTAGGATACTGTCTTTCATGATCCTTCAATTGACGAGAAGCATATGCAATAACTTTCCCACGCTGCATAAGCACACATCCCAATCCCAGTTTAGACGCATCACTATAAACAACAAAGTCTTCCGAACCTTCAGGTAGTGATAGAATCGGCGCGCTGCACAGTTTTTCTTTCAATATCCGGAATGCCTCATCTTGTTCTGCTTTCCACTCAAACTTCAGGTTCTTCCGGGTCAGCTTAGTCAAAGGCGTTGCAATCCGAGAGAAGTCTTTTATAAATTTCCGATAGTAACCGGCTAAACCCAGAAAACTACGTACCTCGGTTGCTGTCTTCGGCGGTTCCCACTTTTCAACTGCTTCCACTTTCATCGGATCAACTTGTATACCTTTCTCAGAAACCACGTGCCCCAGCAATTAAACTTTCCGCAGCCAGAATTCACATTTAGAAAATTTTGCGTACAACTTCTTCTTCTTTAATAGCTCCAGAATCAAACGAAGGTGTTGCACATGCTCTTCCTTGGATCGGGAGTAGATAAGTATATCATCGATAAATACAATAACAAATTTATCGAGATACGGCTTACATACCCGATTCATTAAATCCATAAAGGCAGCTGGAGCGTTCGTCAGTCCGAACGGCATTACTAAGAATTCGTGATGACCATACCTTGTTCGAAAGGCTGTCTTTAGGACGTCTTCTTCTTTAACTTTCAACTGGTGATAACCGGATCTTAAATCAATCTTGGAGAAATAGCAAGCTCCTACTAACTGATTGAAGAGGTCATCAATTCGGGGTAACAGATACTTATTCTTTATCGTGCGCTTGTTCAATTCTCGGTAGTCGATACACATTCTCATCGAACCATCCTTCGTTTTCACAAATAACACTGGGGCTCCCCAAGGTGAAGAACTAGGTCTGATGAAGCCTTTATCGGATAAGTCTTGCAGTTGTGCCATCATCTCTTTCATCTCTGGAGGTGCCAAACGATACGGTGCACGAGCAATAGGAGTGGCTCCAGGGACTAAGTCTATACCGAACTCTAGTTGTCTAACAGGAGGGAGACTATTCAAGTCTTCAGGGAAAACTTCTGGAAATTCACTAACAATAGGAATATCTTCCAACTTAATCTTTTCAGGCCTACTATCTATCACATACGCTAAGTAACTCTGACAACCCTTGCTGACACATTTACGGGCTTTTATCATAGATATTAGGCTAGACTGATGATTCTTACGATCACCATAAATCACTACTGGTCCCTTCTCAGGTAATACTACATTTATTAACTTCTTATCACATACTATGTTAGCCTGATTCTCGGCTAACCAGTCCATTCCCACTACGACGTCAAACTCTATCAAAGTATAGGAAACAATTGTATCGGAACTCTACACTCCTCTATATTTATCACACTGTCATTAAACACTTCTTTAACTGACACTTGATTATCATTTGCCGTATCTACTGATAGAGCATGTTCTAGCATTTTAGGTTTCAAACACATGCAAGCAGCAAATGTAGGAGTCACAAATGATCGGTTTGCACCGGAATCGAATAACACCTTAGCACGTGTAGAGTTTATTAAAAATGTACCTGCGACCACATCCGGAGTTTCCTCCGCTTCTTTCTCGGTCATTTGAAATGCACGACCCCTGGTTACTGGCGGTTCCAGTCTTGGTATTACTGGTTTAACAATCGCTGGTCTGCCCGACGACCCACCTTGTTGTATCCTCCCCCGCGGACAGTCCGACTGAAGGTGATCCGGAGAATTGCATAAGAAACATAACCGCGTTACCTTACAATCTTTAAGGACGTGTCCGGTCTTCCCACACTTATAACACGCTCGTAAATCACCTTGGCAATTTCCTTGATGAACACGGTTGCACTTCCGACACGGTCTTTCCGCTGGTCGAAACGGCGGACGGCTATCATACCTCTGAAATTGGGACTTCTTCGGATCGTATTGTGGTCCTTCCCACTTTCTCTTCCCGATACTTTTATCACCAGCATCTCTTCTAATATCTCTTTCAACATTCTCCGCGGCATCAACTACAGCTGAGAAGGTATCGGGTCCTTTTGCAGTCACTAGCTTTCTGACTTCTGAGTTCAGCCCAAAGATAAACCTTTCCGTCTTCATCGCCTCCGTAGCGACATAGTATTCTGCGAACCGAGACTTTTCCAGAAAGCTAGAGGTGTAATCTCGAACGGATAAGTTTCCTTGTTGCAAGTTCATAAATTCTCCTTCTAATTGTTTGACGGCTGCTTGGGGACAAAATGCGTTCCTGTAGGCTATCGCAAATTCTTCCCAAGAGAGGGTAGAATAAACGTCAGATCCTTTAGAATGAATAAAAGATTCCCACCAATACAAAGCATCCCCTTTTAACATTGCTCCCCCGTACAGTACCCTATCTTCATCTGCACACTTGCTTGTCTTGAAAATAGCTTCTATTTCCTTCATCCATCTCATTGCTTTCACGGGATCCCTGTCTCCTGAGTAGGTTGGAGGTCTACAACTTAAAAACATTTTGTAATCACATTTTCTCATTATTGGTAAGACCGTAGGGGTGATTGGTAATTCGACTTCAGGTTCCGGATTTGGTCTATCAGTTTCATTATTATGACTTTGTTCAAACATTGCTTGTATGCTATCCTGCAGTCTTCCCATTTCTGCCATTAGATCAGCCCTGGTAACGAACTCTGTACTATTTGGCTGGTCTCTGCCTCCGGCTCGACCTCCAGCTCTACCCCCAGTTCTACCCCCGACTCTGCTCCCTGTTCTGCCTCCCCTGTCCCCCGTTCCTATTGGCGGATTAGTTCTATTTGGATTTCTTCCTCCTCCTCGATTCGAATTTCGCGTACCGCTTGCCATTCTGTAGATTTAAACAAGATTAATATACACATAAGCACATACCCCGTATAACAAGGTATTCCAGTTCAAACATGTACCTGTAAGATCACAATTACACTGGCCAGATGTAATATGAAATTACCTTACATGATGTTCCTTCTACCTTTTATACTTAATATCCCGACGTTCTACAATAATAGGGACATCCGACTTCACATGCAGTTTAAGTCTAGGTACAGATACAAATACCTAAATCCCTTAAACTAAGGCTCTGATACCATTTGTAACAACCCAAATCCCATATACACAACATATCACATAATGTAACACAACATAGATATAACAAACGAAACTTCACATTACAAGTACGGTCCCGTAGTCTTTTACAATCGGAAGAAAACCATTCTACTACAATCTTTGTACTATTTACATACATAACATTTAATATTGTGATACAACTGCTAAACAAGCCAAAATCTTCATCTTATAATTCGTCACACAAGCCATCCATCGGTTATTCTAATTACTTGCTCTTACTTGATCCACCACCTGGAATACATATTTTTAAAACAAAATGAGGGTTAGACCTGATGGTCTAAGTGAGAAATCCCTGTTAGTTTAAAATCATTTATATAAACTTCATTCATATAAATCACGCAACACAATCATATACATCCAATTAAGCTCACATATCCTATACTTTCCCTTCTCATTCCTCCTGGCCATATTAGTTGGTAGCAAGCCAACTAATAATTTACAACGCTATACAACATCTACAACCAAACAACGCTATACAGATTCTATAGCCAAACACACAGGTCCTAAACCCGGCCAACGTATTATAACGCATTATAATACTCATGTAAATATAATACCTCACTATATTATAATTCACATATATAAACACATAGTCATCAACAATTGCATTCCCAATCCAACATATACGTATTCCAGTTAAAAACGTTTTCAAAGTAAACTCACCTATCTTGATTATTACACACGCTCTCAAGCTCCCTTCAAAATGATCTTATCTCTTATCACGACTCCACAGAATCTGAAACAAGTTAAGATACATACATCGCTTTACTAACCAAACACATAAAGCCTAACAATTTCCTATCATCAACTGTCCCATTACACTGCACTTAACCCACTACCGGGACTACACAGGGTACCGGGACTTATACAGTACTGGGACTCTTCAGTACCGGGAGTTCCTATACCGGGAGTTCATATTACCGGAACTCTACACTACCGGAAGTATGCTATACCGGGACTCACAATACCGGGACTCACATTACCGGAAGTCTCCTATACCGGGACTCACACTACCGGGACTCACATTATCGGGAGTCTACCGGGATTTCACCGGGACTCTCAAGAACACAGTCGGTTTCCATTTACCCAGAAATCGATTGAGACTAATACTAAACAATGAAATCAACGTTTCTAAACCGATAGCTATCTTCTACTCAAGATTATAAACATAAAATATAAAAAGACTAACCTCAAAATCGTTTCTAACCCAATCGATTGATGCTCAAACCGTAACTTTGTTCTTTCGCTTTCTTCGCCTCCAAAACTCCCGCACACACACACTTTCTATTTTTGGTATATGACTACTATCTGAAGACTTAAGAGGTAATATTATACCACAACTTACCAAATAGACCTTGAACTTCTCAAATTTAACCCAAACACCCCTAAACTCACAATTTTTCCCAAACATACTCTAAACATCTAACTTTATTTAACGGAAAGAGGATTTAACTAACTGACTTACCCGGGGTATTACAATGTTCGTCCAACTTGTTTCGATAGACCCATTTAGTGCCTATCATTGTCTTGTCAGTTGGTATTCGAACAAGTTTCCAAACTTTGTTTCTTTCGAATTCAGTCAGCTCTTCTTGCATGGCGCTGACCCAGTTTGGATATTTGAGGGCATCATCTATTTTCTTTGGTTCAATCAGAGAAATAAAGTTAACAAATAAACAAATATTACCTGCACTTCGTCGAGTCTGAACACCAGCGTTTGGATCACCAAGAATTTGATCAATTGGGTGATTTACAGTCCATCGCTGAGCAGGAGCATAAGTCGCTGACTCAAATTGAACTGGAGGAGCTGAAGATGAAGCTTCAGCAACTTCTGGAATATCAGCCAAGAGAGGAATAAGTGCAGATGTCATCTCATTCACTGATTGCTGAGAAGTAGGTGGAATGTCTGAGACATTTGGTTCAGAAGCAGGTATAGTGTTTAAAGGAACTGCGGAGACCCATGATGTTTCAGCTTCACTATTCTGCATGTTTGGGATGATAGTAGGACTATCATCTTCAACTGTATGAGTATGAGGTGTGGGAATATTTTCTGAATCACCAAGATGAGAAAACATCCATTGATTCAGTTCTTCAGTATCAGCAGAAGGTCGAGAATTCGCTGAACGGGATTTGTCAAAAGTGATGTGAATTGTTTCTTCAACAGTTTGTCTTCTTCGATTGAAGACTCTGAAGGCTTTGGAGATTGAAGAATATCCAAGAAAGGTTCCATCATCAGCCTTAGGATCAAACTTTCCAAGGGCATCTCTGTTGTTCAGTATGAAACACTGACATCCAAAGATGTGAAGAAAGCTAATTGAAGGCTTTCTCCCATGAAAAAGTTCATAGGCTGTTTTATTAAATCTTTTGACTATCAGCGACCTGTTTTGCGTAAAACAAGCAGTGTTGACAGCTTCTGCCCAGAACTGAGTAGGCAGGTGAGAATCGCTGAGCATTAACGTGCAACTTCAATAATAGTTATATTTCTTCTTTCAGCGACTCCGTTTTGTTGCGGTGTTCTCACTGAAGAGAATTTGTGAGAAATACCCTTACTCTCAAAGAAGGAATCAAGAGAACTGTTTTTGAATTCAGTCCCATGATCACTCCTTATTGAGCGAACGGTCAAGTTGTTCAGAGTTTCCATTTTCCGAACAAAGGTGATGAGTTCTTCAGGGGTGTCACTCTTAGAACGGAGAAACATAACCCATGTATAGCGAGAGAATTCATCAACTATGACCAGCGTATATTTCTTTCCAGCGATGGATTGCTTGTTGACAGGGCCAAACAAATCCATATGGAGAAGTTGTAGAGGAGATGACACTGAGGAAACTTGCTTTGACTTAAAGCTTTCTTTGGTCTGCTTGCCTTTCTCACACGCTGAACATAAGGATTCTTTGGCGTATGAGTGCTGAGGTAGACCAGTGACTAACTCTTTTGAAGAAAGAGTGTTAAGTGTCTTGAAGTTGAGATGAGATAGCCTCTTATGCCATAGCCAGTTGACATCAGATGAGGCTTTTGAGAAGAACCAAGAGTTCTCAGTGGTTGTTGAGTCCATGTTTATTAGATAAACATTTTCCAAACGATAACCGCTGAGAGCTATCTTCTCCTTTTTGTCAGCGACAAAGCAGGATTCCTTAGTAAAGATTACTTTGTTATCCTTGTCGCAAAGCTGACTGATGCTTAGAAGATTATGCTTCAGCCCTTCAACATATGCGACTCTTCTGAAGGTTGTTGTACCATTAGAGAGTACACCATAACCCTCGGGTATGTCCTTTTCCATTTCCACCAGAAGTTACAGAGGGACCCTTCTCTTCTTTGTACTCAGTGAGCAGGTTCTTCATACCAGTCATGTGTCTAGAGCATCCGCTATCGAGATACTAGATACCCTTCTTAACCTGCATTACAAAAGAAGATTAGTTATTCTTGGGTACCCACTTAACCATGTGTACACACTTGTAAGTGGGGGTAGAAGAGGAAGTGGAAGGTTCAACAGTCTTCGTAGCATTTGAAGATTCAACTTTGTCAGTCTTCACTTTGGTTAATTTCTTAACCTCAGTGGTCTTCTTTGCCTTGGGGGCAATGATCTTCACCTTAGCTATCTTTTCAGCTTGGGTGGCTGTAGGGCACTTACTAGCAATATGATTGGTAAGTCTACAATGATAACATTTCCTATAACTAAAAGTAGTTCTAGGACCATTTGCATGCTGAGCTTTTGATTTTGAATTAGAAGGGTCAGCACCAAGTAAGCTATTGGCTTTTGAAATGAGAGGAACATTCAGTTCTTCGGATTCTTACCAATAATTTCCACTTTGATTCTAAGAGTAGATCGCTGAATAGATCCACGCTGAATAAATCCAGAGATCTTATTCTTTGAATCAGAGGGATAAGTCACTGAAGCTTTAGAAGCGTTCAGCTTTGGTACAGAGGTACCCTTCTGAGGATGTTGATTAAAAGCAATTTCTTTACCTTTGTTTTTAAAGACTGAGGTAGGTTTTGGATAAATAACCTTTTTCTTTACCTTTAGAAGTTAAGGTAGAGATTTCCTCAGGTATAGGCGGTTTAGAAGAGGAACACTGAGATGAGAAAGTGTCAGGGATAGAGGATACGAACATTCCAAATTTAAGCATGGAACGGTCAGTGGTTGGTTCTAGAGTATCAGGTTTGTAACCAAGACCACGTTTATCACTCAGGGGAATCTGAGACTTAATTATCTCAGTGATCTTTGTTGAGGAATTATACCATCCATCAACAGTAGATTTTTCAGCTTTTAAAGCAGCGATAGCTTCTTCGCGCTCGATTTTGACTAGCTGATTTAAGTGAACTTGATCTTTAAAATCTTCTTCAATTTTAGAAAGATTTTCTATTTGAAGGTGACAGTTTTTAAGCTGTTCAGCGAGATCAAGGTTTTGATTTTCAACTACAGTTTTGCCATTCATGGCTTTATATAAACTTCTAGTCAAGAGATCGATCTTTCGAAGACTATCAGCTTCATCAATATTTGGAATATTGGTAAAGAAGGAAGGTGATACCTTAGTAGCAGAGGTTGAAGTAGAGGGAATGTCAGAGTTGTCTTCCTCATCTTCAAGTTTGGCCATGAGACATAGATTGGCTTCATCATCATCTTCAGAGTCAGATGATTCTTCTTCGTCAGAGGCAGCCCAATCATAGTCAGCCATGAGGCCTTTGCCTTTCTTCTTAAAGGTTTTCAGCTTTGAATACCTTTCTTTAAGCTTTTTGTATTTTTCATCTCTAGTCCTGTGAGTAAAGTTTTTCTTGGGAAAAACTGAGGGTCTAGAGACTTTCTTTGACCTGCACTCGCTAGCAAAATGTCCTATCTTTTCACAGTTATAGCAAGTAGCAGTAGCCTTATCAACAGGGGTTGATGATCTTGGCTTGTCAGTAATAGCAAGAGGTTTGTTCTTCTTGAAAGTACTCTTTCTAGCAAATCTCCTGAACTTATTAGCCAGGAATGCCAGAGTTTCATCATTATCTGAAACGTCAGAGTCTGAAGATCTTTCTGAGTTAGTTTCCAACTCAGTGACAGTGATAGTCGATCGCTGAGTGGAAGGTGACTCTGAGATTAAAGCAACATGGGTGCTTTTGGAATCTTTTACAAGATTCTTCTTAAGATGACTCGATTGCTCATGATTCAGCATCATGCCATATAAGGTAGAAAAGGTCATTGATTTTAGATCCTTTGACAGCTTGAGACACATAGAATAACTGTCCCAGCTTTCAGGTAAACATTCTAAGAACTTTGTCAGTACTTCAAAGTTAGAATATTCCTTACCAACAGTTTTCAGATCTATTATTAAGCAGTTAAAACGTTGGTGTACTTCAGAGAGAGTTTCATTTTTACCACAAATGAAGCTTTCATACTGTCTTACCAGGTTGATCTTTCGAGAGTCCTGGACTTCAGAAGTACCTTCATACTGAACACAAATTGTGTCCCACATAGCTTTTGAGGTTTTCTGGTTCATGACGGAATGGTAGACTTCGTCAGGAAGAGACATGGAGAGTATGGATCTGGCTTTGGTGTCGATAGCCGCTTTCTTCTTATCTTCATCAATCACATATGAATTTCCTTACGAATCAACCTTTCTGGAATAGTAGGTCTATTCTCAGCGACTGGAACTGCAACATCAATTCTTACAGGAATATATGGGCCGTTTTCAAGATAGTAAGGCATAGTAGGGTCTACACCTTCTAAGAAGAGAATCATCCTATTTTTCCATAGATTAAAATTATCTCTGGAGAATCTAGGGGGTTTTGCATGAGAACCGTTGTCAATATAGTTTGTGTTTGTGTTGGTAGCCATTTTAGGAAATAGCAAGGAAGAGAAATCTTAGTATAGATCAGATCTTGTTTATGAGATTAAACAAATCCGCTCTGATATCACTTGTTGGTCCCGAAGGGCTATACAAGTTTGTAGAAGGGGGGGGGGGGGGGTTGAATACAAACACACGTTTTTACTTTTCTAAATTGTTTATTGATAAATCAAGACAATTTACAACTTGTTGCGGAACAAGATTAAGGATAAACCTAATCTTAACAAGTCTTGAGAAACACTAAGTTTCTTGCACTAGAAAGAGTTAAAGAAATTACGAATAATATCTTAACAATAAGAGAGAAATAAGAAGATGGTCCGAGCACACTTCAAAACTGAAGTAAGGTTCTTCTTATATACTGCATGCATTTAATGCATGGCAGTATGGCTTTACACGTGGCAGCAGCTGAGTGGTTGCATGTCATTGACCTTTGTAGACAACCTTAGTAGCTGCATGGTGCACAGTGTAGAATCAGAGTTGTTGTACGATTACAGACAAAAGGGATGTCCGTTCTGACAATTCGTACGGAGACGTGCAAGGGAGGTAAGACAATAGTAACATGCAGGGAGACTTCATGATCAGCTTTCGTTGAGTCAGATCTTTATCAGCGAATGATAAAGTTCAGCGATTGCTGAAGTCTTCTACTTGATACTTCACGTTGAATGGACAGGTCTTGCTTCGCTGATATCCGCATCAGTTCATGAGTAGACTTGTCGCTGGTTCTTGAGCTTGATCTTCGACTTCAGCGTAGAACTTTGGTTGACGTGAAACTTGTCTTCAGGGATCATAAGTAAACAACTAACTTATCAGCGATCATCTCATAGACTGAATAGGCTCAAAGCTATAAGATGATGAACAGTGTTCGCTGAATATCTAATCTAAAGAGTGAGAGTTACTATCAGCGGTACTGTAAAGTCTTAGTACTTATCAGCGATAGTGAAACTCTAATACATTTTGTTTACTTAGAATTTTCACTAAGTGTTTAAGAGAGGGTCATTATCAAATCACTGAGGGTTTGGATCAACAGGCAGAACAGGCCAGAAGGGAGGAAGAGGCAGAACTGGCTAGAAGGGAGGAGGAAGAAAGAAATATAGAAGAGATAGAGATCACTGGTGTTGTGGAGGGAAATTATGAGTGGGAAACTACAGAGAAGGAGACTGAAGATCCTACTGTCCAAGATTTGGTTGAGAAAAAGAAGAAGGGTGTGAGTAAGAAGGGTAGGGTCAAAAGTATGACTACCAAGAAAACTTCCACTAAAAGAAACACTATATCCTCCAAAGGGCAAGCCTCAACATCTAGGCCTGCTACAGAGGAGGCCATAGCAGAAGACGAAGAGAGGGTTGAAGGTGATGAGGAGGATGATGTGGTGTTGACCAGCAAAAAGGCAGGGGGAAGTAAATTCAGTTCAGAGGAGGCAGAGGAGAGTTATGAAATGTTCAAGATGAAAAATGGTCATCTGGACAAAGGATTCAGTCCCAAAGCTATTGAGAAATCACCTTTCATTTATGAGGTGATAGAGGAGTTAGGTTGGGATGAGTTGTGCAAAGTCCCACCCAAGCATAACATAGATTGGGTGAGGGACTTCTATGTAGAAGTGGTTGTCACAAAGGGAAATGAGGTGAAGGTTAGAGGTAAAAAGGTATATTTTGCTGCTGAAAAGATAAATATTGTGTACGAGCTAACCCCACCTGCAGATTCTGTGTACAATAAGCTGATGAGAAGGGCAGCTGCTGCTGATGCCAAGAGGATCCTAGGAGTGATTGCCAAACCTGGTGCAGACTGGAAAGATGGAAAAGAAGGAACCAGGGTATTGGAGACTCATTTCTTGAAGCCACAAGCTAATATCTGGTTTCATTTGGTTAGGCACACCATATTGCCCACATCACATGACACCAACATAGCTTTTGAAAGATGCCTGCTCATTTATTGCATCATGGAGAGGAAACCTTTTGATGTTGGTCAGCTTATCAACAAAAGCATCAAGGCTTGTGCTGCAAAGCCCAAGGGTGGGTTATAGCATCCGGCCTTAATCCACATCTTAATGGAGAAAGCCAAAGTTCCAAAGCTAGAAGATGATGAGCTGGTCAGTAAGAAGGCTGCTATGGATATCATAGCCATTGACCGAATCATGAGGAACCATGTAAAGAGGAAGGGAGATGAGGCTGGTCTATACAAGAGAGCCACTGGGGATCATGCTGCAGCATTGGATCCCAGCTCAAGCAGCCTAGATACTACTGCTGTTGCATTGCTAGTGAAGATGATGGAGGAAAACCAGTAGAAGTTGATGGCAAAGCTGGAGGATCAGGAGAGTTTTTGGGAAGAGAAGCTAAATACCCAAAGAGATGACCTTGTGGCTGAGTTTGAGGAGAAGGAGACAGCCATGGGGAGAAGAATCAAGAGGCAGGAGAGAGAGATTGCTGAGCTGAGGAAGGACCTTGCCTGCATAGGCAATGGGAGAAAAGAAAGAAAGACGTGGTTATGGCAGAATGGGAAGATGATCATCTAGAGGCTGCCACTAACCTACCACCGTACCCTCAAGAGCTCATTGCTAGAGATGAGGAGCTGCTCAAGAAGACTGCTGTAGCACCTACTCTTCCTGAGTAGGCAGGTTCATTTCTTTTCCTTAGCTCCAATTAGATTTTACACTTTGTTTTTTTTCAATTTTTTTAGTCCATTTGTGTCTGGGAATATTTGTTGTATTCATGTGGTAGTTAGTTACATTCAACATGACATAGCCATAATAATTCAACTGTTGCATGGTCACTTTTTAAATGTCAATGCTAGAACCAAGCCATGCATTCCTGGGCAGCAACTAGGCAACAATTTTTGAACTCTAGGAAAGGATTTGGGCCATTTTTCTCAAACACTAAGCCTGGCAAACACATCCCTTTGCACCCTTAGCCCTTTGTGCCTAAAATCGTCCCTCAAATAACAATGAGGACATTGTTTCATTCAAGTGTGGGGGAGGGTTGTGTAATCTGTTTCAAGGCAGAAAAGATAGAGGACATAATGTTCTTATCTTGTCCAATAGAAAAACACCCTTGTGATATTGGCATCACTGGCTCAATCAGTTTGATATTGGCATTCTGACTCAATCATGCACCCTTTGTGATATTGGTATATCGGCTCAATCAAATACCTTTCTGTTATGATATTGGTACAAAGGCTCAATCAAAAACCTTTCTAGACCAATAAAAAAAAATCTGGCAGAAGGTAGTTACTGCAGTATGTGCTGCAACATGAAAATAGAAAGCAAGGAAAGTGAGAGAAAATAAGAGAAGCCCTGAATTGTCAAAACCCAAAAAGCCATATTGATCCTTAGTTCAAATTTGACTTTTGCCTGACAATAGGAACATGTGCCTTGGCCTATGGTGTTGCATTTAGAAAGTTGAACAAACTTTGATTTATGAAAGGCTATGTTAATTGTTTGATGTTAGCTAAATTCTGTCACATTGTTTTTCTTTTTCACCTTTCAAATTGAGTCTTTTGATTTGTCACTTGTGTTGCGTGGGGACAAACAACAATTCAAGTGTGGGGGTGTGATAAGTGCATAATTTATCACATTCTAAGCACTTATTTTCTAGATATTTAGCCCTATTTTAGTTTCCCAATCACCTTAATTGAGTCTTTTAGTTTGATTTCATCTTTTATTATAGTTTGGAGCTAAGTAGGAGGAACGAGTCTGTTTGTGCTTGTTTTGTGAAAAATATCTAACAGTTCGGTATGCTGCAGCAGGATGCTACAACATGGTTCGCAGTTCCTGAAAAGTCAAAGACATCACTTCATAAACTTTTTGTTGGGGAATCTTTTGCCAATCTCCTCAGCCCTTTCTTGGAAGCTGGAAGACAGGGCATCTTCAGGGAATACTATCATGAAGGAGGCTACCTTAAGCAAAGCATCTTGTAAACCCTTTAGCTTTTGGTTAATAACCTTTGGTTTAAGGAATCTTTGTACTAGTTAAAGTGACATTAGATGCTCTCCCCTTGTATAAATAGGAGCTTAACTCCTGGTTGTTTTGGAAACCACTCCTTGCCTTAAGCAAGTTGTTTTCTCTAGTTCTAGTTTGTAGTTACTTTACTTTATTTCTAGTTTCTTCTAACAAGGAAACTAGCTAAGTAGTTCATCTAGCTACTTAGGAGCAATTGTTATCCTTTTTATGCTTTAGTCTATAAATCGTTGGCACATTTCTTGTTCTTAATATTTACATTTCTGTTTGATCATCATGTTTTGTATGTGTTTAAGAGAGATGATGGGCTAATTTCCCTAGCTTGGGTGTAAGTATTGGTTGGGAGATAAAAGCCGTTATGTAGTGGAAGGTTGCTTTCGCTATTGGCTATCATCCTTACTATTCACCCCTTGTTTCTAAGTTTCATCTAAGTAGTTTTCTTGACAAGGTGACGTATGTTGTTCTACTTAGATGAGTTGGACTTGAATGCAAGCCAACATAAATTTTTAGAGCATTGAGGTATTATAATATCAATTTTTACAAATTGTGACTTATATGGAAAATCTGTGAGATCTGCTCTACATTGGTTGGGTTACCCGAATGCGTGGTACTGCCAGTAGTTAGACTTATCTATACCTTGAAAAGGGTCTGATCATTCCAGTAGTAAGGATGAGAACCAATGCTGCAGCATATGCTGTAGCAACCTACCTAAGCATAATGTTGCTGTAATCCAGCCAGAACTTACACCCTTGCATTTCTTTTACTGTTTTACAACCATTTTCAAAGCTGTTACTTCACTCAAAGATTATTCCTTCGAATTCTGTTCTTGAAATCTTATTTTAAGTTTGGCTTAAGATTAACTGCTTGCTTTATTTGTCTCTGTGGGATCGATATCTGGTACTTAGTACCACTTTATTACTTGTTTTCAAAACGATACTGGTTTGGCATGTATACTTGTATGCTATTCCATTTTTGATTTTAGGGATATATATTCCGAAGACCAATATTCTCAACTCTCTCTCTAAACTATTAAGCTCATAAACTTGAATGATTAATCTTGACCTAATTCTGGACAAATCAAACCTTAAATACTTGGACTTATTACAACCGAGGCCCAAACCCATAACACTAATAAGCCCAATAATCAATATTAAGGATTTTACAAATAATAATTGACTCTATAATTAAACTCTATAATTCTTTATATAACATTCTAATATGTAGGACATTTATGGTCCTAACAGGATTTACTATGATCTGCCTCTGGACTATGCTGCTCTGATGATGTAAGAGCTAGTAGCCACTATCGAACACTGACAGTCCACGCAGAGGGAAAAGGGAAAGAATGCAAAGGCTCAGCTCCCAGCTCTGAAATTACAGAGAACAATAGGTGTTTTGCTGGAACCTCTGCTGATAGCAGAAAAGTGGCCCATGGAAGGAGAGGTTGTGAAAACCTATCCTATGCTGAAAAACGTCCCAACTAAACACGCAGATGGCTACAGATTCTGCAGACCTCTACCAGCGAAATTGTTGACCTATGCCTCTGATATAGAACTCAGGAGAGAGTATGCGCGTGCACACAGGACTCCCAAACCAAGTCCTGTGACCCCCCGACGCTTAGAAGCCCCCATAGGAACTGAAGTAGTTGAGAGATTAAGTGAGGAGGAATGAGCTGTGGCTGTAGAGAAGCATATGCAGAAGATGGAACGGGTAACGCTTACACGATCTAGGGCAGAGACCTATGAACCCCCACAACATGTGGAACGCAAGAAAAAGGCTCCAAAAGCCAAGGCAGCAAAAGAAGTTGCCTCTGCTAGCACTCAACCACCTCAACAACCACCCAAAGAAGCAACCGTGATAGCATCTTCTACACCTCTTCAGAAGGAGAAAAAAAAGAGGAAATCTAAAACCTTTGAGGAAGGAGCCTCCAAACCTAAGAAGCAAAAGAAAACCCAGAAGCCCAGATCTCCTCTGCAGAGCATCGCAGAGGAAGCAGAAGCACAAACCGAAGAACCAAATCTGCAATTCCCCACCGCTCTATAATTCGCTGAACCCAACGACTTCGCCTCTTTCCTAGAGCGCGAGGATATAGCCAACACTCTTGACACTTCTGGATGGGCAGCAGAAGCCATCCCAGAGTTCAACACCACAACTACCCCGAATTTTACAGTGGCAAACATTGATTCTGACCTGGAAGAAAATGACAGAACCCCCACTAGCAACCAGACAGAAACACCAGAGGGCCCCATGAACTCATATTTATTTGCCTCTCCACCGAGCTACGATCCGGAACTTGAGCATATAGAGGAATTTATGGATCTAGAGGAAAAATGGGAGGAGGTGGACTCTAAAGTAGAGACTCCCATACTGTTAGGATGTCTCACAGAAGAGGAGAGTTTAAAAGATGCCGAAGATAGAAGAGGCACACATCCATCTCCCCCTCCCAGTGCAACCCACACATCTAACTCTGCCAGTCTAGTGGCTAATAGAATTATTGAAATAGAGCAGCACAACTCGAACCCATCCCCATCAAACCGGGCAGAGGAACCTTTTCCTCCTCTGTACCTGCACAAACTGGGGAATCCACACAGAAGGTATCCTCTCCAAAGGACACTCTTCTTATTCCTGATCATTCTCCTCAGATCAGATCTGAAATCCCCACAGAGGAATTCGTTTCCTCTGGCACACAGGCACAAATAGAAACAACCCGCTCTTCAGAGGAGCGTAGAGTGCACTTCGACGAAGGGACTATAGACAAGTCCCCCAGTCAACTCAAGGATACTTTTGTCCCCACCTCTGAAGTGACTCAGAATCAGGTCCTTGACAGAACTTCTGTAGAGTCTGAGGCCTTAAAAACCTCTGCTCGAGGATCAGTTGGAAGTCCTACCGTCCTCAATATCAAAACAGGGAAGAATGTAGGCGTCTCAGGAACAGAGACACACTCTGGGGATGAATGTGTTCACCCAGAGGTTACCCCTGGCTCACATGTCGCAAAGGATGAGTTCCAAACCTTTGTCATCTCTGTGACCACCTCTTTGACTGAGTTACAAGGCTCAATCAAATCTCTTGCAGAGAACACGCAGAAGGCAATCACTGAACTGACTACCAAAGTTGAGTCTCTATCAAAAGAGGTGAAGAATACAAATGCCCTGCTGAAAACAACTTCCAGCACTCCTGCACAAACCTCCTCCACCTCTGCAACAGAAGCCTCAATCGCCAATCTATCCAAACAAATTAAGAAAGCACGAAAAGTGGCCAAAACTCTGTCTACTCCAACCTCTACAACCCCAGCCATCACTACAGAAGATCTGCACAAAGCCTTAGAAAAGGTTCAAGAGCAGACCACAGAGCAAATGCAAGCCATTAAACCAACCGACTATATGACAAGGGCCCAGCTCATAAAACTAGGCTAAGGCGTTCTAAACGAGATGACTGAACTCATTAAAGCCTTCACCACTGCCAACGCATTGTATGTTAAAGAATTCCAGAACAGTGTGGGGAAGCTACGATTCAAGTCAGAGGCAGAGGTTGCGTATCTGCTGAGCGTCTGCGATGACCTCTGCGCAAAAATGTTCACTGCAGGGGCCAACCAACCAAAGAAGCCACCTACAACAAGCTCAGCAGAGGGTCGAAAGGATGAGAAAAGGCAGGATGATTCTGATAGCGATTCTGATGGGCCATCAGATCATCCTGAGGGGGAGAAGAGTAGCAAAGCCAGCAAAGCCATACTACCAAAGCCATTAGCCATCAAACCTTTAGCGCATGTACCCGCACAAACCCAAACATCCAACCTATCACAAGAACAGAAGACCACAGAGGCAACACCCACCTCAACCAATAGAAGACTTGCCCTCACCCACACCTAAGTCAAAAGCAGAAGAAATCCAGCTACTTTCATCTACATCTGAAGAAGACTTACCCTCCCCAACACCAAAACCAATCACAGCAGAAACCAAACTATCATCCCCCACTCCTACAGACAAACAACCCAAATCAAAACCCAGAACAAAAACCATTGCTCTTAAACCAAGAAATTATCTGAGCAAACCCAAACCAACCACAGAAGAGATAATAAACCAGCTTTAGAATAGACAACTACAGAGAGATCAATTTAGAGCTTCTAAGAAACAGCACACAATAACTGGTGCAATCCTCAGAATCCTGAAAACCAAACTTCCAGAAGAAACCTTAATAGAAGATCTAACAGAAGCACCCTCAACCAAACCCTCATCACCAATCAAACCAGCAGAAACACCCTCAACCAAACCACCAACCAAAACGACAGAAGAACCCCAACCAAAACAACAGAAGAACACTCAACCACTCCACCAACAAAACCAACAGAGGCAACCATACCTAAGGTATCTGCTAAGGACAAGGGAAAATCTATAGCTACATAGGACATAAAGCCCAAGAAAAAAAGCCTCAAGTCACAGAAAAGCTAATGAAAAGCTCTTTCGACGCTTTCATCACGCCCAAACCAGAAGAGGAAGACTGGGCCTTTGGAATTCCTCTGTCTGAAACACCCATCATAGACCCCAAGTTCAAGCCAACAGATGATAGAGTGGCAAGTGTCATCAGAGACATGAAAGCTCTGAGGAAGCCAATGCCTCCACCCCCTGTCCCTAAACGACAAATGGAAGAAGTCGTGCACAAGTACCTATATAGCAGAGCCATCAATGATCCTCTGCCAAAACCAACTCTGAGCCGTGACATCATCCAACAGGAGAGAGACAGGTTCTTCAGGGACAAGGCCAAAAATGTCAAATCTGGTGATATCATTGTAGATCCGATATTACATATAATTCAAGAACAAATTAGAGAGATTAGACACAAAAACATCCTCATATTATATTGAAGTCTTTGGAGTACAATGAGGACTCTCTCTCTAAGCCCAACCTCTCTCACTTTACATTTTGTGTGCACACATACAAATAAACTCAAACGACACATTATATACATAGGCCCATATAACATGAAAAGACCAAGCCCATTAATCCTAAACCCAAGCCCATATTACATATTACAAGGATTTTAATGACTTCACAAAACTTTCTAAACTATAGGACATTTTGGTCCTAACATTATTTTCATTGCGTACTATTTAGCGTGTTGATTTATACTTACTACTTCCGCTCATATGTTTTAAGCATAAATCAATCATAAGAACAACCCTTCTTCCATAGTTGTACTATCCTACTAAAGACTGCCATGTGCCCCACTAACGGTTGCAGCACCTTTTCAGGTGGCAGAATTCCATTAGCTAGTGTGTTGACTCTTGTGTACTATTTTCCTATAAATAGGAGATCTTCCATGATTTTCCTGCAATCTTTTACACGCCAATATAGCACACACTTCACACCACCAACAACACATAATTAGTACAAAGAGAGAATTAGGGTTTTTACACATAGTTGTGTGTGTTCTTCATTGTTCTTAATTGTAATCCTTTCTGATTAATATCAAGCCTATGGCTCATTGAAGTGATTACTTATTGTTGCATTGTTCTTCTTTGTTTACTGTTTTCTACCTAGTTAATACAAACTATTTTACTGAATGCTTCCGCAACTCTACATTGTTTATGTTTGTTTTAGCTAATAGAGATAATCTGGGATCAACAATAGGAATCTTTAAAAGCTGAAGGTTATAGTCAATTAGTTGATTTATCATCCATAAGACCTAAGCATAACAACAGCGACTACATATTCAACTTCAATGGTTGATATGTACACTGAGTTTTGCTTCTTACTTGTCCAACTCACCAACTTTCCACCTAAGAGCTGACAGCCACCAATGGTGCTTTTTCTATCCTATTTGCATCCTGCAAAATCATTATTTGAATATGCAGCTAGATCGAACCGGGATACCAAAGACCTAGGTTGGGTGTACCCTTCAGATATCTGAAAATTTGCTTAACAACAATCAGATGTGATTCCTTGGGTTCAGATTGATATTGTGCATAAAGGAAAGTAGAATACATGATATCAGGTCGACTAGTTGTAAGATACAATAGTGAGGCGATAATTCCTCTATAGGTTTTGACATTCACAGGTTTCCCATTGGGATACTTGTTCAACGTCAGAAGAGGAGCCATGGGAGTTTTCATAGCTGAACACTGAGTGACGTCAAATTTCTTCAACATATCATTTACATACTTACCTTGGCTTTTGAAAGTTCCTTTTTCAGATTGCTTAATCTGAAGAATACCAAGAAAATATGTTAGTTCTCCCATCATACTCATTTTGTATTCTTTCTTCATGCGTTCAGCAAACCGAACACATATTGAAGGGTTTGTGGATCCAAATATGATGTCATTAACATATATCTGAACAAGAATGACATGACCCTTGATTTTTCTAAGAACTAGGGTACTATCAATCTTTCCGCAATTAAACTTTTCAGTGATAAGAAAAGAGGAAAGAGTATCATAGCAAGCATGGGGACTTGTTCTAACCCATAAAGAGCATTGTCCAACTTATAGACAAAACCTGGATGCTTAGAGTCAGAGAACCTGGGGGGTTGTTCAACATAGACTTCTTAATTCAACTTTCCATTTAGAATCACTTTTTACATCTATTTGGTATACTTTGAAGTCTTTGTGAGCATAATAAGCTAAGAATAGTCGAACTGCTTCGAGCCTATCCACTAGAGCAAAAGTTTCATCATAGTCTAACCCTTCCTCTTGTTTGTATCCTTGAGCAACTGGTGTAGCCTTATTACGGGTCACAATACCATGTTCATCTATCCTGTTACGATACACCCACTTGGTGCCTATAACAGTCTTGTCAAATGGATGAGAACAAGTTTCCAAACCTTGTTTCTTTCGAACTCAATCAGCTCTTCTTGCATAGCGCTGATCTAATTTGGATCTTTGAGAGCTTCATCAGTTTTCTTAGGTTCAAGAAGAGATATGAAGTTTATAAAGAGACATATATTACTTGACCCACGTCAAGTCTGAATACTTGCGTCTGGATCACCGAGAATTTGTTCAATTGGATGACTCTTTATCTATCTCTAAGCAGATTATTGAGAATCCATGTTGGAGTCATTAGATGGAGGAGGTTCATATGCTAATTAATAAGCTTCTGCATTGGGTTCATCGGCAATTAGTTGATGTGGTTCAAAATGAACGACATGTACTGGTAGTTGCTTAGAGGTTGAAGGTGATCCATTTTTTGAGGGTTTAGAGGGAGGTAAAGTGTTTAAAGGAACAACTAATTTTATGAAGAGGATTCAAATCCATTGGTTTTCATGTTTGGTATGACGACATGATCATCATCGGTATTGTGTGGTTCAGATTGAGGATTATTGCTGAAAGATACTTTAGGTTCACCGAAGTGAGATAACGTCCATGGATTCAACTTTTCATTATCAAGTATAGGCCTTGAGTTGGTTGAACGAGATTCATCAAAGGTGACATGAATGGTTTCTTCAATAGATTGTCTTCTTTTATTGAATACTTTAAAAGCTTTAGAGACTGATGAGTATCCAAGGAAGATACCATCATCAGCTTTGGGATCGAACTTTCCAAGGTTATCTCTATTGTTTAAGATATAACACTGACAACCAAAGATGTGTAGAAAGTTGATAGTTGGCTTTCTCTATAGAAAAGGTCGTAAGCAGTCTTCTAGAATCGCTTGACAATCAACGATCGGCTTTGAGTAAAACATGCAGTATTGACAGCTTCAACCTTAAACTGGATTGGTAGATAAGATTCATTGAGTATAGATCGAGCAACTTCAATGATGGTTCTATTTCTTCTTTCAGCGACCCCATTTTGCTGTGGTGTTCTCGCAGCTGAGAAATTGTGAGAATTTCCCTTACTCTCAATGAAGTTATTAAGAATACTGTTTTTGAATTCAGTACCATGATTAGTCCTTATTGACCGCATTGTCATGTTGTTCAGTACTTCCATATTCCTAAAGAAGGAAATAGTTTCTTCTGGAGTGTCATTTTTGGATATGAGAAACATCACCCAGGTATACCTTGAGAATTCACCCACTAATACTAGTGTGTATTTCTTTCCAGCGATGGATTGTATGTTGACAGAGCCAAACAAATCCATATGGAGTAGATGAAGAGGTGTAGTCATTGAAAAAACTTGTTATGATTTGAAACTGGCTTTAGTTTGCTTTCCTTTCTTACATGCTGAACATAAAGATTTCTTAGCATATGAGTGTTGAGGCAGACCATTGACAAGTTCTTTCTTTGAGAGATCATTCAGCGCCTTGAAGTTCAGATGAGAGTGTAGGTTTCTCTATGCCCACGTCACATGAAATCATTGCTGATGTCAAATGAACCTATAAGGGTTGCACACATTAGAGTACGTAGTTCTCGAATTGACCATGATGGTCATGAACGAAGATCAATTACAAGTTGTAATGGAAACAATTATTATTCTAGTAGGATAATAATTATAGTGTGTGAAAAATATAATTATGCTGATTATATATATATATATATTGAACCTAATGTAAATAATTAATTGTTGTGATAATAATTAATTATATGGCCCAATATCTAGAAGTAATGTTCACTTATATAATAAAAGCCCAAGAGTTAATTTTTTGGTAATAATTAATCAAAAGACTTAAGGCCCATAATTGGTTTATGTGAAACTAGGGCCCGATCCAAATTATGGAAAGAAGGGAATATTTAAACCTATGATAATTAGGTTTAGGTTAAGAAGTGTGCAAGTTGCTAAGGTCCATTTATGGACTAAAACAAGCGTCTCAAAGTTGGAATCTTCGATTTGATGAGAAATCAAAGAATTTGGATTCATCAAAAACGAAGACGAACCTTGTGTATACAAGAAAGCCAGTGGGAGCATTGTTGTGTTCCTAGTTCTGTTTGTTGATGACATTCTAATTATTAGGAACGACATCCCAACGCTACAAGGAGTAAAATCATGGCTAGGGAAAAGTCTATCGATGAAAGAATTGGGAGACGCAACGTATATCCTTGGAATAAAGATCTATCGTGATCGATCTAAGCGCTTAATTGGATTAAGCCAAAGTACATACATTGACAAGGTCTTGAAACGCTTCAAGATAGAGAGTTCCAAGACAGGAAACTTGCCAATGGTACATGGTATACAATTGAGTAAATCTCAATGCCCTTCCACAAAGGAAGACATGGATCGCATAAAGAGTGTTCGCTATGCTTCGACGATTGGATTCATAATGTATGCCATGATATGTACTAGACCTAACGTATCTTATGCTTTAAGAATGACTAGTAGATACCATTCAAACTCGGGTGAAGCTCACTGGGTAGTAGTAAAGAATATCCTCAAGTACCCGAGAAGGACTAAGGATATGTTCCTGCTATACGGCGGTACGGAAGGAGATATGTGTATTCGAGGATACTCAGATGCTAGTTTTCAAACCGATCGTGATGACTTCAGGTCACAATCAGGTTTTATGTATACACTAAATGGTGGTGCCGTGAGTTGGAAGAGCTTCAGGTAGAGCACGATTGCAGATTCTACTACAGAGTCAGAATACCTGGCAGTGTCAGACACTGGGAAGGAAGCCGTTTGGATGAAGAAATTCATCACAAACATTGGTTTAGTTTCTAGCATAGATGGCCTCATCAAGATCTATTGTGACAATAAGGGTGCCATAGCTCAAGCAAAGGAACCAAGGTCCCACCAGTGCTCCAAACATATTCTGAGGAAACATCACATCATTAGAGAGATTATCAATCGAGATAATGTGAAGGTTTGCAAAGTTCGATCAGAAGACAATTTGGCAGATCCATTCAATAAACCTATGAGTTAGAGCAAGCATGATATTCACACTAGCTCTATAGGTTTAAGATTTCCGAATGTTTGAATTGATTCGTAATTTTAGTATACTTTTGGAACATTAAGCAATGAAATTCTATCTGTATTACGCATATTGGGTATGAGTCATTACATTAATTTCGTTCTATTCTATATTAACATGTTTAAATTCATAATGATATGATATTATTTAAAACTATCCATGGTCGATTGTTACTCGGGGACTGGTAACAAACTAAGATCATTGTGAAGTGTAGTTATGGTCAAGTTGGGCCAACAGGGGGTGCAACCAGAGTCACTTGCACTTCTAGGTATAAGTGTTGGATAGACCCACCCTCAAGATCAATTCATAGATCAACGTCATAAAGTGAGTCTTAAAATGATAGGTTATTCATTTATCCTTTGACCTGAGATGTGTATTGGGATCTCAAGCACAAGGAGTGTTGTGCTTTGATATATGTCTAACGTTACCTATTAGCCCAATAAACAAGTAATCAATCCTAAGAATCAAGATTGAGCTCCAAATGTCATCTCTATATTGATAGGAAGTCAAAAGTACAGAGAGAGAATTTTACAAGTGTTACAATGAAATCTAATATAAAAGACTTAGACAAGGCTATTTATACCTAGCACCAACATTTCACAAATAGCCCTTCAACTTTGATACAACATACAAAGAATACCTTAACAATCTCCCCCTTTGTATCAAAAGTTGAAAGAAAGGTATTCAAATTGCTCTGGAGGTATTATTTGTATGTTGTATCAAAGTTGAAGGGCTATTTGTGAAATATTAGTGCTAGATATAAATAGTCTAGTCTAAGTCTTTTGTATTAACACCCCGAAAATTGGAAATCCGAATTTTGGAGTTGCGGACGTCCGCATGGGCGTAAGGCCGGACGTCCGCGTAGCGCGGAAGTCCGCGGGTCGTCCGCAGAAGCAACATAGAAGAACGGGGAATTCGGTCAGTGCAAGGCTGGACGTCTGCATAAACCTCCAGCCGAAAGTCCGCGACCTGTCTGATAAGATATTTTGGTTGTTTTAAGCCTTTCCCTCTCTCTTCCCTCATTTCATTTTTCTTCACAAACACAACTCAACCCTCTCTCTCTAAACCAATTTCTCTCTCAAGAAAACCCTAAATCCTTTCTCTTCTTCTTCATCTTCTCCACCCAAACTAAACCCATTTCCACCATTGTTGAAGGTATGGAAGCTTGAAGATTTTGTAGGTGATTAGGAGCTTTGCTTTGAGGATTCAAGTGATGAAGGTAATCTCTCTCTCTACCAAAAGCTAGATTGTTGTTGTTTTCCCCTCCTCTTCCATTTTGGGACATTATTGGGTGACTTAGGTTGTGTTTGATTGAGGTGATCTTCTTCTTCATTATCTATCAAATTAGGGTTTTAGTATAAGTTGGGGTTTTGATGTAAAATGCTTGGGGAATGGTTCTACATGTTTGGATCTGAGTATTTATGGTTGGAAATGTTTGGATCTAGGTTTTTGGAAGTTTTGGCTTGAGGATTCTTGTTTCTTCAAAGGAGCTTACGTTGGGGAAATCTAGATTTAGCCTAAATCTAGCAAGGTGAGTTCAAGTTGATTTGTGAAAACTTTGTACATGCCAAAAATGTTATTTTCCAAGTATTTGTGTGTTTTACTTGAAATTATCAATTGTTGAGTTATTTGGTAAGTTTGATCCTTTTGAAGTGTTTAACTTCATAAATTTTGTAAAACACCCATATTTAGGATTTTTGGACATTTTGATGTGTAGGAATCATAAATACGTCCTTAAATGATTTATTGCTCAAATGGAGTTTATTCAATGGTTTAATCATGTTGGTGTAATTAATTTTATAAACCATTTGGGAAAATGTAATACCCCGGGTAAGTTCGTTAGTTAAATCCTAGTTCCGTTAAATTTATTTAATTATATAATTAAGATTTAGGGTAAGTTTGGTTAATTTAGAGGTTTAAAGGTGTTTTAGTCATTAATGATAAGTTCAAGGACTAAAGTAGTAAAATAGGTTGATATTACCTCTTGATGAAATCAGATATTTCATAAGTCAGATATTATCCAGAAAATCAGAGTGTGTGTGTGTGGGTTTGAGACCAAAAGAGAAAAGAAGGGTTTGTAGCTAAAAGGTTCAAATTGGTGTGCTTGGAAATGTATCTGACGTATGTTCCTTTGTATTTTATGTTGGTAATTGCTATTAGAAGGTTTCTATCGGAATAGATTAGTCAATTACACATCTGACAGTGATTCAGTCGGTTTCTGGGCAAAAATGGGTAAACCGACAGTGGTTTCCGGACACAGTATGAATGTGTCCGGGTAGTTTTGTTGGTGGTGTCCGGGTAATGTTCTAAAGGTGTCCGGACGAGTCTTTTATCCGGGTAAGTTCCTTTTTCCTATGTTTTCCGGATAGAATTGGATATCGGATAGCATCCGGATTACTCTGGTGTCCGAACGTTGTCCGGACTGTATAGGTTGTCCGGAAAAGTCACGCTATCCGGAAAAGTTGTGTTGTCCGGATAATTTGAGGTATCCGGATATTTTTTCTGTTTGGTCATTTTAGAGAAGTTAAACACTTTTGAGTATCCAGTAACCTGTGTTTTGTTAATTCTTAGATAGAATATGAATGAGGACTAAAATACTATGGACTTGACTTAAGTTCGGGCTTGGTGAAGACAATTGAGGATAAGAGTTAGATAGAGTTATCTAAAGCTCTTAGTCCTAGCAAGCCCTATGTGTTCAAAGTGGTAAAGCAATACTTGTATATGATTGTTTCAGATTCTGTGAAATTGAAGTGAAGCTGAATTGTTTGAGAAAAGCTTGGAGAACGTTTTGATAAGACAAACATGTAAGTTTTACTTCAAAATGTTTTTAAACTGGAATACATATATGTGTGGATTGAAAAGGTGATAGATAATGTGATTAGGTGTTCATAAATGACAATATGATATATTGAGATATATATTGTATTTATATGTGCATTACACTACACGAGTATACGTTAGCCGAAACTATAGTCGGCGGTGTTTGCTGTAGTTGTTGTACAGCAGTGTTGCTGTAGTTGTTGTACAACGGTGTTAGCTGTAGTTGTTGTACAGTGGATTAGTTGGCTCACAACCAACTAACATGGCCAGGGCAAATGAGAATGAGAAAGAGGATGAGTTGAACACAGTGCACGAGTCTTGATTGGTATTTAATTACGCATGATATATGTGTGTTTATATAAAGGATTTTATATAAATGGGTTTTATAATGATTATGAAATGACAGGGATTTTCTCACTTAGACCGCTAGGTCTAACCCTCATTTTGTTTTAAAAATATGTATTCCAGGTGGTGGATCGGGTAAGGGCAAGCGTATAGAGTAACTGGTGGATAGCTTTTGTGAAGACTTTTGTTATGAAGACTTAGATGCGTTTTTGTACTTATGCCTCTGTTGTTAGTCATAATGTAAATTACTTAGTCAAAAAGTTTGTACTGATTTACTTATTATGTTTAGCAAGACTATGGGACCGAATATGAAATATGATGTACTTTTGATGAAAATATGTTATGAAATGTATGTTATTTGTATATATGGAATAAGGGTTGTTACAGATGGTATCAGAGCCCTAGTTTAAGGGATTTAGGTATTAGTATCTGTACCTAGACTTAAACTGCATGTGAAGTAGGATGTCCCTATTATTGTAGAACCTTGGGATGTTAAATATAAAAAGGTAGAAGGAACATCATGTAAGGTAATTTCAGATTTACACCTGGCCAGTGTAATTGTGATCTTACAGGTACATGTTTGAACTGGAATACCTTGTTATATGGGGTATGTGCTTATGTGTATATTAACCTTGTTTGAATCTACAGAATGGCAAGTGGTACTAGACAAACGAATCGAGGGGGAAGAGGAGATCCCGAAAGAACAAATCCAATTGTCGGGGCAAGGGGAAGAGGGGGAGAAAGAGGTAGAGGTAGAGCAGGCGGCAAAACTCAGCCGCGAGGTACTGAATTCGTAACCAGGGATGATCTAGCGGACGAAATGGGAAGGTTACAAGCAAATATTCAAGCCATGTTTAACCAAACTCATCACCATGAAACCGAAATACCAGATCCTAGTTTGGAAGGAGAGATGCCCATTACACATACTGTCGCACTAGTGCTCAAAAAGTGTGACTATAAAATGTTTCTCAGTTGTAAGCCTCCTACTTACTCAAGAGACCGGGACCCAGTGAAAGCGATGAGATGGCTGAAGGAAATAGAAGCTATCTTCAAAACTAGTAAGTGTGCTGAAGAAGACAGAGTACTTTATGGAACCACGATGTTGAAGGGCGATGCTTTATACTAGTGGGAAGCTCATATTTCATCAGGAGGGCCTGACATATACTCTACCTTCTCTTGGGAGGAATTCGTTATAGCTTTCAGAAAACAATTTTGTCCTCATGCAACGATTAAACAATTGGAAGGGGAATTCATGAACTTACAGCAAGGGAACTTATCAGTTCGAGACTACACCGCTAGTTTTCTAGAAAAATCTTGTTTCGTGGAATACTATGTTGCCACAGAGGCAATGAAGACGGAAAGGTTTATCTTCGGGTTAAATTCTGATGTCAGAAAGCTAGTAACTGCAAAAGGACCCGTTACCTTCTCAGCTGCAGTAGATGCCGCGGAAGATGTGGAGCGGGATAATAGGAAGGATGCTGGTGATAAAGGTATGGGGAAGAGAAAGTGGGAAGGACCACAGTATGACCCGAAGAAGTCCAGGTTTCAGAGATACGATAACCGCCCGCCGTTTCGACCAACAGAAAAACCTTGTCCGAAGTGCAACCGTGTTCACCAAGGAAATTGTCAAGTTGACCCTTAGATTTGTTATAAGTGTGGGAAGACAGGGCATATTGCTAAAAATTGTCCAGTAACGCGACTTTGTTTCTTGTGTAATTCTCCGGATCACATTCGGTCGGATTGTCCGCGGGGAAGAATACAACAGGGTGGTACATCAGGGAGACCAGCGGTTGTTAGACCAGTAGTGCCAAGACTAGAACACCCAAGAACAAGGGGTCGTACAATTCAGATGACAGCAAAAGAAGCGGAGGAAACTCCGAATGTGGTTACAGGTACATTTTTCATAAACTCTACACGTGCTAAAGTGTTATTTGACTCCGGTGCAAACCGATCGTCTGTGTCTCCTTCATTTGCTGCTTATATGCATTTAAACCCTAAAGTATTAGATCATGCTTTGATGGTAGATACGACAAATGATAACCAAGTGACGGTTAAAGAGGTTTTTGATAAGTGTGTGATAAATATAGAGGGATGCGAAGTACCTATACAATTATTCCATATAGCCTTGATCGAGTTTGATGTGGCAGTAGGAATGGATTGGTTAGCTGAGAATCAGGCTAACATAGTTTGTGATAAGAAAATAATTAATGTTGTCTTACCTGAGAGAGGACCGGTAGTAATTTATGGTGATCGTAGCAATCATCAGTCTTGCCTTATATCTATGATAAAAGCCCGTAAGTGTGTTAGTAAGGGTTGCCAGAGTTACTTAGCTTATGTGATAGATATTAAGCCAGAAAAGAATAAGTTGGAAGATATTCCGATTGTTAGTGAATTTCCTGAAGTGTTCCCTGAAGACTTGAATAGTCTTCCGCCCGTTAGACAAGTAGAGTTTGGTATAGATCTGACTCCTGGAGCTGCTCCTGTTGCTCAAGCACCGTATCGCCTGGCACCTCCAGAGATGAAAGAAATGATGGTACAACTACAAGACCTATCCGATAAAGGCTTCATCAGACCTAGTTCTTCGCCGTGGGGAGCACCAGTTTTGTTTGTGAAAAAGAAGGATGGTTCGATGAGAATGTGTATCGACTACCGGGAACTGAATAAGCGCACGATCAAGAACAAGTATCCGCTACCCAGAATTGATGACCTCTTCGATCAGTTAGTTGGAGCTTGTTATTTCTCCAAGATTGATCTAAGGTCTGGTTACCATCAACTGAAGGTGAAAGAAGGAGATGTTCTGAAAACTGCTTTTCGCACAAGGTATGGTCATTATGAATTCTTAGTGATGCCGTTTGGATTGACGAACGCTCCAGCTGCTTTTATGGATTTAATTAATCGGGTATGTAAGCTGTATCTCGATAAATTTGTAATTGTATTTATCGATGATATACTTATCTATTCTCGATCCAAGGAAGAGCACGCACAACATCTTCGTCTGATTCTGGAGTTACTAAAGAAAGAAAAGTTGTATGCTAAATTTTCGAAATGTGAATTTCGGCTACGAGAAGTTCAGTTTTTGGGGCATGTAGTTTCTGAGAAAGGCATTCAAGTTGATCCGATGAAAGTGCAAGCGATTGAAAAGTGGGAACCGCCGAGAACGCCAACCGAAGTACGTAGTTTTCTGGGTTTAGCCGGCTACTATCGAAAGTTTATAAAAGACTTCTCTCGTATCGCGGCGCCTTTGACTAAACTGACTCGAAAGAATCTAAAGTTTGAATGGAAAGCAGAACAGGATGGAGCATTCCGGATATTGAAAGAGAAACTGTGCAGCGCGCCGATTTTGTTGCTACCTGAAGGTTCTGAAGACTTTGTTGTTTACAGTGATGCTTCTAAACTGGGATTAGGATGTGTACTTATGCAGCGTGGGAAAGTTATTGCTTATGCTTCTCGTCAACTAAAAGATCATGAACGACAGTATCCAACATACGACATGGAACTTGCAGCAGTTGTTTTCGCGTTGAAGATTTGGAGACATTATCTTTATGGTTCCAAATGTCAAATTTATACCGATCATAAGAGTCTCCAACATCTCTTCGATCAGAAGGAATTAAATATGAGACAAAGAAGATGGCTAGAACTGGTGAATGATTACGACTGTGAAATTCTTGATCATCCGGGAAAGGCAAATGTGGTAGCTGATGCACTGAGTCGTCAAGAAAGAAGTGGGACAATAAAAGCCATTGCACTACGAGCTGAACTCCTACCCAACATATTTGACGAACTGCAGAAGTGTCAAATAGAAGCTTATCAGGAAGAACATTTGAAGTCAGAACGGTTAGTGGGGATATCAGAATTGCTTGTGAGAGATGACCGTGGGTTATTATGTATGGGAAACAGAATTTGGGTGCCTCGTTTGGGTGGGTTACGTGATCGTGTACTGCAAGGAGCTCATCAATCTCGTTTCTCTATTCATCCAGGTACGAATAAGATGTATAAAGATTTAAAACAATTCTATTGGTGGCCGGGAATAAAAAGAAGTATTGCCCAACATGTGGAGGGTTGTACTACGTGTAAGAAGGTAAAGATTGAACATCAAAAGATGTTTGGTCAGTTGCAACGATTGGAAATACCTATGTGGAAATGGGATCAGATTACGACAGATTTCATCACGAAGCTACCAAGGACCCCGAAGGGATTTGATGCTATTTGGGTGATTGTCGATAGATTGACGAAGTCTGCTCACTTCTTACCAATAAAGGAAACTGATTCGATGGAGCGATTAGTTAAGTTGTACATTGACGAAATAGTAACTCGACATGGAGTTCCAATCTCGATCATTTCTGATCGTGATAGTCGTTTTACTTCAAAATTCTGGAGAAGTTTTCAGAAGGAGATGGGGACGCAGATAAAACTAAGTACAACATATCATCCTTAAACTGACGGTCAGAGTGAACGAACGATTCAGACCTTAGAAGATATGCTCCGGGATTATATTATTGACTTTGGGGGATAATGGGATAAGCATTTACCGTTGATTGAATTTGCCTACAACAACAGTTATCATTCCAGCATTCAAGCGGCACCGTTTGAAGTATTGTATGGTAGAAAATGTCGAACGCCTCTATGTTGGAATGAAGTGGGAGAGAAACAATTATCGGGGCCATATATAGTTCAGTTGACCGCGGATAAGGTTACTCAGATTCGGGAAAGATTAAAAGTGGCTCAAGACAGACAGAAAAGCTACGCAGATCGACGCCGGAAACCGCTAGAGTTTCAAGTTGCGGATTTTGTGATGTTAAAAGTCTCACCTTGGAAAGGAGTCATTCGATTTGGAAAGCAAGGTAAACTTATTCCAAAGTACATCGGGCCGTTTGCAATTATTGAGAGGATCGGTGAAGTAGCATACAGGTTGGATCTTCCGCCAGAGTTAAGCAGGATTCATAACGCGTTTCACGTTTCAAATTTTCGGAAACGTTTGGTTACGCCAGATCAGACCGTCTCTCTACCAGATATACACGTGGATGAAAAGCTGAATTATGTGGAGGAACCGGAAGCCATAGTTGACCACAAAGTTAAAGTGTTGCGGAATAAAGAGATCAGACAAGTGAAAGTTCAGTGGAGACATCATAGAGGTCAGGATGCTACTTGGGAATCAGAGTCGGAAATGAGAGCCAAATACCCTCATCTTTTTGCCTAACCGAATTCCGCGACGGAATTCTTTTAAGGGGGAGATGATGTAATACCTCGGGTAAGTTCGTTAGTTAAATTCTAGTTCCGTTAAATTTATTTAATTATATAATTAAGATTTAGGGTAAGTTTGGTTAATTTAGAGGTTTAAAGGTGTTTTGGTTATTAATGATAAGTTCAAGGACTAAAGTAGTAAAATAGGTTGATATTACCTCTTGATGAAATCAGATATTTCATAAGTCAGATATTATCCAGAAAATCAGAGTGTGTGTGTGTGGGTTTGAGACCAAAAGAGAAAAGAAGGGTTTGTGGCTAAAAGGTTCAAATTGGTGTGCTTGGAAGTGTATCTGAGGTATGTTCCTTTGTATTTTATGTTGGTAATTGCTATTAGAAGGTTTCTATCGGAATAGATTAGTCAATTACACATCTGATAGTGATTCAGTCGGTTTCTGGGCAAAAATGGGTAAACCGACAGTGGTTTCCGGACACAGTATGAATGTGTCCGGGTAGTTTTGTTGGTGGTGTCCGGGTAATGTTCTAAAGGTGTCCGGACGAGTCTTTTATCCGGGTAAGTTCCTTTTTCCTATGTTTTCCGGATAGAATTGGATACCGGATAGCATCCGGATTACTCTGGTGTCCGAACGTTGTCCGGACTGTATAGGTTGTCCGAAAAAGTCACGCTGTCCGGAAAAGTTGTGTTGTCCAGATAATTTGAGGTATCCGGATACTTTTGCTGTTTGGTCATTTTGGAGAATTTAAACACTTTTGAGTATCCAGTAACCTGTGTTTTGTTAATTCTTAGATAGAATATGAATGAGGACTAAAATACTATGGACTTGACTTAAGTTCGGGCTTGGTGAAGATAATTGAGGATAAGAGTTAGATAGAGTTATCTAAAGCTCTTAGTCCTAGCAAGCCCTATGTGTTCAAAGTGGTAAAGAAATACTTGTATATGATTGTTTCAGATTCTGTGAAATTGAAGTGAAGCTGAATTGTTTGAGAAAAGCTTGGAGAACGTTTTGATAAGACAAACAGGTGAGTTTTACTTCAAAATGTTTTTAAACTGGAATACATATATGTGTGGATTGAAAAGGTGATAGATAATGTGATTAGGTGTTCATAAATGACAATATGATATATTGAGATATATATTGTATTTATATGTGCATTACACTACACAAGTATACATTAGCCGAAACTATAGTCGGCGGTGTTTGCTGTAGTTGTTGTACAACGGTGTTGATGTAGTTGTTGTACATCGGTGTTAGCTATAGTTGTTGTACAGTGGATTAGTTGGCTCGCAACCAACTAACATGGCCAGGGGAAATGAGAATGAGAAAGAGGATGAGTTGAACACAGTGCACGAGTCTTGATTGGTATTTAATTACGTATGATATATGTGTGTTTATATAAAGGATTTTATATAAATGGGTTTTATAATGATTGTGAAATGACAGGGGTTTTCTCACTTAGACCGCTAGGTCTAACCCTCATTTTGTTTTAAAAATATATATTCCAGGTGGTGGATCGGGTAAGGGCAAGCGTATAGAGTAACTGGTGGATAGCTTTTGTGAAGACTTTTGTTATGAAGACTTAGATGTGTTTTTGTACTTATGCCTCTGTTGTTAGTCATAATGTAAATTACTTAGTCAAAAAGTTTGTACTGATTTACTTATTATGTTTAGCAAGACTATGGGACCGAATATGAAATATGATGTACTTTAGATGAAAATATGTTATGAAATGTATGTTATTTGTATATATGGAATAAGGGTTGTTACAGAAAATGCACATTTTAGTGTCATGAGTCATTTTGAGAATTATAAGGGTATGAGTCCATTTGGGGAAAACATTTATTCTAACCCGTGTCGAGTATTGGGTTAATGATGATTTTGTGGTATATGTATACCTAAGCGATGTTTAAATGCATTTTATGCTATGAGGTCAGTTATTTACGGGTCTAATCAATTTTGAGCATTTTGATCGGTTTTGACTTTGAGGAGTCTTGGGGACATTTTGTCCAAGTTTGATGGCTCAATGGGGAGTCTTATTTATGGTTTGCATTTATTGCAACTTGTTGGATTTTATTGCATATTATTAATATTTACATGCTCGGGTGCTTTAGTCATACCTGGATGGGCATGTTATTGTAGACTGTGTTGCATTGGATCCATAGGCACGTAAGTCAGTCTTTAATTGATGGTCTATCTCTTTGTGCACGAGGAGTGGACTATTAGAATGCATGGTTTTATGCAGTAGGCCGTTCGGGGCCACTAGCGAGTAGGCAATGAGGGACATTGGAGTCCTTGAGGTGTAACTCGGCTAGACTGGATAGGCAATGTGGTCCCATAAGTCCTTTAGGTGTAACTCGACGGAGTAGGCAATAAAGGCATGGGAAAGGTTTGAGGTTGTGATGTCTGTATAGCATGGGAATTAAAACCGGGACTTGAGGTGTAATCCAGTAACATCATAAGTGACCTAACTTGTGTGCCCGTCACTTTCGATGGAATCGGGTCTCCCCCGTCACCGAAAGGTGTTGTTTTTGGGTATTTACTTTTATCCATATTTTTGGTGACGCATTTTATTTATAGGTGTTATCCCAATAACAAGTAATCACAATCAAGACGTGTGTAGAACTCTAGTCATCTCTCATTAGAATGAAGAACTCAAAATACAAAGTGTAGAGAGAATTACAGAGAGTTTTCAAAGTATATCTATCAAAGTGTTAGAGAAATAAAGGTAATCTAGGCTATTTATACCTAGACATGCAATTTACAAAATGACCCCTCAACTTGAATACAACATATAAAATTGACACTAATATTCTCCCCCTTTGTATTCAAGTGAGCCAGGTAAACTTTAACCATGAAGTTCTTCCGGTGGAATGTATCTCTTTCTGATCCCAAAGATAATTTCAAACCTTCTGAGTGAATTCCGGTAATCTATTCGGTCTTGTATCGCTTTCAAGGCATTGTTGATCAAGACAATCTCCTTCTCTTTCAGAGGCACCTTTCTTTGTTCATCCAATCTTAGCTTTTCATTCAGCAGAATCTTGATCATATTGAGCGTTCCATCAGAATACAAGTTGACTTCAATCAGCCTCAAGAACTTCTTCTTCTTTTGCCCGTTGTGATACAGAATACCGAACTCTGGTTTTTCCAACACGGTATAAAGAGGAATACCTTGAATGTCGGGTAGGTTTCTGTTTGGCCTTCTTTTGTTGACTCTGATTACTTTCCAAAGCCATTTGAAAATCGGTTAAGTATGAAAGCTTGATCAGGTTCTTCATGAATCGTTTTAACGCTTGATAGGCTTCAGAGTAAGTGATGTCTTTGATAGGCATCCGGGCAAGAATGTCATACAATCTGAAGAAGTCTGCACAGGTTAGGGATTTGAAATCTGCTTCACAGAAATTCCACTCCTTTTCATCTGATCTGAGGACGTAGAATCTCGGATAAAAGACATTCAGAATCTTCTCCGATTCAATCTTCACAAGCTTAACAATTTCTTTATCTGATCTGACTGCACTGAGCTTTTGATCTTTGTCACCCATCATATACAAGTATTCAATCTGCTTTGGATGTGGAAGTTTATCAATTGAATAAAGCTTTACCTTATCAATTGGCTGAATCTTTTTCACAAACAAGTCACCCCTTATATCTTCTTGGAATGGAGTAATGATTCTTGTTCGATGAGCACGTCTAACAATCAAAGATTCTCTATCAATTAACATTTGTAGATTACATAATTCTGCCTTGGAGACTACATCTCTGATTTTGCCTTCAGGTAGATCAGGTATTACCGGAATTTGTATCACTGCATCAGGTTGGTTACTTTCTTTCTCGGAATCAGAATCAGGTTGAACGTTTCCAGCATCAAATACATCATCCATCTCCTCTTTAATCTTTACCACAGATTGATCTTCATCCGAATTAATAAAAATCAAATCCTGTAAGAACTCATTTTCCATGATTTCCTCATCAGTTCTGTTATCACATCCTTGAGGCTTTTCAACCCTAGGATTGACATCATCCAGAATACCAATATCAGCACTTTCGCCCACTTGAGTACCACCAACATTACCGGTACCTGTTTCCTCGTTTGTTTCCACATTTTCAGTCACATGAACACCCGAACCACTACCTTGTTCAACCCTTTGTCTTACACTTCTCTCCCCCTCATGGTGATCATGATCGGGATCTTGATCATCATGCCTCTGTTTGGTGGATTGGGCTTGAATCCCACATTTGTCTTCCACCGCTTTGATTCGGTTTGATAGGGATGTGAAGCCAGAAGTTATAGCTTCGGTTAGGTTGGATATGGATTGTTGTAGGGTATTTAGTGAATCTGGTAAAGTGGCTTGTATTTCGGTTTGGCGTCTAAGTAGACCAAGAATGTCTACTTCTTCTTGAGTATTAGTATCGCCTTGTTCTAGTAAACGGGTAAGTAACTGGGATTTCAATTCGTGTAAAGGTAAAGTATGATATACCTTTGGGTTCGGCTGAGATTCTGGTTGAGAGTCGGATGGTGCGGATGAAGAATCAGCAACAGACTTTCCTTTAACAAACTTGTGTACTTCGGCAGATAAATTCTTAACGATATCAGTCAATTCGGACATCTGAGCTTTCTGAGTGTTTGAGACAGACTGGATGGCCAATTCAAGCAACTTCCAAGGTAACACGCAGACCACTAAGGTTACTGGTTGACAAAGCAGTCATTGAGACTGTATGGCCTACGTTCAACGCTGGCATAGTGTTAACGTTGGTAGGACTTCCGCCCGGTCCTCGTGAAGCACCAACAAATGGCGGCAACACTTGGGGCGTTCCGGTTGGGTCACGCATAACACCAACGTTTTGTGTCACCATAGATGAAGTGACGAACGGTCTCTGTGTCCTAGGAAAGGAAGTAAAATCAAATGGATCTAGACTCGATCTGTCACCAAATGAAGGTTGTGGCCGGGGCAGTTGCCATCCTGTTTCAATATCAGCCAACACCGAGTGTGTCGCCGATAGTGTTTGTGCTAATCCCCTGTGAGAAGATGAAACATCAACTTGTGAAGAAGTTGATGAGTGGATGAGTGGGGTTGTGCATTTCATAGCTGGGCGGACTATGGCTTCTTCAATGTCATGTGGCAACGAACGCGCACCGACAGTATATTTGGCTACCCGGCTAGACACGGTTTGGGAAGGATCATTAGTTAAAACTTTTATTGATCCTGTCTCACACTCACCATCTTTTTTTCTTTCCTTCTCACTCAACCTCACTTGATTTTCTGTTTCAACTAATACTCCCTCATTTCCCCTTATCACTCCTCCATCATCACCATAAGTAGTAGTAACGACCTTTTCAAATACAGTATCAAGATTCTCCAAGACTTGATCATTGTTGTTATCATCATTGTCATCATCAGAACTATCATCCTCTTTTTCATCATCAACATTCACATCATCATCATCCGAACTATATAGAAGATTAGCAGGATCATCAATATCCGCATCAATATCCTCAGATTCTTCCTCGGTATCGTCGGAACCAAGATCTTCCTCATCATCGTCCTCAAAAATCTGAATCATTTTTTAAGAATTGGACGACTGACCAAGAGCACCCCCAATTCCTTTTCCCCTTACATCACTTTTACCTCTCAACACGCCCTGTTCAGGTACCCCAGTATCCTGAACTCTCTTCCTAACTCTTGAATCCTCACCACGCTCACCTAATTTCTTGGCACTGTGGGTAGGCCCTACCGGTCCTGGCCGGGCCATCAGTGCGTTCTCTTCTCTATACTCACTCAAAATCGGTGAATCTTGGTCAGCGTAAGCAAGAAAAGCTTCAGATAGAACCATGATAGTAGGAAAAAGTAGACCTTTTGGAAGTCAGAGATATTTCATGTAAGTAGTAGGACCAAGAACTGCTTCCGGTCGTCTCGGTATCTGATCATTATACTCCATGATAGAATGAATGATAATCTGAAGATAGCGTTGAAACGGAACGAATGTTCTGGTTTTCGATGGCTTTGATTTGTCGGTGACCACCTCGATGAGGTCATTCCATATAGAAACTGCAAAATCAATTTTCCGATCGAAAATGATAGCATGGAACATACGTATAACGGAAATGCTGGCCTTGTCGACTCCCGTGTGCTTAGAAGTCATACACCTATTCACAATTCTGAATAGTGTATAGTAGATTGGCGGTAGGTAGTTCCGTTGCAACTTTGACGTATGAGTCATCACTCTATAATTCGGACGTGGATCATTGTAACCCATCCGCATAATATCCTGGCACAAGTCTGCTTCAGAAACCATATCTTCAAAATTTGGAGAATAAGGAAGATCAAGAACTCTCCGCAATCTTTTCAAAGTGATTTTGGCATCAAAATGATCCACCTTAAGAGTAAAATAGTTGTTTGAATCTGTCTGTGGAACATACTGAATATTATGCCAAACTTGTTGTAGATAGATTTCCGAAACTTGTATTGTTTTCTCAAGAGCAGTACGAAGTGGATGGTTTTTGAGAATCTCCATGATAAGCTGATAATCTAATCTGACATGAAAATCTAGAGAATAGTTGTTTGCCTTGAATTCCTTTTTGTCTCTTGGAAGAATTAATTCACCATCTAGATTTCGAGCGTTCACCGATGGGTGTGATGAACGATGAGATGGGAACACCGTGTTCTCGTCAGAAGAATTACCATCACCGTGCTCTTGAAAATGTGCCATGGTCTATGATTGACAAAATTTGACCATTTGGATATAAGTACTTTTTCGTCAAAACTTTTCAAAAATTTCCTAAGTATGGGCCACTGTCGTACAAAACATCAAATCGCATGACTCTACTAGTCGGACAAAGCTGTACGACTAAAAGTTGTCGTACAAGCTGTGTGCGACAGTTATGAATATCAGTGGTATGCGACAGTTTTGAATGTTGAAGAACACAGTATTGTGCGACAGTTATGAATGTTCGAACAGTGATGAACATTCAAACCCAAAAACCTAAGATTTGTCAATGAAAGCTTATCAAACTAGTGCCCTATGTGCGGTTTTCTACCAGGAACACTATTCTAACATCTTTTCCTAAGAATACTAACACACATAATGATTTATGAAGGATTTCGAAAAACCCTTTTTCGACTTAACATTCAAATCAACAAACAGATACATAACTCGATGATATGCGATGTAAAATAGTATAAGATGATACCTGTATCGATTTGAATTCACAGAAGAAATGAAACATCAACAAATATTCAAAATCGATTTCTAAGGTGTGAGAGAATCGTATGATACGAAAGTCGGAAGATGAAAAGACTTGAAACACGCACTATATATAGATCTTAGGCTGAGTGACACATGTCGTGAAATGATTGGTCCAAGGTTTGACCGATACGTGTCAGGTAGTCATACGAAACAATGTGCGAGAACCTCATGTTAGTCATATGAAACAGTGACCGACTAAGGTGGAATCATGAACAGTAACTGTCGTACGATACTTGTACGACTAAGATTGCTAGTCGGACAAAGCATCTACGATTTGACAATATGAACAGTGACTGTCGTACAAAGCATGTACGACTAGGATTGCTAGTCGGACAATGCTCGTACGACTGTCGTGCAGGAACAGTAACTATCGTACAAGACATGTACGACTAGGATTGCTAGTCGTGTAAGACTTGTGCGACTACTTTCCTGACTTGGAAATTTTTTCAAAAAATTGAACTTTTCAGATTAAAAATTGTTCAGTGTTCATTGAAAACACTTTGCTCCCCCTACAAAGATGCATAAGCTTTGACAAAATGATTTTCATCTAGTAGGGTTTGCCAAAATCATTTAAGATAGAACACTCACCTTTGTTATTTTGCTCAACCATTTCTTCTTTGTACAATGCTCCCCCTTGAAAGATACTCACAAAGATTTATAGCTCCCCCTAAACACATGAACTACACATAAAACTACACAAGTAATATCAATTGAAGTACATACGGTAAAAAGAATAAAATTGAAATCTACTTTGTAAAATACTGAAAAAAATATATCTTTGAGCAAATCATAATGAATATTCAATATTATGAAAATAAGTATTCTTCACTCAAATTTATCAAAATTTGAATGACTAAGAATTATTTTCAAAATGTTGAATAAAAATTATGACTTATCAAACTTTCAAATTCAACATGCCTATCTTTGAGACAAGACAGTTGAAACGTTTGTCATCCAAAGCCTTGGTAAACAAATCGGCGAGTTGAAATTCAGTAGAAACAAAATAGAGTTCAATTGTACCTTTTTCGACGTGATCTTTAATAAAATTATACCGTACGTCGATGTGCTTGGTTTTCGTGTGTTGAACCGGATTCACGGATATTGCTATGGCGGACTTACTATCACAGTAAATTGGAACCTTTTCGTATCGACACGCAAAGTCCATCAGTTGGGTTTTCATCCAAACGACTTGTGAGCAACAACTAGCGGCCGCGACGTATTCTGCCTCCGCCGTAGAAGTTGACACACAATTCTGTTTCTTTGACGCCCAACTTACCAACTTATCACCCAAAAATTTGTTGTCCGGATGTGCTTTTCCGGTCCAATAAGCTACCACCATGATCCGCGTCGGAATAGGCTGTTAGCTCAAATCCCGTGCCTTTGGGATACCATAGCCCAAGGTAGGTAGTTCCTTTGAGATAGCGGAAGATGCGCTTGACGGCTCCTACATGAGATTCCTTAGGATTCGCCTGAAATCTCGCACAAAGACAAGTAGCGAACATAATATCCGGGCGACTAGCAGTTAAGTACATTAAAGATCCCACCATACCTCGATATTGTCGTATATCAGTTTCCTTACCATGAGGATCTGGACCGATCTTTGATTGTGTTGCCATCGGTGTTCCAATGTAAGTACAATTTTCCATTTTGAATTTCTTCAAAATGTCAAATATATACTTTGACTGGTTGATGAATATTCCCGTGGAAAACTGTTTCACTTGCAATCCTAGGAAGAAGTTAATCTCCCCCATCATGCTCATCTGAAATCTAGTAGTCATCAGATCAGAAAACCATGAACATAAACCAGGGTTAGATGCACCGAATATAATATCATCTACATATATTTGTACTATTACCATCTCACCGTCTTCACGCTTGACAAACAAAGTCGTATCAATCTTACCTTTTTCAAAGCCCGGGACGAGTAGAAATTTAGATAGAACACCGTACCATGCTGTAACACCCTAAAATCAGGGCTAAATTGAACCTCAATTTATAATACGTTATGATACAAGAAACTTCAACTTATATAAATATTGCAAGGAAATTAACCATCAAGAGTATAGTTACAATATAGGATCCTTCAAATAACCCATCAATCTAATCATATCACTATAATCAGATTAACTAAGTTATCTAAGCAATCCATCAAAATCTCTTCTTGTTAATTAACACCTCTGCTATTCCAAAACGCTCGTCCCATAACCCTTTACTTTCCCGAGCTGGTACCTGGTAAGAAAACATCATATGAAACGATTAGGCCAACACCTAGTGAGAACATTCGTTTCAATAATAATATTTGCAAAAATCAATGTAAACAAGTTACAACAAACCTGATTACTCCTTTTCTTACCGTACGTGTAACTCTATTCCATTACACGATTTCATCCAATTCCATGAATATGACTGACAATAAATCCATCAGTATATCACGCCTCAGAGCCACATTACGAATCTTCAATGATTCTAGATTAATGCTCTTATCCTATAAATCGCAATTACACATGCCCATTTATCGGAAAGGAAGTAGAGATTACAAGCACTTATGTCAATCCCATTTCTTCCTTAGAAATTGGGAATAACGATTATTACCACACGCCTATTCCACAATTTCCACACACACACTGGAATAACGATTATTACCACACGCCTATTCCATGTGATTACCAAACACTAGTGCCTATGGATCCATTACACTTACTACACACCTGCCTAGTATCAAACTAGAACAATCATTAAGCCTAACAACCTACCATTCAGCTATAAGTATGTTCAGGCCACTAGAACTGCATTTCAATTCCTAAACCGTACCTGCTTAGAAGTCAACAAGTCCTAAAGTTACTGAGTACTCCAAAAGTGACCGGACAGTACCAGTTTCCGGACACCTTAAACTATCCGGACAACACAAGTTTTCCGGATACCCAAGACTTACCAGATACACCAACTTTCCGGATACCCTCATCTTTCCGGATACATCAACTTACCGGGTATTTCACTAATCCGGATGACATCCGGAAACCTAGGTAATCCGGATACCATCCGGTAACTTATTTCATCCGGAAACTATACAAAATTTAAGACTTACCGGATGACTTTGTCGCGTCCGGAGACATTCATCACCATGGTTTCCGGATACATGGTTTTATCCGGAAACCTTCGACCTGCAGCTTAAAATTCGATCTAGATACATATCTGTTCGATTCAGCTCATTCCAGACCATTCCATACAGTTCATAACCAATTTATACAGCTATTTCAAGGTTTAATTTAACATATAAACACTGATTTAAGCAAACCACAAATGAACTCACCTTTAAAGGAGATAAACCCACTTTTTCACAACCCAAAGCTTCAATTCTGCTGTCAATGATTCTGGAATCTAAACACAAATGAATTTGTTTACAACTAAGCAAATACAACAAACCATATCTGAATCTATGGTAAATTCCTTACAAAATTTGAAGACCAATCTTGAGTTTCCTCTTCTCTTTCTTTTTCTCTTTTCTCTCTAATTCTCTTTCTCTTACTTTTGTCTCTCTCTAAACCGACCCAACAAGATGCTAAATCAGATATTTCTCAACTTTCATCTCTTATCCACACACTTTTGTCAAATGACCCAATACACCTCCAAGTTTCTTATTTTACATAAAAACATCAAACTTTGGTTACTTAACTTTTAACCTCAAAGATTCAAATACTTGTAAAAATATCACAAAGATACAACTCAATTACATAAATAACTTCATTTATATTATAGCACAATATAACGAAATTTCGGGATGTTACAATACTCCCCAACTTGAAAATGATTTCGTCCCCGAAATCAAAGTTAGGTAAACAAGTGAGGATATCTAACCTTCATATCCTCTTCCGATTCTAAAGCTACGTTAGTACCTCGATGATGTTTCCACTGTACTTTCAACATAGCTACTTCCTTGCCATTACGTAGCTTTCTAACCAATCTTTCCAAAATTGCCTCCGGTTCTTCCACACAACGGCTCTTTTCATCCACTCTTACATCTGTAAGTGGAATCAAATCTTCCTCTTCGGCTAGACATTTCCGAAGATAACAAACGTGGAAGGTATTGTGGATTCCTTCCAATTCCGGTGGAAGATCCAGTTGATAAGCTTGCAATTCGACCCTCTTAGTGATAGTGAAAGGTCCTAGAAAACGAGGACTTAACTTCCCACGTTTACCAAACCTTATCACACCTTTCCATGGGGATACCTTAAGCATCACACGCTCCCCAACTTGGAACTCTTTTGGTCTTCTTTTCGGATCAGCATAACTCTTTTGTCTATCTTGAGCTGCTTTCATATGCTGCCGAATTTCTTTCACTTTATCTGCCGTTTGTTGTACCAGTTCTGGACCAGCAAACTGTTTCTCTCCGGCTTCTAACCAACACACCGGAGTTCTACATTTCCGGCCATACAAGGCTTCGAAAGGTGCTCTTCCAATACTAGAATGGTAACTATTGTTATACGCAAATTCTACTAACGGTAGATGCGTATCCTAATTACCTCCAAAATCTAATACACACGACCTGAGCATGTCTTCCAAAGTTTGAATGGTTCTTTCACTTTGCCCATCAGTTTGCGGATGATAAGCAGTGCTCAGATTTACCTTTGTACCTAATTCTTCTTGTAGTGACTGCCAAAATCTCGAGGTAAACCGACTATCACGATCTGACACTATCGACACCAGTATACCATGTCTTGACACTACTTCATCAATATACAGTTTTGCTAATTTCTCAATTGGTGACGCTTCTTTCATAGCTAGAAAATGAGCACTCTTAGTCAAACGATCCACAATCACCCAAATAGCGTCGTTACCTTTCTGAGAACTTGGTAACTTGGTCACAAAATCCATAGTAATCTTTTCCCACTTCCATTCTAGAATCTCCAAAGATTGGAAACTTCCATAAGGCTTCTGATGTTCAGCTTTCACTAAAGAACATGTTATACACTTTTCCACCATTCGTGCTACATCTACTTTCATAGCTGGCCACCAATAGTGTAACTTCAAATCCCTATACATCTTAGTAGAATACTTAGATCTATGGGCATCTTCGAGAATCAACTCTCGATTTCCACCAATCTTCGGTACCCAAACACGACCTTGGAATAATCTAATTCCACGACTATCTTCAATCAGTTGAAGATGTTGTTTGCTCATTACTTCATCTTTTAGATTCTCCTCCAGTAAGGCCTCCGCTTGTGCCTCTTTTATCCTTTCAATCAGATTGGACATTACATCAATCCTAGCATTGGTCATCTTCAAACACCCAATATACTCTTTTCTACTTAAAGCATCGGCTACTACATTTAGATTACCAGGATGGTAATGTATTTCATAATCGTAATCCTTAAGTAACTCTAACCAGCTTCGTTGTCTCATATTTAACTCTTTCTGATCAAAGACATGCTTCAAACTCTTATGATCAGTATAAAGAGTACATTTCGTCCTATACAAATAGTGCCTCCACAGCTTCAAAGCAAAAACAACCGCTGCTAACTCTAAATCATGCGTTGGATAGTTCTTCTCATGCTCTTTAAGTTGTCTTGACGCATAAGCAATTACCTTGCCTCGTTGCATCAATACACATCCCAGGCCCATCTTGGAAGCATCACTGTAAACAACAAAATCTTCTGTTCCTTCTGGTAAAGCAAGAATAGGGGATTCACACAACTTTTGACGTAAAGTTCTGAAAGCCGATTCTTGTTTCTCTGTCCAGATAAACTTCACATTCTTTCTAGTCAATAAAGTCAAAGTAGAAGCAATCTTCGAGAGTCTTTAATAAATCTCCGATAATAACCCACAAGACCTAAGAAACTTCTTATTTCAGACGCACTTCTTGGTGTCTCCCAATTCGTCATAGCTTCTATCTGTGTTGGGTCTACTTTAACTCCTTCCGAAGTGATCACATGACCTAGAAATTGTACCTACTTTAACCAGAATTCACATTTTCAGAACTTTGCGTACAACTTCTCTCTTCTCATTACTTCTAAAACTTCACGCAGGTGAGCATCATGATCTTCTTCTGTCTTTGAATAGACAAGTATGTCATCAGTGAAAACAATGACAAACTTGTCTAAAAATGGTCGACATACTCTATTCATCAGATCCATGAATACTGATGGAGCATTTGTCAAACCAAATGGCATTACAAGAAATTCATAATACCCATACCTTGTTCTAAAAGCTGTCTTAGGGATATCTTCATTTCTTACCCGAACCTGATGATACCCAGACCTTAAATCAATCTTAGAAAAACATCCCGCACCTTGGAGTTGATCAAACAGATCATCGATCCTTGGAAGCGGATACTTATTCTTAATCGTCACCTTATTCAACTCACGGTAATCTATACACATTCTCATAGTACCATATTTCTTCTTAACAAACAACACCGGAGCTCCCCACGACGAAGAACTCGGTCTAACAAAACCTTTATCTAACAACTCTTGAAGTTGAGTCATCATCTCTTTCATTTCGGCCGACGCTAGACGATAAGGTGCTCGAGCAATTGGTGCCGATCCAGGAATGAGATCAATACGAAACTCTACCTGCCGTTCAGTCGGTAGGCCTGGAAGATCATCGGGAAATACGTCTAGAAAATCACATACCACTTTGATATCTTCTACTCGCTTCTTTTCTGACTTTACATCTAAAACATAAGCTAGATAGGATGAACATCCTTTCATTAAATATTTATGCGCTTTCGCAATAGAAATTAACGGAACTTCCCCTTTTCGCTTTTCCCCAAAGATGAGTACATCATCCCTATCAGCCATCGGAATCTGGATTAATTTCTTTGCACAAAATATTTCTGCCTGATTGGCTATCAGCCAATCCATACCCACAACCACATCAAATCCTCCAATTTCCATCAACAACAAGTCGATCGGAAATTTTGTCTCTTCTATCGAAATAAAACAACCATCAAGTCTTTCACGAACCAAGACCTGACCCCCATTAGCTACCTCAACTACTAAGGCATCTTCCAAAGTAGTAACAGGCATAGCTAACTTGTGAAAGAACGACTTGGACACAAATGACATATTTGCACCACAGTCGAATAAAATGCGCGCAGGACAAGAATTAACAAGGAAAGTACCCGAGACGACATCTTTCGATTCTTTAGCTTCATCAGCGGTCATCTGAAACGCCCGACCCGTTGGCTTTGGGATATTTGACTTCTTACTTTCACCCCACTCTTTTTCGACCTTGGGCAATCCCGACGGAAGTGACCCGGTTGCTTACACTCGTAGCATGTAATTCCTTGTACCGGACAGTTGTTCATCATATGCCCACTTTTACCACACTTGAAACACTCCAGCGCTGTCACCCGACACGACCCATAATGTTTACTCTTACACTTTGAACAACAATTTGGTTCATGACGCGAATCATAACGAACACCTTTACCAGCTGCCTTAGGTCTCTGAAAAGACTCTGACCGGCTCTCCCATTTTCGTTTCTCCCCAACTTGGGTCTTTTCTTCTTTATCCTTGGCGTAGACTTCTTCCATCACCATAGCTTCTTTAATAGTTTCCCTCAGTGTTGAAGCTTTATCATTTCTTACCCGGGACATCATGTCCGCTGGCAAGCCCTTCAAGTAAGCTTTAATCTTTTCTTTTTCATTATGAGCCACATGCCCTACCAAATTCAGCTTCTCCAAAAATGTTTCAGTATACTTTCTCACAGACATGTTACCCTTCTTGAGAGTCCGAAACTCTTCTTCGATTCTATCCATCTCGTTCTCATTACAGTACTCCTCCAAAACCTTCTTCTTGAATGACTCCCAAGTCATAGCAGTCAATACTGAAGCCGATATTGAAGCTGTCACTATGTTCCACCATGTCAGTGCATTACCTTTTAACATTTGAGATGAAAATCTAACCTTTGACTTTTCATCACATTCACAGGCTCTGAAAGCTTGTTCCATTTCCCTGATCCAGTTCATATAGGTTACTGGAGTATCGGTTCCTTTAAACTCTGGCGGCTTACAACTTAGGAATGTCTTGTACGAGCAAACTCTTTCCACTCTCCTTTCTGTTTCTGTTACTGGAGTAGGGAGTGGATTAATTACTCCAGTATCGGTTCCCGTTCGCTGCAACTCTGTACTTCGATCGTTCAATGCTTTCATAAACATTTCGGTTTGTTGAGCCATTGCGTTCGTCATCATTATTTCGGTTTGTTGGTCAGCTGTACTAGTACCCACTCTATGTACTTGACTTGGCACTCCTCCAAGAGAAAGAAACCCCGGCGGAGTCTCATGAATTTCGCCTAATCCAGTTTGCCTTTCTTCTGTCCCATCAATCATGGACCTATCCATCGCAGAAATAGGGGATAATGGCGGCGTATTCACCATCGTTCTGATATACACAAGAGGATAACCATAAGAAATGGTTATACACATACGAATATACGAAACATACTATACCGATCATTAGTCACTGTAACCATTTAGAAACAAGCATGCTTATGTAACAATATATTCATAAATAACAGTAGCTAATTGAAATTGTGAATATATCATACAAGAGAATCCTCGTTACCATCGTTACAGTACTAATTTCACGTATTTCCGTCAACTCTAAGACTATCCCGTCTTAGTATTTCTACCCATTCTCACGAATCATAACTTAATTTATCACAACTTAAGTCTATGTACCTCCTCAGGATACTTAGTTCACTTAAACTATTGCTCTGATACCATATTGTAACACCCTAAAATCAGGGCTAATTTGAACCTCAATTTATAATACGTTATGATACAAGAAACTTCAACTTATATAAATATAGCAAGGAAATTAACCATCAAGAGTATATTTACAATACAAGATCCTTCAAATAACCTATCAATCTAATCATATCACTATAATCAGATTAACTAAGTTATCTAAGCAATCCATCAAAATCTCTTCTTGTTAATTAACACCTCTGCTATTCCAAAACGCTCGTCCCATAACCCTTTACTTTCCCGAGCTGGTACCTGGTAAGAAAACATCATATGAAACGATTAAGCCAACGCCTAGTGAGAACATTCGTTTCAATAATAATATTTGCAAAACTCAATGTAAACAAGTTACAACAAACCTGATTACTCCTTTTCTTACCGTACGTGTAACTCTATTCCATCACACGATTTCATCCAATTCCATGAATATGACTGACAATAAATCCATCAGTATATCACGCCTCAGAGGCACACTACGAATCTTCAATGATTCTAGATTAATGCTCTTATCCCATAAATCGCAATTACACATGCCCATTTATCGAAAAGGAAGTAGAGATTACAAGCACTTATGTCAATCCCATTTCTTCCTTAGAAATTGGGAATAACGATTATTACCACACGCCTATTCCACAATTTCCACACACACACACTGGAATAACGATTATTACCACATGCCTATTCCATGTGATTACCAAACACTAGTGCCTATGGATCCATTACACTTACTACACACCTGCCTAGTATCAAACTAGAACAATCATTAAGCCTAACAACCTACCATTCAGCTGTAAGTAAGTTCAGGCCACTAGAACTGCATTTCAATTCCTAAACCGTACCTGTTTAGAAGTCAGCAAGTCCTAAAGTTACTGAGTACTCCAAAAGTGACCGAACAGTACCAGTTTCCGGACACCTTAAACTATCCGGACAACAAAAGTTTTCCGGATACCCAAGACTTACCGGATACCCTCATCTTTCCGGATACATCATCTTACCGGGTATTTCACTAATCCGGATGACACCCGGAAACCTAGGTATTCCGGATACCATCCGGTAACTTATTTTATCCGGAAACTATACAAAATTTAAGATTTACCGGATGACTTTGTCGCGTCCAGAGACATTCATCACCACGGTTTCCGGATACATGGTTTTATCCGGAAACCTTCGACATGCAGCATAAAATTCGATCTAGATACATATCTGTTCGATTCAGCTCATTCTAGACCATTCCATACAGTTCATAACCAATTTATACAGCTATTTCAAGGTTTAATTTAACATATAAACACTGATTTAAGCAAACCACAAATGAACTCACCTTTAAAGGAGATAAACCCACTTTTGCACAACCCAAAAGCTTCAATTCTGCTGTCAATGATTTTGGAATCTAAACACAAATGAATTTGTTTACAACTAAGCAAATACAAGAAACCATATATGAATCTATGGTAAATTCCTTACAAAATTTGAAGACCAATCTTGAGTTTCCTCTTCTCTTTCTTTTTCTCTTTTCTATCTAATTCTCTTTCTCTTTCTTTTGTCTCTCTCTAAACCGACCCAAGAAGATGCTAAATCAGATATTTCTCAACTTTCATCTCTTATCCACACACTTTTGTCAAATGACCCAATACACCTCCAAGTTTCTTATTTTACATAAAAACATCAAACTTTGGTTACTTAACTTTTAACCTCAAAGATTCAAATACTTGTAAAAATATCACAAAGATACAACTCAATTACATAAATAACTTCATTTATATTATAGCATAATATAACGAAATTTCGGGATGTTACACATGCTCGCAGGGCTTGTTTCAACCCATATAAGGCTTTATCCAATATGTAAACATGATTTGGATTCTCCTTGTCTACAAAGCCTTCGGGTTGTGAGACATATACCTCCTCTTTTAGAATTCCATTAAGAAATGCCACCTTTACGTCCATTTGATAGACCGTAAAGTTCTTATATGCCGCGTACGCCAAAAATATTCTGATTGCTTCAATGCGGGCGACTGGAGCGTAAGTCTCATCGTAATCTATGCCTCATCCTTATTGGATGTTTTGATTATTGGAGTTTTACTCACGTTTACATTACTTGGGGGTTTATAATGTCCATGTTTTATTATCGTTGGTCTTGTACGATTGACTGCAATTTGATGACTTTAATATTGGGTTCCCCGCCATGTATATTAAAGTTTAAATGAAGCAGTTCACTTCCATATTTATGGTATCTGGACTTCATTACATTTTATGTTCGCGTGGGTATTGGTTCGTATCATGTTTTTGATGATGTATTATATTTATATGGATTGTTCTTCCATGATTTATGGGTTAAGTATTTTATCGTCAATCGTATTTAAAGGTTTTGCATAATATAGATTTATTCACGTGTTGAGTGAGTTTGGATTGGATTTCATTTTGGAAAACACTTTCTACATTTTGGGAACTTTTCTCATAGATTTTGGGTGCGTTGGAAAATTAGTCGTTTACATCCTTCTCATAAACTCTTTTGGAAATTATAATCTATGTCGATAATTGATACGGTGTTCATCAGGTTCTTCGAAGTGTGTTTAAAATCTTTGATGATCGATTTGGATTTTTGTTGAGATTTACTTGCTGAAATCATTCCAGATCTGTTCGTATTGAAAAATCGATCAGTCTACTGTTTTCAGAATTGAAAATCGATCATTTTTCAGTGAGATACGGTTGTTGAAAGATTTCATCGGAAAAACGAGTTCAACGGAAATCTCGCCGGATTCTGCATATAACTCACCGGAGTTCATAACTGTCGTATACGTTGTGTACGACTAGTTCATAACTGTCGTACGCCATTGCAGCATAACTGTCGTACACCAAAGCTACCATAACTGTCGCACGCCTTTGACATATTCCTTGTCGTACAACTCTAGTCGGACGATTCTCTAGTCGGATGACTTCTCTAGTCGTACAAACTTTCTAGTCGGACAACTGTAGTCGTACAGGTCTGGTAGTCGTACAAATCCAGTCGTACAAAGCTTAGATTTCTAGTCGGACAAAACCTTAGCCGGAAAAACGAGAGATCAAACGAGGCTTGATTTTTTGGTTGCATGATAGAAGAAAGATGGTTGCATTCGATTCGTTTTTGTATAACTAGCACAACGAAACAAAAATCACTCAGTTTGGTCGATAATTGAAGAAGAAAAACGAAAAAGAAGCATGCAGGTCGTGTTCTTGATGACGATGATGAACAGTAGTTACTCTTTTAGGTTTTGTCAACTTTGGTCCCTGTAGTATAGGATTAAGTTTCTTACATTCTTGATCCTTTTTCCGTTAAGTCCCTGTTAGAGTCGTTAGTGAAGTTTAGATATTTGGCAGTTTTAGTCCCTGTAGTTTTTGTTTTACTTTGATTCAATTTTCGTCCCTAGACTTTTAATTTTTTAGAATTTTCATTTTTAGTCCTTTGAGTCTTAAGTTTTAGATTTTTGTCATTTTTAGGTCTTATCTTTTATAAATCTTAGTATTTTACATTTTTAATTCGTTATTTTCGTTTTAGTATCGTATTTTGTCATTCATAGTACCTATTTTTCGTAATTTTTCATTTTTTGTCAATTTTATCAATTTTTACCTGCTTTTGCTCGAAACTGATATATCTTTCTTATCTTTTGCAGGTTTGACGATTTAATTGTTCGGAATTAATTTTTGAACTACAAATTTTTATAATTTGTTATTCAAACTTTGATTTTGAAATTTTTTTCTGACTTTAATCGATTTTTCTCTGATTATCGTGTGTGCATAATTCTACTTCTCACGAAGTATCTGATAACGATCATTTTTAATCTTTTCAGGTAACAATGCCTTATTTTGATTCAGAAGACGAGGTGTATTGCCTTATGCAATTACATGTTCGTACACGAGACAAAATCAAAGCTTTAGAAAGAAAGGTTGAAGAACTTGAGTTGAAGAAGTTGATGTTTCATCTTCTCACAGGGGATTAGAACAAACACTATCGGCGACACACTCGGTGTCGGCTGGTATTGAAACAGGATGGCAACTGCCCCGACCACCACCTTCATTTGTTCACAAATCGAGTCTAGAACCTTTCGATTTTACTTCCTTTCCTAGGACACGGAGACCGTTCGTCACTTCATCTATGGTGACACAAAACGTTGGTGTTATGTGTGACCCAACCGGAACGCCCCGAGTGTTGCCGCCATTTGTTGGTGCTTCACGAGGACCGGGCGGAAGTCCTACCAACGTTAACACTATGCCAGCGTTGAATGTAGGCCATACAGTCTCTATGACTGCTATGTCAACCAATAACCTTAGTGGTCTGGGTGTTACCTTGGAACAAGCGCGTGATATTCAGTCTTTGGTGGGTCCTCCTCCTCACAACTATGTATCAAAGAAGTTGCTCGAATGTGCCATCCAGTCTCTCTCTAACACTCAAAAAGCTCAGATGTCCGAATTGAAATATATTGTTAAGAATTTATCTGCCGAAGTACACAAGTTTGTTAAAGGAAAGTCTGTTGCTGATTCTTCATCTGCACCATCCGACACTCAACCAGAATCTCAGCCGAACCCAAAGGTACATCATACTTTACTTTTACATGAATTGAAATCCCAGTTACTTACCCGTTTACTAGAACAAGGCGATGCTAATACTCAAGAAGAAGTAGACATTCTTGGTCTACTTAGACGCCAAACCGAAATACAAGCCACTTTACCAGATTCACTAAATACCCTACAACAATCCATATCCAACCTAACCGAAGCTATATCTTCTGGTTTCACATCCCTATCAAACCGAATCAAAGCGGTGGAAGACAAGTGTGGGATTCAAGCCCAAACCACCAAACGGAAACATGATGATCAAGATCCCGATCATGATCACCATGAGGGGGAGAGAAGTGTAAGACAAAGGGTTGAGCAAGGTAGTGGTTCGGGTGTTCATGCTACTGAGAATGTGGAAACAAATGTGGAATCGGGTACCGGTAATGTTGGTGGTACACAAGGGATTCAAAGTGCTGATGTTGGTGTTCTGGATGATATCAATCCTACGGTTGAAAAGCCTCAAGGTTGTGATAACAAAAATGATGAGGAAATAATGGCTGATTAGTTCTTACAGGATTTGATTTATATTAATTCGGATGAAGATCAAACTGTGGTAAAGATTAAAGAGGAGATGGATGATGTATTTGATGGTGGAAATGTTCAACCTGATTCTGATTCCGAAAGAAAGTAATCTACCTGATCCAGTGATACAAATTCCGGTAATACCTGATCTACCTGAAGGCAAAATCAGAGATGCAGTCTCCAAGGCAGAATTAAGTAATCTACAGATGTTAATTGATAGAGAAGCTTTGATTGTCCGGCGTGCTCACCGAACAAGAATCATTACTCCATTCCAAGAAGATATAAGGAGTGATTTGTTTGTGAAAAAGATTCAGCCAATTGACAAGGTAAAGCTCTATTCAATTGATAAACTTCCACGAAAGAAGCAGATTGAATATTTGTATATGTTGGGTGACAAAGATCAAAAGCTCAGTGCAGTCAGAACTGATAAAGAAATTGTTAAGCTTGTGAAGATAGAATCAGAGAAGATCTTGAGTGTGTTTTATCCGAGATTCTATGTCAACAGATCAGATGGAAAAGAGTGGAATTTCTGTGAAGCCGACTTCAAATCTCTAACCTGTGCAGACTTCTTCAGGCTGTATGACATTCTTGCCCGGATGCCGAACAAAGATATTACCTACTCTGAAGCCTATCAAGCCTTAAAACGTGTCATGAAGAACCTGATCAAGCTTTCATACCTAACTGATTTTCAGATGGCTTTGGAAAGTAATCAAATCAAAGTCAACAAACGAAGGCAAACAAATGCTTACCCGACATGCAAGGTATTCCTTTGTATACCGTGTTAGAAAAACCAGAGTTTGGTGTTGTTTATCATTATGGGCAAAAGAAGAAGAAGTTCTTGAGGTTTATTGAAGTCAACCTGTATTCTGATGGAACACTCTATATGATCAAGATTCTGCTGAATGAAAGGCTAAGATTGGATGAACAAAGAAAGGTGCCTCTGAAAGAGAAGGAGATTGTCTTGATCAACAATGCCTTGAAAGCGATACAAGACCGAATAGATTACCAGAATTCACTAAGAAGGTTTGAGATTATCTTTGGGATCAGAAAGAGATACATTCCTCAAGAAGAACTTTATGGTTAAAGCTTACATGACTCACTTGAATACAAAGGGGGAGAATGTTAGTGTCAATTTTATATGTTGTATTCAAGTTGAGGGGTTATTTTGTAACTATTGAGTCTAGGTATAAATAGCCTAGTTTAGCTCATTTCTCAATAACACTTTGATAGAATATCTTGGAAACTCTCTGTATTTTCTCTATACACCTTTGTTCATGGATATTGATTCTAATGAGAGATGACCAGAGATTTACACACATCTTGATTGTGATTACTTGTTATTTGGGATAACACGACTTGACGGCTGAAATGGGAAGACTGCAAGCAAGTATACAGGCTATGTTCGACCGAACTCGTAATACTGAAACTGAAATACCAGATCCTAGTCTAGAAGACGAGATGCCCATTACACCTACTGTCATACCGGTGCCAAGGAAGTGTGATTATAAGATGTTTCTAAGTTGCAAACCTCCAACCTACTCAGGAGAAAGAGATCCAGTGAAGGCTATGAGGTGGCTAAAAAAGATAGAAGCTATCTTCAAAACCAGTAAATGTGCCGACGAAGATAGAGTGCTATATGGAACTGCAATGCTGAAGGCGGATGCGTTATATTGGTGGGAAGCTCTCATTACCTCTAGAGGATCTGATGTGTATTCTACTTTTTCTTGGGACGAATTCACTACAGCTTTCAAGAAACAGTTTTGTCTGCAAGCAGCAGTTAGACAACTGGAAGAAGAATTCATGAACCTGCAACAGGGGAGTTTATCGGTTAGGGATTATACTGCTCGTTTCTTGGAGAAGTCTCGTTTCGCAGCGTACTATGTTGCCACGGAGGCACTTAAGATGGAAAGGTTTATCTTCGGGTTAAAGTCAGAAATTAGAAGTCTAGTGATTGCAAAGGGACCGGAAACTTTCTCAGCCGTAGTAGATGCCGCGGAAAATGCGGAACGAGATAGAGGAAGAGATGTTGGTGATAAGAGTACTGGGAAAAGAAAATGGTAAGGACCACAGTATGATCCAAACAAGTCCAGATTTCAGAGATTTGATAGTCGTACACCTTTCAGACCAGCTAAAAGACCTTGTCCAAAATGCAATCGTATTCATCAAGAAAATTGTCAAGTTGGTCCTCGAGTTTGTTACAGGTGTGGAAAGACCGGCCATATTGCTAAAGACTGTCGGGTAACTCGATTTTGTTTCACATGCAATTCTCCTGATCACATTCAGTCTGATTGTCCACGGGGGAGAGTACATCAGGGTGGTACGTCAGTGAGACCAACGGGTGTTAGACCGGTAGTACCAAGGCCAGAGTTACCAAGAGCTAGGGGTCGTGCCTTTCAGATGACAGCACAAGAAGTGGAGGAAACTCCTGATGTGGTTACAGGTACATTCTTAATAAACTCTACACGTGCTAAGGTGTTATTTGACTCCGGTGCAAACCGATCGTTTGTGTCTCCTTCCTTTGCTGCTTTTATGCATTTAAAGCCTAAAATGTTAGATCATGCTTTAATGGTAGATACTGCAAATGATAATCAAGTATCTGTTAAATAGGTATTTGATAGTTGTGTGATAAATATAGATAGGTGTGGAGTACCTATCCAGTTGTTTCCTATAGCTTTGATTGAGTTTGATGTGGTAGTAGGAATGGATTGGTTAGCCGAGAATCAGGCTAGTATAGTTTGTGATAAGAAGTTGATTAATGTTGTCTTACCTGATAAAGGACCAGTAGTAATTTATGGTGACCGTAGAAATCATCAGTCTTGCCTTATCTCTATGATGAAAGCTCGTAAATGTGTTAATAAAGGCTGCCCGAGTTACTTAGCTTATGTAATAGATACTAAGCTAGAAAATAATAAGTTGGAAGATATTCCTGTTGTTAGTGAATTTCCGGAAGTTTTTCCAGAAGATTTGAATAATCTTCCGCCCGTTAGACAAGTAGAGTTTGGTATAGATCTGATTCCTGGAGCCGCTCTTGTTGCCCGTGCACCGTATCGTTTGGCACCTCCAGAGATGAAAGAAATGATGATGCAACTGCAAGATCATTTAGATAAGGGCTTCATCAGACCCAGTTCTTCACCGTGGGGTGCACCGGTTCTGTTTGTGAAAAAGAAGGATGGGTCGATGAGGATGTGCATTGATTATCGGGAACTGAATAAGCGCACGATCAAGAACAAGTATCCGCTTCCCAGAATTGATGACCTCTTCGATCAATTAGTTGGAGCTTGCTATTTCTCCAAGATTGATCTAAGATCTGGTTATCACCAACTGAAGGTCAAAGAAGAAGACGTTCTGAAAACTGCTTTTTGTACAAGGTATGGTCATTACGAATTCTTAGTGATGCCCTTCGGCCTGACAAATGCCCTAGCTGCCTTTATGGATTTAATGAATCGGGTATGTAAGCCATATCTCGATAAATTTGTTATTGTGTTTATCGATGATATCCTTATCTACTCCCGATCTAAAGAAGAGCACGCACAACATCTTCGTTTGATTCTAGACTTGTTGAAGAATGAACAGTTGTATGCTAAATTTTCTAAATGTGAATTCTGGCTACAGGAAGTTCAATTTCTTGGGCATGTAGTTTCCGAGAAAGGTATTCAAGTTGATCCAATGAAAGTAGAAGCAATTGAAAAGTGGGAACCGCCGAGAACGCCAACCGAAGTACGAAGTTTTCTGGGTTTAGCTGGCTACTATCGAAAGTTTATACAAGATTTCTCTCGTATCGCTACGCCTCTGACCAAGTTGACTCAAAAGAATAAAAAGTTTGAATGGAAGGCAGAACAGGATGAAGCATTCCGAATATTGAAAGAGAGACTCTGTAGCGCGCCGATAATGTCACTACCTGAAGGTTCCAACGATTTTGTTGTTTACAGTGATGCTTCCAAACTAGGATTGGGATGTGTACTAATGCAGCGTGGGAAAGTTATTGCTTATGCTTCTCGTCAACTGAAAGATCATGAACGACAGTATCCTACACACGACATGGAACTTGCAGCAGTTGTTTTCGCGCTAAAGATTTGGAGACATTATCTCTACGGTTCTAAATGTCAAATTTTTACCGATCATAAGAGTCTCCAACATCTTTTAGATCAACGGGAATTGAATATGAGGCAAAGAAGATCGTTAGAACTGGTCAATGACTACGACTGTGAAATTCTCTATCATCCGGGAAAGGCAAATGTGGTAGCTGATGCACTGAGTCGTCAAGAAAGAAGTGGAACAATAAAAGCCATTGCACTACGAGCTGAACTCTTACCTAACATCTTTGACAAATTGAAGAAGTGTCAAGTAGAAGCTTTTCAAGAAGAACACTTGAAACCAGAACGGTTAGTGGGTATATCAACATCACTTGTAAAAGATGATCGTGGATTACTGTGTCTGGGAAACATAATTTGGGTGCCTCGTCTGGGTAATTTACGTGATCAGGTACTACAAGAAGCTCATCAATCTCGTTTCTCTATTCATCCAGGTACGAATAAGATGTGTAAAGATTTACGACAATTTTACTGGTGGTCGGGAATGAAAAGAAGTATTGCTCAGTATGTGGATGGTTGTACCACTTGTAAGAAAGTAAAGATTGAACATCAAAAGCCTTTTGGTCTGTTACAACGTTTAGAAATACCTATGTGGAAATGATATCAGATTACTACAGATTTCATCACGAAGTTACCAAGGACACCGAAAGGATTTGATGCCATATGGGTAATCGTTGACAGATTGACAAAGTCTACTCACTTCCTGCCAATAAAAGAAACATATTGGTTGGAAAGACTAGCCAAATTGTACATCGACGAAATAGTAACTCGACATGGAGTTCCAATCTCGATTATTTCTGATCGTGATAGTCGTTTTACTTCAAGATTTTGGAGAAGCTTTAAAAAAGAAATGGGAACGCAAATAAAGCTAAGTACAGCGTATCATCCTCAAACTGACGGTCAGAGTGAACGAACAATTCAGACTTTGGAAGATATGTTACGGGCCTGCATTGTTGATTTTGGGGGATCGTGGGATAAGCATTTGTCGTTGATTGAATTTGCCTACAATAACAGTTATCATTCCAGCATACAAGCGGCACCGTTTGAAGTTATGTATGGTAGAAAATGTAGAACTCCTCTATGTTGGAATGAAATGGGAGAGAAACAATTAGTGGGGCCAGATATAGTTCAGTTGACCGCGGATAAGATTACTCAAATTCGGGAACGATTGAAAGTGGCTCAAGACAGACAGAAAAGCTACGCTGACCGACGCCGAAAACCGTTAGAATTCCAAGTTGGAGATTTTGTAATGCTGAAAGTCTCACCTTGTAAAGGAGTCATTCGGTTTGGGAAACAAGGTAAGCTCAGTCCAAGGTACATCAGACCGTTTGCATTCACAGAAAGAATCGGGGAAGTAGCTTACAGGTTGGATCTTCCGCCAGAATTAAGCAAGATCCACAACACCTTTCACGTGTCAAATTTTCGAAAGTGTTTGTTTACGCCAGATCAGGCAGTTTCTCTACCAGATATACAAGTTGATGAAAAGCTGAATTACGTGGAGGAACCAGAAGCCATTGTAGAGAGTAAAGTCAAAGTCTTGCGGAATGGTAAGGAGATCAAGCAAGTAAAAGTTCAGTGGCGACATCATAAAGGGCAGGATGCTACCTGGGAATCGGAATCAGAAATGAGAACTAAGTACCTGTACCTCTTTGCCTAACCGAATTCCGGGACGAAATTCTTTTTAGGGGGAGATAATGTAATACCCCGGGTAAGTTCGTTAGTTAAATTTTATTTCCGTTAATTTTAGTTAACTTTAAAATTGAATGTTTAGGGTAAGTTTAGGTGAATTTATAAGTTTAAGGGTGTTTGGGTCATTAGTGAATAGTGCAAGGTCTATAATGGTAAATTTGGTTTAATATTATCCTTAAGACTTCAGATATTTTCACAAAACAGAAAATATCCAGAAAGTGTGTGTGTGTGTGTTTTTGAGGCAAGAAGAAGAAGAAGAAAGGGTTAATTGGCTAGGACTTCAGATTGGATTCATTAGAGGTGATTTGAGGTATGTTCCTTTATATTTTATGTGTGTAATTGCTAGTAGATAGTTTCTATCGGAGTAGAATCATCGATTTCATGTCTAAGATTAATTTCAGTCGATTTATGGGTAAAAATGGAGTAAACTGACAGAGGTTTCCGGACATAACTTGAATGTGTCCGGTAGTTTCTTTTGGTAGTATCCGGTAGTTCTTCTTGCTAGTGTCTGGACAGTCAAGTACCCGGTAATTTCCTCTTTCTATAAGTTTCCGGTTAAAATGAGATACCGGATGGTGTCCGGATTACTTTGGTGTCCGGGTGTTATCCGGATTGTTATGTCATCCGGATTGTTTATATTTCCGGTAAGTATCCGGATAGTATTAGAGTCCGGATTGTTTATGTTGTCCGGATTGTTTATGTTGTCCGAATAGTTCTGTAGTATCCGGAAACTTTAGCTGTTTGGTCACTTTTGAGAATTCAGACGATTTTAAGTATCCGGTGGCTTTGTGTTTTGACGATTTTTGGATAGAGTATGATTGAGGACTGGAATCTCTGTGGACTTGACTTAAGTTGGGTTTGGGGGAAACATTGAGGATAAGAGTTAGATAGAGTTATCTAAAGTTCTTAGTCCTATTAAATCTTATGTGCCCATTTGGTAAAGAGACATTGTATCTAATTGTTTCAGAGTCGGTGAATTCTGGGTGAAAGACTGAACCTTTTGGAAAAGGCTTGGAAGCGTTTTGATAAGCTAGCAGGTGAGTTTTACTTTAAAATGTTTTCAAACTGGAATACATATATGTGGATTGAGAATGTGATAATTTGTGTAATTATGTGTATATGTATGAAGTATGATATATTGAAGTGTATATTATATTTATACGAGTATTACACTACATGAGAGCACGTTGGCCGGGCTTAGGACCGGTGGAGTTGGCTGTACGGAGGGACAACAGTGTTGGCTGTATTATAGTACAACGGAGTAAATTTATTAGTTGGCTCGCAGCCATCTAATATGGCCATGGAAGAAGGAGACGGGAAAGTACACGATGCATGAGTTATAATTGGTATTTATATTTGAATGATGTATATGGTGTTTGGGCAAATGATTTCAACTAACAGGGATTTTCTCACTTAGACCTCTAAGTCTAACCCTCATTTTGTTTTAAAAATATGTATTCCAGGTCGTGGATCAAGTAAAAGCAAGTAAGAAGGATAATCGGTGAATAGATTTTGGGAAGACTTATGTTATGAAGATTAAGAAGTGTTTTGTACAAATGACCTTGTTGTTAGTCATAATGTAAATTAATTAGCAAAAACGTTTGTAATCGAATATGTATTATGGTTGTAAAGACTAAGGGACCGTACCTGTTTTATGATGTATCTTTGTTTATGTAACAATGTTATGCAATATATGTTATTTGACGTATGTGGGAGAACCGGGTCGTTACAGTGTAGATAGTAGGGATTCTGCTAAAGAAATCTGGGAAGAGTTGGAAAGGCAGTTGGAGGGGTCACATAAACCTTTACGGACAAAGAGAAATCAGAGTATCAACGCCTATGAAGAATTTAAGTCTAGAGATGGTGAAACCCTGCAAGATTCGTACAACCGGTACAACATCATTCTCAACGACCTACGACAAAATGGATTTATCAAAACAGAATCCCAAATAAACTACAAGTTTGTAAAGAATTTGTTGCCGGAATGGGATGCTTACTCGGTGCAGCTACAGATGTCAAGGGACATGGACAATTAGAAGTTGAATGACATCTTTAGCATTCTTAATCAGCATGAGGATAAAGTTAAAGAGATCAAGGACAAACAGAAGAAAATGGATGAGTCCTTAACATTAATCACTGAGCATAAGAAGATTGGGTTAAGTAAACCGAAGGCACTGATTTATGATTTTGTGGAATATGAAAAGAGTTTTGATGATGAAGAGAGAGAATCGAGTGATGAGCTGTGTGACTTTGCTGAGAAGTTGGCCTTGTTAACAAACAAATTTAACAAGAGGTTTGGAAAGAAAAAGTTCTATTCTAAGTCTAAACCAGACTCGTACAAGGCCGACAAGTACAAGAGTTATGAGAAGAGAAAGGAGGAGAAAGAAGAAAAGAAAGAAGACAAAAAAGAGAAGAAAGAGGATAACAAGTGCCTTAACTGCGGAAAGCCGGGTCATTATACAAGAGATTGTAAATCAAAGAAGGTAAATAATTATGAGTATTACCAACGAAAGGCTCAGTTGGTAAAAGTTAAGGAAAGCGGAAAGGCTATGATGGCTGAAGAAGAAATCTGGCTAGAGTATTCTACTGATGAGGAAGAAGCCCACTTTACGGAAGTAAAGTACAACTTGATGGCAAACATAAATGAAGATGACCTGGAGTCCGAGGTACATTCTGTTTCTGATCTTTTTGATATATCTGAACGTTTTGATGGTTCTAAAAATAATTCTGAAAATGAAGAAATGCTTAATTTGATATCTGAACTCAATCTGATGTAAGAAGAATTTGAAAAGATGAAAAATAATTTCAACATTGAAAAGAGTTCACTTTTAAGATATCAGGATGATGCACTTCTTTATAAATGTTTAGCTGAAGACAAAGAAAGAGAAAAAGAAGCCGTTAAAGTCAAAAATCAAGAACTTGAAACCAAAATTTATGAGCTTAAAAAGAAACTTAGTGTCATCAATGACGAAAACATTGATCTAAATTTTAAGTTTCAAGTTGTGATTGAAGAACGGACTGAGGCTTATGCCAAAATTAAACAGTTGGAAGATTTAAATTTTAAAAGAGGACAGACAGAGCAGACTTTTAAATTATTGGTCAATAACCCAAAAGATACTCGTTTTTATAATCCTAAAATGGGTCTTGGTTTTTCTGAGGTTGAGGTACTAAGAAAGGCACCCAGAAATTTATATAAATTTGATAAATTGGGTGAAGGCTTGCAAGAAACCATTTCTAAAGAAATACCTCCAATTTCACAAGTTTTTACTAAGTCTGAAAGTCCTATATCTTCTGTTTCTAAAGAAGAAAAAGAGAAGAAAGAGGAAGGCTCTAAAGAAAATGATAAAGATTCCAAAAAACCTCGTTTTAATACCACAAATTTTAAGTATGATGAACTGAATTCCAGTTATAAGTCTAAAAAGACTGAACTAACTGAATTTAATTTGTTATTTCCAAAGGAATCTGAAACAGTTACTTTTAAATCCGATCTAGATTTAGCTCTTGAAAAGATAAAAGAACAGGAAGACAAAGAAAAGGCTGTTAATGAGTCCAACTCTAAAAAATCTGATCTAGATTTAGCTCTTGAAAAGATTTCAAATATAGAAAAACTGATTTCAGAATTACAAATATGTATTGAAAATTTAGAAAATGAAAATGATAATATTGGGATGGATTTAGATCAAAACAAGAAAGTCAATTTTGATCTTCATATTGAAATTCGACGACTTGAAACCCAATTATTTGAACTTTCAAAAGCTAAAGTTTAAAACTCGAATGAAAAATGTTTTGATAATCAGTCTAAATCTAAAGATCAGAATAAATTTTCTTTTCTGTTTGATGACAAAGCCAAAAGTTCATCTGAAAACAAATATCCAAGTAGTCCGATTAAATCTTCATTTGTGTGTTTTGAAAATTCATTATTTGAATCTTGTACACCTACATCTGAATAGGAGTACAATATATATGAAAAGGAGAATCTTCAGGCACTAAATCTGATTTAACTTCAAATGATTCTCCTAATTCTAAAACTTCTGACACTACTTCCTCTTATGTTTCATAAGTGGATGGTAAAAAGTCCATGTTCGTGAAGAAGAGATGTGATAGTGATAAGAACAGTAATTCTAATAGTGAACAATGTATTCCTTTAAATAAAAATCGTTGTAATCATTCTTGTAATGTTTGCAAACGAAGTGTCAATAAAAGCGTTAATCTTTCTGATTCTAAATTGTTGACACAAGTAAAACAACGAATACATTGTGCTCACTGTTGGGATAATTCTTTTTCGCTAAATCGGAAATCCTCGATGAATAGAAAAAAGAAAAGCTTTAATGCTGATATTTCTTTTTCAAAGTCTTTACCTAATCAATCTGCTCGAATATCCGGTTTTGGTTTAAAGAGAAAATCAAAGAAAAAGCCTATTCAATTAGTTGAAGAAATTTTTGTGTGGAAATGGGTTCCTAAAGACAAAACCAAAACACAAATTTCACAAAAGAACCCAAATTTGAAGGAAAACTTAAAAGTTCTTCAACTGATTTGAATAAGTTTATGCGTACTAACATGAAAGGACCCATACTAATATGGGTACCTAAGTTGAGATAATTGACTTTTCAGGATTGTCATTTGTGGGTCGTAGATTCTGGTGCATCTAGACACATGACAGGGTACAATCACCTATTGCATGATTATACAGTACATCCTGGAGGGTCAGTTGGATTTGGTAACGACACCAAAAGATACATGAGAGGACATGGAATTCTGAAAAAACGACATGATCTCTATTGAAAAAGTTCTGTATGTAGAAGGATTAGGTCATAACCTATTCAGTATCAACCAATTTTGCGACAAGGACTGCAAAATCAGTTTTGACAAGAGATTCTGCAACATTGTTGATCCAAATGGCGTTGAAATCTTCAAAGCTGCTCATTTTGGTGATCTTTACATAGAAAATTTCCGACTTTATTGGCGTCTAAACCTGTCTATTTAGTATCTAAGGCGTCAGTTGAAAAATATTGGCTATGGCACAGAAGATTATCTCACCAAAACTTTCAAGATATCAACAAGTTAAGAACTAGTCTATTAGTTCTAGGTCATCCGGAGCTAAAGATTGATAAGTTTCATTATGTCTAGCATGTGAAATGGGAAATATGAAACAAAGTCCACACAAGTCAAAGACTCTATCAGATTGTAAAGCTTCTCTAGAACTTATTCATATGGATTTGTGCGACCCGATGCGGACTCAATCTAGGGGCGGGAAGAAATACATTCTGGTCATGATAGATAAGTACTCGCGTTACACTTGGTTGGAATTTCTGAGATTAAAGTCAGATGCACGAGAACTAATCATCAAGTTCATCAAGAAGATTCAAGTACTTCTACAACGACCTTTTCAGAAACTTCGAAGTGACGATTGAACGAAGTTTAAGAATGACACGCTTCAATCTTTTATTCAATCTGTTGGAATTTCACACAGTTTTTCTGCGCCAATGACTCCTCAACAATATGGAGTAGTGGAATGCAAGAACAGAACACGTGTAGAAGTGGCTAGAACGCTGTTGGCTTATTCTGGCTTACCTCCAAGTCTATGGGCTGAAGCAGTGGCAACAGCGTGATTTACACAAAACAGGACCATTATTAATAAACGCTTAAATAAAACTGCTTATGAGATTATCAATAACCATAAACCTAATGTAAAACTTTTACGTGTTTTTGGATGTCGATGCTTTGTACTGAAAGATAGAGAATTTCTTACAAAGTTTTAAACGAAAGCAGACGAAAGCGTCTTCATTGGCTACTCGCTAACATCTAAAGCATACAGAATATACAACAAAAGAACGAGATCAGTCGTTGAAAGCATTAATGTGTCTTTTGATGAGAATGTCGTGTTGACTTCTGGACAGTCCAGTTCAGGACTCGGACTTCAGCTCAGAGCTTCTACTCAATCCGGAGTGGAACCTACACCAAACCAGTCTAAGACTTCTGAACTGAACAAATCTAAAAATAATTCAGAACTCGATCTTTTATTTTATGACGCATTTATGGATTTTATACAGATATGGAAGATCCTATCAAATCCAATAATGCTGACATACCACAGACTAGCGCTGAATTGTCCGGCCTTTCTGAAGAAGTTGGTGTCACCTCAACAAGCACAACATATGTAATTCCTGAATCTTCTACACTCGATGGTGTCTCTGAACCAGTCATTTCGCAAACTAATCCAGTTTCAGAAGACACAACTGCTGAAGATTCTACATCTAATATACAACGACCCGAGGTTGAGCAACCGACACCTGCTACAACTATTCCAGAAGAGTTAACAATAGACATACCTGCAATTATGGATGAAAATGATGAGTCTAACACTCAAATGGAAATTCCGACTCTCTCGAGCACTCACAAATGGATGAGAGCACATCCTTCTGCCAATATAATTGGTGATGCCAAATACGGAGTTAAGACAAGATCTGCGACAACGAATGAATGCTTATATGTGAACTTTCTGAGTTACATTGAACCCAATAAAGCATCAGAGGCGTTACAAGATCCGGATTGGATAAACGCTATGCAACACGAGCTTCTTGAGTTCAAACGAAATGAGGTGTGGCGGTTAGTGAAGAGACCTAAAGATAAAACGATTATCGGAACCAAATGGGTCTTTGGGAACTAGAAAGATGAAGCTATGATAATTGTTAGAAATAAAGCTAGACTGGTCGCCAAAGGTTATGTTAGTGAAACTTTTAGTAGTTTTATCCAAGTTGAAGGGCTTATTGTGTAAATATAGATGCTTGGTATAAATAGCCTAGATCCTTTATGTCTTGTAAGCATTCATGTCATAGTGCTTGTAACATTCTCTCTCTACTTGTAAACCTTGAAGTTCAATCTAATGAGAGATGACTTGTGGTAATTGAACACATCTTTACTTATTTGTTTCTGGGTTCTCAAGTGGTATCAAAGCAAGCAATTTCAAGCAAAATCCGTGCAAAATTTGAAGATTTTTGGACATTTTTGGTACTTTCGGACTAGAGATCGAATTGGATTATTCAGGATGTTTTATGGATAAATTTTGGATCAGAGTAGTTCGTTTCCATTAGTTAAAGAGATCTGTGCAGTTAGTTTGATCAAAAGATCAAGTTTGAGTTGATTTCAGTGAATGTTTGGCTCTTTTTGTTCGAAAACAGCTACCTTCAGTTAAGGATCAAAATCACAGATTTTGATAGTTTTTGGTGTTTGTGCATTCACGAAAGTTGTTCAGATTAGTTTTGCGAACCTTCGTACAAAGTTTCAGGTCAATTCGACTTGATTTCAGTGGATTTTGGACTTAAAAGAAAATTCTATTCGAAGTTCATCTTGACCGCACAAGGAAGATATTCATATCTTCAAAGTTGTTGCACGGTGAAGAAATTCATCTTCATCGCACAAAGTTTGTGCGACTTGGTTACGCGTGGTTTTTGATCGCACAAGCTTCGACCGACAAGCATTGTTCATCGCTCAAGCTTTATGCGACTAGAGTTCCTCATCGCATAAATACTGAGCGATAACTTCTGTTAATCGCACGTATTCTGACCGATAACTTGATTTAGTTGCACAGCTTTTGACCGAGAACTTCCTGATCGCCCAAGGCCTGACCGAGAACCACTCACGGTTCACTTGTCCTCATCACATAGCTTTTGTTCGATAACCTTTCATGCTTAGTGTGATTTTGTTTGATTTTGTATAAAGATCATAAACAAGTATCTGGTTGTAAAGATGACGAAAAATGAATGATGCTAGCTCTTGGTTTCGACACTAGACCTCCTGTTCTATTCGAGGGAGAATACGAACAATGGAAGGATAGATTTTTAGATTTCATCGAAAGAAAGACAAATGGAAAGAATCTGACTATATCTTTGAAAGAAGGACCAATGGAAAGACTTAAAACCGTATGTTAGGTATAAATTGTATTGAATAGAAGTTCAAGGGTTGATATTGTAAATATCCCGAAAGGGGTATAACTAGTTTTTTTAGCCTATTTGTTTAGGTTTAATCTTCACATTCATTCCAGTACGCATTGTAAAACTCTCTCTGAATGTTTATGAATGATATATGGATGACAGATTGAAATCATCTGTGTTTATTACTTATTGATCATTGGTTTCATCATTATTGCACTAATCTGGGATCCACAATTGGTATCAGAGCATACAGACAAATCGATTCAAGGTTTCTGGTAAGTTTTATGTCGACTGTTCTTTGGTTCTAAAATCTTTTTTGTTTCTGGTAAAATTGTTCGATTATACTCGTATAAATCGCTTCATAACAGTGTTATTAGTGTTTCTACAAAGTTATAGAACCTAATTCAATCGTTTGAGTGATTTCCTAAGCAAAATAGTATTCTTGAGTTTTAGCCTTTGTTCTTGAAAAAGTTCAAAATTTTAGCATCAAAAATAAGTTTTTTTGCTTAGAAATCGATTTGGGTCTGTTTATTTTTGTGCTTTGGTCGAATTCTAACCTTACATAAGTGAAATCGAGCAACCCTAATCGCAGCCTCATTCGATTTTGTCGAGCAGCCACAGTGTCCAGAACTTCTTAATCGTTTTCGGGTAAGTTCCTTTTTCTCGTCACTTTCCGGACGACATTTGTCCGCATTGGTAATTGTTCCCGGTAACACTCCAACTATCCAAAAGTTTCATCCGTTATCTTATTTGGATTGTTAACATTTCCCGGTAAGTCCCATGTATCTGGTATTCTATCTGGATTGCCAAACTATCCGGTAACATATCCGGATTGCTTTTGTTTCCGGATAAATCTTGTTCGGACACCTCCATCTTTCCGGTAAGTACTTCCTCCGGTAAGTAATTTCATTCGGTAACTTTGCTTTTATTTGGTAACTATTTTCATTCGGTAACCTTGTTTGATCCGGTAACTTTGTTTACCCAGTTTCTTTGTTTTATTCGGTAACCTCTTGTTATTCGGACAGTTTATCCGGATTCCTATCCGGGTAAGTTTGCAGTGTTAACTTATCTTACCTGTTTAGTGCAAACCACTCTTAGACTTTGCGTTAGAACTGTCACTCTTAGTGCCTTGCGTTAAGTCTCAACCTTGAATCGACACTACCGTCTGACGATCACATTAGTGCACATTTCACTATGTCTCGCGACGCTCTTGCTATCGGTACCGACTCCAAGCCTCTGATTCTCTGTCGAGGTGAATACACACAATGGCGAGACAGATTCATGTTTTTCATCGAGTCAAAAGACAAATACGAGTACATCTGACAAGCTCTCACCGAAGGCTCTCAAGACACTCCAATGCAAGCTATTCCAGCCCAAGCCGAAGGTCCTCAAGAACAGGCAAAACCAAAGACGTATGCCATGATGACTGACAAGGAGAAGAACAGACACAACGGGGAGAAGCACACCGAGAGATACCTGGTTCAGAGTCTGCCAAACGAGGTGTATACTGCTATTGACAGCTACAAGGACACTTCCAAAAGCATGTGGGATCAAGTTGAATAAATGATGAGTGGGAGCAAAGTGGGAAATCAGTTGAAGGTAAACAGCTGCATTACGCGATATGACGGTTTCAAGCAGCGAAAGGGTGAATCGTTAACTCATGCATATGAACGATTCTTCCTTCTACTGAACGAGCTCCACAAGATCAAGATCACACGGTCCAACACAGAAAATGGTCTCAAGTTCTTAAATAACCTTCTGCCAGAATGGAAAGTGTTTGCTTCTCACGTCAAACACAATCATCTTATTGGGAACGTTCCAATCAATGAGCTTTATGAAATGCTCATGCAAGACGAGGACGAAAGCATGGAGAGCATGATCACATATAACTCTCCCTCTAAACCTCAAGCTGATCCCCTCGCGCTCGTTTCAGACAAACGCGACAAGTCATTCAGCTGTAGTTCCAAAAGGACTCAAGTGTCTAGTGAATTTGAACCTGAAGATGAAGAATCAGAGAAAAGTGATTCAGATACGGAGTTAACTGAAATCAAGAAAGCTATGGCATTCATCACAAAATCCTTTCAAAAGAAGTCATTCTTCAAGAAACCACCATCCACTAATCAGTGCTACTCAACCACTCCCAACAAGCGCCACGATTACAAGGAGAAGTACGAAGGAAAGAGAAAGTCTGACGAGCATAAGCATTATAATCACAAGGAGAAGCCTGAACGCAAGCCTGAAGCAAAGAATCAAGATGAGTCAGTCACATGGTACAATTGTGGCAAATTGGGACATTTTGCCAAAGACTGCCGAAAGGCCGTAGTTCGTAACGTGGAATACTACAAAGCAAAGTTGCTTCTAGCACAACAGAAAGAAGCAGGAAAAGCACTGATGGTCGAAGACGACAACTGGCTAACTCGATCTGATGAAGAAAGTGATACTGAAGATGTTGATGCTCACCTATGCTTCATGGGCAACCATACTCCTCCTCCAGATCTCGAAAAATCGTGTCAGGTATGTATCCCTATTCATAAAGGCTTAGTCGATCGGATGCAAACAATTGTTCAAAGAATAGATTCCCATAAAGCTACCACTAATGAACAACTACTTGAAATTAATTCGTTAAGAGAAAAGCCAGATGTTCAAAAACGGATCACTGAAATGATTAAGTCCGATAATGCTAATCTTAAAGAAAAATGTGCAAATCTTTCGATAGCACCAAAGGAATTAAGGGCCAAAATAACTGATTTAAACGCTAAGATTGATCAGTGTGAGAATGAGAAGGCTGAGATTGTCTATCAATGCTCTTCTCTTCAAATAAAAATCAAAGAGCATATTTCGAAAATAACATATCTTGAGATTAAACTCTACAAATGAGGTCAAACCGATCAAACGATCCATCTGAACAAACCTAAGGAATTCAGTTATTTTAACAAAGAATGGGGAATTGGGTACGCCAACCCACATTATTTGAAAAAGGTTTTGACAATGAGGCCTACTCTATACGAGTTTAATTTCTTTGGCCTCGATAGAAAATATCCCGAATATAAATACAGATGGACGGGACCTCTCGAGGAGAAGGAAGAGGAAACTGAGGAATATAAATGCAAACATACAACTAAAATGCAATTACCTTTTGCGTATGAAGTTCTTAACACCTCTTATGAGAAAAAGAAGTCCCGGTACCTTTCAAATGACTACGTTGATGGCTACAAAGTTGCAAAGCCCAAGGATTCCTCTAAAAAGGATGAAGCCCCAGCAACTGAAACTAAAACTGAGACGGACGAGTTTAAACGCTATGTTCCTCCTCTTGTCTTGGAAATAAAAATAGTCGAGTTAGAGGAGTCACTTGAGAAGGAAAGGACTAAATTTCAAGAAGAAAAACAAGAACTTTTACTTAAATTTGAGAATTCCAATTCCATAAAAACTGAATCTGTATCTGTTGAGGAAAAGGAAATTCTTCGGACAGAAATCAATCGGCTCACATCTAAACTGTCTGCTTTTGCAACAGAAGTGATGGAAGAGCGAGTGAGCAAAGGCAAACTTCAAGAGAAGGTTGACCATCTCCATAATGAAAAAAATCATTTTGTCCGAACTTTCCTCGAACTCATCAGACACATCTTCGTGTAAGGCTTTTATCGGAAAGTTCTCTTCTAGAAAAAGAAAACGACCTCAAGTGGTAAGTCTGCCAAAGAATCTAAACTCTGATTTTCAAAAAGCTTCCACAACCAATTCTTTGCAACACACAGTTCCTATTAATTCCTCACCTCCTTCCTCTACTGGTGTCCCATCTGAAAACGAAATTGATTTTTCAGCATTCATGAATTCCGACAATTGTACAGATGAGGAGTTTTCTAAGTTCGAATTTGACAAACCTCTTCCGAGTCATACTGATTTTCTTTCCAAAGTGGTTAATCGACCGGTCCAATTTCAAAAGGGATAATTTTCTACATCCGCACCTAAAACCAGGTATGTGAACGACGTTTCTACAAACAAATATAAATCCAAAAAATGTTCACAGAAAAAGCAACAAACCGGTCGACCCCAAAATAGACATCCTTTCTACTCATGCTCTACTGATAATACCTTTAATGCTTTTACAGATAAAAATGGTCGGGCCAAACAAGACAAACAAAAGTGGGTAGCTAAAGGATCTAACAAGAGCAAGTCAGAGTCAAAGTCGTTTAATTCTGCTTTCAATTCTAGGAAAGACATTAATAATTGAGGTTTTCATGATTCGAATAATTCTATTGAACAAAGTATTAATTTTCCGTTAAGACTTTATTCAATACAACAATTGATTCAATTATCCCATGATTGTTTGTGTTGTTCTAATTGTGGATTGAATGACTTTGGTGATAATCGTTATGCACCTGATTGGTTTGGCTCTTACCATGTATTTAATTCTAGTCCTAAGCGTAAATCACGTAAACCCAAACGGAACCCTAATTCAAAATGGGTTCCCAAAACAGGTGCTAAACCTAACCCTCCAGGACCCATTTTCAAATGGGTACCTAAAAATGCCTAAACTCGTTTTTACAGAACGGTCATGTGTGGTACTAAGACTCAGGATGCTCGAAGCACATAACCGGAAGGAGGGAGCTGCTCATGAACTTTACCAAGAAATTCTGTGGCAACGTGAGATTTGGGAACGACGACAAAGCGCCAATTATGGGCTACAGAGACATTGGTCAAGACAACATAACCATTAAGAAGGTTTCATACGTCGCCGGGTTAGGACACAACTTGTTCAGCATCAGACAATTCTGCGACAAAGACTTGGAGGTCAACTTCAAAGCCAAAAGGTGTAGCGTCCGCACTGAAGACGGAAAGGAACTGCTAGTTGTAACGCGCAAGACCAACCTCTACACCATAGACCTCTCGTCACTGAAAACCGATGAATCTGTTTGCCTAATGTCGAAATCCAACACTCAACAAGCTTGGATCTGGCATCGTCGACTTTCGCACCTCAACTTCAAGAACATCAACAAATTGCTGCTAGGTGGACACGTCAAAGGCATGCTCGAGCTCAAATTCGAGAAAGACAGACTTTACGGGGCATGCGAAATGGGGAAGATGAAGCGAGCAACTCACAAGCCTAAGGCTGCTTCGAGCACATCAAGGTCCCTCAAGCTTATCCACATGGACTTGTGTAGACCAATGCGTGTTCAGAGTATCAACCACAAGAAATACGTCCTGATTATGGTCGACGACTTCTCGCGCTACACTTGGGTGAAATTTCTACATTCGAAGGACGAAACCCTGGAACTTATCATTATCCACCTGAAGACCGTTCAGCTAAATCTACAGAAGCTGGTTCAAACCATCAGGACGGACAACGGGACGGAGTTCAAAACCAAACACTGGATGAATACCTCACCTCGGTGGGTATCTCTCACAGATTCTCCACCGCGAGGACTCCTCAGCAGAATGGAGTAATGGAAAGGCGGAACCATACCCTTGTCGAAGCCGCTCGCACAATGCTGTCTCAATCGAAGCTGTCGTTATTCCTCTGGGCTGAAGCTGTTGCAACCGCTTGCTACACGCAAAACCGATCCATCATCAACAAATGGTTCAACAAAACCCCATACGAGATCATCAACAACAGAATCCCGAACATCAAGTACTTCCGCACGTTCGGGTGCACGTGCTACATATTGAAGACAAGGATGACCTCGGAAAGTTCAGCCCAAGGCCGATGAAGGAGTTTTCATCGGATACTCTACGCAGGCTCAGGCGTTTCGTTTTTACAACCAATGGACTAAAACCGTCTTCGAAAGCGTAAACGTGACGTTTGACGAAGCCGCGGATTTGGCTTCTGCAAAAATTGGTTCAGAACCCGTTTTAACTGGCGTGTTAGCTTCCGAACACTCTCCTTCGGGATCTACACAACTCCCAGTAAATCCAAATCATGCATCTACGTTACGGTCACATCTTTCCGAATTGGATTTATTGTTTGAACATTTCTATGATGATTTCTTTCTTGCATCTAACCCAATTGTCAATGTTAATAACAAGATTATAGCGATACAACAAGCAGACTCAGTGAACTTGACCGGTCCCCCGCCATCGACTAGTGCTCCAACGAACACCACCGAAACTCCCCTAAGCACAAGTGACAACACAATCGCCAATGACATTCCACCGGAGACTACTCCGCCTCTCTAAGAAGTACCTGCAGAAGATTTGTCTTCCAAAAATAGAAAGGAGCAACCATCCTCTTCCCCGGAGGTAGGTCAACCATCGGCGAATCCAGAACAGGTGGTTCCAGTCAGAAATCCAACAACTCTCGAAGCTGTTCAAGACCTTCCCCTTCGTACATATGTGGATCCAGACACATCTCACGCAACTGCTCAACCGCTTCTACATAGAACCAAATGGATACGTGCACACCCTCTACATCAAATCATCGGTGATCCTTCCACACTCGTTCAGACTCGAGGCGCCTCCGCAAATTTTTGTCTCTTCTCCGGCTTCGTCAGCAAAATTGAGCCCAATACTGCCGCCGAAGCTCTCAGCGATCCGGACTGAGTAATCGCAATGCAAGAGGAACTCAACCAGTTCGAGGCCCTCAAGGTATGGCGACTTGTCCCATGTACAGCTAACAAGACGGTTATCGGCACAACGTGGGTGTTCAAAAATAAGAAGGATGAAGATGGCATCGTCTTTCGAAACAAGGTGCGCCTCGTAGCAAAAGGATACCGACAACAAGAAGGCATCGACTACGAAGAGACATACGCCCCGGTGGCACGTATTGAAGCAATTCGAATGTTTCTTGCCTATGTCGCCCACAAGAACTTCACTGTCTTTCAGATGCACGTAAAGACGACTTTCCTCAACGGCGTTCTCAAGGAAGAGGTATATGTCTCACAACTGGAAGGATTCGTGAATGACTCCAAGCCCAATCATGTCTACATCCTAGACAAGGCCCTCTATGGCCTCAAGTAAGCTCCACGTGCCGGGTATTATGCTCTGTCTAAATTCTTAGTCAAAACTGATTTTTTAAAGGGTAAATCCGACACCACTTTGTTTATTAAGAATGAAGGTCATATTATTCTTGTTCAAGTGTATGTTGATGACACTATTTTTGGCTCAACAAACCCTCAGTACTGTAAGAACTTTTCGGTTCTCATGGGAAAATATTTTCAAATGAGTATAATGGGTGAAATGAACTTTTTTCTCGGTCTTCAAGTTAAGCAACTGTCGACCGAGAGTTTTATAAACCAGGCTAAGTACATCCAGGATATTCTTCGAAAATACCAGATGGAATAGTCTGCACCGATGAAAACTCCCATGTCTCCGGGTTCAAGGTTACACATCGATCCTAACGGAAAGGATGTGGACACCAAGACCTACCGAGGAATGATAGGTTCTTTAATGTACTTGACGGCTAGTAGGCCAGATATCATGTTTTCGACATTTCTATGCGCACGTTTTCAGTCAAAACCTAAAGAATCACATTTAATAGCTGTTAAATAGATTTTTAGATATTTAAAAGGTACTGTTGATCTTGGGTTGTGGTACCCGAAAGAGACATGTTTTGAATTGACAGCTTACTCGGACGCTGATCACGCTGGAAGTATGATGGATCAGAATAGCACATCGGGTCACGTGCAGTTCCTGGGAGATAGCCTTGTCAGCTGGGCTTCAAAGAAGCGGTTGTGTGTATCTACATCAACAACTGAGGCGGAATACGTTGCCGCTGCATGCTGCTGCTCTCAAGTAATTTGGATGCACACTCAACTCAAACACTATGGCCCCACGTACTCACACATCCCCATCTACTACGACTCGAAGAGCGCCATCGCCATATCCCGCAACCCGGTCCAGCATACGAAAACCAAACACATTGACGTTCGGTATCATTTCATCAAAGACCACGTCTAACGAGGTACGATTGAACTCTACTTTGTTAATACTTAGCATCAGATAGCAGACCTATTTACCAAAGCCTTGGACGAAAAACGATTTAATTACTTAGTGTCCAAGCTAGGTATGCTGAATCTGAAGATTTAATCACATCTGACTCATATACAGTTTTTCTTCAATTACAAGGAACTGCCTCATCACCATTTGTTGCTAACACAACTATTGGCAAAATCCACACTTCCTTGCTCTTGAACTTTATCTGCATTTGCTCCAGATGTTTGTAACCTCTGTATTAATTAGTTAGATTTCTTTCGTCAGTTTGTTCACGTCGTTCTTTGTTTGAATTTTCATTTCCTTTTGTTAATTTTTGATACCCGTACGTTTGATAGTTTTCTCATGTGTTCAGGGGGAGCACAAATATTTTACGCGCCAAGTAAGTCCGTTCACACGTCAAGGGGGAGCGACACACATACTTTTTTTCTTTCTTGAGTATCAAAGTTTTTTTGGGTGTGTGCATTACCATTTTGTCATTTTCTCACATCATGCACAATCCGAGGGGGAGCAAATTTTTACCTGTGTGCAAACATCGAGGGGGAGTGTTTGTAAGTTCATTAATTGTTTCTGAGACGAAAATGCCTGTTTGAAAATCACTCAAGGTCAAATTTTTCATTTCTCCAAAAGTTCTCGGATGAGGTATCCGGATACCTCACCCGGAAACTCACCTATCCAGATAAAGTGTCCGGACCGGGAGGTTTCCGGACAAGGTATCCGGACCACCCATCCGGTAACCCAGACCCTATATATTCCGGATTCCAAATCTTTTCTCATTTTTCCAGACACTTACACCAAACCCTCTCACATCGAAAAACCCTTGGATCACGCTCCTCTCGCACGATTCACTCGATTTTACGACACAAATCTAAGGTATGTTATTCGATCAACTCTCCTAAATGCATCTTGATTCTAATCGCTCATGAATCACATACCAAATCAAGCGATTTGTCGATCGATTTTCGGTGTTCGGTCTGTCGAACCCCTGTCGATTCATATTCTGATGGTGTTTATCGATTTCCTATAAATTTCCTGTCGATTATTGCATCCACAGTCGACTCCATCACGTTTGGTAACTTAGATGCATCATTTGCTTGCTAATCTGTGCATCCTTGATCTTACCCGATAGTCGTCCGGATAGTTACAACCTATCCGGATAGTTTCTTCGCATCCGGAAACCCATTTATCCGGTAAGTACTATCATCCGGAAACCCTAGTTGTCCGGAAAGCCCTTTTGTTCGGTAAGTCACATGTGTCCGGTAACCGCCCCATCTGGTAAGTTCAATTTTATCCAGACACCTCGTTTTGTCCGATAAGTATTGGTAATCCGGAAAGTTATGTCTATCCGGTAACTTTCATGTTTAATATAGTGTCTGATATTCCCTTTATCCGGTAAGTTGGTGTATTCGGTCACTAATGTTATCTGGTAACCCTTGTATCCGGACACCCTTGTTTACCGAACACCCCTTTGTATCCGGACTCTATACGTATCCGGTCATTTTGCCCAATTTCATACCCTATCTCACTGCCATATTTCTAACTTTTGTGAAATTGAGCCGATCATCGCCAAGGTACGTACCACCACATTTATTTTAGTCATATACTAACACTTTATCTATCAGGTACTCAAATGGCTGATCAACAACAACACCAAGGCGAACAACACCCTGAAGAGTTCATCAATGAGGCGGCCGACAACGCCCTTGTCTCACCCGATAACATTCAAGAAATCGAGGGCAATAACCATCACCTGGATGCTGCGGAGTTCCGACCTCAATACCAAGTGGTCGTGGACATCCTCCTCGGCCACCCACTCCGTCACGCACTCACGGCCACCACGGACGTCCCTGTCCTCTATCTGCAACAAGTCTGGAACATAATCCGAGTAATCACCGGGGACAACTCTCAAAGAATTCAAGCCACAATCGATCACTATCCGTTCGTCCTCACTCCAGACTCATTCCGACAACTACTGTCCCTACCAGAACAAACTCACAATGGCCGAGCCGCCTATTATCCTTCAGTCGACGACGACACCCTTTGCGCCGAAATTCGGGCATTGGGGTACACCCATGATCTGAACCGTCCATCCGCTTTCAACAAGAAGTATCTGGCACCTCTTTGGTACACATTCTTCACAATCCTCAACCGGTGCTTATCTTCAAGGTGAAAAGGCCTTGACCAGTGCACATGCAACTTCTTGTGCCTCGTCCACGCTGTCGTATACGATCGACACGTCGACTTTGCCACTATCATCTGGCACGAACTGGTAAAGAACATCCGAGACAACGGCGGAACCAAGGAGCACAAGTTCATACCTTACATTCATTTCCTACAACTTACTATCCGCCAACACATGGACCCTAACCCAGACATTCCTCGACGCGCTAATCACCGGTATGTCCTACTTTTAGGCTTTTAGCCTTCACTACTTAGTTATCCGCAATCCTGCTAACGCACAACCCATGCGTATCCCTGATGCCCTACTGGCCTACGCGAATCTGCAAACACCGAGTGTGATAGCATATGGACAAGCGTTAGGACTAGGTGCTCCTATGGTCCAGCCAGAGATGGAGGGACCACCCCGCGGAGCTAGGCCCGAGAGACGTGAGGGTCCTAGAACAAGAGGCGGTAGAGTTCGGGTAGTTGGGGCTCCCAGACAGGGTGTGCAGAGAGAACATCATGGGAGGGGAACTGGAGCGGGCGGTGCTGAGGATTCGCATGCCGGTACAAGCCATACTTCCCGACCTTCCACCAGCCAACCATCCCGCCCATCAACAAGACAACAACCCCATCCTTCCCGTACTACCACTCGTACCTCAGATGATGCCATACCGTCGACTACCTTACACAAGGTTCCGGTCATCGATGCCCATTTACTTGAACAAGACCCCGGAACCGATACAACTGTACCCCAATCTCCGTTCATCCAAAACGCCTCGATGGACTCCGAAAGTACGGACTCCGATACGGATCAAGCCATCCGATTATCAAAGATACCCGCCTGTATCGGACGTCGCCCACCCTTGATCGAGGAAACTCCATCCACCTCATCCTCCGACACCCCTAACCCCGAGCCTAATACGGAAGACATAAGGAGAGATGAGGGAGACTTAGTTGAAAATTTGGAACAGGTGAGACGGATAGAATGGAGATGTAAAAAGAATCATGAGAGATCTAGCTTGCTAAATAGAGAAGCTAATGAGCGAGCCCGAGCCCGTGTCACCCAAGTTGCTAAATCTACTATTTCGTCTCATCCATTGGGACGAGATATTGAAGAAGCCGTCGTGGACCTAGCGACGCAATTGCACGCCCACCCTAGCCACTCAAGTGACTTTCAACAGTTACTTGTTTCACATTCTCATGGGGACTTAGCAGAAAATCTATCGTTCTCTCACTCGGAGAGTTTCAATATTGAAAATAGAGAACAACTGCCCCAGTTGTCGCCTTCTTTCAGTGCACCGTCGAGTCTAGAGCCCCTTGCTATTTTAATAAATTCTTTGGCTAGGACATAAGTCCATACTTCTGCTAATATCGGTAAATTAAGTGAACCGATCGAAATATCCGTAGTAAGTCTGCTCTTGAGCGGATTACAAGGATCGGATGGAAATCCTACCACAGCTATCCTCATGCCAACTATGAACGTAGGTGGCACTTCTATTGTTTCAACAGTTTTGACCTCAACGGACAATCTAAGTGATCCCGGTGGTGACTTACCCGACTTCGTGTCAAGGAAATATTTGGACGACGCCTTAAAGGCTATCCGGGAAGCAATGACCCATAAGTTCAAGGCGGAACTGGATAAAGTCAAGATTTTGCTAAAGGAAAAGGAGAAAATGGTTGAAACCAAATTCGCACCAACACCTCCACCACCACCAACTGTTCAGACTTCTTACTCGGTGGATGATCTCAAAACCATGCCCATCGCCCAACTGCTACAGCAATCCAACACTGATTTCTCAACTGAAGCTGACCACTTTTCTTGCTCCGGTCACAGGTAACCACTCCTCCAACTCAGATCACTACCAGATTAAACCAGCTTGACTCGACCCTGAAGGACGTTCAGAACGCTCTTTCAACCTCATCCGACAGGGTCGCCTCACTCGAGAATACCTGTAAAAGCCAAGATGGTGGACTCAAGCGCTCGCACGATGACAAGGATGATCCTGATCACCGTGAGGGGGAGAACAAGCGCCCAAGATTATCCGAGTCCGAACCAATCACCATCGACACTACTTCAACGGTTCAACCAGAATCATCAATCGTGGAACCATCAGAAGATAAACCACAGAACCAACCAAGCCTAGTCGACATGGTGATCGATATGGATATCTCAGATGGAGAAGACCCAACGGTTGAAAAGCCTGAAGGAGAAATACAAGACCTGATCCAATTCTCAGCAACGAACAGGCCTGCACACGAAATGATAGATCTAGAGTCAGAGATAGACCCGGAAACCGAGAACTTATGGCACAAAAAAGCCGCCAGTGAAATCAAATATAAGGTAAACCTAATTTTCCCAACCGAAGCTGATGATGTTTTTTACTACGATCAATTTCTTCTTCAATCAGTTCAAAGTACACCCGCTTATGCTCAACTGTTACCCGAGACTTCTACACCTGCTCCACCGACATCTCCTCAACCCGAAATAGTTACTGATTAACATGCACATCCAGTGAAATAGAAGAAGATCATAATTCTGATTCCCTATATGGAAGACTCCCTAAAGAAAACTCTTCGTCCACAGGTTAAGACCACTCGACCCAACTTTCTGCCTCAGATTGTCAAAGTTCGACGACGCCTACAAAAAACAATATATGGAAGTTATGAAAAGATGTATGTCGGTCAGTCAGGTCAGAACGAAACATAAGATAACCGAAGTCACCAACATCCGATCAGGCCGCATTCTGAAGATCTGCTACCCAGTCTTTACCGTCAAAAGAGAAGATGGGAAAGAATGAACATTTTCTGAAGTCGACTTCAAGAATCAAAAACTGAATGACTTCCACCCCATCGTTACAGATCTGCGAACCAGAACCATCCGACCACTTCACATTACCAAAGCCCTCGAAGCGGTAAAACGATTCCTGAAATACACTATAACCATGTCTTACATCACAGATTTTCAGATGGGAATTTAACACAGGACGAAGAAGATCAACTTACTGAAACCAGATCAGAAAGCTCTCGAATTGACGATGTACCCGGTCACCACAATGTTGTTTGAACCAGAGTTCAGAATTATCTACCTAAACGAACAGAACGAAAAGAAGTTTCGCCGCTTCTGCCAACTAAACCGATTTTGTGATGGAACGTTGATGAAGGTCAGAGATTCACTAAAAGATATCATTGCTAAAGTGTTGGTTCCTGTTTTTCTTAACAATGATGATAATATCTAATAGTTCAAACAAGATATAATGCGGAAGCGTTTTTAACGAACTAAAAGATATAATAAGGTAGAAGAACACACAATATCAAATACGTAAAGTGTAAATAACATAGATAAATAGCTCAATAACCCACTGTATATTGATATGATTAGAACACCAAGAACACCGATGATATAACAAGAATTCTGTTCTAAAGGTGTGTGTGTTGTACAAAGCTTAATAGAAGAACTCAACATGAGTCTTCTATTTATACTACTTCTAAAGGGGACAAGTTCTGGATAACAAGGACTGAAGGTACAAAGACACTATTCAGGTACTGTTGCAGGTACAACGTTAATTAAATGCGCTGACTTCTACTAAGGCTAAGACCCATCAGAGTTTGACATGTGGAGTTGTCAGGTCACGCCTTGTACGAATGATCTTCAGGATCTTCGTACAACAGAGATCGTGAGAAGCACGATTGTCCTTGTATAGAGCTCTAGTCTTTTATACCACAGAGGCTCTGTCAAGTGTGACAGAGGCTCTATGGGCTTGTCCGTATTGAAGAGTCTTCTGGTGATTCTTTACTTCGGTCTTCTCGGTTACTCGGCAGAGCCTCTATCGAAGACTTCTATGCTTCGTTCTTCTCGGTTACTCGGCAGAGCCTCTGTCGAAGACTTCTATACTTAGCCTATTTTTCAATACTTCTATAAACAGAAAGATTGGAGCTAACAATCTCCCCCTATGTATTGAAAAATAAAAAATTGAAAAGTGCAAGGTTTTCTAGGCTAAGTACATGACAAGAGGTGAAATAAAATACCTAAAAAGATTTTACTTTTCTTTCATACAGAATTATGCCAGAGGCACTTACATTTGATTACATTATGAAAGGAAAGATTTACAGAGGTTGGTAGAGGATATCAGACGTTGGCGTCTTTGAAGTCGTTGAAACTTCTGTTGTCGAATCCTAATTCTCTAAGCTCTTGATAGAAACTGATGCAGAGGGTTCTGAAGTTGATTACTTGGTTGATGACCTCTATCAGTCTATTTGCGAGAGTTTGATTCATGAGCTCCGTTCCTCTATGCTCTACGAGGCTTGCTTTGAACTCTGTCAAAGTATTTGTTGCATACTTCTGACAGTCCATCTCTACGAACAATCTTGACTTCCCAGAAGGATCTTGATAAACTAACCCAACTCTTGGAGATGTAATGATCGAGTTTAGTGTGGCAGAGGATGGGCAATCATTTTCTGGTGGTCGGAGATTTAGGTTTCTTACTCCGAGATCTCGTCCTAATTGGAAGTCGACAAGGCTGTATAGCAGAAGTTTCTCTCGTATGGCTTTCCTGATCACCCTGTATGCCTTTCGAATTGCATCTGTAGTGAAGTTCTCTTTTGTCCATTTGAGAAGGTCGGGTAGGTCGTAGGGACTTAAATTTCTCAGATCAGCATCTGAGAATTGGGTCACGGTTCTGTCCTCCCTTTTGACCTTATAGATGTTATAGGAAACCTTAGGAGTGGTTCTGGTTTGAGAAAACTTACAGTATATGACCTTGTCGATTTTGGACTCTGAGAAGACTTGATGTTTTGGTTTGGGTGTTGTTCTTGTGAAGGTGTTTTCGAGGTCAGCATGGAAGTTGGTATCTTGAATGGTTGGTGGCAGAAGATCTCTAGCACTTCTGTTGTACAGATATCTGTATACCACCTCTTCCATCTGTTGTGGAGGTGCACCGGGTGGAGGCATGGGCCTGCGCAGAGCATCCATTTGTTTCTGGATTTGGGCCACTCGATCCTCTGTGACTTTTGCCTTCGGCTGTAGATCTTCTTGTAGAGATGGGGTTGCCTCTGTGGGTTTTGTCTTTTGGGGTTCTGAGGGCTTTGACGGAGGTACTTCTGTAGGTTTTGTGGGGGTTGCCTCTGTTGGTTTTGTCACTTGTGCTTTTGAGAGCTTGGTTGGTAATGTGGGTTTTATAGGTGAGGCTTCTGTGGTTTTGCTCAGATGTTTTCTTTTGCGAGCAATGGTTTTGGTTCTGGTTTTGGGTGTGGGAGATGGGGGTTTTGTCTTTTCGGCTTCTGGTGTTGGGGAAGGGAGTTCTTCTGGTGATTTTGGTTTTGGTGATTGGGATGGTTGATCTTCTTCGGAGGATGTTAGGATTTGGAAATCTTCAAGGATTGGCACATCTTTTCCGAATACAGAAGTTGTTTCCACAGAGGTGGGTGTTGCCTCTGTGGACTTATGTTGTTGATCTGTAGTTTTTTCGGGTATTTGGGTTTGAATTGGGGTTTCTTCAGAGGGTATTTCCACTGAGGTGGTTGTTGCCTCTGTGGTCTGTTGTTGGTTTCCTCCTTGAGTTTGAGTATGGGAAACTTGGTTTAGGGGTTCTGCTGATATTGGTGGTTCTGGTAGACCTTTGCTTGCATCTTTCTCCGTTGGTTTCTCCCCCTCAGGATGATTTGATGAATCATCAGAGTCATCATCAGAGTCATCCTGAGCCTTATCCTTCGTACCTTCTGCTCTACACGAAGCTTCTGGCTTTTTGGGCGGTGTGGCACCTGCATCGATTAGTTTTGTGCATACGTCATCACAGAGGCTGAGAAGGGTATGGACCTATGCTTCTGTGTTGAAGCGCATTTTGCCCACACTTGTCCTGAATTCTTTGACATAGTTTGCGTTGGCAGCAGTGAAGGCTCTGATAAACTATGTCACTTGGTCGATCACCCCTTGGCCAAGTTATGTGAGCTGAGCTCCGGTCATGTAGTCTGACGGCTTCATGTCCAGAGTTTCCCTTGTCATGTAGTCTGACGGCTTCATGTCCAGGCCTTTTTCAAGTCTTCTGGTGTAAGGCCATCGGGGGTTGATGATTGTTCTTTCAGCTTTTCCAGCAAGTCTTTGACAGAGCTTTGGAATGCATAGGTTGTGGCTTTCTCAAACCCAGTAGCAGCAGAGGTGGCAGAGGTCGTAGCAGTTGACTTCATCTGGGCTAAGGCATTTTGCACCTCTGTGGACAGATTGTCCATTTTGGTGTTCAGATCAGTAATGGCCCTGGAAGTTGTATCTGCAAAAGAATGAAAGGAGCTTTTCAACTCCTTCAATGTATTCTCCACAGAGGTGACAAGGGTTTGGAACTCATCCATTGATACATGTGGACTTGGTGTAACCTCTGGGGGAACACATTCTTCCCCAGAGTGAGTCCCTGTTCCTTGGACACCTTCTTTCGCCCTTGTTTGTACGTTGGGGCGGAAGGATTTCCTTCTGATCCTTGAGTAGGGGTTTTTGAGGCCTCATTCTCTACAGAAGTTCTGATAAGAACATTGTATTGATCCACTCTAGAGGTGGGTACAAGAGTATCCTTATGTTGACTCGGAGACATGTCTAGAGTCTCTCCGTCTTTGTGCACTCTAAGCTCCTCTGAAGAGCCTGTTGGACCTAAGTGTGTGTGCGTGTCAGAGGAAACGAATTCCTCTGTAGGGATTTCTGTTGTGATCAGGGGCGATGGATCACGAACTAAGGGTAAGTCCTTTTGAGAGGACTCCCCTGGAATGGTTTCCCCAGCTAATTGTGGTACAGAGGTGGAAGGAAGTTCCTCTGCCCGGTCAGTTTGGGGTGGGTTCGAGCCGTGTGGCTCTTTTTCAATATTACCTTCTGCCACTAGACCGGCGGTAATAGAAATGTGGGTTGCACTGGGAGTTGGTTGTGGTTGTGTGCCTCTTCTATTCCAGGAATCAGTTCTGGATTCTTTCTCTGTTGGGCATCCTATAACTTCTTCACCATCAATTGTCTCAGCCTCCTTTTCTACTCTATGGCTCAGGACTTCTGTTCTAGCTTCTGGGCTTTTTCCCAGAGAGTCAAAGCAGGGATGAGTCCCAACCAATTGTTGTACATGGGGATGGTATGAGGACAAATGCCTACGATCTGGGTGTTGGTTTCCTTGGTTTACCTCATCTTCATCAGAATCCACTTCTGAGACTATGATTGGTGGGGTTTTGGTGGTAGCTTTAGCCAGATCTTCTGGGCTTACTCTTAGCACATCAAATCCGGGTTGGGTGAAAGAGTTCTGTAGTACTTCTGGAGTCTTAAACTGAATATTCTGTGGGGTTTGGTCGTCATCATCAAGGTCAGAAGAGATTCTGAAGTCTGGTGCTTCTGTTGAATGATGAGATAGGGCTTCTGCGGTCCATCCAGAAGGGTCTAAAGAGTGTGCAATCCCGGGTTATTGGAGGAAGACAGAAAAATCACCCTGATCTTCTGCATAGTTGATTGGTGAAGGGGATTGCCGAGGTTTCTCATGGGTTTCTTCGAGCATATCAGCTTCCTCTGCGATGGATTGCAGAGGAGAGTGGGGTTTCTTGGATTTCTTCTTGCTCATCCTTTTCTTTGGTTTGGGGGCACCCTCCTCAGAAGACTTATGTTTTCTCTTCTTTTTGTCTTTTGGAGGAGGGGGAGGTGCAGAAGATCCAACTTCTGTTGCAAGAGGAGGGGATTTTTGAGCTTCAGCCGCACTGGTTGAGGTGCCCTTTGTAGCTTTCCGTTTCTTGTGGGCTTTCTTCTTCTTCTTGGGAGTGGTGGCAAAGGATTTGCTCTTGGAAGCAGATGAGAGAATTGAGTTTCGTTGAGCATGAAACTTCTCTTGTACTTGTTGATGCTTAGCCAAGGCCACTGCCCATTCCTCATCTGTCATCCGCTCAACTACCTGATCTCCTATAGAGGCTCCTAGACGCGGGGGTGTCATAGGACTCGGTTCTGGAGTCCTATGATCGCGTATGTATTCTAACATAAGGGTTTCGTCTGTAGCATATCCCAGAAGCTTGGTTGGCAGAGGTCTGCAGAAAGGGTATTTGTCTTCGTGCTCTGTTGGGGTGTTTTTATTGAGGGGATACATTCTGGCCGTTGGTCCTTCCATTGGCCATTTTTGTAGACGGAGTAGTGGCTCTAGAAGGACACCCAGAATACGCTGATACTGTAGAGGAGGTAGAGCATCGGTCTTGCGTCCTTTGGCCTTCTGGGAGGAGATTTTGTGATAAATGGCATTAACCATTTCCTGCATCATGAGGGTGGCGTAGTCCAGAGGAAGATCGTAGTACACTCTGTACATAATGGCCAAGATTTGATGAGAAGTCTGTTCTGGACTACCCACTTTTCCTGTTAGGCATCTATTGAGAATGGAGAAGAGGGTATTCCACAGAGGGGGAAGTCGATTTCTTTTGAAATCATTCCTTTTTCTTAGGGTTGTGTTGTACCCTAACATCTCAACAAACCTGCAGAGCTCTGTGTCTGTGGGTTCCTCTGCCTATGCCTTTATCCCTAGAAGACCTCTTGTTGGTAGACTGAACTCAAGTGAGAACATGGTTCTGTTGAACTTGAGTTCAAGGTGCTCAGATTTGTCTGGTTTGGAGATGTAGCCCTTTATCTGTCTATCTTCTGGGTCAAATCTGCTGCTTTGCCAGAATTGATTGAGATATCTGGCAGGGATTTTGTCGACAATTTTGGTTAATAGGGGGTTGAGGTAATGTTTTTCCAGAATGTGAAGAAGAATGGCATGTTCTTCCCCAAATGTGGTTCTTGAGGGAACCAGGTAGTAGTTATTTGGTTTTAAGGGAAGAACACTTTCAAAGTGTTCATGAGCGATGAAGGTTAGAAGATTGGTTGTTGGAGCAAAATCTGTTGTGTCGCCGGAGTTGTCCTGTTGTAGATTTCTGGCTATTTCTGGGTTCTGAGAATGCCCAGTATGGGATGGGGAGTTCACCGGAGCGTTGGAGGTGGATTCCATTGCGATAATCTATGAAGAAAGAGTAGAAAATAGAAGTTGCAGGTTATTGCTAGGTTCGCCGGAGAAGATGATGGAGATAAATTCGTAAAAGGTTTAAGAAAGAATGGGAACGGGGTTATATAGTGAGGGTGGAAACGGATAGAATTCTGTGGTAAAAGTGAATTCAATAAACATTTGGGGTCTGCACACGAGTTTTACAGCACGGGGAAATGTTTCAGAAGGATCGTGTGGCACACACGTCCAATGAAAATCTGCCACGTCGGATGTGTCAGAGCACGATCAGACGTCGTTTGCGGCTCATTAATGCTTGGCGCATGGGCATTTCTTCTGTGTGGGGTCTGTCACTCGCGGTAAATAACTCCCTTTTATAGAATTTCTATAAAGAGTAAAGTGTCAGAATCAACGGAGGCTCTGTAGTGGAGTAAGCTCTATGATTCTGAAACCTACCTTTAATGTATCCTCTGTGCTTGCACCTTTACCAAAAATGTTTGAAAAGTCATTGAAGAGGATCGATAGAACTTTAGTGCAAAATTTGCATTCACATAGGCTTTGAGGCTCTGTCAAAGCCAGCAGAGGCTCTGTCAAAGCCAGCAGAGGCTCTATGAGTGAAAATTTCTCATAACTAAAGATTCATGAAACATTTTGATCATCCAAAGTTTTAATTGTTTTAAACATTGTTTTTAGAACACATTTGGAAATTTGTGTCCTAGAAAACTGTTTTGAAAAAGATTTTGTGCGAGACATACTTTCTTTGATTGTCTAGGTTGGGCGACAGAGACTCTGTGGTGGAGTGAGCTCTTTGCCCATAAGACTTTCTTCCAGTATCTCTGTGTGTGCATTTGTACGTGCGAATCTTTAAGGAAGACATTTGAAGATGATCGATAGAGTTCCAGTATGGAGTTTTGCAGTCATATAGGATCCGGCTTACAGAGGCTCTGTTGATCTCAGGAGAGGCTCTATGACCTTAAATATCTCATAACGGATGGCTTGAAAATCTTTTTGATCATTACTTGTTTGGAATGTCTTAAACAATGTTTCTAGGACGTATTTGGAAATTGATGTCTTAGAAAATTGTTTTTCAGAAAGGATTTGTACGAGATACTTACCTTTTGGCTCTCCCTTGTTCGGTCAAAACCTTCACTTCTATGAATTTGGTTGATGACATATCTTCTTTGGCTCCCCCTTGAATGATCAACCTCTGTAGATCAGTTCAAGGTCTCCTTCTGCTCCCCCTTGACCTATGCTTGGATCAAATGAGATAAGTAGTGCACAGAACATAGGTCAAGCTTACTAGAGGTTCTGTGGAGATTGTCATACTCTGAGCAATCCCACAGAAGCTCTGTTGGTTACAGAACTTTTGATGATTAAGAATATACATACAGAAGAGTTTAAATATATACACATTTACAAGAAGATCAAATCTTACTTACAGAGGATTCAACACATGTTAATCATTCCCAACTTACCCACCAAGAAAAGGAATCTTTTCTCATCAAGTGCCTTGGTGAATAAGTCTGCAAGATAGTATTCAGTGGACACAAAGTGCATTTCTATTGTGCCATGTTCAACGTGATGCTTTAGAAAGTGGTAACGGATATCGATATGCTTTGTTTTTTAGTGCTGAACTGGATTGGCAGAGATGGATATGGAACTTTTTGAATCACAGAAGATGGGTATTTTGTATATGTTGTGGCTATAGTCCTTTAGCTGAGTTTTCATCCACAGAACTTGGGAGCAACAGCTAGCAATAACAAAATATTCAGCTTCTGCTATAGATGTGGACACACAGTTTTGCTTCTTCGAAGTCCAGCTGACTAGTTTACCTCCCAGGAATTGACAGCTCCCAGAGGTGCTTTTTCGATCAAGCTTGCATCCTCCATAATCTGAATCTGTGTATGCCTTAAGACCAAAGCCAGAGTTCTTCGGATACCAGAGCCCAAGATTTTTGGTCCCTTTAAGGTATCTGAAGATCCTCTTTACAGCGATATAGTGGGATTCCTTTGGGTTAGCCTGATATCTTGCACAGAGGCATGTGGCATACATTATATCTAGCCTACTTGCGGTTAAGTATAACAGAGACCCAATCATACATCTGTAGAGCTTGCACTCTACAGATGTGCCATTTGGATCTGAGAATAATTTATTTCCAGTGGCCATTGGGGTCTTCATTACAGAGGCATCAGAGAGACTGAATTTTGAAAGTATGTCAGAGACATATTTAGCTTGCTTTATAAAAATTCCCTATGATGATTGTTTTACTTGGATTCCGAGGAAGAAGTTTAATTCTCCCATCATACTCATTTCAAACTCACTCTGCATGAGTTTTTCAAAATCTTTGCACTGTTGTGCATTTGTAGACCCAAAAATAACGTCATCCACATAAATCTGTACAAGCAAAATATCATCACCTTTTTGTTTGTAAAACAAAGTAGTATCGGTTGTACCTCTGTCGAATTCATTATAGAGAAGAAAGGTTGAAAGTCTTTCGTACCATGCTCTTGGAGCTTGTTTCAGTCCATACAGAGCTTTGTCGCGGAAGTACACGTATTTTGGGTACTTGGAACTTTCAAACCCTGGTGGCTGCTGGACATATACTTCTTCTTGGATTTCACCATTCAGAAAACCAGATTTTACATCCATTTGAAAAAATTTGAAACCTCTGTGGGCTGCGAAGGCTAAGAAGATTCTTATTGCTTCGAGCCATGCGACAGGGGCAAAAGTTTCATCGTAATCAATGCCTTCTTCTTGGCGATATCCCTTGGCCACCAATCTCGCTTTGTTTCTAATGACCACCCCATCCTCGTCCTTCTTGTTTCTGAAGACCCATTTTGTCCCTATTGCTTGTTTTCCTCGTGGCAGAGGTACTAGGGTCCATACTTTATTTCTCTCAAACTGTAGAAGCTCTTCTTGCATAGCATCTACCCAGTTTGGATCATCTAGGGCTTCAGAGATTCTTTTTGGCTCGATCACACTAATGAAATTTGTAAAGAAACTAAAATTAGCAGTGGCTGATCTTGTCTTGACCTTTTCCGAAGGGTCGCCGATTATAAGGCTTGGAGGATGGCTTTTCGTCCATTGTGTTGTTCTTGGAAGATGGTCATTTGAGTCATCAAGATGAACCTCTGTAGTTGCACACTGTGGTTCTGGTGCAACCTCTATTGTAGATGGCACTTCTGTGCTTGTGCGAGGTATTTCAGCTTGTGGGACTATAGGGATTGAAATTGGAATTTGAACCTCTGAGGAAGTGGAGACAGAGTCTTCATTTTCCTCTGGTATTGATTCCTCTGTAGTCGCTGGAATAGGTATTTCAGGAGCCTCTGTGGTTGAGTCCTTGGTCGTATTATCTTCAGCTTCTATTCGCTCCCCCTCAGCACATGCATCTGTATGATTCACAGAAGAGGATGAAGTATTTAATGGACCAGTTAGAGATATACCTGACTCAGTCTGGTTGGCAGAAGATGTTTCTCCAGAGGCTGTGACGGCTCCAGTAGAGGGATCAATATCATCATGGAACATCTCTTCAAATAGAAGATTTATGTCTTCTTCTCTTGTCTTTGAGATGCCAGAGGATTCCTTCTTTAGACCGAGTTCTGAATTGATTTGTTCAGAAGTCTTTTGAAAGGAATTGTCAAAAGATACATTGATGCTTTCTACAATGGTTCGCGACCGTAGAAGATAAACTCTGTATGCCTTAGAGGTGGCAGAGTATCCAATGAACTTGCCTTCATCTGCTTTCACCTCAAACTTTCCTCTTGCTTCTCTACCATTTAAGACAAAGCACTTGCATCCAAATACATGAAAGAACTTGATGTTTGGTCGCCTTTTGTTGATCAAATGATACGGTGTCTTGATGTGCCTCTTTACTATGGTTGATCGATTTTGGGTGTAGCAAGCGGTTGATACTGCTTCTGCCCAAAAAGACATTGGTAATCCCGTTGCTGTCAGCATAGTTCTTGCAGCCTCCACAAGCGTGCGGTTCTTTCGTTCAACCACGCCATTCTGTTGTGGGGTGCGTGCAGCAGAGAAATTCTGTGATATGCCTTCTTCTGTAAGATAGGCTTCAATGACTGAGTTTTTAAATTCTGTGCCATTGTCGCTTCTTAGTTTCTGAATCCTGCACTCATACAAAACTTGGATTCTTTTCATTAAATTTATCAGAATGTTTGGAACATCTGATTTCTTTCTGACAAATTCAACCCATGTAAATCTTGAATATTCATCGATCAAAACAAGTATATATTTCTTGCCACCTAGGCTCTGTGTAGCGATTGGACCGCAGAGGTCAACATGAAGCATGTACAGAGGCCTATGGCAAGATACATCAGTCTTGCCTTTATGGGAAGCTCTTTTAAGTTTTCCCATTTCGCAAGCAGAGCACAAATGATCTTTATTAAATTTAACATTTGGCAGACCTTTGACTAGATCAAGTTTAACAAGCTTATCTAGAGTATGAAAGTTTAGGTGGCAGAACCAGTTATGCCATAACAAGGCTTCTTCGCTTTTACAACCAACAAGGCAGAGCTTGTCTTCCTTGTTCTTGGCACAGAAGTTCATGAGGTAAAGATCGCCTCTTCGTTCGGCTCGCAGAAGTTCGATTCCTGTGTCCTCACCTTGTAGAAAACAGAAGGTACTTTTGAACATTACGTCGAAACTCGTATCGCAGAGTTGGCTAACACTGAGAAGATTGTGCTTAAGGCCATCCACATATGCAACTTTGCATACGGTTATGTTTTCCTTTTTGATGACTTCGTAGCCTTTTATATACCCCTTTTTGTTGTCACCAAAGGTCACAGATCCTCCATCAAATTTATCTTTGTAGGAAGATAGTAGACCTCTGTCGCCAGTCATGTGCTTCGAGCATCCGGAGTCAAGATACCAGATTGGCACATACTGCTTCTGCAAGACAATCAGAGAGTTTTAGGTACCCATATCCAAATGGGTCCAGCTTTGTTAGGGGTCTTTAAGTTTGCCTTAGCATTCTTGGGTTTGGTTTGAACTTCTTTTGAAGAACCATTTTGTTTCTTCTTACCCTTGAATTGAGTATTCTTTTTGGGTGTGGAGAGGAAACAGTGTGGACTTGAGAAGTGTTGGTTTAATTTATGCATGAGATCAAAGCAATGACAATAATGAATGTGCGAAGAGATTTTCTTGAACTTTTCATTGAAAACATTAAATGGGGGCACAGAGGCATTACATTCTATCCTAACATTTGACTTCCTATTACAAGAAGACCTATGTAGGCTAGATTGTTGTTTGCAAAATCCTTTGTTGAGAGCAGCCTTCTGTGGACCCCTTCTGTGGTGAACTTCTGCAGGTTTCACTGTCACAGAAGAAAAAGATTTGTTATTTTCAGCCCATTTACCCTTCTGTTGCCATGTTAGTTTTTCTCTAATAGGTCTTAAGGGTTTTGAAATCTTTGAACTTGTTGAATCTTGAGAGGACGTTTTCATTTGTTGTTTGATTTTCTCAAGCTCAGGAGAGGTTTTGGCTTGTATACACATGTCCAAAAAATCTGGACAGATAGGAACTATTGTGATTTTCTCCTTTGGAGGAATAGTTCTGTTAAGAACTCCGGAGGGTAGTTTAAAATCCTCTGTGTCACAAGGTACTATCTCTGACTTAGAGTCAGTCTCAGATTCGTCAGAGGATGAATCGTCCTCATATACAGAGGTTGAGTCACTTAGTTCTCTTTCGACAGAGGCTGGATTTTCAGAGCATGTGCCATACTCGCTTTCTTCCTTTCTTTCAGGGATATCTTCTAAGTCAACAGAAGTTTTCATCGAGGTTTCCTCAGAGAGAATTTGGCCATTATTGAAAGTACTGGGGCATTCATAAAAGTTGTTTTCACCGATTTCCAATAATTCCTTTTCAGAAAAATTGAGTTAGTTTTTCTTCTGTTGAAGCATGCAAGAACTCAGGTGCCTCTGCCGATAGTTTCTTCTCAGAATCTATAGTGCAGACAAAGGCAACCTGGGATTGAGTCTCTGGTTCACCAAACTTAAAGATTCCTATCTGATATTGTGTTTTCAGATATTTCTTAGGTTTGGAGGCTCTTTTGACAGAGGCTGATGATGGTAGATCTGTGTTTTCAAACCACACATTTACCATCTTCAGAGGTTTCCTTCTATGAGGTTCACCAGAGACTTTTTTCCTTTTGCTTACAGAGTGTAAATTTGGAAAACCGGGTTTTCTTGTACTTCCAATATGAAATAGAGACGACAGAGACTTGTTTCTTTTGTTTCCGGTGTATGGATCTATATCACAGAAGCCAATTCCCCGTCTCCCTATTTGTGTATTAATTTTCTCGTACACCTTCTGTGCATCTTGATATTTCTTAATTAACAGATCTCTTCTGAGTAAGTCTTGACAGAGGACTTCTCTTTCCTTTTGAAAATAATGTTTAAGAGCTAGGATATTCATTCTGTCGCACTCAACGTCCATAAGTTCTTTAGTTTTTGCTTTTAAGGCTGAATTAAGTTCAGAAATCTTTTCTTTCAAAGCATTTAGGTGTTTGTTCCAGTTTGTTTCAATTTATTCCTTTTCTTGAAAAATTATAGCCTTTTGTTGAGTGAGAAGTCTAGCTTCTCTCTCAAAGAAGGTAAGCTTCTTCTGAACACTTTCGCAGGTCTTTTTAAGTTCTGTGTGTTCAATGTTTAGTTTAAGCAAATCAGCTTCTGCTTGATTAGTGTAAGAGTTAGAAGTGGATACCTCACTATCGGAGTCGGAGCTGACCTCTGCCATGCCACGGAACAGGGCGTTCTTCTTTTCTACTTCGTCAGTGGATGTATCTGACTGCCAGTTTTCTTGATTTACCATGAGTGACTTCTGAGCATAATATTCCTCTTTCTTTTTGTAGAAAGCAGAATCCCTCTGAGGGCTGTTTGATTTGCTCCTGCATTCATTGGCGTAGTGGCCTGGCTTACCGCAATTGTAACATCCTTGGTTCTGTGGAGCGTTGCCAGCTTTGTCGTCTGACCTCTGTCGGTCACCACCTCTGTCATTCCTGTCATTCGACCTCTGTTGGTCGACACCTCTGTCGTTCTTGTCATTTGACCCTTCTTTTCCACAATCATCTCTTCCGTAGCGTTCATTACCAGATTTTTTCTGATATCCTCTGTTGAATTCCCTTGTCAAAAGAGCTAACGATTTAGCTATAGAGGCCATAGTTGCATCCTCTTCTTCCACCACCTCGTCCTCTTCACTATCAACGACCAAGATTTTCTTCATCTTCTCCTTCTTTTCTTCCACAGTTTTCTCCTTCTTCGGCTTCTCTTTAGCTTCTGTAGCCTTACTAACCAGCGCAAGAGGTGCACTGATTTGAGCTTTTGCTTGTGCAATCTGAGGCTCTTGGGCTGCCAACGTTCCATAGAGATCTGACAGAGTCCAGGAGTCTAAATCCTGATTTGTTTGCAGAGACATAGACAACTGGAGCCATTCTTCATTGAGACTTTTTAGGAACATGACATTGTTCTCCTAAGAAGTTATGTGGATTCCGAACTTCTTGCACTTGTTGATTAGAGAGTTGAACCGATCATATGTTGTCTGCAGAGTTTCGGTCGGCACACCTTTGAATGCGTAGTACTCGTTGATGCATTGGGCTCTGCGGTTCTTCTGAGTTTTGACCCCACCCTCCAGTTGTTTTTCCAGTTCCTTCCACAGATCGTATGCAGATTCAAACGCATCTAGGGATTGGAAGAGGTCCTTTGGGATGGCCATAATCAGAAGTCTCTTAGTCTTCTGAGCAACTTCATATTTTGCCCAATCTGGGTCTGACCACTTGTCCTTGGTCTTTGGTTTCTCGTGCTCAGGGATTTTTGGAGTGTCGTCTGTGGAAGGTACACGGGGTACTGTGATCATTGGTACAAAAGGAGGATTGTTGATATAGTATACGAGGTCTTTGTCAGTACCCTCAAAGAAGTGAATCATTCGTATCTTCCACTGAGGGTACTCATCTCTGAGTAGTGTGGGTGGCTTGGTTAAAGAACCAGCAGTGAAGAAGTTGTTTGTGTTTGTCATTTTGAAAGAGGATGAGAAATCCAGAAAATAGGGTACGAACAGTAAACTTTCAGAGTATGAAGTGGATGTTTCTAATGGTTTTTATAAGCTTAATACCTTTGATCAATGCACTAAAATGGAGATTTAACCGAAGAAACAGATTTTGTAAGTTTACCAAAGTCGAAACAGGTCGAGAATGGCAGAAAAACAGATGATGTTTTGAAAGATATGAAAAATAGGTTAAAAGTCCAAGTTTCTACCAAAAATCATTGTAAGTGAGGATCTCTTGATATAGAAAATCAAGAACCGCTCTGATACCAATTGTTGGTTCCTGTTTTGCTTAACAATGATGATTCTATCTAATAGTTCAAACAAGATATAATGCGGAAGCGTTTTTAACGAACTAAAAGATATAATAAGGTAGAAGAACACACAATATCAAATACGTAAAGTGTAAATAACACAGATAAATAGCTCAATAACCCACTGTATATTGATATGAATAGAACACCAAGAACACCGATGGTATAACAAGAATTATGTTCTAATGGTGTGTGTGTTGTACAAAGCTTAATAGAAGAACTCAACATGAGTCTTCTATTTATACTACTTCTAAAGGGACAAGTTCTGGATAACAAGGACTGAAGGTACAAAGACACTATTCAGGTACTGTTGCAGGTACAATGTTAATTAAATGGGCCAACTTCTACTAAGGCTAAGACCCATCAGAGTTTGACACGTGGAGTTGTTAGGTCACGCCTTGTACGAATGATCTTCAGGATCTTCGTACATCAGAGATCGTGAGAAGCACGATTGTCCTTGTATAGAGCTCTAGTCTTTTATACGACGGAGGCTCTGTCAAGTGTGACAGAGGCTCTGTGGCCTTGTCCGCATTGAAGAGTCTTCTGGTGATTCTCTACTTCGGTCTTCTCGGTTACTCGGCAGAGCCTCTGTCGAAGACTTCTATGCTTCGGTCTTCTCGATTACTCGGTAGAGCCTCTGTCGAAGACTTCTATACTTAGCCTATTTTTCAATACTTCTATAAACAGAAAGATTGGAGCTAAATTGTATTGAATAGAAGTTCAATTCAAAGGGGGAGATTGTTGGGTCTAAATTGTATTGAATAGAAGTTCAAGGGTTGATTTTGTAAATATCCCAAAAGGGGTATAAATAGTTTGTTTAGCCTATTTGTTTAGGTTTAATCTTCACATTCATTCTAGTACGCATTGTAAAACTCTCTCTGAATGTTTATGAACTGGCGCGACATCGAACTTCAATTCAAAGGGGGAGATTGTTGGGTCTAAATTGTATTGAATAGAAGTTCAAGGGTTGATTTTGTAAATATCTCAAAAGGGGTATAAATAGTTTGTTTAGCCTATTTGTTTAGGTTTAATCTTCACATTCATTCTAGTACGCATTGTAAAACTCTCTCTAAATGTTTATGAATGAGATATGGACGACAAATTGAAATCAACTGTGTTTATTGCTTATTGATCATTGGTTTCATCGTTATTGCACTAATCTGGGATCCATACCGTAGTTCCTGCTCAACAAGGCAGACACGCGTATGAAGACTGGAAACAGTATGAAGAATATACTCTCGAATAAAACCTAAGACTCAAAGCGGATAAGAAAGCCATATCTTATTTTATAAAGAGTATTCCGATGAGATTTATAACAAAATCGATAGTTTTAAGGAAAATGCGAAGATGCTGTGGGACCAGTTAGAGAAAATGATGCAAGGTTCTCAGATAGGAAATCAGATGAAAATGACTTTATGCATCAACATATATGAGGAATTTAAGGCAAAATAAGATGAGAATTTGGCACAGACATATGATAGGTTTGTTTCTTTGCTGAATGAGTTAAGCAAAAACAACATAACCAAGAATGTGGTTGAGAATAATGTCAAGTTCTTAAGTGTTCTTCAACCAGAATGGAAAACTGTCATTCGCCGAATGAAACAGAATCCAAGATTATCTACGATGCCTCTGCATGAGTTATTTGAGACCTTACAACAAGATGAAGAAGAAGTTGTAGAGATAAAATAAAAGAACAATAGGAAGAAGAAAAAGGCAATTCCTGATACAGTTGCTCTTGTGGCCGACAAACATTCAAAAAGTTATATGAATGAGTTTTCTGACAGTGTTGAAGCTGAGTACATGGGGAATATTTCAGACGATGGTGCGGAGTTAGAACAAGCGATGATCTTATTGACAAGGCAGTTTTAGAAGAAGTTTTATAGGAAGCCCAATTCGAATAATCAGAGGCACTCATCTGGATCAAGGAGTTATGAAGGAATGAATAGGGCAAACAAATTTGAGGGAAAGAGAAGTGATGAGAGGAAGTATGAAGAAAGAAAGGTTGATGAGAGAAAGTTTGAAGAGAGAAAGGGTGAATGAAAGAAAAGATTTGAAGAGAAGAAGTCTGTGGAAACCCCTAAATGCTACAGTTGTGGAACACCTGGTCACTTTGCGAAAGATTGTTGTAAGAAAGTAGTTCGCAACTCAGATTACTACAAGACAAGTTGATGTTTGCTAAGCAGACAGAGGCTGGTAAAGCGATGTTGGTAGAAGATGAATTCTAGTTGGATTGTACAGACGATGATGCTGAAAATGAAGAACAAGCCAACATGTGTCTAGCTGAAGACGTTTCCGATGAAGAGGGTAACTCAGACTGTTGATCCGAGGTAAGCTCTAACTCTTCAAGTTACTTTATAAGTCAACTGAACACCATGAAGCTTGCACTCGAAGGGTGGAGAAACAAACTGAAAATCACAAAAGAAGAAAATGCAAATCTAAGTGAAACTCTGTTTGATATTAACCTCGAGAGGGACAAAAACAATGATAAGATTAAATCTCTCGAAGATAAAAAGGAGAAATTTGATAAGGATAAGCAAAATTTTGATTTTCAAATATCTGAATTATACCAAAAGGTTAAAGATCTAGAAGATAAGAAAAGTGAAAGTGAAGTGTTAGGGTTAAAATGTTATTGTCTTAAAGTTTGGGCCATAAATGTAAAATACCTTAAAAGCTATAAATAGCCTGGTTATCTTTTGTAATTAGGTTAACCATCATTATTTGCATTCATAGCCGTACTCTCAATTGTAATCACTATATTCTATGAATGAGATGAATGACTATGTTGAATCAATTCGTGTTACTATTGCTTAATTGATTATCATTGGGATTGATTGCAAAAACTGGGATCCACACGTGGTATTAGAGCAGAAAGATTGAAGGTGATTCAAGTTTCTGTAAAAAAAAGTCGACTGTGAGTTCATTGTGTTCTTTCAATTTTATTTGATTTCTGCGATGTTTTGCTTTCTGATCATCCCATTGTGTTTGTTACTGCGTTAGATTAAGTTTTCCAAAGTTTTGTGTCCAAAATCCAAGTGTTTAGCATTTAATTGGTCAAGTTCGAATTTTTCTGGGTTCATACTCTGCTCATTCTAAATCATAAAATTTTCGGTCAAAATCCTATTTTTTTGGTTGAAAATCCACTTGGGTATTTGTTTTTTGGATCTTTTGTTGGATTAAATTGTTTCGGGAATTAAATCTTCAAGTTTGGACACTTGATTTGCGTTTTTGATCGAACAGATAAGTTTTCCGCAAGTTATAATCCGGGTAAGTATAAACGTTATTGTTAGGAAAATTGAAGAATTTTTGCCTAGCATTTGCCTTAATAAGGAAATTATCCATAAATCTCATAAAATGCCAATCTAAAATACCTTAAATACATTTATACATACATATATATATATATATATATATATATATATATATATATATATATATGTACTTTGCAAAGTAAATACTAGTAAATAAAACAAGTATTATTAATTATATAAACTAGTTATTAGTTAACAAAATTAAAAATAAAATAAATAAATAAAAACACCATCATTTTATTTTACCCAACACCACACTCCACCCTCTCTCTTCCCCCTTCCCAAAACCGGCCCCCCTCCCCATCTTAAACCCTTCACCATTTTTTTTACTTCACTTCACCCACTTCATTCTCTCATCTCTCACTTTCTCTCTTTTCTCTCTAAGAGTTCTTACTCTTTTTCTCTCTATTCTCTCTCAAATCTTGTCCAAAGTCCAGCCACTTTAACCTCAAGAACATCAAGTGTTCAAGTCTTCATAAGGTAAAAATTATATGTAGTGCAAAGCCTACACTTTTCTTGTTATTGTTCTTTCACTTTTCTTTAAGTTTTCTTCTTCTACTTCTACACTAGTTGCATGTTGTTTTAATTTATCAATATCTTTGGATATTGATGTTTGGGAGATTCATCACCATAACATCTTATATGTTATTAAAAAGGGGATGAATCCATGACCAAACCCATGTTAAGACCAAAGAATAACTTTTACAATGTTCTAACAAACATGCATGTAACAACCCGATAGCAAAATATACATATAACATATAATCCATAACATGTTTACAACAAAGTACTTCATATTTCACATTTTGTCCCATCTAAAGTCTGAGCATAGAAAAATTCATTACAACTTGATCCACTCTAAGTTACATAGTAATAACAAAAATTATAAATACAAAAGCATCCATAGCATCATGATGATCATCTTCTCAAAAGCTAGCCAACAAGTATTCTATTTACTTGTTTTTACTGGAACCATCACCTGGAATACAAAATTTTAAAACAGAAAATGAGGGTTAGACCTAAGGGTCTAGTGAGTAAATCCCTGACATTTGTAAATCATTAAAAATTCATTTATATAAAACACTCTTTATATAAATACACATACATCACACGTAAGTTAATACCAACTAAGATTTATGCATCATACCTATCTCATTCCACCTTATCCCTCCACCAATGACCAATATCAATTGGTTGCGAGCCAATTTAACACACCGGTCCAAAGCCCGGCCACGTATTATATTTTCATATAATACTCACGTAATTATAATATCTCAATATATTATAATCACCCACATATGACATATTCATACCTTTTATCAAACATTCGTTATTCATATAATGCATTCCAGTAAAATACTTTTTAAAGTAAAATTCACCTGATCTTTTTAGCAAAGGTCCTTCAAACTTTCCTCAAAACAGATTATCTTTTAACCCTGATCCTTAGTATCTGAAACAAATTAAAGTATACATACTCTTTAACACGTAAACAGGTAATTCACACTTTTCGCAACCCACTATTACGAAAACCTAACTTTTCGCAACCCACAGTTGCGAGTTCCTTACTTTTCGCAACCAACAGATACGAAAACTTCACTTCTCGCAAACCACAGTTGCGAGTTCCCTACTTTTCGTAACCAACAGATACGAAAACTTAATTATGCGTTTTAGCTACTTGCGAAAAGTGGACTTTTCGCAACCAAGGCTTGCGAATTCCTACTTTTCACAAAAACACTGTTCATCGTCTTTTTCAGAAAAGTTCAGTTTAATTTCAGGAATCCATCTTTTTCCCAGATTTTGCACAGAAATGTTCTAAACTCCTTTTAACACCTTAATTGTAACTAAAATTCACCAATTCATCTAAAATTACCTAAACCCACCTCAAAGTCCAAATGAAACCTAATTCTCAAAAAAAGGAATTAAATAAGAAGATTACCTCTTGGATTTACTGCACCAAACAAAAATCTCAGCTGAGTATCTTTAATCTTCTTCTTCTTCTTTTTCTACGGTTCTTCTTCTCTCTCTCTTTCTCTCTGCCGTGAACAATTTCACACACACACGCTATTTGGGTTTTGCTATTAAGTTCCAAATGAGATATTTCCTATACTTAAACTACTGAGTCGGTTTGTGGCTTAAAGAGATTGGGTAAAATACCAAACAAACCCTAAACTTGCTTCACTTGACAAAACACACCCCTAAGCTTCTATTATACAATAAAAACTTATCCCTTAATTTCTTAACTTCATAAAACGCTACATAAAGACTTATAAAATTCCAATTTTAAATTAGATAAAATACCTGGTTATTACAACATCTCCCCCTTAAAAGAATTCTGTCCCGGAATTCAGTTAAGAGAACAGATGAGGGTATTTGGCTCTCATTTCCGACTCCGATTCCCACGTCGCATCCTGACCTTTATGATGTTTCCACTGAACCTTTACCTGTCTGATCTCTTTGTTCCTCAATACTTTGACTTTGTGATCAACTATAGCTTCCGGTTCCTCCACATAGTTCAGATTTTCATCAACCTGGATATCCGGTAGAGAGACTGCCTGGTCCGAAGTCACCAAACATTTCCTAAAATTCGATACATGGAACGCGTTGTGAATCCTGCTTAATTCTGGAGGTAAATCTAGTCGGTAAGCCACTTCCCCAATTATTTCGATAATTGCAAACGGACCAATATACCTCGGACTGAGTTTACCTTGCTTCCCAAAACGTACGACTCCTTTCCAGGGCGATACTTTCAACATTACAAAATCCCCAACCTGAAACTCTAACGGTTTCCGACGTCGATCAGCATAGCTTTTCTGTCTGTCTTGAGCTGTTTTCAATCTATCCCGAATCTGAGTAATCTTATCCGCTGTTAACTGTACTATTTTTGGCCCCGCTAATTGTTTCTCCCCCACTTCATTCCAACACAGAGGCGTTCGGCATTTTCTACCATACAATACTTCAAACGGTGCCGCTTGAATGCTAGAATGATAACTGTTGTTGTAGGCGAATTCTATCAAAGGCAGATGTTTATCCCATGATCCCCCAAAATCAACTATACAAGCCCGGAGCATATCTTCTAAAGTCTGAATTGTTCTTTCACTCTGTCCGTCAGTCTGTGGATGATATGCTGTACTCAATTTTATTTGCGTTCCCATCTCTTTTTGAAAGCTTCTCTAAAATCTAGAAGTAAATCGACTATCTCGATCGAAAATAATCGAGATTGGAACTCCATGTCGAGTTACTATTTCATTAATGTACAATTTAGCTAAACATTCCAAGGAATCAGTTTCTTTTATCAGCAAGAAATGAGCAGACTTCGTCAATCTATCCACAATCACCCAAATAGAATCGAATCCCTTTGAAGTTCTAGGCAACTTGGTATTAAAATCAGTAGTGATCTGATCCCATTTCCACATTGGTATATCTAGTCGTTGTAACTGACCAAACGGTTTCTGATGCTCAATCTTTACTTTCTTGCAGGTAGTACAATCTTCCACATACTTAGCAACACTTCTCTTCATTCCGGCCACCAATAGAATTGTTTCAAATCTCTATACATTTTATTTGTACCTGGATGAATAGAAAATCGAGATTGATGTGCTTCTTGTAGTACACGATCACGTAATCCACCCAAACGAGGCACCCAAATTCTGTTTCCCATACACCATAACCCACGGTCATCTTTCCCAAGCAATACTGATATTCCCACTAACCGTTCTGATTTCAAACTTTCTTCCTGATAAGCATCTATCTGGCACTTCAGTAATTCATCAAAGATATTTGGAAGGAGTTCAGCTCGTAGCGATATCGCCTTTATTGTTCCACTTCTTTCTTGACGACTTAAGGCATCTGCTACTACGTTCGCCTTTCCTGGGTGATAAAGGATTTCACAATCGTAATCATTTACCAATTCCAACCATCTTCTTTGCCTCATATTCAGTTCCTTCTGATCGAAAAGATGTTGGAGACTCTTATGGTCAATGAAAATTTGGCATTTAGAACCATAAAGATAATGTCTCCAAATCTTCAATGCAAAGACAACCGCTGCAAGCTCCATATCGTGAGTAGGATATTGTCTTTCGTGATCCTTTAATTGACGAGAAGCATAGGCAATCACCTTTCCACGTTGCATAAGTACACATCCCAATCCCAGCTTAGAGGCATCACTATAGACCACAAAATCATCGGAACCTTCTGGCAATGCTAATATCGGTGCGCTGCAGAGTTTCTCCTTCAATATTCTGAATGTGTCATCTTGTTCTGCTTTCCATTCAAACTTTAAATTCTTCGGAGTTAGCTTAGTAAATGGCGTCGCGATTCGAGAAAAGTCTTTTATAAATTTCCGATAGTATCCAGCTAGACCCAGAAAACTACGTACTTCGGTTGCCGTCTTCGGCGGTTCCCATCTTTCAATTGCTTCCACTTTCGCTGGATCGACTTGTATACCCTTCTCTGAAACTACATGACCCAAAAACTGAACTTTCCGCAACCAGAATTCACATTTAGAGAGCTTAGCGTACAACTTTTCTTTCTTCAATAACTCCAAAATCAAACAAAGATGTTGCGCATGATCCTATTTGGATCGGGAATAAATAAGTATATCATCGATAAATACAATGACAAATTTATCGAGATTAGGCATACATACCCGATTCATTAGATCCATAAAAGCGGCTGGAGCGTTCGTCAATCCGAAAGGCATTACTAAAAATTCGTAGTGGCCATATCTTGTGCAAAATGCAGTCTTTAAAACATCCTCTTCCTTAACATTCAACTGATGGTAGCCAGATCTGAGATCAATCTTGGAGAAGTAACAAGCTCCAACTAATTGATCAAACAGGTCATCAATTCTTAGAAGTGGATACTTGTTCTTGATCGTGCGCTTGTTCAGCTCCCGATAATCGATACACATTCTCATTGAACCGTCTTTCTTCTTCACAAATAAAACTGGTGCACCCCACGGCGAAGAGCTAGGTCTGATGAAGCCCTTATCAGATAAATCTTGAAGTTGTGCCATCATTTCTTTCATTTCTGGTGGTGCTAATCGATACGGCGCGCGAGCAATAGGAGCGGCTCCAGGGATTAAGTCAATACCAAATTCTACTTGTCTAACAGGAGGAAGACTATTCAAGTCTTCAGGGAAAACCTCAGGATATTCACTAACAATGGAAATATCTTCCAGCTTACTCTTTTCAGGCCTACTATCTATCACATAGGCTAAATAACTCGAGCAACCCTTGCTAACACATTTACGGGCTTTTATCATCGATATAAGATTGGATTGATGATTCTTACGATCACCATAAATCACTATTGCCCTCTTATCAGGTAAAACAACGTTGATTATTTTCTTATCACAAACTATGTTAGCCCGATTCTCAGCTAACCAATCCATTCCTACTACCACATCAAATTCGACCAACTCTATTGGGAATAGTTGCATCGGTACTCCACACCCCTCTATGTTTATCATACAACAATCAAAAACCTCTTTAACTGCCACTTGTTTATCATTTGCAGTATCTACTAATAAGGCATGTTTTAACATTTTAGGCTCTAAATGCATGTGAGCAGCAAAGGAGGGAGACACAAAAGATCGGTTTGCACCAGAATCAAATAACACTTTAGCACACGTGGAGTTTATGAAAAATGTACCTGTGACCACATCTGGAGTTTCCTCCGCTTCTTTAGTTGTCATTTGAAATGTACGACCTCTCGTTCTGGGCGGTTCTATTCTTGGAACCACTGGTCTAGTAATGGTTGGCTTCCCGGATGTACCCCCTTGTTGTATTCTACCTCGCGGACAATCAGATTGGAGGTGATCCGGAGAGTTGCACAAAAAGCAAAACCGTGTTACTCGATAATATTTAACAACATGACCGGTTTTCCCACACTTAAAACAAACCCGCGACTCCACTTGACAATTTCCCTGATGGTAGCGATTACATCTCGGACATGGTCTTTCTGCTGGTCAGAACGACGGACGGTTATCAAACCTCGGGAATCTAGACTTCTTTGGATCTTGTGGTGGTCCTTCCCATTTCTTTTTCCCCAAGCTCTTATCACCGGCATCCCTTTTATTGTCTCGTTCGACATTTTCTGCAGCATCCACAACAGCGGTAAACGTATCTGGCCTTGTTGCTGTCACCAGTCTTCGAACTTCTGAATTTAACCCATAGATAAATCTCTCCATTTTCATCTTTTCTGTAGCAACATAATATCCTGCAAAACGAGATTTTTCTAGAAATCTAGCAGTATAATCTCTGACTGACAAATTCCCTTGCTGTAGATTCATAAATTCTTCTTCCAATTGTCTGACAGCAGCTTGTGGACAGAAGTGTGTTGTGAAAGCTAACACGAATTCCTCCCATGAAAAAGTAGTATATACATCCGCTCCTCTTGATTCTGTATGAGCCTCCCACCAATACAGAGCATCACGTTTTAGCATTGCTGCTCCATAAAGCACGTTGTCTTCTTCAGAACACTTACACGTCTTGAAGATGGCTTCTATTTCTTTTAGCCATCTCATTGCCTTGACCGGGTCCCGATCTCCTGAATAGGTAGGGGGCTTGCAACTAAGAAACATTTTATAGTTGCACCTTTTCATCACCGGTAAGATATTAGAGGTAAGTGGTATTTCAACTTCGTGTTCCGGATTTGGTCTTTCAGTTTCATTGTGGCGATTATGTTCAAACATAGCTTGTATGTTATCTTGTAACCTCCCCATTTCTGTCATCAAATCATCCCGTGTAACAAACTCTGTGCCCTGTGGTTGTGTTCTTCCCCCAGTTCGGCCCCCAGTTCCCCTTCCGATTCTGCCTCTACCACTATCTCCTCCTCTCCCCCCTGCTCCGATTGGTGGATTCTCTCTACCCGAATTCCTTCCTCCTCTCTGATTCCTTTGTCTAGTACCACTAGCCATTCTGTAGATTCAAACAAAGTTAATATACACATAAGCACATACCCCATATAACAAGGTATTCCAGTTCAAGCATGCACCTGTAAGATCAAAATTACACTGGCCTGGTGTAATTTGAAATTACCTTACATGAAGTTCCTTCTACCTTTTATATTTAGCATCCCCAGGTTCTAACATATTAGGGACATCCTACTTCACATGCAGTTTAAGTCTAGGTACAGATACTAATACCTAAATCCCTTAAACTAGGGCTCTGATACCATTTGTAACAACCCGATAACAAAATATACATATAACATATAATCCATAACATGTTTACAACAAAGTACTTCATATTTCACATTTTGTCCCATCTAAAGTCTGAGCATAGAAAAATTCATTACAACTTGATCCACTCTAAGTTACATAGTAATAACAAAAATTATAAATACAAAAGCATCCATAGCATCATGATGATCATCTTCTCAAAAGCTAGCCAACAAGTATTCTATTTACTTGTTTTTACTGGAACCATCACCTGGAATACAAAATTTTAAATCAGAAAATGAGGGTTAGACCTAAGGGTCTAGTGAGTAAATCCCTGACATTTGTAAATCATTAAAAATTCATTTATATAAAACACTCTTTATATAAATACACATACATCACACGTAAGTTAATACCGACTAAGATTTATGCATCAATGGCCAATATCAATTGGTTGCGAGCCAATTTAACACACCGGTCCAAAGCCCGGCCACGTATTATATTTTCATATAATACTCACGTAATTATAATATCTCAATATATTATAATCACCCACGTATGACATATTCATACCTTTTATCAAACATTCGTTATTCATATAATGCATTCCAGTAAAATACTTTTTAAAGTAAAACTCACCGGATCTTTTTAGCAAAGGTCCTTCAAACTTTCCTCAAAACAGATTATCTTTTAACCCTGATCCTTAGTATCTGAAACAAATTAAAGTATACATACTCTTTAACACGTAAACAGGTAATTCACACTTTTCGCAACCCACTATTACGAAAACCTAACTTTTCGCAACCCACAGTTGTGAGTTCCTTACTTTTCGCAACCAACAGATACGAAAACTTCACTTCTCGCAAACCACAGTTGCGAGTTCCCTACTTTTCGTAACCAACAGATACGAAAACTTAATTATGCGTTTTAGCTACATGCGAAAAGTGGACTTTTCGCAACCAAGGTTTGCGAATTCCTACTTTTCGCAAAAACACTGTTCATCGTCTTTTTCAGAAAAGTTCAGTTTAATTTCAGGAATCCATCTTTTTCCCAGATTTTGCACAGAAATGTTCTAAACTCCTTTTAACACCTTAATTGTAACTAAAATTCACCAATTCATCTAAAATTACCTAAACCCACCTCAAAGTCCAAATGAAACCTAATTCTAAAAAAAAAGGAATTAAATAAGAAGAGTACCTCTTGGATTTACTGCACCAAACAAAAATCCCAGCTGAGTATCTTTAATCTTCTTCTTCTTCTTCTTTTTCTACGGTTCTTCTTCTCTCTCTCTTTCTCTCTGTCGTGAACAATTTCACACACACACACACACTATTTGGGTTTTGCTATTAAGTTCCAAATGAGATATTTCCTATACTTAAACTACTGAGTCGGTTTGTGGCTTAAAGAGATTGGGTAAAATACCAAACAAACCCTAAACTTGCTCCACTTGACAAAACACACCCCTAAGCTTCTATTATACAATAAAAAACTTATCCCTTAATTTCTTAACTTCATAAAACGCTACATAAAGACTTTTAAAATTCCAATTTTAAATTAGATAAAATACCTGGTTATTACAATGCATGTGTTCTTCATCAAAACCAACCCCTTAATCTCTAAGAAATTTTATGAAAAACTCTATATCACATCAAATACATACTTAAATCTCCATGCATGTGGAGTAAACTATGTATTTTAAAATGGTCACTTTTGAGATGTTGGAAAGATTGTTTTATTTAATAAGCATGCATGTAATTTTAGTGGCTTAAAAATATGTTTAAAACTGAAAATATTTGTATGGGGAAGTGCCAAAATCGGATTCATGACAAAAGGAACAAAATCATTGCAAAACTTAAAGACATGTGCATTTTCCTAGAAGCTATAGTTTAATAGCAATCTGCCAGATTTTACCCCCCTTTTTAAATGGCCATATCTCACTCAAAAATACTCCAACTGAGGTGATTATTTTTCTAGAATTTATTTTTATGAGTTAGGGTTCAAACCCAACTGGAATCATTGAAAAATATTAAGGTTTCGACCTTCAAACATTTTTCACAAAAACAGTGCGCAAACAGCAAAGTTTTCTGTAGTGTTTTACGTCAAGAATTAGTTCGGATACTTAAACACCTCTAAAAATTATGAATCTTATGTGAAAAGCTTCCTAACACATAAAAGTATATGGACATAAAATATCTTAACCTGAATGCCTCTGGATGATACCCAAAAATGAACTGAAAGTGACTACATATTCTGGACAGCGAATGACAATTTCTTATTATAGCTAAAAGCTAACTCTTGAACCCGTTTCATCATTCTTATGATGAAATTATGGAATATATATATATACTATATGTATACGCATTTTATATATATTCTAACCTTTCATTTGAACCCTTTTCATTATTTTTATATGAAATTGCGATATATATATATATATATGTACTATATATAATTTCTAACTTTATATGTACTATATGTATATAACTCCTAACTTTAGACCCTTTTCGTCACTCGTCATGACGAAATTGCGGTATCCTCAATCTAACATATGTAACATATTATATGTTGATTTCTAACTTCGGTTAATTCCTTATAACTTATAAACTGAAACACAACAAAGGCATTTTATGGTGATTTGGATAACTAAGCGATATCAAGGACTAAAGCTTAAGCATAGAATCTTACTAGTGTCCTTACATTCGTAGGATCGAAGTAGGATCGTTTACGGATTGCATTGCGAACCTCTTGAGAACATCTTCGCATACCACTGTGAGTTTTCACAGCCCCTTTTTACTATTTTGTACATTTTAGGGTGAAAAGCATGTTACAAATTTTACTTACGCATCGGTTGTTTTTATCTACTCAAACGATTTACATTGCTACGAACTTTTATGCGCTTCGGTATATATGCTTATGTTAGTGATTCTGAGTTTAACGATTATGTGAAAGTCCCCGATACAAAACATACACTCCCATTAACTCAATTGCGAGCCGCCCGGTATATTATGGATAACGTTATTTGGTAGACACCCCACTCACCTCGCGAGTGCATAATTACTACAAAACTTATCATGTTTGTGAGGAACATGTGTCATTTGGGGCTTGGAAGTACGGTCAAGTAGGTTTGGGTAGTGGGCTCATTGCTTGACATATTGCATATGATATCATACCTTGCGCATGTTGTCAACCGAATACTAAATCCATTGTGCGGATTTACAAAATGCTTTATTACTACAACCGAATACTAAATCCATTGTACGGGTTTACAAAAATGCTTTACTATTACAACCGAATACTCAATCCACTTTGCGGATTTACAAACTTGCATGAAAACTTTTATGCATACCGAAAACCTGTGAACTCACCAACTATTCAATAGTTGACCCTCTCCTTACATGCTTTTCAAGAAATATGAAGTAAGGTTGAACTTTAGAAGGCACCACAAGTAGCGGCATCCAACGCTTTTTCCTTACCATGTCAATTTTTGTTGTTGGACAATTTGTATTTTGGAACATGGTGTAGTCTTGTAAACTTTTATGATATGATGATTGTGTGTTGTCTTCTACCTTACGCATTGAAACCTTGAACTGTGACATCTCGTGTTTCCGCTTTAGCGGGGTGTGACATAAGTGGTATCAGAGCCGAAGGTTATAGAGAATACCGGTCGTTCATTGGAAAAACCCAACTATAACCAAAAGTCCAAAACTGACATGAAAACAACTGAACCTACTACTAGTATAACTAAGTCTAGAATGGTATTAACAGACTTTAATTAAACATAGCCTGATCACCTATGTTAGATTAAGGTAGGTTAATGCGAGACTATAAATGGCACCTCTTTGGTACACATTCTTCACAATCCTCAACCGGTGCTTATCTTCAAGGTGAAAAGGCATTGACCAGTGCACATGCAACTTCTTGTGCCTCGTCCACGCTGTCGTATACGATCGACACGTCGACTTTGCCACTATCATCTGGCACGAACTGGTAAAGAACATCCGAGACAACGGCGGAACCAAGGAGCACAAGTTCATACCTTACATTTGTTTCCTACAACTTACTATCCGCCAACACATGGACCCTAACCCAGACATTCCTCGACGCGCTAATCACCGGTATGTCCTACTTTTAGGCTTTTAGCCTTCACTACTTAGTTATCCGCAATCCTGCTAACTCACAACCCATGCGTATCCCTGATGCCCTACTGGCCTACGCGAATCTGCAAACACCGAGTGTGATAGCATATGGACAAGCGTTAGGACTAGGTGCTCCTATGGTCCAGCCAGAGATGGAGGGACCACCCCGCGGAGCTAGGCCCGAGAGACGTGAGGGTCCTAGAACAAGAGGCGGTAGAGTTCTGGTAGTTGGGGCTCCCAGACAGGGTGTGCAGAGAGAACATCATGGGAGGGGAACTGGAGCGGGCTGTGCTGAGGATTCACATGCCGGTACAAGCCATACTTCCCGACCTTCCACCAGCCAACCATCCCGCCCATCAACAAGACAACAACCCCATCCTTCCCGTACTACCACTCGTACCTCAGATGATGCCATACCGTCGACTACCTTACACAAGGTTCCGGTCATCGATGCCCATTTACTTGAACAAGACCCCGGAACCGATACAACTGTACCCCAATCTCCGTTCATCCAAAACGCCTCGACGGACTCCGAAAGTACGGAATCCAATACGGATCAAGCCATCCGATTATCAAAGATACCCGCCTGTATCGGACGTCGCCCACCCTTGATCGAGGAAACTCCATCCACCTCATCCTCCGACACCCCGAGCCTAATACGGAAGACATAAGGAGAGATGAGGGATACTTAGTTGAAAATTTGGAACAGGTGAGACGGATAGAATGGAGATGTAAAAAGAATCATGAGAGATCTAGCTTGCTAAATAGAGAAGCTAATGAGCGAGCCCGAGCCTGTGTCACCCAAGTTGCCAAATCTACTATTTCGTCTCATCCATTGGGACGAGATATTGAAGAAGCCGTCGTGGACCTAGCGACGCAATTGCACGCCCACCCTAGCCACTCAAGTGACTTTCAACAGTTACTTGTTTCACATTCTCACGGGGACTTAGCACAAAATCTATCGTTCTCTCACTCGGAGAGTTTCAATATTGAAAATAGAGAACAACTGCCCCAGTTGTCGCCTTCTTTCAGTGCACCGTCGAGTCTAGAGCCCCTTGATATTTTAATAAATTCTTTGGCTAGGACATAAGTCCATACTTCTGCTAATATCGGTAAATTAAGTGAACCGATCGGAATATCCGTAGTAAGTCTGCTCTTGAGCGGATTACAAGGATCGGATGGAAATCCTACCACAGCTATCCTCATGCCAACTATGAACGTAGGTGGCACTTCTATTGTTTCAACAGTTTTGACCTCAACGGACAATCTAAGTGATCCCGGTGGTGACTTACCCAACTTCGTGTCAAGGAAATATTTGGACGACGCCTTAAAGGCTATCCGGGAAGCAATGACCCATAAGTTCAAGGCGGAACTGGATAAAGTCAAGATTTTGCTAAAGGAAAAGGAGAAAATGGTTGAAACCAAATTCGCACCAACACCTCCACCACCACCAACTGTTCAGACTTCTTACTCGGTGGATGATCTCAAAACCATGCTCATCGCCCAACTGCTACAGCAATCCAACACTGATTTCTCAACTGAAGTTGACCACTTTTCTTGCTCCGATCACAGGTAACCACTCCTCCAACTCAGATCACTACCAGATTAGACCAGCTTGACTCGACCCTGAAGGACGTTCAGAACGCTCTTTCAACCTCATCCGACAGGGTCGCCTCACTCGAGAATACCTGTAAAAGCCAAGATGGTGGACTCAAGCGCTCGCACGATGACAAGGATGATCCTGATCACCGTGAGGGGGAGAACAAGCGCCCAAGATTATCCGAGTCCGAACCAATCATCATCGACACTACTTCAACGGTTCAACCAGAATCATCAATCGTGGAACCATCAGAAGATAAACCACAGAACCAACCAAGCCTAGTCGACATGGTGATCGATATGGATATCTCAGATGGAGAAGACCCAACGGGTGAAAAGCCTGAAGGAGAAATACAAGACCTGATCCAATTCTCAGCAACGAACAGGCCTGCACACGAAATGATAGATCTAGAGTCAGAGATAGACCCGGAAACCGATAACTTATGGCACAAAAAAGCCGCTAGTTAAATCAAATATAAGGTAAACCTAATTTTCCCAACCGAAGCTGATGATGTTTTTTACTACGATCAATTTCTTCTTCAATCAGTTCAAAGTACACCCGCTTATGCTCAACTGTTACCCGAGACTTCTACACCTGCTCCACCGACATCTCCTCAACCCGAAATAGTTACTGATTAACATGCACATCCAGTGAAATAGAAGAAGATCATAATTCTGATTCCCTATATGGAAGACTCCCTAAAGAAAACTCTTCGTCCACAGGCTAAGACCACTCGACCCAACTTTCTGCCTCAGATTGTCAAAGTTCGACGACGCCTACAAAAAAACAATATATGGAAGTTATGAAAAGATGTATGTCGGTCAGTCAGGTCAGAACGAAACATAAGATAACCGAAGTCACCAACATCCGATCAGGCCGCATTCTGAAGATCTGCTACCCAGTCTTTACCGTCAAAAGAGAAGATGGGAAAGAATGAACATTTTCTGAAGTCGACTTCAAGAATCTAAAACTGAATGACTTCCACCCCATCGTTACAGATCTGCGAACCAGAACCATCCGACCACTTCACATTACCAAAGCCCTCGAAGCGGTAAAACGATTCCTGAAATACACTGTAACCATGTCTTACATCACAGATTTTCAGATGGGAATCGAACACAGGACGAAGAAGATCAACTTACTGAAACCAGATCAGAAAGCTCTCGAATTGACGATGTACCCGGTCACCACAATGTTGGTTAAACCAGAGTTCAGAATTATCTATCTAAACGAACATAACGAAAAGAAGTTTCGCCGCTTCTGCCAACTAAACCGATTTTGCGATGGAACGTTGATGAAGGTCAGAGATTCACTAAAAGATATCATTGCTAAAGTGTTGGTTCCTGTTTTTCTTAACATTGATGATTCTATCTAATAGTTCAAACAAGATATAATGCGGAAGCGTTTTTAACGAACTAAAAGATATAATAAGGTAGAAGAACACACAATATCAAATACGTAAAGTGTAAATAACATAGATAAATAGCTCAATAACCCACTGTATATTGATATGATTAGAACACCAAGAACACCGATGATATATCAAGAATTCTGTTCTAAAGGTGTGTGTGTTGTACAAAGCTTAATAGAAGAACTCAACATGAGTCTTCTATTTATACTACTTCTAAAGGGGACAAGTTCTGGATAACAAGGACTGAAGGTACAAAGACACTATTCAGGTACTGTTGCAGGTACAACGTTAATTAAATGCACTAAGGCTAAGACCCATCAGAGTTTGACATGTGGAGTTGTCAGGTCACGCCTTGTACGAATGATCTTCAGGATCTTCGTACAACAGAGATCGTGAGAAGCACGATTGTCCTTGTATAGAGCTCTAGTCTTTTATACCACAAAGGCTCTGTCAAGTGTGACAGAGGCTCTATGGGCTTGTCCGTATTGAAGAGTCTTCTGGTGATTCTTTACTTCGGTCTTCTCGGTTACTCGGCAGAGCCTCTATCGAAGACTTCTATGCTTCGGTCTTCTCGGTTACTCGGCAGAGCCTCTGTCGAAGACTTCTATACTTAGCCTATTTTTCAATACTTCTATAAACAGAAAGATTGGAGCTAACAATCTCCCCCTATGTATTGAAAAATAAAAAATTGAAAAGTGCAAGGTTTTCTAGGCTAAGTACATGACAAGAGGTGAAATAAAATACCTAAAAAGATTTTACTTTTCTTTCATACAGAATTATGCCAGAGGCACTTACATTTGATTACATTATGAAAGGAAAGATTTACAGAGGTTGGTAGAGGATATCAGACGTTGGCGTCTTTGAAGTCGTTGAAACTTCTGTTGTCGAATCCTAATTCTCTAAGCTCTTGATAGAAACTGATGCAGAGGGTTCTGAAGTTGATTACTTGGTTGATGACCTCTATCAGTCTATTTGCGAGAGTTTGATTCATGAGCTCCGTTCCTCTATGCTCTACGAGGCTTGCTCTGAACTCTGTCAAAGTATTTGTTGCATACTTCTGACAGTCCATCTCTACGAACAATCTTGACTTCCCAGAAGGATCTTGATAAACTAACCCAACTCTTGGAGATGTAATGATCGAGTTTAGTGTGGCAGAGGATGGGCAATCATTTTCTGGTGGTCGGAGATTTAGGTTTCTTACTCCGAGATCTCGTCCTAATTGGAAGTCGACAAGGCTGTATAGCAGAAGTTTCTCTCGTATGGCTTTCCTGATCACCCTGTATGCCTTTCGAATTGCATCTGTAGTGAAGTTCTCTTTTGTCCATTTGAGAAGGTCGGGTAGGTCGTAGGGACTTAAATTTCTCAGATCAGCATCTGAGAATTGGGTCACGGTTCTGTCCTCCCTTTTGACCTTATAGATGTTATAGGAAACCTTAGGAGTGGTTCTGGTTTGAGAAAACTTACAGTATATGACCTTGTCGATTTTGGACTCTGAGAAGACTTGGTGTTTTGGTTTGGGTGTTGTTCTTGTGAAGGTGTTTTCGAGGTCAGCATGGAAGTTGGTATCTTGAATGGTTGGTGGCATAAGATCTCTAGCACTTCTGTTGTACAGATATCTGTATACCACCTCTTCCATCTGTTGTGGAGGTGCACCGGGTGGAGGCATGGGCCTGCGCAGAGCATCCATTTGTTTCTGGATTTGGGCCACTCGATCCTCTGTGACTTTTGCCTTCGGCTGTAGATCTTCTTGTAGAGATGGGGTTGCCTCTATGGGTTTTGTCTTTTGGGGTTCTGAGGGCTTTGACGGAGGTACTTCTGTAGGTTTTGTGGGGGTTGCCTCTGTTGGTTTTGTCACTTGTGCTTTTGAGAGCTTGGTTGGTAATGTGGGTTTTATAGGTGAGGCTTCTGTGGTTTTGCTCAGATGTTTTCTTTTGCGAGCAATGGTTTTGGTTCTGGTTTTGGGTGTGGGAGATGGGGGTTTTGTCTTTTCGGCTTCTGGTGTTGGGGAAGGGAGTTCTTCTGGTGATTTTGGTTTTGGTGATTGGGATGGTTGATCTTCTTCGGAGGATGTTAGGATTTGGAATTCTTCAAGGATTGGCACATCTTTTCCGAATACAGAAGTTGTTTCCATAGAGGTGGGTGTTGCCTCTGTGGACTTATGTTGTTGATCTGTAGTTTTTTCGGGTATTTGGGTTTGAATTGGGGTTTCTTCAGAGGGTATTTCCACTGAGGTGGTTGTTGCCTCTGTGGTCTGTTGTTGGTTTCCTCCTTGGGTTTGAGTATGGGAAACTTGGTTTAAGGGTTCTGCTGATATTGGTGGTTCTGGTAGACCTTTGCTTGCATCTTTCTCTGTTGGTTTCTCCCCCTCAGGATGATCTGATGAATCATCAGAGTCATCATCAGAGTCATCCTGAGCGTTATCCTTCGTACCTTCTGCTCTACACGAAGCTTCTGGCTTTTTGGGCGGTGTGGCACCTGCATCGATTAGTTTTGTGCATACGTCATCACAGAGGCTGAGAAGGGTATGGACCTATGCTTCTGTGTTGAAGCGCATTTTGCCCACACTTGTCCTGAATTCTTTGACATAGTTTGCATTGGCAGCAATGAAGGCTCTGATAAACTCTGTCACTTGGTCGATCACCCCTTGGCCAAGTTATGTGAGCTGAGCACTGGTCATGTAGTCTGATGGCTTCATGTCCAGAGTTTCCCTTGTCATGTAGTCTGACGGATTCATGTCCAGGCCTTTTTCAAGTCTTCTGGTGTAAGGCCAACGGGGGTTGATGATTGTTCTTTCAGCTTTTCCAGCAAGTCTTTGACAGAGCTTTGGAATGCATAGGTTGTGGCTTTCTCAAACCCAGTAGCAGCAGAGGTGGCAGAGGTTGTAGCAGTTGACTTCATCTGGGCTAAGGCATTTTGCACCTCTGTGGACAGATTGTCCATTTTGGTGTTCAGATCAGTAATGGCCCTGGAAGTTGTATCTGCAAAAGAATGAAATGAGCTTTTCAACTCCTTCAATGTATTGTCCACAGAGGTGACAAGGGTTTGGAACTCATCCATTGATACATGTGGACTTGGTGTAACCTCTGGGGGAACACATTCTTCCCCAGAGTGAGTCCCTGTTCCTTGGACACCTTCTTTCGCCCTTGTTTGTACGTTGGGGGCGGAAGGATTTCCTTCTGATCCTTGAGTAGGGGTTTTTGAGGCCTCATTCTCTACAGAAGTTCTGATAAGAACATTGTATTGATCCACTCTAGAGGTGGGTACAAGAGTATCCTTATGTTGACTCGGAGACATGTCTAGAGTCTCTCCGTCTTTGTGCACTCTAAGCTCCTCTGAAGAGCCTGTTGGACCTAAGTGTGTGTGCGTGTCAGAGGAAACGAATTCCTCTGTAGGGATTTCTGTTGTGATCAGGGGCGATGGATCACGAACTAAGGGTAAGTCCTTTTGAGAGGACTCCCCTGGAATGGTTCCCCCAGCTAATTGTGGTACAGAGGTGGAAGGAAGTTCCTCTGCCTGGTCAGTTTGGGGTGGGTTCGAGCCATGTGGCTCTTTTTCAATATTACCTTCTGCCACTAGACTGCCGGTAATAGAAATGTGGGTTGCACTGGGAGTTGGTTGTGGTTGTGTGCCTCTTCTATTCCAGGCATCGGTTCTGGATTCTTTCTCTGTTGGGCATCCTATCACTTCTTCACCATCAATTGTCTCAGCCTCCTTTTCTACTCTATGGCTCAGGACTTCTGTTCTAGCTTCTGGGCTTTTTCCCAGAGAGTCAAAGCAGGGATGAGTCCCAACCAATTGTTGTACATGGGGATGGTATGAGGACAAATGCCTACGATCTGGGTGTTGGTTTCCTTGGTTTACCTCATCTTCATCAGAATCCACTTCTGAGACTATGATTGGTGGGGTTTTGGTGGTAGCTTTAGCCAGATCTTCTGGGCTTGCTCTTAGCACATCAAATCCGGGTTGGGTGAAAGAGTTCTGTAGTACTTCTGGAGTCTTAGACTGAATATTCTGTGGGGTTTGGTCGTCATCATCAAGGTCAGAAGAGATTATGAAGTCTGGTGCTTCTGTTGAATGATGAGATAGGCTTTTGCGGTCCATCCAGAAGGGTCTAAAGAGTGTGCAATCCCGGGTTATTGGAGGAAGACAGAAAAATCACCCTGATCTTTTGCATAGTTGATTGGTGAAGGGGATTGCCGAGGTTTCTCATGGGTTTCTTCGAGCATATCAGCTTCCTCTGCGATGGATTGCATAGGAGAGTGGGGTTTCTTGGATTTCTTCTTGCTCATCCTTTTCTTTGGTTTGGGGGCACCCTCCTCAGAAGACTTATGTTTTCTCTTCTTTTTGTCTTTTGGAGGAGGGGGAGGTGCAGAAGATCCAACTTCTGTTGCAAGAGGAGGGGATTTTTGAGCTTCAGCCGCACTGGTTGAGGTGCCCTCTGTAGCTTTCCGTTTCTTGTGGGCTTTCTTCTTCTTCTTGGGAGTGGTGGCAAAGGATTTGCTCTTGGAAGCAGATGAGAGAATTGAGTTTCGTTGAGCATGAAACTTCTCTTGTACTTGTTGATGCTTAGCCAAGGCCACTGCCCATTCGTCATCTGTCATCCACTCAACTACCTGATCTCCTATAGAGGCTCCTAGACGCGGGGGTGTCATAGGACTCGGTTCTGGAGTCCTATGATCGCGTATGTATTCTAACCTAAGGGTTTCGTCTGTAGCATATCCCAGAAGCTTGGTTGGCAGAGGTCTGCAGAAAGGGTATTTGTCTTCGTGCTCTATTGGGGTGTTTTTATTGAGGGGATACATTCTGGCCGTTGGTCCTTCCATTGGCCATTTTTGTAGATGGAGTAGTGGCTCTAGAAGGACACCCAGAATACGCTGATACTGTAGAGGAGGTAGAGCATCGGTCTTGCGTCCTTTGGCCTTCTGGGAGGAGATTCTGCGATAAATGGCATTAACCATTTCCTGCATCATGAGGGTGGCGTAGTCTAGAGGAAGATCGTAGTACACTCTGTACATAATGGCCAAGATTTGATGAGAAGTCTGTTCTGGACTACCCACTTTTCCCGTTAGGCATCTATTGAGAATGGAGAAGAGGGTATTCCACAGAGGGGGAAGTCGATTTCTTCTGAAATCATTCCTTTTTCTTAGGGTTGTGTTGTACCCTAACATCTCAACAAACCTGCAGAGCTCTGTGTCTGTGGGTTCCTCTGCCTATGCCTTTATCCCTAGAAGACCTCTTGTTGGTAGACTGAACTCAAGTGAGAACATGGTTCTGTTGAACTTGAGTTCAAGGTGCTAGAATTTGTCTGGTTTGGAGATGTAGCCCTTTATCTGTCTATCTTCTGGGTCAAAACTGCTGCTTTGCCAGAATTGATTGAGATATCTGGCAGGGATTTTGTCGACAATTTTGGTTAATAGGGGGTTGAGGTAATGTTTTTCCAGAATGTGAAGAAGAATGGCATGTTCTTCCCCAAATGTGGTTCTTGAGGGAACCAGGTAGTAGTTATTTGGTTTTAAGGGAAGAACACTTTCAAAGTGTTCATGAGCGATGAAGGTTAGAAGATGGGTTGTTGGAGCAAAATCTGTTGTGTCGCCGGAGTTGTCCTGTTGTAGATTTCTGGCTATTTCTGGGTTCTGAGAATGCCCAGTATGGGATGGGGAGTTCGCCGGAGCGTTGGAGGTGGATTCCATTGCGATAATCTATGAAGAAAGAGTAGAAAATAGAAGTTGCAGGTTATTGCTAGGTTCGCCGGAGAAGATGATGGAGATAAATTCGTAAAAGGTTTAAGAAAGAATGGGAACGGGGTTATATAGTGAGGGTGGAAACGGATAGAATTCTGTGGTAAAAGTGAATTCAATAAACATTTAGGGTCCGCACACGAGTTTTACAGCACGGGGAAACGTTTCAGAAGGATCGTGTAGCACACACATCCAATGAAAATCTGCCACGTCGGATGTGTCAGAGCACGATCAGACGTCGTGTGCGGCTCATTAATGCTTGGCGCATGGGCATTTCTTCTGTGTGGGGTCTGTCACTCGCGGTAAATAACTCCCTTTTATAGAATTTCTATAAAGAGTAAAGTGTCAGAATCAACAGAGGCTCTGTAGTGGAGTAAGCTCTGTGATTCTGAAACCTACCTTTAATGTATCCTCTGTGCTTGCACCTTTACCAAAAATGTTTGAAAAGTCATTGAAGAGGATCGATAGAACTTTAGTGCAAAATTTGCATTCACAGAGGCTTTGAGGCTCTGTCAAAGCCAGCAGAGGCTCTGTCAAAGCCAGCAGAGGCTCTGTCAAAGCCAGCAGAGGCTCTATGAGTGAAAATTTCTCATAACTAAAGATTCATGAAACATTTTGATCATCCAAAGTTTTAATTGTTTTAAACATTGTTTTTAGAACATATTTGGAAATTTGTGTCCTAGAAAACTGTTTTGAAAAAGATTTTGTGCGAGACATACTTTCTTTGATTGTCTAGGTTGGGCGACAGAGACTCTGTGGTGGAGTGAGCTCTTTGCCCATAAGACTTTCTTCCAGTATCTCTGTGTGTGCATTTGTACGTGCGAATCTTTAAGGAAGACATTTGAAGATGATCGATAGAGTTCCAGTATGGAGTTTTGCAGTCATATAGGATCCGGCTTACAGAGGCTCTGTTGATCTCAGCAGAGGCTCTATGACCTTAAATTTCTCATAACGGATGGCTTGAAAATCTTTTTGATCATTACTTGTTTGGAATGTCTTAAACAATGTTTCTAGGACGTATTTGGAAATTGATGTCTTAGAAAATTGTTTTTCAGAAAGGATTTGTACGAGATACTTACCTTTTGGCTCTCCCTTGTTCGGTCAAAACCTTCACTTCTGTAAATTTGGTTGATGACATATCTTCTTTGGCTCCCCCTTGAATGATCAACCTCTGTAGATCTGTTCAAGGTCTCCTTCTGCTCCCCCTTGACCTATGCTTGGATCAAATGAGATAAGTAGTGCACAGAACATAGGTCAAGCTTACCAGAGGTTCTGTGGAGATTGTCATACTCTGAGCAATCCCACAGAAGCTCTGTTGGTTACAGAACTTTTGATGATTAAGAATATACATACAGAAGAGTTTAAATATATACACATTTACAAGAAGATCAAATCTTACTTACAGAGGATTCAACACATGTTAATCATTCCCAACTTACCCACCAAGAAAAGGAATCTTTTCTCATCAAGTGCCTTGGTGAATAAGTCTGCAAGATGGTATTCAGTGGACACAAAGTGCATTTCTATTGTGCCATGTTCAACGTGATGCTTTAGAAAGTGGTAACGGATATCGATATGCTTTGTTTTTTAGTGCTGAACTGGATTGGCAGAGATGGATATGGAACTTTTTGAATCACAGAAGATGGGTATTTTGTATATGTTGTGGCTATAGTCCTTTAGCTGAGTTTTCATCCACAGAACTTGGGAGCAACAGCTAGCAATAACAAAATATTCAGCTTCTGCTATAGATGTGGACACACAGTTTTGCTTCTTCGAAGTCCAGCTGACTAGTTTACCTCCCAGGAATTGACAGCTCCCAGAGGTGCTTTTTCGATCAAGCTTGCATCCTCCATAATCTGAATCTGTGTATGCCTTAAGACCAAAGCCAGAGTTCTTCGGATACCAGAGCCCAAGATTTTTGGTCCCTTTAAGGTATCTGAAGATCCTCTTTACAGCGATATAGTGGGATTCCTTTGGGTTAGCCTGATATCTTGCACAGAGGCATGTGGCATACATTATATCAGACCCAATCATACATCTGTAGAGCTTGCACTCTACAGATGTGCCATTTGGATCTGAGAATAATTTATTTCCAGTGGCCATTGGGGTCTTCATTACAGAGGCATCAGAGAGACTGAATTTTGAAAGTATGTCAGAGACATATTTAGCTTGATTTATAAAAATTCCCTATGATGATTGTTTTACTTGGATTCCGAGGAAGAAGTTTAATTCTCCCATCATACTCATTTCAAACTCACTCTGCATGAGTTTTTCAAAATCTGTGCACTGTTGTGCATTTGTAGACCCAAAAATAATGTCATCCACATAAATCTGTACAAGCAAAATCTCATCACCTTTTTGTTTGTAAAACAAAGTAGTATCGGTTGTACCTCTGTCGAATTCATTATAGAGAAGAAAGGTTGAAAGTCTTTCGTACCATGCTCTTGGAGCTTGTTTCAATCCATACAGAGCTTTGTCGCGGAAGTACACGTATTTTGGGTACTTTGAACTTTCAAACCCAGGTGGCTGCTGGACATATACTTCTTCTTGGATTTCACCATTCAGAAAACCAGATTTTACATCCATTTGAAAAACTTTGAAACCTTTGTGGGCTGCGAAGGCTAAGATGATTCTTATTGCTTCGAGCCGTGCGACAGGGGCAAAAGTTTCATCGTAATCAATGCCTTCTTCTTGGCGATATCCCTTGGCCACCAATCTCGCTTTGTTTCTAATGACCACCCCATCCTCGTCCTTCTTGTTTCTGAAGACCCATTTTGTCCCTATTGCTTGTTTTCCTCGTGGCAGAGGTACTAGGGTCCATACTTTATTTCTCTCAAACTGTAGAAGATCTTCTTGCATAGCATCTACCCAATTTGGATCATCTAGGGCTTCAGAGATTCTTTTTGGCTCGATCACACTAATAAAATTTGTAAAGAAACAAAAATTAGCAGTGGCTGATCTTGTCTTGACCTTTTCCGAAGGGTCGCCGATTATAAGGCTTGGAGGATGGCTTTTCGTCCATTGTGTTGTTCTTGGAAGATGGTCATTTGAGTCATCAAAATGAACCTCTGTAGTTGCACACTGTGGTTCTGGTGCAACCTCTATTGTAGATGGCACTTCTGTGCTTGTGCGAGGTATTTCAGCTTGTGGGACTATAGGGATTGAAGTTGGAATTTGATCCTCTGAGGAAGTGGAGACAGAGTCTTCATTTTCCTCTGGTATTGATTCCTCTGTAGTCGTTGGAGTAGGTATTTCAGGAGCCTCTGTGGTTGAGTCCTTGGTCGTATTATCTTCAGCTTCTATTCGCTCCCCCTCAGCACATGCATCTGTATGATTCACAGAAGAGGATGAAGTATTTAATGGACCAGTTAGAGATATACCTGACTCAGTTTGGTTGGCAGAAGATGTTTCTCCAGAGGCTGTGACGGCTCCAGTAGAGGGATCAATATCATCATGGAACATCTCTTCAAATAGAAGATTTATGTCTTCTTCTCTTGTCTTTGAGATGCCAGAGGATTCCTTCTTTAGACCGAGTTCTGAACTGATTTGTTCAGAAGTCTTTTGAAAGGAATTGTCAAAAGATACATTGATGCTTTCTACAATGGTTCGCGACCGTAGAAGATAAACTCTGTATGCCTTAGAGGTGGCAGAGTATCCAATGAACTTGCCTTCATCTGCTTTCACCTCAAACTTTCCTCTTGCTTCTCTATCATTTAAGACAAAGCACTTGCATCCAAATACATGAAAGAACTTGATGTTTGGTCGCCTTTTGTTGATCAAATGATACGGTGTCTTGATGTGCCTCTTTACTATGGTTGATCGATTTTGGGTGTAGCAAGCGGTTGATACTGCTTCTGCCCAAAAAGACATTGGTAATCCCGTTGCTGTCAGCATAGTTCTTGCAGCCTCCACAAGCGTGCGGTTCTTTCGTTCAACCACGCCATTCTGTTGTGGGGTGCGTGCAGCAGAGAAGTTCTGTGATATGCCTTCTTCTGTAAGATAGGCTTCAATGACTGAGTTTTTAAATTCTGTGCCATTGTCGCTTCTTAGTTTCTGAATCCTGCACTCATACAGAACTTGGATTCTTTTCATTAAATTTATCAGAATGTTTGGAACATCTGATTTCTTTCTGACAAATTCAACCCATGTAAATCTTGAATATTCATCGATCAAAACAAGTATATATTTCTTGCCACCTAGGCTCTGTGTAGCGATTGGACCGCAGAGGTCAACATGAAGCATGTACAGAGGCCTATGGCAAGATACATCAGTCTTGCCTTTATGGGAAGCTCTTTTAAGTTTTCCCATTTCGCAAGCATAGCACAAATGATCTTTATTAAATTTAACATTTGGCAGACCTTTGACTAGATCAAGTTTAACAAGCTTATCTAGAGTATGAAAGTTTAGGTGGCAGAACCAGTTATGCCATAACAAGGCTTCTTCGCTTTTACAACCAACAAGGCAGAGCTTGTCTTCCTTGTTCTTGGCACAGAAGTTCATGAGGTAAAGATCGCCTCTTCGTTCGGCTTGCAGAAGTTCGATTCCTGTGTCCTCACCTTGTAGAGAACAGAAGGTTCTTTTGAACATTACGTCGAAACTCGTATCGCAGAGTTGGCTAACACTGAGAAGATTGTGCTTAAGGCCATCCACATATGCAACTTTGCATACGGTTATGTTTTCCTTTTTGATGACTCCGTAGCCTTTTATATACCCCTTTTTGTTGTCACCAAAAGTCACAGATCCTCCATCAAATTTATCTTTGTAGGAAGATAGTAGACCTCTGTCGCCAGTCATGTGCTTCGAGCATCCGGAGTCAAGATACCAGATTGGCACATACTGCTTCTGCAAGACAATCAGAGAGTTTTAGGTACCCATATCCAAATGGGTCCAGCTTTGTTAGGGGTCTTTAAGTTTGCCTTAGCATTCTTGGGTTTGGTTTGAACTTCTTTTGAAGAACCATTTTGTTTCTTCTTACCCTTGAATTGAGTATTCTTTTTGGGTGTGGAGAGGAAACAGTGTGGACTTGAGAAGTGTTGGTTTAATTTATGCATGAGATCAAAGCAATGACAATAATGAATGTGCGAAAAGATTTTCTTGAACTTTTCATTGAAAACATTAAATGGGGGCACAGAGGCATTACATTCTATCCTAACATTTGACTTCATATTACAAGAAGACCTATGTAGGCTATATTGTTGTTTGCAAAATCCTTTGTTGAGAGAAGCCTTCTGTGGACCCCTTCTGTGGTGAACTTCTGCAGGTTTCACTGTCACAGAAGAAAAAGATTTGTTATTTTCAGCCCATTTACCCTTCTGTTGCCATGTTAGTTTTTCTCTAATAGGTCTTAAGGGTTTTGAAATCTTTGAACTTGTTGAATCTTGAGAGGACGTTTTCATTTGTTGTTTGATTTTTTCAAGCTCAAGAGAGGTTTTGGCTTGTATACACATGTCCAAAAAATCTTGACAGATAGGAACTCTTGTGATTTTCTCCTTTGGAGGAATAGTTCTGTTAAGAACTCCGGAGTCCGGAGGGTAGTTTAAAATCCTCCGTGTCACAAGGTACTATCTCTGACTTAGAGTCAGTCTCAGATTCGTCAGAGGATGAATCGTCCTCATATACAGAGGTTGAGTCACTTAGTTCTCTTTCGACAGAGGCTGGATTTTCAGAGCATGTGCCATACTCGCTTTCTTCCTTTCTTTCAGGGATATCTTCTAAGTCAACAGAAGTTTTCATCGAGGTTTCCTCAGAGAGAATTTGGCCATTATTGAAAGTACTGGGGCATTCATAAAAGTTGTTTTCACCGATTTCCAATAATTCCTTTTCAGAAAAATTGAGTTAGTTTTTCTTCTGTTGAAGCATGCAAGACTCAGGTGCCTCTGCCGATAGTTTCTTCTCAGAACCTATAGTGCAGACAAAGGCAACCTGGGATTGAGTCTCTGGTTTACCAAACTTAAAGATTCCTATCTGATATTGTGTTTTCAGACATTTCTTAGGTTTGGAGGCTCTTTTGACAGAGGCTGATGATGGTAGATCTGTGTTTTCAAACCACACATTTACCATCTTCAGAGGTTTCCTTCTATGAGGTTCACCAGAGACTTTTCGCCTTTTGCTTACAGAGTGTAAATTTGGAAAACCGGGTTTTCTTGTACTTCCAATATGAAATAGAGACGACAGAGACTTGTTTCTTTTGTTTCCGGTGTATGGATCTATATCACAGAAGCCAATTCCCCGTCTCCCTATTTGTGTATTAATTTTCTCGTACACCTTCTGTGCATCTTGATATTTCTTAATTAACAGATCTCTTCTGAGTAAGTCTTGACAGAGGACTTCTCTTTCCTTTTGAAAATAATGTTTAAGAGCTAGGATATTCATTCTGTCGCACTCAACGTCCATAAGTTCTTTAGTTTTTGCTTTTAAGGCTGAATTAAGTTCAGAAATCTTTTCTTTCAAAGCATTTAGGTGTTTGTTCCAGTTTGTTTCAATTTATTCCTTTTCTTGAAAGATTATAGCCTTTTGTTGAGTGAGAAGTCTAGCTTCTCTCTCAAAGAAGGTAAGCTTCTTCTGAACACTTTCGCAGGTCTTTTTAAGTTCTGTGTGTTCAATATTTAGTTTAAGCAAATCAGCTTCTGCTTGATTAGTGTAAGAGTTAGAAGTGGATACCTCACTATCGGAGTCGGAGCTGACCTCTGCCATACCACGGAACAGGGCGTTCTTCTTTTCTATTTCGTCAGTGGATGTATCTGACTGCCAGTTTTCTTGATTTACCATGAGTGACTTCTGAGCATAATATTCCGCTTTCTTTTTGTAGAAAGCAGAATCCCTCTGAGGGCGGTTTGATTTGCTCCTGCATTCATTGGCGTAGTGGCCTGGCTTACCGCAATTGTAACATCCTTGGTTCTGTGGAGCGTTGCCAGCTTTGTCGTCTGACCTCTGTCGGTCACCACCTCTGTCATTCCTGTCATTCGACCTCTGTTGGTCGACACCTCTGTCGTTCTTGTCATTTGACCCTTCTTTTCCACGATCATCTTTTCCGTAGCGTTCATTACCAGATTTTTTCTGATATCCTCTGTTGAATTCCCTTGTCAAAAGAGCTAACGATTTAGCTATAGAGGCCATAGTTTCATCCTCTTCTTCCACCACCTCGTCCTCTTCACTATCAACGATCAAGATTTTCTTCATCTTCTCCTTCTTTTCTTCCACAGTTTTCTCCTTCTTCGGCTTCTCTTTAGCTTCTGTAGCCTTACTAACCAGCGCAAGAGGTGCACTGATTTGAGCTTTTGCTTGTGCAATCTGAGGCACTTGGGCTGCCAACGTTCCATAGAGATCTGACAGAGTCCAGGAGTCTAAATCCTGATTTGTTTGCAGAGACATAGACAACTGGAGCCATTCTTCATTGAGACTTTTTAGGAACATGACATTGTTCTCCTAAGAAGTTCTGTGGATTCCGAACTTCTTGCACTTGTTGATTAGAGAGTTGAACCGATCATATGTTGTCTGCAGAGTTTCGGTCGGCACACCTTTGAATGCGTAGTACTCGTTGATGCATTGGGCTCTGCGGTTCTTCTGAGTTTTGGCCCCACCCTCCAGTTGTTTTTCCAGTTCCTTCCACAGATCGTATGCAGATTCAAACGCATCTAGTGATTGGAAGAGGTCCTTTGGGATGGCCATAATCAGAAGTCTCTTAGTCTTCTGAGCAACTTCATATTTTGCCCAATCAGGGTCTGACCACTTGTCCTTGGTCTTTGGTTTCTCGTGCTCAGGGATTTCTGGAGTGTCGTCTGTGGAAGGTACACGGGGTACTGTGATCATTGGTACAAAAGGAGGATTGTTGATATAGTATACGAGGTCTTTGTCAGTACCCTCAAAGAAGTGAATCATTCGTATCTTCCACTGAGGGTACTCATCTCTGAGTAGTGTGTGTGGCTTGGTTAAAGAACCAGCAGTGAAGAAGTTGTTTGTGTTTGTCATTTTGAAAGAGGATGAGAAATCCAGAAAATAGGGTACGAACAGTAAACTTTCAGAGTATGAAGTGGATGTTTCTAATGGTTTTTATAAGCTTAATACCTTTGATCAATGCACTAAAATGGAGATTTAACCGAAGAAACAGATTCTGTAAGTTTACCAAAGTCGAAACAGGTCGAGAATGGCAGAAAAATAGATGATGTTTTGAAAGATATGAAAAATAGGTTAAAAGTCCAAGTTTCTACCAAAAATCAAGAACCGCTCTGATACCAATTGTTGGTTCCTGTTTTGCTTAACAATGATGATTCTATCTAATAGTTCAAACAAGATATAATGCGGAAGCGTTTTTAACGAACTAAAAGATATAATAAGGTAGAAGAACACACAATATCAAATACGTAAAGTGTAAATAACACAGATAAATAGCTCAATAACCCACTGTATATTGATATGAATAGAACACCAAGAACACTGATGGTATAACAAGAATTATGTTCTAATGGTGTGTGTGTTGTACAAAGCTTAATAGAAGAACTCAACATGAGTCTTCTATTTATACTACTTCTAAAGGGACAAGTTCTGGATAACAAGGACTGAAGGTACAAAGACACTATTCAGGTACTGTTGCAGGTACAATGTTAATTAAATGCGCCAACTTCTACTAAGGCTAAGACCCATCAGAGTTTGACACGTGGAGTTGTTAGGTCACGCCTTGTACGAATGATCTTCAGGATCTTCGTACATCAGAGATCGTGAGAAGCACGATTGTCCTTGTATAGAGCTCTAGTCTTTTATACGACGGAGGCTCTGTCAAGTGTGACAGAGGCTCTGTGGCCTTGTCCGCATTGAAGAGTCTTCTGGTGATTCTTTACTTCGGTCTTCTCGGTTACTCGGCAGAGCCTCTGTCGAAGACTTCTATGCTTCGGTCTTCTCGATTACTCGGTAGAGCCTCTGTCGAAGACTTCTATACTTAGCCTATTTTTCAATACTTCTATAAACAGAAAGATTGGAGCTAAATTGTATTGAATAGAAGTTCAATTCAAAGGGGGAGATTGTTGGGTCTAAATTGTATTGAATAGAAGTTCAAGGGTTGATTTTGTAAATATCCCAAAAGGGGTATAAATAGTTTGTTTAGCCTATTTGTTTAGGTTTAATCTTCACATTCATTCTAGTACGCATTGTAAAACTCTCTCTGAATGTTTATGAACTGGCGCGACATCGAACTTCAATTCAAAGGGGGAGATTGTTGGGTCTAAATTGTATTGAATAGAAGTTCAAGGGTTGATTTTGTAAATATCCCAAAAGGGGTATAAATAGTTTGTTTAGCCTATTTGTTTAGGTTTAATCTTCACAGTCATTCTAGTACGCATTGTAAAACTCTCTCTGAATGTTTATGAATGAGATATGGACGACAGATTGAAATCAACTGTGTTTATTGCTTATTGATCATTGGTTTCATCGTTATTGCACTAATCTGGGATCCATACCGTAGTTCCTGCTCAACAAGGCAGACAAGCGTATGAAGACTGGAAACAGTATGAAGAATATACTCTCGAAGAAAACCTAAGACTCAAAGCGGATAAGAAAGCCATATCTTATTTTATAAAGAGTATTCCGATGAGATTTATAACAAAATCGATAGTTTTAAGGAAAATGCGAAGATGCTGTGGGACCAGTTAGAGAAAATGATGCAAGGTTCTCAGATAGGAAATCAGATGAAAATGACTTTATGCATCAACATATATGAGGAATTTAAGGCAAAAGAAGATGAGAATTTGGCACAGACATATGATAGGTTTGTTTCTTTGCTGAATGAGTTAAGCAAAAACAACATAACCAAGAATGTGGTTGAGAATAATGTCAAGTTCTTAAGTGTTCTTCAACCAGAATGGAAAACTGTCATTCGCCGAATGAAACAGAATCCAAGATTATCTACGATGCCTCTGCATGAGTTATTTGAGACCTTACAACAAGATGAAGAAGAAGTTGTAGAGATAAAATAAAAGAACAATAGGAAGAAGAAAAAGGCAATTCCTGATACAGTTTCTCTTGTGGCCGACAAACATTCAAAAAGTTATATGAATGAGTTTTCTGACAGTGTTGAAGCTGAGTACATGGGGAATATTTCAGACGATGGTGCGGAGTTAGAACAAGCGATGATCTTATTGACAAGGCACTTTTAGAAGAAGTTTTATAGGAAGCCCAATTCGAATAATCAGAGGCACTCATCTGGATCAAGGAGTTATGAAGGAATGAATAGGGCAAACAAATTTGAGAGAAAAAGAAGTGATGAGAGGAAGTATGAAGAAAGAAAGGTTGATGAGAGAAAGTTTGAAGAGAGAAAGTTTGAAGAGAGAAAGGGTGAATGAAAGAAAAGATTTGAAGAGAAGAAGTCTGTGGAAACCCCTAAATGCTACAGTTGTGGAACACCTGGTCACTTTGCGAAAGATTGTTGTAAGAAAGTAGTTCGCAACTCAGATTACTACAAGACAAGTTGATGTTTGCTAAGCAGACAGAGGCTGGTAAAGCGATGTTGGTAGAAGATGAATTCTAGTTGGATTGTACAGACGATGATGCTGAAAATGAAGAACAAGCCAACATGTGTCTAGCTGAAGACGTTTCCGATGAAGAGGGTAACTCAGACTGTTGATCCGAGGTAATCTCTAACTCTTCAAGTTACTTTATAAGTCAACTGAACACCATGAAGCTTGCACTCGAAGGGTTGAGAAACAAACTGAAAATCACAAAAGAAGAAAATGCAAATCTAAGTGAAACTCTGTTTGATATTAACCTCGAGAGGGACAAAAACAATGATAAGATTAAATCTCTCGAAGATAAAAAGGAGAAATTTGATAAGGATAAGCAAAATTTTGATTTTCAAATATCTGAATTATACCAAAAGGTTAAAGATCTAGAAGATAAGAAAAGTGAAAGTGAAGTGTTAGGGTTAAAATGTTATTGTCTTAAAGTTTGGGCCATAAATGTAAAATACCTTAAAAGCTATAAATAGCCTAGTTATCTTTTGTAATTAGGTTAACCATCATTATTTGCATTCATATCCGTACTCTCAATTGTAATCACTATATTCTATGAATGAGATGGATGACTATGTTGAATCAATTCGTGTTACTATTGCTTAATTGATTATCATTGGGATTGATTGCAAAAACTGGGATCCACACGTGGTATCAGAGCAGAAAGATTGAAGGTGATTCAAGTTTCTGTAAAAAAAAGTCGACTGTGAGTTCATTGTGTTCTTTCAATTTTATTTGATTTCTGCGATGTTTTGCTTTCTGATCATCCCATTGTGTTTGTTACTGCGTTAGATTAAGTTTTCCAAAGTTTTGTGTCAAAAATCTAAGTGTTTAGCATTTAATTGGTCAAGTTCGAATTTTTCTGGGTTCATACTCTGCTCATTCTAAATCATAAAATTTTCGGTCAAAATCCTATTTTTTTGGTTGAAAATCCACTTGGGTATTTGTTTGTTTGGATCTTTTGTTGGATTAAATTGTTTCAGGAATAAAATCTTCAAGTTTGGACACTTGATTTGCGTTTTTGATCGAACAGATAAGTTTTCCGCAAGTTATAATCCGGGTAAGTCTTCTTCTGGATAAGTTACCTTTTCCGCATCTTTTTCATTTGTTTCCGGAACTTTTTCCAGATTTCTATCGGATTCCGGAACCCCTATCGAATTCCGGAAATCTTTCCCGGACTTCTTATCGGACTACAGATACATCAGGACTCCGGATCAATTTTCTTCCGGAACATTATCCGGACTTCCTTCCGGACTCCGTTACTCTCGGATTCTTTGACAACCGTCAAACTTATGTCCAGGTTAGATTTATGCTGAACATTGCAGTTATCTATATTTTAGACAGCACGGTCGAACTTAGCAGTATAAACGTTATTGTTAGGAAAATTGGAGAATTTTTGCCTAGCATTTGCCTTAATAAGGAAATTATCCATAAATCTCATAAAATGCCAATCTAAAATACCTTAAATACATTTATACATACATATATATATATATGTACTTTGCAAAGTAAATACTAGTAAATAAAACAAGTATTTTTAATTATATAAACTAGTTATTAGTTAACAAAATTAAAAATAAAATAAATAAATAAAAACACCATCATTTTATTTTACCCAACACCACACTCCACCCTCTCTCTTCCCCCTTCCCAAAACCGGCCCCCCTCCCCATCTTAAACCCTTCACCATTTTTTTTACTTCACTTCACCCACTTCATTCTCTCATCTCTCACTTTCTCTCTTTTCTCTCTAAGAGTTCTTACTCTTTTTCTCTCTATTCTCTCTCAAATATTGTCCAAAGTCCAGCCACTTTAACCTCAAGAACATCAAGTGTTCAAGTCTTCATAAGGTAAAAATTATATGTAGTGCAAAGCCTACACTTTTCTTGTTATTGTTCTTTCACTTTTCTTTAAGTTTTCTTCTTCTACTTCTACACTAGTTGCATGTTGTTTTACTTTATCAATATCTTTGGATATTGATGTTTGGGAGATTCATCACCATAACATCTTATATGTTATTAAAAAGGGGATGAATCCATGACCAAACCCATGTTAAGACCAAAGAATAACTTTTACAATGTTCTAACAAACATGCATATAAGAACCCGATAGCAAAATATACATATAACATATAATCCATAACATGTTTACAACAAAGTACTTCATATTTCACATTTTGTCCCATCTAAAGTCTGAGCATAGAAAAATTCATTACAACTTGATCCACTCTAAGTTACATAGTAATAACAAAAATTATAAATACAAAAGCATCCATAGCATCATGATGATCATCTTCTCAAAAGCTAGCCAACAAGTATTCTATTTACTTGTTTTTACTGGAACCATCACCTGGAATACAAAATTTTAAAACAGAAAATGAGGGTTAGACCTAAGGGTCTAGTGAGTAAATCCCTGACATTTGTAAATCATTAAAAATTCATTTATATAAAACACTCTTTATATAAATACACATACATCACACGTAAGTTAATACCAACTAAGATTTATGCATCATACCTATCTCATTCCACCTTATCCCTCCACCAATGGCCAATATCAATTGGTTGCGAGCCAATTTAACACACCGGTCCAAAGCCCGGCCACGTATTATATTTGCATATAATACTCACGTAATTATAATATCTCAATATATTATAATCACCCACGTATGACATATTCATACCTTTTATCAAACATTCGTTATTCATATAATGCATTCCAGTAAAATACTTTTTAAAGTAAAACTCACCTGATCTTTTTAGCAAAGGTCCTTCAAACTTTCCTCAAAACAGATTATCTTTTAACCCTGATCCTTAGTATCTGAAACAAATTAAAGTATACATACTCTTTAACACGTAAACAGGTAATTCACACTTTTCGCAACCCACTATTACGAAAACCTAACTTTTCGCAACCCACAGTTGCGAGTTCCTTACTTTTCGCAACCAACAGATACGAAAACTTCACTTCTCGCAAACCACAGTTGCGAGTTCCCTACTTTTCGTAACCAACCGATACGAAAACTTAATTATGCGTTTTAGCTACTTGCGAAAAGTGGACTTTTCGCAACCAAGGCTTGCGAATTCCTACTTTTCACAAAAACACTGTTCATCGTCTTTTTCAGAAAAGTTCAGTTTAATTTCAGGAATCCATCTTTTTCCCAGATTTTGCACAGAAATGTTCTAAACTCCTTTTAACACCTTAATTGTAACTAAAATTCACCAATTCATCTAAAATTACCTAAACCCACCTCAAAGTCCAAATGAAACCTAATTCTCAAAAAAAAGGAATTAAATAAGAAGATTACCTCTTGGATTTACTGCACCAAACAAAAATCCCAGCTGAGTATCTTTAATCTTCTTCTTCTTCTTTTTCTACGGTTCTTCTTCTCTCTCTCTCTTTCTCTCTGCCGTGAACAATTTCACACACACACACTATTTGGGTTTTGCTATTAAGTTGCAAATGAGATATTTCCTATACTTAAACTACTGAGTCGGTTTGTGGCTTAAAGAGATTGGGTAAAATACCAAACAAACCCTAAACTTGCTTCACTTGACAAAACACACCCCTAAGCATCTATTATACAATAAAAACTTATCCCTTAATTTCTTAACTTCATAAAACGCTACATAAAGACTTATAAAATTCCAATTTTAAATTAGATAAAATACCTGGTTATTACAACATCTCCCCCTTAAAAGAATTCCGTCCCGGAATTCAGTTAAGAGAACATATGAGGGTATTTGGCTCTCATTTCCGACTCCGATTCCCACGTCGCATCCTGACCTTTATGATGTTTCCACTGAACCTTTACCTGTCTGATCTCTTTGTTCCTCAATACTTTGACTTTGTGATCAACTATAGCTTCCGGTTCCTCCACATAGTTCATATTTTCATCAACCTGGATATCCGGTAGAGAGACTGCCTGGTCTGAAGTCACCAAACATTTCCTAAAATTCGATACATGGAACGCGTTGTGAATCCTGCTTAATTCTGGAGGTAAATCTAGTCGGTAAGCCACTTCCCCAATTCTTTCGGTAATTGCAAACGGACCAATATACCTCGGACTGAGTTTACCTTGCTTCCCAAAACGTACGACTCCTTTCCAGGGCGATACTTTCAACATTACAAAATCCCCAACCTGAAACTCTAACGGTTTCCGACGTCGATCAGCATAGCTTTTCTGTCTGTCTTGAGCTGTTTTCAATCAATCCCGAATCTGAGTAATCTTATCCACTGTTAACTGTACTATTTCTGGCCCCGCTAATTGTTTCTCCCCCACTTCATTCCAACACAGAGGCGTTCGGCATTTTCTACCATACCATACTTCAAACGGTGCCGCTTGAATGCTAGAATGATAACTGTTGTTGTAGGCGAATTCTATCAAAGGCAGATGTTTATCCCATGATCCCCCAAAATCAACTATACAAGCCTGGAGCATATCTTCTAAAGTCTGAATTGTTCTTTCACTCTGTCCGTCAGTCTGTGGATGATATGCTGTACTCAATTTTATTTGCGTTCCCATCTCTTTTTGAAAGCTTCTCTAAAATCTAGAAGTAAATTGACTATCTCGATCGAAAATAATCGAGATTGGAACTCCATGTCGAGTTACTATTTCATTAATGTACAATTTAGCTAAACGTTCCAAGGAATCAGTTTCTTTTATCGGCAAGAAATGAGCAGACTTCGTCAATCTATCCACAATCACCCAAATAGAACCGAATCCCTTTGAAGTTCTAGGCAACTTGGTAATAAAATCAGTAGTGATCTGATCCCATTTCCACATTGGTATATCTAGTCGTTGTAACTGACCAAACGGTTTCTGATGCCCAATCTTTACTTTCTTGCAGGTAGTACAATCTTCCACATACTTAGCAACACTTCTCTTCATTCCCGGCCACCAATAGAATTGTTTCAAATCTCTATACATTTTATTTGTACCTGGATGAATAGAAAATCGAGATTGATGTGCTTCTTGTAGTACACGATCACGTAATCCACCCAAACGAGGCACCCAAATTCTGTTTCCCATACACCATAACCCACGGTCATCTTTCCCAAGCAATACTGATATTCCCACTAACCGTTCTGATTTCAAACTTTCTTCCTGATAAGCATCTATCTGGCACTTCAGTAATTCATCAAAGATATTTGGAAGGAGTTCAGCTCGTAGCGATATCGCCTTTATTGTTCCACTTCTTTCTTGACGACTTAAGGCATCTGCTACTACGTTCGCCTTTCCTGGGTGATAAAGGATTTCACAATCGTAATCATTTACCAATTCCAACCATCTTCTTTGCCTCATATTCAGTTCCTTCTGATCGAAAAGATGTTGGAGACTCTTATGGTCAATGAAAATTTGGCATTTAGAACCATAAAGATAATGTCTCCAAATCTTCAATGCAAAGACAACCGCTGCAAGCTCCATATCGTGAGTAGGATATTGTCTTTCGTGATCCTTTAATTGACGAGAAGCATAGGCAATCACCTTTCCACGTTGCATAAGTACACATCCCAATCCCAGCTTAGAGGCATCACTATAGACCACAAAATCATCGGAACCTTCTGGCAATGCTAATATCGGTGCGCTGCAGAGTTTTTCCTTCAATATTCTGAATGCCTCATCTTGTTCTGCTTTCCATTCAAACTTTAAATTCTTCCGAGTTAGCTTAGTCAATGGCGTCGCGATTCGAGAAAAGTCTTTTATAAATTTCCGATAGTATCCAGCTAGACCCAGAAAACTACGTACTTCGGTTGCCGTCTTCGGCGGTTCCCATCTTTCAATTGCTTCCACTTTCGCTGGATCGACTTGTATACCCTTCTCTGAAACTACATGACCCAAAAACTGAACTTCCTGCAACCAGAATTCACATTTAGAGAGCTTAGCGTACAACTTTTCTTTCTTCAATAACTCCAAAATCAAACAAAGATGTTGCGCATGATCCTCTTTGGATCGGGAATAAATAAGTATATCATCGATAAATACAATGACAAATTTATCGAGATAAGGCTTACATACCCGATTCATTAGATCCATAAAAGCGGTTGGAGCGTTCGTCAATCCGAAAGGCATTACTAAAAATTCGTAGTGGCCATATCTTGTGCGAAATGCAGTCTTTAAAACAACCTCTTCCTTAACCTTCAACTGATGGTAGCCAGATCTGAGATCAATCTTGGAGAAGTAACAAGCTCCAACTAATTGATCAAACAGGTCATCAATTCTTAGAAGTGGATACTTGTTCTTGATCGTGCGCTTGTTCAGCTCCCGATAATCGATACACATTCTAATTGAACCGTCTTTCTTCTTCACAAATAAAACTGGTGCACCCCACGGCGAAGAGCTAGGTCTGATGAAGCCCTTATCAGATAAATCTTGAAGCTGTGCCATCATTTCTTTCATTTCTGGTGGTGCTAATCGATACGTCGCGCGAGCAATAGGAGCGGCTCCAGGGATTAAGTCAATACCAAATTCTACTTGTCTAACAGGAGGAAGACTATTCAAGTCTTCAGGGAAAACCTCAGGATATTCACTAACAATGGAAATATCTTCCAGCTTACTCTTTTCAGGCCTACTATCTATCACATTGGCTAAATAACTCGAGCAACCCTTGCTAACACATTTACGGGCTTTTATCATCGATATAAGATTGGATTGATGATTCTTACGATCACCATAAATCACTACTGCCCTCTTATCAGGGAAAACAACGTTGATTATTTTCTTATCACAAACTATGTTAGCCCGATTCTCAGCTAACCAATCCATTCCTACTACCACATCAAATTCGACCAACTCTATTGGGAATAGTTGCATCGGTACTCCACACCCCTCTATGTTTATCATACAACAATCAAAAACCTCTTTAACTGCCACTTGTTTATCATTTGCAGTATCTACTAATAAGGCATGTTTTAACATTTTAGGCTCTAAATGCATGTGAGCAGCAAAGGAGGGAGACACAAAAGATCGGTTTGCACCAGAATCAAATAACACTTTAGCACGCGTGGAGTTTATGAAAAATGTACCTGTGACCACATCTGGAGTTTCCTCCGCCTGTTTAGCTGTCATTTGAAATGTACGACCTCTCGTTCTGGGCGGTTCTATTCTTGGAACCACTGGTCTAGTAATGGCTGGCTTCCCGGATGTACCCCCTTGTTGTATTCTACCTCGCGGACAATCAGATTGGAGGTGATCCGGAGAGTTGCACAAAAAGCAAAATCGTGTTACTCGATAATCTTTAACAACATGACCGGTTTTCCCACACTTAAAACAAACCCGCGACTCCACTTGACAATTTCCCTGATGGTAGCGATTACATCTCGGACATGGTCTTTCCGCTGGTCGGAACGACGGACAGTTATCAAACCTCGGGAATCTAGACTTCTTTGGATCTTGTGGTGGTCCTTCCCATTTCCTTTTCCCCAAGCTCTTATCACCGGCATCCCTTTTATTGTCTCGTTCGACATTTTCTGCAGCATCCACAACAGCGGTAAGCGTATCTGGCCTTGTTGCTGTCACCAGTCTTCGAACTTCTGAATTTAACCCATAGATAAATCTCTCCATTTTCATCTTTTCTGTAGCAACATAATATCCTGCAAAACGAGATTTTTCTAGAAATCTAGTAGTATAATCTCTGACTGACAAATTCCCTTGCTGTAGATTCATAAATTCTTCTTCCAATTGTCTGACAGCAGCTTGTGGACAGAAGTGTGTTGTGAAAGCTAACACGAATTCCTCCCATGAAAAAGTAGTATATACATCCGCTCCTCTTGATTCTGTATGAGCCTCCCACCAATACAGAGCATCACCTCTTAGCATTGCTGCTCCATAAAGCACGTTGTCTTCTTCAGAACACTTACACGTCTTGAAGATGGCTTCTATTTCTTTTAGCCATCTCATTGCCTTGACTGGGTCCCGATCTCCTGAATAGGTAGGGGGCTTGCAACTAAGAAACATTTTATAGTCGCACCTTTTCATCACCGGTAAGAGAGTAGAGGTAAGTGGTATTTCAACTTCGTGTTCCGGATTTGGTCTTTCAGTTTCATTGTGGCGATTATGTTCAAACATAGCTTGTATGTTATCTTGTAACCTCCCCATTTCTGTCATCAAATCATCCCGTGTAACAAACTCTGTGCCCTGTGGTTGTGTTCTTCCCCCAGTTCGGCACCCAGTTCCCCTTCCGATTCTGCCTCTACCACTATCTCCTCCTCTTCCCCCTGCTCCGATTGGTGGATTCTCTCTACCCGAATTCCTTCCTCCTCTCTGATTCCTTTGTCTAGTACCACTAGCCATTCTGTAGATTCAAACAAAGTTAATATACACATAAGCACATACCCCATATAACAAGGTATTCCAGTTCAAGCATGCACCTGTAAGATCAAAATTACACTGGCCTGGTGTAATTTGAAATTACCTTACATGATGTTCCTTCTACCTTTTATACTTAGCATCCCCAGGTTCTAACATATTAGGGACATCCTACTTCACATGCAGTTTAAGTCTAGGTACAGATACTAATACCTAAATCCCTTAAACTAGGGCTCTGATACCATTTGTAACAACCCGATAACAAAATATACATATAACATATAATCCATAACATGTTTACAACAAAGTACTTCATATTTCACATTTTGTCCCATCTAAAGTCTGAGCATAGAAAAATTCATTACAACTTGATCCACTCTAAGTTACATAGTAATAACAAAAATTATAAATACAAAAGCATCCATAGCATCATGATGATCATCTTCTCAAAAGCTAGCCAACAAGTATTCTATTTACTTGTTTTTACTGGAACCATCACCTGGAATACAAAATTATAAAACAGAAAATGAGGGTTAGACCTAAGGGTCTAGTGAGTAAATCCCTGACATTTGTAAATCATTAAAAATTCATTTATATAAAACACTCTATATATAAATACACATACATCACACGTAAGTTAATACCAACTAAGATTTATGCATCAATGGCCAATATCAATTGGTTGCGAGCCAATTTAACACACCGGTCCAAAGCCCGGCCACGTATTATATTTTCATATAATACTCACGTAATTATAATATCTCAATATATTATAATCACCCACGTATGACATATTCATACCTTTTATCAAACATTCGTTATTCATATAATGCTATCCAGTAAAATACTTTTTAAAGTAAAACTCACCGGATCTTTTTAGCAAAGGTCCTTCAAACTTTCCTCAAAACAGATTATCTTTTAACCCTGATCCTTAGTATCTGAAACAAATTAAAGTATACATACTCTTTAACACGTAAACAGGTAATTCACACTTTTCGCAACCCACTATTACGAAAACCTAACTTTTCGCAACCCACAGTTGTGAGTTCCTTACTTTTCGCAACCAACAGATACGAACACTTCACTTCTCGCAAACCACAGTTGCGAGTTCCCTACTTTTCGTAACCAACAGATACGAAAACTTAATTATGCGTTTTAGCTACTTGCGAAAAGTGGAATTTTCGCAACCAAGGTTTGCGAATTCCTACTTTTCGCAAAAACACTGTTCATCGTCTTTTTCAGAAAAGTTCAGTTTAATTTCAGGAATCCATCTTTTTTCCAGATTTTGCACAGAAATGTTCTAAACTCCTTTTAACACCTTAATTGTAACTAAAATTCACCAATTCATCTAAAATTACCTAAACCCACCTCAAAGTCCAAATGAAACCTAATTCTAAAAAAAAAAGGAATTAAATAAGAAGATTACCTCTTGGATTTACTGCACCAAACAAAAATCCTAGCTGAGTATCTTTAATCTTCTTCTTCTTCTTTTTCTACGGTTCTTCTTCTCTCTCTCTTTCTCTCCGTCGTGAACAATTTCACACACACACACTATTTGGGTTTTGCTATTAAGTTCCAAATGAGATATTTCCTATACTTAAACTACTGAGTCGGTTTGTGGCTTAAAGAGATTGGGTAAAATACCAAACAAACCCTAAACTTGCTTCACTTGACAAAACACACCCCTAAGCTTCTATTATACAATAAAAAACTTATCCCTTAATTTCTTAACTTCATAAAACGCTACATAAAGACTTATAAAATTCCAATTTTAAATTAGATAAAATACCTGGTTATTACAATGCATGTGATCTTCATCAAAACCAACCCCTTAATCTCTAAGAAATTTTATGAAAAACTCTATATCACATCAAATACATACTTAAATCTCCATGCATGTGGAGTAAACTATGTATTTTAAAATGGTCACTTTTGAGATTTTGGAAAGATTGTTTTATTTAATAAGCATGCATGTAATTTTAGAGGCTTAAAAATATGTTTAAAACTGAAAATATTTGTATGGGGAAGTGCCAAAATCGGATTCATGACAAAAGGAACAAAATCATTGCAAAACTTAAAGACATGTGCATTTTCCTAGAAGCTATAGTTTAATAGCAATCTGCCAGATTTTACCCCCTTTTTAAATGGCCATATCTCACTCAAAAATACTCCAACTGAGGTGATTATTTTTCTAGAATTTATTTTTATGAGTTAGGGTTCAAACCCAACTGGAATCATTGAAAAATATTAAGGTTTCGACCTTCAAACATTTTTCACAAAAACAGTGCGCAAACAGCAAAGTTTTCTGTAGTGTTTTACGTCAAGAATTATTTCGGATACTTAAACACCTCTAAAAATTATGAATCTTATGTCAAAAGCTTCCTAACACATAAAAGTATATGGACATAAAATATCTTAACCTGAATGCCTCTGGATGATACCCAAAAATGAACTGAAAGTGACTACATATTCTGGACAGCGAATGACAATTTCTTATTATAGCTAAAAGCTAACTCTTGAACCCGTTTCATCATTCTTATGATGAAATTATGGAATATATATATATACTATATGTATACGCATTTTATATATATTCTAACCTTTCATTTGAACCCTTTTCATTATTTTTATAATGAAATTGCGATATATATATATATATATATGTACTATATATAATTTCTAACTTTATATGTACTATATGTATATAACTCCTAACTTTAGACCCTTTTCGTCACTCGTCATGACGAAATTGCGGTATCCTCAATCTAACATATGTAACATATTATATGTTGATTTCTAACTTCGGTTAATTCCTTATAACTTATAAACTGAAACACAACAAAGGCATTTTATGGTGATTTGGATAACTAAGCGATATCAAGGACTAAAGTTTAAGCATAGAATCTTACTAGTGTCCTTACATTCGTAGGATCGAAGTAGGATCGTTTACGGATTGCATTGCGAACCTCTTGAGAACATCTTCGCATACCACTGTGAGTTTTCACAGCCCCTTTTTACTATTTTGTACATTTTAGGGTGAAAAGCATGTTACAAATTTTACTTACGCATCGGTTGTTTTTATCTACTCAAACGATTTACATTGCTACGAACTTTTATGCGCTTCGGTATATATGCTTATGTTAGTGATTCTGAGTTTAACGATTATGTGAAAGTCCCCGATACAAAACATACACTCCCATTAACTCAATTGCGAGCCGCCCGGTATATTATGGATACCGTTATTTGGTAGACACCCCACTCACCTCGCGAGTGCATAATTACTACAAAACTTATCATGTTTGTGAGGAACATGTGTCATTTGGGGCTTGGAAGTACGGTCAAGTAGGTTTGGGTAGTGGGCTCATTGCTTGACATATTGCATATGATATCATACCTTGCGCATGTTGCCAACCGAATACTAAATCCATTGTGCGGATTTACAAAATGCTTTATTACTACAACCGAATACTAAATCCATTGTACGGGTTTACAAAAATGCTTTACTATTACAAACGAATACTCAATCCACTTTGCGGATTTACAAACTTGCATGAAAACTTTTATGCATACCGAAAACCTGTGAACTCACCAACTATTCAATAGTTGACCCTCTCCTTACATGCTTTTCAAGAAATATGAAGTAAGGTTAAACTTTAGAAGGCACCACAAGTAGCGGCATCCAACGCTTTTTCCTTACCATGTCAATTTTTGTTGTTGGACAATTTGTATTTTGGAACATGGTGTAGTCTTGTAAACTTTTATGATATGATGATTGTGTGTTGTCTTCTACCTTACACATTGAAACCTTGAACTGTGACATCTCGTGTTTCCGCTTTAGCGGGGTGTGACAGAAGTGGTATCAGAGCCGAAGGTTATAGAGAATACCGGTCGTTCATTGGAAAAACCCAACTATAACCAAAAGTCCAAAACTGACATGAAAACAACTGAACCTACTACTAGTATAACTAAGTCTAGAATGGTATTAACAGACTTTAATTAAACATAGCCTGATCACCTATGTTAGATTAAGGTAGGTTAATGCGAGACTATAAATGGTTATAGTAGGAGTATGTTAATTTTTACTTGCACTATCTAGTAGCATGCGTAGTGCGTAGACATTGCATAGGATAGACGTTACACTTGTGCGATTAGTAACTAAGTACACCTTTGCCTCAGTTTCACTATGTCATCATCATCATCCCACTCTCTCTCTTCTCACTCGGCCGACGAGTCGGGTTACATCACTGGTCGACCTCGAGTCAACCCACCGAGCATCCGGGAAGATGAAGATCCTAGGAGCAATGAATCGGATCAAGAGGTGTCAAGCGAGCGAGATCCTTATGATGGACCGAGAGTGACACCAACCTCGGTATTTCCTCAACCAACCCCCATAATCTTTGAACGAAACCCCAACGGACCACGTGTAAGACAAACGGCAAGAAAGAGCGTCCCAATCCCTAGACGGGTGACGTTTAGGACGGAGCGTCCGGAAGCATCGGAGCCGCCTCGAGTTCCCACCGGCATACCAATCGGACGAGTGTCCGGAATGTCTTGGGCGAAGGAGCAACACATAAGGGTAATGACGACTGAACTACATGGTTGTCAGGTGAGGGTGACTCATCAGCAGCAGGTCGTGACTGACCTGGCTGAGCTGACGCATCTCCTATATGATTGTTCAATCCAGGCTTTGGAGAGCGCTAGGACTGCTAGGCGGATTGTGATGAGAGCGGAGCTTGTGTGCGTGATTAGGGAAGTAGTACATACTAGCGATGTTTGTGCTGATAATCTTGATAGATGTGTATTTGAGATGGTTTTGATTAGGATGGTTGATAGATAGCAGCTTTTGATAAGACTGTTGGTTCAAAAAAAAAATATTTTCTTGAGGTTATTAGGAACTATGTATTTTAAGTAATTTCAAGTATTTGGTGGCATTAGATTTAAAAACTATGGTATTGATGGTTGGTGAACATCAAAATTTTGTATTAGCGGCATTATCTAAAAAAAGGAACAGATTTTATCCTGGTGTTATCTGGAGCAGACATGGACCGATACACTGCTCACTTCCATGAACTTGCAAAACTGGTACCTCATATGGTTACTCCCGAGAGCAAGAGAGTTGATCGATGTTTATGGGGATTAGCGCCGGAAATCCGAGGAATGGTCACCTCGGCAAACCTGACCACAATCCAATCTGTTGTGGCCTTGGCAACTACTTTAACAAACGACGCAGTAAGAACGGGAACTCTGACATCGGGAAGTGCCAGCAATAAGAGGAAACCAGAGTATCAGTCGGGAAAGAAAACTTTTGGTAGTGCAAGCAAGGATAGGAACGTGGTGAGAAACTTCAGGGTAAAGACTCAGGACCCAGGGCAATACAAGGGTTCACTCCCTAAATGCAACAAGTGCAACCTTCATCATGAGGGAGCCTGCCCTGTTTGCGACAATTGTAAGCAGCCAGGTCATCTCACCAGGTTCTGAAGGTTGAAAAGAGTTTCAATGATGGAAGAAGGGCATGCTTTGAGTGCGGAAGTCCGTATCACTTCCGAAATATGTGTCCGAGATTTGGAAGGAGGCCGATCAATAACAATAATGGGAATCAGGCGAGACAAGCCAATCAGGGATATCAAGGAGGTCAAGCTCGAGGATGGGCATTTGTCATTGGAGCTGACGAAGCACGTCGCGACCCTAATGTGGTGACAGGTACGTTTCTCCTAAACAACCACTATGCATCGGTATTATTTGACACTGGAGAGGATAGAAGTTTTGTTTCATTGGAATTTAGGCCACTAATTGACTTGGAATCTAGGAGAATGTCGGATGATTATATTATTGAGGTTGCTAATGGTCATAAATTTGAGGCTAAGGATGTAATTTTAGATTGTACCTTGAATCTAGCCGGTAAATTGTTTATCGTTGATCTTATTCCTATTGAATTGGGGAGTTTTGACGTAGTAATAGGCATGGATTGGTTATCCAAGAATCGAGCGGAGATTTGTTGTTTTGACAAGACGATTAGGATACCTTTTCAAGACGGAGAAGCCCTCGTTATACAAGGAAACAAAGTTGGAAGAAGCCTAGAGATAGTGTCAAGTGTTAAGGTTCATAAGTATTTGAGGAAGAAGTACGTTGCATTTCTGGCTCACATAGTTGAGAAGAAGTCCGAGGAAAGGCGAATCGAAGACATTCCCGTGGTGAAGGATCACCCGGAGGTGTTCCCCGATGATTTGCCTGGACTTCCCCCGTTTAGACAAGTTGAATTTCAAATTTACCTCACACCTGGAGCAACACCTCTAGCTAAGGCACCGAACCGCTTAGCCCCTGCCGAAATGCAAGAGTTGTCAAGTCAACTTCAAGAACTACTGGACAAAGAATTCATTAGGCCAAGTTCCTCACCTTGGGGAGCTCCAGTCCTGTTTGTCAAGAAGAAGGATGGATCGTTTCGAATGTGCATCGATTATAGGGAGTTGAACAAGTTGACGATCAAAAATCGATATCCTCTTCCTCAAATAGATGATTTGTTCGATCAGTTGCAAGGCGCAACTAATTTCTCAAAGATTGATCTTCGATCAGGTTATCATCAACTGAGAGTCCGTGAAGAGGACATTCCTAAAACAGCTTTTAGGACTCGATATGGACACTACGAGTTCTTAGTTATGCCTTTCGGGTTAACGAATGCACCAGCCATGTTTATGGATTTAATGAATAGGGTATGTAGACCATACCTCGACAAGTTTGTGATCGTGTTTATCGACGACATTTTAATCTACTCTCGAAGTAAGGATGATCACGAGCAGCATCTGAGAGTAATTCTAGAACTTCTTAATGAACATAAACTGTACGCCAAATTCTCAAAGTGCGAATTTTGGATTAGAGAAGTACACTTTCTTGGGCACGTGATTGGAGAGAAAGGAATTCACGTGGACCCGGCTAAAGTGGAAGCCGTTAGGAAGTGGGAAGCTCCAAAAACTCCAACAGAAATTCGTCAATTTATGGGTTTGGTAGGTTATTATAGGCGTTCCATCGAGAACTTCTCAAAAATTGCTAAACCACTCACAGCACTGACCCAAAAGGATAGGAAATTCGTTTGGGGAGAACCGCAAGAGGAGGCGTTCCAGCTATTGAAGAAAAAGCTGTGCAATGCACCAATTCTAGCTTTACCGGGAGGAACCGATAACTTTGTGGTGTATTGTGATGCATCGCATCAAGGTTTGGGTTCTGTATTGATGCAAAAGGGCAAGGTTATAGCGTACGCCTCGCGACAACTAAAGATCCATGAGAAGAACTATACCACACACGACTTGGAGCTCGGAGCAGTGGTATTCGCTTTGAAGATTTAGAGACATTATATGTATGGCACTAAATGCACTATCTTTACCGATCATAAGAGTCTTCAGCATATTCTAGACAAGAAAATGCTCAACATGAGACAAAGGAGATGGGTAGAACTACTCAGCGATTACGATTGTGAAATTCGTTATCACCCAGGTAAGGCCAATGTAGTGGCTGATGCCCTGAGTAGGAAGGAAAGGGTAAAACCTTCACGTGTATGAGCAATGGGAGCGCTTGTGCAAACGAGTTTAAAGACTCGAATCCTTGAAGCTCAGGTCGAAGCAATGAAAACGGAAAATGTGAAGGACGAAACCCTTCACGACGTAGAAAGTAGATTTGAAACTAAGGGTGATGGAGTACGTTATTTCAAGGACAGAGTTTGGATTCCAAAAGCTAACAACGTACGAGAGACAGTTCTGGATGAAGCCCACTAGTCTCGATATTCAATTCAACCAGGAGCGGATAAGATGTACAAGGACTTAAGGGAATATTATTGGTGGCCAGGAATGAAGAAAGATATTGCCTTGTACGTAGGGAAATGTTTAACTTGTTCAAAGGTCAAAGCTGTATATCAAAAACCATCTGGTTTGCTACAACAACCGGAGATTACCCAACGGAAATGGGAACAAATAACCATGGACTTTATAACCGAACTTCCGAGAACCGCCAAAGGGCACGGCTCGATTTGGGTTATAGTAGATCGATTCACGAAATCTGCACATTTCCTACCGATTCGGGAAGATTACAAGATGGAGAAGCTTGCTCAGGCCTACATCAAGGAAATTGTTACACGTCATGGAGTTCCAGTATCCATCATTTCAGATAGAGATATCCGTTTAACATCACGGTTTTGGCAGTCACTTCAGAAAGCTTTGGGTACGCAATTGAATTTGAGCACAGCCTATCATCCTCAAACGGATGGGCAGAGTGAATGAACTATTCAAACGTTAGAAGACATGCTTCGGGCATGCGTGTTAGACTTCATAGGAAGTTGGGATAACCACTTGCCATTGGTTAAGTTTTCTTATAACAATAGCTATCACACCAGTATTCAGTGTGCGCCATTTGAAGCTTTGTATGGACACAAGTGTCGTTCACCACTTGCTTGGTTAAATATTGGAGATAGACAGTTATCTAGACCCGATATTGTACAGGAAACTACCGATAAGGTTGAAATCATTAGAGATAGACATAAAGCATCAAGAGATCGTTAGAAAAGTTATGCGGATAATCGTCGAAAGCCTTTAGAATTTCAAGTTGGGGATAAAGTACTTCTAAAAGTATCTCCGTGGAAAGGAATAGTACGATTTGGGAAAAAAGGAAAATTGAGCCCAAGGTACGTCGGACCATTTGAGATCTCTGAAAGGATTGGTCCAGTAGCATATAGACTCGATTTGCCTAAAGAGCTAAGTGCCATTCAGAATACGTTTCACGTATCGAACCTCAAGAAGTGTCTAGCTGACGACTCACTAATCTTACCTTTGAAAGAAGTTCAAATTAACGATAAACTACACATCATAGAAGAACCAACTGAGATTCTCGATAGAGAAGTCAAATGTCTGAAACGAAAGAAAATCCCGATCATGAAAGTTCATTGGAACACAAGGCGTGGGCCTGAGTACACATGGGAACGAGAGGATTACATGAAACATAAGTATCCTCACCTTTTTGCTAACAAACCGGTTAAGGACGGAAGTTCTTGAATTTCGGGACGAAATTCTTTTAACCGGGGAAGACTGTGACAACCGTCAAACTTACGTCCAGGTTAGATTTATGTTGAACATTGCAGTTATCTATATTTTAGACAGCACGGTCGAACTTAGCAGTATAAACGTTATTGTTAGGAAAATTGGAGAATTTTTGCCTAGCATTTGCCTTAATAAGGAAATTATCCATAAATCTCATAAAATGCCAATCTAAAATACCTTAAATACATTTATACACATATATCTATTACTACCTTATAATGCATTCATGTAAAAACTCTTAATTACTACCCACAAAGCACATGGTACAAATCATTTTATGCATACATTAAGAAAAACTATGAATTTACAACTTTTTAAGTATGAGGTACAACTTGTTGAAACAGGCTTTTTGATCTTGATATCTTTTGCAGGCTATTTCGCAGGCTATCTTTCTTGAAAAACAGGCTTTTTGTACCTTTTTTTTGCTCCAGCTCCCCCATTTTTTTGCTCCTGCTCCATTTTGCTCTTTTGCAGGCTATTTCGCAGACTATCTTTCTTGAAAAACAGGCTTTTTGTACCTTTTTTTTTGCTCCAGCTCCCCCATTTTTTTGCTCCTGCTCCATTTTGCTCTTTTGCAGGCTATCTTTCTTATAAAAAAAAGTCAAATGTACAAAACCTTCTTTGTTTATGAATGATTTTACCCAAGACTATTTAACCTTGCAGTCATCACCAAACTAGATGCCTGAAGACTTCTCTTTCTAGCAAAAAAAGTTTTCTTCCCCTATTTTGATCTGTGTAGTAAACATAAAAAAAAACCCTGGTTTTATAAAGGTTTGTAGTATATAACAAGCTCTCATCACTTACAAGCTCTCATAAGTTACAAGCTACCAACAAAGCACCAGCTCCATTTTGCTTCCATTTTGCTTCATCTGTAAGGTAAGAAACCACATAATTTAACAACTGATACAACATATCGAATGGAGCCTTTAACAACAAGTTTTTACTTACAAATTTCATCTTGTAGGTAACAAAAAAAACCTCAGCATTGAAGCTCTCCATTTTGCTTCATCTCCATTTTGCTCCGTGTACTAAGGTACGACGCCCCCTTCACCCCTTCACCATTTTTCTCCATTTTGCTCCATTTTGCTCATATTTGTGTAAACATGTTTCCATTTATGTGATTTATGTGGTGTTAAAGTGTTCACTCCCCATTTTGCTGATATTTGTTGTCAACATTGCACCTATGGAAAACATGGAAAACATGGTTGTCAACATTTTTTACTCCTATTTGTTGTCAACATTGCACCCAGAAACTGGATCACCTAGCTCCACTTAACACTATTTTAGAACACTGTTTTATAGTTCTGTAAACAAAAGTATTTTGGTTAAAACATGGCTGCAAACCGTGTTTCAAAGAACCATCCAATACTATTATGTATGGGTGGGTTCCCCGTATAAGTTTGTGCAATGAAGCACCAGAATGGCTGCCATCCTAGAAACTGTAAAATAACGGTGTCACAAGACACTTGAAAAGCTAACTATTACCTTTAATAAATGTAGAACAAAAAACCCAAATCAATCCTAAATGGAATTATATAAAAACTGAATCTTGGGAGGAAAACAGAGTTTGAGGATGAAAGATGCAAATGGGTATCTGAATAAATTGATAAAAAATGGAATCTTGAAAGATTAAAAAATAAACTTACTTGTTACCCTTGATCTTGAACCAAGCTTCAGCACAATGCTTATGAGCAGCTGCTAAATCTTCTTTACAAGAACAACCTAACTCATTGGGAATCCCATTCTCTAACACCACCCCTACAAAAGGTTAGTTTTGGAATAAAAAGATGAACATATGAAAGTATGAAACATATTGAAGAAGAAAACGGAACTATGTCAAACCATAAAAAAACAACTATTTTGTAGTGCTATCCTAACTGTTTACAAAATTCAACAGACGAATATAACACTTAGCTTCACGAAGATGACAACATCATGAAGTTGCTTCAAATACATCTATAAGTACAATTATAAATTTGGTGTTCTTTTAGAGTGTGGTTTAAGTATGATTTTTTAATTATGTTAACAATATTATTAATGTTTACAAACTTGTAGTAAATGGATTCTCCGTATAACGTTGAAGTGTTTTCATCTCTACAAAACGTATGTTTGATTTGGTGGAACTTGAGAACTGTCCGTGTGGAGCTTGTTTGGGAAGATGTCAAACAAGAATGCCTATATATTATTTTACTTGATCAAAATGTAAGTTAAAAATATTCATACGTTCAATGCATGGTAAAAATTGATATTTTTAAATCTATTTAACAAATATTTCATTTTATATTAGAGAGAGAAAATGGTAGCAATTGTACGAGGCTATTTGATGCAATCATACAAACAAAGGAATTTGGTCGGAGGCGTTTTTTTTTTGGATCATTTTCGAATTGAATACAATTATAATGATCCTCCAAGGTATAAAGGCTATAGGTTGGTCTACAATGATCAAGTAATCCTAATAAGTAAAGACACAAAGTTAAAACCATTAACGAGCGATGTCGAAAATGGATTTGCGTTCTACCCATTGGTGCCCTCGATAAGAGACCTTCTTGATGATCGTACTACTAAAAAAATGATGATCGGTACATTTAAGTTATTCATTACATTTATAATTTTTATATACTATTAAATATAGATTTTATAATATAAATCTAATTTTAAAATATAAATATCCTTATTTTAGATGTTGTTGGAAAAATCATCATGGGAGGACGAAGAACCTATTTCAGAAATGATAACGTTTTCCAACTTGGCTCGTGTGAACTGTTTCTGCAAGATGTAACGTAAGTGTGTGTATTATTATAATTATTAACAAAATATTATAATCACTAACATTCCTATTATATAGGGAAAGCGTTATAAAGTTGCGCTTGTATGATGTTCGACCAATGTTTCCTGGGAGGGTAGCTCGTGCAATTAAAAATAAATCCATAATATATCTATCTCGCGTGAAACTTATCCGTTTGCCTCACAGTACGTTATAACTTATTTCAATAATCAATATTCTATTATATTATTTACATATTATTATATTATTGAAAATGTATATTTAATTATTTTCAGTGAATGTTTTGAGGTCTACTGACTTAACAAGTTACAAGTTCGAACCACATATGCCGGAAGCAGACAATATGAGGGTCTTGATGAGATAAAAAAATGTGATTGATCAAGCTTATTAGTGTTATCATGGTTTTTTGTAACTTTATGATACATTCACAAAAGTATGAGTGGATTATTGTTATTATGTTCTTTTTGTGTATGTTGGTAATGATAGTGGGAACATCTATGCATCTTTTTATATTTATTAAGTCTAAGGGGCTGTTTGGCACAAACAAACTTAACAATGTTCACATATAACAAATCAATCAAGCAACTTGTACATATAACAGTTTGAATAGCAAGAACAACAAGCACAATAACAATTAAACAATCTGTACACTTTCAAACAAACAACCCCTACCAGTTTGGGTTGGGTTGAGTTGGCGGATTAGGTCACTTTTTGCCATCCCTAAATTGTTAAGTGTGATGTACACAGAAACCCAAACTGCCAAAGAAGTAACTTTAAATTAAAGGTTTACCAACAAAAAAAATGATGCATCTTTTTGAGATTCTATAAAACAAATCGGTGTATATGTTTTTGGTTAGGAGGGAGCCTGGTTTTATTAAGACACCATTAAATCATCAATCTTAAATGCTATATCCAACAACTTCATCTTCCAAACACACTTCCCCCTTAACATCTTTAAAGCTAGCATAAAGTTTAACTAAATATAATTAATTAAACATTAAAAAGACCCCCTTGAACTATCTATGGTGTTCTATGTAATTCAAACTTCACTACTTTAGCATCTATTTTAGCTGTTTTGGCTGTCTTTCTTGTAAAGAAAATATCCTTATACAACTTTGCATCTATATTCATATAATAGAAAGTATTAATCAGAGTTAATATTACATGCTGCTGTAAACAGACTGATTTTAATCCCCTTATCGTTCAAGCCATAAATCTTCAGATGTCTTCAAAGTAAGTGATCAAAGTTCCTATCATACATATGCACATGCTCATCACGAATGACATATAAACAAAGAAAATTTTGAGTACCTTGAAATCGGTCAAATCTGGAACCACATAATTTGGCAGCTTCTCTTGTACCACAACATAACCACCTATACAAATGTGAAACAATAATATAACCCACAACGTAAAAATAAAACCATTGTAACTTAAATGTTAAAGAAAACAAAGGAACTTCAAACTTCCTATATCCTAGAAAATATGCAAATTCTAGAATATAAAGGGCTACAATCATCTGTACATTTACCAACTAAGAGATCCAAAACTTTCTTCAAAATATTGACATTTTGTTTAAGATTGTGTTTGGTATGCAGACTGGTTGGAACGAGACAGGACAGAACAGTTGTTCAGTGTTTGGTAAGACAGAACTTTACAGAACAGATAACATGACCAATTTACCCATAATAGTTGTTTATATATTTTGATTAATTAGGTAACTTATTAAATTATAATGAAATAAATACATTTATAACAAAATATATAATTTAGAAAGTTTTCTTCAAGACGATTAAAGTGACCCAAAATTAAAAAGTTTGTGTAGCTTCCAATTTTTATTTTCTAACATTTTCTATTTTTTTACTATTAATATTTAATAATTCACATTAATTAATCAAAACATTGAAACCATATAAAATTTGTATTTTGAGGACAACAAAGTGAAAGTTTAAATAACAAAAAATACAATAAACAAAAATTAAAGAATGAATAAAATATAAAAAAGAAGACGTATTTGATGTTTTAGAAGAAAATTAGATTTTATTTTGAGGTTATATTAAGTCTATTCCACCTTGTTCCATGGGGTGGGGGTGCAACAGGTCTGTTCCACTCTATTCCTGTCAGTTCCACTCTATTCCTGTCAGTTCCACATAAAAGTTCTCCCAAACGAAGAACAGTAATCCCTATTTTGTTCTGTCCAGTGTACCAAACGCACTAAGCAACCTTATTTCTTAAAACCGGAGTTTAACAACTAAAAGCGTATATCACCAAAAGTTCCGTATTTTAGCAACAATCAATATAAAATTAAATTAAAGAATTAACAATGAACCCAACTTGGAGCGATTAACTTGTGGGAAATACAAACGAGAAAAAGAATAAAAAATGAGAGCAAAAAGAGCACCTTTGCGTGTGTGAAAACCGGTTGGTTTACAGTTTTTTCCCTTGTAGTAATCACGAGGTCCCGTCTTTGAAGTGAGAATATTGAGTGAAGATGTTCGCTTCCTTCTATAAGCTCTCCCTATTCCAAGTATTAACCCCAAAGCCATTTTTCCAACTAATCAAACCCCTGCATATATAATAAGGAACCCTATAATAAGCAGAATTAGGGGCTGTTTACTTATAACATAATGATGAGCTTAATGGTCTGGATGGCTTATTTGTTCAGCCATACATGAGTGTTTCTTTACGGCTTAATCGTTACATTATGTTAAAATGGCTATATGGAATAAGCCAGGACCCCTCATTTGTCCCTATTAAGCCACCCCAAACAAATTAATACCAGAAATAATCCAAGCCTCTCTCTCTTTGCCTCCCTCAAACCCATTGGTCCACCACAAATTCATCCAGACCGACAACTTAACCTACACATAGCTTAATCTAAAAATAAAGTAAACAGCCCCTTAGATGGATAATCAAAGGAAACCAACATATCAACTGAAAAGAACAGCAACTCCATTATTTCAAATCTAAAAAATAAAGTAAAAATTATTATAAGATAATCTGTCAGTTGAAAAGGAAACTATATTTTGACTATGGGATATCAAATAGGTTCATTTTCAAGGAAAAAACTAAATATGATACACTTCAAAAAGAAATTCAAACAACTGATGCTAAATGTGAATATTGTATCTTATACCGAACCAAAAAATCCTTGTTGACAAACTTAATTCAGGGATAATAGTTATCCCTGAATCAATGATCCTTTAATCATTTCATAGGAATAACTCAAGAAATGAATCAATGATCCTTTAATCTGGAAAATTTTTTAATTTTTTTTTTCCTAATAGTCATTTCCACGAAGCTACTTGAAGCATGATAGATCACAGAGGTGAAACATATCAGAAATAACGATGAGGTAAACCCCTAGGGTTCTAGAACATAAACAACATCAACCTTCAAGAATCCCCTAACTATGCACAACTCAATTTCTCCTCAAACAGCAAGATCCAATCTTCTCTCATATATGATCATTTCAGGTCCTCTCTCAAAATATGGGTTCATCAAAATATGCAGTAAGAAGATGAAACCAAACATTTCAGAAGATGAATCATAAATCCACAACAAATGAATATTTCAACAACAAATGAAATGCATTATTCATCTGTACCTGTTGAGATGAAATCCATAAAACGAGAAATCGAATATTTCAACAACAAATGAATATTTCAACAACAAATGAAATCTTTCAACAACAAATGAATATTTCAACAACAAATGAATATTTCAACAACAAATGAAATCCATAAAACGAGAAATCGAGAATTTCAGAACCCTAAAACGAGAAATCGAGAGCTTACCTGTTGAGATGGGAGAGGCGACGATGGGGGGAGAAGGCGACGATGGGAGAGGCGATGATGGGGGGAGAAGGCGTGAATGGGAGAGGCGGCGATGGGAGAAATCGAGGGCAAGGAAGGAATTTTTAGGGTCTGTATCATAAAGGAAGCTAATGCGTGAATGACCGATTCAGGGTAAATGATTCATCTGAATAAAGTTTCAACCAAACATCCCTATGTCTGACCGATTCAGACATTAACATCTGAATGGCATCATTCAGATGCAAACAAACAGCCCCTAAACAGTGAGAGACTGAGAGTTAGAGTGAAGCGATGAATGACTGAATGTGAACGGGAATGGAAATCTAAACCCTAAGGCTGCGTTTGGTTCACTGGAATGTTTTTGGATGGAAATATAAGCACTCCCAAACACCCCTAAAATCTGAATTGAAAGAGGGGAAAAAGCATGGTCTTTACTTTTTACACTCTTTTCAAATTTATTAGTTTTATTAAATAAAATAACAAATAAAATTATATTATATTCATTGGATGGGGTATTTGATGGTTCGGTCGGTTTTGTATTGGATGGTCCTTTTGTTAGACAAATAAAGAATGAGTTAAGTTTTGTTCAATCTTGAAATTTGTTACCTTGATTTAAGTTATTCATACCTGAACTATTACACATCAAAATGTAGATAAATTGTATATTATAGCAATCGATGCAATTTTACAGTGTGCAATGAGGATCGATGATAAGAAATTTGCAAACAGTGATGTAAACCCTGTTGATGTAGATATAGCAAAAGGTACATCGAATATATGATTTCGTACTATTTGTATATTAGATTATGATATACTAATTATGTATCTATAATGAAATAAATTAATATTGTTGCAGAAAAACAAAATGAATATTGTAGTAGATATTATGCACGACAAAAAGAGAAGAACAAAATGAGAAAAATAGCTATTGGTGAAGGAAGTAGTCAATCTACGACACTTGTGGAGACAACGCAGATGAATATCAATGAAACAACCCCTGTCAGTGCATTAAGTATCGCTGAAAAGAGAAAAATCTATAACAGAAATTATTATCTTCGAAATAAAGAAAATATACGGATTAGAACAAGTGTTAACACTCAAGGAACAAGTGTTACGGGTAAAGAAAGAACGGCTACAATATGTTCGGGGTTGACACATGAAAACTTTAACGGTAAAAACCATGCAATTATTATTATTTTTGAATTTTCTAATGTCATAAATTAAGGTCTCATTACCATTATGTTGTTCTCTATAATAGGTGTTCAAAGTAACCGTCGCATATTGTTACCTCTCTTTGATGAAGTCGTTAATCAAGTACCGAGAGGTTAGTCGTTAATCACCTTTTTCATGTCATTAATTTAATGATTATGACATAAAATTTTAAGAAAGATTTTCTTCAAACAACATTTTGAATATGTCTTATATGTAGGAGGTTGTACTATAGTCAATGTCAATTCATCAACCCAAGATAACATCCTCCACGTGGATCCGTACGATTTTGTTTATGATGGTATCCCTAGACAACATCGTGTCTTGAAGGAACGAAATTCATGTGTACATTGTGGAGCAAAACGGTTACAATTTGAATTCAATACCTTTTGTTGTATGAATGGGAAGACACATTTGGCATACTCGCCCATTCCTAAAGAATTAAACCATCTCTTCAAAGAACAATCCCAGTTAGGTGAAATGTTTAGGCATAACATACGTGCATACAACACAAACTTTTCATTCACATCAATGGGAGTAACGTTAGATACTACAACAAATAATATGAAATCTGGAGTATATACATTTCGTGCGCACGGAGGAATATATCATAAAATCGACCAGTTAGTTCCCAGGGATGGACAAACTAGGTACTTGCAGTTGTATTTTTATGATTCTGAAACTGAATTTTCACATAGACTCCAGTGGCCAAATCTTGATAGAAACATCATTCAAATTTTGACTCATGTTCTTGCTACGAACCCATACGTGAAAACATTTCGAAGCCTTGCTGAGCTAGGGCCACTTGATAATTATAGAGTCACTTTGAATGCTTCGGTGGAGCTCGACCAGAGGGTGTACAACCGACCGACCACATCTGAGGTATACATGTTATTATAATAAAAGATATCGTATACATATTATACACTAACTAATTCTATAAATATGGCAGGTTGCTGGTATTTGGGTTGAGGGCAATGACAACATATGTGCATACAAGAGAAGTATCGTTGTGTATGGGAGGTCTGACTACAATCAATATATTAAATCTTACTTCAGTTGTTATGACCCATTGTCTTATCCTTTATTCTTCCCTAATGGTGAGCCTGGATGGCATTCTAATATACCAAGACATGAAGTTTGCATCAATCAAATTGTTAATGATGAAGAAACTATCGAGGAAGATTTTGAAGGTACCTCAATTATCACAATTTTTTACATTTTAAACATAAATGTCATCAATTTATAATTTATGTTTGGCAACATCTACATTACACAGAAAATAGAGAAAGAAGCGGGAGGAATGTATCTATGCGGGAATACTATTGTTACAAATTCCAGATTCGTTCGAATGACAATGTGATTCTATTGGGGGGGGGGGGGGAGACTGTTACAGCAGTTCGTGGTAGATGTCTATATAAGGATTGAGACTTCACGTTTGGAATTTTGTGAAAAAAACCAAGCAAATATAAGAGCGGATTTATACCAAGGTGTTGTGGATTGCGTGAATGCCGGTGAGGTTCAACCAAGTAGAGTTGGACAACGAGTTGTGTTACCTGCAAGCTTCATTGGAGGCCCACGTGACATGCGGAGACGATTTATGGATGCCATGACTTTGGTGCAAGATGACGGTAAGCCTGATATATTTCTTACAATGACGTGCAATCCAAAGTGGCCTGAAATCGATAAAGAGCTATTATCGGGCCAAGATGCACAAGATCGACCGGACCTTGTTACAAGAGTTTTTCGTGCCAACTTAGAAGATATGAAGAAGCAACTATTCAAGAAGCACATCCTCGGTGTTGTCGGGGCCTATGTTTATGTCATCGAGTTTCAGAAGCGTGGTTTGCCACATGCACATTTCCTTCTCATAATGAAACTTGGGCACAAGCTGACCAATCCAGATCATTATGACAAGATCGTGTGCGCTGAAATTCCGGAACTCACAAAGTATCCCCAAATGCACCAACTGGTCACCCAACACATGATGCATGGTCCTTGCGGTCATTTAAAACCATCTTGTCCTTGTATGCAAGGTGAGCCGAAAAAATGTCGTTCCAGATATCCTAGGCAATTCAACGATCAGACGGCACAAGGTGAGGACTCATATCCATTGTATCGACGAAGAAATAATGGAATAAATGCACATGTACGAGGTCATACCCTTGATAATCGATGGGTGGTCCCGTATAACCCAAAGCTGCTGATGATGTTCAACTGTCATATCAATGTTGAGGCTTGCTCGAGTATAACATCTGTGAAGTATGTGTTCAAGTATGTTTATAAGGGCCATGACAAACAAGTTGTTCATGTTGATCCAGGGGAAGTCGGGTTGGTTGTTAACGAGATTAAGAAGTTTCAAGATGCACGTTATGTCTCCCCTCCCGAGGAAATATTGCGTATATTTGGCTTCGCTCTTTCTCAAATCCACCCCTACGTGATGGCTTTGCAACTCCATCTGCCAAATAAACAGATGGTCAGGTTCAGAGATGATGATATAATGACGGATATTCTTGATAGAGAGCGAGATAAGCGAACGATGTTGACCGCATTTTTTGATAGAAATAAAGTAGACAAGAGTGCGAGACAACATTTGTACAAAGATTTTCCAAGACACTACACGTGGAACCCGAAAACACGTCGTTGGAATACTCGACAAAAAGGATTAATGAGAGGCAGACTGGTTTCTGCTAATCCAGCTGAAGGAGAGCGATACTACCTACGTGTAATTTTATCTCACATCACTAGGCCTACTTGTTTTGAAGATCTATACACCGTCAATGGCTTATTACACCCGACATTTCGTAAAGTAGCTCTTGAGAAAGGGTTAATAGAGACCGACGATAACTTATCTAAATGTCTTGCTGAGGCCTCCTTATTTCAGTTTCCCGGTGCTCTTAGAAGGCTTTTTACGACAATATTGATTTATTGTGAGCCTGGAGATGTTCGTAAGCTATGGGATGACCACTATGACTCATTTTCTGAAGATTATAGGCGACAATGCGAAAGTGTTGACCAAGTCCGGAATATGGTTCTAACCGATATCACGATCTTTCTACAATCTATGGGTAAAAATCTTGTCGATTTCGATCTTCCAAATATAAATGCAGATGCAAATTTACAATTTGGAGGCTTTCGTGAGGTACAAGAGGAGTACTCCATAGTTGTGGAAGAAGAACACCTACGTGCCCGAGACTCTCTCAATTCCGACCAGAAATACGCATATAATGAAATCATGAGGCATGTGGATGCTGATTGTCCAGGCGTGTTCTTCATTGATGGTCCAGGTGGAACTGGAAAGACATTTTTATATAAAGCTTTGCTTGCCAACGTTCGTTCCCGTGGTTTTATTGCTCTCGCTACTGCTTCGTCGGGTGTTGCTGCCAATAATATGCCCGGAGGGAGAACAGCTCACTCTCGATTCAAGATTCCCCTCAATCTTGATAACAACTCAATGTGCAACATAAAGAAACAAAGTGGGGCGGCTCAATTGCTTCGAAATGCAAAAATTATCATTTGGGACGAAGCATCAATGGCTAAAAGGCAGGCGGTGGAGGCGCTTGATCGAACAATGCAAGATATCATAGGTGTGACGTTACCATTTGGTGGAAAGATAATGATTATGGGAGGTGATTTTAGACAAGTCTTACCGGTTGTGAGGCGTGGAACCCGAGCACAAATTGTAGATTCTAGCTTACGGATGTCACCACTATGGTCAATGATTAAAAAGATACGGTTAACTCTCAACATGAGAGCACTGACTGATCCATGGTTTTCAGGATTTCTATTACGAGTCGGCGATGGAAATGAAGAAGCATTGGACGAAAACTTTATTCGCATACCTGATGACATGACCATTCCTTATACTGACAATGTTGATCCAACAGATGCTCTCATTGATGCAATCTTTCCATCTCTGGAAATCAACGGAGTTGATTCAGATTATATCATTTCCAGGGCGATATTATCAACTAAAAATGAGAATGTTGACGAGATAAACGATAAGTTGATCAACAAATTTTGCGGAGATGAAAAAGTATACTACAGTTTCGATGAAGCAGAAGATGATAGAAATAACTTTTATCCGATGGAGTTCTTAAATTCGCTAACTGTTAGTGGTTTGCCCCCTCATTACCTTCGGCTCAAACTTGGATGCCCAATTATTCTATTACGAAATATCGATCCCTCGAATGGCTTATGTAATGGCACCAGATTGATATGTAGGGGTTTTCAGCAAAATGTCATCGATGCAGAAATAGCCATTGGTCAACATGCTGGCAAAAGAGTATTTTTGCCGAGAATTCCTTTATGTCCGTCTGAGGATAACATGTTCCCATTCAAACTGAAGCGAAAACAGTTTCCAGTTCGGCTTAGCTTTTCTATGACAATAAATAAAGCTCAAGGACAGACAATACCGAACATAGGTGTTTATCTACCTGAATCAGTATTCTCGCACGGACAACTTTATGTGGCGTTGTCTAGAGGGATATCACGGGGCAATACAAAGGTATTAGTGAAACCTATGAAACAATTCAATCATGTTGGAGTCTACACATCAAACGTCGTTTATAAAGAAGTTTTACGTGATGAATAAGGTACACTCAACTAATTACTATTACACAACTGCTACAATATGTTTCTATTTAAAAGCATATATGCAAAACTCTTAAAATAATTATGTTTATTTTTTTGCAGAACATGCTTACGGATTGATGCTTCACATGTCTTATTATATTATGAAGTTCCGGATGTGCATTTTTACATATGATTGTAATGTTACTCTTGTTTAGTCATTATCTTCAAATTTTAAACGAGTTGTGAATTTATGAATTTTGGAACTTGATACTTTTGCGATTATTTTTCTATATATCTTGTTGATAAACATAATTTATGGTAATAACTGTTTCCTAATTAAATCATACTAGCCTATAAAAATTTGAGAGAAAACGAGAATAATACGAACAAAAAACGTCAGTGTCAGAAAAGTTATTTGCTTCAGAATTGTCATTCACCCGCGCTGCATCGCGCGGGTAGACAGCTAGTATATATATATGTACTTTGCAAAGTAAATACTAGTAAATAAAACAAGTATTATTAATTATATAAACTAGTTATTAGTTAACAAAATTAAAAATAAAATAAATAAATAAATAAATAAAAACACCATCATTTTAGTTTACCCAACACCACACTCCACCCTCTCTCTTCCCCCTTCCCAAAACCGGCCCCCCTCCCCCTTTTAAACCCTTCACCCTTTTTCTTTTACTTCACTTCACCCACTTCATTCTCTCACTTTCTCTCTTTTCTCTCTAAGAGTTCTTACTCTTTTTCTCTCTATTCTCTCTCAAATATTGTCCAAAGTCCAGCCACTTTAACCTCAAGAACATCAAGTGTTCAATTCTTCATAAGGTAAAAATTATATGTAGTGCAAAGCCTACACTTTTCTTGTTATTGTTCTTTCATTTTTCTTTAAGTTTTCTTCTTCTACTTCTACACTAGTTGCATGTTGTTTTGCTTTATCAATATCTTTGGATCTTGATGTTTGGGAGATTTATCACCATAACATCTTATATGTTATTAAAAAGGGGATGAATCCATGACCAAACCCATGTTAAGACCAAAGAAGAACTTTTACAATGTTCTAACAAACATGCATGTGTTCTTCATCAAAACCAACCCCTTAATCTCTAAGAAATTTTATGAAAAACTCTATATCACATCAAATACATACTTAAATCTCCATGCATGTGGAGTAAACTTTGTATTTTACATGGTAAAAACAAGCTCTATGCTTGGTTAACAAAGGAATATTCAAAAAGAAAGCAAAATGGTCACTTTTGAGATTTTGGAAAGATTGTTTTATTTAATAAGCATGCATGTAATTTTAGTGGCTTAAAAATATGTTTAAAACTGAAAATATTTGTATGGGGAAGTGCCAAAATCGGATTCATGACAAAAGGAACAAAATCATTGCAAAACTTAAAGATATGTGCATTTTCCTAGTAGCTATTGTTTAATAGCAATCTGCCAGATTTTACCCCCCTTTTTAAATGGCCATATCTCACTCAAAAATACTCCAACTGAGGTGATTCTTTTTCTAGAATTTATTTTTATGAGTTAGAGTTCAAACCCAACTGGAATCATTAAAAAATAATAAGGTTTCGACTTTCAAACATTTTTCACAAAAACAGTGCGCAAACAACAAAGTTTTCTGTTGTGTTTTACGTCAAGAATTATTTCGGATACTTAAAAACCTCTAAAAATTATGAATCTTATGTCAAAGGTTTCCTAACACATAAAAGTATATGGACATAAAATATCTTAACCTGAATGCCTCTGGATGATACCCAAAAACGAACTGAAAGTGACTACATATTCTGGACAGCGAATGACAATTTCTTACTATAGCTAAAAGCTAACTCTTGAACCCGTTTCATCATTCTTATGATGAAATTGTGGAATATATATATATACTATATGTATACGTATTTTATATATATATTCTAACCTTTCATTTGAACCCTTTTCATTATTTTTATAATGAAATTGCGGTATATATATATATATGTACTATATATAACTTCTAACTTTATATGTACTATATGTATATAACTCCTAACTTTAGACCCTTTTCGTCACTCGTCATGACGAAATTGCGGTATCCTCAATCTAACATATGTAACGTATTATATGTTGATTTCTAACTTCGGTTAATTCTTTATAACTTATAAACTTAAACACAACAAAGGCATTTTTGTAACGTCCCAAAAATTACAAGGAAATTTAAAATTTTTAAAACATCCATTTCATTATAAAACAACCATAATCTAGTAGCTCATGTCTTAAATGAAATTAACGTCGTTGACTCAAACCGTCAACAAAGTTTATGCAGCGGAAAATTATATAATTACATTCAAAGGGTTCGAAAGTGAAAATTTAACAATCTTTGATACTCTGCGCTTGATGTGTGTACGGTCACGCCCGACTGCCGCCCGCACTTGAAATCACAACATATTGGGAAGGGGTAAGCTATAACGCTTAGTGAATCCAACCACACACGTAGGTAACAACCCCATGCACACCGCTAACACCATAGATACAAGCCACCAATTAATTATTACCTAAATACTGACCTCGGTCCCACCGAGTACACCAATTATATTAATACAAGCTCAGTCCCACCGAGCCCTCGGTCCCACCGAGTAAAGGTAATTGTACTAGCTCAGTCACACCGAGCCCTCGGTCCCACCGAGCCCCTCAGTCCCACCGAGGTGTACACAGGCATAAATATTCCACATAAGAATTCAACAAATCGTAACCAATTATCACATCCCAATTAATTCATGTAAGCACATAAATACACGTAATAACACGTAACACCCAAAAACAACATGCATGAAATTCCTAACTACGTGGTGAGAGAACTCACCTCAAGGCTAAGCAATGTGCTCACGAATCGCAACACCAACACGGCAATCTTCTTCACTTTTTCCCACCTAAATACGTATAAAAAGTCAAAGGAAAGTCCCGACCCATAACACGTTTACTAGCTTTCAAAAGACTAAATATTCCAGCTTTTTATTTAAAAATACGGGTCTGTTCGGGACCTGTTTTACCCCCTTAAAACTGATAAATACAGAAATCAAAATCCATAATTACGAAGTTCTGAGTCTTACGATTTCAGGGACGTATTGCACGCGTCCTAACGATTTTTCTATAATTTACTATGGACTTTACAAGAATGATTCGCAGAACAGCGAACAACCGGACCTTTCAGTACAACATGGCAACTTCACCCTAGCTATGGTTCGAACTGGTCTTTCCGCAAAACAGAGGAAACTTAATAGACTCCGAAACGAAACTTTTGGCACCAGTCCCATCCCAAACCGACATTCCAAGCAAAAGTTATGCATAAAACAAAACAGGGACAGAAAGCTGGAAGTTTTTCGGACCAGGCTGTATAAACAGCCCCATACGGCCTAGCTACAGGCTTAAACAGATTTTCGGAAAAACACGAAAAACTTTCCTGACTCGATTAGTGAACTTCGGCCACCGATTTCATTTCAATCCGAGCTACGAGTAAAGAGTTACGGCCACGACAAAACAGTGGCAGAAAATCCTCATTCACATAAAATGACAAATTACCAAACTTGCGACCACTTTTTCACCTAGCTAGAGGCCGAACCAGTTTTCCGCTAGAACACGGAAAACGTGACCGACCCCGAACTTGAACCGTGGGAGCCAGTTTCGGCCCAATCGGAGTTATGACGGAAAAGTTATGGCCGTCGCAAAAACAGTGACTGAACAATTATTCACATGAAATGATGATTATAAAGAAAACGACGGTTTTATCGAATTGGCTTAATCGATTAAGTCACGACTTAAAGGGCTCTATGTTATCAACAGGTCACATCCACGCACCACCCACTGCCACCTCCGGCAGTGGTGGTCGCCGGTGGCGGCCGGCGGCGGGCGGCGGCGGCCGGCGACGGTCCTTCGACGAAACAAGTAAAACAAGCCGCAACCCACCGTGAAAACCCTAAACACCCCTCAATTTTCCATTAACCCCTCCTTGTTCCCGCCCTTGGCATTTCCGGTCCCTGGTTTTTCGTCATAAACAAAAAGATAAGCAAGGTTGCCACGTGTAACATTCGAGGTCCCTCCCTTGACAACTTCCGTTAATTAATCACACTTTAAACGATAATAAAATAAATACCTTAAGAATTTTTAAAACCATACCGGGACACGGGCTTTACAACTCTCCCCCGCTTGAATTAGACTTCGTCCCCGAAGTCTACACCCGCAAACAGCTCCGGATAATTCTCTCGCATCTCCGCTTCAGGTTCCCAAGTCCACTCGGAACCCTTTCGGTGTCTCCATTGAACCTTTACCAAACCAACGACCTTGTTCCGCGAGGTTCTCGTACTCCTGTCAAGAATAGCAACTGGATTTTCCACGTAATTAAGCCGCTCGTCGATCTGAATATCTTCGAGCGGTACTACTGCAGACTCATCCATCACGCACTTCCGCAATTGCGAAACATGGAAGGTGTTGTGAATCAAGTTCAGTTCCTCCGGTAGCTCCAACCGGTAAGCCACTTTCCCCACGCGGGCGATGATCCGGTAAGGCCCAATATAACGAGGCCCTAGCTTCCCCCGCTTGCGAAACGGATCACCCCTTTCTAGGGTGAAACCTTCAACAATACATAATAACCCACCTGAAACTCCAAGTCGGATTGCCTTTTGTCGGCGTAGCTCTTCTGCCGACTCTGTGCAGTAACCAAACGGTCCCGTACCATTTGAATTGTCTCGGTCATCTTCAACACGATGTCAGTACTCCCTAACACCCGATGCCTAACCTCGCCCCAACAAACGGGCATCCTGCATTTTCTACCGTACAACAACTCGTATGGCGGCATGCCAATACTAGAGTGGTAGCTGTTATTGTAGGAAAATTCCGCCAAAGGTAGGTACTGATCCCAACTACCTCCAAAATCGATGACACAAGCTCGAAGCATATCCTCGAGGGTCTGAATGGTTCGCTCGCTCTGTCCGTCCGTCTGTGGATGAAAGGCCGTGCTAAAGTGTAACCGTGTACCCATCTCCGACTAGAACTTCTCCCAAAACCGAGAGGTAAAACGAGTATCCCTGTCGGAGACAATCGAAACTGGCACCCCGTGCCTGGCCACGATCTCACGCACAAACACCTCCGCAAGCTTCTCCGCCGAGGAGCTCTCCCTGATGGCCAAGAAGTGTGCACTCTTGGTCAGACGGTCAACGATCACCCAAATGGCATCGTTCCCACGGGGGGTCCTTGGGAGTTTCGTTATGAAGTCCATGGTAATCTCTTCCCATTTCTAAACCGGGACCTCCAACGGTTGCAATTTCCCATGAGGTCGTTGATGTTCCGCTTTGACCTTCCGACAGGTCATACATACCTCAACACATCTAGCAACATCTCGCTTCATGCCGGGCCACCAGTAACCTTCGCGCAAGTCCCTGTACATCTTTGTAGCCCCCGGGTGAATCGAGAACTTGGACTTATGCGCCTCATCCATTAGTACCTGCCGGTTCCCACCGATGAATGGAACCCAAACCCTACCATGTCGAGTTAACAATCCCCGACTATCACGAACAAAATTCGAGATTTCCCCAGACACACTTTCCCGCTTTGCATTTTCCTCCAAGACAGCCACCTCTTGAGCGCTTCCTATCGACTCCAGGATAGGTGTAACCACTGTCAATCGCTGGCAATAACCCCTCAGTGGCTCACCGACCGGATGTCGGCTGAGTGCGTCCGCGACCACGTTCCCCTTACCCGGGTGGTAAAGTATCTCGCAGTCATAATCCTTAACCACATCGAGCCACCTTCGCTGACGCATATTAAGGTTCTGCTGATCCATCAAGTACTTGAGGCTCTTATGGTCAGTGTATATCGTACACTTGACACCATAGAGATAGTGCCTCCAAATTTTAAGGGCAAACACTACCGCTCCCAACTCCAGGTCATGAGTCGGGTAATTTGCTTCGTGAGGCTTCAGCTGTCTAGAAGCGTAGGCTATGACCTTGCCGCACTGCATAAGCACGGCACCCAAACCCTGATGTGAGGCGTCACAATATACTACCAAATCCTCCATGCCCTCGGGCAAGGTTAACACAGGAGCCTCACACAACCGCCTGCGTAGCTCCTCGAACGCCTTCTGTTGTTCCTCACCCCAACTGAAAGCTGCAGATTTCTTTGTCAATCGCGTCATGGGTAACGCGATCTTAGAGAAATCCTGAATAAACCTTCGATAATACCCCGCTAATCTCAGAAAGCTTCGCACCTCAGTAGGAGTCTTCGGCACCTCCCACTGCATCACAGCTGCAATCTTAGCTGGGTCAACCATAATACCATCCTGATTCACGACATGTCCTAGGAACTGGACCTCTCGTAACCAGAATTCGCACTTGGAAAACTTAGCGTATAACTTCTCTCGCCTCAATACTTCCAACACTTCTCGAAGATGCATCTCGTGCTCCTCCTTGGCTTCGAATACACCGGAATGTCATCGATGAACACAATCACCGAACGGTCCAACATCGGACTACACACTCGGTTCATGAGGTCTATGAACGCTGCAGGTGCATTGGTGAGTCCAAAAGGCATCACCACAAACTCGTAATGACCGTATCGTGTACGGAAAGTCGTCTTTTCCGTGTCCTCACTCCTGACCCGCATCTGGTGGTACCCCGACCGTAGATCAATCTTGGAGAACCATGAGGCCCCCTGAAGCTGGTCGAACAAATCGTCAATCCTTGGCAAAGGGTAACGATTCTTTACCGTAAGCTTATTCAGCTCTCGGTAGTCTATGCACATCCGTTGTGATCCATCCTTCTTCTTCACGAATAAGATAGGCGCTCCCCACGGCGAACAACTCGGTCTAATGAACTCCTTTTCGAGTAGTTCTTGCAGCTGGGCGTACAGCTCTTTCATTTCCGGTGGAGCCAGGCGGTAGGGTGCCTTGGCCACCGGAGCCGCACCCGGGATTAGATCGATCCGAAACTCTACCTGTCGTTCGGGAGGTATCCCCGGCAATTCCTCGGGGAACACGTCGGTGAACTCCCGTACCACAGGTACGTCTTCCGCAGACTTTTTCGCTTCCCCAACCCTCGTGTCTATCACGTATGCTAAAAATCCTTGCCCACTATGCTGAAGGTACCTCCGAGCTCTCGCAGCCGAACATATGGCCGTAGACCGTCTAGACGAATCTCCCTGCACTAACAGCTCTCCCCCGCTTGGGGTTCGAACTCGCACTTGCTTGTCACGGCAAACGATCTCCGCGTCGAACTTATCCATCCAATCCATGCCCACAATCACACAAAGCTCCCGCATAGCAATCGGGATCAGGTCAATGGGAAACCTCACCCCTGAGATCTCTAAGGTGCACCCGCGAAACACGTCTGTGACCGTCAAGGTTCTATCATCAGCCACCTCAACAACCATAGGATAACTCAACCGTCCTACCACTCGGCCTAAACCCTCGCTAAAAGTGCGAGACACAAAAGAGTGAGTAGCCCCACTATCAAACATCACAACTGCAGGCACCGAGTTAACTAGAAATGTACCTAACATATAATTCAACCACAAATAAATACATGCCATGGAAAGGAAAGACAAAAGGAAAGAAGTAAGGGATATACCTGTGACCACTTTAGGCGTCGCCTGTGCCTCATCCATCGTCAACTGGTGAACTCTACCTCGGGCCGCTCCCGCCCCTGGCTGACCAGCTCGCCCATCAGTAATACGCAACGGGGCATTCCCCGTCACCCTCTGAGCTCCACCCCCAGCAGCTACCCCTGCTCTAGGACAGTTGGCCCTTACGTGGCCCGTCTGATTACAGTTGAAACAGACCATTAACGGCGTCTTACAATCCCGGCTAAGGTGACCGGGTTGACCACATTTAAAACACCCCTCTATTCTCCTTGCTCCGGTATCACGGGGCTTAAACCCGCCACTCCTAGAACCCGTACGCGTACCTGTGAACCTCGAACGCTTCGGCACTGCCGAGATGGGCGTCACTGGATGTGCCGCCTTCCGCTTCTTCGCTTGGGTCTCCAGCTCAAGCTCCCTCCTTCGAGCGGCGTCCATCATGGCGGATAATGAAGTATACTGTGCCGTGCTAACAAATTCTCGGATCTCCGTGCGTAACATATCTGTATACCTTGACATCTTCATCTCTTCCGAGGCGGCATACTGGGGACAGAATAATGCCATCTCGGTAAATTTCCTGTTCATCTCTTTTATCGTCTCTGTTGTCTGTGTGAGCTTTAGGAATTCTTTAGCGATTCGTTCCATCTCTACTGGCGGTACATACTCCGCACGGAAACGAGTGACAAACTCGTCCCAAGTCAAAGTAGTGCGCTCAGCAGGCGTCAATGTCGTGGCGCACCAATCCTTCGCGCCGTCACAAAGTAGATTTACTGCAAAACGAACCTTTAGGTTGTCCGGGCAGCCACTGGTCAAAAAGGCGAACTCCATGTCAGATACCCATCGCATGCTAGTAATCGGATACGGGTCTCCCTTAAACTCTGGCGGGGAATAGGCGGAGAGATCCCGGTACTGGAACTCTCGGTTACGGAGATGACCCTCCGCAGGCAGTGTAATAGCTGCAATACGCTCCTCCAGTAGGATCACCACCTCCTCTCGAATAGCGGTGATGATCTCGGGGATCGCCTCCCCGATCGCGTGGGAAACCTCAGTAGCAATCAGTTCCCTAATACGCTCCTCCGTAATCCCCGTCTCGGCTCGCGACTCCGCCGCGTTGTTCCTTCTAGTATTGACCATTCTAGAAAGAGAAATTTCAGAGATCTATAAACACATATAACTCACCCTACCACGCTCATACTCCACTCCTTGGCTTCCTCGTGACTCTCCCCGACTCAAGCATGGATCCTGTGCTTCAGATAGTAGGAGCTCTACTACTACCCTTCACACCTATCCTTACTCGTTTCGAGTCCTGTCCCGGGACATTCAAGTAGTTGATTACCACAAATAAACACATATAGCCAATCCAGCCCATACAAACACCTTTCCTAACTCCCTAGAAAGGTCATATCACCCACTATCCCTTGCTAACACGGAAACCCCACTAACCCTGACGAGTCGCCTCGTGAATGCATGGTCGTATACAGTGTAAAACCATATAGACGTTCGAATAAGAGATTCTATCCTAGAACGGTTGGACTCAAACAAGAGCTGCGCAATAGAACTAAATCTAATATTCTAAGGCTATTCAGTTCCTATTGCATACAACCTAGAGTGCATTCGCTTAACAACCTATCAAAGCTTGCATGAGTTCCTATAAGCGATAAAACCAGCATACGGTACCATACAGTTCACATAAGCAATCTAGCATGCATACACTATACCTGAAAAGCGATAAATACACTAAGTTCCTTACCTTCCCAGTTGGCGTCGGCTGACTGTACACACTGCGCCCACGATCGCCATTTCCAAACGGGTTTTCTCTTTTTATTTAAAAACAAAAATTTTGATAAAAGAATTTAAAGATCTCTTAGCCGCAACTTGAGACCAAACACACCGAGATGTGCTTGATTCACTCAAGCCGTGCTCTGATACCAAGTTGTAACGTCCCAAAAATTACAAGGAAGTTTAAATTTTTTAAAACATCCATTTCATTATAAAACAACCATAATCTAGTAGCTCATGTCTTAAATGAAATTAACGTCGTTGACTCAAACCGTCAACAAAGTTTATGCAGCGGAAAATTATATAATTACATTCAAAGGGTTCGAAAGTGAAAATTTAACAATCTTTGATACTCTGCGCTTGATGTGTGTACGGTCACGCCCGACTGCCGCCCGCACCTGAAATCACAACATATTGGGAAGGGGTAAGCTATAACGCTTAGTGAATCCAACCACACATGTAGGTAACAACCCCATGCACATCACTAACACCATAGATACAAGCCACCAATTAATTATTACATAAATACTGACCTCGGTCCCACCGAGTACACCAATTATATTAATACAAACTCAGTCCCACCGAGCCCTCGGTCCCACCGAGTAAAGGTAATTGTACTAGCTCAGTCCCACCGAGCCCTCGGTCCCACCGAGCCCCTCAGTCCCACCGAGGTGTACACAGGCATAAATATTCCACATAAGAATTCAACAAATCGTAACCAATTATCACATCCCAATTAATTCATGTAAGCACATAAATACACGTAATAACAATGTGCTCACGAATCGCAAAAACAACATGCCTGAAATTCCTAACTACGTGGTGAGAGAACTCACCTCAAGGCTAAGCAATGTGCTCAAGAATCGCAACACCAACACGGCAATCTTCTTCACTTTTTCCCACCTAAATACGTATAAAAAGTCAAAGGAAAGTCCCGACCCATAACACGTTTACTAGCTTTCAAAAGACTAAATATTCCAGCTTTTTATTTAAAAATACGGGTCTGTTCGGGACCTGTTTTACCCCCTTAAAACTGATAAATACAGAAATCAAAATCCATAATTACGAAGTTCTGAGTCTTACGATTTCAGGGACGTATTGCACGCGTCCTAACGATTTTTCCATAATTTACTATGGATTTTACAAGAATGATTCGCAGAACAGCGAACAACCGGACCTTTCAGTACAACATGGCAACTTCGCCCTAGCTATGGTCCGAACTGGTCTTTCCGCAAAACACAGGAAACTTAATAGACTCTGAAACGAAACTTTTGGCACCAGCTCCATCCCAAACCGACATTCCAAGCAAACGTTATGCATAAAACAAAACAGGGACAGAAAGCTGGAAGTTTTTCGGACCAGGCTGTATAAACAGCCCCATACGGCCTAGCTACAGGCTTAAACAGATTTTCGGCAAAACACGAAAAACTTTCCTGACTCGATTAGTGAACTTCGGCCACTGATTTCATTTCAATCCGAGCTACGAGTAAAGAGTTACGGCCACGACAAAACAGTGGCAGAAAATCGTCATTCACATAAAATGACAAATTACCAAACTTGCGACCACTTTTTCACCTAGCTAGAAGCCGAACCAGTTTTCCGCTAGAACTCGGAAAACGTGACCGACCCCGAACTTGAACCGTGGCTGCCAGTTTCGGCCCAATCGGAGTTATGACGGAAAGGTTATGGCCGTCGCAAAAACAGTGACTGAACAATTATTCACATGAAATGATGATTATAAAGAAAACGACGGTTTTATCGAATTGGCTTAATCGATTAAGTCACGACTTAAAGGGCTCTATGGTTATCAACAGGTCACAGCCATGCACCACCCACTGCCACCTCCGGCAGTGGTGGTCGCCGGTGGCGGCCGGCGGCGGTCCTTCGACGAAACAAGTAAAACAAGCCGCAACCCACCGTGAAAACCCTACTCTCTCGATCACCTTACCGTATGCACATAAATGACTCACACCACCACCACCACCCGACACCCGGCCACCACAGTGGCGGCGCGCGGCGGCGGCGATGCCGCTGTCCTTTCGTCGGAAACCAAAAACGAAAACAGAAACGTAACGAGAACCATACCTTACAACGACGACTCGCAACCGTGCCTGAAATCCCTTCTTCTCGATCTCTCCGACGAAGGACGTTGACACCGGTGGTTTTCTGGCGACCGTGGCGGCGTTTCTCCGGCGACTTCTCTCTCTCACGTTTTCTTCCTAACTCTTGGCCAAATTAAACAATGAGGAAAAAGGAATAAACAAAAACAAAAGGGGCTGTTTGTCGATGCTGCTGGAAACCGACGAGAAGAGGAAGAGGGGGGGGGGGGTCGGTCCCCCTTTCCTTGGCCGTTCAAACCACTAAACACCCCTCAATTTTCCATTAACCCCTCCTTGTTCCCGCCCTTGGCATTTCCGATCCCTGGTTTTTCGTCATAAACAAAAAGATAAGCAAGGTTGCCACGTGTAACATTCGAGGTCCCTCCCTTGACAACTTCCGTTAATTAATCACACTTTAAACGATAATAAAATAAATACCTTAAGAATTTTTAAAACCATACCGGGACACGGGCTTTACAATTTTATGGTGGTTTGGATAACTAAGCGATATCAAGGACTAAAGCTTAAGCATAGAATCTTACTAGTGTCCTTACGTTCGTAGGATCGAAGTAGGATCGTTTACGGATTGCATTGCGAACCTCTTGAGAACATCTTCGCATACCACTGTGAGTTTTCACAGCCCCTTTTTACTATTTTGTACATTTTGGGGTGAAAAGCATGTTACAAATTTTACTTACGCATCGGTTGTTTTTATCTACTCAAACGATTTACATTGCTACGAACTTTAATGCGCTTCGGTATATATGGTTATGTTAGCGATTCTGAGTTTAACGATTATGTGAAAGTCCCCGATACAAAACATACACTCCCATTAACTCAATTGCGAGTCACCCGGTATATTATGGATAACGTTATTTGGTAGACAACCCACTCACCTCGCGAGTGCATAATTACTACAAAACTTATCATGTTTGTGAGGAACATGTGTCATTTGGGGCGTGGAAGTACGGTCAAGTAGGTTTGGGTAGTGGGCTCATTGCTTGACATATTGCATATGATATCATACCTTCCGCATGTTGTCAACCGAATACTAAATCCATTGTGCGGATTTACAAAATGCTTTATTACTATAACCGAATACTAAATCCATTGTACGGGTTTACAAAAATGCTTTACTATTACAACCGAATACTCAATCCACTTTGTGGATTTACAAACTTGCATGAAAACTTTTTTGCATACCGAAAACCTGTGAACTCACCAACTATTCCATAGTTGACCCTCTCCTTACATGCTTTTAAGGAAATATCAAGTAAGGTTGAACTTTAGAATAGGGGTGTGCAAACGGTCGGGTCGGGCGGGTCGGGGCCGAAAACACCGAACCCGATCGGATTTCGGGGTGGGGTGTGGCCACCCGACAGCCGTCCGATAAACATATCGGATTTCGGATATTGGGGCACTCGGGTTCGGCTCCGGGTCGGTCGGGGATTCGGGTTGGTGGTGGTGCGGTGGTTCACTAAAAACAAAAACAGATTCACGGTGGTGGTGCGGTGGTTCTGGTTCACTTCTTCGGCCAAGCAACTGAGCAAGTGAGCAAGGTGGTGCGGTGGTGGTGCGATGGACCGGTGGTGGACAGCGATGGCGAAGGGTGGCCGTCTGGCCGACGATGGAGCCTGGAGGACAGCGGTGGCGAAGGGTGGCCGACGATGGAGCCTGGAGGCTGGAGGGTGAAAATGGGGGTGGGAATTAGGTTAGAGATGAATTAGGTTAGAGATATCAGATACGTATGCCTATATATATTTATAAAAAAAAATTAAACAACTCGGGTTTTCGGATCGGATCGGGTGGGTGGACCTGACCCCAACCCGATCCTACTAACCCGGGGAAGAAATCGGATTCGGGTATTTCGGATTCGGGTATTTCGGGTTTGCCATTTTTTGGTCTTGTTCGGGTTCGGACCGGATCGGGTTTTCGGACCGGATCGGGTTTGCACACCCCTACTTTAGAAGGCTCCACAAGTAGCGGCATCCAACGCTTTTTCCTTACCATGTCAATTTTTGTAGTTGGACAATTTGTATTTTGGAACATGTGTAGTCTTGTAAACTTTTATGATATGATGATTGTGTGATGTCTTCTACCTTACGCATTGAAACCTTGAACTGTGACATCTCGTGTTTCCGCTTTAGCGGGGTGTGACAGATTCTAACCTCGATTCCGGACTCCGGTATATTTCTTCTCGGACTCCGATATTTTACACCGTTTCCGGACTCCTTTTGAATTACGGATTGTTTTCCGGATTACATTCCGGATTTCTCTGTGCTTACATAGTTTTCCGGTATTTTCCTATATGTTGCATTTTTCTGATTTATTTTGTCCAGTGCTTATCCTGTTAAGTATCACTCTTCACTTAGAACTGCGTTAGGACACTTTAGGTTTCCTTGCGTTAGATCACTATTCACTTGAATCCTCCCTTCGATCTTACGATCACCTAGTGCAATATCACCATGTCTCACGACGCTTTAGCCATGGGCACTGACTCCAAGACACCGATCCTATATCAAGGCAAAAACTCACAGTGGCGAGACCATTTTCTGATCTTCATCGAATCCAAAGACAATTATGAGTACATCTGGCAAGCTCTCACCGACGGTCCCCAGCCGACTCCAATGGCGACTGTTCCGGCACAAGCAGATGGTACTCAAGCTCAACCGACGCCTAAAACTTACGAACAAATGACTGAAGAACAAAAAAGCCGATTTGATGGTGTGAAATCCCAGATCTCTAGCAATAAGATATGAATGTAGTGAGAGAGAATCTAGAGAGCAAATATGTCATCCATGTATTGATCTCAAAGGATTACAAAAGGTTTCTAAAAGATTACAAAAGCTTTTTTAACAAATGAACTAGACAAGCCTATTTATACCCATGACATACAAGGTATAAAGGCAATCACAACTAATACAGTACATTGACTTTACAGTAAATCTTGAATACAATAATGCTCTAACAATCTCCCCCTTTGGATTCAAGATTTAAAAAGTTTGACAGCAGTATTCAGCTCTTTGTAAAGTCAATCTTCTCAAACAGACACTCTATCAAACCATCTTCAAATAGCTTTATCTCCACTAGTTCACGGTGAACTATATGCTTTGACACTCTTTAAGAACTCAGCTTTGAAGAATCTTCAGACAAACATGAAAAGTCATTGCCTTTTTCTTTGAAAAATCAATCTTCTTCGATAAAATCTTCAACAGATTGTCTTCAAGTCTTGAACATGAATTTCATATCTTTATATAGAACCATCAATTCGGAACAAGATAAATCAGAAACGATTAGAGTTTGGATCAGAAAGATGTGAAGCCATCCACATTGTTGAACTTTTAGGTGTAAGCGCATTCCGATAACCACTCAGAACTAAGATAACCAAATTCAGCAACATTTGGACTTCACATGATCCTTCTCCCCAATCTTCAGTCTTTGTTCACGAATCCTTAACTTGAAATATCTTTGATTTGAAAATTCTTTGACATGAAATTGAAATTAAACTTTTCTCCCCCTTTTTCGATGATGGTGAGCATCATAATCATCGAAAACCATTTTCAATTTCAGTCGTGTCTTTGAGTATTGCTAACAATCTCCTCCTTACAGAATAACCTTGCTCCCCCTCAAAATAAGAATTTTGGAGCAATTTATTTTCTCCCCCCTGAAAGTATGCATATATTTCAATAACGTACAGTATTTGAAATTGTAGCACAAATTTTAAAACAAATTTACACAAGGAAAATAAAATTCATTGAACTTCATTTTATAACTACTAACATTTGATCATTTGAATGCTTTACAAAAGAAATTCAACTTAATAGAATTTAACAATATTTCAATCAAATGAAATCAAATGCATGTGTTTGGATTCAAGAACAAGTCATCATTGTATATCAAGTTAAAAAATGTTCAGTTTCAACCCCTTTATTAAATCTATTTGGTGTGCTAGCATGGGAAATATGATTAGCTTCAAGCATATGCAATTCTAAAACATATAAGAATATTTTGCTCTACTCACACTATTTGTCCAAAATCAGAATTTTCACAAATTTACGGGTTTATCGCGACTTTGTATTTTCCCAAGTTTCAAGAGATGTGTGCTCTTTGGCATCTTTTGATTTTATGCACATTTGAATCTTTTGATTTTGTACTCATTGGCATCTTTTGATTTTGTGCGCATTGGCATCTTTTGATTTTGTGCTCATTGGCATCTTTTGATTTTGTGCTCATTGGCATCTTTTGATCAAAAAGTTTAGTAAGAATAAGATACACCGTTAAACATGACTTTCTATCTGATTCTATAGAAGGATTTGGATTAGCAGATCCCAGACCAGTTGGCCTTAGGTGCTAGGTGACGAGCACCCCTTAGAACTTAATTTCCCAAACCAGAAAGGCCACAGGCACAAACTTTCAAACTAAATGAAAGTGCAATAATTTTATCTCAATCACTTGGTTCTAAAACATAGTGCTTTGCCCATATTTTCATTTCCATCCATCATTCTGACATATAGGCTTTTTGAGCATTATATTCTATATATATCCAGATTCACATAACTTTGAGCATTCAGCATAATTTCATTCATGTTTTGCTGACCTTTCGATTTATTTTAGAGGTGAAAATTGAAACAAATCTAACTTAGATAATACAAAATTACTTGTAAAATCATCTTTTAGCACACATTCGAATTCATTGTCTAAAAATTTTATCCCGAAATTTTTCCTATAGTGTATTTCATACACTGTAAGAGCTTTTCAAGAAAAAATTTTATATAATTTTTTTTGTGTATTTTCATACACTGTCTGCTTGATCTTCTAAACGATCAATTTCTAGCAATATTCAAAATGGTTTTACAACAAGTTATTGTTAAAAGCAGTGGTGAAGATTTGAAGCAAACTCTGAAAAAGGAGATTCCTCCAATTGCAAAAGTTTTTGTTAAACCAAATGTAAAGTTGCAACAAGTCATTATAACAGAAACATCTGTTAATTCACATGTATCTGTTAAACCAAATAATGAAGTGTTGCAACAAGTCATAATAACAAAAACACCTCCAAAGCCACTTGAAAAAGCTAAGGCAAATAATGGAATTTTGCAACAAGTTATTTTATCAGAAACATCTCCTATATCAGAAACTCCTGTTAAAGATAATGCTTCAAATTCTTCAACTCATATTTTAAATAAAGCATTGGAAGAAGAAAATGTTGATCTGAAAAGACAAATTTTAGACATTTCTTCTTCAAATGCTAAACTTACTAAAAGAATAACTGATCTTGAAGTTTATATTGCAGATCTTGAAACAAAGAAAGACAACTCAAGTCTGCACGATCAAATCGAGAATCTTCAAGAGAAAGTAACAACTCTTCAAAAAGAAAATGCCGATTTGAAGAGTAGAGAAGAAAAGAGAGTGAAGTGGAACTTAAAGTTACATGCTCAATTAAAAGAAGTTAAAGATATAGGGAAAATCTTGGACAGTGAAAATGCCGATCTAAAGAGAAAACTGTCTAATTTTTCTTTTGAAGAAAAGAAAGAGACTGAGCTGAAATGTATAAAACTTTCAAAACAAGTTTCAGACTTTGAGAAAGTTTTATTTTTAGAAAAAGACAAGCTCGAAAAAGAAAGAGCTAAATTTGAAACTGAACGAAAATCTTTTGAGATTAAAAGTTCTGAACTTTCCGTGAAAATCTCTGAATTAGAAAATCTTTTGGAAAAGGAAAGAAAAGATTTCACGGAAAAGAAAAATCTCTTTGAAAAGGAAAGTAAAACCCTTAAAAAGAAAAATATGGAAATTTTCAAAGAGATTACTGATAAAAGAAAATTTTTGGAAAAAGATTTTGAATCGGAACGCGAATATTTTGAAGATGCGATTCTTAATCTTACCAAAAGATTATCTGGTTTATCAGCTGATATTATGAAGGATCAGTTGATCAAATCTGATCTCCAAAAGAAATTTGATCTAATTTCTAAAGAGAAAAATGTTTTAATAAACAAAGTCAAAGAACTTGAAGACGTCATTTTTAAATTTGATGTCTCAAAGCAGGCTAGTCATAATTCTATCTTTCAGACTCCATTTGTTGATTCAAATGATTCTGAATGTTCTTTTAAAACTGCTTCAAGTTCAAGTTTTAAAAACATTCCTTCTAAACAATTTAATAGATCAACAGATTTCTCAAAAGGTCAGATTCGTTCTTCTAATCTTTTCTATAATCCTCTGTTTGATAAATCGGATGATATTCTTAAGGTGCCTAAAATTAATACTTCCAAATCTGAAGAAGTTCCAGTCTTCAAGAGGGTGAAGATGGAATGGAGAATCAAAGGCACAACAGTTCCAAAGAAAAATGTGCCAAAATCATCTGTATCCACATCAAATGCAAAGAAGAACAATACGCCAAAAGGTAAATCTTATGCTAAACCTAATCCTATTCATTATGTAAATCATCTGATTAGGTTGGCACATAAGAAAATCTGTTGTTCTTACTGTGGATCAAATGATTTTGTGCATAAAGATTATACTTCTTATTGGTATGGTTCTTACAGTATTCCTTGTAAGAAATCTACACCTAACCCACTAGGACCCAAGTGCCATTGGGTACCAAAATCTGCTTAATCTGTTTTGCAGGTTCTTCATGTGTTGTACTGAATTGTAGATACATACCACACACATGACTGAAAACAGAAGAGAAGCGGCGTATTTTTTGAAAAATATTTGTACCATTAAGGGGGAGACAAATATTAATGGCTTTTGAACATATCAGTTCAAAACCCGTGCTTCAACGACTATGGCTTCTGGACAAATCAGTTCAGGACCCGTACTTCAAAGACTAAGACTTCTAAACAAATCAGTTTAGAACTCACACTTCTCAGGTGATATCTTTAACTGTTACATCTTTCTGTTTCAAGGAACGTGGTAAAAGGTAACATTGGATTATATTTTGTTTCTACCACTTTGAAAATTTGAATCTTTACAAATTTACTTCAACGAGATGAAATTTTCAATTTTCATTCAATGAATTAAATGTGTGCTAAAAGATGATTTTACAAGTAATTTTGTATTATCTGATACCAATTGATAAATCCCAGATCTCTAGCAATAAGATATGAATGTAGTGAGAGAGAATCTAGAGAGCAAATATGTCATCCATGTATTGATCTCAAAGGATTACAAAAGGTTTCTAAAAGATTACAAAAGCTTTTGCAATTGGAGGAATCTCCTTTTTCAGAGTTTGCTTCAAATCTTCACCACTACTTTTAACAATAACTTGTTGTAAAACCATTTTGAATATTGCTAGAAATTGATCGTTCAGAAGATCAAGCAGACAGTGTATGAAAATACACAAAAAAAATTATATAAAAATTTTTCTTGAAAAGCTCTTACAGTGTATGAAATACACTATAGGAAAAATTTCGGGATAAAATCAATGAATTCGAATGTATCTCGAATTCAATGAATTCGGATGTATAAGGATTCGAATTCAATGAATTCGGATGAATTAGGGTTCGAATTCAATGAATTCGGATGAAGAAGGATTCGAATTCACTCAATTCGGATGTAACTGGGTTCGAATTCACTCAATTCGAACTTAACTTGGTTCGAATTCACCCAATTCGGACTTAACTTGGTTCGAATTCACTCAATTCGAATGTACTTAGGTTCGAATTCAACCAATTCGAACTTAACAGAGTTCGAATTCACCTCAATTCGAATGTAGCAGGGTTCGAATTCTATGAATTCGAATGCTTCTTGAGTCGAATTATATACTTGTGATTCCAAGAACAATCCGAATTCTCTATGAATGATCCGAATTGAGTATGAATGATCCGAATTCACCAAGAATGATCCGAATTCTGCACTTCGAACTTCAAAATCACTTAATCTGCCATAACTTCTTCAATTCTTGATCAATTGTGATGAATCTTATATCAAATTGTTCGTAATTGAAATTCGCACACTTTTTCTGTTGATTGCAATTCACAATTCGATCAATTTGAACAGATTAAGATCAAAACAGTGAACTTGAAGTTTTTTTTAAAAAAATATTCAAGAATCGATCAGATCTGTCAATTCTGTGCAGATTTTGATGTTTATGCAAGAATTAAATGTGTTCAGAATCCAAATCCGAGTTGAACGATGCAAAGAAATGATTCAAAAACTCAAAATCTAGAAAAACTCCATGTCTGAATGATAAGACTTCAGATGAACAGTGTTTTCTTCTTGGTCCGAATTCTTCAAGAACAGTGTAAAAAATCTTCAATTTGGTCTTCGATCTGCTTGAATCTTCTGTTTAGCTCTGATACCAATTGTGAAATCCCAGATCTCTAGCAATAAGATATGAATGTAGTGAGAGAGAATCTAGAGAGCAAATATGTCATCCATGTATTGATCTCAAAGGATTACAAAAGGTTTCTAAAAGATTACAAAAGCTTTTTTAACAAATGAACTAGACAAGCCTATTTATACCCATGACATACAAGGTATAAAGGCAATCACAACTAATACAGTACATTGACTTTACAGTAAATCTTGAATACAATAATGCTCTAACAGATGGAGAGAAGCATGCCAAGCGGTATTTAGTCCAAAGTTTGCCGAATGCAATATACACGACAATCAACTGCTACAAAGACACCTCCAAAGGTATGTGGGATCAAGTGGCAAAGATGATGAGCGGTAGCAAAGTCGGTGTTTGGGTAAAATTTCACCAGTCTCGACCACGACCAAAACACTGAGAGCATTTATTACACTTTTCCATAATAAGGTAAAATCATAATATTTTATCCCCTGACCAAAAGTTGAAATCGAAAGTTATCCACCTCACGACACTCGACCATGATGTCGTCTAGCTCACACGACTGACGTGACATACCTCGCGACCTCGACCGACTAACATATGATATTCCTGTTATATTTTCAGTGTTTAATGCAGGGTCAAAGCCATTAATGACCAACGGACATAACCGACAAGGACAATGATGAGAATTAAAAGCAGTGACCGTTGCGACCGTTACTCCTACAATCATGAGGGTCAATTAAAGCTACGAAGACTATAAAAGCAAAGGCTAGAGCATCATTTCAGGGATCCTGAATCATCTGGCATCACCTGAATCATCTAGCACCATCTTGAAACAATAGAACAATCACCGCAAGAACACTCGAAGCAAAGAACACTCTCTCAAAAGATCGTTCATGACGCACGACATACACGCACGACGCTTAGCTTTTTACACACGACACACTTATTTTCCACGCACGATACACTTGTTACTTTACATTCAAACTGATCCTCTCGCATTGGTTTCTGACAAACGCGGCAAGTCATCCAGCCGCAGATCCAAAAGAACACAAGCATCGAGTGAGTCAGAACCAGAAGAAGAAGAAGAATCCAAGGGAACTGACTCAGACCCAGAGATGACTGAAATCATGAAAGCCATGGCCCTCATTTCCAAGTCCTTCCAAAAGAAGAAGTTCTTCCACAAGCCGTCGTCGAACAATCAGTGCTATTAAACTACCCCCAACAAGCTCCATGACTACAAAGACCGCTATGAAAGGAAGAAATGTTCCGATGAGCACAAAAGGTCTGAGCACAAGGAGAAACCTGAACGCAGCCCTGAGGTTAAAAACAAGGATGAACCAGTTACATGCTACAACTGTGGGAAGCTTGGTCATTTTGCTAAAGACTGCAGAAAGCCCGTTGTTCGGAATTTAGAATACTACAAAGCCAAGATACTCTTAACTCAACAAAAGGAAGCTGGAAAGGCATTGCTGGTTGAAGATGATCATTGGCTGAACCAATCCGACGATAGTGACACTGAAGACACTGATGCTCATCTGTGCTACATAGGCGATCATTCTCCTCCCACAGACCTCGGAGACTCATGTCAGGTATGTATCCCTATCCATGAAGCTCTTATGGAACAAATGCAATTGCTTGTTCAACGCGTTAACACCGGTAAGAAAACTATAAGTGAGCAAGCACTTGAAATAACTGATCTAAAAGAAAAGTTAAGTGTTCAAGTAAAGGTCACCGAGAAGATTAAGACTGATAACTCATACTTAAAAGAAAAGTGCACGAATTTGTCCGTTGCACCCAAAGACTTAAGGGCCAAAATTTCTGAATTAAACAACAAACTTGATCGGTGTGAGAACGAGAAGGCTGAGCTTGTCTATCAATGTTGTTCTCTTCAAATTCAATACAAAGAGTTTGTTTCTAAAATAACTGATCTTGAAACCAAACTCCATAAATGAGGTCAAACTGATCAAACGATTCATATAAACAAACCGAAGGAATTCACTTATTTTAATAAAGAATGGGGAATTGGGTACGACAACCCACATTACTTGAAAAAGATTTTGACAATGAGACCCACTCTTTACGAATTTAACTTCTTTGGTCTCGAGAAAAAATACCCCCAATACAAAATTAAATGGACGGGACCACTCGAAGAGAAGGAAGAGGACACTGAGGAATACAAACGCACACACACTGCTAAAATGCAAATGCCTTTTGCGTATGAAGTTCTTAACTCATCATATAATCCAAATACTTATCAAATGACTACTTTGACGGCTACATGGTTGCAACGCCCAAGGATTCCTCCAAAAAGGATGAGGACCTTGCAACTGAGACCAAAACAGAGACAGACGAGTTTAAACGCAATGTTCCACCTCCCGTTTTGGAAATGAAAATAGTCGAGCTAGAGGAGTCATTTGCTAAGGAACGGATAAATTTTCAAAAAGAAAAACAAGAGCTTCAATCCCAACTTGAGCGTCTAAAGTCCTCCAAAACCGAATCTGTATCTGTTGAGGAACAGCAAATCCTTCGGACAAAAATCGATCATCTCACATCTAAATTGTCTGCTTTGGCAACATAAGGAATGGAAGAGCGTGTGAGCAAAGGCAAACATTAGGAGAAGTTTGACCAGCTCCAAAGCCAAAGGATAACACTGTCTGAACCTTCCTCAAACTCATCGGATACATCTTCGTGTAAAGCATTTATTGGAAAAGTCTCTTCTAGAAAAGGAAAAGGACCTCAAGTAATAAGTTTGCCAAAGAATTTAAACTCTGATTTTCAAAACGTTTCCGCAACCGATTCTTTGCAACACGAAATTCCAAATAGGTCCCCACCTTCCTTTGATGTTCCACCCGAAAATGAGATTGATTTTTCTAACTTTATGAATTCTAACGACTGTTCAGATGACGAGTTTCAAAAGTTTGAATTCGATAAACCGCTTCCAAATCACACAAATTTTCTTTCAAAAGCAGTTAATCAACCGGTAAATTTTTAAAAGGGCGAATGTTCTACATCCGTGCCTAAAACCCGATCTGTGAACGCTGTTTCCAAAAACAAATCAAAATACAAAAGACGTTCACAGAAACGGAAACAAAACGGAACCTCTCAAAATAGACATCCTTACTACTCAATATCTACTGATCATGAGTTTAATGATTTTTTAGATAAAAATGGTCGGGCTAAACAAGTCAAACAAAAGTGGGTAGCAAAAGGATCAAACGAGGGCAAGTTGAAGACAAAGTCATTTAACTCCGTTTTCAATTCTAGGACAGACAATAATAATTATGATGTAAATGACTCAAGTGATTTTGTTGAACAATGTGTTGATTTTCCTTTAAAAGTTTATTCAATTCAGCAATTACTTCAGTTATCTCATGATTGTTTGTGTTGTTCTCATTGTGGATTAAATGACTTTGTTGATAAACAATAAGAAACTGATTGGTTTGGGTCTTATCACGTCTTTAATTCTCGACCTAAGAGTAAAACACGCAAACCCAAATGGAAGCCCAAGTCAAATTGGGTTCCTAAAACAGGTGCTACACCGAACCCCCCAGGACCCATTTATAAATGGGTACCTAAGATTGTTTAACCTTCTTTTTGCAAAACGGGCATGTGTGGTATTTAGATTCAGGATGCTCCAAACACATGACCGGTAGAAGGGAGCTTCTCACGAACTTCACGGAGAAATATTGTGGCAACGTGAGATTTGGGAACGACGAAAAGGCACCAATCATAGGTTACGGCGACATCGTGCAAGACAACATCATGATCAAGAAGGTATCATACGTCAACGGGTTAGGTCATAATCCCTTCAGCATAGGCCAGTTCTGCGACAAAGACTTAGAAGTGAACTTCAAGGCCAAGAGGTGTAGCGTCTGCACTGAAGACGGAAAGGAGCTATTGGTTGGAACTCGCATGACCAATTTCTACACCATTGATCTCTCATCGCTGAAGACCGACGAGTCCGTCTGCTTGATGTCAAAGGCGAACTCTCAACAGACCTGGATTTGGAATCGACGGCTTTCGCACCTCAACTTCAAACACATCAACAAGCTGGTGCTACGCGGACACGTGAAAGGCATGCCTGAGCTGAAATTCGAGAAAGACCGTTTGTGTGGCGTATGTTAGATGGGAAAGATGAAGAAAGATTCTCACAAGACGAAGGCCACTCCGAGTACGTCGAAGTCCCTCGAGTTCATCTATATGGACTTGTGTGGACCGATGCAACCGAAAGAAGTACGTTCTGGTGATGGTGGATGACTACTCAAGGTATACGTGGGTAAAATTTCTGCACTCCAAGGACGAGACCCCGGAGCTATTCATTTGCCACCTGAAGTCAGTCCAACAGAATCTTCAGACGCTGGTTCAGACCATCAAAACGGACAACGGTACGGTGTTCAAGAATCAGACATTGGACGATTATCTTACATCAGTAGGGATCAGCCATACGTTCTCAGCTGCACAGACTCCTCGGCAGAACAAAGTCATGGAAAGACGCAACCGTACTCTGGTCGAAGCTGCTCGAACAATGCTCTCCCAGTCTAAGTTCCCGCTATTCTAATGGGGCGAGGCAGTTTCAACCGCATGTTACACACAGAACCGGTTAATCCCCTACAAGCGGTTCAACAAGACGCCTTACGAGATCATCAACAACCGCATCCCCAACATCTAGTATTTTCGCGCTTTGGATGCACGTGCTATGTCATGAATGACAAGGATGATCTCGAAAAGTTCAGCCCGAAAGCAGACGAAAGAGTATTCATTGGATACTCGTCTAAAGCCAAAGCGTTTCGCGTTTACAACAAGCGAACGAAGACTGTCATCTAAAGCGTAAACGTGACGTTTGATGAAATGGTTGATTTAGCTTCTGAACATATCAGTTCAGAACCTGTGTTAACTGGTGTGCTATCTTCCGAACAATCTCATTCGGGATCTACACAACCTCTAGTAGATCCAAATCAAGCCTCTACATCACGATCACATCTTTCAGATATGGATTTATTATTTGAACATTTTTATGATGAATTCTTTCCTGCAACTAACACTTCTATCAATGTGAATAACAGGATTGAAGCAGTCATCCAACCAGAGTCGTTGAACATATCTGGTCCCCCACCATCGACGAGTGCTCCTACGCACAACGCTGACACCCCCTAGACCACAACTGAAGAACCTCTCGTAGGAGAAGTCCCACCGGAGCCGGTTACACCTCTTCAAGAAGTGGCTGCTGCAGATTCGTCATCCACCACTCAGAAGGAGCAACCTTCCTTTTCCTCGGAGGTTGTTCAACCGATAACAAATCCAGAACCGGTGGTTCCAGTCAGACATCTGACTACACTCGAAGCTGTTCAAGATCTTCCTCTTGGTACTTATGTGGATCCGGATTCATCTCATGCGACAGCTCAACCGCTTCCACACACAACCAAGTGGACCCGCACACATCCTCTACACCAAATCATCGGTGATCCATCTACACCTATTCAGACTCGAGGCTCATCAGCTAATTTATGCCTCTTCTCCGGCTTTCTCAGCAAGATTGAGCCCACAACCGCTGATGAAGTACTCAATGATCCGGATTTGATCATCGCGATGAAAGAAGAACTCAACCAGTTTGAGGCTCTCAAGGTGTGGCGACTCGTCCCCCGTCCGGCAAACAAGACAGTAATCGGCACAAAGTGGGTGTTCAAGAAAAAGAAGGATGAAGATGGCGTAGTCATTCGAAACAAGGCGCGTCTCGTGGCCAAAGGATACCGACAACAAGAAGGTATCGACTATGACGAAACCTACGCCCCGGTAGCAAGGATTGAAGCGATCAGAATGTTCCTTGCCTACGCCGCGCACAAGAACTTCATTGTCTTCCAAATGGATGTGAAGACAGCATTTATCAATGGCGTTATCAAGGAGGAGGTATACGTATCGTAACCGGACGGTTTCGTTAATGAATCCAAGCCAAAGCATGTCTACATTCTAGACAAGGCCCTTTATGGCCTAAATCAAGCACCACGGGCCTGGTATGATGCCTTGTCCACTTTCTTAATAAAGTCTGGTTTCTCAAAAGGTAAAATCGACACCACTTTATTCATTAAGAAAGAGGAAGAGGATATTATTCTTGTACAAGTGTATGTTGATGACATTATCTTTGGCTCATCAAAACCTATATACTGTAAGAACTTTGCAAAACTCATGGGACAGTATTTCCAAATGAGCATGTTATGCGAAGTGAATTTTTTCCTCGGTCTTCAAGTTAAACAACTTTCGACCGGGAATTTTATAAACCAGGCTAAGTACATTCGGGACATTCTTCGGAAATACCAGATGGAACAGTCTGCGCCCATGAAAACTCCAATGACCCCCGGTACGCGGTTACACGCCGATCCTAACGGAAAGGATGTGGATACCAGGACCTATCATGGGATGATAGGTTATTTAATGTATTTGATGGCAAGTAGGCCAAATATAATGTTCTCGACATTCCTCTGTGCGCGTTTTCAATCAAAACCTAAGGAATCGCACTAAATTGTTGTTAAAAGAATCTTTAGATATTTAAAAGGTACTGCTGATCTTGGCTTGTGGTACCCGAAAGGAACAGGTTTTGAACTGACAGCTTATTTAGACATGGATCACGCTAGAAGTATGTTGGATCAGAAGAGCACGTCGGGTCACGTGCAATTTCTCGGTGATAGCTTGGTAAGCTGGGCTTCAAAGAAACAACAGTGCGTATCTACATCAATAGCTCAGGCGGAATACGTGGCCGCCGCAAGTTGATGTTCACAAGTCATATAGAAGCGCACTCAGCTGAAGGAATACGGTTTCACGTACTCCAACATTCCGATCTACTGCGACTCGAAGAGCGCTATTGCGATATCGAGCAACCCGGTCCAGCACACGAAGACCAAACACATCGACGTTCGGTATCACTTCATCAAAGATCACGTCGAACGAGGTAAAATTGAACTCTACTTTGTTAACACTGAACATCAGATTGCAGATCTATTTACCAAAGCCTTGGACGAAAAACGGTTTAATTGCTTAGTGTCCAAGCTAGGTATCCTCAATCTGAAGGTTTGAATACCTCTGACTCTCATACAGATTATGTTCAACTCCAAGGCACTGCTTACTCTCCACTTGTTGCTCACACAACTCTTGGCAAAGTTCGCACTTCCTTGCTATTGAACTCTATCTGTATGTGCTTCAGAAATTTAAAACCTCTGTATTAATAAGTTAGATTTCTTTCGATCTTTTGTTCGTATTTCTCTTTGTTTGTTTTTCCTTTATTTATCCTTTTTCGATACCCGTACATTTGATAGTTTGTTACTGTGTTCAGGGGGAGCACACGATAGTAAGCATCTAGTACTTGCATTGGTCGAGGGGGAGCGACACTTGGTTTTTCCAAACAAAAATTCTCTATCTTAAGTTGTTCACAAAGTTGGTTTTTCCATTGTGTCCATCTATCTTTATCTGTTTGTTTCCTTGATCTCATGCACAAGTTGAGGGGGAGCAAAAAGACACTTAGATTTTTAAAGTATCATTTGTTTTAGTGTCAAAACGTTCAAGGGGAGTTTGTGTCAAATTTTTAAACTTTTGGGTGAAAATTGGGGTTTTCCCGGATTCTCATGTTTTCCGGTAAAGGTTCCGGACTCCGGTATAGGTTTCGGACTCCGGACTTATTCCGGATCCGGATACTTTTCGGACAACTCAAGTTTTCCGGATTCCACTATATAAACCCTTCAAAACCCTAATTTCATTTTCCGGACTCCTAAACTCTCACATAAACCTCTGTTCCCTTTTCGATCGCACGCACACACTCAAAGGCTCTATCTCTCGACCGTTTTTGCTTCAAATCAGGTATGTTTCTATCTGTGCTTATGAGAATCGAGTTGTTTTTTAGTAGATTTAAACTGTTTAAATCGATTTTGGGCTTGTTGGTCGAGTTTTTACGAACCGATGGTTCGATTCCATTAGGGTTGCAATTTTTAGTCAAATTATTGTTTGTTACTCATCATTATTGCTTGTCGAACACTTGTATGCTTATCTAGACCATTAATGTTTGCGTTAAAATTCGATTTGGTGAGTTTTTGACCAACTCGTAGGTTTTTCCGGAAGTTGAGTTTTCCAAAACTCGAGTTCCGGACTTCATAAAGTTTTCCGAAACTTGAGTACCGGACTCCGGATCCGGATTTGTTCTCCGGTAGTTTGTCTGGTATTTCTTCCGGACTCCGGATTTGAATTGTTTTTTCCCGAACTTCGGATTCGTATTCATTTGGTCTCGGACTCCGGTATGTTTTCCGGTATATGTTCCGGACTCCGGTATGTTTTTCGGAGTATGGGATCCGGACTCCCAGTTTTCCGGAACCATCCAAATGTTCACATTTAGCCCTTGTACTTCCTGTCTTTGCACATCCGAAGGCCGAAACTCTCAGGTACGCACTTCATTGCTACACACAACATCGGTACTAACACTTTGTATACGCAGGACTCATGGTGGCTCAAGGATCTCCGATTAACGAGGCGGCGGACATTGCACTCGTCCCCGTCGATTCTTGCATGGCAATTCAACGCAACAACTACCACCTGGTGCTTACTAACTTTCGCACTCAACATCCGATCATCCTTGAAATCCTCGAACGGCATCCCATCATTCACGCACTCACCGCCGTTGCCGAGGTCCCACTTTTGTATGTTCAACAAGTGTGGCATACAATTCACCGAGTCATCGATAACAACGTCAGACCTGTCAGAGTTAACATTGAAGCCAGACTCGACAACAGCTGATTAGTACTTACCCTCGAGTATTTCCATCAGATGCTCCGCCTCCCCGAGGCAAACGCAAATGGGCTAGCTGCTTACACTCCAAACATTGCCAACGATCAACTGCTTGCCGATGTCCGTTCCTTAGGATATCACGGCGATCTCAACGGTATATCCTACTTTACGCGAACCAACCTAACGCCTCTCTAGGCATCGCTATTCAGCATCGTCAGTCACTGCCTATCCTCCAAATGGCGAGGAATTAATTCCTGCACCACCAACTTCTTGCTACTCTTTCACGCGGTCGCATTTGATCGCCACGTCGATTTTGCTACTATACTGTGGAATGAACTACTTTCAAATATTGCCGACCGTGAACAAAACTGTCACCGCTCGTTCATACCATACATCAGATTCTTGTCTCTCACGATCCGAGATCATATGACAGCCGATCCTACCATCCGCCGACGAGCATCACATCCAGTATGTCCTCCTTTCCGCATGCAACACTTGCAAAATCGCACTAAATTCATAGGCGTTGTCCCACGCCATATTCCCAATGCCCTGCTTGCATATGCACGTCTCGAGGCACCAAATGTAGCTGAGTATAGGCGAGTGCACAATCTAGAGGCTCCCATGGTCCATCCAGAGTCGGAAGGACCTCCCCCGGGAGCACGACCCGAGCGACATGAGCGTCCTAGAACGAGAGGTGGAAGAGTCCAGCCAGTTGGGGCTCATGGACGGGGTGCGATGAGCGTACAATCGGTGAGGGGAACCGGAGTTATGGGTGCCTCGACCGTGCATGCAAGCTCAAGCCGACAACCTGACCCCGTAACCACCTTCACACCTGAAACCACCATTCGTCCATCTGCGTCTACCCGTCGCCGACCTTCCGTTGTTGAAAATGACTCCAAATCCGACAAAGGCCTAGTAGACGCTGACGTCACATTTCACGAAGGCCTCCTCGCGATTCAACCTCTGACGGTTCTTCAAGCCCAGACGAATCCGGATCTGACTCAGCCTCTGGCTCTGAAGAAGAAGGCTCTTCTGAATCTGAGTCGAGCATGGATCAAGCTATCCGAATAGGCCGCATCCCACCTCGTATCGGTCTGAACGACGCTGTCGTTGAATCAGAATCTGAATCCGCCTCGACATCATCCGCTGAACCCTCTACCATCATTCTAGCTGATACGGAAGTTATAAGGAGTGATGAGGGAGTTCAAGTAGAAAATGATGAAACTGTGAGTGAGAGAGAATGAAGATCAAAAAAAAATAATGAGCGACGTAATCTCTTAGATTTTAAGAATAAACCAACCCAACTTCCCTCTATAAGTTAAAACCACTTTCTAATCACCTCAAATACGCTTATCTCATGGAAGAAGAAAAATTGCTTGTAATCATTTCTGCAAAGTTAAGTCAAGATCAAGAAAAGAGGTTGATAGAATTGTTGAAAACCACAAAAGGCCATAGGTTGGACAATAGCAGACATCAAGGGAATTAGTTCCTCACTTTGCCAACATAAGATAATTTTGGAAGATAACAGTATTGGTAAAGTGCAACCACAACGGAGACTTAACCCCATCATGAAAGAAGTCGTTAAGAAATAAATTTTAAAATGGATAGATGTGAGTATTATTTACCCCATTTCAAGTAGTGGTTGGGAGAGTCCCATCCAATGTGTCCCAAAGAAAGGTGGTACTACGGTAGTCACCAATGAAAAAAATGAACTTTTCCCAACTAGAACCATCATCGAGTGGAGAATTAGTATGGATTATAGACAACTAAATCTGGCCACCAAAAAGGATCATTTTCCTTTGCCCTTTATTGACCAAATGCTAGATAGGTTGGTCGGAAAGGAATTTTATTGCTTTTTGGACGGATATTCGGGGTATAATCAAATACACATAGCACCTGAAGATCAAGAGAAGACAACCTTCACTTGTCCCTTCGGAACTTTTGCCTTTCGGCGAATGCCATTTGGTTTATGCAATGCCCCCGCAACATTCCAACGTTGTATGATGTCTATTTTCTCGGATATGATTAAAGACACAATGGAAGTTTTTATGGACGACTTTTCGGTCATAGGCACTTCTTTTGAAAATTGTCTTGTTAATTTGAAAAGAGCTTAGAACGATATGAAACTCACGATTTAATTTTGAATGGGGAAAAATGCCATTTAATGGTACAAGAAGGAATCGTTTTGGGTCACATGGTTTCCAAAAGGGTTTGGAAGTAGATAAAGCCAAATTAGAAGTAATAATACATTCACCCGAACCTACCACGGTAAAAGGAATTAGAAGCTTTTTAGGACATGTTGGTTTCTATCGGAGGTTTATAAAAAAGATTTTTCAAAAATTTCCAAACCTCTTCGTAACTTGTTGCATGTCGATCAAACTTTTGATTACACTTCTGAATGCAAAACAGCTTTTGAAACTATCAAAGCCGCTCTTGTGACGTCACCTATTCTAATTGCCCCGTATTGGACCATACCTTTTGAGGTTATGAGTGATGCAAGTGACTGGGCTGTAGGTTCCATATTGGGACAAAAGATAAATAAAAATCACCCCATCTACAACGCAAGCAAGACTCTTATTGAGGCTCAAATTAATTACACCACAACATAAAAAGAGCTGCTTGCGGTAGTATTTGCATTTGACCGTTTTCGTTCATACTTGATTAGCAGTAAAGTTATCATTCACACGGATCATTCCACTATCAAATATCTCTTTAACAAAACAGACGCTAAGCCACGGCTTATCCGTTGAGTCCTTTTGCAAGCATTTGACTTAGAGAAATTTATAGGAAGGGAACCGACAATCAAGTTGCGGATCACCTTTCCCGAATTGAACGCAACGTGTCAAGTGGTGGAAATCAGGACATCAAATAAATTTTTCCGGACGAACACAATTTTGTAATTCATCACCATTTTGAAGAAAAACTGCCATGGTATGCAGATATTGCCAATTTTCTTGCAAGTGGAATTAAACCACACCATCTTAAAAGTCAACAATTCAAAAAGTTTCTCCACGATTGCAAGGAATATTTGTGGGACGATCCTTTTTAATATAAAACGGGTGCAGATCAAGTTTTGCGAAAATGTTTTCCAAACTTTGAGATTAAGAGAATTTTACAAAATTGTCACGCATCACCTTAACGAACTGCGGCAAAAATTCTGCAACATGGATTTTTCTGGCCTACATTGTTCAAAGATTATTTTGAGTTCATAAAGAAGTGTGACCAATGCCAAAGAATGGGAAATTTGTCCCAACGAAATGAAATGCCACTAAACAGTATTTTAGAAGTTGAAATTTTTGATGTTTGAGGCATAGATTTCATAGGACCATTTCCTATGTCTTTCAACAACCAATATATCCTTGTAGCAGTTGATTATGTCTCGAATTGGGTAGAAGCTAAGGCATGTCCCCGAAATGATGCTAAGACGGTGATCGAATTTTTACATAAAAATATTTTTGTTCTATTTGGAACACCCCAAGCGTTGATAAACGATGAAGGGACACATTTTGTAAACATAATGATAAGCACCGCTCTTAGCAAATACAACATCCAACATCGAGTGCCTACGACATACCATCCACAAACTAATGGTTTGGCCGAACTTTCTAATCGAGAAATAAAAAATATTTAGGAAAAAGTTGTCAAGCCAAATAGAAAGGACTAGTCACGCAAGTTGGATGATGCATTATGGGCTTACCGAACAGCTTATAAAACCCCTTTCGGAATGTCACCTTACCGCCTGGTTTTTGGTAAAGCATGTCACCTGCCATTAGAAATGGAATATAAACTTTTTTAAATAAAGAAGTTAAACTTGAGTGAGGATTCCGCGGGAAATAAAAGGAAACTTCAGTTAAATGAATTGGATGAATTGAGATTTCACGCGTACGAGAATGCCAAAATATACAAAGAGAAAACAAAATTTTGGCGTGATCGTAGAGAATCAACTAAAGGATTTTTGAAAATGGGCAACAAGTTTAATTATTTAATTCGAGGTTGAAATTATTCCCCAGAAAACTCAAGTCAAGATGGTCATGTATATGCACAATTGTCAAAGTTGGACAATTCGGAACAGTCGATTTGTTAAACCCTCAAGATGGAAGTACTTTTAAAGTTAATGGGCATCGGGTTAAGCACTACAATCCAGATGATGTGCTAAACCCTAATGATTTGGAACCGTGAAGTTGAGAAGATCATACCTTGTAAATATTGAATAAATTAGTATAATTTTTTTTTTGCCCTCTATGGGCATGTTATGCCCACTGTGAGGAAATGTCACGTTTTGAGATAAATAGAGGTTTTTTTTTATAATACTTCATATAAAATAAATATTTAAATAAAAATAAAAAAATAAAAAATAAAAAAATGATTGAAAGGTGTAAGGATTAGAGCAACTTTCAAGAAATTTGAAAATATTTCTTTTGCTTGTTGTTGTATCCTTATCTTTAAAAAAACAAAAATAAAATGAATAAAAAGTGTTTTTTTGTTTTAAACCCAAAAATACAAAAGTGGGTTGTCTTCTCAAAACCACTTTCAAAAGAAAACTCTTTCAGTTTCCCACCTTCTCATGGCTCGCACAAAAAAGCAAACCCTAAACCCCCATCCCTTACCTTCTCGACGGAGTCGACGCCTACAACACACCACCGTCGCCGCCGCGCCGAACGCCACCACCATCGCCGCCTCTGCGCCAAACGCCACCACCATCGGCGAGCTACACGCATCCAAAGCATCGTTGAACTTCGCAAGAACGGCCACCGCCGCCTCCTCTGCGGCTAGCGCCGATGATTCCTCCTCTCAAGGGGGTTTCGTCCTCAGTTTTCTTGACTCTCATAAGGTAATAACTCGAATAACTCCTCCCACCCACTCTTCTCCATCTTAATCTAAACAAACCCTAAAACCACTTTTTGAAACCACCCAAATACCACCAGAAACCACCACCATTACCACCCCTTTACCTAAACCTACACTCCCTACACCGCTTATTCAAATCATCACAGCCCTAAATCCCACTCCAAATACATCAAACCCTTCTTCCCAACCCTCTAACCTAAAAATAAACTTACCGCAACCAAAGTTTGACCTTAACAAAAAGGGAAGTTTGGAAGAAGAGGATTTTGGAGAATACACAACCTTTGAGTTTGAAAGAAATGCAACCCTAGAGAACCCAAATTACTTCCCTTACCCCACTCACCACAGCCCTACGACCATACATGAAGAAAACTTAGAAGAAGGAGAAATCCAATAATCTGCCCACAGTAGGCAGGAAGAAAAACTGCTAAAATGGAACGAGTGCCCTCTGTGGGCACTGGTGGGAAAAATAATGATGACGCAGATTACTCACCAATCTCAGAAGACTCGGACCTTCATGACGAAAAGAAAATGAAAGTCCAGGTTACACTCTTACAATCAAATATGAACAATTAAGATCGTATTAACAGCAACTGGTCATATGATCTATTAACAATCTGTGAATTACAAGATATTACAATGAATTTCTCTCTCAATAGATCTAACAATTTATGCGTAAAGAGTTATCCAAAAGGTTAGCCAAAGATACAGTTAGCTACAGTTGCTAACTCCTATATATACTGTAGATAATAGCTAAAGCTACAGTACATATGAGAAACAGACTAATAGAACAATTACACGTGTCCTAATTAGTAACTGAATATAACAGATAATATCCCAAGATATGAATTTTGAACATACTTCTGAATAAGCGCTTCAGAACATTTGTCTTCATAGTCAGAAGTTCTGAGTCTCCTACTCAGAACTCTGAACCTTCTAGTCAGAATCCAACACTTAGAATCTTTTTGAGATTTCTCACTCAGAACTTCTGAGTCTTCTACTCAGAACTTCTGAGTCTTCTGAGTCTTCTTTAGTCTTCTTACTCAGAACTCAACACTTGTGTTTTTGACAAAACTCTAGACCTAACAATCTCCCCCTTTTTGTCAAACACACTTGTACTTTTCACCATCAAATTCTTAGAGCAGGAACAATCTTCAGAAGGAGCTCTTCTGAATGTTTTGACAACTTTTGCTCAGAATTCTGAATAATCTGAGTTAACAACTTCTGGTCAGTCTTTAATCAGCAGCAGCAACGATTTCCAAATTGATTTCTGTTATATATTTGCTTTTTCTTTGCTCCCTCTTGAAATGACAATTCTCATCTTCATTTCAGCTTTCATAAGATTTCTTTATAAGAAACAACCGATCAGTTTCCTTTTCCTCTTCTTCTTCTTAAAATAACATTTCTCTCTTTTGTTATTTCTGTACATAAACCATATCAATCTTCAAAATCTTTAGCTTTTCTCCCCCTAAAGTTTTGGAAAGCAAAATCATCTTCAAAATCTTTAGCTTTTCTCCCCCTTGATTTTCAAAACTTTAGCGATGCTTTTTCTTCGAATGAAGTCTATGCTTTTTCTCCTCCTTAATGAATAACCTTGCTCCCCCTCAAAATAAGAATTCTGGAGCAGTTTGTTTTCTCCCCCTGAAAGTATGCATATATTTCATTAAAATTATTCATTTCAAATATAGTGCTTTAATGAAAACATTTATACAAGGAGAATAAGATTTACTGAACTACACTTAATAACTACTAACATTTGATCATTTGAAAACTTTACAAAAGAAATCCAACTTAATGAAATTTATCAGATTTTCAATCAAATGAAATCAAATGCATGTGTTTGGATTCAAATACAAGTCATCATTGCATATCGAGTTAAAAATGTTCAGTTTCAATCCCTTTATTAAATCTATTTGGTGTGCTTAGCATGCGAAATATGATTAGCTTCAAGCATATGCAATTCTAAAAACATATACGAATACTTTGCTCTACTCACACTATTTGTCCAAAATCAGGATTTTCACAAATTTACAGGTTTATTGCGACTTTGAATTTTCCCAAAGTTTCAAGAGATGTGTGCTCATTGGCATCTTTTAATTTTGTGCTCATTGACATCTTTTAATTTTGTGCTCATTGACATCTTTTAATTTTGTGCACATTGGCATCTTTTAATCAAAAAGTTTAGTAAGAATAAGATACATCGTTAAACATGACTTTCTATCTGGTTCTATAGCAGGATTTGGGTCAGCATATCCCAGACCAGTTGGTCTTAGGTGCTAGGTGACAAGCACCCCTTGGAACTTAATTTCCCAAACCATAAAGGCCACATCGATATATCTTAAACCCATTTGTACCAGTAGAACATGGTTTTCTATCTGATTCTATTGCAGGATTTGGGTCAGCCGATCCTAGACCAGTTGATCTTAGGGACTAGGTGTCGAGCACCCCTTAGGACTTACTCTCCCAAACCAGAAAGGCCACAGGTACAAACTTTCAAACTAAATGATTTTGTATATATATATTGCATCTCAATCACTTGGTTCTAAAACGTAGTACTTCCCCCATATTTTCATTTCCATCCAACATTCTGACAAATTATGCTTTTTGAGCATTATATTCTATATAAGTCTAAATTTCATAACATTGAGCATTCAGCATAATTTCATTCATGATTTGCTAACCTTTCGATTTATTTCAGAAGTGAAAGTTGAAACAAATATAGCTCAGATAATACAAAAATACTTGTAAAAGCACCATTGACACACATTTTATTCATTGAATGAAAAATAAAAAAATCATATCATTGAATTAAATTGTTAAGATTCAAACATTCAAAGCAATAGAAATAAAACATAATACAATGTTACCTTTCACCACTTGTTCCTTGAAACAGAAAAATATGACAGTTAAGGATGTCACCTGAGAAGTATGAGTTCTAAACTGATTTGTTTAGAAGTCTTAGTCTCTGAAGTACGGGTCCTGAACTGAATTATTCAGAAGCCATTGTCATTTAAGTACGGGTTTTGAACTGATATGTTCAAAAACCTAAAACGTTGAATCACGGGTTTTGAACATTATCTTGAAACAATCAGATCAAATTTTGAGTCAATGCTTCCTCTGAAATCAAGATAATCCTGCAAAATCAAGAGATTTTGGTAATCATCTACGATGATTCCTCATTAGTTATCAAAAAAAAAATTCTGAGTAGTAGAGTCAGAATTCTGATTAGAAGAGTCAGAATTCTGAGTAACTTGCTCAAAATTCTAAGTATCAGAGTCTGAATTCTGATTAGTTGAGTCAGAATTCTGAGTAGTGGAGTCAGAATTCTGAGTAGTAGAGTCAGAACTTCTGAGTAACAGAGTCAGAATTCTGATAAAACTATCCAGAGAAAATTCCTTAGAAAAATTTTTGGATTTTGTGATTTTTGAACATTCTGAATTTCAAATCACCATAACTTGCTCAAAAATCAGAATTTTTCAACCAAAATTTGCAGGGTTGCTCAAAATGTGATTCTGAACACATTCTCTGGAAATGTTTTCTACTAAAAACACTCACATCTATGAGTTCGATAACCTCATAGCAAACAGAACTTTTTCAAAAAAATCTTCAAGATCAACAAATTGATCTATATGAATCAGAAATCCATAATTACATTCAGATCGAGTTTTGGACTGAATTATCCAAAAGTCAAGATTCTCAATTTAATCACAACATCGGTTTTAAGTCATGTGTCAGTATTATCATTCAGCTCTACACATGAATAACCTGCAAAACAGATTAAGTTGTCTTTGGTACCCATATGAACTTGGGTCCAGGTTTGTTAGGTGCAGTGGCATATGCAGATATTCTATAAGAACCATACCAGTGCTGAATAAAATTCTTGTTCACAAAATCATTAGTCCCACAATATGAACAACAAAGTTTCTTTTGTGCAATTCTGACTAATTGATTTACAGAATAAATCACATCAGGTTTAACAAAAGATTTACTTTGAAATGTATTGTTCTTCTTGACATTTGAATTAGGAACTTTTGATTTTGGCACTTCTTTCTTGGAAGTTGTTCCTTTAACTCTCCATTCCATTTTTATCTTTTTAAAAGAACAATTATAAGATTTATCAATAGCAGAATCATAAAACAGATTAGAAGAACGAATCTGATCTTTTGAACTATGATTTGATTTGTCAACAACTTTCGTTTCAAATTCCCTAAACTTTTTAACATACAAATCAAACCTTGACTGCAAATCAGATTTGGACTTCCTCTCTATCATGATTTTAGTTGATAAATCAGATAATTTCTTAATAAGCCTCCTTATCTCCAAATGAAAAACTTTCTTTTCCTTCTCAAACTCATCTTTTAAGCATTTTTCTTTAAAGCCATTTACCTTCTTCTTTTCAGTCTCTTTCCTTCCATCTTCTAACTCTTTCTCTAACTCATTGATTTTTACAGAAAACTCATTTAACATTCCTGTTTTCTTTTTCTCAAAACCAATCTTTTCTTTTTGAAAAACATTTTTCTTGCATTCAAACTCTTTTCTTTCTTTTGCAAGAATTTTCTCCAAATCAGAAATTTTCAAAGATAATTCAACAGACTTTGTTTCAAAACCTTTCCTCTCAGTTTGAAAGTCTCTTCTCTCTTTCTCAAATTTCACTCTTTCAAGTATAAGAACTTGTTCAAAATCATAGATCTGTTTCAAGAGTTGACAATTTTTCATTTCACATGATTTGATTCTATTTTCAGACTCTGTCAACATCTTTCTTCTAAAATTGCCTTTCTCTTTCAAATCAACATTCTCTTTTTCTAACAACTTTATGTTTTCTTGAACCTTTTCAAAATCCTTTAGAAAATCAGATTTCTCTTTTTGCAAAATCTTTATAACTTTTGCATATTCGTCTTGTTTTGCTTGAAGATTAGCAATCTTGCTTTCAAAATGAACAATCTCAGTTTTTGGTTCAGAAATTGTTTCTTTTGCTTTTACAGGACTTAATTTTTGTAAATTGTCTGAACTGGTTATAGAAGTTGCAGGTCTCACAAAAATTTCAATAATCTCAGGCATGATGAAATGACAAATTCGAATATCAACTATGAATTATGATAAAAAATGAGAATCAACACAAATCTAGAACATGCAAGAATTAATCAAATCTGTCACATGCATTTCATCAAACAGTTAGAGTACATGAATTAATGAAATCTTCTTTTCAACAAAAAATTTGAATACTAATCAACATGCAGCGGATATAATCACTTTGATCCAGAAACCAATCAAGAATTTCGAAAACATACATGTGATCTCTGTTTAATTTCGAGAATTAATTAATCAGCATAGAGAGAAAATCTTTGGATAACTTGATTGTAAGATATCGATTCAACAGAAAGACAAATTCAAATTTCTTGAATCAATGATAGAAACGAATTCAAGAATTGTTAGGAATTCAAGAATTGTTAGCAGCAGCGGAATCAATTGTCGAATTGATCAAGAAACTTCAAGAACGCGATCAAACACACTCTTGGTCGAATTTGTTTGTTGATTTGCTCTGATACCAATTGAAAGTCCAGGTTACACTCTTACAATCAAATATGAACAATTAAGATCGTATTAACAGCAACTGGTCATATGATCTATTAACAATCTGTGAATTACAAGATATTACAATGAATTTCTCTCTCAATAGATCTAACAATTTATGCGTAAAGAGTTATCCAAAAGGTTAGCCAAAGATACAGTTAGCTACAGTTGCTAACTCCTATATATACTGTAGATAATAGCTAAAGCTACAGTACATATGAGAAACAGACTAATAGAACAATTACACGTGTCCTAATTAGTAACTGAATATAACAGATAATATCCCAAGATATGAATTTTGAACATACTTCTGAATAAGCGCTTCAGAACATTTGTCTTCATAGTCAGAAGTTCTGAGTCTCCTACTCAGAACTCTGAACCTTCTAGTCAGAATCCAACACTTAGAATCTTTTTGAGATTTCTCACTCAGAACTTCTGAGTCTTCTACTCAGAACTTCTGAGTCTTCTGAGTCTTCTGAGTCTTCTTTAGTCTTCTTACTCAGAACTCAACACTTGTGTTTTTGACAAAACTCTAGACCTAACAATGAAAAAGGCGATAATTACAGGAAAAACAAAGGCTCCAAGCGAAACCGATCGAAAAGGAAAATGGGTTATTAGAACTCGGACCACCCGAAAATCAAAGAAACCAAAATCCGAGCCGTCCGAACAAGCGATCATTGCAAGGTATGAGCTTATCAAAAATAACAAATGCCTTTATGAACGGGGCTTTGACCCCGAGTTGGTCAAGGTCGTTTTAACAATTAAACATCATCTTTTGGCACTAAATTGGAATTCAATGGTTGAGTCGCCATGCAAGGCGAATGCTTCTTGGATAAAAGAATTTTACGCAACCATTGGAATTTATGACAAGCCTTGTGTTAATCCAAGATCTATCAAGATTAGAGAGAAATTCTAGAGAGAGAGTAGAGAGTGAAAGTAGATCTTATTATGTCGGCTCTCTGTGTTTACAAGATATGAGTTATGACCAAAAGCCTATGGAATGGTTCTCTCGAGTGTTACAAGATTACTCTAGCCACATGCTTATATACCTAAGACTAACAAGGCATTAAGCTAACTTTGACTTTCTAATACATTGAATTTGACTCTATTAATCAAGATTAAATCTTGAAGACATATTTGTCCTAACAATCTCCCCCTTGGATTCAAGATTTAAACATTTGAGAACAGCATTCTTCGGCTTCTTGAATCTTCAAAACTTCGGTCTTTATCAAGGTTTGTCAAAGTCAAATCGTCACAAAATCTTCAGACGAGGATCTGACAGAGATTTTCTTTCTTTGAAATGGAGAATTTGTTTCTTCACACAAGGCATTTTGATACAATGTAGCGCAAATCTAAGAAAAAGAGATCTTCTTGAGAAACCAAGATGATCAATCGATTTTTCATAAACTCTTGAAGAATTCTCCCCCTTTTATTTCTTTCTTTGACTTGAGAACTTCAATCTTCAGTAAGGATATTCACCATATAGCACAAGTTTTAAGAAAAAGAGATCACAAGATGATCAATCGATTTCTCTTAAACTCTTGAAGAAGAAATCTCCCCCTTTCCTTTCTTGAGACGAAGTCTTATTTAAAAATGAAATTGTGCAACATGATCATCGAAAACCTTCTTCAATTTCAGTCACGTCTCTGATTATCACTAACAATCTCCTCCTTAATGAATGACCTTGCTCCCCCTCAAAATAAGAATTCTGGAGCAATTTGTTTTCTCCCCCTGAAAGTATGCATATATTTAATTTAGGCACAGTAGTTGAAAATTTTATTCAAGGAAAATAAAATTCATTGAACTACATTTTATAACTACTACCATTTGTTCATTTGAAAACTTTACAAAAGAAATTCAACTTAATGAAATTTAACAGATTTATCAATCAAATGAAATCAAATGCATGTGTTTGGATTCAAATACTAGACATCATTGCATACCAAGTTAAAAATGTTCAGTTTCAACTCCTTTATTAAATCTATTTGGTGTGCTAGCATGCGAAATATGATCAGCAACAAGCATATGCAATTCTAAAACATATCAGAATACTCTGCTCTACTCACACTTTTTGTCCAAAATCAGAATTTTCACAAATTTACAGGTTTATCACGACTTTGTATTTTCCCCAAGTTTCAAGAGATGTGTGCTCATTGGCATCTTTTGATTTTGTGCACATTGGCATCTTTTGATTTTGTGCTCATTGGCATCTTTTGAATTTGTGCTCATTGGCATCTTTTTTATCAAAAAGTTTATTAAGAATAAGATACACCGTTAAACATGGCTTTCTATCTGGTTCTATAGCAGGATTTGGGTCAGCGGATCCCAGACCAGTTGGCCTTAGGTGCTAGGTGACGAGCACTCCTTAGAACTTACTTTCCCAAACCAGAAAGGCCACATCGATATATCTTAAACCCATTTGTACCAGTAGAACATGGCTTTCTATCAGGTTCTATAGCAGGATTTGGGTCAGCCGATCCCAGACCAGTTGGTCTTAGGGACTAGGTGTCAAGCACCCCTTAGGACTTAATCTCCCAAACCAGATAGGCCACAGACACAAACTTTCAAACTAAATGATTAGATTTAAAACTTAGAGCATCTCAATCACTTGGTTCTAAAACATAGTGCTTCTCCCATATTTTCGTTTCCATCCATCATTCTAACAAAAAGGCTTTTTGAGCATTATATTCTATATAAATCTAGAATCACATAATTTTGAGCATTCAGCATAATTTCATTCATGTTTTGCTGACCTTTCGATTTATTTTAGAAGTGAAAGATGAAACATATGTAACTCAGATAATACAAAAACGCTTGTAAAATCACCCTTGATACACATTTCATTCATTGAATGAAAGTTGAAAAAACTTCACTTCATTGAATTAAATTTGTAAAAATTCAAACATTCAAAGCAGTAGAAATAAAACATAATGCAATGTTACCTTTTACCACTTGTTCCTTGAAATAGAAAGATGTGACAGTTAAGGATATTACCTGAGTAGTATGATCATGCGGTAAAAGATTTAACCTGATAAGTACGAGTTCTAAACTGATTTGTTTAGAAGTCTTAGCCATTGAAGTGCGGGTCCTAAACTGATTTGTCCAGAAGCCATTGTCGTTGAATCACGGGTCCTGAACTGATGTATTCAGAAACCAATAATTGTGAAATCCGGGTTCTAAACTGATGTGTTTAGAAACCATTCTCTTTACTCCCCCTTAATGGCACAAATAATCTTCTTCCGAGAGTTCAACGCTTTGCTTCTAAATCTGCAAAAACAGATTAAGTAGATTTTGGTGCCCAACGTGTCTTGGGTCCTGGCTTGTTAAGCGGAGCTCTATAGGAAGGAAAATGATAAGTACCATACCAATATTGAATACTATCATTTTTAACAAAATCGTTAGTACCACAATAAGAACAACAAAAATTCTTGTGTGCTAACCTGATTAAATGATTTGCAGAATATAATGAATCAGGTTTAGCAAAAGATTTACCTTTCAGGTTAGTGTTCTTGTTGGGAGCAGATGATTTTGGTACATCTTTTTCAGGAATTGTACCTTTGACTCTCCATTGCATGCTGACTTTCTTGTATGAAGGAAGATTAGCATATTTATACTTGGAAGAATTATCCACTGAATGATCATAGAAAAGATTAGACGGTCGAATCGGACTTTCTGAATAGCTTTTGTATTTGTTGAGAGACTTCACTTTGTCAGATAATTCATTCCGTTTCTTGGTCATCAAATCAAGCTTCTTCTGAATGTCACAATTAACTCTCTTCTCTTTCATGATATCAGTAGATAACACGGCCAAATTCTTTGTGAGCTTTCGTATTTCTTGCTGAAATATCTTCCACTCTTTGGAAAATTCGTCTTTAACGCACTTAGCTTGAATGTCAGCTTTCTTCATCTTTTCTAGCTCTTGACTTTCTATATCTAAGTCCTTTTGAAGCTCAGAAATTCTCTTTGACAGTTGCACATTCTTCGCTTCAAAGCTTTTCCTTGTCTTTTCATACTCAACCCTTTCCTTTTCCAATTTCTCCTTTTCAAGAAATAAAACCTTCCCAAAATCTGCATTTTGTTTAGAAAGTTTTATGCATCTGAGTTCAAGGGCTTTCTTTTCTTCATTTCCTTTCTTCTCCGTCTTCTCATTCTTTTCATATTCAGAAACTTTCTGAGAAAGAGACAAAATTTGCTTTTCATAGCACATTTTGTCATTTGTACGATTCGCTATTTCCTCTTTTAGCAACTTTTCCGAGTCAGAAAGTCTCTTTGTAAGCTCTATAACCTTTTCCTTAAGTTCTTCAATTTCAGCATTTGATGATTTCTGTTCCGTATCCTCTTTTTCAGCTTTCTTTTCTTCTTCCTTCCTCTTAAAAGCAACTTCAGATCCAAGCATTTGCTTTGTTAACTAGTTCCACATAAGCATTGGATTGTTTTTTAAACATTCAACGCGTTTGAAGATGTGTTGTGGAAGTTTGTAAAGTGCGAAGATCAAGTTGGATGAAGCTTCCTTGTCGGCTTTCATTCAGTTAATCTTTTCTTCTGTATAATATTTGCCAGTTCTGATCATTGGGCCTTCAGTGAAAGATTGTATCATATTTTCACCATTTTCTCTACTTGCAATAAAATCGATGAACGAGACTCTCCATAGTTCAAAATCAGATTCTTTGAACAACACTGGAAGCCGCTTCATGTTTGAAGAATTAAAAAATATATATATAAAACTTTTTCTTGAAAAACTCTTAAAGTGTATGAAATACACTATAGAAAAAAATTCAGTATAAATTTTTTTCTCAAAATACTCAAATTTCAGTATAAAAAACCTTACTTTTCTCAAATTTCAGTATAAAAAACCTTACTTTTCGCAACCCTCTGACCCGAAAACCTTACTTTTCGCAAGCTTCTGTTGCGAAAAGTGATCTTTCAGCTTTCAAGTTTCTGCCCAAGTCTACTTTTCGCAACCATTGCTTGCAAAATCCTCATTTCTCGCAACCGTTGCTTGCGAGTTTCTGACTTTTCTTTAAAAAAATATATATAAAACTTTTTTTAAACAAGTCAGAAACTCGCAAGCAACGGTTGCGAGAAATGAGAAATTCGCAAGCAACGGTTGCGAGAAATGAGGATTTTGCAAGCAATGGTTGCGAAAAGTAGACTTGGGCAGAAACTTGAAAGCTGAAAGATCACTTTTCGCAACAGAAGCTTGCGAAAAGTAAGGTTTTCGGGTCAGAGGGTTGCGAAAAGTAAGGTTTTCGGGTCAGAGGGTTGCGAAAAGTAAGGTTTTCGCAACAGAAGGTAGCGAGAAGCTATGCGAAAAGTATACTTGTAATCAGAAAAACTGAAGGTTGCGAAAATTGATGATGAATGTTGCGAAAAGGAGATGAATCTTGCGAAAAGTTCAGATCTAGCGAGAAATGATCAGAATCTTCAAAAATCCTCTTAACTCCAAAATTTCTGAGCAAATCTTGTACAAACAGGTTTGAAATCTAAAACCTAACACTTTTATTCAGATAAGAATCACTGAAAACCTCTGAAACTGATTCTGAACAGATCGAGCAGAGAACGAACTCGCAGAGAACAAATTTCTTGAAAACCTCAAAATTGATGCTGAAAATTTTCGAATTAGACTTCGATCCTTGAACAAAGTTTGATCTCCTCAGAAAAACGAATCCATAGAGCCAAAACGTAGAACAATTCGAACAAAAATCAGAAAATTTTGATCAAATTTCAAGAAAATGAGATTTTCTTGATAAATCCAGAAAATCGATCGAATTTTCTTGTAGAATTAACCAAACTTTTCGAGATTGATCACTGAAAATCTCCTCTGAATCTCGAATCCAGCTCTGATACCAATTGTTAATCCAAGATCTATCAAGATTAGAGAGAAATTATAGAGAGAGAGTAGAGAGTGAAAGTAGATCTTATTATGTCGGCTCTCTGTGTTTACAAGATATGAGTTATGACCAAAAGCCTATGGAATGGTTCTCTCGAGTGTTACAAGATTACTATAGCCACATGCTTATATACCTAAGACTAACAAGGCATTAAGCTAACTTTGACTTTCTAATACGTTGACTTTGACTCTATTAATCAAGATTAAATCTTGAAGACATATTTGTCCTAACACCTTGTGTCCCGGTAAGATGGGTAATGGTCGATTGGTCCGGACAAAGTATCAATAAAGTCCTCGGATTAGATACACCCTTTATTTGAATTTTAGTCAACTACTTTTGGGTGCCAAAACAATTTCACCAGATGAGATCGTGGATGTCCTTACAGTTCTGGGAGGTGGTTGGACTTTGGACAATCGTAAGCCGGTCATTTTGGCCGGAACACTAAACCCGGAAGCGGGCCTTTGGTTCACATACATACGTCATAATATACTTTCATCCGGTCATGATGGCACAGTTTCACAAGATATGTGTTGGCTAATATATTGTATCATAATGGAACTACCAATAGACGTGGGCCCATTAGCTCATACGGCTATTAAGGGGCCGCGAAAATAACGGCCAGTTGATTGCTTTAATCGGGTTTAATCATCAATCTCCTGAAGGCTGCCAATGTTCCCGTCTTTGATACTGACGAGATTGTATCAGTTAAAAGTCTAATTAATGTTGATACTATGGATCGGCGAACTCGGACCATTTCGACCTGTACTAACACTGTGAAGGTACCATCACCATCTTGAACGGAAGCTTCACTTGACCCACTGCATGAGTCATCGCAAGCACCACCGCAGCAGCAAGATACGAGGGCTGCCACTTCCGGCCCGTCGGCCAAACAGACCACTTATTGGCCATCGAAGGGATACGGAAACGAGGTTTGGCTCACTTTGATGTCCGCACAGATCGAGGAAACAAACCTAAAGTTGGATGCCTTACTCAAAATCATGAATACAATCCAAAACCAAAACGCGGAGTTTGAACGAAGGACCGAGACGATGTGGGCCTACCAACGTCATTGGAACCGGGTGGTACGACAATATCTCCGAGAGGTGAACCCGATGTGTGCTGCCAGCTTACCACCGTTTCCACCACTTCTTCCTCCGCATGTACGATTTCAAGTTCCACATTCAGAAGAAGTTCACGATCAGGTCCAACACAATGATGAAATGCTCACAGTGAGCACGACTAAGACCGCAGTGACCACAATCGGATCTGGTACACCACCTACTGCCCCGAGAGGGTAGTATGCGCATAAGCACTATATCTTTTGATTTTACTATCACACTAATGCATATATTGTCTTTTAGTGATTTGTTTTTACTTTAGTATCGCTAAACTCATATTTCCCCGTTTCTTTTGGTAACTCATATACGGGTGATCTAGTGAATATGCATGGTGTTGACTATCTCATTGTTTCCTCTAGTTTTTTTTCATTTTTCAGGTGCAATATTTCGTTGTTGATAAGGTTGGTCAATGAACTAAGATGACGTAGGCCATCTTTTTACCGTTAACGGCCGAAACACTTTTTCCCTAGTCACCAAAGCTGTACTTTCTCCTATTTTCGATCAATGAGGACATTGTCCTATATTATGTTTCGGGGAAGCCATACGAGGCTTGATAATATATTTGTGATAAAAAATCTTTACGGTCATATATAAAAAAAACAAAAAACAAAAAACAAAAAAAAAATATATATATATATATATATATATACATATAAGTCTTCGAAAAATTGGAAGACATTTTGAAACCCAATATCCATCAAAACGTACGCATCGAGTGATGGGTTTCAACTTACAAGAACCACGCAAATCGGATCTTTTCGAGACATATCAAAATCCGTATTGTAGAATAGTTCAAGTTTTGGGGAAGATTCGTAAATTTTTTGGAATTTAGCCACATAATACGAACCCTCATGAAAGTCCTATTGATTACTTCATAACAAACCTTGTCAACAATGAAAGAAGGCATTCGAGCTAGAGGAATTGTCAACACTATTCGGGTAAATTTTTCATTTCGTTCGTTCTCTCCCTCCATCGTAACATTCTTTTTAACTTTTTGTCACTTGAGGACAAGTAACACCTCAAGTTTAGGGGAATGATAACTCTCATTTTTGTAGAGTTCTTTGTTACGAATTTTATAGTTTTTATTTCTTTTTATAACCACTTTGCTTCTAATCTTTTCACTTGGTCCATAATATTTGCAAGTGTGATAATAAAATAAAAAGATGTAATCTGATGCAAAAAGCTGATTTTGAGACGTTCTGTGGGCATGCAGTGCCCACTGCGGGCATACTGAAGCAAGCCATCGCCTAAAAGGCAACTGACACAAGTTGGAGGATGAAATTGATTTGGGACCACAGATTCTCTGAATAATGTGAGCCACGCAAAATCAAAGCAATGATTGATTTTCATACTCTTGCAGCTAAAAATAGAAGAAGACGAAGCGGTATTGTTGGTTCCCAAATACAAGTAACAATATAGAAACAAACGTTTGTATTGAGTGATTTGATAAGAGTTTACAATATTGGAATTAAAGAACAACTCTCTCTTCTTACTTTCTCTCTCTCAGTAAACGTATATATGCAAAAATGAGATATTTTATAATTTACCTAAAATATCTCTCAAACAAGACTTTATAACCAATACAACAATTGGTTATTTACAATTTTAGCCCTTGACACTCAACAAATACAAATAAGTCCTTGACACTATTTCTTTATAAAACATTCATTTAATTAGGGGCTAATTAAAGCTAACAATCCCCCCCTAATGTTTTATAAAGAAAGCATCATCTTGTAGTCTTCCCATTGCTTTCTTTAGAGGCGTTGGTGTGTCAATCTTCAAGTCTTGTGAGTCTTCTTTTCCTGATCTTCCACAATGTCAGTTGCTTTAGTTCATTTTTTAACTCCCCCTTGATCGTTGCCTACTCCCCCTTGAATGTTGCTTTACTTTTCAGATCCCAGTTATCTCCCATAGATTAAACTCAAACAATCAGAGAACGATTTAAAGTGCGGAAGCTTGTATAACCAGTTTGAGTAAAAATCGTTGGTAGATAAACTGATAAGGTGGTTAAGTAGCAAGCATATTCAGCTCATGAGAATCTGCATTAAAGAATAAGTAACCAGGGGTAATCCTCTAACACAAAAGCACATAGCAACTGTTATCACAACAATTAAAATAATTGTGTGGCCTATGTTCAGACTTGAGAAATATGAAGCTCTGATAGGACTTCCAGTTATCATAGAAGTAGAATTATAAAATTAAACTTCTCAAACTGTTCTGGCAATATCACATAGATATGCATGGGGAATCACAAAGATTCGTGATATTGTGTGGAAGAAAAATAGAATATTGTCTATTAGGCTCAAAAGTGGGTAAACTGTTTGGACATAACAGGTGTCCACAGACTCAATGTGCATGACTGAAGTGTGAAGGTGGGGCAAATTTCCTTCTTTTCAATATCCAACCTTCCAAATAAAGATCAGATAGCATATATGCTGCTTCCCCGTGGAAAAGTGAAGTATTTCCCTGTTGAGAAGGAAATAAGTAGCTAGTGGGGTTAATTCAAGAGTTGGCATGGGCTAATTGCCTGTTTCAATGATAATCACCAAAGAGTCGTGATAAATCAGTAATGTGGCTTTCCCGGCTCAGAAAAAGATAGTGCAAGTTATATATTTCTTTTGACTCTGTTCTCACACCCTCTTTCTTTTTATCATGTAGCTCACATCTAACCAAACTCTCTTTTCAATTTTTACCTCTTAAGCACAATGAGAAAAACGCAGATGAGTTATCTCCCCCACTCTTTGATGTAGACCCTTCACCTCTCAAACACTCAAGGTTTACTTCTTAGGTAGGAAACACAGGTTTAAGTGATCCATAGAAGTACTATTAAGCTCATACATTGATCCCATGAAATTGTTGTCCTAGAGGTTGGAGTGTTCCACACACTGACTACTTGTAGTCTCAGAAAAGCATTTAAAATCCAAATTTCTATAGCAGATAAAGCATTTTAGCATGTAGAAGTGGTTTGACCATTTGAAAGAGGTTTTATCCTTCTAAATATGACCTTTCTCTAAAAATGATGAGTTTAAAGGTTTAGAAATTTTACCTTTACACGAACATGGTCAGATCTGATTTGTTTTCTCCCCCTCAAATTGAGCAGTAAATTTCATTTAAGCTCAATTTGAAATCAGATATCCTATAAGAATCAGAAAGTGTTGGTAATCATCTTTGATGATTCCACATTTGTTAGGAATATCCAACAACACAAATAATTCCACTTAAAAAAAATACAAGGTGTGGGGGATCAGAGTTTAGAAATTACCGGCCAAAAACTATGATTTGAACATATCTGAAGTACTGGTCCTACACTGAATTACGTAGAAGCAATAAGAACACCGTTCTTGAAAGCGGAAGGAGCATGAATTAATTTGCAATGCTTTCGGTCCAGCACCTTACAGCAGACTTTGAAGCTGATTTTGGCATATCAGCACACATAATTTGAGAAAACGCAGAGCATTAAAGTCGTGCGTCTGTGAATTATCTTTCCAATGCAACTGGAATCGAGTAATTTGGAGCACCGAGTCAAAAGTTATGCGCATTTTTCTGAAGCAGCGCAAAGCTGACAGCAAGTAAACAAAAATCAGGCTATGAGGTTGAGTCACAGAGGTTCAGTCCACAGAGGCTCTGTCGGATTTCACAGAGGCTCTGTGGTGAACAGAGGCTCTGTGGTGAACAGTACCACAGAGGTTGGTCGGCAGAGGTTTTGCGGCAGAGGTTGATCGCAGTGCCGACAGATCTCTGATGATGATTTTAGTGAAACACAACTTTCTGTCCAGCAGATGTATACTGACTTTAGCAGAGGGTTTGACCAAGAAGAACAACGATTCAGACCAAACTCAAAACATGAAAAAGTTTCACCTTTGTCTTACGAGTTCAACTCAACTGGACTCATCAAATTTGGAGCTTCGAGGAGGGAGTTCTGTTGAAAATACGACAGGTGCGCAAAGCTGACAGCAAGTACTAAGACGTTGGGCTACGGGCTCTGAGGTTCGATCGCAGAAGTTCAGTCCACAGAGGCTCTGTCGGGTTCCACATAGGCTCTGTGGTGAACAGTACCACAGAGGGTGGTTGCAAAAATCTTAGCCAAAGCTTATGTTGTCACTAGAAGTTGGTCTGAGTGGTCGACAAAGAATGATCGCGGCTTGACAAACGCTTGACAAAGGCTCTGCAGAGGGTTGGTCGCAGCACGATAGAGGTTGTCGCTGCTCGACAGAGGTTTGTCGCGTGCGGCAGAGGTTTGGTCGTGTGCGGCAGAGGCTTGGTCGCGTGCGGCAGAGGCTTGGTCGCCGCTCGGCAGAAGCTTAACAGAAGTGTTACACTTACTTTGACACTGATTTAGACCATTTTACCTCAGGATTTTGCAAGAACTCAAAACACAAACATTTTTTATTTGTTTGTTATATATTTAGATCATCTTGAATCACCTCTTTTCGAGCTCATACGACAAAGATATGGTTGATTTACCACAGTCGCGCAGATCTGTCCATCAGCTTTCCATCAGCACACTGTTGTCTACTTCAACGATGCATATGACCCTTATAAATTTCGAATCTCTGAATTCTCAAAACACGAAAATTGTTCATCTGTGTCTTAGGAATCCAGGGCCTTTTGAATCGCATCAATCGGTGTCTTAATCAGTGAGATATGATCAATTTACTACGGCATCGCAAATCTGCCAGCATGCTGTCATAGTACTTTATTGTTGTGCACCGAAATCAATTGCCTTTGACGGATGAGTCTTAAACTGAGTGTTTAAGAGTCCATATTCAACTTTGAAGCCTGATTCCTTAACAGATGTATTAAGGAGTCCATGTACCTGCAAGACAGATCAAACAATTTTTGGTACCCATTTCCAAATGGGTCCTATTTTGTTAGGATTTTCATGAAGTGCTTTGCTGATCTTGTTATGTTCAACAGAAACATATGGCTTTTGAACATTTTGAACAAGTGTAGAGCCTTTCACTATCCAAACCATTTTCACTCTTCTAAAAGCTTGATTAACTGAGTTTTCTAGCCTACGATCATGGAAAAAATTAGAAGTGGAGATTTGATTTTTTGAAAACTTATTTGGCTTAATGAACCCTTTTGAAGAACTGTTCTTGTTTATTGAACTTGAAGTTGTTTTAAGTGAACACTTGGAGTCTACAAAGTTAAATTCCTTGAGCCTTTTAGCTAAATCATTCTTTTCCTTTAAACTCACCTCAACCATCGTTTGGAGATCAGATTTACATCTCTTCTCCAACATGATCTCAGTTGACAAATCAGAGAGTCTCTTTGTCGGTTTGGATATTTCGGTTTTAAAAATCCTTCTTTCTCTTTCAAAGTCACCTTTTTGATTTAATTCTTGAAATCTTTGAACCTTCAACTGTTCAGATTCTTTTCTTTCAAAATCAGACTCTTTCCTCTCTTTTTCAAGAGTTTTCTGTAGTTCTGAGATTTTGCAAGAAAACTCCACAGACTTTGTTTCAAAAACAGTTTTCTTCTTTTCAAAACTCTCTCTTTCACAGACCACAACCTTTTTAAAATCAGAAACCAGATTAGAAAATGTTAAACATTTAAGTTCAAGTCTTTTCTTCTCTTTTTCAGACTCTAATAAATTTCTATTAAGCTCGATGATTTCAGAGGATAGGAGTTTACCTGACTTTTGAAGTTCAGCAATTTTACCTGAATCAATAAGAATGCTCTTGTTCCTTTCTTCTAGTTCTTTCTCAAGATTAGGAATAATTTTGCGAAAATTAGTACTAAGTTTAGAATAATAATGAGTATCAGCATCAGCACTAAATCTTAGTCTTGACATATTGTTACTTGAAAAAAAATGATCGTTGATCGGTGTTACTTTGAAGAGTAAAACTTGCGGAAGAAAAAAAATTAAATCCGATTGATGATCGTTTCACCCAAAACGTTACTGCACTATGACGAAAATAAAACAGGTATCTTCTAGACCTCAAACGATTAATCCCACCGTTCAGAATGTAGAACAGAGTGTCGTGAAGCTGCTGTCCAAAACGGTTTGCTGCGTTTTCCAGAAAATTCAATACGAAATTTCTTGCCTTTTCCGCTTTCGTTCGATTTCTTCAAATCACCAATTTTGCTCTGATACCAATTGTTGGTTCCCAAATACAAGTAATAATATAGAAACAAACGTTTGTATTGAGTGATTTGAGAAGAGTTTACAATATTGGAATTAAAGAACAACTCTCTCTTCTTACTTTCTCTCTCTCAGTAAACGTATATATGCAAAAATGAGATATTTTGAGATATTTTATAATTTACCTAAAATATCTCTCAAACAAGACTTTATAACCTATACAACAATTGGTTATTTACAATTTTAACCCTTGACACTCAACAAATACAAATAAGTCTTTGACACTATTTCTTTATAAAACATTCATTTAATTAGGGGCTAATTAAAGCTAACAGGTATCAAATCGTTCAATTCTCTCCTCTATTTGGAAAAGTTTAGATTTTCATTTCTCAATTTATTTGCTTTCCAAAAAAACACTTCAAGTCTTAGGCATGAAGTGTAGCACTTTAAATTATGTATTTTAACCGTACTTACTCTTCGTATTTTATTTCTCGTATTTAACTTTATCTTAAATTAATGAAAGTAGTTACTTCGTATTTCTTTTCTTTTATTTTATTTTGTCTTTTACTTTTAGTATGAGCTAATCACCTCTTTAGGGTGTGGGTGTGAATCAAACTTGAGACTAGCAGGCGACACTTGGGTGTTGCCTATATTGCTAGCTCTTCAGCTTGGTCACTTAAGTCATAACTTCATTCAAACGCACATAAGTTGATCACCTTGCGGTGTTAATATTAGATCTTAGACCTCGAGAGGGGCGGATCTGAAATACGGCTTAAGTGATGCACAAAGATTTGAGAAAGTCTTTGATAACCACGTAGAGATACGGGTTCTGCATGATTTACTAAGGTTCGAACTTCGGTCGAGATTTATATCACAAAGAGACTTGGGTGTAAATCTCCATATTGACTGAACTTTAATTTTTGAGTCATACACCGTAACAGTTGTGACTTTACAAACACTTTGTAGGACCGGTCTATAAAAATCCACTTTCGAGTGATCGGGCTTTTTATAGATATTCGTACTACAAAGTGACTAACCAATTCGTCACTACAACCATCTCAACTAAAATATATACCCATACCCATTCATTAGTTTAAAATTGTAGAAACCAGGATTGGTCTTACAATCAATTAAACAATCAAGAACACAGTTAAACAGTAGAATAATAGAGAATTAATGCAAAAGACTTTGTATTCATTGAAGAACAGAGAACAGATCTAGAGAGAGAATCTCTCAAAGATTACAAAGATTGAATACGAAGTGATCCAAAAGTTAGTTAGCTTTCAGTTGCTAACATCTATATATACTGTAACGGAAATGCTAAAGCTACAGTACATTTACAATACAATCCATTAGAACAATGACACGTGTTCTAATATGCTAGCTAATAGCTGAAATTACATTAAATGAAAATGTCCAAGACATAAGTTCTGAACCACATGTTCTGAACTTCTGAACAATCTTCTGATTGAGCATCCTCAGAATCTATACTTGAGCACTTGACATTTTCATCTTCACATTCAGAACTTCTGAGCCTTCTTTCTCAGAAGTCCGAGTCTTCAGTTCAGACTTCAACACTTAGGCTTTTTAACAAACTTTCGTTCTAACAATCTCCCCCTTTTATCAAACAAGCCAGTATTTAACAACATTGAATTCTTTCAAGGCAGGCACAATCTTCAGAAGAATTATATTTCTCAGTGCTAATCTTCTATCAATCTTTTCAATGATTTCTCCTGTCTCTTTAATTTGAGTTCCTCTTAATAGATTTTTCTACAAACTATGTTTAATTAATCTGAGAGTTCCAGAGCAGTACTTGGCAACTTCATTAGCTCTGAAAAAGATCTTTTCACTTCGACTATTTTTCAAGAAGATCCCCAATTCTGGCCATATACAAATATTTCCACTCTTCAAAACATTTAGTTGCTCATGATCATTGTTTGGTCTGGAAAGATAAACACATGGTCTATGCACATACAGAGCAACTTGGAAATCAGTGTAAGCATACCATCTCAGAATATAGAACATTGTTTCCCTTACAGTTGCCAATGCTCCTCTTTCCTTCTTGTACTTACTACAATCTTTATTTTCCAAAAGGCAATACAAACGTTAGAAGTCAGATACTGAGATCTTGTCAAAATCTGCTTCAGTGAAGTAATAAACCTTTCCATCTTCTGTCAGAACCTCAAACCCATAATATTCATTCTTCATGAATCTCTTAACACAGCTTTCTCTGATTCCAGTGATCATGAATTCAGAATATACTGCTTGTTTATGTTTTTCCACGCATCTTATCAATTCAGCCCGAAATCTTTGAGTGAACTCTGACTTATCATGAAACACACTCAGAAATTACACAACTCTTGGTTGAAAGAATTTTGGCAGATCATATTCTAGAAACAAAGCATTCAAATCAACTAGTATTTCTTCTTCATTAGCTTCAGACTTTTTCTGCTTGTTTAGCATCTTGCATCTGAACATCTTCTTGTGTAGATAATTCTTTTGGAGTAGTTTCTTCAACCTCATCAGAATAGACACCATCAACTTCATATTCAGAAGGAAATACAAAGTCAATGTGTAAGAGTTTATTTGGGTTTTCTTCTGATAGCATACAATCACTGCATTCTTTGACCCTTGTTCTGAGATCCAATCTTTCCTTTATATGCCTTAAACACTTTTCTTTCAATATTGCTTTTTCATCCTTGACAATTACATCCATTTCTTCCAACAACCATTGCATTGTAGCATCACTATATTTCACAAGATCATTCAACTTGAAAAACATAGGCTTTTCAAAAGCTATGTAGATGAAGCCTTCATTTTCCATTCCTTCATTTATAAACCGACGAACCCAGATTCCATGTTTTGGCTTTCTGATTGGGCAACTCAGATTACACTTGTCTTTTCTTGATTCAATTGCAATCTGAAAGTCATATACGTGCATATTCCTGACATAGATACCCAATATTCTTCTACATTCAATCTCCACCAATGTTTCTTCAGTGCTTACAAAGAATTTCACAAGAAAATTTTGATCATCCAGGAATAATCTGTGAAAGTCAAAGCTAGTCATGCTTACTTTCAAGTTCTCTTCTTTCAGAACTTGCATACTTACATATTTGAGACCATCAAACTCTTCTATTTGAAATTCCAGTACTTTCTTAATCCTTTTCTGCACAAATAACCTTTCTTCTGGTTTTCTAAATCTGTTGGAAGCTTCAACATAGACTATCTGTATTTTCTCACCCATGAACCATCAATAAAGTTCTCAACATCAACATATTCATCTTCTTTGCAGTAGAGATGTTCATAGGTGTCTTCAGGAAAAATATCACAAAAGTAGTTCCTTGCTAATGGAGTATCATCTTGTTCCACAATAAAATCACAGAGTGGTTCCTCTAAGATTGGTATTTCAAGTCTTGGAATAACAATTGGTCTTCTGTATACATATTCTAAGGGCATGAAGTAGTTTTCAACCCTATCATATTCTCCTTCCAGAACTGACAAGTCATCCAGAAAATGCATTTCAAATTCCTCTTGAAACTTATCTGAATATCCAACTAAGTAATCCTCTTCACCCAACAAATCAATTGGCATCACCATTCTGAGATATCTAGGAACACTTGGACAATTCAGCACACTGATCAACATACTATGCCACATACTTTGCACAGATCCTTGCTCAGATTCAGAAGAAGAATTGTCTCCCGTATAGAGCACAATATCAGAACAATTATCCACCATATCAGAAATATCTGCCATATCCACTTCAGAAGTATTCACCAAAACCATATCAGTAATCATTTCAGAAACATTTTCAATAACCACTTCTTCTGACTCCATTTCCTCATCAGAACTTTGACTCTCAGAACTTGTCACACCCCGCTAAAGCGGAAACACGAGATGTAACAGATAGAGTTTCATAGCATTAGGAAATAAACAACACCAACCATACAATTACATAAAGTATTACATTTCAAAGTTTCAAAAATTAAAGTTAAGGGTTTACAATCCATAGTTTACATGCAACCCAAAATAGTGTTTTTAACAAGATATGGCAAAAGAAGAGTCTCGGTTGATGTCGTCCTGCATGCTAAATTAAACCTTGTCATTTACCTTCTTAGCCCCTGAAAAGCATGTTTAAAACAAAAAGGTCAACTACAAAGAGTTGGTGAGTCCACAGGTTTTCCATATACTCAACAGTTTTTTTCATCCGAAGGTTGCTTTCATGAAACGTTTGTTCATGACAAGCTTTAAGTTTAAAATTTCATGAGTACAAATTTACAATGAATGACTTTTGCGAGATATATAAGTGTTGAGCCACTACTAAGCCTCCGACAACCTACGCCCCGCGAACTACCTCAGAGGTGGTATGTTGGCCACATGAGTAGAACATTATTAACAGATAAAGTGCACCCCTACTCGTCAGTCAAAGGTGGGTTTGTCAAACCAAATAGCGATATCCACAAATATCACCTGCTCGTTATGAGTTAATAAGTAGTGTACCTATTGGGGACTTAACATTTTCATTATAACTCAACATATCTTTATCACTTATGTAAATTCGTCCATTCATTAGTACTCATTTCTCAAATCATAAATATCCACAATTTAATATCATGAATCATTTAGCATTTTAAAATCATAACATGCTTTTCACCCCAAACATTAAACAAGTAAAACGGGGCTGTGAATACTCACCGTATAGCGTAGTCGCGAAAATAGTGGTAGCTTGCTCGCTTAACCGCTTTACGGGCTCCCTATAATGTCAAACAATTTCTATAAGTCCTTCATAGCTAACACAAGGTTATCCCTAACTAACTTAATCCGCATCTTGTGAAATGCGTTTGCTTTAGTATTTTAATTGAAATGAAGAATTTAGCATTGTTCCAATGTTTTAATCCTGTATATATAGGGTTATAATAAAAAACTCAACAGTTTCCAAAATGTTTAAGCTGACAGAAACTTTATACTCCAAAGATGACTATTTTACAACACTTTTTAGAATAACAAATTTACCCATTTCTTTTATATGTGGTAATATGATGAGTTAAGGAGATTTTGACCAAATTTCATAAATTTTGGAGGTGTTTAAGGGGTCCAAATAATTTTTATGAATTTGTGTAACACAGATCCTAAAACAGATTGCACCCTTCTGTTAAAACAGACTTTTGGAGGGTCAAAACTTAATATTTTTCAGAGTTTTTTTACATGCTTTGGAAACCTAACACATAAAGGTATCTCATGGAAAATGATTCACAAACTTTTGATAACTTTTGAGTGAGTTATGGACGAATGAAGCTGCATGTATCAATCTGCCAATCTTGGACAGCTTTGCACACTTGCTTTGTATAAAATGTTTGAGTGACCCAACCTCCATATTTTTGAATGAAACCAAGTGCAAGTGAAACCTAACTCATCTAAGAAATTCCCAGAAGGAAAATGAGTAATTTTGATGGATTCTACATAGAGTTATAAGCAAAACAAAATGACATAGCAATCTGGCCGACCATCTGCTGCACACCAAATTTGTTCTAAGGAGTTGAAGGCTTAAATCTCAATATTTTCTTATGAGACCAGTTGGGTTTGAACCCTAACTAACTAAACAGTTGGGTTTGAACCCTAACTCATTAAACCTTACTCAAGGAACAAAATCACCAAAGAAGATGCTTGAAAATGGAGAAAATAGCTAGTTTGGATCTCATACCTTTGTGAGATGTTGCAAGCACTTCAAGTTCTTGAAATTTTCGTTTTGGATACTTGTTTTAGGGCTGGAAATTTGCTGGAGTTTTGAAGATTGTAGGATGAAGATGATGAAGAGAAAAGGTGAACTTCAAGAGAGAGAGAGAAAGGGAGATGGATGGTTTCTTTCTTAGTTTGAAAATGAGAGAAAAAATAAAATTGGAGGGTAAAAGAGGGGAGGGGAGGCCGGCCACTTCATGGGCCCCCATCCCATGCTAAGTATTTTTTTGTTATAAAAAATTGAGGCCCAAAACTAATATGTGGCATTTTTTTCTTATTTATTTTTATAAAATTTGCAATACAAGACCCTAAAATACTTTCTTATTTTTATTAAATATTGAAAAAGAAAAGTTTATATAGGAAGTAAAATCCTATATTTTTATATAGGTTACATGTTAATTGAAGCATTTTGGCATTACATAAGGTGTTTCAGTTAGTCGCAGGTCGAAACCGGGTCTTTTCAGCAACTACCGGAAATTCTAACGAATCTTCGCTTTAAATTATCCTGAATGGGTCCTATCAGGGTATTTTCCCTATATTAACATTAGTAAAGGTTTAATGACGCTAACCTGGAAGTTCGACTTTTTGCCGGATGTTACAGTTTTCCCCCGTTAAAGGAATTTCGTCCCGAAATTTAATGGCTGACATTCTCAAATGGTTCCTTGACGAACCGCTGAGGATATTTACTCCTCATAAAATCCTCCCGTTCCCAAGTGTATTCAGGTCCATGCCTTGCATTCCATCGAACTTTTACGATCGGGATCTTGCTACGTCTTAATCGCTTAACATCTCGGTCAAGTATTTCAACGGGTTCCTCTATAAAGCGTAACTGCTCATTCACTTGTATGTCTTTCAACGGTAGGACCAACGATTCATCCGATAGGCATTTCTTCAGATTCGACACATGGAATGTGTCGTGAATGGCGCTTAACTCTTGTGGTAGTTTGAGTCTATATGCGACTGGTCCAATCTTTTCCAGTATCTCAAATGGGCCGATATATCTTGGACTCAACTTGCCTCTCTTCCCAAATCGTACCAACCCTTTCCATGGCGACACCTTTAATACTACCTTATCGCCTACCTGAAATTCCAATGGCTTCCTGCGATTATCTGCATAACTCTTCTGATGAGTTCGGGCTACTTTAAGTCTTTCCTGGATGGTTACGATCTTGTCCGTAGTCCCCTGAATTATGTCGGGCCTTATCAGATGTCTGTCACCGACCTCCAACCAGTTGAGTGGGGATCTACACTTGCGTCCATATAAGGCTTCGTACGGCGCGCACTTTAAGCTGGTATGGTAGCTATTGTTGTAAGAGAATTCGACTAGCGGTAAATGAGTATCCCAACTTCCACCAAAATCTATTACACAGGCTCGCAGCATGTCTTCTAGTGTTTGTATAGTTCTTTCTGTCTGACCGTTCGTCTGCGGGTGGTAGGCAGTGCTCAAGTCCAAACGCGTGCCCAACGCTTTCTGGACTGATCGCCAAAAGCGTGACGTAAAACGACTATCCCTGTCCGAGATTATGGCAATAGGTACTCCATGACGCATAACGATCTCGTTGATATAAATCTGAGCAAGCTTTTCCCCCTTGAAGTCTTCCCGAATAGGCAGAAAATGTGCAGATTTTGTAAGCCGATCCACTATAACCCAGATTGAATCATGCCCTTTCCCGGTTCTTGGTAACTTAGTTATGAAATCCATGCTTATTTGTTCCCATTTCCATTCGGGAATTTCAGGTTGCTGAAGAAGACCAGATGGTTTCTGATGTTCAGCCTTGACCACTGCACAAGTTTGGCATTTGCTTACATACAACGCAACATCTTTCTTCATTCCTAGCCACCAATAGTATTCCTTCAGGTCCTTGTACATCTTATCGGCTCCGGGGTGAATTGAATATCTTGATTTATGGGCTTCATCCATGATTATTGATCGCAGATTGGCCACTTAGGTACCCAAACTTTATTTCAGAAGTAACGCACCCCGTCTGGTTGTGTTTCAAATTCCTCTTCCAGATGACGTAGGGTTTCGTTTTTCAAATTCTCTTCTTTTGATGCTTCTTCTTGAGCTTCGAGGATTTGGTCTTTAAGACTCGTTCGAACCATCATTCCCATGGCTCTTGCCCTCGATGGCTTCACCCTTTCTTTCCGGCTTAAAGCATCAACTACAACATTAGCTTTGCCTGGGTGGTACTTTATCTCGCAATCGTAGTCGCTAAGCAGTTCAACCCATCTCCGTTGTCTCATATTCAGCATTTTCTGATCAAAAATGTGTTGTAGGCTCTTGTGATCGGTAAAGACGGTACATTTAGTGTCGTAGAGGTAATGTCTCCAAATTTTGAGTGCGAACACTACGGCTCCTAGTTCCAAATCATGGGTGGTATAATTCTTTTCGTGAACTTTAAGTTGCCTTGATGCGTAGGCAATAACCTTGTCTTTTTGCATTAGCACACACCCCAACCCTAGGTGTGAGGCATCGCAGTACACAACAAAATTGTCTGCACCTTCTGGTAAGGCTAAGATTGGTGCATTGCATAACGTATGCTTAAGCGTCTGAAACGCTTCCTCTTGTTTTTCTCCCCAATCGAACTTCTTATCCTTTTGGGTTAATGCCGTCAATGGTTGTGCAATTTTGGAGAAATTTGCAATGAAACGCCGATAGTAACCAGCTAAACCGAAAAACGAACGAATTTATGTCGGAGTCTTTGGGGCTTCCCACTTCTTGATGGCTTCTATCTTGGCCGGATCGACATGAATTCCATCTTCATTAACTACATGCCCAAGAAATTGCACTTCACGAATCCAAAATTCGCATTTGGAAAGTTTAGCATACAGTTTCTGGTCTCTGAGCAGTTCTAGTATTAGCTTTAAATGTTGCTCATGCTCTTTCTTGCTTTGCGAATAAATTAATATATCATCTATGAACACAATTATGAATTTGTCCAAGTACGGTCAGCATACTCTGTTCATTAGGTCCATAAAGACTGCTGGAGCGTTTGTCAGTCCAAAAGACATGACTAGGAACTCATAATGTCCATATCGAGTCCTAAACGCTGTCTTAGGAATGTCCTCCTCCCGAACTCTCATTTGATGGTATCCGGACCGAAGGTCGATCTTTGAAAAGTACGTAGCGCCTTGAAGTTGGTCGAACAGGTCATCGATTCGAGGAAGGGGATATCGGTTCTTGATGGTCAACTTGTTAAGTTCCCTGTATTCGATGCACATCCGAAAAGAACCATCCTTCTTTTTAACGAATAACACTAGAGCTCCCTAGGGTGAAGATCTGGGTCTGATGAATCCTTTATTGAGTAGCTCTTGGAGTTGGCCTGACAACTCCTGCATTTCTGAAGGTGCTAACCGGTAAGGTGATTTCGCCACGGGTGCCGCTCCCGGAATTAAGTCGATATGAAATTCAACTTGTCTTGGTGGGGGTAATCCAGGTAATTCATCTGGGAATACCTCGGGAAAATCTCGTACTATCAGAAAGTGTTGAATATTCTTCTCTTTGATCTCCTTATCCACCACGTGTGTCAGGAACGCAACACAATCTTTCCTTAAATATTTTCGCATCTTCATACACGACACTATTTTAAAAAATTTCCCGGAGTTTTCTCCCTGTATTTCAAGTACTCTTCCCTCGGTTTGTGGTATTCGGACGATCTTTTCGGCGCAAACGATTTCGGCGCGATTTTTCGATAACCAATCCGTACCTACGACTAGATCGAAGCTTCCTAGCTCGATTGGGATTAAATCTATGCTAAAATCTTTTCCCGTCAGTCTTAGGGTACAATTTTTAATTACATCTTTTGCCCTAACTTCCTGTCCATTAGCAAATTCAATAACATATATCTCTTCCAACTTTCGAGTTCTCGAATTTAATTTTGACCTAAAGTCTAACGATACAAAACTTTTATCTGCTCCGGAATCGAATTTAATTTTGACCTAAAGTCTAATGATTGTTCAAGAGAAACGTACCTGTGACTACATCCGTGTTTCGTCTTGCTTCATCTGCCCCAATTTCGAACACTCGACCTCGTGCCTGACCTCCTTGATTCTCTTGATGGGCTGGTCGTGCTTGATTGCCTGGTCGTGCTGGGTTCAGTCTCGGACATGTGCTCCGAAAGTGATCTGGGCTTCCACACTCGTGACAAGTTCGTCTCCCTCCACTTCTGCAATCCTTAGCAAAATGGCCTCCCTTATTGCATTTGAGGCAAATAATGCATCTCCCACCGTGGCGGTTGTTGCATTTATCACACCTGGGATAGGTTCCCTTGTCTTTCTCCACCATCTGAGTCTGGACTCCAAAGTTTCCCATCACCTTCTGTGTAACATCCCGCAGAACAAAACATACATATAACATATAATTCATAACATGGTTTCAACAAAATAATTCACATTACACATTTGGTCCCCAAAGTCAGACTAATATAAAATTCAGTACAAACTTTTTCAAATAAAATTACAAAACAACTAATCATCTATTTTATAATCACAAAACGCATCCCTAACTTCATAATGATAATCTTCACAAAAGCTAGCCAACAAGTACTCAATCTACTTGTTCTTACTGGAACCATCACCTGGAATACAAAATTTTGAAAACAGAAATGAGGGTTAGACCTAAGGGTCTAGTGAGTAAATCCCTGATATTTGAAAATCATTAAAATTCATTTATATAAATACACACCTTCATATAAATACATATACTTCACACGTAAATTAATACCAACTAAAATTTACACAACATACCTGTCTCATTCCACCTTATCCCTCCAACAATGGCCAATAACAATTGGTTGCGAGCCAATTTAACACACCTGTCCAAAGCCCGGCCACGTATTATATTTTCATATTATACTCACGTAATTATAATATCTCAATATATTATAATTACTCACGTATGACATATTCATACACATTATCAAACATTTGCTAATCACAAAAAGGTATTCCAGTAAAAATACTTTTTAAAGTAAAACTCACCTGATTAGTTTATCAGCAAAAGCCTTCCCAAATTAATATCACGTATGATCACCCTTTACAGAATCTGAAATCACGCAAAATAACAGGTATTTCTTCTTAAAACCGAACTTAGGAAATCCTCGACTAAAGTCGCAACCCATTAAAATATAATAAAAATCGCAATGAACAGTACCAAGTCGCAACCTCTTACTGCGACTTCACCCCGAAATCGCAACACACTATTGCGACTCCATCCTAAGTCGCAATCAACTACTGCGATTCCAAACCCAAATCGCAATCAACTACTGCGATTCCAAACCCAAATCGCAATCAACTACTGCGATTCCAATCCAAGTCGCAAACGACCATTGCGACTTCAAGTCCAAATCGCAATCGACCATTGCGACTTCGTTGAATGTCGCAGTCCTCTATTGCGACTTCGATGAATGTCACAGTTCACTGATTCATCCTAAAACCCAGAATTTGTACTTTTAAGCTATGCATGTTGCTATAAAGATGCAGAAATGTTTAAGACCATTAACACAACCTAACCATAAGCTTAAACTTCCCAAAACATCCATTTTTAACAAAACCCACCAAGAACCTAACTAGTATCTTCAAGAACAACTTAAGAAATTAGGAATACAATTAAAGTAGGGATGTTTTACCTTGATTACTAATGATTGGTACAAAATAACAACAGCAGAAAATCTTGAAGTTCCTTCTTCTTCTTTCCTTAAACTCCTTCGATCTTGCTCTCTTTCTTTCTCTCGTTTTCTCTCAACCAAGAAACACCCACTCTCACATAGATTTTAAGATATTTTAACCGAATGAAGACTTCATTTCTTAATTGACTTACTAAAGTCGGTTAAGTGCAAATAATTTTAATAAAAGACCAAAAAGCCCTTAAGCTTTATTCTTTTAACAAAACTTAACTCCAAACTTCCAATTAACCATTAAAACTTATCCCTTATCTCTTAACTCCATAAAATACTAACATAAAGACTTATAAGAATTCCAAATTTAACTTAGATAAAATACCTGGTTATTACAACATCTCCCCCTTAAAAGAATTTCGTCCCGGAATTCGATTAAGTGAACAGATGAGGGTATTTGGTTCTCATCTCCGACTCTGATTCCCAAGTCGCATCCTGACCTCTATGATGTTTCCACTGAACCTTTACCTGCCTGATCTCTTTATTCCTCAACACTTTGACTTTATGATCAACTATAGCTTCCGGTTCCTCCATATAGTTTAACTTTTCATCAACCTGAATATCCGGCATAGAGACTGCCTGATCTGATGTCACCAAACACTTTCGAAAATTCGATACATGGAACGCGTTGTGAATTCTGCTTAATTCTGGCGGAAGATTCAATCTGTAAGCTACTTCACCAATTCTTTTCGTAATTTCAAATGGCCCAATATAACGCAGACTGAGTTTACCTTGCTTCCCAAAACGTATGACTCCTTTCCAAGGCGAAACTTTTAACATCACAAATTCCCCAACCTGAAATTCCAACGGTTTCCGGCGTTGATCTGCATAACTTTTCTGTCTGTCTTGAGCCGTTTTCAATCTATCCCGAATATGAGTAATCTTATCTGCTGTTAACTGTACTATTTCTGGCCGTGCCAATTGCTTCTCCCCCACTTCATTCCAACACAAAGGCGTTCGGCATTTTCTACCATACAATACTTCAAACGGAGCCGCCTGAATGCTGGCATGATAACTGTTGTTGTAGGCGAATTCTATCAAAGGCAGATGTTTATCCCATGATCCCCCAAAATCAACTATACAAGCCCGAAGCATATCCTCTAAAGTTTGGATTGTTCTTTCACTCTGCCCGTCAGTCTGTGGATGATATGTTGTGCTCAACTTTATCTGCGTTCCCATCTCTTTTTGAAAGCTTCTCCAGAATCTAGAAGTAAAACGACTATCTCGATCAGAAATAATCGAAATTGGTACTCCATGTCGAGTTACTATTTCATTAATATACAACTTAGCTAAACGTTCCAAAGAATCAGTTTCTTTTATCGGCAAGAAATGAGCAGACTTCGTCAACCTATCCACAATCACCCAAATAGAATCGAATCCCTTTGAAGTTCTTGGCAACTTGGTAATGAAATCAGTAGTGATCTGATCCCATTTACATATTGGTATATCTAGTCGTTGTAACTGACCAAACGGTTTCTGATGTTCAATCTTTACTTTCTTGCTGGTAGTACAATCTTCCACATACTTAGCAACACTTCTCTTCATTCCCGGCCACCAATAGAATTGTTTCAAATCTCTATACATCTTATTCGTACCTGGATGAATAGAAAATCGAGATTGATGCGCTTCTTGTAGTACACGGTCTCGTAATCCACCCAAACGAGGTACCCAAATTCTGTTTTCCATACACAACAACCCACGGTCATCATTCCCAAGCAATGCTGATATCCCAACCAACCGTTCTGACTTCAAACTTTCCTCCCGATAAGCATCTATTTGGCATTTCAACAATTCATCAAAAATATTTGGAAGAAGTTCAGCTCGTAACGATATAGCTTTTATTGTTCCGCTTCTTTCTTGACGACTTAGCGCATCTGCCACCACGTTCGCTTTCCCTGGATGATAAAGAATTTCACAATCATAATCATTCACTAATTCTAACCACCTTCTTTGCCTCATATTCAATTCCTTCTGATCAAAAAGATGTTGAAGACTTTTATGGTCCGTGAAAATTTGACATTTGGAACCATAAAGATAATGCCTCCAAATCTTTAATGCGAAGACAACTGCTGCAAGCTCCATATCATGGGTAGGATACTGCCTTTCATGATCCTTTAATTGACGAGAAGCGTAGGCAATCACCTTTCCACGTTGCATGAGTACATCCCAATCCCAGCTTAGAAGCATCACTGTAGACCACAAAATCATCTGAACCTTCTGGCAATGCTAATATCGGCGCGCTGCAGAGTTTCTCTTTCAATATTCTGAATGCCTCATCTTGTTCTGCTTTCCATTCAAACTTTAAATTCTTCCGAGTTAACTTAGTCAGTGGCGTCGCGATTCGAGAAAAGTCTTTTATGAACTTCCGATAGTATCCAGCTAGACCCAGAAAACTGCGTACTTCGGTTGCCGTCTTCGGTGGTTCCCATCTTTCAATTGCTTCCACTTTTGCTGGATCAACTTGTATACCCTTCTCTGAAACTACATGACCCAAAAACTGAACTTCCCGCAACCAGAATTCACATTTAGAGAACTTAGCGTACAACTTTTCTTTCTTCAGTAACTCCAAAATCAAACGAAGATGTTGCGCATGATCCTCTTTGGATCGGGAATAAATAAGTATATCATCGATAAACACAATGACAAATTTATCGAGATAAGGCTTACATACCCGATTCATCAAATCCATAAAAGCGGCTGGAGCATTCGTCAATCCAAAAGGCATTACCAAAAATTCGTAGTGGCCGTATCTCGTGCGAAAAGCAGTCTTTAAAACATCCTCCTCCTTAACCTTCAACTGATGGTAGCCAGATCTGAGATCAATCTTTGAGAAGTAACAAGCTCCAACTAATTGATCAAAAAGGTCATCAATTCTTGGAAGTGGATACTTGTTCTTGATCGTGCGCTTATTCAACTCCCGATAATCGATACACATTCTCATTGAACCGTCTTTCTTCTTCACAAATAAAACTGGTGCACCCCATGGCGATGAGCTGGGTCTGATGAAGCCCTTATCAGATAAATCTTGCAGTTGCGACATCATTTCTTTCATTTATGGTGGTGCTAATCTGTATGGCGCGCGAACAATAGGATTGGCTCCAGGTACCAGGTCTATTCCAAATTCTACTTGCCTAACAGGAGGAAGACTATTCAAGTCTTCAGGAAAAACTTCTGGGTATTCACTAACAATAGAAATATCTTCCAGCTTACACTTTTCAGGCCTACTATCTATCACATAGGCTAGATAACTAGAGCAACCCTTATTAACACATTTACGGGCTTTTATCATAGATATAAGACTGGACTGATGATTCTTACGATCTCCATAAATCACTACCGATCTCTTATCAGGTAAAACGACATTGATTATTTTCTTATCACAAACTATATTAGCCTGATTCTCAGCTAGCCAATCCATTCCTACTACCACATCAAATTCAATCAAAGCTATAGGAAATAGTTGTATCGGTACTCCACATCCCTCTATATTGATCATGCAATGATCAAAAACCTCTTTAACTGCCACTTGGTTATCATTTGCGGTGTCTACTAATAAAGCATGTTTTAACATTTTAGGCTCTAAATGCATGTGAGCAGCAAAGGAGGGAGACACAAAAGATCGGTTCGCACCGGAATCAAATAACACTTTAGCACGCGTGGAGTTTATGAAAAATGTACCTGTGACCACATCAGGAGTTTCCTCCGCCTCTTTAGCTGTCATTTGGAACGTACGACCCCTCGTTCTCGGCGGTTCTATTCTTGGGACTACTGGTCTCGTAATGGCTGGTTTCCCCGATGTACCCCCGGATTGTATTCTACCCCGCGGACAATCTGATTGGAGGTGATCCAGAGAGTTGCACAAAAAGCAAAATCGTGTTACTCGACAATCCTTTACAACATGCCCAGTTTTCCCACATTTAAACCAAACCCGTGACTCTACTTGGCAATTTCCCTGATGGTAACGATTACACCTTGGACATGGTCTTTCTGTTGGTCGAAATGACGGACGGTTGTCGAACCTCTGAAATCTAGGTTTCCTTGAATCCTGCGGTGGTCCTTCCCATTTTCTTTTCCCTAAGCTCTTATCACCCGTATCTCTTTTATTATCTCTTTCCACATTCTCGGCAGCATCCACCGCAGCTGTAAAAGTATTTGGCCCTGTGGTAGTCACCAATCTTCGAACCTCGGAATTCAACCCATAAATAAACCTCTCCATTTTCATCTTTTCTGTAGCAACATAATGCCCTGCAAAACGAGACTTCTCCAAAAATCGTGCAGTATAATCTCTAACCGATAGATTCCCCTGTTGTAGATTCATAAATTCTTCTTCTAACTGTCTGACAGCAGCTTGTGGACAGAAGTGCGTCGTGAAAGCTAATACAAATTCCTCCCATGCAAAAGTAGTATAAACGTCCGTTCCTCTTGATTCTGTATGAGACTCCCACCAATACAGAGCATCCCCTTTCAGCATCGCAGCTCCATAAAGCACTTTGTCTTCTTCCGCACATTTACACGTCTTGAAGATAGCCTCGATTTCTTTCAGCCATCTCATCGCCTTTACTGGATCCCGATCTCCTGAATATGTAGGGGGCTTACAACTAAGAAACATTTTAAAGTCGCACTTTTTCATTGCTGGTAGAACAGTAGAGGTAAGTGGTATCTCCACTTCATGTTCCGGATCTGGTCTTTCAGTTTCATTAAAACGGTTACGTTCGAACATGGCTTGTATGCTATCCTGTAATCTCCCCATTTCAGCAGTCAAATCATCTCGTGTAACAAACTCGGTACCATGCTGTTGTGTTCTACCTCCAGCTCGGCCTCCTGTTCCCCTTCCAGTTCTACCTCTACCACGATCTCCTCCTCTTCCCCCTGTTCCTAACGGTGGATTTTCTCCATTTGAATTCCTTCCTCTTCCCTGATTCCCTTGTCTGGTGCCACTCGCCATTCTGTGGATTCAAACAAGGTTAATATACTCACATAAGCACATACCCCATATAATAAGATATTCCAGTTCAAACATGTACCTGTAAGATCATAATTACACTGGCCTGGTGTAATTTTGAAATTACCTTACATGATGTTCCTTCTACCTTTTATACTTAGTATCCCCAGGTTCTAATTTAATAGGGACATCCTACTTCACATGCAGTTTAAGTCTAGGTACAGATACTAATACCTAAATCCCTTAAACTAGGGCTCTGATACCATCTGTAACATCCCGCAGAACAAAACATACATATAACATATAATTCATAACATGGTTTCAACAAAATAATTCACATTACACATTTGGTCCCCAAAGTCAGACTAATATAAAATTCAGTACAAACTTTTTCAAATAAAATTACAAAACAACTGATCATCTATTTTATAATCACAAAACGCATCCCTAACTTCATAATGATAATCTGCACAAAAGCTAACCAACAAGTACTCAATCTACTTGTTCTTACTGGAACCATCACCTGGAATACAAAATTTTGAAAACAGAAATGAGGGTTAGACCTAAGGGTCTAGTGAGTAAATCCCTGATATTTGAAAATCATTAAAATTCATTTATATAAATACACACCTTCATATAAATACATATACTTCACACGTAAATTAATACCAACTAAAATTTACACAACATACCTGTCCCATTCCACCTTATCCCTCCACCAATGGCCAATAACAATTGGTTGCGAGCCAATTTAACATACCGGTCCAAAGCCCGGCCACGTATTATATTTTCATATAATACTCACGTAATTATAATATCTCAATATATTATAATTACTCACGTATGACATATTCATACACATTATCAAACATTTGCTAATCACAAAAAGGTATTCCAGTAAAAATACTTTTTAAAGTAAAACTCACCTGATTAGTTTATCAGCAAAAGCCTTCCCAAGTTAATATCACGTATGATCACCCTTTACAGAATCTGAAATCACGCAAAATAACAGGTATTTCTTCTTAAAACCGAACTTAGGAAATCCTCGACTAAAGTCGCAACCCATTAAAATATAATAAAAATCGCAATGAACAGTACCAAGTCGCAACCTCTTGCTGCGACTTCACCCCTAAATCGCAACACACTATTGCGACTCCATCCTAAGTCGCAATCAACTACTGCGATTCCAAACCCAAATCGCAATCAACTACTGCGATTCCAAACCCAAATCGCAATCAACTACTGCGATTCCAATCCAAGTCGCAAACGACCATTGCGACTTCAAGTCCAAATCGCAATCGACCATTGCGACTTCGTTTGAATGTCGCAGTCCTCTATTGCGACTTCGATGAATGTCACAGTTCACTGATTCATCCTAAAACCCAGAATTTGTACTTTTAAGCTATGCATGTTGCTATAAAGATGCAGAAATGTTTAAGACCATTAACACAACCTAACCATAAGCTTAAACTTCCCAAAACATCCATTTTTAACAAAACCCATTAAGAACCTAACTAGTATCTTCAAGAACAACTTAAGAAATTAGGAATACAATTAAAGTAGGGATGTTTTACCTTGATTACTACTGATTGGTACAGAATAACAACAGCAGAAAATCTTGAAGTTCCTTCTTCTTGTTTCCTTAAACTCCTTCGATCTTGCTCTCTTTCTTTCTCTCGTTTTCTCTCAACCAAGAAACACCCACTCTCACATAGATTTTAAGATATTTTAACCAAATGAAGACTTCATTTCTTAATTGACTTACTAAAGTCGGTTAAGTGCAAATAATTTTAATAAAAGACCAAAAAGCCCTTAAGCTTTATTCTTTTAACAAAACTTAACCCCAAACTTCCAATTAACGATTAAAACTTATCACTTATCTCTTAACTCCATAAAATACTAACATAAAGACTTATAAGAATTCCAAATTTAACTTAGATAAAATACCCGGTTCTTACCAAACTTCCCACCAAATTGCTTTTTCGAGGGTTCTTCCATCTTTCTCTTACCTTTGGCGTTGTCGCTCGTGAACGTTCCTGACCGGATGGCATTGTTGGTAAGTTTGGTTGCTATATTCACCACCTCTTGGAGTGTTGCTGGATTCGCCGAGGTAACATTTCCACGAATTTCAGGAGCTAGACCATAGATATATTTGTCGATTCGGTTCTCCTCTAGCGTTACCAGATGTGGCACCAATTTTGCTAGCTCATGGAAGCGGGCGGTGTAGGCGTCTATGTTCTTTCCTACCATTTCATGGTGCCAGAGTTCTGCTTCTAGTTTCTGGATCTCACTCCTCGGGCAGTACTCATCCTTGAGCATCTTCTTAAACTCATCCCATGTTAGTCTGTTAGCCACATCCCGGCCTCGGGTTTGCACTTGGGTGTTCCACCATGTTAATGCCCGTCCTTGCAGAAGGCAAGCGGCAAATTCCACTTTGTTCCCTTCTGTACATTTGTTGATGTTAAGGACAGACTCCATACCCTCTAACCAAGTTATCAATCCAACAGCTCCCTCGGTTCCATGAAACTTATTAGGGTTGCAGGCCCTAAAAGCCTTGTACGTGCATTCCCTATTTCCAGTTGTTTCCGCATTGTTTCTTGGATTAGCGTTCAGACCAGCTGCTACTTGGCTAACGATGTTTGGAAGTGCGGCCATGATTTGCTCGGACACGAGCCGTGTGATTTCGGGATCCTCTCTCCTTGGAGGCATAGTCCTACAGGTATGATTTTATTTAAGGATTTAGTCACAGGGTCACCATTACTGTTATTTGGTTACACTTCCTACTTGTTATTTTAATCTAAGTTATGGTACTACTTCATGCATACTATCGTTATTATCTACACGTATTGTCATAACAACATACCACAATTTCATAATCATGTATTAAAAGTACTTGAGATATATAAGCATTAACCAAACATTTCATTTACAAGCCGTAAACATCCAATACCCAAAAGAACAATTAACAAAACATTTAATGCTTGGTTTAACGGCTACATGCCCCAAAAATATAAGTCTAAGCTTAATCAATCCCAAAAGTTTCGCAATGAGTGGTTTACTAACGCATCAATGTACAGATCAACAGTCCCATCATCATCATAATAGATCCTATTACCCAAGTTAGGTACATACGTAGTGTCCTCACTTCCCTCCTAGTGATGGCAATGACCTCCATAGTTCGATCCGATACCTCACTATGTGATTTTAGAACCTCCATTATTCCATTCAAGTGTTGATGTTGTTGGTCCAATCTCTCTTTATGAAGTTGCACATCTTGCGACATCATTAGGACCCACTGACTTTCCCGGGCAGTCATGCCGGGAGGGTGAGCCGCTGGTACCCCGGTCACCACCTGAGGGTTTCCTCGCCGCGCTCCCGGTCGGGAGGACTCTCCTTCGTATCACGGTGGGTGGGTGAAACTCACACACCTAGGCAATGGAACACTTTTTCTAGCCGTGGTTATTACTCTCGGTCCTCGAAGTGTAGGCGGAGGGGATCGAGTGAGTGGTGCACTGTTTACTTCATGGTCGCCCTCATACGGGTCTCTCTCTACCTCAACTAATGCATTCCCCCTAGGATGGCTAGTAATATAGCCGGAGGGTCAGCCGAGTAAGAGTGCTCGGAAGGAGTGTGCTCGGATGAAGTGTGGGTGGACGACATAGTGAACTGCGATAATGGTAGACTTAGTTATAAAGTGTGTTATTGTAAGTGCCTAAGATTTGCAATGTTTATGCATGCACACACAAAAATCATGCTTTCCATTTTTAAGTAGGAATTTATTTTAAGCATACCTTTAATATAACCAATCCAAGTCCCCCATTATATTTTCCTAAATTAAACATAGGTGATCAGGCTTTGTTTAATTGAGGTATAATAATGTGACACTCATCTTAGTTATATTAGTAATACGCTTTCAATTTTGGAAATCATTTCGAAAACCGTTTTGAAAATAGTTTGCGTCATAGTTGGGTTATAGTTTGTGGTTTCCATAAGAAAACCGGCATTCTCTATAACCTTAGGCTCTGATACCAAATCTGTCACATCCCACTAAAGCGGAAACACGAGATGTAACAGATAGAGTTTCATAGCATTAGGAAATAAACAACACCAACCATACAATTACATAAAGTATTACATTTCAAAGTTTCAAAAATTAAAGTTAAGGGTTTACAATCCATAGTTTACATGCAACCCGAAATAGTGTTTTTAACAAGATATGGCAAAAGAAGAGTCTCGGTTGATGTCGTCATGCATGCTAAATTAAACCTTGTCATTTACCTTCTTAGCCCCTGAAAAGCATGTTTAAAACAAAAAGGTCAACTACAAAGAGTTGGTGAGTCCACAGGTTTTCCATATACTCAACAGTTTTTTTCATCCAAAGGTTACTTTCATGAAACGTTTGTTCATGACAAGCTTTAAGTTTAAAATTTCATGAGTACAAATTTACAATGAATGACTTTTGCGAGATATATAAGTGTTGAGCCACTACTAAGCCTCCGACAACCTACGCCCCGCGAACTACCTCAGAGGTGGTATGTTGGCCACATGAGTAGAACATTATTAACAGATAAAGTGCACCCCTACTCGTCAGTCAAAGGTGGGTTTGTCAAACCAAATAGCGATATCCACAAATATCACCTGCTCGTTATGAGTTAATAAGTAGTGTACCTATTGGGGACTTAACATTTTCATTATAACTCAACATATCTTTATCACTTATGTAAATTCGTCCATTCATTAGTACTCATTTCTCAAATCATAAATATCCACAATTTAATACCATGAATCATTTAGCATTTTAAAATCATAACATGCTTTTCACCCCAAACATTAAACAAGTAAAACGGGGCTGTGAATACTCACCTTATAGCGTAGTCGCGAAAATAGTGGTAGCTTGCTCGCTTAACCGCTTTACGGGCTCCCTATAATGTCAAACAATTTCTATAAGTCCTTCATAGCTAACACAAGGTTATCCCTAACTAACTTAATCCGCATCTTGTGAAATGCCTTTGCTTTAGTATTTAAATTGAAATGAAGAATTTAGCATTGTTCCAATGTTTTAATCATGTATATATAGGGTTATAATAAAAAACTCAACAGTTTCCAAAATGTTTAAGCTGACAGAAACTTTATACTCCAAAGATGACTATTTTACAACACTTTTTAGAATAACAAATTAACCCATTTCTTTTATATGTGGTAATATGCTGAGTTAAGGAGATTTTGACCAAATTTCATAAATTTTGGAGGTGTTTAAGGGGTCCAAATAATTTTTATGAATTTGTGTAACACAGATCCTAAAACAGATTGCACTCTTCTGTTAAAACAGACTTTTGGAGGGTCAAAACTTAATATTTTTCAGAGTTTTTTTACATGCTTTGGAAACCTAACACATAAAGGTATCTCATGGAAAAAGATTCACAAACTTTTGATAAATTTTGAGTGAGTTATGGACGAATGAAGCTGCATGTACCAATCTGCCAATCTTGGACAGCTTTGCACACTTGCTTTGTATAAAATGTTTGAGTGACCCAACCTCCATATTTTTGAATGAAACCAAGTGCATGTGAAACCTAACTCATCTAAGAAATTCCCAGAAGGAAAATGAGTAATTTTGATGGATTCTACATAGAGTTATAAGCAAAACAAAATGACATAGCAATCTGGCCGACCATCTGCTGCACACCAAATTTGTTCTAAGGAGTTGAAGGCTTAAATCTCAATATTTTCTTATGAGACCAGTTGGGTTTGAACCCTAACTCATTAAACCTTACTCCACAAGAAAAATGAGGAATTTTGGACATGTTTTGACCAAGATATGGTCGTCCTAAGCACATGCAACAAATCTGCCAGATTCTTAAAACTCTAACATTGACATGAAAACCTATTTTTAAGCATTTTCTCCTTCATAGATGAGGGTTCCTTTGCTAAGGATTCAATCCCATCATCATATAACATGATATTGAAAGAAAATACTTAAATCTTACAAGAAAATATGCATGCAAAGATTTCTAAACTCAGATTCTATTTCAAGGAACAAAATCACCAAAGAAGATGCTTGAAAATGGAGAAAATAGCTAGTTTGGATCTCATACCTTTGTGAGATGTTGCAAGCACTTCAAGTTCTTGAAATATTCGTTTTGGATACTTGTTTTAGGGCTGGAAATTTGCTGGAGTTTTGAAGATTGTAGGATGAAGATGATGAAAAGAAAAGGTGAACTTCAAGAGAGAGAGAGAAAGGGAGATGGATGGTTTCTTTCTTAGTTTGAAAATGAGAGAAAAAATAAAATTGGAGGGTAAAAGAGGGGAGGGGAGGCCGGCCACTTCATGGGCCCCCATCCCATGCTAAGTATTTTTTTGTTATAAAAAATTGAGGCCCAAAACTAATATGTGGCATTTTTTTCTTATTTATTTTTATAAAATTTGCAATACAAGACCCTAAAATACTTTCTTATTTTTATTAAATCTTGAAAAAGAAAAGTTTATATAGGAAGTAAAATCCTATATTTTTATATAGGTTACATGTTAATTGAAGCATTTTGGCATTACATAAGGTGTTTCAGTTAGTCGCAGGTCGAAACCGGGTCTTTTCAGCAACTACCGGAAATTCTAACGAATCTTCGCTTTAAATTATCCTGAATGGGTCCTATCAGGGTATTTTCCCTATATTAACATTAGTAAAGGTTTAATGACGCTAACCTGGAAGTTCGACTTTTTGCCGGATGTTACAGAACTTGTTATTATCAACTCAGTGCTTTTCTTCTGTCTTTTCCCCCCCTTTTGATGATGATGAGAATCATTATCGTCAAACTTTCTTTTCAAAGACTGAGTTGAAGTTGATTCAGTTGCAGCTACAGACAAAGGCATGATTTATAGAGGCTTTGAGACAACAGCCAGTTGTGAACTGAAAGCTTGAAGCAAAGAAGACTTCATGGCATCCTTACTTTTGAGTATATCCTTTTGAAACTTTGAAAATTTATCTGTGATCTCCTTTTGATGAGATTCCACAGATACCATAACATCCTCTACTTTCTTTTCAACAGATTTAGCCTTTACATCCAACATTGTTCTGAGATCCTTGATTTCATCCTTCAAGGAAATAATTGTGTTCTCTAAGTTCTGAACCTTTTCTCCCAAATAATGATTTTGTTTCTGAATCTTTTCAAATTCAGAATGTGTTTTTGATAACCCTGGAACAACAGATGAACCAGTTTTCATATGTTCAGAGAACATATGGCCTGTAGGTGTCACAGAGGTACCATGTACAACAGATGCACTGTGTAAAGAGGTTTTTAAGATATTCACGTCCCCAGGTCTTCCATCCAATCCTTGACACCCAATATTAGGTATGTCTATGGAAGTTGTTATAGGAAAACGAATTCCCTGTGATGTGCTTGTGTTAAAAGAAAATTCAGGCCCAAATAGGATATTACTGTGTAATCCAGACTCAAAGTGATGAATAAAAGGTTGGGATTGATTGCCAAACTCCAAATGAGTAAGCAATGGTTCCCCTGTTTGAAATGAAATAGTAGTTTTTGGAATTTCTACTGAGTGGGTGTGAATGGGTATTTCAAGTTCTACCATGGGCTCAGTGGTATTTTCTTCAATATCAGTCACCAAGAATTATGAACCAATAGCAGATGTGGTTGCCCGGTTTAGATCAGCTGGTTCAGAGTTATCTCTATTTTCTAACTCTGGTGACAATCTCTCATCCTCACCACCCTCTGTCTGTTTTTCATGCTTACTTCTAACCAAGCTCTCAGAATTTTCCCTCTCAATTCTCTCAGAATGTTCTCCCACCTGAACATCCTCCCCCTCTCTTACTGCATTTGACCCCTCATCTCTCCTCTGTGGGTTGTTCTCATGGGTAGAGACCTGAGGTTGTTCAAGTCTCATAGAGGTGCAATATGTTTTTAAAATCTCACTCTCCCTTGAAATGTATGACCTAAGAGCTCTTGTTAATGGTTTGTGATTTGGAAAATTCACAAGTTTAAGAGAAGAAGTCATTTTACCCATGTAGAAGATTGGCCCATGCTCCTCATCAGCTATCCTTGGAATTTGAGTATCATGCCTCATTGCATACCAAATAACCATCTGCCAGTATCTTTGAAAAGGTATGTATGTCAAAGGCTTTTCTCTTGTTTCTCCACTTAGTGCTTTCTGATTTCTTTCAAAAGTGTTCTTCATATCTTCCCATAAGATAGAAGCATAGTCATAGTGTCTGTTCTTTACCAAACCATGAAAAATCTGCATAATCTGCCTTGATGCTTGATCTGGAGAACTGTGCTTTCCAGCTAGACACTTGTTGACAATAATAAAGAAACAAGCCTAGATTGGTGGTAGTTTGTTTCTTTTGAATGAACTAAGAGTCTTCAATTCTTCACAATATACTAATCTCATAAAATCAGCAATCATTTCCTCAGAAGTAGGTTCCTCATCATAATCAGATCTCCCCTCCAAATCATCCTTTTCTGGTAACCTTAACATGATTCTTATAAAACTAATTGTTAGAGTTAACGAAACTCCCCCTACATTGGATACAAACGTATTCCCTTGTAACTCCAAATTCTTCCACCACTGTTGGATAAACTGTATTGGTACAGTCTTTTTCAAAGTGAACCATTTCTTGAACGGGTGATATTTCAACAACTCTACTACAATCCTATGTTCCTCCTTAAAATTAATTTCATCAAGCACTAAAACACAGTTGTTTTCTAACAAATCCAAATAATCATCCACTGGCACTGACCTGTCCAATGAAACATGCCTCGACGACATTGTAGATCGTATTGCACTTTGTTGATGTACAATATTTGCATTCCCCTGTTCTGCATCACCTTCTGACTCAGCCATTTGTTCATCCTCATCATCTCCTTTTACACCCTGATTTCCCAAAATATTTCCTCCTATAGCCTCTTCTTCTTCGACTATTCTATCAGGCATTCGAACATCATCATCTGAATCAGAAGATGATTCCATTAAGGTTTTCGTTGAATGTAATTATCGAACAACATTCCTCCTTGATCCAGACATGACTACAATATAGAAATTAGAAAAAAACAGAATCGAAGAACTCGGGAACTTTGCGTATCTCATTTTTCACTCTTAGAATTTGAATGAAATTGAAAGAGGGATTTTAAGTTCTATGTAATACCCCGGGTAAGTGCATTAGTTAAATTTCCCTTTCCGTTAAATTTAGTTAACTTTAAAATTGGATGTTTAGGGTAAGTTTGGGTTAATTTATGAGTTTAGGGGTGTTTTGGTCATTAGTGAATAGTTTAGGTCCAAAATGGTAAAATTAGTTTGATATTACCCTTTTAGCTTCAGATATTTTCATTCAGCAGAAATATCATATTTCAAGTGTGTGTATGTGTGTGTATTGAGACAAAAGAAGAAAAGGAAGAAAAGAAAGGTTAGGGCATCATTTGGATTCATTGGAAGTGAAACTAAGGTATGTTCCTTTACATTATATGTTGGTAATTGCTAGTAGATAGTTTCTATCGGAGTAGAATTATCGATTTTACACCTGAAGTTAATTTCTGTCGAATCTGGGTAGAAATTGGGTAAACAGCAGAGGTTTCCGGACACAATATGATGGTGTCCGGTAGTTTCTTTTGATAGTATCTGGAAGTTGTTCTAATGGTATCCGGACGAGTCAATTATCCGGGTAAGTCTCTCTTTTCTATAGTTTCCGGATGGAATTAGATACCGGATGGTATCCGGATTACTTTGGTATCTGGATGTTGTCCGGATTGTTTGTGTTGTCCGGAATGTTTGTGTGTCCAGACAGTTGTGTTGACCGGATTGTTTGGGTTGTCCGGATAGTCCTGTGGTGTCCGGAAACTTTAAGTTGTTTGGTTACTGTCGGAGATTCCAGGTGCTTTTGAATATCCAGTAACCTGTGTTTTGTTGACTCTTGGATAGGGAATGAGTGAGAACTGAATATACTATGGACTCGACTTAAGTTCGGGTTTGTGGGTAACATTTGAGGATTAGAGTTATCTAGAGTTCTTAGCTTTAGTAAGTCTTATGTGTTCTATTTGGTAAAGAGATACTTGTAGCAAATTGTTTCAGATTCTGTGGAATTGGGGTGAAAGCTGAACTGTTTTTGAGAAAGGATTGGAAGCGTTTTGATAAGCAATCAGGTGAGTTTTACTTTAAAACATTTTTAAACTGCAATACATATACATGTGGAATGAGAATGTGATAAAAAGTGTAATAATGTGCATAGTATGTTTATACGAGTATTACACTATATGAGTACAAGTTGGCCGGGCATAGGACCGGCGGAGTTGGTTGTACAGAGGGACATCGGTGTAGGCTGTATTTAGTACAGCGGAGTAAAGTTATTAGTTGGCTCGCAACCATCTAATATGGCCATGGAAATGAGACAGGAAAGTACACGTTGCGTGAGTTATAATTGGCGTTTATAATTGAATGATGTATATGGTGTTTGTGCAAATGGTTTTAAACTAGCAGGGATTTTCTCACTTAGACCACTAGGTCTAACCCTCATTTTGTTTTAAAAATATGTATTCCAGGTCGTGGATCGGGTAAGAGCAAGTGAATAGAGTAATCGGTGGCTAGCTTTTGGGAAGACTTATAATTTGAAGACTATGATGTGTTTTGTAGTTATAACTTCGTTATTAGATATCACGTAATTAATTAGAAAAAATTTGTAATGAAATGCCTTATTTTGGTTGTAAAGACTAAGGGACCGTATTTGGTATATGATGTATCTTTTGTTATGCAATATATGTTAATTAATGCATGTTTGGGAATCCGGGTCGTTACAGATGGTATCAGAGCCCTAGTTTAAGGGATTTAGGTATTCGTATCCGTACCTAGACTTAAACTGCATGTGAAGTAGGATGTCCCTATTATATTAGAACCTTGGGATGTTAAATATAAAAGGTAGAAGGAACGGCATGTAAGGTAAATTCAAATTACATTTGGCCAGTGTAATTGTGAACTTACAGGTACATGTTTGAACTGGAATACCTTATTATATGGAGTATGTGCTTATGTGTATATTAATCTTGTCTGAATCTACATAATGGCAAGCGGTACTCGAAATACGAATAGAGAGGGAGGAGGAAATCCTAATAGAACGAATCCAACAGTCGGGACAAGGGGAAGAGGGGGAGAACGAGGTAGGGGCAGAACTGGAGGCAGAGTTCAGCCGCGAGGTAATGAATTTGTTACAAGGGATGACTTGACGGATGAAATGGGAAGACTGCAAGCAAGTATACAAGCCATGTTCGACCGAACTCGTCATAATGAAACTAAAATACCAGATCCTGGTTTGGAAGATGAGATGCCCATTACACCTACTGTAATACCGGTGCCAATGAAGTGTGACTATAAGATGTTTTTAAGTTGCAAGCCTCCGACATACTCAAGAGAAAGAGACCCAGTAAAAGCTATGAGGTGGCTAAAAGAGATAGAAGCCATCTTCAAAACCAATAAATGTGCTGACGAAGATAGAGTGCTATATGGAACTGCAATGCTGAAGGCGGATGCGTTATATTGGTGGGAAGCCCTCATTACCTCTAGAGGATCTGATGTGTATTCTACTTTCTCTTGGGATGAATTCACAATAGCTTTCAAACGACAATTTTGTCCTCAAGCAGCAGTTAGACAACTAGAGGGAGAGTTCATGAACCTGCAACAGGGAAGTTTATCAGTTAGAGATTACACTGCCCATTTTCTGGAGAAGTCTCGTTTCGCAGAGTACTATGTTGCCACTGAGACACTGAAGATGGAAAGGTTTATCTTCGGGTTAAAGTCAGAAATCCGAAGTCTATTGATTGCAAAGGGACCGGAAACCTTCTCAGCGGCAGTAGATGCCGCGGAAAATGTGGAACGGGATAGAGGAAGAGATGCTGGTGATAAGAGTACTGGAAAAAGAAAATGGGAAGGACCACAGTATGATCCAAAGAAGTCCAGATTTCAGGGATTTGATAGTCGTACACCTTTCAGACCAGCTGAAAGACCTTGCCCAAAATGCAACCGTTTTCATCAAGGAAATTGTCAAGTTGATCTTCGAGTGTGTTACAAGTGTGGAAAGACCGACCATATTGCTAAAGACTGTAAAGTAACTCGATTCTGTTCCTTATGCAATTCTCCTAATCACATTCAGTCTGATTGTCAACGGGGGAGAATACAACAGGGTGGTACTTCAGTAAGACCAGCGGGTGTAAGACCGGTAGTACCAAGGATAGAGTTACCAAGAGCAAGGGGTCGTGCCTTTCAGATGACAGCACAAGAAGCGGAGGAAACTCCTGATGTGGTTACAGGTACATTTTTAATAAACTCTACACGTGCTAAAGTGTTATTTGACTCCGGTGCAAACCGATGGTTTGTGTCTCCTTCGTTTGCTGCTTATATGCATTTAAAGCCTAAAGTGTTAGATCATGCTTTAATGGTAGATACTGCAAATGATAATCAAGTACCGGTTAAAGAGGTATTTGATAGCTGTGTTATAAATATAGATGGGTGTGGAGTACCTATTCAGTTATTTCCTATAGCTCTAATTGAGTTTGATGTTGTAGTGGGAATGGATTGATTAGCCGAGAATCAGGCTAGTATAGTTTGTGATAAGAAATTGATCAATGTTGTTATACCTGTGAAGGGACCGGTAGTGATTTATGGTGACCGTAGAAATCATCAGTCATGCCTTATATCTATGTTAAAAGCTCGTAAGTGTATCAGTAAAGGTTGTCCGAGTTACTTAGCTTATGTGATGGATACTAAGCTAGAAAAGAATAAATTGGTAGATATTCTGGTTGTTTGTGAATTTCCGGAAGTTTTCCCTGAAGACTTGAATAGTCTTCCGCCCGTTAGACAAGTAGAATTTGGTATAGATCTGATTCCTGGAGCCGCTCCTGTTGCTCGTGCACCGTATCGTTTGGCACCTCCAGAGATGAAAGAGATGATGACACAACTGCAGGATCTTTCCGATAAGGGCTTCATCAGACCCAGTTCTTCGCCGTGGGGTGCACCGGTTCTGTTTGTGAAAAAGAAGGATGGTTCGATGAGGATGTGCATTGATTATCGAGAACTGAATAAGCGCACGATCAAGAACAAGTATCCGCTTCCCAGAATTGATGACCTCTTTGATCAACTAGTTGGAGCTTTCTATTTCTCCAAGATTGATCTAAGATCTGGTTATCACCAACTGATGGTCAAAGAAGAAGATGTCCTGAAAGCTGCCTTTCGCACAAGGTATGGTCATTACGAATTCTTAGTGATGCCCTTCGGCCTGACGAATGCCCCAGCTGCTTTTATGGATTTATTGAATCGAGTATGTAAGTCGTATCTCGATAAGTTTGTTATTGTGTTTATCGATGATATCCTTATCTATTCCCGATCCAAAGATGAGCACGTACAACATCTTCGTTTAATTCTTGAATTGTTGAAGAAGGAACAGTTGTACGCCAAATTTTCTAAATGTGAATTCCGGCTACGAGAAGTTCAATTTCTTGGGCATGTAGTTTTCGAGAAAGGTATTCAGGTTGATCCGATGAAAGTAGAGGCAATTGAAATGTGGGAACCGCCGAGGACACCAACTGAAGTACGAAGTTTTCTGGGCTTAGCCGGCTACTATCGAAGTTTATACAAGATTTCTCTCGTATCGCTACGCCTCTAACCAAGCTAACCCGAAAGAATATAAAGTTTGAATGGAAAGCAGAACAGGATGAAGAATTCAGAATTTTGAAAGAAAGACTTTGTAGCGCACCGATTCTATTACTTCCTGAAGGTTCCGATGACTTTGTTGTTTACAGTGATGCTTCCAAACTAGGATTGGGATGTGTACTAATGCAGCATGGGAAAGTTATAGCTTATGCTTCTCGTCAACTGAAGGATCATGAACGACAATATCCAACACACGATATGGAACTGGCAGGAGTTGTTTTCGCGCTAAAGATTTGGAGACATCATCTCTACGGTTCTAAATGTCAAATTTTTACCGATCACAAGAGTCTCCAACATCTTTTTGATCAGCGGGAACTGAATACGAGGCAAAGGAGATGGTTAGAATTGATGAATGACTACGACTGTGAAATTCTCTATCATCCGGGAAAAGCAAATGTGGTAGCTGATGCACTAAGTCGTCAAGAAAGAAGTGGAACATTAAAAGCCATTGCACTACGAGCGGAACTTCTACCTAACATCTTTGACGAATTGAAGAAATGTCAAGTAGAAGCCTTTCAAGAAGAACACTTGAAACCAGAACGGTTAGTGGGTATATCATCATTACTCGTAAAAGACGACCGTGGGTTACTGTGTCTGGGAAACAAAATTTGGGTGCCTCGTTTGGGTGATTTGCGTGATCGGGTACTACAAGAAGCTCATCAATCTCGTTTCACTATTCATCTAGGTACGAATAAAATGTATAAGGATCTACGACAATTTTACTGGTGGTCGGGAATGAATAGAAGTATCACCCAGCATGTGGAAGGTTGTACCACTTGTAAGAAAGTAAAGATTGAACATCAAAAGCCTTTTGGTCAGTTACAACGTTTAGAAATACCTATGTGGAAGTGGGATCAGATTACTACAGATTACATCACGAAGCTACCAAGGACTTCGAAAGGGTTTGATGCCATTTGGGTGATTGTTGACAGGTTGACAAAGTCTGCTCACTTTCTACCGATAAAAGAAACCTATCCGTTAGAAAAACTAGCCAAATTGTACATCGACGAAATAGTAACTCGACATGGAGTTCCAATCTCAATTATTTTCGATCGTGATAGTCATTTTACTTCAAGATTCTGGAGGAGTTTTCAAAAAGAAATGGGAACGCAGATTAAGTTAAGTACATCGTATCATCCTCAAACTGACGGTCAGAGTGAACGAACGATTCAGACTTTGGAAGATATGCTACGGGCCTGCATTGTTGACTTTTGGGGATCATGGGATAAGCACCGTTGATTGAATTTGCCTACAACAACAGTTATCATTCCAGCATACAAGCGGCACCGTTTGAAGTTCTGTATGGTAGAAAATGCCGAACGCCTCTGTATTGGAACGAAGTGGGAGAGAAACAATTAGCGGGGCCAGATATAGTTCAGTTAACAACGGATAAGATTACTCAGATTCGGGAACGATTGAAAGTGGCTCAAGACAGACAGAAAAGCTACGTTGACCGATGCCGAAAACCGTTAGAATTTCAAGTGGGAGATTTGGTAATGTTAAAAGTATCGCCTTGGAAAGGAGTAATTCGATTTGGGAAACAAGGTAAACTGAGCCCAAGGTACATTGGACCGTTTGCGATTATAGAAAGAATCGGTGAAGTAGCCTACAGGTTAGATCTTCCGGAAGAGTTAAGCAGGATCCACAACTCTTTTCACGTATCAAATTTTCGAAAGTGTTTGGTTACACCAGATCAGGAAGATTCTCTACCAGATATACAAGTTGATGAAAAGCTGAATTATGTGGAGGAACCTGAAGCCATTATAGACAGTAAAGTCAAAGTCTTGCGGAATGGTAAGGAGATCAAGCAAGTAAAAGTTCAGTGGCAACATCATAAAGGGCAGGATGCTACATGGGAATCAGAATCAGAGATGAGAACTAAGTACCCGTACCACTTTGCCTAACCGAATTCTGGGACAGAATTCTTTTAAGGGGGAGATGATGTAATACCCCGGGTAAGTGCGTTAGTTAAATTTCCCTTTCCGTTAAATTTAGTTAACTTTAAAATTGGATGTTTAGGGTATGTTTGGGTTAATTTATGAGTTTAGGGGTGTTTTGGTCATTAGTGAATAGTTTAGGTCCAAAATGGTAAAATTAGTTTGATATTACCCTTTTGGCTTCAGATATTTTTATTCAGCAGAAATATCAGATTTCAAGTGTGTGTATTGAGACAAAAGAAGAAAAGGAAGAAAAGAAAGGTTAGGCATCATTTGGATTCATTGGAAGTGAAACTAAGGTATGTTCCTTTACATTATATGTTGGTAATTGCTAGTAGATAGTTTCTATCGGAGTAGAATCATAGATTTCACACCTGAGGTTAATTTCTGTCGAATCTGGGTAGAAATTGGGTAAACAGCAGAGGTTTCCGGACACAATATGATGGTGTCCGGTAGTTTTTTTTGATAGTATCCGGAAGTTGTTCTAATGGTGTCCGGACGAGTCAATTATCCGGGTAAGTCTCCCTTTTCTATAGTTTCCGGATGGAATTAGATATCGGATGGTATCCGGATTACTTTGGTGTCCGGATGTTGTCCGGATTGTTTGTGTTGTCCGGACAGTTGTGTTGTCCAGAATGTTTGTGTGTCCGGACAGTTGTGTTGACCGGATTGTTTGGGTTGTCCGGATAGTCATGTGGTGTCCGGAAACTTTAAGCTGTTTGGTTACTGTCGGAGATTCCAGTTGCTTTTGAGTATCCAGTAACCTGTATTTTGTTGACTCTTGGATAGGGAATGAGTGAGAACTGAATATACTGTAGACTCGACTTAAGTTCGGGTTTGGGGGTAACATTTGAGGATTAGAGTTATCTAGAGTTCTTAGCTTTAGTAAGTCTTATGTGTTCTATTTGGTAAAGAGATACTTGTATCAAATTGTTTCAGATTCTGTGGAATTGGGGTGAAAGCTGAACTGTTTTTGTGAAAGGGTTGGAAGCGTTTTGATAAGCAATCAGGTGAGTTTTACTTTAAAACGTTTTTAAACTGGAATACATATATATGTGGAATGAGAATGTGATAAAAAAGTGTAATAATGTGCATATTATGTTTATATGAGTATTACACTACATGAGTACAAGTTGGTCGGGCATAGGACCGGCGGAGTTGGCTGTACAGAGGGACAGCGGTGTTGGCTGTATTTAATACAGCGGAGTAAAATTATTAGTTGGCTCGCAACCATCTAATATGGCCATGGAAATGAGACCGAAAAGTACATGTTGCGTGAGTTATAATTGGTGTTTATAATTGAATGATGTATATGGTGTTTGTGCAAATGGTTTTAAACTAACAGGGATTTTCTCACTTAGACCACTAGGTCTAACCCTAATTTTGTTTTAAAAATATGTATTCCAGGTCGTGGATCGGGTAAGAGCAAGTGAATAGAGTAATCGGTGGCTAGCTTTTGGGAAGACTTATAATTTGAAGACCATTATGTGTTTTGTAGTTATAACTTCGTTATTAGATATCACGTAATTAATTAGAATTTTTTTTAATGAAACGCCTTATTTTGGTTGTAAAGACTAAGGGACCGTATTTGGTATATGATGTATCTTTTGTTATGTAACGATGTTATGCAATATATGTTAATTAATGCATGTTTGGGAATCCGGGTCGTTACATTCTATTTAAAATCCGCGAAGCTGAAAGGATTCAAACGGCGAAAAACTGCTTTATGTCAGAGTTATAACGGTTTCAAACACTGTGAAATACTAGAAAATGAATTCTTTAAATGAACGTGGTAGTTTCATTCAATAAGAAGCTGACACGTAGTATGAGATATAATTAAACATAAGTTAAAGTTCTGAATACTACGCTCAGAATTCTGAGATTGTATATTCAGAAGTTCTGAGTATACAATTTAGAGAAATACCCTTTGAAACCAAAATTCATTTAAACCTCAACTTCTGATAATATAAAACTTTTAATCACTCAGAAGTAGTTTGAACAGATAGAAAATTGATTTATCGTCCATAAAGTATTTTCCTCTTTTGATGATTTGTGATATCTGAAAATCATTTAAAATCTAACTTCTGTTCTTCCAAAACTTTTTAAGGATTTAGAAGTAGTTTGAACAAGTGAAAAACAATTTGTCATTAAAAGCTTGTCCTTCTTGTAAGGATTTGAGATGAGAAAAGAATGCAAACCTTGTAAACAACTCAGAATGATTTCTGAAAGATATGAATGCTCCCCCTTGACTCAAGCATAAACTCAAACACATATTAGATGTAAAAAAAATTATATGTAAAAGGATACAGCAAAAAGAACTTAACAACTAATTAAAACACTTGTAATTTCCAGAAATGTGTTCTGAAAGGTATATACAGAAGATCTGAGTAACCTTATCAGAAGAAAAAAAATTAAGTCAGATTTCTGAAGTATTGACTCAGAAGTTCTGAACTCAAGACTCAGAACATCTGAGTAAGAGAGTCATAATTTTGAGTACACTACTCAAAAAATCTTACTTAAAAAAATTATTTCTGAAAAATAACAAACATACTCAATTAGTCAGGTTAAGCATACCAATCTTGCATACTAGAAAAGTGAACCTTTTGTGATCAAGAGGCTTTGTGAACAAGTCAGCCAATTGATACTTTGTGTGCACAAAATGCATTTCTATGGTTCCCTTTTCCACATAATCCTTAATGAAATGATACCTTACATCAATATGTTTTGTCTTTGAGTGCTGAACAGGATTCTGAGTGATTGCAATGGCACTTTCTGAATCACAATAAATGGGAATCTTGTTAAGCTGATAGCCATAATCCATAAGTTGTGTTTTCATCCCCAGAGTTCGAGAACAGCAAGCAGCAGCTACATATTCTGCCTCAGCAGTTGATGTGGACACACAATTTTTCTTCTTTGAAGCCCAACTCACTATCTTATCTCCCAAAAAGTGACATGCACCAGAAGTACTTTTCCTGTCTAGTCTGCTTCCTGCATGATCTGCATCAGTGAAGGCAGTTAGTGTAAAATCAGTCTCTTTTGGATACCAAAGGCCCAATTCAGGTGAACCTTTGAGATATCTTAAGATTCTTTTAACAGCCAATAAATGTGATTCCTTTGGATTAGATTGAAATCTTGCACAGAAGCATGTAGCAAACATGATATCTGGCCTATTTGCAGTCAGATAAAGTAAAGAACCTATCATGCCTCTATAAACCTTGTTATCTACTAAAACTCCAGAGAGATCAGCATCTAACTTGACATTTGTAGCCATTGGGGTTCTCATAGCAGCACAATCAAACATCTTAAACTTTTTCAAAATATCTTTTACATATTTCCTTGATTTATAAAAATCCCATTTGGTAATTGTTTAACTTGAAGACCAAGGAAAAAGTTTAATTCTCCCATCATGCTCATTTCAAATTTTGATTTCATGATGTCTGAGAATTCATCACATAATTCTGCGTTTGTAGAACCAAATATGATATCATCTACATATATTTGAATTAAGATCAAATCATCACCTTCTTTCTTTAAGAATAAAGTTGTATCAATTTTACCTTTCTTGAAGCCAGATTCTAATAAGTATTGAGTTAGAGTGTCATACCAGGCTCTTGGTGCTTGTTTCAGACCATACAATGTTTTATCTAAAACATACACATGATCTGGAAACTCAGGATCAACAAATCTTTCTGGGTGATAGACATAGACTTCTTCATTGAGTATACCATTTAAAAATGCTGATTTGACATCCATTTGGTACACTTTGAAGTTCTTGTGTGCAGCATATGCCAAGAATATTCTGATTGCCTATATTCATGCAACTGGTGCAAATGTCTCATCGTAATCAATTCCTTCTTGTTGTGAGTATCCATTTGCAACCAATCTAGCCTTATTTCTAACACCAACACCTGACTCATCTTTCTTATTTCTGAATACCCATTTTGTTCCAATAATTGATTTACCTTCAGGCCTTGGAATAAGTCTCCAAACTTTGTTTCTTGTAAACTGTAGCAATTTATCTTGCATTGCTAAAATCCAGTCTGGATCCTCTAGGGCTTCAGTGCCTTTCTTAGGTTCAATCATACTTAGGAATCCTGCAAACATAACCTCATTTGTTGTTGCTGATCTAGTCTACACTCTATCTGATGGATCTCCTATTACTTGATGAATAGGATGGTCTTTTATCCATTTGTGTGAACTTGGAAGCACATCAATATCTGAAAGATTGTTGTTTGTATCATTCTCATCCATAACAGCTTGTAATTCTGAACTACCTCTTTGTTCTGAAAATTGTTGAGGTGTAGCATCTAAGTCCGGATTCTGAGTAGTAGAGTCAGAATTCTGAATCACTTGTTCAGAGTTCTGAGTACCTTGTTCAGAATACTGAGTACCTTGTTCAGAATTCTGAGTAACTTGTTCAGAATTCTGAGTATCTTGTTCAGAATTCTGTGTACCAGGCTCAGATATTTCACCACTTGTGTTAATCAAAATTGGACATTCCTCAGATGGACCAGTATCATAAATTACAGTTGTTTCTTGGACATTTGAATCTTTTCTTTTCATCTCTTGAATCATTTTTGGATTTTCAAAATCTGCATAAGATTCAGAAGTTAGTTCCAGAAATGCATCCTTAAATAATAAATTGAGTTATGAACAATTAGGATTAGAATTTGATTCAGAAGTCATTGTTTTTGTCTTATCCTGATTGAGTCCTGAACTGTTTTGTTCAGAAGTCTTTAATCTTGACTCATCAAATGTGACATTGATGCTTTCCATAATCCTCTTGGTTCTTCTGTTGTAGATTCTGAATGTTTTGGAAGTTAGTGAATAACCAACAAAGTATCATTCATCTGCCTTTTTGTCAAATTTACCAAGACTTTCTCTATCCTTGAGAACATAGCATCTGCAGCAAAAAATATGAAAAAAATTAATTAGTGGCTTTCTGTTATTAATCAGTTCATATGCAGTTTTATTTAATCGTTTATTGATCAAAGTCCTGTTCTGAGTAAAACAAGCAGTGGCAATTGCTTCAGCCCATAAGAAAGTTGGAAGATTGGAGTATGCCAACATGGTTCTTGCAGCTTCAACTAAAGTTCTGTTCTTTCTTTCAACAACACCATTTTGTTGAGGAGTTTTGACAACAGAAAAATTATGAGAAATTCCAGTGATTTGTAAAAAGTTCTGAAGAGTCTCATTTCTGAATTCTGTTCCATTGTCACTCCTAATCTTCTGAACTGGAAGTTGCAATAAGACTTGAATTCTTTTGTTGAAGTTAATCAATGTTTCAGCAGCCTCAGATTTTGCTCTTAAGAATTCAACCCATGTATATCTAGAATACTCATCAACAATGACAAGCATATACTTCTTCCCACCCATTGACTGAACTTGCATTGGACCACATAAGTCTATGTATATCATCTCTAATGGTGATATGCATGAGGAGTCCATTTTCAACTTATGAGAACTTTTCTTCATTTTGCCCATCTCCCATGTTGAACACAATGAGTCCTTTTCAAACCTAATCTTTGGCAGTCCTTTAACCAAATGTTTGCCAACTAGATTGTTCAACTCCTTAAAATTCAAGTGAGAACATCTTCTGTGCCATAACTAACATCCATTTGCAGTTGCATTTGAGAGTAGACATACTGGAGTTAATGCTTCAATTTTTTAAAAATTGACCACAAATAAATCCATGTGTCTTTTAGCCCAAAATACTTTTATCCCATTCTCACTCAGAATTAAGCATCCTGTTATACTGAACTTGATCTCACAAAGACTATCCAAGAACTGACTTGTACTGAACAGATTATGTTGTAATCCTTCCACATAGAATACTTTCTGAATGGTTAAATCTCCTTTTGTTAAATCACCACAACCTCTAACTTGCCCTTTACTATTATTGCCAAAATTAACTGCTCCTCCATCCTTTTCTGTGAAATTTTGCAGAGAAGACTTGTGACCTGTCATGTGTCTAGATGCTCCTGAGTCTAAAAACCACACATGACAGCCCTGCAAAAACATTTAGTTAGATTTAGGTACCCATATCATAATGGGTCCTGTTTTGTTAGCTTCAGTAACAGATTTAACAAAAGTGTCTTTAACTCTCCATTCATAATTTTTTTAAGCACCATTTTTCTTGTACTACTATGAAATCAGAACATCTTCTCTTTACAAAATTATTTCTTTTCATTTTGAAAACTTTAGGTTGAGACTGAGAAACATTTTCAGTATTCTTTTCTTTTGATTTAGATTGAAACAAGTTTTCAGTCTTCTTTCCTTTTGATTTAGATTGAGAAATGTTTTCAGTCTTCTTTCCTTTTGTCTGAGTTTGAGAAATGATTTTAGTCTTCTTTTATGAATTCTGTTTTTTCTTTAGACTTGAAAGATGTTTTAGAATTTTGAGTCATCTTTTTCTGAGAAAATTGAAATGCTTGACTACCACATTGAACACATTTCAGATGTTTTCTTGCATGAGACAACAAATCTGAATGAAAAGAATTTTCATTTTTATTGATAGTATTCAGATTACATTTGCATCTATTACAAGAACTACTAGCTTTGGGTTCAGAAGTAGTATTCAAGAAAATCTTCTCAAAGATCTTTTTCAAGTCATCTTTCCTTTTGCAATCTTCCTTTTCTGAAACATTTAACTTTGCAAAATTAGTAGATGCATTAGATGATTCACCATGTTCATAAGTACTTGATTCATTAAAGAATTCTTTATTCTCTTCTAAGGCTTTAATCTTAAACAGATCATACTCAGATTTTAATTTCTCAAGCTCTGTTATTTTCTGCACTTAAGTTTTGTTTTCTTTTAAAACTTCTTCAAGTTTAAAATCAACATCACAAAAATCATTTTCAAGTTCATCAAAACTTTTTCTCAGTTCCTCAAGTTCTTGATTAACTTGTTTAAATCTATTTTCAAGATCTGAAAAACTTTCTGATTTTAACTCAGAACTTTCAGTTGACTCAGAATTCTGACTAACAGACTCAGAATTCTAACTAGAGGACTCGGAATTCTGACTAACTGTTTCAGAATTCTCTTTGTTTTCAGAAACTTTACTTGCTTCAAATATATTATCAATATCAGTATAGGAGAAACTTGGTTGTTTATCTTTGTAACTGACATTCAGAGAATCATACATGAATTTTGTAGTATTGTATCTTGGCTTCTCTTCAGTTGGTTTTGAAATTTCTTTCTTAACCTTGTCTTCTGAAATTTTTGATTTTTCAACTTTTGATTCAGAAATGATTTCCTTTGCTTTTTCAGAACTTGATTTTTGTAAATTGTCAGGACTTGTTATTGAACTTGCAGGTCTTACAAAAATTTCAACTAAATATGGGATTTCTGGTTTAGGACCTTTTAGTTCCTCAAAATCATAAAGATTTACTGGGGCCTTTTTCAAAATAGTATTTTCTTCCAAACCTAATCCCATTTTTGGATTGTAAAACCTTGTGTCTTTAACATTGCTTGTGAGAAGACTTAAAGTTTGTTGAGTTTGACCTCTTTTCAGATTAAGATCTTCTAACTCTTTAATTTTAGTGTACAAATTCTTTCTTTCATCAAGTAGCATATCCAGTTTATTCTGTAAATCACCATTTTCACCTTTTTCTTCTGAAAGTTCATCTTGTAATTCAGATATCTTTTTCAAAAGTTCAGAATTCTCTTTTCTAACTTCTTGTTTCTCAACCTCAGTTTCTTCAAATCTTACTTTAAACATTTCTTTTTCTAACCTGAATTTGTTAACCAAAATTCTTTCACCTTTTATCTGTTTTCTGAGATTAACAAATTCAGATTTCATGTTTCCAATTTGGATCATTAAGTCAATTTCATGATTAGAGTGTACCTCGGTAGAAGACTCAGAACCACTTTCTTCATAGTCTGAATCATCTTCATCACCCATTTTGGCCATGTAACTCTGCATTTGAGAGAAATGTATGCAGTCCTCTTCATCAGATGAGTAATACAACCAATTTTCTTGTTCTTCCAGAACTGCAATTCCACTATCTTTGGTTTTGGCCAACTGAGCTTTCTTTGCATAGTACTCATAAAATACATTTCATATTTTAGAATTACTTCACCAACAAAACGATAAATTTTCTGTCACTCGAAACTTGTGCAAGAAGTTCATTAAAGTCTCTAAATTTCAGTAGTTCGGTCCCTGTGGATCGATTCTCAGTATTTCTACCGTTATATTACTTGTAGCGATCCTAGTGTAGGTGTATACTTGCATCCCCACTATGGGAACAATTGTGCCCACATTTTTTGGGTACACGATTTCCAGCTACCAGAGATCCATTATGAGTTGATGAGTTAATTTTCTTATGACGATTAAGTGTAACAGATCCATCAACCTTGTCATATGTTTCTTTTAGTTCTAACCAAACCTGAGAGGCTATTTTAGAGAAAACTTGACCCAAAAACAATTCTTCTATCACAGAACCTAGAATCCATGAGAGAACAACAAAATTACACCTATCCCATTGTTTTGCAAGAACAACATCACTGTTAGGTCTACTACACGTACCGTCAATGAAGCCTAGTTTGTTTTTTGTTTCAAGGGAAAGAATCATGGCACATGACCGCACCTAGTAGCTTTCAGTTCCACTTAGCTTAAGGGTTAAGATAGAAGCCCTACTAGTATCACTTGGATGCAGATACAGGGGATAGCCAAAATCAAGTTTGGCAACCTGAGACTGCACAATGGGACTAGAGGATGAAACTACCTCAGATGCAGGCATACTGAAAAAAAAAAACAAGAACATGCACATACAAATAAGAGACTGAGATAAGCAACCAGTATGATTCCTAAAACACTCGATGGTGCTAGGTCAAGCCACAACTCATAAACTTCTTTCCAAAAAAAATTACAAGAACAACAAAATATAGCGGAAGCAAGTAAGCAGATAAAGAAACTAGATATCAGACCTGAACAAACAACAAAAAGAGGGACTAGATATGATTTTACAACCAAATCTGAGAATGATACAAAACGGACCAGATCTGTAAATGATACAAAACGGACTAGATATGAGATTACAACCATATCTAATAATCATACAAAACGGGTCAGATTTGAGATTATGACAAGATCTGAGATGCAAAGAGAGGACAAGATCTAAGATATCGGACTAGATCTGAAAAAGAGGACTAGATCTGAGAAAGGACGGACCAGATCTAGAGTTAAGAAACTACTTCAACCAATATTCAGAATATGATACCACTAAAAAAATATTGTCACCGAATTTAGAGAGATCAGGTACCAATACCACAAACAAGCATACATATCGGATCTGATTGAGAATGTAACACAAAAAAAGTGGATCGATCAAAAAACAGATCTGAAGAAACCACAAGAGTCGCTCGATTTTGTTCACAAACGATCGAAGATCAAACAAAAACAAGTGTCGCTCGATTTTGCTCACAAACAACCGTAGATCGAACAAAAAACCGCTAGTTGATGCAACGACATTCCTTGTCAAAGAATCACGGTCAAACAACCGTGAAACAAAGTCTCCAGTCGATGAAATGAGCACACCAACATATTTTGATCGAAGGGAAATAATATCTACAACAACAAGGTTTAATCTATAGATATAACGAGTAGATCCGAGAGTTTCAACACGCGTTCCTTCCCAAGAACCACAGACAAACAACCGTGAAAAGAAGGCTCACGACGATGATACTAAGCAGATCTAAATAAAAAATAAACCAAGAAAAGAAGGCTAACGGTGGTGAAACCAAGCAGATCTGAAGCAAGAATAAACGGGAACCACACCCATAGATCTTGGGGGAACGACCAACTATCACAACCGTGAAAAACACGCTCCAGTCAGTGAAAAGAACCGGCCACTATAGATCTAAAAACTACCACAGTTTCTGAAGAGGAAACCGAAAGAAAGTACAAAGCGAGCAACCGAAAGCTTTTCAAAAAGATCGAACCATATGATGCTCTGATGGCATATACAAAAACATAATGCGATTTTATTCAATAGCAAAACGTAAAACGCTAGTTAGAAAACCTCTTCTCAAATGTAAACTCTAGCTAAATATATGAAAAGAACTAGAGAAAGAAAGAGAAAATGAGAGAAAATATCTAGAGAATTTTAGAGAGATGTGTAAAAAAATGTAATTTGATCTTGTAAACTCCAAAAGCAACAAATTTATACAATCTTCAGAAATTGCAACTTCAGTCCCTCAACTTTTTGAGAATTGTCGCGCTACCCCTGAACTATCTACATATGTGAGGCGCAACCCCTCATATTCTCAGCTTTGGATTAACTACCGAACAATCCTTGAAGTACAAAAACCATAACAAATAACTCAAGTTAACACCAAAGGATTTGAAATGTCAAGATTGTAATCTTCCAAAGGAGTTTTAACTGTTACGGAGTTCATATGATGTACATATGGAGTTAGGCGACGGAGGGGTGGAATATTTTATCAATGTTTATTTTCAATAAAGGAGAAAGAACCCTGAAACACTTTGTATTATGTTCATTTTTTTTTGTTCAATTTTTTTTTAGAATTGGTTTCGGTTCAATTTGGTTTGAAGCCACCTAAAAACTATGGGTTGTTTATGTACAATAACCGGGTAAGTGCTTATCGGATAAGAGTCATTGTTCTCATTTATTTTACTGGAGAAAATTCTTAGCTATCAAAATGGCACAACAAGATGGTTGGTAAGCGTTAACCGGGTAAAGCCATTACTCTCAGGTTTTTATTCTCAATCTTTGTCATGCCTCTAAGAAAGTAAGGTTTTCGGTCCTTGCCAAGGTAGGTGGCTATCATCGCTTATGGGCTTTATGGTATAAAGAAAATCAGATTTAATGCAAAGTAAATAGTAGTAAAATACATCATCATTTCATTAGCCCTGTCGTGAAATCCATTCACATAATGTAATGGTGTCACACCCCGCTAAAGCGGAAACACGAGATGTCATAGTTCAAGGTCTCAATGCGTAGGTACAAAATACACCAAATCACCATGGCGTAAAAATAGAGTACAAATAATTACATATTGTCTTAAAACGTAATTTGTCCGAAGCGAAAGTTGTCCAAAATGTAAAATCCCGAAACATAAAATGACATATGAAAACACGTGCAGGATGCAGCTACTATGGTGCCTTCATAATGTTCAACCTTACTGATGATTTCCTGAAAAGCATGTAAATGAGAGGGTCAACTATTGAATAGTTGGTGAGATCACAGGTTTTGTGAGTACAACAAAGTTTTTCATAGAACAGTTTTAATCCGCACAAGTGGATAAGTCAACCGGTTGTAAAAACACTTGATCAAGGTAATTGTATGTATAATGTTTAAGCTATGAGCCCGTTACCCGACCTTGTGAGTGGGGTGTCAACCAAATAGCGCTATCCGTAATTACCAACGGCTCACACTCGTGAGTTAAACGGGTAACGTAGATTAAATGGGGACTTAGTACGAAAGAGAAAGCTCAAAATCTTACAACATGCACAAAACATACATACCATAGAGCATAAGCAAGTATAGCAAGATTTGTATTTCCAAGAAAACGAGACAACCGGTGCGTAAAATAATTGTAGTAACAACAAGCTTTTCACCCCAAAATATGTAAAATATTAAAAAGGGGCTGTGATAACTCACTTGATGCGCGATGAAATTCCGGGAATCTCTCACAAAATACTTCGGTGTGATCCTACTTCGAACCTACGAACGTAAGGTCACTAGTGAGTTGTAGTCTTAAGGGTTCGGTAGGCTAACTATCCAAATCGTCATAAAATGCCCTTTTATAAAATTTATTTAGGGTTTGTATTTTTGTTACCTTTCAAAATAATGTATGCATGTCATCAAATAACTGAGATTTTATCATAAAAGTGGTAGATTTACAACATAAAATAATTATATAGAAATAAAGTTGCTTTTAAACCACTTTTGAGATTATTCTTTTGGTGTCTAGATTTAGGTGCCACTTTCTGTCCATTTTTGGATATCTTCCAGGGGCATTTAGGTCAAGATATTTTATGTCCAGATAACTTAATATGTTAGGAAATTTGTGACATAAGATTCATAATTTTTAGAGGTGATTAAGTACATGAAATAATTCTTGACGTAAAATCACTACAGAAAGATTTGCTGTTTGCGCACTGTTTTTGTGAAGACTGTTGGGTAGATGAAATCTTTGAGTTTTTGAGTGAAACCACTTGGGTTCGAAACCTAACTCATAAAAATAAATTCCAGAAAAATAATCACTTGATTTGAAGTATTATTGAGTGAGATATGACTTTTTGAAGAGAGAGATAGAAATCTGGCAGTAAGCTGTCAAAACTAGACTTTATACATGTGCATCCCTTTTGTCTTTTTATCAACATTCTTATTCTTCTTGCATGCAATCCGACTTGACTCATCCCCATACAGATATTTTCAGTTCAAAAACATATTTTTAAGCCATTTAAACCACATGCATGCTTTCTATGAACTCATCTTTTGTAGAAATTTGAAAATGGGTCTTTTTGAGGATTTCTTGGGTGTTTATGCCAAGAACTTCTCCATGCAACTTAAAATAGTGACTTTTTGGCACATGCATGTTGATTAAAACAAGTTTTTAGTGAAGTTAAAGAGCTTTTCATACAACTTTTGGATCAAAAAGTATAGATCTTTTAAGAAAAACTACATGCATGCAAGTTAAGAGCCCATATTTGATCTTAACATAGGTTTGATCATGGATTCACCACCTTTTTAACAACATGCAAGTGTTATGGTGGTAAATCTACAAACATTAATATGTATGAAGATGTTTCTTAACAAAATTTTAAAGAAGATGAAGAAGAAGATAATTACTTAAGAAAAATGCAAAAGTTAAGAAAAGGGTGTGTGTGGATTTCATCCAACACACATGCATTTACCTTAGGATACTTGAATCACTTGAAGGAGAAGTGTTAGGGGCTAAAGTTATGGTTCCTTTTTGAGAGAATATGGAGGGTGTTTGAGAGAGAAAAGAGAGAAAATTTCTAGAGTGAGAGTTTAGAGAGAGAGTGAGAAGTTGCATATGAGATTAAAATGAGAAGAGAAAAATATAAAAGGGGGTAAAGGGGAGAGTGGATGGCCGGCCAAGGGGGGGGATGATGTGTGTGATGCAAAAATTGTCAAATCTTGTCTTTTTGATTTATTTTCAAGCATGCAACACTTTCCTTTTTTTTAAATTTGAATTTTAAGCAACATTTTTAATTTTAATGGCAAAGGATTTAATATCATTTTAGGTTGAATTAATTTTAGTTGCTATTCATATAAATAATTGTGGTATAAATATTGTTTAGGTTGGCATTTTATGAGATTTATGGATAATTCCCTAAATTGAGGGGTTTCTAGGCAAAAATCCTTAAATTTTTCCTACCGTACTGAGTTTACTGCTAAAATTGGACTGTGCCACCTAAAATATGAATAACCGAAACGTTCAGTGCAGTTCTAACCTGAAACGCGAATTTGAGGGTTGTCACAAATGGTCCACGCGATAATATATGAAATTCAAATGCAAATGATTGTGAACAAGAATTCACCTTAATAAAAAAGAATATGTAATTGGTTAACCAAAGTTTAAAGTTGTTATATCAATTTTCTAAGAACAAATCTCAAAAGTAGTTTTTACAAGTTTTCAAAGCCATGAAGCAAATAACTTGTCATGAAGATCATTTACTGTTATTACCAGATCTGTGCAACAATGATGAAATCGAAATAGATGAACAATAAGAGCAAATGATTTCAACTGGTCATCCCTATCATTCACTTTCAGAGAGAATAATACAATACTGTTTGGAAAGTAAAAGGATGATTAGCTTGTTTTTCCAAGCTAAACACACATTAAATACATCGAGCCCGTGGTTAACAAGCCCACGGCCCGTTCACTAATAAGCTTTAATTTAAACAAATACAATTCAACCCTTGAACTTTAAATCAACTATAAAACCTGCCCTAACAATCTCCCCCTTTGACTTGAAGTTCGAGTTGGCGCTCTAGATCTCTCCAGTTGAAGACATATCTTTTGCGGAGCGCGAAGTGTACCTCGAACAATCTGATGGCGCGGCGATAGTCGATGCGATCTTCAATCATTTCCAAGGCATTCTGAGCAGTTACTTCATTCGGATTCGGAACATAAGAATACCTTGGATTCTCAGACTCGTGCTGAATAATCTTTCGAAGAGCATCTCTGACCTTTAGGAGTGTGCCGTCACAGAATCTTTCCACCTGACTGAAGCGCATGAACTTCTTCTCCTTTTGCTCGTTGAGGTAAACAATCCCGAATTCTGGTTCTAGAAGCATAGCGTTCTCGGGATACATGTTTAACTCAGGCACTTTCAGATTCGGCTTGATTAGATTTACCTTTTTCGCCTTGTTCTCGATAGCCATTTGGAAGCCGTTAGATAAGACATCGTGATGGTGCGGACCAGGTATCGACGAACAGCTTCGAGCGCCTTTGTAATCTCTAGCGGTCGGATGGTTCTTGTCCGTAAGTCTTTCAGAATAACCAGAAAGTTGAGCGGTCGGAGGTTCTTGAAGTCAGCTTCTGTAAATTTCCATTCGTTCCCATCTTCACGTCGAACAATGAAAACTGGGTAGACGATCCTCATAATGCATCTTGAATAGATACTAATTACCTCTGTGATCCAAAGTTTGGTTCTGACTTGGTTGATTGGAAGACATCGCTGCATTGCTAGTATATACCGGCATTGAAATTCTGAGCTAAAGTTATAAATACCCAGACAGAAGGTCGGCTCGATCGGGCGAAGCTTGTGAACGAACAGCTTTTTCAAAGATTCCTACAGATGAGGGGTAAGTACCATGATCTTCTCCCAACGGATTTGTTGCTGTTGAGGAAGAGGAGGAAGATCAGAAGCTGTCGTGGGAGGAGTAGTTGTCGGAAGATCGGAAGTAGTAGACTCGGGTCTTGTTGATGATGTTCCGGCGGGTTGAGCATAGTGAACGGGGGATGTTCCATACAAATTTTGAAGCAGGAACTGATCATAATCAATGTTGTCGTCCTCATCAGTGGGGAAGACCAAATTTACCTGGAGATTTACGGCACTGGCGGCTTTTTCGTACCATGCATCTTCGGTCTCCGGGTTGGCTTCACAATCTGGATCTATCATGTCCAGAATCGGTATGTCTGATGAGTCAAAATCAATCAGTTCCTGTGTTGAACCCTCGGGCTTTTCAACCATCGGGTCTTCTTCATCTGATATCTCCATGTCTATAACCATGTCTGCTAAAGGCAACTCGGCTTCAGGTGCTTCTGTTGTAGCTACCGCAGTTGGGAGTTCCTGATGAACCACAGTTGTAGCTTCAGTCTGGATCAGGGAGGCGGTCTCGGTCAGACGTTGTCTTTTCTCCCCCTCACGATGATCAGGATCATCCTGGTCATCGTGTTTCCGCTTCAGACCGTATGCTTGACTCTTACAGGTATCTTCGAGTGAGCGGACTCTCTCGGACAGCGTTGTGAGCGCTTGGTTGTAGTCCTTAAGAGTCGAGTCATTGGCGTCTAAGCGAGTGGTAATAGATGAAGATGGAGCAGTGACCTGTGATCGGAGAACTGAGATCAGGTCTGCTTCAGTAGAGGCGGTTGTATCTGATTCCTGGAGCAGTTGGGCCAATAGCATCGTCTTCAGGGTGTCCACCGAATAGATAGGTTGCGGTTGAATCGGCGGAGGTACAGGGGCAGTTTCAGTTTCGACGAGGTGGCCTTTACCTTTGATAGCGCGCATAGCTTTGGCAAGTTCAGCGGCTACATGTTGCTACATATGTTGCTCCATATCCTGGCGGACAGCCTTAAGGGTGTTGTCCAGGGACCCTGGTGACACAAAGTCTGGGTTACTAACACCGGGACCACATAGGTTACCCGTTGAGGCATCTACCGCGGGGGTAGAGCCACCTACGTTCACAGTTGGCGTGATAATAGTTGTGGTAGGATTTCCGTCCGATCCTCGTGTTCCGGCAGACGGAGACACTACAGACGTTCCGGTCGGGTCACTTAGAGCTGCGACTTGGTGTTGTTCCGCATCAAGTGTCCTAGTCAAAGAATCTTCAATAACAAGTGGATCTAGACTCGATGGTGCACTAAAAGAAGTCGAGACCGGGGGTTGCTGGTCTCTTGTTTCAACACCAGTACTCTCCGAGTGAGAGACCGGTGGAAGTTGTGCTATATCCCCGTGATGTACTGAAACATCCGTCTTTTGAGAGACGGATGAGTGGCTATGGAGGTCGTGCAATTGCTCCGCTGGGTCCACAGAGGCTTCTTCAATACCCTGTCCCAACAAATGAGACGAGGTAGTAGATGTGGCAACCCGGATATGACCTGGCTGGTTTCGCTCAGGAGCCTCGTTATCTTTACGGCTCAAGCTTTCTTGGTTCGCATTCGACCTTAACACCCTCCTTTTCACATGTTCTATGTCCCGGGGAAGGTCCCTCCGGCTCTGGATGGACCATGGGATTCCCTAACTCTCGTTTATATGCTATCACAGGTAGGGTTTCAGGCATAAGTATAGCACGGATATTATCCTGCTCCCCCTCAAAATATGCTATCACATTTAGACTTTTAAGAAAAACAGGGTGAAGCTTCCCCTCGGATTGAGGTTGTTGATCCGCCATGGAATGTCTGTAAAAAGACAAAGCACAGTTAGTAATGGAGACGGATGAACAAGTGTCGGTGCGTACCTTTGCATTAGTAGGCTCAATTTGAGACAAATTGAGGACTGGCAGTACGAAAACAGGTACTGGATAGACGGAACAGGGGTGTCCGCACAACACACTGGAAGTGCAAAGCTTACCGGACAAACCCAACTATCCGGACAACGAAGGATTTCGGATGAATTGAATTTATCCGGATAGGGACTCGGTCCGGAAACTCATCCGGACAGATTGGGTTTCTGGATACCTGTCCGGAAACTCTGGATTTTTAAAAAAACTTTACATGTCCTTGTTGATTTTCCAGAAATAGGACTATGTGGATTTAAGAAACGAACCTTCTCTCACTCCTCCTCAAATTGAGCGTGGGGAAGACCTTGCTCCCCCTCGAATATTTCAAACTTGTGAAATGGAGAGTTCGACACACAGAAAAAACTTTTGACGTTTAAAGATAAACACTGTGTCGCACCTCCTCAAAAGATGAGCATAACTTAAAAAACACACGGGAGTATCCATACACAAAAAAACTTTTCAGCAGATAACAAATTGTGTGTGACACTCCCCCTAAACAGTAGAATGTACTTACCTGATGGCTGATCATGCTCCCCCTAAACACATGAGCAGTTGTGAAAGCACAGGTAGACAAACCTCACGTCTTCGCAATATTGTTCCTTATTGATCGTGAGCAGCTCCCTCCTTCCGGTCATGTGTGTGGAGCATCCACAGTCTAAGTACCACACATGACCGTCTTGCGAAACAAGTTTAGGGGACCTTCGGTACCCAGATTTGCCTGGGTCCGGGAGGGTTAGGTTTGGCACCGTTTGGGGAAGCTTACTTTGTCCCAGCTTTCCCTTTAGGTGTAGGATTTACACTGGTGGAGGGAACTGGTTTTGGCACTTGTTTCCTCTTTGGTGCAGAATTTACACCTTTAGGAGGAACAGATTTTGTAGCATCTTTCCACCTAGGTGCCGGTCTAACCTCAGTAGAAGAAGCCCGTTTTGGAATGGGTTTGGTCTCCCGTTGTGGTTTAACCTCTGATTGGAAACCCCGTTGTTTATAGTATTTTCTTTTGTTATTACGGGGTTTGCGTTTGGGTGTCGAATTATACATGTGATATGACCCAAACCAATCAGTGTTATGGATATCATCAAAGTCATTCCAACCACAACTAGAGCAACATAAGCAATCACGCGACAATTGAATCAATTGTTGAGTGGAATAAATTTTCATCGGAAAATTAACATCTCTTTTAACAAAATCATTCCTATGATTCCAAGCACAATTGTTTTTGTTCATTCTAGGGTAGAACACAGTATTGAAAGACTTTGATGCTGCATCTTTGACAGATTCCTTGGCTAGCCACTTTGGTTTTTCTTCTTTAGCGCGACCGTTTTTATCCGAAACAACAGGGACAGTGCGGTCAGTGACTTTTGAGGAAACAGGAATCTTAGCAGGTGATTGGCCGGCCTTTTGCCTCGGCTGTGATTGTTTTTGTGAAACAGGCTTTGATTTTGAAATCTTAATCACAGCTGGGTCCTTTGTTTTAGAACAGTCACCCTCTAAAAAATTGACCGGCCGATTGACTACTGGTGACAGAAAATCAGTATGACTCGGAAGAGGTTTGTCGAAGGGGAACGACTCGAACTCTTCTTTACAGTTACCTTTGGAGTTCATGTACTCTGAAAAATCTATCTCGGGAATTACTGGACTTGGATCAGGTGAGGAATGCGAGGAGCTATTTGTGCTTGTGTGCTTGTGTGCTTGTGTGCTTTGGGGAATTTGGTGCGGAAGCTAAGAAAAAATCAGAGTTCAAATTCCTTAAAACACTCTCGTCTTGAGAATCTTGACCGTCTTGTGAACTAGAAATCTTGCCTAAGAAAGCTTTGCACGAAGACGTGTCGGATGAATTTGAGGAAAGTTCGGGTGAAATCTGCTTTTCAAATAGCAGTTGGTCAATTTGCTCTTGAAGCTGACCATTTCTCGTGTACTCTTCCATATTTTCCATTGCCAAGGCAGACAGTTGTGATGTGAGTCGATTGATTTCACACCGAAGGATTTCCTGTCCTTCACCAAACACAACTTCGGTTTTGACCGGTTGTAGATTCTCAAGCTTTGTAATTAGAACTTGCTTTTCCATTTGAAACATTGACCTTTCTTTCTCAATTGACTCCTCCAACTCGACTATCTTTGCTTCCAAGATGAGAGAGGGAACATAGAGTTTAAACTCATCCGTCTCAGTCTTGGTTGTAGGTGTTAGGTCCTCATCCCTTTTGGAGGAATCCTTGGGTGTAGCTTCCTTGTAGGGGTCGAAGTAGTCATTGGAGAGGTACTTTTTGTCCTTTTTATACGAGTAGTTTAAAGGTTCATAACAAAATGGAAGTTGAATTCCTCGTTTGTGTGTGCGCTTATATTCTTCGGTTTCTTCTTCCTTTTCAGGTTCAAGAGGACCAGTCCATTGGATTACATATTCTTGATACTTTTTATCTAATCCAAAACAAGCAAAATCATACAGAGTGGGTACATGCCATCTTCCCTTTTTCAAATAGTGTGGGTTATCATATCCGATTCCCCACTCTTTATTAAAGTATGTGAACTCTTTAGGTTTATTCAGAAAGATGGTTTGATCAGTTTGACCCCTTTTGTGGAGTTTGTTTTCAAGATCAAGGATTTTAGTCACAAACTCCTTGTGTTGAATTTGAAGAGAAGAACATTGATAAACAATTTCTTCTTTCTCATTCAAGCACTTATCAAACTGAGACTGAAGATCAGATAACTTGGCCCATAAGTCCTTAGGTGCTAATGAAAGATTTTTGCATTTGTCTTTTAGATTAGCATTTTCAGACTTATATTTTTCAGTTATTCTCCTTTGAACATCTAGTTTTTCAGATAGTGATCTAATCTCAAGCAGTTGTTCATTAGAGGTGGCCTTAAAGGAATCTACCCGTTCAGCAAGAGGTTTCATTCGGTCATAAAGTTCTGAAAAGATAGGTTCACATACCTGACACGGCTTTGTCATGTCTTCTTCAGCAGGAGACATCTTCTGTTGCACTGGAGTAATCGTCAGACGATTGTTCGATTCAAAGTGGAATAGTATCAAGGATACTTAAATGTCCCCCTCCTGCGACTTAGCACGGGGGTCCCGCTAAAGGATTGTTCGATTGAAAATTGAAGTTACCGGACGATAAGAACTTACCGGGTGCAAAAGGTTCCGGATAAGAGGAAGAGTCCGGATAACTTGAGTTGTCCGGTTAACCAAGGTTACCGGATAGATTAAGTTACCGAATAGAAAACTGAAACAAAATGTTTCCGGATACAATGAAGTTTCCGGGTACAATGGATTGTCCGGATAAGATATGTCCGGAAACACTGGGTTTCCGGAGACAAATGTTACCCAGATTGTATAGGGAATAGAGACTTACTCGGATGCAGTACTTACCCGGAAAAGAGGACGTATCCGGAGAGGTTGGATGAGTCCGGATGGAATAACACAATTATCCGGGAACTATCAACTTGTCCGGAAACCACGGCTGGGTTATCCGGAAAACACGGCTGTTTGCTCAACTCGATCGAATTTTCGATTAGGGTTGCCCAAAATCGATCCTGGAAGATTAGTAACAATGCCAAACACAAAAGTAACACTAATCCAATCGATTTTAATGCAAAAACAATAAGTTTTGATGATTAAAAATCGGTTTTTTATCAAGAACACTACCAAAACTTTTGATCTTTAATTGCTTAATTTACCACTCAAATGATCGAATAACGATATGAAAATTTGCAGAATCACTCTTAGTAATGATGATAACAATACCCAATGAGAAAAAACGATCAATTCAATCAGAATCAAGATTTCGAAAATTCAAGATGAACACATACGTGAAAAGTCAAAATCTTACCAGAAATCACTAGAGAGGCTTTGAATCGAATCCGTCCGTCTGCTCTGATACCAATTGTTATTACCAGATCCGTGCAATAATGATGAAATCGAAATAGATGAACAATAAGAGAAAATGATTTCAACTGGTCATCCCTGTCATTCACTTTCAGAGAGAATAATACAATACTGTTTGGAAAGTAAAAGGATGATTAGCTTGTTTTTCCAAGCTAAACACACATTAAATACATCGGGCCCGTGGTTAACAAGCCCACGGCCCGTTCACTAATAAGCTCTAATTTAAACAAATACAATTCAACCCTTGAACTTTAAATCAACTATAAAACCTGCCCTAACATTTACATTGTTATAGTTTTATAGTTCCAATTCAATTTTGTATGCACTATAGAAGTTGAAAAATATGCAATGTTATTATACAAACCCAAAAATATCTAAATGTCATTACAATTAAAAAAGCGCACTTACTTTATTAGTTCTTCCATTGCTTGGTAATTGTTCAAAAGTATCTATGGACCTTCTCTAATTTGGTGTCACTTATTTTCACAAAAAGGGCACTTTCTATGCTTTACTTCACATTTTAAAACCAAGCATAGGTCAAGGGGGAGCAGAAGGAGAACATACTTGATCTACAGAGGTTTATTAGATCAAGGGGGAGCAGAAGGAGAACATACTTGATCTACAGAGGTTGATTAGATCAAGGGGGAGAAATAGGAGACCTTGCTTAATCTACAGAGATTTACAAGTCAAGGGGGAGCCAAGGAAGAGATGACATCAACAAAAGAAAAGAACTTTTCCGGACAAAGAAGAACAAAAAGGTTGGTATCTCGTACAAATTCTTTTTGAAAATAATTTTCTAGGACACAAATTTCTAAATATGTTCTAGAAACATTATTAAAAACATTCCAAATAAAATTAGTTCAAAAAGAATTTCGAGCTTTCCATTATTAGAAATTTAAGGTCATAGAACTTTTGCTGAGTCCAACAGAGGTTCTGCAGGCAAAAGCTCTATGATCATAAATTAATAATCTTGGAAACTCTGTCGATCACCTTGGGTGTCAATTTCAAAGAGAATCTTCGCGTACAAATGCACTGCAACATAAGTCATTGGTTACAGAGTTCTTCCCACAATAAAGAACTTCTGTAGACCATCAAATGTCACTTTTTGCTGCACAAAACCTTTTTTTAAAACAGTTTTCTAGGACACCAACTTACAAATATGTCCTAAAAACATTTCTTAAAATAAATTAAAAACTTGGATGATCAAAAGTTTGATAGATTTTTAGTTATGAGAAATTTCCTCTCATAGAGCTTCTGCTGGCTCTAACAGAGCTCCAAAACCTCTGTGAAAGCAATTTCTTCACTAAAAAACTATCGATCCTCTCCAATGCTTTTTCAAACATTTTTTTTGTACAACCTACAGAGGAAAGAAAAACAAGGTTTTCAAATCACATAACTTCTGTAAATCACAGAGCCTCTGTCAGATTTTACTTTGGGCATTTCTGCAACAGTAACGGCTATTTTACTGGGAGTGAATAATATGTGGAGGAAAAGAAACACACGCGCCAAGCATTAATGGGCCTCGCACGACGTCAAGTCATGCTCTGACACTGCTGACGTGTTACATTTTCATTGGACGTACACGGCACACGTTCTCCTGGAAAGTTGAACCCGCCGTTCACACTCAAGTACGGACCCCAAAAATTATTCACTTCCATATATTACCTCTTCAGATTCTACCGTTTACTATAAAACCCAAGTTACCCATCCTCACAAAAACTTTACGAACGTACTTTCTTCTCCGGCGAAACCTGCAAATTATCATAACTCTTACTGTGCAAAAATGGCTTCCAGTTCCCATGATGCTCAGAACTCTCCTCAACAATCCCCAGTACATTCAGAGCACTCACACAACCCTAACGTCGCCGGAAATGCAGAAAAAGAAAACTCCGACGACTCTGCTAATTTTACACCAACCACTCACCTTCAACATTTTCTGACCAAAGAACATTTTGAGGATGTTCTTCCATTAAAATCAAATAACTGCTATCTGGTACCTTGACCAACAGCCTTCGGCGAAGCCCATGCCCTTCTCCTCAACATCATGGAAAACCATATCCTATACCCCCACCTTTCTAAAACCCCAACCAAAATCCCCGTTCGATATCTGAATCAATTTTGGCAAAGTTGCCAATTTGATTCAGATGATTCTCTGATTAAGGGCTATATTTCGAAGCCAGACAAATCTGCACACCTCGAACTCAAGTTCAACATAACTATGTTCTCGCTTGAGTTCAACCTACCAACCAGGGGTCTACTTGGAATAAAGAAATATGCTGAGGAACCGACGGACGAGGAACTCTGTCGTTTTGTAGAGATGTTAGGGTATAACACAACCCTAAGGAAACGCAATGATTTCCGCAGAGGCAGACTACCACCTCTGTGGAATACCCTCTTCTCCATCCTGAACCGTTGTCTCACAGGGAAAATTGGCAGCCCTGACCAGAGCTCACACCAGATCCTGACCATCATGTATGGGATCTATTACGATCTTCCACTTGATTATGCCACCATCATGATGCAGAAGATGGTAAATACGATCGACATAAAGCTTGCAACCCAAAAAGCCAAAAAGAACACACCAGGATATCTGCCACCTCTGCAATATCAAAGAATTCTAGGAGTCTTATTCGAGCCTCTACTTCTTATGGAGAAATGTCCAATGGAAGGGCAAACTGTAAAACTTTTTCCCATGAACAAAAACACTCCTACAGAGCATGAAGACGAATATCCCCACTGCAGACCTCTGTCGAAAAATCTTCTGACATATGCCAGAGATAAAGACCTAAAAGAAGAGTATATACGCGTTCACAGGACTCCAGAACCAAGTCATGTGACACCCCCGCGTTTAGGTATCCCCATAGGTACTAGAGTAGTGGAGAGGATGACAGAAGAAGAAGGGGCCAGAGCTTTAGAAAAACATTACTCAGTACAGGAACGGTTCCATGCCCAAAGAGAAGACATATACCCCTCTTCAACTAAGAGAAAAACTTTGCAACCACACCCCAAAAGAAGAGCAAGAAAAGGAAACCCACAGAGGAAACTTCAACCTCTGCAGCTCAACCATCTCGACCCCCTGCAACAGAAACAGGTTCCTCTGCACCTCCCTCCCCTCCAAAACAAAAGAAACGAAAAACCAAATCCACAGAGGAGGGAGCCCCTAAGCCAAAAAGGAGGAAGTCGAAAAAGAAGAAACCCACATCACCTCTGCAGTCCATTGCAGTGGGAGTCGAACAGGAAGAGGAAGACCAAACTATACCTCTGCAACCTCCCTCCCCAATAAACTATGCAAATCAACAGGGAGACTTTAATGTCTTCCTCAACCAACCCGAAATAGCTCACACCTTAGATCCATCAGGATGGACCGCAGAACCATTGTCTCATGAATCGACAGGGACACCCAACTACACGATAGCCTCAAACTAGGATGAACATGATCAAACTCCTCAGAACATTCAACATCAGACTCCAGAGGTTCTGCGCAATCCTTTTCTCCATCCAGAGCTTAACACTCAGGAACCAACCCCTACACGCACAGAAGAAGCGACTAGAGTTGAGCCCGCAGAAGAAGAGGTCCAAATAGGTAAAACATAGAGGACGTTAGGATAGAAACCACAGAGGGTACTACAGAAAAAGATGCCCCAGAAGTAGAAGGCACACATCCCCAACCCCCTCCTAGTGCAACCCACATATCTGATACCGCCGGTCTAGCGGCAGAGGGTATCATTGAACAAGAGCAGCACAGCTCGATCCAAACCCCATCCAGCCAGCCAGAGGTTACTCTTTCAACCTCTGTGCCACTTATACCTAGGGAAACCATTCCAGGGGAGTCCTCTCTAAAGGATTTACCCGTAGTTCGTGGTTATTCGCCCGAGACCACAATCGCACTCCTAACAGAGGCATATGTTGCCTCTGCCACGCACACAACAATAGGGCCCAACCTCCTTTCAGAGAGGAGTATAGAGCACAAAGACGGAGAGACTCTAGATAAGTCTCCGAGTCAATAGAAGGACATTCCAATACCCACCTCAGGAGTGGATTTGGACACTGACCTTCACATAACTTCTGTAGAGGTTGAAACACAAGTTTCTCCTCAAGGATCAGAAGGAAATCCTTCCACCCTCGACGTAAAAACAGGGGTGAATGAAGGTGTCCCAAGAACAGGGACTCACTCTGGGGATGGATGTGTTCCTCCAGAGGTTACCACTGACTCTCATGTGACAAAGGATGAGTTCCAAACCTTTGTAACCTCTGTTAATCAAAAACTACAGGAGTTGCAAAGCTCTTTTTCTAATTTTACAGAGACTACTTCAGGAGCCATTACAAGACTAAATACCAAAATGGACGCCTTGTCTACAGAGGTACAACAAGCTCTCTCCCAGATGAAGTCTGCTGCCGAATCTTCTGTCACAACCTCTGCCAGAATACATGATGCCGAATTCGAAAGAAGTGCAACCTCTGCATTCAAAAACTCCATCAGGATTTATCTTGAAAAGATGAGGCAACAAGTTGCAAATAATCCCGAAAATACTTGCAGGGCAGAAAGTTCTAAAGAAAGGAGGCAGGATGACCCTAATGATGATGATGCATCAGGTCATCCTGAGGGGGAGAACCAAACTGAGAAAACAACAGAGTCTACACCTGTAGAAAATACGACAACCGCAAAGCTTGAAACTCAAGATCCCCCAACCCAAAGTCAAGGAAACCAACAGAGGCCCACAGAGGAAACACCAGCCTCTGTGGAAACCACCTATGTCTTTGGAAAAGATGCCCTTACTCAAGAAAAGATCCAGATCTTATCATCTTCCTCCTCAGAAGAACTTTCCATTCCTCCACCAAAACCAATATCCCAACCCATAACATACCCAAGAAGAAAATCCATTGCCCACAAACCAAAAGGACCAAAACGCTCTGCTACTTATGTTCTAAAAAGAGTGGAATTTGTATCTACTTTCAGAACAGCAAGACGTTTTGATATCCCTCCACAAACCACAACCGAGCTCACAGAAGAACCGTCTACAGAACCAAAATCCCCAATCAAACCAACAGAACCATCACCATCAAAGTCCTCAGAAACTGAAGTGTCAAAAACAACAGAGGCAATCCCCATCATACCCACAGAAACCTCTACACCCAAACCAACAGAGGACCAAACCCCCAAACCAACAGAACCAATCCCAGAAAATCCAAAACAAGCAACAGGTTCTGAGCCTCCCCAAGCCAAAGATAAAGGAAAGGATATCATGACAGAAGAATCGAAGAAGAAAAAGCCAATGCCTCAGACAACAGAGAAGTTGATGAAGAGCTCATTCGATGCCTTTGTCACTCCTAAACCTGAAGAAGACTGGGCATTCAATTTAGATCCTCTGTCAAAAATTATGATCCTTGATCCAAAAGCAAAGGTAACAGAGGGTAGAGTTGCAGAGATAAAACGAGAAATGGATGCTCTGCGAAGACCAATACCTCCACCAAGTACACGACATGCAGAAATGGAAGTGGTGGTGTATAGGTATCTTTACAGACAGCATAATCAGAACAATCCTCTGCCTCAGATCGAAGATCCTCAACTCAGAGCTGACCTTGATAACACCTTCACGAGAACAAAGCAAAAAGCAAGAGCAGAAGTCTTCTCAGAGTCCAAAATTGAAAAGGTAATTTACTGCAAATTCTTTCAAACAAGAACCTTTCCAAAGATAAGGTACAACATCTACAAAGTCAAAAGGCAGAACAAGTCCGAAAATCAATTTTCAGATGCCGATATAAGGAACTTGAACCCCTACAATCTGCCTGATCTTCTACTTTGGACGAAAAAAAACTTCGACACCGATGCTAACAGAAGGGCCTATTAAGTATTCAGGAAAGCGATGAGGGAAAAGCTTCTGCTATATAGCATGATAGACTTTCAACTGGGAAGAGATCTTGAAGTCAAAAACCTAAGCCTAAGACCACCAGAGGATTACTGCCCACCTTCTTCCGTGCCCAACTCAATCATAAAAACACCAAGGTACGTGTTAGTGTATAAGGATCCTGCTGGTCAATTAAGACTTTTTATGGAAATGGACTGTCAGAAGTATGCAACCAGTACTCTGAGCAAGTTCAGATCAATCCTAGAAGAGAACAGAGATACTGAGCTTATGGATCGAGAATCAGCAGACATAATGATCGGAGAAATCAATGCTACAATTGGCTTAAGAGAACTATGCATCAAATTCTATCACGAGCTCAGAGAAGTGAGATTCGACAACAGAAGTTTCAACGACTTCACAAATGCAAATGTCTGAGTCTCATCTACATACCTCTGTAAACTTTAAAATGCCTCTGGCATAATTTCAAAATGAAAAGAAATGAAATAAATCTTTGAGGTATTGTTTAACCTCTGTCTATTTACTTAGCCTAATTAAGCATAATTCAAATTTTTTATTTTTCAATACTTAGGGGAGATTGTTAGCTCCAATATTCATAATATTAGAAGTGTTGAAAAATAGGCTAAGTATAGAAGACTTCGACAGAAGCTCTGCCGAATGATCACAGAAGTTCTACGGAGTGTCACCAAAGCTTTGCCGAAGTAAACAAAAAGATCAATCAAGAAACGCCAAGACCAAAGAACGAACTACAGAAGTACTGCTCACAGAGGACCGAGCCGCAGAACCCCTGTCACCCTTGACAGAGCCTCTGCGGTTTATACTAAAGACTTAGAAGATTTACAAATATCTTTCTACTGTTCCAGGATCCGTTCATCCACTTATTCCAGGCGTGCCCTGACATCAACTACACGTGTCAAACTCTGATTGGGCTCTGTCAGAATTGGAACATGCGCATTAAATGAACATCGTACCTGCTACTATTCATACGATCCTGTCTACTGTAGATCAGTCCTTGTTGTCGAAAGTATATCCCCTTTAGAAGTAGTATAAATACAAGACTCATGTTGAGTTCTTCTATTAAGCTTAACAATCACGAAAATACTCATATATCTTTTAAGCTTAAGCATAACACACACACCATTAACTGCATATTTCTTGTCAATCCTTTGAAGTTCTTGGTGTTCTTAATATATATCAAATACAGTAATCTTTGAGATATTCATCTGTTCTTCATACACTGATTATTTGATATTGTGTGTTGTTTCTATTTAAACATATCTGTTAGTTCTTCAAATACGCTTCCGCAACACATCTTATTTGAACTAATAGATTACATAATCCTTGTTAATCAATTACGGGAACCAACAAATTTATGTTGGGGTTTTTGGAGCTTCCCACTTCTTAACGGCTTCCACTTTAGCCGGGCCCACGTGAATTCCTTTCTCTCCAATCACATGACCAAGGAAGTATACTTCTCGAATCCAGAATTCGCACTTCGAGAATTTGGCATACAGTTTTTGATCCTTAAGTAGTTCTAGAATTATCCTTAGATGTTGCTCGTGTTCCTTCTTACTCCGTGAGTAGATCAGTATGTCGTCGATGAATACGATCACAAACTTGTCAAGGTATGGTCTGCATACCTTGTTCATTAATTCCATGAACACAGCTGGTGCGTTTGTTAATCCAAAGGGCATAACTAAGAACTCGTAGTGTCCATATCGAGTCCTAAAAGCTGTCTTAGGAATGTCCTCCTCACGGACTCTTAACTGGTGATATCCTGATCGAAGATCAATCTTTGAGAAATAAGTTGCACCCTGCAACTGGTCGAATAAATCGTCTATTCGAGGGAGAGGATATCTATTCTTGATCGTTAACTTGTTCAGCTCCCTAGTCGATGCACATTCGAAACGATCCATCCTTTTTCTTGACGAACAGAATTGAGGCTCCCCAAGGTGAATAACTTGGCTGAATGAACCCTTTATACAGAAGTTCATGTAGTTGACTCGATAACTCGTGCATTTCAGCAGGTGCTAAACGGTATGGTGCCTTAGCCATAGGCGCTGCTCCAGGTATGAGGTCAATTTGAAACTCAACTTGTCTAAGCGGGGGAAGTCCAGGCAAATCATCCGGGAACACCTCCGGGTGATCCTTCACCATAGGAATATCCTGGATTCGCCTTTTCTCAGACTTCTTCTCAACTACGTGTGCCAAAAATGCGACGCGCTTCTTCCTCAAATACTTATGCACTTTCACATTTGACACTATCTTTAGGCTCCTTCCAGCTTTATCTCCTTGTATAACGAGGGTTTCTCCATTTTGCAGAGGTACTCTAACTGCCCTATCAAAACAACAAATCTCCGCTCGATTCTTGGATAACCAGTCCACACCTATTACTATGTCAAAACTCCCCAATTCAATAGGGATAAGAACAACGCTAAACAACTAATCGGCTAGATTCAAAGTACAGTCTAAAATTATATCCTTAGCCTCAAATTTATGACCATTAGCAACCTTAACAATATAAGAATCCAACAATCTCCTAGATTCCAAGTTAATCAGTGGCCTAAATTCTAATGAAACAAAACTCCTATCTGCTCCAGTGTCAAATAATACCGATGCATACTGGTTGATTAGGAGAAACGTACCTGTTACCACATTGGGTTCTCGGCGTGCTTCTTCCGCTCCAATAACAAATGCCCGTCATCGCGCTTGGCCACTTGGATTTCCTTGGTTGGCCTGCCTTGCCTGAATTCCATTGTTGTTATTGTTCGACTTCCTACCCAATCTCGGGCACGTATTCCGGAAGTGATCCTGACTTCCGCATTCGAAGCACACCCTTCTCCCTTCATTGACACCCTTTCCCATCCTACAGTCCTTGGTGAAATGACCTGGCCGCTTACAATTGTCACAAACCTTACAGCCTCCTGCATGCTGGTAGTTACATCTGTTACACTTTGGGAGTGGACCATTGAACTGCCTAGGGTCCTAAGCCTTTACTCCAAAGTTTCTCACCACCTTGAACTACCAAAAGCCTTCTTTCTGGAGTGATACTCTGGCTTCGTCTTATTATTGGCACTTCCTGATGTCAGAGTTCCTGCTCTAACCGCATCATTGGCTAGACTAGTCGCCAATGCCACTGCTGATTGGATTGTGGTTGGGTTCGCCGATGTGACCATTCCTCGGATCTCCGGCGTCAATCCCCATAAGTATCGATAAATTCTCTTGCTCTCGGGGGTAACCATATGAGGTACCAGTTTTGCGAGTTCATGGAAGCGCGCAGTGTATCGGTCTATATCTGCTCCAGATAACGCTAAGATAAAATCCGTTCCTATTTTTTTTATAATGCCGCTAATACAAAATTTTGATGTTCATCAACCATCAATATCATAGTTTTTAAATCTAATACCACCAAATACTGGAAATTACTTAAAATACATAGTTCCTACTAACCTCAAGAAAATATTTTACCTTTGAACCAAAAGTCTTATCAAAAGCTGCCAAACTATCAACCATCCTAATCAAAACCATCCTAAATACATATATATCAAGATCAACAGCACCAACATTGATAACACAATCCCCACAATCACACATGCCAACTCTGCCCTCATTGCCATCCTCCAAGCCATCCTCGCACCATCTAAAGCCTGGGTCGAAACGTTGGACAAAAGATGACTTAGCTCCACCAGTTCCGTCAAGACATACCCTTGGTGAGTCACCCTCACCTGACAACCGTGTAGCTCCGCCGTCAATGCTCGCATGTGTTGTTCTTCTGCCCAGGTCATGCCAGACATACGCCCGACTGGCACTCCGGTGATCACACGTGGCGGCTCCGGTGCCTCCGGACGCTCCGTCCTAAGCGTCACCCTTCTAGGAATTGGGACGCTCTTTCTCGCCGTTTGTCTAATACGGGGCCCTCTAGGGTTCGGTTGGACAATTATTGGGGTCGGTCGGGGTAGTACTGAGGTTGGAGACACTCTCGGTCCGTCGTAAGGATCTCTCTCACTCGACACTTCTTGTTCTGATTCAGTGCTCCTAGGATTCTCATTTTCCCGGATGCTCGGTAGGTTGCCTCGCGGTCGACCAGTGACATAACCCGACTCGTCGACCGAGTTAGAAGAGAGGGAGTGGGACGAGGATGATGACATAGCGAAACTGAGGCAAAAATACTTAGTTACTAATCGCACAAGTGTAGTGTCTATCCTATGCAATGTCTACGCACTATACATGCTACTAGAGAGTGCAGGTAAAAATGACATACTCCTACTATAACCATTTCTAGTCTCGCATTAACTTTCCCTAATCGAACATAGGTGATCAAGCTATGTTTAATTAAAGTCGGTTAATACCATTCTAGACTTAGTTATACTAGCAGTAGGTTCAGTTGTTATCATGTCAGTTTCGGATTTTTGGTTATAGTTGGGTTTTTCCAATGGAAGACCGGTATTCTCTATAACCTTCGGCTCTGATACCAAATCTGTCACACCCCGCTAAAGCGGAAAAACGAGATGTCACAGTTCAAGGTCTCAATGCGTAGGTACAAAATACACCAAATCACCATGGCATAAAAATAGAGTACAAATAATTACATATTGTCTTAAAACGTAATTTGTCCGAAGCGAAAGTTGTCCAAAATGCAAAATCCCGAAACATAAAATGACATATGAAAACACGTGCAGGATGCAGCTACTATGGTGCCTTCATAATGTTCAACCTTACTGATGATTTCCTGAAAAGCATGTAAATGAGAGGGTCAACTATTGAATAGTTGGTGAGATCACAGGTTTTGTGAGTACAACAAAGTTTGTCATAGAACAGTTTTAATCCGCACAAGTGGATAAGTCAACCGGTTGTAAAAACACTTGCTCAAGGTAATTGTATGTATAATGTTTAAGCTATGAGCCCGTTACCCGACTTATGTGACAAGACGCCCCTCCGCATGTTCTATCGTCAACAATGCGTACGAACAACAATAATTATGCACTCAAACAAGCGCGACTTGTGAGTGGGGTGTCAACCAAATAGCGCTATCCATAGTTACCAACGGCTCACACTCGTGAGTTAAACGGGTAACGTAGATTAAACGGGGACTTAGTACGATAGAGAAAGCTCAAATCTTACAACATGCACAAAACATACATACCATAGAGCATAAGCAAGTATAGCAAGTTTAGTATTTCCAAGAAAACGAGACAACCGGTGCGTAAAATAATTGTAGTAACAACATGCTTTTCACCCCATAATATGTAAAATATTAAAAAGGGGCTGTGATAACTCACTTGATGCGCGATGAAATTCCGGGAATCTCTCACAAAATACTTCGGTGTGATCCTACTTCGAACCTACGAACGTAAGGTCACTAGTGAGTTTTAGTCTTAAGGGTTCGGTAGGCTAACTATCCAAATCGTCATAAAATGCCCTTTTATAAAATTTATTTAGGGTTTGTATTTTTGTTACCTTTCAAAATAATATATGCATGTCATCAAATAACTGAGATTTTATCATAAAAGTGGTAGATTTACAACATAAAATAATTATATAGAAATAAAGTTGCTTTTAAACCACTTTTGAGATTATTCTTTTGCTGTCTAGATTTAGGTGCCACTTTCTGTCCATTTTTGGATATCTTCCAGGGGCATTTAGATCAAGATATTTTATGTCCAGATAACTTAATGTGTTAGGAAATTTGTGACATACAATTCATAATTTTTAGAGGTGATTAAGTACATGAAATAATTCTTGATGTAAAATCACTACAGAAAGATTTGTTGTTTGCGCACTGTTTTTGTGAAGACTGTTTGGTAGACGAAATCTTTGAGTTTTTGAGTGAAACCACTTGGGTTCGAAACCTAACTCATAAAAATAAATTCCAGAAAAAGAATCACTTAATTCGGAGTATTATTGAGTGAGATATGACTTTTTGAAGAGAGAGATAGAAATATGGCAGTAAGCTGTCAAAACTAGACTTTATACATGTGCATCCCTTTTGTCTTTTTATCAACATTCTTATTCTTCTTACATGCAATCCGACTTGACTCATCCCCATACAAATATTTTCAGTTCTAAAACATATTTTTAAGCCATTTAAACCACATGCATGCTATCTATGAACTCATCTTTTGTAGAAATTTGAAAATGGGTATTTTTGAGGATTTCTTGGGTGTTTATGCCAAGAACTTCTCCATGCAACTTAAAATAGTGACTTTTTGGCACATGCATGTTGATTAAAACATGTTTTTAGTGTAGTTAAAGAGCTTTTCATACAACTTTTGGATCAAAAAGTATAGATCTTTTAAGAAAAACTATATGCATGCAAGTTAAGAGCCCATATTTGATCTTAACATAGGTTTGATCATGGATTCACCACCTTTTTAACAACATGCAAGTGTTATGGTGGTAAATCTACAAACATTAAGATGTATGAAGATGTTTCTTAACAAAATTTTAAAGAAGATGAAGAAGAAGAAGATAATTACTTAAGAAAAATGCAAAAGTTAAGAAAAGGGTGTGTGTGGATTTCATCCAACACACATGCATTTACCTTAGGATACTTGAATCACTTGAAGGAGAAGTGTTAGGGGCTGAAGTAATGGTTCCTTTTTGAGAGAATATGGAGGGTGTTTGAGAGATAAAAGAGAGAAAATTTCTAGAGTGAGAGTTTAGAGAGAGAGTGTGAGAAGTTGCATATGAGATTAAAATGAGAAGAGAAAAATATAAAAGGTTAACGAGTTTTATGGATTGAGTGTTCCGGTTGGGCTATAACGATGTTATTACAGGATCCTCTTAAAGGTGGTTTAAGAGCTCTTAAACCCTGTTTTAACAGTTCTCAAATGGGGTCCTATGTTATCGTTGACAAAAGACATTCTGTCTTAAGTCAACTTGTGCTTATAATGTATTTGAAGGTAAACCCTTATCTCATTTATCTCCCTTCGGTCATAAATGTCGGGTTTTGCTTGGATAGCTGCATATAAGAAGGTCAACCCTTACTCATTTCCCTCCAAAAGGAGGGGAAATGTCGGGTTGTTTTAGTTGCATCTGTTGTTTTAAACCATAGCTTTGGTATGAGCATCAAGACAGTTCTATCAAAGCAAGAAGTCTTATAAGTAACAGGCTTATTATTACGGAGCTTACTGTTGTGCTTGTTCGCTTTTGAGGGAAGTAGTGAGCCCTCATTAGCACGCCAACGAACGATGCGGCTCCATACCCTGACTGTTGGTATCGGGGAAGTTAGCTTTCAATGAAAATTCAATAAAAAGCTAGCTTCTTCCATACCCAGGGGAGGTGAGCGGAGTGAGGAAGGCCCTCGTTAACGAGCTGTATGGATTGAGTGTTCCGGTTTTCGAGAGTCATGATGATATTACTGAGGAACGTCTTTATCATAATATTTTTGCTCTCCGCCGACTCTTTGGCCTTAAGAACGCTGGTTTTAAGAATGAGTGATTTCCCTTCTCCGACCCTTACTGCCCAACCTGACAGCGGACAGCTAATGCGTTCCACTTATTGAACAGGGTTCTATGGTCGGTCCGTGACCCCTGGATGCCTACGGGGTGGAGATGATGGGGTCGGTCCATGGGGTAAAGGGGAGAGGGGATGGCCGGCCAAGGGGGGGGATGATGTGTGTGATGCAAAAATTGTCAAATCTTGTCCTTTTGATTTATTTTCAAGCATGCAACACTTTCCTTTTTTTTAAATTTGAATTTTAAGCAACATTTTTAATTTTAATGGCAAAGGATTTAATATCATTTTAGGTTTAATTAATTTTAGTTGCTATTCATATAAATAATTGTGGTATAAATATTATTTAGGTTGGCATTTTATGAGATTTATGGATAATTCCCTAAATTGAGGGGTTTCTAGGCAAAAATCCTTAAATTTTTCCTACCGTACTGAGTTTACTGCTAAAATTGGACTGTGCCACCTAAAATATGAATAACCGAAACGTTCGGTGCAGTTCTAACCTGAAACGCGAATTTGACGGTTGTCACAAATGGTCCACGCGAAAATATATGAAATTCAAATGCAAATGATTGTGAACAAGAATTCACCTTAATAAAAAGAATATCTAATTGGTTAACCAAAGTTTAAAGTTGTTATATCAATTTTCTAAGAACAAATCTCAAAAGTAGTTTTTACAAGTTTTCAAAGCCATGAAGCAAATAACTTGTCATGATGATCATTTACATTGTTATAGTTTTATAGTTCCAATTCAATTTTGTATGCACTATAGAAGTTGAAAAATATGCAATGTTATTATACAAAACCAAAAATATCTAAATGTCATTACAATTAAAAAAGGGCACTTACTTTATTAGTTCTTCCATTGCTTGGTAATTGTTCAAAAGTATCTATGGACCTTCTCTAATTTGGTGTCACTTATTTTCACATATTTGAAAACTTGCCAATGGACGACATCTACGTGAGAACACATAAATCTCATCAAGGTTTCCAAGGCCAAACACTCCACATACAATTTCACCATTATTGTATTGTGTGTTTTTGTATCCTTAATTATAGCCATATCATGATTGTATTTGAAACTTGAAAGGATAGTAAATATTATTAACTCTACCTTCAAAGATGTATGATATTTATGTTGAAACCTATCTTCTTTCCTCAAGGGTTCTTTTAAAGAATAATCTAATGGGGTTCATTATATTCTCCCGAATTTTTCTGTAACTTCAATTACAAGGATGAGAAAACCATACTTGACAACCTAACTTTTGCACCAAAGAGTAAGCCGTTATTTCCATGAACAACCCTTGCTCGGTAATATTTTAATACAAACCATTGGGCATCGACAAGACCACCTGGAATTGATGACACTTTTTTTGAAGTATATAAAATTTATATATGGTAAATACTCATGCGCATTCCTCACGATTTGGTGAGATTTGAATAATTAACCTCTTGAGAGGTCAAGCTTTATCGGTAACTGGGTACCACTGGCCAATAAACTTACTATTATATGAAACATAATCATAAAATGAGACACTACGGTTCATTTGGGTTTGTTCAAGTGGTTGAAATTATTCACAACATAAATACCCCCTTCATCAAAATATAAATGACCACGATGAATATGGCAAATGGTTTTAGGAAGGTGCGATTATTACACTTTTTAAATAACTAAATCACATTTTTACCCTGATAATAGAGAGAGATATTGTATCCATCTCATAATTAAGGATTTAAGGGTAGAATGGTAAAGTGAAAATTACTTTTGAAAGTGGACACTTATTTTGAGACAAACTAAAAGAGAAATGTGGAATTGTGGAAACTTAGTTTGGGACAGAAGGTTTATACCAAGTACGGATCCTCAGTTGGGCACGGGTTCTTCAATTGGCATATTTCATTTTTCATTTTCGCGATGATAATGAGACGAGACCTATGAAATGGAGGGCATACTGAAAAAGCAACGAATAATCTTTTCATCATGCAAATATACCAAAAGATTTCCCATGAAGGAGTATCTCTGTCACTAATCCAAGTCGGACCTCTGTATCATCCTGCATTCCATACACACACAATTGCAATTATGGGAAAACACATAGAGAGATGTTTCTGTTGTTTGAACCCGTGAAAGATTTAGGCCAAATTTGGTGACCATAAGCTAGCTTATTTTTCAACTTATTAAAAAATACTTGTCTGATAAGCCGTATACTAGGGAACTAAAGAGGTAGCGAGTCTAGGTCATTCTTCACTCTCAATAGGGAGACCTCTCTTCGTATACCGACCCTCAAGTCAAATTATCTAGGAAAAAACAGAAAAGGTTAAATAGAACAAAACTTATGGTTTTTAAATAATTAATGTTGGATTCCCCTATAGTACCGGACTTGTTATTTATTACAAACCAAATATGAAATCGTTCCTAAAGCTTTTAGAGACGCTTTTTATGTAAAACGTCTCTGATAACGCCACTTTTTGGCGTTATTTTCAGTCCTGAAACCAATGAGATTGGCTTGTATTTAAGCAAAGAGGCGAGTTATTACGGTTTATCTAGTGGAATGTGCAGGTAATCTAAAGGGCGGTAATCATCGAGAAAAGAAGCGGAAAAGAGCCTAAAAATAGCCCAAAACGAAGCCAACGGAAGCCCGAGATCCAAGCCCAAGACCCGGACCCGAACCAGGACCCGAAGCTGACCCAAACACCATCAGAACACGCGCGACTTTCCACGCGGTTTGCAAACCGCGGGAAAAGTCGCGTAACCCACTGTTTCAGCCAATAAGTTTTGGCGTTTTTCCGGATTTTAGGTCATTCTTCACACATCATTCACACACGGACGACGGCAGACGACTTGGAGGCTATTTTCAGAGCTTTTTCGGAACTTTTGGAGCCACGGTAGAGGATCAATCGAGGAAAAGTTCACCACGCGATTTAGATACGAGCACGAGAGAAGGGAGTCCACCATTACACTAGTCACATTCATTATCATTATGTTTGCACACGTTTTTCCATCTTCTTTCTTTATGTTTGAATCCACCACCAACATGAACTAAATTCTAGATGTTGGGGGTGTGAATGAATTTGATTTAAGCATATGAACATGTAACTTGAGACTTTTATCAGTTTTTCCTATTTTAATGAAGCATGTGATTTGGATTTTAATGCTTTTGTGAATTTGGCCAATTTACAATTGATTTGTTGTGAACAATTAAGTTCGAGAGAATTAATTGTTAATCTAGAACTAGAAATTGCATGCCTAAGGTTAGAAATTTGGATAGAGATATCAAATTAAACCTTAGTCTCATTAAATCTTGTTTTTAATGTGTTTTGAGTTTCATAAGTTGCGATCGAGAGATAAAACTTGTGTTTCCAGAATAAAACCCGTTGTTGCTTGAGAAAGAACAACGATGACTTTAAAGATTGGGCATTAGTTAAAGGCAATAACTGGTAACTGTTTTAAGTCAAATGTTTGAACGTGAAAGTCTTAGGATTTCCAACCCTCAACTGTTTTCTCTATCTGAAGTTTCTTAAGCAGTCTACTGTTTTGTGTTTGATTTATTTTGCTTGCAATTAATTAGTTATACCAACCACTCAAAATTGCGACGTTCAGTTAATAGATCTTATAGTAATTGTGATACTTAGTTCCTAGTTCCTTGTGTTCGATACTCGTACTTTCTAGTACAATTACCTGATTTCAACCCGTACACTTGCGGTAAGATTTAGGGGGGTGTGAACCCGCCTATCAAGTTTTTGGCGCCGTTGTCGGGGAACTAGTTGCAACTGATAGCACTACCAGCTATAAGCGCTATTACATTGAACATTTTTTTTCCTTATTTTATTTTCATCATTTTCAGTTTTGGATTGCTAATTTCGGTTACTTTCTTTTTCAGGTACTAATTGGTTTATGCCAAGGAAAACCCGAGGGGAAGGATTCGAACCACTCGATCCGGAGATTGAAAGAACCGCCCGTCGACTACTTAAAGAGTCAAAAGTTAAACGGCAATTGAAGATGGGTGACGAAGCACCTCCTGCGAGACGTCCTATGCGGTCGTTTGCCGACCCGAACGTGGCAGCCGCACGCATAGGAGTCCAAGCGCCCGCTACGGGGGCGAACCACTTCGAGATCAAACCGGGTACCATCATAATGGTACAGCAGAATCAGTTTGGGGGAGCACCAACTGAAGATCCCCATGCACATCTTCGTGCATTTGAACGAATTTGCAATACGTTCAAGATCAATGGGATGGAGGAGAACGCGATCAAGCTGAGACTATTCAGTTTTTCCTTAAAGGGAAGAGCTGAAATATGTATAGAGGGCTTACCATCGGATCAGATCACTACATGGGCAGACCTGAAAGCTGCATTCCACCAGAAATTATTCCCATAGGGGAGAACCGCTCAACTGATGGCCGACATTACTCACTTCGCTCAATGGGACCAAGAGACTTTATACGAGGCTTGGGAAAGGTATAAAGATATGCTGAAGAAGTACCCTCATCATGGGTTACATGGTTGTGTCATTATTCAGACGTTCTTTGGAGGACTTCACCCGCAGTTCAAGAATGACATCACTGCTGCAGCGGGTGGGGCTCTCATGAACAAGACGTATGAAGACGCAATTGAGCTGATCGAGAACTTAGCCGAACACAGTTTTTCTACTCCAAGATCAGCCGCTAGAAGAGTTGCAAGCGTTCAAGAATCGGATGAGCTGAAAGAAATAAAGGCTCAACTAGCTGCGATCACGAACCATCTAAAGGGAGGTAGTCCTCAAGAACCTGAACAGGTTCAGTTTTTGCAAAATCGGAACAACGAGCCGAGGAACGACCCTTTCTCGAACACCTATAATGAGGGGTGGAAGAAACACTCGAATTTTTCATGGAGTCAACGCGATCAACAACCACAAGGTAATAACTCCAATTTTTCTAATTCTTCTAATGCTAACAATGTTTACCGTCCTCTAGGTTTCAACCAAAGGAATTTCAATGAGGGACAATCTGGGGAGAAGAAACTGGGGCTGGAGGATATGATGATGAAGTTCATGACCAACATGGACAGCACGGTTGGAGAATTAGTGAGCACGGTTAACACGGTCAAGGCGGTTACTGAACAGAACACCGCATCCATCAAAATCCTCGAAAGACAAGTGGGGCAGATTTCGAAAGTTTTACAAAACCGACCCCCAGGAACGTTTCCAAGTCAGACGGAAAGGAAACCGAGAGAAGAATGCAATGCCATCTTTCTGAGAAGTGGAAAGGAGCTGATCGAGGACCCTACACGAGAACCGCCATCAAAGGAAACCGATCATAAAGAGAAAAAGGTTGAGACTGTAGACATGGATGAGTTGGAAGGGGATGAAGAGGTGGTAATTGAAGAGAACTCAAAGAGTGAAGGGAAGAAGAAAGAGCAGTCAACCACGCCAAAGCAAACACCGGTCAAGCCGGTAGTTCCGATAGTGCCATATCCAAATAGGCTTAAAGCCCAAAGGGAGGATCTCAATTTTTCAAAATTTCTTGAAGTTTTTAAGAAATTGCATATTAACATCCCATTTGCAGATTCGTTGGCACAAATGCCCTCATACATGAAGTTCATGAAAGATATCTTATACAAGAAGAGGGCAATCGAACACCAATCTACCATTGCACTTACTGAGGAGTGCAGTGCGATCAATCAGAACAAGCTTCCCCCGAAGCTTAAGGATCCAGGGAGTTTTTTGATTCCTATTCAAATTGGGAAGTTTAATTTTGATAAAGTATTGTGTGATTTAGGAGCGAGTATTAACTTAATGCCTCTATCTATTTTCAGGAAACTCGGATTGGGGGAAGTGAAGCCGACATACATGACGCTCAAGCTCGCGGATAGATCCATAGTGTACCCATATGGAGTCATAGAGGATGTGCTCATCAAGGTTGACAAGTTCTACTTTCCGGTGGACTTCGTGGTGCTAGACATTGATGAAGATGTAGAGGTTCCGCTGATATTGGGAAGATCATTTCTGGCCACGAGTAGAGCGTTGATAGACATGGAAGAAGGCGAAATGACCCTAAGAGTTGGTGATGAGAAGGCGGTGTTCAAGATGTTCGAGAGTGGAAGGCGTAGAGACGGAGATGGTCATGGAAAGCCAGATGTGAAAGAATCCGCGGAGAATCGCAAGTGTGGGCGAATCAATTCCGCGGATACCGAACCAAGTTGAGAGCCACATAGTCGTGCCACGACTTTAACTACGGCGCTGGGTGGGAGGCAACCCACCGAGGTTTGATTCCTTTTTATTTTAGGTTTTGAGTGTTTTTATTTATAAAAACAAAGTAATTATTTTTTTTAAACAGAGACATACGCGGGTTTGGCCGCGGTTTACAAGTCGCGCGCCAAACCACGCAAGTCTCTATTTGGTTTCTCTTTTCCTGCTTCGTGTGTTTCGTTTCTTTGTTTTCTTTCGCCGTTTGCTTTGTTTCCTTTTGCTCCCAGTTTCTCTATGCTCCCGATCCGATGTCTCTTGTCCGGGTGCTCCAATATTTTAAGAGAACCTCCTCCGTATGGGCAAACAGGTATGTTCTAACTCCGTATGTAACGAGTGGTGTATCATGTTGTGTTCCCTTTTAGTTAAACGAGATGCAACAAACCTAAGTTTCACTTAGGTTTGGGGTGCCTCACTTTTCAAACATCTACATACTCACTTTTAATCCTGTGCAAACCTCGGTTTCACCGAGGTTTGGGGTTGGCTTTAGTTGACAAACCTAGGCCACGGCCTAGGTTTGGGGTGGCCATGTTTTTGAAAAAGCTATAATAGCTCTTTGTTGCTTCATGTTATGTTATGCCTTACCTGTCTGATACCTGTAATAATCGCACAAGGATACTTGTTTTTGTATCGCCTACGCCGATACTTGCACATTAGGGACAATGTGTGGGTAAGGTTTGGGGTTGCCCAATCGGGCCTACGTTTATGCACGTAGATTTCCCGCACCTCTGCATGCTTAGATCGTATTAGCTAAATTTTTTGTTTTGAATGATTGAGACCGACCATTGTGGGAAGAATCTTGTGATAGTAACGTGACCATTAGGGAAGGACCGGGAAAGGGCATGACTAGGGACATTAGTGGAGACCACCCAATAGCGAGAGTTGAGCCTAAAAGACGTCTTTTCATTTCGAGGGATTTAAACACTTAATTCATTTACACTTTTTTGAGTTCCTTGTCGTGAATATAGAATGATCTCGCTATATTATTGCATTGAGTAGCAAAGACAACCATCGGGATATTGGGTAAGGGTGTAGTAGACCATATCGTGTGGACCTTAAGAGATGATTCCAGGCATTATCTAGTGGAATGTGCAGGTAATCTAAAGGGTGGTAATCATCGAGAAAAGAAGCGGAAAAGAGCCTAAAAAGAGCCCAAAACGAAGCCAACGGAAGCCCGAGATCCAAGCCCAAGACCCGGACCCGAACCAGGACCCGAGGCTGACCCAAACACCATCAGAACACGCGCGACTTTCCACGCGGTTTGCAAACCGCTGGACAAGTCGCGTAACCCACTGTTTCAGCCAATAAGTTTTGGCGTTTTTTTGGATTTTAGGTCATTCTTCACACATCATTCACACACGGACGACGGCAGACGACTTGGAGGCGATTTTCAGAGCTTTTTCGGAGCTTTTGGAGCCACGATAGAGGATCAATCGAGGAAAAGTTCACCACGCGATTTAGATACAAGCACGAGAGAAGGGAGTCCACCATTACACTAGTTACATTCATTATCATTATGTTTGCACACATTTTTCCATCTTCTTTCTTTATGTTTGAATCCACCACCAACATGAACTAAATTCTAGATGTTGGGGGTTGGAATGAATTTGATTTAAGCATATGAACATGTAACTTGAGACTTTTATCAGTTTTTCCTATTTTAATGAAGCATGTGATTTGGATTTTAATGCTTTTGTGAATTTGGCCAGTTTACAATTGATTTGTTGTGAACAATTAAGTTCGAGAGAATTAATTGTTAATCTAGAACTAGAAATTGCATGCCTAAGGTTAGAAATTTGGATAAAGATATCAAATTAAACCTTAGTCTTATTAAATCTTGTTTTTAATGTGTTTTGAGTTTCATAAGCTGAGATCGAGAGATAAATCTTGTGTTTCCAGAATAAAACCCGTTGTTGCTTGAGAAAGAACAACAGTGAGTTTAAAGATTGGGCATTCGTTAAAGGGAATAACTGGTAACTGTTTTAAGTCAAATGTTTATACGTGAAAGTCTTAGGATTTCCAACCCTCAACTGTTTTCTCTATCTGAAGTTTCTTAAGCTGTCTACTGTTTTGTGTTTGATTTATTTTGCTTGCAATTAATTAGTTATACCAACCACTCAAAATTGCGACGTTCAGTTAATAGATCTTATAGTAATTGTGATACTTAGTTCCTAGTTCCCTATGTTCGATACTCTTGATTTCGACCCGTACACTTGCGGTAAGATTTAGGAGGGTGTGAACCCGCCTATCAGTCTCTAAAAATTGGATCATGTTAAAGGAAACGCTAAACAGAACACAACAGACTGGAGAGAATGAATCGTAATTCTCATTAATCATACGCCTTTTAAACAGGGATGAGATACAAGTAGATAACTATAAGATCTAACCTATCTCTAATATGTTTATCTCTATCTATATCGTCAAATCCTTTAGACGATGGCACACTTATCCTACAACACTCCCCCTTGTGCCGAGTTAAAGGAGTGATGGTGCACAATTGTTGTCTCGTTAAAACCTTACGCCAAAATAAAAACCTAGTGGAAAATTAAAATTAGGACGAAGGAAAGAGTACAACGCACCAGTTTCTTTACAATACATAGACTTTTACTTGAGTCTAATTTTCTCTTAGATTCGTACATTAATCATGAGAGTTAAGAAATCATGATGGTATATAAAATGTTGCCTCACTAAAACCTTACACCAAGGAACAAAACCCAATGGGAAAATAAAACCTTGGTTAAAGGAAAGAGCACAACATACCAATATTACATATATAGTAGACTCCCCCTTTTGTCTACCACTCCCCCTGATTCGTGCATTAATCAAAGGAGGTTTAAAATCATTTAAATTTTAATACTTTCTACATGTTTCCCAAATATGGTTTACGTATTGATTTGGTAAACAAACATGTCACATTTTCCTCGCATTTTATTCAGTTCACTTGAATCTTGAAGAGAATTGATTATAAAAAACTTAAGCAAAGTATGCCTTGTGTTATAACCCTTGATATATCTTACTTTCATTTCTTCGATACATGATGCATTGTTTCCATACATGCAAGTTGTATTGTGGTTAAACTCAAAATTACCATCTCCTCGTATATGTGTAATGATAGTCCTTAACCATATACACTCTTGAATAGTCTCATGGAGAGTAAGATTGTTGATAATATATGAAGATAGCTATTAAGGGTTTGCTTAGTTTACTTCCAAGCAATCGGCATGTTCCATATGATAATTTATTATCCATTATGGGAACAACCTTTATATGAGTCAAACATATACCTAATATCAGCAAATATATACCAAGGCATTGTTTGGTGTTTTTCTATAAGCCAATACTTTTGCCGCTTACAATCTAAGTAGGTATTTAAGTTTCATTATCAATCCATTTTTCTCCGTAGGGAAATTATAAGCCCACGTCAATGGTGCCAAAAGATTAGTTTGAAATCATTCCAATGACGTTGCGTTGGCGCTGAGCTAAATCTAGCTGACAAGTTTAGTGAGAAATACAATATACGGTCAAGTGTATTATGTTGAGTACAATAATGCGCCTATTGTACTTAGGTATGGAATTCCAGCTCCTAACACCTCTTCGTCCTCATCCTTTAGACAAAATGGATCTTTCCTTATATCCAACACTTTGACCGATCATGGGAGTGCTAATCGGATGCGCTTTGTCCATATTAGGTCGCCTGATCATATTCTAGACATATGCGGATCGGTGGATCAATATTCCACAAACTTGGTGTCGTAGCTCAAGTATCTAGACAAAACCAAGTCTTCCCAATATCTTTTATCTCAAATTCAGATTTCAAATAGCTTGTTTTTCTCTTATTTCATCAAGAGTGTCTATTATGTTCATAACATCGACATATAGAGCTACTATGAAAATCTGGAACTTTTTTTTTTCTAAACAAATACGCAAGGCACAGTTCATTGTTCTTATATATCGTTTCCCAATCAAGTATTCACTCAGGCGGGTATACCACATCCGTATAGATTGCTTTAATCTATAAAGTGAGTGTTTTAATTTTATTGTAAACGCATTTCATGGTTTAGAGTTACTTGATATTGGTATAATGCCATCAAGCACTTTTATATATCTCTAAATTTAGATCCCCATAGAGATATGTAGTAACTACATCGTTGAGCTGCAATTTCCAGTCCTTCGAAAACTACTTGGTTAATAATTAGCAGAACGTTGTCCATCACGAGAGAGTAAGTCTTATTGTGGACAATCCAGTGTGTTGTGAGAACCCTTGCGCCAAATGAGAGCCTTATATGACTTAATTATTCTCATTACGCTTCCCTGACAAATGATTTATCTATGTCCTACAAGCTTTACACTTGGTCGGTTAGCACTACCGAACCAAATACCTATTCATTTGTCAAATAATTATCCTGGATTGCTTCTTTTCATTTAGGCCAATTTGCTCTTTGTTTACATTCTTCAACTGAGCATGGTTCGATGACATCGTGCTATGTTATCTCATAAGCAACAGTCTATGCAAATATATCATCATTGAGTATGTATGATCTGTCCATCGACTCATATTCATTTGAGATTTGTTTGATCTCTGGAATCAGTATTAACTTTGGAGCGTCCTCCAGTAATGATTCGTAGACATGGATTTAATCAGAGATAATCTCATGTATTGATGATATATAGTTGTGCCTTACTCTTCTCTTCCTTTAGATGAGTATCTATCGAACCAAGTAGCTTCCCCCATTTCCTTTTGGGAGCTACGACCTCAACCACACCTCCACCATGTGTGATTGCAACGTACTTCCAGCGATGTTGTGCCCTTGTTTGGGGAATTTTGACCTTGCGAGTATATTTATAGCTCGTATATGTGATCTTGTCACTCTAGATAATATTAAACGTATCAGGTGTCGAGTCTGATTCCTTTGACTTCAACTTTACGTTGTGAAGTTTTGGGGATCAAAATGATATACAGTTGAAATATTTAATGACACTTCCTGCCGTTCCCATGGAAAATCCTTTTCCTATCTCCCCCTAACGACAGGAAGGTTGTCTCATCAAAGTGACAACCCGCAAATCTAGCAGTAAAGGGATCACTTGTCAAGGGTTCTAATTAGCGGATAATTGTTAGGGATTCATATCCAACATTTGATGAATCGTCTTTAAGACCCATTTTGGTACGCTGTGGGGGCGTAATTGGCACATATACAACACAACCAAACATACATAAATGTAAAACATCAGGCTTATATCCAGTTACCAACTGGTACGCATAAGATTGGTTGGCTGGTTGTGGGTCTAAACACGAATAAGTAAAGTTGCATGTAATATTGCATAACGCCATGTAGATCTGGATAAATTGGTGTGCATAACCAATGCCCTAGCTACCATCTATATTCTTTTGATAGCAACTTTTATCATTCTACGAGACCATTTTATATATACACAAGGGGTATAGGAAACTCTACATTAATCTCTATATGCACTAATCATCAAATCCTTATGATGTAAATTCTCCAGCATTCTAAGTCATGCAGACTTGATGAGAAAATCAGGGTGGTTAGTCCATAAACGTATAACTAGTGCTAGGAGTGCAACATTTCATGTGGACAATAATATTACACGTGTTCATCGTGTCAAAACCAGAACCATAAAGTACTTTAATGGTCCGCATTCTGGATGATTATGTCCATAAATATCACTTTGTATTCTTTGTAAGAATGAAATATTTTTATATTATGTCCTTAGCTTTAGGATGATCTCATTCATGTCTTGGCTAAGAATCAGGGTATACAAAAGTTTGAGGTATTGGAGAGGGCATATTATGATGGTGGTGTTGCTTCTTGTGTAGTAGAAGTCGAGAGTTGCAATGTGGTTAATTCCCTCGTTTTGTCTTTCACTCGAAAGAGAATGTGTCTATGTGTATTTTCCAATACATAGATCACTATGTCATGACCATGGTGTCCCACGTGGTCATGCCGAAACATATATGTGTCATTGTCCTAAAGTTATTTATTGGTGACAAAATATGATTTAATGACATACATAATCCGTTAATTTGATATTTTTCTAATGTATGTTGCTTTCATATCATTAGAGTTGATGTACATATACCCATTTCCATTCTTATAATATGATTTCTCACTGATACGAATATCTTAACAAGGTTCCTATTAATATAGTGTTTTAGTGATTGATCTTGTGTCATTAAGCAACAAGTGACAGTCCATCGTCTAAGTGTTTGGACGAATTAAAATAATTAATTCAGTGAAAATAATCTATTTCTTAGGATTGTATGAGATGCCACAAAAACAATCAAGTTCTCCTCGATACATTCCTACATGGAACGAAGAACGTTGAGAGTTTTGCATTTGTTTTTTATGTGTTTATTTACATCTATAATAACTATAAACTCAGGTGTATATATACGCAAATGCAATTAATTTGATAGTTAAAGTATATTCAAATAAACTTATACTTAACCAATCTTAGATATGACATAGTTCATTTATAACTTGTTCCGTTTTCTATTAGGAGCAGTTAGTGCATTTCTTATTTGATTGTCCATTATCACCTAGCACAGTAGTTGTACATTTGTTCTAGGCATTGAAAAAATCTTCCTGACTCATACCATGACCCTGACCTTTTCGAGGTTTCGTTCACATGGTTCATAGATGTCACATGTGTGAAATTGTTTTTAACTCACAATCCTTTGGAGTTGCATAGATCTCGAGAATTTTCTTTGTCCTGACATATCCGACGTTGTTATTCAAAAGAACCTTCTTATGTCTCTCTACCACTTGCAGTAGGTTGATGAGTTTGTCTAAAGGTTACATTCCAACTTATATTGGTTCATTAATATTTACTGATATATGAAAGGTGAATATAATGTTAGGAATCATGTCATCTTATGTAAGTTCTTTGCCACAGTTTTGAGATACAACATTTCTTTGTTAAAATCAATCACCTTCTTGCAATAGAGTGAGTTTCATTCCACTATATGATTAGTCCAGGAAGTATTTGTTCATGAATATTCCTAGATTCTCCATTTTAGGCCCGCAGTTCTTTGGGGTTGCTAATAGAAGGTTATCTCTATAAAAGTTATGACTAATATGTCATCACAAAAACTTAAAGGTATTTGCTTGTACCTTTTCAGGTGGCTGGTTTTTAGGGCATTGATGAGATTTAGGTATTTTCTTGTACCTTTCCAAAGAAGATTTTATACTCGTTTATGGTACTCAAGTGATTTTGAGTTTACAACGTTGATTTCGGGACAAGTTGTTTCAACCATTTACGTATATAAGGGATAATATATGATTTTCTGTTAGGACACTAAAGTGGTCCTTTATATTAGAAAGTTTTGTAAAACAAAGGCTTTGTAAATGGGCTTATGCTTAAGTATTGTAACAAGGGAGGTAGACTATAAATAGGACATGTAATGTAGTTTGTAACTAACAAGTTAATAATACAAAATGTAGTTCTCTAATCTCACATTGTTCTCTCTAGTTTAGATTTACTTTTCTAATAGAGCTTCTACCTCTTCTTGTTACTAAATCATGGATTGTTGAAGATCATGGACCAAACATTTTCTATTTGATAAAACAATGGATTATGGTTATAGTTATTATATTATGTATGAAATTCATTATCATAACAATATTTGATTTTGTATGCTTACATTTTGTTGATAATACTTCATCAATATTTTAATTTGCGAATAAAAACCACTCAATCTATTGGATCTCCAGGTAGTAGGGGAATCACGTGGATTTCTTAAGTCCCTACAAACCTTAGGGTTATTTACACCTGTTTGACAAAATCCAATCGATATATTGCGATTTATTTAATTTGAATATAACATTGTTAATTATAGAGCTTTTGGCATGAGGCCAAAATGAATATGAGTTTGGCATATGAAGCCAATTTTAATGTCTTAAAACCATAATAGTATTTTAAGAGATTTTGTCATTAGACAAAAAAATATTTGTTTTGATATAAAATCAAATATTTAACATCTTAATAGTATTTATGGATCTTTTGGTAAAAGATCAAATATATGGAGGTTGAAAGTGTAACTTTCAAAAATTATTTATAAGATTGAAATTAATGAGTAGGAACTCGTAACCAAGCATTTGAATTATAATAATAATAAATAAAGATAACCATTTGAATAATGATAATAACGAGTTAAGAAAGGCATTTAAATAAAATAAAGCATTTAAAATAAATTAAACTGATGTAAGTAAAAAATATTAATAATTAAATTAAACACACGAAGTAAAGTAAGCTAATATATAACAAATAACATTTATAAAATTATAAAAGATCTAATTGAAATTAATGATACTGAACTAACATTGTTGCAGTAAAATAAATATATAAAAAATAATAAAGAAAATAAATAAATTTTTATTAAACTAAAACAAGCACCGTAGGTCTTAATTTGTCAATTTCCTAAAAAAATACGACTAAAAAACTTAAAACAAATCACATAAACATTTAATTGGATAATTACATCAAAAACATTATAAAATTTCATAGAAATTCAAATAATTATATTTTAGTGTGATTTCGAAAAGTTAATATCTATTTTTATTTATTTAATTATCTCAATAGAAAAAATCAATTGACAACAAAATAATTGTATAGTTGTTTAAGAAAAAGAAAGCAAAGCCTATAACTTTTTTCCCCGTACATGTAACCATCTATAACAAAAATCAGTGTCATGTTATGAATTTACAAGTTACAGGGTAAGCAATTGAAACTAATAGGAAAAAAAGTCATATTTGATATCATAATAGTAAATCAAAGTTAATATCATCTATCAATATCAATTCATCATGCATCAACATATAAAATAATCATTCATCTACAAAATAAACAATATTTAATTTATCATATAAGTGATGAATGGAAGAGTAAATAATTAAAGTTACCTCAAATCAATGTGTTACTTGTATGAATTCAAACTTGCTTCAATATTCAAATAGCTTAAAAATAAAAAATTCTTACTTGAATTGCAGTAGTTGTAGAGGAATTGATTGATGAAGTGGTAGATAGGCGACCAACATCGTGCTGATAACGTGTTAAAGGAAACGCTAAACAGAACACAATACAATGGAGAGAATGAATCGTAATTCTCATTAATCATACGCCCTTTAAATAGGGATGAGATACAGGTAGATAACTATAAGATCTAACATATCTCTAATATGTTTATCTCTATCTATATCGTCGTATCCTTTAGACGATGACACACTTATCATACAACAAATCAAAAGTTTTAGCAATGCTTTTAAAAACGACTCTAAAGATAAAGTGTTTTTTGTTTTTGTTTTTAAATTAAATAAAAGGTTTTGGTTACAGTTTTATAATTTTTAAAACCGTTTTGCTATTTTTAATAAAATCAAAATTATACGATGAAAGTACTATCAGACGGAGAGTTCTACGATTTCATAGATTTCACATCGATTCCTCTTCAGATTAAGGTGCAAAGAGTTCTACAATTCCATGATTTCTCTTTGATATCTCTTGATTACTATCTTCGATTTCGTTTTTCTGACTGACTTCGAGTTCAATTTGCCTTCATATCTTCAATTTAGGGCTTGAGGATTCATTCGAGTTATGTTATTTGATGGCCACTTCGTGTCTCGACCTAATCATATTTCTCATTCTAAATCAATGGTGACATCTTGATTCTCCTTATTATCGTCGTTTCTATTCTATTTTTGTAACTTATAACCTATTTAGATTGTACTTTTCTCTAATTCCAAGCCCGCGGTGAGATTTCTCTGCAATAATACCTATTTTGAATGTCCTATACTGAAAGGCTAATATTTTGAGAAATTTTAGTTAACAATCACAATACTAGCATAGTATTGTGTTTCTCTCCGTCTAATTAGCACCTGCAATATTTTATTCGGGTTATCTCTAATGGATATCTGTAATGCATATGATATGATATTGTTTTTCAGATTTAAGTATGATCCAAGATGCAGAGCTTTTGTGCGTGTGTAGGATAATAAGCAAACAACTCTTAGCTCTGCTGGGATTATCCAAGTTGTTGGAACTTTCTCATCACAACCCAGAGGTCATAAGTGCAATTCTTACCGTTGGTAGTGTTGATTCACCAACATGTGTTAAGGGCTTTTGGGGGGATTGGCAATTGTTTCTTCCTCTGGTGTGATTTCCAGATCTTTTCTAAAACTTGCAAATGACTCATCACCAGGCTTTTGTTGCTATGTACTCTGATTATAAATGATGCAGAGGGAGACATGTCTTAATTTTATTAAAAATTTGGAGATTCTTTGCAGCCAAGTCTTTAAATGTATTTATGATTATTTGATGTTGAATCTGGTTTTTACTTGAATTTGAAACTGAAAATTAAGAGTCAAACATATCAGCAGTGTGCTATTATGATGGAAGGTTATTTTAGATGGTAGACTAACATTCAAACAATTTTAGTTGCAATTATGTGATAGAGTGTGTTATTACTCCAGTTTCTGTTGCTATTATGAATCTGTATTTAGGGTTTAATGTTGAACCATTAAGACACATAAACAAATGAATATGTTTGACATGAATTTTTGGCCAAATGTGCCAAAAGTACCATCATTCTTTATACAAGATCTTGGAATTGTTACTTACCGGGTATGTTGAATCTTAGTTAGCTCCAATTTTGATAGCTTTAGAGTTTTATCATACAATTTGTGAATTTTTTAAGTTTTGGATATCACGCTTTGTTTTTTATTGCTTTCTAGTTAATGTAGGTCTTAATTGTGTTTCTGATTTCATGAGAGTTAAGCCTGATTCAGTGGATTTGTTTCTTCTTCTCTGCTTCATTGCCCATTGCAGGTACTACTTTATCCTGATTTTGATTCTTCTCTTTATGCATTTTATTTTATTTTTCTTGGTATTCGGACGTGGGTGGGAAGGGAAGGGTATTCAAGAATGGTCTTTTATGGCTTGTAGTGTTCATGAATGATTTACTAGTTTCACTGCTTTCAGAAGAGCCTCAAATTTGGGATTATTCTAAAATACATTCAACTAATCTGACCTTTGTGCTGCCCTTTGCTTTGTTTCCACTATTTGCTGCACTAGGCTTATCTTTTACGGGTTTCCTTTCTGATACAACTTCAAAGACTGTGGGCATATCGTTAATCAAGCTAAACAGAGGCTTCCTGTCGAAAACAAGGAAATATGGTAACATGAGTCCTTGAAATAACCGGGGTTTGTCAAGAAGCCACAATCCACAAACATATAAGTCAAAAAGATATCAAAAGTGAACTCTAGTATGTCAATTTCAATATTGAAATACACCCCAGGATCCCAAAACATATGTAAAAGAAGTCATTTATGTTGGAGATGAACACTGGTCAATGTTCTTTGAATCAATCTTCATCTCCATCGTGAACACAATCACAGCAGTCACAAAGTATATAAACTGGAAATTTTATTGATTGTGATAATTTACAGTGTATACATGACATACATATATATATTGTTTGAATCGGTGCCAAGCAAATGATTACAACCCTTGGAACCGATGCATTCAACTGCTTCATAACTGCTAACCTAACTGACTTCTATTTGACACAACTTGTTGGCCTGCGGCCCAAGTTCCTGACCTGTTTATTAAACTAAAATATATATAGATATAATGCTAATTACCTGTTTTTGTCATTATATTCTAACATTCCCCCTTAATGACAAAAACAGTAAATTCCTTAATCTTCTTTCTTCAATCAATGATAACATAATCATTGAACTCGTTCGATGCACTTGAGCTACCTTCTCCACTAGTGCTGCTGTCTTTTGACACTTAACAGGTAACATCCACGGTTGCTTCTTGATTTTCAATCTTCTTAAATTTGCCATGGAAGGTATCATCCACAGGCATCCATTCATCACCTTGTTTCTTTTCAACAAAGTCATCATCATCATCCTTGACAATCTTCATGTCGTTTTTAAGCAGAGTATCACAATAATTTGTGATAAATTCGACTTCTTCCTTTTGGAGTGTTTCTCCATTCAACTCATCTTGTATATTGTGTTTTTCAACATTTTCTGTGGTGCTTTCTTCATCAGCAAACATGTATTTGACCATGCATGTTGTTCCATCCAACTCTATTTCAAAACCTTGCTTGATCAATTGTTTCATGCTAAGCACATTTATACCAATTTCTGGTACGTATGATACACATGGTATCACATGTTCAAGTTCAAGAGTTTTCAACACAATTTCCCCAACACCATTCGATAATAGGAAGTGTGTTGTGTTCTTGTGTTTCCACATTAAAACAGTCTTTGAATCTGAGGAACAGATCATGATTTGGTGTCATGTGCTTCGAGTAAAATTTAGAAACATACCAGGGTTCATTCCAGTTGCTTCCATCGGTTTCCTTTACCAAGTAATCACCATAAACCTGCACTTCTTCGTTGTACTTTTGTACATATCGGTCCCCTTCATTTTGTTCATAATCGATAATCCTTTTGCCTTTTGCATCATGAATTTCTTTGCCTTTCATCAATGGACAATTCCAATATGCATGCCCTCTAATCTTGCACGCATAGCATCTTGATCGTTTCATTCTCTTCTCTAGTTCCATACCCGTACATCGTTTTCTTCTCTTCAAAGTCAGCCTTTTGAAACTGTTGATCAAGATCCTTCTTGCAATTCTTTCTTTTCTAATCCGAATTGAAACAAGTTTGCGATTCAATTTCATCTTCCCTTGATCGAGCCTAGGGCTCTGATACCACTTTGTTGGAGATGAACACTGGTCAATGTTCTTTGAATCAATCTTCATCTCCATCGTGAACACAATCACAGCAGTCACAAAGTATATAAACTGGAAATTTTATTGATTGTGATAATTTACAGTGTATACATGACATACATATATATATATATATTGTTTGAATCGGTGCCAAGCAAACGATTACAACCCTTGGAACCGATGCATTCAACTGCTTCATAACTGCTAACCTAACTGACTTCTATTTGACACAACTTGTTGGCATGCGGCCCAAGTTCCTGACCTGTTTATTAAACTAAAATATATATAGATATAATGCTAATTACCTGTTTTTGTCAATATATTCTAACAATTTAGTGAAGCTACTTAAACATGACGAGGTTTGAGAAGAAATCCATACTTTAGCTTAAAACTATATATAACGACTCTGAACTAACCTGTAACCGTTCGTCACTATTTATATAAACTGATTCCTTTCAATCGATTGTTGATTTTTAGTAGGCATGTTACTATAGACTGCTAGAATAAATGACTTGTTATTAATTATCTTTAGTATATTACAAAATGTGCTAAACATACAAATAGTTAGGCTTATTTTTTACGGGTTACTGTTTGCTAACTGTTTCTGTTTCCATTCAACTTAAAATGACAAAAGTATAGCACACGGGAATTTTCATTTCGCCTATTCTTACCATTTATTAAAGCATTTTTTCTTTTCTTATTTTCAATATATTACCTAATCAAACGTTTGAGTTCTACTGATTTTGATCTTCGACTTCGTTTTCCGACCGACTTTGAGTTCAATTTATCTTATCTCTTCGAGTTAGGGCTTCAGAATTCATCGAGTTTAGGTAGGCGACTTCAATGTGTCTTCATCTCTCGAAGATCAGTTTATTGGTATGATTTATCCCTAATCCCATTACGAGTCTTACACATCTCTTTTAGATTGCTAGGTTGAACCAAACAATTCTTTTAAGACACTTTGAATTCAATTAGAAAGGATGCTTTAGTTTATAATTTGAATAAAGAGTTTTCTTATGTCAGAGTTTACTTTGTAAGTGGAATTTATGGAATTAATTCTACGCAAACCCTTTGAATTCAATAGTTGGTTATTGGTGCTCAAGTTGGGTCAGAAGGAATAGGTGGTGGGTAAAGTGGTTTGTAAAACATATATATATATATATATATATACATTGATTATGGAAGTATGTTTGTATCTTTCAAAGTGGAAATCTTGAAAGTGGGTTTGTCGTATTTATGTTGTGCAGATGTTTAGGGAGACTACGATACCAGAACCACCAATGTTTCAGCCTGAGTTTCCTTCTCAAGGTTTGTACCATTCTGATATCTCCCGTGATGCATTTATTGGTTGGTTTTTAAATTATGAAAACTATTTGCATTTGCATTTTTGTTGTTTGATTCAGAAACCCACAAATTGCAGTCTACGGATCATGATTTTGGTCGTAGAAAGAAACCAATTTGATGCCTTCATTTTCTTCTCCTTCGTCTATTCCACTTCCATCATCATCTTTTTATTGGAACCATGATTTACATTGAATGGGTGGGATGAAAAAAATACTAGAGTTTCTAACAAGAGAGCTAAAGGGGAAGAGACCTCTGGTCACCAACAATATAGGTTCTTATGAAGGAGGAAATGGATGAGTTGCGCCTAATGGTGAGGACGTTTATAGCTTCCAAGTTTTCATCTTCACTACACGTTCATGACCATGGTTGTGAGACTCAAGATTGTTAAATATTCCACTTTGATTTCGTTTTTCTTAAAATAAATTTGGACGGATGCGAATTTATTGAACGTTAGGTTTCTTTTAATAAAAATTATCCTTTTGGGATGTTCAAGAATTTGTTCTTGATTAATTTAATATTATTTATTTGTTATATTATAATATATAATTATATATGAATATGCAGCTAAAATATAGATGAAAATAAATAGAAAATATACTCTTTAGAGAAGGAATTGAATTTTTAAAAGAGTAACTAAAGATGACTTTATAGAGAAGATTTCGAGTTTATGTATCTAAATATGTTGTTTATAGAAGGTTATGTAAGAGTTGCTAAAGGAAACCTTTAGATAAGGTTTTCATACTAAGGTTGCGTTTGGTACATTGGACAGCACATGACAGGACGGGACAGAACTCACTGTCCCACGTTTGGTGTGACATGGGACATGACAAAAATTCACTGTCCCACGTTTGGCGCGACATGGGACAGGAACAAGGACTGAACAGGGTGAGACAGGATGGGACAAAAAAGGGCATTTTATTGTTCCACCAAAATAGGTGGAACAACATGGGACAAAAGTGAGACAGAAACAAAAAGAATCATTGATCTACCCTCATTTGATATATAACTAATATGATATTAGCCTTATGGGTCACCACCACCGATCACCACCACCACCATCGACGGCCACCGATAGCCACCGCCAACCACCCTCGGCCACCACTACCTATTCCTTCACTATAACAACCTTCTCCACTACCATTCATCCATCATCACCACCACCACCATCGACGGCCACCGATAGCCACCGCCAACCACCCTCGGCCACCACTACCTTCTCCTCCACTATAACAACCTTCTCCACCATCTCCACTACCATTCATCCATCACCACCACCATTACCATCGTTGACCACCTCCACCTACACTAACACCGATCACCACCACCCATGGCCGCCACCACCATCGGCGGCCACCGGTAGCCACCACCAACCATGGTTGACCACTTCCACCTCTTCCTCCACCACAACAACTTCCTCCACCACCATCGCCACCTCCACCGATCACCACCAACCACCGTCGGCCACCTCCACTACTACCACCTCCTTTATCATTGTCTACCACATCCACCACTACCATCGTCGACCACCTCTACCTACACCGATCACCACCACCCATTGCTGCCACCACCACCACAAACCACCAACAACCACCTCCACCTTTTGTACTATCATTTATGTACGTATTTATGTGTTTGAAAATTGTGTAAAAAAATTAAAAATACTTTTAAATTAAATTATTTAAATATATATACTTTATTTGTGTCATTTATAACTATTATATGATATATAAAATCGTCAAACAAGTTTTAGGGAAAATTGTCTAATCCTGTCCTATCTAGTCCTAGTCGTACCAAACACAAGACAGACACTTGTTTTGTCCCGTCCTGTCCTGTCCAGTCATGTCCCACCCTCTTGTCCAGTCCCGTCCTGTCCTGTCCAGTTCTGTCATGTCCAGTCCTGTCCAATCTGTTTGCGTACCAAACACCTTTAGAGAAGCTTTTCCATTTTCTTCTCTAAGGTGCGTTTGGTACGCGGACATAATAGAATAGGACGGGACAAGATAGAACTGAACATGACAGAACAGTTGTTCAACGTTTGGTAGACAGAACTGGACAGAACAGATAACATTAGATAAAATACAATAAATAAAATTTAAATAATAAATAAAATATAAAGGAGAATGTGTATTTGATGTTTTAAAAGAGAATATGATAAGCCACCTCCATATATTGGAATGCCATGATTCAGAAATAAAGTAGCCAAGAACTCAAGCCATATATTTCACAGAAAATCAAAACCAAAGCTATGTACTATTCAATAAAACGCATCAACGTCCGGATAAGAAACAATACTCGAGGTAAAGTTGCTCCCCTAGTGAATATTATTTTTCATTGAAATAAAGCAATGAATTACTGTCGACGTTATTTGTGGACACAAGTCGTTAGGTACTTATGGCATGGAACCATTATGTGTACGTGAACCAACATAACACATCTAACAAAAAATCAATATCATGCATGTAAACCAACTAATTAAACATCTAACAAAAAATCAATATCACGGTCTTTGCACATAACAAGTCATCTTTGACGTGCAAGAATCACTCTCCTTCACTAGTAATATTACAACATAACATATTATCCACATAAATTAATAAATATATATTATAACAAAAGTCATGAAAAAAGAAAAAAAAAACAAAGGTTGTGTGAGTGTCTCCTTCGAAACCAACCTACTTGTTTGTTCCTTAAAAGCAACTTTAATCGTCTTTTTCTGTGTTCTAATGCTTACAAAAGAAGCCCAAATCATTTAATTCATTTGTGTATTTTCTTCAACTATCCTTTATTTATTTATTTTTGTTTTGAGGAACGATACATTGCCTAAATGGAAACGTTGCACTGTTCGATGCATAAGCCTTCGTTGTTTCGTTTTTACGACAATTTCGGTTTCGTGAACAAATCCGTGAAATCTCGACCAACTTCCGTTGTTTCAATCTTTAGAATCAAAGATGGGGTACAAGAACTCGAAAGAAGAATCACCCGAAAAAGACAGATCAGAAAACCATCATCGGAGCTCCATTTACTTGAAAAAATATTTAGGACACTTGATGACGCGGTAATCAAGTTTCTTGATCCTCCTCTTCATCTATCGGTTGATCCGAGCTACATATTATCTGATAATTTCGCACCCGTTGATGAGCTGGGTCCCACCGACTGCGAGGTGGTGCACGGCTCCATCCCTCCATGTCTCCATGGTGCGTACATCCGTAACGGACCCAACCCACAATTCGTCCAAAGTGGTCCGCACCACTACCTTGATGGAGATGGGATGGTGCACGCGATTAGGATCTCTCACGGTCGTGTCACTTTCTGCAGTCGATATGTGAAGACCAACAAGTACCTCTTTGAGCACCGGATTAAATCAAATGTCGTTCCAAATATCATCGGAGGCATGCATGGTCTTGGTCCGTTTATGGCTCGTGCAATATTATTTACTGCACGAGCCGTTTTCGGGCGTTACGATATTGTCAAAGGAATTGGTGTAGCCAACACCAGTATAGCCTTATTTGGTGGCCATCTGTACGCTTTATGCGAATCAGACATTCCATATGCGATCAAGGTCGAAGAAGATGGCGACATAATAACGTTGGGTCGCCATGATTTTAACGGCAAGCTTTCGATGAACATGACAGCTCACCCGAAAATAGATCCGGTGACTAAAGAGGCTTTCGCGTTTCGTTACTGGGCAACACCACCGTATCTGACTTACTTCCGGTTTGATTCAAACGGAAATAAGCAACCAGATGTCCCTATCTTCTCCATGAAACACCCTTCTCTAACTCATGATTTGGCAATCACCCAAAAATACGCCATCATTTGTGAGATTCAAATCGGAGCGAATCCCATGAATCTGATACGTGGAGGACGGTTGGTGGGTGTCGACCACGAAAAAGTTCCGAGAATTGGTGTAATTCCACGATATGCAAAGGATGAGTCTGATATGAAGTGGTTTGAGGTTCCCGGATTCAATATATTTCATTCCGTGAATGCATGGGATGAGAGTGATGAAGACGGTGGCGACGTGGTGGTGATGGTGGCACCCAATATCTTGTCTGTAGAAAACTTCTTTGACCGAGTCGACCTCATCCATGGATCCATGGAGAAAGTCACGATTCACATGGAAACGGGGGTTGTATCGAGGCAGTGTTTGTCGGCTAAAAATGTGGAGTTTCCGGTGATTAATCCAGCCTATGTTGCCAAAAAGAACAAGTATTTATTTATTTATATAAGCAAAAACCTTAATTTATCTTTTTATTTTCAATCGATCCACATGCAGATTGTGCTTTCTACCTATAAAATAAAAATGGTTGTATATGCAGGTATGTCTACGTGGCAGTTTCTGAAGAGAGGCCAATAAAATCGAAGATGATGAGGGCATCAGGGGTGGCAAAGCTTGAGATTAATGAAGGTAAGATGAATGAGTGCACAGTGGGTAGTCGGATGTATGGAGATCAGTGCTTCGGTGGTGAGCCGTTTTTCATTGCAAGAGAGCCAGAGAATCCAGAGTCAGAAGAGGACGATGGGTATGTGGTGTCGTATGTGCATAATGAAAGCTCCGGCGAGTCGAGTTTGTTGGTGATGGATGCTCGGTCACCGGATTTTAAAGTGGTGGCGGTGGTGAAGCTGCCACAAAGAGTGCCGTACGGTTTACATGGGATATTTATTAGGGAAAAAGATCTCAATGAAATCTAAGACACGGCGTCCGTATGTGGATCAGTAATTAATTGATGTATGATAGGTGCCAATCAAAGCTTAAAGAAAAAAAAAAGGATAAACCACTTGTTTTTTTAATTCAGAATTGATTGCTTCCCTAATCCCTCACGAGGTGAAATCACATACTTAAGTTATGTTTGGCAAACTAGTCGAAGAAAAAGTCATTTTTAGCAAAAAAAAATAGTTTCTAAACATTTAAATGACTAAAAATGACATATTAAAAAAATAGTTAATAAATAATAAATAATATTAACGAGGGCATAATTAAAATATTTACAAAAAACTAGCTTATAAGCTAGTTTATGTCATCCAAACATGTATCCTAAAAATAAGCTAGTTTTTTTTGCCAAACAATGCCTTAAATATAGTAACACATGGTTAAAAGGAGAAAACTACTTAACCACCACCTTAAGAAGGAAAATAGAGTAAACTACGATTTTCATTGGGAAATTGACCAAAATAGCCAAGTCCAATTGGGATAGTGAGAAAATAACCATTTTCTCTTCCACTTTACCAAAATTGCCATTTGCAGCAATTGCGGATGCGGACCTGACGGCCGAGCAATTGCGGATGCGGACCTGACCCTATATTTTTTTAGAATTATATATATATATATGTTGGAAAATTTAGTATATATAATATTTTTTAGAATTATATATATATATATATATGTTGGAAAATTTAGTAAAAAATATATGTTTTTACTAACTTTGGACACATTTAAATACATATATACGTATTATATATAATTAACTCTTAGTGGGTTTGTATTCTTCTATATGAGAGCTTCGAAACGATGCATAACGTGTCCAAAACGGAGTATGTGTGAGTGAGATATCGATACTCAAAGTTGATTACTTGGATGAAATTAGCAAAAACCAAGTGGGTGTGAGAATGTATCCCACATAGGAAGAAATAGTAAAACCTTAATGATTTATAACCATGAAAGTGTGAGGGGTTTACAAGCTCCTTTGAATTGTTTTACTCCAACACCTACCCGCGCGCAGGGGGGTGCCGATTGAGGATTTCGTAAGCTAAAATCGCTGAACTTGTGTGTTGACACGAATGCAGCTCTGAAATCTCGAGCTTGTGCAGCTTGGTTTTGCTAATTTTCGTTTTGACCCAGTTTTAATTTTTTGGAAGGGTTTTGAAAAAAAAATTAGGTTTTTTTGTCTTTTACCTGGTCCGCAATTACGGAGCCAGCTTCGCACTTGTGGTTTAATAACTATTTTTAATAACTTGCGGTTCTAGAGTCTTGTGGTTTAATAACTGTTTTTTTCATTCTTGTGGTTTTCATTTGCTTCCATTTTCATCCTTGCATCTAACACTGTTAAGTTAGGCCGTCAAAATATCCAAAAGCTTATTTAAAAAATTACATATTTAGTCCTTATGATATATAAAGTTTTAAATATTTATCCCTAAATTTCAATAAATTTGCAACTGATATATATTGTATTTTTCTCTTTTTTTTTGTTTATTATTTTTTATAACTAGAGTAAATTGCATTTTTGGTCCGTGTGGTTATGTGATTTCTTTGAAAGAGGTACCTAAACTTCAATATCTCAAATAGTGGTTCCTAAGTTTCCAATTTTGCTCCAAATATAGGACCTAGTCACTAACCCCGTCTATTTGGTCCATTAGTGCCAGGGGTAATTTCGTCCATCTAGCTTTTCCCTCCCAAATTAATCAAACCTTCAACCCACTCTCGACCATAAGAACCAAGACACCTGCTTTCTTCCTTCTCCCACCTCTCACACTCTTCTTTCTTCATATTCTTCCAAAAATGGTGATATGCTACTGTGGTTGTGAAGCAAGTTTAAAAACATCTTGGACACATGCAAACCCTGGACGCAGGTTCTATTCTTGTGGAAGTATGGTAAGTGTAACACCCCGAAATTTTAGAAAACAGAATCTTAGACTTGCGGACGTCCGCAAGGGCGCAAGGTCGGACGTCTGCATGGTGCGGAAGTCCGCAGGTCGTCCGCGGAAGCAACAAGGGAAATTAGGGGAGTATCGGTCAGGTTGAGACCGGACGTCCGCGAGAGGCATGAGTCGGACGTCCGCGGCGAATCTGACGCGTTTTTAGGGTTGTTTTTAAGACAGGCCTCTCTCTTCCCTCATTTCATTTTTCTCAAGCACATCTCATATTTCTCTCTCACTCACTCTAGAGATTTTCTCCCAAGAAATCACAAACCCTTCCTCCTCTTCTTCATCTTCTTCACCCAACCTAAACCCATTTCACCATTGTTGAAGGTATGGAAGCTTGGAGCTTTTGTGGGAGACTAGGAGCTTTGCTCTAAGAATTCAAGTGATAAAGGTAATATATCTCTACCCAAAAGCTAGGTTGTTGTTGTTTTCATCTTCTTTCTATTTTGGGGTATTGTTGGATGATTTTGGTTGTGTTTGGTTGAGGTGATCTTCTCCTTCTTCATTTATGAAGATTAGGGTTTTGGTATAAGTTGGGATTTGATGTAAAATGTTTGGGAGTGATTCTTCATGTTTGGATCTGGATATTGATGGTTGGAAACTGATGGATCTAGGTTTTGGAAGATTTGGACTTGAAGATTCGTATTTCTTCAAAGAAGCTTACGTTTGGGAAAAATCTAGATTTAGCCTAAATCTAGCAAGGTGAGTTCAAGTTGTTTTGTGAAAACGTTGTACATGCCAAAATGTTTATTTTAAAGTATTTGTGTGCTTTATATATGTAGGTAATAGTGGAATGGAATGTAGCAGTATTTGCTCTCACAAATGTAGTAATAATTCTCACTAAAAGCTTACAAATGTGAGCTCCACTACCCTTCTATTTATAGCCTGATAAAGTGTAAGACATTGTACTATCTAACCCTAGAATGACACGTGGAAAGTGTGTCTCCATCCTTTTAGGGATGACGTGGAAAGTACGGACACGTGTCTGACACTTGGAGATTTCTACGAGACTTAAGCTTCACAGAGGTCTTCATTCACCAGAGCTCTGATGCTCTTCTGGTATGAACAGTTCTTCTGGTGGAACAGAAGAAGTCTTCCGCCAGAGCTCTGTCGAGCTCTGATGTTCTTCTGGTGTTCTTCTTCTAAGTCTTCTACTAGATCTCTGGTGGTCTTCTGACTTGTGATATTTTCAATACTTTTACATCTTGTATACTTGGGGCTAACAATCCCCCCCTAAGTATTGAAAATACAAATTTAGCTATTTACAGAGATAAGTAAACAAAAGACAAAGAGGAGAAAGTCATCCTCTGTGAAACTGATACTATTCTTTCAAGATGATTACAGTACAATACAAAAGAACTAGTGTGCTAATCATAATAGTTTCCTCTTGGAATTCTATCAACTCTTCTGATTAAATCCCTAAATTCTAACATGAGGTCTATCTGATTTATGTAACTCTTCAATGAATCTTCTGAACATTTTTCCGTTGGAAGATTCAAGATGATGTTTCTGAGATACTACAGCGATTCACTTGAATACTTGTGGGATTTTTCTGCTCTTATTGCTTTCTTGATGCCCTTCTGTCGGCAGATGAATGTTGTTGGATTTCCAACAATAGTTCATGTTTTGTGATGAGCAAATCCCTCAAGATTCTCATTTGGAGGATGACACGGGGTTTTGACACCCCGCGAAATCTTACCGCAAGTGTACGGGTCGAAGTCAAGTAATAGTACTTGGAAAGTACGAGTATCGAATCACGGGGAACTAGGAACTAAGTATCACAATTACTATAGACTCTATTAACTGGACTGTCGAAATTAGGGATTGGTTTATAGACTAATTAAATTGCAATAAATGAGATCAAATCAACACAAGACAAAACAGAACAGCTTTGAAAACATTGATAGAGAGAAAAGCTGAGGGTTGGAACTCCTATGGTTCTCACATACAAACGTCTTGACTCAATTCGATTACCAGTTATTTCTATCAATGAATGCCCAATCTTTATCTAATCGTTGTTCTCTCTCAAGTAACACCAATTTTATTGATAAAGCACGATTCCTTTTTCAAGCAACCGTAATTTCTATTTTGAAAACAATAGTTTTATCTTTCGATCTCAACATACGGGTTTCAAAATGCATTAAGATTAAGATTCAAACGGGACTAAGATTTACTCAGTATCTCTCGATCCTTTCTTACCTTAGCTATGCAATTCCTAATTCTGTTTCTCAATTACTTCTCTCGAACATTAATTGACAACAATAAAACAGTTGCAAGGTAGCTAATCTCACAAAAGCATTAAACACCAAATTGCATTCATTCATTCAATAAGAAAACTGATAAAACTTTCAAATCATCTGTTTATAAGTTCAAACCACATTCATTCCAACCCCCAACATGAACCGGTTAGTTCATATCGGTGGTGGATTCAAACATAATAGAAAAAGATGAAAATAAGTATGTGAACATGATAATCGTGATAACGGTGAATGTAATGGTAACTCCCTTCTATCGTGGTCGTCTCTACGTCGCGTGATGAACGTGTATCTGATCCTCTTTCTATCTCCGCTCCAACGGGTGTCACTTGGCTTCGAAAATCGCCCCCGGGACTGCTCTGGCCGTAACGTGAAAACTGGATACCGAAAGAATGACCTAAACCCGAAAGTTATAGCTGAAAAACGTGAAACAGAGGCTTACGCGGCCTTCCACGCGACTTGCAAGTCGCGTGGAAAGTCGCGCGCTTTCCAGAGGCGCTTCTGGGTCGGATCTGGTTCGCGGGTCGGGTCTTGGTTCGGTCGCGGGTCTTGGGCTTGGCTTTTGGGCTTCCGTTAGGCTTCGTTTTGACTCGTTTTGGGCTCTTTTTCGCTTATATTTCCGAGGAATGCCGCCTTTTATATAACCTGCGTAAATCACTCAATAAACCGTAAAATACCTGCCTTTTTACTTGAGTACAAGCCAATCTCGTTGGTTTGAGAACCGAAAATAACGCCAAAAAGTGGCGTTATCAACAACCCCAAACCGAGCGTTGCTTGTCCCCAAGCAAATTAGCGACAAAACAGAATAAAAACATATATCTCAGAAAGAATAATAACTGCACAATTCCAATCTGTACCAAGTGATGCATCGATGATTTCCCATACCCGTGAATATCTATCTCACTCTCGCCTCATTCTCATTTCGTTTGACCTATGACCTTCCATTGGGAGTTGAACTCGTGACTATTCCGATCACATCAGGGTTAGACTAAGTCTGGACATACTAGGGAAAACATTTCGCCTCGACCCTACCTCACGGGATACTCTCTTTGCACTCGAACCTAGGTTATCGCTCGTGTTGTCATGTTTAAGGAGGTTATGTGCAAGAATACTCAAATGTCATGACAACTCTCAAGAAAGACGCACAAATGTCCAAACTTTTGATCTCAGACGGAATCAAGTAGCAAGATAGGGAATATCGGTAAAGGTAGTCGTAAACCGTAATCACATTTTCCAAAAGATCATCCAGGTCTTTACACGGGTTGTAATGGGGCTAAGGCTATGGTTATGAAACGACGGGTAAAAAGGTTCAAATATCCTTGGCATGTCAATCATTGGCAGTTTCGAACTCTATGGTTTTTCGCTCTCTTATTTGGCCCTCTTCGTCACTATTGGAGTTGCTTTAACTCTCTTTATTTTCTGCTATAGCTAATATCTAAATAACTGCATTATTTTTATTTTTTTTTATTTTTTTTGGGACTTCATTGGTCCTCTTTTCTACTTCTCGGGTTACATTGACCCGTTTTATTCTCATTGCTGGCCGGAGTTCTTCTTTTATGCTCTCACTCTATTGGTTCATTACTGCTTCCGATTGACACACTTTCGGATAAGGGTTGGCTAAGGCTTTTGGCTAAAGGGTGAATGATGGGTTTAGAAAGAAATAAGGTGGGTGTTTGGCTGCAAAATGGCTATGGATACACACTAAGGGTAAACAGGGAAACGATAGCTAAAAAGGTTAAACAAACACACAATGCCTGGAATCATTTCTTAAGGTCCACACGATATGGTCTACTATACCCTCATCTAATATCCAGATGGTTGTCTTTGCTACTCAATGCAATAATGTAGCGAGATCATTCTACATTCACGACAAGGAATTCGAAAAAGTGTATGTAACTTAAGTGTATAAATCCCTCGAAATGAAAAACATCTTTTAGGCTCAAAATCTCACTATCGGGTGGTCTCCACTAATGTCCCTAGTCATATCCTTTCCCGGTCCTTCCCTAACGGTCACGTCGCTATCACAAGATTCTTCCCCCAATGGTCGGTCTCAATCATTCAAAACAAAAAATTTAGCTACTTTGATCTAGACACTCAGAAATGCAGGAAATCTACGTGCATAAGCTTGGGCCCGATTGGGCAACCCCAAACCTTACCCACGCATTGTCCCCAATGTGCAAGCAAAGTCGTAGGTGATGCGACTCAATAATTGTGCAATTATTTACAGGTATAAAGAGGACGGGTAAAACATTAACATAGCAAGCAAAAAGAAATCCCCATAATTTCTAAACTGGGCACCCTAAACCTAGGTCGTGGCCTAGGTTTGCCAAATAAAAGCCAACCCCAAACCTCGGTAAAACCGAGGTTTGCACAGGGTCTAATGCGAGTGTGTAGATGGTTCAAAAATGAGGCACCCCAAACCTAAGTGAAACTTAGGTTTGTTGCATCTCGTGTAATTGAAATAGAATAACACATCCAACACCACTCTTTTAGCAGAGAAGGATTTAGAACATACCTGTTTTGCCCGACCGGAGGATTCTTGACAGTTGATCATCAATCGGATACGAAAGGGAGAACAGGCAACACAAGGGAAAGAAAAACAAAGCAAGCACAGGAAACACACAAGGCACTAAAGAAAACAAAAACTGCACGAAAAACGAAAAACGGGGCAATCGGGACTCACGCGGTTTAGCCCGCGACCTGCAAGTCGCGTGGAAAACCGCGTAACCCTCTGCTTCAGAAAACCAACAGAGGGCCCCGCGACTTTCTGCGCGGTATGCAAACCGCGTGTAAAGCCGCGTATGTCCCTGTTCAGCTATTTTTTTTATTTTTATTTTTTTTTTGATTTTTTTTATTTTTATGGCTTTTTCATTATTTAAACACACTCAAAAATTAAAAGAAAAGGAAACTAACCTTGGTGGTTTGCCTCCCACCCAGCGCCTTATTTAAAGTCGTGGCACGACTGTGCGGTTCTCAACTCGGCTTAGTGTCCGCGGGGTCAAATCGCCCACACTTTCGATTCTTCGCGGCTTCCTTCATCTTCGGTCCTCCATGACCAGCTCCAGCTTCTCCTTCACTTCGACCTCCCGCATTCTCAAACATCTTGAAGATTACTCTCTCACCGCCTACCCGGAAAGTTATCTCACCTTCTTCCATATCGACCAATGCTCGACTCGTAGCCAGGAAGGATCTCCCCAGAATCATCGGGACCTCTTCGTCCTCATCTATGTCTATTACCACAAAGTCGATAGGAAAGTAAAACTTACCCACTTTTATCAGCACATCCTCAATCACCCCGTATGGGTACCTTATCGATCGATCGGCCAGCTTCAATGTCATGTATGTTGGGCTCACCTCACCCAGGCCAAGTTTCCTGAAAATAGAAAGAGGCATCAGATTAATACTAGCCCCTAGATCACATAAAACTCTAGTAAAAGAAAAGTCCCCAATTTGAATAGGGATAGAGAAACTCCCTGGATCCTTGAGCTTCTAGGGAAGCTTATTCTGGAAGATGGCGTTGCACTCTTCAGTGAGTGCAACAGTGGCCTGGTGATCAAGTGTCCTCTTCTTCGATATAATCTCCTTCATGAACTTAGCGTAGGAGGGCATTTGTGTGAGCGCGTCTGCAAAAGGAATATTGATAGTTAGCTTTTTAAAGACATCAAGAAATTTAGAAAAATGAACCTGGTCTTTATTCGCTTTCAGCCTGCTTGGGTAGGGTACTCTCGGGATTTCCGGCTTGACCGGTGGTGTCACCTCTTTCTTCTTCTCTTCACTCTTCTCACTCTCTTCAGCTTCTAACTTGTCCATATCAATGATCTCTATATCATCTTCGGCTTCCTTTGCTGGCTCTTCATTCGGCTCCTTGCCATCTCTAAGGTAGATGGCATTGCAGTGTTCCCGGTTTTGTCTTTCGGGTTGACTCGGCAGTTTTCCGGGGGCTCGGTTTTGTAGGGTCTCGGAAATCTGCCCCACTTGCCTCTCGAGGATCTTGATGGCGGCGGTGCTTTGCTCGGTAGCTGCTTTGACAGTGTTGACTGTACTGACTAATCCCTCGACTGTAGTTGCTAACCCCCCGACTGTAGTGTCCATTTTAGACATGAACTTCATCATCATGTCCTCGAGTCCCGACTTTTTCTCTCTGGACGGTCCCTCGTTCCTTTGCTGAAAACCTGGAGGGCGGTACACACTGTTAGAATTAAAAGAATTGGAAGAGTTATAAAAGTTACCTGGTTGTGGACCCGGCTGATTCCATGAGAGATTGGGGTGCTTCTTCCACCCTTCGTTATACGTATTCGAGAAAGGATCGTTTCTCGGTTGGTTCCGGTTTGCCACAAAATGAACTTGATCAGGTTCTTGAAGATTCCCTCCATTCAGCTGATTCGTGAGAAAGGCTAGTTGAGCTTTCAGCTCACTCATCTCATTACCTTCTTGGACATTTGCGACTCGTCTTACCGCTGATCTAGGCGTGGAGAAACTATGTTCGGCCAGGTTCTCAATCAGCTCGCACGCTTCCTCATATGACTTGTCCATTAATGCCCCACCCGTGGCAGCAGTGATGTCGTTCTTAAATTGCGGGTGAAGTCCGCTGAAAAAGGTCTGGATGATGACCCAGCCCTGTAGCCCATGATGAGGACATTTCTTGATCATGTCCTTATAACGCTCCCACGCCTCATATAACGTTTCCTGGTCCCATTGTGCGAAATGGGTGATCTCGGCCATTAGTTGGGAGGTCCGACTCGGGGGAAAGAACTTTTGAAGGAATGTCGCCTTCAATTGTGCCCATGTGGTGACCGAATCTGGCTGGATGCTCTCGGTCCATGCTTCGGCTCGGCCTTTGAGGGAGAATCCAAATAATCGCAGCTTGATGGCATCTTCGTTCATGCCATTGATCTTGAAAGTGTTGCAAACCCGCTCAAATGCACGAAGGTGTGCATGAGGGTCTTCTGTCGGTGTCCCTCCATACTGGTTTTGCTGCACCATCACGATGGTGCTCGGCTTCAGCTCGAAGTAGTTTGCCCCAGTAGCGGGTGTTTGAATGCCTATCCGTGCGACCGCCACATTAGGGTCGGCAAATGACCGCATCGGAACTCTTTCCGGAGGTGGTGGTGGATTATTGCGGCGGGGATCATTACGTGGAGGTCTCTCGTCGTCGGACATCTCGAACTTTAGATTTCCTTTAACTTTAGCTTCCTTGCGCAGCCGACGAGCGGTTCTTTCGATCTCCGGATCAAATTGTTCGATTCCCTTACCTCGGGCCGTCCTTGGCATAAATCAAGTGGTACCTAAAAAGAAAGAAAACAAAGTCAGTAATCCAAAAACTGAAAGTGATGAAATAAAACACGAAATAAAAAGAAATGTCCAATCTAATAATGCTTATAGACGGTAGTGCTATTAGCTACAACTAGTTCCCCGGCAACGGCGCCAAAAACTTGACACGGGGTTTTGACACCCCGCGAAATCTTACCGCAAGTGTACGGGTCGAAGTCAAGTAATAGTACTTGGAAAGTACGAGTATCGAATCACGGGAAACTAGGAACTAAGTATCACAATTACTATAGACTCTATTAACTGGACTGTCGAAATTAGGGATTGGTTTATAGACTAATTAAATTGCAATAAATGAGATCAAATCAACACAAGACAAAACAGAACAGCTTTGAAAACTTTGATAGAGAGAAAAGCTGAGGGTTGGAACTCCTATGGTTCTCACATACAAACGTCTTGACTCAATTCGATTACCAGTTATTTCTATCACTGAATGCCCAATCTTTATCTAATCGTTGTTCTCTCTCAAGTAACACCGATTTTATTGATAAAGCACGATTCCTTTTTCAAGCAACCGTAATTTCTATTTTGAAAACAATAGTTTTATCTTTCGATCTCAACATATGGGTTTCAAAATGCATTAAGATTAAGATTCAAACGGGACTAAGATTTACTCAGTATCTCTCGATCCTTTCTTACCTTAGTTATGCAATTCCTAATTCTGTTTCTCAATTACTTCTCTCGAACATTAATTGACAACAATAAAACAGTTGCAAGGTAGCTAATCTCACAAAAGCATTAAACACCAAATTGCATTCATTCATTCAATAAGAAAACTGATAAAACTTTCAAATCATCTGTTTATAAGTTCAAACCACATTCATTCCAACCCCCAACATGAACCGGTTAGTTCATATCGGTGGTGGATTCAAACATAATAGAAAAAGATGAAAATAAGTATGTGAACATGATAATCGTGATAACGGTGAATGTAATGGTAACTCCCTTCTATCGTGGTCGTCTCTACGTCGCGTGATGAACGTGTATCTGATCCTCTCTCTATCTCTGCTCCAACGGGTGTCACTTGGCTTCGAAAATCGCCCCCGGGACTGCTCTGGCCGTAACGTGAAAACTGGATACCGAAAGAATGACCTAAACCCGAAAGTTATAGCTGAAAAACATGAAACAGAGGCTTACGCGGCCTTCCACGCGACTTGCAAGTCACGTGGAAAGTCGCGCGCTTTCCAGAGGCGCTTCTGGGTCGGATCTGGTTCGCGGGTCGGGTCCTGGTTCGGTCGCGGGTCTTGGGCTTGGCTTTTGGGCTTCCGTTAGGCTTCGTTTTGACTCGTTTTGGGCTCTTTTTCGCTTATATTTCCGAGGAATGCCGCCTTTTATATAACCTGCATAAATCACTCAATAAATCGTAAAATACCCGCCTTTTTACTTGAGTACAAGCCAATCTCGTTGGTTTGAGAACCGAAAATAACGCCAAAAAGTGGCGTTATCAGAGGACCAATCGCCAGTTTCTCAACTTCAAACTCTATGCCAAGCTGAATGTCGACTTGTGTTCTGAGGTTGACGTGCTCCTGCATAGCATACTGAACTTCGACCATTGTTGTTCCTGTGCCTTTGTATCTGTCGCTGTAGTTGACACAGTAGGCATGTAGTGTTAGAAGGTCATAGGGATTCAGAAGCACAAGATCATTGTCGTTGAAAGATTCTATCTTCTTCTCTTCTGTCTCCACTGTGTAAACATGATACAGAACTCTGTCATAGAAAAACTTCTTTGGCTCTATCTTCAGAATTCTTTTGAATACAAAGGATGAATTTATGGCTTTGTTTAGATAAGATTTGGTTGAGATAAACCTTCGCCTTTCATCTGTTAATCTTTTGGCTCTGATGGGGTTCAGGTATGGGTTATTGTGTACGACATTTATTGGGATGATATCTCTGTCAGCGTAGAGATATGAGAATACCTCTTCTAATGCCGTTTTTCTGAGTGTCGGGGTTCTGGATTCTGCTCAGGTGGGTTTTGAGGTTGGGTTTCAACCATTATAGTGTCAGTTTGATTTTTTGGCTCTTCTGCAGTTTGGGTTTGTTGGTTTGGGTTAGATTGTTCATCAGCAGAGAATGGTTCAGTTCTCTCTGGTTCAGTCCTTGGAGATTGGGGAGGAGTGTCCAGAATAATAATCTCTGGTGGTTGAGATGTTGATGCTTCTGCTGGAGGTTTGATCGTTTTGTCTTTGAAGATGTAATCGAACTCTATCATCTCTGTCTTCCCTGCTGGCCTCTCTGTCTCCCCTGGTGTCTCTGTCTCCCCCTTTTATTGGACCGAGGTCTCTCCCGTAGCAACCTCTACATCATCTGCTTCGTCAGATAGTTGTGTAACGATGGGAGAGTCCGGGACAACAAACTTGCCCTTTTTCTTTGAGGGTCCTCCCTCTGGGCTTTCATCTGCAGGTCTTTTATTTGAGACAGTCTGTAGGATGGCATCCATGAACATAACGACTGCCTTTTTCAAAACCTCTTCTACCTCTGTTGCAGCAGCTCTGATTTCATCTACTTGACTCTCAAAGTTGAATTTGTGAGAGTCAAGAGAAGTCTGGACATGTTTCTCTGTTGCTTGAGCTTTCTGGACAAACTTCGAAGAAACCGTCATCATTCTGCTTAAGACCATTTTCCTGAAACCACCCATGTAAGCTCTGTCAATGGGTTGTCTGTCAGAGAAGGACACGTCTGCTTCTGGTGCAGTGGCCTCTTTAATGGCAGTCTTGATAGAGGTATTAAACATCTCTGTCAAGGTTCTGATGTTGTTCTCTGACAGAATGATCGATGGCACTGGCAGAGGTCTGTTGAGAGTTTCCTTGTGATTCTTTGCCAAGGTTTTCTTCAGATCAGAGATTTCTCTGTTCAGCTTTTCTGTCTCCGCTGCTCTGGCCGTTTCCCAATCAGTAAACTTCTGAGAAGTTTCTGCTTGCTTTCTAGCGATCTCTTTCATCTCTTCTTTTAAAGAAGCATTCTCCTGGCGGATCAGCTCCTTATTCGCTGCATTGATAAGTTTATACTCATTCAAAGAGTTACTAATACTGTCACAGAAGCTTTCGAGCTCTGCTCTTGTGACATTATCAGAGGTTGTGGTAACCTTGTCTCCAACACATGGATTCAAGTCAGCCTCGAGCTCAGAGGCGCCTCCATCAAGAGTTGTCTTGATGTTGACTATTGGAGGACTTCCACCCTGTCCTTGATGTTCCTTTTCAGGGGATACATCTCTGGGTGTTCTGATCAGAGTTTCCTTATCCTGCTCAGGATCAGGAGAAGGAAATATGATGTGATGGGAAGATCTGGGATCAAGACAAGTCTCCCTGCGTGAAACTAAGTCAAACCAATGTCCCTGAGTTGGACATAGCCTACGTGAGATTCTGAAGATCTCAGGACTAGTTTGTGTTCCATCTAAGTAAGCCACAGAGGCTTCAGCATGTGTAGTTTTCCTATTGATGTCCTGGGGTGATGGGACATCACTACCAAACAGGGATTCCCCAGTTTCGTGCATACCAGAGGCATGAAGAATTGTCTCTGGTGGGTTTGGCTGGTTAGGGTTCGAGGTGTGCACCTCTATTTCAATGTTCATTTGGCCTTGATCGCCATGAACAGATTGTGTGATAGCACTGGGAGATAGGCTAGGAAAATGCACATGTGTGTTCTTAGGAACATCTTTTTCTATGCTCACATTTCCCTCAGCTCCTAGGGGTTCAGAAGACTCAGAATTTTCACTCTCTGATTCCTCTTCCTCACTACTGCTAGAGGAGGATGAACTCTCTGCTACCTCCTCTGCAGTTTCCCTAACTCCCTCTTGGACAGGCTCCATAGGGGATGCTCTGTCGGCTACTTCCTCCTCCTCAATATTATCAGAGGTAGACCCCACTATGGGTACGCTGACCTCTGGTCTGACTACTTCCTCTTCTTCTATTACCAGACTAGTGGACTCTAATGATGGCTCAAGACCTATGTATGCTGGGGATCTCACCTCAGGTTCTTGAGGTCGAGCAGCATGTCTATAGTTTTGTAAAGAAATGTGTTGGGGGTTGATTAGACAAAGCATAGTTCTGGGAACTCTTCTGGTATTAGGGTACGTACCTGTGGTTGTCGGATTAAATCTTGACATTACCCATCCAGGAGTTGGATTTCCCTGTTGAATCAGTTGCAGGTGTGGAGATGCTTCTCTTATCACAATGCTAATGAACCTTGGAAATCTGATGTGCTTCAGATTTCTGTGCTCTCCCATAATACCTCCTCTCGCCAGAGTCGTTGTCTTGGTGTTCACAGCATTCAGTAGCTCTTCATATAGGATTTTGGCATAATCAAAATGCCTGTTGAAGTAAAGGCCATACATGATTTGCAAGATTTCAGTACTGGCTTGGTCCTGGCTTCCACTTTTGCAGGTTAGGGTTCGGTTGAGTGTGGAGAACATGAAATTCCATACTGGGGGTAGATTGCCTCTTTTGAACTCTCCTATTTTAGTCAGTTCTTTGTTGTAGCCCAAGAATCGAACGAATGCAAGAAGAACAGGGACTTTTGGGGGTTTTTCATATGCAAGGATACCCAACTGTTCAGTGGTCTGCATTCCAAAAATTCTTCTAAAGCTTTTGTCACGAATGCGAACCGTTCCTGCTCCTCCATCTCTTCCTGAATCGACATTGCCAATGATCCCTTTCCTCTCTGGAATGAACTGGCACGTTGTCCACCATTGTTGGACATAAATCTCTGGAAGATCATCATCGAACTTTGTATTGGCTTGGAAGATTTCAGAGTTTTTGAAGAACTCGACGAACACATGATAAATGGGTAAAAAGTTGGTTGGATTGGCATCGAATCTGTAGTTGTTATCTACAAACTCATAGGGTGCGATCACTATTTGATCCACAGGTACTTTTCTGCTTGATTCCGCAGAGTTTTCTTGTTCTGTCATTGTTGCAGGTTTTGGGGTTTGAAGAACTCAAGGAGGATGTTTGAATGAAGGAGGGAAGAATTTGCAGGTTTGAATACTTAGAAGGCGTAAGAAATGAAATGGGTAAATCAAATGTGTATTTATACTCAAGAATGTCTGGCTGGACATCCATCGTAGGCACTGTAGGCACTTGCGTGTCAAATAGTGGAACGACCTCTACAGTAGAACGTGGAAACAGCTAACGGTTGGTCTTTCAATCAGAAAATGCCACGTGGGTATTGGGTCTGACAACTTTTTTGCTATGGAACCGTCATGGTTAGAGATTTGTGGGGGAAATGTGGTTGACGCTAAAAAATAACCCGCACTTCTGATAACCGCACTTCTGATGACAAGGTAGAAAAACTGGTAGAGATCTAGTGGAACTCAACACATTTTTGCCTCTGTTGAGTGACTTTGTACATTCTTTCAAGTAACCCAAAATGTTTCACCTTTTACCTTAAAATCATTTGCAAATCCTATATCTGATGTGAGAATAGTCAGAGAACGAGTGCAGAACTTTCTCAGAGATTTCACAAAGTGCTGGTGTACCACATCAGAGGCTCTGGTGAAATTTCAGAGTTCTGGAAGGTTCTTAGACATTATCAAAAAGTTTTCATCAGAACAGGTTTCCCCTTAAAAAGATTTTTTCTTATGTTCAACGAGCCAAGTCATGAAGATTTAAAAGTGTTTTGACTTGCTCCCCCTTAAACCATGCTAATTTTCCTTTTAAGCTCCCCATAAAACGATGAGCTTAATTGACAGATTTATCTTTTCAGTTATTTCTTGATTGGTGCAACTTTTGAAAGAAAAAATATTTACAAACATAAATAAAGAATATACAGACTTGAAACGCACAGAAGAAAGGTATTGAAAAAATATGCCGGCAGAGCTCTGAGATTAGCATCAGAGGCTCTGGTGATGTAACCTACCTAACTATTTTGACAGAGCTCTGGGATGAACATCAGAGGGTCTGGTGAATTTTAAACAGAGTTAGGAGGACATGTTTAGCATACCCATCTTGCTGATTAAGAAATTGAACCTCCTTTCATCAAGCGCTTTTATAAACAAATCAGCAAGTTGGAAGTCAGTTGAAACAAAATACATTTCAATTGTCCCTTTTTCAACATGATCCTTGATAAAGTGGTACCTTATATCGATATGTTTTGTCTTTGAGTGCTGAACTGGATTTGCTGTAATTGCTATAACACTTTTGGAGTCGCACAGAATTGGGACTTTGTTGTACTCCAAGCCATAGTCTTTGAGCTATGTTTTCATCCAGATTACTTGAGAACAACAACTAGCAACAACAACATATTCTGCTTCTGCTGTAGAGGTTGATACGCAGTTTTGTTTCTTGGATGTCCAACTGACTAGTTTATCTCCAATTAATTGACAGCTACTAGAAGTACTCTTTCTGTCATTCCTGCATCCTCCATAATCTGAATCTGTGTATGCTACAAGCTCAAAACCAGAATTAAGAGGATACAGAGACCCAAAAATTGAGTCCCTTTGAGATATTTAAAGATGCGTTTGACAGCAGAGAAATGGGATTCCTTAGGATTTGCTTGGAATCTAGCACAAAGACAGGTTGCAAACATTATATCAGATCTGCTAGCAGTTAAATACAAGAGTGGCCCTATCATGCCTTCTGTAGTTCTTGACATCCACAGATTGTCCTTGAGGATCATGGTCAAGTTTAACTCAGTAGCAATAGGAGTTTTCATAGTATTTGAGTTATTGAGCTTATACTTTTTCAAAATATCAGAGACATATTTTGATTGACTAATAAAGGTGCCTCTGATGGATTGTTTAACTTGTAAACCAAGGAAGAAGGAAAGTTCTCCCATCATGCTCATTTTAAATTCACTTTTCATCAAATCCTCAAACCTGTCACAATATTCTTGCCTTGTAGACCCAAAGATAATGTCATCAACATATATATGTACCAGAAGAATGTCATTCTTATACCTCCTAATGAATAAGGTTGTATCCACAGTACCTTTTTCCTAATGGTTGACCAACAGAAAGTTTGACAGAGTTTCATACCAGGCTCTGGGGTTTGTTTAAGGCCATACAGAGCTTTGTATAGCTTGTATACGTAGTCTGGAAACTATGAGCTTTCAAAACCTGGTGGTTGCTGGACATAGACTTCCTCTTGCAGTTTGCCATTCAGAAACGCAAATTTTACATCCATCTGATAGACCTTGAAACCTTTATGGGCAGCATAGGCTAATAAGATTCTGATTGCTTCTAGCCTAGCCACTGGTGCAAAGGTTTCATCGTAATCAATGCCTTCTTCTTGGCAGTATCCTTTGGCAACCAACCGTGATTTATTTCTGATGATAACACCATCCTCATCTTTCTTATTTCTGAACACCCACTTGGTTCCAATAGTTGTTTTATTTTCTGGAAGTGGAACCAAGGACCAAACTTTGTTTCTTTCAAACTCAAGAAGCTCCTCTTGCATGGCTTCAATCCAGTTTGGGTCATCCAGGGCTTCAGAAATCTTCTTTGGTTCAATCATGCTTAAGAAATTCACAAAGAAAGCCTCATTGATTGTTGCAGATCTTGTCTTTACACCATCTTCAGCAGCACCTATAATCTGATGATGGGGGTGATCCTTTGTCCATCTGGTCATTGGAGCATGGACAACAGGTGGAGTCTGTGCTTCTGATGGGAAAAGATGTATGTCAGCATCAAAGCTCTGAGGATTGGCACCAGGGTTCTGAGGCACACTGCTTTGGAGAGTGGCTTCATTGCTCTGTGATGTACCAATAGGGCTCTGAGAAGGTGAGCTTTCATACAAAGAATTTCTTCCAATGTTGGTTAGAGGGGTGATGATGGCTCTTGTTCAGGTTCTCTGACATCTGACTGTTGTCCCTCATTTCTCTGAATTTGACATGTAGATAGAGAAGTAGATGGTGAAGAATTGGAGGGACCTGTTAGAGATGTACCTATTAAGTTCTGTTCAGCAGAGTTCTGAGCATGATTGCCTCTTGTGATGTCCTCAGAGGAATCCTCATCATCAAAGAAGTCGTTGAATATCAAATTGATATTCTCTTCTCTTGTTTTTGAAGAGCTAGGCTTCTCTTCAGTCCGTATCCCCTCTGGTGATTTGCAATCAGAGGAATTTGATGATCTTTCATCAAAGGACACATTTATACTCTCTTGAATGAATCTGGTTCTTTTGTTGTAGACTCTGTAGGCTTTAGAGGTTAAAGAGTAACCAATAAAAACTCCCTCGTCAGCCTTCTTGTCAAATTTGCCCAGTTGATCTCTGTCATTCAAGATAAAACATTTGCATCCAAAAACATGAAAGTATTTCACATTTGGCATTCGGTTGTTGATGAGTTCATAAGGAGTCTTTTTGAATCTTTTCACAATAACAGCTCTGTTCTAGGTAAAACAGGCTGTTGAGACTGCTTCTGCCCAGAAGTTGATAGGAAGAATAGGTCCTGCCAACATGGTTCTGGCGGCTTCTACCAGAGTTCTGTTCTTTCTCTCCACAACACCGTTCTGTTGGGGAGTTCTGGCAGCTGAGAAGTTCTGGGAGATTTCTTCCTCTGTTAGGTAGGCATCAGTTCTGGTGTTCTTGAACTCCGTCCCATTATCACTTCTCAACTTTTGGATTTTAAGACCTAACAGAACCTGTATCCTTTTCAACAAATTTATCAGAATTTTTGGGACATCATATTTTACTCTGATGAACTCAACCCAGTTATATCTAGAGTATTCATCTATAAGAACAAGAATATACTTTCTGCCAGACAGACTTTGCACAGAGATTGGACCACAGAGATCCACATGAAGCATATGCAAAGGTCTAGGGGAGTTGTGATCACTTTTTGTTCTGTGTGAAGCCCTTTTCAGCTTACCCAGCTCACAGGCAGAACAAAGATGGTCTTTGTAAAATTTAAGTGAAGGAAGACCTTTTACTAAGTTCAGTTTCACGAGTTTGTCAAGGTTTTGAAAATTTAAGTGAGCAAATCTTTTATGCCAGAGCCAAGCATCTTCTTTATTCAAAGAAACTAAACAGAGTTTTTCTGTTGTAGAACTTTGATTAGGATTAAAATTCATTTGGTATAGATTTCCTTTTCTATCGGCTCTAAGAAGCTCTTGACCAGACTCAGAAAGTAACAAAGAACAGTATTTCTTCTTAAAATTGACATCAAAACCATGATCACACAGTTGACGTATGCTAAGCAGATTATGATTTAAGCCTTCAACATAAGCAACTTTTGATACAGAAACACCACCATTATTTAAAACACCATAACCTCTAATCTGTCCCTGTCCTTCGCCTCCAAAGGTTACTGCATTTCCCATTTTGTCTTTGAATGAAATCAGCAGCTCTTTGTTGCCTGTCATGTGCCTGGAACATCCTGAATCTAAGTACCAGATTTGCACATGAGGCTTCTTGGCACTGGGTTTAGTGATCTTCAGCGCTCTATCATTTGACTCTATCACAGAAAGAGCACAAGCAGTTTGAGATACATCTGCCTCTGTTGATCTTTCTAGCATCTCTCCAGTCATCCAATCAGCTACATCTTCCAAACTTTCATCATCAACAGCCACTCCGCAAAAATTGGCCTGCTCTGGTTCGTCATCAGAGGACGAATCAGAAACCCAATTCTCCATTTCTGCAACATAACTTCTCTCTTTGAAGTTATATTTATATTTGTTCTTGTAGTAGTCCTGGTCCTTTACCAGTCTACCCTTGCAGTTTGCAGAGAAATTGTGACAACTGTCAAATTTACACCTCAGGTTAGAACTACTTTGGATAACTTATTTTCATGACATAGTTTACCCAGTGCAATTTTAGCAGTAAACACGGTACGATAGGAAAAATTCGAGAAATTTTGCCTAAGAAATCCTTGAATTAGGAAATTATCCATAAATCTCATAAAATGCCAACTTAATATACATTTATACTACAAGTATATACGTAATTGATAATTTATGTATTTCTACTAAAATATATATATAAATACTTTGTTTTATATATTAATACTTTGTATTTCAATTATTAAACAAATACTTGTATTTTGAGTTTTAATAAAAAAGACAAGATTTGACAAATTATATTTCCATCAACCACCCACCCCCCCTAGAGAGCCCCCCCTCTCTCTCAAATTCCATAAAATAAACACTTCACTTCACAATTTTGAATCATTCTCTCATCTCACTCTCTCACTAGCCATCACTCTTTCTCTCTCCATCTTCAAATCTTCAAGTGTTCATCTTCAAAAATCTTCATATCTTCATCCTAACTCCAGCCCCTAAATTACATTTCTTCAAAAGTTCAAGATAATCAAAGGTAAAAACAAGTGTGTTGGGTGAAATCCACACACACTCTTTTAAATCTTTTTCAACTTCCTTGCATTTTATGAATGATCTTCATCTTTTCTACACTTTCTTCATGTTTTTAAAAACCATCTTTCATATGTCTTAATGTTTGTAGATTTACCATCATAACATCTTTTTGTTAGTAAAAGATGGTGAATCCAAAATCAAACCAATGTTAAGACCAAAGATGAACATTTTGAACACATGCATGTAGTTTTCTTGAGAAATCCATCATCTTTTATTCAAGAATTTTATGAACGATCTTCAACTTCCTTGCATTTTAGGAATGATCTTCATATTTTCTACACTTTCTTCATATTTTTAAAAACTATCTTTCATATGTCTTAATGTTTGTAGATTTACCATCATAACATCTTTTTGTTAGTAAAAGATGGTGAATCCAAAATCAAACCAATGTTAAGACCAAAGATGAACATTTTGAACACATGCATGTAGTTTTCTTGAGAAATCCATCATCTTTTATTCAAGAATTTTATGAGTAAGTCTTTGAAATCCACTAAAAACATACTTAAACAAACATTCATGAGCTAAAGATGCACAATTTTAAGTTGCATGTTGATGTTCTTGGCAAGAACATCAACCTTTTCCAAAATGGGTCTTTTACAAGAATTTATAAAAGTTGAGTTGATAGGTAACTTGCATGCATTTTAATTGGATCAAAAATGTGTTTTGGGAACTGAAAATAAGTGTATGGAAGAGAGTCAAATCGGATTGTGCATGCAAAGGAATAAGAATTTTGGTTAATAAGTCAACATGTGAGCACATGCACAAAGTGTGGTTTGACAGATTTCTGCCAAATTCCACCCTCCACTTCAAAGGGTCATATCTCACTCAATATAAATCCAAATGGAGTGATTCGTTTTCTGGAAATCATTTTTATGTGTTAAGATTCAAACCCAAGTGGTTTCACTCAAAAACTCAAAGAATATATTTACCAAACAGTCCTCACAAATTCCGTGCACAAACAGTAAAGTCTTATGTCAGGTTTTACGTCAAATATTATTTCATGTACTTATACTCTTCCAAAAATTATGAAACTGATGCCAAACGTTTCCTAACTCATTGAACTAATTGGACATAAAATTTCATGACTAAATTGTACCTGGAAGTTACCCAAAGTTGGACACCAAGTGACATCAAATTCTGGACAGCAAAGGACAAATTATATGATGAAATAGTGGAATATATATGTATATCTTATACTTGCATTTTATTTATGCATTTTATTTATGCACATTATTTATTCTTTATCCTTTTTCATCATTTTTGATGAAATTGTGGAATATACATATATATAATATATTTATATATGTTTTTGCATTTCATATATTCTTGATCCCATTTCATCATTTTATGACTAAATCGTGGAATATAAATATATACTATACCTATATATTTATGCACTTAAATATTGTCTTTACATTCAAAACCCTTCAAATCTTATCGTTCTTACGATAAAATTTCGGTTTATACATATATATGTACCATATATGTTTATGTTCTTTAAAACCCTTTTCGTTACTTAATGTGACGAAATTGCGGAAACTTTAATCCAACAAGAACAATGTATACGTTTATTACGTTATAATATTAAAACACAACAAGACATTTTATGACGATTTGGATAGGTAGTACCGAACCTTTGAGATTGAGAACTCACTAGTGACCTTACGTTCATAGGTTTGAAGTAGGATCATCTCGGAGTACTTGTGGGAGATTCCCGGATTCTATCGCTTATCATGTGAGTTCACATCCCCTTTTTCAATGTTTTACATATTTTGGGGTGAAAAGCATGTCGTTACTACAACTATTTTACGCATCGATTATTTCGTTTTCTTGGAAATACGAAACTTACTATACTTGTTTATGCTCTATGGTATCTATGTTGTTGCAAATGTTGTAAGTTTGAGTTTCTTTTGCTATCGTTCAAAAGTCCCCGTTTATTTTACGTTACCCGTTTAACTCACGAGTGTGAGCCGTTGGTAATTATGGATAACGTTATTTGGTTTGACACCCCACTCACAAGTAGCGCTTGCTTGAGTTCATAATTATTGTTTATATTTGCGCATTGTTGGCGATAGAACATGCGTCGGGGAGATTCTGTCGGTATAGGTCGGGTAACGGGCTCATAACTTAAACTTTTTACATACGATTACCTTGAGCAAGTGGTTTTTCATAACCGATTTATTTATCCCTTGTGCGGATTTAAACTATTTTGCTACGGCAAGCGGTGTTATACTCATTAAACCTGTGATCTCACCAACTAGTGCATTAGTTGACACTCTCATTTACATGCTTTTCAGGGGAACATCCTTAAGGTTGGATCTTAGGAAGGCTACACGTGATGAAGCTTTCTTTACTATCTTTAATTTTATGTTCATTTCCCTTTTGTAAAAACGATTGTAAAAGACAAGGTTTAACCTTCTGAATGTATTTTGATGGTTGATGTGATCTTGTAACTTTTGCTATGAAACTTGAACTGTACATTCCGTGTTTCCGCTTTAGAGGGGTGTTATAGATTTGGTATCAGAGCTAAAGGTTATAGAGAATACCGGTTTTCCTTTGGAAAACTGCAACTATAACCAAAAACGGGAAATAACACTTAAATTACTAAACATGTTGCTAGTATAACTAATTCGGGTATTGCATCATCTGTCTTTAATTAAACAAAGTTTGATCACCTATGTTTAATTAAAGAAAGAGTAATGCGAGGCCGGAAATGGATATACTAGGAATATGTGTGTTTTCACACTCGATGCTTCACGTTGTATGCCTAGTGTGAGCGTAGTTATTGCCTATAGTATGCAATAGTGTAGTACGCTTAGCCTTTATATTGCGCGATAGTAATGTTATACACTTTTACTTCAGTATCACTATGTCAACATCCTCATCAAATTCTTACTTCAGCAACACTATGTCGTCGTCATCATCATCATCAAGCTCACAACCTTCCTACACGCCATCAAGTGAGCGTACGTCTGACGTGGAACGAGACCCGTACGATGGGCCGAGGATACCTCCAACTGTGATTCCCCCACAACCCATCCCGGCAGTGATACAACCTAATCCTAGGGATCCATGTACGAGGCAAACCGCTAGGAAGAGCGTGCCCATACCTAGACAAGTGTCTTTTAGGTCTGATTAGCGAGACACACCGGAACCCTCACGGGTGATCGAGGGAGTGCCGATTAGTCGAGCGCCTGGCATGACCTGGGCCGAAGAGCAATGCCTTAGGGCCGTGACATTGGATTTGCACGGATGTCAAATCAGGGCAGTCACCAGAGTCATGTCGTGACCGAGCTAGTGGAATTAAGTCACCTTTTGACCAACATGTCGTCCGATGCCGTGAACGGAGCAAAAATAGCTCGGAGGATAGCTTTACGAGCCGAGATAATGATCATGGTAGTAGTGATGCTATTGACGCTATTGGTGTTGTGGGTTTCGATTGAAGTGTATCGGGGCGGATATTGACGTGGACGGTGGAAAATTTGGAAAATGGAACTTTTTAATTTCTAGTTGTTTCAATCTTAAATTTCAGTTTGTAATTCTATACTGATGTGCGATGCACATCAGAAATTTTGTATCAAACGGCTATTATTAATGACTTCAATGAAAAGGCAATTTCGTGTTTTAATTATATATATGTGTGGAACATGCAATAATTAATTATTTATTTCCAACACTTCGAAGTTTCAAATGTATTCTTTACAAAACATCCGACTTTATTTACTCAAAATTTTAACCAACTCGATATTTTCAATTGTGTTTTAGAAAAATGCCACCAAGAAGATCCACACGTCACATGGGAGAAAATCCTGATGATCAAAATCCCGATATCGCCCAACTCATAGCTCAATGTATCCAAGAGGCGATACCTAACATCATAGCCCAAGTTACCGCAGGCATTAATGAGCGTCAAAGGAATGTCAATGTGGGAGGAGGAACTCCCAATGACACTCAAGACAATAGAGGATGTAGCTACAAGACATTCATGACTTGCAAGCCCAAGGAGTTTCATGGAACGGAAGGTGCTATAGGATTACTCTCATGGTTCGATAGTATGGAGTCGGTACTTCATATCTGTAAGTGCTCAGAGGATCGCATGGTAGAGTATGCGGCCTGTCAGTTGCAAAAGTGAGCTATAACTTGGTGGAACATTCAAGTCCAAACCCGTGGAAGAGAAGATGCATACAAACTGTCCTGGTGTGAGTTCAAGGAATTGCTCATGGAGGAATACTGTCCCAAGAGCGAAGTTCAGAAATTGGAGGCTGAACTTTGGGATCTTACCGTGGTTGGTTCGGGGATAGATCTCTACACCGCTCGTTTTCACGAACTTGCGAAGTTAGTACCTCACATGGTTACCCCGGAGAGCAAACAGATTGACCGATATTTGTATGGATTAACCCCGGAGATCCGAGGGATGGTTAAGTCAGAAAGTACGACCACGATCCAAGCCGCAGTGGCATTAGTAGCTAGTTTGACCCATGATGCGGTCAGGGCAGGAACTCTGACTCAGAAAGGTGTCGGTAGTAAGAGAAGGCCAGAGAGTCAGTCAGGAAAGGCGATTGGAAGTAGTTCAAGTAGGAACAAGAAAGTAGTGGGAAACTTTGGGATGAATGCTAAGGAAGTAGGGCATTACAATAGACCCCACCCAAAGTGCAACCAATGTATTTCGCATCATGAGGGAGCCTGTTTCATTTGTAGCATTTGTAAGCAAAAGGGTCATTTAGCCCGATTTTGCAAGACGGGAAAGAATGTGAAAGAGGAAGGAAGGGTATGCTTTGAGTGTGGAACTCCGGATCACTTCCGAAATGTGTGCCCACGGCTGAAAAGGTTACCAATCAATAACAATGCTGGGTATCAAGCAAGACAAGCCAATCAGGGAAACCAAGGAGGACAAGCTCGAGGACGGGCATTTGTCCTAGGAGCAGAAGAAGCACGTCGAGACCCCAATGTAGTGACAGGTACGTTTCTTCTAAACGATTATTATGCATTCGTATTATTCGACACTGGTGCCGATAAGAGCTTTGTTTCGTTAGATTTTAGGCCTTTGATCAATCTAGAATCTAAGAAAATGCCGAACGCTTATATTGTTGAGGTTGCTAATGGATTTGAATTAGAAGCTAAGGATGTAATCTTAGGATGTACCTTGAACTTAACTGATAAACTATTTAGTGTTGATCTTATTCCAATTGAATTGGGGAGTTTCGATGTAGTAATAGGCATGGATTGGTTATCTAAGAACCGAGCTGAGGTTAGTTGTTTTGAAAAGACGGTTAGGTTACCATTACAAGGCGGAGAAACCCTTGTTTTCCAAGGAGATAGAGTTGGAAGGATTCTGAAGATAGTATCATGTATGAAGGTCCATAAGTATTTGAGGAAGAAGTATGTTGCGTTCTTGGCGCAAGTAATTGAGAAGAAGTCTGAGGAGAGGCGAGTCCAAGATATTCCTGTGGTGAAGGATCACCTAGAAGTATTTCCAGACGATTTGCATCGACTTCCACCGTTCAGACAAGTCGAATTTCAGATTGACCTTATACCCGGAGCGGCGCCTGTAGCCAAGGCCCCGTATCGCTTAGCACTTGCAGAAATGCAAGAGTTGTCGAATCAACTTCAAGAACTTCTGGATAAAGGATTAATTCGACCGAGTTCGTCACCCTGGGGAGCCCCGATTCTATTCGTCAAGAAGAAGGATGGATCGTTTCGAATGTGTATCGATTATAGGGAACTAAATAAGTTGACAATCAAGAACCGATATCCTCTCCCTCGAATAGACGATTTGTTCGACCAGTTGCAAGGTGCAACTTACTTCTCTAAGATTGATCTTCGATCGGGATATCATCAGTTGAGAGTCCGAGAGGAAGATATTCCTAAAACAGCTTTTAGAACTCGTTATGGACACTACGAGTTTTTAGTTATGCCATTTGGTTTGACAAACGCGCCAGCTGTATTTATGGATCTAATGAATAGAGTATGTAGGCCATACCTTGATAAGTTTGTGATTGTATTCATCGATGATATACTAATCTATTCTCAGAGTAAGAAGGATCACGAGCAACATCTAAAAGTGATTTTAGAGCTTCTCAAGGAACATAAGCTATATGCCAAATTTACTAAGTGTGAATTTTGGATTCGGGAAGTACATTTCTTAGGTCACGTAATCGGGGAGAAAGGAATTCACGTGGACCCGGGTAAAGTGGAAGCCATTAAGAAATGGGAAGCCCCAAGGACTCCAACAGAAATTCGCCAATTTCTAGGCTTGGCAGGGTATTATCGACGTTTTATCGAGAATTTTTCTAAGATCGCTCAACCTCTTACCACATTAACCCAAAAAGAGAAGGAATTCGTTTGGGGAATTCCACAAGAAGAAGCATTTCAACTTCTGAAGAAAAAGTTGTGCAATGCACCGATTTTAGCTTTACCGGAAGGAACGGAAAATTTTGTAGTCTATTGCGACGCATCACATCAAGGATTAGGTTGCGTTTTGATGCAAAACGATAAGGTGATAGCATATGCCTCGAGACAATTAAAAGTTCATGAGAAGAACTATACCACACACGATTTGGAACTCGGAGCTGTGGTATTCGCTCTGAAGATATGGAGACATTATTTATATGGTACCAAGTGCACTATTTTCACCGATCATAAAAGTCTTCAACACATCTTTGATCAAAAAATGCTTAATATGAGGCAAAGGAGATGGGTAGAACTACTCAGCGACTACGATTGCGAGATACGTTACCACCCAGGTAAGGCCAATGTGGTAGCCGATGCCCTGAGTAGGAAAGAAAGGATAAAACCTTCACGAGTCCGAGCGTTAGGAGCACTGGTTCAAGCAAGTTTGAAAACCCGGATTTTTGAAGCTCAGATCGAAGCATTGAAGTCTGAAAACCTGAAGGAAGAGACTCTTCATGGTTTAGAGTCTAGTTTTGAAACTAAGATTGATGGAGTACGTTACTTTAAGGGCAGAGTATGGATCCCAAAAGCTGACAACCTACGGGAAATGATTTTGGAGGAGGCTCATAAATCTAAGTATTCAATTCACCCAGGAGCGGATAAGATGTACAAGGATTTAAAGGAATACTATTGGTGGCCAGGAATGAAGAAGGATATTGCCATACATGTAGGAAAATGCATAACGTGTGCAAAAGTCAAGGCTATTCATCAAAAGCCATCGGGACTGTTGCAACAACCGAAGATTCCCCAGTGGAAATGGGAGCAAATCACTATGAATTTTATAACCAAACTCCCAAGAACTGCCAAAGGACATGACTCAATTTGGGTTATAGTAGATCGATTTACGAAGTCTACACACTTCTTACCTATTCGGGAAGATTATAAGATGGAAAAGCTTGCTCAGATCTACATCAAAGAAATCGTTACGCGACATGGAGTCCCAGTTTCCATCATTTCTGATAGAGATAGTCGTTTTACCTCTCGATTTTGGTAGTCACTTCAAAAAGCGTTGGGTACGCAGTTAAACTTGAGCACGACCTATCATCCTCAAACGTATGGTCAGAGTGAGCGAACCATTCAGACTTTGGAAGATATGCTTCGGGCATGCGTGATAGACTTTGGAGGAAGTTGGGATAACCACTTGCCGTTAGTTGAGTTTTCTTACAACAATAGCTATCACACTAGTATTCAGTGTGCGCCATATGAAGCTCTGTATGGCCGCAAGTGTCGATCACATCTTTGTTGGTTGGAAATTGGAGATAGACAACTATCTAGTCCGGACATTGTTCAAGAAACCACCGACAAGATCGCAATCATCAGGGATAGGCTTAAAGCAGCTCAAGATCGTCAAAAGAGCTATGCGGACAATCGAAGGAAGCCTTTAGAATTTCAAGTGGGTGACAGAGTCTTTTTAAAAGTATCACCTTGGAAGGGAACGGTCCGATTTGGGAAAAGAGGAAAATTGAGTCCACGGTATGTTGGACCATTTAAGATCACGGAAAGAATTGGACCGTAGCTTATAAGCTGGAGTTTCCAATGGAGTTAAGTGCTATCCACAACACGTCTCACGTATGAAACTTAAAGAAGTGTTTAGCCGACGAAGCAGTAACCGTGCCTTTGGAAGAAGTCCAAATCAACGATAAACTGCACATAATAGAGGAACCAATGGAAATACTCGATAGGGAAGTCAAGCGTCTTAAGCGAAGCAAAATCCCGATAGTAAAAGTCCATTGGAACACGAGGCGTGGGCCTGAATACACTTGGGAGCGGGAGGATTACATGTTACAAAAGTATCCTCACCTCTTTGCAAGCAAACCTGTTAACACTAGTAACAGTTGAATTTCGGGACGAAATTCTTCTAACCGGGGGAGACTGTGACAACTGTCAAATTTACACCTCAGGTTAGAACTACTTTGGATAACTTATTTTCATGACATAGTTTACCCAGTGCAATTTTAGAAGTAATCACGGTACGATAGGAAAAATTCGAGAAATTTTGCCTAAGAAATCCTTGAATTAGGAAATTATCCATAAATCTCATAAAATGCCAACTTAATATACATTTATACTACAAGTATATACGTAATTGATAATTTATGTATTTCTACTAAAATATATATATATATATAAATACTTTGTTTTATATATAAATACTTTGTATTTCAATTATTAAACAAATACTTGTATTTTGAGTTTTAATCAAAAAGACAAGATTTGACAAATTATATTTCCATCAACCACCCACTCCCCCTAGAGAGGTTGCCCCCCTCTCTCTCTCTCAAATTCCATAAAATAAACACTTCACTTCACAATTTTGAATCATTCTCTCATCTCACTCTCTCACTAGCCATCACTCTTTCTCTCTCCATCGTCAAATCTTCAAGTGTTCATCTTCAAATCTTCATATCTTCATCCCAACTCCAGTTCCTAAATTACATTTCTTCAAGAGTTCAAGATAATCAAAGGTAAAAACAAGTGTGTTGGGTGAAATCCACACACACTCTTTTAAATCTTTTTCAACTTCCTTGCATTTTATGAATGTTCTTCATCTTTTCTACACTTTCTTCATGTTTTTAAAAACCATCTTTCATATGTCTTAATGTTTGTAGATTTACCATCATAACATCTTTTTGTTAGTAAAAGATGGTGAATCCAAAATCAAACCAATGTTAAGACCAAAGATGAACATTTTGCACACATGCATGTAGTTTTCTTGAGAAATCCATCATCTTTTATTCAAGAATTTTATGAGTAAGTCTTTGAAATCCACTAAAAACATACTTAAACAAACATGCATGAGCTAAAGATGAACAATTTTAAGTTGCATGTTGATGTTCTTGGCAAGAACATCAACCTTTTCCAAAATGGGTCTTTTACAACAATTTATAAAAGTTGAGTTGATAGGTAACTTGCATGCATTTTAATTGGATCAAAAATGTGTTTTGGGAACTGAAAATAAGTGTATGGAATAGAGTCAAATCGGATTGTGCATGCAAAAGAATAAGAATTTTGGTTAATAAGTCAACATGTGAGCACATGCACAAAGTGTGGTTTGACAGATTTCTGCCAAATTCCACCCTCCACTTCAAAGGGTCATATCTCACTCAATATAACTCCAAATGGAGTGATTCTTTTTCTGGAAATCATTTTTATGTGTTAAGATTCAAACCCAAGTGGTTTCACCTAAAAACCCAAAGAATGTATTTACCAAACAATCCTCACAAATTCCGTGCACAAACAGTAAAGTCTTCTGTCAGGTTTTACGTCAAATATTATTTCATGTACTTATACTCTTCCAAAAATTATGAAACTGATTTCAAAAGTTTCCTAACTCATTGAACTAATTGGACATAAAATTTCATGACTAAATTGTACCTGAAAGGTACCCAAAGTTGGACACCAAGTGACATCAAATTCTAGACAGCAAAGGACAAATTATTATTATTATTAAGGACTAACTTCTAATCCCATTTCATCATTTTATGATGAAATAGTGGAATATATATATGTATATCTTATACTTACATTTTATTTATGCACATTATTTATTCTTTATCCTTTTTCATCATTTTTGATGAAATTGTGGAATATACATATATATAATATATTTATATATGTTTTTGCATTTAATATATTCTTGATCCCATTTCATCATTTTATGATGAAATCGTGGAATATAAATATATACTATACCTATATATTTATGCACTTAAATATTGTCTTTACATTCAAAACCCTTCAAATCTTATCGTTCTTACGATAAAATTTCGGTTTATACATATATATATACCATATATGTTTATGTTCTTTAAAACCCTTTTCGTTACTTAATGTGACGAAATTGCGGAAACTTTAATCCAACAAGAACAATGTATACGTTTATTACGTTATAATATTAACACACAACAAGGCATTTTATGACGATTTGGATAGTTAGTACCGAACCTTCGAGATTGAGAACTCACTAGTGACCTTACGTTCATAGGTTTGAAGTAGGATCATCTCGGAGTACTTGTGGGAGATTCCCGGATTCTATCGCTTATCATGTGAGTTCACAGCCCATTTTTCAATGTTTTACATATTTTGGGGTGAAAAGCATGTCGTTACTACAACTATTTTACGCATCGATTATTTCGTTTTCTTGGAAATACGAAACTTACTATACTTGTTTATGCTCTATGGTATCTATGTTGTTGCAAATGTTGTAAGTTTGAGTTTCTTTTGCTATCGTTCAAAAGTCCCCGTTTATTTTACGTTACCCGTTTAACTCACGAGTGTGAGCCGTTGGTAATTATGGATAACGTTATTTGGTTTGACACCCCACTCACAAGTAGCGCTTGCTTGAGTTCATAATTATTGTTTATATTTGCGCATTGTTGGCGATAGAATATGCGTCGGGGCGATTCTGTCGGTATAGGTCGGGTAACGGGCTCATAACTTAAACATTTTACATACGATTACCTTGAGCAAGTGGTTTTTCATAACCGATTTATTTATCCCTTGTGCGGATTTAAACTATTTTGCTACGGCAAGCGGTGTTATACTCATTAAACCTGTGATCTCACCAACTAGTGCATTAGTTGACACTCTCATTTACATGCTTTTCAGGGGAACATCCTTAAGGTTGGATCTTAGGAAGGCTACACGTGATGAAGCTTTCTTTACTATCTTTAATTTTATGTTCATTTCCCTTTTGTAAAAACGATTGTAAAAGACAAGGTTTAACCTTCTGAATGTATTTTGATGGTTGATGTGATCTTGTAACTTTTGCTATGAAACTTGAGCTGTACATTCCGTGTTTCCGCTTTAGCGGGGTGTTACAAATTTGGTATCAGAGCTAAAGGTTATAGAGAATACCAGTTTTTCTTTGGAAAACTGCAACTATAACCAAAAACGGGAAAGAACACTTAAATTACTAAACATGTTGCTAGTATAACTAATTCGGGTATTGCATCATCGGTCTTTAATTAAACAAAGCCTGATCACCTATGTTTAATTAAAGAAAGAGTAATGCGAGGCCGGAAATGGATATACTAGGAATATGTGTGTTTTCACACTCGATGCTTCACGTTGTATGCCTAGTATGAGCGTAGTTATTGCCTATAGTATGCAATAGTGTAGTACACTTAGCCTTTATATTGCGCGATAGTAATGTTATACACTTTTACTTCAGTATCACTATGTCAACATCCTCATCACATTCTTACTTCAGCAACACTATGTCGTCGTCATCATCATCAAGCTCACAACCTTCCTATACGCCATCAAGTAAGCGTACGTCTGACGTGGAACGAGACCCGTACGATGGGCCGAGGATACCTCCAACTGTGATTCCCCCACAACCCATCCCGGTAGTGATACAACCTAATCCTAGGGGTCCACGTACGAGGCAAACCGCTAGGAAGAGCGTGCCCATACCTAGACGAGTGTCTTTTAGGTCTGATCAGCGAGACGCACCGGAACCCTCACGGGTGATCGAGGGAGTGCCGATTAGTCGAGCGCCTGGCATGACCTGGGTCGAAAAGCAACGCCTTAGGGCCGTGACAATGGATTTGCATGGATGTCAAATCAGGGTCAGTCACCAGAGTCAAGTCGTGACCGAGCTAGTGGAATTAAGTCACCTTTTGACCAACATGTCGTCCGATGCCGTGAACGGAGCAAAAATAGCTCGGAGGATAGCTTTACGAGCCGAGATAATGAGCATGGTAGTAGTGATGCTATTGACGCTATTGGTGTTGTGGGTTTCAATTGAAGTGTATCGGGGCGGATATTGACGTGGACGGTGGAAAATTTGGAAAATGGAACTTTTTAATTTCTAGTCGTTTCAATCTTAAATTTCAGTTTGTAATTCTATACTGATGTGCGATGCACATCAGAAATTTTGTATCAAACGGCTATTATTAATGACTTCAATGAAAAGGCAATTTCGTGTTTTAATTATATATATGTGTGGAACATGCAATAATTAATTATTTATTTCCAACACTTCGAAGTTTCAAATGTATTCTTTACAAAACATCCGACTTTATTTACTCAAAATTTTAACCAACTCGATATTTTCAATTGTGTTTTAGAAAAATGCCACCAAGAAGATCCACACGTCACACGAAAAAAAATCCTGATGATCAAAATACCGATATCGCCCAACTCATAGCTCAACGTATCCAAGAGGCGATACCTAACATCATAGCCCAAGTTACCGCGGGCATTAATGAGCGTCAAAGGAATGTCAATGTGGGAGGAGTAACTCCCAATGACACTCAGGACAATAGAGGATGTAGCTACAAGACATTCATGACTTGCAAGCCCAAGGAGTTTCATGGAACGGAAGGTGCTATAGGATTACTCTCATGGTTCGATAGTATGGAGTCGGTACTTCATATCTGTAAGTGCTCAGAGGATCGCATGGTAGAGTATGCGGCCTGTCAGTTGCAAAAGCGAGCTCTAACTTGGTGGAACATTCAAGTCCAAACCCGTGGAAGAGAAGATGCATACAAACTGTCCTGGTTTGAGTTCAAGGAATTTCTCATGGAGGAATACTGTCCCAAGAGCGAAGTTCAGAAATTGGAGGCTGAACTTTGGGATCTTACCATGGTTGGTTCGGCGATAGATCGCTACACCGCTCGTTTTCACGAACTTGCGAAGTTAGTACCTCACATGGTTACCCCGGAGAGCAAATGGATTGACCGATATTTGTATGGATTAACCCCGGAGATCCGAGGGATGGTTAAGTCAGCAAGTCCGACCACGATCCAAGCCGCAGTGGCATTAGCAACTAGTTTGACCCATGATGCGGTCAGGGCAGGAACTCTGACTCAGAAAGGTATCGGTAGTAAGAGAAGGCTAGAGAGTCAGTCAGGAAAGGCGAATGGAAGTAGTTCAAGTAGGAACAAGAAAGTAGTGGGAAACTTTGGGATGAATGCTAAGGAAGTAGGGCATTACAATAGACCCCACCCAAAGTGCAACCAATGTAATTCGCATCATGAGGGAGCCTGTCTCATTTGTAGCATTTGTAAGCAAAAGGGTCATTTAGCCCGATTTTGCAAGACGGGAAAGAATGTGAAAGAGGAAGGAAGGGTATGCTTTGAGTGCGGAAGTCCGGATCACTTCCGAAATGTGTGCCCAAGGCTGAAAACGGGACCAATCAATAACAACGCTGGGTATCAAGCAAGACAAGCCAATCAGGGAAACCAAGGAGGACAAGCTCGAGGACGGGCATTTGTCCTAGGAGCAGAAGAAGCACGTCGAGACCCCAATGTAGTGACAGGTACGTTTCTTCTAAACGATTATTATGCATCCGTATTATTCGATACTGGTGCCGATAAGAGCTTTGTTTTGTTAGATTTTAGGCCTTTGATCAATCTAGAAGCTAAGAAAATGCCGAACGCTTATATTGTTGAGGTTGCTAATGGATTTGAATTAGAAGCTAAGGATGTAATCTTAGGTTGTACCTTGAACTTAGCTGATAAACTATTTAGTGTTGATCTTATTCCAATTGAATTGGGGAGTTTCGATCTAGTAATAGGCATGGATTGGTTATCTAAGAACCGAGCTGAGGTTAGTTGTTTTGAAAAGACGGTTAGGTTACCATTACAAGGCGGAGAAACCCTTGTTGTCCAAGGAGATAGAGTTGGAAGGAATCTGAAGATAGTATCATGTATGAAGGTCCATAAGTATTTGAGGAAGAAGTATGTGGCGTTCTTGGCGCAAGTAATTGAGAAGAAGTCTGAGGAGAGGCGAGTCCAAGATATTCCTGTGGTGAAGGATCACCCAAAAGTATTTCCAGACGATTTGCCTGGACTTCCACCGTTTAGACAAGTCGAATTTCAGATTGACCTTATACCCGGAGCGGCGCCTGTAGCCAAGGCCCCGTATCGCTTAGCACCTTATAAGACATTGTTATCTTCCTTCGACCGTACAACCCCACATTTCTTACATTTATTTATTAAAATATTGAATCTGTTGTAGGTTTGTTGCAAGGTTTCCTCAAGAAGTGCTTTGAAATCATTGTATTCATTAATACATTGGGCCCTTCTATTCTTTTGGGTTTTTATACCACCTTCGAGTTGATTTAGAAGTTGATCGCAGATTTCTTTTGCAGTAACACACGAGTCCAGTTCTTGGAAAATATCGTTTGGAATGGCCATAATCAGAAGTCTAACTGCCTTGAGATAATTTTCCATTTTGAGCGTCTCTTCATCCGTAAAACCAGTGGTTTTAACTTCGAAGTGAGCAGGAATCTCAGCAGTTGTTTGTGTTGTGGGTACACGAAGAACCAAAACCATGGGTTGGAATGGTCCTTCAGTGACAGATCGCATAAGGTCTCTATCCATCCCATCAAAGAAGTTAACCATCCTAATCTTCCATTGAGTATATTCATCTCTCAGAAGAGTAGGAGGTTTGGTTAGAGAACCAGCTGTATAGATAGCATTTATGTTGTTGTTAGCCATCTTTTCAGAAAACAGAGTATGAAGGTTTTGAAAGATTTTAAAAGCGTTTTAATCAGAAAGTAGATGAACAGTAATCAATGGAACAGTAAATAAAGTAGAGAAGATACTAAGATTAACTGGAAAGCTTAAACACGTATTAAAAGAACTCTGAAGCTTTGTTTCAAACTTTTAAACAGGAAAACAGAGTATACTATGAAGATTTTGAAGACCAACACAATCAACAACAGAGAATCAACCTGGTTAGATTGGACCGATTTGATTTAAGCAAATCAATCAGCTCTGATACCAATTGTAGGTTCCCAGATTCACTTTGTCTCATATAAACAACATAATCAAAGGTAGCAGAAGCATAATATAAAGCTATTTAAATATGAGTGATTGTGTGTACGAATATGAAACAGTGAGAGAGTATCAATAACAACAATGAACAGTAAATGATAACAATAGTAGTTAAATAAGCTGCTCGTATATTGATATATTTGAATAACACCAATAACACTTTCTTGTGTGTGTATTCTGAAATCTCTCAGGTGACAATTCGTACAGTAATAGTGGAATGGAATGTAGCAGTATTTGCTCTCACAAATGTAGTAATAATTCTCACTAAAAGCTTACAAATGTGTGCTCCACTACCCTTCTATTTATAGCCTGATAAAGTGTAAGACAGTGTACTATCTAACCCTGGAATAACATGTGGAAAGTGTGTCTTCGTCCTTTTAGGGTTGACGTGGAAAGCACGGACACGTGTCTGACACTTGGAGATTTCTACGAGACTTAAGCTTCACAGAGGTCTTCATTCACCAGAGCTCTTGCGCCTGAGCTCTGATGCTCTTCTGGTGTGAACAGTTCTTCTGGTGGAACAGAAGAAGTCTTCCGCCAGAGCTCTGATGTTCTTCTGGTGTTCTTATTCTAAGTCTTCTGCTAGATCTCTGGTGGTCTTCTAACTTGTGATATTTTCAATACTTTTACATCTTGTATACTTGGGGCTAACAACCCCCCCCCCCCCCCTAAGTATTGAAAATACAAATTTAGCTATTTACAGAGATAAGTAAACAAAAGACAAAGAGGAGAAAGTCATCCTCTGTGAAACTGATACTATTCTTTCAAGATGATTACAGTACAGTACAAAAGAACTAGTATGCTAATCATAATAGTTTCCTCTTAGAATTCTATCAAATCTTCTGATTAAATCCCTGAATTCTAACATGAGGTCTATCTGATTTATGTAACTCTTCAATGAACTAGAGACCGGTTTGGGTTGATGTCGCACTAGGCTAGAGACCGGTTTGGGTTGATGCCTCATTTGACTAAAGATCCGGTTTGGATTGATGTCACAATATGATAAAACCCAAATCTCTAACAATAAGATATGAATGTAGTGAGAGAGAATCTAGAGAGCAAATATGTCATCCATGTATTGAGCTCAAAAGATTACAAAAGGTTTCTAAAAGATTACAAAGGCTTTCTAAAGTGTTACTTACAAATGAACTAGACAAGCCTATTTATACCCATAACATACAAGGTATAAAGGCATTCACAATACTGTATAGACTCATACAGTACATTGACTTTTACAGTAAATCTTGAATACAATAATGCTCTAACAATCTCCCCCTTTGGATTCAAGATTTAAAAAAAATAACAGCAGTCTTCAGCTCTTTGTAAAGTCAATCTTCTCAAACAGACACTTTATCAAACTATCTTCAAGTAGCTTTATCTCCACTAGTTCACGGCGAACTATATGCTTTGACACTCTTTAAGAACTCAGCTTGAAGAATCTTCAGACAAACATGAAAGTCATTGTCTTTTTCTTTGAAAAGTCAATCTTCTTCAATAAAATCTTCAACAGATTGTCTTCAAGTCTTGAACATGAAATTCCGATCTTTGTATAAAACCATCAATTCGGAACAAGATAAATCAGAAACGATTAGAGTTTGGATCAGAAAGATGTGAAACCATCCACATTGTTGAACTTTTAGGTGTAAGCGCATTCCGATAACCACTCAGAACTAAGATAACCAAATTCAGCAACATTTGGACTTCACATGATCCTTCTCCCCAATCTTCAGTCTTTGTTCACGAATCTTTGACTTGAAATATCTTTGATTTGAAAATTCTTTGACATGAAATTGAAATTAAACTTTTCTCCCCCTTTTTCGATGATGGTGAGCATCATAATCATCGAAAACCATTTTCAATTTCAGTCGTGTCTTTGAGTATTGCTAACAATCTCCTCCTTACAGAATAACCTTGCTCCCCCTCAAAATAAGAATTCTGGAGCAATTTGTTTTCTCCCCCTGAAAGTATGCATATGTTTCAATAACGCACAATATACAAATTTTAAAAAATTTACACAAGGAAAATAAAATTCATTGAACTTCATTTTATAACTACTAACATTTGATCATTTGAATGCTTTACAAAAGAAATTCAACTTAATGAAATTTAACAATATTTCAATCAAATAAAATCAAATGCATGTGTTTGGATTCAAAAAACAAGTCATCATTGTATATCAAGTTAAAATATGTTCAGTTTCAACCCCTTTATTAAATCTATTTGGTGTGCTAGCATGGGAAATATGATTAGCTTCAAGCATATGCAATTCTAAAACATATAAGAATATTTTGCTCTACTCACACTATTTGTCCAAAATCAGAATTTTCACAAATTTACGGGTTTATCGCGACTTTGTATTTTCCCAAGTTTCAAGAGATGTGTGCTCATTGGCATCTTTTCTTTTGTGCTCATTGGCATCTTTTGATTTGTGCACATTGGCATCTTTTGATCAAAAAGTTTAGTAAGAATAAGATACACCGTTAAACATGACTTTCTATCTGGTTCTATAGCAGGATTTGGGTTAGCAGATCCCAGACCAGTTGGCCTTAGGTGCTAGGTGTCGAGCACCCCTTAGAACTTAATTTCCCAAACCAGAAAGGCCACATCGATATATCTTAAACCCATTTGTACCAGTAGAACATGACTTTCTATCTGGTTCTATTGCAGGATTTGGGTCAGCCGATCCCAGACCAGTTGATCTTAGGGACTAGGTGTCGAGCACCCCTTAGGACTTACTCTCCCAAACCAGAAAGGCCACAGGCACAAACTTTCAAACTAAATGATATTCTATATAAGTTCGAATTTCCATCACAAAATATGAATGATATCTCAATCACTTGGTTCTTAATCATAGTGCTTCCCCCATATTTTCGTTTCCATTCATCATTCTGATAAATAGGATTTTTGAGCATTATATTCTATATAAGTCCAGATTCACATATCTTTGAGCATTCAGCATAATTTCATTCATGTTTTGCTTACCTTTCGATTTATTTCAGAGGTGAAAGTTGAAGCAAATCTAACTCAGATAATACAAAGATTCTTGAAAAAAAACATCTTTTAGCACGCATTTAATTCATTGAATGAAAATTGAAAATTGCATCTCATTGAATTAAATTTGTAAAGTTTCAAGTTTTCAAATCAGTAGAAACAAATATAATCCAATGTTACCTTTTGCCACGTTCCTTGAAACAGAAAGATGTAACAGTTAAGGATATCACCTGAGAAGTGTGAGTTCTAAACTGATTTGTTTAGAAGTCTTAGTCGTTGAAGTACGGGTCCTGAACTGAATTGTTCAGAAGCCATTGTCGTTGAAGCACGGGTTTTGAACTGATATGTTCAAAAGCCATTTACATTTAAGCACGGGTCCTGAATTGATGTATTCAGAAACCATTCATGATTTGTCTCCCCCTTAATGGTACAAATATTCTTCATAGAAATACGCCGCTTCTCTTCTGTTTTCAGTCATGTGTGTGGTATGTATCTACAAATCAGTACAACACATGATGTACCTACAAAACAGTTTAAGCAGATTTTGGTACCCAATGGCACTTGGGTCCTAGTGGGTTAGGTGTAGATTTCTTACAAGGAATACTGTAAGAACCATACCAATAAGAAGTATAATCTTTATGCACAAAATCATTTGATCCACAGTAAGAACAACAGATTTTCTTATGTGCCAACCTAATCAGATGATTTACAGAATGAATAGGATTAAGTTTAGCAGAAGATTTACCTTTTGGCGCATTGTTCTTCTTGGCATTTGATGTGAATACAGATGATTTTGGCACATCTTTCTTTGGAATTGTTGTGCCTTTGATTCTCCATTCCATCTTCACCCTCTTGAAGACTGGAACTTCTTCAGATTTGGAAGTATTAATTTTAGGCACCTTAAGAATATCATCCGATTTATCAAACAGAGGATTATAGAAAAGATTAGAAGAACGAATCTGACCTTTTGAGAAATCTGTTGATCTATTAAATTGTTTAGAAGGAATGTTTTTAAAACTTGAACTTGAAGCAGTTTTAAAAGAACATTCAGAATCATTTGAATCAACAAATGGAGTCTGAAAGATAGAATTATGACTGGCCTGCTTTGAGACATCAAATTTAAAAATGACGTCTTCAAGTTCTTTGACTTTGTTTATTAAAACATTTTTCTCTTTAGAAATTAGATCAAATTTCTTTTGGAGATCAGATTTGATCAACTGATCCTTCATAATATCAGCTGATAAACCAGATAATCTTTTGGTAAGATTAAGAATCACATCTTCAAAATATACACGTTCCGATTCAAAATCTTTTTCCAAAAACTTTCTTTTATCAGTAATCTCTTTGAAAATTTCCATATTTTTCTTTTTAAGGATTTTACTTTCCTTTTCAAAGAGATTTTGCTTTTCCGTGAAATCTTTTCTTTCCTTTTCCAAAAGATTTTCTAATTCAGAGATTTTCACGGAAAGTTCAGAACTTTTAATTTCAAAAGATTTGCGTTCAGTTTCAAATTTAGCTCTTTCTTTTTCGAGCTTGTCTTTTTCTAAAAATAAAACTTTCTCAAAGTCAGAAACTTGTTTTGAAAGTTTTATACAATTAAGTTCAATTATTTCCTTTTCTTTAAGAATCTTCTCTCTCCTGTCTTCAATGCTCTTCAGATCAACATTTTCCTTTTTAAGAGTTGTTACTTTCTCTTGAAGTTTCTCGATTTGATCGTGCAGACTTGAGTTGTCTTTGTCTTTCTTTGTTTCAAGACCTGCAATATAAGCTTCAAGATCAGTTATTCTTTTAGTAAATTTAGCATTTGAAGAAGAAATGTCTAAAATTTGTCTTTTCAGATTAACATTTTCTTCTTCCAATGCTTTATTTAAAATAGGAGTTGAAGAATTTGAAGCATTATCTTTAACAGGAGTTTCTGATATAGGAGATGGTTCTGATAAAATAACTTGTTGCAAAATTCCATTATTTGCCTTAGCTTTTTCAAGTGGCTTTGGAGGTGTTTTTGTTATTATGACTTGTTGCAACACTTCATTATTTGGTTTAACAGATACATGTGAATTAACAGATGTTTCTGTTATAATGACTTGTTGCAACTTTACATTTGGTTTAACAAAAACTTTTGCAATTGGAGGAATCTCCTTTTTCAGAGTTTGCTTCAAATCTTCACCACTGCTTTTAACAATAACTTGTTGTAAAACCATTTTGAATATTGCTAGAAATTGATCGTTCAGAAGATCAAGCAGACAGTGTATGAAAATACACAAAAAAATATATAAAAATTTTTCTTGAAAAGCTCTTACAGTGTATGAAATACACTATAGAAAAAATTTCGGGATAAAAAATTTTCTCATGAAATACACTATAGAAATACACTGTTATAAATTTTTTTTTTTTTTTTTTTAATTCACAAGAATTCGGATGAGTAAGGGTTCGAATTCAACGAATTCGGATGAAGAAGGATTCGAAATCACTCAATTCGGACTTAGCTTGGTTCGAATTCTATGAATTCGGATGCTTAAGGGTTCGAATTCAATGAATTCGGATGCTTAAGGGTTCGAATTCTATGAATTCGGATGCTTAAGGGTTCGAATTCTATGAATTCGGATGCTTAAGGGTTCGAATTCTATGAATTCGGATGCTTAAGGGTTCGAATTCAACACTTGGAAAATTTAATCAACTCAATTCGAATCTAACACAGTTCGAATTCTCCTCAATTCGAATCTAACACGGTTCGAATTCTCCTCAATTCGAATCTAGCTGGGTTCGAATTCAATCAATTCGAATCCTTCTTGAGTCGAATTCTACACTTGTATTTCCAAGAACACTCCGAATTCTTCTTTGAATGATCCGAATTCACCAAGAATGATCCGAATTCACCAAGAATGATCCGAATTCTGCACTTCGAACACGAAAATCACTAAATCAGCCATAACTTTTTCAATTCTTGATCAATTGTTATGAAATTTGCACAGATTTGTTCGAAATTTGATTCCACACACTTTCTTAGTTAATCACAAATCCTAATTCGATCAATTTAATCGAATTTTGATCCAAAAATAGTAGAAAAAGTTTTCGAACAAAAATGATATAAAATGATCAGATCTGCAAATTCTGTGCAGATTTTGGTGTTGATCCAAGAATTAAAGATGTTCAGGAATCAAATCCGAGTGCAATGATGTCAAGAATCAATCCAAAGGATCAAAAATTAAAGAAAAGATGAAATCTGGATGAATAGTAAATGAAGAAGGGTCAGAATTCTTGATGAACAGTGATGAATAGTGATGAACACCCAATCCGAATTCTTCAGCTTTAGTGTAAAAAATCTTCAATTTGGTCTTCGATCTGCTTGAATCTTCTGTTTAGCTCTGATACCAATTGATAAAACCCAAATCTCTAACAATAAGATATGAATGTAGTGAGAGAGAATCTAGAGAGCAAATATGTCATCCATGTATTGAGCTCAAAAGATTACAAAAGGTTTCTAAAAGATTACAAAGGCTTTCTAAAGTGTTACTTACAAATGAACTAGACAAGCCTATTTATACCCATAACATACAAGGTATAAAGGCATTCACAATACTGTATAGACTCATACAGTACATTGACTTTTACAGTAAATCTTGAATACAATAATGCTCTAACAAAATAGACTAGAGATCCGATGTGGATTGATGTCTCTATGGACTAAAGACCCAATTTGGGTTGATGTCGCACTAGGCTAGAGACCGGCTTGGGTTGATGCCTCATTTGACTTAAGATCCGGTTTGTATTGATGTCACAATTGACTAGAGAACCGGTTATGGTTGATGGCATATGTTTTCCCATCCATGAAACATGCTTGTATTTTATAATTGTAGTTTAATTTGTGTGTCCTCCACATTCGATGAAATCGGGTCTCCCCCGTCACCGAAGGGTGTTGTTTTCGGGTAATTATTTATCCAGGTTGTCGGCGTCGTGTTTTATGCGTATGGATTGTTTTTCCATGATTGATGGACGGTATTTTTTGTCTCATCCTTGATTGGATGTTTTCCACTATTGGAGTATTATTCGTATTGATGATTATTTGTGTGATTATTATTTACTTACCTCTTGAGTGAGTTTTCGATTTGAGTCCATTGCGGAGAAATGATTTTCATTGGAAGCTTTCCTCACATGAATTGTGTGCGTTTGGAATTGGGTTGTCGGTGTATTTTTTACAAACCCGTTTTTGGAAATCATAAATTAAGTTGAATCTTTTGGTCTATCAAATGATTTGCTCATGATGTAAACTCTTGAACTCACTAGGCATTAGCCTAACCTTTTTATTTGTCGGCATGTGCAACAGGTTCAGGTTGGGAATAGCTTTAGCTACACTGTGAAGGGATGAGTGCTAGTAGAGTGCACGAGAAGTGATTTCGCTTAGTGAAGTCTTCCGCACTTATTTGGGATTAGCAACTTGTAATTATGTTAAGTAACACCTGTCTTGAGTTATTAGTTGTGGAAACTATGATGTTTTAAATCTGAAGTATTTTCAAGGATGAGTTGTAGAAATGATTTTATCCTCTTTTAGTTATTTTATCGAAATTAAAGTTAGTTGCTCGTTCCAATTTTGAGGGTGTTACAAGTAGGTATCATAGCATAAGTTTGAGAGAATTAGGTGTTGATTGTTGGATACCTAGACTCAAACTAGCGTTGTTTTAAGTAAATGAGAGCGAGATTGCACCATTAGTCACTCCAAGATAGGATATTCGGAAGTTGTTGGGGTCACTAGAAACGAAAAGTCACGTCAAGAGTAGCAAGGATGATCATGTACGGTACGTTTAGAATTGCACCTGGCCAGTGTGATGGTGAACCTACCAGTTACATGAGAGTACTTGAATGACTCTAGCGTGTTGATCGTGGGGGTAGTGAAGGAGTTCTAAGCGAGTAGTCATTGGAAGAGGTTGACGATCTTAGCATTTGCCATTTGGAGTGGCGGTAAGCATGGTGATTGCATTAAGTGAACCGTTCTGGTCGAAATTGATGGTCGGATTGGAGCCATAGGCTTATTGAATTGACCTTGATTCGAGGAGAAATGTGGGGTTAGTCGATGTGACTTTCCATTTTGCGTTAAGATGTGTGAGTATCCGGATGACAATAGTGTGATTAGAGTAATTGGAAGAATGTGACTTAGACGTTGAGTGCCGACAAAATGCATGCACGAATATTAATTTGCCTTTAAAATAAATTGCATCAATTATTTCTTGTGTTTCAAATCGTTTATGGATGGCATTGCGAAAGTTTGGAAAACGTTTGACACACAAAAGATTTTAAACCATGATTTTGGAACATGCTTGAAATTATTTTACGACAAGCGGTTGTGAACCTGGTCGGGACTTACTTTGTTCTTTGTGGCTTTCCATTACTACTTTCGGATACTGTGATATCCATGTTTTAATGTCGTTTATGGTTTTGGATAAGTAACCGCGACTTTAACATTGGATCTCCTCCACATATGTTAAGGTTCGGACGAAAGTTACCTTCCCTTGTTTCAGTGTTGACCTTTAATGGGAATTTGGATTTTGTGAGTCTTGACGAAGAGGTGTTGCTTTATCTCGTAAAAATGAGATTTTGGGATTTTGATGATTTGATCAAATTGTTTTACGCGATTTGATTATTGAAAACGAAAACTTTGACACCATTTACTTGGTTGGATGTTGTTGAGTTCCATCGAGTTTGATGGAAGTTTTGCGGAGAACGATGGGGTTTCGTTTTACGACGTTTTGCGTTGCATGGGTGACACTTTATCGTGTGCATACTTGAATGATTGTGTGCGTTTATCCATGGGTTTTGGTGAGTATTGTGTGTCATACGAATTTTGTTGAGAAATGTGCTTTACGTCGTATTGCATCAAAAAGAGTGGTTTTGAAGTTTGATGCCACATGGCTTCTCCTTTGAGAATCGTGGTAGCATATTTTGTTGCAATTTGATAGGTGTGCGAATTTATTTATACGTGGCGTGAGTAATGCATATAGGAGCATACTGATAGTACATCTCTAATGTTCTGTTTTATGCACTCTCGTTTGCAGGCATTTTTTATGTTCTTACTCGCAAATGCACTATATTGATTTATTGACATGAATAGTTTTGTAGCCACTATTTTGGGGCGTTAATGCGCATCGCTTGTGCGGTTTTAGGTTTGAAGTTGATTTGAATAATTTTATGTGTCAATCAAATTATGTGCACGTATTGTTTTCCAAAGTTTTGAGAAAACCACATTGAGGTGTGCAAGCCTGGTCAAAAGATTTTGTTTCCTTGTCATTATATGACTAAAGGAGAAATTTTGAAAATTTGATTCAATGAATCTCGACTTGAAAATTAGTGTTGACTATATGGTATGTGCTATACTAATTCAGAGTAACTACTAAAAAAGTGTTATAGATTGGTATGCAAAATATTGATTTGAGATTCCTTTTCGATGTTTAAAACGATATTTCCAAATGATGAAAAAATCTTGTTATTCGATTTAAAAACTGGGAGATGGCCCAGACCATGTCATGTTTTAACCAAGGTATGTATATGATTTGCTTCGTTTCTCTGTGAAAAAAACTGACACATGCGAAGTTGTTAATGGATTACAGTTCATGTCGTTTTATGAGTAAAAAGAGAATTTTAGGAAGTGATGTCGTGTAAACCCTCCTTTTAAAGTTCGTACAAACAAGCTGTTGAACACTATTTTAATTTAGGAAATTGCTTTGCGTGTCTAGCACATGTAAATCCATGATGGGACCCAAGTGGTTCATTTTAAAAGTTGCCGAGTACGTTTTTACGTTTCGTTAGTAAACTGATTTGCAATGAAATACTTTTCAAAAAATGATTTTCATATGTGGGATGAGTGTGTCCATGTTTGTGCATCTACCGACTAGGTAGTGGTAAGTTTTTGTACGTATGTTATGTTAGTACAAAAACCTTCGTGTTGAAGAATCTAGTGAAAACTTTATTGGCATATTTTCTGAGTCTGTCACTTGAAAACCTTGAACTCTTTAGGCTTGGTGAGGTTGAGCAACCCCAGTTAAGGGGGTGAGGGTGTGTAGAACCTTTTGATGAAAGATTGGGTTTCTAACGCGTGTTATTGTTGTGAGCCGCATGATGTCGTTTGCGGGGTCGAATTATTTCTTGTGGGCAACTAAAAGGTGGGACTTGCGGTGTCTCTTGTTAGTGTTTTGGTAACCGTTCACTTCGGCAACCTTGTCTTGGGTTGTCGGTGTTGTGTGAAGGTCGTGTAGAATCCTTTAGACCGCGGGGATGACCATGGATTGGTGGGGATGTTTGAAGAATGAAACTCGTGTGTGGAGCCCTATGATGGGTCGAGTTTTGGTGGTGTGACTAGGTGTCAACTTTTGGAGTTCGAGGCCAAGGACCACTACTGTGATTGGAAGGTGTAGTCCAATTTTAATAAATGGTGGTATCGATTATGATGATCTTAAGTTTGATTGTGATGAATAGTTTAGCGGGATGACCCTCCTCATGTGATAGAAGAATCTGTCGATCGGATGATTGGCGATTAGGCGTGACTTTTGGAGATTGTGTAATCGATGGGTCAGTGACGACCGTCGGAGTTGGAGTCTAATGGGACTCGTTAGAAGTAAGTGTCGGTTCAGCAGTAGGAACCTTAGATTTGGAGGTTCGTTGGTTTTAGATGTAATCAAACCTTGGACTAATTGAAGAAATTTTTAAGAGTGTGTGGACACGGATTGATTTAGAGTCGGGATCCGCCGTCGGAAAGTATGGAACACTTAAGGTTGGGAGACAACCGACGTCAGCTGGTTGGAAGTTACTCTAGTAGATTGACCTTTCGCCCGGATATAAGTGTAACGTACCTAAGTGGGCATTGTGGTTAGAGTTCGCATGAAGTTATCATGGCAGTCTGCATGAAGACGTTGGATTTTAGCAAGGACCGAGGGATCGTGAAAAGCGTTGAGCTCAGTAACTGTTGGGTGTATGAGGATTAGATTTCGAGGACGAAATCATTCTAAGGTTGGGAGGATTGTAACACCCCGAAATTTTAGAAAACAGAATCTTAGACTTGCGGACGTCCGCAAGGGCGCAAGGCCAGACGTCTGCATGATGCGGAAGTCCGCGGGTCGTCCGAGAAAGTAATAAGGGAAATTAGGGTAGTGCCGGTCAGGTTGAGGCCGAACGTCCGTGAGAGGCATGAGCCAGACGTCTGCGGCGAGTCTGATGCGTTTTTAGGGTTGTTTTTAAGACAAGCCTCTCTCTTCCCTCATTTCATTTCTCTCAACCACATCTCATATTTCTCTCTCTCTCTACCGATTTCCTCCCAAGAAATCACAAACCCTTCCTCCTCTTCTTCATCTTCTTCACCCAAATTAAACCCATTTCCACCATTGTTGAAGGCATGGAAGCTTGGAGATTTTGTGGGAGACTAGGAGCTTTGCTCTAAGAATTCAAGTGATAAAGGTAATATCTCTCTACCCAAAAGCTAGGTTGTTGTTGTTTTCATCTTCTTTCTATTTTAGGGTATTGTTGGATTATTTTGGTAGTGTTTGGTTGAGGTGATCTTCTCCTTCTTCATTTATGAAGATTAGGGTTTTGGTATAAGTTGGGATTTGAAGTAAAATGTTTGGGGAGTGATTCTTCATGTTTGGATCTGGATATTGATGGTTGGAAACTGATGGATCTAGGTTTTGGAAGATTTGGACTTGAAGATTTGTATTTCTTCAAAGGAGCTTACGTTTGGGAAAATTCTAGATTTAGCCTAATTCTAGGAAGGTGAGTTCAAGTTGATTTGTGAAAACGTTGTACATGCCAAAATGTTTATTTTAAAGTATTTGTGTGCTTTATTTAAAATTATCACTTGTTGAGTTAATTAGTGGGTTTTGAATAATCAAATTGTTGAGCTTTACAAATCTTGTAAAACACCCACATTTGGGGATTTTGAGTGATTGATAAATAAATCACGAGTGAAAGTGGTTTTGTTAATTTATTGTATAAGCGAAGGTTATTTGGTCAAAATACACTTTTAGTGTTTGTTGTGATTATGCGATAACTATGATATGTTACATTTTGAAAATGTGAACGTGTGAGTTGGGGATTTTAGTAAATCTTGACCGTATGATTATTTTGAGAGTCGTAAACCTTTTATTTTGGGCCGATGGCCAATTGAGAAATTAAAAGGGTAAAGATTTTGGGTAACAATGTATTTTGGTTTACGTAACCGTGTGAGCAACACGTATTTAGCCAAACGTTTATTTTGGCCTTTAAAGGCTTGATTTATACTCAAATGAGTCTTTTGAGTGTTTGCCTGTTTTAGTAGCTCGAGGTGGAGCCGTGGATATGTTTTGCGCTTAAATTGCGTTTCATTTGAATATGTGCCTCTTTGAGTGTTTGGTCTTAAATGTGAAGACCGTTTGATGATTTTGTATTCTTAGTACCTTGGGACTAATGAACTATGGAGGGTTATATGCATATTGTTGAGTTATAAAAGATTTGCGTATACGTATACACACACACACACACATATAGATGCATATATGATTTGACTTCATTGGGAAAGTGGCAATGAAGGGGTTGTGAGATAATCATGCATCGGAGCATGTGTTTGCATGATGTGGGTTAGATGCACTTCATTTGCATGAGTTGATGTTGATAAACGATCATTAGATCTTTTGAGCCGATGGCTCAGTTTTGGACTCGGTTGAGTCTTGAGGGCTTTCGTCCAGTTTTGATAAGCTCGACGTGGGTTTGGGGTCTGATTTGCATGAATTTCATTGTATTTGAGATTTACATGATTTGAATGCATTGGTTATTCTTTTGAGGTCATGTACAAATTTTAAGTCAAGTAAGCTTGTTTTGGATGGTGGGTTTCCAAGGTAAAGATCCAGTAGGATTGAACTTGGTGGTATAGACTAGAGATCCGATGTGGATTGATGTCTCCGTGGACTAAAGACCCGGTTTGGGTTGATGTCGCACTAGGCTAGAGACCGGTTTGGGTTGATGCCTCATTTGACTAAAGATTCGGTTTAGATTGATGTCACAATAGACTAGAGATCCGATGTGGATTGATGTCTCCGTGGACTAAAGACCCGGTTTGGGTTGATGTCGCACTAGGCAAGAGACCGGCTTGGGTTGATGCCTCATTTGACTAAAGATCCGGTTTCGATTGATGTCACAATTGACTAGAGACCCGGTTATGGTTGATGTCATATGTTTTCCCATCCATGAAACATGCTTGTATTTTATAATTGTGGTTTAATTTGTATGTTCGCCACATTCTATGAAATCGGGTCTCCCCCGTCACCGAAGGGTGTTGTTTTCGGATAATTGTTTATCCAGGTTGTCGTCGTCGTGTTTTATGCGTATGGATTGTTTTTCCATGATTGATGGACGGTATTTTATGTCTCATCCTTGATTGGATGTTTTCCACTATTGGAGTATTATTCGCATTGATGATTATTCGACAGATTATTATTTATTTACCTCTTGAGTGAGTTTTGGATTTGAGTCCATTGCAGAGAAATGATTTTCGTTGGAAGCTTTCCTCACAGGAATTGTGTGCGTTTGGAATTGGGTTGTCGGTGTATTTTATAAAAACCCCTTTTTGGAAATCATAAATTAAGTTGAATCTTTTGGTCTATCAAATGATTTGCTCATGATGTAAACTCTTGAACTCACTAGGCGTTAGCCTAACCTTTATATTTTTCGGCATGTGCAACAGGTTCAAGTTGGGAATAACTTTAGCTACACTGTGAAGGGATGAGTGCTAGTAGAGTGCACGAGAAGTGATTTCGCTTAGTGAAGTCTTCCGCACTTATTTGGGATTAGCAACTTGTAATTCTGTTAAGTAACACCTGTCTTGAGTTATTAGTTGTGGAAACTATGATGTTTTAAATCTGAGGTATTTTCAAGGATGATCTGTAGAAATGATTTTATCCCCTTTTAGTTATTTTATCGAAATTAAAGTTAGTTGCTCGTTCCAATTTTGAGGTTGTTACAGTAAGCCCCATGTTTCCTCCAATTTCTTAACATTACATGGATTTTCTGGTTTGTTACCACCAAACTCCAAAATTCTCCCTATTTTCACTTGTACAGGGTAAAAGGTGTTTCTTTTTTGGATGGTTTGATCCACCAATCTGTGCTAGGGCTATAGATGTTGTCCCTGGGTTACTGAGGTCAAAACACAAACTTGAAGAAACTATCAACTCAAGAGAAAGTGAGATTTGGAAATTGCAGATGCTTTTGGTTCTTAGTTGGGTTTTTTTAGGATTTACATGTATAGTTGTATGAAATAATTGCAGTGAAGTTAGTGTTGGGATTTTGGTTTAAGATCAATGTAAAGCAGTGAGTAGATGTTAAGTTAGTTTTGGGATTTTGGTTAAAGATCAATGTAGCCACTGCGTTGTTTATGATGTAATGTTAAATGCAAATTAGAATCAATGAAATGCTTTCTGTTTGACACAATAGCCCTTGTTTTGAAATGGTTTCTATTTGGAAAGTGCACAAAATGGTACATTGAAATAATCAGTGTTGACATTACAACCATCCTTACCAACACACTTACAATAGCAACACATAAACAATACCAACATATTGACAATACCAACACATAAGTACCAAGATATTGACAATACCAAGACATAACTACCAAAAGACATTAAAGAGGCTAAACATAACTAGCAGAATACATTAAATAGGCTTACAGCCTTGCATACCATACATACACATGTATTGTTTATCAACCCTAAAAAACTACCACCAACAAGTACCAAAAACACATTGTTTATCAAACATCAACCATCAACCACCAAACACATTGTTTATCAACCACCAAACAATTACCTAAACTACTTGCATTGTTTATACAGGAGGCTGTGAAGCTCCTTCCTTCCCTTTAAATGTCCTTGAATTGTGCCCCAATTGTTTACATTTATCACAAGTGACTTTGATACCCTCCCTTGATAGCTTGTCAGTCCTCCTCTGGCTCTGACTTTGAGACATCTCTTCAGCTGTCTTCCTCCTCTTTTTCTTTGGCCTGCCCACTTGTGTATGATGATCTGGTGGAACCAAAGTTGTCATGCAGTTTGATTTGTCCCAAAGCATGCTTCCATTGATTGGCTCAATCTTATAGCTGTACATGTTAGCTTTAATTAGCCCCTAATTTGTATGAATGTTTTATAAAGAAATAGTGTCAAGGACTTGTTTGTATTTGTTGAGTGTCAAGGGATAAAATTGTAAATAACCAATTGTTGTATTGGATATAAAGTCTTGTCTTAGAGAGATTTTAGGTTAAGCCTCCTAGCCTACAATTTTAGTATTCATACGTATAGAGAGAGAGAGAGAGAGAGAGAGAGAGCTTCAAAGAGAGAGTGTTCTTAATTCCTATCTTGTAAACTCCTCTTTATCAGTCGATACAAAGATTATTGCTATTATTATTGTTACTTGTTGTATCTGGGATACTACAATTGGTATCAGAGCCAAACAGATTAGAATTTGTGCTTCAATCCATTGATTTTTATCAATTTTTGAGAGATTATTGTGTTTTTGTGCAAAGTTGAGAGTTCTTCAAGTTCTTCATCTTTTTGGTTGGTTTTGGCCATTAGAGTTCTTCTACTGGTTTAGAATCGATCAAGGGTTGTTAGTAGATAATACCTGAGTGTTTTATTCCGCAAAATCACTAGGTTTGTAGCTCAGTTTGTGCATTTACTCAATTTTCGGAGTTTTAAACTTTTATTTTTCTGCACTCTGTTTTGCTTCGCAAAACCACTTTCTGTTGGTTTTTGGACAAAACTCGAAGAATTAAAGTTGTCCAGAATATCCTCGTGCACCTACCTACCAAGTTTCAGCTAAATCCGATAAGATTTGAAAATTTGACTCAAGTGCACAAATTCTACTTCTCACGAAGTATCTTTTAACGATTCGACTTTTTTTTCATTTTCAAGTAACAATATGTCAAGACTAACATTTAGTGTTGATGCTGATTCTCATTATTATTCTAAATCCAGTACTAATTTTCGCAAGATAATTCCTAATCTTGAGAAACAGATGGAGGAAATGAACAAAAGCAGTCTGATTGATTCAGAAAAGATTGCTAAGCTTGAAGAATTAGGTAAACTCTTAACCTGTGAAAATCTCGATCTTAAGAGAAAACTATGTGACTCTGAAAAGATTTTTGAAGAAGAGAAGAAAAAACTTGAACTTAAATGTTTAAATTTTTCTAATCTAATTTCTAATTTTGAAAAACTTGTAATTTGTGAAAAAGAGAACTTTGAAAATGAAAGAAAATCTTTTGAAACAAAGGTTGTTAAGCTTTCTAACAAATTATCTGATTTAGAAAAGACTCTTGAAAAGGAGAGGAAAGAGCATGATTTTGAAAGAAAAGAGTCGGAAAAGTTGAAGGTTAAAGGATTTCAAACAAAGTGTTTGAAAGATGATTTTGAGAAAGAAAGAAAGGTTTTTAAAGCTGAAATGTCCAAATTGACAAAAAGACTTTCTCTTTTGTCAACTAAGGTCATGTTGGAGAAGAGGTATAAATCTGATCTTCAAAAGATGTTTGATGTGAATTTAAAAGAAAAAAATGTTTTAGCTAAAAGGCTTAAGGACTTTGACTTAGCAAACTCTTGTGCTGATAATACAGATAATCTTGATTTCAAAAGAGTGAAAATGGTTTGGAAAGTCAAAAGCTCTACTCCTGTAAAAAATGCTCCAAAGCCATTTGTTTCTGTTTCATCTCATCACTCATATAACTGTAAATGCTTTAATTTTCTGCTTCAATTGAAGAACCATTTCTCCAATTCAAACGGTGTTCATAATGGGTCATTTAAAAAGGAAAATTCAAAGACCCATAGTATGAGATTTCATAGGGAGGAACCTGGCAAACCAGCAAAGACTGGCAAACCAGAGGACCTGAAGACAGCTCCAAATCATAACAAAATAGGACCCATTTGGAAATGGGTACCAAAAGTTCTTTGATCTGTCTTGCAGGTAAATGGACTCCTTAATACATCAATTAAGGACTCATGCTTCAAAGTTCAATATGGACTCTTAAACAAGTCAGTTTAAGACTCAAGCTTCATCTGAAAATGACTTCTAAGACACATCAGTCCAGAACTCAGTTCTCAAAGGCAGTGGACTCCTTAATACATCTATCAAGTACTATGACAGCATGCTGGCAAACTTGCGATGTTGTAGTAAATTGATCATATCTCACTGATCAAGACACCAATTGATTCGATTAAAAAGGCACTGGATTGAAAACACATTGATGAACAGCTTTCGTGTTTTAAGATTTAAGAGATTCAAAATTTAGAAGGGTCATATTCATCATCGAAGTAGACAACAGTGTGCTGACACAAAGCTGTTGGACAGATCTGCGCGACTGTGGTAAATCAACCATATCTTTTTCGTACGAACTCGAAAAGAGGTGATTCAAAATGATTTGAACAGATAACAAACAAATTAAATTTGTTTCTGTTTTGAGTTTTTTAAACTCCAGAGCTATAATGGTCTAAATCAGTGTCAAATTCAGTGTAACATTTTGGTTAAGCTGCTGCCGAGTCGTGACAAAACCTGTGCCGAGCCGCGACCAGACCGACCAGACCACTGTCATGCCTTGCCAAGCTTTGCCAAGGCTTGCTAAACCTCTGCAGGGCCTTTGTCAAGCGTCTGTCAAGCTGTGATCATTCTTTATCGACCACTCAGACCAACTTCTGGCGACAACACAAGCTTTGGCTCAACCTTTTGCGACCACCCTCTGTGGTACTGTTCACCACAGAGCCTCTGTGAAATCTGACAGAGCCTCTATGGACGGAACCTCTGTGACTGAACCTCAGAGCCTGTAGCCCAACTTCTTAGTACTTACTGTCAGCTTTGCGCACCTGTCGTATTTTCAACAGAACTCCCTCCTCGAAGCTCCAAATTTGATGAGTATAGATTCGTTGGATTCCTAAGACAAAGATGAACAATGTTCGTGTTTTGAGATTGGTCTGAATCAGTGTTATTCTTGGGCAGAATCTCTGCTAAAGTCAGTATACATTTGCTGGACAGAAAGTTATTTTTCACTAAAATCATCATCAGAGCTCTGTGGAGTTTTCTGAGACTAAAAAGATCAGAAGCAGTCTTGAAGATCAAAGTTCATGCAGATCATAAAGAAGACCTCTGTCAGCACTTGATCAACCTCTGTCGACACGAGATCAGCCTCTGTCGACACAAGATCAGCCTTTGTCGACACTGCGATCAACCTCTGTCGCACCCTCTGCCAGTACCTCAGATATGTTCAGTTCAGAGTTTTTACTGGTATTTCTAAACTCTGACCCCCTGCATTTTTTTTAAATTTGAATTATTAGTGCTTTTGGATATTCCTAACAAATGAGGAATCATCAAAGATGATTACCAACACCTTTTGATTTTACAGGATATTTGATTTCAAAGTGAGCTTAAATGATATTTAATGCTGAATTTGAGGGGGAGAAATGAGAATGCCAATCTGACCATGTACATCCAAAGGTAAATTTCTAAATCTTTAAACTCATCATTTTTAAAGAAGACTAACTTTAAAATGATAAAACCTTTCTAAAATGGTCAAACCACTTCTAGATGCTAAATGCCTTTTCTGATGTAGAAGTTGGATTTTAAATGTGTTTCTGAGACTACAAATAGTCGGTGTGTGGAACAATACAACATCTAGGACAACAATTTCATGGATTTCATGGGATCAATGTGTGAGCATATATAGCACTTATATAGATTCACTTAAACCTGTGTTTCCTACCAAAGAAGTAAACCTTGAGTGATTAAGAGGTAAAGGGTCTACATCAAAGAGTGGGGGAGACAACTCATCTGAGTTTTCTCATTGTGCTTAAGAGGTAAAATTGAAAAGAGAGTTTGGTTAGATGTGAGCTAAATGATAAAAAGAAAGAGGGTGTGAGAACAGAGTCAAAAGAATTATACAACTCTGCACTAACGTTTTCTGAGCCGGGCAAGCCACATTACTGATTTATCACGATTCTTTGGTGATTATCATTGAAACAGGCAGTGAGCCCATGGCAACTCTTGAATTAACCCCACTAGCTACTTATTTCCTTCTCAACAGGGAAATACTTCACTTTTCCACGGGGAAGCAGCATATATGCTATCTGATCTTTATTTGGAAGGTTAGATATCGAAAAGAAGGAAATTTGCCCCACCTTCACACTTCATTCATGCACATTGAGTCTGTGGAAACCTGTTATGTCCAAACAAGTTTACACACTTTTGAGCCCAACATATCATATATATTTTCTTCCACACAATATCACGAATCTTTGTGATTCCCCATGCATATCTATGTGATATTTCCATAACAGTTTGGGAAGTTTAATTTTTATAATTTTACTTCTATGATAACTGGAAGTCCTATCAGAGCTTCACATTTGTCAACTCTGAACATAGGCCACACATTTATTTTTAATTGTTGTGATAACAGTTGCTATGTGCTTTTGTGTTAGATGATTACCCCTGGTTACTTATTCTTTAATGCAGATTCTCATGAGCCGAATGTGTTCGCTACTCTTCATCTCCTAGTTGTTTATCTACCATCGGTTATTACTCAAACTGGTTATACAAGCTTCCGCACATCAAATCGTTCTCTAATTGTTTGAGTTTAATCTTTGGGAGACAACCGAGATAAAAAAAAGGTAAAGCAACAGTCAAGGGGGAGTATGCAACGATCAAGGGGGAGTTAAAGAAGGAATTGAAGCAACTGACATTGTGGAAGATCAGGAAAAGAAGACTCTCACAAGACTTGAAGGTTGACACACCAACGCCTCTAAAGAAAGCAAGAGGGAGACTACAAGATGATGCTTTCTTTATAAAACATTAGGGGGAGATTGTTAGCTTTAATTAGCCCCTAATTTATATGAATGTTTTATAAAGAAATAGTGTCAAGGACTTGTTTGTATTTGTTGAGTGTCAAGGGCTAAAATTGTAAATAACCAATTGTTGTATTGGATATAAAGTCTTGTCTTAGAGAGATTTTAGGTTAAGCCTCCTAGCCTCCAATTTTAGTATTCATACGTATAGAGAGAGAGAGAGAGCTTCAAAGGGAGAGTGTTCTTAATTCCTATCTTGTAAACTCCTCTTTATCAGTCGATACAAAGATTATTGCTATTATTATTGTTACTTGTTGTATCTGGGATGCTACAGTACATATCCCTCCATGTGCTAAGCCTGTATGATTGGTATACCCATGATTCAAGGTCTTCATTGATTCCATTCTATGTCATATTCCAGTTAGTAGCCACTACATGCTTGCAAGAAATTCCTGTTAATTCCCACCTTCTACGAGAGCATGTCCTTGCTCTAACATCAACTATGCACTGATCATTCTAAGGTCCAGATACCTGTCATAACAACAATATCAAAAGCAGGTTCATGTGCATGCTACAACCATGAGACAAGTATAGGGCATGTGTTTGTAACATACTTGGTATCTATCTCCTCCATTGTACACAACCTGGTATTTGCTTGCTTCCTTCTTCACACTGTCCATTATCTTGTTTGCAGTTGGGGTCAATGGTCCATCACAACCATCAATGACTTTTAAAACATTTACAATTCTCTTCATAAGATACACTCTAATGTACTCCAAGCAAGAATGAATTGGTTTGTCCCTAGCAGCAATGATTTTCCTAATGAATACCTCACACATGTTATTTAGAAGCACATCAGAGTGACATCTACCTGTATGCATCAAAAAACACATCAATGGGGGGGGGGGGGGGGATCTTATTCAACCATTCAACAATTCAACCATTTATTAAGGTTATTTATCTGTAAAGTGTGATCTGCTCCAATGTTGGGGTGGGGGGATCTTATTCAACCAATCATAACAATCCTTATTGAATGCTTTCAATTTCTCCATTGTTGTTCTGAATTGGGGGACAGTAGGAGCTCTTGCACACTGCCACATATGATCCTTGTATGCCTTACCTTTCCAATGAAGCTTCATATTCTCCTGTATGTGCCTAAGACAGTATTTGTGTTCAGCAGAAGGAAACAACCTTTGAATTGCTGGAAGAATGCCCTATATGCAAATTAAGACAACAATTAAGCACAATATTTCCAATTAAGACAATCTATGCTTAATAAGACAAAAATATGCAAATCAGTCCTTCTATTCAAATAAAGACATAAATTAAGTAATTAAGAAATAAATTGGGTAGTTAAGACAGATCATACATTTTGCCTATCACTGATGAATGTGAAGTTGGAATTGGCTTCAAGACCAAGGTCATCTCCAAAGTACTCTAAGAACCACTACCATGAACTTGTTGACTCAGACTTCACCACTGCATAAGCCACTGGGTAGATACCATGGTTGGGGTCAATACTTACTGCTGTCAATACTTGTCCAGGAAAATGGCCCTTCATAAATGTCACATCTAATCCCAACAAGTCCCTGTGTCCAGCTCTAAACCCCCTTTTCAAAGGTCCCAAACAAATGTAAACCCTTTTGAATTTTATCCTATCATTGTCAGGGTTAGCTTCTGCCTCAACTTCCAACTTAATAGTGGTATCTGGGTTGCACCTTTTCACCTCAGACAGGTAATCCCTCAACTTACTATACTGTAATTCATAGTCCCCCCAAATCCTCTTGTTGGCTAACTGTTTTACCCTCATTGCTTTGGAAGGTGATACCATAATTTCAAACTTCTCAGAAATGGGATTGAATTGATTTCAAAGGCATATTTGGATCTAGCTTCAGCTGCTATGTGATATGCTTGGATAGATAACTTGCAGTAGCCATACATACCTCTCTTGTTTGGAAACATTTCTGAGTGGAGATAGGTTTTGACTTTCCAAGTTATTTCCCTTTTAGAAGTTGAGAGGTATAAAACCCATGGACAAGTGGGCCCATTGGACTTTCTCCATTTACTCTTTCTGCCTTTTCCAGGCCCACTAGGCCCACATTCATCCTTTAAGTGACGCAATGTACCCCTGCAAACTGCCCTGAGTCTGTATCCATCATTTTTTACCACAACTATCTCTCTCCTAGTCTCAATTGCATGTTGTTTGATTAAAGCCTTGATTGTGTCTTTGTTACCAAACGACTGTCCTAAGTAAAAGTCAACACCCTGCCGATTATTCTCTCTATGGCCATCTCTTTTGCATTGACTAGCTACATCAATTTCATCTTCAGAATCAAAGTTGTCAATGTCAAAAGGATCTACATCACCATGTACATTCTGGCTATCATTTTCTTCTCCACCTACTCCCATCCAGTCTCCCTCTGTATCCAAATAATCATCTGCTAATGCATCAAACTCATCAAATGAATCATAGCAATTGCTATCATGACTCTCAATGTCCCCATGGTTCCCACTTCCCTGGTTCATATCATTGTTCAAGTCAAGTACATGGTTGAGATCAATGCCATTGTTCCTGTCAACCACATTGTTCAAGTCAACTACATGGTTGACATCAATGCCATCAATGCCATTGTTTGGTTTAAATCAACCCCCTGCCCCAACTGACCCCCTGACCTTGTCCTACTCTTGGTAAATCAGATTCCAATCCATTGAAATGATCAAAGGAAAAGTGAAAATTATCAAAACTTTGGTTCAAGTCAATCTTTTCCACAACATTTGTTTTGTGATGTTTAATGTAAACCTCAATCTCTCTGACCACAGGGACATACTTTAACAAGTTTATTATATCATCATCATTACTTAAACCTTGCAACCCAGTATCAAGGTCAGTGGATGGAATCAAGAAATGGTAAAATATTACCTCATCCTTGTAACCTGATGCTCTCATCATACCATGGAACTGATGAACCGCAAGGTGATCAATGTTAATCGAATCAACAAAATAAAACTTACCATTTATGTATCCTCTTCCAGGAGCACTTGTAAGCAAACCTCCATGGTTGATCTTTGCTGTTATCAACGTTGGGTAAATACCTACAAAAAAAGAGGAAAAATCAGGTTACAAAATGCATGTATGTAATACCTGAAGTAAACACTCAAAACAGAGCATAATGCTTACTATAAACATCTACTAGAGTCCAATCTTCATCTAACTCAGTTCTTAGTATCCACGATGATGACATTTCAGAGGGTTGTTGTGGATGATTATCCGTTTACAAGAGTAGTGAGAGTGATAGTGATTTTGGTTAGATTCAGTGGGGGCATACAAAACGACTTAGTTTCCTAAATTAATGAGATGGGTTTGGTTAATTTGTAGGGAAAAGCTAGATGGACGAAATTACCCCTGGCACTAACGGACCAAATAGACGGGGTTAGTGACCAGGTCCTACATTTGGAGCAATATTGGAAACTCAGGGACCACTATTTGAGATATTGAAGTTTAGTACCTCTTTTAAAGAAATCACAAACCACAGGGACCAAAAATGCAATTTACTCTTATAACTATATATATATATATAAAATTTGAATATTAAATAAATTTGATTAATTAATAAGAATAAAATTAAAATTAAAATATTGAATAACGAAAGTAAAAGGCATTTAATAAAAACAATTGGTATAAAATAAAATAATTTTTTTTCTTGAATCATATTAAAAATTTTCATATGATAATTTAGAATACTAAAAAGCTTAAGTCGTCAATCAATCAATAAATAAAACTATTAGTTTTAATAGATTTGAATATAAACTTAGAAAAAAATATCATTTATTTATCAATAAATTTAATTTAATAATTTTATTTATTATATTAGTAGGCTATGATTAACATTAAATGATATCCTGTTTTTTTATTTAAATAAAAGTTAATAGAAAACTATAACTAATATAATAAATGAAAATTTTTAGGGGCTGTTTATCAAACGCTTATCAGAGTAAGTTTTTATCGGCACAATTCAATACTATTACTTACTTATCGAGTAAACTTAGTCCATCAAAAAGGTATCGTGTGTAACAATTAATTCAGTAAACGCTAATCGTGGTAACTTTTGTTAATAAATCAAGAAATAAATGAATATTTTTTTGGTTTTATAAATGCAAAACTTTATATGTTCAAAATAAATGTCTACTAAGATATTTTTCCAAATTATGGAAGTATGTTAATTTTATTTCAAAATGATTAATTTACTCGGTTTCAATAAATACAATAATTTATTTATTGAAAAAATAATATAAAAACATACTCATTTAAAATATAAAAATCTGATGCATATTTTGACTTGTTCGAATAAATTAACCATTTCAATTTTAATAGATTCCATCATCACATACCGTCGTAACCAAGGACCTTGGAATATCTCGCATACACAAGCACATGGACTTTAATTTCGGTTTTCCCAATAAAACGACTTTCCTTGATTTCTTTAGTTCTGTCATTTTCCCATAAATAGAAAAATAACATACAATGCAAGTCAAACCAATGCATTCCACCCATACATACATCGTCAATTTTTTTATTCTTAATACAACCAAACACATCAAACATGTACACTTTTCTATGCAAGAGTTTGGTGTACATCATAGCAAAACAAAACAGACATTTATAAAGGGCCGGCCTAAATCTAACCTAACCTAACCTTATCTGGTTATATTGATGATTCTTTTAAAAATATATATATTATATACAAAACCTAACTTTATAACGTTAAACAAGGTATAATGTTAGTTCAAACAATGAATATTAAGTTAGGATATAGGTAAATACAAATGACCGTATGAGAAAAAGAGTTACAGCGATAAATATAAGAAAGAAGAATTTAAATCTTTAACGCAATACCTTTATTTAGACAGGAGTTTGAGTTTAAACGGCATCAATGATCCCTATATATCAACGTCTTTGATGCTTTGAGCTAGCATTTTCTTTAATATGCAAATGCTCTTAAGATTTAGGCATGTTTTGATATTGATATTGTGGTCCAGTGTGGCATTCGTTCTCGTGGTGCTTGCTCTTGCATTATAGGTAGGTTTCTAATGACGGTCTAAAAAAGTAATCATGATACATTATCGTCATTAAGTATGTTTGTTATGTATCGTCTTTAGGCATTTGTGTGGTTCAAAGAGACGAATTTGTACGTAGTATTTTTTTTTTCAAATACAAGTATCGTAAAATAAATGTCTTTTTAAGGACATCTTTGGTATTGGAAAGCATATTTCGTGACTTTTTATTTAAAAACTATTCATGAATTGCACTTTCAAAAATAGTTGATGAGATACGGCTCATTAGTGTTGATCTTCAATTACGATTGATCCAATGTGAAAATCCCTTCTTAGTGTTCTCGCTATAACTTTAATTCTCAATAGAATCCAATTAATCCTATAAGTAAACATATAAATAAAGTATAAACGAGATTAAAAGACAGATACCTTGCTATAATATAAAATGACGTAATTATTATTTGATTGTATATTGGAGGTTCAAGTTCATAAATATAAAATTATTGGAGATATACCATTGAATATGGGAAAATAATATGATATATCACAAACTACGTAATAGATTCAACGAACAGTTCATAGAGTATTGTTTGAGATATCAAATGATTATCTTACTTTATACATCCTAAGAATAAAGCAAAAGTTTGCTGTACATAAAAAATCGTTTCAAGATACAAATCTTATTATGATATTTTTGTATAGCGCTATAGAGATAAAAATACGAGTATCACAATGTTATTTTTTAAATAATAACAGGAAATAGGTATAATAAAACACATTATAACAAGAATTAGGTATAACAGCAATTAAGTGAAACAAAAGTATGGTATGCATCGACTATTTCTCATTAATTAAGTCGTCAATAAATAAAATTGAATGTATAAATAAAGTTGTACATATGTATCAAAAATTACAGTTTGTTTGATGAACTGAATAAATATCTAATTGATGAAAAATAACCATTTTACACTTTCATTTAGTTTTGTTTTATTGATCTCCTAAATCGATTACATGTTGGAGCATCCACAATCATGAACTTCTTTAGAAATTTATTTGGCAAGTCATTTTTTTTCAGAGGTTGTTTACCAAAATTTCTATTAGGTCTTGTATGGATAAATTTGTCTGTACAAATATACTTGTCTGTCTGGATATAAATGTTTTGTTGTTTACTTTTTTTCTTGAATCAACAATCTGAACGATTGAAGTGACTGTTTGAGTATCAATATTGTGCATTCTCATCATCAGATTAATAACAACAATCCAATAAAATCTCATAACCAAAAATCCATCCAAATTAAATAATAGCAATACAATACTTGAACCGATTTTTGTTTACATCGTTTCAATCTAAATCGGACAATATCAATCCAATAAAAACTCAAAAAACAAAATCAAGAGGTTAGCAAAAAAACAACAAGAGATCCTCAAACCATAGATCGAAGAACCAGAAATCGAATGAAATCTCAAACCAGAGATCGAAGAACCAGAAATCGAAATCCAACAAGATAATCATATGAAATCTCAAAACCAGAAATCGAAGAACCAAACGTGGGAACGATAGAGGAAGGGGATGCAGAGAAGAGAGGGTGACCTGAGGAGTGATATCACCGGGGAACAGAGAAGAGAGGGTGATCAGGGGAGCAAGGTCGCTGAAGAATAGAGAAGAGAGGGTCGCTGGGAACTTGCTCGTCGGGGATACAGACAAGAATATCACTGATTGCAGGGTTTTCTTGAGCGTAAAGAGAGGGAGCAGAGGAAAAAAGGCGCTAGGGTTGCATTGAGCGTGTTTAATCTGAGGGGTAGGAGGAGTCATTTTATTGGCTGAACCTGGACAAGTGAGCTTTCCTAGCTGTACGAATAAAACAATAAAGTTTTCATTAAACTCTAAGTAAACATCCTAATATAGTTGTCCGAATAAACCCAACAGACCATTACGCCTATTAAGTCATAAATAAACAGCCCCTTATTATCACGTCAATTTTCTATTTCAAGTACATTACATAAATCTTTTACTCTCAATCATAAACCGATTCATAGTTTATATTACAAAAAACTACAAAATAATAATTATAAAAGCTACCCATGGTTTAAAGTAACGGTTTGTCTCTGTATGAGGGTCTTTCTCTCTGTATGAGAGTGTTCTTCTCTCTATGAGAATTACTTTGCAAATTATTGTTGTTGTAATTTGTTTCTACTATGGAAGATCATTTGCAGAGATTGACGATTGTGAATGAAGAAGAGGAGGGGATCGATTTCTCGGATCTCAATATTGGGGAAGTAGGACAGGCGGACTACACCTTATCTCTCACAGGGACTTTCGTTACGGACAAAAACATCAATTTCATGGCTATGAAACACCGTCTGGCTAGTTTATGAAGGCCGGGACGGGGGGTCACTATTGCCGATCTGGGCCAACGGCTAATCCAGTTTCGGTTTTACCATGAAATCGATCTTCGGTGGGTTATGGATAATGGACCGTGGACGTTTGACAACCACCTATTACTGCTGCATGAGATGAGGCCAGGGGAGGATCCGATGCAAGTGTCCCTTGGCCATGCAGACTTTTGGGTTCAAGTTCATGATCTGACACCAGGTTTCTTTTCGGAGATTGTTGGGAAAGAATTGGGTAATTTTATCAGAACTTTTGTGATGACAAGAATGGATACATAAGAGACATACCATTTATACGTATTAGAGTGAGGATGAACATCCAACAACCGCTAAAATGAAGCAAGAAAGCGAAGAAACCCGTGAGTGATTGGTTGGTGTGCAATTTCAAGTATGAAAAACTTCCGAATTTTTGTTTCATATGTGGCCTCATTGGGCACATTGACAGGCATTGTAAAGTTCGTTTCCAGACGCCAGAAAGCGACATAGTTCGGGCGTGGGATGCCTCACTACGAGCGCAAAATAGAAGGATGACTGTGTTGGGCGGTGAACGGTGGCTATTGGAACCGGGGGAGAATTATAGGAGGGGCGGCGGAGCGGTTACGGTGGAGTCGATGGTGGTTACGACCAAATTGGTAGGTGCTAGTGGGAAGGAAAACCTCCCTAAATTAGTGGGGCAGTTACATGGCCATGATTTAGGAAATAATTATGGTGCCAATTTTATGGCAAAGGATAAGGAAACCTCTTCCCATAATTTTGGAAACCTAATAGAGGATAAAATATTAAATGTTTATGATGAGCGGAAAAGGCGTAAGAGTGAAGAGACATGTAAGCTTTCCCAAGTAACAATGGACGTTGAGGATAACGGTCACCCAAGAGAGGCAACAAAGACAACCATGGGAAGCCAAGACCCATCAAATGGGACGCAGGCAGGTCCGGCATCACCGGCCTGCCTTCCATCATGAAACTACTAAGTTGGAACTGTCGGGGACTTGGCCAACCCCGAGCAGTTCGAGCACTTCGTGAGATTGTCAAAACTCACAGGCCGGATGTGATCTTTTTGATTGAAACCTTGGTGCATAAACAAAGAATGGAAGAGATTTGAGTTCAACTCGGATTGAAGGATGTTTTATGGTTGATGCGGTGGGACATAGTGGTGGTTTGAGTTTTCTATGGCGAACAACATATCATATTACTTTGGTTAATTATGCCCAAAATTTTATAAACGTCGATGTCATGAATGCTAGGTATGGTAGGTTTTGCTTGACTGGTTTCTACGGGTACCTAGAAAGGAACCGAAGAAGTCAGTCCTGGGACATTCTAAGAGATGTTGCGGTGCAAGATATGGTGCCATGGTGTTGCATGGGCGATGTCAACGACTTGTTGAGCAATGATTATAAAAAGGGGTTGCATTAACATCCTCAATCGTTGATTCATGGGTTTCAACAAGCTGTGAGCGATACCCATTTATTGGATTTGTCGATGGAAGGATACCCGTTTACATGGGCTAGATTCAAAGGGAAGCCGAATTGTGTTGAGGAGAGGTTGGACCGTGTTTGGGTAAATTCCCGGTGGAGCTCCAGGTATCCGCACGCTAAGTTACGGAACTTGACAGCCCCAATTTCGGACCATTCACCAATTCTTCTAGATATGGCAGGTTCTTCGCTTGCTCACAAGAAACATATTTTTTGGTTCGAAAACAAGTGGCTGATGGAAGGGACGTTGAACCCGCTGGTTGAAAAACGGTGGCAGGAGACATCTAGAAAAACACTACTCTCTGGGTTGGAGGTGTGTTCTAAGGATTTGAATAAATTGGGTAAGGAGCTAGCGATGCATTACAGGAAGGAAATAAATATGGTTAAGCAAAGGATGAAGTGGTTGAGGCCTAGTGATAACCCACGAGATGTTCAAGAATTTGACGAGTGTAAGCAAAAGATGTTGGATGTTATGCAACAAGAAGAGGCTTTTTGGAAGCAACGAGCTAAACAATTTTGGTTGAAGGAGGGGGATCTCAATACCAAATATTTCCACTCTGTAGTGAACGGAAGAAGGCGGAAAAAGAACATCGAGCACCTACTTGATGACGATGGTAGGCAGGTCACTGATTTGGATGGGATACAACAAACGGTTAAAAATTATTTCATGCAGTTGTTTGCTGAAGGGAACTGTGCAATATACCCTGTGATTGAGGTCATGGCACCGATAATCTCTGAGACGGAAAATGTGAGGTTAGTAGCTCCTTTTACAATTGATGAATTCCGCCGGGCTTTGTTTGAAAAGAACCCGGATAAATCCCCGGGTCCGGATGGGTACAATCCGGGTTTTTATCAACATTTCAAGTCTCTCCTAGGATCTGATGTTTTTCACACTTGTTGTGAGTGGTTGTCCACATCAGTGCTCCCAAGTGTTGTTAATAAGACCAACATTGTCTTGATTCCAAAAGTTGACCACCCATGCTCGATGAGGGAGTTAAGGCCTATATCGTTATGTAATGTTTTGTATCGAATCCTTGCAAAAGTCCTTGCGAATAGACTTCACCCTTTGATGGATCGCATTATCGGGGTTGAGCAATCGGCGTTTGTCAAAGGTCAATCAATAGTTGATAACGTTATGATTGGTTTTGAGATGCTGCATCACATGAAAACAAAGTATAACGCAATGGAAGGGGACACAACCTTGAAAATAGACATTTCTAAAGCCTACGATCGAGTCGATTGGCGGTACCTCGAAGCTGTTCTCTTGAAGTTGGGTTTTAGCAACATATGGGTTTCTTGGATGCTTATGTGCGTGACGTCGATTTCTTATCCGGTGGTGGTGAACGATAGCCTTGTGAGTCCGATTACACATGGTCGTGGCTTACGGCAAGGCTGCCCATTATATCCTTATTTGTTCATATTGTGCAACGAGGGTTTGTCAGCTTTACTTCGAAAGGCGGTTTTGGATGGTCAAATCAATGGGGCTCGTATATGTCGAAGAGCTCCGGCTATATCTCATTTACTGTTTGCCGACGACAGTTTTCTCTTCTTTAAGGCCAACATCGTGGAGGCTAGACGGGTGAAGAGAATTTTAGAGACCTTTGCTGATGCATCGAGGCAGTCTATCAGTTTTCAAAAGTCTGGTATTTGTTTTAGCAAGAATACTCACCCTTTGTTGCAGGAGGGTATCTCTGCGGTTTTGGATGTGATTAACCCGCTGGATACCGGACGCTACCTTGGACTACCATCTTTGGTGGGGCGCAACAAACGATCTGTGTTTGCGGGACTCAAGGACCGTACTTGGCGTCGTATTCAATCCTGGAAGAACAAGCCAATCTCGAGAGGTGGCCGAGAAATTCTTATAAAAGATGTGGCGCAAGCTATCCCGGTGTATTGTTTCAATGTGTTCTTATTACCGGTCACCTTAGCCGAGGAAATAGAGCGAATGATAAATTCTTTTTGGTGGGGCTCGAAACGAAATGGGGGAGATGAATCAACTGGTTGCGGTGGAAGAAGATGACTGTACAAAAAGAGTTCGGTGGGATGGGGTTTAGAGACTTTCATGGGTTTAATCTCGCCATGCTTGGGAAACAAGGGTGGAAGCTTTTCACCAACCCAAATGCATTAGTTTGAAGAATCTTCAAAGCAAAATACTTTCCGCATGGGAATTTTGTAAACTCGGATCTTGGAATCAACCCGAGTTATATTTGGCGAAGCATCTGGAGTTCTCGAGAGGTGGATATAGGTGGCGGGTCGGGGATGGAAAAGATATCGATGTGTGGGGAGAACCTTGGTTAAGGGATATGAGCAACCGATACATAGAGACCGTTAGCCCAATTGGTAGCGATCAGATCAAAGTTTGTGACTTATTTGATTATGGGGTACAAGTTGGGATGCTGCCAAGTTGCGGCCATTTCAAAGATCCCGTTATGGCCGAGAACGACAACAGATACACGTATTTGGCACTTTAGTAAACATGGGGATTACATTGTAAGATCTGCGTACAGGTTGGCTATGGACACTTTGGTAAACAAGTCGCATCTACGGGACCATGGGGATTGGAAAAGTATATGGCGTCTCTGGGTTCCGCCAAAGATCAAAAAGTTTGTTTGGCAATCGGTGAAGGGAGTTCTTCCTACCAAGGATGCCTTGCAGATTCGAGGGGTTCCGGTCTCTGGAAGTTGCGGGTGTTGTGCAAGTGTGGTGGAGGATACTTGGCATGTGTTCCTTGCATGCTCCTTTGCCATGGATTGTTGGAGGCAAGCTGGGCTCCATCAGGAAACACAACTTACTGCTAATTATGCCATCTCCTTTAAAGATTGTTTCTTCAAAATGTTGGGCTCGGCTAATGATCGTACTAAAGAAAAGATAGTTGCGATCTTATGGAGTATTTGGCGCGAAAGAAACCAACGAGTATGGCAACAGATCTCTAAACCTCCTCAAGTGGTTGTGGCTTGCGGGTTGGAAACGATTGAAGATTGGAAGAAGGCTCGTATGGGGAGATCTCAAATACATCAGCAGCATTCACGACTGACATGCAACTGATGGCATCCGCCGCCAAACCCATACCTGAAATGCAATAGTGACACCACTGTCTTTAACGACAGTTGTGCAATGGGGGCGTGGATGGTGCTCCGTGACAACGATGGAAGTCTTATTGCTTATCGGATGGTTCGGCGGTAAGGTATCCCGGATGTAAAGGAATGTGAGTCGATCGCCTTGCTGGAGGCATTGTTGTGGATTCGAGACATGGGACACGAGAATGTCATCTTTGAAACCGACTCCCAGATCGTTGTCAATGCTTTAACGCACGATGAGGAGGACTGCACGAAGTTTGGGGACATCATTCATGCTTGTAAAACGGTCTTAGAGGCTTCACCGTCTTTTAAAGTTAACATTGTTAGGAGAAATAGAAATGAGGTTGCTCACGAGTTAGCTAGGCGATCTCAATTCTTTGTCGAACCTGTATCGAGGGTTGACTCTCCTGGTTGGTTGGATGAGGACTTGCTGTCCTTTTGTAATGTCCTTGATCATTAATCTATCATTGCGTTTTTCTTGGTCAAAAAATAATAATTATAAAAGCTAAAAATTACTTATTATATTTAAAAAATAATAATTAAAAACTATAATAATTTAAAGAATATTTATAGTAATTAATAATGACAATAAAACTTAAACCAACTTAATATAAAATGACACTTATTTGAAAATAATTGTTGACTTTCTTTTTCTGAAAGGGAAAATAATTGTCGACGGTAGTGAAAGAAACTTTAGTTTTTTTATGATCTATAATTTTTTATTTTTTATTAATCAAGATAATTAATATCGTGTGATAAGGTAAAGAAAACAAAAAAAGGCTTCAATTATAATTTTTATTATTATTTTAGTAGTGGTTCAACCATTTGTTGAGGAAAAACCGGTATCCACAAAGGAACTGACTGATATGAGGTGACATTGTACTAGTACTTTGTTGCGGTAGTGAAAATTTTATGTTAACCCAATAGTCAAGTAGATGAACAAATAATTAAGAACAAGATCAAGAGAATCGACAGTGGATATTATTAAATGGTCAAATGTATTTTGAGCGAGAAAGATTACACGTTTGTCTCACACAGTTTAAGCTCTGAGATTGATTTCAAAATTATGAAATAAAAAACACAAAGCTATTTATACCCCAAGGGTATTTACACTTTTAGTCCCTCTACTTGAATACAACAAAATAAGCTCTAACATTCTCTTCTTTGTATTCAAGCAACAAATCAAACAAATATGTGTCTTCTCTTTCACAATCCCAAATAAGTTTCAAATCTCCTTATTGCAATCATGTAGCCCAATCTTTTTTGAATAGTGTCTTGGGCTTTGATGATCAACTCTCTATCTCTTTCATCCATCTTCACTTCTTCTTATGTTTCAAGATCCAGTTTGTTATTCAACTTTAGCTAGATAGCCTTCAACGTACCATCTGAATACTTTTTTATCTCTCCAAACCTCAGAAAGCATCGTTCACCTCAGCCATTCTGATAGATTACCCCAAATTCCGGATCTTCCAAAATCATCATCACTGGATAGTTTTCAATATTCGGATGCGTCTGGTTTGGATTTAGCAGATTCACCTTTCTCTGATTGCTTTCACATCCAATTTGAAGATAAAAAATGTACGTAAGAGTACTTCACCTGCCTTCTCATGAACCTTATTACAGCATTCAGGGCAATTATGATATCTTTCGGTCTGATAGTTTTTTGTTGGAGCTCAAAATACATGTATTCAAGATCTTCTAAGTCCAATAAAGAAAACTCTGCTTATGAAAACATCCACTCTTTCCCGTCTTGTCTAGTAACATGAAAAACTGGATTCCACACATGGACCAACTTTCTTGTGTAGACTTTTGTGATGATATTATTCTTTGCTTGGTCTTTACAAAGCGTTCATGATGGATCTGAGATCATGTGAAGATATTCAATATGTCGATCTTTATTAAATTCGGTAATCCCTACCACTTTAACAATATCAAGCTCCTTTATTCTCCTTACAAAAATCTTTTTCTCGGTGTCGTCCAGAAAAGAATCTCTAATCACAGTATATTCCCACCTTTCAATATGCTCTGACTATGCTGGTGCATCGTCAAATCTTCTTCTTTATTCTCCTTATTAAAATCTTTTTCTCGGTGTCCTCAAGGAAAGAAACTCTAATCACAATATGTTCCCACCTTTCAATATGCCCTGACTATGTTGGTGCATTATCAAATCTTCTTTTTGACGATCTAGCTAGTGATTCATGAACTACCTTAGTTATCTGATTCAACATATCAAAATCACCTTCTTTCTCAAAGTCATTATTTGAGAATGTACAGATTTCCTCTATCTATTCTTTAATTTTGAGCTTAGCTGACTCTAACTCGTCTTCATCAGATTCAATGTATATCATATCAATCAACATACTATCAACCATTCTCATCTCTTTCGTCCTTGTATCAGCAACCTCAAGATTTTCAACCGTCGGTTCTACATTCGGATCAACATACACAATCACCTGTAAGTTGTTCTCATTAACACAACTTGTATCAACATCTTTCATGACCTCAACTACTTGTATATCTCCAAAAACTTGCACATTTTCAACATTTTTAATTATAACCCCGCCTTCAACAGATTCAAACCTTGCACTAGCACCTTCAACAACTTTTGTCACTTGTTCTCCCCCTCATGATGGTCTGGATCATCCTGATCATCATGTTTTCTCTTTGAACTACCAACCTGTGCTTTACATGTATCCTCCAAGGTGAGCACCATTTCGGACAATGTCAATAAGGTTTGTTGGATAGAATCGGCTGAATACTTAACAAGATTTGTCATACTTGTAAAGATGGACCTTACTTCTTCTTTGAATGCATTGAACCCCGTTCTTGTAACTAAATCTGCTGAAGCCTCGGTCTGTCTTCTTAACACCCCAACCAAATCAGTATCAGGTGCTTGGCATATGGTAATGATTTCAGTTCATCCATTGAAATATCTTTCGATTTTCTTTATGGAGGTGGTGGTGCAAATAAATGTGCAGCAACAAATTTTTCCTTTAATAATATCTTCAGTTTACAAGACAAATTTTCATCAATTTCATGCTCTAGCAGATTAGCTTCTTCATCATCATTCAAGAATAGATGATCATAAGTTTCTTCTAGATACACAGTTATGTAATTGATTTATGAAGACTCTTCACCAAACATGATCTTCTTTTTCTTTTTAATGTTTTCAACAGTGGGTTCCACCAATATATTAAGGTTTGCTTGATTGATTATCTCTATGTTTGGGTATTTGGATTTAATTTCTATTTATGTCTTGCATGAGTTATTAAGTTTAGTTCCATCTTTTCGGTATGTTTTCCATTTAAACATCTTATCACGAGAAATGGGATTCTTAGAAAAGACATCAATATTTATACTAAATATTTTGCTTAGTGACAAATGTGATTCAAATAATAATCTTTCCATTGAAAATGTGTGTGTATATATATATATATATATTGATGAAAACTCTTGAACTTTCTAGGCGTTAGCCTAACCTTTTTATTTGTCGGCATGTACAATAGGTCCCGGTTGGAGGTTTGGTTCTAGCGACACCGTTAAGATTGAAATTCTAGTTAGACACACGAGAAGGTTGTAGCCTTGAGTGATGTTTCCGCATTTGGAATTAGCGACCAATCTGGGGTTTTTTTTGGAAAAAGACCAATCTGGGGTTTTAGTAACACCCGATCTGGATTTAGTCTTTGTAATAAGACTTGGGTTATTAATTGTTTGAGGTTAATCATAGAATTTAATTTGATATATGTCAGTGCAAGTTTTACATATTGTATCCAAGTTGAAGGACTTGTTTTGTAATATTAGTTGCTAGGTATAAATAGTCTAGAACTCTCTATTTTGTGTAAACATTCCAAGAGTATCACTTGTAAACTCTCTCTACTTGTAACCTTTGTGTCATAATCAATATACAGATGAGTTGTGATATTTGATCTACAATCTTTACATACTTGTTTCTGGGATCACAAGTGGTATCAGAGCAAGCAAATCAAAGCAAAAGAATGCCAAAATTAGAGGATTTTTGAGGATTTTTGAGTATTTTTTGAAGTTTTGGACTTGAGATCGAATTTGATGATTTAGGATGTTTTCTGGATAGAAATTGATTCAGACTAGTTTGAAATGGTGAGGTGAAGTGATCTGTGCATTTGATTTGATAAAAGAATCAACTTTGGATCGAATTCAGTTGATTTTTGTGAGTTTTTGTTCGACAAATAATACCTACTGTCTTAGAATCAAAATCGTGGATTTCGATAGTTTTTGATGTTAGATCTTTCACTAAACCTGTTCATAATCAGTGTGCGAACCTTCGTGCAAAATTTCAGGTCAATTGGACTTGATTTGATTGGATTTTGAACTTAGAAAAGGTTTATGTTCGAAGTTCATAGTTGTCGCTCAGTGAAGATATTCATATCTTCAAAGTTATCGCTCGGTGAAGAGATTCATCTTCATCGCACAAAGTTTGTGCGATCAGATTTGCCCGTGTTTTTGATCGCACAAGTGGTGACCGAGAAGTACTGTTCATCGCACAAGTCTTATGCGACTAGAGTTCCTCATCGTATAAGTGTTAACCGATAACTTGACCTCATCGCACGAGTTTTGACCGACACCTTCCCTAATCGAACAAGTATTGACCGATAACTTGACCTAATCGTACAATACTTGACCGAGAACTATTGTTCACCTGTCCTCATCGCATACTCTTTGTGCGGGAACTTTTCTGATTTTTACTAAGTGTGTGGCTTTGCTTGATTTGTATAAAGGTCAACAACAAGTATTTTGTAAAGATGTCTAAGAATGAAATGATGATGTCCCTTGGTTCCGATACTAGACCTCCTGTTCTATTCGAGGGTGAATATGAACAGTGGAAGGACAGATTTATAGACTTTTTTGAAAGACAAGCAAATGGAACAAACATCATGATATCTCTAAGGGATGGTCCTATGCAAATACTCCGATGGCTAGTTCCTGCTATTCAAGGCAGAGCCAAGTTTGAAGACTGGAAACCGATAGAAAATTATACGGCCGAGGAGACTTTGAGGTATGATGCTGATAGGAAGGCGAAATCGTATCTGATCATGGGGATTCCAAATGAGATATATAATAAGATTGACAGTTTTAAGGAAAATGCAAAGATGATGTGGGACCAGTTAGAGAAGATGATGCAAGGTTCTCAAATAGGAAATCAAATGAAAATGACGTTATGCATCAACATGTATGAGGAATTCAAAGCGAAGGAAGATGAACTTCCGGCACAGACTTAAAATCGATTTGTTACTTTGCTGAATGAACTCAGTAAGAATAAGATAAAAAAGATTGTGATAGAAAACAACGTCAAGTTTCTAAGTGTTTTACATCCCGAATGGAACAGTGTCAGTCGTTGAATGAAACATAAACCTAGGTCATCTATGATGCCGTTACACAAACTGTTTGAGACCTTAAAACAAGATGAAGAAGAGGTTGAAGAATCAAAGAGAAGAAGAATAGGAAAAAGAAGAAATTCATTCCTGATCCAGTTGCTTTAGTGGTGGATAAGCATGGTAGAAGCTATCTGAATAAGGTATCCAATAGCGGAGAAGCTGAGTACACAAGAATTATTTCAGACGATGGTGCCGAGCTAGAGCAAGCAATGATTCTGTTAACTAGGCATTTTCAAAAGAAGTTATATAGGAAACCAACTTCAAACAATCTGAGGTAGTCTTCTAGGTCAAGGAATTATGATGGTGTAACATCCCTTAATCCCAACACACAAATACATATATTTCACCACAAAATAACATATCATATTTCAAATACGGTCCCTTAGATTCTACAATTAGGTCTTTTAGTACAAACTTTTTCGAATAAAGGAAAATACATAATAGATACAAAACACAACTTGAATCTTCATAATCATTCATCTTCCACAAAAGCTAAACATGATAAATCTTATCATTGTCTCTTATTTGCTCCTTGACCTGGAATACATATTTTAAAACAAAAATGAGGGTTAGACCTTTAGGTCTAGTGAGAAAATCCCCGTTAGTTAAAGAAAACATTTGCACAACATCATACACATAATTCACATAAGAATACCAACTATGACTCATGCATCATGTATCCTTTCATCTCTTTCTCTTTTATTTTCCTTGGCCATATTAATTGGTAGCAAGCCAATTAATTAATGTACACCGCTGTACTAAATACAACCAACACCACTGTCCCTCTGTACAGCCAACTTTCACCGGTCCTAAGCCCGGCCAACTAGTACTCATACAATGTAATATTCATATAAACACTATATGCACAATATTACATTTTAATCACATATATGTATTCCATTTGAAAACATTTTAACGAAAAACTCACTTGATTAGCTTAGTTCCAAAAACCCTTCCACGCTATTATCGAGCTCTCTGATTCCTTCAGTCCCGATTCACGGAATCTGTACCACATGAATACAAATATTTCTTTTTAAGGCTAGAAGTCTCTAAGTTCTGAAATTCTCGACTCAAGTCGCAATACACTACACCAAGTCGCAATCAACTACTGCGATTTCCCACCCAAGTCGCAATCAACTACTGCGACTTCACACCCAAGTCGCAATCAACTACTGTGACTTCATCCTCAAGTCGCAATCAACTACTGCGACTTCACCCTCAAGTCGCAACCCACTATTGAGACTTTATGAGCAAGTCGCAACCCACCATTGCGACATTCATGAAGATGACCATATTCAAGCATGTTGCAACCCACCATTGCGACTTGCTTGAATGTCTCAGTCCACAGTGTTCATCTTAAACCCAGATTTTAAATCTTTTAACTATGCATGTTGCTGTAATTATGCAGATATGCTTAAGAATACCTTTTGAACACTAACCCAAACCCAAAATTCATATATCCTTCTAAAAATAGCAAAACCCACTTCTAAAGTTTATAGAAAACTAAGAACCTTAAAAGTATGGATTAAACAGAAATATTACCTTGATTCCTTCAGATGTTTATGGCAATTCCAGCAGAAATCTAAGCTTTCCTTCTTCCTTTTCTTCGATTTCTTCTCTCTCTCTCTCTTTAAACCGAATTCACACACACAATACTTAGGATATTTGTTTAGATACTCGATTAGGAGGACACCTCCTCCTAGTGAGGCAATATGGCGGTGGTGGTGTGGAGTTTGGTAAAAATACCAAACAAACCCTTAACTTACTCTATATGGCAAAATACACCCTACACTTCCATATTAAAAATAAAACTTACCCCTTAACTTCTAACTCCACAAAATTTATTTAAAGTAACCCTTATAAATAAACCAATAACATACCTGGTTATTACAACATCTCCCCCTTAAAAGAATTCCGTCCCGGAATTCAGTTAAGTGAACAAATGAGGGTATTTGGCTCTCATTTCTGATTCCGATTCCCACGTAGCATCCTGACCTCTGTGATGTTTCCACTGTACTTTCACTTGTCTGATCTCTTTATTCCGCAAAGCTTTGACTTTTCGGTCAACAATAGATTCCGGTTCCTCCACATAGTTTAACTTTTCGTCCACTTGTATATCCGGTAGAGACACTGCCTGATCTGGTGATACCAAACACTTTCAAAAATTCGACACATGAAAAGCGTTGTAAATCCTGCTTAACTCTGGAGGTAAATCTAGCCGGTAGGCTACTTCCCCAATTCTTTCGGTAATTGCAAATGGTCCAATATACCTCGGGCTAAGTTTACCTTGCTTCCCAAATCGAATGACTCCTTTCCAAGGTGAGACTTTTAACATTACAAAATCTCCAACTTGGAATTCTAACGGTTTCCGGCGCCGGTCGGCATAACTTTTCTGTCTATCTTGAGCCACTTTCAATCTTTCCCGAATCTGAGTAATCTTATCCGCTGTTAACTGTACTATTTCTGGCCCTGCTAACTGCTTTTCTCCCACTTCATTCCAACATAGAGGCGTTCGACATTTTCTACCATATAATACTTCAAACGGTGCCGCTTGAATGCTGGAATGATAACTGTTGTTATACAGATGAGTTGTGATATTTGATCTACAATCTTTACATACTTGTTTCTGGGATCACAAGTGGTATCAGAGCAAGCAAATCAAAGCAAAAGAATACCAAAATTAGAGGATTTTTGAGGATTTTTGAGTATTTTTTGAAGTTTTGGACTTGAGATCGAATTTGATGATTTAGGATGTTTTCTGGATAGAAATTGATTCAGACTAGTTTGAAATGGTGAGGTGAAGTGATCTGTGCATTTGATTTGATAAAAGAATCAACTTTGGATCGAATTCAGTTGATTTTTGTGAGTTTTTGTTCGACAAATAATACCTACTGTCTTAGAATCAAAATCGTGGATTTCGATAGTTTTTGATGTTAGATCTTTCACTAAACCTGTTCAGAATCAGTGTGCGAACCTTCGTGCAAAATTTCAGTTCAATTGGACTTGATTTGATTGGATTTTGAACTTAGAAAAAGTTTATGTTCGAAGTTCATAGTTGTCGCTCAGTGAAGATATTCATATCTTCAAAGTTATCGCTCGGTGAAGAGATTCATCTTCATCGCACAAAGTTTGTGCGATCAGATTTGCCCGTGTTTTTGATCGCACAAGTGGTGACCGAGAAGTACTGTTCATCGCACAAGTCTTATGCGACTAGAGTTCCTCATCGTATAAGTGTTAACCGATAACTTGACCTCATCGCACGAGTTTTGACCGACACCTTCCCTAATCGAACAAGTATTGACCGATAACTTGACCTAATCGTACAATACTTGACCGAGAACTATTGTTCACCTGTCCTCATCGCATACTCTTTGTGCGGGAACTTTTCTGATTTTTACTAAGTGTGTGGCTTTGCTTGATTTGTATAAAGGTCAACAACAAGTATTTTGTAAAGATGTCTAAGAATGAAATGATGATGTCCCTTGGTTCCGATACTAGACCTCCTGTTCTATTCGAGGGTGAATATAAATAGTGGAAGGACAGATTTATAGACTTTATTGAAAGACAAGCAAATGGAACAAACATCATGATATCTCTAAGGGATGGTCCTATGCAAATACTCCGATGGCTAGTTCCTGCTATTCAAGGCAGAGCCAAGTTTGAAGACTGGAAACCGATAGAAAATTATACGGCCGAGGAGACTTTGAGGTATGATGCTGATAGGAAGGCGAAATCGTATCTGATCATGGGGATTCCAAATGAGATATATAATAAGATTGACAGTTTTAAGGAAAATGCAAAGATGATGTGGGACCAGTTAGAGAAGATGATGCAAGGTTCTCAAATAGGAAATCAAATGAAAATGACGTTATGCATCAACATGTATGAGGAATTCAAAGCGAAGGAAGATGAACTTCCGGCACAGACTTAAAATCGATTTGTTACTTTGCTGAATGAACTCAGTAAGAATAAGATAAAAAAGATTGTGATAGAAAACAACGTCAAGTTTCTAAGTGTTTTACATCCCGAATGGAACAGTGTCAGTCGTCGAATGAAACATAATCCTAGGTCATCTATGATGCCGTTACACAAACTGTTTGAGACCTTAAAACAAGATGAAGAGGAGGTTGAAGAATCAAAGAGAAGAAGAATAGGAAAAAGAAGAAATTCATTCCTGATCCAGTTGCTTTAGTGGTGGATAAGCATGGTAGAAGCTATCTGAATAAGGTATCCAATAGCGGAGAAGCTGAGTACACAAGAATTATTTCAGACGATGGTGCCGAGCTAGAGCAAGCAATGATTCTGTTAACTAGGCATTTTCAAAAGAAGTTATATAGGAAACCAACTTCAAACAATCTGAGGTACTCTTCTAGGTCAAGGAATTATGATGGTGTAACATCCCTTAATCCCAACACACAAATACATATATTTCACCACAAAATAACATATCATATTTCAAATACGGTCCCTTAGATTCTACAATTAGGTCTTTTAGTACAAACTTTTTCGAATAAAGGAAAATACATAATAGATACAAAACACAACTTGAATCTTCATAATCATTCATCTTCCACAAAAGCTAAACATGATAAATCTTATCATTGTCTCTTATTTGCTCCTTGACCTGGAATACATATTTTAAAACAAAAATGAGGGTTAGACCTTTAGGTCTAGTGAGAAAATCCCCGTTAGTTAAAGAAAACATTTGCACAACATCATACACATAATTCACATAAGAATACCAACTATGACTCATGCATCATGTATCCTTTCATCTCTTTCTCTTTTCTTTTCCTTGGCCATATTAATTGGTAGCAAGCCAATTAATTAATGTACACCGCTGTACTAAATACAACCAACACCACTGTCCCTCTGTACAGCCAACTTTCACCGGTCCTAAGCCCGGCCAACTAGTACTCATACAATGTAATATTCATATAAACACTATATGCACAATATTACATTTTAATCACATATATGTATTCCATTTGAAAACATTTTAAAGAAAAACTCACTTGATTAGCTTAGTTCCAAAAACCCTTCCACGCTATTATCGAGCTCTCTGATTCCTTCAGTCCCGATTCACGGAATCTGTACCACATGAATACAAATATTTCTTTTTAAGGCTAGAAGTCTCTAAGTTCTGAAATTCTCGACTCAAGTCGCAATACACTACACCAAGTCGCAATCAACTACTGCGATTTCCCACCCAAGTCGCAATCAACTACTGCGACTTCACACCCAAGTCGCAATCAACTACTGTGACTTCATCCTCAAGTCGCAATCAACTACTGCGACTTCACCCTCAAGTCGCAACCCACTATTGAGACTTTATGAGCAAGTCGCAACCCACCATTGCGACATTCATGAAGATGACCATATTCAAGCATGTTGCAACCCACCATTGCGACTTGCTTGAATGTCTCAGTCCACAGTGTTCATCTTAAACCCAGATTTTAAATCTTTTAACTATGCATGTTGCTGTAATTATGCAGATATGCTTAAGAATACCTTTTGAACACTAACCCAAACCCAAAATTCATATATCCTTCTAAAAATAGCAAAACCCACTTCTAAAGTTTATAGAAAACTAAGAACCTTAAAAGTATGGATTAAACAGAAATATTACCTTGATTCCTTCAGATGTTTATGGCAATTCCAGCAGAAATCTATGCTTTCCTTCTTCCTTTTCTTCGATTTCTTCTCTCGCTCTCTCTAAACCGAATTCACACACACAATACTTAGGATATTTGTTTAGATACTCGATTAGGAGGACACCTCCTCCTAGTGAGGCAATATGGCGGTGGTGGTGTGGAGTTTGGTAAAAATACCAAACAAACCCTTAACTTACTCTATATGGCAAAATACACCCTACACTTCCATATTAAAAATAAAACTTACCCCTTAACTTCTAACTCCACAAAATTTATTTAAAGTAACCCTTATAAATAAACCAATAACATACCTGGTTATTACAACATCTCCCCCTTAAAAGAATTTCGTCTCGGAATTCAGTTAAGTGAACAAATGAGGGTATTTGGCTCTCATTTCTGATTCCGATTCCCACGTAGCATCCTGACCTCTGTGATGTTTCCACTGTACTTTCACTTGTCTGATCTCTTTATTCCGCAAAGATTTGACTTTTCGGTGAACAATAGATTCCGGTTCCTCCACATAGTTCAACTTTTCGTCCACTTGTATATCCGGTAGAGACACTGCCTGATCTGGTGATACCAAACACTTTCAAAAATTCGACACATGAAAAGCGTTGTGAATCCTGCTTAACTCTGGAGGTAAATCTAGCCGGTAGGCTACTTCCCCAATTCTTTCGGTAATTGCAAATGGTCCAATATACCTCGGGCTAAGTTTACCTTGCTTCCCAAATCGAATGACTCCTTTCCAAGGTGAGACTTTTAACATTACAAAATCTCCAACTTGGAATTCTAACGGTTTCTGGCGCCGGTCGGCATAACTTTTCTGTCTATCTTGAGCCACTTTCAATCTTTCCCGAATCTGAGTAATCTTATCCGCTGTTAACTGTACTATTTCTGGCCCTGCTAACTGCTTTTCTCCCACTTCATTCCAACATAGAGGCGTTCGACATTTTCTACCATATAATACTTCAAACGGTGCCGCTTGAATGCTGGAATGATAACTGTTGTTGTAGGCAAATTCTATCAAAGGCAAATGTGTATCCCACGATCCCCCAAAATCAACTATGCAAGCCCGGAGAATATCTTCTAAAGTCTGGATAGTTCTTTCACTCTGACCGTCAGTTTGAGGATGATATGCTGTACTTAACTTTATCTGCGTCCCCATTTCATTCTGAAAACTTCTCCAAAACCTGGAAGTAAAACGACTATCCCGATCAGAAATAATCGAGATTGGAACTCCATGCCGAGTTACTATTTCGTCTATATACAACTTGGCTAATCGTTCCATTGAATCAGTTTCCTTTATCGGTAGGAAGTGTGCAGACTTCGTCAATCTGTCGATTATCACCCAAATAGAGTCAAATCCTTTCGGAGTTCTTGGTAGCTTCGTGATGAAATCGATAGTAATCTGATCCCATTTCCACATCGGTATTTCTAATTGCTGTAACTGGCCAAAAGGCTTTTGATGTTCAATCTTCACCTTTTTGCAAGTAGTACATTCTTCCACATGCTTTGCAATACTTCTTTTTATTCCCGGCCACCAATAGAATTGTTTCAGATCTCTATACATCTTATTTGTACCCGGATGGATAGAGAAACGAGATTGATGAGCTTCTTGTAACACACGATCGCGTAATCCACCCAAACGAGGCACCCAAATTCTGTTCTCTAGACACAACAACCCACGGTCGTCTTTCACAAGCAATGCTGATATTCCCACTAACCGTTCTGACTTCAAATGTTCTTCCTGACAAGCTTCTATTTGACACTTCAACAGTTCGTCAAAGATGTTGGGTAAGAGTTCAGCTCTTAGTGAAATAGCTTTTATTGTTCCACTCCTTTCTTGACGACTCAGTGCATCAGCTACCACATTCGCCTTTCCCGGATGATAAAGAATTTCACAGTCGTAATCATTTACCAGTTCTAGCCATCTCCTTTGCCTCATATTTAATTCCTTCTGATCAAAAAGATGTTGGAGACTTTTATGATCGGTATAAATTTGACATTTGGAACCATACAGATAATGTCTCCAAATCTTCAATGCAAAGACAACCGCTGCAAGTTCCATGTCGTGCGTAGGATACTGTCTCTCATGATCTTTTAATTGACGGGAAGCATAAGCAATAACCTTTCCCCGCTGCATTAATACACAACCCAATCCCAACTTAGACGCATCACAATAGACTACAAAGTCTTCGGAACCTTCGGTAATGCTAATATCGGCGCGCTGCACAGTTTTTCTTTCAATATCCGAAATGCTTCATCTTGTTCTGCCTTCCATTCAAACTTCAGATTCTTTCTAGTCAGCTTAGTCAGAGGTGTAGCAATACGAGAGAAATCTTTTATAAACTTTCGATAATAGCCGGCCAGACCCAGAAAACTCCGTACTTCTGTTGCTGTCTTCGGCGGTTCCCATTTTTCAACTGCGTCTACTTTCACCGGATCAACTTGTATACCTTTTTCGGAAACTATATGCCCCAGAAACTGAACTTCCCGCAACCAGAATTCACATTTTGAAAATTTAGCATACAACTTTTCTTCCTTCAGTAATTCTAGAATCAAATGAAGGTGTTGTGCATGCTCTTCCTTGGATCGGGAATAGATAAGTATATCATCAATAAACATAATAACGAATTTATCAAGATACGGCTTACATACCCGATTCATTAAATCCATGAAAGCAGCTGGAGCGTTCGTCAATCCAAATGGCATTACTAGAAACTCATAGTGACCGTACCTGGTGCGGAAAGCAGTTTTCAAAAGGTCTTCTTCTTTGACCTTCAACTGGTGATAACCGGATCTTAAATCAATCTTGGAGAAACAACAAGCTCCGACTAATTGATCTAAGAGGTCATCAATTATAGGTAGAGGATACCTGTTTTTTATCGTACGCTTATTCAATTCTCTGTAGTCTATACACATTCTCATCGAACCATCCTTCTTTTTCACAAACAAAACTGGTGCTCCCCACGGTGAAGAACTCGGTCTGATGAAACCCTTATCGGATAGATCTTGCAGTTGTGCCATCATTTCTTTCATTTCCGGAGGTGCCAAACGATACGGTACACGAGCTACAGGGGTGGCTCCGGGAATCAGATCTATACCAAATTCTACCTGTCTAATGGGCGGAAGGCTATTCAAGTCTTCAGGGTAAACTTCTGGAAATTCACTAACAATTGGAATATCTTCCAACTTACTCTTCTCTATCTTAGTATCAATCACATAAGCTAAGTAACTCAGGCAACCTTTATTAACACACTTACGGGCTTTTATCATAGATATAAGATTATACTGATGATTCCTACGATCACCATAAATCACTACCGGCCCTTTTTCAGGTAACACAACATTTATTAACTTCTTATCACAAACTTTATTAGCTTGGTTCTCGGCTAACCAATCCATTCCCACTACCACATCAAACTCAACCAGGGCTATTGGAAATAACTGAACCGGTACTCCGAACCCTTCTATATCTATCACACAGCTATCAAATACTTCTTTAACCGACACTTGATTATCATTTGCCGTATCTACCATTAAAGCATGATCTAACACTTTCGGCTTTAAATGCATGTAAGCAGCAAACGAAGGTGACACAAACGATAGGTTTGCACCGGAATCAAATAACACCTTAGCACATGTAGAATTTATTAAGAATGTACCTGTAACCACGTCCGGAGTTTCCTCCGCTTCTTTTGCTGTCATCTGAAATGAACGACCTCTTGCTCTTGCTGGTTCTAATCTCGGTACTGCTGGTCTAACACCCGTTGCTCTTGTTGACGTGCCACCCGATTGTATTCTTCCCAGTGGGAAATCTGACTGAAGATGATCTGGAGAATTGCACGAATAACAAAATCTAACCACCCGACAGTCTATGGCAATGTGACCAATCTTCCCGCACTTATAACAGTTTCTAGGGTCAACTTGACAGCTTCCTTGATGAAAACGGTGGCACTTTGGGCAAGGTCTTTCAACTGATCGGATAGGTGGACGACTATCAAATCGCTGAAACCCGGACTTCTTCATATCGTGTGGTGGTCCTTCCCATTTTCATTTTCCTGAACTCTTATCCCAGTATCACTCTTATTGTCCCGCTCCACATTTTCTGCGGAATTTACTGCTTCTGAAAAGGTAATAGGTCTCGTGGCAGTCACTAACTTTCTAATTTCTGAGTTCAATCCAAACACATACCTTTCCATCTTCATTTTCTCTGTGGCAACATAATACTCTCCAAAACGCGACTTCTCTAAGAAACGGGCAGTGTAGTCTCTTACTGATAAATTCCCTTGTTGTAGGCTCAGGAATTCCTCTTCCAACTGTCTAACTGCGGCTTACGGACAAAACTGTTCTCTAAATACTCTCGAGAATTCTCCCCAAAGTAAAGGTTGAATATACATCAGGTCCTTTAGAGTCAATAAGGGCCTCCCATCAATATAAGGCATCTGCTTTCAACATTGCAGTTCCGTATAACACCTTATCTTCTTCCACACATTTACTGGTTTTAAATACAGCTTCAACCTCCTTCAGCCATCGCATTGCTTTTACTGGATCTCTGTCCCCTCCATAAGTGGGTGGTTTACAGCTTAAAAACATTTTATAATCACACTTTCTTGGTACTGATGTGACAATAGGTGCGATAGGCACTTCGTTTTCAAAGGTAGGGTCTGGTATTGCCGTTTCCGTATGATGAGTCTGGTTAAACATAACTTGGATATTTGCCTGAAGTATTCCCATTTCAGCCGCTAGGTCGTCTCTCGTAACAAACTCTATGCCTCGCCCCTGTACTCTGCCCCCAGTCCTACCTCTGCCTCTTTCTCCCCCTCTTCCCCTTCCTCTGGCTGTTGGATTAGATCTATTCGGATTTCCTTCCCCTTCCCGGTTCGTTCGTCTCGTCCCACTTGCCATTCTGTTGATTCAAACAAGGTTAATATACACATAAGCACATACCCCATATAACAAAGTATTCTGGTTCAAACATGTACCTGTAAGATCGCAATTACACTGGCCAGGTGTAATCTGAAATTACCTTACATGATGTTCCTTCTACCTTTTTATATTTAACATCCCAAGGTTCTATAATAACAAGGACATCTTACTTCGCATGCAGTTTAAGTCTAGGTACAGATACCAATACCTAAATCTCTTAAACTAAGGCTCTTATACCATCTGTAACATCCCTTAATCCCAACACACAAATACATATATTTCACCACAAAATAACATATCATATTTCAAATACGGTCCCTTAGATTCTACAATTAGGTCTTTTAGTACAAACTTTTTCGAATAAAGGAAAATACATAATAGATACAAAACACAACTTGAATCTTCATAATCATTCATCTTCCACAAAAGCTAAGCATGATATATCTTATCATTGTCTCTAATTTGCTCCTTGACCTGGAATACATATTTTAAAACAAAATTGAGGGTTAGACCTTGAGGTCTAGTGAGAAAATCCCCGTTAGTTAAAGAAAACATTTGCACAACATCATACACATAATTCACATAAGAATACCAACTATGACTCATGCATCATGTATCCTTTCATCTCTTTCTCTTTTCTTTTCCTTGGCCATATTAATTGGTAGCAAGCCAATTAATTAATGTACACCGCTGTACTAAATACAGCCAACACCACTGTCCCTCTGTACAGCCAACTTTCACCGGTCCTAAGCCCGGCCAACTAGTACTCATACAATGTAATATTCATATAAACACTATATGCACAATATTACATTTTAATCACATATATGTATTCCATTTGAAAACATTTTAAAGAAAAACTCACTTGATTAGCTTAGTTCCAAAAACCCTTCCACGCTATAATCGAGCTCTCTGATTCCTTCAGTCCCGATTCACGGAATCTGTTGGGAACTGAAGATTTGCTAAGTATGGTTAGTACTGCCAGAACAACGTTAGTACTGCCAGAACAACATTAGTACTGCCAGAACAACGTTAGTACTGCCAGAACAACGTTAATACTGCCAGAACAACATTAGTACTGCCAGAACAACAATACTACTGCCAGAGCAAGGTTAGTACTGCTAGTAAAAGTTAATGCTGCTGGAACAATGTTAGTACTGCTTGTGCATAACGATGTTAATACTGTTGGTGATCATAATTTTGGAATGCGAGAAGGTTGGAGATAAAGATGGAATGAATGAAGATAAGCATGAAAGAATATTCTGAAGATCAATTTTGTTTTGATAGTTATCTTGTAATTATTTAGTATAAATAGATGTTGATAGATAGCTATTTGGAACAAAAGATATCAGAATTCGTTTTTGTTTTAGAGAGAATTAACCTCAAGGTTTAGAACCCTATTTCTAGAGAAGTAGAAGTCGTCTTGTTGAGCCTGTTCAACAAGATTGAGGTTTGGTTGTAAACTTGTGAGTTGAAGCATTGAATTCAAACAGATTGTGTTTTCTGATTAGTTGTTCATTGAGTGTGTTTGAATTAAAGTTATATTCCGCAAGATTCTTTAATTCTGATTTCTAAGTATAGTTATTCTTGTTTGGAATCGATCCTGACAAGTGGTATCAGAGCTTGGTTTCTTAGAAATCTACAATCATTTTGGACAACTCAGTTGAATCAAACAGTACTCTTGTTTCAAAGGTTCCCATGCTCAGGCCTAATGAGTTTGACATGTGGAAAATTAGAATCAAGCAGTATATTTTGCTTACTGATTATTCCATCTGGGATATTATAGAGAATGGTCCATGTGCTGAAGGAAAAGTTGGACCAGATGGCAAACGACCCCCTCCAAAGACTGATGCCGAAAGAAAGGTTAGACAAACAGAGATGAAAGCCTTAAGCACTCTGCTTTTGGCTATTCCCAATGAGTATCAGCAACAATTTCATCACTGCACTGATGCTCAGATCTTATGGAATGCATTGGAAAAGAGATTCACTGGTACCAAGAGCACCAAGAGGAACCAGAAGGCAATTCTTAAGCAACAATATGAAAATTTTACTTCTACAAAGAATGAGTCTATGACTCAAACTTTTGATAGATTTAATAAGTTGATTGGAGAATTGGCTACAGTTGGAGTTCATATGGAGGCTGATGATGTAAACAGGAAGTTTCTAAGATCATTAGGTGAGGAATGGACAATGTATACTGTGTCTTTCAGACAGAATGACCAGTTAGAAGATAAAGAGCTTGATGATCTTTACAATGATCTTAGGGTATTTGAAGCAGAGGTTGAAGCCAAGAAGAAGCCCTCAGGATATGTGTATAATGCTGCACTCCTATCAGCATCAACTGATTCTACTGCTAACCCTGAATCAGTTAGTACTGCTGGTGGAGTCAATCAGGAGAAGGCCAATGATTCTGTACTAGAAGCTTTCTTTTCTAGTCATGTTAACTCCTCTTTGATTAATGATGACTTAGAACAGATTAATGCTGATGATCTTGAGGAGATGGATATCAAGTGGCAGATGGCTATGCTTTCTATGAGGGTGTAGAAGTTTATAAAGAGGACTGGGAGAAACAACTTTTCCCAAAGAAGAGAAGATGGTGCTGGGTTTGACAAGTCTAAGGTGGAATGCTACAAGTGTCATAAGATGGGACACTTTGCCAGAGAATGCAGAGGAGGAGTATCTAAAAACAACCATCAACAAGCTCAGACTGGAAGATTCAACCAGAACAGAAACTCTGTTCAAGCCCTTATTTCTCAACAAGGAATGGGATTTGATTGGAGTGATCAAGCAAAAGAGGCAATTGAGAATCATGCACTCATGGCAGAAGTCTCAGATCTTCCTACTGAGGTAAAATCTAATATTTGTTCTCAAGATTGTATAGACACTGTGAAAAGGTATAGAGATCACAACCAGGGAATGTGTGATGACCTTAAGATATTAGAAAAGGATAGAAGAGATTATGTAGTGATTGTTGAGAGGTTTGAAGAACAAATTAAGGCTTTTCAAGCCAATGAACTTCAACACTCATATGATACAAACTACTGGAAGTGGGAAAAGAATGGTCTGGAGTTCCAACTGAAAGAGTCTAGGGAGGAATGTGAAAAATTAAAAGGAGAACTTGAGAAAGTAAAACTTGATGTTGAAAAGTTTTCATGTGCTTCTAAAGTCATGGACACCATAATAAATGCTCAAATCCACAGTAAGATGAAACCAGGCATAGGGTACAATGCCACACCCCTACCCTACAACAATACATACATCCCTCCTAGGTCAGACCTGTTAGAAACCATGGATAGGAAGGACTTACCTGAAGGAGCTACTAAAGTAGATCCATTAGATGAAGTTGTTGTTGAGGACAAAACTGAAAAAAAAGAATCTAAGAAAAAGAACAAGAATGTCAGTGGTGAGATCCCCTTAGAGAATTCCATCAAGTATAATGAGAAAGGTGGAAGTCCCTGGGATAAGAACAATGAGATGAAAAGATCTGAAAAAGGAAAGGGAGTTCATTATACACAGACCACTGTTGTGAACTCCAATACTTGTGAACATTGTTCTTGCAAGAATTCTCAAAAGAACGAGCCCCAAAAACATGATAAAAAGTGGGGAAATCAAAGAAACTGGAATAAACAGTGGGCTCAAAAACAAGGAGTTGATCTGCAAAGGATTAACAGACCAAAACCTTGTTTTATCTGTGGCAAACTGAATCACCTTGCCAAACACTGTTATTTCAATCCTATTAACCAAAGGATAAATTTTCAAAGAACTTTTCAAAAATCAAATGGTTATAGGAAGCCTGTAAGGAACCATGTGGCTAAGAAACAAGCTAAATCTAAAAGCCACATGAGGAAAAAGACTGAAAAAGAATGTGTCACAATGTGGGTTCCTAAAAGCACTAGTGTTAGTACTGCTGCCTCTGATAGTACTGCTGCCTCAGATAGTACTGCTGCCTCAGATAGTACTGCTGCTAGCAGTATTAACACTGTTAGTACTTCTGCTAGCAGTATTAACACTGTTAGTACTTCTGCTAGCAGTATTAACACTGTTAGTACTTCTTCTAGAAGCAATACTGCTGCTAGCAGTGTTAGTACTACTAACACTGTTAGTACTTCTTGTAAAGATAATACTGTTTCTAGTGTTTGTGCTGCTAGACCAATCATCTTGACAAAGTACTCCAGTACTGAAGTTCCTCAGGTTGAAAAATTTATCCAAACTGAAAGTAAGTACTTTGATGAGCAAGGGCAACCAACAGCTCAAGGGGAAGAGCATCTGGCATGTTGATAGTGGTTGCTCCAGGCACATGACAGGTAACATGGCCTGCCTCAAGAATTTCAAAAGAATTGATGGAGGACATGTTGCTTTTGGGAATAATCCTGCAGGAGGTAAGATAAGTGGTAAAGGTGATGTATCAAAAGGTAAGATGACATTTGAGGATGTTTACTATGTTGAGCAATTGAGATACAACCTGTTAAGTGTATCACAGGTCTGTGACAAGAAACATAGTATATTATTTACTGATTCTGAATGCATTATTCTTGCTCCTGGATTCAAAGTAGTTGATGAAAACATGATACTATTGAGAACTCCTAGAAAGGATAATGTATATTGTTTAGATTTAGAAAGTGTTTCATCTGATTCATCCCTAAACTGTTTGGTATCAAAAGCTTCAATGGATGAATCATCACTTTGGCACAAAAGGATGTGTCACATGAATTTTAAAACAATGTGTTGGGTCTAGTATTCTTGATTGTTGCTTCAACTACGGGACTTACACAATGAATAAACTTGTTAAACATAATCTTGTTAGGGGTTTACCATCAAAAGTTTATTCATGTGATGATCATTGTGTTGCTTGTCTCAAAGGCAAACAACACAAAACTTCTCATAAGTCCAAAGAGATAAACACTATCTCAAATCCTCTTCAGTTGTTTCATATGGATCTGTTTGGCCCTACAAATGTCATGAGCATTGGCAAGAAGTCATACTGTTTAGTTATTATTGATGATTACTCTAGATTTACTTGGGTATATTTTCTGAGAACTAAAGATGAGACAAGTGGACTGATCAAATCTTTTATTCTTAGAATTGAAAACCAATCAAATCAAAAAGTGAAAGTCATTAGATTAGATAATGGGACTGAATTTAAAAACCTCGATCTAAACACCTTTTGTGAGGAAAAAGGAATTGAGAGACAATACAGTGCTCCTAGGACTCCACAATAGAATGGTGTTGCTGAGAGAAGGAATAGGACACTGATTGAGGCTGCTAGATCTCTGTTAGCTGATTCAAAATTACCCACTACTTTTTGGGCAGAAGCAGTTAATACTGCTTGTTATGTTCAAACCAGAGTTTTAGTAATAAAGCCTAAAAACAAGACACCTTATGAGCTTTTTCAGAAAAAGAAACCATTTATTGGATTTTTCAAACCATTTGGGTGTCCTTGTACAATTCTCAATACCAAATCTCACTTAGGTAAGTTTGATAACAAAGCAGATGATGGTTTTCTTGTTGGTTACTCATCTCAGAGTAAGGCTTACAGAGTGTTTAATACCTCTTCTAGAATAATTGAAGAAAGTGACAATGTCAAATGCAATGAGAACACACCAAATCCCATTGGTTCAGGTCCTGATTGGCTATTTGACATTGATTCACTCACTAATTCTTTGGGTATCAGTAGTGATGTAAATGCAGGACAAAGGGATGCACCACCATCAGTTCACAGAATTCAGTCTGTGATATTTCCACTCCCTACCATTGATCCTGTTCACTTCTCTGAAAAAGAAAAGGAAGCTGAACCCATTCAGAATGAAGAAGAGAGAAGAATAGAGGAAAATCAGCCTTCAAGTCCAAATTCCAGAGAGTCTGAAGTGACTGAAGAAGCTGAAGAAAATCCAGCCTTAAATGAGTCAAATCTGGATGTGATCTTACAAGAGGAATCTGGTCATCCATCAAGAACTCAGAAAAATCATCCTCCTGAGTTGGTAATTGGAGACATTGCTTCTCCCATGATGACTAGGAATCAAAGCAGACTTCAAGAGCTACAAGATCAGCAAAATACAGTTAATACTGTACTCACTTGCTTTCTATCCCAAATTGAGCCCAAAAAGGCTTATGATGCTATGAAAGATCCAAGTTGGATAGAAGCAATGCAAGAGGAGCTGCTACAGTTCAAGCTACAGAATGTTTGGAACTTGGTGGACCTTCCAAAAGGTCATAGGGCAATTGGCACCAAGTGGATTTTCAGAAATAAGAAGGATGAGAGAGGAATTGTGATCAAGAACAAAGCCAGGCTGGTTGCACAAGGGTATACTCAGGAAGAGGGTATAGACTATGAGGAAGTCTTTGCTCCAGTTGCAAGGATTGAGGCAATTAGGTTGTTTCTAGCCTATGCCTCATATATGAAGTTCAAGGTCTACCAGATGGATGTAAAAAGTGCTTTTCTATATGGGACTATAGATGAAGAAGTGTATGTCTGTCAACCCCCTGGATTTGAGAATCCATTGTATCCTGACAGAGTGTACAAGTTAAAGAAGGCACTTTATGGTCTACATCAAGCCCCAAGAGCATGGTATGACACCCTGTCTACCTATCTCTTTAAAAATGAATTTGAAAGAGGAATCATTGATAAGACCTTATTCATCAAAAGGAAAAAGAAGGACACCCTACTTGTTCAGATCTATGTGGATGACATTATCTTTGGATCCACAAATGATAACATGTGTAAAGACTTTGAGGAGTTAATGCACAAGAGCTTCAAGATGAGTTCCATGGGTGAACTTACTTTCTTCCTTGGGCTTCAGGTGAAACAGAAGAAGGATGGGATTTTCATATGCCAATCCAAATATGTGAAAGACATCCTGGATAAGTTTGGATTATCAGACTCAAAGCCAGCAAGCACACCAATGGAGACACACAAACAGATCAATGCTGATCTTGAGGGGGAGGATGTGGATGTCTATCATTACAGATCAATGATTGGATCACTCATGTATCTCACAGCCTCTAGACCAGATATTATGTTTCCAGTATGTGTATGTGCCAGATTTCAAGTTACTCCAAAGCAATCACACCTTCATGCAGTCAAGAGGATATTTAGATACCTAAGAGGGCAACCTAGATTAGGTCTCTGGTATCCTTATGAATCATCCTTTGATCTACTTGCATACTCAGATAGTGACTTGGGTGGAGCTAACATGGATAGGAAGTCTACTTCAGGTGGATGTCAGTTTTTGGGTGCAAGACTAGTATCTTGGCAGTGTAAGAAACAAACCACAATGTCCTTATCTACAACAGAAGCTGAGTATATAGCTGCTGCTCTCAGGTTCTATGGATACAGAATCAGATGTTGGACTATGGGGTAACATTTCTTCACACTCCAATCTTCATTGACAACAACAGTGCTATTAGCATTGTTAACAATCTAGTCAAACACTAAAAAACAAAGCACATAGAGATCAGGTATCACTTTATTCGAGATTGTAATGAAAAGAAATTAATTCAAGTTGCTAAAGTTCATACCAATGACCAGTTTGCTGATCTATTTACAAAAGCTTTTGATGTGGGTAGATTCACTTTCTTGGTAACAAGTGTGGGCATGATCAACCTTGAATAAAGTCATGATTCTCAGTTTTTATACCTGTATTTCCTTCTATATTTGGTACTACTAACTCTTTTTCTCAGGATCTTCTGTATGACTCAGATTAACAAGTGCTGAAAAGTGCAAGTATATTTACTACTGCCAGTACATAGTTACTACTGCCAGTGCATAGTTACTACTGCCAGTGGATAGTTACTACTGCTAGTGCATAGTTACTACTGCCAGTGGATAGTTACTACTGCTAGTGCATAGTTACTACTGCCAGTGGATAGTTACTACTGCTAGTGCATAGTTACTACTGCCAGTGGATAGTTACTACTGCTAGTACATAGTTAATACTGCTTCGTACTTAATACTGCATGTGTCGTTAATACTGCTTTAAAAGAAAAATTAGGGCTACTACTGCTATAAATACCTCTTTCAGCCCGCCAAAGTTCATAACGTCTCTTTGAATTCTATTCATCTCTCTCTCTTTCTAACTATTCTCTCCCAAGAATCTCTGTTTTCTGTCAAGAATCCTCAGGTACAATGGAGTTTATCGACGAACACAACGAGATTGCCATGCTCCAGAAGCCAAAACAGTCCGCAGGTTTTCACGACATTGTGGATTTCCTCAAATCCACGCATATATCATATGCCCTAATGGTGACCCCGACTATCTACATCGAGCATCAGAAGCAGTTCTGGGAAAATTCCACCGTGGTGTCTGAAGATGGGCAGAAAATCATCAAAACAAGGGTGTGTGACAAACCCTTGAATGTTACAGAGGAGCTTATTCGCATCACTCTTCGATTGGATGATGCCTCAGGTATGACGTCTATTCCTAATGACGATCTATACTCAACTTTAACGAGAATGGGGTATGAAGGTCCCATTGGAATCTTTAAGTTTTTCAAGTCAAAATTTTCTACACAATGGCGATTCTTTGTTCATACCTTAATGCATTGCATGTCAAAGAAAACTACTGGATGGAGTGAGTTTAGCAGTACCATTTCTTATGCCCTGGTCTGCTTGGCCACTGCCAGGAAGTTTAATTTTTCACAAATGATTTTCAATGATCTTGTGTCAAATCTGGAATCCAAAAAGAGTTTTTATATGTACCCAAGGTTTGTCCAAGCAGTGATTACTCAGGAATTGACGGATTTGCCTCAATTTAATGAGGTATATGTACCTAAACCCCCTAAAGGAAAGGTCTTCTCAAATATGAGAAGAACTTCCAGGGACTCGGAAGGAGTTGACACTCCATTGTTCTCTACAATGATGGGTGTGTCCCACACACAAGAAGGTATGGCATCAGGGTCAAGGCCCTCATTAGACCAACCCACTGATAGCCTATCCCCACCTTCAATCACCAAAGAAATTCCTCAGTCCATTCTTCAAAGACCCACTCCAAAAGTAACCAAAAAGTTTACAAGAAGAAAGGTACACAAGGCTCCTTCCCTTGATGTACCTCCTACAAGCCCAAAGCCTTTAAGCCCTCTATTGGAGCATTCTCCAACAGAGAATATCGAAAGGGAAACCACAGGGGTGTCTCCCAACCCCAAGAAGGTGCTCACTAAGGAGAAGGTTAAGCATGTGAGTAGGAAGGCTGCCACTACTTCTGCTAGCATAGAGAAGGACAGTGGTAACATAACTAAGACCTTCCTCACGGCAACTCAGAATGAGAAATCATTCAGAGGTCCCAGGTGCCAAGAAACCAAGGGGGTAGGCAGTGCTTTTGCTAGGCAAAAGACTCCTACTAAAATTTCCAGTGATCCTTTAAAGGAAGTAAAAACTCCTAAACAAGGTGAGGATAGATATACATATGAGGAATTGATGGAAACCATTGCCAATATAAACACAGATGTTGTAAGTCAGCAAAAGGAGATAGATGGACTCAAGAAAGTGGTCCTATATCAACAAACACAGCTTGAGAAGCATAAGAAGATGATTACAAAGTTGATGCACATGAAGAAGAAAGCTCAGTATGTTCTTAAAAGAAGAAGCCCCAACAATGATGTTCCCAAAAAGGGGGAGTCAGAAGCTGAAGTCAACATGGAGAGTGCACAGGAAAAGGGGGAGAATGAGTGTGCTGCTGAAATTGCAAAAGAAGCAGAAACTGATCATGCAGCAAAAATGGTTAATGCTGCTAAAATTGAGAAAGAAGAAGAAACTGAACCAACAGCAGAAATGGTTAATGCTGCTGAAATTCAGAAAGAAGCAGAAACAAAAGAAGTAGCAGAAACGGAAGAAGCAGCAGAAACAAAAGAAGCAGCAGAAACGGAAGAAGCAGCAGAAACAAAGGAAGCAACAGAAACTAAAAAGCCTACTTTGGAAGAAGTTGAAGTTGCAGAGGCTTTGATTAAAGCCAAACATGACACTCCTAAAAAGCAAGAAGAAACTCTGGGTGAAAAGCTGGTGTCACTAAAAAGAGCAAGAACCAAGTCTATAGCTACCAAGAGGAAAGTTGTCAAGAAACCTAGGGTAGAACCAGTGGTAGAAGAAGAAAAAGAAGAGGATGTTCCAGAAAAGAAAGATGATACAAAGGTTGCTGAAGAAGAAGTAGCAACTCCATCAGGTCAACCAAGTAATGCTCAATGTAATATGTATATCACTGTGGTTGATACTGATCCAATCAAAGCTGACCCACTATCTTCCATGCCTCATGAGATCATCTTCTGGGATACCTTGGTAGATCAGAGAAAGGAGTACATTAGAGTCAAAAGAGCAGATGGGAAGTTTGAGGTCTGTTCTACATGGGGAAGACTTATCAGAATGTGCTCTAGATCTGACATAGAGGAGATGTACAAGGTTGGAATGAAGCTGTATGGAAATATGCTGAATGAGAAAGGGATGTCTATCACCAAAATGGTTCTTGAATACCTGTGCCTAATGTTCAAACCAGAAGCAGTTCAGTATATGATAGAAAGAAATTTTCAAGCCATTACCAACTGGATGCTCATTGAAAAATGTGGAGTGTATGTCATCACACTTGACCATACATATCATGAGTATTATTTGGTGGATGTTGCATACAAGCACAGCATGAAAAGGTTGAATGGAATGCTACATGCTAAGTTGGCTTGCAACAAGGATTCTGAAATGGGAAGATACTTGGTGAGAAGGATTATCAATCAAAGTCTGGGTTTGAATCCCGATTTATGTGTTCATGATTAGGTTTTGGAAGCATCATCTGAAGAACTTGACTTCTCAATCTAAAAAGTCAAGTTAGGGGGAGATTGTTGGGAACTGAAGATTTGCTAAGTATGGTTAGTACTGCCAGAACAACGTTAGTACTGCCAGAACAACGTTAGTACTGCCAGAACAACATTAGTACTGCCAGAACAACGTTAGTACTGCCAGAACAACGTTAATACTGCCAGAACAACATTAGTACTGCCAGAACAACATTAGTACTGCCAGAACAACAATACTACTGCCAGAGCAAGGTTAGTACTGCTAGTAAAAGTTAATGCTGCTGGAACAATGTTAGTACTGCTTGTGCATAACGATGTTAATACTGCTGGTGATCATAATTTTGGAATGCGAGAAGGTTGGAGATAAAGATGGAATGAATGAAGATAAGCATGAAAGAATATTTTGAAGATCAATTTTGTTTTGATAGTTATCTTGTAATTATTTAGTATAAATAGATGTTGATAGATAGCTATTCGGAACAAAAGATATCATAATTCGTTTTTGTTTTAGAGAGAATTAACCTCAAGGTTTAGAACCCTATTTCTAGAGAAGTAGAAGTCGTCTTGTTGAGCCTGTTCAACAAGATTGAGTTTGGTTGTAAACTTGTGAGTTGAAGCATTGAATTCAAACAGATTGTGTTTTCTGATTAGTTGTTCATTGAGTGTGTTTGAATTAAAGTTCTATTTCGCAAGATTCTTTAATTCTGATTTCTAAGTATAGTTATTCTTGTTTGGAATCGATCCTGACAGAATCTGTACCACATGAATACAAATATTTCTTTTTAAGGCTAGAAGTCTCTAAGTTCTGAAATTCTCGACTCAAGTCGCAATACACTACACCAAGTCGCAATCAACTACTGCGATTTCCCACCCAAGTCGCAATCAACTACTGCGACTTCACACCCAATTCGCAATCAACTACTGCGACTTCATCCTCAAGTCGCAATCAACTACTGCGACTTCACCCTCAAGTCGCAACCCACTATTGCGACTTTATGAGCAAGTCGCAACCCACCATTGCGACATTCATGAAGATGACCATATTCAAGCATGTCGCAACCCACCATTGCGACTTGCTTGAATGTCTCAGTCCACAGTGTTCATCTTAAACCCAAATTTTAAATCTTTTAACTATGCATGTTGCTGTAATTATGCAGATATGCTTAAGACTACCTTTTGAACACTAACCCAAACCCATAATTCATATATCCTTCTAAAAATAGCAAAACCCACTTCTAAAGTTTATAGAAAACTAAGAACCTTAAAAGTATGGATTAAACAAAAATATTACCTTGATTCCTTCAGATGTTTATGGCAATTCTAGCAGAAATCTAAGCTTTCCTTATTCCTTTTCTTCGATTTCTTCTCTCTCTCTCTCTAAATCGAATTCACACACACAATACTTAGGATATTTGTTTAGATACTCAATTAGGAGGACACCTCCTCCTAGTGAGGCAATATGGCGGTGGTGGTGTGGAGTTTGGTAAAAATACCAAACAAACCCTTAACTTACTCTATATGGCAAAATACACCCCTACACTTCCATAATAAAAATAAAACTTACCCCTTAACTTCTAACTCCACAAAATTTATTTAAAGTAACCCTTATAAATAAACCAATAACATACCTGCCGCAAGAAAGTGGTCCATGATTCTGTTTTTACAAGACCAAGCTAATGTTGGCAAAGCAAAAAGAAGCGGGCAAAGCATTGTTGGTGGAAGAAGGAATACTCGTTGGATTTAACTGATGATGATGTCGACAATGAAGAACAAGCCAACATGTGCCTAGCTGAGGATGTTTCCGATGACGAGAGCAATTCCGACTGTGGTTCCGAGGTAAGCTCTAACTCTTCAAATTACTTTATGAATCAAATGAACACCATGAGGCTTGCACTCCAAGGTTTGAGAAACAAACTAAAAACAACAAAAGAAGAAAATGCAAGTCTAAATCAAATTCTTCTTGACATTAACCTCGAGAGGGCCAAGAACAATGACCGAATTAAATATCTCGAAGGTCAAAAAGAAAAGTTTGACGAGGATACGCAAATCTTTGATTATCAATTGTTTGAGATGACTAAGAAAGTGAAAGAATTAGAAGACAAGAAAAGTGAGAGTGAAATTTCGTTGAAATATCTAAACACTCTAAATGCGGATTTTTAAGACAAAATAAAAGTTTTGCAAAAGAAGCTTTACATGAGAGGTCAATTAGATCAAACTATTCACTTGAACAAACCAAGGGAAGTTAACTATTTTAACAAAAGTTGGGGTGTCGGATATAAATATCCTGGATATTTAGCAAAGGCGAACACGTATGTTCCAACTTTATATGACTTCAAGTTTCTAAACCTTGCTAAACATTACCCTGAATGTGCTTTACAATGGATGAATTTAGAGGAAATTGATGAACTTGAAAAGATCAAAAGAGAAAAAATACCACAAAAATGCAACTTCCGTTTTGTTACTCAAAAGAAAACGGAAAGTATGAAAAGAATCCGAATGATTCATTATCAAATGATTATTTTGACATATATTCCGTGAAACTAAAACGTGAACAACCATTTGAAGCCAAACGATATGTCCCATCTTTAGTTTTGGAATGCAAAATAATGGAGCTTGAGGATACTATTCTTGAACAAAGGATAAGGTTTGAAATGGAAAAGGACATTCTTTCAACTGTTTTCACAAATAGTTTTAAGGAAGCCCTTAGTAATCAAGAAATATCTTTTGAGATTGAAAAAGAAGTGATTTCAACTGTTTTCTCTTGTACCAAAGCTGAAGTTGATACCAAACATGTAGAAACACCTGAATCAACTGATTCAGACGAATCTTCATGCAAGGCGTTTGTGGGAGATTTTAATTTTGAAAATAATTCTTCTAAAAGAGACTTTGAAGTTTATTCTTTTGACTCTGATGAAGAACTTGAACCTTATGAAGCTGATTTTGAATCATATGAATTTGGGGTTGATGAAGATTTTAAAGTTGATCTTAAAACTAAATTTGTTTCTGAAAAGAAATCAAATCCTGAGGTTTGTGATAAAGGAAAATCTTGTGCATTTGATTTCTCTAAAAAGCTTCTGGATCATACTGATTTTGTTTTAAAAGATGAAAAACCTCCTAGTATTTTCTGTGAAGGTGAGTGTTCCAATACAAAGAATGTTAATTCTATGTTTGAAAAACCATCACAGAAAAGGAATCGAAAATCAAAGAAGAAAAATCCTCACAATTCTAAGTTGTCTGATTCTAAATTTTCTGGTTTTTCAGATAATTTTAAAAAAGAAAGAAAGGAGTGAAGCAAGAATGGAGGGTGAAGCAAAAGTCATATTCGCCAAACAAGCAGTTTGAGAAAAATAGTTCTTTTTCATATGTTTCAAAACCGGATGCAAAACCAAAACTTGTAAATTCTTACAAAAGGTATTCTAATAAGCAATTGTTTGGTTTGAAATGTTGAATGGTTTTGCTCTGCTTGTGGTCGAACTGATTTTTCTACTAAACCTGGTTCATGTTGTTGGGTTAATTCTTATTATATTCCTGCTTCAAGTTTTAAAACGGATTTTCAAAGAAAAAGAGACGACCAATTTCCAAAAAGGTGTCTAGCACAACTAACTACAAAGGACCCATCTTCAAATGGGTACCTAAAACTGCTTGATTTGGTTGCTTGTAGACCAATAATTTATGGTACTTAGACTAAGGGTGTTTGAAACACATGACCGGCCGGAAAGAAATCTTATCGAATTATAAAGAGAAAAACGGTGGTCGAGTCAGATTTGGCAACAATCAGTTGTGCAAGACAATCTTACAATCAAGAAAGTGAGTTATGTGGAAGGTCTTGGACACAATCTCTTCAGCATCAGACAGTTTTGTGATAAAGATCTGGAAGTAAATTTCAAGGCAAAACGATGTTGTATCAGAACCGAAGAAGGTAAAGAACTCTTAGTCGACATAAGGAAATCCAATCTTTATACAATCAACTTGTCGGCGGTTAAACCTGAAGGAGATGTGTGTCTTCTTTCGAAAGCTTCTGTTCAACAGAGTTGGTTGTGGCACTAGAGATTATCTCATTTGATTTTCAGATACATGCAAAAATTAGTAAAAGGTGAGTTAGTCCGTGGTCTTCCTCTGTTGAAGTTTGGTGCGGATAATCTGTGTGATGCGTGTGAGAAGGGGAAAATGAAAAGAGTTCCTCATAAGCTGAAGCCTGAACCAACAACAAAACGTGTCTTGGAGTTAATACATGTTGACTTGTGTGGACCAATGAAGACTCAAAGTATCAATGGTAAGAAATATGTCCTGGTGGTTGTTGATGATTATTCTAGATATACATGGGTAAAGTTTCTTCGCTTAAAGGATTAAACTTCTGACCATCTAATCAACATCATCAAGTCAGCACCAAACAACATGCAGCTTTCTGTCAAGATTGTTCGTTCAGATAATGGCACGGAGTTTAAGAACAGTGTCTAGGGAGATTTTTACGAATCTAACGGGATTATTCAACAATTCTCTTCTGCCAAAACACCTGAACAGAATGGCGTAGTTGAACGGCGCAACAGAACCTTAGTGGAATCGGCGCGTACTATGCTGACATATTCTAATCTACCTTTATTCTTATGGGCAGAAGTTGTGGCAACAACATGTCATACTCAAAGTCGTTCGATCATTCATCGAAGATTTGTCAAGACTCCCTATGAGATCATGAATAAGAAGAAACCTACCATAAAACATCTTCATGTTTTTGGATGTAAGTGTTTCGTGTTAAAAGACAAGGAAAATCTCAACAAGTTCAGTCCGAAAGCTGAAGAGGGTACTGTTGTCGGATATTCTTTCTCTGCCGCAACTTTTAGAATCGATTTGAAGCAATCGAAGACGATCGTTGAGAGCGTTAATGTGAAATTTGACGAATCTGAAGAATTGGCTTCTGATCATAACAGTTCAGAACCCGTACTTACTGGTGTCTTAGCTTCTGGACACATCAGTTCAGAACCTGTTCAAAACAAAAATCAGGATGAACCATCTACTTCCAAATCTCATTTATCTGATCTTGATATTTTATTTGAAAAATTTTATGATGAGTATTATGGTACTTACAATCCTTCTTCTAATGTTCTTAACAGGAAGAAACCCGCATCTACAACAGATTCCGCTGCCATTGATAATACAGAAACGGATGTGACTCAAACTACTACTGTTGATGTTTCTACTCCTGTTTCGGATACTTTACCAAAGAACGCTGTTACACAAGACTTTATTCCTACATCTGAGGATGTTTTAACACAAATAGATGTATCTTCAGTTAATGCTACAATAGAACCTCGACAACCATTAGAACCTTCTAGAGAACCACTTCTTACAAATGATACTCCTCCAGAAACTCCGAATGTTGAAGTTCTTGTACCATTGGTTGGTGAAGAAGTACATGCTAACTTTGAAAATGTTCAGTCACATTATGTTCCACACCCACACTCGACCAAATGGACGAAAGCTCATCCTATTCATCAAATAATAGGTGATCCTTCTTTGTCAGTTCAAATGAGATCAACTTTTAAAGCTACCGCGAACGAGTGTTTATTTGCGATTTTCTTGAGCAATACTGAACCGTTAACCGTATCTGAAGTTTTGGATGATCCAGATTGGGTGTTGGATATGCAAGATGAGTTAAATCAGTTTGAAGCTTTAAAAGTTTGGCGGTTAGTGCCTCGACCCAAGGATAAAAGTGTAATAGGTACAAAGTGGGTCTTCAAGAACAAAATGGATGAAGATGGAATAATCGTGCGAAATAAAGCTAGACTCGTAGATACCTTCAGCAAAAAGGCATTGACTACGATGAAACATATGCTCCAGTCGCGAGAATTAAAGCCATTCAGATATTCTTAGCATTTGTTGCTTATAAGAACTTCATGGTCTATCAAATGGACATGAAAACAACATTTTTGAATGGTGTTCTCAAGGAAGAGGTATATGTTTCTCAGCCTGAAGGTTTTGTCGACAAAGATCATCCGAATCACATATACATTCTTGACAAAGCCTTATATGGATTAAAACAAGCCTCTCGAGCATGGTACGAAGTTTTATCCAACTTTCTACTTGAGTCTGGGTTCGATAAAAGTAAGATCGACACGCCACTATTCATAAAGCGCGAACAAGGTGACATTATCACTGTGCCAATTTATGTAGATGATATTATTTTTGGTGCGACTAATCCTGCATTGTGTACATGGTTTTCTAACTTCATGGTGACCAAGTTTCAAATGAGCATGATGGGAGAGATCAATTTCTTTCTCGGATTGCAAGTGAAGCGGTTTTCAACGGGGATCTTCATAAATCAATCCACGCATGTATTTGATATCTTTAAGAAATTCAAGATGAAGAATAGTACATCTATTGGAACCCCGATGGAACCACGGTCTAAGATTGGTCCAGATCCCGATGGTAAGAAAGTAGATCTTTGGACTTACAGAGGTATGATCGGTTCACTTATGTACTTAACTTCTAGTCGTCTAGATATCATGTTTGCTACATGTTGGAGTATTATTCAGTTGTAATCAGGCAGTTAGTAGTTCATTATATGTTTAAACAGTGTTTTACCTTGTAATGAATAGTAAAGTCATGGGCTTGTCATGACTTACTATAAATAGCTTGGGTTAGCTTTTTTTCTTGTAACTTTCCATTTTGAGTAACTTGTAACCCTTTGAAGCATTAGATGAATGACATGTTTTCTCTCTCTCTAGATATTGTTCATTGATTGATTCTCTCACTAGATTCTGTGACACTATCAATTGGTATCAGAGCTATACAGATTTTTCAGACAATCTTGATTTACAATGGAAGATTTTTGAAGATTTGGAGATATTTTTTATTGTTTTCGCAAAGTTACTGTTCATAATTCAATTTATTCATTTTTGGAAGTTCCTGGATCTGAATTTGAGTGGATTGCCTTCGGTTTGCGTTTTATAACACAATTGCTTTAGAGATCTAAGCCTAACTCGACCATATTTTAGAGAATTTAACGGATATGTGCACTTAGAGTTCGAAAGTTTCAGTTTACTGTGATTGATAGAAAGTTTGGGAATTTGAGGTTTTCAGTGTTAGAAATTAATTACAAAAGTGCTCGAAATCTCTTTTCGAACTAATCTGTGAAAGTTTCATTGAAAAACAATCAAAATTGAAAAGGTTATCGCCTAAATTCGATTCTTTTCTAAGTTTTCGTCAGATCTACAAGTTTTCGCAAGTTCATCATTCTTTTCGCAAGAATCATATTAGTTTTCGCAAGGGCTTCTGGTGAAAGTTTACTCGTTGCAAAGACTAAGTGAAGAAGAGTTTTCGCAAGGGGCATCTACGAAAACTTGTAGTTTTCGCAATAGTGTGTTACGAAAATAATTTGTTTTCGCAGAGGTTGAATACGAAAAGATTTGTTTGCGCAAGAGTCTTCTGCTCAAAGTTTTGGTTTTCGCATAAATGTGTTGCGAAAAGTATAGTTTTTGTAATCTGAAGGCTACGAAAAGTTTTGTATTCGCAATTAGTTGGGTGCGAAAAGTTCCTGTTTTAAAGTTTCTAAGTGTGTTGCGTGAACTTCTGATATTTGATCTGCGAAAAGTTTCTGTGTGCAAAAAGTTTCCTAGTTGGCTACGAAAACTTTCTGGTGTTTGGTCTGCGAAAAGTTTTCTCTTAGTAGGATGCGAAACTTTTTCTGTGGAATCTTCTAAGTATAATTTTTTGCACCTTGCTGTCTGAACTTCCGAAACGATCATTGTCTAGTGTTTGAAAATACTTGAAATCATGTATAGTGTTAGTTCCAGATCCGTGCAACGATTATGAAATCAAACAGATAAGCAATAGTGTATAATGATTTCAACTGGTCATCCCTGTATTATGCTTTCAAAGTAGAGAGAATTACAATACGAGTAGGAAAGCAAATGAGACAACTAGCCTATTTTCTAAGGCTAAGCTATCTATTTATACGGCGGGCCCGTGGTTATCAAGCCCATGGCCCGTTCACTAATAAGGCTCAAAATAAAGAATTACAGTTTAAACCCTGAACTTTAAATCAACATAAATTGACCCTAACAGTCTCCCCCTTTGATTTGAAGTTCGAGTTCGCGCTCTAGCTCTCGCCAGTTGTAGACATATCCTTTGCGAAGCGCGAAGTGAATCTCGAACCATCTGATAGCACGGCGGTAGTCGATGCGATCTTCAACCAATTCCAAGGCATTCCGAGCATTTATTTCATTCGGATTAGGAACATACGAAACCCTTGGATTTTCAGACTCGTACTGAATGATCTTTCGAAGATCATCTCGAACTTTGTAGAGCGTGCCGTCACAGAATCTTTCTACCTGACTGAACTGCATAAATCTTTTCTCTTTCTGTTCATTGATGAAGACGATCCCAAATTCTGGTTCTAGAAGCATAGCGTTCTCGGGATACATATTCAACTCTGGAGCTTGCAGGTTCGGCTTTATCAAATTTACCTTCTTTGCCCTGTTCTCGATAGCCATATGAAAATCCGTTAGATATGACATCATAATGGTACGGACCAGGTACGAATGTCGGATGGTTCTTGTATGAAGGTCTTTCAGAATAGCCAGGAAATCGAACGGTCGGAGGTGCTGGAAGTCGGCTTTAGAGAATTTCCATTCATTCCCATCTTCACGTCGGACAGTGAATACTGGGTAGACGATTTTCATGATGCGTCTTGAATGGATGTTAAGTACCTTTGTGATCTGATGCTTGGTTCTGACTTGGCTGACTGGAAGACACCGCTGCATTGCGCTGATATAACGCCGTTGGTATTCGGGGTTGAGGTTGTAAATACCAAGGCAAAATGTCGGCTCGATCGGTCGAAGCTTGTGGACGAACAACTTCTTCAAAGATTCCCCCAGATGAGGGATAAGTACCATGATCTTCTCCCAACGAATTTGTTGCTGAGGAGGGGGAGGAAGATCCGAAGCTGTCGTTTGCAGAGGAGTTGTCGGAATATTGGCAGTAGTAGTTTTAGGTCTTGTTGAAGTTCCAGTGGGTTGAGCATAGTGAACGGGAGAAGTACCATAAAAATTCTGGAGCAGGAACTGATCATAGTCGATGTTGTCGTCTTCATCAGTAGGGAAAACCAAATTTACCTGGAGATTTACGGCCCCGGCGGCTTTTTCATACCATGCATCTTCGGTCTCGGGGTTGGCTTCACATTCTGGATCTATCATATCCAATAGCGGTCTGTCTGATGAATCAAAGTCGACCAGTTCCTGTGTTGAACCCTCAGGCTTTTCAACCGTTGGGTCTTCATCATCTGATATATCCATATCTATTACCATGTCGGCTAATGGCAACTCGGCTTAAGGTGCTTCTGTTGTAGTTGCCGCAGTTGGGGGTTCCTGTTGAACCACAATTGGAGTTTCAGACTGGATCGGGGCAGCGGTCTCGGTTAGACGTTGTCGTTTCTCCCCCTCACGGTGATCAGGATCATCCTGGTCATCGTGCTTGCGTTTCAGACCGCCTGCTTGACTCTTGCAGGTATCTTCGAGTGAGCGTACTCTCTCGGACAACGTTGTGAGCGCTTGGTTGTAGTCCTTGAGAGTCGAGTCAATGGCGTCTAAACGAGTCGTAATGGAAGATGAAGGAGCAGTGACCTGGGATTTCAGAACGGATATCAGGTCTGCTTTGGTTGAGGCGTTGGTTTCGGATTCTTGGAGCAGTTGGGCCAGAAGCATCGTCTTGAGGGTGTCCGCCGAGTAGGTAGGTTGAGTAGGAGCCGGTGGAGGTTTGGGTGCGGATTCAGTGTCAACGATATGCCCTTTACCTTTGATGATGCATTTGACGGTGTCGATCTCGGCGGCGACATACTGCTCCATTGCTTCTCGGACAGCCTTGAGGGTGCTGTCCAGGGACCCTTGCGACACAAAGTCAAAGTGAGTAACACCAGGGTCACTTAGATTACCCGTTGAGGCGTCTACCTGAGAGGCATAGCCACCTAACTTCACAGCTGGCATGTCAGTAGTTGTGGTAGGATTTCCCTCCGATCCTCGCGTGCCACCTAAAGGTGACGACACTACGGTGGTTCCGGTCGAGTCACGAAGATTCTCGACTTGGTGTACCTCCTCTTGTGTCCTAGCCAAAGGATTTCAATAGCAAATGGCTCTAGACTCGATTGTGCACGAAATGAAGTCGCGACCGAGGGCCGCTGGTCGCTTGTTTCAACACCAGCACTCTCCGAGTGAGAGGCCGGTGGAAGTTATGCTATTTCCCCGTGTGAAGTTGAAACATCCGTCTTTTGATAGACGGATGAGTGGATAAGGGGGTCGTGCAATTGCTCCTCTGGGTCCACGGAGGCTTCTTCAATACCCCATCCCAACAAATGAGACATGATAGTAGATGTGGCAACCCGGATATCACTCAGTTGGGGTCGCTCAGGAGCCTCGTTATCTTTGCGGCTCAATCTTTCCTGGTTCGACTTCGAACGCAGTTCCCTCCGTCTCACATGATCTAAATCATCTAAAAATCCCTCGGGCATCCTAGTTTCTTCTATACCAGGTATAGAAGTATGGGGAGGTGACTCTAGTGGGAACTCGACATTGAAATCTGGGTTGGGTCCGATACCGTGAGGTATGCTTTTCAGGCGTATGGTACGGTCGGTATCGGAGTTCGTGGAGTCAGATTCCACGTTCTCAATATGTGGAGTGGGTGAAGGGGGTTCGGTAATATATGGTTCGGTTGAGTGATGAAGTATAGGGCTAGAAGATGGACCGACTTGGGCTTGGCTAGAACTGGGTCCCGGTTCCGCTGCACCACTCACGCTCGTTCCCCTTCCTCTCACAACTAACACACCCCGCCCGACAGCACCTCCTTGCCGGGCTCTCCCACCTCTTATTCTTGGACCCTCACGTCTCTCGGGTCTAGGTCCCTGGGAAGGTCCTTCCGGCACTGGCTGGACCATGGGATTCCCTATCTCTTCCCTATATGTTACTACCCCTGGTGCAGCGGGATCGGCGATGGCTAATAGGGCTCCGGGAATGGGCATGGCTACCGCATTGGATGGGTTGCGGATAACCATGTACTGTAAGTGTCTAATGGGACATACCGGGTGTGCAGTACGTCGAGGTATCGTCGGATTAGCGTCCATGTGCTGACGAACTGCGAGCGAGAGGAAACGCGGGTATGGGAGGAACTTCTTCTGCTTGGTACCTCCGATATATCGAATAGCCGTCACGAGTTCACGCCAGATAATCATGGCGAAGTCGACATGGCGATTGTAGCAGACGGCGTGAACAAGGCGTAGAAAGTCGCCGGTGCATTGATCTATGCCTTTCCATCGTGAAGATAGACACATGTTCAGAATTGTGAACAGGGTGTACCATATGGGGGCCAGGAACTTACGATTGAACACTGATGGCCGCGGATGTGCGGAATTGTAGCCGACCGCGCGCATTTGTGCGCATAACGTTTCAACATTGACGGTAGGATCGTACCGTGCATGACCTGCGGCGTCGGCAGCTGGGAGTGAAAGCATGCGGCGAAATGAATCAGGCGTTAGTGTGAACGGTTGGTTGTCTATTCTCGCCGTTATGGTCTGTGTGTTGCCGGCCGTGCGAACTTGGGCAGTAAACCATACTTGGAGCACGTAGATCAAAGGAACATCGGCAGTGGCAGTGAGGGCCTCATGGAGAGGGTGACGTGAAAGGATGTCCAAAAGAACACGATGTTATGGCTATGGCCGGAACTGATCCGGGTCAAGGTAATGATTGTTTGCCTCCATTTCAGTACCATGGTCAGGGTCGACCAAGGCATTGTTGGCAGCCTCATCTATAATTCCCTCTTGAGGAATTTGTTGTACTTCCTGGTCTTATGGAGGATTTTGCTCCTGATCCGCCATTGAGTATCTGTAGGAAAATAACGCACAGTTAGTAACTGAGGCGGATGAACAAGTGTCGACGCTTACCTTTGTAGTATTTGGCTCAATTTGAGACAGATTGAGAACTGGCAGTGAGAATGCAAACACAGAACTGACAAGAACAAGGGAGTCTGGACAACTGAAGTGAAACGTTCAAACTTTCCGGACAGCACACGTTTCCGGACAACACATGGTGTCTGGATGGGAAGAATGTTCCCGGGTAAAACATATAGACCGGACAACATGGTTTTCCGGATGACAATGGATTCCGGTCAATATGGGAGTCCGGACATACCAACTTCCCAGTAGTCGAACTTACCGGAAACCCTGGGGTTTCCGGACAACTAGGTTTCCGGGTTGTTGGGTGAATCCGGACAAAGTATTTTAGACATGCAAGTTCCCGGATAAACACTCAACGAGTTGAATGTTTCCGAACACAACGAGTGTGTCCGGACGGAGTTCAAAATCCCAAAGGTGCAATATGGAGATCCTAATATGTGTGAAAGCATATATATCTTTTCGATTGACACATACGAGTACCCAGACACATTGAAAGCTACCTAATAACACCGCTAGACAACCCGAAGTCGAATAGACTTTAAAATGGGTTTCAGATTGAGATAAACGACCAAATCGATGTTGAGCGTGTGTGGTAGTGTGAAATAGACTGGATGACACATGATCGGGATGATTATTCGAACCACATACCTGAAAATGGAACGATTCTGAGAAGAAAATCGAGATGTGCAGTATGAGCCGAGCGAGAGAGAGAGAGTGCGGAGGGTTTAGGGTTTTGGAACGAGAAGTCCGGATAAATGAGCCGACACAACCCGGATGCAATATATACTCGGATGGTGTCCGGGTTCTTATCCAACCCGGGTAGTGATCCGCTCCGGATACTGTCCGGATACCGTGGGGTTTCCGGATACTATCCGGATGCCTAAAAAACTGTCCTGTTCCTGGGAATTTTGAAGTAATTGGAACTGTAAGAGGACATTCTCTCGCTCCCCCTCAAGCTGAGCATGGGGATGACATTGCTCCCCGTCGGATAGTGCAGTAGAGTGCAGTGGAGGGGTCCGACACACTAAAAAACTTTTAGACTTTTAAAGAAAAAAATTGTGTCGCTCCCCCTCAGATGATGACCATGATATAGAATTCACACAGGAGTGCCCACACACACAAAAACTTGTTGACTGTTAAGAAAAACTGTGTGTGACGCTCCCCCTCAACAAGTGAGTAAACTTACCTGATACCGTGTTTGTGCTCCCCCTGAACACATGAACACATGGTGAAAGCACAAGTATTGACATTTAAAAGTAGACGACATTATGAAAGAAAAGAAACACACGAAGAAAGAAGTGAAACAAACGAAATCTACAAAATAAATACAGAGACTAAATCTAACTGAGTAACTGAGACAAGTAGAATACATGTGCGAGGAAGTGTATGCTCAACCATCAGGAGTGTAAATACCGGATGATGAGTGGACAGTTACTCGTAGATGTATGGAACTTGTAACGGGTACACAATCGGAATAAGTCGTCAGTTTTAGCATACCTAACTTGGACACAAGAGTATTAAAACGTTTTTCGTCCAAGGCTTTAGTAAATAGGTCTGCTAACTGATGTTCAGTATTTACGAAGTAGAGTTCGACTGTACCTCTTTCGACGTGATCCTTAATGAAGTGATACCGAACGTCGATGTGCTTCGTTTTAGAAAGCTTAATCACAGCAGTGGCCTTGGTTTTAGAACAGTTACCCTCTATAAAATTGACCGGTCGATTGACTACTGGTGACAAAAAATCAGTATGACTCGGAAGAGGTTTGTCGAAGGGGAATGACTCATATTCTTCCTCAGAATTGCCGTCGGAGTTCATATATTCAGAAAAATTGTCATCCGGAGTTACAGGACTTAGATCGGTCGAGGAAGGCGAGGAACACTTTGTGCTTGTTTGCTTTGGGGAATTTGGTGCGGAAGCTAGGAAAAAATCAGAGTTCAAATTCCTTATAACACTCTCGTCTTGAGAATCTTGACCGTCTTGTGAAGTAGAAATCTTGCCTATAAAAGCTTTGCATGAAGACGCATCAGATGAACTTGAGGAAAGTTCGGGTGAAATCTGCTTTCAGTTGGAGTTGGTTAATCTGCTCTTGGAGCTGACCATTTCTCACATGCTCTTTCATCGCATCTGTTGCCATAGCAACCAGTTTTGATGTGAGCATATTAATTTCACTCCGAAGGATTTCCTGTCCTTCATCGGATACAACTTCGGTTTTGACCGGTTGTAGATTCTCAAGTTTCTCAACTAAAGCTTGCTTTTCCATTTGAAAAACGACCTTTCTTTCTCGAAAGACTCCTCCAATTCGACTATCTTTGCTTCCAAGATGAGAGGGGGAACATAGAGTTTAAACTCATCCGTCTCAGTCTTGGCTTCGGTCGCTTGGTCCTCATCCTTTTTGGAGGAATCCTTGGGCTTTGCAACCTTATAGCCATCGAAGTAGTCGTTCGAAAGATACTTTTTGTTCTTCTTATAAGAATAACTTAAAGGTTCATAACAAAATGGAAGTTGCATTTTAGACGTGTTTGTGCGCTTGTATTCCTCAGTTTCCTCTTCCTTTTCAGGTTCAAGAGGACCAGTCCATCTAATCGCATATTCCGGATACTTTTTGTCTAATCCTAAACAACCAAAGTTATACAGTGTTGGTGTATTCCAAAAACCCTTTTTCAAATAGTGTGGGTTATCGTATCCGATTCCCCACTCCTTGTTGAAGTAAGTGAACTCCTTGGGTTTATTCATATGTATGGTCTGATCAGTTTGACCTCTTTTGTGGAGTTTTGATTCAAAATCGGTGATTTTATTAACAAACTCCTTGTGCTGAATTTGAAGAGCAGAACATTGATAAACAATTTCTGCTTTCTCATTCAAACACTGATCAAACTGAGACTGAAGTTCAGATAACTTGGCCCTTAAGTCTGTAGGTGCTAATGAAATGATTTTTCATCTGTCTTTTAAATCAGCATTTTCGACTTATATTTTTCAGTTATTTTCTTTTGAACATCTAACTTTTCAGTTAGAGATCTGATTTCAATCAGTTGTTCATTAGAGGTGGCCTTAAAGGAATTTGCCTGTTCAGTAAGTGATTGCATTTGATTCATGAAATCTTGTTGGATAGAATCACATACCTGACTCGGCTTTGTCTTGTCTTCTTCAGCAGGAGACATCTTCAGTTGCACTGGAGTGATCGTCAGACGATGGTTCGATTGATTCAGAGTGTAAACCTAACGCAAGGCACTATAAGTGGGATCCTAACGCAGGTTCTACGACTGGTATAAACTAAGAGTGATCTTACTGGATAGGAGTCCAAGTAAGAGTCTGATCAGGAAGTGTCCGAATTAAATTAATTAAGAACAGTTCAAAAATCACAAAGTATCTGGGTAATACAGAGAATCCGGATGGCACAGGTTTCCGGATAACACAGGGGTTACCGGAAAACAGTGGTTACCGGATAAGGAAAGTAAGCAAAGAGTTACCGGGTAAATGAGATGTCCGGATAAGATACTTACCGGATACAGAGATGTCCGGGAAAATTGATGTCCGGGAACTTTGGGTTTCCGGAAACTAATTTACCCGGATTGATTAGAGTTTAGATTACTTACCCGGAGAGTTTGAACTTACCCGGAAGACTTACCCAGAAAGAAGAGCGAACCGGATGGATTTAACACAAACGTCCGGAAAGAACTGATTATGTCCGGAAACCTCGGCTGGTTTATCCGGGAACTACGGCTGTGAGTTTTCAATCGCTTGGGAATCCACTAGGGTTTCTCAAAATCGATCCTGAAAGATTAGTAAAAATGCCAAACACAAAAATAACACTTACCCAATCGATCTTAACGCAAAAACAACAAGTTTTGATGATAAATTTTTGATTTTTGATGAAGAACACAACCAAAACTTTTGATTTTAATTTGCTTAATTAACCACTCAAATGGACGAATTAGGATGTGAAATTTTGCTGAATGAATTATAACAATGATGCTAACACAACCCAATAAGCAGAAACAATCAATTTTGACAGAATCAAAATTTTGAAAATTCAAGAATGACACAGACGAGAAAAGTCAAGAAATTACCAAAAGTCAACTTGAATGCTTTGAATCAATCGTGTCCGTCTGCTCTGATACCAATTGTTACTTCCAGATCCGTGCAACGATTATGAAATCAAACAGATAAGCAATAGTGTATAATGATTTCAACTGGTCATCCCTGTATTATGCTTTCAAAGTAGAGAGAATTACAATACGAGTAGGAAAGCAAATGAGACAACTAGCCTATTTTCTAAGGCTAAGCTATCTATTTATATGGCGGGCCCATGGTTAACAAGCCCATGGCCCGTTCACTAATAAGGCTCAAAATAAAGAATTACAGTTTAAACCCTGAACTTTAAATCAACATAAATTGACCCTAACATATAGAGATATGTTAAGCATGGGATCCAAATCAAAGCCGCTAGTACTTCAAATAGACGAATATCCGGAATGGAGGAAGCGGATGATTCAATTCCTCAACAATCAAAACAAAGACTTGATGACTTCTATTATAAGAGGACCCCGCAGGCCACACATTACTGTTCCTTCAGTCTCGTCCACTGAGACAACCCCGTTTGTTCCTGAGTGAATCGTCAACAAGGAATATCAACATTTCAACGATCAAGATAAAATTCAGATTTCCATTGATGAACATTCACTGACATTTTTTACTATGGCTATTCCAAATGATATCTACAACAGAGTAGATAATAGAGAATCTGCGAAGGAAATTTGGGAGGAATTAGAGAGAGAAAGCTCCTATCTTATGTAATCAAGATTCTTTCAAGATCAATAAGATGACATGATGTTTACCTAATAGATATGGTTCTAGCAATTGGTATCGGAGCTTTGGGAGAAGGATTTTGTGCACAAATTGATCGAATTATTGAATATTTTTGATTATATCTGGAAAGTTTCTGTGGGGGATTCGATTTTTGAGATTTTTGGAGTTATTTGCATTCAAATTTGGTTGTATTGGATTTGTATTAGTGAATATAAGACAATTCATTTAGGAATATTGATCCAATTATCAACAGATTAAGAGAATTTGATCGATTTGTACAAGTTTGGTTCGAAAACTCACGAGTTCTGCAATTCAATCGAAAGTCATTGAATTTGGGGTTTTTATAAGATCTGATCAACTACAAAGTTGTTCAGAATTGAATTTCGAGCAATCCTGCAAAATTTCATCAAGACATTTGAAGTATTGTGGAAGATATGAGCAAAACAAGATTCTGACATCGACTTTTCGCAAGATCTGAAGTTTTCGCAAGTTCATTTAAAGTTTTCGAAATTTCATCAAGGAGTTTTTGCAAGAAAGTTTTCGCAAGAGTCTAGTGTCGAAGAAGTTTACGCAACCAACGGGTTACGAAAAAAAAAGTTTTCGCAAGGAGTTTCATACGAAAACTTTTTATTTTCACAAGGGTAGGATACGAAAACTTTTGTTTTCGCAAGTGCCTATTACGAAAACTTTTGTTTTCGCAAGGTCTTTGACCCAAGAAGTTTGTTTTCGCAACCTGAGGCTACAAAAACTTTTTGTTTTCGCAAGGTGTTAGATACGAAAACTTTAGTTTTCGCAAGAGTTTGTTACGAAAACCTTTTGTTTTCGCAAGGAACCCCCGTGCTAAGTCTCAGGAGGGGGACATAAAATGTTAGGTCACGTTAGTGGAATATGAAGTTCAGGGGCTGAATATGACAGTTTGTTATATTAGTTTGCTAGTATAAATAGTTTGCGTAACCTTGTGTTTAGGGTTAATGATCATAACCTAATCTTTTGTTTACAGTGTATGGCTCTGCCTAAAGAACTCTTTCTATTCATCATTAATGCAAGTGAGATTTATGATTGATTGCTAATTGTGTTGATTACATTGTGATTGTTATTGAATCTGGGATCGACAATTGGTATCAGAGCAGAAGGACGTCTGATTCAAAGGTAATTTCTTATCTGATCATGCAAAGTTTTCGTGCGACTGTTTCATTCATAAGAATTTTCTTCGCTTTGGTTTTGGTGTTAAAAACTGAAATGGTGGCTTGAAGAATCATTCTTATCGCGTTTCTGAAATCATATCGAGTTTTGGGTTGGTTTGATTGAGTCAAAATCATCAATTTTTGAGAATTGTGGTTACTGGGTTTTTAGTCTCTGTTCTTGAGAAAAACCAAATTTTTCCTAAAAAGTTCTCATCAAATCAATATGGTTAGTTGTTTTTGCATTCTCTTCGTGTTTCGTTTGGTTCTAAGTATTTGCAGATTGTTTCCCTAGTCAAGAGGTGCAGAAATTCGTCATTCTGGTTAGTATATCGATTTCCAGTAATGAATTCGGAACTGTTTCTAGTATTCCAGAACTGTTGTATTCCGGATCCTTCTTGTGTTCGGATCCATTGGTTTTCGGTACTATTCACATTCCGGATCTATTCCTAGTAGTTCCGGACCCCCTTTGCCATTTGATTCCGGATCATTGCGTGTGAAGTCTAATTCCGGAACCTGTTGTTGGTTCCGGATCCCTGTTTTCCGAATCTGGTCTACTGTAGTTCATTCCGGATCTCCCATCTAATTCCGGAACCTGTTAAATCTCCGGATCTTGTTTTCAATTCCGAAACCTGTTAATTCCGGAACTACTTTCCTCTATTATTTCCGAAACTGTTAATTCTGGTTCTTTGGACTTATATTCCGGATCATTTGTTCCGGATTCCCATTCTGGAACTGGTACTCTACACTTTATATTTTTTAGTATTTGTTTCTACATTCAAGTGTTTCTTTCAGATTTTTATCTGTTTATTCTTGTTCCATCTTAGGAATTGTTTTCGGCCTCCACTCATTTAGGATCTTGCGTTAGATTGTGCGTTAGACCACTCATTTGCCTTTGAATCACTCTACACGTCCTACGATCACCAAGTTATCACAATGAATGCACAAGACGCACTCGCTATCGGATCTGAGTTCAAGCCACCAATTCTATATCGTGGGGAGTACAATGTTTGGCGAGACAGATTCCTATGCTTTATTGAAATGTAGCCGCTTTATGAGGAGATTCTTCGCTCGCTCAAGGAGGGTCCGACTGTTCCACCGTTGATGGACGTTCCTGCTATAGAAGGTGGACCTCCTGTCCACAAAGTGCCCAAACCGTATGACAAACTGACGGTTGAAGAGAAGCGTAAAGCCAATGGCGACACATTGACGAAGACCTATCTTGTATACAGTCTTCCCAACAACATCAACTGTAGCATCGACAGGTACAAGGGCACGACAAAAGGAATGTGGGATCAGCTGGCTAAGATAATGCAAGGCAGTCGTGAAGGAAATCAGATGAAGATCACCAACTGCCTCACTCGCTACGAATCCTTCAAAGCTAAAAGAGGGGAATCACTCACGGAGACATACGAGATCTTTTGTACTCTACTCAACGATCTGCACAAGAACAACGTCTTCAAGTCAAACCTCGAGTGCAACATCAAGTTTCTCAACAACCTTCAACCTGAATGGAAGGCATTTGTTCTACACGTCCGCCACAACCATTCATTAGAGAATGTTCCGCTGCATGAAATCTATGAGACGTTGCTCCAGGATGAAGATGATGTAAGTGAGCTAATGGGAGATAAAAAGTCCAATGGGAAGACAAAGGAAAATCCTCTTGCCCTGATGACTCACAAGAAGGAAAAGCAAGCTTCACGCAGTTCACATCGAGAAGAAGCGCCAAGTGAATCTGAACACGAAGATGACGAACCTGAAAGTGATTATGATCCTGAGCTCGACGGTATCAAGAAAGCTGTTGCCTTGCTGTTCCAGGAGTATGCTAGGAAGAAGTTTTTCAAGAAGCCTACCAAGAACAACCAGCGATACTCCACCAACACCAAGCGTCGGGACTACAAAGACAAGTACGAAGGCAAGCGAAAGGCTGATGATGGGAAAAAGAGGAATGATGAAGGGAAGCGATCTGAAGGGAAATCTGATGATAGAGCTGATGATGAGCCAATTAAATATTACAATTGCGGGAAGCGAGGCCACTTCGCCAAAGACTGTCGGAAACCTGTAGTACGCAATGCTGAGTACTACAAGAACAAGATGCTCCTCGCAAGGCAGAAAGAAGCTGGCAAAGCACTACTGGTGGAAGATGATCATTGGCTCCTAAAGACTGATGAAGAAAACGAAGATGAGGAAGCTCATATGTGTTATACTGGCCTCAATCCGAAAGATTCTGATTCTGAAGATGACACCTCCGAGAAGAAGAAATACAAGCACGAATGCAAGGTATGTGGTTCCTCCAATGCTAATTTAATTAATCAAATGCATGATATGGTGCATATCTTAGATTCTTTCAAACATAAGGTTAAGACCAAAGACGCCCAGATCTCTAAGCTAGAAGCCGAAGCTAAGATCAAATATGATACCATAGGCAAGCTAGTTATTGAAAAGGCCGAGGACAGATGTGTGATAGAAAACTATCAAACTGAGTGCTCGGCCATTTCAAAAAGAGCTGAACTCCTCGAGACCCAAATATCTGAATATATTCAAAAGTTAGAGAAGTCTTAGGAGGAGTATTCTAAGAGAGCTTTAGTTCAAGAGAATGTTTTAAAAGAAAATGAGAATTTGACCACTAAGCTTAAGGATCTTGAATCCAAACTTTACAAACTTGGTCAATCTGAACAAACCATCCACTTGAACAAGCCTAAGGAGTTCAAATATTACAACTCGCTTTGGGGACTCGGATAAGATAATCCGTGCTACCTAAAGAAAGTCTTGTCTAAGGTCCCCACTCTTTATGAATTCGATTTCATGGCCCTAGATAAGATATATCCCGAGTACAAGATTAAGTGGACTAAGGCATCTCCGGAAGATGAGGAGCTTGAGGATTTTAAAAGACAAACAACCATACCTCTACCACCAACAGAGGAAAAACCTAAAACTGATAATCCTACTTCCGAAAATAACACGAAATCGGATGATGTGCCACCTAGGAAAAACATAAATGTACAGATCCCTTTCGTGTACGAAACGCTTAATGCGTCTTATTTAAAAAGGAAAATTCCTTATCTCCCCAATAATTACTTCGATATCTGTTCGCTCGCCAAAACGGTTGAAACTCCGCTTCCCGTTCCGGCACCAATAGATGTAGATTCTGACGATAAATCAGAGCTAAAACATTATGTTCCACCTCTGAATTTGGAAAATATAATTTTTAAACTTGAAGAATCGATTGCGAGAGATAAGGTCATTTATGAAACCGAAAGGATTGTAATTTTAGATTCTATCGAAAAGCTCAAACAAACAAACCCGAGACATTACCTGAATCTGAAAGAGCGATTTATCGAACTGAGATTGCTAAGTTGACCTCTCAACTGTCCGCATTGACGACAGAAGCTTTAACGCTGAGAATGGTTAAGGAGAATTATGTGGATACTCTAATGAAGCCGGTCACACCTGAAACAATCTCGTTTGACGAAGCTCTGATCTATTCGGATAGTTCCTCGTGCAAAGCCTTTATCGGAGTGTCTGATGACACTGACAAAGATTTGAGGTTTAAGGATAAAGGTAAGGCCATCGAACCCAATTCTGTTCAAAGGAATCTTTTTCCATATTTTGATAATCCGTTTGTGGATAACTCCTCATCTGACTCTGATGGCGAAACTCCACCTGATTCTGCACGAAGATTTTCTGAGTTTATGAATTCCACTCCTTGTCATGACGATGATTTTTCTAAGATTGATTTCACTCCTAATATTACTAGTCACACTCAACCTTTAGAAAAAATGTCCGAACCGGTTAATTTTGAAAAGGGCGAATGTTCAAATTCTAAAACCGTTTCTAAGACCACTTCTAAAAACAAATCTAAACGTCGGTCTAAGAAACGTGCTAAAACCGGTAAGAGCCCTTCTAAACAACCAGTTTACTCCAACTCTTCTAACGAAAACTCAAATGTAATTTCAGATAGTATGGGTCGGGGGAAAGCGGTTCGGAGAGAGTGGGTAGAGAAGAAAGCTAAGACGTGCCCTGAGAAGAACGAGTCATTTAAATCTTTTTCGCATAATAGGAAGAATAACAACAAACATGGTTTTGGTTTGAATAACTCTGTTGAACATGGTTTTAAATTTCCAGTTAAACTTGACAATGTTCGTCAATTGATTGATTTTTCGCGTGATTATGTTTATTGTTCCGTTTATGGTTTGAATGAATTGATTGACTCTAAACATGGATCTGATTGGATTGGCACATATCATTTCTTTAATTCTAATGCTTCTCGTAAATCCAATCGAAAAAGACCCAGATCTAAACGGGTCTCAAACAAAAGTGCTGCACCTAACACCCAAGGACCCATTTCCAGATGGGTACCTAAACAACATTAATCTCTATTTTGCAGCCCGATCATGTGTGGTTTCTCGACTCTGGATACTCCAAACACATGACTGGTAAACGGGAGCTACTCACCAACTTCAAGGATAAGTATTGTGGTGATGTAAGATTTGGCAACGACAATGTGGCTCCGATCATGGGCTACGGCGACCTAGTTAAGGACAACTTAACGGTCAACCGTGTGTCCTACATTGAAGGTCTTGGTCACAACCTCTTCAGCATCGGTCAGTTTTGTGACAAGGATCTCGAAGTACGGTTCAAGGTGAAGAGATGCAGTATTCGAGCTGACGATGGAACGAAGATTCTAGCCGGTACTAGATGGACGAACTTATACACCATCAATCTTTCCGCTGTGAAGACCGACAATGCCGTATGCCTTATGTCCAAAGCTACTACTCAACAGAACTGGCTATGGCATCGACGGCTATCGCATTTGAACTTCAAGAACATCAATAAGCTGGTGCTAGGTGGACTCGTCAAGGGTATGCCAGAACTCAAATTCGCAAAAGAACATCTCTGCTCCGCATGTGAGATGGGAAAGATGAAGAAGGTGTCCCACAAGCCAAAGCCTGTTCCTAGCACGTCAAGACCATTTGAGCTGATCCACATGGATCTATGCGGCCCAATGCACGTTCAAAGTATCAGCCACAAGAAGTACCTGTTGGTAATGGTGGACGACTATTCTCGATACACCTGGGTCAAGTTCCTACGTTCGAAGGACGAGACGCCTGGTGTTATAGTCAACCATCTGAAAGGAGTTCAGAACAACCTACAGCTGACCGTCATAGCGATTCGCACGGATAACGGAACGGAATTCAAGAATCGCATCATCGGCGATTTTCTCACATCGGCTGGGATCTCACACAACTTCTCGGCAGCCAGAACTCCACAACAGAATGGCGTGGTTGAACGGCGTAACCGCACTTTGGTGGAAGCGGTGCGCACCATGCTGACACAATACAAACTTCCTATGTTCTTATGGGCCGAGGCTATCGCGACGGCGTGCTACACACAGAACAGATCTATCGTCCACAAGCGTTTCAACAAGACGTCATACGAGGTCATCAACAAGCGCACCCCTAATATCGGCTATTTTCACGCGTTCGGGTGCAAATGCTTCGTACTGAATGATAAGGATGATCTCAGAAAGCTCAAGCCAAAGGCGGACGAAGGGATCTTCATTGGCTACTCGACATCTTCCAAAGCATACCGAGTCTACAAGAAGAGGACTAAGAGCGTGATCGAGAGTCTTAATGTGACCTTCGACGAATTGGTCGATTTGGCTTCTGGACATTACAGTTCAGAACCTGCGCTTACTGGAGTGCTGGCTTCTGATCTTTCTAGATCGGAACCCAAGCACATAACAGTAGATTCTTCGTCGTCCAATACGTCGAAGTCACAACCATATGAGTTAGATCTACTGTTTGAGAATTTTTACAATGATTTTTATCTTCCCCAAGTTACTACTGATGCTTCCTTAAATGCAGATGGAGCCATATTGGTGTCGACCAACATATCTGGTCCTCCACCAACCCCCAACGTTACATCCTCGGAGGACACGCCCACTTCACCTGCGTTAGCATCAACGCCATCTTCAAGTACTCAAACGGTGACCGCGTCTCCCTCACCAGTGGTTCAATCCACTCCATCTACCCCCGGATCAAGCAACGGTTCTGACGCAACTGCCATATCTTCGTCAACCGCTGTTTTTTCCCAACCCGCGGCTGCCGCACGTCTTCATCCGATTCCATCACTTGAAGCAGTTCAGAAACTACCCCTCGGGTCCTACATCGATGCGGATAATTCAGAACCTCTATCGGACCCGCTACCTTGCACGCGGAAATGGACTCGAGCGCATCCCCCAGAACAAATCATTGGCGATCCGTTTGCTCCTGTGCAAACTAGAGGAACGACGGAAACTGAAGAAGAAGTCACCCCCGTACTTCTGAGCAATACTAAAAAACGGGCGAGGACGGGAAATGAGTGCCTCTTCTCCATTTTCCTGAGCAATGTCGAACCAGCGACGGTGAAAGATGCATTACACGACCCGGACTGGATAATGGCCATGCAAGAAGAATTGAACGAATTCGAAAGTCTCAAGGTATGGCGTCTGGTCCCTCGCCCGAAGAACCGAACCATCATCGGTACGAAATGGATTTTCAAGAATAAGAAGGACGAGAATGGGGTGGTGGTCCGCAACAAGGCTAGATTGGTCGCTAAGGGGTATCGACAACAAGAGGGGATCGACTATGAAGAGACGTTTGCACCAATTGCCCGAATCGAGGCTATTCGGATGTTTCTCGCGTACGCCGCTCACAAGAACTTCACCGTGTATCAAATGGATGTGAAGACGGCGTTTCTAAATGGCGATCTCAAGGAGGAAGTATATGTCTCCCAGCCGGAAGGTTTCATAGATCCGGATCACCGAATCATGTGTATCGACTTGACAAAGGGCTATACGGACTCAAGCAAGCACCGAGAGTCTGGTATTATAAATTGTCAACTTTTCTCACCAATTCCGGCTTCTCGAAAGGTAAGATTGATACAACTCTTTTCATCAAAAGGGAAGGTGACCACATTCTTTTAGTTCAGGTTTATGTCGATGACATTATTTTTGGCTCTTCGAACCATCAATATTGTCGCAACTTTTCACTCCTCATGAAACAATATTTTAAAATGAATATGATGGGTCAGAAGAATTTCTTTCTCGGTCTTCAAGTTCAACAACTGTCGACCGGGATATTCATCAATTAATCTAAGTACATCGCGGATATTCTTCGGAAATTCAAGATGGACCAATGTTCATCCATGCGTACTCCGATGTCACCGGGTACGAAGTTACACGCCGATCCTGACGAAAAGGCCGTGAACACTACTACCTATCGAGAAATGATTGGTTCGCTGATGTATTTGACGGCAAGTCGGCCGGACATAATGTTCTCAACCTTTCTATGTGCTAAGTTTCAGTCTAATCTAAAAGAGTCACACATGATAGCAGTTAAGCGAATTATTAGATATTTGAAAGGTACTGCAAATCTTGGCCTTTGGTACCCGAAGGATACAGGTTTCGAGCTTACGGCGTATTCTGATGCTGATCATGCGGGAAGTATGCTCGACCGGAAAAGCACGACGGGGCACGTCCAATTCTTGGGAGACAAGTTAGTCAGCTGGGCCTCAAAGAAGCAGACTTGCGTTTCCACCTCCACGGCGGAAGCAAAGTACGTAGTCGCGGCTAGCTGTTGTTCCCAAGTGATTTGGATGAGGACGCAGCTGAAGGATTATGGGTACAACTACTCACACATCCCGATCTACTGCGACTCCAAGAGTGCCATCGCGATCACGAGCAATCTGGTGCAACATACGAAGACGAAGCATATAGACGTGTGCTACCACTTCATCAAGGATCATGTGGAAAAAGGTACGGTAGAACTCTACTTCTTGTGTACGGAGAATCAACTTGCATATTTGTTTACCAAGGCGTTGGACGAAAAACGGTTCCATGAACTCGTGTCCAAGCTTTGTATGCTCAATCTGAAAGTTTGATTCCCGGCTGTACTTGTCACACCCTTCCTACACTATGGGATAATTGTATCTTTAGCAGTTACACTTGTCTCGCAGCGTGGTTTAGGTGTTTCAAGCACATCGGTGACACGTTCTCTGTATTTTCGTGTTTTGAGTTTCTTTCGTTTTCCAGTTTTCCATGTTTCTTTAATCCTCTTCGTCTAGTCTTTGTTGTTCACGTACTACTAACCGTTTGTTGTTCAAGCTGCGTCCTCGAATGTCAAGTCCCAAAGGTACGTATTTCATCTCTGTGAGGATAGATAAGAAATTCTTTGAGAACTTGAGGGGGAGAAACGTCAGTTTGACAAGTCGAGAGGGAGTTTTTGCCATTTCTTTAGATTTTTTTGTTTATGTTGTGTGTTTAAGTTTTATTTATGAAAAAAATCGGGGAATTTAATTTAAAAAGTTGAGGGGGAGCAGGGCTATTTTTAAAAATCTGAGGGGGAGAGTCAGTTTTCAACAAGTTGAGGGGGAAAAGTGAAATTTTCCAAACCTGAGGGACTAAAAGTGTGAATTTTTAAGTTTAGGGGAAAATTTGAAGGTTTTTCAAACTTTAGGGGTAAATTGTGCAAATATCCCAAAATTGGGACAAGAGTTGGACCGGGAGAATTTAAGGCATCTGGTACCGGACTCGCTTCCGGTATCGACCGGTATAAAAACCGGGTTTTCTCAAAAGTTGTTCATGTTTTCAAAACTCTCGCGCCTTAAACTCTCTCAACCAATTTATTCTCAAGTGTTCTCAATCTTTGTGATTTTTGCATTCACCGAGCTTCGATCGCCCTCTCCACTCCAGGTATGTGATCTAAATCTTCTCTAAGTAGTTTAACAATTCGACTTTACCCCATTCAACCTCAAAATCGATTGAAATGATCGATTTCATGAAGATTGCGGCTGTTAGGGTTTCCCAAAACCCTACGGTTCGAGTTTTAGTCTTCAAATCTCGCATAATACACATCAATTAAAGACTTTTCTATGCTATCTAATGAGTTATAAGATCATCGATGTTGGATTTGAGTAGTTTATATTTGTGTTATAATATTGTCTGTGTGCGATTTAAGGTTCCGGAGTTCGTCCAATCCGAAATCACTTCCGGAAGAGATGAGTTTCGGACTTGGTTAAGTTTTGAATTTCCTTAGTTCCAGAATTATTGTGTTCCGGTATCGATTTGTTGAACTTTCGGTATATATTGGATTCCAGATCTTACAGGGTTCCGGAGTTCAAAATTTTTTAGGTTTCGGAACTGTTCCTAAATTGTGTTCCGGAAAACCTTAGTTCCGTACTTCATAAGATCCGGTATTGCTCTTTTTAAATTCCGGAAGTGGTACGTTCCGGTATTGGTTATATTTCGAGTTCCGGTAGTTCAATTCCGAAACCCTTCATGGTCCGGATCCGGTATTCATATAATTCTGGGACTCTCTATGTTCCGGTACTCTTTTCACTTTATGGCGACCAACCCCACAATACCTAGACGCGCTGATCATGAGGTACTCTTATCTACACGCATGACTAGAATTCAAAACATACGAGTCATAGAAGACCTTGTCCCTATGGTAATTCCTGCAGACTTACTAGCCATCGCGGACCCTACGGCACAGAGTGTAATAGACTATAGGAGAGAGAACAACCTAGACGCTCCTACGAACCAGCCAGATCCGGCTAGACCTGACCGGGGAGCGCGACCCGAGAGGCGAGTAGGTCCACGTATGCGAGGATGAGGGGTCCGACAAGCAGGGGCTATCAGACGGGGCGTGCTGAGAGAAAATATTGCGAGGGGATCAGGCGTGGGTAGTGCCGGAAGGTCCACACGCGGTGCTAGTTTGTCTCGAGGACACGTAGTGGAAGAGGCAGCCTCCTCTTCCCGCTCCGAACCCGGCTCAGCCTCCAGACCAGCTGACGAATCTCCTTCTGGCTCCGAATCAGAGTCCGAATCCGAGTCTCAACCAGGCTCGGCTTCCGATGCTCAAGAAGGATCAGAGGAATCCGGCAGTGAGGAAACCGAGTCCGATGGTGATGATGATGATTCTCCAAACCCCGAAGCCTTCTCTAGAGAGACAAGGAGAGCGGAGGGAGATATAGTCGAAAAAGAAAAGACAAGTGAGGTGAGAGAAAGGCGAAGCAAGAAAAAACACGAGAGTGAGAGTGTGATGGGGCAATCTTCACAGGTTGCTCCCAACCAGCCTACATCTAGCCAGGCAGCCACATCTACTATCCCTTTGCATCTGTTGCATCGGAGTATTGAATAAGACGTCGTGGGCCTAGCGACGCGAATGCACACCCTCCCTAGCCACTCCGTCTCCTCTCAAAAGGAAACAGTTTCATCTTCTCACGGGGATTCAGCACAACTTTCACCGGTCTCTCGCTCGGAGGGTACTGGTGTTGAAACAAGAGAACAACATCCCCCGTTCTCGACTTCTTTGGATGCACTACTGAGTCTAGATCCCTTTGCTGCAAATATTCCTTTGGCTAGGACACAGGTCATTGATATTGCTACTGTCGAGAGTCTTCGTGCCTCGACCGGAACGCCCAGAGTGAATCTACCTTTTGGTAGTTCGCAAGGACAGGGCAGAAGACCTACCACGGCTACTATCGCGCCAACCGTGAACGTAGGCAGTACTGCGGTGCAATCCACCACAGCTACTACAACGGAAAGGCTAAGTGCCACCGGAGTTATTCACCCGGAGTTCGTCTCCAAGGAGTATGTGGACGGCGCCTTAAAGGCTGTCCAAACAGCGATTATGAAACAGCTTTCAGATGACATGGCCTTCATCAAAAGGGTCGTCGCAGGTAAAGGCGTGGCTACTGACGCCCCCCCCCCCCCCCCCCCCCCCCCCCCGTGCAACCACAGATCAGAATGCCACCGCTTACTCCAACACCCAGTATTCAGAACATGAGCGTCGAGGCTCTCAAAGCCACCCTATTGTATAAACTGCTTACTCAATCCAACGTCGACGGCTCATCAGAAGCAGACTTAGTGAGCATTCTCCGCTCACAATCCCACCCACCTCCACCGGACACACCGACAGATACCCGACTTGATACTCTTACAGCAACACTATCCGAAGTAAAGAAGGCCCTCGATAAGCTATCCGAGAGGGTTTCCAGCCTTGAAGACACATGTAAGGGTCAGGTCCAGAGTTCAAAACGTAGACATGATGATCAGGATGATCCTGATCAGCATAAGGGGGAGAAGAGAATGAGACTGACCGAGCTGTCAACCACCACGACAGAAACTACAACAGTTACTCCAGCTGAACCAGAATCACAGCTAGGGCTGTGCAGAACCCGACCCAACCCGAACAAACCGAAAACCCAAACCGAAAAAAACTGAAGTGGCCCGACCCATATGACTCGAATCTGTCCGACACCCGACACTCGAGATTTTGAGCGGGTAAGGAGGTTTGGTTAGGGTTTCCAGATTCCTGGTCCGAACCCGTCCGAAACCCGAACCTTATGTATATATTTTTTTCCTGTTTTTCTTGTTACGCAAGCTAAGCCTAAGTCGTGGCCCATGGGACTTGGAGTCTTGGACGAAGTGGTGTCCTGGTGGGTAAACCCTAAAGGAATCTTCTCTCTCGATAATATAAATATAATACTGGTCGCTTCAAGAATCCAAAACAAGAGTCCACTCCAGAAGACCAGAACTAGTGCAGTCACGAATCAAGATTACCTGTTTACCACTGCAACTCTCCGGTCGGCAGCCTCCACAAAGTCAAGACTCACGAACTCAATAGCCGTTGCCATTCATCATGTATGTTATATATACTTTTATTTGCAGCTTCATCATTCATGGTTAGTGTATATATATAAAACTGTGTGAGAGAGAGAGAGAGAGAGATGTGTAACTGTGGTATGTGAATGTCTGAATGTCGATGACTTTATATGCATATACAGTTTTAATTTGCAGTATATAACTTTATATAGGTTCCTCTGTCAGGTCACATGCATGATACATTCATATTATTGATTATTTTATTAATAGTTTAAAGTGTATATAATATATAATGGATAGAGAGAGAGATATATATTACAATGTACTTTAATCATTTAATATAGGTGTGTATGAATATGATGTTATATACATGATGATATATCATATATGCATGACAGCATGGTGAAAAGTACATTATATAATATATAATTGAGAGAGACAGAGAGATACGGTATTGATATTATCTTGTTAGTGATGATATAATATATTAATATATATATATATATATATATATATTATGTTGTTAGTGATGAACATATATGTATATGTTGTTATAATCGTATTGATATTTATTATTCTTGTTAACTTGTTATCAATTATTTTGTTTAGAGATATAGATGGAAAAAGTTAATATGTCTCAGCCTGAAAGGAACAGTCAACAACCTCCTTCTGAATCTAATCCTACGGTAACTCAATCAGCTATTCCGCAAAGTATAAAGAAACGAAAACAGTTAGAAACCAGATCTCGAGTATGGGAACATTTTGAGAAGATTTGCAATGATGTCGGGGTAGTAATTCAAGGTAAGTGTATTTATTGTTCAAAAGTGTATGCAGCTGAGGCTAAAAAGCATGGCACTTCATCTTTAAATACCCACATGCGTGCTTGTCTTAAAAATTCACATGCTAAGGAAACAAAGCAGTCCATGCTTGCTTTTCAATCTGGAAAATCTGATAATAGTGATGATGTTTTGACGTCTTGGATTTTTAATCAAGAGGTTGTTCGTAAGTCGTTAGTAAAAATGATTATAATAGATGAACTTACATTTAGGTTTGTTGAAGGGAGAGGTTTTAAGAAGTTTATGGAGGATTCATGTCCTAGATTTAAAATCCCATCTAGATGGACGGTCAATAGGGATATATTTGCTATCTATTTTGAAGAGAAGAAGAACCTTAGGAAGTTGTTTAATTCAAGCATGGAACGCATTAGTTTGACTACCGACACTTGGACGTCTGTTCAAAGAATTAATTACATGTGCATCACTGCACATTTTATTGATGATGAATGGAAACTAATTAAAAAAGTCATCGCGTTTGTGCCAATATATTCACATAAGGGAGAATGTATAGCTAAAGCCATGGAGAGTTGTTTGCTTGAATGGGGAGTAAAAAATATTTTCACCATCCCCGTTGACAATGCATCAATCAATGATGTTGCGATTGGGTTCTTGAAAAACAAGTTGATGAGTTGGGGTGCTTCTTCTACTAGGGCTGAATACATACATATGAGATGCATTGCTCATATTCTAAATTTGGTTGTACATGATGGTTTGAAATTAGCCGATGCATCAGTTAACAAGGTTAGGGACTGTTAGTTTTTGGGATTACAGAATAACAATAATACTTGGATAATTTCTAGGATCGTGATTGAATCACTTTCCGATATCTGTAATTCGTCCATATTGCTTGGGGATACACGAATTCAGAAGTGGGATAATCCAAGAAATCAGATTCGGATTACAAGCCTAATCCAAATCCACAAACACAGAATACCTTGCGATGGATTGCGTTTTTCAGAGACAGAGAATTGCAGAGAAGAAATCGGTTTTCTTCTTTTTCCTCTACTTTGTTTATGTTCAGAAAATCGGATATATATATGAAGAAGATGGCGGTTATAAATGAAACGACGCCACCTTTCGTAAAGGGTGTAACCCTTAGGTTTTCGCGGGAAATATTTCGTCTGGGCATTTTCCTCTGCCCCTTGGACCCTGCTAGGGGCGCTGCCCCTAGACCTCGCCAGGGGCGCTTCCCCTTGGAACCCCGTCCCTAAGGGCGCTGCCCCCGGACCCCCCGATATCCCGAGTCCACATTTAATTATCCGAGTGTGCACCCCGCACCTCCAGGCTCGGAATGTAAACTGAACTCAGCCTGTCTCGATATTAAACATGACTACACTAAAATATATTGATGACACTAAAATCACCAACATTCCTCCCCCATTTTAGTGTAATCGTTAATTAACTAAAAAGCAAACACAAAACCAAACTCATGCATAAATGAAAATGTCTTGAAGATTGAATTTTCATATTAGTATAATACACATTTCAAATACTCGAGAATCTCGGTGTCCTAAGGATTGAACCCATCAACTCATTTGAGTAACTGAAGATACTATACACATAAGTTTACACAAATTCTAATGTTTCATACTTTACACTATTACAGCCATGTGTCCTATCCATTCATGAGTGCATAAAAGCCTAGCCCAAAGCCTTCTGAAGCGGCAACACTTCACACTCATATAGGTAGTCCTTTTAAATCATGCACCTGTAATACACTTTTTCAAAAGAACTATTAAGAACTTAATTCAACCTACCTTAACTCTACAGGTTTAAGCACATACCTTGGGATGATGTAATACAAAAGAGCTTCAATCTCCATAAATAAGCTTTCCACATTGAATTCAACTTCTAACATCGTATTAGAAGGGAATTGGGTATCTTATCCATAGAGATATCAAGTGGGCTTTAAACCCATCCCTATCACCGACTTTGCTACCAAGTCTCTAGCTAATCCCTTCGTCAAGTGATCAGCTAAATTCTGTTGAGATCGAACACAATCAACAAAAATAATACCATGAGTTATAAGCTCACGTACCATACTATGTCTAACACCCAAATGTCGCGACTTTCCATTATACACTTGACTATAGGCCTTGCCCAAAGTGGCAGAACTATCACAGTGTATAGAGATGGGTGAAATTGGCTTTGGCCACAAAGGAATCTCATAAATCAAATTCCTTAACCATTCTGCTTCATTCCCAGCAGTTGCAAGGGCTACAAATTCTGATTCCATAGTTGACTTTGTGATACAAGTTTGCTTCTTGGATGCCCAGGAGATTGCACCTCCTCCAAGATGAACAACCCAACCACTTGTAGATGAGTGGTCCTCAATGTTTGTAATCCAACTAGCATCAGTATGCCCTTCAATCACAGAAGGAAACCCTACATAAGTCAACCCATAATCCCTGGTTTTCTTCAAATACTTCAACACCCGCCTTACTGCTTGCCAGTGATGAGTACTAGGATTGCTTGTAAACCTACTTAGCATTCCTACAGCAAAAGCAATATCAGGCCTTCTGCTGGTCATGGCATACATCAAACAACCAATGACCTTTGAATATTCAAGCTGTGAAACTGCTTGACCAATATTAGGCATAAGCTTCATACTTGGATCAAACGGAGTACTCACAGGAGAACAATCCAAACAATTGAATTTCTTAAGTACTTTCTCAATGTAATGAGACTGTGAAATAGAGATTCCTTGATGTTCACGCTTGATTCTTATTCCAAGAATCACTTCTGCCTCCCCCATATCCTTCATAGAGAATTGAGATGATAAAAATTCTTTGGTCATATCAATTTGTCTTTGATCAGTACCAAAGATCAACATATCATCCATATACAAACATATGATCACTCCTTTACCAGACGCATCAAACTTACTATATACACACTTGTCCGATTGATTTAGCATAAAACCATTACTTAAGACAACATCATCAAACTTTTGATGCTACTGTTTAGGTGCTTGTTTCAACCCATACAAAGACTTAACCAATTTGCATACTTTATGCTCATTACCAGGCATAACAAAACCCTCAGGTTGCTTCATGTATACCTCTTCCTCCAAATCACCATTCAGGAATGCTGTTTTGACATCCATTTGGTGAATGACCAGATTGTGAATTGCAGCTAAGGCAATCAGCAATCTAATCGTAGAAATACGAGCAACAGGTGCATAAGTATCAAAGTAGTCAATCCCAGGTTTTTGTCTAAAACCTTGAATAACTAACCGAGCCTTGAACTTGTCAATTGTTCCATCTACTTTCATCTTCCTCTTAAATATCCACTTGCAACCCAAAGGTTTGCATCCAGGAGGAAGATCAGATAAAACCCATGTGTTATTTCCCATGATGGAATCCATTTCATCGTTTATTGCTTCTTTCTAGAAAGCAACATCTTGAGATTTCATTGCCTCATCAAATGTTTTAGGATCTTCTTCAACACTAAAACAATATGAATATTTGTTAGCTCCAAGTATCTGTAAAATGAAAGTATTGAAAATAAAACCAAGTCAGAAGACCTACAGAGATAAAGCAGAAGACTTAGAAGACCAACAAAGAAGACCAACAGAACTCAACAGAGTTCTGGTGGAACCAACGGAGCTCAACAGAGCTCTGGCAGAAGATCAACAGAAGAACTGTTCATACCCGAAGACCAACAGAGTTCTGTCATAACACGCTCTGTTGAAGTGAAGACCTCTGTTATGCCTAAGTCTCGTAGAAATCCGAAGTGTCAGATACGTGTCCACACCTTTCCACGTATGCCCTAAAGATTGGAGACACACTTTCCACGTGTCATTCCAGGGTACGATAGTACACTGTCTACACTTTATGAGGCTATATATAGCGAGGTAGTGGAACAAACAATTGTAAGCTTTTGGAAGAATAGTTTTCCACAATTGTAAAAGCACACACTGTCATATCCTCATAGCACTCCCCCGTACGATATTGTCTCTGTGATTTCTTGATACACCATTGATCTTGTTCTTGGTGTTATCTTTATCAATATACGAGCAGCGTTTCTTATTTGATCTTGTTATCATATTCCTGTTCTATATTTGATATCACAGTTTACATATCATCTCATACAATCACTCACTTTAATGGCTTTATATTTAAATGCTTCCGCTGTCTATTTAACTACCATTATCGTGATACGACGTGAATCTGGGAACCAACAATTGGTATCAGAGCTTGCTTGATTTGCTCAAATCAAGGCATCCAATCTACCAAGGTTGATTCTCTGTTGTTGATTGTGTGTGTGTTTAAAAGCCTCATTATACTCTGTTTTACTGCTTAAAGTATTTTACATCTTCTCAGTTCATTTAATATCATACTAAGCTTTCCAGTCTAGATTAAAACATCTGTTCTACTATTTCATTGGTTACTGTTCCTCATACTTTAGCTTATTCTCATTATAGACCATTTGAAACTCTCATACTCTGTTTTCTTTTCAAAAAATGGCAAACATCAACGCCATTTATACTGCTGGTTCTCTGACCAAGCCTCCTACTCTTCTGAGGGATGAATACCCTCAATGGAAGATTAGGATGGTCAACTTCCTTGATGGAATGGATAAGGACTTAATACGATCTGTCACGAATGGACCATTCCAACCCATGGTTTATGTCCCACGTGTACCCGCAACAGAAACCACTGATGAGATTCCTGCTCACTTCGAACCCAAAACCACTGGGATTACCGAAGAAGAAAAGAGCAAAATGGAAAATGACCTTAAAGCAGTGAGACTTCTGATTATGGCCATTCCGAACGATATATTTCAAGAACTAGACTCATGTGTTACTGCCAAGGAAATCTGGGATCAACTTCTAAATCAACTTGAGGGTGGTATCAAAACCCAAAAGAACAGAAGGACCCAGTGTATAAATGAATACAATGATTTCAAGGCACTTCCTGAGGAAACCTTACAACAGACCTACAACAGATTTAATATTCTGATTAACAAATGTAAAAAGTGTGGGGTTGTTAGGTCGAAGGAAGATAACAATGTTCTGTTTTTGAAAAGTTTAAATGATGAATGGTTGAATCTGTCAATGTCTTTACAAGCTAATCAGGACTTAGATGCATGGTCTCTTACTGATGTGTATGGCACTCTGGCCGCACAAGAGAAGGATGTTGTCAAGCAAAAAGGCAAATCCACCATTGCAGGTCCTATCGCTTTGATTTCAGAATCTAAGAACTCAGCAGAAGAGAAACTCAATAGAGATGGCCCTAGCTGAGATAAGAAAAGAGATAAAAAGAAAGGGAAGAAGAGCTTGGTTGCAGAAAGTGATGATGAAAGGAGTTCATCAGATGAGGATAGTGATATAAATGCCTTTGCTAAATCTCTTGCGTTAATAACTCAACAATTTACCCAGAGATTTGGCAACAGGACATTTGACAGAAGAAAAAGGTACGAAAGAGAAGAAAAAGGTGACAAAAGTTATACTGCACCTTAACAGAATCACCAGAACAGAAACCCGACAGAACAGAGACCTCAACCTCAACAGAAGTACAACGCTCCTGGTCCACAAAAGACTGATGCTGCACAACCCATCAACCAAAACGATGGTCGTTGTTTCAGATGTGGCAAACCTGGCCATTTCTCTGCTAACTGTAGAGGAAAACTTGTAAAAGATCAAGACTACTACAAGAACAAATACAAGTACAACTACAGAGAAAGGAGTTATGTCGCCGAGATGGAGAATTGGATCTCTGACTCATCCTCTGATGATGAACCAGAGCAAGCCAATGTTGCTGTAGATGATGAAAGTATGACAGAGGTTGACTGGATGACTGGAGAACGAATAGAGAGAACAGAAGAAGAAGATATAGCTCATGCATTCGCTCTTACTGTAACAGAGCCAGACGACAGAGCGCTGGAGACCATTAAACCCAGTGCCAAGGTATGTTCCTCCGAATCCAAGTCTGACTCAGAACTGGAAATGCATGTTTCGCAATTAACTGAGGAATTTCAATTACTGAAACAAAAGCTTTCTGAGGAAAAAGAGCTAAGAAAGCTAGCTCAGAAGGATCTGTCCTTCTACAAGAGAGAGAAAACTCTCTTGGAACAAGAAAAGGAAGATATCTTCAAGGAGAAATCTGAGCTAGAGATCTTACAGCAGAAAGAGAAAAGTACTTTTTCTAAAAAGGTTAAAGAGTACGAAAATTTGTTAAAACAGAAAACCGAAGAAATGAAGAAGTTTGAGAATGAAAGACTTAACTCTGTCGCTTTAAAATACTTTTTTCAAAAAGAAAGGGAAATCTTACATCAGTCCCTACAGAGAAAAGAACTTCAAATCAAAAAGTATCAGGATGCACAGGATGTGCATGTTAAGATAAATTCTCAGATGGATACGCAAGGTCTTGGTTTCTCAGACCTTGCTCCCTGGAACGGAAAGAAGAAAACATCTCTGTTGACTACTTTCTGTGCTGGGAAAATCCAAGAGAATGTTATCTCTGGTAATGCTGTTTTCAAAAGAATTAAAACCTCAGACGTTTACAAGAGGACGAAAAGGCTTGACTTTAGGAATGTCAGCTATGACTCCTTGGATCATGACAAGGTTCTTAAACCATCTTCAAAGTTTATTCTTGATCAAGGAAGAGCTAGAATCTTAATTCCTAACTCTGTCGAAAGTCTGGATCCAAAAGAGATTTTCAACTTTAATTCTTTCAAGGAACAGAAGCCTGTCACTTCTGAGGCTGAATCCCTTGTTGAAATACCACAGAGCAATCTCAACCCTGAAGCACCAGTCTTCTCTCCTACTTCTGAAACGATAAGAACATCTTTTGAAGAAAATCTCATGAAAGTTCTTAAAGAAAATGCTGTTTCTGATGCTTTAAAACCCAAGTTGAGAAGGTTTAAAACTGCAAAACCTGATTCTACAAAGCCTGTTTCTGTGAGTAACACCTCCAACAGAGCCACCAGAGACTTTCTAGCCTCTGACAGTGACTCTGACCCTGAGGTAGATGAGCAAATTTTCTGTACTCAACCAAATGCTTTGCACAAACCTAAACAGATACCGGCTGGATCCTTTGATTTAAAAGAAGACATATCATTTTTCAAGAAACAATCAAGATTTATACCGGTAACTGAGTTTAACAACAAAGAATTCAGAATTCTTGCTTCTAACTCAACAGAAGTAAAAGGTAAGGTGAAGGCAAGTACTTTACTTAACAACACCTTTGTTCCAACTTTTAAACCAATCAGATTTACACCAGAACAGAAGGGAAAATGGATAGTAAATGACAGACATACTTCCAATTCTGGTAGAAATCAAGAGATCAATTTTGAGAAAAGAGAATCTGTCTCAAAGAATAGTTCAAACAGAATGCATGGTCCTAGAGCTTTTCAGAATCAAACTCCATCTAATAAACAATTCTTGAAAAACAACTTGCATCAATCCTCATGTTCCATCAATTGCAATTGTGTTCATCTGTTAAGAAAACTGCAAAATCATATGAATGGACCTCACTGTGTTCTGAATCAGTCACAAAAGATGATAAATCCCAAGACTGATCAGACCACACAGAAGAAAACCTCTGGCACAACATCAAAGAATGTAAAGCCTGTAGGAAAGACTGTTAACCCATCAAAGCCTAACAAGAAAGGACCCATCATGCAATGGGTACCTAAAAGAAACTAATCTGTCTTGCAGAAGCCTCATGTGCAGATCTGGTACCTAGATTCAGGATGTTCCAGGCACATGACAGGCAATAAGGAGCTGCTGACTTCATTCAAGAACAAAAAAGGAAGTGCAGTCACCTTTGGAGGAGACAATGGAGGACAAATTAGAGGTTATGGTACTCTGGTAAATGGTGGTGTTTCAGTTTCCGAAGTTGCTTATGTTGAAGGATTAAATCATAATCTTCTCAGTATAAGTCAACTCTGTGATCATGGGTTCGATGTCAATTTCAGGAAGAAGTTTTGTTCATTATTACTTTCTGAGTCTGGTCAAGAACTTTTAAGAGCCGACAGAAAAGGCAATCTTTATAAAATGAATTTTAATCCAAACCAGGGAACTACAACAGAGAAACTCTGTTTAGTCTCTTTGAACAAAGAAGATGCCTGGCTCTGGCATAAAAGATTTGCTCACTTAAAATTTTCAAATCTTGACAAACTCGTGAAATTGAACTTGGTAAAAGGTCTTCCTTCGCTGAAATTTGACAAAGACCATCTATGCTCTGCTTGTGAGTTTGGAAAAATGAAAAGATCCTCACACAGAACCAAGAGTGATCACAATTGCTTAAGACCTTTGCATATGCTTCATGTGGATCTCTGTGGTCCAATCTCTGTGCAAAGTCTGTCTGGCAAGAAGTATATTCTTGTGCTTATTGATGAATATTCTAGGTATACTTGGATTGAGTTCATCAGAGCAAAATCTGATGTCCCAGAAATTCTGATAAGTTTATTGAGAAGGATACAGGTTCTGTTAGGACTAAAAGTGCAAAAGTTGAGAAGTGACAACGGGACAAAATTCAAAAATACTCGAATAGATTCTTATCTATCAGAAGAAGGAATTTCCCAAAACTTTTCAGCTACCAGAACTCCACAACAGAATGGCGTAGTGGAGAGAAAGAACAGAACTCTGGTAGAGGCCGCCAGAACCATGTTGGCCGGTTCTGTCCTTCCCATCAACTTCTGGGCAGAAGCAGTCTCAACAGCTTGTTTTGTTCAAAACAGAGCTGTAATAGTGAAAAGATTTAAAAAGACGCCTTATGAACTCATCAATAACAGAAGACCAAATGTGAAATATTTTCATGTTTTTGGGTGTAAATGTTATGTCTTGAACGACCGAGAACAGCTGGGTAAATTTGACAAGAAAGCGGACGAAGGAATCTTTATTGGTTATTCCATGACCTCTAGAGCCTACAGAGTCTACAACACCAGAACTCGCGTCATTCAAGAAAGCGTGAACGTGTCCTTTGATGAAAGTACATCAAGTACCTCTGATCGCAAATCAACAGAGGGGACACCAACATAACAGAAGAAGCCTAGTTCTTCAAAATCAAGGGAAGAAGATATCAATCTCCTATTCGACGATTTCTTCGATGATGATGATGATTCCTCTGTCAACATCAACAGAGGAGATCAAGCTCAAAGTTCAACAGAACAAAATCTGACAGGTACAACTCTTACTGGTCCCTCCAATATTTCACCATCTACTTCTCTGTCTACAGGTATAATTCAGAGAAACGAGGAACCACAACCAGAACCTACACAAGAGCCATCATCACCTCTGCTAACAAATATCGGCAGAAACTCCCTGTTTGAAAGTTCACCTTCGCAGAGCCCTGTTGGCAATTCACAGAGCAATGAGGCCACTCTTCAGAGTTGTGTGCCACAGAACCCTGGCACCAACCCTCAGAGCTCTGTTGCTGAAGATCGTATTTTCTCATCTGAAGCACAGACCCCTCCTGTTGTCCATGCTCCCATGACAAAATGGACTAAGGATCACCCCCAATATCTTATAATTGGTGCTGCTGAAGATGGTGTCAAGACAAGATCAGCTACAATCAACGAAGCTTTCTTTGTTAACTTTTTGAGCATGATTGAGCCGAAAAGAATTTTTGAAGCACTTGAAGACCCAAACTGGATCGAAGCTATGCAAGAAGAGCTTCTTGAATTCGAGAGAAATAAAGTTTGGTCCTTGGTTCCACTCCCAAAAGGCAAATCAGCCATTGGAACCAAGTGGGTGTTTAGAAACAAGAAGGATGAAGATGGGATTATCATCAGAAACAAAGCCCGTCTGGTTGCAAAAGGATACTGTCAAGAAGAAGGAATTGACTATGACGAGACTTTTGCTCCTGTGGCTAGGCTAGAAGCAATCAGAATCTTCTTAGCTTATGCTGCTCACAAGGGTTTCAAGGTCTACCAAATGGACGTCAAATCTGCCTTCCTAAATGGCAGACTACAAGAAGAAGTCTATGTCCAGCAACCACCTGGTTTTGAAAATTCGGAGTTTCCAGACCACGTTTACAAGCTAGACAAAGCTCTGTATGGGCTTAAGCAAGCTCTCAGAGCCTGGTATGAAACTCTGTCCAATTTTCTGTTGGTTAATCACTTCGAGAAAGGTACTGTCGATAAAACTCTATTCTTTAGGAGATACAAGAATGATATACTTCTGGTACAAATATATGTTGATGACATTATTTTTGGGTCAACACGGCAAGAGTACTGTGATAAGTTTGAGGATTTGATGAAAAGTGAATTCAAAATGAGCATGATGGGAGAACTTTCTTTCTTCCTTGGTTTACAAGTAAAACAAACCGACAAAGGGACTTTCATAAGTCAGTCCAAATATATCTCTGACATTTTGAAAAAGTACAATTTTAACAACTCAAATTCAATGAAAACTCCTATTGCCACTGGAGTTAAGCTTGACCCTGACCTTAATGGTGAACCAACAGATGTCAAGAACTACAGAGGTATGATAGGGTCACTTCTGTACTTAACTGCCAGTAGACCCGATATAATGTTTGCAACGTGTCTCTGTGCTAGATTTCAGGCTAATCCTAAAGTTTCGCATTTCTCTGCCGTCAAGCGCATATTTAAATATCTGAAAGGGACTCAATTTTTGGGTCTCTGGTATCCTCTGAATTCTGGTATCGAGCTTGTAGCATATACAGATTCAGACTATGGAGGATGCAAGAACGACAGAAAGAGTACGTCTGGTAGCTGTCAATTTCTTGGAGAGAAGTTAGTAAGTTGGACATCCAAGAAACAGAACTGCGTGTCCACCTCTACAGCAGAAGCAGAATACGTTGCTGCTGCTAGTTGTTGTTCTCAAGTTCTCTGGATGAAAACTCAACTCAAGGATTACGGCTTGGAGTATGACAGAATTCCAATTTTGTGTGACTCCAAAAGCGCAATAGCAATCACAGCTAATCCAGTTCAACACTCAAAGACCAAGCATATCGATATAAGGTATCACTTCATAAAAGATAATGTTGAAAAAGGGACTATTGAAATGTATTTCGTTTCAACAGACTTCCAACTTGCTGATCTTTTTACAAAAGCCCTTGATGAAAGGAGATTTAACTTCTTAATCAGCAAATTGGGTATGCTGAACATGTCCTAACACTATTTATCACTCAACAGAACTCTGATGTTCCTACCAGAGATCTGTCAAAATAGTTGGGTAGGATAGTTCAACAGAGCCTCTGTCATTCACCAGAGCTCTGTAAAACATACTTTTTCAACAAGCTTCCAGTGAATTCGTTTGTATATATCTCTGTAAATATTTCTTTTAGCAAGTTTTTTTTAAGCTCATATTTCTAGGGGGAGCTTATAAAGAAAATATGCATGGTTTTAGGGGGAGCAAGTCAAAAAAAAAAAAAATCTGATTTCAAATTCATATGACTTGGCTCTCTTGATCTTGAAAGAAAAATCTTTTTGAAAGAGGGAAAACCTGTTCTGATGAAATTCTTTTGAGAAAGTCGAACTTAGCAGAACCCTGATATTCTCACCAGAGCCTCTGTTGTTTCTCATCAGATCTCTGTTGAAAATTGTTGGTCAATTCTGTCCTTGTTCTTTGATTCTTCACATCAGATACAGAATTTTAAAATGTTTTTGGGTAAAGGTGAAACATGATTGGTCACTGAGCAAAGTTGAAAAGATCATTTCAACAGAGAAAGAAAATAACTGAGCTCCACCAGAGCTCTGTTAGTTTCTCTGCCCCGTCATCAGAAACACGTCAGCAGAGATGCGGGTCATTCTTTGAAAATCACCCACCTGTCCCCCGCATATCTCTAACCGTGACGGTTTACTTGTCCTACGATTGTAAGAACAAAATCTTACGTGACATCCTCTGATTGAAAGACAAACCACTAGGTGTTCCCACGATACACTGTTCAGGCCGTTCCACCTTCTGACACTCAAGTGCCTACAGTCCCTAAGTTGTTTCCCCACCCACATGTTTCCCGTATAAATACCCAACTTCAACCCATTTCAGTCTTACGCTTAACAACCATTTCAAACCCTTCATCTTTTCCCTCTCAGAAATCTATACCTTGTGGTTCTCAAGAAAAACCCTAACCTGCAACAATGGCTGAACCCCAAAACCAACCCCAGAACTCTGATGATTCCAGTAACAACGAACCCGTAGATAACATCGTTATTCTACCATACGAGTTGGCTGATAACAACTACCGTTTTGATCCCAATCCAGCACTCTATTTACCCCTTTACCACATCTATATTGAGTTTTTCCGAAACTCAGAAGTTTTTACAGCCCTAACAGCCTTTGACGATCATCTTCCTGCAATATATGTCCAACAATGGTGGACCACATGCCAATACATTGAAGACGGCGTCAGAAGCGGAATAGTCGGAAGTGTCAACTCTGGTAATGGAGGATCAGGAACAATAAGGATTCGTGAAAGAACTCTCAGAAGAACTTTTGGGATGAAAACCAAAAGACAGCTAGGTATTGATGCCTATGAGAAACCACCTTCTGTTGCTGTTCTTCTCGACTTCGTGAAGTTTTTGGGTTACAACAAAGAGTTAGAGAGAATAGGAGCCTTCAGAAGACAAAATCTACCACAAATGTGGAATTTCATGTTCTCAACCCTCAACAGAACCCTCACCTGCAAATCCGGCAGTCAAGACCAAGCGAGCACTGAAATCCTCGAAATCATGTATGGTCTGTTCTTCAACAGAAACTTCAACTATGCAGGGATCCTCTACAATGCACTTCTAGATGCTGTCAACACTAAAACCACTGCTCTAGCCAGAGGTGGAGAAGTTGGAAGACACAAATCCCTTAAAGCCATCAAGTTTCCTCGCTTTATCAGTTTGGTGATCAGAAGGGCATTCGACAGACTGGAACTGACACATCAGGGTCGTTCTATTCCTGTCTGGACCATGGCAAGATTCCAACCAACAACTTCAGGAGATTACCCTTTCATCAGAAGAATTCCAGGTACAATGCTTGCTTTGATCAATCCAACCCACATCTCTATCCAAAACTATAGAACTGCTGCTCAACCTCAAGAACCTGAGGTGGGAACCCCAGCATATTTAGGTTCTGAGCCTTCTGTGGAGAGTGCAAGTGAGGAAATAGAAGAAGAAGAAAATAGAACAGAAAATAGACCAGAGGACAGAGTACCCGAAGTGGGGTCTTCCTCTAGAGTAATGGAGGAGGAAGTAGTGAACAGAGCATCCCCTAGGGAGACTGTTCAAGAGGGAGCAGAAGAGACTGCAGAAGTGGTGACAGAGAGATCGCACCCTTCTGGCAGTGTAGAGATTCATGAGATAGAGAGCTCACCAGAGAATTCTCAAACCCTAGAAACCGAGGGAAATGTGAGTATAGAACAAGATGTCCAAGTTGACACATCTGTGCGAGATCCTAACCAAACTCCCAGTGCTACCACATTACCTAATCCTGGTGATCAAGACCAAGGGATTATTGAAACAGATGTGCACACCTCGAACCTTAACCAGCCAGACCCATCAAAGGCAACTCTTCATGCCTCTGGTACGCACGAAGCCGGGGAAGCTAGTCTTGCTAGTGATGTTCATTCGCCCCAGAACATCGACAGGTCACCTACACATAATGATGCCTCTGTGGCTCATGTAGTCGGAACACAACATAGACCCGAGATTATTGTAATCTCACGTAGCATCTGTCCGACTCAGGGACAGTATGAGACCTTAGTTGAACAAGGGAAACATTTGCTTGATCCAAATGCTTCTCATCATATCAGATTTCCTTCCTCAGAACCTGAGCTGGAGGAGGAACTTCTGATCAGAACACCTGTAGGTGATTCCCCTCAAAAGGAACATCAAGGATCGGGTGGAAGTCCTGCAAGAGCCAACATCAAAACAACTCTTGACGCAGGCGCCTCTGAACTCGAGGCAGAACTGGATCCATTAGTTGGTACCAGGGTTACCCCCGTTGACACTGTCACAAAAACAGAGTTCACAAGCTTCTGTGATAGTATCAACAACTCCTTGAATGAGTATAAACTTATCAATTCTCAAAAGGAGGAACTGATCCTCAAGGAAAATACTTCTCTCAGAGACGAACTGCAGAAACTGTCAGAGAAATATGCCGAACTTCATCAGAAATACATTGACACTGAAAGGATCAGAACAGAAGCTGAACAGACAAGAGGAGAGGAAATTGGCAGACTGGCTACAGAGATAGCAGATCTAATAACCGTCAGAGCAGAAGAGAACACAAAGGTATCGACAGAAGTAGCTGACCTAAAAAGACTTGTGATCGACAACCATACAGCTCAAATGAACAGAACTCTGCCAGTCCCAACAGTTATCCTATCAGAATCCAACATCAGAACCTTGACAGAGCTCATTGATAACTCTGTTAAGAAATCCATAAAAGAAGCCACAACGTCAGATGCTGATCCTCTTAACATCTCCAGCCCCAACCCAAACAGTTTGCCAATGACAGTCGGTCAAATGGGCGACTTCAGAAGGGACGACGTAAATAAAATGATGACAATCTCATCCAAATTTGTCATGAAAGCCCAGGCAACAGAAGCACTTGTGAAGGAATCACTGGACTCCCACAAATTCAACTTTGTGAGCCAAGTCGAGGAAATTAGAGGTGCTGCAGCAGAAGTGGAAGACACCTTGAAGAAAGCAGTTCCTACTTTCACAGATGCTATCTTACAATCTGTCATACAGAAACGATCTGCTGAGAAAGCACCAGAGGGAGAGCCTTCTGGCAAAAGACGTAAGTTTGTTGACCAATTCTCACCCATTGTCTCCAGACTCTCTGATGAAGACTCCTCTGATGATGATGATGATTTCCACGATGCTGCATCAGATAGTAATTTGGGTGAGTCCTCGGGTCAACAAAAGGGGGAGAAGGAGAAAGAGAAGGAGAAAGAGAAAGAGAAAGAGATAGAGAAAGAGAAATAAAAGGAGAAAGAAACAGAGACAGAGAAAGAAGAAGAGAGAGAGGCTGAAATGCCTACTGAAAGAGGCAAAGAGAAATTAACAGAAGAGGCCGGTACAGAAGATATGGGGATAACAGAAGAAGATATACCTACGGTGGAATTCGACTACATGTTCAAAAATCGAGTCATCAAACCGACAGAAGAGTCAACACAAGAACCACCAGAGATTATCTGCCTGGATACCCCTCCTACTTCACCAAGGACTGAACCAGAGAGATCAATCCCAATCTCTGCTGATGAACAAAGCCAAACAGAAGCTGCTCAAGAATATGTTCATATCGATACTCTTATGGCTGAAACTCATGAAGACCCAAACCCAATGATAACAGAACAAAACCCAGAATCATCCACCCAACACACCGATAAACCCGCCTTGGAAACGGTATTTGCATTTCTTTATGCTGACAGAGATATCATTCCTGCAAATGACGTACCCATAAATCCTTACCTTAACCCAATCAGAATAAACACCATTACTGAAGCAAGGCGGATGTTCATCCGAAACAAGTCCAATCTGAACAGAAACATCAACTCACACTTCAGTATCAAGAGAATCCTAGACATCAAGCATAAGAAGTTCCAGCACAACAGAATGACCTATCATGAGTACACTGTGGAATCAACAGAAGGAAAGAACGAATTCTTCAACGACAACGATCTTGTCCTTCTAAATCCGTACGATCTAACTGTGCTTCATGCCTACTGCTTGAACTTCTCTGACAGATATACTCCAGCAAGAACAGCCTTACCTGAAGTCAAACTAGCTATGCAAGAGCACATCAATCTCAGAACTCAGACAAATTTTTAGCTAGGCATAGAGTTTGAAATTGAGAAACTGGCGATTGCACCACCAAACGAAGATCTTGAGGGCTATCGACATTTTAGGACTGGAACTGTAGTTGAAGATCCTCCAGTCTTTATCTGCCGACAGAAAGGGACAAAGAAAGCCATCAGATCTGCTGAAGCTCATAAGTACACAAGTGAGTCGCTAGCATATCTCAAAAACATAGTTCAAAGTCTCCCGAGGAACAAGTGTCCGGAAGAACAGCAAAGGTCCTTCATCAACATAATTAATCTGTTGCTTGACTTCCGTGAGCTAATCAGAAGATTCGACAGAATCCTTAGGGGAGATAATTACGCTTGATTGTACTTGTTCTTTCTATTGTAAAATCTTAAAAGAATAGTGCACAGGGTAACAGAGGGTAAAGTTCTCTGTTCTTTTGTTTTCAATCTCTTGTCATTTCCAATTTTTTATTTTCAATACTTAGGGGGAGATTGTTAGCTCCAAGTATCTGTAAAATGAAAGTATTGAAAATAAAACCAAGTCAGAAGACCTACAGAGATAAAGCAGAAGACTTAGAAGACCAACAAAGAAGACCAACAGAACTCAACAGAGATCTGGTGGAACCAACGGAGCTCAACAGAGCTCTGGCAGAAGATCAACAGAAGAACTGTTCATACCCGAAGACCAACAGAGTTCTGTCATAACACGCTCTGTTGAAGTGAAGACCTCTGTTATGCCTAAGTCTCGTAGAAATCCGAAGTGTCAGATACGTGTCCACACCTTTCCACGTATGCCCTAAAGATTGGAGACACACTTTCCACGTGTCATTCCAGGGTACGATAGTACACTGTCTACACTTTATGAGGCTATATATAGCGAGGTAGTGGAACAAACAATTGTAAGCTTTTGGAAGAATAGTTTTCCACAATTGTAAAAGCACACACTGTCATATCCTCATAGCACTACCCCGTACGATATTGTCTCTGTGATTTCTTGATACACCATTGATCTTGTTCTTGGTGTTATCTTTATCAATATACGAGCAGCGTTTCTTATTTGATCTTGTTATCATATTCCTGTTCTATATTTGATATCACAGTTTACATATCGTCTCATACAATCACTCACTTTAATGGCTTTATATTTAAATGCTTCCGCTGTCTATTTAACTACCATTATCGTGATACGACGTGAATCTGGGAACCAACAATATTGATTTGCAGTTTCATCTCTAGAACCCTCAACTAGATAAAGCTAAAAATCAGGACCGAAAGATTTAGCCTTTCTTTCTCTTTTTCCTCTTCGGAGCTCAAGTGATTCATCAGTGTTTGGTACAATTTCATTTTCCTTGTTTTTCCCACTGGAACTAGGAATCATGTCCTTTGGTCTAGGTATGGATGAAAAACGATTTTCATCAAATATTGCATCTCTTGATTCTATGACAGTATTAACTGAAACATAATCATTAGGTTCTAAAACAAAGAACCTATAAGACCTTGAATGCTCATCATAACCAATGAAGATACAATCAATACCTCTTTCAACCAAATTGTTCCTTTTAGGTTCAGTCAGTCTTACAACTGCTCGACACCCCCAAACTTTAAGATATCCTAAGTTTGGTTTCTTTTTGTACCACAGTTCATAGGGAGTTATTTTGTTCCTTTTGTTTGGAACCCTATTCAAAAGATAGCAAGCTGTTAACATAGCTTCTCCCTAGAACCCATCACTCAATCCTAAGTACGACAGCATAGAGTTCACCATTTCCTTGAGAACTCTATTTTTTCTTTCAGAAATACCATTTTGTTGAGGACTGTATGGTGATGTAGTTTCATGAATGATTCCTACATATTGGAAGTAACTAGGATCATAATACTCACCACCTCTATCAGTACGAAGTTTCTTGATTAAGTCTTTTTGTTGCAACTCAACTTCAGTTTTATAAATTTTGAATTTATCAAGGGCTTCATCCTTAGAATGTAATAAATATACATAGCAAAAACGAGAGTAATCTTCAATAAACGTTACTATGTATTTCTTGTTACCTAAGGATGGAGTTGCATGAAAATCACATAAATCACTATGTATTAATTCAAGCATAACAGAATCTCTTTTCACATTTGAAAATGGTTGTCTAGTTATCTTAGTTAACATACAGGTTTTACACTTCTCTATGTTAACATCAAAAGGTGGAATTAATCCATTTTTTGACATTTCAAGCATACGTTTATAATGTACATGCCCTAAACGTGTATGCCAAAGAGAAGAATCATCAATGCTAGAACAAGCCATATATATATATACAATCTGCATTATTGTTATTTACATTCAATCTAAACATACCATTAGTAAAATACCCAAATCCAACAAATGTACCACACTTTGATAAGATATACTTATCAGACTCATAAACCTGTTTATAACCACACTTATTTAATACACCACCAGAAACCAAGTTCTTCTTAATCTTAGGAACATGTATGACATTTCTAAGATGAAGACTTTTTCCAGAACTAAATACTAAAGACACAGAACCACGACCAACAACCGGAACTTTATTATGGTCCCCCATATACAGCACCGATCCATCATCTACTACTTCATACTCCTTGAACCAACAGCGATCTTTACATACATGACTCGTCGCCCCCGAGTCTACCCACCATGTATAATCATCATCCTGCACATAAAATGTTTCAGGAATAAGTGTTACATGATATATAACAGAAGTAGTTCCAGAAATAAAATTCTGACCTTGTTGTGGTTTTGGACCTTGATCCTTAGATCCCTGTCCAGAAGTGCTTGCACCATTCTTGTTCTTTCTTAAACGACAGTCACGTTTTATGTGACCAGGTTTGTTGCAATTCCAACACACAAGTTTTGCTTTCTTGTTGGAACTCTTTTGATGGTCATCCTTCTTCTTCCTTTTCCCGAACTTGTTGTTTTTCTGGTTTTTCTCATCTTCCACCATGTTCACAGAAGATCCAGGAATATCTTTCTCCTTTCCTTTGCCACTTTCTTGGACCCGTAGGCCCTCCTCAATTCTCAAGTGACTGTCGAGTTGTACAAGAGACAACTCCTCCTTTTGGTGTTTCAAAGTGTGTTTGAAATCTTTCCAGGATGGGGGCAATTTGTCAATAACACTTGAGACAGATATGGACTCATCCATATTCATCTTGTGTTGTTCAAATTGTCCGAAAATCCTCATGAGTTCGTTGTACTGTTCCATGACAGGCCTCGAATCCACCATTTTGTAATTGTTAAAATTACTCACGAGAAACTTCTTACTAGAAGCGTCATCTGCCATGTATTTGGATTCAAGGGCATCCCACAGATCTTTTGCAGATTCATGATTTTGATAGATATCAAAGAGAGAGTCATACATACCATTCAAGATGTGTCCACGACAGATGTAGTCATCGTTTTCCCATTTGCAGCGTTTTCTGGTGTGTTCCAACGTTTCGTTTTCTTGGGCTTCATGGGCAGGGGTACTCAAAACATGCACAACTTTCAGAGTGGTGAGAAGAAGGTGCATCTTCTTCTGCCAACGACGAAAGTCGTTTCCTTCAAACATACCAAGTTTTCCGAATTTGGAACTCATGTCCCTGACAGATTCTGCCATTGTTATTCCTTCACATAAATTACAGATTTCGAATGTTAGTAATTGGGATTACAGAATAACAATAATACTTGGATAATTTCTAGGATCGTGATTGAATCACTTTCCGAAATCTGCAATTCGTCCCTATTGCTTGGGGATACACGAATTCAGAAGTGGGACAATCCAAGAAATCAGATTCGGATTACAAGCCTAATCCAAATCCACAAACACAGAATACCTTGCGATGGATTGCGTTTTTTAGAGACAGAGAATTGCAGAGAAGAAATCGGTTTTCTTCTTTTTCCTCTACTTTGTTTATGTTCAGAAAATCGGATATATATATGAAGAAGATGGCGGTTATAAATGAAATGACGCCACCTTTCGTAAAGGGTGTAACCCTTAGTTTTTCGCGGGAAATATTTCGTCTGGGCATTTTCGTCGATAACAATTCATTTTTGGGCCCCCGCTAGGGGCGCTGCCCCTTAGAACCCCGTCCCCAGGGGCGCTGCCCCCGGACCCCCCGATATCCCGAGTCCACATTTAATTATCTAAGTGTGCACCCTGCACCTCCAGGCTCGGAATGTAAACTAAACTCAGCCTGTCTCGATATTAAACATGAATACACTAAAATATATTGATGACACTAAAATCACCAACAGGGACTGCATAAGGTGGGTGAGGGGTTCTCCAGCTAGGTTGCATAAGTTTAAAGAATTTGCAGAGTTGCTTGAAGTGAAAGAAAAAAGTTCATTATGTCTAGATGTTCCAACTAGATGGAACTCCACCTATATGCGCAGTTGCTTACAAACAAGTGTTTGAAACGTATGAGAGTAGTGACAACACGGTGAGTTTGGAATTGGGTGATTCGGTGCCTTCACATCTTGATTGGTTATATGTTGAGAGCTTGGTCATTTTTTTGAAGACATTTTTTGAGATGACAGTCAGAATATCTGGCTCGCTTTATGTGACTTCAAATTCCTTCATATCCGAGATTTCCGATTTGAGTTGCATTATTGCCGATATGTTACGATCAAAGTCAAATATTGAAGAGGTATGTGTACTTTCCTTTAATTTTAAGTTTTACATCAACTAGAGTTTTAAAATTTACTTATATTTGGTTGTTGATTACCTCTTGGTTTTTTTATTTATGATTTATGAACAGGTCATGGGTGCTAAAATGAAAGAGAAGTTTACTAAATATTGGGGTGATCCAGAGAAGATGAATTTTATAATATTCTTTGCCAACATATTGGATCCAAGAGACAAGGTTGAGTACATGCAATTTCAACTAAATCAAATGTATGGTCACGACCAAGGTAAGGCATGTTTCGAGAAGGTAAAGTCTAAACTAGAGTTGTTATTTCAAGAGTATGTCTCAACATATTCTGAATCATCTACTACTAGTATGATGCCTCCCCTTTCTGTTCCATGTGAGAATGTTCCGGTTGGAAGGGTACAATCTAGATTAAAAAGTCAGCTAAAGAAACAAAAGATGGAAAGTGGGGCGTCAATCAATAAACAGACTGAACTTGAAGTTTATCTAAGTGAGTCCATCATAGATGATACAAACGATTTTGACATTTTAAGATGGTGGAAGGTTAATAGTGAAAGGTTTCCTACTCTTTCCAAAGTTGCTAGAGATATACTAGCGGTCCCAATTTCAACAGTGGCTTCTGAATCAACTTTTAGTACCAGTGGCAGGGTCTTAGATGCTTTTAGAAGTTCTCTGTCTCCTAAAATGGTGGAAGCCCTTTGTTGGTTCCCGTTTTGCTTAGACAAGATTAACAGATCTATTAGTTCGAGTTTCTGTTTGATGCGGAAGCGTATTTGAAGAACTAACAGATAAGTTTGTATAGAAACAATACAGAATATCAAATAAACAGTATATAAAGAACAGATAAATATCTCAAAGTTTTCCTGTATTTGATGAAGAACACTAATAATAGAGTTGACGTTAATTGTGTGTGTGTTTTTCTTGTATCTCAACTGGTAAGGAAGAACTCAACATGAGTCTTCCTTTTATACTACTACAAAAGAACTATTCTAGACAAAAGGACTAATGCTACAGGAAAGAAGGGATGGCATGAACAGTTGGAAATCTGCATGCATTAAATGCGCTAATATCAACTTGCAAGGATTCCTATCAGAGTTTGACACGTGTTTGTTGTCGGACTATGCCTTGTACAAGTTGATGAACGGACCCTGGAACAGTAGCAAGATATTTCTGTAACAGTGGTAAGATATTTCTTCAACAGTGACAAGATATTATAAATATCTTCCAAGTCTTCAGTCTGAACCACAGAGGCTCTGTCAAGGGTGACAGAGGTTCTGCGGCTCGGTCCTTGGTGAGCATTCTTCTATAGATCCTTCTTTGGTCCTTTGTGAGTAGTCTTCTGTAGATTCTTCTTGAGACTTGGTGTTCCTTGAATGATCGTTTGCTTTGGCAGAGCTTTTGTGGAACACCGCAGAGCTTCTATTGAACTCTTTCATACTTAGCCTATTTTTCAATACTTATAATATTATGAATATTTGGAGCTAACAATCTCCCCCTAAGTATTGAAAAATGAAAATTTGACTTTATGCATAATTAGGCTAAGTAAAGTAGACAGAGGTTAAACAATACCTCAAAAGTTTCATTTCATTTCTTTTTGACTTTTACAGAGATATGTAAAAGAGATTTAGACATTTGCATCTTTGAAGTCATTGAAACTTCTGTTGTCGAATCCTACTTCTCTGAGCTCGTGATAGAAATTGATGCAGAGTTCTCTCAATCCGATTGTAGCATCTATTTCTCTGATCATTCTTTCTGCTGATTCTTGATCCATAAGCTCAGTACCTCTGTTCTCTTATAAGATTGATCTAAACTTGTTCAGAGTACTAGTTGCATACTTCTGACAGTCCATTTCCATAAAAAGTCTTACTTGTCCAGCAGGATCCTTATACACTAACCCGTACCTTGGTGTTGTTATGATTGAGTTGGGTATTGCAGAAGGTGGGCAGTGATCCTCTGGTGGTCTCAGACTCAGGTTTCTGACTCCAAGATCTCTTCCCAGTTGAAAGTCTATCATGCTATACAGCAGAAGCTTTTCTCTCATTGCTTTCCTAAACACTTGATAGGCCCTTCTGTTAGCATCGTTGTCGAAGTTTTCTTTCGTCCAAAGTAGAAGATCTGGCAGATCGTATGGGTTCAAGTTCCTTATATCGGCATCTGCAAATTGATTTTCGGACTAGTTCTCCCTTTTGACTTTGTAAAAGTTGTACCTGATCTTTGGAAAGGTTCTTGTTTGAGAGAATTTGCAGTATATTACCTTTTCTATTTTGGTCTCTGAGAAGACTTCTGCCCTTGATTTTGGCTTTGTTCTGCTGAAGGTGTTGTCAAGGTCAGCTCTGAGTTGAGGATCTTCGATGTCTGGTATAGGGTTGTTCTGATATTGTTGTTTGTAAAGGTACTTATACACCACCTCTTCCATTTCTGCATGTCGTGTATCTGGTGGTGGTATTGGTCTTCGCAGAGCATCCATTTGTCGTTTTATCTCTGCAACCCTACCCTCTGTTGCCCAGTCGTCTTCAAGTTTAGGAGTGACAAAGGCATCGAATGAGCTCTTCATCAACTTCTCTGTCGTTTGTGGCTTTTGCTTTTTCTTTTGTGGTTCTTCTGTCATGATTCCTTTACCTTTATCTTTGGTTTGGGAAGGCTCAGAACCTATTATCTGCTTTGGACTCTGTGGGATTGCTTATGTTGCTTTGGGTGTTGAGGTTTCTGTGGGTATGATGCGGATTGCCTCTGTAGTTTTTGACACTTCAGTTTCTGAGGACTTTGGTGGGGATGGTTCTTTTGGTTTGATTGGAGATTTGGGTTCTGTTGATGTTTCTTCTAAGGATGAAGATGTCAGGATTTGAACTTCAAGGACATCTTTTTCAAGGACAGAGGTGGTTTCCACAGAGGCTGGTGTTTCCTCTGTGGGTCTCTGTTGTGTTTCCTGAGTTTGGGTTTGGGTTGGTGGTGCAGAGGAAATTGGTTCTGCAGATATTGGAGGATTTTTTGCAGTTGTTTCTCTTTGATTCTCCCCTTGTTTCTCCCCCTCAGGATGATCTGATGAATCATCATCATCAGAATCATCCCGACCCTTATCTTCGTTTCCTTCTGCTCTGCAAGTAGTGTCAGGTTTCTTTGCCCCTGCTGCCATCATTTTGGCACAGAGATCATCACAAAGACCAAGAAGAGTTTGAACTTCGGCCTCTGTGTGGAACCGCATCTTTCCCACACTAGCCTTGAAGTCTTTTACGTAAGAAGCGTTGGCTATTGTGAAAGCTCTGATAAATTCTGTCATTTGGTTCAAGATGCTTTGCCCAAGTTCTGTCAACTGTGCTCTGGTCATGTAGTCGGTAGGCTTCATGGCTAGAGTAGCTTCTGTTGTTTGTTCCTGAACTTGTCGTAGAGCCTTCTGCAGTTCTTCTGGAGTAATAACTTTCGATGACACTTGTTCTTTCATCTTTTCCAGATATATGTTGATCGAGTTGTTGAAGGCAGAGGTTGCAGCTTTTTCAAGATCAGCAGCAGCAGAGGTAGGTGTGGTGGCAGAAGTTGTGGCAGTAGTCTTTATAGATTGCACCTCTGTGGACAAGTTGTCCATTTTGGTGTTTAGTTCTGAGAGGGCCTTGGATGTAACTTCTGCAAAAGATTTGAAAGAGCTTTTCAACTCTTCCAATGTTTTGTTCACAGAGGTGACAAGGGTTTGGAACTCACCCCTTGATACGTGTGAACTCGTGGTAACCTCTGGAGGAACACATTCGTCTCCAGAGTTTGTCCTTGTTCCTTGGACACCTTCTTTCACCCCTGTTTGTACGTTGAGGGTGGAAGGATTTCCTTCTGATCCTCGAGGAGAAATATGAGTTTCAACCCCTACAGAAGTTCTGTGAAGGTCAGAGTCCAACTCCACTCCAGAGGTGGGTATTGGAATGTCCTTCTGTTGACTTGGAGACTTGTCTAGAGTCTCTTCGTCATTGTGCTCTCTACTCCCCTCTGAAAGGAGGTTTGGCCCTATCGTTGTGTGCGTGGCAGAGGAAACGAATTCCTCTGCTAGGATGTCAGGTGTGATTTGGGGCAATAAATCACGAACTATTGGTGAGTCCTTTCGATAGGACTCCCCAGGAATGGTTTCCCCGGTTTTATTAGGCACAGAGGTTGAAAGAGTAACCTCTGGCTGTCTGGGAGGGGTTGGGATCGAGCTGTGCTGCTCTATTTCAATGATACCTTCTGCCGCTAGACCGGCGGTATCAGAAATGTGGGTTGCACTAGGAGGGGGTTTGGGATGTGTGCCATCTTCTTCTTCGGCATCTTTTTTCTGCAGAACCCTCTGCTGTTTCTATCATAACCCCTTCCTCTATTTCTATGTTTATCTCTTCTTCTGAGGTTTCCTCTGGAGGTGCTACAGTTTCTGCCGCTTCTCTTAAGGAATCATAAATGAAGTGAAATCCTATGATTTGTCGTACGTGAGGGTGCATGGTTTGTGTACCTTGAGCAGCAGAAATAACTTCTGTTGTGCGCAGAGCCTCTGTAGTCTGATCCAATGGTTCTGCGACCCATCCTGATGGATCTAAGGTTTGAGCAATGTCTGGATTGTTGAGGAATGCATTGAAATCTCCCTGTTGGTCTGCATAAGCTATTGGGGAGGGAGATTTCAGATGTATAGCCTGGTCTTCCTCTTCTTGTTCGACATCCTCTGTGATGACCTGCAGAGGTGAACTTGGTTTCTTTTTCTTTGACTTTCTCTTCTTTGGCTTACGAGCTCCCTCTCCTGTGGATTTGGATTTCCTTTTCTTTTGTTTTGGAGGTGAGGGAGGTGCAGAAGTTCTTGTCTCTGTAGTAAGTGGTGAAGTGGTTTGAACTGCAGAGTTTGTAGTTTCTTCTGTGGGTTTTCTTTTCTTTGTCTTCTTCTTGGGTGTTGTTGCAGAGGTTTTTCGTTTTTGAGAAGAGGGGTAAATGCTTTCTCTTTGAGCTTTGAATCGGTCTTGTAATGAATAGTGTTTCTCCAAAGCTCTAGCCCATTCCTCTTCTGTCATCCTCTCAACTATATCTACACCTATGGGGGCTCCTAGACGCGGGGGTGTCACATGACTTGGTTCTGGAGTCCTGTGGGCGCGTATATACTCTAATTTCCTACTCTCATCAGTTGCATAAGCTAGAAGGTTTTTCGACAGAGTTCTGCAGTGGGGGTAACTGTCTTCATGCTCTGTAGGAGTATTTTTATTCATCGGGTAAAGCTTTACAGATGGCCCTTCCATTGGCCACTTCTGCATTTGAAGTAGAGGCTCGAAAATGACTCCTAGAATTCTTTGGTATTGTAGAGGAGGTACATACCCTGGTGTGTTCCTCTTGGCCTTTTGAGTTGCGAGCTTTCTGTCGATTGTGTTCACTAATTCCTGCATCATGATGGTCGCATAGTCAAGTGGAATATCGTAATAGATTCCATACATGATGGTCAGGATCTGAAATGAGCTTTGGTCAGGACTACCGGTTTTTCCTGTGAGGCAACGATTCAAGATGGAGAACAAGGTATTCCACAGAGGTGGTAGTCTGCCTCTGTGGAAATCATTGTGTTTCCTCAGGGTTGTGTTATATCCTAACATTTTGACGAATCGACAGAGCTCCTCGTCCGTAAGAACCTCAACATATTTCTTGATTCCAAGTAGACCTCTGGTTGGTAGGTTGAACTCCAGTGAGAACATTGTTCTGTTAAACATGAGTTCTAGGTAGTCAGACTTGTCTGGTTTTGAAATGTAGCCTTTTATCAAAGAATCATCTGAATCAAAACGGCAACTTTGCCAAAATTGATTCAGATATCGTGCAGGGATTTTGGTTGGGGTTTTGGAAAGGAGAGGGTATAGGAAATGATTTTCTAGGATATTTATGAGAAGGGCATGGGCTTCGCCGAAGGCTGTTGGTGAGGGTACCAGGTAGCAGTTGTTGGATTTTAAAGGTAGAACATCTTCAAAATGTTCTTTGTTCAGAAAGTGTTGAAGGTTGGTGGTTGGTGCAAAGTTTGCAGAGTCGCCGAAGTTTTCTTTTTCAGCATTTGCGGCGATGTTAGGGTTTTGGGAGTGCTCTGAATGCACTGGAGAGTGTTGAGGAGAGTTTGCCGGAGAGTTTTGAGCAGCGTGGGAACTGGAAGCCATTTTGCAACGTAAAATGATGATTTGAATATAATTGCAGGTTCGTCGGAGAAGAGAGTGAGTAAAGTTTTTGTGAGGGAAGGTAACTTGGGTTTTATACTGAGTTTGTGGCCGTAGAATCTGAAAGGGTTAATATTTTGAGGTAAATAATATTTTGGGGTCCGCACTTGAGTTGTTACGACTGGTTCAACTTTCCATAGGAACGTGTTGCATGTTGGTCCAATGAAAAGATGACACGTCCTCTGTGTCAGTTATGACGACACGTCGTGGGTGGCCTTATTAAATGCTAGGCGCGTGGGCCTCTTTACCTCCGTATGATTCTCACTCGCAGAAAAGTTACCGTTACTGTTACAGAAATGTCCAAAGAAGAAAGAAGAAAAAAAAACTGACAGAGGATCTGTGATTTGAAAACTTTGTTTTTCTTGCCTCTGTTGTTTGTTTCTTTACAAAGAAAAGTTAAAAAGGCCATGGAGAGGATCGATAAGTTATTAGCATAGAATTTCCTTTACAGAGGTTTTTGGACTTCTGTTAGAGCCAGCAGAGGCTCTGAGACAAGAAATTTCTCATATCTAATAATTTATAAATATTTTTGATCATCCAAGTTTTTGATTGTTTTTAACAATGTTTTTAGGACCTTTTTGAAAGCTGGTGTCCTAGAAAATTGTTTTTGAAAAAGGTTTGTGCAGCAAAAAAAGTCCTTTTAAAACAAGTGTTGGTCTACAGAAGTTCTTTCTTGTGGAGAGAACTCTGTAACCGATGACTTCTTCTGCCGTGTTTGTATGCTATGATTCTTTTTGATTTTGATACCTAAAAAGATTTACAGAGTTTACAAGAATTATTGATGTAAGATCAGAGCTTTTGCCTGCAGAACCTCTGTTGGACTCAGCAGAGGCTCTGTGACCTTAAATTTCTAATAATGGAAAACTCAACATTCTTGTTGATCAAATTTTATTTGGAATGTGTTTAATAATGTTTCCAGAACATATTTAGAAATTTGTGTCCTAGAAAATTATTTTCAAAAAGAATTTGTTCGAGATACTAACCTTTTTGTTCTTCTTTGTCCGGCAATGTTCTTTTCTTCTGTTGTTGTCATCTCTTCCTCTGCTCCCCCTTGACTTATAAATCTCTGTAGATTAAGCAAGGTTTCCTTTTGCTCCCACTTGATCTAATCATCCTCTGTAGATCAAGTTCGTTTTCCTCTGCTCCCCCTTGATCTAATCATCCTCTGTAGATCAAGTTCGTTTTCCTCTGCTCCCCCTTGACCTATGCTTGGTTCAAATAATTAGAAGTGAATGTATATAACATAGGTCGTGTATCAGAGGTTCTGAGGAGATTTACAGAATCTCTGTTGCTTTTCAGAAAGGAGTTTAGTAGAATTTACATACAAAGAAATAAACAAAACAGAAAATATACATACTGTATAATATAAAGATAAAGATACTTACAGTGGTTAATCCATATTTATCATTCCTAATTTACCCACCAAGTAAAGGAATCTTTTCTCATCAAGTGCTTTGGTGAATAAATCAGCAAGCTGAAATTCTGTTGGTACAAAATGCATCTCGATGGTTTGATTTTCCACATGATATTTTAGAAAGTGATACCTGATATCTATGTGCTTTGTTTTTTAATGTTGTACTGGATTTGCAGAGATGGCAATCGCACTTTTGGAATCACAGAAGATGGGGATTTTGCAGATGATGTGACCAAAGTCTTTCAGCTGAGTTTTCATCTACAGAACTTGAGAGCAACAGCTAGCAGCAGTAACGTATTCAGCTTCTGCCGTAGATGTTGAGACACAATTCTGTTTCTTTGAAGTCCAGCTTACTAATTTCCCACCTAGGAATTGACAACTCCCAGAGGTACTCTTTCTGTCGAGTTTCCATCCACCATAATCTGAATCTGTGTATGCCTTTAGTCCAAAACCAGAGTTCTGCGGATACCAGAGGCCAAGATTTTTAGTCCCTCTGAGATATCTGAAGATTCTCTTTACAGCAATATAATGTGTCTTTTTAGGATTAGCTTGATATCTTGCACAAAGACATGTGGCATGCATTATGTCAGGTCTACTTGCTGTTAAGTATAATAAAGACCCAATCATTCCTCTGTAAAGTGTGCACTCGACATAGATGCCATTTGGATATGAAAAAAGTTTATTTCCAGTGGCCATTGGGGTTTTCATGACAGAGGCATCAGAGAGGCTGTATTTTTCAAGTATGTCAGAGACATATTTTGATTGGTTTATGAAAATTCCTTCTGATGTTTGTTTGACTTCAAGTCCGAGGAAAAAGGTTAATTCTCCCATCATATTCATTTCAAACTCACTCTGCATGAGTTTTTCAAAATCTTTACATTTTTGTGTATTTGTAGACCCAAAAATAATATCATCTACATATATTTGTACAAGAATAAGCTCATTTCCTTCACCTTTAAAGAATAGAGTTGTATCAGTGGTACCTCTGTTGTAGCCGTTGTTGAGAAGAAAAGTGGAAAGTCTTTCGTACCATGCTCTTGGAGCCTGTTTCAGTCCATATAGAGCTTTGTCGAGGTGATAGACATACCTTGGGTATTTTGAGCTTTCAAATCCTTGTGGTTGTTGGATGTATACTTCTTCTTGAATTTCACCATTGAGAAAGGCAGATTTTACATCCATTTGATATACTTTAAAACCTCTGTGGGCTGCGAAGGCTAAGAAAATTCTTATTGCTTCGAGGCGTGCGACAGGGGCAAAAGTTTCATCGTAATCGATGCCCTCTTCTTGGCGATATCCCTTGGCCACCAGTCTTGCTTTATTTCGAATAATCACTCCATCTTCATCCTTTTTGTTTCTGAAGACCCATTTAGTCCATATGGCCTGTTTCCCTCTTGGCAGAGGTACTAGAGTCCAGAATTTGTTTCGTTCAAACTGTAGAAGCTCTTCTTGCATAGCATCCACCCAGTTTGGGTCGTCCAGGGCCTCAGAAATCTTTTTCGGTTCGATCACACTAATAAAGTTGGTAAAGAAACAAAAATTAGCAGAAGCTGATCTTGTTTTTACCTTATCAGAGGGATTACCGATGATTTGTGTTTGAGGATGGATTTTTGTCCATTGAGTTGTTCGTGGAAGATGATCATTTGAGTCATCAAGTTGAACTTCTGTAGTTGAAGTGGTTAATGGTTCAGCTTCTGTAGGAATGGGTATTATGGTTGGGATTTCCTTCTTTGTAGGTATTGTGGTTTCATCTTCACTTCCCTCTGGCATTCCTTCTGTTGTTGCTTCTTCTTTTGGATTTAGAATTTGGATAACCTCTGTTGCAGAATCTTTTGTCGTCGTATCTTCTGTTAGATTTTCAGTACCTGTAGAATTTGTAGTAGAGGATGAGGGATTAAATGGATCAGACAGAGAGATACTTACTTCATTTACAGGTGATTCTGCATAGGTGCTTTTTGTTCCAGCAGAGGGATCAACGTCGTTGTTGAACATTTCTTGAAATAGAAGACTTAAATCTTCATTTGTTTTTTAGATGCCAGAGGTTTCCATGTTTAGCCCGAGTTCTGAACTGAGTTGTTCATATGTCTTCTGGAAAGAGTCATCAAATGACACATTGATGTTTTCTACTATCGTGCGTGACTTCAGAAGGTAAACTCTGTAGGCTTTGGAAGCGGTAGAGTACCCGATGAACTTGCCTTTGTCAGCCTTTTCTTCAAACTTTCCTCTTGAGTCTCTGTCGTTTAAGACAAAGCATTTGCATCCAAACACATGGAGAAACTTGATGTTTGGTCGTCGTTTGTTGATTAGTTCATAAGGAGTTTTGACGTGTCTTTTCACGATTGTTGAACGATTTTGGGTATAACAAGCTGTTGAAATTGCTTCTGCCCAAAAGGTCATTGGTAATCCACATGCAGAAAGCATGGTTCTTGCAGCCTTCACTAGCGTGCGGTTCTTTCGTTCGACCACGCCATTTTGTTGTGGGGTGCAAGCTGCAGAGAAGTTCTGGGATATTCCTTCTTCTGTGAGATAGGCTTCAATGACAGAGTTTTTGAATTCTGTGCCATTGTCACTTCGTAACTTCATAATTCTGCACTCATAAAGAACTTGGATTCTTTTCATTAGATTAATCAAGATGCATGGAACATCTGATTTCTTTTTGACAAATTCAACCCATGTAAATCGTGAAAACTCATCAATTAAGACAAGTATATATTTCTTGCCACCTAGGCTCTGTATAGCGATTGGACCGCAGAGGTCAACGTGAAGCATGTACAGAGGTCTAGGACAAGACACATCAGATTTGCCTTTGTGGGAAGCTCTTTTGAGTTTTCCCATTTCACAGGCAGAGCATAAATGATCCTTATTGAACTTAACATTCGGTAAGCCTTTGACCTGATCAAGTTTTACCAGTTTATCTAGAGTGTGAAAGTTTAAGTGACAGAACCTGTTGTGCCATAGCCAGGCTTCTTCACTTTTGCTTGCAATAAGACAAATGTTGTCCTTGTTTTTGGCATTGAAGTTCATTAAATACAGATCACCTTTTTTTTGGCTCGCAGAAGTTCAATTCATGTGTCTTCACTTAGTAGAGAGCAGAATGTTCTTTTGAACAGTACATCGAATCCTGTGTCACAAAGTTGGCTTACACTGAGTAGGTTGTGTTTTAGGCCATCCACATATGCAACTTTGTGTACTTTGTGTACTGTGATATTCTCTTTCTTTATGACTCCATAGCCTTTGATATGCCCCTATTTGTTATCTCCAAAAGTCACTGATCCACCATCTTGTTTTTCTTGGAATGTGGATAGAAGACTTCTGTTGCCAGTCATGTGCCTTGAGCATCCGGAGTCTAGATACCATATTGGCACAAACTGCTTATGCAAAACAATCACAGAGATTTAGGTACCCATATCCATATGGGTCCAGTTTCGTCAGAATTTTTCAAGTTTGCTTTGGCATTCTTGAAATACATTTTATTTTTTGTTGAAGAATCAGTTTGTTTCTCTTTCATATTTGATTTAGCTGCAGATAGAAAACAATTTGAACTACAGAAATGATTATTTAACCTGAACATTAGATCAAAGCAATGACAATATTGAACATCAGAGGTGATTTGCTTGACATTTTTATTGAAAGCTTTAAACTGGGCCACAGAGGCATTACATTCTATTCTAGCATATGGCTTCCTATTACAAGAAGATTTATGTAGGCTAGATTGTTGGCAAAAATCTTTGTTTGTAGCATCCTTCTGTGAGTCCCTTCTGTGGTGAACTTCTGTTGATTTCACTGTCACGGATGAAAAAGATTTGTTAGGTTTTGTCCATTTACGCTTTTGTTGCCATGTTGGTTTTTCTTTTGTTTTTAAGGGTTTTAAAAATGTTGAATATTTTAGATTTTGAGAGGACATTAACTTCTTTTGTTTCAACTTTTCAAGCTCAATAGAGGTTTTGGTTTGTATGCACATATTCATAAAGTCAGGACAGATAGGAATTCCAGTGATTTTCTCTTTTGGAGAAATAATTCTGTTAAGAACTTCAGGGGTTTGTTTAACAACCTCTGTGTCACAAGGAAACTTTTCTATTCTGTCAGCCTCTGATTCGTCAGATGATGAGTCGTCCTCATATACAGAGGTTGAGTCATCAATATTTCTTTCGACAGAGACTGGACTTTCCGAGCATGTGTCATACTTGCTTTCTTCCTCTGAAAGATTACTTTCTAAGTCAATAGAGGTGTCTGACAAGATCTCTTCAGAGAGTTTTTGATCTATAGAAGGTGTATATGAATTTTTCAACATATCTATTTTTCCAATTTCCATAATTTCCTTTTCAATTATATTTCTTAGTTTTTCTTCTGAAAGGTTTGGTTTAAACTCAAGTGCTTCTGTAGATAATTTCTTTTCAGAATCTATTGTGCAGACAAAGGCAACTTGAGTTTGAGTCTCTGGTTTACCAAACTTAAAGATTCATATCTGATCTTGAGTTTTCAGATATCTCTTTGGTTTGGATCCTCTTTTGACAGAGGTTGAAGGTGATAAGTCTGTGTTTTCATACCATACGTTTATCATCTTCATGGGTTTCCTTAAGTGAGGTTCCCCAGAAATTTTTACTCTCTTACTTACAGAGATTAAGTTTGGAAAATTTGGTTTGTTGACTTTTCCTACTGTAAATAGAGATGACAGATGTTTATTTTCTTGTTTTCCGTACCTTGATTAATATCACTGTACCCAATACCTCGCCTTCCTATTTGAGTATTTATTTTCTCATACACCTTTTGAGCATCACAATAATTTTTGATTAAAACATCTCTTCTAAGTAGATCTTGCCAAAGGACTTCTCTTTCTTTTTGAAAATATTCTTTAAGAGCTAAAATGTTATGTCTGTCGCTTTCAGAATCTGAAAGTTCTTTTGTTTTAGATTTGTACGAAGTATTTAATTCAGAAATTTTCTCTTTTAAAGGAAAAAGATTCTTGTTCCAGTGTGCTTCTAAGTCTTCCTTTTCTTTGAAAATCTTTGCTTTTTCTTCAGTGAGAAGTCTAGCTTCTCTTTCATAAAAAGTGAGCTTTTTCTTCAGTTTAACATTTTCAGTTTTAAATATAAGCAAATCAACTTCTGTAGTACTAGAGATGGAGTTTGAAGTAGATACCTTAGTGTCAGAGTCGGAGCTGATGTCTGCCATGCCACAGAACAAGGCATTTTTGGTGAATTCTTCATCAGAGGTTGTATCTGACTCCCAATCTTCCTTGTTCACCACTTTGTTCGCCATGAGTGATTTTTGAGAATAATACTCGGCTTTCTTTTTGTAAAAAGCTGAGTCCTTCTGTGGGCGATTTGATCTGCTTCTACATTCATTGGCAAAGTGTCCTGGCTTCCCACAGTTGTAGCAACCTTGGTTCTGGGAGTTATTACCCGTACGATCGTCAGTCTTCTGCCGGTCACCACCTTTTTCCGATCTGCATTCATTTGCATAATGACCAGGCTTGCCACACTTGTAGCATTCTTGTGGTGTGTAACTTGTCTTGTCATCTGACCTCTGTCGGTCATTTCCTCTGTTGTATCTTTCACTCGACCTCTGTTGGTCGTTACTTCTGTCGTCTGACCTCTGTCGGTCAATTGATTCTTCTCTTTTTTCTTGATCCCTTCTATCCCAATCTTCTCTTCTCTCTCTGCCATATCTATCATTTCCAGAATTCTTTTGGTTTCCTCTGAATTCTCTTGTCAATAGAGCTAAGGATATAGCTATCGATGCCAGAGTAATTTCCCCTTCTTCCACAATCTCTTCATCTTCGCTTTCAACCACTACCATCTTTTTTTTTCTCCTTCTTCCTTTCCTCTGTAGTTCTTTCTTTCCTCGGCCTCTCTGTATCTTCTGTAGTTTTGCCAACCAAAACAAGAGGTGCAGTGGTCAGTGTCTTTGTTTGTGCGATTTGAGGCTCTTGACCAGCTAATGTTCCGTAGAGGTCTGAAAGAGTCCAGGAGTCTAAATCTTGATTGGTTTGTAAAGACATAGATAGCTGGAGCCATTCTTCGTTCAGACTTTTGAGAAACATGACATTATTCTCTTCAGATGTTATGTGGATGCCGAACTTTTTGCAGTTATTGATCAAAGAGTTGAACCTGTCGTATGTTGTCTGCAGAGATTCATTTGTCAGAGCTTTAAAAGCGTAATACTCGTTTATGTATTGAGCCCTTCGGTTTTTCTGAGTTTTAGCTCCCACTTCAAGTTGTTTTTCCAGTTCTTTCCAAAGATCATACGAGGATTCGCATGCATCTAAAGACTGGAAGAGTTCGTTGGGGATTGCCATAATCATAATTCTTTTTGTTTTCTGCGCGAGTTCATCTTTTATTTTGTCTTGATCTGACCAACCATCACTGGTTTTAGGTTTTTGATGCTCAGGGATTTCGGGAGTGTCAGCTGTCGCTGGTACACGAGGTACTATTAACATAGGAAGATGAGGAGGATTATAAAGGTATTGTACGAGCTCTTTATCAGTACCTTCAAAAAAATGGATCATTCTTATTTTCCATTGAGGATACTCATTTCGAAGAAGAGATGGTGGTTTGGTTAATGAACCAGCTGAGAAGAAATTTTGTGCGTTTGCCATTTTAAGAGTGGAAAGATTTAGAATGAAGATATGACACGAAAAAGTACGAAAGAAAAATCTGGAAAGATTTTATGGGTTTGGAAGCTCTTAACAGTGCACTTTTATGGAGTTTTAACTAAAGAAACAGTTTCTCTTGATTTACCAGATATCAAATAAATCGATAATGGCTGAAAAAGTAGAATCTGTTTGAAGAAAAGAATAGCAGGTTAAAATCAGACCATGTTTCTATCAATAAACTTTTTAAACGAGGATCGGTTGATATTGAAAAACCAAGCTTTGCTCTGATACCAATTGTTGGTTCCCGTTTTGCTTAGACAAGATTAACAGATCTATTAGTTCGAGTTTATGTTTGATGCGGAAGCGTATTTGAAGAACTAACAGATAAGTTTGTATAGAAACAATACAGAATATCAAATAAACAGTATATGAAGAACAGATGAATATCTCAAAGTTTTCCTGTATTTGATGAAGAACACTAATAATAGATTTGACGTTAATTGTGTGTGTGTTTTTCTTGTATCTCAACTGGTAAGGAAGAACTCAACATGAGTCTTCCTTTTATACTACTACAAAAGAACTATTCTAGACAAAAGGAGTAATGCTACAGGAAAGAAGGGATGGCATGAACAGTTGGAAATCTGCATGCATTAAATGCGCTAATATCAACTTGCAAGGATTCCTATCAGAGTTTGACACGTGTTTGTTGTCGGACTATGCCTTGTACAAGTTGATGAACGGACCCTGGAACAGTAGCAAGATATTTCTGTAACAGTGGTAAGATATTTCTTCAACAGTGACAAGATATTATAAATATCTTCCAAGTCTTCAGTCTGAACCGCAGAGGCTCTGTCAAGGGTGACAGAGGTTCTGCGGCCCGGTCCTTGGTGAGCATTCTTCTGTAGATCCTTCTTTGGTCCTTTGTGAGTAGTCTTATGTAGATTCTTCTTGAGACTTGGTGTTCCTTGAATGATCGTTTGCTTCGGCAGAGCTTTTGTGGAACACCGCAGAGCTTCTGTTGAACTCTTTCATACTTAGCCTATTTTTAAATACTTCTAATATTATGAATATTTGGAGCTAACACCCTTATTTGTACACAAGATTGGCTTAGAGGCCCTAATCAGCCAATTGCAGTTGAAGAAAACATAGATGATATTGAAAAGTTGGAGAAATGTATGACATTAATTATGTATTTGAGTATTTATTTTCAACTTATGTTAGTATATAGTTGAATTTGGGTATTTATATCATGCGTTTAATTTGTTTTTATATATGCAGAAATGGAAAATATGAGAATTGGAAGTTCAAGTTCTATCCGTGATGGTGAAGGTTCTCTTCCAACGATTGATCTAGATGTAATATGTTATATTGTTACTTTGTTAGTAATAATCTCATAATCATTACTTTCTTGAATTATTATTTATTATTTTATTAGGTGTTTACTTATAATAAATTTTGGTTGGTTGATTGAAAATAGGGAGAAGAAGATAACCCGATCAGTGCTTAGATGAAGAAAGACCGGAGTTCGATGCTTTGTAGATGGAGTTTTTGACCTTGCAATTCATTTTAGATTTTATACTTTGGTATTTGCCACTTTAAATTTTGAAGTTTTGAGCATTATTAGATATTTAGAATAATTGAAGTTACAAAATTTCTTTATTCAATTCCATAGTTTTTTTAGTTAAATATTCATTTGTTAATGAATTGGATGTTTGTGTCTTTGTGATATATTTTTTGATACGTGTACTGCGTGTACATGCATGATGCATGATGCATGAGGAATAATGTATAAGGTTATAGGCTTATTACCTATTTACCTATAGGCCATAATTTCATCTAAATTTATAATATAAAATATGTAACAATTAAAATACCTATGTGTATTGTGTGGATGTGGCGTGTGCTGACAAGCTGTGTGCATGAGAAGTTGACAACACATAGTTGTGCTTGTCAATGTCAAATTGTGCTCATCATGAATAAATATGGTGGTTATTATTATTAACTTAAAATATTATTAAAACTATTATGTATTAAATGTTAGGGATGATGTGACTTGTCCAGGTCCACTTGTCTAGAAAAGTTATACGTATAATCCACTTACACAGAAAAGTAAAACTCAGGTCATCATGAAACAAAAAAAAAGGTTCCGCGCGTCGCTCGGATCAAACCCGACAAACGGACCCGAGTAACCCCGACCCCGAATTGGCCCGAACCCCGAAATCCTACTCACCCGTTCCTTAAATCCGGGGGCTGTATTTCTAACCCGAAATCCGACCGGGTATGGTTTTTTGTGCCCCGATACGACCCGATCCAACCCGTGCTCACCCCTAATCACAACAACAACAACAACAACAACAACAGCCTTCAGAGTCCGAAATGGTTCAAGACATGGAGATATCTACACCGGTCAGGGAAACGACAACAGAGTCAGCATATCCAACGGTTGAAAAGCCCGAGGATCAATCAGAAGATATCTTAGTCCTGATGGTTCCGGAACGGCCTGTCCTAGAGTTGATTGATGAGGACTCCGCCGGCGATCCGGAACTTGAGACAGAATGGAGACACAAAGCTATAATAGCCATCCAGTCTGAAACAGAAGCTTTGTGGGATTTCACTGGCGAAGATGAGGTTATGGATGATGCCGACTACGATCAGATTCTTCTTCAAAGTGAGCAGATCTCGATTTCTCAGCCAGATATACACGACACTGCCAGTACTTCAGAACTTTCAACTCCAGCTCCAGCACCGGCACCGGCTCAACCTGCTCTTCCAGCCCGTTGGGAACGAATCCGGATACTGGTTCCTTATCTGGAGGAATCTCAGAAAAAGTTATTTGCCCACTGGATCAGACCTCTAGACCCGGTAAAGTGTTACGGGGTTTCATTTCTCAAAGGTCAAGTCCGCAAACAGTATTTGGCGGTAATAAAGCGCACCAGATTGGTCTCCCACGTCCGCACGTGACACAGGATTACTGAAATTGTAGATATCGTGTCCGACAACATTATGAGGGTATGGTATACAATTTTCACTGTTAAGAGGGACGGCGGCAAAGAATGGGTATTCTCAGAAGCCGACTTCAGGAATCTATACCTGGACGACTTCCCGGTTCTACTTAATGATTTGAAGTCCCGCACTATCCGTCCATTACACATCACAAAAGCCCTCGAGACAATCAAAAGGTTCATGAAGTGCACGATAACTCAGGCCTACATCAAAGACTTTCACTTGGGCTTAGAAAGTAACCAGAAGAAGATCAACATTTTGAAGCCTAATCTGGATCTTCCCAAAGACATACAGGTACATTCCATACTATCTAAACCAGAAAAAGGTATAGTGTATCTGAACAACCAAGGGGAGAAACGATTTATGCGAATCAGTGAAGTGCACAAGTTCAGTGAGGGTACGCTGATGAAGATACAGTCTGAGCTGAAGAAGATAATCGAAGAAGGGAAGAAACCGTCGCCAGGAATCTTCGTCAACCTCCGAAAATATCTAGCCGAACAGCTACTCAAAGCTATTGAAGACCGGCTAGAATTCAGAAACTCCATCCGTCGTTTTGAAGTGTTATTCACTATCCGAAAGCGATATGTTCATAACTGGCGTGACATTGAACTTCAATTCCAAGGGGGAGATTGTTAGGTCACGTTAGTGGAATATGAAGTTCAGGGGCTGAATATGACAGTTTGTTATATTAGTTTGCTAGTATAAATAGTTTGCATAACCTTGTGTTTAGGGTTAATGATCATAACGTAATCTTTTGTTTACAGTGTACGGCTCTGCCTAAAGAACTATTTCTATTCATCATTAATGCAAGTGAGATTTATGATTGATTGATAATTGTGTTGATTACATTGTGATTGCTATTGAATCTAGGATCCACATAAAAGATTGAAGACATCTCTACGAAGATCAAAGAGCTTAAATTTTGTTACTCACATTTCATATATTCTTTTGATTTTCATAATCTTTCACGTGTGCACAAATACCAACTTCTAAGCGAAGTTTCTTTTGACGATCACTCTATTAGGTAATATTTCGGTTCTTATTTTCGTATTTGTGATATAATTCTTGTATCCAATTTCTTTTCAGGTCTATATCAAGATGCCTACTTATACAGATCTTTTTTATATGTATATATCTACTGAAGAACGACAAACAAAGAAAATCAAATATCTAACATTACAAGTAGAAGAGCTTGGGAGAACTGTGATACATCATCAAAATCAGAATGATCTCAACAATAAAAAACTTTCCGAGCTTAAGAAGTTTCAAGAGAAAGTAATATCTTTGGAAAGTGAAAATGCTTATCTGAAGAAACAAATTCTAGATTTTGAAGCAAAGAGAGGCAACTGGAGGGATCTCAAAAATCCCTAAGGACAAAGAGGAACCAAAGCATAAGTGCTTATGAGGGGTTCAAAGCTGAGGAGGGTGAAAATTTACAAGATTTTTACAACAGGTTCAACATCATCCTGAATGATCTGAGAATAAATGGGGTCATCAAAACTGAATCCGAGATCAACTACAAGTTCGTCAAGAATTTGTTACCAGAATGGGATGCCTACTCTGTACAACTTCAGATGTCAACAGATATGGACGAAGAAAATCTAAATGACATCTTTAGTATTCTGAATCAACACGAAGATAAGGTGAAAGATTTGAAGGACATATAAAAGAAGATGGAAGAGTCCTTATCATTAATCTCCGAACACAAGAATGGTGGGTCATTGAAACAAAAAGCTTTGATCTCTTATTTGGGAAAATATGAGAAAAGTTCTGAGGAAGAGGAAAATGAGTCTGGTGATGAGCTTTGTGAATTCACTGAGAAGATATCTTTGTTAACCAACAGATTGAACAAAAGATTTGGGAAGAAAAAGTTTTATCCGATGTCCAAATCTGACTCTTACAAAGCTGACAAATACAAGAGATTTGAGAAGAGGAAATAAGAGAAAGAGGAGAAGGAAGAGATTAAGGAAGAGAAAGAGAAAGAAGAGAGGAAAGAGGATAGATATTGTTTTAACTGCAGGAAACCATGTCACTTTGCAAGAGATTACAAAGCCAAGAAGGTGAAAAATTATGAGTACTATAAGCGGAAAGCACAGTTAGTTAAGGCAAAGGAAAGTGGAAAAGTCATGCTAGCTGAGGAGGAATCTGGCTGGATGACTCATCTGATGAAGAAGAAGCTCATTTCCCTGAGGTTAAATATAGTCTCATGGAAAATGTGAACGATGATGACCTGGATTCTGAGGTAAAATCCCTTTCTGATATCTCTGATTTATCTGAACATTCTGATGATTTTGAAAATAATTCTGAAAGTGAAGAAATGCTTAACTTGATAGCAGAACTCAAGTTGATGAAACAATAATTTGTCAAAATGAAAAGAAATTTCAATGTTGAAAAGACTTATCTGCTAAAATATCAGGATGATGCAATTCTTTACAAATGCTTAGCGGAAGACAAAGAGAAAGAAAAAGAGGCTGTTAGACTTAAAAATCATAAACTTGAAACAAAAATTTCTGATTTGAAAAAAGAATTGAGTGTTGTAAAAGATGAAAATATTGATTTAAACTTTAAGTTTCAAGTGGTATTCGGAGAAAGAACTGAGGCTTATGCCAAGATTAAACACTTAGAAGATCTAAATTTTAAAAGAGGTCAAACTGAACAGACTTTAAAATTATTAACCAATAACCCAAAAGATACTCGATTTTACAATCCAAAAATGGGTCTTGGTCTTTCCGAGGTTGAGGTACTAAAGAAAGCACCCGAAAATTTGTATAAATTTGATAAGTTGGGTGAAGATTTGAAAGAAACAATTTCAAAAGAAATACATCCGATCTCAAAAGTTTTCACTAAATCTGAAAGTATTTCAGCTTCTATCTCTAAAGATGAAAAAAAGAAGAAAGAGAAAGGCTCTGAAGAAAAACCCAGATTCAATACTACTAATTTCAAATATGATGAATTAAATTCAAGTTATAAGTCCAAAAAGACTGAATTAACTGAATTTAATTTGGTGTTTTCAAATGAATCTGAATTTCCTATTTTGAAAAATGATAACAAAGAGTTTGACTCAATCAAATCTGATTCTTCTGATGAAATAAAGACTGAAATACCGAAAGATTCTGTAAAAGAAAAGTCTGTTCATGAGACTATTTCTGATTATCCGGATCTAGATTCTGCTCTTTTATAAATTGTGGATTTAGAAAAATAGATTTCTGAATTAAATCTGTCTATTGAAGAGTTAGTGGATGAAAATGAAAATATTGGGATGAATTTGGATTATAACAAGAAAGTCAATCGTGATCTTCAGATTGAGATTCGGCGTTTTGAATCGCAATTATTTGAACTTTCGAAATCTAAGTCTTCAAGAACAGATGCAAAGAGTTTTAACAAAAATTCAGAATCTGAAGATCAGAATAAATCTTCTAAGTTGTTGGTTGACATAGTCAAAGTTTCTCCTAAAAATACGGATTCTGAAATGTTTGATTTAAATACTCCTATAAATTTCAAATTTTTGGGTTTTAAAAGTTCATATGATGAATCATCATTACCCAAAATTCAAAAGGAGTATAGTATTTTTGAAAAACGAGAATCATCTGGAACTAAATCTGATTTTGTTTCTGATGAATTTTCAAGTCCTAAATCTTTTTCGAAATCATCTTCGAACACTCATTCCTCTTCCATTTCAGAAGTGGATGGTAAAAAGTTCTTTGATTTGAAGAGGAAATGCGATAGTGGCAAGGATAGAAGTTCTGGTAGCGACCAATGTATTTCTTACCATAAAAACAATTGTAATCATTCTTGTAATGTTTGCAATATGAGTGTCAATAAAACAACTCAACTTTCGGATTCTAAGTTGTTGACACAAGCCTAATAAATAATACATTGTGCTCATTGTTGGGATAACTATTTCTCGCTAAATCATTAAGTTTCGAAAAATAACAAGAATAAAAGCTTTAACAATGCTGATTCTTTTTCAAAGTCTCCAGCTAATCAATCGGCTAGAGTGTTTGGATTTGGTTTCAAAAGGAATTCTATGAAAAAGGTTGTTAAATCAGTTGAAGTGAATTTGGTATGGAAATGGATTCCAAAATACAAAATCAAAACACCAATTTCACAAAAAGAACATAATTTTTAAGGAAAAATCAAAGGTTCTTCAGCTGATTTAAATAAGCTAATCCGTACTAACATGAAAGGACCCATACTGATATGGGTACCTAAGTTGAGATAATCGATTTTTCAGGACTGTCATCTGTGGGTCGTAGATTTTGGTTCATCAAGACACATGACAGGGTACAAGCACCTGCTGCATAACTTCATCGTACATCCTGGAGGGTTGGTTGGTTTTGGAAAAAACACGAAAGGTTATATCAGAGGACACGGTACATTAACAAATGACATGATCTCCATAGAAAAAAAGTTCCGTATGTGGAGGGTCTTGGACATAATCTTTTCAGCATCAGTCCATTCTGCGACAAAGGCTGTCAAGTGAATTTCAACAAGAGTTTCTGTCAGATTTCTGATCCAACTGGAATACAAATTTTCAAGGCTAATCGGTTTGGTGATCTCTACATAACCAACTTTCCTTCTTTATTGGCATCTAAGACGGTTTGCTTAGTTTCCAAAGCTTACACAGACGAATGTTGGTTATGGCATAGGAGATTATCTCATCAGAATTTTTGGGATATCAACAAACTGAGATGCAGTGGATTAGTTTTTAGATTGCCTGAGTTGAAGATTGATAAAGTTTCTCTGTGTCCGGCATGTGAGATGGGCAAGATGAAACGAAGTACTCACAAGTCAAAGACTCAGTCAAATTGCGAATGTTGTTTAGAACTTATTCACATGGATCTATGCGACCCCATGAGAACTGAATCTATGGGAGGAAAGAAACATATCTTGGTGATGATAGATGAGTACTCACGATATACTTGGCTGGAATTCTTGAGATTAAAGTCGGACGTGCCAGAATTGATGATCAAGTTCATAAAGAAAATTCAAGTCCTTCTACAACGTCCTGTTCAAAAGTTAAGAAGTGACAATGGCACAGAATTCAAAAATGCAACTCTTCAACATTTTCTTGATTCCGTCGGCATTTCTCACAATTTTTCGGCACCAATGACCCCGCAACAAAATGGAGTAGTTGAACGTAAAAACAGAACGCTAGTGGAAGCGACAAGAACTATGTTGGCGTATTGCGGCTTACCTCCAAGTTTGTGGGCGGAAGCAGTTGCTACGGCGTGTTTTACATAAAACAAGATAATTATTAACAAACGCCTTAATAAAACAGCTTATGAAATAATAAATAATCAGAAACCTAATGTCAAATTTTTACGTGTTTTTGGATGCAGATGTTTCCTCATGAAAGATAGAGAAGCTCTTACGAAAATTCAAACGAAAGCCGATGAAGGAGTTTTTATTGGCTACTCGCTGACATCCAAAGCATACATGATCTACAATAAAAGGATGAGATTTGTCATTGAAAGCATAGACGTGTCATTTGATGAAAAAGTCGTGCTGACTTCTGGACAATTCAGTTCAGGACTCAGACTTCAACCTGAAGCTTCTACTCAAAACGGAGTGGAACCTATTCAAAACAAGACTAAGACTTCTGAATTAAATCGAATTAAAAATAATTTAGAACTCGATTTACTACTTTATGATGCATTTATGGAAATTTGTGCAGATATGGAAACACCATCAATATCTGTTAATGCAAGCACACCACAGACAAGTGCTGATCTGTCCGGTCCCTCTGAAGACATTGGTGCTACTTCTACAAGTGCAACAAATGTAAATCAAGAAGACTCTACACCAATCATTGTTTCTGAACCAGAAATTCCACAAGTTGATCCGGTTTCAGAAAATATACCTGCTGGAGATTCTACATCTGATGTGCAAGTACCTGAGGTTGAAATACCAGCACTAGCTACTATCATTCCAGAAGAGTCAATGGATGATATTCCTACTGTAATGGATGAAAATGATGAATCGAACACTTGAATGGATATTCATACTCTCATGAGCACTTTAAAATGGACAAAGGCACATCCTCCTGCTAACATTATTGATGATATCAAAGACGGAGTAAAAAAGAGATCTGCTACATCAAATGAATGTATGTATGTAAACTTTCTGAGTTGCATTGAACCAAAGAAGGCTTCTGAAGCTTTACAAGATCCAGATTGGATTAACGCTATGCAAGAGGAGCTTCTTGAATTCAAGAGAAACGAGGCGTGGCGTTTGGTGAAAAGACCTAAAGACAAAACGATTATTGGAACAAAATGGGTCTTTAAAAACAAGAAAGACGAAGTTGGGATTATTTGTTGGTTCCTGTTTTCTTAACAATGATCTTAGCTTTCAGTTAGTTCAGATTTAGATATGGTGCGGAAGCGTATTTAAGAACTGAAAGATAATGTAAGGTAGAAGAACACACAATATCAAATAAACAGTATGTAAGAACAGATGAATATCTCCAAGATTATTGTATTTGATATATATTAAGAACACCAAGAACTTCAAAGGATTAACAATAAATCTGCAGTTGATGGTGTGTGTGAGAAGTGCAAAGCTTAATGATATATGTGTATTTTCGTGGTATTCAGCTTAATAGAAGTGCTCACATGAGCCTTCTATTTTTACTACTTCTAAAGGGGACAATAACAACTGAAGGTACAAAGATACTGTTGAGGCATAGTAGCTGGAAGGTACAAAACACTATTCTTGAACTGTTGCAGATACAACATTCATTAAATGCTCCGTACTCAGCTTTACGCGGAAATCTATCAGAGTTTGACACGTGGAGTTGTTAGGTCACGCCTTTGTACGATTGATCTGTAGAACCTTCGAATGACAGATATTGTAAGAAGCCTGTTCGTCCTTGTTAAGATCTTTTGCGTAGATCTTCTTTTTACCACAGAAGCTCTGTCAAGTATGACAGAAGCTCTGTGGCCTTGTCCGCATAGAAGAGTCTCTTGTTGTTTCTTCACTTCGGTCTTCTTGATTAACCCAGCAGAGCCTCTGTCGAAGACTTCTGTCTTATCGGTTACTCGGCTACTCGGCAGAGCCTCTATGGGTTACTTCTGTACTTAGACTACTTTCACTACTTTTACAAACAAAAATATTGGAGCTAACAATCTCCCCCTAAGTAGTGAAAATTAAAAATTTGAAAGTGCAACTATTTTCTAAGTACAAGAATATTTTCTTTTCACATTAGATTTTGCCAGAGGCATTTACATTTGATTGTATTGAAAAGAAAATATTACAGAGGATCTGTTTGACTGACTCAGACGTTGGCATCCTTGAAGTCATTGAAACTTCTGCGGTCGAGTCCTTCTTGTATGAGTTCATGATAGAAGCTGATGCAGAGAGTTCGGAAGTTGATTGTTGCATCGATAACCTCTATCAATCTGTCGGCAAGACTTTGATTCATGAGCTCTGTTCCTCTGTGCTCCACTTGTTGCGTACTTCTGACAGTCCATCTCTACGAACAACTTTGATTTACCAGAAGGATCTAGAAATACTAACCCGACCCTTGGATTTGTGATGATTGAGTTTGGTGTAGCAGAGGAAGGGCAATAGTCTTCTGGTGGTTGAACGTTTAGGCTTTTCACTCCAAGATCTCGAGCCAATTGGAAATCTACCATGCTGTATATCATAAGCTTTTCGCGTATGGCCTTTCTTATCACCCTCTAGGCTCTGCGAACTTCGTCGGTTGTGAAGTTCTCTTTCGTCCAGTCCAGAAGATCAGGTAGATCATAAGGATTGAGATTCCTAAGATCTGCATCTGCAAATTGGTTCTCTGATCTATCCTCTCTTTTGACTTTGTAGATGTTGTAAGAGAGTTTAGGCCAGGTTCTGGTTCTTGAGAACTTACAATATAGGACTTTGATGATCTTGGATGTTGAGAAGACTTCGTATTTAGGCTTGGGTTTTGTTCTGGTGAAGAGGTTTTCGAGGTCAGTACGGAAGTCAGGGTCTTGAATGGTTGGTTCTGATTGATCCATTATACCCATTCTGCTGTATAAGTACCTGTATACCACTTCTTCCATTTGTGGTGGTGGTGGTTGAGGTAAGGTTCTGCGCAGAGCATCTAATTGGTTCTTGACTTCTGCCACTCGATCTTCTGAAGGTTTTGTCTTTGGATCCAGAACAGGAATATTTGACAGAGGTGTAGTGCCGAAAGCCCAGTCTTCTTCTTCTTCAGGCTTTGGTGTCTTATACGCATCGAAAGAGCTCTTCATCAGTTTTTCTGTCGAAGGTTGATGCTTGGGCTTTTTCTTCTGCGGTTCTTTTGTTATAATTCCTTTTCATTTGTCTTTTGCCTTCGGCTATTCTGCTTGTTGAGATGGGGTTGCCTCTGTAGGATTTGACGCTTGAATCTAAGAGGGCTTTGTTGTTGATGTTTCTGTTGGTTTGGGGATTGCCTCTGTTGGTTCTGACACTTGAGTTTTCAGAGGGCTTGATTGGTGATTTGGGTTCTGTTGGAGAGGTTTCAGGTGTTTTGCTCAGATATTTTCTTTTGTAAGCAATGGTTTTGGTTTTTGGGTTGGTTTTGGGTGTTTGGGAAGGTAGTTCATCTTCGGAGGATGTCAGAAGTTTGACCTCTTCTTGGATTTGGACATCTTCTCCAAATACAGAAGTAAATTTCACAGAGGTGGGTGTTGCCTCTATGGTCGTCTTTTGAACTGTTTTGGGTACTTGGGTTTATTCTGTAATGGATTCCACATAGATGGTTGTTGTCTCCATGGTTTGGGTTTCAGGTTTTTGGGTAGTAGCAGGGGTTTCTTCAGAGATCATTTCCACAGAGGTGGTTTTTGCCTCTGTGGTCTGTTGTTGGTTTCCTCCTTGGTTTTGAGTTGGGGGAATTTTGTTCTGGGTTCTGCGGATATTGGTGGTTCTGGTAGACCTCTGCTTGCAGCTACTTTCCTTTGTTTCTCCCCTTGATTCTCTCCATCAGGATGATCTGATGAATCGTCAGAATCATCATCAGAGTCATCCTGACCCTTATCTGTTTTACCTTCTGCCCTTCAAGATGTATCTGGTTTCTTTAGTGGAACAGTCCCTGCAGCAATCATATTTGCGCATAAGTCATCACAGATGCAGAGTAGTGTTTCAACCTCTGCTTCCGTGTTGAAGCGCAATCTGCCGACGCTTGCTTGAAACTCTCTGACATAGTTTGCGTTGGCAGCGGTGAAAGCTTTGATGAATTCGGTCATCTGATCAAGTATTCCTTGTCCGAGTTCTGTTAGTTGAACTCTTGTCATGTAGTCAGAAGGCTTCATGGCCTGAGTATTTTTGGTTGTTTGCTCTTGAACTTCGTCTAAGGCCTTCTTCAGGTCTTCAGGTGTAAGTCCCTTAGATTTTGAGGATTGCTCTTTTAGTTGTTGAAGGAAGTGCTTGACAGATTCTTTGAATGTAGAGGTTGCGGCTCTTCCAAATTCAGTTGCTGCAGAGGTAGTAGTGGTTGTTGCAGAGGACTTCATCTGGGTTACGGCATTTTGCACCTCTGTGGAAAGTTTGTCCATTTTGGTGTTCAGATCAAGAATTGCCCTGGATGATGTTTCTGCAAAAGATTTGAAAGAGCTTTGCAACTCCTTCAATGTATTGTTCATAGAGGTGACAAGGGTTTGGAACTCATCCCTTGATACATGTGAACTAGTTGTAACCTCTGGGGGAACACATTCGTCCCCAGAGTGAGTCTCTGTTCCTGAGACACCTTCTTTCGCCCTTGTTTTGATGTTGGGGGCGGAAGGATTTCCTTCTGATCCTCGAGCAGAAGCATCTAGTGCTTCAGACTCTACAGAAGTTCTGAGAATGACATTGTCTAGATCCACTCCAGAGGTGGGTACTAGATTATCCTTCTGTTGACTCGGAGACTTGTCTAGAGTCTCTCCGTCTTTGTGCACTCTAATCTCCTCTGAAGAGATGTTTGTACCTAGTTTTGTGTGTGTGGCAGAGGAAACTAATTCCTCTGCAAGGATTTCTGTTGTGATCCGGGGCAATAGATCACTTTCTACGGATGAATCCTTTAGAGAGGATTCCCCTGGAATGGTTTCCCCGGTTATTAATGGTACAAAGGATGAATGAAGTTCCTCTGTCCAGATGGTTTGGGTTGGGGTCGAGCCGTGCTGCTCTTTTTCAATATTGCCTTCTGCCACTAGACTGGCGGCAATAGGTATGTGGGTTGCACTGGGAGTTGGTTGTTGTTGAGAGCCTCTATTACTCCAGGCTTTTGTTCTAGTTTCTCCCTCTGTTAGGCATCCAAGAACTACTTCACCATCTATAGTTTCAATCTCTGTCGCTATTCTATGGCTTGGTGCTTCTTCCCTAACTTCTGTTGCAGCTTCTGACCTAATGAATAGAGAGTCGTACATTGGATGTGATCCAAATAATTGTTGTACGTGGGGATGATAAAGACCTTTTCTTATTTGGTAAGCTTCCTCTACATCAGAATCCACTTCTGAGACTTCTACCCGAGGCACTCTAGTTTCAGTCATCTCTTATGTTGGACCTCCTAACATGGTGTCCATGTTATGTTCTTCTGTAGCCGCCTCTTCCTCTGGGCTTGCCCTTTGTACATCAAATCTGGGTTGAGTGAATGGGTTCTGTAGGACTTCAGGAGTTTTGGATTGATTATTCTGTGTGGTTTGGTCATCCTCTTCCAAGTCTAAAGAGATTCGGAAGTCTGTTTCTTCTGTGGATTCATGGGTTTCATGTGACAGAGGTTCTGCAGTCCATCCAACAGTGTCAAGAGTGTTGGCAAATTCAGGTCGTTGGAGGAAGTCAGATAAATCCTCGTGATGTGCATAGTTGAGGGGATTGGGGGATTGCCGAGGTGATTCTTGAGTTTAACACAGCTCGTACTACGAGGGCCTCTCTCACTCCGCTCACCTCCCCTCAGGTATAAGCGAGATAGAAAATGTTTGGGTTTTACTTAACTTTTCTAAATCGCTTATATTGAGGGTATGGATCCGCGTCGTTCGATATCGCTTGCTAATGAGGGGGTCACCACTCCCCTCATTAGCGAACAAGTACAACAGCAGCTCTTGACTGCCTGGCCTTGCGGCCTCATCTGATGCTTCTTCTGTTACCTGTTCCTCTATGTCTTCTGCTACTCCTTCCTCTGCAATTGTTTGCATAGGAGACAGAAGTTTCCCAGTCTTCTTATTGCTCTTTCTCCTCTTGGGTTTAGGTGCCCCTTCCTCTGAGGCTTTGGATTTTCTCTTCTTTTTGTGCTTTAGAGGAGAGGGAGGTGCAGAAGATCTAACCTCTGTTGTATGAGGTGGAGATTGTTGAGCTTTGACAACAGAAGTTGAAGTACCCTCTGTGGTTTTCCTCTTTGTTTTTCTATTAGGAGTTGAGGCAGAGAGTTTTTGTTTCTTTGAGGCAGAGTAGATGGATTTCCTCTGAGCAAGGAACTTGGTTTGAACTTCTTCATGATTCTGGAAAGCCTTAGCCCATTCTTCATCTGTCATTCTTTCAACTACCCTAGTTTCTAAAGGCACACCAAAATGCGGGGGTGTCACTAGGCTCGGTTCTGGAGTCCTGTGATCGCGTATGTAAGCTAACCTTAGGGTTTCATCTGTAGCATATCCCAGAAGTCTTGATGGCAGAGGTCTGCAGAAAGGATATCCATCGACGTGCTCAGTTGGAACGTTTTTGGTCATGGCATATATTTTGGCAGTTGGACCTTCTAAAGACCATTTTTCTAGAAGCAGTAGGGGCTCTAGAAGTACTCTAAGAATTCGTTGATACTGCAGAGGAGGTAGAGTTGGATTTGAGCGTTCTTTGGCTTTCTGGGTGGAGATTTTTCTTTCAATGGTATTTATCATTTCTTGCATCAAAGGTCGAGTAGTCCAGAGGCAGATCATAATATACCCCGTACATTATGGATACAATCTGATGGGAGGTTTGATCTGGACTACCGATTTTGCCAGTGAGGCATCTGTTTAGAATTGAGAAGAGGGTATTCCACAGAGGGGGTAATCGACCTCTTCTGAAGTCGTTCCTTTTTCTTAGGGTTGTGTTGTACCCTAACATTTCAATGAATCTATAGAGTTCTTCGTCTGTAGGTGCTTCAGCGTACTTCTTTATACCTAGCAGACCTCTGGTTGGAAGACTGAACTCAAGTGAGAACATCGTTCTATTGAACTTGAGTTCCATGTGTTAGGTTTTATCAGGTTTAGAAATGTAGCCCTTGATCTGTCGGTCCGCTGGGTCATATCTGCTGCTCTGCCAAAATTGGTTTAGATATCTTGCAGGTATTTTGCTGATGGTTTTTGTCAACAGGGGGAAGAGGTAATGTTTCTTCAAAATGTGAAGGAGAATGGCATGAGATTCCCCAAAAGTGGTTCTTGAAGGTACAAGATAATAGTTGTTTGGTTTTAAAGGAAGAACACTTTCAAAGTGTTCATTTGCGATGAAGTTTTTCTCGTGTGTGGTTGGAGAGAATTTAGCTTCATCGCCGGAGTTATCTTTGTCAAGGTCTGCGGCTATATTTAGATTTTGGGAATGCTCAGATTGAGCAGGTGAGTTTTCTTGAACAGGGGAGACTTCAGGAATGTTGGAGGATGATGCCATTGTTGTTTATCTTGAAGAAGAGAATGAAAAATAGGTAGGTTGCAGGTTTTACAAGGTTCACCGGAGAAGAAGATGAGAGTTCGTAAAGGTTTTATGAGGAGTGGTAACTTGGGTTTTATAGTAAATGGTAACAGTTAGAATTCTGAAGAGGTAAATATATGGAAGTGAATAAAATGTGGAATCCGTACTTGAGTGTGAACGACGGGTTCAACTTTCCAGGAGAACGTGTGTCGTGTACGTCCAATGAAAATGTGACATGTCAGCAGTGTCAGAGCACGACTTGACGTCGTGCGCGGCGCATTAATGCTTGGCGCGTGGGTTTCTATTCCTCCACATAATTTTCACTCGCAGTAGAAATAGTCGTTACCGTTACAGAGTTTCTCAATTTTGAAAATGACAGAAGCTCTGTTGAGATAGAGCCCTGTTGTTTGAAACTCTCTTTGTATCCTCTGTTGCTTGCATCTTTATCAAAAACGTTTGAAAAGCATTGGAGAGGATCGATAGATTTAATAGAGTAGAAATTTCTTTCACATAGGTTATGAAGATCTATCAGAGCCAACAGAAGCTTTATGAGAGGAAAATTTTCATAACTAAAAATCTATTAATCATTTTGATCATCTAAAGTTTTCACTGCTTCATAAACTGTTTTTAGGACATTTTTAAAAATTTTTGTCCTAGAAAACTGTTTTGGAAAAGTTTTTGTGCGAGATGCTCCTTTTTTAGTGTCTAGATTGGTTGACAGAGACTTTTTGATGGAATGAGCTCTTCGTCCTAAAAGACCTTCTTCTGTAACCTTTTGTTCAAGTACATTCTTAAAGAGAACATTTGAGTTTGATCGGTAGAGTTCTTGTATGAGATTTGTAGTTTTATAGAGGATTCTGCATACAGAGGCTCTGTTGAGCTCAGCAGAAGCTCTATTATACTAAAAATCTCATAACAGAAGTCTTGTAACTCTTTTTGATCAAAACTTGTTTGGTATATTTTAAACAATGTTTCTAGGACATATTTAGAAATATTTGTCCTAGAAAACTGTTTTCAAAAAGGATTTGTTTCGAGATACTTATCTTTTCGCTCTTTCTTGCTCGGCATTATACCTGATTTTTGTGAATCATGAGTGATCACTTCTCTTCTTTGGCTCCCCCTTGAATGATCAACTTCTGTAGATCATTTCAAGGTCTCCTTCTGCTCCCCCTTGACCTATGCTTGGATCAAATAAGATAAGTTGTGCATATAACATAGATCAAGATTTTCAGAGGTTCTATAAGGACTGTCAGAGGTTCTGAGCAATCCTATAGAAGCTCTGTTGAGTATTGAACACTTGGTGATTGAGAATTTACATATAGAAATAAAATAAAACAAATAAAACAACAGAAACATGTATAAACATATTTACAGAAGATTTAAATTATACTTACAGAGGTTTTAACACATGTTTATCATTCCCAACTTACCCACCAAGAAAATAAATCTTTTCTCATCTAGTGCCTTGGTGAATAAGTCTGCAAGCTGGTACTCTATAGACACGAAGTGCATTTCGATTGTCCCATATTCAACATGGTGTTTCAGAAAGTGGTAACGGATATCGATATGCTTTGTTGTTGGTTCCCGTTTTGCTTTAAACAAGATTATCAGATCTATTACTTCAAGTTAATGTTTGATGCGGAAGCGTATTTGAAGAACTAACAGATAAGTTTGATAGATTTAGACCAAAATATAAATAAACAATGAACAGGAAATAATATTTCAAAGTTTACTGAATATATATTAAGAACAGATTTAAGAACAATGAGTAAGAAAAGCTTCAAAATAGATATGACTCTTAAGGTGAATAAGCTTTTTGTGTTCATAAGATGGTCGATTAATGTGATTGATTTATTGATAAGGAAGAACTCAACATGAGTCTTCCTTATATACTACTCTAAAGGGGACCATAAAGCAAATGCTACTATTCAGACGGTACTGATGAATAGTTGAACGGATGTCGTGAACAGTTGCAAGAACGGCATGAACAGTAAGACGTGTTGTATTGCATTTAATGCAGCAGACGTCTATTATGTACTAAGCCCTATTGAGTCCAATCAGAGTTTGACACGTCGACGTTGGACAGGGCATGCTGTCATGCAAGTTGATGAACGGGTCCTGTAACAGTAGCAAGATATTATAAATATCTTCAAGTCTTTTAGTGAGGACCACAGAGGCTCTGTAATGAGTTACAGAGGTTCTGCGGTCTGGTCCTCTGTGGAGCAGTCTTTCCAGATTTCTGAGATATTGGTCTTCTTTGCGCGTATGACAGAGCTTCTGTAGCGCGCCTCTTTAGCTTCTGTAGATTCTTGATCTTGAGCCCTCTGTAAGTCCGGCAGAGCCTCTGTAAGAGGCTTTCTTCACTTATCCTATTTTTCACTACTTCTAAATACTTCTATGATTAGGAAGATTGAAGCTAACATTTGTTTTTTAGTGCTGTACTAGATTGGCAGAGATGGCTATGGCGCTATTTGAGTCACAGAAGTTGGGAATCTTGAGTATGATGTGGCCATAGTCCTTAAGCTGAGTTTTCATCCACATAACCTGGGAGCAACAACTAGCAGCAGCAACGTATTCGGCTTCTGCTGTAGATGTGGATATGCAGTTCTGCTTCTTAGAGGTCTAGCTGACTTGTTTACCACATAGGAATTGACAACTCCCAGAGGTACTCTTTCTGTCGAGCTTGCATCCTCCATAATCTGAATCTGTATAAGCTTTAAGACCAAAACCAGAGTTCTTCGGATACTAGAGGCCAAGATTTTTGGTCCCTTTGAGGTATCTGAAGATCCTGTTTACAGCATTATAATGGGATTCCTTCGGGTTAGCTTGATATCTTGCACAGAGACATATGGCATGCATTATGTCAGTTCTACTTGCAGTTAAGTATAACAGAGACCCAATCATTCCTCTGTAGAGCGTGCACTCTATTGGTATGCCATTTGGATATGAGTCTAACTTATTTCCTGTGGTCATTGGAGTTCTCATTACAGAGGCATCAGAGAGACTGTATTTTGAAAGTATGTCAGAGACATATTTAGCTTGATTTATGAAAATTCCCTCTGATGATTGTTTTACTTGGAGTCCGAGGAAGAAAGTTAATTCTCCCATCATACTCATTTCAAACACACTCTGCATGAGTTTTTCAAACTTTTTGCATTCTTCTGTATTTGTAGACCCAAAAATTATGTCGTCCACATATATTTGTACAAGCATAATTTCATCACTTTTTCGTTTATAAAACAAAGTTGTATCCGTCGTACCTCTGTCGTAACCATTATCGAGAAGAAAGGTAGAAAGTCTTTCGTACCATGCTCTTGGAGCCTGTTTCAGTCCATACAGAGCTTTGTCGAGGTAGTACACGTATGTTGGGTACTTAGATCTTTCAAACCCTGGTGGTTGTTGGACGTATACTTCTTCTTGGATTTTGCCATTTAGAAAAGCAGATTTTACGTCCATTTGAAATACTTTAAAACCTCTATGGGCTGCGAAGGCTAAGAAGATTCTTATGGCTTCGAGCCGTGCGACAGGGGCAAAAGTTTCATCGTAATCTATGCCTTCTTCTTGGCGATATCCCTTGGGCACCAATCTTGCTTTGTTTCTTATGACCACCCCATCTTCATCCTTCTTATTTCTGAAGACCCATTTAGTCCCTATGGCTTGTTTTCCTAGTGGCAGAGGAACAAAAGTCCAGACTTTGTTTCATTCAAACTGTAGAAGCTCTTCTTGCATAGCATCTACCCAGTTTGGGTCGTCAAGGGCTTCAGAGATCCTTTTTGGCTCGATCATACTAATAAAGTTTGTAAAGAAACAAAAGTTAGCAGTGGCAGATCTTGTTTTTACCTTTTCAGAAGGTTCACCGATTATAAGATTTGGAGGATGGCTCTTTGTCCACTTTGTTGTTCTTGGGAGATGGTCATCGATTTCATCAAGTTGATCTTCAGAGGTTTCTAATTATTGTTCAGGTGTAGCCTCTGTCGTAGATTTTGCTTTCGTGCTTGATCTTACATATTGTGGAATGATTGGAATGAGTGGCGGTGTTTGTTCCTCTGAGGAAGTATAGTCTGAGTCTTCTTGTTCCTCTGTTATTGGTTCCTCTATGGTTTCTGGAGTTGGTTCTTCAGTAGCTTCTGTGGTTGTTTTCCTTGTTGTATCATCTTCTGTTGGCTCCCCCTCGGCATTTGCATCTGTATGATTAACAGAGGAAGATGAATTATTTAAGGGACCAGTTAGAGAGATACCTATTACGTTCTGGCTGGCAGAAGATGATTCTCTAGAGGCTCTGATGGCTCCAGTAGAGGGATCAATGTCGTCATGGAACATCTCTTGAAATAGAAGATTTAAGTCTTCTTCTCTTGTTTTTGAGATGCCAGAGGATTCTCCTTTTAGACCGAGTTCTGAACTGATTTGTTCAGAAGTCTTTTGGAAGGTGTCGTCAAAAGAAACATTTATGCTTTCTACGATCGTTCGAGACCGCAGAAGATAAACTCTGTAGGCCTTGGAAGTTGCAGAGTATCCTATGAACTTGCCTTCATCTGCCTTTACTTCAAACTTTCCTCTTGCTTCTCTATCAATTAAGACGAAGCACTTGCATCCAAATACATGGAAGAATTTGATGTTTGGTCGTCTTTTGTTGATCAAATGATATGGTGTTTTGATGTGTCCCTTTACGATGGTTGATCGATTTTGGGTATTGCAAGCGGTTGATACTGCTTCTGCCCAAAATGTCATTGGTAATCCACATACGGTTAGCATAGTTCTGGCGGCTTCCACAAGCGTGCGATTCTTTCGTTCGACCACGCCATTCTGTTGTGGGGTGCGTGCAGCAGAGAAGTTCTGTGAAATTCCTTCTTCTGTAAGATAGGCTTCGATGACAGAGTTTTTGAATTATATGCCATTGTCGCTTCTCAGTTTCTGAATCCTGCACTCATACAGAACTTGGATTTTCTTCATTAAATTTATCAGAATGTTTGGAACATCTGATTTCTTTCTGACAAATTCAACCCATGTAAATCTAGAGAATTCATCGATCAAAATAAGAAGATATTTCTTTCCGCCTAGGCTCTGTGTAGATATTGGACCAAAGAGGTCAACATGAAGCATGTACAAAGGCCTAGTGCAAGATACATCAGTTTTGCCTTTATGGGAAGCTCTTTTGAGTTTTCCCATTTCGTAGTCAGAGCATAGATGATCTTTATTAAATTTGATGTTTGGTAGACCTTTTACTAGGTCAAGTTTTACAAGTTTATCAAGAGTATGAAAGTTTAAATGGCAGAACCTATTGTGCCATAACCAGGTTTCTTCGCTTTTGCATGCAACAAGGCAGATTTTGCCTTTCTTGTTCTTTGCATTGAAGTTCATCAGATATAGATCTCCTCTTTTTTCGGCTCGCAGAAGTTCAAGTCCTGTGTCCTCGCTCTGTAGAGAGAAAAAGGTTCTTTTGAACATCATGTCGAATCCCGTATCGCAGAGTTGACTAACACTGAGAAGATTGTGTTTAAGGCCATCAACATATGCAACTTTGCATACGGTTATATTTTCCTTCTTTATGACTCCGTAGCCTTTGATGTAACCCTTTTTATTGTCTCCAAAGGTCACAGATCCACCATCGTTCTTTTTTTTGTATGTGGATAGAAGACCTCTGTCGCCAGTCATGTGCCTCGAGCATCCGGAGTCTAGAAATCAGATTGGCACATACTGCTTCTGCAAGACAATTAGAGAGTTTTAGGTACCCATATCCACATGGGTCCAGTTTTGTCAGGGGTCTTCAAGTTTGCCTTAGCATTCTTGGTCTTTGTTTTAGCTTCTGTTGAAGAAACATTTTGTTTCTTCTTACCCTTGGATTTATCATTTTCTTTGGGTATAGTAACATGACAGTGTGGACTTTTGAAGTGTTGGTTTAATTTAAACATAAGATCAAAGCAATGACAATATTGAATGTGCGAAGAGATTTGCTTGAACTTTTCATTAAATACATTAAATGGGGGCACAGAGGCATTACAATTTATCCTAACATTAGACTTTCTATTACAAGAAGGTTTATGTAGGCTAGATCGTTGTTTGCAAAATCTTTTGTTGAGTGCGGCCTTCTGTGTTCCCCTATCACAGAAGAAAAAGATTTGTAGATTTCACTATCACAGAAGAAAAAAGATTTGTTAGTTTTAGTCCATTTACCCTTCTGTTGCCATGTTAGTTTTTCTTTAACAGGTTTTAAGGGTTTCAAAATCTTTGAACTTGTTGGAATTTAAGTGGATATTAACTTCTGTTGTTTGAACTTTTCAAGATCAAGAGACGTTTTGGCTTGTATGCACATATTTAAAAAGTCTGGACATATAGGAATTCCAGTGATTTTCTCCTTGGGAGGAATAGTTCTGTTAAGAACTTCAGAGGTTTGTTTAAAAACCTCTGTGTCACTAGGTCCGATCTCTGACTTAGAGTTAGTATCTGATTCGTCAGAGGATGAATCGTCCTCATATACAGAGGTTGAGTCACTTGGTTCTTTTTCGACAGAGGCTGGACTTTCAGAACATGTGTCATACTCACTTTCTTCCTTTTCTGAGGAACTATCTTCTAAGTTAACAGAAGTATCTATTAAGTTTTCTTCAGAGAGATCTTGATCGCTGGAAGATGTACAGAGGTTTTCTTTAGAGATATCAAGTTTTTCTTCTGTAATTCTTGGCTTGAACTCAGGTGCCTCTGCTGATAATTTCTTTTCAGAATTTATCATGCAGACAAATGCAACTTAAGTTTGAGTCTCGGGATTACCTGTAATACCCCGGGTAAGTCTGTTAGTTAAATCCCCTTTCCGTTAAGTTAAGTTAACTTTAAAGTTGGATTTTAGGGTAAGATTGGGTTAAATTATAAGTTAAGGGTGGTTGGTTTACTATTGAGAAGTCTAAGGACCAAAGTGGTAAATTAAGTTTGATATTATCATCTTAGACTTCAGATATTATTCACAACTCAGAAACATCAGATATTTAGTATAGTGTGTTTGTGTTTGGAGGCAAGAAGGAGAAAAGAAGAAAAGCTAGGTTAAGGCTTCAATTGGTATGCTTGGAAGTGAATCTGAGGTACGTCTCTTTGTATTTTATGTTTGTAATTGGTATTAAAAGGTTTCTGTCGGATTAGAATAGTTAAATACACATCTGAGGTTGATTCAGTCGGATTTCTGGGTAAAAAGGACCAAACCGACAGAGGTTTCCGGACACAGTATGAATGTGTCCGGATAGTTCTTTGGTGGTGTCCGGGTAGTTTGTTGATTGTGTCCGGATGATTTGTTTGATGGTTTCCGGATGATTTAGATACCGGATGGCATCCGGATTACTTTGGTGTCCGGATTCCTTATGCTGTCCGGAAAGGTTGGGTTATCCGGGTTAGTTGTGTTGTCCGGAAAAGTTGTCCGAATTGGTCTCTGTTGTCCGGATAATTTATGTTATCCGGGTTAGTGATGCTGTCCGGAAAAGTTGAGCTGTCCGGGTTGCTTTGGGCTGTCCGAGAACTATAGCTATTTGGTTGTTTTGATGGCGAGAGTTAGGTAGATATATCTAGAGTTCATGTGTTCAATTGGTAAGGGGATATTTGTATTTAATCTGTTTCAGATTCTGTGGATTTGGATTGAAAGACTGAATCTTTTGGAGAAAGGCTTGGAAGTGTTTATGGATAAGCGCTCGAGGTGAGTTTTACTTTTAAAACGTTTTTAAATGGGATATATATATATATGTATATATATATATATATATGTATATATATATATATATATATGTGATATATATATATATGAGATGGATATGTATGGATTGGATACGTGATATATGGTGTGATTACGTGTTTATGGTTGAGATGGATATGTGATTGAAATGTAATGAAAGGTTTATAAATGACAATATGATATATTGGTACATATATATTGTATTTATATGTGCATTACACTACACGAATATATGTTAGCCGAAACTATAGTCGGCGGAGGTGTTTGCTGTAGTTGTTGTACAGCGGTGTTGCTGTAGTTGTTGTACAACGGTGCTGTAGTTGTCGTATAACGGTGTTGTTGGCTCGCAACCAACTAATATGGCCATGGGAAGGAGAATGATAAAGAGGATGAGGAGTTGAGCACGATGCACGCGTCTTGCTTGGTAGTTAATAATTGTGGTATATGTGTATTTTATAAAAAAGGATTTCTAAACTGACAGGGATTATCTCACTAGACCTTTAGGTCTAACCCTCATTTTGTTTTCAAAAATATGTATTCCAGGTCAAGGATCTTTTGTTAGCAAAGGGAAGAATAAAGCATAGGAGGCAGTTGCTAGCTGACGAAGATTAGGATATGTTTACATTTCTTTTGTATTGTATAGTTTTGAGACTTTGGGACCGAATGTGAATTATTATGTATTTTGTTATGAAAGTAACGGCGTTATGTATAATATGTTAATTGATGTATATTATGTATGTTATGGGATACCGGGTCGTTACAGATGGTATCCGAGCCCTAGTTTAAGGGATTTAGGTATTAGTATCTGTACCTAGACTTAAACTGCATGTGAAGTAGGATGTCCTTGATATATTAGAACCTTGGGATGCTAAGTATAAAAGGTAGACGGAACATCATGTAAGGTAATTTCAGATTACACCTGGCCAGTGTAATTGTGATCTTACAGGTGCATGTTTGAACTGGAATACCTTGTTATATGGGGTATGTGCTTATGTGTATATTAACCTTGTTAAATCGACAGAGTGGCAAGTCGGACTCGACATATGGATATAAACAAAGACAGGTATATTTATAGAAACTCTACACGTGCTAAAGTGCTATTTGACTTCGGTACAAACCGAATTAATTGTGTTTTCTTTCTTTTGTTGCTTATTTGCTTTAGAAAAGAACTTGATAATTGTGTTGGCAATATAGATGGGTGTGGAGTGCCTATTAAGTTATTTTCGATAATTTTGTTAGAATTCGAGGTAGTAGTAAGCATAGGATGGTGTTGGAACTTGATCTTGTTAAAACTTTTGATTAGGTAATGATAAGTGATCCTCGATAATTCGGTATGAGAAGATAAAGTTGATATACTGGAATACGTGAGGTTATGATGAAAGTAAGGAGTTATTGGGGGAGTGATTTAAAGTTTTCAATTGTTAGCAAATTCAATTGGAAGTGTAAAGGAAGAGCTGCAGCATGGTATGAGTCATCTTCTTCAAAGTTTGATTTCTTCTTCTTTTCTTCTCTATATTGATTAGGCAAGTTTATGGTTGGGGATTTGATAATCCAATTGTTGGTTGAGTTTTAATCCATAAAAAAAGGCAAATGATTTTAGGATTGATTCCCTATGAATTTTGATCAAATCAGTAAGAAGCTTCATCATGTTTGCTTGATAGATCTTCATTTTTCCATGGATTGAGTTTTTGAGTTTTGCAGTAATAGATTTGATGAGTTTTATGTCGTTTAAAATGATGGTTATTAGTTCTTAATGTTTATGGTATCAAAAATATCGATTTGGGAGCCTTAGAACTGATTTGGGAAGTTTAAGGATGAGAAACCCTTGATTTTTGGGAGAAGTCTCGTGAAGGGGGCAGACTAGTGCTCTGCGCATCTGGCTACGTGTCTGGAGGCGCGCCACTAGGGGCGCCAAGCCCTGTTCCCAAAACCTTGTTCCCGTTTCGCCGTTCGTTTGGGTCTAGGATCGAGGTGTTGAATAGGGGTTTGGTCTTAAGGATTATTGGGAATGTTTTGAGGATGTAATTAGATGGTTTAACACCATTTTTGTAGCGCCAAATTTAGGTATTCGGTTTGAACTAAAGTGTATCCCGGAGCGTGTGTCGAAGTGCTAAGGCTAAGGTGAGTTCCCTTACCTTCTTTGTGTGAATGAAAAGTTTTACGAAAGGTTTTCATAACTGATTATGGTTACGAGCATGTTGATCGGATTAAATTATTTAAAAGGTTTTATATTACGCGATGTGAAAACGTTTATATAAGCATGCGAATTGTTTACATGTTCATTTCTACGTAATTGTTGATTGCATGCTGTTGTGAGGTTGTTGCTATGTGTGGAGTTGGGTTGCACAGTAGAGACCAATTATGAATGTCGTGTCTGGCTTAATAAGATGATGAAAAGTCTTGTGTTTTTCCTCAAGTGATAACGGCGGGGGTATAAATTGGTTATGAAGCTTTGGATGAAGTGGGTTCTGTTAGGAAGTATGATGGGTGTGCTTAATTACTGTTGTTCTGATTTTGTTAATGTGTGAAGTGTGATGGCCTGAGTGTAAAGAATAATAGTAGTGTGTGGAATGTGAGGATTATGTGTGGAGAATAACGGTAGTGTGTGAAGTCTTGACCTGGTCATGAAGGCGACAGTTTAGTGTGTTGTGAAGATTATACTCATTGTGATTGTTGACGCAAAAAAAGGGTATTGTTTAAATGTGTGGGGTGAAGTGGATAAGATGGTGGCAGTTTATAATTAATGAGCGTGCGAGGTGTGGTATTAATGATTTTTTGTAAGTTAAGTGGTGGATTAGTGATGATATGGGATGAGTGTAAATGAAAACCTCTACTCGGGATTTTGTTTATAAGTTGTTCAGATATGACAAAAGTATGTGTGGAAAGGCAGGGATGTCTAGGTGGTGCGTAGTATTGTTATTCGAGAATAAGAGAATGGAGTGGCAGTAGATGGTTAGCTAAGGAGTGGAGTATTACCGTTTGAGAAATGAAAAATGTGTGGTTGCTTCGAGCATTGAGTGTGATTTCGGATTAACTCGGTTAAGTTCCTGGAATGAGGTGTGGTGAAATTGTTGGTTAAGTATGGTAATCATTGAAATTGGGTGTGTGCGGTTGGTTTGGAAGTGAAAGAAAGCTAGCTCGTAGGTGAGCACCTCCTAGTGAGCTGTCCTTGGGGAAACATGTTTTATATTGAGAAGAGAGTGGAGGAAAGTAGTTGAATGTAATGCTCAGGATGAAGGACCATTGGATAGGATATGGTAGTAGTGCGAGAATGATGTTGTGGCAAGTGTGGGAATCAATTGTTATCTATGGTTCGTGATCGGTGTAATTCATGCAAGAAAGTGTTGTCTGTCTTAGACGTATTTTGGGTTAGAGAAGCGACGATAGAGTTGTGTATAGTATATGGAGAAAAGTTTAACTGCGGGTTAAGGTGATACTCCCAGTTGATTCTGTGATTTATGGGAGAGTAGAGTGTTGTTATTTTTAGGAGTGTTGGATTGTTATTGTAACTTTTAGTGGAACCGTTTGATTAGACTTGGTCTTGCATTTATGAATATGATTTTGATGAATGATTTTGATGAATGATTTAGTGGCAAGAGTAATTAAGTATTGATGTGTGATTATCTTGGTTATGCTATGCTAGCATGAGAAATGGGAATAGTAGAATGAGGTATACGGGTTTGTTAAAATAAAGGAACTTATCCCTATTATAAAATGATTTTTGTTGAGTATAATTTTATTTCATGGAAGAGTATAAGAAATAGATTGTAATTGCTAAGCAAGTTTTATATGGAAAGTGTATGTTTATGTTTTTGAGTTAGTATTGTAAATGTGTAGAACACGACGTTCATCGTGAAAGATTGATGGAGTAAAAAGTAATATTAGCGTAGTAAATGTTCCGAGTAAGCATAAAATGTGGTGTTATTTGGATTAGTTTCATGGGGGTATAAGTTAATTTCTTTTTGTGATATAAGTGATCTATCGAGTTATTTTGAATATTCGGGGGATTTGATTATTGGGTGATTCGGCAGAAAATTTCGATTATGATTATTTTAAAATTGGGATCGACTTTGTGGGATGGAATAATTGAGTAAATTGCGGATGATGTGTGTAAAGTGTGGTTAGTATTAATAAGTTGGTGGTTATCATTGTTTTAAAAAGGGTGGAATTTTTGTGTGGAATTAAAATTATTGGTGTTTTGGTAATATTGAGAATAGTATACTTGTTCATCAAAAGGTTAATAGTTTGACTCTAAGTGGAAAAGAGAATGGAGGGATGATCTTATTTTAAGATAGTAGAATATTTGGTTTTGATTGAATTTGAGGTAGTAGTGAAAACTAAGTATTTATACCTTTTCGCTTAACCGAATTCCGGGACGGAATTCTTTTAAGGGGGAGATAATGTAATACCTCGGGTAAGTCCGTTAGTTAAATCCCCTTTCCGTTAAGTTAAGTTAACTTTAAAGTTGGATTTTAGGGTAAGATTGGGTTAAACTATAAGTTAAGGGTGGTTGGGTTACTATTGAGAAGTCCAAGGACCAAAGTGGTAAATTAAGTTTGATATTATCATCTTAGACTTCAGATATTATTCACAACTCAGAAACATCAGATATTTAGTATAGTGTGTGTGTGTGTGTTTGGAGGCAAGAAGGAGAAAAGAAGAAAAGCTAGGTTAAGGCTTCAATTGGTATACATGGAAGTGAATCTGAGGTATGTCTCTTTGTATTTTATGTTTGTAGTTGGTATTAAAAGATTTCTGTCGGATTAGAATAGTTAAATACACATCTGAGGTTGATTCAGTCGGATTTCTGGGTAAAAAGGACCAAACCGACAGAGGTTTCCGGACACAGTATGAATGTGTCCGGGTAGTTTGTTGATAGTGTCCGGATGATTTGTTTGATGGTTTCCGGATGATTTAGATACCGGATGGCATCCGGATTACTTTGGTGTCCGGATTCCTTATGTTGTCCGGAAAGGTTGGGTTATCCGGGTTAGTTGTGTTGTCCGGAAAAGTTGTCCGGATTGGTCTGTGTTGTCCGGATAATTCATGTTATCCGGGTTAGTGATGTTGTCCGGAAAAGTTGAGCTGTCCGGGTTGCTTTGGGCTGTCCAGGAACTATAGCTGTTTGGTTGTTTTGATGGCGAGAGTTAGGTAGATATATCTAGAGTTCATGTGTTCAATTGGTAAGGGGATATTTGTATTTAATCTGTTTCAGATTCTGTGGATCTGGATTGAAAGACTGAATCTTTTGGAGAAAGGCTTGGAAGTGTTTATGGATAAGCGATCGAGGTGAGTTTTACTTTTAAAACGTTTTCAACTGGGATATATATATGTGATATATATATATATATATGAAATGGATATGTATGGATTGGATACGTGATATATGTTGTGATTACGTGTTTATGGTTGAGATGGATATGTGATTGAAATGTAATGAAAGGTTTATAAATGACAATATGATATATTGGTACATATATATTGTATTTATCTGTGCATTATACTACACGAATATATGTTAGCCGAAACTATAGTCGGCGGAGGTGTTTGTTGTAGTTGTTGTACAGCGGTGTTGCTGTAGTTGTTGTACAACGGTGCTGTAGTTGTCGTACAGCGGTGTTGTTGGCTCGCAACCAACTAATATGGCCACGGGAAGGAGAATGAGAAAGAGGATGAGGAGTTGAGCACGATGCACGCGTCTTGCTTGGTAGTTAATAATTGTGGTATATGTGTATTTTATAAAAAGGGATTTCTAAACTGACAGGGATTATCTCACTAGACCTTTAGGTCTAACCCTCATTTTGTTTTAAAAAATATGTATTCCAGGTGAAGGATCTTTTGTTAGCAAAGGGAAGAATAAAGCATAGGAGGCAGTTGCTAGCTGACGAAGATTAGGATATGTTTACATTTCTTTTGTATTGTATAGTTTTGAGACTTTGGGACCGAATGTGAATTATTATGTATTTTGTTATGAAAGTAACGACGTTATGTATAATATGTTAATTGATGTATATTATGTATGTTATGGGATACCGGGTCATTACAGTACCAAACTTGAAGATTCCTATCTGATCTTGAGTTTTCAGATACCTCTTAGGTTTGGATTCTCTTTTGACAGAGATTGAAGGTGACAAATCTGTGTTTTCAAACCACACATTTGTCATCTTCAGAGGTTTCCTCTTGTGAGGTTCCCCAGAGACTTTTTGCCTTTTACTTACAGAGAGAAGATTTGGAAATCCAGGTTTTCTTGTATCTCCAGTGTGAAATAGAGAGGACAGAGACTTGTCTCTTTTGGTTCCAGTATAAGGATCTATATCACAGAAGCCAATTCCCCGTCTCCCTATTTGTGTGTTTATTTTTCCGTACACCTTCTGAGCATCTTGAAAGTTTTTAAATTGAAGATCTCTTCTGAGTAAATCTTGACAGAGGACTTCTCTTTCCTTTTGAAAATAATTTTTAAGAGCTAGGATGTTCATTCTGTCGCACTCAACGTCCATTAGTTCTTTAGACTTTGTTTTCAAAGAGGAATTAAGTTCAGAAATCTTTTCTTTTAAAGGATTTAACTTTTTGTTCCAGTCCATTTCAATTTCTTCTTTTTCTTTAAAGATTTTAGCTTTTTCTTGAATGAGAAGTCTAGCTTCTCTTTCATAGAAAGTGAGCTTTTTCTGAATATCTTCACATATCTTTTTCATTTCAGTGTATTCAATGTTAAGTTTAATCAAGTCATCTTTTGTAGTATTAGAGTTAGAGGTATAAGTGGATACCTCACTGTCGGAGTCAGAGCTGACTTCTGCCATGCCACAGAATAGAGCATTCTTTGTTTCGCCATCGTCAGAGGATGTGTCTGACTCCCAGATTTCTTTGTTCACCATTAGTGACTTATGAGCATAGTATTCAGCTTTATTTTTGTAGAAAGCTGCATCCCTCTGAGGGCGATTTGACTTGCTCCTGCATTTGTTGGCAAAGTGACCTGGCTTTCCACAGTTGTAGCATCCTTGGTTCTGTGTGGAGTTTCAGCTCTGTCGTCTGACCTCTGTCGATCACCACTTCTTTCGGTTCGGCACTCATTTGCGTAGTGGCCTGGGTTACCACATTTGTAACACTCTTGAATCTGTTGAGTGTTACCAGCTTTGTCTTCCGACCTCTGTCGGTCATTTCCTCTGTCATTTCTATCATTTGACCTTTGTCGGTCACCACTTCTGTCGTTTGACCCTTCTCTTTCTCGATTATCTCTTTCATATCGATCATTACTAGATTTCTTCTGGTATCCTCTGCTGAATTCCCTAGTCAAGAGAGCTAAAGATTTAGCTATCGAGGCTAGGGTCGTTTCTTCTTCTGCTGCTACTTCCTCTTCTTCTTCACTTTCCACCATCATGTTTTTCTTCTTCTTCTCCTTTCTTTCCTCTATTGCTTTCTCTTTCTTTGGTTTCTCTCTAGCCTCTGTAGTCTTACCAACCAATGCAAGAGGTGCAATGATCTGGGTTTTTGCTTGTGCTACCTGAGGCTCTTGTGCTGCCAATGTTCCATAGAGGTCTGATAGGTCCCGGAATCTAAGTCTTGATTTGTTTGCAGAGACATAGATAACTGAAGCCATTCTTCATTCAGAGACTTCAGGAACATAACGTTGTTTTCTTCAGAGGTTCTGTAGATGCCGAACTTCTTGCACTTGTTTATTAGAGAGTTGAACCTATCATACGTAGTTTGCAGAGATTCGGTTGGCAGAGCTTTAAAGGCATAGTATTCATTTATGTATTGTGCTCTGCGGTTCTTCTGGGTTTTGACTCCTCCTTCTAGTTGTTTTTCTAGTTCTTTCCATAGATCATATGCAGATTCACATGCATCCATGGACTGGAAAAGGTCATTTGGAATGGCCATAATCAGAATTCTCTTAGTTTTCTGAGCAACTTCGTATTTAGCCCAATCAGAATCAGACCAATTATCCTGGGTCTTTGGTTTCGTGTGTTCTGGGATTTCTGGTGTGTCGTCTGTGCTAGGAACACGAGGTACAATTATTATGGGAACGAAAGGAGGGTTTCAGATATAAAAAACCAATTCTTTGTCAATAACCTCAAAGAAGTGAATCATTCGAATCTTCCATTGAGGGTATTCTTCTCTAAGAAGAGTGGGAGGTTTGGTTAAGGAACCAGCAGAGAGGAAGTTGTTTGTACTTGTCATTTTTAGAGAGATAAATTATCCAGAAAAGGGTTTGAACAGCAAACTTTTCAGAGTATGAAGTGTTGTTAGCTTCAATCTTCCTAATTATAGAAGTATTTAGAAGTAGTGAAAAATAGGCTAAGTGAAGAAAGCCTCTTACAGAGGCTCTGCCGGACTTACCGAGGGCTCAAGATCAAGAATCTACAGAAGCTAAAGAGGCGCGCTACAGAAACTCTGTCATACGCGCAAAGAAGACCAATATCTCAGAATATAGGAAAGACTGCTCCACAGAGGACCAGACCGCAGAACCTCTGTAACTCATTACAGAGCCTCTGTGGTCCTCACTGAAAGACTTGAAGATATTTATAATATCTTGCTACTGTTACAGGACCCGTTCATCAACTTGCATGGTAGCATGCCCTGTCCAACGTCGACCTGTCAAACTCTGATTGGACTCAGTAGGGCTTAGTACATAATAGACGTCTGCTGCATTAAATGCAATACAACACGTCTTACTGTTCATGCCGTTCTTGCAACTGTTCACGACATCCGTTCAACTATTCATCAGTACCGTCTGAATAGTAGCATATGCTTTATGGTCCCCTTTAGAGTAGTATATAAGGAAGACTCATGTTGAGTTCTTCCTTATCAATCACATATAAATCTACCATCATAAGAACACAAAAAAAGCTTATTCACCTTAAGAGTCATATCTATTTTGAAGCTTTTCTTACTCATTGTTCTTAAATCTGTTCTTAATATATATTCAGTAAACTTTGAAATATTATTTCCTGTTCATTGTTTATTTATATTTTGGTCTAAATCTATCAAACTTATCTGTTAGTTCTTCAAATACGCTTCCGCATCAAACATTAACTTGAACTAATAGATCTGATAATCTTGTTTAAAGCAACACGGGAACCAACAATTGGTATCAGAGCAAAGCTTGATTTTCAATATCAAGTGATCCTCGTTTTACAACTTTTTTTCTGATAGATTATTTTCTCTCTTCATCACCAGATTTCTGGATATTAGTTGTACCCAGAAAAACTTTCAGATCTTCATACTCATAAATCCTCCATCAGATTATCCTTTTCTCAAAATGACAAATACCAATAACTTTTTTACTGCTGGCTCATTAACTAAACCTCCTACTATTCTTAGAGATGAGTATCCTCAATGGAAAATAAGAATGGTTCATTTTTTTGAGGGTACTGAAAAAAATCTCAAACAATATCTTTACAATCTTCCTCCGGTTCCTATGATAACTATGCCACGTGTACCAGCTACTAACGAATCTCTTGAAATCCCTGAACATAAGAAACCTAAGCCGAAAGTAGACTGGTCAGATGAAGATAAGGCAGAAGATGAAGTTGCACAGAAAACGAAAAGAATATTAATCATGGCTATCCCCAACGAAATATTTCAATCTTTAGATGCATGCGAAACAGCGCACGATCTTTGGAAAGAATTAGAAAGACAACTGGAAGGGGGTGCTAAAACACAGAAGAACCGAAGGGCACAATACATAAACGAGTATCATGCCTTCAGATCCTCTGCAACAGAATCGCTGCAAACAACATACTGTAATAACCAAGTATTTTATTTAATTTAAAATATGAATTTTATAAGTTTTTATGGGTATTTAAGGAGTTAGAAGTTAAGGGGTAAGTTTTGATATTGAATATGGAAGTTTAGGGATAAGTGTTGCCAATTAAGATAAGTCTAGGGTGGCTTAGTCACTTTTGCCAAACCCTTTCTCTTAACCGACTTGTGTATAGTCAAATGGGAAATGATGTCTTATTATTATTATTATTATTAGCAAAAACACAATTATCCTAGTGTGTGTGTGTGTTTCGTGAAAAGAGAGAGAAGAGAGAGAGGAAGGAAAAACTAAGAAAGAAGAAGGAAAGCTGTAGATTTTCTGCTGGAATTGCTTATAACAACTGAAGAAATCAAGGTAACAATCTATCCTAATTCTTCTTTTTATGTATAATAGGTTTTACATGAACTTTAGAAGTGGGTTATGTTATTTTTAGAAGGTATATGAATTATAGGTTTGGAATAGTGTTCTAATGGTAGTATAAAACATATCTGCAAAGTTATATAAACATACATAGAATAAAACTGCAAAAATCTGGGTTTTAGGATGAAACAGTAGACTGAGACTTTCATCGAAGTCGCAGTAGGCTAGTATTCATCGAAGTCGCAGTAGGTTAATATTCATCGAAGTCGCAATGGACGACTGCGACATTCATCGGAGTCGCAATGGTTGGTTGCGACTTGGGTATGAAGTCGCAATGGTCGTTTGCGACTTGGCTTGAAATCGCAGTAGTAGATTGCGATTCGAGTGTGGGATCGCAGTAGTTGTTTGCGACTCCAAGGTGGAATCGCAATAGTGGGTTGCGACTCCAAGGTGGAATCGCAATAGTGGGTTGCGACTCCAAGGTGGAATCGCAATAAGGGGTTGCGACTTCGGGGTGAAATCGCAATAAGGGGGTTGCGACTTCAGGGTGGAATCGCAATAGGAGATTGCGATTTGGTACTGTTCATTGCGATTTCAGTTGGGAATTTTGTAAGTTTAAAGTATTAAAGGAAATATTTGGTATTTTATCTGATTTCAGATTCTGTGAGGGATCGACACACTTGAATTATCTTGGAAGAGTTTTTGTGATAAACACACGAGGTGAGTTTTTATTTGAAATGTTTTCAAATGGAATACATATATGTGATTAAATGTAATATGGTGCATATAATGTTTATATGAATATTGCATTGTATGAGTACTAGTTGGCCGGGCTTAGGACCGGTGAAAGTTGGCTGTACAAAGGGACAGTGGTGTTGGCTGTATTTAGTACAGCGGAGTAAATTAATTAATTGGCTTGCTACCAATTAATATGGCCAAGGAAAAGAAAGGAGAAAGAGATGGAAAGATTACATGAGTCATAATTGGTATTCTTATGTGAAGTATATGTATGACTTTGTGCAAAAGTTTTCTTTTACTAACGGGGATTTTTCTCACTAGACCTCAAGGTCTAACCCTCATTTTTGTTTTAAAATATGTATTCCAGGTCATGGAGCAAACAAGAGACAATGATAGGATTTATCATGTTAGCTTTTGTGGATGTTGAATGATAATGAAGATCTCAGTTATAATTAGTAGTTGTTATGTATTTTACTTTATTAGAAAAAGTTTGTACTGAAAGACCTAATTGTAGAATTTAAGGGACCATATTTGGATTATGATATGTTATTTTGTGGTGAATTATATGAAACTTGTATGTTGGGATTAAGGGATGTTACAAATGGTATCAGAGCCTTAGTTTAAGAGATTTAGGTATTAGTATCTGTACCTAGACTTAAACTGCATGCGAAGAAGGATGTCCTTGTTATTTTAGAACCTTGGGATGATAAATATAAAAAGGTAGAAGGAACATCATGTAAGGTAATTTCAGATTACACCTGGCCAGTGTAATTATGATCTTACAGGTACATGTTTGAACCAGAATACTTTATTATATGGGGTATGTGCTTATGTGTATATTAACCTTGTTTGAATCAACAGAATGGCAAGTGGAACGAGACAAACAGCCGGAGGAAGGGGAAGAGGGGGAGAAAGAGGCAGATGTAGGACAGGGGGCAGAGTACAGGGGCGAGGCACAGAGTTTGTTACGAGGGACGACCTAGCGATTGAAATGGGAAGACTTCAGGCAAATATACAAGCTATGTTTAACCAGACTCACCATTCGGAAACAGAAATACCAGACCCTACCCTTGAAACCGAAGTGCCTATCGCACCTATTGTCACATCAGCACCAAGAAAGTGTGATTATAAAATGTTTTTAAGCTGTAAACCACCCAATTATGGAGGGGACAAAGATCCAGTAAAAGAAATGCGATGGCTGAAGGAGGTTGAAGCCGTATTTAAGACCAGTAAATGCGCGAAAGAAGATAAAGTGTTATATGGAACAGCAATGTTGAAAGCAGATGCCTTGTATTGGTGGGAAGCCCTTATTGAATCTGAAGGACCTAATGTGTATTCAACTTTTACTTGGGGCGAATTCTCGAGAGAATTTAAGGAACAGTTTTTCCTGCAAGCCGCAGTTAGACAGTTAGAAGAGGAATTCCTGAGCCTACAGCAAGGAAATTTATCGGTAAGAGACTACACTGCCCGTTTCTTGGAAAAGTCGCGTTTCGGAGAATATTATGTTGCCACAGAAAAGATGAAGATGGAAAGTGTTGGTTCCTAGATTCACGTCGTATCACGATAATGGTAGTTAAATAGACAGCGGAAGCATTTAAATATAAAGCCATTAAAGTGAGTGATTGTATGAGACGATATGTAAACTGTGATATCAAATATAGAACAGGAATATGATAACAAGATCAAATAAGAATGCTGCTCGTATATTGATAAAGATAACACCAAGAACAAGATCAACGGTGTATCAAGAAATCACAGAGACAATATCGTACGGGATAGTGCTATGAGGATATGACAGTGTGTGCTTTTACAATTGTGGAAAACTATTCTTCCAAAAGCTTACCATTGTTTGTTCCACTACCTCGCTATATATAGCCTCATAAAGTGTAGACAGTGTACTATCGTACCCTGGAATGACACGTGGAAAGTGTGTCTCCAATCTTCAGGGCATACGTGGAAAGGTGTGGACACGTATCTGACACTTCGGATTTCTACGAGACTTAGGCATAACAGAGGTCTTCACTTCAACAGAGCATGTTATGACAGAACTCTGTTGGTCTTCGGGTATGAACAGTTCTTCTGTTGATCTTCTGCCAGAGCTCTGTTGAGCTCCGTTGGTTCCACCAGAACTCTGTTGAGTTCTGTTGGTCTTCTTTGTTGGTCTTCTAAGTCTTCTGCTTTATCTCTGTAGGTCTTCTGACTTGGTTTTATTTTCAATACTTTCATTTTACAGATACTTGGAGCTAACAATCTCCCCCTAAGTATTGAAAATAAAAAATTGGAAATGACAAGAGATTGAAAACAAAAGAACAGAGAACTTTACCCTCTGTTACCCTGTGCACTATTCTTTTAAGATTTTACAATAGAAAGAACAAGTACAATCAAGCGTAATTATCTCCCCTAAGGATTCTGTCGAATCTTCTGATTAGCTCACGGAAGTCAAGCATCAGATTAATTATGTTGATGAAGGACCTTTGCTGTTCTTCCGGACACTTGTTCCTCGGGAGACTTTGAACTATGTTTTTGAGATATGCTAGCGACTCACTTGTGTACTTATGAGCTTCAGCAGATCTGATGGCTTTCTTTGTCCCTTTCTGTCGACAGATAAAGACTGGAGGATCTTCAACTACAGTTCCAGTCCTAAAATGTCGATAGCCCTCAAGATCTTCGTTTGGTGGTGCAATCGCCAGTTTCTCAATTTCAAACTCTATGCCTAGCTGAAAATCTGTCTGAGTTCTGAGATTGATGTGCTCTTGCATAGCTAGTTTGACTTCAGGTAAGGCTGTTCTTGCTGGAGTATATCTATCAGAGAAGTTCAAGCAGTAGGCATGAAGCACAGTTAGATCGTACGGATTTAGAAGGACAAGATCGTTGTCGTTGAAGAATTCGTTCTTTCCTTCTGTTGATTCCACAGTGTACTCATGATAGGTCATTCTGTTGTGCTGGAACTTCTTATGCTTGATGTCTAGGATTCTCTTGATACTGAAGTGTGAGTTGATGTTTCTGTTCAGATTGGACTTGTTTCGGATGTGTCAGGATCGATTCTTAACAAAAATTAAACTTCTTAGAAACACAATTTAGAGAATCTTGCGGAATAGAACTCTAAATCAATTAAAGAACAATCAATAGAATTCAACACACTGTATATATCAAACTGTATTACTCCCAAGCTTTACACCAAACCTCAATCTTGTTGAACAGGCTCAACAAGACGACTTCTACTTCTCTAGAAATAGGGTTCTTACACCTTGAGGTTAACTCTCTCTGAAAACAATATCGAATTGCTTTTCACACGTATATTAACTCGTCTATCATGTATCATGTATTGTGTATTGTGTATTTTCTAATAGCTATCTATCAATACTATTTATACACAAGTAATTACAAGATAACTATCAAAAGTAAATTGATCTTCTGAATCTTCGTTAAACATATCTTGATCAATTCCTTCTTTGTCTCCAAAAGTATCGCATGCCAAACTTATCAAGTCAGCAGTATTAACCTTCATTCTCCATGAGCAGTACTAACAATCTTTAGCAGTATTAACCGATTTCATCTCCAGCAGTATTAACATTACTCCAGCAGTATTAATCATGAGCAGTACTAACAGATATTCAATTATGCACCATCAGTACTAACCTTGACTTGCAGTAGTAACTTTGTCTAGCAGTAGTAACCTTGCATAAGCAGTAGTAATGAAGAACTGGCAGTAGTAAAATTGTCTTGGCAGTACTAACCATCCTTAGCATATCTTCAGTTCCCAACAATCTCCCCCTAACTTGACTTTTAGGAAAAGAAGTCAAGTTCTTCAAATGATGCTTCCAAAACTTAATCATACATGCCTAGATTAGGATTCAATCCCAGACTTTGATTGAGAATCCTTTTTACCAAGAATCTACCCATTGCTGAATCCTTGTTGCAGGTCAACTTAGCATGTAGCATTCCTTTCAGCCTCTTCATGCTGTGGTTGTATATTTCATCCACCAGATAGTATTCTTGAGTCGCAGAGTCAAGGGAGATGACATATACTCCACAATTTTCATAGAGCATCCAGTTGGTAATGGTTTGAAACTGTGTGTTTATCCTATACTGAACTGCTTCAGGTTTGAACATTTGGCACAAGAATTCAAGTACCATTTTAGAGATTGACATCCCTTGCTCAGTCAGCATGTTTTCATATAGCCTCATCCCAACTTTGAACATCTCTTCTAAGTCTGATCTTGAGCAAGTTCTGACAATTTTTCCCCAAGTTGAAAAGACTTCAAATTTTCCATCTGCTCTTTTTATCCTAATGAACTCCTTTCTACCATCTTTCAAAGTGTCCCAAAAGATGATTTCAGGAGCCTTAGATGATATTGGTTCAGCCTGAATTGGAATTGGGTTAGAGTCAACACCAGTAATATACAAATCACATTGGGCATCAGTTTGTGATTGTACATTGCTTGATTGCCCTGATGGAGTTGCCACTTCCTCTTCAGCAACTTTTGGATCAGATTTTTCTTTCACTGTTTCCTCCTGGGCCTCTTCTGCAGTTGGCTCCACCCTTGGCTTCTTTTCATTTTTCTTCTTTGAAGTTATGGACTTGGTTCTTGGTCTTTTCTTTGACATCATCTTGGTTCTGTTAAAAGTTTTAACAGCTTCAGGAGTTGGTTCAGCTGTTTTAAGTTTTTCAGCAGCAATAACCATTTCTGCTGCTATGGCTGTTACTGCTTCTCTTAGAACATGTAATGCTGCTGTTTCAACACTGTTCTTCACAATCCAGTATACTTCTTCATCAATTTCAGCTTGAGATGTAGTTACTGCTTCCTTCTCAGTTTCTGCTGCTTTTTCTGTTTGGCCTTCAGCAGCATTAACTGTTTCTGCTGCTTGTTCAAACTCAGCAGCATTAACAGTTTCTGCTGCTGTGGTTTCTGCTGCTGTCGTTTCTGCTGCTATTGTAGTTTCTGCTTCAACTTCAGTTACTGCTTCTTTTGGAACTTCAGTTACTGCTGCCTTTACAGTTTCTGCTTCTTTAACAAGCTCTTCCACCTTTTCTGTCTCCCCCTTATTCTGTGCACTGGACTCCCCCTTAAACTGTGCACTATCAATTTCCATCTCAGTCTCCATCTGAACTGTCTCCCCCTCAACTTGTAGACCCTTCATATTCAGTTCTGCTTCTGATTCTGACTCTGACTCCCCCTTTTTGGGAGCATCATCAGTTGGAATTCTTCTTCTCAGCACAAATCTTGCCTTTTTCTTTCTGTGCAACAACTTGGTGACCATCTTCTTGAGCTTCTCAATTTGAGACTGTTGGTAGGTGACCACAGTCTTCAGTTGCTCAATCTCCTTCTTCTGTGCCATAACATCCAAGTTGACATTTCCAAGGGTTTCCATCAATTCATCATAGTTATATCTATCCTCACCTTGTTTAGAAGTGTTTACCTTCTTTAAAGGATCCTTGGAAGTTTTAGCAGAAGCCTTCTGCCTAGCAGAAGCACTAACTGCCCCCTTGGTTTCTTGGCACCTGGGTCCTCCTAATGATTTCTCATTTAGAGTTGCCATGGGGAAGGTCTTATTTATGTTACCACTGTCCTTCTCTGTGCTAGCAGAAGTAGTGGCAGCCTTAGCACCCATATGCTCATCCTTCTCCTTAGAGAGCACCTTCTTGGGGTTGGGAGACACCCCTGTGGTTTCCCTGTTGATATTCTCAATTGGAGAATGCTCCAACTGAGGGCTTAAAGGCTTAGGGCTCTGAGTAGGTACATCAAGGGAAGGAACCTTGTGTACCTTTCTTCTTTGAAACTTGTTGGATAAAACAGGAGTGGGCTTTTGAAGTATGTGCTGGGGGATATTTATAGTGAGTGAAGGTAGGGTGTGGCCATCAGTGGGATGATCTAATGAGGGCCTTGATCCTGATGCCATACCTTCAGAGGGGTGGGACACAACCATCATTGTAGAGAACAATTGTAACGCCCTAAAATTTCTAAGAAAATTTAAAATTTTTAATTAAACGCTTTATATAAAAACTCAATAAATAATTCCATCATATTAATTGCAAGGACATAAATATTGTTCAAGAAATCAGAAACCAGCGGAAACGAAGTTTAATAATTAAAATAAATAACAGTCAGCTCATCCCGCGCGCCAGTGTGTACCCGTCACGCCTTAGAGCCACTCGTACCTGAAACCACAGATTATTGGGAAAGGGTAAGCACGAAGCTTAGTGAATTCAAACACATGCGCAGGTAGGAATTATATACACATCATCCCTACCCGCACATAAGCAGCAATATCACAGATACATAAAATGAGTAAACATCCACAGGAAATTATGTTTCCCACCACCTCAGTATCATCGAGGCCTCGGTCCCACCGAATTGCAAGATAACCAACACCTCAGTACCATCGAGGCCTCGGTCCCGCCGAATTATAACATAACCAACACCTCAGTACCATCGAGGCCTCGGTCACGTAACCAACACCTCAGTACCATCGAGGCCTCGGTCACGTAACCATCATTCAATTCAATCAAATAATATGCACCACAACAACTAGTTCACACCACAAAGACAGAAATACAAGCAACTATTATGACATGCATATAACCCCTAACTACACAGTGAGAGAACTCACCTCAAATGCGCGCCTAGCTTAATCAACACGAATCAAGCTTCGCAATTACGGTCACCTTCCAGCACCTAAACGTATGTTAAAACGTGTCAATACGAGACCCGGACCCTAAGACACGACACACGCTTAAAACGTCACTAAAACTAATTTCCGATCACCCCAAAACAGGTCTGTTCGGGACCCATTTAGACCCTCTTAAATCCAGAAAAATCCCAATATTATTTCATGACCAGAAAGTCCTCTGAGTTAGGGTTCCAAGGACATATTATACGCCTCCTAACGATTTTTCTATAATTTATTATGAATTAAATACGAACGGTTACCAAAACTGCCAGTTTCGGTCCAGCCTGCATAAACAGTCCAAAACAGCCTAGCTACGGTTTAAATCAGACTTTCGGCAAAACACGAAAAACCTTCCCAACTCGAATAGGGAACTATGGCCACCAAAATCACCTCAAAACGAGTTACGAGCAGAAAGTTACGGCTTTCGCAAAACCGAGACAGATTCCAGGAAATTTTACATAAAATGACGAACCGCAGAACTTGCGACCACTTTTTCTCCCAACTCGAGGCCGAACCAGTTTTCCGCTAAAACACAGAAAACGTGCCCGGTCCCAAGCTCGAAGCGTGGGCGCCAGTTTCGGCTCAATCGGAGTTACGACGGAAAAGTTATGGTTGCGCGAAAACTGAACAGCACACTAAAATTACATAAAATGACGATTTATAAATGGTTCAAAGTTTAAACGATTCGGGTCAAGCGATCGGTTTTAGATTCCTCGATTAAGGTTAAGGTTCCACGAGGTGGACGATTACCAGCACCACCCACTGCCACCTCCGGCAGTGGTGGCCGGCGGCGGCAGCCACCGGTGATTTACGAAGCATAACGAGACGATTAAATAACCCGACAAAACACTAGATCACACATCCACCCCTCCCCCCGCACCGAACCCTCCCTCACGACCACCGCTGGTGGCTTCCGGCGGCACCCGCCGGCGGCAACCACTGCTGTGCCGGCGGTGGTAGGGTTGTGGCGGGTAGAAAACAGCGAAAGAAAGGACAAGGAAACGGGTCTTACCTCTACGACGACGACACGGCAGCGGCGCCCACTCCGGCGACTCTCTCTTTCTCGATCCCTCCCTCTCTCGCTGGACTCTCTCTCCGGCGAACCCGCGAAGACAACGCCGACAGCTGCAGCAGTTCCGGTTACAGCAGCCGCCGATGATCTTTCTTTAGTCTCTCTCTTGCGATCGCTCTTTCTCTCTACGACTCCCTCACCCCAGCCGCACAACACAAAGAACAAAAGAATGAGAAGAGGGGGTCGTAGGGTTCGTTTAGTTTGGGAGTGTTTTGGGTTTTGCTTGGCTTTCACGAAAACAAGAAACGGAAAGATGGGGAAACCGGCCATGGGCCAAAACCCATGCAAAGTAATTCCAACATTTCACTCTAGCCCCCTCAAATTTACTTGACTCACCATCTACACTAAAAGATATGGATTTTAACATTTTGGTCCTTAACGACATCAAACCCCAAACCAAAACAATTAACGGTACACACTTTAATTAATTAAATAAATAAACAAAAACGTACCGGGACACGGGCTTTACAACTCTCCCCCGCTTGGATTAGACTTCGTCCCCGAAGTCCACGCCCGCAAACAGCTCCGGGTAATTCTCCCGCATCTCGGCTTCTGGTTCCCACGTCCATTCTGAACCTTTCCGGTGCTGCCATTGGACCTTCACCAATCCAATGACTTTGTTCCGCAGAGTCTTCGTCTTCCTCTCGACTATGGCTACTGGCTTCTCCACATAGTTGAGTCGCTCGTCAATCTGAATATCTTCAAGGGGAACTACTGCAGACTCATCCATCACACACTTCCGCAACTGAGAGACGTGGAACGTGTTGTGGATCAGGCTCAGCTCTTCTGGTAGCTCCAATCGGTAAGCTACTTTCCCCACACGCGCGATGACCCTGTACGGTCCGATATATCGGGGACCCAACTTTCCCCGCTTGCGAAAATGGATTACCCCTTTCCAGGGTGACACTTTCAAAAGAACGTAATCCCCGACTTGGAACTCCAGGTCCGATCGTCTCTTGTCGGCGTAACTCTTTTGTCGGCTCTGAGCGGTGACTAACCGATCCCGCACCATTTGAATCATCTCCGTCGTCTTTAGCACAACATCGGTGCTTCCCAGCACCCTGTGACCAACCTCGCCCCAGCAAATGGGCGTCCGACACTTCCTGCCATACAACACTTCGTACGGCGCTCTACCGATGCTAGCGTGATAGCTGTTATTATAGGAGAACTCAGCTAGTGGAAGATACTGATCCCAACTACCACCAAAGTCAATCACACATGCTCGCAGCATGTCCTCAAGTGTCTGAATAGTACGCTCACTCTGCCCGTCGGTCTGAGGATGAAATGCTGTACTGAAATGCAACCGCGTACCCATCTCATTCTGAAACTTCTCCCAAAACCGGGAGGTGAAACGAGTATCCCGATCCGAGACAATCGAGACTGGCACCCCGTGCCTAGTTATAATCTCTCGGATGAAAACCTCCGCGAGCTTATCCGCCGAGAAGCTCTCTTTAATCGCCAAGAAGTGAGCGCTCTTAGTCAGACGATCCACAATTACCCAGATGGTATCGTTCCCCCGCTGAGTCTTGGGAAGCTTCGTGATGAAATCCATCGTAATCTGCTCCCACTTCCACACCGGAATCTCCAAAGGCTGTAATTTCCCGTGCGGTCGCTGGTGTTCCGCCTTGACCTTCCGACAGGTCAAACATACCTCCACACACTTGGCTACATCCCGCTTCATGCCGGGCCACCAATAGCCTTCCCGTAAGTCTCTGTACATTTTGGTCGCTCTCGGATGAATCGAAAACTTGGATTTATGCGCCTCGTCCAACAGTATCTGTCGGTTTCCCCCAGTGAATGGGACCCAAACTCTACCATAACGGGTCAATAATCCTCGACTATCCCGTATTAATTTCGGAATCTCTCCCAAAACCCTCTCACGTTTTGCATTTTCCGCCAATACGGCCACCGCCTGAGCGACACCTATCGCCTCCAGAAGAGGTGCAACTACTGTCAAACGCTGACACAGACCCTTCAGCGGTCCCCCGACCGGATGTCGGCTAAGCGCGTCCGCGACTACGTTCGCTTTACCCGGGTGGTAAAGTATCTCGCAGTCGTAATCCTTGACCACATCAAGCCATCTTCGCTGCCGCATATTAAGGTTTTGCTGATCCATCAGGTATTTAAGGCTCTTATGATCAGTGTAGATAGTACACTTGACGCCATAAAGATAGTGTCTCCAAATCTTCAGAGCAAACACCACTGCTCCCAACTCCAAGTCATGAGTCGGGTAGTTCGCTTCGTGAGGCTTCAGCTGCCTCGAAGCGTAAGCTATGACCTTGCCGCGTTGCATCAGCACGGCACCCAACCCCTGATATGAAGCATCACAATAAACCACCAAATCCTCCATACCCTCGGGCAAAGTTAACACAGGAGCCTCACATAAACGCCTGCGTAGCTCCTCAAACGCCTTCTGTTGCTCTTCACCCCAACTGAAAGTTGCAGTTTTCTTCGTCAGTCGAGTCATAGGCAAGGCAATCTTGGAGAAATCTTGGATAAATCTCCGATAGTATCCTGCTAACCCGAGAAAACTCCGCACCTCGGTAAGAGTTTTCGGCACCTCCCACCGCATTACCGCTGAGATCTTGGCCGGATCGACCATGATACCGTTCTGATTCACGACATGTCCTAAGAATTGGACATCTCGTAACCAGAATTCACACTTGGAGAACTTAGCATAAAGTTTCTCCCGTCTCAAAACATCCAAAACTTCCTGCAAATGCACCTCGTGCTCTTCTCTCGTCTTCGAATATACGAGAATATCGTCGATGAATACGATCACCGAGCGATCCAACATCGGGCTGCATACCATGTTCATAAGGTCCATGAACGCTGCTGGTGCGTTGGTGAGCCCGAAAGGCATCACCACGAACTCGTAATGGCCATACCGCGTTCGGAAGGCCGTTTTCTCCGTATCCTCACCTCGTACCCGCATCTGATGATACCCGGATCTCAGGTCAATCTTAGAGAACCACGAGGCTCCCTGCAACTGATCAAACAAGTCGTCAATCCTTGGCAGAGGATAACGATTCTTTACCGTAAGCTTATTCAGCTCCCGGTAATCAATACACATTCGTTGAGATCCATCCTTCTTCTTCACGAACAAGATCGGAGCTCCCCACGGTGAACAACTCGGCTTAATGAACTCTTTCTCGAGAAGTTCCTGCAACTGATCATACAGTTCCTTCATTTCCGGTGGAGCCAGGCGATAGGGTGCCTTGGCCACCGGAGCAGCACCCGGAATCAGATCGATTCGAAACTCCACCTGTCGTTCGGGAGGTATCCCCGGTAACTCGTCGGGAAACACATCGGCAAACTCCCTCACGACTGGCACATCTTCGGCAGTCTTCTTCGCCTCGTCAATACGCGTATCAATCACATATGCCAAGTACCCCTGACCACTATGTTGAAGGTGTCTCCGAGCCCTCGCCGCAGAACATATTGCCGTAGTCCGCCTGGGCGAGTCTCCCTGAATCAACAACTCTCCCCCGCTTGGGGTTCGAACCCGCACTTGCTTGTGGCGACAAACAATTTCTGCATCAAACGCGTCCATCCAATCCATGCCCACAATCACACAAAGCTCTCGCATAGCTATCGGAATCAAATCTATGGGAAACCTCACACCCGAGATTTCCAACGTGCATCCCCGATACACATCCGTAACCGTCAAGGTTCGATCATCGGCAACCTCGACTACCAAAGGACATCCTAACCGTCCCACCACTCGGCCCAACCTCTCGCTAAAGGTGCGAGACACAAATGAATGAGTAGCCCCGCTATCAAACATTACAACCGCAGGCACCGAGTTAACTAGAAACGTACCTAACATACAATTAACAACATATAAAAAAAACAAGGCATGAAAAGGAAGGACGAAAAGAAAGAGGGTGATAAAACATACCTGTCACCACCTTAGGCGTCGCCTGCACCTCTTCCACCTTCAGCTGGTGGACTCTACCTCGGGCTGCCTCTGTCCCCGGCTGACCCGTACGACCGTCAGTGATGCGCAGTGGGGCATTTGCAGGAGCCCTCTGTGCACCACCCCCATCAGTTGCCCTCGCATTTGGACAATTGGCCCTCACGTGGCCCGTCTGCTTGCAGCTAAAGCAGATCATCAATGGCGACTTGCAATCCCGACTGTGATGACCGGACTGCCCACACTTGAAACACCAGCCAGTCTTCTTCCCACCAGAATCCCTGGGTTTAAACCCACCACTCCTCGAACTTCCGCGCGAATCAGAAAACTTCGACTTCTTTTGCACCGCAGAGATTGGCGTCACAGCCTGTGCTGCCTTTCTCTTTTTGGCTTGGGTCTCTAACTCCAGCTCTTTTCTCCGGGTTGCGTCCATCATTGCTGACAAAGAAGCGTACGGTACCGTGCTCACGAACTCTCTGATCTCGGTACGTAACATATCTTTATACCGAGCCATCTTCATTTCCTCCGAAGCGGCATATTGAGGACAAAACAGCGCCATCTCAGTGAATTTCTTGTTCATCTCTTTAATAGTCTCAGTGGTCTGGGTCAGCTCCAAGAACTCCTTCGCTATCCGCTCCATCTCTACCGGAGGCACGTATTCAGCACGGAAACGAGTAACGAACTCCTCCCACGTAAGGGTAGTACGCTCGGCCAGAGTCAGCGCTGAGGCGCACCAATCCTTCGCCCCATCGCGAAGCAAATTCACAGCAAAACGGACCTTCAGATTATCCGGGCAGCCGCAGGTCAAGAAGGCACACTCCATATCAGAAACCCAACGCATGCTAACTATTGGGTTCGAGTCTCCCTTGAACTCCGGGGGAGAACAGGCAGAGAGATCCCGGTACTGGAACTCTCGATTACGGGGCTGTCCCCCAGCAGGCGGCGGAATCGCTGCAATGCGCTCCTCTAGCAAAACCGTCACCTGATCTTGTATGGCGGTGATAATCTCGGGGATTGCCTCCCCAATCGCATTCGCTACCTCAGCTGCAATCAACTCACGAATCCGTTCCTCCGTGATCCCCGCCTCAGCTCGCGGCTCAGTCGCATTGCTCCTCCTAGAGATGGCCATTCTATAAAGAAGAAACATACAACGAGTTATTAGTACCTAATAACTCACATCAACAACACTCACGCTCAGCTCCTTGGATTCCTCGCGACTTTCCCGACTCGAGCACTGATCCTGTGCTTCCGGTAGTAGGAGCTCTACTACTACCTTCCACACCTATCATCGCTCGTTCCGAGTCCCATCCCGAGGGGTCCAAGTAGCTTCTCGCCGCAACTACACACATATGCCCGCACCGGCATATATACTCACTCTTCCTAGCTCCCTAGGAATTTCCATCCCAATCACTACCCTTGCTACTAAAGAATCCTCACTAATCATAAAAAGTGGCCTCGCGAATACCCGATTACATGCAGTGCAAAACAAATAGACAGTCGAATACAAGATTCTATCCTAGAACGGTTGGACTCAAACAAGAGCTGCGCAATAGAACTAAATCGAATATTCTAAGGCTATAAGTCTCTTACTGCATACAACCTAGAGGGCATTCACTTAGTAACCTATCATAATTAGCATAAACTCCTAATAGCAAGCAATTCAACATACCGCATAGTGTCAACAACAGGAAATCTAGCATGCATACTCTATGATCTAGAAAGCAATAAAACACTAAGCATTGTACCTTTCCCTTCGGCTCCGGCTGACTGTACACACTGCGCCCTCGATCACCGTTCCTCGAACGGGTTTTTACTTTTTCTTTTATTTCCAAAAAGATTTAATAAAGATTTTGAAAATTTCCCAGCCGCAACTTGAGACCAAACACACCGAGGTGCGTTTGATTCACTCAAGCTGTGCTCTGATACCAAGTTGTAACGCCCCAAAATTTCCAAGAAAATTTAAAATTTTTAATTAAACGCTTTATATAAAAACTCAATAAATAATTCCATCATATTAATTGCAAGGACATAAATATTGTTCAAGAAATCAGAAACCAGCGGAAACGAAGTTTAATAATTAAAATAAATAACAGTCAGCTCATCCCGCGCGCCAGTGTGTACCCGTCACGCCTTAGAGCCACTCGTACCTGAAACCACAGATTATTGGGAAAGGGTAAGCACGAAGCTTAGTGAATTCAAACACATGCGCAGGTAGGAATTATATACACATCATCCCTACCCGCACATAAGCAGCAATATCACAGATACATAAAATGAGTAAACATCCACAGGAAATTATGTATCCCACCACCTCAGTACCATCGAGGCCTCGGTCCCACCGAATTGCAAGATAACCAACACCTCAGTACCATCGAGGCCTCGGTCCCGCCGAATTATAACATAACCAACACCTCAGTACCATCGAGGCCTCGGTCACGTAACCAACACCTCAGTACCATCGAGGCCTCGGTCACGTAACCATCATTCAATTCAATCAAATAATATGCACCACAACAACTAGTTCACACCACAAAGACAGAAATACAAGCAACTATTATGACATGCATATAACCCCTAACTACACAGTGAGAGAACTCACCTCAAATGCGCGCCTAGCTTAATCAACACGAATCAAGCTTCGCAATTACGGTCACCTTCCAGCACCTAAACGTATGTTAAAACGTGTCAATACGAGACCCGGACCCTAAGACACGACACACGCTTAAAACGTCACTAAAACTAATTTCCGATCACCCCAAAACAGGTCTGTTCGGGACCCATTTCGACCCTCTTAAATCCAGAAAAATCCCAATATTATTTCATGACCAGAAAGTCCTCTGAGTTAGGGTTCCAAGGACATATTATACGCCTCCTAACGATTTTTCTATAATTTATTATGAATTAAATACGAACGGTTACCAAAACTGCCAGTTTCGGTCCAGCCTGCATAAACAGTCCAAAACAGCCTAGCTACGGTTTAAATCAGACTTTCGGCAAAACACGAAAAACCTTCCCAACTCGAATAGGGAACTATGGCCACCAAAATCACCTCAAAACGAGTTACGAGCAGAAAGTTACGGCTTTCGCAAAACCGAGACAGATTCCAGGAAATTTTACATAAAATGACGAACCGCAGAACTTGCGACCACTTTTTCTCCCAACTCGAGGCCGAACCAGTTTTCCGCTAAAACACAGAAAACGTGCCCGGTCCCAAGCTCGAAGCGTGGGCGCCAGTTTCGGCTCAATCGGAGTTACGACGGAAAAGTTATGGTTGCGCGAAAACTGAACAGCACACTAAAATTACATAAAATGACGATTTATAAATGGTTCAAAGTTTAAACGATTCGGGTCAAGCGATCGGTTTTAGATTCCTCGATTAAGGTTAAGGTTCCACGAGGTGGACGATTACCAGCACCACCCACTGCCACCTCCGGCAGTGGTGGCCGGCGGCGGCAGCCACCGGTGATTTACGAAGCATAACGAGACGATTAAATAACCCGACAAAACACTAGATCACACATCCACCCCTCCCCCCGCACCGAACCCTCCCTCACGACCACCTGGTGGCTTCCGGCGGCACCCGCCGGCGGCAGCCACTGCTGTGCCGGCGGTGGTAGGGTTGTGGCGGGTAGAAAACAGCGAAAGAAAGGACAAGGAAACAGGTCTTACCTCTACGACGACGACACGGCAGCGGCGCCCACTCCGGCGACTCTCTCTTTCTCGATCCCTCCCTCTCTCGCTGGACTCTCTCTCCGGCGAACCCGCGAAGACAACGCCGACAGCTGCAGCAGTTCCGGTTACAGCAGCCGCCGATGATCTTTCTTTAGTCTCTCTCTTGCGATCGCTCTTTCTCTCTACGACTCCCTCACCCCAGCCGCACAACACAAAGAACAAAAGAATGAGAAGAGGGGGTCGTAGGGTTCGTTTAGTTTGGGAGTGTTTTGGGTTTTGCTTGGTTTTCACGAAAACAAGAAACGGAAAGATGGGGAAACCGGCCATGGGCCAAAACCCATGCAAAGTAATTCCAACATTTCACTCTAGCCCCCTCAACTTTACTTGACTCACCATCTACACTAAAAGATATGGATTTTAACATTTTGGTCCTTAACGACATCAAAACCCAAACCAAAACAATTAACGGTACACACTTTAATTAATTAAATAAATAAACAAAAACGTACCGGGACACGGGCTTTACAACAATGGTGTGTCAACTCCTTCCGAGTCCCTAGGAATTCTTCTCATATTTGAGAAAACCTTCCCTTTAGGGGGTTTGGGTACATATACCTCAGTAAACTGAGGTAAGTCCATCAATTCCTTGTTAATAACTTCTTGCACAAACCTTGGATACATGTAAAAGCTCTTTTTGGATTCCAAGTTTGATACAAGATCATTAAAGATCATAGCTGAAAAATTGTACTTTCTGGCAGTGGATAAGCAGACCAAGGCATATGCAATGGGACTGCTGAACTCACTCCATCCAGTAGTTTTCTTGGAAATACAGTGCATCAGGGTATGAACAAGAAATCTCCATTGGTTGAAAAATTTTGACTTGTAGAATTTAAAAACACCAATGGGACCTTCATACCCCATTCTTTGTAAAGTCGAATATAGGTCATCAGAAGATAGAGAGGTTATACCTGAGGCATCATCCAAGTGAAGAGAGATGCGAATAACCTCTTCTATGACTTTCAAGGGTTTATCACAAACCCTTGTTCGAATGGTTTTCTGCCCTTCTTCGAAACTAACAGTGGCATTCTCCCAAAATTGCGTCTGATGTTCGATATAGATGGTTGGGCTCACCGTTAGGGCATAAGAGATGTGCGAGGATTTAAGAAAATCGACGATATCGTGGAATCCCGCAGCTTGTTTCGGCTTCTGAAGCATGGCTATTTCATTGTGCTCATCAACAAACTCCATGATTCCTGAGGATTCTTGAAAGAAAAACACAAAGATTCTGGGAGAAGGGGTTAGAGCGAGAGAGAAGAAGTTAATGCGAAGAGTCGTTATGAACTTTGGCGGGCAAACAGGGGTATTTATAGCAGTATTTGCCCTAGATTTTCAAAAGCAGTATTAACTGTGCATTAGCAGTATTAACTACTGAGCAGTATTAACTGCAAAGCAGTATTAACTGTGTACTAGCAGTATTAACTACTGAGCAGTATTAACTACAAAGCAGTATTAACTACTGAGCAGTATTAACTACTGAGCAGTATTAACTGCAAAGCAGTATTAACTACTGAGCAGTATTAACTACTGAGCAGTATTAACTGCAAAGCAGTATTAACTACTGAGCAGTATTAACTACTCATTGGCAGTATTAACTGTGCACTAGCAGTAGTAACTCTGCACTACTTGTCAAATCCTCAAATGTCATCTTACCTTCTTACACATCACTTTTACCATTTTTCTTACCTCCTGCAGGATTATTTCCAAGTGTAACATGTCCTCCATCAATTCTTTTGAAGTTCTTGAGGCAGGCCATGTTACCTGTCATGTGCCTGGAGCAACCACTATCAACATGCCAGATGCTCTTCCCCTTGAGCTGTTGGTTGCCCTGCACATCTGATAGATCAATTAGTTTTATTAGGGACCCAAGCCATAGTGGTCTTGGGTCTCCCTTGATCATCAAAATACTTACATTCTGTTTTGATGAGCTTGTCAAAGTGAGGAACATCAGTGCTTGAGTACTTTGTTTTGATGATAGGTCTAGAAGCAGTACTAACTGATGCAGACGTACTAACTTTGTTAGCAGCACTAACATTGTTAGCAGTATTATCTTTTAAGGAGGCATTAACAGTGTTAGCAGCACTAACACTGCTTCCAGAAGTACTAGCCTTCTCAGCAGTATTAACTAACTTAGCAGTACTAACACTAGAAGCAGTATTAATTGTTGAAGAGGTACTAACTGTGTTAGCAGTACTAACAGTGCTAGCAACATTATTGCTTCCTGCAGTACTAACATTGTTAGCAGTACTAACTGAGTTGGCAGTATTATCATTAGTACCTTTAGGCATCCATACTCTAACACTTTCTGTTTCTGCCTTTTTCATGTGGCTTTTGGTTTTAACTTGTTTCTTTGCCACAACTTTCCTCACAGACCTTTTATAGCCACCATTCTTTCTGTAACCACCAGGTTTTTGAAAAAATCTTTGAGCATTAAACCTTTGGTTAACAGGATTGAAATAACAGTGTTTGGCTAAATGATTTAGCTTACCACAGATGAAACAAGGTTTTGGCCTGTTAATTCTGTTCAGATCAACTCCTTGTCTCATAGCCCACTGGTTATTCCAATTTCTTTGATTACCCCTTTTGTTATCATGTTTTTGGGGCTTATGCTCTTGAGATTTCTTACAAGAACAATGTTTACAGGTATTGGGAGCCACAACTGTGGTCTGTGTGTAATGGACTCCCTTTTCTGTTTCAGTCCTTTTTATCTCATTGTTCTTTTCCCAAGGATTTCCATCTTTCTCATTGGTCACAATTTCATTGTCTAAGGGAACCTTACTACTAACACTCTTATTCTTCTTAGATTCTTCCTTCTCTGTTTTATCCTTAACTACTACTTCTTCTTCACAAGGATCTATATTAATCTTTAATTCAGGATCCTTCCTATCCTTGGTCTCTAACAAATCAGACTTAGGAGGTATGTAGTTGTTATTGTAGGGTGGAGGTGTGGCATTGTACCCTATCCCTACTTTCATCTTGTCATGGATTTGAGCCTTAATGATGGTATCCATGGTTTTAGAAGCACAGGTAAAATTTTCAACATCAAGTTTAACCTTCTTAAGCTCTTCTTTTAATTTCTCATTCTCCTCCCTAGACTCTTTTAATTGGAACTCAAGATCACCTTTTTCCCACTTCCAGTAGTTAGTATCATATGAATGTTGGAGTTCATTAGCTTGAAAAGCTCTAATCTGTTCCTCAAACCTTTCTACAATCCTAACATAATCTTTCACATCTTTCTCTAGCCTCTTAAGGTTATCACACATACCCTGATTGTGATCCCTATATCTTTTAACAGCATCAATGCAAGCTTAAGAACAGAGTTTAGATTGTACCTCAGTGGGAATATCAGATACTTCTGCCATAAGAGCTTGATTCTGACAGGCTTCCTCTGCTTGATCACTCCAATCAAAAGTACTGTTTGATTCAATAGAATTTTCCATATTGACTGTAGAATTCTAAGAAAACCTTGCTCTGATACCACTTGTCAGGATCGATTCTTAACAAGAATTAAACTTCTTAGAAACACAATTTAGAGAATCTTGCGGAATAGAACTCTAAATCAATTAAAGAACAATCAATAGAATTCAACACACTGTATATATCAAACTGTATTACTCCCAAGCTTTACACCAAACCTCAATCTTGTTGAACAGGCTCAACAAGACGACTTCTACTTCTCTAGAAATAGGGTTCTTACACCTTGAGGTTAACTCTCTCTGAAAACAATATCGAATTGCTTTTCACACGTATATTAACTCGTCTATCATGTATCATGTATTGTGTATTGTGTATTTTCTAATAGCTATCTATCAATACTATTTATACACAAGTAATTACAAGATAACTATCAAAAGTAAATTGATCTTCTGAATCTTCGTTAAACATATCTTGATCAATTCCTTCTTTGTCTCCAAAAGTATCGCATGCCAAACTTATCAAGTCAGCAGTATTAACCTTCATTCTTCATGAGCAGTACTAACAATCTTTAGCAGTATTAACCGATTTCATCTCCAGCAGTATTAACATTACTCCAGCAGTATTAATCATGAGCAGTACTAACAGATATTCAATTATGCACCAGCAGTACTAACCTTGACTTGCAGTAGTAACTTTGTCTAGCAGTAGTAACCTTGCATAAGCAGTAGTAATGAAGAACTGGCAGTAGTAAAATTGTCTTGGCAGTACTAACCATCCTTAGCATATCTTCAGTTCCCAACAGGATGAACATCCGCCTTGCTTCAGTAATGGTGTTTATTCTGATTGGGTTAAGGTAAGGATTTATGGGTACGGCATTTGCAGGAATGATATCTCTGTCAGCATAAAGAAATGCAAATACCGTTTCCAAGGCAGGTTTATCGGTGTGTTGGGTGGATGATTCTGGGTTTTGTTCTGGTGTCATTGGGTTTGGGTCTTCATGAGTTTCAGCCATAAGAGTATCGATATGAACATATTCTTGAGCAGCTTCTGTTTGGCTTTGTTCATCAGCAGAGATTGGGATTAATCTCTCTGGTTCAGTCCTTGGTGAAGTAGGAGGGGTATCCAGGCAGATAATCTCTGGTGGTTCTTGTGTTGACTCTTCTGTCGGTTTGATGACTCGATCTTTGAACATGTAGTCGAATTCCACCATAGGTATATCTTCTTTTGTTATCCCCATATCTTCTGTCCCGGCCTCTTCTGTTAATTTCTCTTTGCCTCTTTCAGTAGGCATTTCAGCCTCTCTCTCTTCTTCTTTCTCTGTCTCTGTTTCTTTCTCTTTCTCTTTCTCTTTCTCTGTCTCTTTCTCTGTCTCTTTCTCTTTCTCCTTCTCTTTCTCCTTCTCCCCCTTTTGTTGACCCGAGGACTCACCCATATTTCTATCTGATGCAGCATCGTGGAAATCATCATCATCATCATCAGAGGAGTCTTCATCAGAGAGTCTGGAGACAATGGGTGAGAATTGGTCAACAAACTTACGTCTTTTGCCAGAAGGCTCTCCCTCTGGTGCTTTCTCAGCAGATCGTTTCTGTATGACAGATTGTAAGATTGCATCGGTGAAAGTAGGAACAGCTTTCTTCAAGGTGTCTTCCACTTCTGCTGCAGCACCTCTGATTTCCTCGACTTGGCTCACAAAGTTGAATTTGTGGGAGTCCAGTGATTCCTTCACAAGTGCTTTTGTTGCCTGGGCTTTCATGACAAATTTGGACGAGATTGTCATCATTTTCTTTACGACGTCCCTTCTGAAGTCGCCCATTTGACCGACTGTCATTGGCAAACTGTTTGGGTTGGGGCTGGAGATGTTGAGAGGATCAGCATCTGACGTTGTGGCATCTTTTATGGATTTCTTAACAGAGTTATCAATGAGCTCTGTCAAGGTTCTGATGTTGGATTCTGATAGGATAACTGTTGGTACTAGCAGAGTTCTGTTCATTTGAGCTGTATGGTTGTCGATCACAAGTCTTTTCAGGTCAGCTACTTCTGTCGATACCTTTGTGTTCTCTTCTTCTCTGACGGTTCTTAGATCTGCTATCTCTGTAGCCAGTCTGCCAATTTCCTCTCCTCTTGTCTGTTCAGCTTCTGTTCTGATCCTTTCAGTGTCGATGTATTTCTGATGAAGTTCGGCATATTTCTCTGACAGTTTCTGCAGTTCGTCTCTGAGAGAAGTATTTTCCTTGAGGATCAGTTCCTCCTTTTGAGAATTGATAAGTTTATACTCATTCAAGGAGTTGTTGATACTATCACAGAAGCTTGTGAACTCTGTTTTTGTGACAGTGTCAACGGGGGTAACCCTGGTACCAACTAATGGATCCAGTTCTGCCTCGAGTTCAGAGGCGCCTGCGTCAAGAGTTATTTTGATGTTGGCTCTTGCAGGACTTCCACCCGATCCTTGATGTTCCTTTTGAGGGGAATCACCTACAGGTGTTCTGATCAGATGTTCCTCCTCCAGCTCAGGTTCTGAGGAAGGAAATCTGATGTGATGAGAAGCATTTGGATCAAGCAAATGTTTCCCTTGTTCAACTATGGTCTCATACTGTCCCTGAGTCGGACAGATGCTACGTGAGATTACAAAAATCTCGGGTCTATGTTGTGTTCCGACTACATGAGCCACAGAGGCATCATTATGTGTAGGTGACCTGTCGATGTTCTGGGGCGAATGAACATCACTAGCAAGACTAGCTTCCCCGGCTTCGTGCGTACCAGAGGCATGAAGAGTTGCCTCTGATGGGTCTGGCTGGTTAAGGTTCGAGGTGTGCACCTCTGTTTCAATAATCCCTTGGTCTTGATCACCAGGATTAGGTAATGTGGTAGCACTGGGAGTTTGGTTAGGATCTCGCACAGATGTGTCAACTTGGACATCTTGTTCTATACTCACATTTCCCTCGGTTTCTAGGGTTTGAGAATTCTCTGGTGAGCTCTCTATCTCATGAATCTCTACACTGCCAGAAGGGTGCGATCTCTCTGTCACCACTTCTGCAGTCTCTTCTGCTCCCTCTTGAACAGTCTCCCTAGGGGATGCTCTGTTCACTACTTCCTCCTCCATTACTCTAGAGGAAGACCCCACTTCGGGTACTCTGTCCTCTGGTCTATTTTCTTCTTCTTCTATTTCCTCACTCGCACTCTCTACAGAAGGCTCAGAACCTAAATATGCTGGGGTTCTCACCTCAGGTTCTTGAGGTTGAGCAGCAGTTCTATAGTTTTGGATAGAGATGTGGGTTGGATTGATCAGAGCAAGCATTGTACCTGGAATTCTTCTGATGAAAGGGTAATCTCCTGAAGTTGTTGGTTGGAATCTTGCCATGGTCCAGACAGGAGTAGAACGACCCTGGTGTGTCAGTTCCAGTCTGTCGAATGCCCTTCTGATCACCAAACTGATAAAGCGAGGAAACTTGATGGCTTTAAGGGATTTATGTCTTCCAACTTCTCCACCTCTGGCTAGAGCAGTGGTTTTAGTGTTGACAGCATCTAGAAGTGCATTGTAGAGGATCCCTGCATAGTTGAAGTTTCTGTTGAAGAACAGACCATACATGATTTCGAGGATTTCAGTGCTCGCTTGGTCTTGACTGCCGGATTTGCAGGTGAGGGTTCTGTTGAGGGTTGAGAACATGAAATTCCACATTTGTGGTAGATTTTGTCTTCTGAAGGCTCCTATTTTCTCTAACTCTTTGTTGTAACCCAAAAACTTCACGAAGTCGAGAAGAACAGCAACAGAAGGTGGTTTCTCATAGGCATCAATACCTAGCTGTCTTTTGGTTTTCATCCCAAAAGTTCTTCTGAGAGTTCTTTCACGAATCCTTATTGTTCCTGATCCTCCATTACCAGAGTTGACACTTCCGACTATTCCGCTTCTGACGCCGTCTTCAATGTATTGGCATGTGGTCCACCATTGTTGGACATATATTGCAGGAAGATGATCGTCATAGGCTGTTAGGGCTGTAAAAACTTCTGAGTTTTGGAAAAACTCAATATAGATGTGGTAAAGGGGTAAATAGAGTGCTGGATTGGGATCAAAACGGTAGTTGTTATCAGCCAACTCGTATGGTAGAATAACGATGTTATCTACGGGTTCGTTGTTACTGGAATCATCAGAGTTCTGGGGTTGGTTTTGGGGTTCAGCCATTGTTGCAGGTTAGGGTTATTCTTGAGAACCACAAGGTATAGGTTTCTGAGAGGGAAAAGATGAAGGGTTTGAAAATGGTTGTTAAGCGTAAGAGTGAAATGGGTTGAAGTTGGGTATTTATACGGGAAACATGTGGGTGGGGAAACAACGTAGGGATTGTAGGCACTTGAGTGTCAGAAAGTGGAACGGCCTGAACAGTGTATCGTGGGAACACCTAGTGGTTTGTCTTTCAATCAGAGGATGCCACGTAAGATTTTGTTCTTACAATCGTAGGACAAGTAAACCGTCACGGTTAGAGATATGCGGGTGACAAGTGGGTGATTGTCAAAGAATGACCCGCATCTCTGCTGACGTGTTTCTGATGACGGGGCAGAGAAACTAACAGAGCTCTGGTGGAGCTCAGTTATTTTCTTTCTCTGTTGAAATGATCTTTTCAACTTTGCTCAGTGACCAATCATGTTTCACCTTTACCCAAAAACATTTTAAAATTCTGTATCTGATGTGAAGAATCAAAGAACAAGGACAGAATTGACCAACAATTTTCAACAGAGATCTGATGAGAAACAACAGAGGCTCTGGTGTGAATATCAGGGTTCTGCTAAGTTCGACTTTCTCAAAAGAATTTCATCAGAACAGGTTTTCCCTCTTTCAAAAAGATTTTTCTTTCAAGATCAAGAGAGCCAAGTCATATGAATTTGAAATCAGAAATTTTTTTTTTTTTGACTTGCTCCCCCTAAAACCATGCATATTTTCTTTTATAAGCTCCCCCTAGAAATATGAGCTTAAAAAAACTTGCTAAAAGAAATATTTACAGAGATATATACAAACGAATTCACTGGAAGCTTGTTGAAAAAGTATGTTTTACAGAGCTCTGGTGAATGACAGAGGCTCTGTTGAACTATCCTACCCAACTATTTTGACAGATCTCTGGTAGGAACATCAGAGTTCTGTTTAGTGAAAAATAGTGTTAGGACATGTTCAGCATACCCAATTTGTTGATTAAGAAGTTAAATCTCCTTTCATCAAGGGCTTTTGTAAAAAGATCAGCAAGTTGGAAGTCTGTTGAAACGAAATACATTTCAATAGTCCCTTTTTCAACATTATCTTTTATGAAGTGATACCTTATATCGATATGCTTGGTCTTTGAGTGTTGAACTGGATTAGTTGTTATTGCTATTGCGCTTTTGGAGTCACACAAAATTGGAATTCTGTCATACTCCAAATCGTAATCCTTGAGTTGAGTTTTCATCCAGAGAACTTGAGAACAACAACTAGCAGCAGCAACGTATTCTGCTTCTGCTGTAGAGGTGGACACGCAGTTCTGTTTCTTGGATGTCCAACTTACTAACTTCTCTCCAAGAAATTGACAGCTACCAGACGTACTCTTTCGGTCGTTCTTGCATCCTCCATAGTCTGAATCTGTATATGCTACAAGCTCGAAACCAGAATTCAGAGGATACCAGAGACCCAAAAATTGAGTCCCTTTCAGATATTTAAATATGCGCTTGACGGCAGAGAAATGCGAAACTTTAGGATTAGCCTGAAATCTAGCACAGAGACACGTTGCAAACATTATATCGGGTCTACTGGCAGTTAAGTACAGAAGTGACCCTATCATACCTCTGTAGTTCTTGACATCTGTTGGTTCACCATTAAGGTCAGGGTCAAGCTTAACTCCAGTGGCAATAGGAGTTTTCATTGAATTTGATTTGTTAAAATTGTACTTTTTCAAAATGTCAGAGATATATTTGGACTGACTTATGAAAGTCCCTTTGTCGGTTTGTTTTACTTGTAAACCAAGGAAGAAAGAAAGTTCTCCCATCATGCTCATTTTGAATTCACTTTTCATCAAATCCTCAAACTTATCACAGTACTCTTGCCGTGTTGACCCAAAAATAATGTCATCAACATATATTTGTACCAGAAGTATATCATTCTTGTATCTCCTAAAGAATAGAGTTTTATCGACAGTACCTTTCTCGAAGTGATTAACCAACAGAAAATTGGACAAAGTTTCATACCAGGCTCTGGGAGCTTGCTTAAGCCCATACAGAGCTTTGTCTAGCTTGTAAACGTGGTCTGGAAACTCCGAATTTTCAAAACCAGGTGGTTGCTGGACATAGACTTCTTCTTGTAGTCTGCCATTTAGGAAGGCAGATTTGACGTCCATTTGGTAGACCTTGAAACCCTTGTGAGCAGCATAAGCTAAGAAGATTCTGATTGCTTCTAGCCTAGCCACAGGAGCAAAAGTCTCGTCATAGTCAATTCCTTCTTCTTGACAGTATCCTTTTGCAACCAGACGGGCTTTGTTTCTGATGATAATCCCATCTTCATCCTTCTTGTTTCTAAACACCCACTTGGTTCCAATGGCTGATTTGCCTTTTGGGAGTGGAACCAAGGACCAAACTTTATTTCTCTCGAATTCAAGAAGCTCTTCTTGCATAGCTTCGATCCAGTTTGGGTCTTCAAGTGCTTCAGAAATTCTTTTCGGCTCAATCATGCTCAAAAAGTTAACAAAGAAAGCTTCGTTGATTGTAGCCGATCTTGTCTTGACACCATCTTCAGCAGCACCAATTATAAGATGTTGGGGGTGATCCTTAGTCCATTTTGTCATGGGAGCATGGACAACAGGAGGGGTTTGTGCTTCAGATGAGAAAAGACGATCTTCAGCAACAGAGCTCTGAGGGTTGGTGCCAGGGTTCTGTGGCACACAACTCTGAAGAGTGGCCTCATTGCTCTGTGGATTGCCGACAGGGCTCTGCGAAGGTGAACTTTCAAACAGGGAGTTTCTGCCGATATTTGTTAGCAGAGGTGATGATGGCTCTTGTGTAGGTTCTGGTTGTGATTCCTCGTTTCTCTGAATTATACCTGTAGACAGAGAAGTAGATGGTGAAATATTGGAGGGACCAGTAAGAGTTGTACTTGTCAGATTTTGTTCTGTTGAACTTTGAGCTTGATCTCCTCTGTTGACGTTGACAGAGGAATCATCATCATCATCGAAGAAATCGTCGAATAGGAGATTGATATCTTCTTCCCTTGATTTTGAAGAACTAGGCTTCTTCTGTTCTGTTGGTGTCCCCTCTGTTGGTTTGCGATCAGAGGTACTTGATGTACTTTCATCAAAGGACACGTTCACGCTTTCTTGAATGACGCGAGTTCTGATGTTGTAGACTCTGTAGGCTCTAGAGGTCAGGGAATAACCAATAAAGATTCCTTCGTCCGCTTTCTTGTCAAATTTACCCAGCTGTTCTCGGTCGTTCAAGACATAACATTTACACCCAAAAACATGAAAATATTTCACGTTTGGTCTTCTGTTATTGATGAGTTCATAAGGCGTCTTTTTAAATCTTTTCACTATTACAGCTCTGTTTTGAACAAAACAAGCTGTTGAGACTGCTTCTGCCCAGAAGTTGATGGGAAGGACAGAACCGGCCAACATGGTTCTGGCGGCCTCTACCAGAGTTCTGTTCTTTCTCTCCACTACGCCATTCTGTTGTGGAGTTCTGGTAGCTGAAAAGTTTTGGGAAATTCCTTCTCCTGATAGATAAGAATCTATTCGAGTATTTTTGAATTCTGTTCCGTTGTCACTTCTCAACTTTTGCACTTTTAGTCCTAACAGAACCTGTATCCTTCTCAATAAACTTATCAGAATTTCTGGGACATCATATTTTGCTCTGATGAACTCAATCCAAGTATACCTAGAATATTCATCAATAAGCACAAGAATATACTTCTTGCCAGACAGACTTTGCACAGAGATTGGACCACAGAGATCCACATGAAGCATATGCAAAGGTATTAAGCAATTGTGATCACTCTTGGTTCTGTGTGAGGATCTTTTCATTTTTCCAAACTCACAAGCAGAGCATAGATGATCTTTGTCAAATTTCAGCGAAGGAAGACCTTTTACCAAGTTCAATTTTACGAGTTTGTCAAGATTTGAAAAATTTGAGTGAGCAAATCTTTTATGCCAGAGCCAGGCATCTTCTTTGTTCAAAGAGACTAAACAGAGTTTCTCTGTTGTAGTTCCCTGTTTTGGATTAAAATTCATTTTATAAAGATTGCCTTTTCTGTCGGCTCTTAAAAGTTCTTGACCAGACTCAGAAAGTAATAATGAACAAAACTTCTTCCTGAAATTGACATCGAACCCATGATCACAGAGTTGACTTATACTGAGAAGATTATGATTTAATCCTTCAACATAAGCAACTTCGGAAACTGAAACACCACCATTTACCAGAGTACCATAACCTCTAATTTGTCCTCCATTGTCTCCTCCAAAGGTGACTGCACTTCCTTTTTTGTTCTTGAATGAAGTCAGCAGCTCCTTATTGCCTGTCATGTGCCTGGAACATCCTGAATCTAGGTACCAGATCTGCACATGAGGCTTCTGCAAGACAGATTAGTTTCTTTTAGGTACCCATTGCATGATGGGTCCTTTCTTGTTAGGCTTTGATGGGTTAACAGTCTTTCCTACAAGCTTTACATTCTTTGATGTTGTGCCAGAGGTTTTCTTCTGTGTGGTCTGATCAGTCTTGGGATTTATCATCTTTTGTGACTGATTCAGAACACAGTGAGGTCCATTCATATGATTTTGCAGTTTTCTTAACAGATGAACACAATTGCAATTGATGGAACATGAGGATTGATGCAAGTTGTTATTCAAGAATCGTTTATTAGATGGAGTTTGATTCTGAAAAGCTTTAGGACCATGCATTCTGTTTGAACTATTCTTTGAGACAGATTCTCTTTTCTCAAAATTGATCTCTTGATTTCTACCAGAATTGGAAGTATGTCTGTCATTTACTATCCATTTTCCCTTCTGTTCTGGTGTAAATCTGATTGGTTTAAAAGTTGGAACAAAGGTGTTGTTAAGTAAAGTACTTGCCTTCACCTTACCTTTTACTTCTGTTGAGTTAGAAGCAATGAAAGTGCAGGATCTATTCTTACAATCAATATAGAAAGAAGTAATTGAGAAATTGTATGATCAAGCCCAATTGTATTCAATGATGCACAGAATTACAGATCTAAGAGAGAGATAACCTCAAAGATTACAAGGAATGAATACAAGTAATATGGGAAAATCAATCAGTTAGCAACGTAGTGCTAACCACTCTATTTATACTGCAACAAACATCTTAAAGCTACAGTACAAATAAGAAAGACTAATAAGAACATAACACGTGTCCTAATTAGTTTACACATTACTAAATAACGAAACTCGTCATAAGTTCTGAACAGGTAGTTCAGAACTTCTGAACATTCTTCTGATCACGCTTCTCAGAACTTCTGACTTCTCTTTCTCAGATCTCTGACTCTTCTTCTCAGAACTTCTGACTCTTCTTCTTAGAACTTCTGAACCTTCTTATCAGATCTTCAACACTTGGTTTATTGACAAAACTTCAGATCTAACAATCTCCCCCTTTTTGTCAAATAAACTTAAACTTTGCATCATCTAATTCTTTCAGAGCAGGAACAATTTTCTGAAGTAGCACATTCCTCAGATTAAGCCTCTTATCAATCTTGTCAATAATTTCTTGAATAACTTCAACTTGCTGATTTATTGCTTCTTGAGTTATGTTTGCTTCCTTTACTTTCAGCATCTTTTTCTCCAAATTGTGCTTTATGATCCTTAAAGTTCCAGAACAATATTTTGCAGTTTCCTTTGCTCTGAAGAAGATCTTTCCACTTTTGTTCTTCAAAAATACTCCCAACTCTGGATATCTGTGAACACTTCCAGTCTTTAACACCTTTTTCTGCTCATGATCTGTATTGGGATTTGCCAGATAAACACATGACTTTTGCAAATACAGAGCTATTTGGAAATCTGTATAGCAATGCCACCTTAAGATATAGAACATAGCCTCAATCACCACACTTCTTGCCTTCCTTTCATTTCTGTCTTTACTTGACTCTTTAAAACATAGAAAGCTGTGTAATCTGTAAAAGTCAACCACTGACAGTTTCTCAAAATCTGCATCAGTAAAATAATAAACCTTGCCATCTTCTCTCAAAACTTCAAAGGATAAGTACTCCATCTTTCTGAATTTCTTAACCTTCAATTCTCTGATTCCAGTGATTAGAAAATCTGAGTAAACGGCTTGCTTTGTTTTGCCAAGACATCTTGATTTTTCAGCCAACCAGATCTGAGTCTCCTTAGACCTATCATAATACACATCCAAGAATTGTACCTCTTTTGGTTTGAAGAACTCAGGTAAATCAAATTCAAGAAAGTATCCATTCAGATCAATGAATATTTCATCTTCTTTGGGTTCAGACTGTTCAGCTTGGTCAATATTAGTTATCTGCACATTCTGAGGTGTTGTGTCCTGAACTTCTTCAACTTCATCTGACAAAATTTCATTCACTTCATACTCAGCTGGGAACACAAAATCATTATGTAGAATCTTTTTGGGATTCACCTCAGATAGCAACCATTCACTACTGTTTCTGATTTTTCTTCTAAAATCCAACCTCCTCTTCACACAGTTTATGCATCTCTTCTTTAAACTCTCTTTTTCAGCATCCATACTTACTTCCATTCTAATCAACAACCAATTCAGAGTTGCATCACTGTACTTCACCAATTCTTTTAATCTGAACAATTCAAGTCTTTCGTGAACCATATATGTGAACCCTTCTGTCTCCATTCCTTCATTCACAAAACCCTTCACATGCAGATCAACTTCTGTTTTCTTTGTGGGAGAACTCAGATTGCACTTTTCTTTTCTTTCTTCGATAGCCAACTGGAAGTCATACAAGTATGTATTTCTGACATAAATACCCAGAAGTCTTCTGCATTCAATTTCTATCAAGGCTTCTTCAGTGCTAGCAAAGAACTTGACTAGAAAGATCTGATCATCAAGAGTCAATCTGTGAAAATCAAATGTAGACATGGAAACCTTTGTATTTCTTTCTTTCAGTATTTCCATTCTAACGAACATTAAACCATTGAATTCATCTTGTTGAAACATCAGAACTTTCTCGATTCTTTTCTGAATATGCAGTTTTGAGTCAGGAACTCTGAACATGTTAGAAGCTTCTGAGTAGACCATCTGAGCTCTGTCATCCATAAAACCATCAATGTTACTTTCCAAAAGCTCATACTCTCCTTCTGTGTAGTAGAGATTATCATATATTTCCTCAGGAAAAATATCATCATGAAATTGTCTGGCTAATGGCACATCACTTAACTCTAGAATGAAGTCACACACAGGTTCTTCTAGTCTTTGCAATTTAATCTTTGGAATCTCAATTGGTTTTCTGAATACATATTCAGAAGGCATAAAGAAGTCTTTCACTTTCACATACTCTTCTTCTGTATTTAACTCATCACAAAAGTTAAACCTAAAATCATCTTTAAAATCCTGAGTGTAATCCACAGTTCTGTCTTCTTCTCCCATTAGATCAATGGGTCTTATCACTTTTATTCCTTTATGAATTTTCTGAACACTCAAAGCTCTGACTACTTCATTATGCATTCTTCTGATCAATTCTTCATTCAACCTCCTTTCTTCTGATTCAGACTCCATTGCCCTTTCACTGTTATAAACCACAATATCTGTACACCTGTTTACCACTGTACTTTCCACTATTTCTTCTATTCTCAAATCAGATTCCTCAATAGCTACAGTTTCATCTGAGTTTCCTTCCATCTCAGTATCCAAGTTCAATTCCTCTGTTTTATCTGATTCATTACTATCAATACTTCCCAACTCCATTTCTTCTGTATCTGAACTGTCAATCTGTACTATCTGAATCATCTCCTTTAAATTTTCCTGTGTCTGATCTTCTGAACTTTTTGTATTGGCTAAGTGCATGTCTGCTATCTCAAAATCTTCTATGCCAATATCATCATCAGAACTTAACCTTTGTCTTTTCTCCCCCTTTTGATGATCATGAGGATCATTATCATCAAACTTCCTTTTCAAGTTCTGATTAAAAGCAACTTCAGGTTCAGCTTCTGCAATAGGAACAGGATCAAGAGGCTTTGAAGTAGAAGCCAAAGATACACTCAGTGCTTTCAATATAGATTCCTGCATACCTTGCATCTGTTTTAACATATCTTTTTGAAAACCAGACATTATATCCACGATCTCCTTTTTGTGAGAATCCAAGGATTTCTTTACATCATCTACCTTGGTTTCAACAGAAATCAACTTTTTCTCCAACACAACTTTCAAATCTGATACCTCATCATTCAGATCCTCCATCCTCTTCTCCAAATTTTCTACTTTTTCCCCCATCTCCTTGTTTTGTTTCTGAATCTTTTCAAATTCAGAAGTTTCTAACAGTGAACCTGAACCAACAGATGGTCCAGTTTTCATGTGCCCAGAGGGCTCATGGCCTGTAGATAACACACAGTCATCTTGTACAACAGATGCACGTTTGAATGAGGCTTTTGTAATGTTCACCTCACCAGGACTTCCATCCAATCCTCGACACCCAACATTAGGCATGTCTATGAATGTTGTTTCAGGAGTACGAAATTCCTGATCTGTGCAAGTGTCAAAAGGAATTTCAGGCTCAATATGAATAGGACTGTGATATTCAGACTCAATGTGTTGAAAAATAAGTTGGGATTTATCACCTCCCTCCAAATGAGTTTGGGATGGTTCCCCGGATTTGTGTGAAACAGTAGCATGTTGAAATGCTTCTGAGTGGGTATGGATGGGTTGTTCAAGATCCACCACTAGGTCCATGGTGTTTGTTTCAATATTGGACACCAAGAGATGTGAACCAATAGCATGTGTGGTTACCTGGTCAAGATTAGCTGGTTCAGAGGCATCTCTTTCTGTTTGAACCTCTGTTAACAATCTCTCATCCTCACCACTCTCATTCTGTTTTTCCTCACTGAGTCTAACCAAGCTCTCAGAATTTTCCCCCTCAAGTCTCTCAGAATGTTCACCCATCTGAACATCCTCCCCCTCTCTAATTCGACTAGACTCCTCACCTCTCTTCTCAGGTTGATCCTCTTGGGTAGGGATTTGAGGTAATTCAATTCCCATAGAGGTGCAATAAGCTTTTAAAATCTCACTCTCCCTTGGAATATAATTCCTAAGTGATTTTGGCAACAGTTTATGATTGGGATAATTTTCAAGTCTTGTTACTGAGGTCATCTTACCCAAATAAAATGTAGGACCATGCTCTTCATTTGTTCTTCTTGAGATTGTTCTGTTTTCCTGCATGGCATACCAAATAACAATTTGCCAGTACCTTATGTAGGGAATGTATGCCAGTGGAGCATCCTTTGTCTTCTTCTGAATTGCTTTCTGATTCTTCTCAAAAGTATTCTTCATATCTTCCCAAAGTATTAAAGTATAGTCATAATGCCTATTCTTCACTAAACCTTGAAATATCTGAAGAATTTGTTTAGAACCTTGATCAGCAGAACTATTTTTCCCTGACAAACATTTATTTACCACATGAAAGAAGCAAGCCCAAATAGGTGGTAATTTGTTTCTTCTGAACAAACTGAGAGTCCTCAATCCTTCATTGTATCCCAACTTCATGAACTCTGCTATTAATTCCTCTGTTAGGGGTAAATCCTCAAAATCTGTTCTTCTTTGTACATCATCTTTCTCTGGTAGATTCAGCATTTCTCTTAGTGCAGAGATAGATAAGACAAATGTCACTCCTCCAATTTCAGACACAAACTTATTATCTTCTAACCTAAGATATTTCCACCATTGTTGTATGTACTGAACAGGCACATTTTTACTTCTTGTAAACCATTTTCTGTACGGATGATGTTTGAATAACTCCATGATAATTCTGTGTTCAGGCTTAAAACGACTTTCCTCAAACAATATAACACAGTTATTTTTAGATAATTTCAACCATTCACTCTCAGGAACAACTCTTTCCACTAGAATAGATCTATCTGACATAAAAGAACCTGCAGCACTCTGTTCATGTTCAATATTAACGTTTACCTCATCCGCATTTCCTTCAGATTCATCCATTTGTTCATCTTCTTCATCATTTCTTATTGCCCCTTCCTCTGCAACTCTATTTTGTACTTCATCATTTTCCGAATCGGATGAATCCATTATCGATTTTGTGGAATGTAGAGAAATTGGACCACTTCTTCGTATTTCAGACATGATTTAAGAAGAAAACAGATTCAAAGAACTCTGGATTTGATTCGTATCTCACGTTTCGCTCTGGAATTTGAAAGAAATTTGAAATAGGGATTTTAAGACCTATTTAAAATCCGCGAAGTTGAAAGGTTTAACGGAAAAGCGAAATCAATGTTATAACGGAGTCAACACATGTGAAATACCACAAAGGATTTAAATGAAATACGTGGCATTGTCAAACAAATATGAAGCTGACACGTGTTAGTGGATAGAATTTTGACTCAAGTCAAAGATCTGAATAACACGCACAGATGTTCTGATTCCATGACTCAGAAGAATTTTGCCTTGTAACCAAAATGTCTTTTAAAATCAACTTCTAACCAATATAAAACATTTTGATTATTCAGAAGAGGTTTGAACAGATAAGAAATGAAAACAAATCTTTTAAGCATCACAAAATGATTTCCAAAAGAATTTTGATGCTCCCCCTTGACTTGAGCATGTATTTGAGATAAAAAGATAATCGAAGAAGCATAATCCATACAGTTGAAGTTATTTGTATTTCTCAAAAATAAATTTTTGAAAGTTAGATTGCTGAAGTATTGACTCAGAAGTTCTGAACTCAAGATTCAGAAGTTCCGAACTCAAGACTCAGAAGTTCTGAACTCAAGACTCAGCAGTTCTGAACTCAAGACTCAAAAGTTCTGAACTCAAGACTCAGAGGTTCTGAATACACTACTCAGACAAGTTTACTTAGAAAAATTTAGCATTTTTAAGAAAAAAATATTTTCAACTAGGCAGATTAAGCATTCCTATTTTACATATGAGAAAAGAAAACCTTTTGTGATCAAGAGGCTTTGTGAACAAGTCAGCCAATTGATACTTTGTATGCACAAAGTGCATCTCTATAGTTCCTTTTTCCACATAGTCCTTTATAAAATGATACCTCACATCTATATGCTTAGTCTTCGAATGTTGAACAGGGTTCTGAGTAATAGCAATTGCACTTTCTGAGTCACAATAGATGGGAATCTTATTAAGCTGATATCCATAGTCCATGAGTTGTGTTCTCATCCACAATGTTTGAGAGCATGAAGCAGCAGCAGCAACATACTCTGCTTCAGCAGTTGAAGTGGATACACAGTTCTGTTTCTTTGATGCCCAACTCACTATTTTATCTCCCAAAAAGTGACAAGCACCAGATGTACTCTTTCTGTCCAACCTACTTCCTGCATGATCAGCATCAGTGAAAGCAGTCAATTTGAAGTCAGTTTCTTTTGGATACCATAAACCTAGATCAGGTGTTCCTTTGAGATATCTTAAAATCCTTTTGACAGCCAACATATGTGATTCTTTCGGGTTAGATTGAAATCTAGCACAGAAACAGGTAGAAAACATGATATCTGGTCTACTTGCAGTCAAATAAAGTAATGATCCAATCATGCCTCTATAAAGTTTGATATCTGCTGAAACACCTTTGAGATCAGCATCTAACTTTATGTTAGTTGCCATAGGTGTTCTCATAGAAGCACAATCAGACATTTTGAACTTTTTCAGAATATCTCTGACATATTTTCCTTGATTTATGAAAATACCTTTTGGTAGTTGTTTGACTTGAAGACCAAGGAAAAAATTCAGTTCACCCATCATGCTCATTTCAAATTCAGATGACATGATTTTTGAAAAATTATCACATAATTCTGGACTGGTAGAACCAAATATTATGTCATCAACATAAATCTGAATTAGAATCAAATCATTACCCTGTTTCTTTAAAAACAAAGTTGTGTCAATCTTACCTTTCTTGAATCCTGAACCTAACAGGTGTTTAGTAAGAGTGTCATACCAGGCTCGTGGTGCTTGTTTTAGACCATATAAAGCTTTGTCTAAAATATAAACATGATCAGGGAATTCTGGATCAACAAAACCTTCAGGTTGATGGACATACACCTCTTCATTAAGTTTGCCATTTAGAAAGGCTGATTTGACATCCATTTGATACACCTTGAAGTTTTTATGTGCAGCATAGGCTAAAAATATTCTGATTGCCTCTATTCTTGCCACTGGTGCAAATGTCTCATCATAATCAATTCCCTCTTGTTGACAGTATCCCTTAGCAACCAATCTTGCCTTGTTTCTGATGACAACACCTGATTCATCCTTTTTGTTTCTGAACACCCATTTAGTTCCAATTATAGATTTACCTTCAGGCTTTGGAATGAGTCTCCAAACTTTATTTCTTTCAAATTGAAGCAATTCCTCTTGCATTGCTGAAATCCAGTCTGGATCCTCTAGGGCTTCATTAGCTTTCTTTGGTTCAATTACACTTAAGAAACCAGCAAACATTGCTTCATTTGCTGTAGCTGATCTTGTCTTTACTCCTGCTGATGGATCACCTATTACTTGATGAATAGGGTGATTTTTAGTCCATTTATTAGCACTAGGGAGTACATCAATCTCTGAATAATTGTTGTTTGCATCATTCTCATCAATGATTGCTCGTAATTCTGAACTGTCACCTTGTTCTGACGTATGAGTAGGAGTTGCATCCAAGTTTGAGTTCTGATTAATGAAGTCAGAGTTCTGATTGACTTGTTCAGAGTTCTGAGTACAAGAATCAGAATTCTGATTACAAGGTTCAGAATTTTCACCACTTGTATTTATTAGATTTGGGCACTCCTCTGATGGACCTTTGTCAGAAATTACAGTTGATTGAACTATTTCTGGAGTCTTATTTTTCATCTCTTTGACCATCTTTGGGTTTTCATATTCTGCATAAGAATCAGAAATTAGTTCACTAAAAGCATCCTTAAACAGTAAATTGAGTTCTGAACAAATAGGATTAGAATTTGTATCAGAAGTCATTTTTGTCTTGTTCAGCATGAGTTCTGAACTGTCTTGTTCAGAAGTCCGTATTCTGGCTTCATCAAAAGTTACATTTATGCTCTCCATCATCCTCTTGGTTCTTCTATTGTAGATTCTGAATGCTTTGGAAGTTAAAGAATAACCCACAAAGTATCCTTCATCTGCCTTTTTATCGAATTTGGCAAGATTTTCTCTGTCTCTGAGAACATAGCATCTGCAACCAAAAATATGAAAGAATTTGATTAATGGTTTTCTTTTATTTATCAGTTCATAAGCAGTCTTATTTAATCTCTTATTGATTAAAGTTCTATTTTGTGTAAAACAAGCAGTTGCAATTGCTTCAGCCCATAGGAAAGTAGGAAGATTTGCATAAGCCAACATTGTTCTCGCAGCCTCAACTAGAGTTCTATTCTTCCTTTCAACAACACCATTTTGTTGAGGAGTTCTGACAGCAGAAAAATTGTGAGAAATCCCAGAACTTTCTAAAAAATTCTGAAGAGTCTCATTTCTGAACTCCGTTCCATTATCACTTCTGATTTTCTGAACTTGAAGTTGTAAGAGAACTTGAATCCTTTTGATAAAATTTATCAATGTAGTAGCAGCTTCTGACTTAGCTCTTAGGAACTCAACCCACGTGTATCTGGATAATTCATCAACAATCACAAGCATATATTTCTTTCCTCCCATCGATTGAACTGAAATTGGACCACAAAGATCAGTATGAATCATTTCTAATGGTGCTTTGCAAGATGAGTCCATTTTTAATTTGTGAGAACTCTTTTTCATCTTGCCCATTTCACAAGCTGAGCATAATGATTCTTTTTCAAATTTAAGCTTTGGTAAGCCTTTAACCAAATGTTTTGCAACAAGATTATTAAGATCTTTGAAATTCAGATGAGAACATCTTCTGTGCCAAAGCCAGCATTCATTTGCAGTTGATTTTGATAAAAGACAAACTGTATTTAATGTTTTCAATTTTGAAAAATTAACTACAAATAAGTCCATATGTCTTTTGGCCCAGAAGACTTTGACATCATTTTCAGTTAGAATCATGCAACCTGTTATTTGAAACTTAATTTGACAAAGACTGTCTAAAAACTGACTTATGCTGAAAAGATTGTGTTGTAATCCTTCAACATAGAAAACCTTTTGGATAGTTAGATCCCCTTTAGTTAAATCCCCATAACCTTTGACTTGACCTTTGCTATTGTTTCCAAAGTTTACTGCTCCTCCAGCCTTTTCTGTGAAGTTTGATAGAAAAGACTTCTGACCTGTCATGTGTCTTGAAGCTCCTGAATCTAAAAACCACACATGACAGCCCTGCAAAAGGATCAGTTAAGTTTAGGTACCCATTTTGGAATGGGTCCATCTTTGTTAGCTTTGTCATTGGATTTAACATTAGTACCTTTTACTCTCCACTCAAAATCTTTCTTCAAACACCACTTTCCTTGAACTTTTATGAAGTCAGAACATTTTCTGCTTACAAGTTTGTTCAAATTCTTTTTAAGAGTTGTAACTTTTGGTTTTGCTATGTTTTCAACTTTCTTTTCTTTTATCTTTTCTTTCTTCTGAGTCTGAGGAACAGAAATTTTCTTCTTTTCTGTATTTTGAGAAACAGAAACTTTCTGAATATCTTTTCTTATGTATGAAACAGAAGTTATTTTGACTTGACATTTGTGAGAATATTGGAATGAATCATTTTTACATCTAACACAAACAAGATTTTTCTTTGCAAGTGACAATAAATCTGAAACATAGATCATTTCATTTTTATTTATACTGTTCAGAGTACAATTGCCCTTATTACAAGAATTTCTAGCGTTTAGTTCAGAAGTAGATTTCATTCTAAGCTTCTCAAGTTCCCTTTTCAGATCATTCAACTTTGCAAGATCATCTTTCCTTTTGCTTTCTTCTTTTTCTGAAAAATTCAAGTTCTTTTTGTTAGAAGAATTAGATGATTCACCTTTTTCATATGTACTTGATTCATTAAAGAATTTATCATTTTCTCTTGAAGCATTAATTTTAAAAAGATCATACTCAGTCTTCAGTTTTTCAAGCTCTGTTATTTTCTGAATAAAAATATTCTTTTCTTTCAAAGCTTCTTTAAGTTTAATATCTACCTCACAGAAATCATTTTCAAGTTCATCATAAGCTTTCCTTAAATCCTCAAGTTCTTGACTCACAAGATTAAATCTCTTTTCAAGTTGCAAAAATTCATCTGATTTTGTTTCAGAAAATCCAGTTGAATCAGACTTCTGACTACCTGAGTCAGAGTTCTGATTTACAGACTCAGATGTCTGATCTTTAGACTCAGAATTCTGACTACAAAGTTCAGAATCCTGACTAGAAGTTTCAGACTTCTGATTGACTGTCTCAGAATTTTTACTTGTATCAAATATGCTCTCAATGTCATGATATGAAAAACTTGGTTGTTTATTTTTGTAGCTGACATTTAAGGAATCATACTTGAATTTAGTATCATTGTATCTTGGCTTTTCATCTGTTGGTTTAGAAACTTCTTTCTTAACCTTTTCTTCTGAACCAACTGACTTTTCTGTTTTAGACTCAGAAATTGTCTCATCTGACTTTTTAGAGTTTGGTCTTTGCAAATTGTCAGAACTTGTTATAGAACTAGCAGGTCTTATGAAAACTTCAACAATTTCTGGGATTTTTGGCTTAGAAACTTGAAGTATTGGAGCTCTTTTTAAAATGACATTTTCTTCCAATCCCAATCCCTTCTTTGGATTGTAAAATCTTGTATCTTTAACATTGCTTAATAAAAGATTTAATGTTTGCTGAGTCTGACCTCTTTTCAAATTCAAATCTTCCAATTCTTTGATTTTGGTGTATAAATTCTTTCTTTCTTCAAATAACATATCAAATTTTATTTGTAAATCACCTTTTTCATCCTTTATTTTTGAAAACTCAACTTTTAGTTCAGAAAGCCTTTTCATCAATTCAGAATTTTCATCTTTAACTTTCTGTTTCTCAGCCTCAGATTCTTCATATTGTTCGTTTATTACTTCTTTTTCAATTCTGAATTTGTTAACCAAAGTTCTTTCTCCTTTTATCTGTTTTCTTAGGTTAGCAAATTCAGTTTTCATTTCACCAATCTGGGTCATTAACTCTAATTCAAGTGAAGAATGTACCTCAGCAGATGACTCAGAATCAGCATCTTCAAAATCAGAATCATCCTCATTCCTCATTTTTGCCATATAGCTTCGCATCTGTGGAAAGTTGATATGATCATCTTCATCAGAAGTGTAGTACAGCCAATTCTCCTGTTCAGCCAATAGCGCACTCTCGTCATCTCTCTTCTTTGCAGGCTGAGCCTTCTTCGTGTAGTATTCATAATCTTTCACAACTTTAACTCTGCAATCCTTGGCATAATGGCCAGATTTTCCACACTTGAAACACAGATTCTTTTCTTTTCTCTCTTCCTTCTCTTCCTTGTTTTCTTCACTTCTCTCTATTCTCTTTTCAATCTTATTTTCTTCTCTGTCATCTTTCTTCTTATAATCTGAACTTCCAGCTCTCTTATAATTTCCTTGAAATCTGCCCTTCCCATACCTTTTGTTGAAAGTATTTGTCAGCAAAGCTAGCTTTTCAGCCATTATCTTGATATCTTCATCATCTTCTGATCCTTCTTCTTTGTCAGATTCCTCCAGACTCGGTATTTCTGATAGATATGCAGTCTTTTTGGGTGCTTTGATTGCTTTGGACTTTGATAAGAACGCTAACTGATCAGCAACATTTTTCTTTTCTTCCACAACTAACTTGACAGAGTCTTCATGTTGATTAAGAACACAGAACAAATCATTTAAGTCTTCTTCACACATATCCTTGTTCATTTGCAGACTTATGGCAAATGATGACCATTCTGAATTTAGACTGTTCAGAAATTTGTAATTTATTTCTGATTTTGTTTTCTTCAGTCCATTTCTTCTCAAGTCATTTAGAATAGTGCAAAATTTACTGTATGTCTGTGTCAAACTTTCTGACTCTTTTGCTTTGAACCTTTCATAAGCATTTATGCTTTGATTTAACTTTGCCTGAATAGATCTCACAGTTCCTAACATTTGCCTTTCCAATTCGTCCCACATTTCTTTAGCTGATGATCCACTGTCAATCCTGTTAAGAACCTCATTTGGGACAGCCAAAGTCATCAAAGTAATTGCTCTTTTGTCAATAGCATGCCTATTTTTCTGTTCAGCAGTGTATTGGGAATAATTCTTCTTTACTCTGGTCGCTGGAATTTCTGGAGTTGTCTCTGTAGCAGGGGTTGCGGCGACATCGATATATACTTCGATTGGACCTTCTCGAATAGAAATCATAAGATTTTCATCGATGTTGTAAAGGAATTGGATCATACGAGTTTTCCATTGCTGATACTCTTCTGGTATAAGAACAGGCGGTTTGGTTTCGGATCCCATGGCTAGATATTCTTTAGAAGACATGATTGTAAGAAAATTCAACAGAAAGACAAATTCGATTTTCTTGATCGAAAAGTAGCAGGTAATTCAAGAATTTCTAAGAATTCAAGAACTAGCCCTAGCAGCGGAATCGAATTTTGAATGAATCAAGAAATCTTCAAGAAATTGATCAATCGATCTTCGCAATCACAATCTTGAACGAATTTGTTTGTTGATTGGCTCTGATACCAATTGAAAGTGCAGGATCTATTCTTACAATCAATATAGAAAGAAGTAATTGAGAAATTGTATGATCAAGCCCAATTGTATTCAATGATGCACAGAATTACAGATCTAAGAGAGAGATAACCTCAAAGATTACAAGGAATGAATACAAGTAATATGGGAAAATCAATCAGTTAGCAACGTAGTGCTAACCACTCTATTTATACTGCAACAAACATCTTAAAGCTACAGTACAAATAAGAAAGACTAATAAGAACATAACACGTGTCCTAATTAGTTTACACATTACTAAATAACGAAACTCGTCATAAGTTCTGAACAGGTAGTTCAGAACTTCTGAACATTCTTCTGATCACGCTTCTCAGAACTTCTGACTTCTCTTTCTCAGATCTCTGACTCTTCTTCTCAGAACTTCTGACTCTTCTTCTCAGAACTTCTGAACCTTCTTATCAGATCTTCAACACTTGGTTTATTGACAAAACTTCAGATCTAACAAGCAAGAATTCTGAATTCGTTGTTATTAAACTCAGTTACCGGTATAAATCTTGATTGTTTCTTGAAAAATGATATGTCTTCTTTTAAATCAAAGGATCCAGCCGGTATCTGTTTAGGTTTGTGCAAAGCATTTGGTTGAGTACAGAAAATTTGCTCATCTACCTCAGGGTCAGAGTCACTGTCAGAGGCTAGAAAGTCTCTGGTGGCTCTGTTGGAGGTGTTACTCACAGAAACAGGCTTTGTAGAATCAGGTTTTGCAGTTTTAAACCTTCTCAACTTGGGTTTTAAAGCATCAGAAACAACATTTTCTTTAAGAACTTTCATGAGATCTTCTTCAAAAGACGTTCTTATCGTTTCAGAAGTAGGAGAGAAGACTGGTGCTTCAGGGTTGAGCTTGCTCTGTGGTAATTCAACAGAGGATTCAGCCTTAGAAGTGACAGGCTTCTGTTCCTTGAAAGAATTAAAGTTGAAAATCTCTTTTGGATCCAGACTTTCGACAGAGTTAGGAATTAAGAGTCTAGCTCTTCCTTGATCAAGAATAAACTTTGAAGATGGTTTAAGAACCTTGTCATGATCCAAGGAGTCATAGCTGACATTCCTAAAGTCAAGCCTTTTCGTCCTCTTGTAAACGTCCGAGGTTTTAATTCTTTTGAAAACAGCTTTACCAGAGATAACATTCTCTTGGATTTTCCCAGCACAGAAACTAGTCAACAGAGATGTTTTCTTCTTTCCGTTCCAGGGAGCAAGGTCTGAGAAACCAAGACCTTGCGTATCCATCTGAGAATTTATCTTAACATGCACATCCTGTGCATCCTGATACCTTTTGATTTGAAGTTCTTTTCTCTGTAGGGATTGATGTAAGATTTCCCTTTCTTTTTGAAAAAAGTCTTTTAAAGCGACAGAGTTAAGTCTTTCATTCTCAGACTTCTTCATTTCTTTGGTTTTCTGTTTTAACAGATTGTTGTACTCTTTAACTTTTTTAGAAAAAGTACTTTTCTCTTTCTGCTGTAAGATCTTTAGCTCAGATTTCTCCTTGAAGATATCTTCCTTTTCTTGTTCCAAGAGAGTTTTCTCTCTCTTGTAGAAGGACAGATCCTTCTGAGCTAGCTTTCTTAGCTCTTTTTCCTCAGAAAGCTTTTGTTTCAGTAATTGAAATTCCTCAGTTAATTGCGAAACATGCATTTCCAGTTCTGAGTCAGACTTGGATTCGGAGGAACATACCTTGGCACTGGGTTTAATGGTCTCCAGCGCTCTGTCGTCTGGCTCTGTTACAGTAAGAGCGAATGCATGAGCTATATCTTCTTCTTCTGTTCTCTCTATTCGTTCTCCAGTCATCCAGTCAACCTCTGTCATACTTTCATCATCTACAGCAACATTGGCTTGCTCTGGTTCATCATCAGAGGATGAGTCAGAGATCCAATTCTCCATCTCGGCGACATAACTCCTTTCTCTGTAGTTGTACTTGTATTTGTTCTTGTAGTAGTCTTGATCTTTTACAAGTTTTCCTCTACAGTTAGAAGAGAAATGGCCAGGTTTGCCACATCTGAAACAACGACCATCGTTTTGGTTGATGGGTTGTGCAGCATCAGTCTTTTGTGGACTAGGAGTGTTGTACTTCTGTTGAGGTTGAGGTCTCTGTTCTGTCGGGTTTCTGTTCTGGTGATTCTGTTGAGGTGCAGTATAACTTCTGTCACCTTTTTCTTCTCTTTCGTACCTTTTTCTTCTGTCAAATGTCCTGTTACCAAATCTATGGGTAAATTGTTGAGTTATTAACGCAAGAGATTTAGCAAAGGCATTTATATCACTATCCTCATCTGATGAACTCCTTTCATCATCACTTTCTGCAACCAAGCTCTTCTTCCCTTTCTTTTTATCTCTTTTCTTATCTCTGCTAGGGCCATCTCTGTTGAGTTTCTCTTCTGCTGAGTTCTTAGATTCTGAAATCAAAGCGATAGGACCTGCAATGGTGGATTTGCCTTTTTGCTTGACAACATCCTTCTCTTGTGCGGCCAGAGTGCCATACACATCAGTAAGAGACCATGCATCTAAGTCCTGATTAGCTTGTAAAGACATGGACAGATTCAACCATTCATCATTTAAACTTTTCAAAAACAGAACATTGTTATCTTCCTTCGACCTAACAACCCCACACTTTTTACATTTGTTAATCAGAATATTAAATCTGTTTTAGGTCTGTTGTAAGGTTTCCTCAGGAAGTGCCTTGAAATCATTGTATTCATTTATACACTGGGTCCTTCTGTTCTTTTGGGTTTTGATACCACCCTCAAGTTGATTTAGAAGTTGATCCCATATTTCCTTGGCAGTAACACATGAGTCTAGTTCTTGAAATATATCGTTCGGAATGGCCATAATCAGAAGTCTCACTGCTTTAAGGTCATTTTCCATTTTGCTCTTTTCTTCTTCGGTAATCCCAGTGGTTTTGGGTTCGAAGTGAGCAGGAATCTCATCAGTGGTTTCTGTTGCGGGTACACGTGGGACATAAACCATGGGTTGGAATGGTCCATTCGTGACAGATCGCATTAAGTCCTTATCCATTCCATCAAGGAAGTTGACCATCCTAATCTTCCATTGAGGGTATTCATCCCTCAGAAGAGTAGGAGGCTTGGTCAGAGAACCAGCAGTATAAAAGGCATTGATGTTTGCCATTTTTTGAAAAGAAAACAGAGTATGAGAGTTTCAAATGGTCTATAATGAGAATAAGCTAAAGTATGAGGAACAGTAACCAATGAAATAGTAGAACAGATGTTTTAATCTAGACTGGAAAGCTTAGTATGATATTAAATGAACTGAGAAGATGTAAAATACTTTAAGCAGTAAAACAGAGTATAATGAGGCTTTTAAACACACACACAATCAACAACAGTGAATCAACCTTGGTAGATTGGATGCCTTGATTTGAGCAAATCAAGCACGCTCTGATACCAATTGTTGGTTCCCAGATTCACGTCGTATCACGATAATGGTAGTTAAATAGACAGCGGAAGCATTTAAATATAAAGCCATTAAAGTGAGTGATTGTTTGAGACGATATGTAAACTGTGATATCAAATATAGAACAGGAATATGATAACAAGATCAAATAAGAAACGCTGCTCGTATATTGATAAAGATAACACCAAGAACAAGATCAACGGTGTATCAAGAAATCACAGAGACAATATCGTACGGGATAGTGCTATGAGGATATGACAGTGTGTGCTTTTACAATTGTGGAAAACTATTCTTCCAAAAGCTTACCATTGTTTGTTCCACTACCTTGCTATATATAGCCTCATAAAGTGTAGACAGTGTACTATCGTACCCTGGAATGACACGTGGAAAGTGTGTCTCCAATCTTTAGGGCGTACGTGGAAAGGTGTGGACACGTATCTGACACTTCGGATTTCTACGAGACTTAGGCATAACAGAGGTCTTCACTTCAACAGAGCGTGTTATGACAGAACTCTGTTGGTCTTCGGGTATGAACAGTTCTTCTGTTGATCTTCTGCCAGAGCTCTGTTGAGCTCCGTTGGTTCCACCAGAACTCTGTTGAGTTCTGTTGGTCTTCTTTGTTGGTCTTCTAAGTCTTCTGCTTTATCTCTGTAGGTCTTCTGACTTGGTTTTATTTTCAATACTTTCATTTTACAGATACTTGGAGCTAACAGAAAGGTATGTATTCGGATTGAATTCGGAGATTAGAAAGTTGGTAACTGCAGCGAGACCTAATACTTTTTCAGAAGCAGTCAATGCTGCGGAAAATGTGGAGCGAGACAATAAGAGGGATGTTGGGGATAAGAGTGCGGGAAAGAGAAAATGGGAAGGGCCACCACACGATGTGAAGAAGTCTGGATTTCAGCGATTTGATAGTCGTCCACCTTTTAGAGCAGCTGAAAGACCTTGCCCAAAGTGCCACCGTTTTCACCAAGGAAGATGTCAGGTAGATCCTAGAAACTGTTATAAGTGCGGGATGTTTGGGCACATTGCTAAAGATTGTAGGGTGGTTAGATTTTGTTATTCATGCAATTCGCCAGATCATCTTCAATCAGATTGTCCACTGGGAAGAATACCATCAGGTGGCACGTCAACAAGAGCATCGGGTGTTAGACCAGCAGTACCGAGGTCAGAGCCAACAAGAGCAAGAGGCCGTTCATTTCAGATGACAGCAAAGGAAGCGGAGGAAACTCCGGACGTCGTTACAGGTACATTCTTAATAAATTCCACACGTGCTAAGGTGTTATTTGATTCTGGTGCGAACCGATCGTTTGTGTCTCCTTCATTTGCTGCTTACATGCATTTAAAGACAAAAGTGTTAGATCATGCTTTATTGGTAGATACGGCAAATGAAAATCAAGTATCAGTTAAAGAAGTATTTGATAGTTGCGTGATAGATATAGAAGGGTGCGGGGTACCGATCCAGTTATTTCCAATAGCCCTGGTAGAGTTTGATGTGGTAGTGGGAATGGACTGGTTAGCCGAGAACCAAGCTAATATAAATTGTGATAAGAAGTTAATAAACGTTGTGTTACCTGAAAAAGGGCCGGTAGTGATTTATGGCGATCGTAGGAATTATCAGTATAATCTTATTAACATGATAAAAGCCCGTAAGTGTGTTAGTAAAGGTTGTCAGAGTTACTTAGCTTATGTAATAGATACTAAGCTAGAGAAGAGTAAGTTGGAAGACATTCCAATTGTTAGTGATTTTCCAGAAGTGTTTCCTGAATACTTGAACAGTCTTCCGCCCGTTAGACAGGTAGAGTTCGGTATAGATCTAATTCCTGGAGCCAACCCTGTAGCCCGTGCACCGTATCGTTTGGCGCCTCCAGAAATGAAAGAACTGATGGCACAACTGCAAGATCTATCCGATAAGGGTTTCATCAGACCAAGTTCTTCACCGTGGGGAGCACCAGTCTTATTTGTGAAAAAGAAGGATGGTTCGATGAGAATGTGTATCGACTACAGAGAATTGAATAAGCGCACGATCAAAAACAAGTATCCTCTACCTAGAATTGATGACCTCTTCGATCAATTAGTTGGAGCTTGTTGTTTCTCCAAGATTGATTTAAGATCCGGTTATCATCAGTTGAAAGTCAAAGAAGAAGACGTATTGAAAACTGCTTTTCGCACCAGGTACGGTCACTATGAGTTTCTAGTAATGCCATTTGGTTTGACGAATGCTCCAGCTGCTTTCATGGATTTAATGAATCGGGTATGTAAGCCGTATCTTGATAAATTCGTTATTGTGTTTATTGATGATATACTTATTTATTCCCGATCCAAAGAGGATCATGCACGACATCTTCGTTTGATTTTGGAATTATTGAAGAAAGAAAACTTGTATGCGAAATTTTCAAAGTGTGAATTTTGGTTGCGGGAAGTTCAGTTTTTGGGGCATATAGTTTCTGAAAAGGGTATACAAGTCGATCCGATGAAAGTGGAAGCAGTTGAAAAATGGGAACCACCAAAGACAGCAACAGAAGTACGAAGTTTTCTGGGTTTGGCCGGCTACTACCGAAAGTTTATAAAAGATTTCTCTCGTATTGCCACACCTTTGACAAAGCTGACTCGGAAGAATCTGAAGTTTGAATGGAAGGCAGAACAGGACGAGGCATTCAGGATATTAAAGGAGAAACTCTGCAGCGCGCCGATATTAGCATTGCCAGAAGGTTCGGATGATTTTGTGGTCTACAGCGATGCTTCTAAGTTAGGTTTGGGATGTGTACTCATGCAACGTGGAAAAGTAATTGCCTATGCTTCTCGTCAATTAAAGGATCATGAAAGGCAATATCCTACCCACGATATGGAACTGGCAGCAGTTGTTTTCCCTTTGAAGATTTTGAGGCATTATCTTTATGGTTCCAAGTGCCAAATTTTTACGGACCATAAGAGTCTCCAACATCTTTTTGATCAGAAGGAACTGAACATGAGGCAAAGAAGGTGGCTAGAGTTAGTAAATGATTATGATTGTGAAATCCTTTATCACCCAGGAAAAGCGAATGTGGTGGCAGATGCACTAAGTCGACAAGAAAGAAGTGGAACGATAAAAGCGATATCTTTAAGAGCTGAACTTCTTCCAAACATTTTTTACGAATTACTGAAGTGCCAATCAGATGCTTATCAAGAAGAAAGTTTGAAATCTGAACGGTTGGTTGGGATATCAGCATTGCTTGGGAAAGATAACTGTGGATTGTTGTGTTTGGGGAATAGGATTTGGGTACCTCGTTTGGGTGGATTACGTGATCGTGTACTACAAGAAGCTCATCAATCTCGATTCTCCATTCATCCAGGTACAAATAAAATGTATAAAGATTTGAAACAATTCTATTGGTGGCCGGGGATGAAAAGAAGTATTGCTAAGCATGTGGAAGACTGCATTACCTGCAAGAAAGTAAAGATTGAGCATCAGAAACCGTTTGGTCAGTTACAACGCTTAGATATTCCAGTATGGAAATGGGATCAGATCACAACTGATTTCATTACCAAGTTACCAAGAACTTCAAAGGGATTCGATTCTATTTGGGTGATTGTGGATAGGTTGACAAAGTCTGCTCATTTCTTGCCGATAAAAGAAACCGATTCTTTGGAACGTTTAGCTAAGTTGTATATTAATGAAATAGTAACTCGACATGGAATTCCAATCTCGATTATTTCCGATCGAGATAGTCGTTTTACTTCTAGATTTTGGAGAAGCTTTCAAAAAGAGATGGGAACACAAATCAAGTTGAGTACAGCATATCATCCACAAACTGATGGACAGAGTGAAAGAACGATCCGGAATTTAGAAGATATGCTCCGGGCTTGTATAGTTGATTTTGTAGGATCATGGGATAAACATTTGCCTTTGATAGAGTTCGCTTACAACAACAGTTATCATTCTAGTATTCAGGCAGCACCGTTTGAAGTATTGTATGGTAGGAAATGCCGAACGCCCTTGTGTTGGAATGAAGTGGGGGAAAAGCAGTTAGCAGGGCCAGAAATAGTACAGTTAACAGCAGATAAGATTACTCAGATCCGGGATAGATTGAAAACGGCACAAGACAGACAGAAAAGTTATGCAGATCGACGTTGGAAACCGTTAGAATTTCAGGCTGGGGAATTTGTGATGTTAAAAGTTTCACCTTGGAAAGGAGTCATACGTTTTGGGAAGCAAGGTAAACTCAGTCCGCGGTATATTGGGCCATTTGAAATTTCAGAAAGAATTGGTGAAGTAGCATACAGATTGGATCTTCCGTTAGAATTGAGCAGGATTCACAACGCGTTTCATGTGTCGAATTTTCGGAAATGTTTAGTCACGCCAGACCAGGCAGTCTCTCTACCGGATATCCAGGTTGATGAAAAACTGAACTACGTGGAAGAACCGGAAGCTATAGTTGATCACAAGGTTAAAGTATTAAGGAATAAGGAGATCAAACAAGTAAAGGTCCAGTGGAAACATCACAGAGGTCAGGATGCTACGTGGGAGTCAGAGTTAGAAATGAGAGCCAAATACCCTCATCTTTTCTCTTAACTGAATTCCGGGACGGAATTCTTTTAAGGGGGGGATGTTGTAATAACCAAGTATTTTATTTAATTTAAAATATGAATTTTATAAGTTTTTATGGGTATTTAAGGAGTTAGAAGTTAAGGGGTAAGTTTTGATATTGAATATGGAAGTTTAGGGATAAGTGTTGCCAATTAAGATAAGTCTAGGGTGGCTTAGTCACTTTTGCCAAACCCTTTCTCTTAACCGACTTGTGTATAGTCAAATGGGAAATGATGTCTTATTATTATTATTATTATTATTAGCAAAAACACAATTATCCTAGTGTGTGTGTGTGTTTCGTGAAAAGAGAGAGAAGAGAGAGAGGAAGGAAAAACTAAGAAAGAAGAAGGAAAGCTGTAGATTTTCTGCTGGAATTGCTTATAACAACTGAAGAAATCAAAGTAACAATCTATCCTAATTCTTCTTTTTATGTATAATAGGTTTTACATGAACTTTAGAAGTGGGTTATGTTATTTTTAGAAGGTATATGAATTATAGGTTTGGAATAGTGTTCTAATGGTAGTATAAAACATATCTGCAAAGTTATATAAACATACATAGAATAAAACTGCAAAAATCTGGGTTTTAGGATGAAACAGTAGACTGAGACTTTCATCGAAGTCGCAGTAGGTTAATATTCATCGAAGTCGCAATGGACGACTGCGACATTCATCGGAGTCGCAATGGTTGGTTGCGACTTGGGTATGAAGTCGCAATGGTCGTTTGCGACATGGCTTGAAATCGCAGTAGTAGATTGCGATTCGAGTGTGGGATCGCAGTAGTTGGTTGCGACTCCAAGGTGGAATCGCAATAGTGGGTTGCGACTCCAAGGTGGAATCGCAATAGTGGGTTGCGACTCCAAGGTGGAATCGCAATAAGGGGTTGCGACTTCGGGGTGAAATCGCAATAAGGGGGTTGCGACTTCAGGGTGGAATCGCAATAGGAGATTGCGATTTGGTACTGTTCATTGCGATTTCAGTTGGGAATTTTGTAAGTTTAAAGTATTAAAGGAAATATTTGGTATTTTATCTGATTTCAGATTCTGTGAGGGATCGACACACGTGAATTATCTTGGAAGAGTTTTTGTGATAAACACACGAGGTGAGTTTTTATTTGAAATGTTTTCAAATGGAATACATATATGTGATTAAATGTAATATGGTGTATATAATGTTTATATGAATATTGCATTGTATGAGTACTAGTTGGCCGGGCTTAGGACCGGTGAAAGTTGGTTGTACAAAGGGACAGTGGTGTTGGCTGTATTTAGTACAGCGGAGTAAATTAATTAATTGGCTTGCTACCAATTAATATGGCCAAGGAAAAGAAAGGAGAAAGAGATGGAAAGATTACATGAGTCATAATTGGTATTCTTATGTGAAGTATATGTATGACTTTGTGCAAAAGTTTTCTTTTACTAACGGGGATTTTTCTCACTAGACCTCAAGGTCTAACCCTCATTTTTGTTTTAAAATATGTATTCCAGGTCATGGAGCAAACAAGAGACAATGATAGGATTTATCATGTTAGCTTTTGTGGATGTTGAATGATAATGAAGATCTCAGTTATAATTAGTAGTTGTTATGTATTTTACTTTATTCGAAAAAGTTTGTACTGAAAGACCTAATTGTAGAATTTAAGGGACCATATTTGGATTATGATATGTTATTTTGTGGTGAATTATATGAAACTTGTATGTTGGGATTAAGGGATGTTACACATACGATCGGTTCAACTCTCTCATAAACAAATGCAGAAAGTCTGGTATTCACAGAACCACGGAAGAAAATAACGTCATGTTTCTAAAGAGCCTGAACGATGAGTGGCTTCAGTTGTCTATGTCTTTACAAACAAATCAAGATCTAGACTCCTGGACACTCTCTGATCTCTATGGAACACTAGCCGCACAAGAGCCTCAAATAGCTCAATCTAAAACACTAACCATTGTACCATACGCATTGGTTAGTAAATCTACAGAGGCTACGGACAGACCAAGAAATGAGAGATCTACAGAGGAGAAAAAGAAGGAGAAAAAGAAGATGGTAATGATTGATAGCGAAGAAGACGAGCTGAAAGAGGAAGAAATAACTCTTGCGTCATTAGCTAAATCAATGGCTCTATTGACAAGAGAGTTTAGAAATAACCAAAGGAATTCTGGTAGAAGAGATGATGATAGAAGAGATGGTGGTAGAAGAGATGAAGGAAGAAGAGAAGAATCAAGTGACCGACAGAGGTCAGACTACAGAAATGATGACCAACAGAGGTCGAGCGAAAGAAGCTACAGAGGAAATGACCGACAGAGATCAGATGACAAGGTAGGCCACACACAAGAATGCTACAAATGTGGTAAGCCTGGTCATTACGCAAACGAATGCAGAACAGAGAAAGGTGGAGACCAACAGAAGTCCGAAGATCGAACTGGAAACACCTCCCAATGTTGTTTCAACTGCGGCAAGCCAGGTCATTTCGCTAAAGAATGCAGAAGTAGACAAAATCGCCCACAGAAGGACTCAACTTTTTACAAAAAGAAGGTTGAGTATTATGCGCAAAAATCCCTAATGGCGAACAAAGGGCATTCTGAGGAAAGCAAGGAGGACTTCGAGTCAGACTCTACCTCTGACGATGAGTTCCCCACAAATGCCCTGTTCTGTGGCATGGCAGAAGTTGACTCCGGCACTGACACTGAGGTATCCATTTCAAACTCTACCTCAAATATTAATACTGTAGATGATGATTTATTTGAACTTAACAATGAACTGAAAGAAGTAAATAAAAGCATTCAAAAAAGGCTGACCTTTAATGAGAGAGAAGTAAGGCTTCTCACTCAAGAAAAGGCCAAAATCTTTGAAGAAAAAGAAAAAATCGAAAAATATTGGAGCAAAAACGTAGATCCTTTAAAAAGACAAATTTCTGAACTAACCTATGCTTTAAAAGTCAAAACAAAAGAACTTTCAGTTTCAAGAAGTGAAACAACAGACATAAGAGCTCTCAAAGAATACTTTCAAAAGGAAAGAGAGGTACTTTGGCAAGATCTTTTAAGAAGAGAAGTTTTACTTAAAAACTATAAAGATGCACAGAAGGTGTATGAAAAAGTAAACTCTCAAATAGCAAGACGAGGTATAGGGTACAGTGATATTACCTTAGGAGTTGAAAATAAACAACTAAAACCTCTGTCTTCTCTATTTGTTTTGGGAAAAACTAACAAACCAAACTTTCCAAACTTACTTTCTGTAAGTAAAAGGGTTAAAATCTCTGCAGAACCGCACTTGAGGAAACATACGAAGATGATCAATGTATGGTTTGAAAACACAGATTCATCATCTTCAACCTCTGTCAATAGAGGAATCAAACCAAAGAAATATCTGAAAACACAAGATCAGATTGGTATCTTTAAGTTTGGTAAACCAGAGACTCAAACACAGGTCGCTTTTGTCTGCATAATGAACGATGAAAAGAAATTATCAGTAGAAGCTCCTGAGTTTAAACCCATCTTTTCAGAAGAAAAACTTAAAAAATCTATTGAAGAAGAAATTTTGGATGTTTTGAAATCGAATGTTTTAGAAAATCTCAGTACATCTTCTATAAATCAAATTCTCGCTGAAAAGATCTCATCAGATACCTCTGCTTTCTATGAAAGTCATTCTACAGAGGAAGAAAGCTCGTACGATACATGCTCAGAAAATCCAGCCTCTGTCGAAAGAGATGACTCAACCTCTGTATATGAGGACGATTCATCCTCTGAAGACTCGGAGACTGATTCTAAATCAGGGATAGTTCACTATGACACAGAGGATGTTAAATTCTCCTCTGAGGTTCTTAACAGAACAATTTCTCCAAAAGAGAAAATCACAGAGATACCTATCTGTCCAGATTTTCTCAAAATGTGTATACAAGTCAAGACCTCTATAGAGCTTGATAATCTGAAAAAGGCCTCTGAAAATCCTAAAAGCTCAAATTTTTCAAAACCTTTAAAGCAAATTAAAGAGAATCCCACTTGGCAACAAAAGGGAAAAAGGCCTGAAGCTAACAAATATTTTTCCTCTGTGACAGTGAAGAAAGATGTTCACCACAGAAGAGACTCACAGAAGGCAGGACCTAAACAAGACTTTTGCAAACAACATTCTAGTATTCATAGATCTTCTTGTAATAGGAAATCTAATGTTAAGAAAGAATGTAATGCCTCTGTGGTTCAGTTCAATAAATTCAATGAAAAGTTCAAACAAATCACGTCTCATATTAAATACTGTCATTGCTTTGATCTTATGTTCAAATTGAATAATCACTTCTCAAGTCCAGATTGCTTACTCTCCACTAAAATTCAAACTCCAAAGTCAAAACCTCGAGAGAAACAATCTGATCTTTCTACAAAGGATAAAATGTATTTCAAGAATGCTAAGGCAAACTTGAAAAATTCTAACAATATTGGACCCATATGGTTATGGTTACCTAAGTCTCTGTGATTGTCATGCAGAAGCAACATGTGCCAATTTGGTATCTTGACTCCGGATGCTCAAGGCACATGACTGGCGACAGAAGATTACTATCCACATACAAAGAAACACACGATGGTGGATCTGTAACTTTTGGAGTCATACAGAAAGAAAATATCTCTGTATACAAAGTTGCATATGTGAATGGCCTCAAACACAACCTACTAAGTGTAAGTCAACTCTGTGATACAGGATTCGATGTGTTATTAAAAAGAACTTTCTGCTCTCTACAAAGTGAAAACACATGAATGGAACTTCTGCGAGCTGAAAGAAGAGGTGATCTATATCTAATGAATTTTACTTCAAAATCCAAGGACAAAGTTTGCCTAGTAGCCTGCAAAAGTGAAGAAGCGTGGTTATGGCACAACAGGTTCTGTCACTTAAACTTTCACACCCTGGATAAACTAGTAAAACTCGATCTAGTTAAAGGTTTGCCAAATGTTAAATTCAATAAGGATCACTTGTGTTCGGCCTGTGAAATGGGAAAACACAGAAGGGCTTCCCACAAAGGCAAAACAGACGTGTCTTGCACTAGGCCTCTGTACATGCTTCATGTCGACCTCTGCGGTCCCATTGCTATACAGAGCCTAGGTGGCCAGAAATACATACTTGTCCTAATTGATGAGTATTCACGTTTCACATGGGTTGAATTTATTAGAAAGTGTGAAATCCCAAATCTAGCAAGAAAGCAAGAATGATGTAGAGAGAAAATCTAGAGTACACAAGTCATCCATATATTGATCTTCAAAGTACAAATGACTAATGCTACAAGTTGTTTTCAAGATTACAAAGGAGTCTTCTTTATATAGTAGGGCCATGACATGTCCATGTCTCTACTTAAGAAGAATAGTACAAGATATTAATACTGTCTTGATAGCTACAAAAATGCCCTAACAGAAAGAAATCAGATGTTCCAATTATACTGATAAATCTAATGAAAAGAATTCAAGTTCTTTATGACTGCAGAATACAGAAGTTAAGAAGTGACAATGGCACAGAATTTAAAAATTGTGTCATTGAAGCCTATCTTTTTACAGAAGGAATATCACAGAACTTCTCTGCCGCTCGAACTCCACAACAGAACGGTGTAGTCGAAAGAAAGAATCGAACACTTGTGGAGGCCGCAAGAACTATGCTATCTGCATGTGGATTATCAATGAACTTTTGGGCAGAAGCAATTTCTACTGCGTGTTATACACAGAATCGTTCAACCATTGTGAAAAGACAACTCAAGACGCCTTACGAATTACTTCACAAAAGGCGGCCAAACATCAAGTTTTTCCATGTATTCGGATGCAAATGCTTTGTTTTAAACGACAGAGATTCGAGAGGAAAATTTGAAGTAAAAGCTGATGAAGGCAAATTCATTGGATACTCTGCCACTTCCAAAGCCTACAGAACCTTCCTTACAAAGTCTCGCAAGATTGTAGAAAGCATTAATGTTTCTTTTGATGATTCATTCCAGATGACTTCTGAACAAATCAGTTCAGAACTCGGAATTAAAGGGAAATCCTCTGACATCTCAAAAACAAAAGAAGATTTGGATCTTCTATTTTTAGAGATGTTCAACAATGACATTGATCCTTCTGTTGGAACCATCAGAATTTCTGAAGAACCATCCTATGTCGGACAAAATCCTACAGGTATGACTCTAACAGGTCCAAATAATGCATCATCTTCTTCTATAAATACTACAGATGCAATTGCCGAAGAAGAACATGCAGAAGATGAAACATCAAGAAGAACGACCACAGAAGTTGCTGAAAAACAAACTCCACAATCCACAGAAGAACCAACTACAGAGGAAATCGAGGACCAAGACTATACGTCCTCAGAGGAACAAACCCCACCACCACTCATACCAATATTTCCATAAACGGTAGAATCAACTACCAAGGCACGAAGAACGACAGAGGCTAGACAAGAAGAAACACAAGAAGCCGCTGACGAAAGGTTCGAGGACATCGATGATCATCTTCCACGCACAACTCAGTGGACAAAAAGCCATCCTCCAAGCCAAATAATCGGAGAACCTTCTGACTCAGTAAAAACCAGGTCTGCCACTGCTAATTTTTGTATTTTTACTAACTTTATCAGTGTGATAGAACCAAAGAAGATTTCTGAAGCCCTAGATGACCCAAATTGGGTAGAGGCCATGCAAGACGAACTTCTGCAGTTTGAGCGTAACAAAGTATGGACTTTAGTACCTCTGCCACGAGGGAAACAGGCCATTGGGACTAAATGGGTCTACAGAAACAAGAAGGATGAAGATGGAGTGGTCATCAGAAACAAAGCAAGATTAGTAGCAAAGGGATATAGACAAGAAGAAGGCATAGACTACGATGAGACTTTTTCCCCTATCGCACGACTCGAAGCAATAAGAATATTCTTAGCCTTCGCAGCCCACAGAGGTTTTAAAGTCTATCAGATGGACGTAAAATTAGCTTTTCTAAACGGTGAAATCCAAGAAGAGGTTTACGTAAATCAGCCACCAGGGTTTGAAATCTCAAAGTTTCCAAGGCATGTATACTACCTTGAAAAGGCTCTATACGGACTGAAACAGGCTCCAGAGGTACAACGGATACTACCTTATTCTATAAACATAAAAAGGGTGAGATAATGCTTGTACAAATCTATGTGGATGACATAATTTTCGGGTCTACTAATTCAGAAGAGTGTAAAAGTTTTGAAAAACTCATGCAGAGTGAGTTTGAAATGAGTATGATGGGAGAATTAACATTCTTCCTCGGACTTCAAGTCAAACAAACTTCAGAGGGAATTTTTATAAATCAAGCCAAATATGTCTCTGACATTCTGTCAAAATATAAAATCTCTAATACCTCTGCAATAAAAACTCCAATGGCCACTGGAAATAAGTTATTCTTAGATCCAAATGGTATCTCTGTAGAATGCACTCTCTACAGAGGCATGATTGGATCTCTGTTATCCTTAACAGCAAGCAGACCTGACATCATGCATGCCACATGTCTTTGTGCACGTTATCAAGCTAATCCTAAGAAATCACATTATGATGCGGTGAAGAGAATCTTTAGATACCTAAAGGGGACCAAAAATCTCGGTCTCTGGTATCCACAGAACTCTGGTTTTAGTCTTAAAGCTTATACAGATCCAGACTATGGAGGATGCATGCTCGACAGAAAGTGTACCTCTGGGAGTTGCCAATTCCTAGGTGGTAAACTAGTCAGTTGGACCTCCAAGAAGCAGAATTGTGTCTCAACATCCACTGCAGAAGCTGAATACGTTGCTGCTGCTAGCTGTTGTTCTCAGGTTCTATGGATGAAAACTCAACTAAAAGACTACGGCCACATCCTATTCAAAATACCCATCTTCTGTGATTCCAAAAGTGCCATTGCTATCTCTGCCAATCCTGTGCAACACTCGAAAACCAAAGAAGCTTCTGAAGTATGCCTCGAATAAAACCCTTAAGAAAGAGTATATACGCGGACATAGAACTCCTAAACCGAGTCCTATGACACCCCCGCATTTAGGTGTCCCCCTAGGAACAATAGTTGCAGAACCTCTTTCCACTCAAGAAGAAAAAGATCAGAAATTGGAAAAACACATGGCTATACAACTAAGCTTCATAGCCAAACGTGCAGAACTCATGGGAAATAAGTCCTCTTCAAAAACCTCTGCATCTACTCCAATAGCAAAGAAAAGAAAAACTGCACAAGGCACCTCTACAAGCGATGCATAAGATCAACCATCACCTCCTCATGCCACAGAAATTGGCTCTTCTGTTCCTCCATCTTCCCCAAAACAGAGGAAGAAAAGAAAATCGAAAATCACAGAGGAAGGGGCACCAAAACCCAAGAGGAGGAAAACCAAAAAGAAGCATGGTAAATCACTTGAAAAGTTGGTTACCATTGCAGAAGAAGAAGAAATCGCAGAAGAAAGAACTGCAGAAGAAGATGCAGAAGAAGGGATGGCAACAGAAGAATATCAATCACCCTATCAATCTCCAGATAGATTTGCTCACCAAGGAGACCTGAACGACTTCCTACAGAACCCTGACATTGCCAACACCCTAAATACAGCAGGGTGGACGGAACAACCTCTCGACCACCACTCCCCAGAAGAACAATATTTCTCCATTTCTGGCATTGACACACATCTGCAAGAAGATGACACAACACCCAAAGATCAACCAGCTAACACACCTATTATCCTACAGAACCCCTTCATTCAACAAGGATTGGACGTCCACAGAAAGAGTCCAAGCACAGATACAGAAGAAGAAATAGAGGAAATAGACATGTCAGAAGAAGCTATCAAAGAACGAAATCAAAAGAACGCAACAGAGTGGAATAGAGAAAAGGTTAAGGAAATCATAGAGAAAATGGGAGAAAAAGAAAAGGGAAAAGAAAAAGATGCCGAAGTTGAAGAAGGCACAAATCCCTCACCCCCTCCCAGTGCAACCCACATATCTAACTCCGCAGGTCTAGCTGCAGAAGGAGTTATTGAAACAGAGCAGCACAGCTCGATCCAAACCGAACCCAACCAGCCAGAAGTCACTCTTTCAACTTCTGCGCCCACAGAAACCGGGGAATCCATTCCTAGGGAGTCTCCTCAGAGAGACCCACCTACGGTTCGTGATCCATCGCCCCAGATCACAACAGAACACCCTACAGAGGAATTCGTTTCCTCTGCCACACACACACAACTAGGGCCAACACTTCTTTCAGAGAGAAGTAGTGAGCACAACGACGAAGAGACTCTAGACAAGTCTTCGAGTCAACAGAAGGATAATCTAGTACCCACATCTGAAGTGGATCTAGACAATGTCATTCACAGAACTTCTGTAGAGTCTGAAGCACTAGATGCTTCTGCTCAAGGATCAGATGGAAATCCTTCCACCCCCAACGTACAAACAAGGGTGAACGAAGGTGTCCCAGGAACAGGGACTCACTCTGGAGACGAATGTGTTCCTCCAGAGGTTACACAAGGAACACAAGTATCAAGGGATGAGTTCCAAACCCTTGTCACCTCTATGAACCAAACAATGAAAGAGTTGCAAAGCTCTTTCAAATCTTTTGCAGAGACAACATCGACGGCTATCCTGAAACTAAACACCAAAATGGACAATCTGTCCACAGAGGTGAAATCTGCCATCTCAGCGATGAAGTCTTCTGCCGAAACTTCTGCCGAAACTACTGCCAAAGCTACAGCCACCTCTGCCGCTCAAGAAATCGGAACAAATGCAACTTCTGCGTTTAAGGACTCTGTCAAAAACTTCCTTGAACAAATGAATACGCAATCCAACAGAACAGAGGGCATTACTCCTGCAGATCTACAGAATGCCCTAAAACAAGTACAAGCAGAAGCAATGCGCAACACGACAATGATGCAGCCAAAAGACTACATGACCAAAGCACAGCTAACAGAACTAGGACAGAACGTCATAAACCAGGTCACAGAATTCATTGTCTCCTTCACAACAGCAAATGCCAACTTTGTCAAGGATTTCAGAAAAAGTGTTGGCAGAATGCGTTTTAAAACAGAGGCAGAGCTTGAGACTCTACTTGGCCTCTGTGATGACATCTGTGAAAAGTTGATAGCAGCATGAGCAGAATTACCGAAGAAAACCAAAGCTTCTTGCAGAGCAGAGGGTAGTTCTGATAAGAGTCAGGATGATTCTGATGATGACCATCCTGGTCCATCAGATAATCCTGAGGGGGAGAATACAAGGGAGAAAGCTACGAGCAGAGGAATACAAACTACACCAATAGCAGCAGAACCAATCAGTCAAGCCCCTCCAAAACAAACCCAAGATCAACAACAAACTCAACAGACCACAGAGACAACACCCATCTCTGTGGAATCAAGTCCCGAAGAAACAAATATTCCAGAAGCTGATCAGCAACCCACAGAGGCAACAACCACCCCTGTAGTAATCATTTTGGAAGAAAGTCCTTCAACAGAAAAACCCCCAACCATACCAAGAAGAAAGTCAATTGCCACCAAACCAAAAAGAGCAACGACCTCTGCTACTGATATTCTGAAAAAGATGCAAAATACAATGACTGATCGAATGTCACAGAGAGAAGAAGAAAGGCAAAGGTTCACATTAGCATTCAAAATGGCAAGAAGATTTGACATACCTCAATCCACAGAAACCAAGCTTACAGAAGAAGTCACCAAAGAACCTCCTACAGAGGTTACAGAGCAAAGAAAGCCAACAGAACCAACGCCACAAAAGTCCTCTCAAAAACAAGTATCAAAACCTACAGAGGCAACCCCCATCAAGCCAACAGAAGCACCAACCTCCAAACCTACAGAAGAAACAGGTTCTGCACCTCCAAAAGCCAAAGATAAGGGCAAAGCAATACTGACAGAAGAGCCCAAGAAAAAGAAGTCATTGCCCAAGCCTACAGAAAAATTAATGAAAAGCGCGTTTGATACCTTTCAAACTCCAAATCCTGAAGAAGTTGACTGGGCATATGGATTGAAGCCTCTGTCAGACATTCTTCTAACTGGTAGAGCTGCAGAAGTTGTTCAAAAGATGGAGAGTCTCAGAAGACAAGTACCGCAACCTGGTCCAACACATGAAGAGATGGAAGAAGTGGTATACAAATACCTCTATAAACAATCATTTCTGACCAATCATCCTACAGATCATGTGACAGATCCAAGGATCAGAGAAGAATTTGAGAACATCTTCACAAGGACAAAGCCAAGAACCAAAGCAGATGTCTTCTCAATCCACAAGATCAAAAAGGTAATCTTCTGCAAATTCTCCTTTACAAGAACCTATCCAAGGGTCAGGTACAATCTTTACAAAATCAGAAGAGAAGACAATTCAGAAACCACATTCGCTGATGCTGACCTAAGAAATATCAATCCTTATGATCTACCTGATCTTCTGCAATGGACAAAGGACAACTACAACACAGAGGCAAACACCAGAGCCTATCAAGTGTTGAGAAAAGCGATGAGGGAAAAGCTTCTGCTCTACAGCATGATAGATTTCCAACTGGGAAAGGATCTTGGTCTCAAACATCTGGATTTACGACCACCAGAGGATCGCTGCCCACCGGACGCCGTACCTAACTCAATCATCACAGAACCACGGTTTGGGTTAGTATTTCAAAACCCACAAGGCAAAGTTAAACTGTTTGTGTGCATGGACTGTCAGAAGTACGCAACTAGTACTCTGAACAAGTCCAGAACAAGCCTTGTAAAATACAGAGTGAGAAATCCCAAATCTCTAGCAATAAGATATGAATGTAGTGAGAGAGAATCTAGAGAGCAAATATGTCATCCATGTATTGAGCTCAAAGGATTACAAAAGGTTTCTAAGAGATTACAAAAGCTTTTGAAGTGTTACTAACAAATGGTCTAGACAAGCCTATTTATACCCATAACATACAAGGTATAAAGGCATTCACAATACTGTATAGACTCATACAGTACATTGACTTTACAGTAAATCTTGAATACAATAATGCTCTAACAATCTCCCCCTTTGGATTCAAGATTTAAAAAATTTGACAGCAGTCTTCGGCTCTTTGTAAAGTCAATCTTCTCAAACAGACACTCTATCAAACCATCTTCAAATAGCTTTATCTCCACTAGTTCACGGTGAACTATATGCTTTGACACTCTTTAAGAACTCAGCTTTGAAGAATCTTCAGACAAACATGAAAAGTCATTGTCTTTTTCTTTGAAAAGTCAATCTTCTTCAATAAAATCTTCAACAGATTGTCTTCAAGTCTTGAACATGAAATTCCGATCTTTGTATAAAATCATCAATTCGAAACAAGATGAATCAGAAACGATTAGAGTTTGGATCAGAAATATGTGAAACCATCCACATTGTTGAACTTTTAGGTGTAAGCACATTCCGAGAATCACTCAGAACTAAGATAACCAAATTCAGCAACATTTGGACTTCACATGATCCTTCTCCCCAATCTTCAGTCTTTGTTCACGAATCTTTGACTTGAAATATCTTTGATTTGAAAATTCTTTGACATGAAATTGAAATTAAACTTTTCTCCCCCTTTTTCGATGATGGTGAGCATCGAAAACCATTTTCAATTTCAGTCGTGTCTTTGAGAATTGCTAACAATCTCCTCCTTACAGAATAACCTTGCTCCCCCTCAAAATAAGAATTATGGAGCAATTTGTTTTCTCCCCCTGAAAGTATGCATATGTTTCAATAACGCACAATATACAAATTTTAAAAAAAATTACACAAGGAAAATAAAATTCATTGAACTTCATTTTATAACTACTAACATTTGATCATTTGAATGCTTTACAAAAGAAATTCAACTTAATGAAATTTAACAGATATTTCAATCAAATGAAATCAAATGCATGTGTTTGGATTCAAAAAAACAAGACATCATTGCATATCAAGTTACAAACGTTCAGTTTCAACCCCTTTATTAAATCTATTTGGTGTGCTAGCATGCGAAATATGATTAGCATCAAGCGTATGCAATTCTTAAACATATAAGAATACTTTGCTCTACTCACACTATGTGTCCAAAATCAGAATTTCATAAATTTACGGGTTTATCGCGACTTTGTATTTTCCCCAAGTTTCAAGAGATGTGTGCTCATTGGCATCTTTTGATTTTGTGCACATTGGCATCTTTTGATTTGTGCACATTGGCATCTTTTGATTCTGTGCTCATTGGCATCCTTTGATTTTGTGCTCATTGGCATCTTTTGATCAAAAAGTTTAGTAAGAATAAGATACACCGTTAAACATGACTTTCTATCTGGTTCTATAGCAGGATTTGGGTCAGCAGATCCCAGACCAGTTGGCCTTAGGTTCTAGGTGACGAGCACCCCTTAGAACTTAATTTCCCAAACCAGAAAGGCCACATCGATATATCTTAAACCCATTTGTACCAGTAAAACATGGCTTTCTATCTGGTTCTATTGCAGGATTTGGGTCAGCCGATCCCAGACCAGTTGATCTTAGGGACTAGGTGTCGAGCACCCCTTAGGACTTACTCTCCCAAACCAGAAAGGCCACAGGCACAAACTTTCAAACTAAATGATAGTGCAATAATTTTATCTCAATCACTTGGTTCTAAAACATAGTGTTTTGCCCATATTTTCATTTCCATCCATCATTCTGACATATAGGCTTTTTGAGCATTATATTCTATATATATCCAGATTTACATAACTTTGAGCATTCAGCATAATTTCATTCATGTTTTGCTTACCTTTCGATTTATTTCAGAGGTGAAAGTTGAAGCAAATCTAACTCAGATAATACAAAGATTCTTGAAAAAAAACATCTTTTAGCACGCATTTAATTCATTGAATGAAAATTGAAAATTGCATCTCATTGAATTAAATTTGTAAAGATTCAAGTTTTCAAATCAGTAGAAACAAATATAATCCAATGTTACCTTTTGCCACGTTCCTTGAAACAGAAAGATGTAACAGTTAAGGATATCACCTGAGAAGTGTGAGTTCTAAACTGATTTGTTTAGAAGTCTTAGTCGTTGAAGTACGGGTCCTGAACTGAATTGTTCAGAAGCCATGGCCGTTGAAGCACGGGTTTTGAACTGATATGTTCAAAAGCCAAACTCTCTTTTAAGTGCGGGTCCTAAACTGATATGTTTAGAAACCATAGATCTTTGTCTCCCCCTTAATGATACAAATATTCTTAAAAAAATACGCCGCTTCTCTTCTGTTTTCAGTCATGTGTGTGGTATGTATCTACAAATCAGTACAACACATGATGAACCTGCAAAACAGATTAAGCAGATTTTGGTACCCAATGGCACTTGGGTCCTAGTGGGTTAGGTGTAGATTTCTTACAAGGAATACTGTAAGAACCATACCAATAAGAAGTATAATCTTTATGCACAAAGTCATTTGATCCACAGTAAGAACAACAGATTTTCTTATGTGCCAACCTAATCAGATGATTTACATAATGAATAGGATTAGGTTTAGCATAAGATTTACCTTTTGGCGTATTGTTCTTCTTTGCATTTGATGTGGATACAGATGATTTTGGCACATCTTTCTTTGGAACTGTTGTGCCTTTTACTCTCCATTCCATCTTCACCCTCTTGAAGACTGGAACTTCTTCAGGTTTGGAAGTATTAACTTTAGGCACTTTTGTTTTGTTATCTGATTTATCATACAGAGGATTATAGAAGAGATTTGTTGAACGAATCCGACCTTTTGAGAAATCTGTTGATCTATTAAATTGTTTAGAAGAAATGTTTTTAAAACTTGAACTTGAAGCAGTTTTAAAAGAGCATTCAGAATCATTTGAATCAACAAATGGAGTCTGAAAGATAGAATTATGACCGGTCTGCTTTGAGACATCAAATTTAAAAATGACGTCTTCAAGTTCTTTGACTTTGTTTATTAAAACATTTTTCTCTTTAGAAATTAGATCAAATTTCTTTTGGAGATCAGATTTGATCAACCGATCTTTCATAATATCAGCTGATAAACCAGATAATCTTTTGGTAAGATTAAGAATCACATCTTCAAAATATACACGTTCTGATTCAAAATCTTTTTCCAAAAACATTCTTTTATCAGTAATCTCTTTGAAAATTTCCATATTTTTCTTTTTAAGGGTTTTACTTTCCTTTTCAAAGAGATTTTTCTTTTCCGTGAAATCTTTTCTTTCCTTTTCCAAAAGATTTTCTAATTCAGAGATTTTCATGGAAAGTTCAGAACTTTTAATCTCAAAAAAATTTCGTTCAGTTTCAAATTTAGCTCTTTCTTTTTCGAGCTTGTCTTTTTCTAAAAATAAAACTTTCTCAAAGTTAGAAACTTGTTTTGAAAGTTTTATACAATTAAGTTCAATTATTTCATTTTCTTTAAGAATCTTCTCTCTCCTATCTTCAATGCTCTTCAGATCAGCATTTTCCTTTTTAAGAGTTGTTACTTTCTCTTGAAGTTTCTCGATTTGATCGTGCAGACTTGAGTTGTCTTTGTCTTTCTTTGTTTCAAGACCTGCAATATAAACTTCAAGATCAGTTATTCTTTTAGTAAGTTTAGCATTTGAAGAAGAAATGTCTAAAATTTGTCTTTTCAGATTAACATTTTCTTCTTCCAATGCTTTATTTAAAATAGGAGTTGAAAAATTTGAAGCATTATCTTTAACAGGAGTTTCTGATATAGGAGATGTTTCTGATAAAATAACTTGTTGCAAAATTCCATTATTTGCCTTAGCTTTTTCAAGTGGCTTTGGAGGTGTTTTTGTTATTATGACTTGTTGCAACACTTCATTATTTGGTTTAACAGATACATGTGAATTAACAGATGTTTCAGTTATAATGACTTGTTGCAACTTTACATTTGGTTTAACAAAAACTTTTGCAATTGGAGGAATCTCCTTTTTCAGAGTTTGCTTCAAATCTTCACCACTGCTTTTAACAATAACTTGTTGTAAAACCATTTTGAATATTGCTAGAAATTGATCGTTCAGAAGATCAAGCAGACAGTGTATGAAAATACACAAAAAAAATATATAAAAATTTTTCTTGAAAAGCTCTTACAGTGTATGAAATACACTATAGAAAAATTTTCGGGATAAAAAATTTTCTCAAAAAACTCAAAATTTTTTTTTTTTTTTTTTTTAAATTCACAAGAATTCGGATGAGTAAGGGTTCGAATTCAACGAATTCGGATGAAGAAGGATTCGAATTCAATGAATTCGGATGAATAAGGGTTCGAATTCAATGAATTCGGATGAAGAAGGGTTCGAATTCAATGAATTCGGATGCTGAAGGGTTCGAATTCACTCAATTCGGACTTAACTTGGTTCGAATTCAATGAATTCGGATGCTTAAGGGTTCGAATTCAATGAATTCGGATGCTTAAGGGTTCGAATTCAATGAATTCGGATGCATAAGGGTTCGAATTCTATGAATTCGGATGCTTAAGGGTTCGAATTCAACACTTGGAAAATTTAATCAACTCAATTCGAATCTAACACAGTTCGAATTCTCCTCAATTCGAATCTAACACGGTTCGAATTCTCCTCAATTCGAATCTAGCTGGGTTCGAATTCAATCAATTCGAATCCTTCTTGAGTCGAATTCTACACTTGTATTTCCAAGAACACTCCGAATTCTTCTTTGAATGATCCGAATTCACCAAGAATGATCCGAATTCTGCACTTCGAACACGAAAATCACTAAATCAGCCATAACTTTTTCAATTCTTGATCAATTGTTATGAAATTTGCACAGATTTGTTCGAAATTTGATTCCACACACTTTCTTAGTTAATCACAAATCCTAATTCGATCAATTTAATCGAATTTTGATCCAAAAATAGTAGAAAAAGTTTTCGAACAAAAATGATATAAAATGATCAGATCTGCAAATTCTGTGCAGATTTTGGTGTTGATCCAAGAATTAAAGATGTCCAGGAATAAAATCCGAGTGCAATGATGTCAAGAATCAATCCAAAAGATCAAAAATTAAAGAAAAGATGAAATCTGGATGAATAGTAAATGAAGAAGGGTCAGAATTCTTGATGAACAGTGATGAATAGTGATGAACACCCAATCCGAATTCTTCAGCTTTAGTGTAAAAAATCTTCAATTTGGTCTTCGATCTGCTTGAATCTTCTGTTTAGCTCTGATACCAATTGTATAAATCCTAGATCTCTAGCAATAAGATATGAATGTAGTGAGAGAGAATCTAGAGAGCAAATATGTCATCCATGTATTGAGCTCAAAGGATTACAAAAGGTTTCTAAAAGATTACTAAAGCTTTTGAAGTGTTACTAACAAATGGTCTAGACAAGCCTATTTATACCCATAACATACAAGGTATAAAGGCATTCACAATACTGTATAGACTCATACAGTACATTGACTTTACAGTAAATCTTGAATACAATAATGCTCTAACAATCTCCCCCTTTGGATTCAAGATTTAAAAAATTTGACAGCAGTCTTCAGCTCTTTGTAAAGTCAATCTTCTCAAACAGACACTCTATCAAACCATCTTCAAATAGCTTTATCTCCACTAGTTCACGGTGAACTATATGCTTTGACACTCTTTAAGAACTCAGCTTTGAAGAATCTTCAGACAAACATGAAAAGTCATTGTCTTTTTCTTTGAAAAGTCAATCTTCTTCAATAAAATCTTCAACAGATTGTCTTCAAGTCTTGAACATGAAATTCCGATCTTTGTATAAAATCATCAATTCGGAACAAGATGAATCAGAAACGATTAGAGTTTGGATCAGAAATATGTGAAACCATCCACATTGTTGAACTTTTAGGTGTAAGCACATTCCGAGAATCACTCAGAACTAAGATAACCAAATTCAGCAACATTTGGACTTCACATGATCCTTCTCCCCAATCTTCAGTCTTTGTTCACGAATCTTTGACTTGAAATATCTTTGATTTGAAAATTCTTTGACATGAAATTGAAATTAAACTTTTAGACTCATACAGTACATTGACTTTACAGTAAATCTTGAATACAATAATGCTCTAACACAGAGGTACAGAGAAAATGGATAGAGATGCTGCAGATACTTTCATCAGAGAGATTGATGCCACAATCCGCCTAACAGAACTCTGCATCAGTTTCTACAAAGAGATCAGAAGAGTCGGAAGAGACAACAGAAGCTACGACGACTTCAAAGATGCCAAAATCTGATTCTCAGACCTCCAATCCCTGCAAACCAAGTCAAAGTTTATCTTTCATTGTACTCAAATGTAAAATGCCTCTGGCATATTTCAAAATGAAAGAACCTTCGAGGTATTGTTTAACCTCTGTCTTATCTAACTTAGCCTAACTAAACTCGAAGTTAAATTTTTTATTTTTCACTACTTAGGGGGAGATTGTTAGCTTCAATCTTCCTAATCATAGAAGTATTTAGAAGTAGTGAAAAATAGGCTAAGTGAAGAAAGCCTCTTACAGAGGCTCTGCCGGACTTACCGAGGGCTCAAGATCAAGAATCTACAGAAGGTAAAGAGGCGCGCTACAGAAGCTCTGTCATACGCGCAAAGAAGACCAATATCTCAGAACATAGGAAAGACTGCTCCACAGAGGACCAGACCGCAGAACCTCTGTAACTCATTACAAAGCCTCTGTGGTCCTCACTGAAAGACTTGAAGATATTTATAATATCTTGCTACTGTTACAGGACCCGTTCATCAACTTGCATGGTAGCATGCCCTGTCCAACGTCGACGTGTCAAACTCTGATTGGATTCAATAGGGCTTAGTACATAATTGACGTCTGCTGCATTAAATGCAATACAACGCGTTTTACTGTTCATGCCGTTCTTGCAACTGTTCACGACATCCGTTCAACTATTCATCAGTACCGTCTGAATAGTAGCATATGCTTTATGGTCCCTTTTAGAGTAGTATATAAGGAAGACTCATGTTGAGTTATTCATTATCAATCACATATAAATCTACCATCATAAGAACACAAAAAAGCTTATTCACCTTAAGAGTCATATCTATTTTGAAGCTTTTCTTACTCATTGTTCTTAAATCTGTTCTTAATATATATTCAGTAAACTTTGAAATATTATTTCTTGTTCATTGTTTATTTATATTTTGGTCTAAATCTATCAAACTTATCTGTTAGTTCTTCAAATACGCTTCCGCATCAAACATTAACTTGAACTAATAGATCTGATAATCTTGTTTAAAGCAAAACGGGAACCAACAAAGTGGATGCTTCGTATGTAGTTTTTAAGCTTGATAGCTTTAAGCTGAGCACTAAAATGGTGTTTTTAACCATAATAACAGATTCTATAAGTTTACCAAAGTTCGAATGAATCGAAAATGGCAGAAAAATAGAAATTGTTTGATTAATATGAAGAATAGGTTAAAAATCCAAGTTTCTACCAAAGATCATAGTTTAGAGTGGATCCCTTGATATTAAAAATCAAGGTTTGCTCTGATACCAATTGTTGGTTCCTGTTTTCTTAACAATGATCTTAACTTTCAGTTAGTTCAGATTTAGATATGGTGCGGAAGCGTATTTAAGAACTGAAAGATAATGTAAGGTAGAAGAACACACATTATCAAATAAACAGTATGTAAGAACAGATGAATATCTCCAAGATTACTGTATTTGATATATATTAAGAACACCAAGAACTTCAAAGGATTAACAATAAATCTGCAGTTGATGGTGTGTGTGAGAAGTGCAAAGCTTAATGATATATGTGTATTTTCGTGGTATTCAGCTTAATAGAAGAGCTCACATGAGCCTTCTATTTATACTACTTCTAAAGGGGACAATAAGGACTGAAGGTACAAAGTACTGTTGACGCATAGTAGCTGGAAGGTACAAAACACTATTCTTGAACTGTTGCAGATACAACGTTCATTAAATGCTCCGTATTCAGCTTTAGGCGGAAACCTATCAGAGTTTGACACGTGGAGTTGTTAGGACACGCCTTTGTATGATTGATCTTTAGAACCTTCGAATGGCAGATATTGTAAGAAGCATGTTTGTCCTTGTTAAGATCTTTTGCGTAGATCTTCTTTTTACCACAGAAGCTCTGTCAAGTATGACAGAAGCTCTGTGGCCTTGTCCGCATAGAAGAGTCTCTTGTTGTTTTTTCTTCACTTCGGTCTTCTTGATTAACCCAGCAGAGCCTCTGTCGAAGACTTCTGTCTTCTCGGTTACTCGGCTACTCGGCAGAGCCTCTGTGGGTTACTTCTGTACTTAGACTATTTTCACTACTTTTACAAACAGAAAGATTGGAACTAACATTATTGTTAGAAACAAAGCACGACTGGTTGCAAAGGGCTACAATCAACAAGAGGGAATAGATTATGATGAGACCTATGTTCCAGTTGCAAGGATTGAAGCTATCCGGATTTTTCTGGCATACGCGACACACAAGAATTTAAGGTATTCCAGATGGATGTAAAATCGGCATTTCTTAATGGGGTACTTCATGAAGAAGTCTATGTCATTCAACCGGAAGGCTTCGTGGATCCTAAACATCCAGACCATGTATATATCTTGGATAAAGCATTGTATGGCTTAAAACAAGCTCCAAGAGCATGGTATGAAACTCTAACAACCTATCTCACTGAGTCTGGCTTCACCAAGGTACAATCGACACAACTCTTTTTCTTCGAAAACAAGGTGTTGATTTAATTCTAGTACAAATTTATGTTGACGATATTATATTTGGTTCTACTAATCCACAAATGTGCGTTGAATTTTAAGAAATTATGAAAAGTCGTTTTCAAATGAGCATGATGTGGGAATTAAGTTGTTTCCTTGGTTTACAAGTTAAACAATCAAAAGAAGGAATTTTTATAAATCAATCAAAATTTATCAATGACATGTTAAAGAAGTTTGATTTGAATGCAACCTCCACCATGAAAACACCAATGTTTGGTTGATCAGTAGATCAAAAGACATACCGTAGTATGGATGGTTCTTTATTATATCTTACGGCTTGCAAACCCGATATAATGTTTGCGACATTCTTTTGTGCTAGATTTCAAGCTAATCCAAAAGAATCACACCTTATTGCAGTGAAGCGGATCCTTTGGTATCTCAAACGCACAAGAAAATTTGGGCCTTTGGTATCCAAAGGATTCGGGTTTTGAACTGACAACTTTTACAGATGTAGATCATGCTTAGAATAGACTTGACCGGAAGAGCACTTCAAGTGCATGCCAGGTTTTAGGTGATAAATTGGTAAGTTGGTCTTCAAAGAAGCAGAACCGTGTCTCAACATCTATTGCTGAAGCGGAATACGTTGATGCGGCTAGTTGTTGTGGATGAAGACTCAACTTAAAGATTATGGATATATCATGAACAAGATCCCTATCTACTGTGACTCCAAGAGTGCCATTGCTATAACGGCAAATCCGATTCAATATTCTAAAACCAAGCACATAGATGTCAGGTATCACTTCATAAAAGATCATGTGGAAAAAGGAACCATGGAAACGCATTTTGTGCCAACAGAACTTGCTGATCTCTTTAGTAAACATTTAGATTAAAAAAGGTTCAATTTTCTAATCAGCAAGCTAGGTATGTTAAACACATCTGCATAACATTGTTCTCTTTTTATCATATTGAGGGGGAGTGTGTGTGTGTATTTGTTTGTTTATTTATATTGTCTATTTGAGGGGGAGTAATTTTTTTCTAAGAGTGATACATCTAACAAATCAGGACTCATGTTCAATGAGTACCAAGTTTTTATTTGTAATTGCAGTTGTATATGAAGTTGATATCTTTCAGAATATGCATTCTTCAAGGGGGACTAAGAATACTTCAGTCTGTAAGTGTGTTCTAATTAGACTCATGAAATTTTTTTGAAAACGTATTTCAAAATGAGAGTGAGCTTAAAATGTTATAAACTTTTTTGAAAAAGTTGAAATTTATCTGAAAAAAAGGCTAAGTTTTCACAACCAATGGTTAAGAAAACAATAGTTTTCGCAACCAAAGGCTACGAAAACATTAGTTTTTGCAACCTATTGCTTACGAAAACTTTAGTTTTCGCAACCAATAGGATACGAAAACTTTAGTTTTCGCATGTTATTGCCTACGGAAACTTTGTTTTCGCACTAAGTGGTTTGTGAAAAGTTTTCTCCTGGTCCTTATTGTCTACGAAAACCTTTTCTTGAAAGTTTTCGCAAATTGTTTCTTGCGAAAACTTTAGATGAACAGTGCCTTGTCTTTCTTTGTGACAATTATTTTCTTTTATTTGCGAAAAGTGGGGTGGTCCTCTGAACTCGTGCCACATGTCATTTTTTTAGGGTATAAATACAAAATTTTCAAAAATAATCAGTTCCCACTTTCTTTGGCAAACCCACAATTTTTTCTTGCAACTGTTCATCTCCTTGTTTTCAACACTCTGTCAACTTACAATCTTTCGAATCCACTCATCAGGTAACCATTTTCTTTGAAATCAGTTTCATTAATCTCGTTATAACGTTTCAAATGCTTCTATCAAATCAATTCCATCGATTACATGATGTTCATATGCTTATTTGTTCAAAATTGATCTGCAATTGTTCATGTTCTGCCATATCTGATTTAATCGATTTGAATTTTGTTTAAGTATTTTTGTTGTTATGCTCATATTGACGAATCATTCTGTGCTTCTTGTTTACAACAAACAAACATAAATCTGTGATTTGTGTGTTTTTGGGTTCGGTCATATTCATCAGTCTCATAATCCTTCGATTAGGGTTCTAAAGTGCGATATAAATGTTGATGTATGTTGGGTTTTCAACTTCGATGGTGTCTGTGTGAAAATCTTGTGTTGAAAACTCATTTTAATCGTTTTTAGGATCTGAGTTAGATGAACTTGCGAAAACTTTGTTGCAAGTTCATCAAGAAAAGTTTTATGTGGTTCAAAATATTTTCTAAGTCTTGTTTTCGCAACAAGCTTCGGCAAAATCTTTGTCTTTGTGGTCTGTGAAAACATTTTAAAGTTGCCTGCGAAAGGTTTCTGGTTGAGTTTTGTCTAAGTGTAGTTTTCGCAACCTCAACTTGCGAAAACTTCTCCTAGTTGCTTGCGAAAAGTTTAAGTTTTCGCAACTAGTTTGTCACACCCCGCTAAAGCGGAAACACAGAATGTGCAGCTCAAGTTTCATAGCAAAAGTTACAAGATCACAACAACCATCAAAATACATTCAAAGGTCAAACCTTGTCTTTTACAATTGTTTTTACGGAAAGGAAATGAACATGAAATTTAAAGATAGTAAAGAAAAGCTTCATCACGTGTAGCCTTCCTAAGTTCCAACCTTAAGAACGTTCTCCTGAAAAGCATGTAAATGAGAGTGTCAACTAATGCACTAGTTGGTGAGATCACAGGTTTAATGAGTATAACATTGTTTGCCATCACAAAATAGTTTAAATCCACACATGGGATAAAATAATACGGTTATAAAAACCACTTGCTCGAGGTAATCATATGTAAAATGCTAAGTTATTGAGCCCGTTACCCGACCTATACCGACATAATTTGCCCCTACCACAATGGTGGAATCATTCCACATACGCGCATGTTCTATCACCAACAATACGCAATACAACAATAATTATGCACTCAAACAAGCGCTACTTGTGAGTGGGGGTGTCAACCCAAATAACGTTATCCATAATTACCAACGGCTCACACTCGTGAGTTAAACGGGTAACGTATACGTGAACGGGGACTTTATACATGATAGCAAAAGAAACTCAAACTTACAACATTTGCAACAACATAGATACCATAGAGCATAAATAAGCAAGCTTCGTATTTTCAAAAAAACGAAATAATCGGTGTGTAAAATAGTTGTAGTAACCACATGCTTTTCACCCCAAAATATGTAAAACATTGAAAAAGGGGCTGTGAATACTCACTTGATACGTGACAGAATCCAGGAATCTCCCACAAATACTCCGAGATGATCCTACTTCAAACCTATGAACGTACGGTCACTAGTGAGTTCCCAATCTCGAAGGTTCGGTACTAATTATCCAAACCATCATAAAATGCCTTGTTGTGTTCTAATATTATAACGTAATAAACGTATACATATATATATAAACCGAAATTTTATCGTAACGATGATAAAATTTGGGGTCGTAAACGAAATGACAAATATTTAAACGTATAAATATATAAACATAACATATATTTATATTTCACTACTTCATCATAAAATGATGAAATGGGATCAAGAATAAAATGCATCAATGTATATAAATATATTATATATATGAACATTTCGCAATTTCATCATAAAAGATGAAAAGGGATAAAGAATAAATAAAATGCATAAATAAAAGACATAAATAAATTGCATAAATAATATAAGATATACTTATATATTCCACTATTTCATCATAAAATGATGAAATGGGATTAGATATAGTCCTTAATAATAGTAATAATTTGTCCTTCACTGTCCAGAATTTGATGTCACTTTGTGTTCAACTTTTGGTAACTTCCAGGTATAATTAAATCATGAAATTTTATGTCCATTAAGTTCAATGAGTTAGGAAACTTTTGACACCAGTTTCATAATTTTTGGAGAAGTATAAGTACATGAAATAATACACGACGTAAAATCCGACAGGATACTTTGCTGTTTGCATCCGGATTTTGTGAGGACTGTTTGATAAATGAAATCTTTGAGTTTTTAAATGAAACCACTTGGGTTCGAATCTTAACACACTAAAATGAATTCCAGAAAACGAATCACTCCATTTGGAGTTAAAATGAGTGAGATATGACTCTTTGAAGTGAGGTGTAATTTCTGGCAGCAAGCTGTCCAATCAACACCTTGTGCATGTGCACCCAACTAGACTTTTAAACCAAACTTCTTATTCCTTTGCATGCAAAATCCTATTTGACTCTCATCCATACAAATATTTTCAGTTCCCAAACATATTTATGATCCATTTAAAATGCATGCAAAACAACCATCAACTCAAGCTTTGAATACTTTTTGTAAAAGACCCAATATTGAAGATTGTTGATGTTCTTGCCAAGAACATCAACATGCAACTAAAAATTCAGTATTTTGAGCTCATGCATGTGGGTTTAAATGTGTTTTTAGTGGTTTTCAAAGATACATTCATAAGACTCTTGAACAAAAATGATGGATCTTTCAAGATTACTACATGCATGTGTTTAAAATGTTCATCTTTGATCTTAACTTTGGTTTGATGAAACGTATAAATATATAAACATAACATATATTTATATTTCACTACTTCATCATAAAATGATGAAATGGGATCAAGAATAAAATGCATCAATGTATATAAATATATTATATATATGAACATTTCGCAATTTCATCATAAAAGATGAAAAGGGATAAAGAATAAATAAAATGCATAAATAAAAGACATAAATAAATTGCATAAATAATATAAGATATACTTATATATTCCACTATTTCATCATAAAATGATGAAATGGGATTAGATATAGTCCTTAATAATAGTAATAATTTGTCCTTCACTGTCCAGAATTTGATGTCACTTTGTGTTCAACTTTTGGTAACTTCCAGGTATAATTAAATCATGAAATTTTATGTCCATTAAGTTCAATGAGTTAGGAAACTTTTGACACCAGTTTCATAATTTTTGGAGAAGTATAAGTACATGAAATAATACACGACGTAAAATCCGACAGGATACTTTGCTGTTTGCATCCGGATTTTGTGAGGACTGTTTGATAAATGAAATCTTTGAGTTTTTAAATGAAACCACTTGGGTTCGAATCTTAACACACTAAAATGAATTCCAGAAAACGAATCACTCCATTTGGAGTTAAAATGAGTGAGATATGACTCTTTGAAGTGAGGTGTAATTTCTGGCAGCAAGCTGTCCAATCAACACCTTGTGCATGTGCACCCAACTAGACTTTTAAACCAAACTTCTTATTCCTTTGCATGCAAAATCCTATTTGACTCTCATCCATACAAATATTTTCAGTTCCCAAACATATTTATGATCCATTTAAAATGCATGCAAAACAACCATCAACTCAAGCTTTGAATACTTTTTGTAAAAGACCCAATATTGAAGATTGTTGATGTTCTTGCCAAGAACATCAACATGCAACTAAAAATTCAGTATTTTGAGCTCATGCATGTGGGTTTAAATGTGTTTTTAGTGGTTTTCAAAGATACATTCATAAGACTCTTGAACAAAAATGATGGATCTTTCAAGATTACTACATGCATGTGTTTAAAATGTTCATCTTTGATCTTAACTTTGGTTTGATTTTGGATTCGCCATCTTTTACTAACAAAAGATGTTATGATGGTAAATCTACAAACATTAAGACCCATAAAGATGATTTTAAAAAGATGTGAAGAAAGTGTAACAAAAAGATGAAGATCATACTTTTTAAAAATGCAAGAATATGAAAAAGACTTAAAAGAATGTGTGTGGATTTTACCCAACACACTTATGTTTACCTTAGATTGCCTTGGACTCTTGTAGTATAAGAGTTTAGGGGCTGGAGTTGTGATGAAGGTTTGAAGGTTTGAAGATGAAGATATGAAGATTTGAAGGTGGAGAGAGAGAGGGATGATACTTGAGAGAAAATGCAAGTAAAAGAAATGATTCAAAAATGAAATGTAAGGTTTATTTTATAGAAATAGGGAGAGAGGGGGGGCGGATTTCACATGGGGGGGGGGGGGTTTAATAATAAAAAAAATATAAATACTAAAGATAAATGTTGTATTATTGGTTAGATATAAAAATACTTGTATTCTTCTAAACTTAAAATACCAAGTAATTATAAAACAAAGTACTTTCATATATAATATGATTGAAATATATAAATTATCATTTACATAAATACTTGTAGTATATAAATATTTTAGGTTGACATTTTATGAGATATATGGATAATTTCCTAATTCAAGGATTTCTTAGGCAAAATTTCTCAATTTTTCCTATTGTACCGGGTTTACTGCTACAATTGCACTGTGTAAACTATGTCAAAAAAATAAGGTTTCCAAACAGTTCTAACCTGAGATGTGAATTTGACAGTTGTCACATAGTTGTCTGCGAAAACTTTTCATTTTTCCTCTTTGGTTTGAGAAAACTTTGCCTATTGTATCTTTTTCAGTTGTTTGCAAAAACCATATTTAGGAATTTTTCAAAAAAAAAAATTCAAAGTTGCATTTTGTCAAAAATAATGTTTTCAGAACTTTTTTTCAAAACAACAGTTCAAATGGCTTCCAACAATCAAGAGCAACAAAGCATGATCCAAGGTTTTAGGGATCATGTCCCAGAGGCAACACCCCGATGTACCACTTCCATGCACAAGATGAGTCCGTCCTTCCTATACTAGCCAAGCAAATCCCAATCATGCCTTTATTCACCCAAAAGACTATCTTGATATCAAGTTCAACAACCACCATGTGGACTTTGATAGGATCTACATCAACCCAATCGTTATAGAGATTCTGAAGAGGCATCCTTTGGCCTATGCTCTGACTCACAGTCAATGTTCCCATGATGTACGTTCAACAAGCGTGGAAATCTATATCCTTTGTGTATGAGAGCAACAAGCCCCGTTTCGACATTCAAATTGATGAGTTTGTGACTTCACTCGATTACCACCGTCTGAGGTTGGTTCTAAGGCTACCTGAGCCAAACTCTCATCCTGGAAGGGTTTCTTTTGATCCATATCCATCTGAAGATGATGTATTAGCCGGAATCAGAGATATGGGATATGTTGGTGAATTGACTTAAATCGGCCATTTCTACAAGGGGACTCTCCCTCCTATCTATTATGCCATATTTTCTGTGATCAACCGGTGCCTTAGTTCAAAACATTATGGTATGGACAATGCCAGCATTGGTATTCTGAAGTTGTTCCATGGTTTATCATGTGTAGTGTTGATTGTGCAATATCTACCATACACATGATTGAAAAACAGAAGAAGAGTTGTGCAGTTTGTTGAAGAAGAGTGCATGTGCTGTTAAGGGGGAGTAAAGATTTTGGCTTCTGAATACTTCAGTTCAGAACCCGTACTTCAAAGAGATTATGACTTCTGATCATATCAGATCAGGACTCGGTCTTCAATGACGATGATTTCTGAATTTACTTTTATCCTAGTATTTCAGAACTCGTTTTAACAATTAAGGATATTGTGTTTTAACTTATTCATATTTTTGTTCTTGTGCAGATTTTTCTCCGATGAAAATTCTTTGCTCATGTTAAGTGGGAGCTTTCAAGTTTTAAATCATAATATCATGATTTAAGGGGGAGCTCAAACACTACTGAATATGCATCTTTCAAGGGGGAGTAAGATGACTTAAGTCTGTAAGTGTGTTCTGACTTGAAAATATTTTTCAAACAAGTGTGAGCTTAAAATGTTTTAAACTGATGAGAGATTTCTGAGGGTTTGAAATTTTTTCTAAAAAGTTGATTTTCTATAAAAGTTGCAATTTTCTGAGGAAAACACTTAGTTTTCGCAACCAAATGGTACGAAAACCTTAGTTTTCGCATGCAGTTGCTTGCGAAAACAAATTGTTTTCGCATGCAATAGCCTACGAAAACCTCCGATTACTACAAGACCAAGCTGATGTTGGCTAAACAAAAGGAAGCTGGTAAAGCGTTGTTGGTGGAGGATGAGTATTGGTTGGATTGTACCGATGATGAAGTCGACAACGAAGAACAAGCCAACATGTGCTTAGTTGAGGATATTTCTGATGAAAAGAGCAATTCTGACTGCGGATCTAAGGTAAGCTCTAACTCTACAAACTACTTTATGAGTCAGATGAACACCATGGGGCTTGCACTCCAAGGTTTAAGAAATAAGTTAAAACCCACAAAAGAAGAAAATGCAAGTCTAAATCAAACTCTTCTTGACATTAACTTTGAGAGGGCCAAAGTAATGATCGAATTAAATATCTCGAAGGTCAAAAAGAAAAGTTTGATGAGGATAAGCAAATCTTTAATCATCAATTGTCTTAAACGACTAAGAAAGTTAAAGAGTTAGAAGACAAGAAAAGTGAGAGTGGAATTTCTTTGAGATATCTAAACAATCTAAATGCGTATTTTTCTGATAAAACAAAAGTCTTGGAAAAGAAGTTTTTCTGATCAAACTATTCATTTGAACAAACCAAGGGAAGTTAAGTATTACGACAAAACATGGGGTATAGGATATAAAAATCCTGGTTATTTAGCAAAGGCAAATGCTTATGTTCCTACTCTTTATGATTTTAAGTTTTTAAACCTTGCTAAACATTACCCTGATTGTGCTTTAAAGTGGATGAATTCGGAGGAAATTGATGAACTTGAAAAGACAAAAGAGAAAATACCACAAAAATGCAACTTTCGTTTTGTTATTAAAAAGAAAACATAAAGTATGAAAAGAACTCAAAAGTTTCATTATCAAATGATTATTTTGACATATATTCCATTGCAACAAAACGTGAACCAACGTTTGAAGCCAAACGACATGGTCCACCTTTTGTCTTGGAATGCAAAATAATGGAACTCGGGGATACAATTCTTGAACAAAAGATAAGGTTTGAAATGGAAAAAGACATTCTTTCAACTATTTTCTCAAATACTTTTAAAGAGGCTTTTATTGATCAAGAAATATATTTTGACATCGAAAAAGAAGTTATTTCAACTGTTTTCTCGTGTAACAAAGCAGAGGTTGATTCCAGACATGTAGATACACTTGAATCAACAGATTCGGATGCATCCTCATGCAAGGCATTTGTGGGAAATTGGATTTTTGTAAATACTTAATCTGAGAAAGATTTTGATGTTCATTCTTTTAACTTTGATGATGATTTTGATTCTTATGAAGCTGATTTTGAATCATATGAATTTGATTTTGATGAGGATTTTAAATTTGAAAGTGAGACTCCATTTATTTCTGAAAAGAAAACTAAACCTGAGGTTTGTGAAAGAGAAAGTTTGTGACTTTGATTTTTCTGAAAAGCTTCTGGATCATAATGATTTTATTTTAAAAGAAAAAGAACCTCCTTGTATTTTCTGTGAAGGTGAATGTTCAAATTCAAAGGATGATAATTTTACTTCTGAAAAACCATCAAGGAAAAGACGAAGGAATCGAAAGTCAAAGAAAAGAAACTTTCAGAAGTCTAAGTCATCCAATTCTAAATTTTCTGATTTTCAGAAAGTTTTGTGAACACAAATGTTGATTAGTTTTGGAACACAAAGATTGGAACTAACATTATTGTTAGTCTAAGTCTTACAAGAAGTATTCTAATAAGCTATTGATTAGTTTTGCAAATGTTGAATGGTTTTGCTCTACTTGTGGTCGGAGTGATTTTTCGGTTGAACCTGATTCATGTTGTTGGTTTAATTCTTACTATATTCCTACTTTGCATGTCAAAAAGGATTTTTCATATAAAAGAGACAACCTATTTCCAAAAAGTTGTCTAGCACAACTAACCAAAAAGGACCCATCTTCAAATGGGTAACAAAGAGCGCTTGATCTGATTGATTGCAGACCAATAATTTATGGTACTTAGACTCAGGATATTCTAAACACATGACCGGCCGGAAAGAAATGTTGACGAATTATAAAGAGAACAATGGTGGTCGAGTCCGATTTGGCAACAATAAGTTCTCGCCTGTTCTAGGATACGGTGACATTGTGCAGGAAAACCTTTCAATCAAGAAGGTTAGCTATGTTGAAGGTCTTGGACACAATCTCTTCAGTATTGGTCAATTTTGTGACAAAGATTTGGAAATAAACTTCAAAGCGAAACGATGTTGTGTAAGAACCGAAGGTGGTAAAGACCTTTTGGTCGGCACAAGGAAATCCAATCTTTACACGATTAATTTGTCAAAGGTTAAGCCTGCAGGAGATGTGTGTCTTCTATCGAAAGATTCTATTCAACAAAGTTGGGTGTGGCACAGGAGATTATCTCATTTAAATTTTAGATATATGCAGAAGCTAGTGAAGGGTGAGTTAGTCCGTGGTCTTCCTTTGTTGAAATTTGGTACAACAAGTCTGTGTGATGCATCTGAGAAGGTAAAAATGAAAATAGTTCCCCATAAGCCGAAGCCTGAACCAACAACAAAACGTATCTTGGAGTTATTACATGTTGATTTATGTGGACCAATGAAAATTCAGAGTATTAACGGCAAGAAGTATGTACTTGTGGTTTTTGATGACTATTCTAGATACACATGGGTAAAGTTTCTTCGCACAAAGGATGAAACTTCAGATCATCTCATCAACATCATCAAGTCAGCACAAAATAACATGTAGATGTCAATAAATATTGTTCGTTCAGATAATGGAACGGAATTTAAAAACAGTATCTTGGGAGATGTTTACGAATCTAACGAGATTGTTCAACAATTCTCTGCTGCCAGAACACTTGAACCTAATGGTGTAGTGGACAGGCGCAATCGAACCCTAGTGGAATCGGTGCGTACTATGCTATCTTATGCTAATCTACCTCTTTTCTTATGGGCAGAGGCAGTAGCAACTGCATGTTATACACAGAATCATTCGATTATACATTGTCCGTTTGGCAAGACTCCGTACGAGATCATAACTGACAGGAAACCTACCATAAAACTTCTTCATGTTTTTGGGTGTAAGTATTTCGTGTAAAATGACAAGGAAAATCTTCACAAGTTCAGTCCAAAAGTTGAAGAGGGTATTTTCGTTGGATATTCTTTCTCTGTCGCGTCGTATAGAATCTATTTGAAGCATACGAAGAGAATTGTTGAGAGCGTCAATATTAAATTTGATGAATCTGAAGAGTTGGCTTCTGATCATAACAGTTCAGGACCCGTACTTACTGGAGTATTAGCTTCTGGACACGTCAGTTCAGAACCTGTTCAAAACAAGAATCAGGATCAACCCTCTACTTCTACATCTCACTTAATTGATCTTGATAATTTGTTTGAGGAATTTTATGATGAGTATTATGGTACTTACAATCCTTCTTTGAATGTTCTTAACAGGAAGAAATGTGCATCTCAAATAGAATCCGTTGAAGATGAAACAGAACCAGATGCATCTCAATCTACTAATGTTGATGATTCTTCTCATGTTATAGAAACAACAACTGTTGCTACACAAGATTATATTCCTACATTTGAGGATGTTCCTATTACAACACAGACAGATAAACCTTCAATTGACGATACAACAGAAGCTCAACAACAATTAGACACTACTGAAGAACAAGTTCATGTGAATGATAATCCTCCAGAAACTCAAATTGTTGATGTTCCTGTACCACCAGTTGACGATGAAATACGTACAGACCGTGAAAATGTTCAGTCATTATATGCCCTACACCCACACTCGAAAAAATGGACAAAAGCTCATCATATTCATCAAATAATAGGTGATCCTTCTTCATCAGTTAAAACCAGATCAGCTACTGCGAATGAGTGTCTATTTGCGACCTTCCTAAGCAATGTTGAACCAACAATCGTATCTGAAGCTTTGGAAGATCCAGATTGGGTGTTATCCATGCAAGATGAGTTGAATCAGTTTGAAGCTTCAAAAGTTTGGCAGTTAGTTCTCGGACCCAAAGAAAAAAGTATCATTGGTACAAAGTGGGTCTTTAAGAACAAGAAAGATGAAGATGAAATTGTCGTGAGAAACAAGGCTAGAGTTGTGGCGAAAGGATATCGTCAACAAGAGGGTATAGATTACGATGAAACGTATGCTCCAGTTGATAGAATTGAAGCAATCAGGATGTTCTTAGCATATGCGGCCTACAAGAATTTTACAGTCTATTAGATGGATGTAAAGACCGCATTCTTAAATGGCATTCTGAAAGAAGAGATCTACGTTTCACAACCTGAAGGCTTTGTGGACAAGGATAAGGCAAATCACGTCTATATTTTGGGCAAAGCGTTGTATGGTCTTAAACAAGCCCTTCGAGCGTGGTATGAAGTTCTATCCAAATTTCTGCTTGAGTGTGGTTTTGATAAAGGTAAAATCGACACAAATTTATTCATCAAACGCGATGAAGGTGATATCATTATTGTTCCAATTTATCTAGATGATATAATTTTTGGCTCGACTAATCCTTCTATGTGTACCTAGTTTTCTAACCTCATGGTGACCAGATTTAAGATGAGCATGATGGGAGAGATCAATTTTTTTCTTGGACTGCAAGTGAAACAGTTTTCAACAAGGATTTTCATAAATCAATCGAAGTACGTGTTTGATATCCTGAAGAAGTTCAAAATGGAGAATAGTACATCAATTAGAACCCCGATGGCACCAGGATCCAAGATCGGTCTGGATCCTGATGGTAAGGACGTTGATCATAGGACTTATAGAGGTATGATATGTTCACTAATGTATTTAACTTCTAGTCGACCAGACATTATGTTTTCTACATGTCTTTGCGCAAGATTTCCGGCTAAGCCCAAAGAATCACACCTTGAAGCGGTTAAAAGAATCTTTCGGTACTTAAAAGGGACACCCTACCTTGGTTTGTGGTACCCAAAGGGAAAGGGTTATGAGCTTACTGCTTATTCTGATGCTGATCATGGCGAAAGCCTTCTGGATAGTAAAAGCACAACTGGTTACATACAATTTTTGGGAGACAAGTTAGTAAGCTGGGCCTCCAAGAAACAAATCTGTGTGACAACATCTACAGCTGAAGCAGAATATGTTGTTGCCGCTAGTTGTTGTTCACAAGTTTTGTGGATTAAGACTCAACTTATGGACTTTGGCTATCAGTACGACAAGATTCCAATATATTGTGACAGTAAGTCTGCAATTGTCATTTCTGTGAATCCTGTCCAGCATACAAAAACGAAGCACATTGATATTCGATATCATTTCATCAAGGACCATGTGGAGAAAGGTACTATTGAACTATATTTTGTTTCTACAAAATTTCAACTTGCTGATCTATTCACAAAAGCTTTAGATGAAAAACATTTTAAATTCTTAATCTCAAAGCTTGGCATGTTGAACATGAAAGTTTGAATATTCATAATATTCATTCAATAATTTGAAAATCTCTATTTTTCATTCAAGCTTAAAATCCTGATTGAAAAATATTATTTTTATCTAATTGAATCTCTATTATGATAGTTCAAAAGTTTATGTTTCTATAGTAATCAAAGTTCATTGCAACTTTTACTGTTATTTACTTATTTCTATATTTCTTATTTTCTTCATGGTTTATGTGAAAACTTAATGTGTGTGCTTGTGTTCAATGGGAGTCTGAATTGAAAAAAAACTGATCATTGCTAAAGGGGAGCATGTTATTTCTATTACACATACTTGTGTTAAATTTATGTGTCTGTGTGCAGTTGATCATACAATTCATTGAAGATGAGAGTAGGTATCCTAATCTAACTTTTTGTGCAAACCATAGATGATGAATTCATATTTTGAAAATTATATGCATCATTTTAGGGGGAGCAAAATGATTTTCAATATCATCTGAAGAAAACAAGTTAAAAGTTGGACATCTTTTAACTTGGCAAACTAATTTTTTAAATTTTTGAATTTTTTTAAAAAAGTTGAAAATTTTGAAAAATGTCTAAGTACATGAGTTGTTGCCCATGCCTTGGTCGATAACATCTCTTATCGCCTAAACCTTGGTCGAGAACATTTTCTTATCGCCTAAGTGTTGAGCGATAAGAATGTATGAACAATACTTATCGTCCAACCTTTGGTCGATAAGATTTGCTTATCGCCTAAGTGGTGTGCGATAAGAAAGTGTGAATAGTGCTCATCGCCTATGCTTTAGTCGACAACTTTGCATACCTTCATCGCCCAAGTGTCCTGCGATGAAGATGAACGTGTCGCCTATCTTTCAGGAGAGAACTTGACATGTGGCAGGTCAACCGTTTGGACCATTCGTTTGTTGCCACGTATCCATCAACCCTGAGTTATATAGACCGGTCATTCAAACCTTATATTTTTTCCGATAACCACTTTGAAAACCCAACTGCTCTCGAGTGATTCTGCAATTTTTTATCTTTGTTGTCGTTTTCCGTGTTGATTCCTTTCAGAGTCACTTAAGGTTAGTCAATCGATCACTTTTATTCCATTTATTACTCTTTATGATCGATTTTCTTGTGATTTTATTGGGTTTACAGTCGAAAATAGTGACTGTTCATATTCATGCTTGAGTTTTCACTCATCGTGTTAGTTTTATGCAAACAAAATGATAAGATAGGTTAAATCTTAGTCAAACGACACTAGGGTTACTTTAGTTTATGCCTATTTGTTCAAATCATAGAAATATGGGTTGAATATTAAAGTTATTTTCAAATATTCAATGTTATCGCCCAATACTTGTGCTCAAAACTTCAAAGTTGTTGCCTAACAAAGAAATTCAATCTTATCGCCCAAGCTTGGTGCGATAACTTTTTTCTGATCGCCTTAAGTTCTGTGCGATAACTTCTTTGTGCGATAACCCTTTGATGTCTTGTAAAGCCCGTGTCCCGGTATGATCTTTATTTTAATTATTTATTTATGTATTTTATTTGTTCCTTTAACCGAATGTTCAACGAGAAAGAACAAAAAGGTTAAGGCGTTAGGAAGAGGGACTATTGTGGTTAAGTTCTTAAAGTTTTGTAAGGGAAATGGAAAACAGGGACCAATTATGTAATTCCCCTTAAGTGCATGGAGATCGGCCCATAAGGACTGACCTCCCCTTCCCTTTTCTCGTTCGCCTTCAGTCCCACGCAAACAAACCACAACCCTAATCCCCTCTCTTTCTTGCCTTCATCACCGAACACCCCTCCCCATTCCCTTCTTGTCGCCGCTGTTACTCCACCCAGAACCACCAGCGCCGCCGCCACTAGTTTTGCCGGTGAGAGAGGTGAACTTCGAGTGTGTGGCTGAGAGAGAAGGTAGCGAGGGAGAGAGAGAGAGTCGGTTGCTGTTGCGTTGGATATTCTTTTCGTCGTCGACCATCCAAGAAAAACACAATCACTGCCGCGACAGCCTTGGCTGCCGGCGGTGTTGCCGCCGTCGTGCGCCACCGTGGGTGGTGGCAACGTGCGTAGTCGGGTTTTTCACTGAGGTTGCTGTTGCTTTGCCATCGTCGAGTGGTAAGATCCCTTCTCCCCTTATGTGTCTTCATTGCGTCGTCGACATTGCAACTGGGAACCACCGCCGCCGTCGCAGCCATAGCTGCCGGTGGTGTGATACCTGGTGAAACGCACTTGAGGTGGCTGAACAGTGTGGACCTGCGGCCGTGTGGTTAAGCGTAAGTGTGTAGGTGGCCGAAAAAGGATGGTTAGGCCATCCCGTTGTCTCACCGGAATTTGTTGGTATCTAACCACCACCGCCGGTGGTGGCTGCCGCCGCCGCCGTCGACCACCACTGCCGGAGGTGGCAGTGGGTGGTGCGTGGATTGTCCAGCCCTTGTTGCAAACCCTATGTCCCTAAACTCAATGTCGAAACCCTAACACTATCGCGAAAACCTTAAACCGTTTCAATGTTATCATTTTATGTGAATATTGTCCAATCTGCCCCTGTCTTGTAAACCCGTAACTCTTTATAGGAAGCTCGGATTGCGGTGAAACCAGTGCACAATTTTCCCAAATTGTGTCTACTGAGTTTCTTATGTTTCGCCGGAAAATCAATTCGGTCTCTAGCTAGGGCCAAAATGACATTTAGTGCAGACTGGTCCGGAATTTCCTGTTTCGGGTAGCCTGTCTTAGAAAATTCGTATAAAATCGTAGGGACCTCGTACGAACGCGTACAATATGTCCTTGGAAACCTAAGACATAGAGCTTTCTATTTATGGAATAATATTTTTGGGTTGACGAGTTTAAGAGGGGCTAAACAGGTCACGAACATACCTGTATTGGTAGACCAAAAACCGGGAAAGTGCACAATTAGACTTGTAGTTATATTCTCGGGTTGGGACTTCACTTTAACACTTGGTAACACTTCTTTAGGTGAAAAGAAGTGAGTTGGAGTTGACGAGCTCTTACTTCTATCCGTGGAAGTTCTAAATTGCTTTTGAGGTGAGTTCACTCACTGTATAGGATAGAGATTGTATGCGCGCTATGATAGTTTGTGTGTATTAATTGTTTTTGTTTGTATGTGGAACTAGGTCGAGCTTGTGTCTAGTATGAAATCTTTGGTGTCGTATGAATCTCGGGGAGACCGAGGACTCGGGGATACCGAGGAATACATACACGGGTGAGGTATGAACTCGGGGAGACCGAGGGATGCTTACACGAGTGTTGTATGAGTTCGGGGAGACCGAATGATGCATGCATAGGGGTCCTTGCATGAGTGTACTTGTATTATTATTAAACTGCATGTATTGGTTGTTATATCTATTTATTGATAGGGGTAGTGTCGATATGGTTGATATCGTATGCAAGTGTTTGAATTCACTAAGTTTCGTGCTTACCCTTTCCCTATAAAATATTGTTTCAGGTACGAGTGGCAGCAAGGCGTGACGGTACACACTGGCGCGTTGAGAAGACCTTTATCATTTTTATTTTTAGACTTAAGTTTAGACTTATTACATTTTCCGCTGTTTTAATTATGGTTGGTGGTTTAACTTAACGAGGTTTTGCTAAACGTTTAATTGGATTTAATTTCTCACGGTTTATTATTAATAAAATGCTAATTTAAAAAGTTTAAATTTAATGTAATTTTTGGGACGTTACAAGTTGGTATCAGAGCACAACTTGAGCGAATGAACCACATTTCGGTGTGTTTGAACTCAAGTTTGCGGTTCGGGATTTTTTTTCTTTTAAAGATTTTTGAGAAATAAAAGAAAGGTACGTTTGAGAAACGGTTACCGGAGGCGCAGTGTGTATAGTCAGCCGATGCCAAGGGAAAAGGTAAGGTACTTAGTGTAATTTATTGCTTTCTAGAACATAGGAGTATGTATGCTAGATTGCTTGGTGCTTATTACACTGTACTGCATGTTTGTCAATTGCTAGTAGGAATTTGTGCTAGTACTGATAGGTTGCTAAGTGAATGCCTTATAAGTTATATGCAGTAGGAACCATATAGCCTTAGAATGTTGGATTTAGTTCTATTGCACAGCTCTTGTTTGAGTCCAACCGTTGTAGGATAGAATCTTTTATTCGAATGTCTATCTGTTTCACAATGTATGCAACTATTCATTCGCGAGGCGACTCGTCATGACTAGTGGGGATTTCGTCATAGCAAGGGTAGTGGGATGGGGTGAATTTCCTAGTGAACTAGGAAGAGTGTTGACATATGCTGGTACGGGCATATGGGTTAAACTGTCGGTAAGGAACTACTTGGGCACTTCGGGATGGGACTCGAAACGAGTAAGGATAGGTGTGGAAGGTAGTAGTAGAGCTCCTACTATCTGAAGCACAGGATCCGTGCTCGGGTCGGGGAAAGTCACGGGGAATCCGAGAATTTGAGCGTGAGCGTAGATAGCAGAATTTATTGTGTGCTAATAACTCATTGTATATCTACCCATAATGGCCATCACTAGGAGAAACAAAAATGCTGCTCTAGATGCTGGTACTGGAGTTACTACTGAGCAGATACGTGAGATGATTGCGGCTGAAGTGGCGCATGCCATTGGGGAGGCGATCCCCGAGATTATCACTGCCATTCGTGATGAGGTAGTAGTGCTGATGGAGGAGCGCATCGCAGCGATTCCACCCCCTGCTGGTGGGCAGCCCCGAGCGAGAGAGTTTCACTATCGGGATCTATCTGCTTGTTCTCCTCCTGAGTTCAAGGGAGACGCGAACCCGATCGTCAGTATGCGCTGGATCTCGGATATGGAGTGCGCATTTCTTACCAGTGGCTATCCCGAGAATCTGAAGGTTCGTTTTGTGGTGAACCTGTTACGAGACGGAGCGAAAGATTGGTGTGCTACTGCTTTGACTCTTACTGAGCGCACTACGTTGACCTGGGAGGAGTTCGTTGCACGGTTTCACGCATAGTATGTGCCTCTAGTGGAGATGGAGAGGATTGCAAAGGAGTTCTTAGAGCTCACTCAGACTACAGAGACGGTGAAGGAGATGAACCGGAAGTTCACAGAGATGGCACTGTTCTGTCCTCAGTATGCTGCTTCGGAGGACATGAAGATGACGCGGTACAAGGATATGTTACGTACCGAGATCAGGGAGTTCGTGAGCACTGCGCAGTATGCCTCACTTGCTGCGATGATGGAGGTTGCCCGGAGGCGGGAACTGGAGTTAGAGACGCATGCAAAGAAGAGGAAGGCGGTGCACTCTGTGGCACCAGTTTCAGCTGTTCCGAAGAAGACGAAGTTCTCGGACTCGCGCTCGGGTCAAAGGAGCGGAGGGTTTAAACCCAAGGATGGTAACGGGAGGAGAGATAATAAATGTTTCAAGTGCGGCCAGGTGGGACACTTTGGCCGTGATTGTAGGGTACCACTGATGGTCTGTTTTAACTGCAAACAGACGGGCCACGTGAAGGCCAACTGCCCGAATCCGAGAGCTACTGATGGGGGTGGGGCACAGCGAGCTCCTGCGGTTGCTCCTTTGCGTATCACAGATGGTCGTGTGGGTCAGGATGGAACTGAGACGTCCCGAGGTAGAGTTCATCAACTGAAAGTGGAGGAGGCGCAGGCTACGCCTAAAGAGGTGACAGGTATATTTCATCACTTGTTTCTTTTTGGTTTTTGATTATTGTATGTAATTGTATTTTGCTTAAACTATATGATCAGGTATGTTCTTAGTTAACTCGGTGCCTGCTGTGGTGATGTTTGATAGCGGGGCTACTCATTCGTTCGTGTCTCACACTTTTAGTGAGTGTTTGGGCAGACTTGTAAGACGGTTAGGTTGTCCACTTGTGGTTGAGGTTGCTGATGACAGGACCTTGACGGTTACTGATGTGTATCGGGGATGCACTTTGGAGATCTCTAGTGTGAGATTCCATATTGACTTGATTCCGATTGCTATGCGAGAGTTGTGCGTGATTGTAGGCATGGATTGGATGGATGCTTTCGATGCGGGGATTGTTTGCCGTCGCAAACAAGTACGAGTTCGAACCCCAAGCGGGGGATAACTGCTTGTCCAGGGCGACTCGCCCAGGAGGACCTCAGCGATATGTTCGGCTGCGAGGGCTCGGAGGTACTTGCAGCACAGTGGTCAGAGATTTTTGGCGTATGTGATCGACACGCGCGTCGACGAAGAGAAGAAGACTGCGGAGGATGTACCAGTTGTACGGGAGTTTGATGACGTATTTCCCGATGAGTTACCGGGGATACCTCCCGAGCGACGGGTGGAGTTCCGCATTGACTTGATTCCGGGTGCTGCTCCAGTGGCCAAGGCACCTTACCGCCTGGCTCCACCGGAAATGAAGGAGTTGTACACTCAGTTGCAGGAACTTCTCAAAAAGGAGTTCATCAAGCCAAGTTTTTCACCGTGGGGAGCCCCGATTCTGTTTGTGAAAAAGAAGGACGGGTCCCAGCGGATGTGTATAGACTACCGTGAGTTGAATAAGCCTACGGTGAAGAATCGTTATCCTTTGCCAAGGATTGATGACTTGTTCGATCAGCTTCAGGGAGCCTTGTGGTTCTCTAAGATTGATCTGAGATCGGGATATCACCAGATGCGGGTGAGAAGTGAAGATACGGAGAAGACGGCCTTTCGTACACGTTATGGCCATTATGAGTTTGTGGTGATGCCTTTCGGGCTCACCAATGCACCAGCAGCGTTCATGGACCTCATGAATAGGGTGTGTAGCCCGATGCTAGATCGGTCGGTGATTGTGTTCATCGACGATATTCTCGAGTATTCGAAGTCGAAGGAAGAGAACGAGATGCATTTGCGAGAAGTTTTGGAGGTTTTGAGGCTGGAGAAGCTTTACGCTAAGTTCTCCAAGTGTGAGTTCTAGTTACGAGAGGTCCAATTCCTAGGGCATGTCGTGAACCAGGAAGGTATTATGGCCGACCCGTCCAAGATTACAGCAGTGATGCGGTGGGAGGTGCCGAAGACTCCCACTGAGGTACGGAGTTTTCTTGGGTTAGCAGGGTACTACCGAAGATTCATTCAGGATTTCTCTAAGATTGTGTTAACTATGACCCGATTGACGAAGAAATCTGCGGCTTTCAGTTGGGGTGAGGAGCAGCAGAGGGCTTTTGAGGAGCTACGCAGGCGTTTATGCGAGGCTACGGTGTTGACCTTGCCCGAGGGTATGGAGGATCTGGTAGTGTATTGTGACGCTTCCCACCAGGGATTGGGCGCCGTGCTCATGCAGCGCGGTAAGGTCATAGCTTACGCTTTGAGGCAGTTGAAGCCTCATGAGGCGAACTACCCGACACATGATCTAGAATTGGGAGCAGTGGTGTTTGCACTCAAGATTTGGAGGCATTACTTGTATGGCGTCAAGTGTACGATATACACTGACCATAAAAGCCTCAAATACATGATGGACCAGCAAAACTTCAACATGCGACAAAGGAGGTGGCTCGACGTGGTCAAGGATTATGATTGTGAGATACTTTACCACCCGGGTAAAGCGAATGGAGTTGCAGACGCACTTAGTTGACATCCGGTTGGTGAGCCACTTCGGGGTTTGTGTCAGCGGTTAACAATGATTACACCTCTCCTTGAGTCAATAGGTAAAGCTAAAGAAGTGGCGATTTTGGACGAGAATGCCAAACACGAGAGAGTCTCGGGTGAAATTCCGAATTTTGCCCTTGATGGTCGAGGTCTACTGACACAGTACGGTCGAGTTTTGGTCCCTTTCACAGGTGGGAACAGACAGACCTTGATGAATGAGGCGCATAAATCCAAATTTACCATTCATCCTGGAGCTACGAAGATGTACCGTGATCTGCGGGAGGATTATTGGTTGCCCTGCATGAAGCGGGATGTCGCCAAGTATGTAGAAGAATGCTTGACTTGTCGGAAAGTCAAGGATGAGCACCAACGGCCGCATGGAAAGTTGCAACCTTTAGAGATTCCGGTGTGGAAATGGGAGAAGATCACGATGGATCTCATTACAAAACTTCCAAGGACTCCACGTGGGAATGATGCTATCTGGGTGATTGTCGATCGTCTGACTAAGAGTGCTCACTTTTTGGCCATCAGGGAGAGCTCCTCGGCGGAGAAGCTCGCATAGATTTTCGTGCGAGAGATTGTAGCCAGGCACGGGGTGCCAGTTTCGATTGTCTCTGACAGGGACACCCGTTTTACCTCCCGGTTTTGGGAGAAGTTTCAGGCAGAGATGGGTACGCGGTTACATTTTAGCACGGCCTTTCATCCACAGACTGACGGGCAGAGTGAGCGTACTATTCAGATCCTGGAGGATATGCTTCGGGCGTGTGCTATTGATTTTGTAGGTAGCTGGGATCAGTACCTTCCTTTGGCGGAGTTTTCCTACAACAACAGCTTCCATTCCAGTATTGGCATGCCACCGTACGAGTTGTTGTATGGTAGGAAGTGCAGGACGCCCATTTGCTGGGGCGAGGTTGGTCAGCGAGTATTAGGGAGCACCGACATTGTGCTGAAGACGACTGAGATGATACAGATGGTGCGGGACCGTTTAGTTACTACACAGAGTCGGCAGAAGAGTTACGCCGACAAGAGACGATCAGACTTGGAGTTTCAGGTGGGAGATTATGTTTTATTGAAGGTTTCACCCTGGAAAGGGGTGATTCGGTTTCGTAAATGGGGAAAGTTGGGGCCCCGTTACATTGTACCTTACAATGTCATTGCGCGAGTGGGAAAGGTAGCTTACCGTTTAGAGTTACCGGACGAGCTGAGCTTGATCCACAACACATTCCACGTGTCTCAGTTGAGGAAGTGTGTGGTGGATGAGTCTGCGGTGATTCCTCTCGAGGATATTCAGATCGACGAGCGGCTTAATTACGAAGAGAAGCCGATCGCCATTCTTGACAGGAGGACGAGGACCTCGCGTAACAAGGTAATTGGTTTGGTGAAAGTCCAGTGGCAACACCGAAAGGGTTCCGACTGGACTTCGGAACCTGAGGCCAAGACGCGGGAGAACTATCCGGAGTTGTTTGCGGACGTAGACTTCGAGGACGATGTCTAATTCAAGCGGGGGAGAGTTGTAAAACCCGTGTCCCGGTATGATCTTTATTTTAATTATTTATTTATGTATTTTATTTGTTCCTTTAACCGAATGTTCAACTAGAAAGACCAAAAAGGTTAAGGTGTTAGGAAGAGGGACTAGTGTGGTTAAGTTCTTAAAGTTTTGTAAGGGAAATGGAAAATAGGGACCAATTATGTAATTCCCCTAAGTGCATGGAGATCGGCCCATAAGGACCGACCTCCCCTTCCCTATTCTCGTTCGCCTTCAGTCCCACGCAAACAAACCACAACCCTAATCCCCTCTCTTTCTTGCCTTCATCGCCGAACACCCCTCCCCATTCCCTTCTTGTTGCTGTTGTTACTCCACCCAGAACCACCAGTGCCGCCGCCACTGGTTTTGCCGGCGAGAGAGGTGAACTTCGAGAGTGTGGCTGAAAGAGAAGGTAGCGAGGTAGAGAGAGAGAGTCGGTTGCTGTTGCGTCGCCATAATCGAGAGGTAAGTACTCTCTTCTCTCTTTTCTTTTCGTCGTCGACCATCCAAGAAAAACACCATCACTGCCGCGGCAGCCTTGGCTGCCGGCGGTGTTGCCGCCGCCGTGCGCCACCGTGGGTGGTGGCAACGTGCGTAGTCGGGTTTTTCATTGAGGTTGCTGTTGCTTTGCCATCGTTGAGTGGTAAGATCCCTTCTCCCCTTATGTGTCTTCCTTGCGTCGTCGACATTGCAACCGGGAACTACCGCCGCCGTCGCAGCCATGGCTGCCGGCGGTGTGATACCCCGTGAACCGCCCTTGAGGTGGCTGAACGGTGTGGACCAGCGGCCGTGTGGTTAAGCGTGAGTGTGTAGGTGGTCGAAAAAGGATGGTTAGGCCATCCCGTTGTCTCACCGGAATTTGTTGGTATCTAACCACCACGCCGGTGGTGGCTGCCGCCGCCGTCGTTGACCACCACTGCCGGAGGTGGCAGTGGGTGGTGCGTGGATTGTCCAGCCCTTGTTGCAAACCCTATGTCCCTAAACTCAATGTCGAAACCCTAACCCTATCGCGAAAACCTTAAACCGTTTCAATGTTATCATTTTATGTGAATATTGTCCAATCTTCCCCTGTCTTGTAAAACCCGTAACTCTTTCTAGGAAGCTCAGATGGGGATGAAACCAGTGCACAATTTTCCCAAATTGTGTCTACTGAGTTTCTTATGTTTCGCAAGAAAATCAATTCGGTCTCTAGCTAGGGCCAAAATGACATTTAGTGCAGACTGGACCGGAATTTTCTGTTTCGGGTAGCCTGTCTTAGAAAATTCGTATAAATCGTAGGGACCTAAGACATAGAACTTTCTATTTATGGAATAATATGTTTGGGTTGACGAGTTTGAGAGGGGCTAAATAGGTCACGAACAGACCTGTAGTGGTAGACCAAAAACCGGGAAAGTACAATTAGACTTGTAGTTATATTCTCGGGTTGGGACTTCACTTTAACACTTGGTAACACTTCTTTAGGTGAAAAGAAGTGAGTTGGAGTTTACGAGCTCTTACTGCTGTCCGTGGAAGTTCTACATTGCTTTTGAGGTGAGTTCACTCACTGTATAGGATAGAGATTGTATGCGCGTTATGATAGTTCGTGTGTATTAATTGTTTTTGTTTGTATGTGGAACTAGGTCGAGCTTGTGTCTAGTATGAAATCTTTAGTGTCGTATGAATCTCGGGGAGACCGAGGAATACGTACACGGGTGAGGTATGAACTCGGGGAGACCGAGGGATGCATACACGAGTGTTGTATGAGTTCGGGGAGACCGAATGATGCATGCATAGGGGTCCTTGCATGAGTGTACTTGTATTATTATTAAACTGCATCTATTGGTTGTTATATCTATCTGTTGATAGGGGTAGTGTCGATATGGTTGATATCGTATGCAAGTGTTTGAATTCTCTAAGCTTCGTGCTTACCCTTTCCCTATAAAATACTGTTTCAGGTACGAGTGGCAGCAAGGCGTGACGGTACACACTGGCGCGTTAAGAAGACCTTTATCATTTTTATTTTTAGACTTAAGTTTAGACTTATTACATTTTCCGCTGTTTTAATTATGGTTGGTGGTTTAACTTAACGAGGTTTTGCTAAACGTTTAATTGGATTTAATTTCTCATGGTTTATTATTAATAAAATGCTAATTTAAAAAGTTTAAATTTATTGTAATTTTTGGGACGTTACATGTCTTGTGCGATAACTCCCAGACTTAGGAAATTTTTGAGAAATCTTCTCAAAACGGTTACTTGGCAGTTTCACACCAGAACTCAAACATCTTCTAGGATAGCTTCCATGGCACATTTACAGGAACATTTTAATGACAATTCATCTGATGAAACACTGCCATGCCATCACACCGATCCTCTCATCCATCTGTCAATGCAAGAAACCCTGATGATGAGTTGATCTTACCAAAAGATTGTCTGAAGATTGCACATAACAACTTTACATTTGATATGGTTGTCTGAATGGATCATCAGATTGTAGTGGAAATTCTCAAGGGTCATCCACTCATAACTGCCCTTGAAAAGACAGAATTGGTGCCTTTGATCTACTTACAACAGTGCTGGAAGACTCTGACTTTCTGTCCTGTCAGTGAGTCCAATCAGTAATTCACAATGAAGATTGATCATTTTGAGACAAAGCTGACACTTAAAAGACTAATAACTGTTCTGGAGCTGCCCCGATCTAATAATTTTGAAGACATTATCACTGAAGCTGAATTATGCCGTCATATAATGGCATTGGGATACAAAGACATAGTTGATGGAGACCTGACCAGAGCTTCAAATTTCAAGAGAAATATCTACCTCCTGTATGATACACCTTGTTCAGTATCATCAACTGTTGTATGACCTCAAAGCATACTGGGTTGGACATGTGTAGCATATCCACCCTATGGATGTTTCATGCTATTGCTTATGAACGGAAGACAGACTTTGCCATCCGAATCTAGAATGAATTGATTGAGGTGGTGACTGACAAAGCTCATCCAACCAAAGCTTGCAAGTTCGTGTCGTTCCAACGCTTTTTCCAAATCATAATCCGGAGCATAATGAACTCAAATGCAAATATTCCAAGAAGAGATAATGCAGTCCAAGGGCCAGATCAATGGATGCATTACATCAGAGTTCCATATACAATTAACTTTAAGCACGTCAAGGTCATTCCAGATGTGGTACTTGCTTACGCTGACCAGGAGTCACCAATAGTGAGTGAGTATAGACAAGACCATGCACCTATGGTCCGGCCAGAACCAGAGGGACCTACCCAGGGTGCACACCAATTAGGAGAGACAAGTGAGGGTATAGCACTAGGTGAGCAGGTTCAGGATACTAGGGTACCTGAACTGGTGGAGTTGAGAGAAAATATGTCTGTGAGGGGTGATGGAGATGGGGGTGCTCCTGGTCATGCGTCCGAGGTAGAAGAAGAAAGTCTTGGTTCTTTTGATTCTGAAGATGATGATATATTTCTAGATATTGATGACCTAACAAACGTAATCTCTGCTTCAAGTTCAGAAACCGAAGTAGATGATGAGGCAGGTGATAGTGAAGATGATGATGATGATGATGATGATAATCCTGATGATGTATTTGAGGTAAATGATAATGTCTCTATTTCTTTGAATTACTAGAACGGCGGTTCTCGAGGAGATACAAGGTTGGCTGAGGGTGACTTAGTTGAAACAGAAAATGAAGTGAGCTTGTGTGAAAAGGAAAGAAAAAAAATATGGTGAGTGCGAGACAAGATCAACAAAAGAATTAAATATAGATCCTTCCCAACCCGCATCCAGCCAGGTAGTCTCATCCACTATCAACATGCGTTCGTCGCCGTTGGATATTGAAATAGACGTAGTGGACCCAGCTACGCAATGCACAACCCCACCAAGTCACCCATTAACTTCTCAACAAGTTAATGTTTCACTTTCTCATGGGGGACAAGCACAAAGTCTATCGGGTACACACTCGGTGTTAGTTGGTATTGAAACAGATAGGTCCCTGCCCTGACCATCGACTTCATTTGTACGCACTTTGGGTCTAGAGCCATTTGTTTATACTTCCTTCCCTAGGATACAAACACCAGTCACTCCACCATTGGTGACACAAACCTTTGGACTTTGTGCTCCAATCGAAACACCCCGAGTGTCGTTGCCATTCGTTGGTGCTTGACGAGGATCGGGTGGAAGTCCTGTCAACGTTAACATCATGCCAACATTGAACACAGGCCTTGCAGTTACATCAACTGTCATGTCAACCGGTAACTTATGTGGTTCGGGTGTTAGCCCCATTTGTGAACAACAAATAAGAGCAATGATGGGACCGCCCCCACACTATGTAACGGTGAAATTGATGGAAGTGGATCTTGGTTCATTGAATACTTCCTATAAGAATCAGAAGGAGGAGATGAGTAAGATAGTTGGGAAATTATCAGAAGAGGTGAGTCGTGCAGTTAAAGGAAAATCTGTGATAGAAACACCTGCTATCCAATCAAACCCTCAACCTGAATCACAACCTAAATCCAAATCACCATCTACCCATCCTGAACAAACTTTACCGGTTCATGAGCTTAAATCCAGATTATTAGCTCAGTTATTGGCTCGAGGAGATCAGAATGATGCTGAAGAGGTTAAACTTGTTGGCCTCTTGTTAGGACACTGAAGTTGTCCTTTATAATAGAAAGTTTTGTAAAGCAATAGCTGTGTTAAAGGGCTTATGCTTAATTGTTGTAGCAAGTGATGAAGACTATAAATACGTCTTTACTTGTAGTTTGTAATAAGTGAATTCATTAATACATGATGTAGATCTCTAATCACTTTGTGTTCTCTCTAGGTTAGATTTCCTTTTCAATAATGTTCTTCATCATCTTGTTACACAATACTTGGATTGTATGAAGATCATGGACCTAACAAGTGGTATCAGAGCCAAATCGAAGAATTTTTCATCGATACGATCATCGGATCTTCACAATTCAAGTGTTTTTAGCCCTATTTTGCTCAGATTTCGGATTCTTATGGTGTTTGTTCAAGGAAAAGTCGAACTCACCTTTTGGATCAAAAGTATGCCAAATCGATCAAATTACAAGTTTTGATCAACTAGAAATCTGTTCATTTTCATTTTTCGAATAAGTCTGCGAAAGAATCACTGAAATTGGTCAAGAATTGAAGAAGTTATGATGATTTTAGTGATTTTCGAATGCTGTTACTTGAATTCGGATTATTCTTGATGAATTCGGATCCTTCATCGTTTACTGTTCATTGATGAATTCGGATCCTTCATCATTTACTGTTCATTGATGAATTCGGATCCTTCATCATTTATTGTTCATTGATGGTTTCGAATCCTTCATGCTTTACTGTTCATGGTTTCGGATGCTACTACTGTTTGGATGGCTTAGATGGTTTCGAATCATTCTGAGTTGATGATTTCGAATCTTGTGAAGTTCAAAATATCTCTGAACTTGGTCATCTTAGTTCTGAATTTCGGAATGTGCTTACACCTAAAGGTTCAAAGGTATGGATGGCTTCGCATCTTTCTAATCCTCATTCTAATGGTTTCGAATTCCATTTATTCAAGATAGGCATGGTTTCGCATCCAACATGATACGAAATGGCTTGATTTCGAACTCTACATGATCCGGATTCATTGATTTCGGACCCTTCATGATTCGAATTGTCTTGATTTCGAACCCTTCATGATTCGAATTGTCCTGATTTCGAACCCTTCATGATTCGAATTGAGTGATTTCGAACCCTTCATGATCCGAATTGTCCTGATTTCGAACCCTTCATGATTCGAATTGAGTGATTTTGAACCCTTCATGATCCGAATTGTCCTGATTTCGAACCCTTCATGATTCGAATTGAGTGATTTCGAACCCTTCATGATTCGAATTCCATGATTTACTGTAAAGTCAATGTACTGTATTAGTTAGCTGTGCCTTTATACCTTGTATGTTATGGGTATAAATAGGCATGTCTAGTTCTTAGTTAGAGTGAATCTAGATCTCTCTTGTAAACCTCTTGATCATTTTGTCATTTACACTTTAGAGTTCAATATATGGATGACAAGTTCTCTCTAGATTCTCTCTCTACATCGTTCTTGATTTCTTGCTAGATTTGGGATTTCACATTTGGTATCAGAGCCAAACAGGAGATTCAAGCAGATCGAAGACCAAATTGAAGAATTTTTACACTAAACATGAAGAATTCGGATCTGGTGTTCATCACTATTCATCTGAACACTTATCATTAAGACATAGATTTTTTCTAAATTTTGATCTTTTGGATCAATTTTTTGCATCACTGAACTCGGAATTGATTACTAATCATCTTTAATTCTTGGATCAACATCAAAAACTACACAGAATCATCTGATTTGATCGATTTTTTGGTTTTTGTTCGAAAACCCAAAATTCACTGTTTTGGATCAAAAGTTGTTTAAATCGATCAAATTACGAGTTATGATCAACAAGAAAAGTGTGCGGATTTCAATTTCGAACAAATTGATACAAGTTTCATCTCATTTGATCAAGAATTGAAAGAGTTATGGCAGATTAAGTGATTTTGAAGTTCGAAGTGCAGAATTCGGATCATTCTTGGTGAATTCGGATCATTCATACACAATTCGGATCATTCAAAGGGAATTCGGAGTGTTCTTGGCATCACAAGTATAAAATTCGACTCAAGAAGCATTCGAATTGAGTTGAATTCGAACCCTTATGGATTCGAATTGAGTTGAATTCGAACCCTTATGGATTCGAATTGAGTTGAATTCGAACCCTGTTAGATTCGAATTGAGAAGTTGTGGATTCATCTGAGTTGGTTTAATTTTCCAAGTAAAGAATTCGAACCAAGTTAAGTCCGAATTGAGTGAATTCGAACCCAGTTAAGTCCGAATTGGGTGAATTCGAATCCTTCTTCATCCGAATTCATTGAATTCGAACCCTTCAGCATTCGAATTCATTGAATTCGAACCCTTCAGCATCCGAATTCATTGAATTCGAACCCTTCAGCATCCGAATTCATTGAATTCGAACCCTTATTCATTCGAATTCATTGATTTCGAATCTTTATTCATCCGAATTCTTGTGAATTAAAAAAAAAGTCTTTTTTAAAAAAAAATTATCCCGAAAATTTTTCTATAGTGTATTTCATACACTGTAAGAGCTTTTCAAGAAAAAATTTTATATAATTTTTTTTGTATAGTGTATTTTCATACACTTTCTGCTTGATCTTCTGAACGATCAATTATTCTAGCTATTTGAAAAGATGTCTGACATACAGGATTTAAGTGGGAGAATATGGTATCAGTTAGGAAAAGAGAGAAAATGGACTCTTTCTGAAGCTAAAGATGAGATCAAGCGTCTTGAAGGTTTTATTTCTAGATACATAACACATACTAATGAAGATGCAAGAAAAATTACAATGCTCAAGTCTGAGAAAGCTTTATTAGAAGACAAAGTCTCTTCTCTTGAGTCCGAACTGAAAGATTTGAATGACAAGATTGTAGTGCTTGAAGTTACTCAAGAGAAAAATAAGACATTTGAGATTTCAACTCATCAAGATAACATGAAGGAGCTTCAAGGGAGTATAAAGACAATGGAGGAAGAATATGCTGATTTGAAGAGACATATTTTAGACATTTCCTCTTCAAATGAAAATTTTATTTTTAAAGAACAAAATGTTTTACTTACTAAAAGAATTACTGATCTTGAAGTATATATTGCAGGTCTTGAAACAAAGAAAGACAAAGACAACTCAAGTCTGCACGATCAAATCGAGAAACTTCAAGAGAATGTAACAACTCTTCAAAAAGAAAATGCTGATCTGAAGAGCATTGAAGACAAGAGAGAGAAGATTCTTAAAGAAAAGGAAGTAATTGAACGTAATTGTATAAAACTTTCAAAACAAGTTTCCGACTTTGAGAAAGTTTTATTTCTTGAAAAGGAGAAGTTGGAGAAGGAAAGGGTCGAGTATGAAAAAGAAAAGAAAAGCTTTGAAGCGAAGAATGCGAAACTGTCAAAGAAAATTTCTGATCTTCATAAGGACTTAGAAAAGGAAAGACAAGAGCTAGATAAAGAAAGTCAAGAGCTAGAAAAGATGAAGAAAGCTGACTTTCAGGCTAGGTGCGTTAAAGACGACTTTTCTAAAGAAAGGAAGATATTTCGGCAGGAAATTCATAAATTGACAATGAATTTGGCTGCATTATCGACTGACATCATGAAAGAGAAGAGGGTCAAGTCTAATATTCAGAAGAAGCTTGATTTGGTGACCAAGGAACGGAATGACTTATCTTACAAAGTGAAGTCATTTAACAAATCCAAATGCTATTCAGAATGTCTGATTCGTCCTTCTAATCTATTCTATGATCACTCGGTGGATAATTCTTCCAAGTATCAATATGCTGATCTTCCTTCATATAAGAAAGTTAACATGCAATGGAGAGTAAAAGGTACGTCAACTGAAAAAGGAGAGCTAAAATCCTCTGTTCCCAACAAGAACACTAATCTGAAAGCTAAATCTTTTGCTAATCCTGATTCATTCTATTCCGCAAATCATTTAATCAGGTTAGCACAAAAGAATTTTTGTTGTTCTTATTGTGGTACTAATGATTTTATTAAAAATGAGAGTGTTCAATATTGGTATGGTACTTATCATTTTCCTTCCTATAGAGATCCGCTTAACAAGCAAGGACCCAAGACATGTTGGGTACCAAAATCTACTTAACCTGTTTTTGCAGATTTAGAAGCAAAGCGTTGAACTCTCGGAAGAAGATTACTTGTACCATTAAGGGGGAGTAAAGAGACATTGGCTTTTGAACATATCAGTTCAAAACCCGTGCTTCAACGACAATGGTTTCTAAACATATCAGTTTAGGACCCACACTTAAAAGAGATTTTGGTTTCTGAATACATCAATTCAGGACCCGTGCTTCAATGTTTTTGGCTTTTGAACATATCAGTTCAAAACCCGTACTTCAAAGACTAAGACTTCTAAACAAATCAGTTTAGAACTCACATTTCTCAGGTGATATCTTTAACTGTTACATCTTTCTGTTTCAAGGAACGTGGTAAAAGGTAACATTGGATTATATTTTGTTTCTACCACTTTGAAAACTTGAATCTTTACAAATTTAATTCAATGAGATAAAATTTTCAATTTTCATTCAATGAATTAAATGTGTGCTAAAAGATGATTTTACAAGTATTTTTGTATTATCTGAGTTAGATTTGTTTCAACTTTCACCTCTGAAATAAATCGAAAGGTCAGCAAAACATGAATGAAATTATGCTGAATGCTCAAAGTTATATGAATCTGGACTTATATAGAATATAATGCTCAAAAATCCTATATGTCAGAATGATGGATGAAAATGAAAATATGGGCAAAGCACTATGTTTTAGAACCAAGTGATTGAAATAAAATTGTTGCACTATCATTTAGTTTGAAAGTTTGTACCTGTGGCCTTTCTGGTTTGGGAGAGTAAGTCCTAAGGGGTGCTCGACACCTAGTCCCTAAGATCAACTGGTCTGGGATCGGCTGACCCAAATCCTGCAATAGAACCAGATAGAAAGCCATGTTCTACTGGTACAAATGGGTTTAAGATATATCGATGTGGCCTTTCTGGTTTGGGAAATTAAGTTCTAAGGGGTGCTCGACACCTAGCACCTAAGGCCAACTGGTCTGGGATCTGCTAACCCAAATCCTGCTATAGAACCAGATAGAAAGTCATGTTTAACGGTGTATCTTATTCTTACTAAACTTTTTGATCAAAAGATGCCAATGTGCACGAAATCAAAAGATGCCAATGGGCACAAAATCAAAAGATGCCAATGAGCACAAAAGAAAAGATGCCAATGACCACACATCTTTTGATACTTGGGAAAATACAAAGTTGCGATAAACCCGTAAATTTGTGAAATTCTGATTTTGGACAAATAGTGTGACTTGAGCAAAGTATTCTTACATGTTTTAGAATTGCATATGCTTGAAGCTAATCATATTTCCCATGCTAGCACACCAAATAGATTTAATAAAGGGGTTGAAACTGAACTTTTTTAACTTGATATACAATGATGATTTGTTCTTGAATCCAAACACATGCATTTGATTTCATTTGACTGAAAAATCTGTTAAATTTCATTAAGTTGAATTTCTTTTGTAAAGTTTTCAAATGATCAAATGTTTGTAGTTATAAAATGAAATTCAATGAATTTTATTTTCCTTGTGTAAACTTGTTTTAAAATTTGTGCTACAATTTCAAATACTGTACGTTATTGAAATATATGCATACTTTCAGGGGGAGAAAACAAATTGCTCCAGAATTCTTACTTTGAGGGGGAGCAAGGTTATTCTCTAAGGAGGAGATTGTTAGAAATACTCAAAGACACGACTGAAATTGAAAATGGTTTTCGATGATTATGATGCTCACCATCATCGAAAAAGGGGGAGAAAAGTTTAATTTCAATTTCATGTCAAAGAGTTTTCAAATCAAAGATATTTCATGTCAAAGAGCTTTCAAGTCAAAGATTCGTGAACAAAGACTGAAGATCAGGGGGAGAAGGATCATGTGAAGTCTAAATGTTGCTGAATTTGGTTATCTTAGTTCTGAGTGGTTCTCGGAATGCGCTTACACCGAATTTGGTTATCTTAGTTCTGAGTGGTTCTCGGAATGCGCTTACACCGAATTTGGTTATCTTAGTTCTGAGTGGTTCTCGGAATGCGCTTACACCTAAAAGTTCAACAATGTGGATGGTTTCACATCTTTCTGATCCAAACTCTAATCGTTTCTGATTTATCTTGTTCCGAATTGATGGTTCTATATAAAGATATGAAATCCATGTTCAAGACTTGAAGACAATCTGTTGAAGATTGTATTGAAGAAGGTCGATTTTTCAAAGAAAAAGACAATGACTTTTCATGTTTGTCTGAAGATTCTTCAAAGCTGAGTTCTTAAAGAGTGTCAAAGCATATAGTTCGCCGTGAACTAGTGGAGATAAAGCTATTTGAAGATGGTTTGATAGAGTGTCTGTTGGAGAAGATTGACTTTACAAAGAGCTGAAGACTGCTGTCATATTTTTTTAAATCTTGAATCCAAAGGGGGAGATTGTTAGAGCATTGTTGTATTCAAGATTTACTGTAAAGTCAATGTATTGTATTAGTTAGCTGTGCCTTTATACCTTGTATGTTATGGGTATAAATAGGCATGTCTAGTTCTTTGTTAGAGTGAATCTAGATCTCTCTTGTAAACCTCTTGATCATTTTGTCATTTACACTTTAGAGTTCAATATATGGATGACAAGTTCTCTCTAGATTCTCTCTCTACATCATTCTTGATTTCTTGCTAGATTTGGGATTTCACACCTCTTAAGAAGACAAACTGAAATCCAAACCCAATTACCCACCAAATCAGATATCTAAGCCATACAACAATCCATCCAACAATTAACCCAAGCCATGACTTCTAGCTTTCAAACTCTTCCTGACAGAATTGTAGTTCTTGAGCAATCCTGTAAATCTCAAGCCTAGAATTCAAAACGAAGACATGATGACCACGATCCTGATCATGAGCATCATGAGGGGGAGAGTAGTAAGAGACAAAAAGTTGGTAAAGAAATTGGTTCTGGAGTTGAGATTGGTAGTGTTGAAAATGATACAGGGTTAAATACTAAAGGTGACAAGTAGACTGGGGGTAATGTGGAAAATATTCTTGTTGATATCATTCCGACGGTTGAAAAGCATGTGGGAAATGATAAAAGAAATGAAGAAGAAAAATTGGCGAATAGTATGATTCAGGACATCATTTATGTTGATTCAGAAGATGAACCTGAAAGAACTGTGGTAAGAATAAAGGAGGAATTGGACAATGTGTTTGATGCCGTAAATACTCAACCAGATGATTCAAGGGATGATGAGCCAAAGGTAGATGATCCAGTTATTGGCGTACAACACTTAAACATTCCTGATATTCCAGAAGGTATTTTTAAAGATCATGTTTTTAGGCTGAAATTCGTGTGTTTCAACAACTTATTGACAGAGAGCCCAACCTTGAAAGAAGATGGCACAGAATCAGAATTTTGACACCTTTCCAAGATGATATCCAGAGAGATCTTTTTGTGAAAAATGTTCAGCCGATAGATCTTATCAAGTTGTATTCAATTGAGAAGTTACCGTCCTTACTTCAGGTGGAATATCTTTATCATAATGAAGAATAAGGATCAAAATATGAATTGGGTGAAAATGGAGAAGGAGATTGTAAAGATTGTCAAGATAGAATCTCAGAAGTTGCTAAATATTTGGTATCCGAAGTTCACTGTGTACATAACTGATGGTAAAGAATGGTCGTTACTGAAGCGGATTTCAAGTTCCTTACCAGTGAAGACTTCTACATATTGTATGATATTCTATCCAGAACTCTGAAGAAAGATAAAACTTGGTATGAGGCTTATTAGTTAGTGAAGCGGTTCATGAAGAATTTAGTAAAGTTTTCTTACTTGACTGATTTCCAGATGGGGTTGGAAGCCGGGCAGATCAAAGTGAACATTTTGAAACCCAAACAGAGACTTTATGATATCCAAGGTATTCCAGCTTACAAGATTCTTGAAAAGCCTGAGTTTGGTATAGTATATTTCAATGAAAAGAAGAAGAAGCTACTACGTTTCATTGAGGCAAACAAATACAATGATGGAACCTTCAAGCTGATAAAGATTCAACTGAACGGGAAGATCAGACTTGATGAGAAGAAGTTGGTGCCTTTGTTGCCTAAAGAGAAGCAGTTGATCAACAGAGCCTTGGAAGCAATTGAAAACAGACTAGAATACAGAAATGCTCTGAGAAGATTTGAGATCATCTTCGGCATAAGAAAAAAGTATACTCCTCCGGAGCAATTTGAATAGCTCTTGTTCAACTTTGGATAAAAAGGGGGAGACTGTTAGTGCAATATTTCTAGTTGTATCAAAGTTGCAGGACCATTTATGTAATATTAGTCTCTAGGTATAAATAGCCTAGAACTTGCTCTTTTGTGTAGAGATCTCATTGTACATCTTATTCAAACTCTCTCTGTATCTTTGTTACTTGTGACATCATTAATATAGAGATGGAGTTTGCCGATTCTTACTTGATAATACTTGTTTCTGGGATCACAGATCTCTTCTGAACTACTTAGTGCATAGAAAACCTTTGTTTTTCTACTTATCCTTTCTCTCTATCTTCTTAGTGCAAGAACACTTTGTGATTCTCAAGTTTGTTTAGATTAGGTTTACTTAATCTTATTCCGCAACAAACTGTAAATTGTAATTTGATTTATCAATAAGCTATTTAGAAAACCAAAAAATTGTGTTTGTATTCAACCCCCCCTCCTTTTCTACAAACTATTGTACTTATATAACCCCTACGGGGCCAACAAGTGGTATCAGAGCAGATTGTTTAATCTCATAAACAAGATCTTGCTTATAATTTTCTCTTCCTTGATATTCTTCAAATGGCACTCAACTCAAACACAAACTACATAGACAATAGTGTTCTTGCAAAACCTCCTTGATTTAGTCGAGATAACTTTAATCTCTGGAAAGATCGAATGATGCTTTTTCTTGAAGGTATAGATCCCACTATGCCTTACTATGTTGAAAATAGACCCTATGTTCCATTTATCATATATGCTGCAGTTCCTGCCACTGTTACCTTTCCTTCCATACCTGAACAGAGATTCTTAAATAACTCTCTCAATGGACTGATGAAGACAAGAGGAAAGTTTCCATTGATACCAAATCTAGATTAGTGATATCTATGGCTCTACCTTATGAGGTCTATCATTCTGTAATGAACCTCAAAACATCTAAAGCCATGTGGGACACAATCTGTGTTCAATATGAAGGTACATCTGAAGTACAAGAATCCGGAAAGATAAATTTGGTAAGACAATATGAAAGTTTCATTTGTGGTAAGAATTAATCTTTATCTGAGGTACACCAATGCTTTAACTACTTATTAATTGATTTAAGAATAGTTGGTAGGACCTACTCTAATTATAAGACCCAAACAAAATTCTTGGACTGTCTTCCTGAAAGTTGGGACAGTTATACCATGTGTCTTAAACTCTCAAAGGATCTCAAAGATATATGTTGGTTCCCAGATTCACCTTGTCTCATTCAAAGATATATATCAAAGATAGCGGAAGCATAATAATACTATTTGATCATGAGTGCTTGTTTAAGCAAGAACAATAAGAGAATAATAATATACTGGAACAGTAAACAAGATATGAATAAAAACAAACTACTCGTATATTAAATAAGAAGAACACCTAAGTGTGTGTGTAATCTTCTGAAGTATCTCAGGCTACAATCGTACAAATGATCGTGGAATGGAATATGCAGTGAGTGTGCTCTTGCAGGAATTCTTACAATTGTGTGCTCCACTACTCACTATTTATAGCCTGATAAAGTGTAAATCAGTGTACTATCAAACCCTGGAATGACACGTGGAAATTATGTCGTTGTCCTTTAGGGCTGACATGGAAAGTGTAAACACTAATCTAACACTTAGAGAAATTCTACGAGTCTTCGACTTCACAGAGGTCTTGGTCATCAGAGATCATTTGCCAGAGCTCTGATGGTCTTCTGATGGTCTTGGTGTCTGACGTTTGGTCTCTGACGTTCTTCTGTTGATCTTCTGCTAAGTCTTCTAGGCTATCTTTTATGTCTTCAGACTTGTGATATTTTCAATACTTTTACATGGACATACTTGGGGCTAACAATCTCCCCCTAAGTATTGAAAATACAAATTTTGCTATACTACAGAGATAAGCTAAATAAAGACAAAGAGGAGAAAATCATCCTCTGTAAAAGCATTTACTTCTTTTAAAGATAAGTTACATTGCAGTACAAAAAGATAGTAAATCTAATCATAAAAGTTGCCTCTAAGAATTCTATCAAATTTCATGATTAATCCCCTAAATTCTAGGGTAAGGTCTATGTTCTTGAGGTAGCTTCTGATGATTTGATCTGGGCATTTCGAGCTTCCAACACGACCTTGTACAATTTCCTCAAGTACTTCAGAGATTGAGTAGAGTACTTAGGCACTTCTGATGAACGGATGGCCTTCTAGATTCCCTCATGACGTACAATAAAGGCTTCAGGTTCAGCTACCAGAGGGATAGTGTTCGAGTCCCTCAATGCTTTCATTTAGGGGACCAATGCTCAAATTCTCCAATTCAAAAGTGATGCCATGCTGAAACTCTAACTGGGTTCTGAGATTCACATGTTCCTCCATAGCCAGTTTAACTTCGTATCTTATAGTTCTGGCAGTCTTCCTCAATCTGAGAAATTTACACAGTAGGCATGCAGTTGTAGCAGATCATAGGGATTGATGAGTACCAGATCATTGTCATTGAACACATGCATCTGGTTGTCAGTCCTTTGGATAATGTATTCATGGTAGAGTACCTTGTTGTAGGCAAACGTTATGTGGTTGATGTGTTGGATCTTTATGATGCCAAGTTCTTGATAGACACTTCCACCAATGTTGGTCTTCTCTATGATGAATCTTCTTCTTGCATTATCCAACTTATGGTCTCTTTTGGGGTTCAACCTTGAGTTGATGGGTACTGAGTCCTGTTGGATGAGATCTCTGTCAGCATAGAGATAATGAAAGACCTCTTCAAAAAATGGTGGATGTTCTTGGCGTGTGTAGTTCTCTGATGCTAGTCGTTATGGTGGTATTTGTGCTTGTGCCTCTGGAACAATTTCAGTGTTGGGCTCTGTGTAGATTTCAGCATTGATGACAGAGAGAACTTCTGGTATTATCTGATCTGGGTAACGTTCTTCTGTCATTTAGCCCTTACCTCTGTCATATTTCTATTTCTCAGCCTTTTCTATCTCGGCTTTATCTTCTTCTGTCAAGATCTCCATGGTTTTTGGAGTTTCATTCTGGTATGAGTCACGGACGATCATGGTGGTATCAAGGTTTGGTTAGGGTTGGTTAAGGTTTTCTTCAGCAGAGGCTTGGTTTGGCCTCTCTGGTTCATTTCTTGTGGGTGAGGTGTTTGGTGTATCAAGGATAATGGTTTCTACTATGGGTTCTGCTGAGGTAGAAGTTTCTGCATCATTTGTTTTAAGGGTTTTATCCTTGAATGTGTAATCAACCTTATTGTCAGCCTCATCATTCTCCCCCTTTTGTTGTCCCGATAAGTTAGAATCATCAATATCTGAATCAGTCTCATTGTCGACAACAATTTTATGCTTCTTGAATGCTCTTTTGGATGGCTCATCAGCGGCATGTCTCTTTCTGGAAGCTATGTCACAGATGCGGTCATCAAAAAATTTAGCAGCATCCTTCATTGTGTCTTCCAGCTCCATCGCAGCAGCTCTGGCCTCACCTACTTGATCTTTGAAGTTGACAGTGTGAGTATCAAGGGAGGTCTGCACATGTTTCTCTATTGCTTGTGCCTTGGCCACGAACTTGGTTGATATTGTCATCATTCTGGTTAGGACCTATTTTCTGAAGGCTCCCATGTAACCTCTGGCGATTGGCAGATTGTCTGGACGTGCAGAGGTAGAAGCAGGAGCAGGAGGAGTTGGCTCTACAGAAGGTGTTGGTAGATTGGCAAAAGCAGCAGATATAGACTTTGAGATAACCTCTGTGATGGTGTTGAGGTTGGCTTCTGACAGTTCTTCAGAGGGAGGTTGGATGACTCTGTTGGCAGTCTCCCTCTGGTAGTTATAAAGTTCATCCTTCAGAGCTTTGATCTCTGACTGCAGCTTCTGTGATTCATCAGAGCCCTTTTTCTACAAATCAACTACTCTCTGGATGTCTCTGCTAACTGATCCTTTACATTTTTCAGCTCACCCTTAAGAGATTCATCCACTGTAGACCTCTGATCATTAATACCTGTTGTCGTAAGTTTATTCTCATTCAATGAGTCTCTGATCTTCTTGCAAACTTATGTGAACTCCACCTTTGTAATGAGATCAGAAGGGGTAATCTTAGGGTCAACACATGACTCTAAGTTTCTCTCGAGTTCAGAGAGGCCTTCTTTTAGAGGTGATTTGAGGTTGCCTCTGGAAGGACTTCCACCCGATCCTTGATGTTCTCTAAGAGGAGAATCATCTATGGGTGTTCTGTTTACAAATGCTCACTCACCTCAGAATCTGAGAGAGTAAAGTAAATGTGGGAATTGACATTGCGATCCAATCAATCCAATCCTTGTGAAACTAGGCTTTTCCATTGTCCCTGAGTTAGACAATCCTCGCGGGTAAATCTGAAGTTACCCAGGTTTCTATGTTGGGCTTCCTTGGATAGATGAGGCACAGAGGCATCATCGTGTGTGTTTAACCTATTACCCTGGGCGAATGGGTAAGACTATCAAGTTTAACTTCCCCAGCATTGTGCATATCAGAGGCATGAAGAGTTGCCTCTGATGGTCTAGGTTGGTTAGGGTTCGAGGTGTGCACCTCTATTTCAATAGTCATATGGTCTGGAACACCATGACTAGATGATTTGCTTGCCATGGCAGTTGGGGTAGGAGTCCTAAATCGCACATGTGTGTTCACACGAACATCTTGTTCTAAACTCACAGGACTCTCAGCTCCTATTGGGTTAGAAAACACAGGGAGCTCATCACTTTCCTCACCTTCTTCAGAGGTGGACGAGCTCTCTGCCTGTAACAACCCAATTCCCATATACACAACAAATCACATAATGTAACATAACATTGATATAACAAACGAAACATTATATTACAAGTTCGGTCCCATAGTCTTTTACAATCAGCAGAAGCCATTCTATACAAACTTTGTACTAAATACATACATAACACTTAATATTGTAATACAACTGCTAAACATGCCAAAAATCTTCATCATATAATCCTTCACAAAAGCCATCCATCGGTTACTCTAATTACTTGCTCTTACTCAATCCACCACCTGGAATACATATTTTTAAAACAAAAATGAGGGTTAGACCCGATGGTCTAAGTGAGAAAATCCCTGTTAGTTTGAAACCATTTATATAACTTCATTCATATAAATCACGCAACACAATCACATATATACAATTAAGCTCACATATCATGTACCTTCCCTTCTCATTCCTCCTGGCCATATTAGTTGGTAGCAAGCCAACTAATAATTTACAACGTTGTACAACATCTACAGCCAAACAACGCTATACAGATTCTATAGCCAAACACACCGGTCCTACGCCCGGCCAACGTATTATAACACATTATAATACTCATGTAAATATAATACCTCAATATATTATAATTCACATATATCACACATATAAACAAATAACCATCAATTATCACATTCCCAAACCATATGTATATGTATTCCAGTTAAAAACGTTTTTAAAGTAAAACTCACATGTTTCGATTATTACACACGCTCGCCAGCTCCTTTCACATTGGTCTTATCTCTTACCACGACTCCACAGAATCTGAAACAATTTAAGGTGCATACACCTCTTTACTAGCCAAACATATAAAGCCTACCAGTTCCAGTTCTCAACTGTATCACTAAACTTAACAACTACCGGGACTACACAGGGTACCGGGACTTCTCAGTACCGGGAGTTATCAATACCGGGAGTTCATGTTACCGGGAGTCTACAATACCGGGACTCCATACTACCGGGAGTCGACTATACCGGGATTTCACCGGGAGTCCTCAAGAACACAGTCGGTTCCATTTTACCCAGATTCAAATTAAACGTATATACTTCAAATTAAACATTCTAATCCGATAGAAGTCTAATACTACTGATTATAAACACAAATTGTAAAGGAACTTACCTCCAAATCGATTTCAAATCGATCACTTGAAGCCCTAACCGTACGTTTTCTTCCTCTGCTTCCTTTTCTCTCAAAACACACACACACACATACACTTTCTATTTTTAGGAACTGAGGTTTATCTGATACCTAATAGGTATTAGATAACAATTTAGACTTTTAGCTAAAACTATATGATAAGTACCAAAACACCCTTAAACTTATGAATTAATTCAAACTTACCCCAAACATAATATCTTATAGTTAAATTATCTAACGGACTTACCCGGGGTATTACATCATCTCCCCCTTAAAAGAATTCCGTCCCGGAATTCAGTTAAGTGAAAAGATGAGGGTATTTGGCTCTCATTTCCATCTCTGATTCCCACGTAGCATCTTGACCTCTATGATGCCTCCACTGAACTTTCACTTACCTGATCTCCTTATTCCGCAGCACTTAAACTTTATGATCAACTATAGCTTCCGGCTCTACCACGTAATTCAGTCTTTCATCGACTTGTATCTCTGGTAGGGGAACTGCCTGGTCTTGAGTAACCAAACACTTTCAGAAGTTTGATACGTGAAATGCGTTATGGATCCTACTCAATTCCGGTGGAAGATCTAATTGGTAAGCTACTTCACCGATCCTTTCTGTAATTGCAAACGGTCCGATATACCTTGGGCTAAGTTTACCTTGTTGTCCAAATCGGATGACTCCTTTCCACGGCGAAACCTTTAACATTACGTAATCCCCATCTGACATTTGGAACCATACAGATAATGTCTCCAAATCTTCAACCCGAAGACAACTACTGCAAGCTCCATGTCGTGCGTAGGATACTGTCTTTCATGAACCTTTAATTGACGAGAATCATAAGCAATAACCTTTCCCCGCTGCATAAGTACACATCCCAATCCCAATTTTGACGCATCACTATAAACAACAAAATCTTCCGAACCTTCAGGTAGTGATAGAATCGGTGCGCTGCACAGTTTCTCTTTCAATACCCGGAATGCCTCGTCTTGTTCTGCTTTCCATTCAAACTTCAGGTTCTTCCGGGTCAGCTTAGTCAAAGGCGTTGCGATACGAGAGAAGTCTTTTATAAATTTCCGATAGTAGCCGGCTAAACCCAGAAAACTACGTACTTCGGTTGCTGTCTTCGGCGATTCCCACTTTTCAACTACTTCCACTTTCATCGGATCAACTTGTATCCCTTTTTCTGAAACTACATGCCCCAGAAACTGAACCTTTCGTAACCAAAATTCACATTTCGAGAATTTAGCATACAACTTCTCCTGCTTTAATAGCTCCAGAATCAAACGAAGGTGTTGCGCATGCTCTTCCATGGATCGGGAATAGATAAGTATATCATCGATAAATACAATTACAAATTTATCGAGATACGGCTTACATACCCGATTCATTAAATCCATAAAAGCAGCTGGAGCGTTCGTCAGTCCAAACGGCATCACTAAGAATTCGTGATGTCCATACCTTGTTCGAAAAGCAGTCTTTAGAACGTCTTCTTCTTTAACTTTCAACTGGTGATAACCGGATCTTAGATCAATCTTGGAGAAATAGCAAGCTCCAACTAACTGTTCGAAAAGGTCATCAATTCGGGGTAACGGATACTTGTTCTTTATCGTGCGCTTGTTCAGTTCTCGGTAGTCGATACACATTCTCATCGAACCATCCTTCTTTTTCACAAATAACACTGGTGCTCCCCACGGCGAAGAACTAGGTCTGATGAAGCCTTTATCGGATAGGTCTTGTAGTTGTGCCATCATCTCTTTCATTTCTGGAGGTGCCAAACGATACGGTGCACGAGCAATAGGAGTGGCTCCAGGAACTATGTCTATACCGAACTCTACTTGTCTAACTGGAGGGAGACAATTCAAGTCTTCGGGAAAAACTTCTGGAAATTCACTAACGATAGGAATATCTTTCAACTTAATCTTTTCAGGCCTACTATCTATCACATAGGCTAAGTAACTCGGGCAACCCTTACTGACACATTTACGGGCTTTTATCATAGATATTAGGCTAGACTGATGATTCCTACGATCACCATAAATCACTACTGGTCCCTTCTCAGGTAATACCACATTTATTAACTTCTTATCACATACTATGTTAGCCTGATTCTCGGCTAACCAGTCCATTCCCACTACGACGTCGAACTCTATCAAAGATATAGGAAACAATTGTATCGGTACTCTACACCCCTCTATATTTATCACACAGCCATCAAATACTTCTTTAACTGACACTTGATTATCATTTGCCGTATCTACTGATAGAGCATGTTCTAGCATTTTAGGTTTCAAACACAGGTAAGCAGCAAACGTAGGAGACACAAATGATCGGTTTGCACCGGAATCAAATAACACCTTAGCACGTGTAGAGTTTATTAAAAATGTACCTGTGACCACATCCGGAGTTTCCTCCGCTTCTTTCTCGGTCATTTGAAACGCGCGACCCCTGGTTACTGGCGGTTCCAGCCTTGGTATTACTGGTTTAACAATCGCTGGCCTGCCCGATGACCCACCTTGCTGTATCCTCCCCCGCGGACAGTCCGACTGAAGGTGATCCGGAGAATTGCATAAGAAACATAACCGCGTTACCTTACAATCTTTAATGATGTGTCCGGTCTTCCCACACTTATAACACGCTCGTAAATCACCTTGGCAATTTCCTTGGTGGACACGGTTGCACTTCTGACATGGTCTTTCCGCTGGTCGTAAAGGCGGACGGTTATCATACTTCTGAAATCGGGACTTCTTCGGATCATGTTGTGGTCCTTCCCACTTTCTCTTCCGATACTTTTATCGCCTGCATCTCTTCTAATATCTCGTTCAACATTCTTCGCGGCATCAACTGCAGCCGAGAAGGTATCGGGTCCTTTTACAGTCACTAGCCTTCTGACTTCTGAGTTCAGCCCAAAGATAAACCTTTCCGTCTTCATCGTCTCCGTAGCAACATAGTATTCTGCGAATCGAGACTTTTCCAGAAAGCTAGCGGTGTAGTCTCGAACGGATAAGTTTCCTTGTTGCAAGTTCATAAATTCCCCTTCCAGTTGTTTGACGGCTGCTTGGGGACAAAATGCGTTCATGTAGGCTATCACAAATTCTTCCCAAGAGAGGGTAGAATAAACATTAGATCCTTTAGAATGAATAAAAGATTCCCACCAATACAAAGCATCCCCTTTTAACATTGCCGCTCCATATAATACTCTATCTACGTCAGCGCACTTACTCGTCTTGAAAATAGCTTCTATTTCCTTCATCCATCTCATTGCTTTCACTGGATCCCTATCTCCTGAGTAGGTCGGAGGCCTACATCTTAAAAACATTTTGTAGTCGCACCTCTTTTGTACTGGTACAATAGTCGATGTGATTGGCATTTCATCTTCCGGTCCGGGATCCGGTATTTCAGTTTCATTATGACGGTTTCGATCAAACATTGTTTGTATGTTAGCCTGCAGTCTCCCCATTTCTGCCATTAGATCATCCCTGGTAACGAACTCTGTACCAAGTGGCTGGACTCTGCCTCCGGCTCGACCTCCAGCTCTACCCCCGTTTCTACCCCCGACTATGCCCCCAGTTCTGCCTCCCCTGTCCCCTGTTCCTATTGGCGGATTAGTTCTATTCGGATTTCTTCCTCCTCCTCGATTCGAATTTCGTGTACCGCTTGCCATTCTGTAGATTTAAACAAGGTTAATATACACATAAGCACATACCCCATATTACAAGGTATTCCAGTTCAAACATGTACCTGTAAGATCACAATTACACTGGCCAGGTGTAATATGAAATTACCTTACATGATGTTCCTTCTACCTTTTATACTTCATCATCCCAAGGTTCTATAATGATAAGGACATCCTACTTCACATGCAGTTTAAGACTAGGTACAGATACAAATACCTAAATCCCTTAAACTAAAGCTCTGATACCATTTGTAACAACCCAATTCCCATATACACAACAAATCACATAATGTAACATAACATTCATATAACAAACGAAACATTATATTACAAGTTCGGTCCCATAGTCTTTTACAATCAGCAGAAGCCATTATATACAAACTTTGTACTAAATACATACATAACACTTAATATTGTAATACAACTGCTAAACATGCCAAAAATCTTCATCATATAATCCTTCACAAAAGCCAACCATCGGTTACTCTAATTAGTTGCTCTTACTCGATCCACCACCTAGAATACATATTTTTAAAACAAAAATGAGGGTTAGACCCGATGGTCTAAGTGAGAAAATCCCTGTTAGTTTGAAACCATTTATATAACTTCATTCATATAAATCACGCAACACAATCACATATATACAATTAAGCTCACATATCATGTACCTTCCCTTCTCATTCCTCCTGGCCATATTAGTTGGTAGCAAGCCAACTAATAATTTACAACGTTGTACAACATCTACAGCCAAACAACGCTATACAGATTCTATAGCCAAACACACCAGTCCAACGCCCGGCCAACGTATTATAACACATTATAATACTCATGTAAATATAATACCTCAATATATTATAATTCACATATATCACACATATAAACAAATAACCATCAATTATCACATTCCCAAACCATACGTATATGTATTACAGTTAAAAACATTTTTAAAGTAAAACTCACCTATTTCGATTATTACACACGCTCGCAAGCTCCTTTCACAATAGTCTTATCTCTTACCACGACTCCACAAAATCTGAAACAATTTAAGGTGCATACACCTCTTTACTAGCCAAACATATAAAGCCTACCAGTTCCAGTTCTCAACTGTATCACTAAACTTAACAACTACCGGGACTACACAGGGTACCGGGACTTCTCAGTACCAGGACTTCCCAGTACCGGGAGTTATCGATACCGGGAGTTCATGTTACCGGGAGTCTACAATACCGGGAGTCTACACTACCGGGACTCCATACTACCGGGAGTCGACTATACCGGGATTTCACCGGGAGTCCTCAAGAACACAGTCGGTTCCATTTTACCCAGATTTAAATTAAACCTATATACTTCAAATTAAACATTATAATCCGATAGAAGTCTAATACTTCTGATTATAAACACAAATTGTAAAGGAACTTACCTCCAAATCGATTTCAACTCGATCACTTGAAGCCCTAACCGTACGTTTTCTTCCTCTGCTTCCTTTTCTCTCAAAACACACACACACACACATACACTTTCTATTTTTAGAAAATGAGGTTTATCTGATACCTAATAGGTATTAGATAACAATTTACACTTTTCGCTAAAACTATATGATAAGTACCAAAACACCCTTAAACTTATGAATTAATTCAAGCTTACCCCAAACATCATATCTTATAGTTAAATTATCTAACAGACTTACCCGGGGTATTACATTGCCCCTCCTTCTGAAGGTTCTACATCTCCCTCTGAGACAGACCGCTCTGAGGGTGCTCTGTTCCAATTTTCTACTTCCTCCTTCTATCTCTCTGAGGCAGACCCCTCTGTGGGTACTCTGTCCTCTAGTCCTTCCTCTTCTTTTAATAATTCATACATCTGAGGCTCAGAGCCTTAGTATGTTGGGGATCTCACCTCAGTTCTTGAGGTTGAGCAGCATGTCTATAGGAGGTTAAGGAGACATGATTCGGGTGAATCAGAGCGAGCATTATTCTGGGGAATCTGTGAGTGTTAGGATACGTACCTGACTTGGTTGGTTTGAAAGAATACATTGTCCAGGTAGGCGTAGGTGCTCCTTCTTGTAGCAATTGCAGCTTTTCGAATGATGCGCTGATGGCCAAGCTGATAAATCTTGAGAACATGATGGATTTGAGGTCTTTGTCCTTTCCAACTTGTTTGCCTCGTGCTAGAGCTTTGTTCTTGTTGTACACGACGGTTTGTAGCTCTTCGTACAAGATGGTGCCATAGTCGAATTTCCTTCCAAAGTACAAGCCATACATTATTGTAAGTATGTGTAGAAACCAGGATTCAATCTTACAATCAATTAAGAACAATCAAACAGTAAAATGATAGAGATTTGGATCAAAAATCTTCGTATTCATTCAAGAACAGATTCCAGATCTAGAGAGATAATCTCTCAAAGATTACAAAGTGAATACAAAGTAATGTGAAAGTTAGTTAGCTTACAGTTGCTAACTCATATATACTGTAAAGAAAAGCTAAAGCTACAGTACATATAAGTAACAGAGTAATAGAACAATTACACGTGTCCTGATTAGTAACAGAATATAACTGAAAATATCCCAAGACATAAGTTCTGAACAACATCTTCAGAACTTCTGAACATCCTTCTGATTAAGTACTTCAGAACACACTTTAAGCACTTGGACATTTTCGTCTTCACCTTCAGAAGTTCTGAGTCCCCTACTCAGAACTCTGAGCCTTCTGTTCAGACTTCACACTTAGTAATCTTTGCAGTATTCTCTGATCAGAACTTCTGAGTCTTCTTACTCAGAACTCTGAGTCTTCACTTCAGATCTCAACACTTGTGTTTTTGACAAAACTCTAGATCTAACAATCTCCCCCTTTTTGTCAAACACTCATGTACTTATCAACATTGAACTCCTTTAAAGCAGGTACAATCTTTAGAAGGATCACATTCCTCAAAGCAAGTCTTCTATCAATCTTTTCAATGAGATCTTCTATCTTTTCAACTTGAACTCATTTTTGTATCTTTTATTCAAACTGTTCTTGATAAATCTGGGAGTTCCAGAGAAATATTTGGCAGCTTCACTAGCTCTGAAAAAGATCTTTTGTTTTTGATTATTTTTCAGTGCAACTCCCAATTCTGGCCATTGACTAACATATCCAGTCTTCAGAGCATCTAGTTGCACATGATCATTATTTGGCTTGGAGAGATACACACATGGTCTATGCATTGCTTCTCTCACTACAGCCAGTGCTCCTCTTTCTACTTTGTACTTGCTACAATCTTTATTTTGTAGAAGACAATACAACCTGTAGAAATCTGTTACTGAGATCTTATCAAATTCAGCTTCAGTGAAGTAGTAGACTTTTCCATCCTCTCTCAGAACTTCAAATCCATAGTATTCATTCTTCTTAAATTTCTTGACACAAAGTTCTCTGAATCCAGTGATCATGAAATCAGAATATACATATTGCTTTTTCTTTCCCACACATCTTGTTAATTCAGCACGAAACCATTGAGTGAATTATGACTTATCATGATACACACTTAGGAAATTCACTTCTCTTGGCTGAAAGAAATTTGGTAAAGTATATTCCAAGAATATGGCATTCAGATCAACAGGTATTTCTTGTTCATTGACTTCAGATTTTTCTGCTTGTTCAGCCTCTTGCATCTGAACATCTTGTGAAGATAATACATCTGGAATACCTTCTTCAACATCATCAGTGTAAACACCATTAACTTGGTATTCTGTTGGAAATACAAAGTCAATGTGAAGTAACTTCTTTGAATTTTCTTCTGAAAGCATCCATTCATGACAATTTCTGACTTTGTTTCTGAGTTCCAGTCTTTCATTAACACATCTGATACACTTTTCTTTCACAGAAGTTCTGATATTTTCAACATAAGCTTTCATCTTTGATACTGTCATCTTAAAAGTAGCTGTTAATGTCTATTTTATGTTGTATTCAAGTTGAGGGACTAAACTTGTAAAGTCTAGATCTAGGTATAAAAGGCTTAGATCTTTATGCTTTTGACTAACACTTTGACATACATATCATTTCAACTCTCTGTGAGTTTCTCTCTACTTCTTGTATCATGTTCTTGACGATTAATGAGAGATGACCAGAGTTTATCACAGATCTTGTTCATATTACTTGTATCTTGGGATCACAAGTGGTATCAGAGCCTAGCAGATTGCGATTTGTGAAGATCTTGAAGAAATTTGGGCATTTTTTTACATTTTCGGAGTTCATCTAATTCTGGAATTTAGGATGTTTTTTGATTGAGGAATTCATCACAGAACTATTCGAATTGATACACTGAATCAATTCGTGCAAAAGTACAGGATCAGAACTCGATTTGGATAGGATTTCGAGTTTTACTGTGCGGTTCGAAAAATGGATTTCTGATGTGTTGTTGGTGATATTTTCTGAACAAAAAGTGTTCAGATTGTGTGTGCGAATCATCCTACAAAGTTTCAGATCAATTGGATTTTATTTGAGCATGTTAGAATACTTAGAAATTTTTTGGATCTCGGCACTCATAACTGTCGTACGATATAGTGTTCATAAAACTCATAACTGTCGCACGATACTGATATTCATAACCTTCGCACAATTCTTGACCGACTTCACATTTTAGTCGCACAAGACTTGTACGAGAGTTACTGTTCATAAGGCTTAGTCGCACAAAGCCTGTCCGACAGTTACTGTTCAAAAGACCAAGTCGTACAAGTTTTATACGACAGCTGGTCCAAGTCGTACGAAGTTCATCCGAGAGTTACTGTTCACTTGTTCTAGTCGTACACGTTCTATCCGACTACGACTGTTCACTTTACTTGTCGTACACGTTCTGTTCGACAGTTGACCGACAGTCGTACAGTTGTCTATTGCCCGGCAGTTGACTATTTTTCACAAATTCGCTTATCTGTTTAAAGATCAAATCAAGTAATTTTTCAAGATGATGAAAAATGATATCATGAACTCTTTGGGAAGTGATTCTAGACCCCCGATTCTAATTGAAAAGGAGTATGAACAGTGGAAAGAAAGGTTTGAGGATTTTCTTGAGCGACAACCACATGGATTACACTTGTTAGACTCGCTTAGAAATGGTCTAATGAAACCTGTATATGAACCTGTTCAAGCTCCAAATACCGAAAATGAAGTTCCTAAGTTGGTTCCCTTATCCGAATACAATGTTGACCAAAAGGCTAGATATGATGAAAATAAAAGGGCAAGATCATATGTTATCATGGGGATTCCAAATGAAGTGTTTAACAAGATTGATAGCTACAAGGATACTGCAAATAATATGTGGAGCCAGTTAGAGAAGATGTTTCAAGGGTCTCAGATTGGCAATCAGATGAAAATCACTTTGTGCATAAACAAGTATGAAGAGTTTAGAGCTAAGGAGGATGAAACATTATATCAGACTTATGACAGATACATAATTCTACTCAATGAGCTTAGTAAGAACAAGGTCAAAAAGGATCTAATTGAGATAAATGTCAAATTTCTTAGCATCCTACAACCCGAGTGGAAGAGTGTTTCTAGGAAAATGAAACAAAATCATAGACTGTCTATCATGTCATTACATGAACTGTATGAGACCATGTTGCAAGATAAAGAGGAAATAGAAGGGATAAAAGAGGAGAAGAATAAGAAAAAGAAGAAAGAGATCTCTCAAGAACCAATTGCACTTCAAGCCGAGAAGCAAACAAGCAGTTTTTTGTCTGATGATTCTGGTTGGTTTGATTCTGGTTACAAGGGTAAAATTCCTGATGATGGTGCCGAGTTAGAGCAAGCGATGATTCTACTCACAAGACACTTTCAGAAGAGATTTTACAAACCACCGTCATCAAACAACAATCTGAGGTATACTTCTGGTTCGAGAAAGATTGAGAATAACAATTATGAGAGGAAACCGTTTGGAGAGCAAAGGTTTGAGAATACTGATAAGAGATCGGAGAAAGTTGAAGGTAAGAAGGTGTTTGAGAATGTGGAGAAAAAGTTTGAAGAAAAGAAAGGAGTGGAGACTCAAAAGTGCTACAACTGTGGAACTCCCGGTCATTATGCAAGGGATTGCCGGAAGAAAGTGGTCAAGAATTCTGATTATTACAAACAGAAGTTGCTATTGGCAAAACAGAAGGAATATGGAATAGCTCTTTTGGTGGAAGAAGAATATTGGCTTGACCATTCAGATGATGATGGAGAAAAGGAAGAACATGCCAACATGTGTCAAGCAGAATTCAATTCTGATGATGAGGACAATTCTGACACTACAAAACAGGTAAATTCCTTTCCCTTACCTGAACAGGCAGATCATGAAGTAATTGAATTGCGTAATGAACTGAATGATACATGGAATAAATTAGCATTTTCAGAAAGTGAAAAGGCTAATATATTAAGTGAGTTCAACATAATGATACCAAGAGTTCAAGAATTAAGAGAAACTCTAGCATGTGAAAGAAAGAAGAATAATGACTTAAAACAAAAGATTGATGATGTTGAACTTGAGAAACAAGAAAAATGTTCTGAAATTAAAACTCTCAAGTCTCAACATAATCAATTTGAATCAGAAAAGTCAATTCTTGATTCTCAATTATCTGAATTGAACAAACAAATCAAAGACTTAGAAACAAAGAATAATGAATGTGAATTATCTTTGACAAATCTTTCAAATCAAAATACATAATTTTTAAACAAAATTGAAAGTTTGGAAAAGAAGCTGTACTTGAGAGGTCAATCTGACCAAACAATTTTCATGAACAAGCCAAGACTTGTAAGCAATGTCAACAAATATTGGGGACTTGGTTACGAAAATCCTAAACACTTGGCCAAAGCTATCTTTACATTGCCTACATTGTATAATTTCAAATGTTTAAGATATGCACGATATTGGCCCGAATTTGAAATTCCTTGGACTGGTGAAAAGGAAACCTTAGAAGAGGAAACAAGGAAAAGATCATCAACAACTCATATATAACTTAAATTTTGTTATACTCGTGAGACGTTGAAGACTCTCGACAATCTAAATGGACCACTTCCAAACAACTATTTTGACATATGTGCTACAAAGCCAACCACTCAACAAGTCTTTGAAACTAAGAAATATGTTCCAACATTGGTTCTAGAAGGGAGAATTGTTGAACTTGAAATCTCCCTTGCAGAACAACGGATCAAATTTGAATATGAAAATGATCTCCTTTCAACTGTTTATTCAAATAGTTTTAAGGAAATATCATCTAGTTTCAAAGACGAGGTGAAAAAGGAAACTGTTAAAATTGAACATTCTTTGATCAAAAGGTTTTCTGAATCAACAAAGAGCATCTTTGATGCTAAACAAAAGATTGATCTAAAATGTCTCAATCTTTCTAAGAAAGTGGTGGGTCTTGAGAACCTTCTTCTCTCCGAGCATACTAATTTGGAAAATGAGAAAGTCAACTTTGTAAATCAAATCAATTCATTTGAAGTGAAGTTGACTGATTTGTTAAAGACAAAAACTGATCTAGAGATTGTCTTAGAAAATGAAAGAAAGGAATTTGCTTTGAAATCTTGAAGAAAGCAACTTTCTTAAAGAACAAAATTGTGAACTTTCTCAAAAAGTGATGACATTGGAAAAATCTTTGAAAGAAGGAAAAATTAATACAATGTCTGATTTTGAAAATACTTTCAATCTTGAAAGAGCACAGTTTGAATTTGAGAAAGTCAGTTTCGAAAAAGAAAAACAATCTTATGAAATGAGGATAATTGAGCTTTCTCAAGATGTGGATGAGTTAGAAAAGGAATTGGCAAAAGAACGAAAAGAAAATGCTTTAAAAAGATGGAATTCACCAGAGTCTACTAAGGATTTTAAAGTTCACAATGCCGATTCTGATTCTGATTGTGATTTTGTGCCTAATGATCAAGTTTTCGAAACCAAGTAAAAGCCAAAAGATAATGATAAAGGAAAAGCTTGTTTATTTGATTTCTCAAAGAAGCTTCAGGACCATACAAATTTTATCATTACTGAAGAAAAACCTTCAAGTACTTTTTCTAAAGGTGAGTGTTCAAACACTAAGAAACTACCTTTAGAAAAAGGAAAGAAGAGTAAAAAGTCAAGGTAACTCAAGTTCAGAGTTCTAAAGGTTCTAATTCTAAATCTTCTGTTGTTTCAGATAATCTTGTGAATCCGAAGGAGAAAGCGCAAGAATGGCGGGTAAAGCAAACAAAGTCTGATTCAACCAAACAGAATGATAAAAATAGTAGTTTTACGAAGAATAAACAATTTGGTGCGAGTAACAAACAATCTTTTGTTAATTCTTACAAAAGTTACTCTACAGACCATTTGTTGAGTTTTAAAAATGGTGATTGTTTTTGTTCTGTTTGTGGTTGTGAAAGTGAGTTTGCTATGCCTGGTTCCTGTTGTTGGGATAATTCTTATTTTATTCCAAATGGTAATAGAAAGTCAAAATTGAGGAAAAAGAAGAAAACACAAAAGTCTAAAACCATGTCTTCACAAACTAACCAAAAGGACCTACTATTAAGTGGGTACCCAAAAATGTTTCAATTTGATTGATGCAGAAAAATAAGTTATGGTATTTAGATTCGGGATGTTCGAAGCATATGACAGGCCAAAGGCACATGCTAAACAATTTTGTTGAAAAGGATCTTGGTCGAGTAAGATTTGGAAACAATCATGTTGCTCCAATAAAGGGTTTTGGAGACGTTATACTAGATAATCTTATGATAAAGAATGTCAACTATGTTGAAGGATTGTAGCACAACCTATTCAGTATTGGACAGTTTTGTGATAAAGATTTGGAGGTAAACTTCAAAAAGACGAGCTGCTGTGTCAAAACTGAGGAAGGATCAGAACTTCTTGTTGCCACTCGAAAATCGAATCTTTATACAATCAACTTGTCAAATTTCAAGCCGACCAATGAAGTGTGTCGCTTATCGAAGGCTTCGGAAGAACAAAGTTGGCTATGGCACCGACGGTTATCGCATATGAATTTCTGATACATTCAAAAGCTAGTTTTAGGTGATTCAGTTCGGGGGCTTCCAACTTTGAAGTTCAATGCCGAAAGTTTATGTGATGCATGTGAGAAAGGGAAGATGAAGAGGGTTCCTCACAAGCCTAAACCGGAACCTACAATGAAGAGTATACTTGAGCTTTTACATGTGGATTTGTGCGGTCCAATGAAAACCGAAAGCATAAGTGGGAGGAAATATGTGTTGGTAATAGTGGATGATTTTTCAAGATATACATGGATTAAGTTTCTTCGTTCGAAAGATGAAACTTCAGAACTTCTGATTGGTGTTATCAAGGAAGCTCAGAACAACATGCAGATTTCAGTTAAAATCGTACGTTCGGATAATGGTACAGAACTCAAGAACAGAATCCTAGGTGAATTCAATGAATCAAATGGGATTATGCAACAGTTTTCTACCGCCAGAACTCCTGAACAAAACGGTGTTGTAGAATGACGTAACAGAACGTTAGTCGAATCTACGAGAACTATGTTGGCGTATTCAAAACAACCTCTCTTCTTATGGGCCGAGGCCATGGCAACCGCATGTTATACTCAAAATCGTTCTGTCATACACCGCCGGTTTGGTAAAACCCCCTATGAAATCATGAATAACCGGAAACCTAGCATTAAACATCTTCGTGTTTTTTGTTGTAGGTGTTATGTCTTGAACGATAAAGAACAACGAAACAAGTTCAGTCCAAAGGCGATTGATGGTATCTTCGTTGGATATTCTTTCTCAGCGGCTTCATATCGGATATATTTGAAGCAATCAAGAACAATCATGGAAAGTGTCAATGTCAAATTCGACGAACATCACGAATTGGCTTCTGACCAAAACAGTTCAGAACCCGTTATAACCAGAATTTTAGCTTCTGGACATGTCAGTTCAGAACCTGCTTCAACATCTAATCATGATCAACCTTCTACCTCAAAATCTCAATTAACTGATCTTGATTTATTATTTGATGAGTTTTACGATGAATTTTATGGTACTTACAATAAATCCGCTGATTCTAACAGGATGGTACAAGCACCTACAACAATTTCCGCGGCCACAAATACTCAAGATGGTGCAACTACTTCAACACCGGTTGATGTTTCCAGTCGTGTTCAAGATGTTCAAGTACCAGAAGTTGTTAATCCACAACAAGAGACTACAATTAATGTGGAAGGATCAACACATCATGCTAGTTCCTCGGTTATTGAAGCAAACATTCTTCAGCCTCAACCGGAACCTTCTGTTATTCCGTCAGAAATTCCAAATGATGAACAAGTCGTTCCTCTAACCGAAGAAGGCACAAATGCTACTCTTGATAATGTTCAAGAATCCTATGATCCTCATCCTCATACGACAAAGTGGACGAAGGCTCATCCTACTCACCAAGTAATAGGTGATCCAAATTCTCCAGTTCAAACTCGCTCGTCTGCTTTGAGTGCTACCGTAAATGAATGTTTGTTTCCAATGTTTTTGAGTAACATTGAACCACGTACTGTTAAGGAAGCGTTGAATGATCCGGATTGGATTCTAGCTATGCAAGAAGAGCTAAATCAATTCGAAGCGTTGAAAGTGTGGAGGCTCGTTCCAAGACCAGCTGATAAAAGTATCATTGGAACAAAGTGGGTGTTCAAGAATAAGAAAGATGAAGATGGCATCATAGTTCGTAACAAGGCGATACTTGTAGCGAAAGGTTACAGACAGCAAGAGGGGATAGACTATGATGAGACTTACGCTCCAGTCGCACGCATTGAAGCAATCAGATTATTTCTGGCTTACGTGGTATACAAAAACTTCACGGTATATCAAATGGACGTGAAGACAACATTCTTAAATGGAATTCATAAAGAGGAGGTGTATGTCTCTCAACCTGAAGGTTTCGTCGACAAGGAAAATCCAAACCACGTCTATATATTGGATAAAGCCTTGTATGGATTGAAACACGCCCCTCGAGCCTGGTATGACGTTCTGTAACAATTTCTACTTGTCTCGGGCTTTGAAAAAGGTAAGATTGATACGACTCTGTTTGTCAAACGCGAAGATGGTGAGATGAATATAGTACAAATTTACGTAGATGATATTATCTTTGGCGCATCTAACCCTGGTTTAAATAAATGGTTTTCTGATCTGATGATTGCTAGATTTCAGATGAGCATTATGGGAGAGATTAATTTCTTTCTTGGATTGCAAGTGAAGCAGTTTTCCATGGGGATTTTCATCAATCAGTCAAAGTATATATTTGACATTTTGAAGAAATTCAAAATGGAAAATTGTACTTCCATTGGAACGCCGATGGCACCAGGTTCAAAGATCGGTCTGGATCCTCATGGTAAGGAAACAGATATACGACACTATCGAGGTATGATCGGATCTTTAATGTACTTAACTTCTAGTCGCCCGGATATCATGTTTGCTACGTGTCTTTGTGCGAGATTTCAGGCAAATCCTAAGGAATCTCATCTCGGGGCCGTCAAGCGTATCTTTCGCTATCTCAAAGGAACCACCTACCTTGGTCTATGGTAACCCAAAGGCACGGGATTCGAGCTAACGGCTTACTCCGACGCGGATCACGGTGGTAGCTTATTGGACCTGAAGAGCACATCCGGACACATACAATTTTTGGGAGATAAATTGGTAAGTTGGGAGTCCAAGAAACAGAACTGTGTCTCGAATTCTACGGCGGAGGCAGAATATGTCGCGGCCGCGAGTTGTTGCTCATAAGTCATTTGGATGAAAACCCAACTGATGGACTTCGCATGTCGATACGAAAAGATCCCAATTTATTGTGATAGTAAGTCCGCAATTGCAATATCTATGAATCCGGTTCAACACACGAAAACTAAGCACATCGAAATACGATATCATTTTATTAAAGATCACGTCGAAAAAGGTACAATTGAACTCTATTTTGTTCCTACTGAATTTCAATTCGCTGACTTGTTTACCAGGGCTTTGGATGAGAAACGTTTCACGTTTCTGGTTTCAAAGTTAGGCATGTTGAATTTGAAAGTTTGATTCATCATAATTTTCATTCAATATTTTGAAAATAATTATTAGTCATTCAAATTTTATAAATTTGAGTGAAGAATACTTATTTTCACAATATTGAATATTCATTATGATGTGCTCAAATTTAGATTCATTTCAGTAGTTTACAAAGTCGATTTCAATTTTATTCTTTTTACCGTATGTACTTCAGTTGATATTACTTGTGCAGTTTTATGTGTGGGTTCATGTGTTTAGGGGGAGCTACAAATGTTTGTGATCTTGTTTCAAGGGGGAGCATTTAACAATAAAAAGGTGTTTGATCAACACAATCGAGGTAAGTGTTCTATTTCAATTGATTTTTCAAGTTAAAAGTTGAACAACTTTTTAATTTGAAAAGTTCATTTTTGACAAGTACAGGAACTTGTCGTACATGCTGTGTCCGACTAGCAATCCTAGTCGTACAAGCCGTATACGACAGTTACTGTTCACTCACGACAGTCGTACAAGCCTTGTCCGACTAGCAATCCTAGTCGTACATGCTTTGTACGATTGTTACTGTTCATAAGGCAAAGTCGCATAAGCTTTGTCCAACTAGCAATCCTAGTCGCACAAGCTTCATACGACAGTTACTGTTCATCATCCCACCTTAGTCGTACACTTCATCCTACGACTAAGAAGAGATACTCGTACATTGTTTCGTACGACTATCTGACACGCGTCGGTCAACCCTTGGACCAATAATTTTTTGACACGTGTCCACACTGCCTGAGTTCTATATATAGTGCGATTTTCAAAGGGTTTTTCTTTTTACGACTTATTTGCAAACCGACTCTCTTACAAAGTAGAAATCGAGATTGGATCTTTTGTTGTTGTTTATCATTTCTGTGGATTCATTATCGATTCAGGTATCGTATTCTGTTCTTAGATTCATTTTTTATCATGAATAGCATCTGGTATGTCGATTTGTAGTTTAGTCGAATAAGGGTTTTTTATAAACTCTTCGTATTCTTAGTTAGAATCACTCATAGTATTAGTGTTTCTAGGAAAAGATGTTAAAATAGCATTTTTGATAGTGAATCGCGTTTAGGGTAATTATTTTATAAGCCTGTTTTCCGAACTTCTTAAATTTGGGTTTGACCTTCAAGATTGTTCGAAGTTATCATAACTGTCGCACAACACAGTGTTCTTCATCACTCATAACTGTCATACATAACAAATATTCATAACTGTCATACAAAGCGTGTCCGACAACTTTTGGTCGTACAGCTTTGTCCGACAACTAGAGTCGTACGACTTGATGTGTTGTACGTCAGTAGCCCATACTTAGAATTTTTGAAAAATTTTGGTGAAAAAGTACTCATATCCATATGGTCTAATTCTGTCAATCATAGACCATGGCACATATGAAAGAGCAGGGTGATGGTAATTCTTCTGATGAGAATACGGTGATTCCATCTCATCGTTCATCACATCCCTCGGTGAACGCACAGAATCTAGATGATGAGCTCATTCTTCCACGAGATAAAAAGGAATTAAAGCCAAACAACTACACACTTGATTTCAATGTCAGAATGGATTATCATTTGATTATGGAGATTCTCAAACGTCATCCGCTTCATACTGCTCTAGAAAAGACACAACAAGTTCTGTAGATCTATCTGCAACAAGTATGGCATAACATACAGTACGTACCACGAGCTGAGTCTAACAACTTCTTTACACTGAAAGTGGATCACTTTGATGGCAAGATTACTCTGAAAAGGTTGCGGCTTGTCTTAAATCTTCCTTATACTCCAGGTTTTGAGGATATGGTGTCTGAAGAAGAATTGTGTCGGGATATTATGCGCATGGGTTACAATGATCCGCATCCAGAACGTAGAGTACTAACAAGTACGTCGAAGTTGAAGAGGAACTATCTACCGCCGATCTATTACACACTATTCAGTGTTGTTAATAGATCTATGACGTCTAAACACACGGTTGTTGACACGACCAGTATATCAGTTGCTCGAATGTTCTATGCTATCGTTTTCGACCGAAAGATTGATTTTGCTATACTTATTTGGAATGATCTGATCGAGGTGGTAACCGACAAGTCAAAGCCATCTAAAACCAGATCATTTGTACCATTTCAGCGATATCTTCAGATCATCATTAGATCTATTATGGAGGCTAACCGAGAGATACCGAGACGCGATGGAGTAGTTCTTGGTCCAACCAACTACATGAAGTATCTCTGAATTCCTAAAGGTCTAAACTTTCCTACTATTATGATTTTACCTGAAGCACTAATGGCCCAGCCAGAGCCGGTAGGGCCTACCTAAGGTGCCAACCAACTAGGTGAGAGTGGTGAGGGTCAAGTAGTTAGTGAGCGAGTTCAGGATACTGGGGTACCTGAACAGGGTGTGTTGAGTGGTAAAAGCGATGTAAGGGGAAAAGGAGATGGGGGTGCTCTTGGTCAGTCGTCAAAGATCTTTGAGGATGATGACGATGAGGAAATTCTTGGTTCTGAGGATACTGAAGAAGAATCTGATGATATTGATGCTGATATTGATGATCCAGCAAATCTTGTATATACTGCCAGTTCGGATGATGATGATGCTAATGCTGAAAGTCCAGGATCTAATCTTACAATCAAATATGAACATTCAAGATCGTATTCACAGCAACTGGTCATATGATTTATTAACAAACTGTGAATTGCAAGATGTTACAATGAGTTTTTCTCTAAATGGATTCACCAAAGATTATATCAAAGATTAGTTAGCAAACTGTTGCTAACACTATATATACTGTAGAGAAAAGCTAAAGCTACAGTACATATGAGAAACAGACTAATAGAACAATTACACGTGTCCTAATTAGTAACTGAATATAAATGAAAACATCCTAAGATATAAGTTCTGAACATGTTGTTCAGAACTTCTGAACATACTTCTGAATAGGCGCTTCAGAACATTTGTCTTCATAATCAGAAGTTCTGAGTCTCCTACTCAGAACTCTGAACCTTCTAGTCAGAATCCAACACTTAGAATCCTTTGAGATTTCTCACTCAGAACTTCTGAGTCTTCTACTCAGAACTTCTGAGTCTTCTGACCAACTTCCATACTTGTAATCTTTTCATTATTCTCTGATCAGAACTTCTGAGTCTTCTTACTCAGAACTATAATTCTTCAAATCAGATCTTAACAGTTGTGTTTTTGACAAAACTCTAGATCTAACAATCTCCCCCTTTTTGTCAAACACACTTGTACTTTTCATCATCAAAATTTATAGAGCAGGAACAATCTTCAGAAGAATCTCTTCTGAATGCTTTGACAACTTCTGCTCAGAATTCTGAATAATCTGAGTTAATAACTTCTGGTCAGTCTTTAATCAGCAGCAGCAATGATTTCCAAACTGATTTCTGTTACATATTTGCTTTTTCTTTGCTCCCCCTTGAAATAACAAATCTTATCTTCATGTGATCAAGTCAAATTTCTGTCTTTTTATGACTTTCTGACTTTCTTCTCCCTTTTTTTAATCAATCAATCAGATTTTTCAATCATATCAATCTTCAAAATCTTTAGCTTTTCTCCCCCTAAAGTTTTTGAAAGCAAAATCATCTTCATAATCTTTAGCTTTTCTCTCCCTAAAGTTTTGGAAAGCAAAATCATCTTCAAAATCTTTAGCTTTTCTCCCCCTTGATTTTCAAAACTTTAGCGATGAAGTCTATGCTTTTTCTCCTCCTTAATGAATAACCTTGCTCCCCCTCAAAATAAGAATTATGGAGCAATTTGTTTTCTCCCCCTGAAAGTATGCATATATTTCACTAAAATTATTCATTTCAAATATATTTATACAAGGAAAATAAGATTCACTGAATTACACTTGATAACTACTAACATTTGATCATTTGAAAATTTTACAAAAAAATCCAACTTAATGAAATTTATAAGATTTTTCAATCAAATGAAATTAAATGCATGTGTTTGGATTCAAATACAAGTCATCATTGCATACCAAGTTAAAAATGTTCAGTTTCAATCCCTTTATTAAATCTATTTGGTGTGCTTAGCATGCGAAATATGATTAGCTTCAAGAATATGCAATTCTAAAACATATAAGAATAGTTTGCTCTACTCACACTATTTGTCCAAAATCACGATTTTCACAAATTTACAGGTTTATTGCGACTTTGTATTTTCCCAAAGTTTCAATAGATGTGTGCTCATTGGCATCTTTTAATTTTGTGTTCATTGGCATCTTTTAATTTTGTGCACATTGGCATCTTTTAATCAAAAAATTTAGTAAGAATAAGATACAGCGTTAAACATGGCTTTTATCTGGTTCTATAGCAGGATTTGGGTCAGCATATCCCAGACCAGTTGGTCTTAGGTGCTAGGTGACAAGCACCCCATGGAACTTAATTTCCCAAACCAGAAAGGCCACATCGATATATCTTAAACCCATTTGTACAAGTAGAACATGGCTTTCTATTTGGTTCTAATGCAGGATTTGGGTCAGCCGATCCCAGATCAGTTGATCTTAGGGACTAGGTGACAAGCACCCCTTAGGACTTACTCTCCCAAACCAGAAAGGCCACAGGTACAAACTTTCAAACTAAATGATTTTATATATATTTATATTTCATCTCAATCACTTGGTACTAAAACGTAGTACTTCCCCCATATTTTTGTTTCCATCCAACATTCTGACATTTAGGCTTTTTGAACATTATATTCTATATAAGTCTAAATTTACATAACATTGAGCATTCAGTATAATTTCATTCATGTTTTGCTTACCTTTTGATTTATTTCAGAAGTGAAAGTTGAAACAAATATAGCTCAGATAATACAACATACTTGTAAAATCACTCTTTGACACACATTTTATTCATTGAATGAAAATTAAAAAAAAATCATATCATTGAATTAAATTTGATAAGATTCAAGCATTCAAAGCAATAGAAATAAACATAATGCAATGTTACCTTTCACCACTTGTTCCTTGAAACATAAAAATATGACAGTTAAGGATATCACTTGAGAAATATGAGTTCTAAACTGATTTGTTTAGAAGTCTTAGTCTCTGAAGTACGGGTCTTGAACTGAATTATTCAGAAGCCATAGTCATTTAAGTACGGGTTTTGAACTGATATGTTCAAAAACCTAAAACGTTGAATCACGGGTTTTGAACATTATCTTGAAACAATCAGATCAAATTTTGAGTCAATACTTCATCTGAAATCAAGATAATCCTGCAAAATCAAGAGATTTTGGTAATCATCTACGATGATTCCTCATTAGTTATCAAAAAAAATTCTGAGTAGTAGAGTCAGAATTCTGATTAGAAGAGTCAGAATTCTGAGTAACTTGCTCAAAATTCTAAGTATCAGAGTCAGAATTCTGATTAGTTGAGTCAGAATTCTGAGTAGTAGAGTCAAAATTCTGAGTAGTAGAGTCAGAACTTCTGAGTAACAGAGTCAGAATTCTGATAAAACTATCCAGAGAAAATGCCTTAGAAAAATGTTTGGATTTTGTGATTTTAGAACATTCTGAACTTCAAATCACCATAACTTGCTCAAAAAACAGATTTTTTTTAACCAAAATTTGCAGGATTGCTCAGAATGTGATTCTGAACACATTCTCTGGAAATGTTTTCTACCAAAAACACCCACAACTATGAGTTCGATAACCCCATAGTAAACAGAACTTTTTCAAAAAAAAAATCTTCAAAATCAACAAATTGATCTGTATGAATCATAAATCCATAATCAAGATGAGACCAATTGTAAGTCCATAATCACATTCAGACCGAGTTTTGGACTGAATTATCCAAAAGTCAAAATTTTCAATTTAAGCACATCATCTGTTTTCAGTCATGTGTCAGTATGATCATTCAGCTTTACACATGAATAACCTGCAAAATAGATTAAGTTGTCCTTGGTACCCATATGAACTTGGGTCCTGATTTGTTAGGTGCAGTGGCATATGCAGATATTCTATAAGAACCGTACCAATGCTGAATAAAATTCTTGTTCACAAAATCATTAGTCATACAATATGAACAACAAAGTTTCTTTTGTGCAACTCTGACTAATTGATTTACAGAATAAATCACATCAGGTTTAACAAAAGATTTTCTTTGAAATGTATTGTTCTTCTTGACATTTGAATTAGGAACTTTTAATTTTGGCACTTCTTTCTTGGAAGTTGTTCCTTTAACTCTCCATTCCATTTTTATCCTTTTAAAAGAACAATTATAAGATTTATCAATAGCAGAATCATAAAACAGATTAGAAGAACGAATCTGATCTTTTGAACTATGATTTGATTTGTCAACAACTTTCGTTTCAAATTCCCTAAACTTTTTAACATACAAATCAAACCTTGACTGCAAATCAGATTTGGACTTCCTCTCTATCATGATTTTAGTTGATAAATCGGATAATTTCTTAATAAGCCTCCTTATCTCCAAATGAAAAACTTTCTTTTCCTTCTCAAACTCATCTTTTAAGCATTTTTCTTTAAAGCCATTTACCTTCTTCTTTTCAGTCTCTTTCCTTCCATCTTCTAACTCTTTCTCCAACTCATTTATTTTTACAGAAAACTCATTTAACATTCCTGTTTTCTTTTTCTCAAAACCATTCTTTTCTTTTTGAAAAACATTTTTCTTGCATTCAAACTCTTTTCTTTCTTTTGCAAGAATTTTCTCCAAATCAGAAATTTTCAAAGATAATTCAACAGACTTTGTTTCAAAACCTTTCCTCTCAGTTTGAAAGTCTCTTCTCTCTTTCTCAAATTTCACTCTTTCAAGTATAAGAACTTGTTCAAAATCATAGATCTGTTTCAAGAGTTGACAATTTTTCATTTCACATGATTTGATTCTATTTTCAGACTCTGTCAACATCTTTCTTCTAAAATTGCCTTTCTCTTTCAAATCAACATTCTCTTTTTCTAACAACTTTATGTTTTCATGAACCTTTTCAAAATCCTTTAGAAAATCAGATTTCTCTTTTTGCAAAATCTTTAGAACTTTTGTATTTTCATCTTGTTTTGCTTGAAGATTAGCAATCTTGCTTAAATGAGCATTCTCAGTTTTTCTTTCAGAAATTGTTTCTTTTGCTTTTACAGGACTTAATTTTTTTAAATTGTCTGAACTGGTTATAGAACTTGCAGGTCTCACAAAAACTTCAACAATCTCAGGCATGATGAAATGAAAAATTCAAATATCAACTATGAATTTTGATCAAAACTGAGAATCAACACAGATCTAGAATATGCAAGAACTAATCAAATCTGTCACATGCATTTTATCAAACAGTTAGAGTACATGAATTAATGAAATCTTCTTTTCAACAAAAAATTTGAATACTAATCAACATGCAGCAGATATAATCACCTTTATCAAGAAACCAATCAAGAACTTCGAAAACATACCTGTGATCTCTGTTTAATTTCGAGAATTAATCAGCATAGAGAGAAAATCTTTGGATGACTTGATTGTAAGATATCGATTCAACAGAAAGACAAATTCAAATTTCTTGAATCAATGATAGAAACGAATTCAAGAATTGTTAGGAATTCAAGAATTGTTAGCAGTAGCGGAATCAATTGTCGAATTGATCAAGAAACTTCAAGAACGCGATCAAACACACTCTTGGACGAATTTGTTTGTTGATTGGCTCTGATACCAATTGAAAGTCCAGGATCTAATCTTACAATCAAATATGAACATTCAAGATCGTATTCACAGCAACTGGTCATATGATTTATTAACAAACTGTGAATTGCAAGATGTTACAATGAGTTTTTCTCTAAATGGATTCACCAAAGATTATATCAAAGATTAGTTAGCAAACTGTTGCTAACACTATATATACTGTAGAGAAAATCTAAAGCTACAGTACATATGAGAAACAGACTAATAGAACAATTACACGTGTCCTAATTAGTAACCGAATATAAATGAAAACATCCTAAGATATAAGTTCTGAACATGTTGTTCAGAACTTCTGAACATACTTCTGAATAGGCGCTTCAGAACATTTGTCTTCATAATCAGAAGTTCTAAGTCTCCTACTCAGAACTCTGAACCTTCTAGTTAGAATCCAACACTTAGAATCCTTTGAGATTTCTCACTCAGAACTTCTGAGTCTTCTACTCAGAACTTCTGAGTCTTCTGACCAACTTCCATACTTGTAATCTTTTCATTATTCTCTGATCAGAACTTCTGAGTCTTCTTGCTCAGAACTCTGATTCTTCAGATCAGATCTTAACAGTTGTGTTTTTGACAAAACTCTAGATCTAACAAATGCTGATGATGAAAAATAGGATGATAACTCAGATGATGATGATGATAACAATGATGATCAAAACATGGATACTATTGATACTGTTATTGAAAAGGTTGTTACTGATTCTGGAATTGGAGGAGATATAAGGGGAAATGAGGGAGTATTAGTTGAAACAGAAAATGAGTTGAGGTTATGTGAGAAGGAAAGAAAAAAAGATGGTGAGGGTGTGACAGGATCAAAGAAAGTTTTAACTACTGATCCTACCCAAACCGTGTCTAACCGGGTAGCCACATCTATTGTCGGTGCGCGTTCGTTGCCACAAGACTTTGAAGAAGCCATAGTGAACCCAGTTATGCGATGCACAACCCCACTCAGCCACTCATCAACTTCTTCACAAGTTGATGTTTCATTTTCTCACAGGGGAAAAGCACAAACACTATCGGCGACACATTCGGTGTCTGCTGGTATTGAAACAGGATGGCAACTGCCCCGACCACCGCCTTCATTTGTTCACAGATCGCGTCTAGAACCTTTTGATTTTACTTCATTTCCTAGGACACCGAGACCATTTGTCACTTCATTAATGGTGCCACAAAACGTTGGAGTTCTTCGTAACCCAACCGGAACGCCCCGAGTGTTGCCCCCATTCGTTGGTGCTTCATGAGGACCGGGCGGAAGTCCTATCAATGTTAACACTATGCCAGCATTGAACATAGGCCATACAGTCTCTTCGACTGCTATGTCAACCAGTAACCTAAATGGTCTGGGTGTTACCCCCGTTACAAGCTCGTGCAGTTCAGTCGTTGGTGGGTCCTCCTCCTCATAATTTTGTATCGGTGAAGTTGCTCGAAGTTGCTATCCAGTCTCTAAGGGTGCGTTTGGTGCGCAGACTAGATGGGACGGGACGGGACAAAAAAAATAGTACTGCGTTTGGTATGACATGTGACTAAAACAAGGTGGGACAAGGATGGGACTAAAATCCATTTTCATGGGACAAAATGAGGCATTTTTTGTTCCACCAAAAAAGGTGGAACAACATGGGACAAAGCATAAAATGACACATTTACCCTTCATTTTCAATTATATATTATATAAAAATTATTTTGCAAACATTTTTTGAAAAATTATATATTATATAAAATTAATTTTTTTGCAAACATTTTTTGAAAAATTATATATTATATAAAATGTCCAGATCTGTCTTATATAATGTTTTGCAAACATTTTTTGAAAAATTATATATTATATATTATATAAATTTACATAAATGTGATTTATATAATTTACTTTAATTTTGATGTATATAATAGTTAATTATTTAATTGATTTTATGTTATTTATAATTATTACATGATGAAAAATATTAATCTATATTCTAGGGCAATTTGGTCATTTTAACAGTTTTGTCCTGTCCTGTTCTAGTCGTACCAAACGCAGAACAGAAAATTAGTTTTGTCCCGTCCAGTCCTGTCTCGTCTTGTCCAGTTTTGTCATGTCCCATCCTGTCTGCATACCAAACGCTACCTAAACAACAGTCACAAAGCTCAAATAGCAGAGTTGAAAGATGTTATTGTGAACTTGTTTGCCGATGTTCAAAAAGCGATCAATGGAAAGTCTGTTGCTGAATCTTCATCCACACAATCTGATGCTCAACCAGAATCCCTGCCAAATCCGAAGGTACATCCTAATTTGCCTTTACATGAACTTAAATCCCAAATGCTTACCAGGTTACTAGAACAAGGTGATCACAATACTCAAGAAGAGGTCGATTTACTTGGTCTTCTTCGCCGTCAAACCGAACAACAAGCCAGTCTACCGAACCATATTCAGTCGCTTCAGCAATCCCTACACGATATGACAAATGCCATTTCTTCTGGATTTTCTTCGCTCTCTGACCGAATCAAAGTGGTGGAACAACGGTGTGGTATTTAAGCCGAAACGCCCAAACGAAGGCATGATGATCAAGATCCCAATCATGATCACCATGAGGGGGAGAGAAGTGTAAGACAAAGGGTTGATCAAGCTAGCGGTTCGGGCGTTCAATTGCCTGAAAATGTGGAAACGAATGTGGAAACGGGTATCGGTAATGTTGGTGGTACTCAAGTGGGTGAAAGTGCTGATTTGGATTTCTGGATGATGTCAGTCCTACGGTTGAAAAGCCTGATGGATGTGATAACAGAACTGTTGAGGAAAGAATGGCAGATGGTTTCATTCAAGATGTTGTTTATGTTGGATCTGATGATGATTCAGAAATTGTTGTTGTAAAGATTAAAGAATAGATGGATGATGTATTCGATGGTGGTGTAGTTCAACCTTATTCTGATCTCGAGAAAGAAAATAACCAACCTGATCCAGTGATACAAGTTCCGGTGATTCCTGATCTTCCTGAAGGCAAAATCAAAGATCCAGTCTCCGAAGCTGAAATGCGAAACCTTCAGATGTTGGTGGATAGAGAAGCACTGATTGTTAGAGGTCATCATCGAACAAGAATTATTACTCCATTCCAAGAAGATATCAGGGGTGACTTGTTCGTGAAAAAGGTTCAGCCAATCGACAAGGTAAAATTGTATTCAATTGAAAAGTTCCCACGCCAGAATCAGATTGAATACTTATACATGTTGAACGACAAAGATCAAGTGCTCAGTTTGGTCAGAACAAATAAAGAGATTGTCAGAATTGTGAAGATAGAATCGGAGAGGATTCTGAATGTTTTTTATCCGAGATTCTACATCTACAGAACAGATGAAAAAGAATGGAATTTTAGTGAAGCTGACTTCAAATCCCTAACCTGTGAAGATTTTTTCAGACTATATGATATTCTTGCACGGATGCCGAACAAAGACATTACCTATTCTGAAGCTTATAAAGCCGTCAAAAGATTCATGAAGAAATTGATCAAGCTTGCATACTTAACCGACTTTCAAATGGCTTTGGAAAGTAATCAAGTCAGAGTCAATAAAAGAAGGCCAAACAGAAACTTACCAGACATACATGGTATTCCTCTTTATACCATGTTGGAAAAACCAGAGTTTGGAATTGTTAATCACAACGGGCAAAAGAAGAAGAAGTTCTTGAGGCTTATTGAAGTCAACTTGTATTTTGATGGGACGCTCTTAATGATAAAGATTCGGCTAACTGAAAAGCTAAGACTGGATGAAAAGAAAAAGGTGCCTCTGAAGGAGAAGGATAAAGTCTTGATCAACGACGCTTTGAAAGCTATGCAAGATCGACTGGATTACCGGGATTCACTAAGAAGATTTGAGATCATTTTTTGAATCAGAAAGAGATACATTCCACCAGAGCAGCTTAGATGATAAAGCTTACTTGGCTCACTTGAATACAAAGGGGGAGAATGTTAGTGTCTATTTTATGTTGTATTCAAGTTGAGGGACTAAACTTTTAAAGTCTAGATCTAGGTATAAAAGGCTTAGATCTTTATGCTTTTGACTAACACTTTGACATACATAACATTTCAACTTTTTGTGAGTTTCTCTCTACTTCTTGTATCATGTTCTTGATGATTAATGATAGATGACCAGAGTTTATCACAGATCTTGTTCATATTACTTGTATCTCGGGATCACAATAGCATCACTGAATTTTACTCAGTCCTTCAATCTGAATAGAATAACATGGTTGGATTCAGAATGAATAAATATTTCATTATCAACTTCTTCACTGACAAACCCATCAAATCTGTTTATTACATCCAGAGTTCTGATTGGACACATCAAGTTACACTTCTCTTTTCTTGACTCGATTGCCAACTGAAAATCATACAACTGCATATTTCTAACATATATCCCTAAAATCCTTCTGCATTCAAGTTCTACCCAAGTTTCTCCAGTGCTTGCAAAGAACTTTACCAAGAAAATTTGATCATCCAAAAACAATCTGTGGAAGTCAAAGCTAGTCATGCTTACTTTCAAATTCCCTTCTTTCAAAACATTCATGTTTACATACTTCAGACCATCAAACTCTTCAATCTGAAATTCTAACACCTTCTCAATTCTATTCTGAACCAATAGCCTTTCATCAGGTTTTCTCAATATGTTTGAGGCTTCTTCATATACCATCTGACTTTTCTCATCTATGAATCCATCAATGAAGTTTTCAATAACCACATACTAATCTTCCTTGCAGTAGACGTATTCATAAGTGTCTTCAGGGTATACTGAGACATAATAGTTTCTAGCCAATGGTGTATCTTCTCTTCCAACAATGAAATCACAAAGTGGTTCTTCAAGAACTGGCAACTCAATTCTGGGAATGACAATTGGATTTCTGTATGTGTATGAAGACGAGAAAATTCTACAACTTTTACAAGATCTTCTTCTGACACATCATCAAAGAAATAATCTGCAATATCTTTTTCAAAGTTTATTGTATATCTGACTGTGCAATCCAATTCTCCCATCAGATCAATTGGCCTTACCATTCTGAAACAGTTGTACACATTCTGAACATTAAGAGCTCTCACCAACTCACTGTGCATTCTCCTTATCAGAACATCATCCATCCTCCTTTCTTCAAATTCAGAGTTAGAATCACCTCCAGTGTAAAGAACAATATATGAACATGAGACCTCTGTATTCATTTCAGAACTTTCTGTCATATTTGATTCAGAATTGTCTGTCATAATTATTTCAGAACCAATTACCATATCATCTGCCATAATCACCTCATCAGCCATAACTGTCTCATCTGCCATAATTGTCGCATCTGCTCCAAAAATACTCATTTCATTTGCCGTAACTACATCATCTGTCATAACTACATCAGTTTCATTAGAATTTACCTCCAATTCAGAAGTACTTTCCAGAATTTTATCAGTAACTTCTTCAAAAGAATTTTCAAGTACCACATTTTCTGATTCCACAACATCTTCAGATTCAGAGCATATTGTTTGAACATCTGCTAACTCAGTGCTTTGCTTCTGCTTTTTCTCCCCCTTTTGATGATGATGAAGCTCATTATCATCAAACTTCCTCTTTAAAGACTAAGTCGACTCAGATTTTGGTACTGCTACAGACAGAGGCATGATAGCTAGAGGCTTTGAAACACTAGCCAGATTTGAACTAATTGATTGAATCATAGAAGACTTCATATCCTTCATACTTTTTAGAATCTCCTTTTTAAAAACAGATAACCAATGTTTGATCTCCTTTTTGTGAGATTCCAAAGAATCTTTGACTCCATCTACCTTTTGTTCAACATATTTTACTTTGCTTTCCAACATTGTTCTGAGTTCCTTGACTTCATCCTTCAAGGAAACAACCGAATTTTCCAACTTTTGAACTTTCTCTCCTAATTCTTGATTTTGTTTCTGAATTTTCCCAAATTGGATATCACTATGCAATCCAGACACAATGTGATGAATAATATTTTGGGATTTATCACCAAACTCCAAATGAGTAGGCAATGGTTCCCCTGTTTGAAATGAAACAGTAGCATGTTGAAATGCTTCTGAGTGGATGGGATTGGGTTGTTCAAGTTCCACCATGGGCTCAATGGTGTTTTTTTCAATATTGGTCACCAAGGGTTGTGAACCAATAGTAGATGTGGGTGCCCAGTTTAGATCAGCTGGTTCAGAATTATCTCTGTTTTCTAATTCTGGTGACAGTCTCTCATCCTCACCTCTCTCTGTCTGTTTTTCACTTTCATGTCTAACCAAGCTCTCAGAATTTTGCGTCTCAATTCTCTCAGAATGTTCTCCCTCCTGAACATTCTCCCCCTCTCTATTTGCACTAGACCCCTCACCTCTCCTCTCAGGGTTTTCTTCATGGGTAGGGATCTGAGGTTGTTCAAATCCCATAGAGGTGCAATAAGCTTTTAAAATCTCACTCTCCCCTGGAATGTACTGCCTAAGTGACCTTGGCAATGGTCTATGATTTGGAAAATTTGCAAGTTTAAGGGATGAGATCATTTTACCCATATAGAAAATTGGCCCATGCTCCTCATTTGCTCTTCTTGGAATATTGGGATCTTGCCTCATTGCATACCATATTACCATCTGCCAATACCTCTGATAAGGTATATATGTTAAAGGATTGTCTCTTGTTTCTCTTCTAAGTGCCTTCTGATTTCTTTCAAAGGTATTCTTCATATCTTCCCATAAGATAGAAGCATAATCATAATGTCTATTCTTCACTAACCCAAGAAAGATTTGCAAGATTTTCCTTGATGCTTGATCTACTGAACTGGGTTTTCCAGCAAGGCATTTGTCAACAATGGTAAAGAAACATGCCCAAATCGGTGGTAGTTTGTTCTGTTAGCTCCAAATATTCATAATATTAGAAGTATTGAAAATTAGGCTAAGTATGAAATACTTCCACAGAAGCTCTGCGGAGTGCCACAGAAGCTCTGCCAAAGTAAACAAGATCATTCAAGAAACACAAAGGACCGAAGAAGGATCTACAAAAGAATGCTCACAAAGGACCGAGCCGCAGAACCTCTATCACCCTTGACAGAGCCTCTGCGGTTCAGACTGAAGACTTGGAAGATATTTATAATATCTTGCCACTGTTACAGGATTATCTTGCCACTGTTATAGGAATATCTTACCACTGTTATAGGAATATCTTACCACTGTTACAGAAATATCTTGCTACTGTTCCAGGGTCCTTTCATCAACTTGTACAAGGCATGGTCTGACTCCTACACGTGTCATACTCCGATAGGAACACCTTCCAAGTTGATATTAGCGCATTTAATGCATGCAGTTTTCAAACTGTTCATACCATCCCTTGTTTCCTGTAGCAATAGTCCTTTTGTCTAGAATAGATCTTTTGTAGTAGTATAAAAGGAAGACTCATGTTGAGTTCTTCCTTAACAGATATATAATCTTATACGCAAAAACACTTGCACACAATTAACGTCAAATCTGTTCTTAGTGTTCTTAATCAAATACAGTAATCTTTGAGATATTCATCTATTCTTCATATACTGTTTATTTGGTATTTTGTGTTGTTTCTATATAAACATATCTGTTAGTTCTTCAAATACGCTTCCGGAACACGTCTTATTTGAACTAATAGATTAGATAATCTTTGTTAATCAAATACGGGAACCAACAATTGTTATCAGAGCAAAGCTTAGTTTTCAATATCAAGCGATCCTCGTTTAACAAGATTATTGGTAGAAACGTGGTTTGATTCTAACATGTTATTCATTCTTTCAAACAGATTCTATTTTTTGCCATTTTCGATTTATTCGATATTTGGTAAATCTAGAGAAAATGTTTCTTTAGTTAAAACTTCATAAAAGTGCACTGTTAAGAACTTCCAAACCCAGAAAAATCTTTCCAGATTATTCTTTCGTACTTTTTCGTGCAATATCTTATTCTGAAACTTTCTACTCTTAAAATGACAAACGCACAAAATTTCTTCACAGCTGGTTCATTAACCAAACCACCATCTCTTCTACGAAATGAATATCCTCAGTGGAAAATAAGAATGATCCATTTCTTTGAGGGTACTGATAAAGAGCTCGTACAATACCTTTATAATCCTCCTCATGTCCCTATGTTAACAGTACCCCGTGTACCAGCTACAGCTGACACTCCTGAAATCACTGAGCATCAAAAACCTAAAACCATGGATGGTTGGTCAGATCAAGATAAGGAAAAAGATGAACTCGCGCAGAAAACAAAAAGAATTCTGATCATGGCAATCCCCAACGATCACTTCTAGTCCTTAGATGCATGCGAATCTGCGTATGATCTTTGGAAAGAACTGGAGAAACAACTTGAAGGGGGAGCTAAAACTCAGAAAAACCAAAGGGCTTAATACATAAACGAATATTACGCTTTTAAAGCCATGACAACTGAATCTCTGCAAACAACATATGATAGGTTCAACTCTCTGATCAATAATTGCAAGAAGTTCGGCATCCACAGAACTTCTGAAGAGAATAACGTCATGTTTCTCAAAAGTCTGAACAAAGAATGGCTCCAGTTATCTATGTCTTTACAAACCAATCAAGATTTAGATTCCTGGACTCTTTCAGACCTCTACAGAACATTAGCTGGTCAAGAGCCTCAAATAGCACAAGCGAAGACACTAACCATTGCACCTCTTGCTTTGGTTGGCAAATCTACAGAAGACACAGAGAGGCCGAGGAAAGAAAGAGCGACAGAGGAAAAGAAGAAGGAGAAAAAGAAAAAGGTGGTGGTAGTTGACAGCGAAGACGAAGAGATTATGGAAGACGGAGAGATCACTCTGGCATCAATAGCAACATCCTTAGCTCTATTGACAAAAGAATTCAGAGGAAACCTAAAGAGTTCTGGTAATGATAGATATGGCAGAGATAATAGAGAAAGAAAAGAAGATCGGAGTAGAAGGGATCAAGGAAGAAGAGAAGAATCAGCTGACCGACAGAGGTCAGAAGACAGAAGTAACGACCAACAGAGGTCGAGTAAAAGATACAACAGAGGAAATGACCGACAGAGGTCAGATGACAAGGCAAGCTACACACCACAAGAATGCTACAAGTGTGGTAAGCCTGGTCATTATGCTAATGAATGCAGATCGGAAAAAGGTGGTGACCGACAGAAGTCCGACGATCGTGCTGGTAATACTTCCCAGAACCAAGGTTGCTACAACTGTGGGAAGCCAGGCCACTTTGCCAATGAATGCAGAAGCAGGCCAAATCGCCCACAGAAGGACTCAACTTTTTACAAAAGAAAGCTGAGTATTATGCTCAAAAGTCACTCACGGCGAACAAAGTGGTAAACAAAGAAGATTGGGAGTCAGATACAACCTCTAATGATGAATATACCAACAATGCCTTGTTCTGTGGCATGGCAGAAATCGGCTCAGACTCTGACACTGAGGTTTCCACTTCAAACTCCACCTCTAGTACTACAGAAGTTGATTTTCTTAAAATTAAAACTGAAAATATTGAACTAAAAAAGACTTGTGATGATATTCAGAAAAAACTCACTTTTTATGAAAGAGAAGCTAGACTTCTCACTGAGGAAAAGCAAAAATTTTCAAATAAAAGGAAGAATTAGAAGCACACTGGAACAAGAATCTATTTCCTTTAAAAGAGAGAATTTCTGAATTAAATACATCTTTAAAATCCAAAACAAAAGAACTTTAAGATTCTGAGAGCGACAGACTAAACATTTTAACTCTTAAGGAATATTTTCAAAAGGAAAGAGAAGTCCTTTGGCAAGATCTACTTAGAAGAGATGTTTTAATTAAAAATTATCGTGATGCACAAAAGGTGTATGAGAAAATAAATACTCAAATAGGAAGGCGAGGTATTGGGTACAGTGATATTAATCAAGGTACAGAAAACAAAAAGAATAAACCTCTGTCATCTCTATTTGCTGTAGGAAAAATCAACAAACCTAATTTTCCAAACTTAATCTCTGTAAGTAAGAGAGTAAAAGTCTCTAGGGAACCTCACTTAAGGAAACCCATGAAGATGATAAATGTGTGGTTTGAAAACACAGATTTATCACCTTCAACCTCTGTCAAAAGAGGATCCAAACCAAAGAGATATCTAAAAACTCAAGATCAAAAAGGAATCTTAAAGTTTGGTAAACCAGAGACTCAAACTCAAGTTGCTTTTGTCTGCACAATAGATTCTGAAAAGAAATTATCTGCAGAAGTACTTGAGGTCAAACCAATCTTTTCCGAAGAAAAACTAAGAAATATAATTGAAAAAGAAATCATGAAAATAGGGAAAATAGATATTTTGAAAAATCTATGTACATCTTCTATAGATCAAAAACTCTCTGAAGAGATCTTATCAGACACCTCTGTTGACTTAGAAATAACTTTTTCAGATGAAGAAAGCAAGTATGACACATGCTCGGAAAGTCCAGCCTCTGTCGAAAAAAATATTGATGACTCAATCTATGTATATGAGGACGATTCATCATCTGACGAATCAGAGACTGAAAGAATAGAAAAGGTTCCTTGTGACTCGGAGGTTATTAAACAAACCTCTGAAGTTCTTAACAGAACTATTCCTCCAAAGGAGAAAATCACTGGAATTCCAATCTGTCTAGACTTTTTTGATATGTGCATACAAGCCAAAACCTCTATTGAGCTTGAAAATCTCAAACAACAGAAGTTAATGTCCACTAAAAATTCAAAAGATTCAAAGTTTTTAAAACCCTTAAAAATTAAAGAGAAACCAACATGGCAACAAAAGGGTAAATGGCCAAAACCTAACAAATCTTTTTCTTCTGTGGCAGTGAAATCAACAGAAGTTCACCACAGAAGGGACACACAGAAGGCTGCTACAAACAAAGATTTTTGCCAACAATCTAATCTACATAAATCTTCTTGTAGTAGGAAGCCATATGCTAGAATAGAATGTAATGCCTCTGTGGCCCAGTTTAAAGCTTTCAATGAAAATTTCAAGCAAATCTCTTCTGATGTTCTATACTGTCATTGCTTTGATCTAATGTTCAAGTTGAATAATCATTTATGTAGTTCAAATTGTTTTCTCTCTACACCTAAATCAAATATTAAAGAGAAACAAAATGATTCTTCGACAAAAGATAAAATGTATTTCAAGAATGCTAAGGCAAACTTGAAAAATTCTGACGAAATTGGACCCATATGGATATGGGTACCTAAAACTCTGTGATTGTCTTGCAGAAGCAGTATGTGCCAATATGGTATCTAGACTCCGGATGCTCAAGGCACATGACTGGCAACAGAGGTCTTCTATCCACGTACCAAGAAAAACAAGATGGTGGATCAGTGACTTTTGGAGACAACAAAAAGGGGTATATTAAAGGCTATGGAGTCATAAAGAAAGAAAATATCACCGTACACAAAGATGCATATGTGGATGGCCTAAAACACAACCTACTCAGTGTCAGCCAACTTTGTGACACAGGATTCGATGTACTGTTTAAGAGAACATTTTGCTCTCTACTAATTGAAGACACCGGAATAGAACTTCAGCGAGCCAAAAGAAAAGGTGATCTGTATCTAATGAACTTCAATGCCAAAAACAAGGACAACATTTGTCTTGTTGCAAGCAAGAGTGAAGAAGCCTGGCTATAGCATAACAGGTTCTGTCATTTAAACTTTCATACTCTAGATAAACTGGTAAAACTTGATCTAGTCAAAGGTTTACCTATTGTTAAATTTAATAAGGATCATTTGTGTTCTGCCTGTGAATTGGGAAAACTCAAAAGAGCTTCCCACAGAGGCAAAACTGATGTGTCTTGTCCTAGGCCTCTGTACATGCTTCACGTTGACCTCTGCGCTCCAATCGCTATACAGAGCCTAGATGGCAAGAAATATATATATTTGTCTTAATTGATGAGTATTCACGATTTACATGGGTTGAAATTGTCAGAAAGAAATCAGATGTTCCATGCATCCTGATTAATCTAATGAAAAGAATCCAAGTTCTTTATGAGTGCAGAATTCTGAAGTAACGAAGTGATAATGGCACAGAATTCAAAAACTCTGTCATTGAAGCCTATCTCATAGAAGAAGGAATATCCCAGAACTTCTCTGCCGCTCGCACCCCACAACAGAATGGCGTGGTCGAACGAAAGAACCGCACGCTCGTGGAGGCTGCAAGAACCATGCTTTCTGCATGCGGATTACCAATGACCTTTTGGGCTGAAGCAATTTCAACTGCTTGCTATACCCAAAATCGTTCAACAATCGTGAAAAGACACATCAAAACTCCTTATGAATTGATCAACAAACGGCGACCAAACATCAAGTTTTTCCATGTGTTTAGATGCAAATGCTTTGTCTTAAACGACAGAGACTCAAAAGGAAAGTTTGAAGAAAAGGCTGACCAAGGCAAGTTCACCGGATACTCTGCCGCTTCCAAAGCCTACAGAGTTTACCTTCTGAAGTCGCGCACGATAATATAAAGCATCAATGTGTCCTTTGATGACTCATTCCAAAAGACTTCTGAACAACAAGGTTCAGAACTCGGGCTAAACAAGGAATCCGCTGGCATCTCAAAAACAAATAAAGATTTAAGTCTTCTATTTCAAGAGATATTCAACGACGATGTCGATTCCTCTGCTAGAACCAACAGAACCTCTGCAGAATCACCTTCTATAAACGAAGTAAGTATCTCTCTGTCTGATCCATTTAATACCTCATCCTCTTCTGCAACTACTACAGGTACTGAAAATCAAACATAAGATACAACAAAAGATTCAACAACAGAGGTAATCCAAATACTAACAAATCCAACAGAGGAAGCAACACCAGAGGGAAGTGAAGATGAAACCACAATGCCTACAGAGAAGGAAATTCCAACTCTAATACCCATTCTTACAGAAGCTGAACTAAACACATGGGCAGAACCATCAACCACTTCAACCACAGAAGTTCAACTTGATGACTCAAATGATCATCTTCCACGAACAACTCAATGGACAAAAAACCATCCTCCAAGCCAAATCATCGGTAATCCTACTGATAAGGTAAAAACAAGATCAGCTTCTGCAAATTTTTGTTTCCTTACCAACTTTATTAGTGTGATCGAACCGAAAAAGATCTCTGAGGCCCTGGAAGACCCAAACTGGGTGGATGCTATGCAAGAAGAGCTTCTGCAGTTTGAGCGAAACAAGGTCTGGACTCTAGTACCTCTGCCATGAGGGAAACAGTCCATAGGGACTAAGTGGGTCTTCAGAAACAAAAAGGATGAGGAAGGAGTGATCATTAGAAACAAAGCAAGACTGGTGGCCAAGGGATATCGCCAAGAAGAGGGCATAGATTACGATGAAACTTTTTCCCCTGTTGCACGGCTCGAAGCAATAAGAATTTTCTTAGCCTTCGCAGCCCACATAGGTTTTAAAGTATATCAAATGGATGTAAAATCTGCTTTTCTCAATGGTGAAATTCAAGAAGAAGTAAACGTCCAACAACCACCAGGGTTTGAAAGGTCAAAGTACCCAAGGTATGTCTATTACCTCGACAAAGCTCTATATGGACTGAAACAGGCTCCAAGAGCATGGTACGAAAGACTTTCTACCTTTTTCTCGATAACGACTACAAAAGAGGTACCACTGATACAACTCTGTTCTTTAAAGGAGAAGGAAATGAGCTTATTCTTGTACACATATATGCAGATGACATTATTTTTGGGTCTACAAATGCACAAAAATGTAAAGATTTTTAAAAGCTCATGCAGAGTGAGTTTGAAATGAGTATGATGGGAGAATTAACCTTTTTCCTCGGACTTCAAGTCAAACAAACATCAGAAGGAATTTTCATAAACCAATCAAAATATGTCTCTGGCATACTTGAAAAATATAGCCTCTCTGATGCCTCTGTCATGAAAACCCCAATGGCCACTGGAAATAAACTATTTTCAGATCCAAATGGCATCTCTGTCGAGTGCACGCTTTATAGAGGAATGATTGGGTCTTTATTATACTTAACAACCAGTAGACCTGACATAATGCATGTCACATGCCTCTATGCAAGATATCAAGCTAATCCTAAGAAGTCACATTATGTTGCTGTAAAGAGAATCTTCAGATACCTCAGAGGGACCAAAAATCTTGGCCTCTGGTATCCACAGAACTCTGGTTTTGGACTAAAGGCATACACAGATTCAGATTATGGAGGATGTAAACTCGACAGAAAGAGTACCTCTGGGAGTTGTCAATTCCTAGGTGGGAAATTAGTAAGCTAGACTTCAAAGAAACATAATTGTGTCTCAACATCTACGGCAGAAGCTGAATACGTTGCTGCTGCTAGCTGTTGCTCTCAAGTTCTGTGGATGAAAACACAGCTGAAAGACTTTGGTCACATCATCTGCAAAATTCCCATCTTCTGTGATTCCAAAAGTGCAGTTGCCATCTCTGCAAATCCAGTACAACATTCAAAGACAAAGCACATAGATATCAGGTATAACTTTCTGAAGTATCATGTTGAAAACCAAACCATCGAGATGCATTTTGTACCAACAGAATTTCAGCTTGCTGATTTATTCACTAAAGCACTTGATGAGAAAAGATTCCTTTACTTGGTGGGTAAATTAGGAATGATAAATATGAGTTAACCTCTGTAAGTATCTTATCTTCATTTTAAAAATATGTATAAATGTTTTTATTTTATTATTATTTTATTTTAGTAAATAATTTGCTTTTGTATGTAAATTCTAAAAATCTCAATTCTGAAAACAAACAGAGCTTCTGTAAGACTCCTCAGAACCTCTGACGATCCTTACAGAACCTCTGATACACTTGACCTAGGTTATATACATTACTTCTGATCAGTGAACCAAGCATAGGTCAAGGGGAGCAGAAGAAGAACTACTTGATCTACAGAGGTTGATTAGATCAAGGGGGAGCAAAAGGAAACCTTGCTTAATCTACAGAGATTTATAAGTCAAGGGGAAGCAAAGGAAGAGATGACATCTACAGAAGAAAAGAGCTTTGGCGGACAAAGAAGAACAAAAAGGTTGGTATCTCGTACAAATTCTTTTTGAAAATAATTTTCTAGGACACAAAAAATCTAAATATGTTCTAGAAACATTATTAAAAACATTCCAAATAAAATTTGATCAAAAAGAATATTGAGTTTTCAATTATTAGAAATTTAAGGTAACAAAGCCTCTTCTGAGTCCAACAGAGGTTCTGCAGGCAAAAGCTCTGATCATAAATCAATAATCTTGGAAACTCTGTCAATCACCTTAGGTATCAATTTCAAAAAGAATCATCACGTACAAATACCCTGCAACAGAAGTCATTGGTTACAGAGTTCTCTCCACAAGAAAGAACTTCTGTAGACCAACCCTTATTTTAAAAGACTTTGGCTGCACAAAACCTTTTTCAAAAACAGATTTCTAGGACACCAGCTTTCAAATTGGTCCTAAAAACATTGTTAAAAACAATCAAAAACTTGGATGATCAAAAATGTTTATAAATTGTTAGATATGAGAAATTTCTTGTCTCAGAGCCTCTACTGGCTCTGACAGAGGTCCAAAAACCTTTGTAAAGGAGTTTCTATGCTAATAATTTGTCGATCCTCTCCATGGACTTTTCAACCATTTTTTTGTGAAGGTACAACCTACAGAGGCAAGAAAAACAAAGTTTTCAAATCTCAGAGCCTCTATCAGTTTTTACTTTGGGCATTTCTGTAACAGTGACGGTAACGGTAACTTTTCTGCGAGTGAGAATCATGTGGAGGTAAAGAGGCCCACGCGCCTAGCATTTAATAAGGCCGCCCACGACGTCTCGTCATGACTGACATAGATGACGTGTCATCTTTTCATTGGACCTACATGGAGTACGTTCCTCTGGAAAGTTGAACCTGCCGTAACCACTCAAGTGCGGACCCCAAATATTATTTACCTCAAAATATTAACCATTTCAGATTCTACGGTTACATACTCAGTATAAAACCCAACTTACCTTTCCTCACAAAAATATTACTTACTTTCTTCTCCGGCGAACCTGCAACTATTCTCAAATCTTCATTTTCCTTTGCAAAAATGGCTTCCAGTTACCACGCTGCTCAGAACTTTCCGGCGAACTCTCCTCAACAATCCCCAGTACACTCAGAGCACTCCCACAACCCTAACTCGCCGTAAATGCAGTAACAGAAAACTCTGGCGACTCTACAAATTTTGCACCAACCACCAACCTTCAACATTTTCTGAACAAAGAACATTTTGAGGATGTTCTTCCTTTAAAATCCAACAACTGCTACATGGTGCCCTCACCAACAGCCTTCGGCGAAGCCCATGCCCTTCTCCTCAACATTATGGAAAACCATATCCTATACCCCCTCCTTTCCAAAACCCCAACCAAAATCCCTGCTCGATATCTGAATCAATTTTGGCAAAGTTGCCGATTTGATTCAGATGATTTTCTGATAAAAGGCTATGTTTCGAAGCCAGACAAATCTGAATACCTCGAACTCATGTTCAACAGAACAATGTTCTTGCTTGAGTTCAACCTGCCAACCAGGGGTCTACTTGGAATAAAGAAATATGCTGAGGTTCCGACGGACGAGGAGCTCTGTCGTTTTGTAGAGATGTTAGGGTATAACACAACCCTAAGGAAATGCAATGATTTCCGCAGAGGCAGACTACCACCTCGGTGGAATACCCTATTCTCCATCCTGAATCGTTGTCTCACAGGGAAAACTGGCAGCCTTGACCAGAGCTCACACCAGATCCTGACCATCATGTATGGGATCTATTACGATCTTCCACTTGATTATGCCACCATCATGATGCAGGAGATAGTAAATACGATCGACAGAAAGCTTGCAACTCAAAAGGCCAAAAAGAACACACTAGGATATCTGCCACCTCTGCAATATCAGAGAATTCTAGGAGTCATATTCGAGCCTCTACTTCTAATGGAGAAATGGCCAATGGAAGGGCCAACTGTAAAACTTTATCCCATGAACAAAAATACTCCTACAGAGCATGAAGACAACTATCCCCACTGCAGACCTTTGTCGAAGAACCTTCTGACATATGCAAGCGATGAAGATAGGAAGTTAGACTATATACGCGCACACAGGACTCCAGAACCAAGTCCTGTGACACCCCCGCGTCTAGGAGCACCCTTAGATTTAGATATAGTAGAGAGGATGACAGAAGAAGAATGGGCCAGAGCTTTAGAAAAACATCATTCAGTACAAGCCCGGTTCAAAGCCCAAAGAGAGAGCATATACCCCTCTTCATCCAAGAGAAAAACCTCTGCATCAACACCCCAAAAGAAGAGAAAGAAAACGAAAACCACAGACGAAACTACAACCTCTGCAGCTCAACCCTCTTCTCCACCACATACTACAGAAACAAGATCCTCTGCACCTCCCTCCCCTCCAAAACAAAAGAAACGAAAAACCAAATCCACAGAAGAAGGAGCTCCTAAGCCAAAGAAGAGGAAGTCAAAGAAGAAGAAACCCACATCACCTCTGCAGGTCATTACAGAGGAAGTCGAACAGGAAGAGGAAGATCAGACTATACCTCTGCAACCTTACAGATCAACAGGGAGATTTTAATGCCTTCCTCAACCATCCAGACATAGCTCACACCTTAGATCCATCAGGATGGATCGCAGAACCATTGGACCAGAACATTCAAAGTCAGACTACAGAGGTTCTGCGCACAACAGAAGAAATTTCCCCACCTTATTCCAGTTTTGACACTCAACGTCGAACCCCTCAACATTCAATATAAGTCATATCTGAGGCTCAAGGTACACAACCTATGCACCCTCACGTTCGATAACTCATAGGATCTCATTTTATATATGATTCCTTAAGATCAGAAGCAGAAACGACAATAGTGGAAACTGCAGAAGAAGAGGTAGGCATAGAGATTACAATTGAGGAAGAGGTTAGGGTAGAAACCACAGAGGGTTCTACAGAAAAGGATGCCATAGAAGTAGAAGGCACACATCCCCAACCCCCTCCCAGTGCAACCCACATATTTGATACCGCGGGTCTAGCGGTAGAGGGTATCATTGAAAAAGAGCAGCACAGCTTGATCCTAACCCCACCCTGCCAGCCAGAGGTTACTCTTTTAACCTCTGTGCCCATTATAACCGGGGAAACCATTCCTAGGGAATCCTCTCGAAAGGACTCACCCATTGTTCGTGATTCATCGCCCAGAATCACATCTGACATCCCCGCAGAGGAATTCGTTTCCTCTGCCACGCACACAACAATAGGGCCAAACATCTTTTCAGAGAGGAGTAGAGAGCACAGAGACAAAGAGACTCTAGACAAGTCTCCAAGTCAACATAAGGACATTCCAATACCCACCTCTGGAGTGGTATGGACACTGACCTTCACAGAACTTCTGTAGAGGCTGAAACACAAGTTTCTCCTCGAGGATCAGAAGGAAATCCTTCCACCCTCAACGTAAAAACAGGGGTGAACGAAGGTGTCCCAGGAACAGGGACTCACTCTAGGGACGAATGTGTTCCCCCAGAGGTTACAACGAGTTCACACGTATCAAGGGATGAGTTCCAAACCCTTGTCACCTTTGTGAACCAAACAAAGAAGGAGTTGGAAAGCTCTTTCAAATCTTTTGTAGAAACTACTTCAAGAGCCATTACAAGTCTAAATACCAAAATGGACACCTTGTCCACAGAGGTACAACAAGCTCTGTCCCAGATGAAGTCTGCTACCGAAACTTCTGTCACAACCTCTGCCAGACTACATGCTACAGAATTCGAAAGAAGTGCAACCTCTGCATTCAACGAGTCTGTCAAAAACTTCCTGCAAAAACTCAAAGATCAATCCTCTACTTCTAAGGGCCTTACACCTGAAGACCTAAAGAAGGCCTTAGAAGAAGTTCAAGAGCAAACACTGCAAAACACTCTAGCCATGAAGCATTCTGACTACATGACCAGAGTTCAACTCAGAGAACTTGGGCAAGGAATCCTTGATCAAATGACAGAGTTCATTAGAGCCTTTACAGCTGCCAACGCAAACTACGTCAGAGAGTTTCAAGCAAGCGTCGGCAAAATGCGCTTCAACACAGAAGCAGAGGTTAAAAAACTACTAGGCCTCTGTGATGACTTGTGTGCGAAGATGATGGCTGCAGGGGCGGTTCCACCAAAGAAATCAGGTACATCATGCAGGGCAAAGGGTACATCAAATATAAATCAGGATGACTCTGATGATGACCATCATGGTCCATCAGATCATACTGAGGGGGAGAAACAAAGAAAAATAGCTGCAAGGAGTCCACCAATAACAGCAGAACCAATTTCCTCTGCACCCCCAACCCAAACCCAAACTCAGGAAACTCAACAGAGACCCACAGAGGAAACACCAGCCTCTGTGGAAACCACCTCTGTCTTTGAAAAAGATGTCCCTCAAGTTCAAATCCTGACATCTACATCCTCGGAAAAACTTCCCACTACTACACCCAAACCAACAGAACCATCCCCACCAAAGTCCTCAGAAACTGAAAAGTCAAAAACTACAGAGGCAATCCCCATCATACCCAAAGAAACCTCTACACCCAAACCAACAGAACCATCCCCACCAAAGTCCTCAGAAACTGAAAAGTCAAAAACTACAGAGGCAATCCCCATCATACCCAAAGAAACCTCTACACCCAAACCAACAGAAGCAATCCCAGAAAGTCCAAAACAGGCAACAAGTTCTGAGCCTCAAGCCAAAGGTAAAGGAAAGGGTATCATGACAGAAGAACCAAAGAAGAAAAAGCCAATGCCTCAGACGACAGAGAAGTTGATGAAGAGCTCATTTGATGCCTTTGTCACTCCTAAACCTGAAGAAAACTGGGCATTCAATTTAGATCCTCTGTCAGAAATTCCGATCCTTGATCCAAAAGCAAAGGTAACAAAGGGTAGGGTTGCAGAGATAATACAAGAAATAGATGCTCTGCGAAGACCAATACCACCACCGACTACACGACATGCAGAAATGGAAGAGGTGGTGTATAGGTATCTTTACAGACAACAATATCAGAACAATCCTCTGCCACACATCGAAGATCCTCAACTCAGAGCTGACCTTGACAACACCTTCACCAGAACAAAGCCAAAAGCAAGGGCAGAAGTCTTCTCAGAGTCCAAAATTGAAAAGGTAATTTACTGCAAATTCTCTCAAACAAGAACCTTTCCAAAGATCAGGTACAACATCTACAAAGTCTAAAGGGAGAACAAGTCCGAAAATCAATTTTCAGATGCCGATATAAGGAACTTGAACCCTTACGATCTGCCAGATCTTCTACTTTGGACGAAAGAAAACTTCGACAACGATGCTAACAGAAAGGCCTATCAAGTATTCAGGAAAGCGATGAGGGAAAAGCTTCTGCTATATAGCATGATAGACTTTCAACTGGGAAGAGATCTTGGAGTCAGAAATCTAAGTCTGAGACCACCAGAGGATCACTGTACACCTTCTGCCGTACCCAACTCAATCATGACAACACCAAGGTACGGGTTAGTATATAAGGATCCTGCTGGTCAAGTAAGACTCTTTGTGGAAATGGACTGTCAGAAGTATGCAACCAGTACTCTGAACAAATTCAGATCAATCCTAGAAGAGAATAGAGGTATTGAGCTTATGGATCGAGAACTAGCAGAAAGAATGATCAGAGAAATAGATGCTACAATTGGCCTAAGAGAACTTTGCATAAAATTCTATCACGAGCTCAGAGAAGTGGGATTCGACAACAAAAGTTTCAACGACTTCAAAGATGCAAATGTCTAAGTCTCATTTACATATCTTTGTAAACTTTAAAAAGAAATGAAATGAATCTTTGAGGTATTGTTTAACCTCTCTCTATTTCACTTAGCCTAAACATACATAAAGTCAAATTTTCATTTTTCAATACTTAGGGGGAGATTGTTAGCTCCAAATATTCATAATATTAGAAGTATTGAAAAATAGGCTAAGTATGAAATACTTCCACATAAGCTATGCGGAGTGCCACAGAAGCTCTGCCAAAGTAAACAAGATCGTTCAAGAAACACAAAGGACCGAAGAAGGATCTACAAAAGAATGCTCACAAAGGACCGAGCCGTAGAACCTCTGTCACCCTTGACAGAGCCTCTGCGGTTCAGACTGAAGACTCGGAAGATATTTATATTATCTTGCCACTGTTACAGGAATATCTTACCACTGTTACAGAAATATCTTGCTACTGTTCCAGGGTCCTTTCATCAACTTGTACAAGGCATGGTCTGACTCCTACACGTATCATACTCCGATAGGACCACCTTCCAAGTTGATATTAGCGCATTTAATGCATGCAGTTTTCCAACTGTTCATACCTGCCCTTGTTTCTTGTAGCAATAGTCCTTTTGTCTAGAATAGATCTTTTGTAGCAGTATAAAAGGAAGACTCATGTTGAGTTCTTCCTTAACAGATATATAATCTTCTATGCAAAAGCACTTGCACACAATTAACGTCAAATCTGTTCTTAGTGTTCTTAATCAAATACAGTAATCTTTGAGATATTCATCTGTTCTTCATATACTGTTTATTTGGTATTTTGTGTTGTTTCTATATAAACATATATGTTAGTTCTTCAAATACGCTTCCGCAACACATCTTATTTGAACTAATAGATTAGATAATCTTTGTTAATCAAATACGGGAACCAACATGTTCCTTCTGGATGAGCTAAGATTCCTCAACTCCTCATTATACCCTAATCTTCTGAATTCAGCCAACAATTCCTTTGTTAAAGGTGAATCCTCAAAATCTAATCTTCCCTCCAAGTCATCTTTCTCTGGCAACCTCAACATGATTCTCATAAAACTAACAGTCAGAGTTATAGAAACTCCCCCTATATTAGACACAAACTTATTGCCTTGTAACTCCAAATTCTTCCACCAGTGTTGTATATACTGTATTGGTACAGTCTTCTTCATAGTAAACCACTTTTTGAAAGGATGGTGCGTCAACAACTCTATTATTATCCTATGTTCTTCCTTGAACTTGGTTTCATCTAGCACTAAGACACAATTATTCTCTACCAAATCCAAACATTCACTCTCAAGTACGATTTTCTCCAAAGAAATAGGTCTAGAAGACATTACAGACCTTACAGCAATCTGTTCATGTTCAATACTTGCATCTCCTTCCTCTGCATTTCCCTCAGATTCAGCCATTTGTTCTTCCTCTGCATTACCTCCAACATTCCCACCTATAGCCTCTTCTTCTCCGGCTATATTATCTGGCATTCGAACTTCATCATTATCTGAATCGGAAGAGGATTCCATGAAATTTCTTGCTTTGTGTAATGATACAGTTCTACTTCTTCTTGTACCAGACATGATTACAATATGGAAGATTGAAAGAAAACAGAATCGAAGAACTCTGGAATTTTGCGTATCTCGCTTTTCACTCTTGGAATTCAAATGAATTTGAAAGAGGGATGTTAAGGTCTATTTAAAATCCACGAAGCTGAAAGGATTTAAACGGTGAAAAGTTGCTTTTTGTCAGAGTTATAACGATTTCTAACACTGTGAAATACCACAAAAGATATTAAATGAAACGTGATATGTTCAAATGTATAAGAAGCTGACACGTGTTATTTGATAGAAATTAACACAAGTTAAAAGTTCTGAATAACACGTTCAGAATTCTGAGAATGCATACTCAGAAGTTCTGAGTACACAATTCAGAAGAAATTTCCTTGTAACCAAAATTCATTCAAAATCAACTTCTGATAATGTAAAACATTTAATCACCCAGAAGTAGTTTGAACAAGTGGCAAAATTTATCATTGAAAGCTTGTTCCCCTTAGAATGATTTGAGATAAGAAAGAATACAAACCTTGTAATCTCTTCAGAATGATTTCTGAAAAATATCAATGCCCCCCTTGACTTAAGCATATACTCAAACACATATTTAGATATAAAAGAATCATATGAAAAGGATTAAAAAAAGAAAGGACTTACAACAAATTGAAACACTTGTAATTTTCAGAAATGAGTGCTGAAAGGTAGTCAGAAGATCTGAGTAACCTATTAAGAAGTAAAAACTTCGAAGTCAGATTTCTGAAGTATTGACTCAGAAGTTCTGAACTCAAGACTCAGAATATCTGAGTAAGAGAGTCAGAATTCTGAGTGTACTACTCAGAAAATCTTAATTAGAAAAATATTCATTTCTGAAAAAATAACAAATATACTCAATTAGTCAGATTTAGCATTCCTATTTTACATATGAGAAAAGTAAACCTTTTGTGATCAAGAGGCTTTGTGAACAAGTCAGCCAATTGATACTTTGTGTGCACAAAGTGCATTTCTATAGTTCCCTTTTCCACATAGTCTTTAATAAAATGATACCTTACATCAATATGTTTGGTCTTTGAGTGCTGAACAGGATTCTGAGTAATAGCAATGGCACTTTCTGAATCACAATAGATGGGAATCTTGTTGAGTTGATAACCATAATCCATGAGTTGTGTTTTTATCCACAAAGTTTGAGAACAGCAAGCAGCAGCAACTACATGTTCTGCCTCAGCAGTTGATGTGGACACACAATTTTGCTTCTTTGAAGCCCAACTCACTATCTTATCTCCTAAAAAGTGACAAGCACCAGAAGTACTTTTCCTGTCCAATCTGCTTCCTGCATGATCCACATCAGTAAATGCAGTTAACTTGAAATCAGTTCTTTTGGATACCAAAGGCCCAATTCAGGTGAACCTTTGAGATATCTTAAGATTCTTTTAACAGCCAGCAAATGAGATTCTTTTGGATTTGATTGAAATCTAGCACAGAAACATGTAGCAAACATGATATCTGGTCTACTTGCAGTCAGATAAAGCAAAGAACCAATCATGCCTCTATAAACCTTGTTATCTACTGAAACTCCAGAGAGATCAGCATCTAACTTGAAATTTGTAGCCGTATGTGTTCTCATAGCGGCACAATCAGACATCTTAAACTTTTTCAAAATATCTTTTACATATTTTCCTTGATTTATAAAAATTCCATTTGGTAATTGTTTCACTTGAAGACCAAGGAAAAAGTTCAATTCTCCCATCATGCTCATTTCAAATTTTGATTTCATGATTTCTGAGAATTCATCACATAACTCTGCATTTGTAGAACCAAATATGATATCATCTACATATATCTGAATCAGAATTAAATCATCACCTTCTTTCTTTAAAAATAAGGTAGTATCAATTTTACCTTTTTTGAAGCCAAATTCTAATAAGTATTGAGTTAGAGTGTCATACCAGGCTCTTGGTGCTTGTTTCAGACCATACAATACTTTATCTAAAACATACACATGATCTGGAAACTCAGGATCAACAAATCCTTCAGGTTGATAGACATAAACTTCTTCATTGAGTATACCATTCAAAAATGCTGATTTGACATCCATTTGGTATACTTTGAAGTTCTTGTGTGCAGCATATGCCAAGAATATTCTGATTGCCTCTATTCTTGCAACTGGTGCAAATGTCTCATCATAATCTATTCCTTCTTGTTATGAATATCCCTTTGCAACCAATCTAGCCTTATTTCTAACTATAACACCTGACTCATCCTTCTTGTTTCTGAATACCCATTTTGTTCCAATAATAGATTTTCCTTCAGGCTTTGGAATGAGTCTCCAGACTTTGTTTCTTTCAAACTGTAACAATTCATCTTGCATTGCTAAAATCTAGTATGGATCCTCTAGGGCTTCAGTGGCTTTCTTAGGTTCAATCATACTTAGAAATCCTGCAAACATTGCTTCTTTTGTTGTTGCTGATCTAGTCTGCACTCCCACTGATGGATCTCCTATCACTTGATGAATAGGATGGTCTTTTGTCCATTTGATTGAACTTGGAAGCACTTCAATCTCTGAAAAATTGTTGTTTGTATCATTCTCATCAATAACAGCTTGTAATTCTGAACTTTCCCTTTGTTCTGAGATTTGTTGAGGTGTAACATCCAAGTTTGGATTCTGAGTAGTAGAGTCAGAATTCTGAATAACTTGTTCAGAGTTCTGAGTATCTTGCCCAGAAGTTTGAGTACCTTGTCCAGAATTCTGATTGACTTGTCCAGAATTCTGAGTACCTTGTCTAGAATTCTGATTGACTTGTACAGAATTCTGAGTACCTTGTCCAGAATTCTGATTACTAGGCTCAGAAATTTCATCACTTGTATTGATCAACATTGGACATTCCTTAGATGGACCAGAATCAGATTACAGTTGTTTGAACCTCTGAACTTCCCTTTTTCATTTCTTGAACCATTTTAGGATTTTCAAAATCTGCATAAGATTCAGAAGTTAGTTCCAGAAATGCATCCTTAAACAATAAATTAAGTTCTGAACAGTTAGGATTAGAATCTGATTCAGAAGTCATCTTTGCCTTATCCTGATTAAGTCCTGAACAGTTTTGTTCATAAGTCTTTAATCTTGACTCATCAAATGTAACATTGATGCTTTCCATAATCCTCTTGGTTCTTCTGTTATAGATTCTGAATGCTTTGGAAGTTAGTGAATAACCAACAAAATATCCTTCATCTGCCTTTTTGTCAAATTTACCAAGATTTTCTCAATCCTTGAGAACATAGCATCTGCAGCCAAAAACATGAAAGAATTTAATTAATGGTTTTCTTTTGTTAATCAGTTCATAAGTAGTTTTATTCAGTCTTTTATTGATCAAAGTCCTGTTCTGAGTAAAACAAGCAGTGGCAATTGTTTCAGCCCATAGGAAGGTTGGAAGATTTGAATAGGCCAATATGGTTCTTGCAGCTTCAACTAGGGTTCTGTTCTTTCTTTCAACAACACCATTTTGTTGAGGAGTCCTGACAGCAGAAAAATTATGAGAAATCCTAGAGCTTTGTAGAAAGTTCTGAAGAGTCTCATTTCTGAATTCTGTTCCATTGTCACTCCTGATCTTCTGAACTGGAAGTTGTAAGAGTAATTGAGTTCTTTTGATGAAGTTAATTAGTGTTTCAGCAACCTCAGATTTTTCTCTTAAGAATTCAACCCATGTATATCTTGAATACTCATCCACAATGACAAGTATATACTTCTTCCCTCCCATTGATTGAACTGAAATAGGACCACACAAATCTGTATGTAGCATCTCTAATGGTGATATGCATGAAGAGTCCATTTTCAACTTATGAGAACTTTTCTTCATCTTGCCCATTTCACATGCTGAACATAATGATTCCTTCTCAAACTTGATCTTTGGTAATCCTTTAACCAAATGTTTGCTAACAAGATTGTTCAGATCTTTAAAATTCAAATGAGAACACCTTATGTGCCATAGCCAACATTCATTTGCAGTTGCATTTGATAATAGACATACTGGAGTTAAAGCTTGAATCTTTGAAAAATTAACCAGAAATAAGTCCATATGTCTTTTAGCCCAGAACACTTTTATATCTTTCTCAGTCAGAATTAAGTAACCTGTTATGCTGAACTTGATCTGGCAGAAACTGTCCAAAAACTGACTTATGCTGAACAGATTATGTTGTAAGCCTTCCACATAGAATACTTTCTGAATAGTTAAATCCCCCTTTGTTAAATCTCCATAACCTCTAACTTGTCCTTTACTGTTATTGCCAAAGTTAACTGTTCCTCCAGTCTTTTCTGTGAAATTTGTCAGAGAAGACTTATGGCCTGTCATGTGTCTTGAAGCTCCAGAATCTAAAAACCACACATGACAGCCCTGCAAAAACATTTAGTTAGATTTAGATACCCATGCTGGAATGGGTCCTTCTTTGTTAGCTTTAATATCAGATTTAACAAAAGTTCCTTTAACTTTCCATTCAAAATCTTCTTTTAAGCACCACTTTCCTTGTACTTTTATGAAATCAGAACATCTTATGTTCACAAAATTATTTCTTTTCTTCTTGAAAACTTTTGGTTGAGACTGACAAACATTTTCAGTCTTCTTTTCTTTAGATTGAAACAAGTTTTCATTCTTCTTTCCTTTTGATTTAGATTGAGAGATGTTTTCAATTTTCTTTCCTTTTGTCTGAGTTTGAGAAACCAATACAGTCTTCTTTTCTGAATTCTGATTTGCTTTGATTTTATAACATGTTTTAGAAGATGTTTTAGAATTTTGACTTTTCTGAGAGAATTGAAATGAATGACTACCACATTGAACACATTGCAGATGATTTCTTGCATGAGATAACAAATCTGAATGAAAAGAATTTTTATTTTTATTGATAGTATTCAGATTACATTTGCATCTAATACAAGAACTATTGACATTTGGTTCAGAAGTAAAATTTAGTCCAATCTTCTCAGACATCCTTTTCAGATCATCATTCCTTTTGCTTTCTTCTTTTTCTGAAACATTTGATTTTACAGAATTAGAAGATGATTCAGATGATTCACCATGCTCATAAGTACTTGATTCATTAAAGAATTTCTTATTCTGTTCTAAGGCTTTAATCTTGAAAAGATCATACTCAGCCTTTAACTTCTCAAGCACTTCTATTTTTAAGATATAAGATTTATTTTCTTTTAAAGCTTCTTCAAGTTTAAAATCCACATCACATATATCATTTTCAAGCTCATCAAAACTTTTCCTTAACTCTTCAAGTTCTTGATTAATAAGTTTAAACCTCTTCTCAAGTTCTAAGAAACTTTCTGAATTAGATTGAGAATTTTCAGTTGACTCATAATTTTGACTAACAGTCTCAGAATTCTGACCTATAGACTCAGAATTCTGACTAGAGGACTCAGAATTCTGACTGACTGTCTCTGAATTCTCTTTGTTTTCAGAAACCTTGCTTGCATCAAATATACTCTCAATTTCTGTATAAGAAAAACTTGGTTGTTTATTTTTGTAACTAACATTCAGAGAGTCATATTTTAATTTAGCGTCATTATATCTTGGTTTCTCTTCTGTTGGTTTTGAAATTTCTTTCTTAACCTTGTCTTCTGAAACTTCTGACTTCTCAGTTTTTGGGTCAGAAATTATTTCCTTTGCTTTTTCAGGACTTGATTTTTGTAAACTGTCTGAACTTGTTATTGAACTTGCAGGTCTTATAAAAACTTCAACTAACTCTGGGATTTCTGGTTTAGGAACATGTAGATTCTCAAAATCATAAAGGTTTATTGGAGCCTTTTGCAAAATAACATTTTCCAACAAACCTAATCCCATTTTTGGATTATAAAATCTTGTGTCTTTGACATTGCTTGTGAGAAGACTCAAGGTTTGTTGAGTTTGACCTCTTTTTAGATTAAGATCTTCTAACTCCTTGATTTTAGAATATAAATTCTTTCTTTCATCAAGCAACATATCAAATTTAATTTGCAAATCAACTTTTTCATCTTTTACTCCTGAAAGTTCATCTTTTAATTCAGAAATCTTTTTCAAAAGATCAGAATTCTCTTTTCTGACTTTTTGTTTCTCAATCTCAGTTTCTTCAAATTGTTCTTTAATTATTTCCTTTTCTGTTCTGAATTTGTTAACCAGAATCCTTTCACCTTTTATCTGTTTTATGAGTTTAACAAATCCAGATTTCATATTTCCAATTTGAATCATTAAATCAATTTCAAGACTAGAGTGTACCTCAGCTGAAGATTCAGAACCTCCTTCTTCATAATCTGAATCATCCTCATAACCCATCTTAGCCATATAACTCTGCATTTGTGAGAAGTGAATGCAGTCCTCTTCATCAGAAGAATAATACAGCCAGTTCTCTTGTTCTGCTAATAGAGCAATCCCACTGTCTTTGGTTTTGGCCAGCTGAGCCTTCTTTGCATAATACTCATAGTCTTTAACAATCTTTACTCTGCAATCCCTTGCAAAATGACCAGGTTTCCCACATTTGAAACACATATCCTTCTCTTTCCTTTCTTCCTTCTCTTCTTTCTTCTCATACTTATTTTCTTCTCTATCTTCCTTCTTCTTATATTTCTCTTCTGAACTACCTTGTTCTCTTCTGTACTTACCTTCAAATCTCTTCTTTCCATACCTTTTATTGAAGGTATTAGTCAACAATGCCAATTTTTCAGCAATTAACTTGATATCATCATCTTCCCCAGATCCTTCTTCCTTCTCAGATTCCTCTAACTTTGGTATTTCAGACAAAAACACAAATTTCTTGCATGTTTTGGTAACCTTGGTTTTCCTTTCTGAAAGCAGAGCTAATTGATCAGAAACACTTTTCTTTTCCTCAACCACTTGCTTAACAGAATCCTCATGCTGATTTAGAACACAAAACAGATCATTTAGATCTTCCTCACACATATCTCTGTTCATCTGGAGACTAATGGCAAAAGATGACCATTCTGAATTAAGACAATTCAGAAACTTGTAGTTTATCTCGGATTTAGTCTTCTTTAGCCCATTTCTTCTAAGATCATTCAATATTGTACAAAACTTGTTATAAGTCCGAGTTAAACTTTCAGATTCCTTTGCTTTGAATCTCTCATAAGCATCGATGCATTGATTTAGTTTTGCTTGAATTGATTTGGTTGTTCCAAGCATCTGCTTTTCCAGTTCATCCCACATTTCCTTTGCAGATGTTCCACTATCAATTCTATTGAAGACTTCATTAGGAATTGCCAAAGTCAACAAAGTTACAGCTTTTTAGTCTATCACATGTCTCTGTTTCTGCGCCTCGGTATACTGTGAGAAAAGCTTTTTCACTCTGGTAGCAAGAATCTCTGGTGTTGTATTAGTTGCAGGTGTATCAGCAACATCAACATAGACTTCAATTGGACCTTCACGAATTGAGATCATCAAATTCTCATCAATATTATCCAAGAATTGAATAATTCAGATCTTCCATTGTTGATATTCTTCGGGAATAAGAATAGGTGGCTTTGTCTCAGATCCCATAGAGAAAAACTCTTTAGAAGACATGATTTGTAAGATGAATTGAATCGATTCAACAGAAAGACAAATTCGAATTTCTTGAACAAAAACAGAACGAATTCAAGAGTTACGAGTAGCAGCGGAATCAATTATCGAATTGATCAAGAAATCTTCAAGAACACGATCAAGAAACCTCCAAGAACGCGATCTTGACCTAGTTTGTTTGTTGATTGGCTCTGATACCAATTGTAGAAACCAGGATTCAATCTTACAATCAATTAAGAACAATCAAATAGTAAAATGATAGAGAATTGGATCAAAAAGCTTCGTATTCATTCAAAAACAGATTCCATATCTAGTGATAGAATCTCTCAAAGATTACAAAGTGAATACAAAGTTATGCAAAAGTTAGTTAGCTTACAGTTGCTAACTATTATAAATACTGTAAAGAAAAGCTAAAGCTACAATACATATAAGTAACAGACTAATAGAACAATTACACGTGTCCTAATTAGTAATAGAATATAACTGAAAATATCTCAAGACATAAGTTCTGAACAACATGTTCAGAACTTCTGAACATCCTTCTGATTAAGTACTTCAAAACACACTTTAAGAACTTGGACATTTTCATCTTCACCTTCAGAAGTTCTGAGTCTCCTACTCAAAACTCTAAGCCTTCTGTTCATACTTCACACATAGTAATCTTTGCAGTATTCTCTGATCAGAACTTCTGAGTCTTCTTACTCAGAACTATGAGTCTTCACTTCAGATCTCAATACTTGTGTTTTTGACAAAACTCTAGATCTAACAGTATGGCAGGGCTAGACTGGTCTAAACTACCAGATTTTGAGGTTAGGCTTCTGTTCAGAAATGAGAACATGATGATCCATATTGGGGTAGGTGCTTTCTCTTGAAGGCACTGACTCTATTGATGTCTTCATTGTAACCCAAAAACTTGACAAATTCAATGAGGGTGCGTTCTTCAGGTGGGATTTTATATGCTTCAACTTGAAGTTGTTCAGGGGTTTGAAGGTTGAAAAGTCTATGCAGCGTCCTTGGTCTGATTCTCACTATTCCTACTCCTCCACGAGCACCAACATCGACATTCCCAATAATTTTTCTTTGTTCCTCGATGTATTGACATGTAGACCACCATTGTTGAACATAGGTCTGTGGCATGGTTATTTCTACCATTGTCAGTGCATGAAAAAGTTATGAACGATGGAAGAAGTCCAAAATGATGTGGTAGAGTAGTACGTATCTTGTAGGGCTTAGATTTACAAGAAAGTTGTTGCTATTGAAAGCAAAGGGTAGGATTTGTATTTGATCAACGGGGGCTACTCTGCTCAATTCTGCGGAGTTTTGTGTGGCCATTTTTGCAGATTGCAGGTTATGAAGAACACAAGAAGATTGGAAATCAAGAAGAGAGGGAAAAGATGAACTCAGGTGATTTTGAAAGCGTAAAGAGTGAAATGGTATCTGAAATGGGTTTTATACTCGAGGGATGATCAGAGATAATGATTGTATTTGTACTCAAGCGTCAGATAGTGGAATGACGCCTAGAAGAGACGTGGTTACATCCTAATACTTGTTTTTGGGATCACATATCCCTTCTGAACTAATTAGTGCATAGAAAACCTTTGTTTTTCTACTTATCCTTTCTCTCTATCTTCTTAGTGCAAGAACACTTTGTGATTCTCAAGTTTGTTTAGATTAGGTTTATTTAATCTTATTCCGCAACAAACTGTAAATTGTAATTTGATTTATCAATAAACTATATAGAAAATCAAAAAATTGTGTTTGTATTCAACCCCTCCCCCCCCCCTTTTCTACAAACTATTGTACTTGTATAACCCCTACGGGGCCAACAAGTGGTATCATAGCAGATTGTTTAATCTCATAAACAAGATCTTGCTTATACTTTTCTCTTCCTTGATATTCTTCAAATGGCACTCAACTCAAACACAAACTACATAAACAATGGTGTTCTTGCAAAACCTCCTTTATTTAGTGGAGATAACTTTAATCTCTGGAAAGATCGAATGATGCTTTTTCTTTAAGGTATAGATCCCATCATGCCTTACTATGTTGAAAATTAGACCCTATGTTCAATTTATCATATATGATGCAGTTCCTGCCACTGCTACCTCTCATTCCATACCTGAACAGAGATTCTTAAATAACTCTCTCAATGGACTGATGAAGACAAGAAGAAAATTGCCATTGATACCAAAGCTAGATTAGTGATACCTATGGCTCTACCTTAAGAGGTCTATCATTCTGTAATGAACCTCAAAACGTCTAAAGCCATGTGGGACACAATCTGTGTTAAATATAAAGGTACATCTAAAGTACAAGAATCCAGAAAGATAAATCTGGTAAGACAATATGAAAGTTTCATTTGTGGTAAGAATTAATCTTTATCTGAAGTACACCAATGCTTTAACTTCTTATTAATTGATTTAAGAACAATTGGTAGGACCTACTCTAATTCTAAGACCCTGACAAAATTCTTAGATTGTCTTCCTGAAAGTTGGGACAGTTATACCATGTGTCTTAAACTCTCAAAGGATCTCAAAGATATATGTTGGTTCCCAGATTCACCTTGTCTCATTCAAACATATATATCAAAGATAGCGGAAGCATAATAATACTATTTGATAATGAGTGCTTATTTAAGCCAGAACAATAAGAGAATAATAATATACTAGAACAGTGAACAAGATATGAATAATAAACAAACTACTCGTAGATTAAATAAGAAGAACACCAAGAACACCCAAGTGTGTGTGTAATCTTCTGAATTCTCTCAGGCTACAATCGTACAAATGATCGTGGAATGGAATGTGTAGTGAGTGTGATCTTGCAGAAATTCTTACAGTTGTGTGCTCAACTACTCACTATTTATAGCCTGATAAAGTGTAAATCAGTGTACTATCAAACCCTAGAATGACACGTGGAAATATGTCGTTGTCCTTTAGGGCTGACGTGGAAAGTGTAAACACTAATCTAACACTTAGAGAATTTCTACGAGTCTTCGGCTCCACAGAGGTCTTGGTCATCAGAGATCATTTGCCAGAGCTCTGATGGTCTTCTGATGGTCTTGGTCTCTGACGTTTGGTCTCTAATGTTCTTCTGTTGATCTTCTGCTAAGTCTTCTAGGCTATCTCTGATGTCTTCAGACTTGTGATATTTTCAATACTTTTACATGGACATACTTGGGGGTAACAATCTCCCCCTAAGTATTGAAAATACAAATTTTGCTATACTACAGAAATAAGCTAAATAAAGACAAAGAGGAGAAAAACATCCTCTGTAAAAGCATTTACTTCTTTTAAAGATAAGTTACATTGCAGTACAAAAAGATAGTAAATCTAATCATAAAAGTTGCCTCTAAGAATTCTATCAAATTTCATGATTAATCCCCTAAATTCTAGGGTAAGGTCTATGTTCTTGAGGTAGCTTCTGATGATTTGATCTGGGCATTTCGAGCTTCCAACACGACCTTGTACAATTTCCTCAAGTACTTCAGAGATTGAGTAGAGTACTTGGGCACTTCTGATGAACGGATGGCTTTCTAGATTCCCTTCTGACGTACAATAAAGGCTTCAGGTTCAGCTACCAGAGATCCAGAGGGATAGTGTTCGAGTCCCTCAATGCTATCATTTAGGGGACCAATGCTCAACTTCTCCAATTCAAAAGTGATGCCATGCTAAAAGTCTAACTGGGTTATGAGGTTCACATGTTCCTCCATAGCCAGTTTAACTTCGTATCTTGCAGTTCTGGCAGTCTTGCGTCGATCTGAGAAATTTACGCAGTAGGCATGTAGTTGTAGCAGATCGTAGGGATTGATGAGTACCAGATCATTGTCATTGAACACATGCATCTGGTTGTCAGTGTTTTGGACAATGTATTCATGGTAGAGTACCTTGTTGTACGAAAATCCTAAACAATGTATTGGAGACTTGGTGTAATAACCAGGTATTTTAATTATTAATTGACCAGTAGTATTTTAGTATCTTGGAATTCGGAAGTTTATTTATATAAGTTTTATTTTGGTTAGTTATGGAAAAATAAGTTAAGGGTTAGTCTTTGATATTTTAGGAAAGCTAGAGGGTTACTTTGGTCATTCTCTTATTAGAAAAAAGAAAAGAAAAGAAAAAGAAGAAAGAAAAAAAGAAAGGAAAGTATGGGTTAGGGAGTGGTTGGGGAAGGGGTATGGAGGTGCTCCCTCCATACCGTCCTTTTTTGGATACAAGGAGTGGTATCTCCTTCTTCTTAGCTATTTTGAAAACATCAAGTGTGTGTGTGTTTATCTTTGTGGAAAGAGAGAGAGAGAGAGAGATCGAGAGAGAGGTTGAAGGAAAGAAGAAGGAAAGGATTAAGAAGCTTGGTTGCAGAAATTCAAGGTAAGCAATCCCTACATTTGTTATGTTTTAATTCCTTAGGAGTGTTCTTGAATACTAGTTAAGTTCTTGGTGGGTTTTGGTTATTAATGGGTGTTTTGGGAAATCTAAGCTTAAGGATAGGACATGTATAATAGTCTTGAACATATCTGCAAGTTTTCAGTAGCATACATAGAGTAAAACTGCAAAATCTGGGTTTTAGAATGAGCAGTAGGCTGAGATTCATCGAAGTCGCAGTAGTCTGAGATTCATCGAAGTCGCAATGAACGACTGCGACATTCATCGGAGTCGCAATAGTTGGTTGCGACTCGGGTATGAAGTCGCAGTGGTCGTTTGCGATTTGGGATGGAATCGCAGTAGTTGGTTGGGACTTGGGTTTGGGATCGCAATAGTGAATTGCGAGTTGGAGTGGAATCGCAGTAGTGGGTTGCGATTCCAGGGTGGAATCGCAATAGAGGGTTGCGACTCCAGGGTGGAATCGCAATAAGGGGTTGCGATTTAGGTACTGTTCATAGCGATTTTTAGTGGGTTGCGACTCCAGATGTGAATTTTGTAAGTTTAGTTTTTAAAAGAGATATGTGGTATTTTATATGATTTCAGATTCTGTGAAGAGTGGAAATACGTGATACTAACTTGGAAAAGCTTTGGGATATACGTTTCAGGTGAGTTTTATTTTAAAACGTTTTTCAACTGGAATACGTATAATATATGTATGTATGGATTAAGAGTGTGATACCCAATGTGATTATGTGTGTTATTGAAATGTTTATATACATGATGGTATACCGTAATTATATGTGTATTCTGCGAGAATACGGGACCGGGATCCGAGGGCGGACCGGTGTGTTGTCGGGTTCCCGTAAGCGAACAGGCGTGTTTACTGTAGATGTTGTACAGCAGAGTAAATTGACTAGTTGGCTTGCAACCACTAGTTTGGCCAATTGTGGAGGAATAAGGGGGAATGAGTGGATTTCGGAACGCAAGTCTTGGTTGGTATTTAATTACGTATAATATATGTGTACTTGTATATATAAGGGTTTTATATAAATGGATTCTTGGCAGGTTTCAACTAGCAGGGATTTTCTCACTAGACCATTAGGTCTAACCCTCATTTTCTATTTTAAAAATATGTATTCCAGGTGGTGGTTCAGGTAAGGGCAAGTGAAGAGTTTATGTCGTGGATATCTTTTGTGAAGACTTTTGTGTTGATGACATAACTATGTTTTGATCCCATGACTTTGTTATTGATCAACATGTATTGTATTCCGCGAAAAATTTATACTCGTTTATTTTATGTTACCTAGACCTTGGGACCGAATGTGTTATAAATATATAATGTATCTTTTGATGATATTATGGTATGAATATATGTTATTTGCATATAGGGATATCGGGGTCGTTACAGTTGGTATCAAAGCCATAGTTTAAGGGATTTAGGTATAAATATTCGTACCTAGACTTAAACTGCATGTGAAGTAGGATGTCCCTATTATGATAGAACCTGGGGATTGCTAAGTATAAAAAGGTAGAAAGAACATCATGTAAGGTAATTTCGAGTTACACTTGGCCAGTGTAATTATGTTTTTACAAGTGCATGTTTGAACTGGAATACCTTGTTATATGGGGTATATGCTTATGTGTATATTAACCTTGTTCGAATCTACAGAATGGCGAGTGGCACTAGACAGAGAATTCGGAAGGGAGGAGAGAATCCGGATGAAGAAAACCCACCCATAGGAACAGGGAGAGGAGGGGGAAATCGTGGTAGAGGCCGAACTGGAGGCAGGACTGGAGGTAGAACTGGGAGGGGAACAGGGGGCCGAACCGGGGGAAGAACTCAAAGTACAGAGTTCGTTACGCGAGAAGACCTGGTTGCTGAAATGGAAAGGTTGCAGGCTAGTATACAAGCAATGATTGAACGAAGTCAACACAGTGAAGCTGATCCACCAGGTGCGGAACAAGAAGTCGGAATACCAATCACCCCTACCGTCTTACCAGTAACGAAGAAGTGTGATTATAAGATGTTTCTCGGTTGCAGACCCCCTACGTATTCAGGAGACCGGGATCCAGTGAAAGCAATGAAGTGGCTGAAGGAAATTGAAGCTATATTCAAGACAAGTAAGTGTGCGGAAGAGGATAGAGTACTGTATGGAACAGCAATGCTGAAGGGTGATGCCTTGTATTGGTGGGAGGCTCGTATGGAATCCGAAGGAGCAGACATATATTCTACTTACCCTTGGGAATAATTTGTTTTAGTTTTCACACAACACTTCTGTCCACAAGCAGCTGTCAGACAACTGGAAGAGGAATTTATGAGTCTGCAACAAGGGAGTTTGTCAGTTAGAGACTATACCGCTAGGTCTTAGAGAAATCTCGTTTTACGGGATATTATGTTGCTACAGAGAGATTGAAGATGGACAGATACATCTATGGGCTCAATTCGGAGGTCAGAAGATTAGTTACTGCAACAGGGCCAGATACCTTTACAGCCGCAGTGGACGCTGCAGAAAATGTGGAACGAGATGACAGGAGAGATGCCAGTGATAGGAGTATGGGGAAAAGGAAATGGGAAGGACCACCTCACGATCCGAAAAAGCCCAGATCTCAGAAGTTCGATAACCGTGCACCTTTTCGACCGATGGAAAGACCTTGTCCGAAGTGCCACCGTGTTCATCAAGGAAACTGTCAGAGTGAATCGCGGGATTGCTATAGGTGTGGGAAGACCAGGCATGTTGCTAAAGATTGTCGCGTTACACGGTTTTGCTACACATGTAATTCTCCGGATCATCTTCAATCACATTGTCCGCAAAGAAGAATACAACAGGGTGGATTATCAGGGAAACCAGCAATTGCCAGCCCCGCGATTCCAAGAATAGAACCGCCAAAAGCCAGGGGTCGTACGTTCCAAATGACCGCTAAAGAAGCGGAGGAAACTCCGGATGTGGTTACAGGTACATTTTTCATAAACTCTACACGTGCTAAGGTGTTATTTGATTCTGGTGCAAATCGATCCTTTGTGTCGCCTTCGTTTGCTGTTCACATGCATTTAGAGCCCAAAATGTTAAAACATGCTTTGCTGGTAGACACTGCGAATGATAATCAGGTGTCGGTAAAAGAAGTATTTGATGACTGTGTGATTGATATAGAGGGTTACAGTGTACCAATACGATTGTTTCCTATAGCCTTGATCGAATTTGACGTGGTGGTAGGAATGGATTGGTTAGCTAAGAATCAGGCTAGCATAGTTTGTGATAAGAAGATAATTAATATTGTTTTACCTGATAAGAGAGAAGTGGTGATTTATGGTGATCGTAGCAATCATCAGTCTTGTCTTATTTCTATGATAGAAGCCCGTAAGTGTGTCAGCAAGGGTTGCCCGAGCTACTTAGCCTATGTGATAGATAGTAGGCCTGAAAGGAATAGGTTGAAAGATATTCCTATTGTTAGTGAGTTTCCCGAGGTTTTCCCTGAGGACTTGAATAGTCTCCCTCCTGATAGGCAAGTAGAGTTTGGCATAGACCTGATACCTGGAGCCACTCCTATTGCTCGTGCACCGTACCGACTTGCTCCTCCAGAGATGAAAGAGATGATGACGCAACTGCAAGACCTATCCGATAAAGGCTTCATCAGACCTAGCTCTTCGCCGTGGGGTGCACCAGTGTTGTTTGTAAAGAAGAAAGACAGCTCAATGAGAATGTGTATCGACTACCGGGAACTAAATAAGTGCACGATCAAGAACAAGTATCCGCTTCCTAGAATTGATGATCTCTTCGATCAGTTAGTTGGAGCTTGCTATTTCTCCAAGATCGATCTCAGGTCTGGCTACCATCAGTTAAAGGTTAAAGAAGAAGATGTTTTAAAGACTGCTTTTCGTACGAGGTACGGTCACTACGAGTTCTTAGTAATGCCATTTGGATTGACAAACGCTCCGGCCGCTTTTATGGATCTAATGAATCGGGTATGTAAGCCTTATCTCGATAAATTTGTAATTGTATTTATCGATGATATACTTATCTATTCCCGATCCAAAGAGGATCACGCGCAACATCTTCGTTTGATTTTGGAGTTACTGAAGGGGGAAAAGTTATACGCTAAATTCTCAAAGTGTGAGTTCTGGTTGCGGGAAGTTCAGTTCTTGGGGCATGTTGTTTCAGAGAAAGGCATTCAAGTAGATCCGACGAAAGTGGAAGCAATTGAAAGATGGGAATCGCCGAAGACGCCAACTGAAGTACGTAGTTTTCTAGGTTTAGCTGGGTACTACCGAAAGTTTATAAAGGACTTCTCTCGTATTGCTACACCTCTCACTAAGTTGACTCGAAAGAATCTGAAGTTTGAATGGAAAGCAGAACAAGATGGAGCATTCAGGATACTGAAGGAGAGACTCTGCAGCGCGCCGATTTTAGCATTGCCGGAAGGTTCAGAAGATTTTGTTGTCTATAGTGATGCTTCTAAACTAGGATTAGGATGTGTACTTATGCAGCGTGGGAAGGTGATTGCGTATGCTTCTCGTCAGTTGAAAGATCATGAACGGCAGTACCCTACACAAGATATGGAATTGGCAGCAGTGGTATTCGCGTTGAAGATTTAGAGACATTATCTTTATGGTACCAAATGTCAGATTTTTACTGATCACAAGAGTCTCCAACATCTTTTCGACCAGAAAGAATTGAATATGAGTCAAAGGAGATGGCTGGAATTAGTGAATGATTACGATTGTGATATTCTCTATTATCCGGGAAAGGCTAATGTGGTGGCCGATGCTTTGAGTCGTCAGGAAAGGAGTGGAACATTAAGGGTTATTTCGTTGAGGGCTGAACTTCTACCGAGCATCTTTGAAGAATTGAAAAGGTGTCAAATAGAAGCGTTTCAAGAAGAACATCTGAAGTCAGAACGATTAGTGGGGTTGTCAGAATTGCTAGAAAAAGATGATCGCGGGTTGCTGTGTTTGGGGAGCACAATTTGGGTGCCTCGTTTGGGTGAGTTACGCGATCGTGTACTGCATGAAGCTCATAAATCTCGTTTCTCTATTCATCCGGGTACGAATAAGATGTATAGAGATTTGAAACAATTTTATTGGTGGCCAGGGATTAAGAGAAGTGTTGCTATGTATGTGGAAGATTGTAATACGTGCAAGAAGGTAAAGATTGAACATCAAAGGCCATTTGGTCAGTTGCAGCGATTGGAAATACCGATGTGGAAATGGGAGCAGATTACTACGGACTTCATCACTAAGCTACCAAGGACTTCGAAGGGATTTGATTCTATTTGGGTAATTGTCGACAGGTTGACGAAGTCTGCTCATTTCTTGCCGATAAAGGAAACTGATTCAATGGAACGCCTAGCCAAATTATATATTGATGAAATAGTAACTCGACATGGGGTTCCAATATCGATTATTTCTGATCGGGATAGTCGTTTTACTTCGAGATTTTGGAGAAGCTTTCAAAGGGAGATGGGGACGCAAGTAAAGTTAAGTACATCATATCATCCTCAAACCGACGGTCAGAGTGAAAGAACAATCCAGACTCTAGAAGATATGCTCCGGGCTTGTATAGTTGATTTTGGGGGATCGTGGGATAAGCATCTACCGTTGATCGAATTTGCCTACAACAACAGTTATCATTCCAGCATTCAAGCGGCACCGTTTGAAGTATTGTATGGTAGAAAATGTCGAACGCCTCTGTGTTGGAATGAAGTGGGAGAGAAACAATTAGCGGGACCAGAAATAGTTCAGCTAACCGCGGATAAGGTTACTCAGATCCGAGAACGTTTGAAAGTGGCACAAGACAGACAGAAAAGCTACGCAGATCGACGCCGGAAACCGTTAGAGTTTCAGGTTGGGGATTTCGTGATGTTGAAAGTCTCGCCATGGAAAGGAGTCATTAGATTTGGAAGGCAAGGTAAACTTAGCCCGAGGTATATTGGACCGTTTGCAATTACAGAAAGGATTGGGGAAGTAGCTTACCGATTGGATCTACTGATAGAGTTAAGCCGTATCCACAACGCGTTTCATGTATCGAACTTTCGGAAATGTTTGGTTACGCCAGGTCAGGCTGTCTCTCTACCAGATATTCATGTTGATGAAAGGTTGAACTACGTGGAGGAACCGGAAGCCATAGTTGATCACAAAGTTAAAGTATTGCGGAACAAAGAGATCAGGCAAGTAAAAGTTCAGTGGAAACATCATAGAGGTCAGGATGCGACATGGGAATCGGAGTCGGAGATGAGAGCCAAATACCCTCATCTGTTCTCTTAAACTGAATTCCGGGACGGAATTCTTTTAAGGGGGAGATGTTGTAATAACCAGGTATTTTAATTATTAATTGACCAGTAGTATTTTAGTATCTTAGAATTCGGAAGTTTATTTATATAAGTTTTATTTTGGTTAGTTATGGAAAAATAAGTTAAGGGTTAGTCTTTGATATTTTAGGAAAGCTAGAGGGTTACTTTGGTCATTCTCTTATTAGAAAAAAGAAAAGAAAAGAAAAAGAAGAAAGAAAAAAAGAAAGGAAAGTATGGGTTAGGGAGTGGTTGGGGAAGGGGTATGGAGGTGCTCCCTCCATACCGTCCTTTTTTGGATACAAGGAGTGGTATCTCCTTCTTCTTAGCTATTTTGAAAACATCAAGTGTGTGTGTGTTTATCTTTGTGGAAAGAGAGAGAGAGAGATCGAGAGAGAGGTTGAAGGAAAGAAGAAGGAAAGGATTAAGAAGCTTGGTTGCAGAAATTCAAGGTAAGCAATCCCTACATTTGTTATGTTTTAATTCCTTAGGAGTGTTCTTGAATACTAGTTAAGTTCTTGGTGGGTTTTGGTTATTAATGGGTGTTTTGGGAAATCTAAGCTTAAGGATAGGACATGTATAATAGTCTTGAACATATCTGCAAGTTTTCAGTAGCATACATAGAGTAAAACTGCAAAATCTGGGTTTTAGAATGAGCAGTAGGCTGAGATTCATCGAAGTCGCAGTAGTCTGAGATTCATCGAAGTCGCAATGAACGACTGCGACATTCATCGGAGTCGCAATAGTTGGTTGCGACTCGGGTATGAAGTCGCAGGGGTCGTTTGCGATTTGGGATGGAATCGCAGTAGTTGGTTGCGACTTGGGTTTGGGATCGCAATAGTGAATTGCGACTTGGAGTGGAATCGCAGTAGTGGGTTGCGATTCCAGGGTGGAATCGCAATAGAGGGTTGCGACTCCAGGGTGGAATCGCAATAAGGGGTTGCGATTTAGGTACTGTTCATAGCGATTTTTAGTGGGTTGCGACCCCAGATGTGAATTTTGTAAGTTTAGTTTTTAAAAGAGATATGTGGTATTTTATATGATTTCAGATTCTGTGAAGAGTGGAAATACGTGATACTAACTTGGAAAAGCTTTGGGATATACGTTTGAAAGTACAGGATCTAATCTTACAATCAATATAGAAAGCAATAATTGAGAAGTTGTATGATCAAGCCCAATTGTATTCAATGATGAACGGGATTACAAATCTAAGAGAGAGAGAATCTCAAAGATTACAAAGAATGAATACAAAGATATACGGGAAAATCAATCAGTTAGCAACGTAGTGCTAACCACTCTATTTATACTGCAACGGACATGTTAAAGCTACAGTACAAATAAGAAAGACTAATAAGAACATAACACGTGTCCTAATTAGTTTACTAAATACTAAGTAAAGTATGTAATCATAAGTTCTGAACAGGTAGTTCAGAACTTCTGAACATTCTTCTGATAACGCTTCTCAGAACTTCTGACTCTTTCTCTCAGAACTCTGACCTCTCTTCTCAGATCTCTGACTCCTCTACTCAGAACATCTGAGTCTTCTTATCAGATCTTCAACACTTGGTTTATTGACAAAACTTCAGATCTAACAATCTCCCCCTTTTTGTCAAATAAACTTGAATTTAGCATCATCCAGGTCTTTCAGAGCAGGAACAATTTTCTGAAGTAGCACATTTCTCAGATTAAGCCTCTTATCAATTTTGACAATGATTTCTTGAATAATTTCAACTTGCTGATTGATTACTTCTTGAATTATATTTGCTTCCTTTACTTTCAGCATCTTTTTCTCCAAATTATGCTTTATGATTCTTAAAGTTCCAGAACAGTATTTTGCAGTTTCCTTTGCTCTGAAGAAGATCTTTCCACTTTTGTTTTTCAAAAATACTCCCAAATCTGGATATTTGTGAACACTTCCAGTCTTTAACACCTTTTTCTGTTCATGATCTGTGTTGGGATTTGCCAGATAAACACATGGCTTTTGTAAGTACAAAGCTATTTGGAAATCTGTATAACAGTGCCACCTTAAGATGTAGAACATGGCCTCAATCACCACACTTCTTGCCTTCCTTTCATTTATGTCTTTGCTTGACTCTTTGAAGCATAGAAAGCTGTGTAATCTGTAGAAGTCAACCACTGATAGTTTCTCAAAATTTGCATCAGTAAAGTAATAAACCTTGCCATCTTCTCTCAGAACTTCAAAGGATAAGTACTCCATCTTTCTGAATTTCTTAACCTTCAATTCTCTGATTCCAATGATTAGAAAATCTGAGTAAACAGCTTGCTTTGTTTTGCCAAGACATCTTGATTTTTCAGCCAACCAGATCTGAGTCTCCTTAGGTCTATCATAATACACATCCAAGAATTGTACTTCTTTTGGTTTGAAGAACTCAGGCAAATCAAATTCAAGAAAGTATCCATTTAGATCAATGGATATTTCATCTTCTTTGGGTTCAGACTGTTCAGCTTGATCAAAACTAGTTATCTGCACATTCTGAGGTGTTGTGTTATGGACTTCTTCAACTTCATCTGACAGAATTTCATTCACTTCATACTCAACAGGAAACACAAAATCATTATGTAGAATTTTTTTGGGATTCACCTCAGATAGCAACCATTCACTACAGTTTCTGATTTTTCTTCTAAGATTCAACCTCCTCTTCACAGAGTTCATACATCTCTTCTTTAAACTCTCTCTTTCAGTTTCCACACTTATTTCTATTTTAATCAATAACCAATTCAGAGTTGCATCACTGTACTTCACCAACTCTTTTAATCTGAACATTTCAAGCCTTTCGTGAACTGTATATGTGAACCCTTCTGTCTCCATTCCTTCATTCACAAATCCCTTCAAATATAAACCAATTTCTGTTTTCTTTGTGGGAGAACTCAGATTACCCTTCTCTTTTCTTTCTTCAATAGCTAATTGGAAGTCATACAAGTGTATATTTCTGACATAGATACCCAGAAGTCTTCTGCATTCAATTTCCATCAAGGCTTCTTAAGTGCTGGCAAAGAACTTGACTAGAAAGATCTGATCATCAAGAGTCAATCTGTGAAAATCAAAAGTAGACATGGAAACCTTTGTATTTCTTTCTTTCAGTACTTCCATTCTAACAAACATTAAACCATTGAATTCTTCTTGTTGAAACATCAGAACTTTCTCAATTCTTTTCTGAATATGCAGTTTTGAGTCAGGAACTCTGAATCTCTTAGAAGCTTCTGAGTAGACTATCTGATCTCTGTCATCCATAAAACCATCAATATTACTTTCCAAAAGCTCATACTCTCCTTCTGTGTAGTAGAGGTTATCATACATTTCCTCAGGAAAAATATCATCATGAAATTGTCTGGCTAATGGCACATCACTTAACTCTAGGATGAAATCACATACAGGTTCTTCTAGTCTTTGCAAGTTAATCTTTGGGATCTCAATTGGTTTTCTGAATACATACTCAGAAGGCATAAAGTAGTCTTTCACTTTCACATACTCTTCTTCTGTATTTAACTCATCACAAAAGTTAAATATAAAATCATCTTCAAAATCCTGAGTATAATTCACAGTTCTGTCTTCTTCTCCCATTAGATCAATAGGTCTTACCATTTTTATTCCTTGCTGAACTTTTTGAACATTCAAAGCTCTGACTAAATTATTATGCATCCTTCTGATCAACTCTTCACTTAACCTCCGTTCTTCTAATTCAGAAACCATCATATTTTCTTTGTTATACACCACAATATCTGTACACATGTTGACCACTTCACTTTCCACTGTCTTTTCTGATCTCAATACAGATTCCTCAATGGTTTCAGTTTCATCTGAGTTTCCTTCCATCTCTGTGTCTAAGTTCAATTCCTCTGTTTTATCTGAATCACCACCATCTGTACTTTCCAACTCCATTTCCTCTGTATCTGAACTATCAATCTGAACTATCTGAGTTATTGCCTTTAACTTTTCTTGTGTCTGATCTTCTGAACTTTTTGTACTGGCTAAGTGCATATCTTCTATCTCAAAATCTTCTATGCCAATGTCATCATCAGAACTTAACCTCTGTCTTTTCTCCCCCTTTTGATGATCATGAGGCTCATTATCATCAAACTTTCTTTTCAAGTTCTGATTAAAAATAACTTCAGGTTCAGCTTCTGCAATAGGAACAGGATCAAGAGGCTTTGAAGTAGAAGCCAATGATACACTCAGTGCTTTCAGTATAGATTCCTGCATACCTTGCATTTGTTTTAACATATCTTTTTGAAAACCAGACATTATATCCATGATCTCCTTTTTGTGAGAATCCAAGGATTTCTTTACATCATCTACTTTGGTTTCAACAGAAATCAACTTTTTCTCCAACACAACTTTCAAATCTGACATCTCATCATTCAAATCCTCCACCTTCTTCTCCAAATTTTCTACTTTTTCCCCCATCTCCATGTTTTGTTTCTGAATCTTTTCAAATTCAGAAGTTTCTAACAGTGAACCTGAACCAACAGATGGTCCAGTTTTCATGTGCCCAGAGGGCTCATGGCTTGTAGATAACACAAAGTCATCTTGTACAACAGATGCACTTTTGAATGAGGCTTTTGTAATGTTCACCTCACCAGGACTTCCATCCAATCCTCGACACCCAACATTAGGTATGTCTATGAATGTTGTTTCAGGAATACGAAATTCCTGATTTGTGCAAGTGTCAGAAGGAATTTCAGGCTCAATATGAATAGGACTGTGATATTCAGACTCAATGTGTTGAAAAATAGATTGGGATTTATCACCTCCCTCTAAATGAGTTTGGGATGGTTCCCCGGATTTGTGTGAAACAGTAGCATGTTGAAATGCTTCTGAGTGGATATGGATGGGTTGTTCAAGATCCACCACTAGGTCCATGGTGTTTGTTTCAATATTGGACACCAAGAGATGTGAACCAATAGCATTTGTGGTTACCTGGTCAAGATTAGCTGGTTCAGAGGCATCTCTTTCTGTTTGAACCTCTGTTGACAATCTCTCATCCTCACCACTCTCATTCTGTTTTTCCTCACCAAATCTAACCAAGCTCTCAGAATTTTCCCCCTCAAGTCTCTCAGAATGTTCACCCATCTGAACATCCTCCCCCTCTCTAATTCGACTAGACCCCTCACCTCTCTTCTCAGGTTGGTCCTCTTGGGTAGGGATTTGAGGTAATTCAATTCCCATAGAGGTGCAATAAGCTTTTAAAATCTCACTCTCCCTTGGAATATAATTCCTAAGTGATTTTGGCAACAATTTATGATTGGGATAGTTTTCAAGTCTTGTTACTGAGGTCATCTTACCCAAATAAAATGTGGGACCATGCTTCTCATTTGTTCTTCTTGAGATTGTGCTGTTTTCCTGCATGGCATACCAAATAACAATTTGCCAGTACCTTATATAAGGAATGTATGTCAGTGGAGCATCCTTTTTTTTCCTCTGAATTGATTTCTGATTCTTCTCAAATGTATTCTTCATGTCTTCCCAAAGTATTAAAGTATAGTCATAATGCCTATTCTTCACTAAGCCCTAAAAGATCTGAAGAATTTGTTTAGAACCTTGATCAGCAGAACTATTCTTCCCTGACAAACATTTATTTACCACATGAAACATTTGTTTCTTCTGAACAAACTGAGAGTCCTCAATCCTTCATTGTATCCCAATTTCATAAATTCTGCTATTAATTCCTCTGTTAGGGGTGAGTCTTCAAAATCTGTCCTTCTTTGTACATCATCTTTCTCTGGTAGATTCAGCATTTCTCTTAGTGCAGAGATTGATAAGGCAAATGTCACTCCTCCAATTTCAGACACAAACCTATTATCTTCTAACCTAAGATGTTTCCACCATTGTTGTATGTACTGAACAGGCACATTTTTACTTCGTGTAAACCATTTTCTGTACGGATGGTGTTTGAATAACTCCATGATAATTATGTGTTCAGGCTTAAAACGGCTTTCCTCAAATAATATAACACAGTTATTTTCAGATAATTTCAGCCATTCACTCTCAGGAACAACTCTTTCCACTAAAATAGGTCTATCTGACATAATAGAACCTGCAGCACTCTGTTCATGTTCAATATTAACGTTTACCTCATCCGCATTTCCTTCAGATTCATCCATTTGTTCATCTTCTCCATCATTTCTTATTGCCCCTTCCTCTGCAACTCTATTTTGTACTTCATCATTTTCCGAATCAGATGAATCCATTATCGATTTTGTAGAATGTAGAGAAATTGGACCACTTCTTCGTATTTCAGACATGATTTAAGAAGAAAACAGACTCAAAGAACTCTGGATTTGATTCGTATCTCACTTTTCGCTCTGGAATTTGAAAAGATTTGGAATAGTAATTTTAAGACCTATTTAAAATTCGTGAAGTTGAAAGGTTTAACGGAAAAGCGAAATCAATGTTATAACGGAGTCAACACATTTGAAATGCCACAGAGGATTTAAATGAAATGCGTGGCATAATCAAACAAATATGAAGCCGACACGTGTTAGTGGATAGAATTTTGACTCAAGTCAAAGATCTGAATAACACGCTCAGATGTTTTGATTTTTCTTTATCAGATATCTGATTTTTCTACTCAGAGTTCTGATTCCATAACTCAGAAGAATTTTGCCTTGTAACCAAAATGTCATTTAAAATCAACTTCTGACAAATATAAAACATTTTGATTATTCAGAAGAGGTTTGGACAGATAGAAACACTTTTTATCATCAAAATTATGTTCATATTATGATGATTTTTAAAATAAATCATTTAAAATCTTATATCTGAATATGAAGACATTTTTTTTTTAATTCAGATATAGTTTGAACAACAACAAAAAATATTTATCATTAAAAGCTTGTTCTTCTTAGAATGATCAGAGATAAGAAATGAAAACAAACCTTTTTAAGCATCACAAAATGATTTCCAAAAGAATTTTGATGCTCCCCCTTGACTTGAGCATGCATTTGACTATTAAAGATACATAAATATGAGATAAAAAGATAATAGAAAAAGCATAATCCACACAGTTTAAGTATTTGTATTTCTCAAAAATAAATTTTTGAAGTTAGATTGCTGAAGTATCGACTCAGAATTTTTGACCTTAAGACTCAGAAGTTCTGATCTCAAGACTCAGAAGTTCTGAACTTAAGACTCAAAGTTCTGAGTACGCTACTCAGACAATTTTACTTAGAAAAATTTAGCATTTTTAAGAAAAACAAATATTTTCAATTAGTCAAATTAAGCATTCCTATTTTACACATGAGAAAAGAGAATCTTTTGTGATCAAGAGGCTTTGTGAACAAGTTAGCCAATTGATACTTTGTATGCACAAAGTGCATCTCTATAGTTCCTTTTTCCACATAGTCCTTTATAAAATGATACCTCACATCTATATGCTTAGTTTTTGAATGTTGAACAGGGTTCTGAGTAATGGCAATTGCACTTTCTGAGTCACAATAGATGGGAATCTTGTTAAGCTGATATCCATAGTCCATGAGTTGTGTTCTCATCCACAATGTTTGAGAGCATGAAGCAGCAGCAGCAACATACTCTGCTTCAGCAGTTGAAGTGGACACACAATTCTGCTTCTTTGATGCCCAACTCACTATTTTATCTCCCAAAAAGTGACAAGCACCAGATGTACTCTTTCTGTCCAACCTACTTCCTGCATGATCAGCATCAGTGAAAGCAGTCAATTTAAAGTCATTTTCTTTTGGATACCATAAACCTAGATCAGGTGTTCCTTTGAGATATCTTAAAATCCTTTTGACAGCCAACATATGTGATTCTTTTGGGTTAGATTGAAATCTAGCATAGAAACAGGTAGAAAACATGATATCTGGTCTACTTGCAGTCAAATAAAGTAATGATCCAATCATGCCTCTATAGAGTTTGATATCTGCTGAAACACCTTTGAGATCAGCATCTAACTTTATGTTAGTTACCATAGGTGTTCTCATAGAAGCACAATCAGACATTTTGAACTTTTTCAGAATGTCTCTGACATATTTTCCTTGATTTATAAAAATACCTTTTGGTAATTGTTTGACTTGAAGACCAAGGAAAAAATTCAGCTCACCCATCATGCTCATTTCAAATTCAGATGACATGATTTTTGAAAAATTATCACATAATTCTGGACTGGTAGAACCAAATATTATGTCATCAACATAAATCTGAATCAGAATTAAATCATCACCCTGTTTCTTTAAGAACAAAGTTGTGTCAATCTTACCTTTCTTGAACCCTGAACCTAACAAGTGTTTAGTAAGAGTGTCATACCAGGCTCGTGGTGCTTGTTTTAGACCATATAAAGCTTTGTCTAAAATATAAACATGATCAGGGAATTCTGGATCAACAAAACCTTCAGGTTGATGAACATACACCTCTTCATTAAGTTTGCCATTTAGAAAGGCTGATTTAACATCCATTTGATACACCTTGAAGTTTTTATGTGCATCATAGGCCAAAAATATTTTGATTGCCTCTATTCTTGCCACTGGTGCAAATGTCTCATCATAATCAATTCCCTCTTGTTGACAGTATCCCTTAGCAACCAATCTTGCCTTGTTTCTGATGACAACACCTGATTCATCCTTTTTGTTTCTGAACACCCATTTAGTTCCAATAATAGATTTACCTTCAGGCTTTGGAATGAGTCTCCAAACTTTATTTCTTTCAAATTGAAGCAATTCCTCTTGCATTGCTGAAATCCAGTCTGGATCCTCTAGGGCTTCATTAGCTTTCTTTGGTTCAATCACACTCAAGAAACCAGCAAACATTGCTTCATTTGCTGTAGCTGATCTGGTTTTTACTCCTGCTGATGGATCACCTATTACTTGATGAATAGTATGATTTTTAGTCCATTTATTTGCACTAGGGAGTACATCAATCTCTGAATAATTGTTGTTTGCATCATTCTCATCAATAATTGCTTGTAAATCTGAACTGTCCCCTTGTTCTGATGTATGAGTAGGAGTTACATCCAAGTTTGGGTTCTGATCAATGAAGTCAGAATTCTGAGTGACTTGTTCAGAGTTCTGAGTACAAGAATCAGAATTCTGATTACAAGGTTCAGAATTTTCACCACTTGTATTTATTAGATTTGGACATTCCTCTGATGGACCTTTGTCAGAAATTACAGTTGATTGAACTATTTCTGGAGTCTTATTTTTCATTTCATTGACCATCTTTGGGTTTTCATATTCTGCATAAGAATCAGAAATTAGTTCAATAAAAGCATCCTTAAACAGTAAATTGAGTTCTGAACAAATAGAATTAGAATTTGTATCAGAAGTCATATTTGTCTTGTTCAGCATAAGTTCTGAACTGTCTTGTTCAGAAGTCCTCATTCTGGCTTCATCAAAAGTTACATTTATGCTTTCCATCATCCTCTTGGTTCTTCTATTGTAGATTCTGAATGCTTTGGAAGTTAAAGAATAACCCACAAAGTATCCTTCATCTGCCTTTTTATCGAATTTGGCAAGATTTTTTCTGTCTCTAAGAACATAGCACCTGCAACCAAAAACATGAAAGAATTTGATTAATAGTTTTCTTTTATTTATCAGTTCATAAGCAGTCTTATTTAATCTCTTATTGATTAAAGTTCTATTATGTGTAAAACAAGCAGTTGCAATTGCTTCAGCCCATAGGAAAGTAGGAAGATTTGCATAAGCCAGCATTGTTCTCGCAGCTTCAACTAGAGTTCTATTTTTCCTTTCAACAACACCATTTTGTTGAGGAGTTCTGACAGCAGAAAAATTGTGAGAAATCCCAGAACTTTCTAAAAAATTCTGAAGAGTCTCATTTCTGAACTCTGTTCCATTATCACTTCTGATTTTCTGAACTGGAAGTTGTAAGAGAACTTGAATCCTTTTGATAAAATTTATCAATGTAGTAGCAGCTTCTGACTTAGCTCTTAGGAACTCAACCCATGTGTATCTGGAGAATTCATCAACAATCACAAGCATATATTTCTTTCCTCCCATATATTGAACTGAAATTGGACCACACATATCAGTATGAATCATTTCTAATGGTGCTTTGCAAGATGAGTCCATTTTTAATTTGTGAGAACTCTTTTTCATCTTGCCCATTTCACAAGCTGAGCATAATGATTCTTTTTCAAATTTAAGCTTTGGTAAGCCTTTAACCAGATGTTTTGCAACAAGATTATTAAGATCTTTGAAATTTAGATGAGAACATCTTCTGTGCCAAAGCCAACATTCATTTGCAGTTGATTTTGATAAAAGACAAACTGTATTTAATGTTTTCAATTTTGAAAAATTAACTACAAATAAGTCCATATGTCTTTTGGCCCAGAAGACTTTAACATCATTTTCAGTTAAAATCATGCAACCTGTTATTTGAAACTTGATTTGACAAAGACTGTCTAAAAACTGACTTATGCTGAAAAGATTATGCTGTAATCCTTCAACATAGAAAACCCTTTGGATAGTCAGATCCCCTTTAGTTAAATCCCCATAACCTTTGACTTGTCCTTTGCTGTTATTTCCAAAGTCTACTGCTCCTCCAGCCTTTTCTGTGAAGTTTGTTAGAAAAGACTTCTGACCTGTCATGTGTCTTGAAGCTCCTGAATCTAAAAACCACACATGACAGCCCTGCAAAAGGATCAGTTAGTTTTAGGTACCCATTTTGGAATGGGTCCATCTTTGTTAGTTTTGTCATTGGATTTAACATTAGTACCTTTTACTTTCCACTCAAAATCTTTCTTTAAACACCACTTTCCTTGAACTTTTATGAAGTCAGAACATTTTCTGCTTACAAACTTATTCACTTTCTTTTTTAAAGTTGTATCTTTTGATTTTGCAACATTTTCAACTTTCTTTTCTTTTATCTTTTCTTTCTTCTCAGTCTGAGGAACAAAAATTTTCTTCTTTTCTGTATTCTGATGAACAGAAACAATTTTCTTTTCTGAATTCTGAATATCTTTTCTTATGTATGAAACAAAAGTTATTTTGACTTGACATTTATGAGAATATTGGAATGAATCATTTTTACATCTAACACAAACAAGATTTTTCTTTGCAAGTGACAATAAATCTGAAACATAGATCATTTCATTTTTATTGATACTGTTCAGAGTACAATTGCCCTTATTACAAGAATTTCTAGCTTTGAGTTCAGAAGTAGATTTCATTCTATGCTTCTCAAGATCCCTTTTCAGATCATTCAACTTTGCAAGATCATTTTTCCTTTTGCTTTCTTCTTTTTCTGAAAAATTCAAGTCCTTTTTGTTAGAAGAATTAGATGATTCACCTTTTTCATATGTACTTGATTCATTAAAGAATTTATCATTTTCTCTTGGAGCATTAATTTTAAAAAGATCATACTCAGTCTTCAGTTTTTCAAGCTCTGTTATTTTCTGAATAAAAATATTCTTTTCTTTCAAAGCTTCTTCAAGTTTAATATCCACCTCACAGAAATCATTTTCAAGTTCATCATAAGCTTTCCTTAAGTCCTCAAGTTCTTGACTCACAAGATTAAATCTCTTTTCAAGTTGTAAAAATTCATCTGATTTTGTTTCAGAAAATCCAGTTGAATCAGACTTCTGACTACTGAGTCAGAGTTCTGATTTACAGACTTAGATGTCTGATCTTTAGACTCAGAGTTCTGACTACAAAGTTCAGAATCCTGACTAGAAGTTTCAGACTTCTGATTGACTGTTTCAGAATTTTTACTTGTGTCAAATATGCTCTCAATGTCATGATATGAAAAACTTGGTTGTTTATTTTTGTAGCTGACATTTAAAGAATCATACTTGAATTTAGTATCATTGTATTTTGGCTTCTCATCTGTTGGTTTAGAAACTTCTTTCTTAACCTTTTCTTCTGAACCAACTGACTTTTCTGTTTTAGACTCAGAAATTTTCTCATTTGACTTTTTAGAGTTTGGTCTTTGCAAATTGTCAGAACTTGTTATAGAACTAGCAGGTCTTATGAAAACTTCAACAATTTCTGGGATTTTTGGCTTAGAAACTTGAAGTTTTTCATACAAGTTGATTGGAGCTCTTTTTAAAGTGACATTTTCTTCCAATCCCAATCCCTTCTTTGGGTTGTAAAATCTTGTATCTTTAACATTGTTTAATAAAAGATTTAATGTTTGCTGAGTCTGACCCCTTTTCAAATTCAGATCTTCCAATTATTTGATTTTGGTGTATAAATTCTTTCTTTCTTCAAATAACATATCAAATTTTATTTGTAAATCACCTTTTTCATCTTTTATTTTTGAAAACTCAACTTTTAGTTCAGAAAGCTTTTTCAACAATTCAGAATTTTCATCTTTAACTTTCTGTTTCTCAGCCTCAGATTCTTCATATTGTTCTTTTATTACTTCCTTTTCAATTCTGAATTTGTTAACCAAATTTCTTTCTCCTTTTATCTGTTTTCTTAGATTAGCAAATTCAGTTTTCATTTCACCAATCTGTGTCATTAACTTTATTTCAAGTGAAGAATGTACCTCAGCAGATGACTCAGAATCAGCATCTTCAAAATCAGAATCATCCTCATTCCTCATTTTTGCCATATAGCTTTGCATCTGTGGAAAGTTGATATGATCATCTTCATCAGAGGTGTAGTACAACCAATTCTCTTGTTCAGCCAATAAAGCAATTTTATCATCTCTCTTCTTTGCAAGCTGAGCCTTCTTGGTGTAGTACTCATAGTCTTTCACAATTTTAACTCTGCAATCCTTAGCATAGTGGCCAGATTTTCCACACTTGAAACACAGATTCTTTTCTTTTCTCTCATCCTTCTCTTCTTTGTTTTCTTCACTTCTCTCTACTCTCTTTTCAAACTTATTTTCTTCTCTGTCTTCTTTCTTCTTATAATCTGAACTCTCAACTCTCTTATAATTTCCTTGAAATCTACCCTTCCCATACCTTTTGTTGAAAGTATTTGTCAACAAAGCTAGTTTCTCAGCCATTATCTTGATATCTTCATCATCTTCTGATCCTTCTTCCTTGTCAGATTCTTCCAGATTAGGTATCTCTGATAGATATGCAGTCTTTTTGGGTGCTTTGATTGCTTTGGACTTTGATAAGAACGCTAACTGATCAACAACATTTTTCTTCTCTTCCACAACTAACTTGACAGAGTCTTCATGTTGATTAAGAACACATAACAGATCATTTAAGTCTTCTTCACACATATCCTTGTTCATTTGCAAACTTATGGCAAATGATGACCATTCTGAATTTAGACTGTTCAGAAATTTGTAATTTATTTCTGACTTCGTTTTCTTCAGTCCATTTCTTCTCAAGTCATTTAGAATAGTGCAAAATTTACTGTATGTCTGTGTCAAACTTTCTGACTCTTTTGCTTTGAACCTTTCATAAGCATTTATGCTTTGATTTAACTTTGCCTGAATAGATCTCACAGTTCCTAACATCTGCCTTTCCAATTCGTCCCACATTTCTTTAGCTGATGATCCACTGTCAATCCTGTTAAGAACCTCATTTGGGACAGCCAAAGTCATCAAAGTAATTGCTCTTTTGTCAATAGCATGCCTATTCTTCTGTTCAGCTGTGTATTGGGAATAACTCTTCTTCACCATGGTCGCTGGAATTTCTGGAGTTGTCTCTGTAGCAGGGGTTGCGGCAACATCGATATACACTTCAATTGGACCTTCTCGAATGGATATCATAAGATTTTCATCAATGTTGTCTAGGAATTGGATCATACGAATTTTCCATTGCTGATACTCTTCAGGTATAAGAACAGGCGGTTTGGTTTCAGATCCCATGGCTAGATATTCTTTAGAAGACATGATTGTAAGAAAATTCAACAGAAAGACAAATTCGAGTTTCTTGATCGAAATGTAACAGGTAATTCAAGAATTGCCAAGAATTCAAGAACTAGCCCTAGCAGCGGAATCGATTTTTGAATGAATCAAGAAATCTTCAAGAAATTGATCAATCGATCTTCGCAATCACAATCTTGAATGAATTTGTTTGTTGATTGGCTCTGATACCAATTGAAAGTACAGGATCTAATCTTACAATCAATATAGAAAGCAATAATTGAGAAGTTGTATGATCAAGCCCAATTGTATTCAATGATGAACAGGATTACAAATCTAAGAGAGAGAGAATCTATAAGATTACAAAGAATGAATACAAAGATATACGGGAAAATCAATCAGTTAGCAACGTAGTGCTAACCACTCTATTTATACTGCAACGGACATGTTAAAGCTACAGTACAAATAAGAAAGACTATAAGAACATAACACGTGTCCTAATTAGTTTACTAAATACTAAGTAAAGTATGTAATCATAAGTTCTGAACAGGTAGTTCAGAACTTCTGAACATTCTTCTGATAACGCTTCTTAGAACTTCTGACTCTTTCTCTCAGAACTCTGACTTCTCTTCTCAGATCTCTGACTCCTCTACTCAGAACATCTGAGTCTTCTTATCAGATCTTCAACACTTGGTTTATTGACAAAACTTCAGATCTAACAACGTTTCAGGTGAGTTTTATTTTAAAACGTTTTTCAACTGGAATACATATAATATATGTATGTATGGATTAAGAGTGTGATACCCAATGTGATTATGTGTGTTATTGAAATGTTTATATACATGATGGTATACCGTAATTATATGTGTATTCTGCGAGAATACGGGGCCGGGATCCGAGGGCGGACCGGTGTGTTTCTGGGTTCCGGTAAGCGGACAGGCGTGTTTACTGTAGATGTTGTACAGCAGAGTAAATTGACTAGTTGGCTTGCAACCACTAGTTTGGCCAATTGTGGAGGAATAAGGGGGAATGAGTGGATTTCGGAACGCAAGTCTTGGTTGGTATTTAATTACGTATAATATATGTGTACTTGTATATATAAGGGTTTTATATAAATAGATTCTTGGCAGGTTTCAACTAGCAGGGATTTTCTCACTAGACCATTAGGTCTAACCCTCATTTTCTATTTTAAAAATATGTATTCCAGGTGGTGGTTCAGGTAAGGGCAAGTGAAGAGTTTATGCCGTGGATATCTTTTGTGAAGACTTTTGTGTTGATGACATAACTATGTTTTGATCCCATGACTTTGTTATTGATCAACATGTATTGTATTCCGCGAAAAATTTATACTCGTTTATTTTATGTTACCTAGACCTTGGGACCGAATGTGTTATAAATATATAATGTATCTTTTGATGATATTATGGTATGAATATATGTTATTTGCATATTGGGATATCGGGGTCGTTACACTTGGTTACGAAAATCCTAAACATTTGGCCAAAGCTATCTTTACATTGCCTACATTGTATAATTTCAAATGTTTAAGATATGCACGATATTGGCCCGAATTTGAAATTCCTTGGACTGGTGAAAAGGAAACCTTAGAAGGGGAAACAAGGAAAAGATCATTAACAACTCATATACAACTTAAATTTTGTTATACTCGTGAGACGTTGAAGACTCTCGACAATCTAAATGGACCACTTCCAAACAACTATTTTGACATATGTGTTACAAAGCCAACCACTCAACAAGTCTTTGAAACTAAGAAATATGTTCCAACATTGGTTCTAGAAGGGAGAATTGTTGAACTTGAAATCTCCCTTGCAGAACAACGGATCAAATTTGAATATGAAAATGATCTCCTTTCAACTGTTTATTCAAATAGTTTTAAGGAAATATCATCTAGTTTCAAAGACGAGATGAAAAAGGAAACTGTTAAAATTGAACATTCTTTGATCAAAAAGTTTTCTGAATCAACAAAGAGCATCTTTGATGCTAAACAAAAGATTGATCTAAAATGTCTCAATCTTTCTAAGAAAGTGGTGGATCTTGAGAACCTTCTTCTCTCCGAGCATACTAATTTGGAAAATGAGAAAGTCAACTTTGTAAATCAAATCAATTCATTTGAAGTGAAGTTGACTGATTTGTTAAAGACAAAAACTGATCTAGAGATTGTCTTAGAAAATGAAAGAAAGGAATTTGCTTTGAAATCTTGAAGAAAGCAACTTTCTTAAAGAACAAAATTGTGAACTTTCTCAAAAAGTGATGACGATGGAAAAATCTTTGAAAGAAGGAAAAATTAATACAATGTCTGATTTTGAAAATACTTTAAATCTTGAAAGCGCACAGTTTGAATTTGAGAAAGTCAGTTTCGAAAAAGAAAAACAATCTTATGAAATGATGATAATTGAGCTTTCTCAAGATGTGGATGAGTTAGAAAAGGAATTGGCAAAAGAACGAAAAGAAAATGCTTTAAAAAGATGGAATTCACCAGAGTCTACTAAGGATTTTGAAGTTCACAATGTCGATTCTGATTTTGATTGTGATTTTGTGCCTAATGATCAAGTTTTCGAAACCAAGTCAAAGCCAAAAGATAATGATAAAGGAAAAGCTTGTTTATTTGTTTTCTCAAAGAAGCTTCAGGACCATACAGATTTTATCATTACTGAAGAAAAACCTTCAAGTACTTTTTCTAAAGGTGAGTGTTCAAACACTAAGAAACTACCTTTATAGAAAAGAAAGAAGAGTAAAAAGTCAAAGGTAACTCAAGTTCAGAGTTCTAAAGGTTCTAATTCTAAATCTTCTATTGTTTCAGATAATCTTGTGAATCCGAAGGATAAAGCGCAAGAATGGCGGGTAAAGCAAACAAAGTCTGATTCAACCAAACAGAATGATAAAAACTGTAGTTTTACAAAGAATAAACAATTTGGTGCGAGTAACAAACAATCTTTTGTTAATTCTTACAAAAGTTACTCTACAGACCAGTTGTTGAGTTTTAAAAATGGTGATTGTTTTTGTTCTGTTTGTGGTTGTGAAAGTGAGTTTGCTATGCCTGGTTCCTGTTGTTGGGATAATTCTTATTTTATTCCAAATGGTAATAGAAAGTCAAAATTGAGGAAAAAGAAGAAAACACAAAAGTCTAAAACCATGTCTTCACAAACTAACCAAAAAGGACCCAATATTAAGTGGGTACCTAAAAATGTTTCAATCTGATTGATGCAGAAAAATAAGTTATGGTATTTAGATTCGGGATGTTCGAAGCATATGATAGGCCAAAGGCACATGCTAAACAATTTTGTTGAAAAGGATCTTGGTCGAGTAATATTTGGAAACAATCAGGTTGCTCCAATAAAGGGTTTTGGAGACGTTATACTAGATAATCTTATGATAAATAATGTGTTAAATCCAGATCCGTGCAACAATATAGAAATCGTAATGATAAATTAATAAGAACAATGATTTCCAACTGTCATCCCTTTCATTAACTTTCAGAGAGAATTTGCAATAAGAGTTTTGAAAGTAAAAGGATGATTAGCTTGTTCTTTCAAGCTAATCACACATTAAATACATCGGGCCCGTGGTTAACAAGCCAACGGCCCGTTCACTAATAAGCTCTAATTTAAACAAATACAATTCAACCCTTGAACTTTAAATCAACTATAAAACCTGCCCTAACAATCTCCCCTTTGATTTGAAGTTCGAGTTCGCAGTCTAGCTCTCGCCAGTTGAATACGTATCGTTTGCGCAACGCGATGTGAACCTCAGAGAATCTGATGGCGCGGCGATAGTTGATGCGATCTTCAATCATTTCCAAGGCATTCCGAGCAATAGTTTCATTATGATTCGGAACATAAGAATACCTTGGATTCTTAGACTCGTGCTGAATAATCTTTCGAAGAGCATCTCTGACCTTTAGAAGCGTGCCGTCTGTCTACCTAACTGAAACGCATAAACTTCTTTTCGTTCTGTTCGTTGATGTAGACTATCCCAAATTCAGGTTGTAGAAGCAGTGAGTTCTCGGGATACATCTTCAGCTCAGGGGCATCCAGATTTGGCTTGATCAAATTTACCTTTTTCGCCTTGTTCTCGATAGCCATTTGGAAGTCCGTTAGATAAGACATCATGATGGTGCGGACCAGGTATCGACGAACAGCTTCGAGCGTCTTTGTAACTTCTAGCGGTCGGATGGTTCTTGTACGTAAGTCTTTCAGAATAACCAGAAAGTCGAGCGGTCGGAGGTTCTTGAAGTCAGCTTCTGAAAATTTCCATTCGTTCCCATCTTCACGTCGAACAATGAAAACTGGGTAGACGATCCTCATAATGCGTCTTGAATATAGATACTGATTACCTCTGTGATCCGAAGTTTGGTTACTGAATATAGATACTGATTACTGGAAGACACCGCTGCACTGCTAGTATATACCGGCGTTGAAATTCTAGGCTAAAGTTGTAAATACCCAGACAGAAGGTCGGCTCGATCGGGCGAAGCTTGTATACGAACAGCTTCTTCAAAGATTCCTCCAAGTGAGGGATAAGTACCATGATCTTCTCCCAACGGATTTATTGCTGTTGAGGAGGGGGAGGAAGATCAGAAGCTGTCGTGGGAGGAGCAGTGGTCGAAAGATCGGAAGTAGTAGACTCGGGTCTTGTTGATGATGTTCCGGCGGGTTGAGCATAGTGAACGGGGGATGTTCCATACAAATTTTGGAGCAGGAACTGATCATAATCAATGTTGTCGTCCTCATCAGTGGGGAAGACCAAATTTACCCGGAGATTTACGGCACTGGAAGCTTTTTCGTACCATGCATCTTCGGTCTCCGGGTTGGCTTCACACTCTGGATCTATCATGTCCAGAATCGGTATGTCTGATGAGTCAAAATCAATCAATTCCTGTGTTGAACCCTCGGGCTTTTCAATCGTCGGGCCTTCTTCATCTGATATCTCCATGTCTATAACCATGTCTGCTAAAGGCAACTTGGCTTCAGTTGCTTCTGTTGTAGTTGCCGCAGTTGGCGGTTCCTGATGAACCACAGTTGTAGCTTCAGTCTGGATCAGGGAGGCGGTCTCGGTCAGACGTTGTCTTTTCTCCCCCTCACGGTGATCAGGATCATCCTGGTCATCGTGTTTCCGCTTCAGGCCCCCTGCTTGACTCTTGCAGGTATCTTCGAGTGAGCGAACTCTCTCGGACAGCGTTGTGAGCGCTTGGTTGTAGTCCTTGAGAGTCGAGTCAATGGCGTCTAAGCGAGTGGTAATAGATGAAGATGGAGCAGTGACCTGTGATTGGAGAACTGAGATCATGTATACTTCAGTAGAGGCGGTTGTATCTGATTCCTGGAGCAGTTGGGCCAATAGCATCGTCTTCAGGGTGTCCACTGAATAGATAGGTTGCGGTTGAATCGGCGGAGTGTGAAAACCCAGATCTCTAGCAATAAGATATGAATGTAGTGAGAGAGAATCTAGAGAGCAAATATGTCATCCATGTATTGAGCTCAAAGGATTACAAAAGGTTTCTAAAAGATTACCAAAGCTTTTTAAAGTGTTTTCTAACAAATGGTCTAGACAAGCCTATTTATACCCATAACATACAAGGTATAAAGGCATTCACAATACTGTATAGACTCATACAGTACATTGACTTTTACAGTAAATCTTGAATACAACAATGCTCTAACAATCTCCCCCTTTGGATTCAAGATTTAAAAAAAATACAGTACATTGACTTTACAGTAAATCTTGAATACAACAATGCTCTAACAATCTCCCCCTTTGGATTCAAGATTTAAAAAATTTGACAGCAGTCTTCAGCTCTTTGTAAAGTCAATCTTCTTCAACAGACACTTTATCAAACTATCTTCAAGTAGCTTTATCTCCACTAGTTCACGGCGAACTATATGCTTTGACACTCTTTAAGAACTCAGCTTTGAAGAATCTTCAGACAAACATGAAAAGTCATTGTCTTTTTCTTTGAAAAATCAACCTTCTTCAATACAATCTTCAACAGATTGTCTTCAAGTCTTGAACATGGATTTCATATCTTTATATATAACCATCAATTCGGAACAAGATAAATCAGAAACGATTAGAGTTTGGATCAGAAAGATGTGAAACCATCCACATTGTTGAACTTTTAGGTGTAAGCGCATTCCGATAACCACTCAGAACTAAGATAACCAAATTCAGCAACATTTGGACTTCACATGATCCTTCTCCCCAATCTTCAGTCTTTGTTCACGAATCTTTGACTTGAAATATCTTTGATTTGAAAATTCTTTGACATGAAATTGAAATTAAACTTTTCTCCCCCTTTTTCGATGATGGTGAGCATCATAATCAACGAAAACCATTTTCAATTTCAGTCGTGTCTTTGAGTATTGCTAACAATCTCCTCCTTACAGAATAACCTTGCTCCCCCTCAAAATAAGAATTATGGAGCAATTTATTTTCTCCCCCTGAAAGTATGCATATATTTCAATAACGTACAATATTTGAAATTGTAGCACAAATTTTAAAACAAATTTACACAAGGAAAATAAAATTCATTGAACTTCATTTTATAACTACTAACATTTGATCATTTAACAATATTTCAATCAAATGAAATCAAATGCATGTGTTTGGATTCAAGAACAAGTCATCATTGTATATCAAGTTAAAAAAATGTTCAGTTTCAACCCCTTTATTAAATCTATTTGGTGTGCTAGCATGGGAAATATGATTAGCTTCAAGCATATGCAATTCTAAAACATATAAGAATATTTTGCTCTACTCACACTATTTGTCCAAAATCAGAATTTTCACAAATTTACGGGTTTATCGCGACTTTGTATTTTCCCAAGTTTCAAGAGATGTGTGCTCATTGGCATCTTTGCTTTTGTGCTCATTGGCATCTTTTGATTTGTGCACATTGGCATCTTTTGATTTTGTGCTCATTGGCATCTTTTGATCAAAAAGTTTAGTAAGAATAAGATACACCGTTAAACATGACTTTCTATCTGGTTCTATAGAAGGATTTGGGTTAGCAGATCCCAGACCAGTTGGCCTTAGGTGCTAGGTGTCAAGCACCCCTTAGAACTTAATTTCCCAAACCAGAAAGGCCACATCGATATATCTTAAACCCATTTGTACCAGTAGAACATGGCTTTCTATCTGGTTCTATTGCAGGATTTGGGTCAGCCGATCCCAGACCAGTTGATCTTAGGGACTAGGTGTCGAGCACCCCTTAGGACTTACTCTCCCAAACCAGAAAGGCCACAGGCACAAACTTTCAAACTAAATGATATTCTATATAAGTTCGAATTTCCATCACAAAATATGAATGATATCTCAATCACTTGGTTCTTAATCATAGTGCTTCCCCCATATTTTCGTTTCCATTCATCATTCTGATAAATAGGCTTTTTGAGCATTATATTCTATATAAGTCCAGATTCACATATCTTTGAGCATTCAACATAATTTCATTCATGTTTTGCTGACCTTTCGATTATTTCAGAGGTGAAAGATGAAACAAATATAACTCAGATAAAACAAAAACACTTGTAAAATCATCTTTTAGCACACATTTAATTCATTGAATGAAAATTGAAAATTTTATCTCATTGAATTAAATTTGTAAAGATTCAAATTTTCAAAGTGGTAGAAACAAAATATAATCCAATGTTACCTTTTGCCACGTTCCTTGAAATAGAAAGATGTAACAGTTAAAGATATCACCTGAGAAGTGTGAGTTCTAAACTGATTTGTTTAGAAGTCTTAGTCGTTGAAGTACGGGTCCTGAACTGAATTGTTCAGAAGCCATTGTCGTTGAAGCACGGGTTTTGAACTGATATGTTCAAAAGCCATTTACATTTAAGCACGGGTCCTGAATTGATGTATTCAGAAACCATTCATGATTTGTCTCCCCCTTAATGGTACAAATATTCTTCAAAGAAATACGCCGCTTCTCTTCTGTTTTCAGTCATGTGTGTGGTATGTATCTACAAATCAGTACAACACATGATGTACCTACAAAACAGTTTAAGCAGATTTTGGTACCCAATGGCACTTGGGTCCTAGTGGGTTAGGATATGATCATAGATTTAAGTAAGCAAGAACACGAACTCCCCCTCAATGTCTTAAGGATTCAACATTCCTAGTTTGCTGATTAAAAAATTTAACCTCTTTTCATCTAAAGGTTTTGTGAAAAGATCAGCAAGTTCTAGTTCTGTTGGTATAAAGTGCATTTCTATAGTTCCCTTCTCAACATGGTCTTTGATAAAATGGTACCTGACATCTATGTGTTTCGTTTTGGAATGCTGAACAGGATTTTCAGTTATTGCAATTGCGCTTTTGGAATCACAATAAATGGGGATCTTGTTGAAGATATATCCATAATCCCTTAGCTGAGTTTTCATCCAAATTACTTGCGAACAGCAACTAGCGGCAGCCACATACTCTGCTTCAGCCGTAGATGTTGATACACAAGTTTGCTTCTTTGATGACCAGCTTACTAGTTTATCTCCCAAGAATTGACAAGCACCAGATGTGCTTTTCCTGTCCATCATATTTCCCGCATGATCTGCATCTGTGTAAGCAGTTAGTTCAAACCCAGAATCCTTAGGATACCAAAGACCCAAATTTTTTGTGCCTTTGAGATATCTAAGGATTCGCTTTACAGCCACAATATGAGATTCCTTCGGGTTTGCTTGGAAACGTGCACAAAAAGATGTTGCAAACAAAATATCCGGTCTACTTGCCGTTAGATACAGTAAAGATCCAATCATGCCTCGGTATAACTTTTGATCGACTGATATACCAGATGAATCAGCGTTCAAAAGCTTACCGGTAGCCATGGGAGTTTTCATGGTGGAAGAGGAATTTAATTCAAATTTCTTAAGCATATCATTTATATATTTTGATTGATTAATGAAAATGCCTTCATTTGATTGTGTCACTTGGAGACCAAGAAAAAATTTTAACTCTCCCATCATACTCATTTGAAAACGGCTTTTCATCACCTTTTCAAAATCTTTACACATATCTGGATTTGTAGATCCAAATATAATGTCGTCAACATATATTTGTACTAACATTAAATCTTTACCTTCTCTTTTGAGAAAAAGAGTTGTATCTATTGTACCTTTGGTGTATCCATTTTTAAGCAGGTGAATAGTCAGAGTCTCATACCATGCCCTCGGTGCTTGCTTTAAGCCGTAGAGTGCTTTGTCTAGAATGTAGACATGGTTGGGATATTTGGGATCAACAAAGCCTTCAGGTTGACTTACATACACTTCCTCATGTAGTATTCCATTCAGAAACGCAGATTTGACGTCCATTTGGAATACCTTCATGTTCTTATGTGCTGCGTATGCAAGAAAGATCCTTATTGCTTCAATCCTTGCTACTGGTGCATAGGTTTCATCATAATCTATTCCTTCTTGTTGATTGTAACCTTTAGCAACCAGTCTTGCTTTATTTCTGACTATAATCCCCGCTTCGTCCTTTTTGTTTCTAAAGACCCATTTGGTTCCAACTATGGTTTTGTCTTTTGGACGTTTCACCAAGTGCCACACTTCGTTGCGTTTGAACTCATTTAATTCCTCTTGCATGGCGTTGATCCAATCTGGATCTTGTAAAGCTTCAGATGCTTTCTTGGGTTCTAACGTGCTAAGAAAATTTACGTACAAACATTCGTTTGTAGTCGCAGATCGGGTTTTCACTCCATCATTCAGATCACCAATTATATCAGCCGGAGGATGTGCTCTTGTCCATTTATGACTACTTGGAAGAGTTGGTATATCCATACGAGTGTTTGATGGATTATTTTCATCCAATACTGCAAAAATCTCATCTGTCGATTCAGCTGAAGATACATTTGTCGTTTCCGGTATGTTGACTTCTGTTTCTAATCCTTCAGATGTGGAAGTCTCCGATAAATGATTTTCTGAAACCTGAACAACTGGTTGAATTTCAGGTTCAGAGACAGGAACGTGTTCACTTGAAATCTCATTAGTTTCTACAGAAGTACTAGTATCAACATCTTCAGTTGGACCGGAGATATTTGCACTCGTCTGATTCTGAGATGCATTCACAGATGTGATTGGTGGTTCCATATCTGCACAGTAATCCATAAATGCATCATGAAATAGTAAATCTAAATCAGTAGTATTATTATAATTCAAAGCTGAATTAGAAAACTGTTTCGTCACAGGTTCTACTCCATTTTTAGTAGAAGCTTCAGATTTCTGTACGAGTTCTGAACTAAATTGTCCAGAAGTCAATGTCACAGTCTCGTCGAACGTAACGTTGATACTCTCGATTACTGATTTTGTTCGATTATTATAAATCCTGTATGCTTTCGAGTTCAAGGAATAGCCTATATAGATGCCCTCATCAGCTTTAACTTGAAGCTTTGTAAGATATTCACGATCTTTCATCACAAAACACCTGCATCCAAATACACGCAGAAATTTGATGTTAGGTTTGCGATTGTTGATTAATTCATATGCAGTTTTGTTAAAGCGTTTATTTATAATAGTTCTGTTTTGAGTAAAACACGCTGTGGATACTGCTTCAGCCCATAGACTTGGTGGAAGACCCGAGTAAGCAAGCATCGTCCTAGCAGCTTCTACAAGAGTTCGATTTTTCCTTTCAACTACTCCATTTTGTTGTGGAGTAATTGGGGCAGAAAAATTGTGAGTTATTCCAACGGATTCAAGAAAATATTGAAGAGTTGCATTCTTGAATTCAGTTCCGTTGTCACTTCGGATTTTTCGAACAGGGCGTTGTAGAAGAGTTTGAATCTTCTTGATGAATTTAATGATCTGCTCGGGTGCTTCAGACTTGAGTCGTAAGAAATCCAACCAAGTATATCGCGAAAACTCATCAACCATAACCAAGATATATTTCTTTCCTCCCATTGACTGAGTTCGCATTGGGCCACAGAGATCCATATGAATTAATTCCAAGGCATTGTTACAATTAGACAAAGTCTTGGTCTTGTGAGAAACATGTTTCATCTTTCCCATTTCACAAGCTGGACACACAGAAACTTTGTCAATTTTCATTTCAGGAAGCCCGGAAACTAATCCATCAATTCGAAGCTTGTTGATGCTGCGAAAATTTTGATGCGAGAGCCTTCGATGCCATAACCAACACTCTTCTTGTGAAGCTTTTGATACAAGACAGACTTGATTAGAAGCAACAAGAGTTGTAAAATCAGTCATGTATAAGTCTCCGCATCTTTTTGCTCTGAAGATTTCTGACCAATTTGCATCCAAGATGTAGCAAAAATCTTTATCAAATAACACCTTACAGTTCTTGTCGCAGAACTGACTTATACTGAAAAGGTTATGCCCTAAACCTTCAACATACAAAATCTTTTCAATTTGCATTGAGTCATTTTTCAACGTTCCGTAGCCTCGAACGTGACCTTTTGAGTCATTTCCAAATCCCACTGATCCTCCAGGATGTACAATAAAATCTTGAATACAACAATGCTCTAACACGGAGGTACAGGGGCGGTTTCAGTTTCGACGAGGTGGCCTTTACCTTTGATAGCGCGCATAGCTTTGGCAAGTTCAGCGGCTACATGTTGCTGCATCTGTTGCTCCATATCCTGGCGGACAGCCTTAAGGGTGCTGTCCAGGGACCCTGGTGACACAAAGTCTGGGTTACTAACTCCGGGACCACTTAGGTTACCCGTTGAGGCATCTACCACGGGGGTAGAGCCATCTACGTTCACAGTTGGCGTGATGATTGTTGTGGTAGGATTTCCGTCCGATCCTCGTGTTCCGGCAGACGGAGACACTACAGACGTTCCGGTCAGGTCACTTAGAGCCGCGACTTGGTGTTGTTTCGCATCAAGTATCCTAGTCAAAGAATCTTCAATAACAAGTGGATCTAGACTCGATGGTGCACTGAAAGAAGTCGAGACCGGGGGTTGCTGGTGTCTTGTTTCAACACCAGTACTCTCCGAGTGAGAGACCGGTGGAAGTTGTGCTATATCCCCGTGATGTACTGAAACATCCGTCTTTTGAGAGACGGATGAGTGGATGAGGGGGTCGTGCAATTGCTCCGCTGGGTCCATGGAGTCTTCTTCAATACCCCGTCCCAACAAATGAGACGGGATAGCAGATGTGGCAACCCGGATATCACGTGGTTGGGTTCGCTCATGAGCCTCTTTATCTTTACGGCTCGATCTTTCTTGGTTCGTTTTCGACCTTCACTCCCTCCTTCTCACATGTTCTATGTCCCGGGGAAGGTCCCTTCGACGCTGGCTGGACCATGGGATTCCCTAACTCTAGTCTATATGCTATCATAGGTAGGGCTTCAGGCATATGCAAAGCACTGATATTATCCTGCTCCCCCTCAAAACATACATGGAGATTGACTTGTGTCATCTCAGAGTGAGAGTGTTACTTACTTGGGAGTGATCAACAAAAAAAAAACATTTAGACGTTTAAGAAAAACAGGGCGAAGCTTCCCCTCGGATTTTGTTGAGGTTGTTGATCCGCCATGGAATATCTGTAAAAGATCCAAAGTTAGTAAACAAGACAGATAAACAAGTTCCTGCGCGTACCTTTGAATTAAATGGCTCAATCTGAGACAGATTGAGGACTGTGAGTGTGATGGCAGGTGCTGAATTGACAAATGCAGAGGAGTCCGGACATAATGAAGATATGTAGAACATCCCGGTCAGACCATACTTCCCGGACAAATAGAGTTTCCGGACAAACATGGTATCCGGATGAAAGAGGATGGAATGGCAAACCTTTCCGGTCAAAACAAGGTATCCGGACAAAGGGTGTTTCCAGACATAGTAGTGATTCCGGATAGTCCTACCCGGATACCCATCCGGTCCGGAAAGTCATCCGGACTGATGGGTGTCCGGACACTTTTACACTTCAAAGAATAATTCCATTTTTCAAAGAGATGAAACCTGTAGAATTTTGAAAAGATGGATCTCTCGCTCCCCCTCAACCTGAGAATGGGGAAAAACTTGCCCCCCCCCCCCCCTCGGATAGTGTATAGGGATTTTCAATGGAGAGTTTGACACACAAAAACTTTAGACATTTAAAGAAAAATTTGTGTCGCTCCCCCTCAAATGATGAGCATTAGATTACATGCTCCCCCTCAGAATGTGTGCGTAGAGTGAAGTGCACACGGGAGTATCCACACACACAAAATAACTTTTTAACATATTTAAGAAAAGGTGTGTGTGACGCTCCCCCTCAACAGTAGAGTAACATACCTGATAGCTGATCATGCTCCCCCTAAACACATGAGCAGCTTGTTAAAGCACAGGTATAGACAAATCTCACGTCTTCTTAATGTGTTTCCTTGTAGATCGTGAGCAACTCCCTCCTTCCGGTCATGTGTGTGGAGCATCCAGTGTCTAAGAGTCACACATGACCGTCCTACAAAACAAGTTTAGCGGACCTTCGGTACCCAGATTTGCCTGGGTCCGGGAGGGTTAGGTTTGGCACCGTTTGGGGAAGCTTGCTTTGTCCCAGCTTTCCCTTTAGGTGTAGGAATTACACCGGTGGAGGGAACTGGTTTTGGCACTTGTTTCCTCTTCGGTGCAGAATTTACACCTTTAGGAGGAACAGTTTTGTAGCAGCTTTCCACCTGGGTGCCGGTCTAACCTCAGTAGAAGAAGCCCGTTTTGGAATGGGTTTGGTCTCCCGCTGTTGTTTAACCTCTGATTGGAAACCCCGTTGTTTTTAGTATTTTTTTTGTTATTACGGGGTTTGCGTTTGGGTGTTGAATTATACATGTGATATGACCCAAACCAATCATTGTTATGGATATCATCAAAGTCATTCCAACGACAACTAGAGAAACATATACAATCATGCGACAATTGAATCAATTGTTGAGTGGAATAAATTTTCATCGAAAAATTAACATCTCTTTTAACAAAATTATTCCTATGATTCCAAGCACAATTGTTTTTGTTCATTCTAGGGTAAAACACAGTATTGAAAGACTTTGATGCTGCATCTTTGACAGATTCCTTGGCTAGCCACTTTGGTTTTTCTTGTTCACTTTGGTTTTTCTTGTTTAGCGCGACCGTTTTATCCGAAACAACAGGGACAGTGCGGTCAGTGACTTTTGAGGAAACAGGAATCTTAGCAGGTGATTGGCCGGTCTTTTGCCTCGGCTGTAATTGTTTTTGTGAAACAGGCTTTGATTTTGAAATCTTAATCACAGCTGGGTCCTTTGTTTTAGAACAGTCACCCTTTAAAAAATTGACCGGCCGATTGACTACTGGTGACAGAAAATCAGTATGACTCGGGAGAGGTTTGTCGAAGGGGAACGACTCGAACTCTTCTTCACAGTTACCTTCGGAGTTCATGTACTCTGAAAAATCTATCTCGGGAATTACTGGACTTGGATCAGGTGAGGAAGGCGAGGAACTCTTTGTGCTTGTGTGCTTTGGGGAATTTGGTGCGGAAGCTAAGAAAAACTCAGAGTTCAAATTCCTTAAAACACTCTCGTCTTGAGAATCTTGACCGTCTTGCGAACTAGAAATCTTGCCTAGGAAAGCTTTGCACGAAGACGTGTCGGATGAATTTGAGGAAAGTTCGGGTGAGATCTGCTTTTTAGATAGCAGTTGGTCAATTTGCTCTTGAAGCTGACCATTTCTCGTGTACTCTTCCATCTTTTCTGTTGCGAAGGCAGACAGTTTTGATGTGAGTCGATTGATTTCATTCCGAAGGATTTCCTGTCCTTCACCAGACGCAACTTCGGTTTTGACTGGTTGTAGATTCTCAAGCTTTGTAAGTAAGACTTGCTTTTCCATTTGAAACATTGACCTTTCTTTCTTAATGGACTCCTCCAACTCGACTATCTTTGCTTCCAAGATGAGAGGGGGAACATAGAGTTTAAACTCATCCGTCTCAGTCTTGGTTGCAGGTGCTAGATCCTCATCCTTTTTGGAGGAATCCTTGGGTGTAGCTACCTTGTAGGGATCGAAGTAGTCATTGGAAAGGTACTTTTTGTCCTTTTGATACGAGTAGTTTAAAGGTTTATAACAAAATGGGAGTTGAATTCCTCGTTTATATGTGCGCTTATGTTCCTCGGTGTCCTCCTCTTTTTCGGGTTCAAGAGGACCAGTCCATTGAATTTCATATTCTGGATACTTTTTATCTAATCCAAAACAAGCAAAATCATACAGAGTGGGTACATGCCATCTTCCCTTTTTCAAATAGTGTGGGTTATCATATCCGATTCCCCACTCTTTGTTAAAGTATGTGAACTCTTTAGGTTTATTCAGAAAGATGGTTTGGTCAGTTTGACCCCTTTTGTGGAGTTTGTTTTCAAGATCAAGGATTTTAGTCACAAATTCCTTGTGTTGAATTTGAAGAGAAGAACATTGATAAACAATTTCTTCTTTCTCATTCAAGCACTTATCAAACTGAGACTGAAGATCAGATAACTTGGTCCTTAAGTCCTTAGGTGCTAATGAAATATTTTTGCATTTGTCTTTTAGATTAGCATTTTCAGACTTGTATTTCTCAGTTATTTGCATTTGAACATCTAACTTTTCAGATAGTGATCTAATCTCAAGTAATTGTTTATTACTAGTGGCCTTAAAGGAATCTATCCGTTCAGCAAGAGGTGTCATTCGGTCAGAAAGTTCTAAATAGATAGGTTTACATACCTGACACAGCTTTGTCTTGTCTTCTTCAGTAGGAGACATCTTCAGTTGCACTGGAGTGATCGTCAGACGATTGTTTGATTCAAAGTGGCACAGTATCAGGAATACTTAAATGTCCCCCTCCCGGATTATGTGTCCGGGTGGTTTCCGGATAAGGAATCCGGAAAAACTGAGCTTACCGGGTGGAAGAAGTTTCCGGATAAAAGGAAGAGTCCGGATAACTTGAGTTGTCCGGATAACCAAGGTTACCGGATGGCTTAAGTTACCGAATAAAAAACTGAAACAAGATGTTTCCGGATACACTGAAGTTTCCGGGTACAATGGATTGTCCGGATAAGATATGTCCGGAAACACTAGGTTTCCGGATACAAATGTTACCCGGATAGTATAAGGAATAGTGACTTACCCGGATTGCAGAACTTACCCGAAAAAATTAGGTGTCCGGATGGAATTGGAATTATCCGGATGGAAATCACACAAACGTCCGGGAACTATCAACGTGCCCGGAAACCACGGCTGGGTTATCCGGAAAACTCGGCTGACTTTTTCAATACGATCGATTTTCGACTAGGGTTGCACAAGAAGGTTCTTGAAAGGTTAGAAACACTACCAGACACAAAACTAACACTAACCCAATCGATTTTGAAGCAAAAAAGAACACTTTTAATGGTAAAAATTCGATCTTTCTTGATGAACACAACCAAAAAACTTTAAACTTAATTTGCTAAATTGACCACTCAAACGATCGAATTGGAATGTGAAAAGTTGCAGAAATACTAACAATTATAATGCTAACACAAACCAATAAACATAATTGAACAATTTAGCCAGAATCAAAGATTTGAAAAATTCAAGAATAGTCAGACGTGAAAAAGTCAAACTAACCAGAAATCAGTGAATGAATCTATGAATCGAATCCGCCTGTCTGCTCTGATACCAATTGTTAAATCCAGATCCGTGCAACAATATAGAAATCGTAATGATAAATCAATAAGAACAATGATTTCCAACTGTCATCCCTTTTATTAACTTTCAGATAGAATTTGCAATAAGAGTTTTGAAAGTAAAAGGATGATTAGCTTGTTTTTTCAAGCTAATCACACATTAAAAACAGCGGGCCCGTGGTTAACAAGCCCACGGCCCGTTCACTAATAAGCTCTAATTTAAACAAATACAATTCAACCCTTGGTTTGGAGCACAACCTATTCAGTATTGGACAGTTTGTGATAAATATTTGGAGGTAAACTTCAAAAAGACGAGATGATGTGTCAAAACTGAGGAAGGATCAGAACTTCTTGTTGGCACTCGAAAATCGAATCTTTATACAATCAACTTGTCAAATGTCAAGCCGACCAATGAAGTGTGTCGCTTATCGAAGGCTTCGGAAGAACAAAGTTGGCTATGGCACCGACGGTTATCGCATCTGAATTTCCGATACATTCAAAAGCTAGTTTTAGGAGATTCAGTTCGGGGGCTTCCAACTTTGAAGTTCAATGCCGAAAGTTTATGCGATGCGTGTGAGAAAGGGAAGATGAAGAGGGTTCCTCACAAGCCTAAACCGGAACCTACAACGAAGAGTATACTTGAGCTTTTACATGTGGATTTGTGCGGTCCAATGAAAACCGAAAGCATAAGTGGGAGGAAATATGTCTTGGTAATAGTGGATGATTTTTCAAGATATACATGGGTTAAGTTTCTTCGTTCGAAAGATGAAACTTCAGAACTTCTGATTGGTGTTATCAAGGCAGCTCAGAACAACATGCAGATTTCAGTTAAAATCGTACGTTCGGATAATGGTACAGAATTCAAGAATAGAATCCAAGGTGAATTCTATGGATCAAATGGGATTATGCAACAGTTTTCTGCCGCCAGAACTCCTGAAAAAAACGGTGTTGTTGAACGACGTAACAGAACGTTAGTCGAATCTGCAAGAACTATGTTGACGTATTCAAAACAACCTCTCTTCTTACGGGCCGAGGTCGTGGCAACCGCATGTTATACTCAAAATTGTTCTGTCATACACCGTCGGTTTGGTAAAACCCCCTATGAAATCATGAATAACCAGAAACCTAGCATAAAACATCTTCGTGTTTTTGGTTGTAAGTGTTATGTCTTGAACGATAAAGAACAACGGAACAAGTTCAGTCCAAAGGAGATTGATGGTATCTTTGTAGGATATCTTTCTCGGCGGCTTCATATCGGATATATTTGAAGCAATCAATAACAATCATGGAAAGTGTCAATGTCAAATTCGACGAACATCACGAATTGGCTTTTGACCAAAACAGTTCAGAACCCGTTATAACCAGAATTTTAGCTTCTGGACATGTCAGTTCAGAACCTGCTTCAACATCTAATCAGGATCAACCTTCTACCTCAAAATCTCAATTAACTGATCTTGATTTATTATTTGATGAGTTTTACGATGAATTTTATGGTACTTACAATAAATCTGCTGATTCTAACAGGGTGGTACAAGCACCTTTTCCGCTGCCACAAATACTCAAGATGGTGCAACTACTTCAACACCGGTTGATGTTTCCAGTCCTATTCAAGATGTTCAAGAACCAGAAGTTGTTAATCCACAACAAGAGACTACAATTAATGTGGAAGGATCAACACATCATGCTAGTTCCTCGGTTATTGAACCAAACATTCTTCAGCCTCAACCGGAACCTTCTGTTATTTCGTCAGAAATTCCAAATGCTGAACAAGCTGTTCCTCTAACCGAAGAAGGCACAAATGCTACTCTTGATAATGTTCAAGAATCCTATGCTCCTCATCCTCATACGACAAAGTGGACGAAGGCTCATCCTATTCACCAAGTAATAGGTGATCCAAATTCTCCAGTTCAAACCCGCTCGTCTGCTTTGAGTGCTACCGTAAATGAATGTTTGTTTTCAATGTTTTTGAGTAACATTGAACCACTTACTGTTAAGGAAGCGTTGAATGATCCGGATTGGATTCTAGCTATGCAAGAAGAGCTAAATCAATTCGAAGCGTTGAAAGTGTGGAGGCTCGTTCCAAGACCGGCTGATAAAAGTATCATTGGAACAAAGTGGGTGTTCAAGAATAAGAAAGATGAAGATGGCATCATAGTTCGTAACAAGGCGATACTTGTAGCGAAAGGTTACCGACAGCAAGAGAGGATACACTATGATGAGACTTACGCTTCAGTCGCACGTATTGAAGCAATCAGATTATTTCTGGCTTATGTGGCATACAAAAACTTCACGGTATATCAAATGGACGTGAAGACAGCATTCTTAAATGGTATTCTTAAAGAGGAGGTTTATGTCTCTCAACCTGAAGGTTTCGTCGACAAGGAAAATCCAAACCACGTCTATATATTGGATAAAGCCTTGTATGGATTGAAACAAGCCCCTCAAGCCTGGTATGACGTTCTGTAACAATTTCTACTTGTCTCAGGATTTGAAAAAGGTAAGATTGATACGACTCTATTTGTCAAACGCGAAGATGGTGAGATGAATATAGTACAAATTTACGTAGATGATATTATCTTTGGCGCATCTAACCCTGGTTTAAATAAATGGTTTTATGATCTGATGATTGCTAGATTTCAGATGAGCATGATGGGAGAGATTAATTTCTTTCTTGGATTGCAAGTGAAGCAGTTTTCCACGGGGATTTTCATCAATCAGTCAAAGTATATATTTGACATTTTGAAGAAATTCAAAATGGAAAATTGTACTTCCATTGGAACGCCGATGGCACCAGGTTCAAAGATCGGTCTGGATCCTCATGGTAAGGAAACAGATATACGACACTATCGAGGTATGATCGGATCTTTAATGTACTTAACTTCTAGTCGCCCGGATATCATGTTTGCTACGTGTCTTTGTGCGAGATTTCAGGCGAATCCTAAGGAATCTCATCTCGGGGCCGTCAAGCGTATCTTTCGATATCTCAAAGGAACCACCTACCTTGGTCTATGGTATCCCAAAGGCACGGGATTCGAGCTAACGGCTTACTCCGACGCGGATCATGGTGGTAGCTTATTGGACCGGAAGAGCACATCCAGACACATACAATTTTTGGGAGATAAATTGGTAAGTTGGGCGTCCAAGAAACAGAACTGTGTCTCGACTTCTACGGCGGAGGCATAATATGTCGCGACCGCGAGTTGTTGCTCACAAGTCATTTGCATGAAAACCCAACTGATGGACTTCGCATGTCGATACGAAAAGATCCCAATTTATTGTGATAGTAAGTCCGTAATTGCAATATCTGTGAATCCGGTTCAACACACGAAAACCAAGCACATCGAAATACGGTATCATTTTATTAAAGATCACGTCGAAAAAGGTACAATGGAACTCTATTTTGTTCCTACTGAATTTCAACTCGCTGGCTTGTTTACCAAGGCTTTGGATGAGAAACGTTTCACGTTTCTGGTTTCAAAGTTAGGCATGTTGAATTTGAAAGTTTGATTCATCATAATTTTCATTCAATATTTTGAAAATAATTATTAGTCATTCAAATTTTATAAATTTGAGTGAAGAATACTTATTTTCATAATATTGAATATTCATTATGATGTGCTCAAAGTTAGATTCCTTTCAGTAGTTTACAAAGTCGATTTCAATTTTATTCTTTTTACCGTATGTACTTCAGTTGATATTACTTGTGCAGTTTTATGTGTGGGTTCATGTGTTTAGGGGGAGCTACAAATGTTTGTGATCTTGTTTCAAGGGGGAGCATTTAACAATAAAAAGGTGTTTGATCAACACAATCGAGGTAAGTGTTCTATTTCAATTGATTTGTGCAAACCCTACTTGATGAAAAATAATTTTGTCAAATCTTATGCATCTTTGTAGGGGGGGCAAAAAGATTTACTCTGAACACTGATTTTTCAAGTTAAAAGTTGAACAACTTTTTAATTTGAAAAGTTCATTTTTGACAAGTACAGGAACTTGTCGTACAAGCTGTGTCCGACTAGCAATCCTAGTCGTACAAGTCGTATACGACAGTTACTTTTCACTCACGACAGTCGCACAAGCCTTGTCCGACTAGCAATCCTAGTCGTACATGCTTTGTACGATTGTTACTGTTCATAAGGCAAAGTCGCATAAGCTTTGTCCGACTAGCAATCCTAGTCGCACAAGCTTCATACGACAGTTACTGTTCATCATCCCACCTTAGTCGTACACTTCATCCTACGACTAAGAAGAGATACTCGTACATTGTTTCGTACGACTATCTGACACGGGTCGGTCAACCCTTGGACCAATCATTTTTTGACACGTGTCCACACTGCATGAGTTCTATATATAGTGCGATTTTCAAAGGGTTTTTCATTTTACGACTTATTTGCAAACCGACTCTCTCACAAAGTAGAAATCGAGATTGGATCTTTTGTTGTTGTTTATCATTTCAGTGGATTCATTATCGATTCAGGTATCGTATTATGTTCTTAGATTCCCTTTTTATCATGAATAGCATCTGGTATGTCGATTTGTAGTTTAGTCGAATAAGGGTTTTTTATAAACTCTTCGTATTCTTAGTTAGAATCACTCATAGTATTAGTGTTTCTAGGAAAAGATGTTAAAATAGCATTTTTGATAGTGAATCGCGTTTAGGGTAATTGTTTTATAAGCTTGTTTTTCGAATTTCTTAGATTTGGGTTTGAACTTCAAGATTGTTCGAAGTTATCATAACTGTCGCACAACATAGTGTTCTTCATCACTCATAACTGTCGTACATAACAGATATTCATAACTGTCCTACAAAGCGTGTCCGACAACTTTTGGTCGTACAGCTTTGTCCGACAACTAGAGTCGTACGACTTGATGTGTTGTACGACAGTAGCCTATACTTAGGATTTTTTGAAATTTTTTGGTGAAAAAGTACTCATATCCAAATGGTCTAATTCTGTCAATCATAGACCATGGCACATATGCAAGAGCAGGGTGATGGTAATTCTTCTGATGAGAATACGGTGATTCCATCTCATCGTTCATCACATCCCTCGGTGAACGCACGGAATCTAGATGATGAGCTCATTCTTCCACGAGATAAAAAGGAATTAAAGCCAAACAACTACACGCTTGATTTCAATGTCAGAATGGATTATCATTTGATTATGGAGATTCTCAAACGTCATCCGCTTCGTACTGCTCTTGAAAAGACACAACAAGTTCCGGAGATCTATCTGCAACAAGTATGGCATAACATATAGTACGTACCACGAGCTGAGTCTAACAGCTTCTTTACACTGAAAGTGGATCACTTTGATGCCAAGATTACTCTGAAAAGGTTGCGGCTTGTCTTAGATCTTCCTTATACTCCAGGTTTTGAGGATATGGTGTCTGAAGAAGAATTGTGCCGGGATATTATGCGCATGGGTTTCAATGATCCGCATCCAGAACGTAGAGTACTAACAAGTACGTCGAAGTTGAAGAGGAACTATCTACCGCCGATCTATTACACACTATTCAGTGTTGTTAATAGATGTATGACGTGTAACACACGGGTGTTGACACGACCAGTATATCAGTTGTTCGAATGTTCCATGCTATCAATTTCGACCGAAAGATTGATTTTGCTATACTTATTTGGAATGATCTGATCGAGGTGGTAACCGACAAGTCAAAGCCATCTAAAACCAGATCATTTGTACCATTTCAGTGATATCTTCAGATCATCATTAGATCTATTATGGAGGCTAACCGAGAGATACCGAGACGCGATGGAGCAGTTCTTGGTCCAACCAACTACATGAAGTATCTCCGAATTCCTAAAGGTCTAAACTTTCCTACTATTATGATTTTACCTGAAGCACTACCTGCATACACTGACCAAGAGTCACCATTCTTGAGTGAGTATAGAGAAGAGAATGCACTAATGGCCCGGCCAGAGCCGGTAGGGCCTACCCAAGGTGCCAACCAACTAGGTGAGAGTGGTGAGGGTCCAGTAGTTAGTGAGTGAGTTCAGGATACTGGGGTACCTGAACAGGGTGTGTTGAGTGGTAAAAGCGATGTAAGGGGAAAAGGAGATGGGGGTGCTCTTGGTCAGTCGTCAAAGATCTTTGAGGATGATGACGATGAGGAAATTCTTGGTTCTGAGGATACTGAAGAAGAATCTGATGATATTGATGCTGATATTGATGATCCAGCAAATCTTATATATATTGCCAGTTCGGATGATGATGATGATGCTAATGCTGATGATGAAAAATAGGATGATAACTCAGATGATGATGATGATAACAATGATGATCAAAACATGGATACTATTGATACTGTTATTGAAAAAGTTGTTACTGATTCTGGAATTGGAGGAGATATAAGGGGAAATGAGGGAGTATTAGTTGAAACAGAAAATGAGGTGAGGTTATGTGAGAAGGAAAGAAAAAAAGATGGTGAGAGTGTGACAGGATCAAAGAAAGTTTTAACTACTGATCCTACCCAAACCGTGTCTAACCGGGTAGCCACATCTACTGTCGGTGCGCATTCGTCGCCACAAGACATTGAAGAAGCCATAGTGAACCCAACTATGCAATGCACAACCCCACTCAGCCACTCATCAACTTCTTCACAAGTTGATGTTTCATTTTCTCACAGGGGAAAAGCACAAACACTATCGGCGACACATTCGGTGTCTGCTGGTATTGAAACAAGATGGCAACTGCCCCGGCCACCGCCTTCATTTGTTCCCAGATCGCGTCTAGAACCTTTTGATTTTACTTCATTTCCTAGGACACCGAGACCATTTGTCACTTCATTAATGGTGCCACAAAACGTTGGAGTTCTTCATAACCCAACCGGAACGCCCCGAGTGTTGCCGCCATTTGTTGGTGCTTCACGAGGACCGGGCGGAAGTCCTATCAATGTTAACACTATGCCAGCATTGAACATAGGCCATACAGTCTCTTCGACTGCTATGTCAACTAGTAACCTAAGTGGTCTGGGTGTTACCCCGTTACAAGCTCGTGCAGTTCAGTCTTTGGTGGGTCCTCCAACTCATAATTTTGTATCGGTGAAGTTGCTCGAAGTTGCTATCCAGTCTCTAAGGGTTCGTTTTGGTACGCAGACTAGATGGGACGGGACGGGACAAAAAAATAGTATTGCGTTTGGTATGACGTGGGACTAAAACAAGGTGGGACAAGATGTGACTAAAATCCATTTTCATGGGACAAAATGAGGCATTTTTTGTTCCACCAAAAAAGGTGGAACAACATGGGACAAAGCATAAAATGACACATTTACCCTTCATTTTCAATTATATATTATATAGAAATTATTTTGCAAACATTTTATGAAAAATTATATATTATATAAAATGTCCAGATCTGTCTTATATAATGTTTTGCAAACATTTTTTGAAAAATTATATATTATATAAAATTACATAAATGTGATTTATATAATTTACTTTAATTTTGATGTATATAATAGTTAATTATTTAATTGATTTTATGTTATTTATAATTATTACATGATGAAAAATATTAATCTATATTCTAGGGCAATTTGGTCATTTTAACAGTTTTGTCCTGTCCTGTTCTAGTCGTACCTTAACGCAGAACAGAAAATTAGTTATGTCCCGTCCAGTCCTGTCCCGTCTTGTCCAGCTCTGTCATGTCCCATCCAGTCTGCATACCAAACGCTACCTAAACAACAATCACAAAGCTCAAATAGCAGAGTTGAAAGATGTTATTGTGAACTTGTCTGCCGATGTTCAAAAAGCGATCAAATGAAAGTCTGTTGCTGAATCTTCATCCACACAATCTGATGCTCAACCAGAATCCCAGCCTAATCCGAAGGTACATCTGAATTTGCATGTACATGAACTTAAATCCCAAATGCTTACCAGGTTACTAGAACAAGGTGATCACAATACTCAAGAAGAGTTGGATTTACTTGGTCTTCTTCGCCGTCAAACCGAACAAAAAGCCAGTCTACCGAACCATATTCAGTCGCTTCAGCAATCCCTACACGATATGACAAATGCCATTTCTGCTGGATTTTCTTCGCTCTCTGACCGAATCAAAGTGGTGGAACAACGGTGTGGTATTCAAGCCGAAACGCCCAAACGAAGGCATGATGATCAAGATCCCGATCATGATCACCATGAGAGGGAGAGAAGTGTAAGACAAAGGGTTCAAGCTAGTGGTTCGGGCGTTCAATTGCTTCAAAATGTGGAAACGAATGTGGAAACGGGTACCGTGTAACGTCCCCGATTTCCAAATATACAAATAACATATATTCATGACATAATATTATCAAAAGATACATTATATATAACACGTTCGGTCCCAAAGTCTAGGTAACATAAAATAAACGAGTACAAATTTTTCGCGGAATACAATACATGTTGATTAATAACAAAGTCATGGGTTCAAAACATAGTTATGTCATCAACACAAAAGTCAAGAGATATCCACGGCATAACTTTTCACTTGCCCTTACCCGATCCACCACCTGGAATACATATTTTTAAAACAGAAACATGAGGGTTAGACCTAATGGTCCAGTGAGAAAAACCCTGTCAGTTGAAACTTGCCAAGAATCCAATTAAATAAAACCTTTTTATACAAACACACATATATCACACGTAATTAAATACCAACCAAGACTTGCGATTCGTATCCACTCATTCCCCCTTATTCCTCCACAATTGGCCAAACTAGTGGTTGCAAGCCAACTAGTCAATTCACTCTGCTGTACAACATCTACAGTAAACACGCCTGTCCGCTTACCGGAACCCGACAACACACCGGTCCGCACCTCGGATCCCGGCCCCGTATTCTCGCAGAATACTCATATAATTACAGTATACCATCATGTATATAAACATTTTAATAAAAACACATAATCACATTATGTATCACATTCTCAATCCGTACATATCCATTTCATATAGATATATAAATCACATATATATGTATTCCAGTTGAAAAATGTTTTTAAAATAAAACTCACCTGAATGCTTTTCCATATTCTCCAAAAATCTCTTCAACAAGTCCCACTTTTATCTCTGAATTTTACTATCTGAAATAGTTAATTAACAAGAATACACCTCATTAATAAATCTGAATTTTAACACTTTTCGCAACCCACAGCTTGCGAATTCCTCACTTTTCGCAACCCACTGTCGCGAAAACCAAAGAACTCGCAACCCACTGTTGCGATAACCTAAGAACTCGCAACCCACTGTTGCGAAAACCTCACTTCTCGCAACCTACTGTTGCGAAAACCCTACTTCTCGCAACCTACTGTTGCGAAAACCTGCAAAATTACTGTTCATCATCTTTTTAATTAAGCTCAGCCAAAAACGACTTTCATTCTAATATTTACCCAGAAATGATTTTTAGACTCTTATTGACATTCTAAACATAACCAAAGACCCAAATACCTTTCTAAAATTACTTAAAACCCAAATATAAACTTCTAAAAACTTAAATATATAAAAGGGAAAGGAATCAGATGATCACCTGAACAGTTTACTGCATAAACACTAAAATCCCAGCTATGGAGATCAGATTCTTTCTTCTTCTTCTTCTTCGATTTCACTCTCTTTTTCTCTCTTTTCACCTAGCCGAAGGTAAACACACACACACCTTGGGATATTTGTTTTGATACTCAATTAGGAGGACACCTCCTCCTAGTGAGGCAATAAGGCGGTGGTGTGGAGTTTGGTAAAAATACCAAACAAACCCTTAACTTATTTTTCCATAACTAACTAAAATAAAACTTATATAAATAAACTTCTAAATTCTAAAATACTAAAATACTACTGGTCAATTAACAAAATAAAATACCTGGTTATTACAACATCTCCCCCTTAAAAGAATTCTGTCTCGGAATTCAGTCAAGCGAAAAGATGAGGGTATTTGGCTCTCATCTCCGACTCTGATTCCCATGTCGCATCTTGACCTCTATGATGTTTCCACAGAACTTTCACTTGCCTGATCTCTTTGTTCCGCAACACTTTAACTTTGTTATCAACTATGGCTTCCGGTTCTTCCACTTAGTTCAAGCTTTCAACAACTTGAATATCTGGTAGAGAGACAGCCTGATCTGGCGTAACCAAACATTTCCGAAAGTTCGATACATGAAACGCGTTATGGATACGGCTTAACTCTATCGGTAGATCCAATCGGTAAGCTACTTCACCAATTCTTTCTGTAATTGAAAACGGTCCAATATACCTCGGGCCAAGTTTACCTTGTCTTCCAAATCTAACGACTCCTTTCCAAGGCGAGACTTTCAACATCACGAAATCCCCAACTTGAAACTCTAACGGTTTCCGGCGTCTATCTGCGAAGCTTTTCTGTCTGTCTTGAGCCACTTTCAAACGTTCTCGGATCTGAGTAACCTTATCCGCGGTTAGCTGGACTATTTCTGGTCCCGCTAATTGTTTCTCTCCCACTTCATTCCAACACAGAGGCGTTCGACATTTTCTACCATACAATACTTCAAACGGTGCCGCTTGAATGCTGGAATGATAACTGTTGTTGTAGGCAAATTCGATCAACGGTAGATGTTTATCCCACGATCCCCCAAAATCAACTATACAAGCCCGGAGCATATCTTCTAAAGTCTGGATTGTTCTTTCACTCTGACCGTCGGTTTGAGGATGGTATGTTGTACTTAACTTTATCTGCGTCCCCATTTCCCTTTGAAAGCTTCTCCAAAATCTCGAAGTAAAACGACTATCCCGATCAGAAATAATCGAGATTGGAACCCCATGTCGAGTTACTATTTCATCAATATATAATTTGGCTAAGCGTTCCATCGAATCAGTTTCCTTTATTGGTAAGAAATGAGCAGACTTCGTCAATCTGTCAATAATTACCCAAATAGAATCAAATCCCTTCGAAGTCCTTGGTAGCTTAGTGATGAAGTCCGTAGTAATCTGCTCCCATTTCCACATCGGTATTTCCAATCGCTGCAACTGACCAAACGGCCTTTGATGTTCAATCTTTACCTTCTTGCACGTATTACAATCTTCCACATGCTTAGCAACACTTCTCTTAATCCCTGGCCACCAATAAAATTGTTTCAAATCTCTATACATCTTATTCGTTCCTGGATGAATAGAGAAACGAGATTTATGAGCTTCTTGTAGTACACGATCGCGTAACCCACCCAAACGAGGCACCCAAATTCTGCTCCCCAAACACAACAACCCGCGATCATCTTTTTCTAGTAATTCTGACAACCCCACTAATCGTTCTGACTTCAGATGTTCTTCTTGAAACGCTTCTATTTGACACTTTTGCAATTCTTTAAAGATACTCGGTAGAAGTTCAGCCCTTATCGAAATAACTCTTATTGTTCCACTCCTTTCCTGACGACTCAAGGCATCGGCCACCACATTCGCCTTTCCCGGATAATAGAGAATTTCACAATCGTAATCATTCACCAATTCCAGCCATCTCCTTTGCCTCATATTCAATTCTTTCTGGTCGAAAAGATGTTGGAGACTCTTGTGATCAGTAAAAATCTGACATTTGGTACCATAAAGATAATGTCTCCAAATCTTCAATGCGAACACCACTGCTGCTAATTCCATATCGTGTGTAGGGTACTGTCGTTCATGATCTTTCAACTGACGAGAAGCATACGCAATCACCTTCTCACGCTGCATAAGTACACATCCTAATCCTAGTTTAGAAGCATCACTGTAGACAACAAAATCTTCTGAACCTTCTGGCAATGCTAAAATCGGCGCGCTGCAGAGTCTCTCCTTCAGTATTCTGAATGCTCCATCCTGTTCCGCTTTCCATTCAAACTTCATATTCTTTCGAGTCAACTTAGTAAGAGGTGTAGCAATACGAGAGAAGTCCTTTATAAACTTTCGGTAATACCCAGCTAAACCCAGAAAACTACGTACTTCAGTCGGCGTCTTCGGCGGTTCCCATCTTTCAATCGCTTCCACTTTCGTCGGATCTACTTGAATGCCTTTCTCTGAAACAACATGCCCCAAGAACTGAACTTCCCGCAACCAGAACTCACACATTGAGAATTTATCGTATAACTTTTCCTCCTTTAGTAACTCCAAAATCAAACGAATATGTTGTGCGTGATCCTCTTTGGATCGGGAATAGATAAGTATATCATCGATAAATACAATTACAAATTTATCGAGATAAGGCCTACATACCCGATTCATCAGATCCATAAAAGCGGCCGGAGCGTTCGTCAATCCAAATGGCATTACTAAGAACTCGTAGTGACCGTACCTCATACGAAAAGCAGTCTTTAAAACATCTGCTTCTTTAACCTTCAACTGATGGTAGCCAGACCTGAGATCAATCTTGGAGAAATAGCAAGCTCCAACTAACTGATCGAAGAGATCATCAATTCTAGGAAGTGGATACTTGTTCTTGATCGTGCGCTTATTCAGTTCCCGGTAGTCGATACACATTCTTATTGAGCTGTCTTTCTTTTTCACAAACAACACTGGTGCACCCCACGGCGAAGAGCTAGGTCTGATGAAGCCTTTATCGGATAGGTCTTGCAGTTGCGTCATCATCTCTTTCATCTCTGGAGGAGCAAGTCGGTATGGTGCACGAGCAATAGGAGCGGCTCCAGGTATCAGGTCTATGCCAAACTCTACTTGCCTATCAGGAGGGAGACTATTCAAGTCCTCAGGAAAAACCTCTGGAAACTCACTAACAATAGGAATATCTTCCAACCTATTCTTTTCAGGCCTACTATCTATCACATAGGCTAAGTAACTCGGGCAACCCTTGCTGACACACTTACGGGCTTCTATCATAGAAATAAGACAAGACTGATGATTGCTACGATCACCATAAATCACCACTGAACTCTTATCAGGTAGAACAACATTAATTATCTTCTTATCACAAACTATGCTAGCCTGATTCTTAGCTAACCAATCCATTCCTACCACCACATCAAATTCGATCAAGGCTATAGGAAATAATCGTATTGGTACACCCTAACCCTCTATATCAATCACACAGCTATCAAATACTTCTTTTACCGACACTTGATTATCATTCGCAGTGTCTACCAACAAAGCATGTTTTAACATTTTAGGCTCTAAATGCATGTGAGCAGCAAACGAAGGCGACACAAAGGATCGGTTTGCACCAGAATCAAATAACACCTTAGCACGTGTAGAGTTTTTGAAAAATGTACCTGTAAACACATCCGGAGTTTCCTCCGCTTCTTTAGCGGTCATTTGGAACGTACGACCCCTTGCTTTCGGCGGTTCTATCCTTGGAATTATGGGGCTGGAACTTGCTGGTTTCCCTGATAATCCACCCTGTTGTATTTTTCTTTGCGGACAATGTGGCTGAAGATGATCCGGAGAATTACATGTGTAGCAAAACCGCGTAACATGACAATCTTTAGAAACATGCCCGGTCTTCCCACACCTATAGCAAACCCGCGATTCACTCTGACAGTTTCCTTGATGAACACGGTGGCACTTCGGACAAGGTCTTTCCATTGGTCGGAAAGGTGCACGGTTATCGAACTTCTGAAATCTGGGCTTCTTTGGATCGTGAGGTGGTCCTTCCCATTTTCTTTTCCCCATACTCCTTTCACTGGCATCTCTTCTGTCATGTCGTTCCACATTTTCAGCCGCGTCCACTGCGGCTGTAAAGGTATCTGGCCTTGTTGCAGTAACCAATCTTCTGACCTCCGAATTGAGCCCATAGATGTATCTGTCCATCTTCAATTTCTCTGTAGCAACATAATATCCCGCAAAACAAGATTTCTCTAAGAACCTTGTGGTATAGTCTCTTACTGACAAATTTCCTTGTTGCAGACTCATAAATTCCTCTTCCAGTTGTCTGACAGCTGCTTGTGGACAGAAGTGTTGTGTGAAAACTAAAACAAATTCTTCCCAAGGGAAAGTAGAATATATGTCTGCTCATTCGGATTCCATATGAGCCTCCCACCAATACAAGGCATCACCCTTCAACATTGTTGTTCCATACAGTACTCTATCCTCCTCAGCACACTTACTTGTCTTGAATATAACTTCCATTTCCTTCAGCCACCTCATTGCTTTCACTGGATCCCGGTCTCCTGAATACGTAGGGGGTTTGCAACCAAGAAACATCTTATAATCACACTTCTTCGTTATTGGTAAAACAGTAGGGGTGATTGGCATTTCGACTTCTTGTTCCGGACCTAGTGGATCAGCTTCACTGTTTCGACTTCGTTCAATCATTGCTTGTATACTAGCCTGTAACCTTCCCATTTCAGCAGTCAGGTCTTCTCGCGTAACAAACTCTGTACCTTGAGTTCTTCCCCCGGTTCGGCCCCCTGTTCCACCCCCAGTTCTACCTCCAGTTCTGTCTCTAGTTCTGCCTCTACCACGATCTCCTCCTCTTCCCCCTGTTCCTACTGGTGGGTTTTCTTCACCCGGATTCCCTCCTCCCCTCCGAATCCTCTGTCTAGTGCCACTCGCCATTCTGTAGATTCGAACAAGGTTAATATACACATAAGCATATACCCCATATAACAAGGTATTCCAGTTCAAACATGCACCTGTAAAAACATAATTACACTGGCCAAGTGTAATTCGAAATTACCTTACATGATGTTCTTTCTACCTTTCATACTTAGCAATCCCCAGGTTCTATCATAATAGGGACATCCTACTTCACATGCAGTTTAAGTCTAGGTACGAATATTTATACCTAAATCCCTTAAACTAAGGCTCTGATACCATTTGTAACGTCCCCGATTTCCAAATATACAAATAACATATATTCATGCCATAATATTATCAAAAGATACATTATATATAACACGTTCGGTCCCAAAGTCTAGGTACATAAAATAAACGAGTACAAATTTTTCACGGAATACAATACATCTTGATTAATAACAAAGTCATGGGTTCAAAACATAGTTATGTCATCAACACAAAATTCTTCACAAGAGATATCCACGGCATAACTTTTCACTTGCCCTTACCCGATCCACCACCTGGAATACATATTTTTAAAACAGAAAAATGAGGGTTAGACCTAATGGTCCAGTGAGAAAAACCCTGTCAGTTAAAACTTGCCAAGAATCCAATTAAATAAAACCTTTTTATACAAACACACATATATCACACGTAATTAAATACCAACCAAGACTTGCGATTCGTATCCACTCATTCCCCCTTATTCCTCCACAATTGGCCAAACTAGTGGTTGCAAGCCAACTAGTCAATTCACTCTGCTGTACAACATCTACAGTAAACACGCCTGTCTGCTTACCGGAACCCGGCAACACACCGGTCCGCACCTCGGATCCCGGCCCCGTATTCTCGTAGAATACTCATATAATTACAATATACCATTATGTATATAAACATTTTAATAAAAACACATAATCACATTATGTATCACATTCTCAATCCATACATATCCATTTCATATAGATATATAAATCACATATATATGTATTCCAGTTGAAAATTGTTTTTAAAATAAAACTCACCAGAATGCTTTTCCAAATTCTCCAAAAATCTCTTCAACAAGTCCCACTTTTATCTTTGAATTTTACTATCTGAAATAGTTAATTAACAAGAATACACCTCATTAATAAATCTGAATTTTAACACTTTTCGCAACCCACAGCTTGCGAATTCCTCACTTTTCGCAACCCACTGTCGCGAAAACCAAAGAACTCGCAACCCACTGTTGCGAAAACCTAAGAACTCGCAACCCACTGTTGCGAAAACCTTAGAACTCGCAACCCACTGTTGCGAAAACCTCACTTCTCGCAACCTACTGTTGCGAAAACCCTACTTATCGCAACCTACTGTTGCGAAAACCTGCAAAATTACTGTTCATCATCTTTTTAATTAAGCTCAGCCAAAAACGACTTTCCTTCTATTATTTACCCAGAAATGATTTTTAGACTCTTATTGACATTCTAAACATAACCAAAGACCCAAATACCTTTCTAAAATTACTTAAAACCCAAATATAAACTTCTAAAAACTTAAATATATAAAAGGGAAAGGAATCAGATGATCACCTGAACAGTTTACTGCATAAACACTAAAATCCCAGCTATGGAGATCAGATTCTTTCTTCTTCTTCTTCTTCTTCTTCTTCGATTTCACTCTCTTTTTCTCTCTTTTCACCTAGCTGAAGGTAAACACACACATACCTTGGGATATTTGTTTTGATACTCAATTAGGAGGACACGTCCTCCTAGTGAGGCAATAAGGCGATGGTGTGGAGTTTGGTAAAAATACCAAACAAACCCTTAACTTATTTTTCCATAACTAACTAAAATAAAACTTATATAAATAAACTTCTAAATTCTAAAATACTAAAATACTACTGGTCAATTAACAAAATAAAATACCTGGTTATTACATACCGGTAATGTTGGTGGTACTCAAGTGGGTGAAAGTGCTGATTTGGGATTTCTGGATGATGTCAGTCCTACGGTTGAAAAGCCTGATGGATGTGATAACAGAACTGTTGAGGAAAGAATGGCAGATGGTTTCATTCAAGATGTTGTTTATGTTGGATCTGATGATGATTCAGAAATTGTTGTTGTAAAGACTAAAGAAGAGATGGATGATGTATTCGATGGTGGTGTAGTTCAACCTGATTCTGATTTCGAGAAAGAAAATAACCATCCTGATCCAGTGATACAAGTTCCGGTGATTCTTGATCTTCCTAAAGGCAAAATCAAAGATCCAGTCTCCGAAGCTGAAATGCGAAACCTTCAGATGTTGGTGGATAGAGAAACACTGATTGTTAGAGGTCATCATTGAACAAGAATTATTACTCCATTCCAAGAAGATATCAGGGGTGACTTGTTGGTTCCCCTATTTGATTAACAAAGATTATCTAATCTATTAGTTCAAATAAGATGTGTTGCGGAAGCGTATTTGAAGAACTAACAGATATGTTTATATAGAAACAACACAAAATACCAAATAAACAGTATATGAAGAATAGATGAATATCTCAAAGATTATTGTATTTGATTAAGAACACTAAGAACAGATTTGACGTTAATTGTGTGTAAGTGTTTTTGCGTAGAAGATTATGCGTGTAAAAGTGGGTGTTGTTCTTATGTCTTGTGATGATATTTGTTATGGAAGAACTCAACATGAGTCTTCCTTTTATACTACTACAAAAGATCTATTCTAGACAAAAGGACTATTGCTACAGGAAACAAGGGATGGCATGAACAGTTGGAAAACTGCATGCATTAAATGCGCTAATATCAACTTGGAAGGTGGTCCTATCGGAGTATGACACGTGTAGGAGTCAGACCATGCCTTGTACAAGTTGATGAACGGACCCTGGAACAGTAGCAAGATATTTCTGCAACAGTGGTAAGATATTCCTGTAACAGTGGCAAGATATTATAAATATCTTCCAAGTCTTCAGTCTTTTCCGCAGAGCTTCTGTCAAGGGTGACAGAGGTTCTGTGACCTAATTCTTCTGATAGCAGTCTTCTGCAATTCTGTCTGGTCTTGGTGTCCCTTGAATGATCTTCTTGTTTACTTTGGCAGAGCTTCTGTGGAAGTCTTATATACTTGGCCTATTTTTCAATACTTCTAATATTATGAATATTTGGAGCTAACATGACTTGTTCGTGAAAATGTTTCGGCCAATCGACAAGGTAAAATTGTATTCAATTGAAAAGTTCCCACGCCAGAATCAGATTGAATACTTATACATGTTGAACGACAAAGATCAAGCGCTCAGATTGGTCAGAACAGATAAAGAGATTGTCAGAATTGTGAAGATAGAATCGGAGAGGATTCTGAATGTTTTTTATCCGAGATTCTACGTCTACAGAACAGATGAAAAAGAATGGAATTTCAGTGAAGCTGACTTCAAATCCCTAACCCGTGAAAATTATTTTCAAAAAGAATTTGTACGAGATACCAACCTTTTTGTTCTTCTTTGTGTGGTAAAGATCTTTCCTTCTGTAGTTGTCATCTCTTCCTCTGCTCCCCCTTGACTTATAAATCGTTGTAGATTTAGCAAGGTCTTCTATTGCTCCCCTTTGATCTAATCAACCTCTGTATATCAAGTATATTCTCCTTCTGCTCCCCCTTGACCTATGCTTGGTTCAAATAATCAGAAGTAATGTATATAACATAGGTCAAGTGTATCAGAGGTTCTGTAGGGATCGTCAGAGGTTCTGAGGAGTCCTACAGAAGCTCTGTTGTTTTCAGAACTGAGATTTTAGATTTTACATTACAAAAGCAAATTATTTACTAAATATAAAAAACACTTATTATTTTAATAATTTAAAAAAAATTATACATATTTTTAAAATGAAGATTAGATACTTACAGAGGTTAACTCATATTTATCATTCCTAATTTACCCACCAAGTAAAGGACTCTTTTCTCATCAAGTGCCTTGGTGAATAAATCAGCATGTTGAAATTCTGTTGGTACAAAATGCATCTCGATGGTTTGGTTTTCAACATGATACTTCAGAAAGTGATACCTGATATCTATGTGCTTTGTCTTTGAATGTTGTACTGGATTTGTAGAGATGGCAATTGCACTTTTGGAATCACAGAAGATGGAAATTTTGCAGATGATGTGACCAAAGTCTTTCAGCTGAGTTTTCATCCACAGAACTTGAGAGCAACATCTAGCAGCAGCAACGTATTCAGATTCTGCCGTAGACGTTGAGACACAATTCTGTTTCTTTGAAATCCAGCTTACTAATTTCCCACCTAGGAATTGACAACTCCCAGAGGTACTCTTTCTGTCGAGTTTACATCCTCCATAATCTGAATATGTGTATGCCTTTAGTCCAAAACCAGAGTTCTGTGGATACCAGAGGCCAAGATTTTTGGTCCCTCTAAGGTATCTGAATATTCCTTTTACAGCAATATAATGTGACTTCTTAGGATTAGCTTGATATCTTGCACAGAGGCATGTGGCATGCATTATGTCAGGTCTACTGGCTGTTAAGTATAATAAAGACCCAATCATTCCTCTGTAAAGCGTGCACTCGACAGAGATGCCATTTGGATCTGAAAGTAGTTTATTTCCAGTGGCCATTGGGGTTTTCATGACAGAGGCATCAGAGAGGCTATATTTTTCAAGTATGTCAGAGACATATTTTGATTGGTTTATGAAAATTCCTTCTGATGTTTGTTTGACTTGAAGTCCGAGGAAAAAGGTTAATTCTCCCATCATACTCATTTCAAACTCACTCTGCATGAGCTTTTCAAAATCTTTACATTTTTGTGCATTAGTAGACCCAAAAATAATGTCATCTACATATATTTGTACAAGAATAAGCTCATTTCCTTCTCCTTTAAAGAACAGAGTTGTATCAGTGGTACCTCTTTTGTAGTCGTTATCGAGAAGAAAGGTAGAAAGTCTTTCGTACCATGCTCTTGGAGCCTGTTTCAGTCCATATACAGCTTTGTCGAGGTAATAGACATACCTTGGATACTTTGAGCTTTCAAACCCTGGTGGTTGTTGGACGTATACTTCTTCTTGAATTTCACCATTGAGTGTTGGTCCCGAAGGCCTATATAAGTTTGTAGAAGGGGGGGGGGGTTGAATACAAACACACAGATTTTACTTTTCTAAATTGTTTATTGATAAATCATTAACAATTTACAGCTTGTTGCGGAGACAAGATTAAGGATAAGCCTAAATCTAAACAAGTTGGAACACTAAGGTTTCTTGCACTAAGAAAGATAAGGAAATTACTAATAATAACCTATCTTGAGATAAGAGATATGAACTTGTCCAGAGTTAGCAAGTTACTTCAAAATGAAGTGAGTTCATCTCTTTATATACTGCATGCATTTAATGCAAGTCAGTATATACTTTACACGTGTCATCAGCTGGTTGGTTGCATGTCATTGACCTTTGTTGACAACCTTAGTAGCCGTATGGATGAACAGTGTAGTATCAGAGTGGTTGTACGATTTCAGACAGTCGGAGGTTCTTTTCTGACATTTCGTACGGAGTCGTGCAAGGGTGGTTAAGACAAAAGTACTTTGTACGGAGGACTTCATGATCAGCTTTCGTTGATTCAGCGATTATCATTTACTATTCAGCAGATGATAAAGTTCAGCGATAGCTGAAGTCTTGTACTTGATACTTCACGTTGAGTGGACAAATCTGAGTCTTCGCTGATCCGCATCAGTTCATTAGGAGACTTGTCGCTGGTTTTTGAGCCTGATCTTCGACTTCAGCGTAGAACCTTTGTTGACGTGAAACTTGTCTTCAGGGATCATAAGTAAACAACTAACTTATCAGCGATCATCATAATGACTGAACAGACTCAGAGCATTAATGATGAACAGTGTTCGCTGAATGTTTAACTTAAAAGAGCGAGAGTTCCTATCAGCGGTACTGTAAGATCTTAGCACTTATCAGCGATAGTGAAACTCTGATACATATTGTTTACTTACAATTTTCACTAAGTATTTAAGAGAGGGTCATTATCAAATCACTGAGGGTTTGGATCAATAATCTCCCCCTATTTGATTATGACATAGCAACAAAGAAAATTGCTATTTAATGAAAACATAAGGATAAAAAGAACTCATAAAATATTTGTCCCTTTTACTGTTTTCTGGGATCTTTTCAGTACTGATGGAGTAAAGTACGTTCGCTGAAATCTTTCTTTAAAATATTGAATCAGGTTACAATGAAGAACAGAAAGATTATAAGTACAAGCGAAATAATTTACAAGTACAGAAGGATAACTGATACAATAGAGAAAAAGGAGATTATATCAGTTTTCAAAAGGTTCTTCCTTAATGAGAAGTTCATCAAGGGTCGTCTTTTCAGTGGGGATCATCCAGTCAGGAACCGTTACGCCTTGTTTTCTTTTGTTCATCGCTTCTTTAAAGATCAAGGGTTTTAGGTGTCGTGCCTGAATGTCTTTTCTGAAGTCACACCAGTAGATGAGATCTCTGAGCTGTTCGATTGGAGTGATTGGAAGCTCAGCGATCCGTTGAAAACATTTACGTCCGTCGTAGTCGAGAAAGAATATTCCATAAGGATTACTGATGACTTTACCAGGGATGAAAAGTTCACATGGTGGCAAAGAAATGTCAAGGGCAGATAGATCAGGGTCAGGACCAAGCACTTCAGCGCGAGAGAAACCAATTCCAGTTTCATTTCGTATGACAAGACCTGAGTTTGAATCTTGACGTTTCTTCTTTGGAGAGCCCCTTTTTCTTTTCGGCTTAAGATCATGAAGAGGAGGAATGTCCACACAAGAAGATATCAAGTCGATATGTCTGTTTATCAGCTTTTCGAAATGATCCTTGTACTTAGATTTTGACGATTGGATAGCTAACCTCATCTCCAACCATTCAGAGAGACCATACCTTTTTACAGTGTCAGCGCGAAAGGCTTCGGATTGGCCATCTTCTCTGAAAAGTTTGATGTCAACAATAGGTACTCCGATAGATGTTCTTCCAGAGATGAATACCTTGTTGATCTTCGCTGGACGATATCTGAAGTGGATTTTCTCTTTACACCAGATCAGGGTGGTCTGAGAAACTTCAGTTTTCTTTTCCACGATCTTCTGGGCTTCTTCCCAAAGCTTTCGTTGGATTTGAATGGGAACACGTTTCAGCTATGGGTCTTTGACAGATTCTTGAGTAAGCTTGATGGCGTATTCTATGTCTTTCTCTTCAGCTTCCTTTCTTTCAGCGATGAGGCGTTCAGCTCTGAGGTGTTCCTTGAATTCAGCTTTTGAAATTTTGAACTTGGGAGGAACTGAAGGCAGTTGATCACGCCTTAGAATGATTCGCTGATCCTCGAATCGCTTTATTATTTCCTCTTTTCTCTTTTGATCCTTTTTACTCAGCTTTTGAGGAGCTGAGGAAGGTCTGTTTCTGTGCGAGAGAGGTTGTTCATCTGGTTCATCAGTCTCAGAGATCAAATCTAAGACTGGGATTATTTCATCAGCAGCAGCTGGCTTTATTTGTGAAGTCGCAGTAGTAGAACCTTCAGCGACATCCTCAAACAGGGGAGAGGACTAGCTGAAACGCAGCGATCTTACAAATAAGAACTGGGTAGAAGAACTTGGGTAGAAAAGATAGAAAAAGAATGTGGATGTGTAGAGAGGTTGTGGAGTAGAGAACTGATTGTGTATAGAGATGTTCAGGGAAGGAATATAAGTAAAGTTTAGTGTACCTGACAAACCGGCTTTTCAAGCAAGATCGCCAGATTTTCATCTTCAGCGAGGCCTTTGCCTTTGCCTTTCTCAGCGCCAGAGGCTGAGGGCTTTGTCTTTGTCTTCTCCCCTGAAGGTTCTTTTATTGAAATACCTTTAAAAGCTTTGGTTCGAGGAGCAGGTTTGACAACAAAGAAATCATCGTCATCTTCATCATCATCATCATCCTTCCTTGGAGAGGAGGATGGTTCATCTTCAGGGATGTCGATGTCTTCATCTTCTTCTGCTTCGGATTCCTCAGCATCTTCTTCGAGTTGCTCCCCCTCAGATACAGAGGCGAGCTTCTCGGTTCCCTCAGGGTTTTCATCTCCCTGAGGTTTTTCAGCGATCAGATCTTCATTCCTCTCTCCCCTGATAGATTCATCATGGGAAAGGTCTTCAGCGCTCTTGTTCAGATCTTCAACGCTTTTGTTATCGAAATGTTCAGCGCTCTTCTCCCCCTCTTTCTCATGATTGGGGGAGGAATGAGTAGACTCAGCGTTGGTGTTATCTCTGTCTTCTGGGCCAGAGATTTTCACACAACCTTCAAGCTTTGCTATTCTGTCTTCTAGGCCAGAAATAGCAGGCGTGATTTTCTTCAGCTCTGTGCGATCCGCCGCTGTAAAAGATTCCAAAATAGGGGCAGGGGCAGGAGCAGGAGCTAGATTATTTTCCTTGTTGACCAGCGTCTCGATCATCGTCTTCATAGAACCAACGTCGGTCTTTATAGAGCCCAAGTCGGTCTTGACCGCTGACATATCACCCTCGAGTTTTCCAACCGATGTCTTCAGCGTTGTTACTTCGCTGGACACGGTCGAAACTGAGTTTTTGAGGCTGGTGTAGTCAGTGTAGATGTCAGAGAGCACCTTGGCAAAATCGTTGAGCGTCTTATCAAGGCCCTTAATGTCATCTGTGGAAGCCTTCTTCTCCACCACCATAGTCAGCTTCGTCAGATTCTCTCCAGCGTTTGTTACAGCTGTAGAGTTGTTGGAGATTGTGGTGGTGAGATCGGTCAGCTTAGTTTCCACGGACTTCAGAGACTCGTTGATGTCTCCCAAATTAGAACCTGTAACACATAAGTACTTGTGAACAAAGGAAAGCTCAGAAGTTTCAGGTTTAGTTACAGTGTATATGGGTTTATTTGTACCTGCAGGAAGATTGACGAAATCGTCAAAGTTGCGGATTCTTGAGAAATGTTCCATGTCTTCCTCAAAAGTTCGGTGAGGTATGGTGATCTCCGCAGGTCCTGTCTTCATCATTCGTTGAGAAGCGTCAGCGGTGGCTTCTGGAATGATGGCATTTCTAGTGTTAGCTGGAGGAGTGTCCAAAGAAGTGGAGGGAGGGGCGAAGGATAAGAATGGGGTTCGGGTTGCGAGTTCAGCGTTGGATTCGCTGAGAACTACTTCATCAGTCTTTTGAGAGACTGAAGAAGGTTGGGTAGATTCCAAGTTTCTAACCTCAGCGTTTGGAGACGCTGAAGTCTGGATTGGAGGGATGGCTTGAACGGGTGTAGCAGAGCGTACCACGGAACTTTCCTTCAGCTCGTCAGAATGAGCTGAGGAGTCTTCAGCATGGAATTGCTGGGGTTTCTCCTTGGTTTTCTTGATCCTTTTAGAATCAAGTTGGGTGTGAGAGGGTTTCCTTTTCTTAGAAGGAGAGGATTGTGTGGCCGGGGTATCAGCGATGGGTATTGTCGCTGAAGGAGCCACAGAAAGCGGAGAATTTAGAAGAATGAGAAGAGTAGAGAGACTTACCTCGTTGGCGACAGGTTTGAAATCGAGCACCTTAGGGCCAACCTGAGAAAGTTTCAGGTCACCCTCTTCAGGATAGCTGTCCTTCAGGCCATATTGGAAGATGGCGCTGATGAATCTTGGTTAAGGAACCCATGCTGGTCGGTCAGCGGCAGAATCCACGCGTTGTACTAAGTCATCATATATAATAGAGGCCCAGTCAATGTTTATACCTTTCAGCAGTGCGTATCCCATAGCTTGCGTAGGTTGTGCGGCTTGATCGGAAGAGCCGGACTTCGCTGTCATGCAGCTGATCAGGTGAGCGAAGATGAAATTCATCTCGCTAGGCATTTTGGACTTCTTTATCAGCGTCAGCTTCTTCTCGGGCTTCTTGTCCCTTCCAATGTCCTAGATGTAACCCATTGTGTCGAGAAAAGCAATGATGGCATCTTTGTCAGCTTGCTTCTTATGGTCAGGGAATGGAACGAAGGGTTTTTCTTTGGTGGCATTGGGAAAGTTCAGGGCTTTTCGTATGATAGCGGGGGTTATCTTAATTGTACCATACTCAGTATCGCTGAGTATGCAATCGATGGTTTTGGATGCATCCTTGGCGGAGGGTAGCTGAGTGTGTCTGGCAGAGTACCAGAACTGGGATAGTAGTAGCTGACTTGCGGGAGGTGTGATGGTCAGGGCTGTTGAAATGCAGCAGTGTTTCAGGAAATTCACAGCATCATCCAGATGTGTGACTTGCTTTCGAGGAGGAAACTCGAGAAGCGCAGAGAGGTTGTTGACCTTAGTCCAATCTAGTTGATCCAGCTTGAACTTAACCTGAGGGGCTTTGATGATGTCCACTTCCTCAGAGTCAGCGGAGATGGACTCAGCGGTAACATTGATCTTTGAAGATGCCATTTCTCTGTATTATCAGTTCAACCAAAGATGTTAACAAATAAGAATTGTCTTAGTATGGAAAGAATTTCCATTAAGATTGTTCGAATTTTGTCCATTTCATTCAGACATAAATGTCTTAATGAAGAATTGGGTTTTTCATGATTTTGAAACGAAATGTAAAACCCATAAATTCTTGTATTCCAGTTTCAAAAAAAAACTGGATACGAATGAAGAACAAGTTTAAGATTTAGATTTAAAACTTGAAGAACAACCATGAAATGGTTGTGTTCATAAAACCATGAAAGAAAATGATTTTATTTTTAAGTTCTTTTGTTTGATCTTGTTTAAAACAATGATAAGATCAGAAACAAGTTATCTGCATTTAAAAAATAAGAACATATTAACCTTGAAGTTTTGATGAAGAAGATGATGAACAGTTCTTTGAAGATTTGAGAGCACAAATGCAACAGTAATTTCTTTCTTGCGGAGGAAGAATGTTCGCGTAAAAGACAAATATAAACCAAGAGTTGTTTATATAGGGAGTTTTAGAGAGAGAAAACCTTGAGCGGGAAAAGGTTTTCATCATGACATGGACACGTGTTTGCATTTGATTGGAAGTTTGAGCGAAACGTGCAAACGTGTGTTAGAAAGAAATCGTGCCTGGTGTTATCCGTTGCAATGACGTCACAACTGTCCTTTCACATTCTTTTAGGATGTCTCTGAGGTTTTAAAAAACTCAGGGACTCTTTTGAAAAACATGAAGCACTGAATAGAAGATATCAGTGAAGGTTTTAAGAACTTTCAAAATATCGCTGTTAAGGAAGAGATATTCAGCGATGCATTTGTTTTTGAAATCTTGCATTTTCATGCGTTTGTCAGAGAGATAAAACACACCTGGATATCAAGTGTCAGCGGAGGTGCCATAGGGGTTTTCATAGCTGAACTTTCAGTTAAGTCGAATTTCTTCAGCATATCTTTAACATATTTTCCCTGATTAATGAAAGTTCCTTTTTCAGTTTGCTTAATCTGAAGACCAAGGAAATATGTTAGTTCACCCATCATGCTCATTTTATACTCATCTTTCATTCTATTAACGAAACGAGTACAAAGCTCAGGGTTAGTAGAACCAAATATAATGTCATCAACATATATTTGAACTAAAATGATATGACCTTTCACTTTTCTAAAAAATAGAGTTTTGTCAATCTTACATCTCTCAAATTGTTCAATATGGAGATAAGTAGAGAGAGTATCATACCATGCACGAGGAGCTTGCTTTAAGCCATAAAGTGCCTTGTCCAGTTTATAAACATAACCTGGACGCTTAGGATCTGAGAATCCTGGAGGTTGTTCCACATACACTTCTTCATTCAGCTTTCCATTCAGAAACGCTGACTTAACATCCATCTGATGTACAGTGAAGTTTTTGTTTACAGCATATGCTAAGAAAAGACGAATAGATTTGAGTCTTGCTACTGGAGCAAAAGTTTCGTCATAATCTATGCCTTCCTCTTGTCTGTATCCCTGAGCAACAAGACGAGCTTTGTTGCGAGTTACAGTACCATGTTCGTCCAACTTGTTTCGATAGACCCATTTAGTGCCTATCACCATTTTGTCAGTTGGTCTACGAACGAGTTTCCAAACTTTGTTTCTTTCGAATTCAGCCAGCTCTTCTTGCATAGCGCTGACCCAGTTTGGATCTCTGAGGGCATCATCTATTTTCTTTGGTTCAGTTAGAGAAATAAAGTTAACAAATAAACAAATATTACCTGCACTTCTACGAGTCTGAATACCAGCGTTGGGATCACCAAGAATTTGATCGATTGGGTGATTTACAGTCCATCGCTGAGCCGGAGCATACGTCGCTGATTTAGTCTGAACTGGAGAAACTGAAGATGAGGCTTCAGCTACTTCTGGATTATCAGCTAAGAGAGGAATGTTTGCATTTGTCACTTCATTCACTGATTGCTGAGAAATAGACGGAATTTCTGAGACATTTGGATCAACTGCAGGTATAGTGTTTATAGGCACAGCTGAGACCCAAGATGTTTCAGCTTCACTATTCTGCATATCTGGAATGATAGGAGGACCATCATTTTCTACGGTGTGAGCATGAGGAGTGGGAACTTCTTCTGAATCACCAAGATGAGAAAGCATCCATTGATTCAGTTCTTCAATATCAGCGGACGGTTTAGAGTTCGCTGAACGGGATTCGTCAAACGTGACGTGAATAGTTTCTTCTACAGTTTTTCTTCTACGGTTGAAGACTCTGAAGGCTTTGGAGACTGAGGAGTATCCAAGAAAGATTCCATCATCAGCCTTAGGATTAAACTTTCCAAGGGCATCTCTGTTGTTCAGTATGAAACACTGACATCCAAAGATGTGAAGAAAGCTGATTGAAGGATTTCTCCCATGAAGGAGTTCATAGGCTGTCTTTTTTAATCTTTTAACTATCAGCGACATGTTTTGCGTAAAGCAAGCAGTGTTGACAGCTTCTGCCCAAAACTGAGTAGGCAAGTGAGAATCGCTGAGCATTGAACGTGCAGCTTCAATAATTGTTCTATTTCTTCTTTCAGCGACTCCATTTTGTTGTGGTGTTCTCACTGACGAAAAGTTGTGAGAAATACCCTTACTCTCAAGGAAGGAATCAAGATAACTGTTTTTGAATTCAGTTCCATGATCACTCCTTATTGAGCGAACAGTCGTATTGTTCAGAGTTTCCATCTTCCGAACAAAGGTGATGAGTTCTTCAGGGGTGTCACTCTTAGAACGGAGAAACATTACCCATGTGTAACGAGAGAATTCATCAACTATGACCAGCGTATATTTCTTTCCAGCGATGGATTGTTTGTTAACGGGGCCAAACAAATCCATATGGAGTAGTTGTAGAGGAGATGACACTGAGGAGACTTGCTTTTACTTGAAGCTTGCTTTGGTCTGCTTCCCTTTTTCACACGCTGAACATAAAGACTCTTTGGCGTATGAATGCTGAGGTAGACCAGTGACTAACTCTTTGGAGGAAAGAGTATTCAGTGTCTTGAAATTTAGATGTGAGAGCCTCTTGTGCCATAGCCAGTTAACATCAGAAGATGCCTTTGAGAAGAAACAGGAGTTCTCAGTGGTTGTTGAGTCCATGTTTATTACATAAACATTTTCCAAACGATAACCGCTGAGAGCTATCTTCTCCTTTTTGTCAGAGACAAAGCAGGATTCCTTAGTGAAAATCACTTTGTTATCCATGTCGCAAAGCTGACTGATGCTCAGAAGATTATGCTTCAGCCCTTCAACATATGCGACTCTTCTGAAGGAGGTTGTACCATTTGAAAGTACACCATACCCTCGGGTGTGTCCTTTTCCATTTCCACCGAAAGTCACAGAGGGACCCTTCTCTTCCTTGTATTCAGCGAGCAGGTTTTTCTTTCCAGTCATGTGTCTAGAGCATCCGCTATCGAGATACCAGATACCCTTCTTAACCTGCAATACAAAGGAAGATTAGTTTTTCTTAGGTACCCACTTAACCATGTATACACGTTTGTCAGTGGAAGGAGTTGGAATGGAAGGTTCAACGGTCTTCGCAGCATTTGAAGATTCAGCTTTGTCTTTCTTCACTTTGGTTAATTTCTTAACCTCAGTGGTAGGAGTCACCTTGACCTGATTTGCATCGGTGTTGGTCCTCTTTGCCTTGGGGGCAATCTTCACCTTAGCTATTTTTTCAGCTTTGGTGGCTGTGGGGCACTTACTAGCAATATGATCGGTAAGTCCACAGTGATAACATTTCCTATAACTAAAAATAGTTCTAGGACCACTTGTATGCTGAGCTTTTAAGTTTGAATTAGAAGTGCCAGCACCAAGTAAGCTATTTGCTTTAGAAATGGGACGAACATTCAGTTCTTCAGATTTCTTACCAAGGACATCCACTATGAGTCTAGGAGTAGATCGCTGAATAGATCCAGATATCAGCTTTCTAGATCCAGAGGGGTTGGTCACTGAGGCTTTAGAAGCATTCAGCTTTGGTACTAAAGTACCCTTCTGAGGATTTTGATAAATAACAATTCCTTTACCTTTGTCTTTAGAGACAGAGGTAGGTTTTGAATAAACCATTTTCTCCTTACCTTTTGAGGAGGTAGGAGTTTCCTCAGGGATTGGTGTAATGGAAGAGGAGCATTGAGATGATGAAGTGTCAGCGACTGAGGATACGAACGTTCCAAATTTAAGCATTGAACGTTCAGTGGTTGGTTTTGTAGTATCATATTTATAACCCAGACCACGTTTATCACTCAGAGGAATCTGAGCCTTAATTATCTTAGTGATCTTTGTTGAAGAATTACACCATCCTTCAACAGTAGCTTGTTCAGCTTTTAATGCAGCGATAGCTTCTGCTCGTTCGATTTTGACTTGCTGATTTAAATAGACTTGATCTTTAAAATCATCTTCAATTTTAGAAAGCTTTTCTATTTGAAGGTGGCAGTTTTTAAGCTTTTCAGCGAGATCAAGATTTTGGTTTTCAACCACAGTTTTGCCGTTCATGGATTCGTATAAACTTCTAATCAAGAGATCGATTTTACGGAGACTATCAGCTTCATCAATATTTGCAATATTGGTAAAGAAAGAAGGTGATACCAGATTGGCAGATGTTGAAGTGGAGGGAATGTCTGAACTTTCTTCCTCTTCTTCAATCATGGCCATGAGACATTGATTTGCTTCATCATCTTCAGAGTCAGATGATGATGCTTCTTCATCAGAAGCAGCCCAATCATAGTCAGCCATCAGGCCTTTTCCTTTCTTCTTAAAACTTTTCAGCTTTGCATACTTCTCCTTCAGCTTTGAGTATTTTTCATCTTTATTCCTTGGAACAAGGTTTTTCTTTGAGAAAGCTGAAGGTCTCATGACTTTCTTTGACCTGCACTAATTAGCGAAATGACCTGTCTTTTCGCAGTTGAAACAAGTAGCAGTAGCCTTATCAACAAAAGCTGATGATTTAGGCTTGTCAGTTATGGAAAGAGGTTTGTTCTTTCTAAACATTTTCTCCTGAACTTTTTAGTTAGGAGAGCCAAGGATTCATCATCATCTGAAGAATCAGAGTCTGATGACCTTTCAGAGTTACTTTCTAACTCAGTGATAGTGACCGAGGGTCGCTGAGTAGGAGGTTCTTCTGAGATTAAAGCCACAGGAGTGCTTTTGGAATCTTTTACAAGATTCTTCTTAAGATGGCTAGATTGCTCATGATTCAGCAATGTACCATATAGGGTTGAAAGGGTCATTGATTTAAGATCCTTTGACAGCTTGAGACACATGGAATAATTGTCCCAGCTTTCAGGTAAACATTCTAGAAACTTTGTCAGCACTTCAAAGTTAGAATATTCCTTACCAACAGTTTTTAGATCTATAATTAAACAATTAAAACGTTGGTGAACTTCAGAGAGAGTTTCATTCTTACCAGAAATGAAGCTTTCGTATTGTCTTACCATGTTGATCTTTCTTGAGTCCTGGACTTCAGACGTTCCTTCATACTGAACACATCTTGTGTCCCACATGGCTTTTGATGACTTCAGGTTCATGACGGCATGGTAGACTTCGTCAGGAAGGGCCATGGAAAATATGGATCTGGCTTTTGTATCTATAGCCACTTTCTTCTTATCTTCATCGGTCCACATGTGTATTTCCTTTGGAATCAGCCTTTCTGGAACAGCAGCTCTAGTTGCAGTGGCTGGAACTAAAGGATCAATTGTTACATGGATGTGTGGGCCGTTTTCAAGATAGTAAGTCATAGTAGAGTCTACACCTTCTAAGAAGAGTGTCATCCTATTTTTCCACAAGTTGAAGTTGTCTCTGGAAAATCTAGGGGGTTTTGCAAGAGAACCATTGTCTATATAATGTGTGTTTGTGTTGGCCATTTTCAGATAATAGCAAGGAAGAGAAATATCTTAGATTAGATCTTGTTTATGAGATTAAACAAATCCGCTCTGATACCACTTGTTGGTCCCGAAGGCCTATACAAGTTTGTAGAAGGGGGGGGGGGGGGGGGTTGAATACAAACACACAGATTTTACTTTTCTAAATTGTTTATTGATAAATCATTAACAATTTACAGCTTGTTGCGGAGACAAGATTAAGGATAAACCTAAATCTAAACAAGTTGGAACACTAAGGTTTCTTGCACTAAGAAAGATAAGGAAATTACTAATAATAACCTATCTTGAGATAAGAGATATGAACTTGTCCAGAGTTAGCAAGTTACTTCAAAATGAAGTGAGTTCATCTCTTTATATACTGCATGCATTTAATGCAAGTCAGTATATACTTTACACGTGTCATCAGCTGGTTGGTTGCATGTCATTGACCTTTGTTGACAACCTTAGTAGCCGTGTAGATGAACAGTGTAGTATCAGAGTGGTTGTACGATTTCAGACAGTTTGAGGTTCTTTTCTGACATTTCGTACGGAGTCGTGCAAGGGTGGTTAAGACAAAAGTACTTTGTACGGAGGACTTCATGATCAGCTTTCGTTGATTCAGCGATTATCATTTACTATTCAGCAGATGATAAAGTTCAGCGATAGCTGAAGTCTTGTACTTGATACTTCACGTTGAGTGGACAAATCTGAGTCTTCGCTGATCCGCATCAGTTCATTAGGAGACTTGTCGATGGTTCTTGAGCTTGATCTTCGACTTCAGCGTAGAACATTTGTTGACGTGAAACTTGTCTTCAAGGATCATAAGTAAACAACTAACTTATCAGCGATCATCATAATGACTGAACAGACTCAGAGCATTAATGATGAACAGTGTTCGCTGAATGTTTAACTTAAAAGAGCGAGAGTTCCTATCAGCGGTACTGTAAGATCTTAGTACTTATCAGCGATAGTGAAACTCTGATACATATTGTTTACTTACAATTTTCACTAAGTATATAAGAGAGGGTCATTATCAAATCACTGAGGGTTTGGATCAACACCCGAGCTGCTGAATCTTCTCATTCCTCCCCCAGTCATCATGATAAAGAGGGGGAGAAGAGCGTTGAAGACCTTTCCCATGATGAATCTATCAGGGGAGAGAAGACTGAAGACCTCACCTTCACTGAAGAGGGTGAGAAGACAATTGAAGCTGAAGCAGCCGCTGGACCTCAGGGAGATGAAAACCCTGAGGGAACCGAGAAGCTCGCCTCTGTATCTGAGGGGGAGCAACTCGAAGAAGAAGCTGAAGAAACTGAGTCTGAAGCTGAAGATCAAGAAGCCATCGATTTGGCTGATGCTGAACCATCCTCTTCTCCAAAGAATGATGATGACGAAGATGACGATGATGATGATTCTTTTATCGTCAAGCCTGCTCAGAGAACTAAAGCTCTTAAAGGGATTCTGATAAATGAACCTTCAGGGAAGCGGACAAAGACAAAGCCATCAACATCTGAAGCTGACAAAGGCAAAGGAAAAGGTGTCGCTGAAGATGAAAATTTGATGATCTTGTTTAACAAGTCGGTTTATCAGGTACATTAATCCTACACAACATCCCTCCTCTATACACTTTATCAGTTCTCTACCTCCGCAAACCACTATACACAATCCCACTCTTTCCATCTCTATTCTTACTTGTAAGATCGCTGTGTTTCAGCTAGTCCTCTCCCCTGTTTGAGGATATCGCTGAAGTTCCTACAGCTGCGACTTCAACAACAATCCCAGCTCTCAACGCTGAAGAAATAATCCCAGTCTTGGACTTGATCTCTGAGACTGATGAACCTGAAGAACAGACTCTCTCTCACAAAAACAGACCTTCCTTGGCTCCTCAAAAGCTAAGTGAAGAGGATCAAGAAAAGAGAGATGCAATGATCAAGAGACTCGAAGATCAGCGAATCATTCTGAAGCGTGATCAACTTCCTTCCGTTCCTCCAAAGTTCAGAGTTTCCCAAAAGGAATACAAGGAACACCTCAGAGCTGAACGCTTAATCGCTGAAAGAAAGGAAGCTGAAGAAAAAGATTAAGGATAAACCTAAATCTAAACAAGTTGGAACACTAAGGTTTCTTGCACTAAGAAAGATAAGGAAATTACTAATAATAACCTATCTTGAGATGAGAGATATGAACTTGTCCAGAGTTAGCAAGTTACTTCAAAATGAAGTGAGTTCATCTCTTTATATACTGCATGCATTTAATGCAAGTCAGTATATACTTTACACGTGTCATCAGCTGGTTGGTTGCATGTCATTGACCTTTGTTGACAACCTTAGTAGCCGTATAGATGAACAGTGTAGTATCAGAGTGGTTGTACGATTTCAGACAGTTTGAGGTTCTTTTCTGACATTTCGTACGGAGTCGTGCAAGGGTGGTTAAGACAAAAGTACTTTGTACGGAGGACTTCATGATCAGCTTTCGTTGATTCAGCGATTATCATTTACTATTCAGTAGATGATAAAGTTCAGCGATAGCTGAAGTCTTGTACTTGATACTTCACGTTGAGTGGACAAATCTGAGTCTTCGCTGATCCGCATCAGTTCATTAGGAGACTTGTCGATGGTTCTTGAGCTTGATCTTCGACTTCAGCGTAGAACATTTGTTGACGTGAAACTTGTCTTCAAGGATCATAAGTAAACAACTAACTTATCAGCGATCATCATAATGACTGAACAGACTCAGAGCATTAATGATGAACAGTGTTCGCTGAATGTTTAACTTAAAAGAGCGAGAGTTCCTATCAGCGGTACTGTAAGATCTTAGTACTTATCAGCGATAGTGAAACTCTGATACATATTGTTTACTTACAATTTTCACTAAGTATTTAAGAGAGGGTCATTATCAAATCACTGAGGGTTTAAGGCAGATTTTACATACATTTGATATACTTTAAAACCTCTGTGGGCTGAGAAGGCTAAGAAAATTCTTATTGCTTCGAGTCGTGCAACAGGGGCAAAAGTTTCATCGTAATCTATGCCCTCTTCTTGGCGATATCCCTTGGCCACCAGTCTTGCTTTGTTTCTAATGATCACTCCCTCCTCATCTTTTTTGTTTCTGAAGACCCACTTAGTCCCTATGGCCTGTTTCCCTCGTGGCAGAGGTACTAGAGTCCAGACCTTGTTTCGCTCAAACTGCAGAAGCTCTTCTTGCATAGCATCCACCCAGTTTGGGTCTTCCAGGGCCTCAGAGATCTTTTTCGGTTCGATCACACTAATAAAGTTGGTAAAGAAACAAAAATTTGCAGAAGCTGATCTTGTTTTTACCTTATCAGTGGGATTACCGATGATTTGGTATGGAGGATGGCTTTTTTCCATTGAGTTGTTCGTGGAAGATGATCATTTGAGTCATCAAGTTGAACTTCTATGGTTGAAGTGGTTGATGGTTCTGCCCATGTGTTTAGTTCAGCATCTGTAGGAATGGGTATTAGAGTTGGAATTTCCTTCTCTGTAGGCATTGTGGTTTCATCTTCACTTCCCTCTGGTGTTTCTTCTGGTGTTGCTTCCTCTGTTGGATTTGTTAGTATTTGGATTACCTCTGTTGTTGAATCTTTTGTTGTCGTATCTTTTGATCGATTTTCAGTACCTATAGTAGTTGCATAAGAGGATGAGGTATTAAATGGATCAGACAGAGAGATACTTACGTTGTTTACAGAAGGTGATTCTTCAGAGGTTCTGTTGGTTCTAGCAAAGGGATTGACATCGTCGTTAAACATCTCTTGAAATAGAAGACATAAATCTTCATTTGTTTTTTAGATGCCAGAGGATTCTTTGTTTAGCCCGAGTTCTGAACCTAGTTGTTCAGAAGTCTTTTGGAATGAGTCATCAAAGGACACATTGATGCTTTCTACTATCGTGCGCGACTTCAGAAGGTAAACTCTGTAGGCTTTGGAAGCGGCAGAGTACCCGATGAACTTGCCTTGGTCAGCCTTTTCTTCAAACTTTCTTCTTGAATCTCTATCGTTTAAGACAAAGCATTTGCATCCAAACACATGGAGAAACTTGATGTTTGGTCGCCGTTTGTTGATCAATTCATAAGGAGTTTTGATGTGTCTTTTCATGATTGTTGAACGATTTTGGGTATAGCAAGCAGTTGAAATTGCTTCTGCCCAAAAGGTCATTGGTAATCCGCATGCAGAAAGCATGGTTCTTGCAGCCTCCACGAGCGTGCGGTTCTTTCGTTCGACCACGCCATTCTGTTGTGGGGTGCGAGCGGCAGAGAAGTTCTGGGATATTCCTTCTTCTGTGATATAGGCTTCAATGGCAGAGTTTTTGAATTCTGTGCCATTGTCACTTCGTAACTTCAGAATTCTGCACTCATAAAGAACTTGGATTCTTTTCATAAGATTAATCAGGATGCATGGTACATCTGATTTCTTTCTGACAAATTTAACCCATGTAAATCGTGAATACTCATCAATTAAGACAAGTATATATTTCTTGCCACCTAGGTTCTGTATAGCGATTGGACCGCAAAGGTCAACGTGAAGCATGTATAGAGGCCTAGGACAAGACACATCAGTTTTGCCTCTGTGGGAAGCTCTTTTGAGTTTTCCCATTTCACAGGCAGAACATAAATGATCTTTATTAAATTTAACAATTGGTAAACCTTTGACTAGATCAAGTTTTACCAGTTTATCTAGAGTATGAAAGTTTAAATGACAGAACCTGTTATGCCATAGCCAGGCTTCTTCACTCTTGCTTGCAACAAGACAAATGTTGTCCTTGTTTTTGGCATTGAAGTTCATTAGATACAGATCACCTTTTCTTTTGGCTCGCAGAAGTTCTATTCCGGTGTCTTCACTTAGTAGAGAGCAAAATGTTCTCTTGAACAGTACATCGAATCCCGTGTCACAAAGTTTGCTGACACTGAGTAGGTTGTGTTTAAGGCCATCCACATATGCAACTTTGTGTACGGTAATATTTTCTTTCTTTATGACTCCATAGCCTTTAATATGCCCCTTTTTGTTGTCTCCAAAGGTCACTGATCCACCATCTTGTTTTTCTTGGTACGTGGATAGAAGACCTCTGTTGCCAGTCATGTGTCTTGAGCATCCGGAGTCTAGATACCATATTGGCACATACTGCTTCTGCAAGACAATCACAGAGTTTTAGGTACCCATATCCATATGGGTCCAGTTTCGTCAGAATTTTTCATGTTTGCCTTGGCATTCTTGAAATACATTTTATCTTTTGTCGAAGAATCAGTTTGTTTCTCTTTAATATTTGATTTAGGTGCAGAGAGAAAACAATTTGAACTACAGAAATGATTATTCAACTTGAACATTAGATCAAAGCAATGACAGTATAGAACATCAGAAGTGATTTGCTTGAAATTTTCATTGAAAGCTTTAAACTGGGCCACAGAGGTATTACATTCTATTCTAGCATATGGCTTCCTATTACAAGAAGATTTATGTAGATTAGATTGTTGGCAAAAATAGTTGTTTATAGCAGCCTTCTGTGAGTCCCTTCTATGGTGAACTTCTGTTGATTTCACTGCCACAGAAGAAAAGGATTTGTTAGGTTTTGGCCATTTACTCTTTTGTTGCCATGTTGGTTTCTCTTTAATTTTTAAAAGTTTTAAAAACTTTGAATCTTTTGGATTTTGAGTGGACAATAACTTCTGTTGTTTGAAATTTTCAAGCTCAATAGAGGTTTTGGCTTGTATGTATATATCCAAAAAAATTTGGACAGATAGGAATTCCAGTGACTTTCTACTTTGGAGGAATAGTTCTGTTAAGAACTTCAGAGGTTTGTTTAATAACCTCCGAGTCACAAGGAACCTTTTCTATTCTGTCAGTCTCTGATTCGTCAGATGATGAATCGTCCTCATATACAGAGGTTGAGTCATCAATATTTCTTTCGACAGAGGCTGGACTTTCCGAGCATGTGTCATACTTGCTTTCTTCATCTGAAAAATTACTTTCTGAGTCAACAGAGGTGTCTGATAAGATCTCTTCAGAGAGTTTTTGATCTATAGAAGGTGTACATACATTTTTCAAAATATCTATTTTCCCGATTTCCATTATTTCTTTTTCAATTATATTTCTTAGTTTTTCTTCTGAAAGGATTGGTTTGAACTCAAGTGCTTCTGCAGATCATTTCTTTTCAGAATCTATTGTGCAGACAAAAGCAACTTGAGTTTGAGTCTCTTGTTTACCAAACTTGAAGATTCCTATCTGATCTTGAGTTTTCAGATATCTCTTTGGTTTGGATCCTCTTTTGACAGAGGTTGAAGGTGATAAATCTGTGTTTTCAAACCACACATTTATCATCTTCATGGGTTTCCTTAAGTGAGGTTCCCCAGAGACTTTTACTCCCTTACTTACAGAGATTAAGTTTGGAAAATTTGGTTTGTTGATTTTTCCTAAAGCAAATAGAGATGACAGAGGTTTATTCTTTTTGTTTTCTGTACCTTGATTAATATCACTGTACCCAATACCTCGCCTTCCTATTTGAGTATTTATTTTCTCATACACCTTTTGTGCATCACGATAATTTTTAATTAAAACATCTCTTCTAAGTAGATCTTACCAAAGGACTTCTCTTTCCTTTTGAAAATATTCCTTAAGAGCTAAAATGTTTAGTCTGTCGCTCTCATAATCTGAAAGTTCTTTTGTTTTGGATTTTAAAGATGTATTTAATTAAGAGATTTTCTCTTTTAAAGGAAATAGATTCTTGTTCAAATTTGCTTATAATTCTTCCTTTTCTTTGAAATTTTTTGCTTTTTCTTCAGTGGGAAGTCTAGCTTCTCTTTTATAAAAAGTGAGTTTTTTCTGAATATCATCACAAGTCTTTTTCAGTTCAATATTTTCAGTTTTAATTATAAGTAAATTAACTTCTGTAGTACTAGAGGTGGAGTTTGAAGTGGATACCTCAGTGTCAGAGTCGGAGCTGATTTCTGCCATGCCACATAACAAGGCATTGTTGGTGTATTCATCATCAGAGGTTGTATCTGACTCCCAATCTTCCTTGTTCACCACTTTGTTCGCCATGAGTGACTTTTGAGCATAATACTCAGCTTTCTTTTTGTAAAAAGCTGAGTCCTTCTGTGGGCGATTTGGCCTCAACCTTGGTTCTGGGAAATATTACCAGCACGATCGTCGGACTTCTGTCGGTCACCACCTTTTTCCGATTTGCATTCATTAGCATAATGACCAGGCTTACCACACTTGTAGCATTCTTGTTGTGTGTAGCTTGCCTTGTCATCTGACCTCTGTCGGTCATTTCCTCTGTTGTACCTTTCACTCGACCTCTGTTGGTCGTTACTTCTGTTGTTTGACCTCTGTCGGTCAGCTGATTCTTCTCTTCTTCCTTGATCCCTTCTACTCCGATCTTCTCTTCTTTCTCTATTATCTCTGCCATATCTATCATTACCAGAACTCTTTTGGTTTCCTCTGAATTCTCTTGTCAATAGAGCTAAGGATGTAGCTATTGATGCCAGAGTGATCTCTCCCTCTTCCATAATCTCTTCGTATTCGCTGTCAACTACTACCACCTTTTTCTATTTCTCCTTTTTCTTTTCCTCTGTCGCTCTTTCTTTCCTCGTCCTCTCTGTGTCTTCTGTAGATTTGCCAACCAAAGCAAGAGGTGCAATGGTTAGTGTCTTTGTTTGTGCTACTTGAGGCTCTTGACCAGCTAATGTTCCGTAGAGGTCTGAAAGAGTCCAGGAATCTAAATCTTGATTGGTTTGTAAAGACATAGATAACTGGAGCCATTCTTCGTTCAGGCTTTTGAGAAACATGACGTTATTCTCTTCAGAAGTTCTGTGGATGCCGAACTTTTTGGAATTATTGATCAGAGAGTTGAACCTGTCATACGTTGTCTGCAGAGATTCAGTTGTCAGGGCTTTAAAAGCGTAATATTCGTTTATGTATTGAGCCCTTCGGTTTTTCTGAGTTTTAGCTCCCCCTTCAAGTTGTTTCTCCAGTTCTTTCCAAAGATCATACGCAGATTCGCATGCATCTAAGGACTGTAAGAGGTCGTTGGGGATCGCCATGATCAGAATTCTTTTAGTTTTCTGCGCGAGTTCATCTTTTTCCTTATCTAGATCTGACCAACCATCCCTGGTTTTAGCTTTTTGATGCTCAGGGATTTCAGGAGTGTCAGCTGTAGCTGGTACACGAGGTACTGTTATCATAGGGACATGAGGAGGATTATAAAGGTATTGTACGAGCTCTTTATCAGTACCCTCAAAGAAATGGATCATTCTTATTTTCCACTGAGGATACTCATTTCGTAGAAGAGAGGGTGGTTTGGTTAATGAACCAGCTGTGAAGAAATTTTATGCGTTTGTCATTTTAAGAGTAGAAAGTTTCAGAATAAAGATATGACACGAAAAAGTACGAATGAATAATCTGGAAAGATTTTCTGGGTTTGGAAGCTCTTAACAGTGCACTTTTATGGAGTTTTAACTAAATAAACATTTTCTCTAGATTTACCAAATATCGAATAAATCGAAAATGGCTGAAAAAAATAGAATCTGTTTGAGGGAATGAATAACAGGTTAAAATCAGACCACGTTTCTACCAATAATCTTGTTAAACGAGGATCGCTTGATATTGAAAACCAAGCTTTGCTCTGATACCAATTGTTGGTTCCCCTATTTGATTAACAAAGATTATCTAATCTATTAGTTCAAATAAGATGTGTTGCGGAAGCGTATTTGAAGAACTAACAGATATGTTTATATAGAAACAACACAAAATACCAAATAAACAGTATATGAAGAACAGATGAATATCTCAAAGATTACTGTATTTGATTAAGAACACTAAGAACAGATTTGACGTTAATTGTGTGCAAGTGTTTTGCGTAGACGATTATGCGTGTAAAAGTGGGTGTTGTTCTTATGTCTTGTGATGATATTTGTTAAGGAAGAACTCAACATGAGTCTTCCTTTTATACTACTACAAAAGATCTATTCTAGACAAAAGGACTATTGCTACAGGAAACAAGGGATGGCATGAACAGTTGGAAAACTGCATGCATTAAATGCGCTAATATCAACTTGGAAGGTGGTCCTATCGGAGTATGACACGTGTAGGAGTCTGACCATGCCTTGTACAAGTTGATGAACGGACCCTGGAACAGTAGCAAGATATTTCTGCAACAGTGGTAAGATATTCTTGTAACAGTGGCAAGATATTATAAATATCTTCCAAGTCTTCAGTCTATTCCGCAGAGCTTCTGTCAAGGGTGGCAGAGGTTCTGTGACTTGATTCTTCTGATAGCAGTCTTCTGCAGTTCTGTCTGGTCTTGGTGTTCCTTGAATGATCATCTTGTTTACTTTGGCAGAGCTTGTGTGGAAGTCTTCTATACTTGGCCTATTTTTCAATACTTCTAATATTATGAATATTTGGAGCTAACATGACTTGTTCGTGAAAAAGGTTCAGCCAATCGACAAGGTAAAATTGTATTCAATTGAAAAGTTCCCACGCCAGAATCAGATTGAATACTTATACATGTTGAACGACAAAGATCAAGCACTCAGATTGGTCAGAACAGATAAAGAGATCGTCTTAATTGTGAAGATAGAATCGGAGAGGATTCTGAATGTTTTTTATCCGAGATTCTACGTCTACAGAACAGATGAAAAAGAATGGAATTTCAGTGGAGCTGACTTCAAATCCCTAACCTGTGAAGATTTTTTCAGACTATATGATATTCTTGCACGGATGCCGAACAAAGACATTACCTATTCTGAAGCTTATCAAGCCGTCAAAAGATTCATGAAGAACTTGATCAAGCTTGCATACTTAACCGACTTTCAAATGGCTTTGGAAAGTAATCAAGTCAGAGTCAATAAAAGAAGGCCAAACAGAAACTTACCATACATACAAGGTATTCCTCTTTATACCGTGTTGGAAAAACCAGAGTTTGGAATTGTTTATCACAACGGGCAAAAGAAGAAGAAGTTCTTGAGGCTTATTGAAGTCAACTTGTATTCTGATGGGACGCTCTTAATGATAAAGATTCGGCTGACTGAAAAGCTAAGACTGGATGAAAAGAAAAAGTTGCCTCTGAAGGAGAAGGAGAAAGTCTTGATCAACGACGCTTTGAAAGCTATGCAAGATCGACTGGATTACCGGGATTCACTAAGAAGATTTGAGATCATTTTTTGAATCAGAAAGAGATACATTCCACCAGAGCAGCTTTGAGGATAAAGCTTACTTGGCTCACTTGAATACAAAGGGGGAGAATGTTAGTGTCTATTTTATGTTGTATTCATGTTTAGGGACTAAACTTGTAAAGTCTAGATCTAGGTATAAAAGGCTTAGATCTTTATGCTTTTGACTAACACTTTGACATACATATCATTTCAACTTTCTATGAGTTTCTCTCTACTTCTTGTATCATGTTCTTGATGATTAATGAGAGATGAACAGAGTTTATCACAGATCTTGTTCATATTACTTGTATCTTGGGATCACAGTAGCATCACTGAATTTTACCGAGTCCTTCAATCTGAATATAATAACTTGGTTGGATTCTGAATGAATAAATCTTTCATTATCAACTTCTTCACTGACAAACCCATCAAAGCTGTTTATTACATCCAGAGTTCTGATTGGACACATCAAGTTACACTACTCTTTTCTTGACTCGATTGCCAACTGAAAATCATACAGGTGCATATTTCTAACATATATCCCTAAAATCCTTCTGCATTCAAGTTCTACCCAAGTTTCTCCAATGCTTGCAAATAACTTTACCAAGAAAATTTGATCATCCAAAAACAATATGTGGAAGTCAAAGCTAGTAATGCTTACTTTCAAATTCCCTTCTTTCAAAACATTCATGTTTACATACTTTAGACCATCAAACTCTTCAATCTGAAATTCTAACACCTTCTCAATTCTATTCTGAACCAATAGCCTTTCATCAGGTTTTCTCAATCTGTTTGAGGCTTCTACATATACCATCTGACTTTTCTCATCTATGAATCCATCAATGAAGTTTTCAATAACCACATACTCATATTCCTTGCAGTAGACATATTCATAAGTGTCTTACGGGTATACTGAGACATAATAGTTTCTGGCCAATGGTGTATCTTCTCTTCCAACAATGAAATCACAAAGTGGTTCTTCAAGAACTGGCAACTCAATTCTGGGAATGACAATTGGATTTCTGTATGTGTATGAAGGCAAGAAGAATTCAACAACTTTTACAAGATCTTCTTCTGACACATCTTCAAAGAAATAATCTGCAATATATTTTTCAAAGTTTATTGTATATCTGACTGTGCAATCCAATTCTCCCATAAGATCAATTGGCCTTACCATTCTGAAATAGCTGTACACATTCTGAACATTAAGAGCTCTCACCAACTCACTGTGCATTCTCCTTATCAGAACATCATCCATCCTCCTTTCTTCAAATTCAGAGTTAGAATCACCTCCAGTGTAAAGAACAATATATGAACATGAGACCTCTGTATTCATTTCAGAACTTTCTGTCATATTTGCTTCAAAATTGTCTGTCATAATCATTTCAGAACCAATTACCATATCATCTGCCATAATCACCTCATCAGCCATAACTGTCTCATCTGCCATAATTGTCGCATCTGCTCAAAAAATACTCATTTCATTTGCCATAACTACATCATCTGTCATAACTACATCAGTTTCATCAGAATTTACCTCCAATTCATAAATACTTTCCAGAATTTTATCAGTAACTTCTTCAGAAAAAATTTCAAGTACCACATTTTCTGATTCCACAACATCTTCAGATTCAGAGCTTATTGTTTGAACATCTGCTAACTCAGTGCTTTGCTTCTGCTTTTTCTCCCCCTTTTGATGATGATAAGGCTCATTATCATCAAACTTCCTCTTTAAAGACTGAGTTGACTCAGATTCTGGTACTGCTACAGACAGAGGCATGATAGCTAGAGGCTTTGGAACACTAGCCAGATTTGAACTAATTGCTTGAATCATAGAAGACTTCATATCCTTCATACTTTTTAGAATGTCCTTTTTAAAAACAGATAACCCATCTTTGATCTCCTTTTTGTGAGATTCCAAAGAATCTTTGACTCCATCTACCTTTTGTTCAACAAATTTTACTTTGCTTTCCAACATTGTTCTGAGTTCCTTGACTTCATCCTTCAAGGAAACAACTAAATTTTCCAGGTTTTGAACTTTCTCTCCCAATTCTTGATTTTGTTTCTGAATCTTTTCAAATTCAGAAGGTTCTAACGATAATCCTGGAGCAACAAATGAACCAGTTTGCATGTGCTCAGAGAACACATGGCTTGTAGGTGCCACAGAGTCACCATGTACAACAGATGCATTGTGTAAGGAAGCTTTTAAGATGTTCACTTCCCCAGGACTTCCATCCAATCATTGACACCCAATATTAGGTATGTCTATAGATGTTGATACAGGAATACGAAATTCCTGTGATGTGCTTGTGTTCAAAAGAATTTCAGGCCCAAATTGGATATCACTATGCAATCCAGACACAATGTGATGAATAATATTTTGGGATTTATCACCAAACTCCAAATGAGTAGGCAATGGTTCCCCTGTTTGAAATGAAACAGTAGCATGTTGAAATGCTTCTGAGTGGATGGGATTGGGTTGTTCAAGTTCCACCATGAGCTCAATGGTGTTTTCTTCATTATTGGTCACCAAGGGTTGTGAACCAATAGTAGATGTGGTGCCCGGTTTGGATCAGCTGGTTCAGAATTATCTATGTTTTCTAATTCTGGTGACAGTCTCTCATCCTCACCTCTCTCTGTCTGTTTTTCACTTTCATGTCTAACCAAGCTCTCATAATTTTTCCTCTCAATTCTCTCAGAATGTTCTCCCTCCTGAACATTCTCCCCCTCTCTATTTGCACTAGACCCCTCACCTCTCCTCTCAGGGTTTTCCTCATGGGTAAGGATCTGAGGTTGTTCAAATCCTATAAAGGTGCAATAAGCTTTTAAAATCTCACTCTCCCCTGGAATGTACTGCCTAAGTGACCTTAGCAATGGTCTGTGATTTTGAAAATTTGCAAGTTTAAGGGATGAGATCATTTTACCCATATAGAAAATTGGCCCATGCTCCTCATTTGCTCTTCTTGGAATATTGGGATCTTGCCTCATTACATACCATATTACCATCTGCCAATACCTCTGATAAGGTATATATGTTAAAGGATTGTCTCTTGTTTCTCTTCTAAGTACCTTCTGATTTCTTTCAAAGGTATTCTTCATATCTTCCCATAAGATAGAAGCATAATCATAATGTCTATTCTTCACTAACCCATGAAAGATTTGCAAGATTTGCCTTGATGCTTGATCTACTGAACTGTGTTTTCCAAAAAGGCATTTGTTAACAATGGTAAAGAAACATGCCCAAATCGGTTGTAGTTTGTTCCTTCTGGATGAGCTAAGATTCCTCAACTCCTCATTATACCCTAATCTTCTGAATTCAGCCAACAATTCCTCTGTTAAAGGTGAATCCTCAAAATCTAATCTTCCCTCCAAGTCATCTATCTCTGGCAACCTCAACATGATTCTCATAAAACTAACAGTCAGAGTTATAGAAACTCCCCCTATATTAGACACAAACTTATTGCCTTGTAACTCCAAATTCTTCCACCAGTGTTGTATATACTGTATTGGTACAATCTTCTTCATAGTAAAACACTTTTTGAAAGGATGATGCTTCAACAACTCTATTATTATGCTATGTTCTTCCTTGAACTTGGTTTCATCTAGCACTAAGACACAATTATTCTCTACCAAATCCAGATATTCACTCTCAAGTACGATTTTCTCCAAAGAAATAGGTCTAGAAGACATTACAGACCTTACAGCACTCTGTTCATGTTCAATATTTACATCTCATTCCTCTGCATTTCCCTCAGATTCAGCCATTTGTTCTTCCTCTGCATTACCTCCAACATTCCCACCTATAGCCTCTTCTTCTCCGGCTATATTATCTGGCATTCGAACTTCATCATTATCTGAATCGGAAAAGGATTCCATGAAAGTTCTTGATGTGTGTAATGATACAGTTCTACTTCTTCTTGTACCAGACATGATTACAATATGGAAGATTGAAAGAAAACAGAATCGAAGAACTCTGGAATTTTGCGTATCTTGCTTTTCACTCTTGGAATTCGAATGAATTTGAAAGAGGGATGTTAAGGTCTATTTAAAATCCGCGAAGCTGAAAGGATTTAAACGGTGAAAAGTTGCTTTTTGTCAGAGTTATAACGATTTCTAACACTGTGAAATACCACAAAAGATATTAAATGAAAAGTGATATGTTCAAATGAATAAGAAGCTGACACGTGTTATTTGATAGAAATTAACACAAGTTAAAAGTTCTGAATAACACGTTCAGAATTCTGAGAATGCATACTCAGAAGTTTTGAGTACATAATTCAGAAGAAATTTCCTTGTAACCAAAATTCATTTAAAATCAACTTCTGATAATGTAAAACATTTAATCACCCAGAAGTAGTTTGAACAAGTGGAAAAATTTATCATTGAAAGCTTGTTCCCCTTAGAATGATTTGAGATAAGAAAGAATACAAACCTTGTAATCTCTTCAGAATGATTTCTGAAAAATATCAATGCTCCCCCTTGACTTAAGCATATACTCAAACACATATTTAGATATAAAAGAATCATATGAAAAAGGATTAAAAAAAGAAAGGACTTAACAACAAATTGAAACACTTGTAATTTTCAGAAATGAGTGCTGAAAGGTAGTCAGAAGATCTGAGTAACCTATTCAGAAGTAAAAACTTCGAAGTCAGATTTCTGAAGTATTGACTCAAAAGTTCTGAACTCAAGACTCAGAAGATCTGAGTAAGAGAGTCAGAATTCTGAGTGTGCTACTCAGAAAATCTTACTTAGAAAAATATTCATTTCTGAAAAAATAACAAATATACTCAATTAGTCAGATTAAGCATTCCTATTTTACATATGAGAAAAGTAAACCTTTTGTGATCAAGAGGCTTTATGAACAAGTCAGCCAATTGATACTTTGTGTGCACAAAGTGAATTTCTATAGTTCCCTTTTCCACATAGTCTTTAATAAAATGATACCTTACATCAATATGTTTGGTCTTTGAGTGCTGAACAGGATTCTGAGTAATAGCAATGGCACTTTCTGAATCACAATAGATGGGAATCTTGTTGAGTTGATAACCATAATCCATGAGTTGTGTTTTTATCCACAAAGTTTGAGAACAGCAAGCAGCAGCAACTACATATTCTGCCTCAGCAGTTGATGTGGACACACAATTTTGCTTCTTTGAAGCCCAACTCACTATCTTATCTCCCAAAAAGTGACAAGCACCAGAAGTACTTTTCCTGTCCAATCTGCTTCCTGCATGATCAACATCAGTAAATGCAGTTAATTTGAAATCAGTTTCTTTTGGATACCAAATGCCCAATTCAGGTGAACCTTTGAGATATCTTAAGATTCTTTTAACAGCCAGCAAATGAGATTCTTTTGGATTTGATTGAAATCTAGCACAAAAACATGTAGCAAACATGATATCTGGTCTACTTGCAGTCAGATAAAGCAAAGAACCAATCATGCCTCTATAAACCTTGTTATCTACTGAAACTCCAGAGAGATCAGCTTCTAACTTGACATTTGTAGCCATAGGTGTTCTCATAGCAGCACAATCAGACATCTTAAACTTTTTCAAAATATCTTTTACATATTTTCCTTGATTTATAAAAATTCCATTTGGTAATTGTTTCACTTGAAGACCAAGGAAAAAGTTCAATTCTCCCATCATGCTCATTTCAAATTTTTATTTCATGATTTCGGAGAATTCATCACATAATTCTGCATTTGTAGAACCAAATATGATATCATCTACATATATCTGAATCAGAATTAAATCATCACCTTCTTTCTTTAAAAAATAAGGTAGTATCAATTTTACCTTTGTTGAAGCCAGATTCTAATAAGTATTGAGTTAGAGTGTCATACCGGGCTCTTGGTGCTTGTTTCAGACCATGCAATGCTTTATCTAAAACATACACATGATCTGGAAACTCAGGATCAACAAATCCTTCAGGTTGATAGACATAAACTTCTTCATTGAGTATACCATTCAAAAATGTTGATTTGACATCCATTTGGTATACTTTGAAGTTCTTGTGTGCAGCATATGCCAAGAATATTCTGATTGCCTCTATTCTTGCAACTGGTGCAAATGTCTCATCATAATATATTCCTTCTTGTTATGAATATCCCTTTGCAACCAATCTAGCCTTATTTCTGACTACAACACCTTACTCATCCTTCTTGTTTCTGAATACCCATTTTGTTCCAATAATAGATTTTCCTTCAGGCTTTGGAATGAGTCTCCAGACTTTGTTTCTTTCAAACTGTAACAATTCATCTTGCATTCCTAAAATCCAGTCTGGATCCTCTAGGGCTTCAGTGGCTTTCTTAGGTTAAATCATACTTAGAAATCCTGCAAACATTGCTTCATTTGTTGTTGCTGATCTAGTCTGCACTCCCACTGATGGATCTCCTATCACTTGATGAATAGGATGGTCTTTTGTCCATTTGTTTGAACTTGGAAGCACATCAATCTCTGAAAAATTGTTGTTTGTATCATTCTCATCAATAACATCTTGTAATTCTGAACTGTCCTTTTGTTCTGAGATTTGTTGAGGTGTAACATCCAAGTTTGGATTCTAAGTAGTAGAGTCAGAATTCTGAATAACTTGTTCAGAGTTCTGAGTATCTTGCCCAGAAGTCTGAGTACCTTGTCCATAATTCTGATTGACTTGTCCAGAATTCTGAGTACCTTGTCCAGAATTCTGATTGACTTGTCCAGAATTCTGAGTACCTTGTCCAGAATTCTGATTACTAGGCTCAGAAATTTCATCACTTGTATTGATCAACATTGGACATTCCTCAGATGGACCAAAATCAGAAATTACAGTTGTTTGAACCTCTGAACTTCCCTTTTTCATTTCTTGAACCATTTTAGGATTTTCAAATCTGCATAAGATTCAGAAGTTAGTTCCAGAAATGCATCCTTAAACAATAAATTGAGTTCTGAACAGTTAGGATTAGAATCTGATTCATAAGTCATCTTTGTCTTATTCTGATTAAGTCCTGAACTGTTTTGTTCAGAAGTCTTTAATCTTGACTCATCAAATGTAACATTGATGCTTTCCATAATCCTCTTGGTTCTTCTGTTATGGATTCTGAATGCTTTGGAAGTTAGTGAATAACCAACAAAATATCCTTCATCTGCCTTTTTGTCAAATTTACCAAGATTTTCTCAATCCTTGAGAACATAGCATCTGCAGCCAAAAACATGAATGAATTTAATTAATGGTTTTCTTTTGTTAATCAGTTCATAAGCAGTTTTATTCAGTCTTTTATTGATCAAAGTCCTGTTCTGAGTAAAACAAGCAGTGGCAATTGCTTCAGCCCATAGGAAGGTTGGAAGATTTGAATAGGCCAACATGGTTCTTGCAGCTTCAACTAGGGTTTTGTTCTTTCTTTCAACAACACCATTTTGTTGAGGAGTTCTGACAGCAGAAACATTATGAGAAATCCCAGAGCTTTGTAGAAAGTTCTGAAGAGTCTCATTTCTGAATTCTGTTCCATTGTCACTCCTGATCTTCTGAACTGGAAGTTGTAAGAGTACTTGAGTTCTTTTGATGAAGTTAATCAGTGTTTCAGCAGCCTCAGATTTTGCTCTTAAGAATTCAACCCATGTATATCTTGAATACTCATCCACAATGACAAGTATATACTTCTTCCCTCCCATTGATTGAACTGAAATAGGACCACACAAATCTGTATGTAGCATCTCTAATGGTGATATGCATGAAGAGTCCATTTTCAACATATGAGAAGTTTTCTTCATCTTGCCCATTTCACATGCTGAACATAATGATTCCTTCTCAAACTTGATCTTTGGTAATCCTTTTACCAAATATTTGCTAACAAGATTGTTCAGATCTTTAAAATTCAAATGAGAACACCTTATGTGCCATAGCCAACATTCATTTGCAGTTGCATTTGATAATAGACATACCGGAGTTAAAGCTTGAGTCTTTGAAAAATTCACCACAAATAAGTCCATATGTCTTTTAGCCCAGAACACTTTTATATCTTTCTCATTCAGAATTAAGTAACCTGTTATGATGAACTTGATCTGGCAGAAACTGTCCAAAATCTGACTTATGTTGAACAGATTATGTTGAAAGCCTTCCACATAGAATACTTTTTGAATAGTTAAATCCCTCTTTGTTAAATCTCCATAACCTCTAACTTGTCATTTACTGTTATTGCCAAAGTTAACTTCTCCTCCAGCCTTTTCTGTGAAATTTGTTAGAGAAGACTTATGACCTGTCCTCTGTCTTGAAGCTCCAGAATCTAAAAACCACACATGACAGCCCTGCAAAAACATTAAGTTAGATTTAGGTACCCATACTGGAATGGGTCCTTCTTTGTTAGCTTTAATATCAGATTTAACAAAAGTTCCTTTAACTTTCCATTCAAAATCTTCTTTTAAGCACCACTTTCCTTGTACTTTTATGAAATCAGAACATCTTCTGTTCACAAAATTGTTTCTTTTCTTCTTGAAAACTTTTGGTTGAGACTGAGAAACACTTTCAGCCTTTTTTTCTTTAGTTTGAAACAAGTTTTCATTCTTCTTTCCTTTTGATTTAGATTGAGAGATGTTTTCAATTTTCTTTCCTTTTGTCTGAGTTTGAGAAACCAATACAGTCTTCTTTTCTGAATTCTGATTTGCTTTGATTTTATAACATGTTTTAGAAGATGTTTTAGAATTTTGACTTTTCTGAGAGAATTGAAATGAATGACTACCACATTGAACACATTGCATATGATTTCTTGCATGAGATAACAAATCTGAATGAAAAGAATTTTTATTTTTATTGATAGTATTAAGATTACATTTGCATCTAATACAAGAACTATTGACATTTGGTTCAGAAGTAAAATTCAGTCCAATCTTCTCAGACATCTTTTTCAGATCATCATCCCTTTGCTTTCTTCTTTTTCTGAAACATTTGATTTTACAGAATTAGAAGATGATTCAGATGATTCACCATGCTCATAGTTACTTGATTCATTAAAGAATTTCTTATTCTGTTCTAAGGCTTTAATATTGAAAAGATCATACTCAGCCTTTAACTTCTCAAGCACTTCTATTTTTAAGATATAAGATTTATTTTCTTTTAAAGCTTCTTCAAGTTTAAAATCCACATCACAGAAATCATTTTCAAGCTCATCAAAACTTTTCCTTAACTCTTCAAGTTCTTGATTAATAAGTTTAAACCTCTTCTCAAGTTCTAAGAAACTTTCTGAATTAGATTGAGAATTTTCAGTTGACTCAGAATTTTGACTAACAGTCTCAGAATTCTGACCTACAGACTCAGAATTCTGACTAGAGGACTCAGAATTCTGACTGACTGTCTCAGAATTCTCTTTGTTTTCAGAAACCTTGCTTGCATCAAATATACTCTCAATTTCTGTATAAGAAAAACTTGGTTGTTTATTTTTGTAACTAACATTCAGAGAGTCATATTTGAATTTAGCGTCATTATATCTTGGTTTCTCTTCTGTTGGTTTTGAATTTTCTTTCTTAACCTTGTCTTCTGAAACTTCTGACTTCTCAGTTTTTGGTTCATAAATTATTTCCTTTGCTTTTTCAGGACTTGATTTTTGTAAACTGTCTGAACTTGTTATTGAACTTGCAGCTCTTATAAAAACTTCAACTAACTCTGGGATTTCTGGTTTAGGAACATGTAGATTCTCAAAATCATAAAGGTTTATTGGAGCCTTTTGCAAAATAACATTTTCCTCCAAACCTAATCCCATTTTTGGATTATAAAATCTTGTGTCTTTGACATTGCTTGTGAGAAGACTCAAGGTTTGTTGAGTTTGACCTCTTTTTAGATTAAGATCTTCTAACTCCTTGATTTTAGAATATAAATTCTTTCTTTCATCAAGCAACATATCAAATTTAATTTGCAAATCAACTTTTTCATCTTTTACTCCTGAAAGTTCATCTTTTAATTCAGAAATCTTTTTCAAAAGATCAGAAATCTCTTTTCTGACTTTTTGTTTCTCAATCTCAGTTTCTTCAAATTGTTCTTTAATTATTTCCTTTTCTGTTCTGAATTTGTTAACCAGAATCCTTTCACCTTTTATCTGTTTTCTGAGTTTAACAAATTCAGATTTCATATTTCCAATTTGAATCATTAAATCAATTTCAAGACTAGAGTGTACCTCACCTGAAGATTCAGAACCTCCTTCTTCATAATCTGAATCATCCTCATCACCCATCTTAGCCATATAACTCTGCATTTGTGAGAAGTGAATGCAGTCCTCTTGATCAGAAGAATAATACAGCCAGTTCTCTTGTTCTGCTAATAGAGCAATCCCACTGTCTTTGGTTTTGGCCAGCTGAGCCTTCTTTGCATAATACTCATAGTCTTTAACAATCTTTACTCTGCAATCACTTGCAAAATGACCAGGTTTCCCACATTTGAAACACAGATCCTTCTCTTTCCTTTCTTCCTTCTCTTCTTTCTTCTCATACTTAATTTCTTCTCTATCTTCCTTCTTCTTATATTTCTCTTCTGAACTACCTTGTTCTCTTCTGTACTTACCTTCAAATCTCTTCTTTCCATACCTTTTATTGAAGGTATTAGTCAACAATGCCAATTTTTCAGCAATTAACTTGATATCATCATTTTCCTCAGATCCTTCTTCCTTCTCAGATTCCTCTAACTTTGGTATTTCAGACAAAAACACAGATTTCTTGCATTTTTTGGTAACCTTGGTTTTCCTTTCTGAAAGCAGAGCTAATTGATCAGAAACACTTTTCTTTTCCTCAACCACTTGCTTAACAGAATCCTCATGCTGATTTAGAACACAAAACAGATCATTTAGATCTTCCTCACACATATCTTTGTTCATCTGGAGACTAATGGCAAAAGATGACCATTCTGAATTAAGACAATTCAGAAACTTGTAGTTTATCTCTGATTTAGTCTTCTTTAGCCCATTTCTTCTAAGATCATTCAATATTGTACAAAACTTGTTATAAGTCTGAGTTAAACTTTCAGATTCCTTTGCTTTGAATCTCTCATATGCATTGATACATTGATTTAGTTTTGCTTTAATTGATTTGGTTGTTCCAAGCATCTGCTTTTCAAGTTCATCCCACATTTCCTTTGCAGATGTTCCACTATCAATTCTATTGAAGACTTCATTAGGAATTGCCAAAGTCAACAAAGTTACAGCTTTTTTGTCTATCGCATGTCTCTGTTTCTGCGCCTCAGTATACTGTGAGAAAAGCTTTTTCACTCTGGTAGCAGGAATCTCTGGTGTTGTATTAGTTGCAGGTGTAGCAGCAACATCAACATAGACTTCAATTGGACCTTCATGAATTGAGATCATCAAATTCTCATCAATATTATCCAAGAATTGAATAATTCGGATCTTCCATTGTTGATATTCTTCGGGAATAAGAACAGGTGGCTTTGTCTCAGATCCCATAGAGAGAAACTCTTTAGAAGACATGATTTGTAAGATGAATTGAATCGATTCAACAGAAAGACAAATTCGAATTTCATGAACAAAAACAGAACGAATTCAAGAATTACTAAGAATTCAAGAATTACGAGTAGCAGCGGAATCAATTATCGAATTGATCAAGAAATCTTCAAGCACACGATCAAGAAACCTCCAAGAACGCGATCTTGACCTAGTTTATTTGTTGATTGGCTCTGATACCAATTGTAGAAACCAGGATTCAATCTTACAATCAATTAAGAACAATCAAACAGTAAAATGATAGAGAATTGGATCAAAAAGCTTCGTATTCATTCAAGAACAGGTTCCAGATCTAGAGAGAGAATCTCTCAAAGATTACAAAGTGAATACAAAGTTATGCGAAAGTTAGTTAGCTTACAGTTGCTAACTCTTATATATACTGTAAAGAAAAGCTAAAGCTACAGTACATATAAGTAACAGACTAATAGAACAATTACACGTGTCCTAATTAGTAACAGAATATAACTGAAAATATCTCAAGACATAAGTTCTGAACAACATGTTCAGAACTTCTGAACATCCTTCTGATTAAGTACTTCAAAACACACTTTAAGCACTTGGACATTTTCGTCTTCACCTTCAGAAGTTCTGAGTCTCCTACTCAGAACTCTGAGCCTTCTGTTCAGACTTCACACTTAGTAATCTTTGCAGTATTCTCTGATCAGAACTTCTGAGCCTTCTTACTCAGAACTCTGAGTCTTCACTTCAGATCTCAACACTTGTGTTTTTGAAAAAACTCTAGATCTAACACTATGGTAGGGCTAGACTGGTCTAAACTACCAGATTTTGAGGCTAGGGTTCTGTTCAGAACTGAGAACATGATAATCCATATTGGGGTAGGTGCTTTCTCTTGAAGGCACTGACTCTGTTGATGTCTTCATTGTAACCCAAAAACTTGACAAATTCAATGAGGGTGCGTTCTTCAGGTGGGATTTTATAGGCTTCAACTTGAAGTTGTTCAGGGGTTTGAAGGTTGAAAAGTCTCTGCAGTGTCCTTGGTCTGATTCTCACTATTCCTGCTCCTCCACGAGCACCAACATCGACTTTCCCAATAATTCTTCTTTGTTCCTCGATGTATTGACATGTAGACCACCATTGTTGAACATAAGTCTGTGGCATGGTTATATCTACCATTGTTAGAGCATGAAAAAGTTATGAACGATGGAAGAAGTCTAAAATGATGTGGTAGAGTAGTACGTATCTTGTAGGGCTTAGATTTACAAGAAAGTTGTTGCTATTGAAAGCAAAGGGTAGGATTTCTATTTGATCAACGGGGGCTACTCTGCTCAATTCTGCGGGGTTTTGTGTGTCCATTTTTGCAGATTGCAGGTTATGAAGAACAGAAGAAGAGAGGGAAAAGATGAACTCAGGTGATTTTGAAAGCGTAAAGAGTGAAATGGTATCTGAAATGGGTTTTATACTCGAGGGATGATCAAAGATAATGATTGTAATTGTACTCGAGCATCAGATAGTGGAATGACGCCTAGAAGAGACGTGGTTACATCTTAATACTTGTTTCTGGGATCACATATCTCTTCTGAACTACTTAGTGCATAGAAAACCTTTGTTTTTCTACTTATCCTTTCTCTCTATCTTCTTAGTGCAAGAACACTTTGTGATTCTCAAGTTTGTTTAGATTAGGTTTACTTAATCTTATTCCACAACAAACTGTAAATTGTAATTTGATTTATCAATAAACTATTTAGAAAATCAAAAAATTATGTTTGTATTCAACCCCTCCCTCCCCCCCCCCCCCCCCTTCTACAAACTATTGTACTTGTATAACCCCTACGGGGCAAACAAGTGGTATCAGAGCAGATTGTTTAATCTCATAAACAAGATCTTGCTTATACTTTTCCCTTCCTTGATATTCTTCAAATGGCACTCAACTCAAACACAAACTACATAGACAACGGTGTTCTTGCAAAACCTCCTTTATTTAGTAGAGATAACTTTAATCTCTAGAAAGATCGAATGATTCTTTTTCTTGAAGGTATACATCCCATCATGCCTTACTATGTTGAAAATAGACCCTATGTTCCATTTATTATACATGTTAGCTCCAATATTATGAAATATTAGAAGTATTGAAAAATGGCCAAGTACAGAAGAATTTCCACATAAGCTCTGCTGAGTGCAACAGAAGCTCTGCCGGGCATCTCAGAAAAATCTAAGGAAGTTTGATCAAAAGTGATCAGACCTAGGAAACAACAGAAGGACGCTTACAGAAGACCAAGACCGCAGAACCTCTGTTACCAATAACAGAGCCTCTGCGGACAACATCAGAAGACAAGGAACCAAGAAGACTTCTCACAGAGGACCGAGCCACATAACCTCTGCCACCCTTGACAGAAGCTCTGCAGAAGTAAACAACCAAAGACTCGGAATCCGGTGAAGACTACTTTACAGAGGAACCAGACCGCAGAACCTCTGTAAACACATTACAGAGCCTCTGTGGTCCTCACTGAGACTTGAATATATTTATAAATATCTTGCTACTGTTCCAAGACCTGTTCATCAACTTGCATGGAAAAGTACTGTCAAAACACGTGTCAAGCTCTGAGTGGACTCAATAGGACATGGTACAAAATAGACGTCTGCGCCATTTAATGCATTTACCAATAGTACATCTGCTCCATTAAATGCGCATGGCTCAAACAACTGCTCACACCATCCAGTCCACTGTTCACACCATCCAGTTCACTATTCATGCCGTAAAAGGAACAGTGACCTACTTCATAGTCTTCAAAGAGTAGTATATAAGGAAGACTCATGTTGAGTTCTTCCTAACAGAAAAACAAGAACACTTCAAATCGAACATCAAGAACACATAGATTATGCACATTTAGAGTCATATCTGTTTAAAGCTTTGCATACTCACTGTTCTTAAATTTGTTCTTGATATATATATATTCAGTAAACTTTGAGATATTATTTCCTGTTCACTGTTTATTTATATTGTGTTCTAAATCTATCAAACATATCTGTTAGTTCTTCAAATACGCTTCCGCATCAAACATAAACTCGAACTAATAGATCTGATAATCTTGTTTAAAGAAAAACGGGAACCAACAATTGGTATCAGAGCAAAGCTTGGTTTTCAATATCAAGTGATCCTCGTTTAGACAAGATTCTTGATAGAAACTGTCTGTTCTTAACCTATTCTTCATTCCTTCAAACAGATTCTGTTTTACTGCCATTTTCGATTTATTCGATCTGGTAACATCCTAGAAACTGTTTCCTTCGTTAAAAACTTCATTCAATATGTCAAGACTAAAATTTAGTGCTGATGCTGATTTTCATTATTATTTCAAACTCAGCACAAATTTTAAGAAAATAATTCCTACTCTTGAGAAAGAATTAGAGGAAAGAAACAAGAGTATTCTTATTGACTCAGAAAACATTGCCAAGCTTGAAGAATCAGGTAAACTCCTAAACTGTGAAAATCCTGAACTGAAAAGGAAACTATCTGAGTCAGAAGAGCTTGGTAAAAAGGAGAAAGAGAAGTTTGAGGAAGTTAAGACTGTTTTTAAAGAAGAGAAGAAAAGCCTTGAGCTTAAGTGTCTAAACTTTTCTAAACTGATTTCCAACTTTGAAAAACTTATAATCAGTGAAAATGAAAAGTTTGGAAAAGAGAAAACTCTTCTTGAGACAAAGAATATGGAACTTTCTTTCAAAATCTCAAAATTACAGAAATCTCTTGAAAAGAGAGGAAAGAGCAGGATTTTGAAAGAAAAGAGTCTGAAAAGGTGAAGAGAGAAGGATTTCAAACAAAGTGTTTGAAAGACAAGTTTGAGAAGGAAAGAAAGGTCTTTAAAGCTAAAATGTCAAATTTAACAAAGAGACTATCCGATTTGTCAAACAAGATTATGTTGGAGAAGAGGTATAAATCAGATCTTCTAAGAAAATTTGATTTAAACCTTAAAGAAAAAGATGTTTTAGCTAAAAGGCTTAAGAACCTTGTCTTAGCAAACTCTTGTGCTAGAAATTCAAATAATCATGTTTACAAAAAGATGAAAATGGTTTGGAAAGTCAAAAACTCTATTCCTGACAAAAATGCTCCAAAGCCATTTGTTTCTACAAAACCTTCATCTTTTCATTCATATAAATGCTTTGATCTTCTGCTTCAATTAAGAAACCTTTTCTCTAAATCTTTCTGTGTACAAAATGGGTCATTTCAAAAGAAAAATCCAAAGACCCAAAATGAGAAAGGTCATAGAAAGAAAGTTGGCAAACCAACAGAGATTGGCAAACCAGAGGACCTAAAGACAGCTCCAAATCCTAACAAAAAAGGACCCATTTGGATATGGGTACCAAAAGTTCTTTGATCTGTCTTGCAGGTACAAGGACTTCTGATCATTACAGACCAGGACTCGCTCTTCAGTAGAGAAAGGACTCCTAAACACATCAGTTTAGGACTCGCACTTTAGTAAAATAGACTCTTAAACAAATCAGTTTAAAACTCGAGCTTCATCAGAAAATGACTTCTGACCATTACAGATCAGGACTCACTCTTCAGCAAACAATGGACTCCTTAATACTTCTATTAAGGACTCAGGCTTCAAAGTTCTCTATGACTCTTAAACACTTTGTTTAAGACTCATCCTTCAAAGGTTCTATACTTCACAGAGCCTCTGTGGAATTGCTCAGAGCCTATGACAATCTCCACAGAACCTCTGATGAGGTTGACCTATGTTCTGTGCATTATTTATCTCTATTGATTCAAGCATAGGTCAAGGGGGAGAAGGAGACCCCAAATTAATCTACAGAGATTGATCATTCAAGGGGGAGCCAAAGGAAAATTATGATCAACAAGAGTCTCTGTCGTCCAAACTAGACACTCTAAAAGGTATGTGTCGCACAAAATCTTTTTCCAAAACAGTTTTCCAGGACAAAAATTTCTAAATATGTCCTAAAAACAATGTTTAAAAACATAAAAACTTTGGATGATCAAGAAGTTTTATGAATTATTAGTTATTAGAAATTTCCTGTAACATAGCCTCTGCTGGCTCTGGCAGAGGTCCAAAAACCTCTGTAGGATAATTTCTCTCTACTAAAGAATTATCGATCCTCTCCAATGTTTTTCAAACGTTTTTGGTAAAAGTACAAGCTTCAAGAGATGGATAGGCAGGTTTCAAACCACAGAAATCAATCCTACAAAGGTTGTTAGATCAAGGGGGAGCGAAAAAGGAGACCTTGCTGAATCTACAGAGATTTATAAGTCAAGGGGAAGCTAAGAATACAATCAGAAGAGATCACATTCGTCGATCAAGAAGAAAAATAGGTTGGTATCTCGCACTCACACAATGCCACAGAAGTCATAAGCCACAGAGTTCTTTCAACCAAAGAACCTCTGTAAATCACTCAAATCATTCAAATGACTTCTGCTGCACAAAATCTTTGAGATTTACAATTTTCTAGGACACCAACTTTCAAATAGGTCCTAAATACATTGTTAAAACTGATAAAAAAACTTGGATGATTAAAAATGTTTATAAATTATTAGTTATTAGAAATTTCATGTCACAGAGCCTCTGCTGGCTCTGGCAGAGGTCCAAAAACCTCTGTAGGATAATTTCTCTCTACTAAAAATTTATTGATCCTCTCCGTGTTTTTTTTTCTTTCAAACGATTTTCATTAAAGATACAATCTACAGAGATAAACGTTTTTCAAAATCACAGAGCTTCTATACCCACAGAGCCTCTGTAAAGATTTCCACTTGGGAATTTCTGTATCTGTAACGGTAACTCTTCTGCGGTGAAAATTTAAAACCCACGCGTTTTTCATTTAATATGGCTGCCCACGACGTCTCGTCGTCACTGACATTGATGACGTGTCAAGTTTTCATTGACGTACACATCACGTCGTCCTAGAAACTTGCACCACACCGAATGAACTCGAGTGTGGACCTCAAATTTTATTAACTTTCTCACATTTTCACTGTTCCGAATTCTATTCGTTACCACAGTATAAAACCCAAGTTAAAATCACTTTCAAAACTTTACTATTCTCTCATCTTCTCCGGTGAACTTGCTTATTTCTTTCTGAAAACCTAGAACTTTCAAACCTACAAATGGCTTCCAGTTCCAAATCTGCTCACGTTTCACCAACGAACTCTCCGACACCCTCTCCAGTGCTTTCTGAGCACTCCCACAACCCACACATCGCCGCCGATGCCGACAGACATGACTCCGGCGACGAGGCATCCTTCGTACCCACTACCCACCTGCAACAATTTTTCTCAAATAACCATTTCGAGCAAACCCTTCCCATTAAATCGAACAACTGTTATCTTGTTCCTTCTCCTACGGCATTTGGCAAAGAACATGCCATCCTGCTAAACATCCTAGAGAACCACTTTCTTTACCCTCTTCTGAGCAAAACCGTTGAACAAATACCAGTACGTTACCTACATCAGATTTGGCAATCTTGCCGTTATGACGCTGACACCGATTTGATCAGAGGCTACATTTCTAAACCTGACCAAAGTAAGAGCCTTGAACTGATGTTCAATCGCACCATGTTCTCATTAGAATTTGGCCTTCCAACAAGAGGACTCATGGGAATCAAAAAGTATGCACCCCAACCAACAAATGAAGAACTTGTCGACTTTCTGCACATGTTAGGGTACAACCAACAGTTGAAAAAGAGGAACGATTTCCGCAGAGCAAGACTACCTCCTCTGTGGAATACCTTATTCTCCATCCTAAATCGTTGCCTCACGGGAAAAATCGGGAGCATCGATCAAAGCTCACCTCAAATTCTCTCAATCATGTATGGTGTATACTATGATCTACCCCTAGATTATGCCACCATAATGATGCAAGAGATCATCAACACAATCGATCGCAAAATCGCCTCCCAGAAAGCCAAAATGTCTGATCACAACTGGTTACCCCCTCTGCAGTTCCAGCGAATCCTCAGTGTACTTTTCGAACCCCTACTCCTTATCTAAAAATGGCCAATGGATGGTCCCAAACCTAAGCAATTTCCTATGTCCAAGAACACCCCTACAGAACATGAGGATGGCTACCCACACATCAGGCCACTATCAAAGGTAATGTTAGGTTATGTTAGTGATGAAGAACTAGTTAGTGAGTACACACGCGTTTACAGAACTCCTGAACCCAGTTCTGTAACACCCCCGCGTATAGGAATGCCCATAGGAGGTAATGTAGTAGAGAGACTTACAGAAGAAGAATGGAAGATAAAGTTGGCTAAACACAAGGCCAACCAGAAGAACTTCAGAGATATAAGGAAAGACCTCTATTCTTCAAAAAGGAAGTCATCTGAGGGATCTAAAGAGAAGAAGAAGAAAAAGGGAAAGAAAACCAAGACCCCTACAGAGGAACAACTTGCCTCTGCTTCTGCTATCCAACAAACTTCTGCAGAACCATCTTCTCCACCCACTGAACATCCCACAGAACCCTCATCTCCACCACAAATCCAAGGTCCCTCTGCCCCTCCCTCTTCCAAAAGAAAAAGAAAGTCAAAATCTACAGAGGAGGGAGCACCAAAACCAAAGAAGAGGAAATCAAAGAAGAAGAAACCATCTTCTCCTCTGCAATCAATTTCAGAGGGAATCGAAGAAGAACAACCTAAATCACAACCTCAACCTTCACCTCTGCAAACCCAAATAATTACAGAGGGTCGTGATACACTTCTGCCAAGACAAGGGACTGCAGAAGAAGAGGTCCAAATAGGTAAAGTTACTGAAAATAGGTTAGAGGATAGGGTAGAAACGTCTGGAGGAAAAGAAATTGAGAAAAGAAAAGATGCTGAAGATGAAGAAGGCCCACATCCCTCACCCCCTCCCAGTGCAACCCACATTTCTAACTCTGCAGGTCTAGCTGCAGAAGTAGTTATTGAAAAAGAGCAGCACAGCTCGATCCTAACCCAACCCATCCAGCCAGAGGTTACTCTTTCAACCTCTGTGCCCACAGAAACCGTGGAATCCATTCCTAGGGAGTCTCCTCAAAGAGACTCACCTATAGTTCATGATCCATCGCCCCAGATCACACGAGAACACCCTACAGAGGAATTCGTTTCCTCTGACACGCACAATATAGGGCTAAAACTTCTTTCAGAGAGAAGTAGAGAGCACCATGAGGAAGAGACTCTAGACAAGTCTCCGAGTCAACAGAAGAATATTCCGATACCCACCTCTGGAGTGGATTTGGACAATGTTCTTCACAGAACTTCTGTAGAGACTGAAACTCAGGTTTCTTCTCGAGGATCAGATGGAAATCCTTCCACCCCCAACGTACAAACATGGGTGAACGAAGGTGTCCCAGGAACAGGGACTCACTCTGGAGAAGGAGTTGTTCCTCCAGAGGTTACCCAAGAGGAACATGTTACGAAGGATGAGTTCCAAGCCTTTGTAACCTCTGTAACTCAAACATTGAATGAGTTGCAAAGCTCATTCACGATTTTTACAGATTCAACTTCAAACGCGCTTACGGGATTAAATACCAAAGTGGATACCTTATCCACAGAGGTTAAAACAACCCTTGAAGAAATGAAGTCAACTACAGAAACTTCTGCTACTGCTGCCATCGCCTCTGCCACTAACATTGCCAAAACAACCGCTGCAGAGTTCGAGAAAAGTGCGACCAAAGCCTTCAAAACTTCGATCGCAATCTACTTTGAAACAATGAAGAAAAATGCAGCAAGGCAAGCAGCTCAAGACATCTGCAGAACAGAAGTTGCTGCTAAAAGAAGGCAGGATGATCCTGATGATGGAGCATCTGGTCATCCTGAGGGGGAGAAAACAAAGGAAACAACGGAGGCTGCTTCTGCAAAAACTACAGAGAAAACTGCAGAACCCTCTACGACAGAAACCCAGAAGGGAAAACAACAGAGGCAAAACACCTCTATCTCACCAGAGGATGCACCAACCACAGAACCTAAGGTAATCAATCTTGCATCCTCATCCTCAGAACAAACTCCACCCTCACCCAAAGAACCAACACCAACCTCACAACCAATCATGCGCAAAACAAGAGTAAAATCCATAGCTCGAAAACCCAAAAGACCAAAACGCACTGCAGAATTCATTCTTCGCAGAATGGAATTTGTATCGGCTTTTCAATCAGCAAAGCGTTTTGACATCCCACCTCCAAAACCCGAAAATTCTTCACCAACAGAGTTCTCTCAACCCGAAGTATCAAAACCTTTAGAGGCAACAACCAAAACATCAGAGCATCCAACCCCAAAACCAACAGAACCTCCAACTGTCAAATCAACAGAGGTTCCACCCACACAAATCCAAAACCCAATATCTGAAACCTCAAAGCCAAAAGATAAAGGCAAGGGAATAATGACAGAAGAAGAGCCAAAGAAGAAGATGCCAGTTGCTACAGAGAAATTGATGAAAGGTGCATTTAATGCCTTCGTCACTCCTAAACCCGAAGAGGAAGAATGGGCATTCAACTTGAATCCTCTGTCAGAAAACCCATCCCTGAATCCCACAGCTAAGGTAACAGAAGGTAGAGTAGCAGACATCACTCGAAAGATGGATGAGCTAAGGAGACCAATTCCAAGATCTACTTCAACCATTGAACAAATGGAAGAACAAGTCTACAGTTATCTCTACAGACAGCACTTCCAGAGCGATCTGCCAGCCCATGTCCGAGATCAGAAGCTAAGAGAGGAATTCGATGCAATCTTCACCTCTACAAAGTCAAAACCAGTCAATCAAGTTTACTCCATTCACGATATAAAGAAGGTAATCTATTGCAAATACTCCAAAATGAGAACCTATCCTCATACGGTGTATACAATCTGGAAAGTCAAAAGGTCTGACAGATCAGAGAATCAATTCTCTGATGCTGATATCCGAAACCTCAATCCCTATGACTTACCTGACCTTCTGCAATAGACTAAAGACAACTTCAATGACGACTGCCACAAAAGGTCCTATCGAGTTCTCAGAAAGGCGATGCGTGAAAAGCTCCTAATCTACAGCATGCTCGACATTCAACTAGCCATCGATCTGGGCATAACTACTCTAAGTATCAGACCACCAGAGGATTTCTGCCCACCCAATGCCATACCCAATTCAATCATCAAAACTCCAAGGTACGGGTTAGTATTCAAGAATCCTGCTGATCAACTTAAACTGTTTGTGACAATGGACTGTCAGAAGTACACAACTCGTACTCTGAACATGTTCAGAAAAATACTAGAGGAGAACAAAGCAACAGAGCTTATGGACGAAGAATCTGCTCAAATGATGATCAAAGATATTGATGCTACTCTAGGCTTAAGAAATCTCTGCCTCAAATTCTATGAAGAACTCAAGGAAGTGGGAAAAGACAACAGAAAATTCGACGACTTCCCAAATGCAAAAATCTGAGTCTCTTCAAAGAACCTCTGTCAAACATTTATTTATGTTCATTAAATATACTCAAATGTAAATGCCTCTGGCATAAATTCCAAATGAAAGAAATAATCTTCGGAGGTATTGTTTAACCTCTTCTTTACTTAGGTTAAAATGCATAAATTAAACCTTTTATTTTTCAATACTTAGGGGGAGATTGTTAGCTCCAATATTCTGAAATATTAGAAGTATTGAAAAATGGCCAAGTACAGAAGAACTTCCACATAAGCTCTGCTGAGTGCAACAGAAGCTCTGCCGGGCATCTCAGAAAAATCAAAGGAAGTTTGATCAAAAGTGATCAGACCTAAGAAACAACAGAAGGACGCTTTCAGAAGACTAAGACCGCAGAACCTCTGTTACCAATAACAGAGCCTATGCGGACAACATCAGAAGACAAGGAACCAAGAAGACTTCTCATAGAGGACCGAGCCACAGAACCTCTGCCACCCGTGACAGAAGCTCTGCAGAAGTAAACAACCAAAGACTCGGAATCCGGTGAAGACTACTTTACAGAGGAACCAGACCGCAGAACCTCTGTAAACACATTACAGAGCCTCTGTGGTCCTCACTGAGACTTGAAGATATTTATAAATATCTTGCTACTGTTCCAAGACCTGTTCATCAACTTGCATGGAAAAGTACTGTCAAAACACGTGTCAAGCTCTGAGTGGACTCAATAGGACATGGTACAAAATAGACGTCTATGCCATTTAATGCATTTACCAATAGTACATCTGCTCCATTAAATGCGCATGGCTCAAACAACTGCTCACACCATCCAGTCCACTGTTCACACCATCCAGTTCACTATTCATGCCATAAAAGGAACAGTGACCTACTTCATAGTCTTCAAAGAGTAGTATATAAGGAAGACTCATGTTGAGTTCTTCCTAACAGAAAAACAAGAACACTTCAAATCGAACATCAAGAACACATAGCTTATGCACATTTAGAGTCATATCTGTTTAAAGCTTTGCATACTCACTGTTCTTAAATCTGTTCTTGATATATATATATTCAGTAAACTTTGAGATATTATTTCCTGTTCACTGTTTATTTATATTGTGTTCTAAATCTATCAAACATATCTGTTAGTTCTTCAAATACGCTTCCGCATCAAACATAAACTCGAACTAATAGATCTGATAATCTTGTTTAAAGAAAAACGGGAACCAACAATACATGCTGTAGTTCCAGCCACTACTACCTCTCATTCCATACCTGAACAGAGATTCTTAAATAACTCTCTCAATGGACTGATGAACACAAGAAGAAAGTTGCCATTGATACCAAAGCTAGATTAGTGATATCTATGGCTCTACCTTATGAGGTCTATCATTCTGTAATGAACCTCAAAACGTCTAAAGCCATGTGGGACACAATCTGTGTTCAATATAAAAGTACATCTAAAGTACAAGAATCCAGAAAGATAAATCTGGTAAGACAATACGAAAGTTTCATTTGTGGTAAGAATTAATCTTTATCTGAGGTACACCAATGCTTTAACTTCTTATTAATTGATTTAAGAACAGTTGGTAGGACCTACTCTAATTCTAAGACCATGACAAAATTCTTGGATTGTCTTCCTGAAAGTTGGGACAGTTATACCATGTGTCTTAAACTCTCAAAGGATCTCAAAGATATATGTTGGTTCCCAGATTCACCTTGTCTCATTCAAACATATATATCAAAGATAGCGGAAGCATAATAATACTATTTGATAATGAGTGCTTGTTTAAGCAAGAACAATAAGAGAATAATAATATACTAGAACAGTGAACAAGATATGAATAATAAACAAACTACTCGTATATTAAATAAGAAGAACACCAAGAACACCTAAGTGTGTGTGTAATCTTCTGAATTCTCTCAGGCTACAATCGTACAAATGATCGTGGAATGGAATGTGTAGTGAGTGTGATCTTGCAGAAATTCTTACAATTCTGTGCTCAACTACTCACTATTTATAGCCCGATAAACTGTAAATCAGTGTACTATCAAACACTAGAATGACACGTGGAAAATATGTCGTTGTCCTTTAGGGCTGACGTGGAAAGTGTAAACACTAATCTAACACTTAGAGAATTTCTACGAGTCTTCGGCTTCACAGAGGTCTTGGTCATCAGAGATCATTTGCCAGAGCTCTGATGGTCTTCTAATGGTCTTGGTCTCTAACGTTTGGTCTCTGATGTTCTTCTGTTGATCTTCTGCTAAGTCTTCTAGGCTATCTCTGATGTCTTCAGACTTGTGATATTTTCAATACTTTTACATGGACATACTTGGGGGTAACAATCTCCCCCAAAGTATTGAAAATACAAATTTTGCTATACTACAGAAATAAGCTAAATAAAGACAAAGAGGAGAAAAACATCCTCTGTAAAAGCATTTACTTCTTTTAAAGATAAGTTACATTGCAGTACAAAAAGATAGTAAATCTAATCATAAAAGTTGCCTCTAAGAATTCTATCAAATTTCATGATTAATCCCCTAATCTCTAGGGTAAGATCTATGTTCTTGAGGTAGCTTCTGATGATTTGATCTGGGCATTTCGAGCTTGCAACACGACCTTTTACAATTTCCTCAAGTACTTCAGAGATTGAGTAGAGTACTTGGGCACTTCTGATGAACGGATGGCTTTCTAGATTCACTTATGACGTACAATAAAGGCTTCAGGTTCAGCTACCAGAGATCCAGAGGGATAGTGTTCGAGTCCCTCAATGCTTTCATTTAGGGGACCAATGCTCAACTTCTCCAATTCAAAAGTGATGCCATACTGAAAGTCTAACTGGGTTATGAGGTTCACATGTTCCTCCATAGTCAGTTTAACTTCGTATCTTGTAGTTCTGGCTGTCTTGCGTCGATCTGAGAAATTTACGCAGTAGGCATGTAGTTGTAGCAGATCATAGGGATTGATGAGTACCAGATCATTGTCATTGAACACATGCATCTGGTTGTCAGCCTTTTAGACAATGTATTCATGGTAGAGTACCTTGTTGTAGGCAAATGTTATGTGGTTGATACATTGGATATTTATGATGCCAAGTTCTTGATAGACACTTCCACCAATGTTGGTCTTCTCTGTGATTAATCTTCTTCTTGCATTATCCAACTTATGGGCTCTTTTGGGGTATAGCCTTGGGTTGATGGGTACTGAGTCCTGTTGGATGAGATCTCTGTCAGAATAGAGATAATGAAATACCTTTTCCAAAAATGGTGGATGTTCTTGGCGTGTGGAGCTCTCTGGTGCTAGTCGTTCGGGTGGTATTTGTGTTTGTGCCTCTAGAACAGTTTCAGTGTTGGGCTCTGTGTGGATTTTAGCATTGATGGCAGAGAGAACTTCTGGTATTATCTGATATGGGTCACGCTCTTCAGTCATTTTCCCTTACCTCTGTCATCTTTCTCTTTCTCTTTCTCAGCCTTTTCTTTCTCGGCTTTATCTTCTTCTGTCAAGATCTCCATGGTTTTTGCAGTTTCATTCTGGTATGAGTCACGGACGATCGTGGTGGTATCAAGGTTTGGTTAGGGTTGGTTAAGGTTTTTTTCAGCAGAGGCTTGGTTTGGCCTCTCTGGTTCATTTCTTATGGGTGAGGTGTTTGGTGTATCAAGGATAATGGTTTCTGCTATGGGTTCTGTTAAGGTTGAGGTTTATGCATCATTTGTTTCGAGGGTTTTACCGTGAATGTGTAATCAACCTTATAGTCAGCCTCATCATTTTCCCCCTTTTGTTGTCCCGACAAGTCAGAATCATCAATATCTGAATCAGTCTCATTGTCGACAACAAACTTCTGCTTCTTGAATGCTCTTTTGAATGGATCATCAGCGGCAGTTGTCTTTCTGGAAGCTATGACACAGATGAGGTCATCAAAAATTTTAGCAGCATCCTTCATTGTGTCTTCCAGCTCTGTCGCAACAGCTCTGACCTCATCTACTTGATCTTTGATGTTGACAGTGTGAGTATCAAGGGAGGTCTGCACATGTTTCTCTGTTGCTTGTGCCTTGGCCACGAACTTGGCTGATATTGTCATCATTCTGGTTAGGACCTATTTTCTAAAGGCTCCCATGTAACCTCTAGTAATTGGCAGATTGTCTGGACGTGCAGAGGTAGAAGCAGGAGCAGGAGTTGGCTCTGTAGAAGGTGTTGGTAGATTGGCAAAAGCAGCAGATATAGACTTTGAGATTAGGGGTGTGCATCGGGCTGGTCGGGCGGGTTCGGGTGGACAAACCGAAAACCCGATCGGGTTTCGGATATAAAAATCAAGACCTGAACTTTAGGTTTCGGATTTCGGATTGCTCGGGTTCGGGTTGGTCGGGTTTCGGGTTAATGTCGGTCTGATTCGGGTAGTATTATAATACGAAAAGTATATAATAAATTTAATCGATTTTGAGGATCAATTCAATCAAACAAGAGATTAATGAAACCAAAAATAAGTTTAAAATTTTAATAACATTCCGACCGACTATAATTTACGATTTTAAAGATAATTAGATAAATAAATATATTTATATAACATTTAAAATATATATTTATATTATTTCGGGTTTTCGGATGGGTCGGGTGGTCAGAGATCAAACCTAACCCGAACTCAAATATTTCCCCAAAAGTTGGGTTTCAGATTTTCAGATTTCGGGGTATTCGGGTATTGCAAAAACACTTAAAGTTCGGTTCGAGTTCGGGTTCGGATTATTCGGGTTTTGCACACCCCTATTTGAGATTACCTCTGTGATGGTGTTGAGGTTGGCTTCAGACAGTTCTACAGAAGGAGGTTGGATGACTCTGTTGGCAGTCTCCCTCTGGTAGTTAGAAAGTTCATCCTTCAGAGCTTTGATCTCTGACTGGAGCTTCTGGGATTCATTAGAGCTCTTTTTCTCCAAATCAACTAATCTCTGGATGTCTCTGCTAACTGATCCTTTACATTTTTCAGCTCACCCTCCAGAGATTCATCCACTGTAGACCTCTAATCATTAATACCTGTTGTCGTAAGTTTATTCTCATTCAAGGAGTCTCTTATCTCCTTGCAAAATTCTGTGAACTCCACCTTTGTAATGAGATCAGAAGGGGTAATCTTAGGGTCAACACATGACTCTAAGTTTCTCTCGAATTCAGAGAGGCCTTCTTTCAGAGGTGATTTGAGGTTGCCTCTGGAAGGACTTCCACCTGATCCTTGATGTTCTCTAAGAGGAGAATCATCTCTAGGGGTTATGTTTACAAATGCTCCCTCATCCTCAGAATCTGAGAGAGTAAAGTAAATGTGGGAATTGACATTGCGATCCAGGCAATCCAATCCTTGTGAAACTAGGCTTTTCCATTGTCCCTGAGTTAGACAATCCTCGCGGGTAAATCTGAAGTTACCTAGGTTTCTAAGCTAGGCTTCCTTGGATAGATGAGCCACAAAGGCATCATCGTGTGTGTTTAACCTATTACCCTGGGGCGAATGGGTAAGACTATCAAGGTTAACTTCCCCAGCGTTGTGCATATCAGAGGCATGAAGAATTGCCTCTGATGGTCTAGGTTGGTTAGGGTTCGAGGTGTGCACCTCTGTTTCAATAGTCATATGGTCTGGATCACCATGACTAGATGATTTGCTTGCCCTGGTAGTTGAGGTAGGAGTCCTAAATCGCACATGTGTGTTCACATGAACATCTTGTTCTAAACTCACAGTACTCTCAGCTCCTATTGGGTTAGAAAACACAGGGAGCTCTTCACTTTCCTCACCTTCTTCAGAGGAGGACGAGCTCTTTGCCCCTCCTTCTGAGGGTTCTACATCTCCCTCTGAGACAGACCCCTCTGAGGGTGCTCTGTTCTCATTTTCTACTTCCTCCTTCTATCTCTCTGAGGCAGACCCCTCTATGGGTACTCTGTCCTCTGGTCCTTCATCTTCTTCTGATAATTCATACATATGAGGCTCAGAGCCTTAGTATGTTGGGGATCTCACCTCGGTTCTTGAGGTTGCAGCATGTCTATAGGAGGTTAAGGAGACATGATTCGGTGAATCAGATCGAGCATTTTCCTGGGGACTCTGCGAGTGTTAGGATACGTGCCTGACTTGGTTGGTTTGAAAGAAGACATTGTCCAGGTAGGCATATGTGCTCTTTCTTGTAGAAATGGCAGCTTTTCTAATGCTGCTCTGATGGCCAAGCTGATAAATCTTGAGAACATGATGGATTTGAGGGCTTTGTCCTCTCCAACTTGTTTGTCTCGTGCCAGAGCTTTGTTCTTATTGTCCACGACGTTTTGAAGCTCTTCGTACAAGATGGTGTCATAGTCGAATTCCTTCCAAAGTACAAGCCATACATTATTGTAAGTATGGCAGGGCTAGACTGGTCAATGTTAGCTCCAACTTCTATGTTTAAAAGAAGTATTGAAAAATAGGCTAAGTGTAAGAGCATCGACAGAGCCTCTGCCAAGACACCAAGGGAAGATCCGACAGAAGACTTTCTTAGAGGACAAGGCCACAGAGCCTCTGTCACCCTTGACAGAGCCTCTGTGGTAGAAAGACTTAGAAGACTGAAGATATCTGAAGATCAATACAAAGAAGATCATGCGTCTCACGTATCTCTGCAGTACAAAGATCCTGAAGATCATTCGTACAAGGCGTGCCGTGCACATTCCACGTGTCCACCACTGATAGGTTGCAGCCTTTGCAGAAAACGGTGCACCACATTAACGTTGTACCTGATGCAGTCCCTCGATGTTGTCTTTGTACCATTAGTACTTCTTGTCTCTCACTTGTCCCCTGTAGAATAGTATAAATAGAAGGCTCTTGTAGAGCATTTCAGTTAACTTTTGCACAATACGCACACACCTGATTAGAGCATAGAATATGTATCACACACTCAAAGGTGTTCTTGGTGTTCTTGGTTAATCAATATACAGTGAATCATTGAGCTGAACTTTGTGGCATTTACTATTTTCACGTATTTGATTCTGTGTGTATCTTCTACCGAAACATATCTGTTCAGTTCTCATTAAAACGCTTCCGCATACATATTTGTTCAAACTTTAGAGATTAATATCATTGTTGAGTCAATATCGGGATCAACAATTGGTATCAGAGCAAACTTTGATTTTCAATATCAAAGGATCCACTCTAACAATGATCTCGACTCTTTTTGGTAGAAGTTTGGAATGATTTTGACCAGTTCTTTATTTATTTCAAATATCCTTTGTTTTTATGCTATTCTCGTCTAAGTTCGACTTTAGTAAACTAACAGAACTTGTTTCTTCGGTTAAAACTTTCCATCTAAGTGCATTGTTCAAGTTTTTAAAGCTTTAAACTCATTTCGAAGAGATTCCATCATTTGAAAACTCTTTCTAGTCACACTCTGTTTTCTGGTATTTTTCAAACTATTCAATGTGGCGAACACGAACAACTTCTTTACTGTTGGTTCTTTAACCAAACCACCTACTCTACTCATAGATGAGTACCCCCAGTGGAAGATACGAATGATTCATTTCTTTGAGGGTACTGACAGAGAACTCGTCCACTATATCCACAATCCTCTTTTCGTTCCCATGGTCACAGTACCACATGTACCAGCCACAGGTGACACCCTAGAGGTTCCTGAGTACGAAAAGCCTAAGGCAACGGCTAAATGGTCAACTACTGACTGGGAGAAATACGAACTTGCACAGAAGACCAAGAGACTTCTGATAATGGCCATTCCAAATGACCTCTTCCAATCTCTAGATGCATGCGAATCTGCCTACGATATGTGGAAGAAACTAGAGAAATAATTGGAAGGAGGTGCCAAGACTCAGAAGAACCTCAGAGCTCAATGAATCAATGAATACTACTCATTCAAAGCTCTGCGAACAGAGACCTTACAGAACACCTATGACAGGTTCAACTCGCTAATCAACAAGTGCAAAAAGTTCGGGATTCACAGAACCTCTGAGGAAAACAACGTAATGTTCCTTAAGAGCCTAAATGACGAATGGCTCCAGTTGTCTATGTCTCTGCAAACTAATCAGGACTTAGACACCTGGACTCTGTCGGATCTCTATGGAACATTGGCTGCACAAGAATCTCATATAGCTCAGGCGAAAGCTCAAACTGGTGGAACCCTTGCATTGGTAGGCAAGGCAACAGAGGCTAAGGAAAAGAAGGAGAAAGCTGTGGAAGAAAAGAAAGAGAAGAAGAAGAAGGTGATGATTGTTGACAGTGATGAAGAGGAACTGGTGGAAGAAGAGGAGGCAACGATGGCCTCAATAGCTAAATGTTTAGCTCTATTGACCAAAGAGTTTGGCAGAGGATACAGGAAGAAGGGTGGTTATGAACGTGATGGAAGAGATGATCGTGGTGATTCAAGGAATCAGGGAAGAGAAGAATCGAATGACCAACAGAGGTCAAATGACAAAAGTGACAGAGGTGGTGACAGAGCTGGGAATGCACCCCAGAACCAGGGATGCTTCAACTGTGGCAAGCCAGGCCACTATACTGCAGACTGCAGGAGCAAACCAAATCACCCTCAGAGGGATTATACTTTCTACAAAAAGAAGGCAGAATACTATGCTCAGAAGTCGCTCATGGTAGAGCAGGAAAACTGGCAGTGAGACGAATCCTCTGACGAAGGCGAGAAGAAAAACGCCATGTTCTGCGGGATGGCAGAGGCCAGCTCCTCCGACTCTGACAGTGAGGTATCCACTTCTGACTCTTCCTCTAATGAAACAGAAGCTAATTTGCTTAAACTGACTGTTGAATACACTGAACTTAAAAAGACTTGTGAAAATTTTCAGAAAAAGCTTGCATTCTTTGAGAGAGAAGCCATACTTCTCACTCAAGAAAAGGCAAAAATATTTCAAGAAAAGGAAGAGATTGAAACTAATTGGCATAAACATCTAAATCCTCTAAAAGAAAAGATTTCAGAACTCAATTCTGCCCTTAAAGCAAAAACTAAGGAACTGTTGGACAATGAAAGCGACATAATGAATATTCTTGCTCTTAAACACTATTTTCAAAGGGAAAGAGAAGTCCTTCATCAAGACCTACTCAGTAGAGACCTTTTAATTAAGAAATATCAAGATGCACAGAAGGTGTACGAAAAGGTGAATACACAAATAGGGAGACGGGGAATTGGCTTCTGTGATATAGATCCTTATACTGGAAACAAGAGAGACAAGTCCCTATCTTCTCTGTTTTGAATTGGAAGTACAAGAAAACCAGTTTTTCCAAATTTAACCTCTGTTAGCAAAAGGCAAAAAGTTTCTGGAGAATATCACAAGAGGAAACCTTTAAAGATGATAAATGTGTGGTTTGAAAACACAGATCTACCACCTTCACCCTCTGTCACAAGAGACTCCAAACCTAAAAGGTATCTGAAAACTAAAAATCAGATTGGAATCTTCAAGTTTGGTGACCCCGAGACTCAAACACAGGTTGCTTTTGTATGCACTATAGATTCTGAAACGAAACTATCTGCAGAGCACCTGAGTTCATGCCTGCTTCTTCAGAAAAAAAAACTGAAAAACATTTTTGAAAATGAGTTAATGGAAATTGGGAAAAACAATTTTTATGAAAACCTCTGTACATCCTCTGTTGAACAAAATCCCTCTGAGGAAATCTTGATGAATACTTTTGTTGCCCTGGAAGATATTCCCGAAAGAAAGGAAGAAAGCGAGTTTGGCACATGCTCAGAAAATCCTGCCTCTGTCGACAGAGATATAAGTGACTCGACCTCTGTATACGAGGACGATTCATCCTCTGACGAATATGAGACTGATTCAAATGAGTCATAAATAGTTCCCTGTGCATCAGAGGGATTTAAACTTCCATCTGGCATTCTTAACAGAACCATTGCTCCTAAGGAGAAAAACACAAGTGTTCCTATTTGCCCGAATTTCTTGGACATGTGTATACAAGCTAAAATGTCTTCAAACAACAAAAGGAAATGTCTTCTCAAAATCCAACATGTTCAAAAGCTCCAAAACCCTTAATACCTTTTCAAGAAAATATAACTTGGCAACAAAAGGGTAAGTGGGTTGAAAATAACAAATCTTTTTCTTCTGTGACAGTGAAATCGACAGAGGTTCACCACAGAGGATTGGCACAACAGAAGGCTACTCCCAAGAGAGAATTTTCAAAAATACAATCTAGCCTAGATAGGTCTTCTTGTAATAGGAAGTCTAATGTTAGGAAAGAATGTAATCATAAAGCTTCTGTGCCAATGTTCAGTTCTTTTAATTAAATGTTTAAGCAAATTTCTTCTCATGTCAATTACTGTCATTGATGTTGGTCCCGAAGGGTTATACAAGTTTGTAGAGGGGGGGGGGGGGGGTTGAATACAAACACACAGATTTTACTTTTCTAAATTGTTTATTGATAAATCATTAACAATTTACAGCTTGTTGCGGAAACAAGATTAAGGATAAATTCTAAATCTAAACAAGTTGGAACACTAAGTTTCTTGCACTAAGAAGGAGAAGGAAATTACTAATAATAACCTATCTCAAGATAAGAAGGATGAACTTGTCTAGAGTTAGCAAGTTACTTCAAAATGAAGTGAGTTCTTCTTCTTATATACTGCATGCATTTAATGTATTGCAGTTTACACTTTACACGTGGCAGCAGCTGATTGGTTGCATGTCATTGACCTTTGTTGACAACCTTAGTAGCCGCATGTTTGAACAGTGTAGTATCAGAGTGGTTGTACGATTTCAGACAATAAGGAGGTTCTATTCTGACATATCGTACGGAGTCGTGCAAGGGTGGATGAGACAAAAGGTACTTTGTACGGAAGACTTCATGATCAGCTTTTCGATGATTCAGCGATCTATCATTCTTCATCAGCGAATGATAGAGTTCAGCGATAGCTGAAGTCTTGTACTTGATACTTCACGTTGAGTGGACAAATCTGAGTCTTCGCTGATCCGCATCAGTTCATTTGGAGACTTGTCGCTGGTTCTTGAGCTTGATCTTCGACTTCAGCGTAAAACCTATGTTGACGTGAAACTTGTCTTCAGGGATCATAAGTAAACAACTAACTTATCAGCGATCACCATAAGTATTGAACAGACTAAGAGTATTATGGTGAACAGTTTCGCTGAATGTTTAATCTAAAGAGCGAGAGTTCCTATCAGCGGTACTGGAAGATCTTAGTACTTATCAGCGATAGTGAAACTCTGATACATATTGTTTACTTACAATTTTCACTAAGTATATAAGAGAGGGTCATTATCAAATCACTGAGGGTTTGGATCAACAATCTCCCCCTATTTGATTATCACATAGCAACAGAGAAAATTGCTATATAATGAAAACATAAGGATAAAAAGAACTCATAAGATATTTGTCCCTTTTACTGTTTTCTGGGATCTTTTCTGTACTGATGGAGTAAAGTACGTTCGCTGAAATTTTTCTTTATACTTTGTAAAGATTATAGAGGGAAGTGGAAAAATTACAAGTACAGCGAATAAAATTAGAAGTACAAAAGATGTAGACAGATAAGGATAGAAAGAATTTCAAGGCGATCCTATCCGTAAAAAGGTTCTTCCTTAATGAGTTGTTCATCAAGGGTCATTGATGTGGCAATCATCCAATCAGGGACATCTGCTCCTTGATTCTTTTTCTTCAGAGCTTCTTCAAAAATCAAGGGCTTCAGGTGTCTAGCTTTGATGTCGCGTCTGACTTCACACCAGTATAAGAGATCTCTGAGTTGTTCGATGGGAGCGAGGTGGAGTTCAGAGATACGTTGAAAGTGATGGTTTCCATCGTAGTCTAGAAAGAATATGCCATATGGGTCACTTACAACTGTGCCAGGAATGAAAGTTTCTCCAGGTGGTAAGGAGGTGTCAAGCGCTGAGAGATCAGCATCAGGGCCAAGAACTTCAGCACGAGAGAAACCAATACCTGTTTCATTCCGTATAGGAGGACCTGAATCAGAGACTTTCTTTTTCTTAGCGGATACTTTTCTTTGTTGAGGAAGAGGAGGAATATCCACAGCAGAAGAAAGCAGGTCGATCTGTTTGTTTAAGATCTTCTCGACATGGCTTTTGTACTTTGAGCGCGATCCCTGAATGGCTAATTTTGTTTCTAACCATTCAGAGAGACCAACCTTTTCTAAGGTAGCAGCATAGAAAGTTTGCTTGGTTTTGTCATCTCTGTAGACATCCACTTCAACAACAGGAACGTCGGCGTACAGTTTTCCTCTGATGTTTGCTTTGAGGATTTTGGATGGTCTAGATCGATATCTCATCATTTGTTTAGCCCATTCCAAAGTCGTGTCAGAGACCTTAGTCTTTTCTCTAACGATCTTTTGAGCATCATCCCATAGCTGACGTTGAACATCAATGGGATCTCTTTTCAGCTTGGGGTCTTTTATTGATCGTTGAGTAAGCTTGATGGCGTATTCTCTATCTTTTTCTTCAGCTTCCTTTCTTTCAGCGATTAAGCGTTCAGCTCTGAGGTGTTCCTTGTATTCCTTTTGGGAAACTCTGAACTTTGGAGGAACGGAAGGAAGTTGATCACGCTTCAGAATGATTCGCTGATCTTCGAGTCTCTTGATCATTGCATCTCTCTTTTCTTGATCCTCTTCACTTAGCTTTTGAGGAGCCAAGGAAGGTCTGTTTTTGTGAGAGAGAGTCTGTTCTTCAGGTTCATCAGTCTCAGAGATCAAGTCCAAGACTGGGATTATTTCTTCAGCGTTGAGAGCTGGGATTGTTGTTGAAGTCGCAGCTGTAGGAACTTCAGCGATATCCTCAAACAGGGGAGAGGACTAGCTGAAACACAGCGATCTTACAAGTAAGAATAGAGATGGAAAGAGTGGGATTGTGTATAGTGGTTTGCGGAGGTAGAGAACTGATAAAGTGTATAGAGGAGGGATGTTGTGTAGGATTAATGTACCTGATAAACCGACTTGTTAAACAAGATCATCAAATTTTCATCTTCAGCGACACCTTTTCCTTTGCCTTTGTCAGCTTCAGATGCTGATGGCTTTGTCTTTGTCCGCTTCCCTGAAGGTTCATTTATCAGAATCCCTTTAAGAGCTTTAGTTCTCTGAGCAGGCTTGACGATAAAAGAATCATCATCATCGTCATCTTCGTCATCATCATTCTTTGGAGAAGAGGATGGTTCAGCATCAGCCAAATCGATGGCTTCTTGATCTTCAGCTTCAGACTCAGTTTCTTCAGCTTCTTCTTCGAGTTGCTCCCCCTCAGATACAGAGGCGAGCTTCTCGGTTCCCTCAGGGTTTTCATCTCCCTGAGGTCCAGCGGCTGCTTCAGCTTCAATTGTCTTCTCACCCTCTTCAGTGAAGGTGAGGTCTTCAGTCTTCTCTCCCCTGATAGATTCATCATGGGAAAGGTCTTCAACGCTCTTCTCCCCCTCTTTATCATGATGACTGGGGGAGGAATGAGAAGATTCAGCAGCTCGGGTGTTGATCCAAACCCTCAGTGATTTGATAATGACCCTCTCTTATATACTTAGTGAAAATTGTAAGTAAACAATATGTATCAGAGTTTCACTATCGTTGATAAGTACTAAGATCTTCCAGTACCGCTGATAGGAACTCTCGCTCTTTAAGTTAAACATTCAGCGAAACTGTTCGCCATAAATGCTTTGAGTCCGTTCAGTCTTCATGATGATCGCTGATAAGTTAGTTGTTTACTTATGATCCCTGAAGACAAGTTTCACGTCGACAAAGGTTCTACGCTGAAGTCGAAGATCAAGCTCAAGAACCAGCGACAAGTCTCCTAATGAACTGATGCGGATCAGCGAAGACTCAGATTTGTCCACTCAACGTGAAGTATCAAGTACAAGACTTCAGCTATCGCTAAACTCTATCATTCGCTGATATGAAATGATAGATCGCTGAATCAACGAAAGCTGATCATGAAGTCCTCCGTACAAAGTACTTTTGTCTTAACCTCCCTTGCACGACTCCGTACGAAATGTCAGAAAAGAACCTCCGACTGTCTGAAATCGTACAACCACTCTGATACTACACTGTTCATCCATGCGGCTACTAAGGTTGTCAACCAAGGTCAATGACATGCAACCAACCAGCTGATGACACGTGTAAAGTGTATACTGACTTGCATTAAATGCATGCAGTATATAAAGAGATGAACCCACTTTATTTGAAGTAACTTGCTAACTCTGGACAAGTTCAATCTCTTATCTCAAGATAGGTTATTATTAGTAATTTCCTTATCTCTCTTAGTGCAAGAAACCTTAGTGTTCCAACTTGTTTAGATTTAGGTTTATCCTTAATCTTGTTTCCGCAACAAGCTGTAAATTGTTAATGATTTATCAATAAACAATTTAGAAAAGTAAAATCGGTGTGTTTGTATTCAACCCCCCCCCCCCCCCCCCCCCTTCTACAAACTTGTATAGGCCTTCGGAACCAACAAGTGGTATCAGAGCGGATTTGTTTAATCTCATAAACAAGATCTAATCTAAGATATTTCTCTTCCTTGCTATTATCTGAAAATGGCCACCAACACAAACACAAATTATATAGACAATGGTTCTCTTGCTAAACCTCCCAGATTTTCCAAAGATAACTTCAACTTATGGAAAAATAGGATGACACTCTTCTTAGAAGGTGTAGACCCTACTATGCCTTACTATCTCGAGAATGGTCCATTCATCCCTGTAAGAATTGATGCTGCAGTTCCAGGCGCTGAGAATAGACCTGCTATTCCAGAAAGGCTGGTACCTAAGGAAATCCTTCAATGGACTGACGAAGATAAGAAGAAAGTGGCTATAGATACAAAAGTCAGATCCATACTATCCATGGATCTTCCTGACAAAGTCTACCATTCCGTCATGAATCTGAAAACAACAAAAGCCATGTGGGACACAATATGTGTTCAGTATGAAGGAACGTCTAAAGTCCAAGACTCAAGAAAGATCAACCTAGTAAGACAATACGAAAGCTTCATTTCTGGTAAGAATGAAACTCTCTCTGAAGTTCACCAACGTTTTAATTGTTTAATTATAGATCTGGAAACTGTTGGTAAGGAATATTCTAACTTTGAAGTGCTGACAAAGTTTCTAGAATGTTTACCTGAAAGCTGGGACAATTATTCTATGTGTCTCAAGCTGTCAAAGGATCTAAAATCAATGACCCTTGCTACCTTATATGGCACGTTGCTGAATCATGAGCAATCAAGCCATCTTAAGAAGAATCTTGTAAAAGATTCCAAAAGCACCCCTGTTGCTTTAATCTCAGAGGAACTCTCTACTCAGCGACCCTCGGTCACTATCACTGAGTTAGAGAGTAACTCTGAAAGGTCATCAGATTCTGATTATTCAGATAATGATGAATCTTTGGCTCTCCTAACTAAGAAGTTCAGGAGATTTGCCAAAAAGAAAATGTTTAAAAAGAACAAACCTCTTTCCATAACTGACAAGCCTAGATCATCAGCTTTTGTTGACAAGGCTACTGCTACTTGTTTTAACTGCGAAAAGACAGGACATTTCGCTAACGAGTGCAGGTCAAAGAAAGTCTCTAGACCCTCAGCTTTTACAAAGAAACCCTTTGCTCCAAGAAATAAAGATGACAAATATTCAAAGCTGAGAGAAAAATATGCAAAGCTGAAAAGCTTTAAGAAGAAGAATAAAGGCCTGATGGCTGACTATGATTGGGCTGCTTCTGATGAAGAAGCATCATCATCTGACTCTGAAGATGATGAAGCAAATCTATGTCTTATGGCCAAGATTGAAGAAGAGGTAGAAAGTTCAGACATTCCCTCCACTTCAACATCTGCTATTCAGGTATCACCTTCTTTCTTTACCAATATTGAAAATATTGATGAAGCTGATAGTCTCCGTAAGATCGATCTCTTGACTAGAAGTTTATACGAAGCCATGAACGGCAAAACTGTGGTTGAAAACCAAAATCTTGATCTCGCTGAAAAGCTTAAAAACTGCCACCTTCAAATAGAAAAGCTTTCTAAAATTGAAGAAGATTTTATAGACCAAGTATATTTAAATCAGCTAGTCAAAATCGAACGAGCAGAAGCTATCGCTGCATTAAAGGCTGAAAAAGCTACTGTTGAAGGATGGTGTAATTCTTCAACAAAGATCACTGAGATAATAAAGTCTCAGATTCCCCTGAGTGATAAACGTGGTTTGGGTTACAATTATGAAACTCCAAAAACAGCCACTGAGCGTTCAATGCTTAAATTTGGAACGTTCGTATCCTCAGTCGCTGATACTTCATCTTCTCAGTTCTCCTCGTCCGTTACACCAATCCCTGAGGAAACTCCTACCTCCTCAAAAGGCAAGGAGAAAATGGTTTATTCAAAACCTACCTCTGTCTGTAAAGACAAAGGTAAAGGAATTGTTATTTACTAGAATCCTCAGAAGGGTACCTTAGTACCAAAACTGAATGCTTCTAAAGCTTCAGTGGTTCATCCCTCTGGATCAAGGAAGCAGATATCTGGATTTATTCAGCGATCTACTCCTAGACTCAGATTGGATGTCCTTGGTAAGAAATCTGAAGAACTGAATGTTCGTCCCATTTCTAAAGCCAATAGTTTACTTGGTGCTGGCACTTCTAATTTGAAATTAAAAGCTCAGCATTCAAATGGTCCTAGAACTACTTTTAGATATAGGAAATGTTATCACCGTGGACTTACTGATCATATTGCTAGTAAGTGCCCCACAGCCACCAAAGCTGAAAAGATAGCTAGGGTGAAGATTGCCCCCAAGGCAAAGAAGACCAACCCTGGTGCAACTCAGGTCAAGGTGAATTCTACCACTGAGGTTAAGAAATTAACCAAAGTGAAGAAAGACAAAGCTGAATCTTCAAATGCTGCGAAGACTGCTGAACCTTCCATTCCAACTACTTCCACTGACAAACGTGTATACATGGTTAAGTGGGTACCCAAGAAAAACTAATCTTCCTTTGTATTGCAGGTTAAGAAGTGTATCTGGTATCTTGATAGCGGATGCTCTAGACACATGACTGGAAAGAAAAGCATGCTCGCTGAATACAAAGAAGAGAAGGGTCCCTCTGGGACTTTCGGTGGAAATGGAAAAGGACATACCCGAGGGTATGGTGTACTTTCAAATGGTACAACCTCCTTCATAAGAGTCGCATATGTTGAAGGGCTGAAGCATAATCATCTAAGCATCAGTCAGCTTTGCGACATGGATAACAAAGTAATCTTTACTAAAGAATCCTGCTTTGTCTCTGACAAAAAGGAGAAGATAGCTCTCAGCGGTTATCGTTTGGAAAATGTTTATGTAATAAACATGGACTCAACAACCACTGAGAACTCCTGTTTCTTCTCAAATGCCTCATCTGATGTCAACTGGCTATGGCATAAGAGGCTATCTCATCTAAATTTCAAGACACTGAACACTCTTTCTTCAAAAGAGTTAGTCACTGGTCTACCTCAGCATTCATACGCCAAAGAGTCGTTATGTTCAGCGTGTGAAAAAGGGAAGCAGACCAAAGCAAGCTTTAAATCAAAGCAAGTTTCTTCAGTGTCATCTCCTCTACAACTACTCCATATGGATTTGTTTGGCCCTGTTAACAAACAATCCATCGCTGGAAAGAAATATACGCTGGTCATAGTTGATGAATTCTCTCGCTTCACTTGGGTAATGTTTCTCCGTTCTAAGAGTGACACCCCTGAAGAACTCATCAATTTTGTTCAGAAGATGGAAACCCTGAACAATCTGACCGTTCGCTCAATAAGGAGTGATCATGGGACTGAATTCAAAAACAGTTCTCTTGATTCCTTCCTTGAGAGCAAGGGTATTTCTCACAACTTTTCTTCAGTGAGAACACCGCAACAAAATGGAGTCGCTGAAAGAAGAAATAGAACAATTATTGAAGCTACACGTTCAATGCTCAACGATTCTCACCTGCCTACTCAGTTTTGGGCAGAAGCTGTCAACACTGCTTGTTTTACGCAAAACAGGTCGCTGATAGTTAAAAGATTCAAAAAGACAGTCTATGAACTCTTTCATGGGAGAAAGCCTTCAATCAGCTTTCTTCACATCTTTGGATGTCAGTGTTTTATACTGAACAACAGAGATGCTCTTGGAAAGTTTGATCCTAAGGCTGATGATGGAATCTTTCTTGGATACTCCTCAGTTTCCAAAGCCTTCAGAGTCTTCAATCGTAGAAGACAAACTATAGAAGAAACTATTCACATCACGTTTGACGAATCCCGTTCAGCGAACTCTAAACCGTCCACTGATACTGAAGAACTGAATCAATGGATGTTTTCTCATCTTGGTGATTCAGAAGATATTCCCACTAATGCTCATCCAGTAGAAGATGATAGTCCTATCATTCCAAATATGCAGAACAGTGAAGCTGAAACTTCTTGGGTCTCAGCTGTTCCTATAAACACTATACCTAACGCTGAACCAAATGTCTCATACATTCCATCTACTTCTCAGCAATCAGAGAATATAATGACAACTGCATCCATTCCTCTCTTGGCTGATACTCCTGACGTCGCTGAAGCTTCATCTTCAGCTCCTCCAGTTCAATTTGAGTCAGCGTCTCACGCTCCGACTCAGCGATGGACTATAAATCATCCAATTGATCAAATTCTTGGTGATCCAAACGCTGGGATTCAGACTCGACGAAGTGCAGGTAATATTTGTTTATTTGTAAATTTTATTTCACTAACTGAACCAAAGAAAGTAGATGATGCCCTTAAAGATCCAAACTGGGTCAGCGCCATGCAAGAAGAACTGACTGAATTCGAAAGAAACAAAGTTTGGAAACTTGTTCGGAGACCAACTGATAAAACAGTAATAGGCACTAAATGGGTCTATCGAAACAAGTTGGACGAGCATGGAACTGTAACCCACAACAAAGCTCGTCTTGTTGCTCAAGGATACAGACAAGAGGAAGGCATAGATTATGACGAAACATTTTCTCCTGTAGCAAGACTTAAATCTATTCGTCTATTCTTAGCATATGCTGTACACAAAAACTTCAAAGTACATCAGATGGATGTTAAGTCAGCGTTTCTGAATGGAAAGCTGAATGAAGAAGTGTATGTGGAACAACCTCCAGGATTCTCAGATTCTAAGCGTCCAGGTTATGTTTATAAACTGGATAAGGCACTTTATGGTTTGAAGCAAGCTCCTCGTGCATGGTATGACACTCTTTCTACTTATCTCCATATTGAAAACTTTGAGCGAGGTAAGATTGACAAAACTCTATTTTTTAGAAAAGTGAAAGGTCATATCATTTTAGTTCAAATATATGTTGATGACATTATATTTGGTTCTACTAACCCTGATCTTTGTACTCGTTTCGCTGATAGAATGAAAGATGAGTATAAAATGAGCATGATGGGTGAACTAACATATTTCCTTGGTCTTCAAATAAAGCAAAATGTGAAAGGAACTTTCATAAATCAGGGAAAATATGTTAAAGATATGCTGAAGAAATTCGACTTAACCGAAAGTTCAGCTATGAAAAACCCTATGGCACCACCGCTGACACTTGATAAGGACACTAAGGGTGTTCCTGTCAATGTCACGCTGTACCATGGGATGATCGGCTCACTATTGTATCTTACAGCTAGCCGACCCGATATTATGTTTGCAACATGCTTGTGTGCACGATATCAAGCTGAACCTAAGATATCTCATATGAAAGTTGTAAAGCGAATCTTTCGATATCTTAAGGGTACATCGAATCTAGGTCTTTGGTATCCCAAAGATTCAGGATTTGATCTAACCGCCTATTTAGATAGTGATTTTGCAGGTTGCAAAATGGATAGGAAAAGCACCACAGGAGGATGTCAGCTCCTGGGTGGAAAGCTGGTAAGTTGGACAAGTAAAAAGCAAAATTCAGTGTCCACTTCCACAGCTGAAGCTGAATATGTAGCTGCTGGAAGCTGTTGTTCTCAAGTCTTGTGGATGAGAAATCAGCTACTAGACTATGATCTTAAGCTCTCCAAAATTCCAATCTATTGCGACAGCACAAGTGCCATCGCTATAGCAAACAATCCAGTACTACATTCAAAGACCAAACATATAGAAATCAGATATCATTTTATCGGAGATCATGTGATGAATGGTGATATAGAACTTCATTTTATCCTAACTGATTATCAGTTAGCTGACTTATTTACCAAACCTCTTGATGAGACAAGATTCAACTTTCTCATCAGCGAGCTTGGAATGTTGAACTTTGAAGGATAAAATCTTCAGCGGTTCACTTTGATCAGCGAAAGGATAAAATCAACTAGTATAACCCATTCTATCATCTTCTCTCTGAATAAACTTGATTCACTGATATCAAGGTATGTTTACTCTCTCTGACAATCGCATGAAAATGCAAGATTTCAAAACAAAATGCATCGCTGAATATCTCTTCCTTAACAGCGATATTTTTGAAATTTCTTAAAACCTTCACTGAATATTTTCATTCAGTGCTTCATGTTTTCAAAAGTATCTCTGAGTTTTTCAAAACCTCAGAGACAACCAAGAATATGAAAGGACAGTTGTGACGTCATTACAACGGATAAAACCCCGGCACGTTTTCTCTTCCTGACACACGTTTGCACGTCTCGTTCAAACTTCCAATCAAATGCAAACACGTGTCCGTGTCATGATGAAAATCTTTTCCCGCTCAAGATTTTCTCTTTCTAAAATCTCTATATAAACAAATTCTTTGTTTATATTTTTCTTTTACGCGATCAATCTTCCTCCGCAAGAAAGAATTCACTGTTGCATTTGTGATTTCAAAAACTTCAAGAACTGTTTATCATCTTCTTCATCAAACATCAAGGTTAATATGTTCTTATTTATTACCGAATGCGTATAACTTGTTTCCGATCTTCTCATTGTTTTAACAAGATCAAACAAAAGAAATTCGTAAAATGAAATCATTTTTTTTTCTTTCGTGGTTTTATGAACACAACTATTTCATGGTTGTTCTTCAAGTTTAAATGCAAAATCTTAAACTTGTTCTTCATTCGTTTCCAGAATCTATTTCTTCATAGAAAACTGGAAAACAAGAAAATGGGTTTTACATTTCGTTTCAAAAATCAAGAAAAACCCTAATCTTCATTAATACATTTTGTCTTAATGAAATGGACAAAATTTGAACCATCTTAATGGAAAATCTTTCCACATTAAGATTATTCTTATTTGTTAATCTTTGGTTGAACTGGTAATACAGGAAATGGCAACATCTAGCATTCCTACTACCGCTGAGAACTTCTCTACTGACTCTGAGGAAGTGGAAATCATCAAGGCTCCTCAGGTTAAGTTCAATCTTGGTCAACTAGACTGGACTAAGATAAACAACCTTTCTGCGCTTCTCGAGTTTCCTCCTCGAAAGCAAGTCACACATCTGACAGATGCTGTGAATTTCCTGAAGAATTGCTGCATTTCAACAACCCTGACCATTTCACCCCCTGCAAGTCAGCTGCTACTATCTCAGTTCTGGTACTCTGCCAGACACTCTCAGCTACCATCCGCCAAAGATCCCTCCAAAACAGTTGATTGTATCCTCTGCGATACTGAATATGGCACGATAAAGATCACACCCGCCATCATTCGCAAAGCTCTGAACTTTCCCAGCGCTACAAAGGAAAAACCTTTTGTTCCTTTCCCTGACCATAAGAAGATCGCTGACAAAGAAGCTCTTATTGCATTTTTTGATGCAATGGGCTATGTATGAGAAATGGGCAGAGACAAGAAGCCTGAGAAGAAGCTAACACTGCTGAAGAAATCGAAAATGCCCAGCGAGATGAACTTCATCTTCGCTCACCTTATCAGCTGCATGACTGCCAAGACCGGCTATTCTGATCAAGCCACTCAACCTCAGAAAGCTATGGGATACGCTCTGCTGAAAGGTCTACACATTGACTGGGCATCTCTCATCTATGATGACTTGCTGCAAAGAGTAGACTCTGCCGCTGACAGGCCTGCTTGGGTTCCCTACCCCCGATTCATCAGTGCTATCTTTCAATATGGCCTGAAGAACAGCTACCCGCAAGAGGGCGATCTAAAACTCTCTTAGATTGGCCCTAAGGTACTCGACTTCAAACCTATTGAAAATGAGGTACGTCTTTCTACCCTCTTAACTCTTCTCAACCCTTCTTCTACTTCTGTGGCTCCTTCAGCGACAATACCCATCGCTGATTCCCTGGCCACAAAATCCTCTCCTTCTAAGAAAAGGAAACATTCATCTACCCCACTTGATTCTAAAAGGATCAAGAAAACAAAGGAGCAACCCCATCAATCTCATGTTGAAGATTCCTCAGCTCTTTCTGCAGAGCTGAAGGAACGTTCAGTGGTACGCTCTGCCACACCTGGACAAGCCATCCCTTTTATCCAAACTTCAGCGTCTCTAAACGCTGAGGTTACAAACTTGGAACCGACCCAACCCCCATTCTTATCCTTCGCTCCTCCCTCCACTCATTTGGTCTCTACTCCAGATCTAACTGGAGCTGCCATCATTCCCTCGGAACATAAAGCTGATTCTCCAGGAATGATGAAGACAAGACCTGTAGAAAAATCCATGGGCACTTTTGAAGATGACATGGAACTTTACTCAGGAACCCATGATTTCGATGAATTCGCCAATCCTCCTGCAGGTAAACAACAACCCATAAACACTGTGACTAAACCCCAAACTTCTGAGCTTTCCTCTGTTCACAAGTTTTTATATGTTACAGGTCCTAATTTGGGAGATATCAACGCCTCTCTGAAGTCTGTGGAGACAAAGCTGACAGGTCTCACCACTACTCTCTCCAATAACTCTACAGCTGTAACAAACGCTGGAGAGAATCTGAACAAACTGACAACGGTGGTGGAGAAGAAGGCTTCCATAGATGACATGAAGCATCTTGATAAGACTCTCAGCGACTTCGCCAAGGTGCTCGCTGATATCTACACAGACTACACCTCTCTCAAAAACTCAGTTTCGTCCATGTCCAGCGAATTTACAACGCTGAAGACATCGGTTGGAACACTAGAGGGAGGTATGTCTGCTGTGAAGACAAATGTCAACACTCTGACGACTGACTTAAGCTCTGTAAAGACTGACGTTGGTTCGATGAAGACGATGATCGAACAGCTGCTGCACAAGGCGAATACACCTGCTCCTGCCCCTGTCCCTGAATCTGAACACTTTACAGCGGCAGATCGCATTGAGCTCGGGAAGATCAATCCTACTATTTCTGGCCTTGAAGACAGATTAGCAAAGATTGAAGTTTGTGTAGGTCTCTCTGGCCAAGAAGACAGAGAACCTACCAACGCTGCTGAATCTAGCCATTCCTCCCCCAGTCATCATGAAAAAGAGGGGGAGAAGAGCGCTGAAGGTCTCTCCAAGAGCGCTGAAGACCTTTCCCATGATGAATCTATCAGGGGAGAAAAGAAGGATGCTGAAGAAACCACCGCTGGACCTCAGGGAGATGAAAACCCTGAGGAAACCGAGAAGCTCGCCTATGTATCTGAGGGGGAGCAACTCGAAGAAGAAGCTGAGAAAACTGAATCCGAAGCAGAAGATGATGAAGCCGTCGACATCCCTGATGATGAACCATCTTCTTTTCCAAAGAATGATGATGATGATGACGAAGATGACGATGACTTCTTTATCGTCAAACCTACTCAAAAGATCAAAGCTCTTAAGGGAATCTCGATAAATGAACCTTCAGGGGAGCGGACAAAGACAAAGCCCTCAGCCTCTGGAGCTGAGAAAGGCAAAGGCAAAAACGTCGCTGAAGATGACAATCTGATGATCTTGCTTGAAAAGCCGGTTTGTCAGGTATGCTAAACATCTCACTCCATCCCTCCTCTATCATACCTATCAGTTCTACTACCCAAGCCTATACACTTGAACCAATTCTCTCTATCTGATTCTACCCAAGTTCTTACTCGTAAGATCGCTGTGTTTCAGCTAGTCCTCTCCCCTGTTTGAGGATATCGCTGAAGGCTCCACAACTGCGACTTCACCAAAAATACCAGCTGCTGCTGAAGAAATAATCCCAGTCTTAGATTTAATCTCTGAGACTGATGAACCAGAAGAACAACTACTATCGCACAGAGGCAGACCTTCCTTAGCTCCTCAAAAGCTAAGTGAAAAGGATCAGAAAAGAAGAGAGGAGATAATAAAGCGATTCGAGGATCAGCGAATCATTCTGAGGCGTGATCAACTTCCTTCAGTTCCTCCAAAGTTCAGAATTTCCAAAAAGGAATACAAGGAACATCTCAGAGCTGAACGTCTAATAGCTGAAAGAAAAGAAGCTGAAGAAAAAGACAGAGAATACGCCATCCAGCTTTCTAAACGTTCAATAAAAGACCCCAAGCTGAAAAGAGTTCCCATTGATGTTCAACGTCAGCTCTGGGAAAACGCCAAGAAGATAACTGAAGAAAAGAGAACTGTGTCTCAGTCAACTTTAGCCTGGTGCAAAGAAAAGGTCAACTACAGAGACTCTCCTGCCAAAATCAACAAGGTATTCATCTCTGGAAGAACAACCCTTATTTCAATTGCTGAAATTGAGATATTCAGAGAAGATAAGAAGTCCGAAAAATTCTATGCTGAAGCCATAACGAAGTACGGTCTCTCTGAATGGTTGGAGATCAGGTTAGCCATCCAGAAGTCCAAGTCGAAATACAAGGAACATGTTGAAAAGCTGATCAACAAACAAATCGACTTAGTCTACTCCTGTGTGGATATTCCTCCTCCTCCTCCTCTCGAAAGTCAGAAAAGAAAGGCCTCAGCAAAGAAGAAGAAGAAATCTATATCTTCAATTGATGGCCCTGTCATTCGAAATGAAACAGGTATTGGTTTTTCACGTGCTGAAGTCCTTGGTCCTGATCCTGATATTTCCATGCTTGACACATCTCTTCCTCCTGGTGAGACTTTCATCCCTGGCAAAGTCATAAGCGAACCCTACGGGATATTTTTTCATGACTACGATGGTGGAAAGCGTTTTCAACGGATCACTGAGCTTCCAATCACTCCAATCGAACAGCTCAGAGATCTCATCTACTGGTGTGACTTCAGAAATGACCCTCAGGCACGACATCTGAAACCCTTGATTTTTGAAGAAGCGCTGATCAAAAGAAAACAAGGTGTAACCGTTCCTAACTGGATGATTCCCACCACATCAATGACCCTTGATGAACTTCTCATTAAGGAAGAACCTTTGTAAGCTGATAGGATCGCCTCTTTCATCTATTTTATCAGTTATCCTTTTGTACTTGTAATTTATTTCGCTTGTACTTGTAATTTTTCATTTCTCTTTGTATCCTGATTCAAAGTTTTTAAAGAAAGATTTCAGCGAATGTACTTTACTCCATCAGTACTGAAAAGATCCCAGAAAACAGTAAAAGGGACAAATATTTTATGAGTTCTTTTTATCCTTATGTTTTCATTTAATAGCAATTTTCTTTGTTACTATGTCATAATCAAATAGGGGGAGATTGTTGACCCAAACCCTCAGTGATTTGATAATGACCCTCTCTTATATACTTAGTGAAAATTGTAAGTAAACAATATGTATCAGAGTTTCACTATCGCTGATAAGTACTAAGATCTTCCAGTACCGCTGATAGGAACTCTCGCTCTTTAAGTTAAACATTCAGCGAAACTGTTCGCCATAAATGCTTTGAGTCCGTTCAGTCTTTATGATGATCGCTGATAAGTTAGTTGTTTACTTATGATCCCTGAATACAAGTTTCACGTCAACAAAGGTTCTACGCTGAAGTCGAAGATCAAGCTCAAGAACCAGCGACAAGTCTCCTAATGAACTGATGCGGATCAGCGAAGACTCAGATTTGTCTACGCAACGTGAAGTATCAAGTACAAGACTTCAGCTATCGCTAAACTCTATCATTCGCTGATATGAAATGATAGATCGTTGAATCAACGAAAGCTGATCATGAAGTCCTCCGTACAAAGTACTTTTGTCTTAACCTCCCTTGCACGACTCCATACGAAATGTCAGAAAAGAACCTCCGACTGTCTGAAATCGTACAACCACTCTGATACTACATTGTTCATCCATGCGGCTACTAAGGTTGTCAACCAAGGTCAATGACATGCAACCAACCAGCTGATGACACGTGTAAAGTGTATACTGACTTGCATTAAATGCATGCAGTATATAAAGAGATGAACCCACATTATTTGAAGTATCTTGCTAACTCTGGACAAGTTCAATCTCTTATCTCAAGATAGGTTATTATTAGTAATTTCCTTATCTTTCTTAGTGCAAGAAACCTTGTTTCCGCAACAAGCTGTAAATTGTTAATGATTTATCCTTAATCTTGTTTCCGCAACAAGCTGTAAATTGTTAATGATTTATCAATAAACAATTTAGAAAAGTAAATCTGTGTGTTTGTATTCAACCCCCCCCCCCCTTCTACAAACTTGTATAGGCCTTCGGGACCAACATCGGGTGGTTTCCCTGTCTTCTTGGCCAGGGATCCCTATAAACATTTCAATCGCTGATAATCTGTTTTCCATGTCAGAAATACCAGGATTGATCTTTACAAGTTCATAATGATCCGCCGTAGTAAAAGATGGAGGTGCAGGGGCAGGTGCAGGGGCGGTCGTGTTGGTCAGAATCTGCTTTAACAAGTTCTGAATTGAAGAGATGTCATTCTTCATCGTGTTGACATCATTCTTCACAGAACTCATATCAGTTTTTACTGAACTGACATCAGTCTTTACAGCAGACATATCACCTTTGAGTGTGCCAACCGATGTCTTCAGCGTTGTGACTTCGCTGGACATGGTGTCTACAGATTTCTTGATGTCAAGGTAGTCTGTGTAGATGTCAGCGAGAACTTTGGCAAAGTTGCTCAGAGATTGATCAACCTTCTCCATGTCAGCTTTGGAGGCATTCTTTCCGACTTCGGTTGTAAGTTTTAAGAGATTTTCTCCAGCGGTTGTTACAGCTGAAGAGTTGCCGGAAAGAGTAGACGTGAGACCAGTCAGCGTTGTCTCTACTGTCTTCAGAGATGTATTGATGTCTCTCAAGTTAGGACCTGTAACATATAAAAACTTGTGAACAGAGGAAAGCTCAGAAGTTTGGGGTTTAGGAACAGTGTATAGGGATTGGTGAGTACCTGCAGGAGGATTGGTGAATTCATCAAAATCACGGGTTCCTGAGTAAAGTTCCATATCGTCAGCGAGAGTACGTGGACGTATGGACAGCTCTGCAGGTCCTACTTCCGTCGTTCCATTTGCTCCTGGAGGAATGACAGGTGCAGCTGTGATAACTGGAGTGGGGTCCAAATGAGTGGAGGGAGAAGCGAAGGGTAAGAAAGGAGGTTGGTTACCGAGTTCAGCGTTGGAATCGCTGAGAATCACTTCATCAGTCTTTTGAGAGACTGAGGGAGGTTGGGTAGTTTCCAAGTTTGTAACCTCAACGTTTGGAGATGCTGAGGTCGGGATTAAAGGGATGGCTTGTTCAGGTGTGGCAGAGCGTACCACTGAACTTTCCTTCAGCTCAACAGGAGGAGCTGAGGAGTTTTTAGCAGGAGATTGCTTGGGTTGCTCCTTGGTCTTCTTAGTTCTTTTGGAACCAAGGTGGGTGTCAGAATGTTTCCTTTTAAGAGGAATGGAGGTAGCTGCCGGGGTATCAGCGGTGGGTTTGTCCGCTGAAGGAGCTGCAGAAGTAGAAGAAGTAGTAGGGTTAAGAAGAGTCAAGAGTGTAGAAAGACGTACCTCATTCGCCACTGGTTAGAAGTCGAGTATTTTAGGGCCGACCTGAGAGAGTTTCAGGTCACCCTCTTCTGGGTAGCTGTCTTTCAGGCCTCTTTGGAAAATAGCCCTGATGAACCGAGGATATGGAACCCATGGAGGTCTGTCAGCGACGATGTCTACTCTGAGAACCAGGTCATCATAGATAATTGATGCCCAGTCTATGTTGAGACCTTTCAGCAAAGCATATCCCATTGCTTGTTGAGGCTTAGCGGCTTGGTCAGAGGAGCCGCTCTTTGCAGTCATGCAGCTGATCAAGTGGGCGAAGATGAAATTCATCTCGCTGGGCATTTTCGATTTCTTGATAATCGTCAGCTTCTTCTCGGGCTTCATGTCTATGCCGATTTCCCATACATAGCCCATTGCATCGAAAAATGCAATGATGGCTTCCCTGTCTGAGTTTTTCTTGGGGTCAGGAAGGGGAACAAAGGGTTTTTCCTTGGTGGCGATGGGAAGGCTGAGAGCTTTGCGAATTATGGCAGGGGTAATCTTCATGGTGCCATATTCGATATCGCAGAGGATGCAATCGATTGTTTTGGAGGGGTCTTTGGCTGAGGGTAGCTGAGAGTGTCTGGCTGAGTACCAGAATTGTGAGAGCAAAAGCTGATGTGCAGGAGGTGTTATGGTCAGGGCTGTGGAGATGCAGCAATTCTTTAGGAAGTTCACAGCATCAGCTAGATGTGTGACTTGCTTTCGAGGAGGAAACTCGAGAAGCGCATAGAGGTTGTTCACCTTAGTCCAATCCAGTTTGTCAAGGGCAAATTTGACTTGAGGAGCCTTGAAGATGTCCATTTCCTCAGCAGTGTCATCAGCAGAAGTGTTTTCAGCGTTGGTGTTCTTGGGAATGTCAGAAGATGCCATTTTCTGTATTATCAGTTCAACCAAAGGATTAACAAATAAGAATAATCTTAATGTGGAAACATTTTCCAATAAGATGGTTCGAATTTTGTCCATTTCATTCAGACAAAATGTCTTAATGAAGATTAGGGGTTTTTTTTAAAACGAAATTTCAAACCCAATAAAAATCTTGTTTTCCAGTTTCCTTTGAAGATAGGGATTCTGGAAAAACGAATGTGTGAAGAACAAGTTTAAGATTTTTGCATTTAAACTTGAAGAACAACCATGAAATGGTTGTGTTCATAAAACCATGAAAGAAAATGATTTTATTTTTAAGAAGTTCTTTTGTTTGATCTTGTTAAAACAATGAGAAGATCAGAAACAAGTTATTTGCATTTGGTAAATAATAAGAACATATTAACCTTTGATGTTTGAAGAAGATGAACAGTTGTTCTTGAAAAAATCGAGAGCCAAATGCAACAGTGAATTCTTTCTTTGCTTGGAGGAGAAGTTCGCATAAGAGAAAAATATAAACGAAGAAATTGTTTATATAGAGAGATTTTAGAAATAGAAAATCTTGAGCGGGAAAAGATTTTCATCATGACATGGACACGTGTTTGCATTTGATTGGCAAGTAAACGAAACGTGCAAACGTGTGTCAGAAAGAAGAACGTGTCTGGGTTTATCCGTTGTAATGACGTCACAACTGTCCTTTCATATTCTTGGTTGTCTCTGAGGTTTTGAAAAACTCAGGGACACTTTTGAAAACATGAAGCACTGAATAGAAATATCAGTTGGTTTTAAGAAATTTCAAAGTATCGCTGATAAGGAAGAGATATTCAGCGATGAGATTTGTTTTGAAATCTTGCATTTACATGCGATTTGTCAGAGAGAAAAACATACCTTGATATCAGCGAATCAGGATAGAGAGGAGGATAGAATGGGTTATACAAGTTGATCTTATCCTATCGCTGATCAAATGTGAATTGCTGAAGATTTTATCTTTCAAAGTTCATCATTCCAAGCTCGCTGATGAGAAAGTTGAATCTTGTCTCATCAAGAGGTTTGGTGAACAGATCAGCTAAATGATAATCAGTTGGGATAAAGTGAAGTTCTATATCACCATTCATCACATGATCTCTTATAAAGTGATACCTGATTTCGATGTGTTTTGTCTTTGAGTGTAGCACTGGATTATTAGCTATAGCGATGGCACTTGTGCTGTCGCAATAGATTGGAATATTTGAGAGTTAAAGGTCATAGTCCAGTAGCTGATTTCTCATCCACAAGACCTGAGAACAACAGCTTCCAGCGGCTACATACTCAGCTTCAGCCGTGGAAGTGGACACTGAGTTTTGCTTTTTACTTGTCCAACTTACCAGCTTTCCACCAAGGAGCTGACATCCTCCTGTGGTGCTTTTCCTATCCATTCTGCAACCTGCAAAATCACTATCTGAATAGGCGATTAAATCGAATCCTGAGTCTTTGGGATACCAAAGACCTAGATTCGATGTACCCTTAAGATATCGGAAAATACTCTTTACAGCTTTCATATGAGATATCTTAGGTTCAGCTTGATATCGTGCACACAAGCATGTTGCAAACATAATATCGGGTCGGCTAGCTGTAAGATACAATAGTGAGCCGATCATCCCACGGTACAGCGTGACATTGGAAGGAACACCCTTAGTGTCCTTATCAAGTGTCAGCAGTGGTGCCATAGGGGTTTTCATACCTGAACTTTCAGTTAAGTCGAATTTCTTCAGCATATCTTTAACATACTTTCCCTGATTAATGAAAGTTCCTTTTTCATTTTGTTTTATCTGTAGACCAAGGAAATATGTTAGTTCACCCATCATGCTCATTTTATACTCATCTTTCATTCTATCAGCGAAACGAGTACAGAGATCAGGGTTAGTCGAGCCAAATATAATATCATCAACATATATTTGAACAAGAATGATATGACCTTTTACTTTCCTGAAAAATAGAGTTTTGTCTATTTTGCCTCGCTCAAAATTTTCAATTTGGAGATAAGTAGAAAGAGTGTCATACCATGCACGTGGAGCTTGCTTTAAGCCATAAAAGTGCCTTATCCAGTTTATAAACATAACCTGGATGCTTAGGATTTGAGAATCCTGGAGGTTGTTCCACATAGACTTCTTCATTCAGCTTTCCATTTAGAAACGCTGACTTAACATCCATCTGATATACTTTGAAGTCTTTGTGTACAGCGTATGCTAAGAATAGACGAATAGATTCTAATCTTGCTACTGGAGCAAATGTTTCGTCATAATCTATGCCTTCCTCTTGTCTGTATCCCTGAGCAACAAGACGAGCCTTGTTGCGGTTTACAGTTCCATGTTCGTCCAACTTGTTTCGATAGACCCATTTAGTGCCTATCACTGTTTTGTCAGTTGGTCTTCGAACAAGTTTCCAAACTTTGTTTCTTTCGAATTCTGTCAGCTCTTCTTGCATGGCGCTGACCCAGTTTGGATCTTTGAGGGCATCATCTACTTTCTTTGGTTCAGTTAGTGAAATAAAATTTACAAATAAACAAATATTACATGCACTTCGTCGAGTCTGAATACCAGCGTTTGGATCACCAAGGATTTTATCAATTGGGTGTTTTATAGTCCATCGCTGAGCCAGAGCGTGAGACGCTGACTCAACCTGAACTGGAGGAGCTGAAGATGAAGCTTCAGCGACGTCTGGAGTATCATCCAAGAGAGAAATGGATGCAGTTGTCATTATATTCACTGATTGCTGAGAAGTGGATGGAATATCTGAGATATTGGTTTCAGAAGCAGGTATAGTGTTTATAGGAACAGCTGAGACCCATGATGTTTCAGCTTCACTATTCTGCATATTTGGAATGATAGTTGGACCATCATCTTCAACTGTGTGAGCACGAGGAGTTGGAATATCTTCTAAATCACCAAGATGAGAAAACATCCATTGATTCAGTTCTTCAGTATCAGCGAATGGTTTAGAGTTCGCTGAACAGGACTCGTCAAACGTGACGTGAATTGTTTCTTCAACAGTTTGTCTTCTTCGATTAAAGACTCTGAAGGCTTTGGAAACTGAGGAGTATCCAAGAAAGATTCCATCATCAGCTTTAGGATCAAACTTTCCAAGGGCATCTCTGTTGTTCAGTATAAAACACTGACATCCAAAGATGTGAAGAAAGCTGATTGAAGGCTTTCTCCCATGAAATAGTTCATAGGCTGTTTTATTGAATCTTTTGACTATCAGCGACCTGTTTTGCGTAAAACAAGCAGTGTTGACAGCTTCTGCCCAAAACTGAGTAGGCAGGTGAGAATCGTTGAGCATTGAACGTGCAGCTTCAATAATTGTTCTATTTCTTCTTTCAGCGACTCCATTTTGTTGTGGTGTTCTCACTGAAGAAAAGTTTTGAGAAATACCCTTGCTCTCAAAGAAGGAATCAAGAGAACTGTTTTTGAATTCAGTCCCATGATCACTCCTTATTGAGCGAACGGTCAAATTGTTCAGGGTTTCCATCTTCCGAACAAAGGTGATGAGTTCTTCAGGGGTGTCACTCTTGGAACGGAGAAACATAACCCATGTATAACGAGAGAATTCATCAACTATGACCTGTGTATATTTCTTTCCAGCGATGGATTGTTTGTTAACAAGGCCAAACAAATCCATATGGAGTAGTTGTAGAGGAGATGACACTGAGGAGACTTGCTTTGATTTAAAGCTTGCTTTGGTCTGCTTCCCTTTCTCACATGCTGAACATAAAGACTCTTTGGCATATGAGTGTTGAGGTAGACCAGTAACTAACTCTTTTGAAGAAAGAGAGTTCAGTGTCTTGAAATTCATATGAGAGAGCCTCTTATGCCATAGCCAGTTGACATCAGATGAGGCTTTTGAGAAGAAACAGGAGTTCTCAGTGGTTGTTGAGTCCATGTTTATTACATAAACATTTTCCAAACGATAACCGCTGAGAGCTATCTTCTCCTTTTTGTCAGTGACAAAGCAGGATTCTTTGGTAAAGATTACCTTGTTATCCTTGTCGCAAAGCTGACTGATGCTTAACAGATTATGCTTTAGCCCTTCAACATATGCGACTCTTCTGAAGGTGGTTGTACCATTAGAGAGTACACCAAAGCCTCGGGTATGTCCTTTTCCATTTCCACCGAAAGTCACAGAGGGACCCTTCTCTTCCTTGTATTCAGCAAGCAGGCTTTTCTTTCCAGTCATGTGTCTAGATCATCCGCTATCGAGATACCAGATACCCTTCTAAACCTGCATCACAAAGGAAGATTAGTTTTTCTTGGGTACCCACTTAACCATGTGTACACGTTTGTCAGTGGAAGTAGTTGGAATGGAAGGTTCAGCAATCTTCACAACATTTGAAGATTCAGCTTTGTCAGTCTTCACTTTGGTTAATTTCTTAACCTCAGTGGTCTTCTTTGCCTTGGGGGCAATCTTCACCTTAGCTATCTTATCAGCTTTGGTGGTTGTGGAGCACTTACTAGCAATATGATCAGTGAGTCCACAGTGATAACATTTCCTATAACTAAAAATAGTTCTAGGACTATTTGAATGCTGAGTTTTAGATTTTGAATTAGAAGGACCAGCACCAAATAAGCTTTTGGCTTTAGAAATGGGAGGAACACTTGGTTCTTCAGATTTCTTACCAAGGATATCCACTCTGAGTCTAGGAGTAGATCGCTGAATAGACCCACGTTGAGTAGATCCAGAGATCTGATTTCTTGATCCAGAGGAATAAATCACTAAAGCTTTAGAAGCATTCAGCTTTGGTGCTAAAGTACCCTTCTGGGATTTTGGTTCAACGCAATTCCTTTACCTTTATCTTTAAAGACAGAGGTTGGTTGTGAATAAACCATTTTCTCTTTACCTTTTGAAGAGGCAGAGATTTCCTCAGGGATAGGCGGTCTGGAGGACGAACACTGAGAGGATGTAGTGTCAGCGACTGAGGATACGAAAGTTCCAAATAAGAGCATGGAACGATCAGTGGTTGGTTCTTGAGTTTCATATTTGTAACCAAGACCACGTTTATCACTCAGGGGTATCTGAGACTTAATTATCTCAGTGATCTTTGTTGAAGAGTTACACCATCCTTCAACAGTAGCCTTTTCAGCTTTCAAAGCAGCGATAGCTTCTGCTCGTTCGATTTTGACTAGCTGATTTAAATGCACTTGATCTTTAAAATCTTCTTCAATTTTAGAAAGCTTTTCTATTTGAAGGTGACAGTTTTTAAGTTGTTCAGCGAGATCAAGGTTTTGGTTTTCAACTATAGTTTTGCCATTCATGGCTTCATATAAGCTTCTAGACAAGAGATCGATTTTGCGGAGACTATCAGCTTCATCAATATTTGCAATATTTGTAAAGAAGAAAGGTGATACCTGAACAGCAGAGGTTGAAGTAGAGGGAATGTCTGAACTTTCTTCCTCATCCTCAATCTTTGCCATAACACAGAGATTGGCTTCATCATCTTCAGAGTCAGATGATGATTCTTCTTCTTCTGAAGCAGCCCAATCATAAACCATCAGGCCTTTGCCTTTCTTCTTGAAGCTTTTCAGCTTTGCATATTTTTCTTTCAGCTTAGAATATTTGTCATCTTTATTCCTGGGAGTAAAAGATTTCTTGGGAAACGCTGAGTTTCTCGATACTTTCTTAGACCTGCACTCGTTAGAGAAATGTCTAATCTTTTCGCAGTTAAAACAAGTAGCAGTAGCCTTATCAACAGTAGCTGGTGATCTTGGCTTATCAGTTATAGAAAGAGGTTTGTTCTTTCTGAACAATTTCTTTTTGGCGAATCTCCTGAACTTTTTAGTTAGGAGAGCCAAAGATTCATCATCATCTGAAGAGTCAGAATCTGATGACCTTTCAGGGTTACTCTCTAACTCAGTGATAGTGACCGAGGGTCGCTGAGTAGAAGGTTCCTCTGAGATTAAAGCAACAGGGGTGCTTTTGGAATCTTTTACAAGATTCTTCTTAAGATGGCTTGATTGCTCATGATTCAGCATTGTGCCATATAAGGTAGCAAGAGTCATTGATCTTAGATCTTTTGACAGCTTGAGACACATAGAATAACTGTCCCAGCTTTCAGGTAAACATTCTAGAAACTTTGTCAGCACTTCAAAGTTAGAATATTCCTTACCAACAGTTTTCAGATCTATTATTAAGCAATTAAAACGTTGGTGAACTTCAGAGAGAGTCTCATTCTTACCACAAATGAAACTTTCATACTGTCTTACCAGGTTGATCTTTCGAGAGTCCTGGGCTTCAGCAGTACCTTCATACTGAACACATATTGTGTCCCACATGGCTTTTGAGGATTTCAGGTTCATGACGGAATGGTAGACTTCGTCAGGAAGAGCCATGGATAGTATGGATCTGGCTTTTGTGTCGATAGCCACTTTCTTCTTATCTTCGTCAGTCCACGTATGAACAACTTTGGGTACCAGCCTTTCTGGAATAGCAGCTCTATTCTCAGCGGCAGGTACTGCGGCATCAATTCTTACAGGAATAAATGGGCCGTTTTCAAGATAATAATGCATAGTAGGGTCTACACCTTCTAGGAAGAGAGTTATCCTATTTTTCCATAGATTAAAATTATCTCTGGAGAATCTAGGGGGTTTTGCAAGAGAACCATTGTCTATATAGTTTGTGTTTGTGTTGGTGGCCATTTTCAGAAATAACAAGGAAGATAAATCTTAGTATAGATTAGATCTAGTTTATGAGATTAAACAAATATGCTCTGATACCACTTATTGGTCCCGAAGGGTTATACAAGTTTGTAGAAGGGGGGGTTGAATACAAACACACAAATTTTACTTTTCTTAATTGTTTATTGATAAATCATTAACAATTTACAGCTTGTTGCGGAAACAAGATTAAGGATAAATCCTAAATCTAAACAAGTTGGAACACTAAGTTTCTTGCACTAAGAAGGAGAAGGAAATTACTAATAATAACCTATCTCAAGATAAGAAGGATGAACTTGTCCAGAGTTAGCAAGTTACTTCAAAATGAAGTGAGTTCTTCTTCTTATATACTGCATGCATTTAATGTATTGCAGTTTACACTTTACACGTGGCAGCAACTGATTGGTTGCATGTCATTGACCTTTGTTGACAACCTTAGTAGCCGCATGTTTGAACAGTGTAGTATCAGAGTGGTTGTACGATTTCAGACAATAAGGAGGTTCTATTCTGACATATCGTACGGAGTCGTGCAAGGGTGGATGAGACAAAAAGTACTTTGTACGGAAGACTTCATGATCAGCTTTTCGATGATTCAGCGATCTATCATTCTTCATCAGCGAATGATAGCGTTCAGCGATAGCTGAAGTCTTGTACTTGATACTTCACGTTGAGTGGACAAATCTGAGTCTTCGCTGATCCGCATCAGTTCATTAGGAGACTTGTCGCTGGTTCTTGAGCTTGATCTTCGACTTCAGCGTAGAACCTATGTTGACGTGAAACTTGTCTTCAGGGATCATAAGTAAACAACTAACTTATCAGCGATCACCATAAGTACTGAACAGACTCAGAGTATTATGGTGAACAGTTTCGCTGAATGTTTAATCTAAAGAGCGAGAGTTCCTATCAGCGGTACTGGAAGATCTTAGTACTTATCAGCGATAGTGAAACTCTGATACATATTGTTTACTTACAATTTTCACTAAGTATATAAGAGAGGGTCATTATCAAATCACTGAGGGTTTGGATCAACAATTGCTTTGAACTCATGCATCAACTGAATCAACATTTCTCAAGCCCTCACTGTTTCCTCTCTAAACCCAAAAAGAATGCAAAATTAAAGGGTAAGAAGAAACAAAATGGTTCTTCATCAGAAGTTAAAGCCAAACCCAAGGATGCTAAGGCAACATTGAAGACCCCTAACAAACCTGGACCCATTTGGATATGGGTACCTAAAAATCTCTGATTGTCTTATAGAAGCAGTATGTGTCGATCTGGTATCTAGACTCCGGGTGCTCGCGGCACATGACTGGCGACAAAGGTCTACTATCCTCTTACAAAGATAAACTCGATGGATGATCTATAACCTTTGGCGACAATAAGAAGGGGTATATAAAAGGCTATGGAGTCATTAAGAAGGAAAATATAACCGTATGCAAAGTTGCATATGTGGATGGCCTTAAGCACAATCTTCTCAGTGTTAGCTAACTTTGCGATACGGGTTTTGATGTCATGTTCAAAAGAACTTTCTGCTCTCTGCAAGGGGAAGATACAGGATTCGAACTTCTGCGAGCCGAACGAAAGGGCGATCTATACCTCATGAACATTAGTGTCAAGAACAAGAAGGACAAGCTCTGCCTTGTTGCTTCTAAGAACGAAGAAGCTTGGTTATGGCATAACAGGTTCTGCCATCTGAACTTTCATACTCTAGATAAGCTTGTTAAACTTGATCTTGTTAAAGGTTTGCCAAATGTCAAATTCAGTAAAGATCATTTGTGCTCTGCTTGCGAAATGGGTAAACTCAAAAGAGCTTCCCATAAAGGCAAGACTGATGTGTCTTGCCCTAGGCCTCTGTACATGCTTCACGTTGACCTCTGCGGTCCAATCGCTACACAGAGCCTAGGTGGCAAGAAGTATATACTTGTGCTGGTCGATGAATATTCCAGATACACATGGGTGGAATTTGTAAGAAAGAAATCAGATGTTCCAAACATTCTGATTAATCTAATGAAAAGAATCCAGGTTCTATATGAGTGCAGGATTCAAAAGTTGAGAAGCGACAATGGCACAGAATTCAAAAACTTTGTCATTGAAGCTTACCTTACAGAAGATGGCATATCTCAGAACTTCTCTGTTGCACGCACCCCACAACAGAATGGCGTGGTCGAACGCAAAAACCACACATTTGTGGAGGCTGCAAGAACTATGCTGACAGCATCTGGATTACACATATCTTTCTGGGCAGAAGCAGTATCAACCGCTTGCTACACCCAAAATCGATCAACAATAGTAAAGAGGCACATCAAAACACCTTACCAATTGATCAACCAAAGGCGACCAAATATCAAGTTCTTCCATGTATTTGGATGCAAGTGTTTTGTCCTGAATGATAGAGAAGCTAGAGGGAAGTTTGATGTGAAAGCAGACGAAGGCAAGTTCATTGGATACTCTGCCACCTCAAAGGCCTACAGAGTTTATCTTCTGCCGTCCCGAACCATTGTGGACAGTATCAATATCTCTTTTGACGATTCCTTTCAAAAGACTTCTGAACAAATCAGTTCAGAACTCGGACTGAAAAAGGAATCTTCTGGCATCTCAAAGACAAGAGAAGCAGAACTAAATCTGCTATTTGAAGAGATGTTCAATGACGATATTGATCCCTTTGCTGGAGCCCCCAGGACCTCTATAGAAACATCTTCTCCCAACCAGATTGAGTCAGGTATATCTCTAACTGGTCCATTAAATACTTCATCCTCTTCTGTGAATCGTGCAGATGCAAGTGCTGAGGGGGAGCAAGCAAAAGATGATGCAAGCAAGAATACCACAACAGAGGCACTGGAAATACCTACTCCAGCTACAACAGAGGAAGCAATACCAGAGGAAAACGAAGATTCGGTCTCAATATCCTCAGAAGAATCGATACCAACTCTTATAGAAATACCCCTACAACCTGAAACACCAAGTTCCAGCACAGAAGTACATTCTACTACAGAGGTTGCACCAGAACCACATTGTGCAACCACAGAGGTTCAACTAGACGATGCAAATGACCATCTCCCAAAGATGACAAAGTGGACGAAGAGCCATCCTCAGAGCCAAATTATCGGCGATCCTTCTGAAAAAAGTCAAGACAAGATCGGCCACTGCTAACTTTTGTTTCTTCACAAATTTTATCAGTGTGATCGAACCAAAACGTGTTTCTGAAGCCCTAGATGATCCAAACTGGGTAGAAACAATGCAAGAAGAGCTTCTCCAGTTTGAGGGAAACAAAGTATGGTCTGTAGTTCCTCTGCCGAAAGGAAAACAAGCCATAGGGACAAAATGGGTCTTTAGAAACAAGAAGGACGAGGATGGAGTGGTCATCAGAAACAAAGCGAGATTAGTGGCCAAGGGATATTGCCAAGCAGAAGGAATCGATTACGATGAGACCTTTGCCCCTGTTACACGGCTCGAAGCGATAAGGATTTTCTTAGCCTTCGCAGCCCACAGAGGTTTCAAGGTTTTTCAAATGGATGTCAAATCCGCCTTTCTAAATGGTCAAATTCAAGAAGAAGTATACGTCCAACAGCCACCAGGGTTTGAAAGTGCCAAGTACCCAAACCACGTTTACTATCTTGATAAAGCTCTGTATGGACTGAAACAGGCTCCAAGAGCATGGTACGAACGCCTTTCAACCTTTCTCTTTGGTAATGATTTTGAAAGATGTACCACTGATACTACATTGTTCTATAAGAGAAAAGGTGAGGAGATTCTACTTGTGCAGATATATGTGGACGACATTATTTTTGGTTCTACAAATGCACAACACTGTACAGATTTTGAAAAACTCATGCAGAGTGAGTTTGAAATGAGTATGATGGGAGAGTTAAACTTCTTCCTAGGACTCCAAGTCAAACAATCATCAGAGGGAATTTTTATCAATCAAGCAAAATATGTCTCTGAGATTCTTTGTAAATTCAAGCTCTCTGATGCCTCTGTCATGAAGACCCCCATGTCAACTGGAAATAAGTTATACTCAGATCCAGGTGGAAAATCTATAGAGTGCAAGCTCTACAGAGGCATGATTGGGTCTGTTTTATACTTAACTGCAAGTAGACCTGATATAATGTATGCCACATGCCTCTGTGCAAGATATCAAGCTAACCCAAAGGAATCCCACCTTCTTGCTGTAAATAGGATATTTAGATACCTAAAGGGAACCAAGAATCTTGGCCTCTGGTATCCAAAGAACTCTGGCTTTGATCTTATGGCCTACACAGATTCAGATTACGGAGGATGTAAGCTTGACCAAAAAAGCACCTCTGGGAGTTGCCAATTCCTGGGTGGTAAGTTAGTCAGCTGGACATCGAAAAAGCAGAATTGTGTGTCGACATCTACAGTAGAAGCTGAATACGTTGCTGCTGCTAGCTGTTGCTCCCAGGTTCTGTGGATGCGAACTCAGCTAAAGGACTACGGTCTTGACATACAGAAGATTCCAATCCTTTGTGACTCAAAGAGTGCCATTGCGATCTCTGCCAATCCCGTACGGCACTCTAAGACGAAGCATATCGATATCCGCTACCACTTTCTGAAGCATCATATTGAACAAGTGTGACAACTGTCAAAATTGTGTTCAGGTTAGAACTGCACTAAACATATCAGATACAGTTATTTTATGTCACACTGTCTAGTTTTAGCAGTAAACCCGACACAGTAGGGAAAAATTAGAAATTTGCGTCTAAAATCCCTCAAATTTGGAAATTATCCATACACCTCATAAAATGCCTACTAAAAATATTCATACACTTATATATATATATATATACATGTTTATATATATATATATATATATATACAACCTACCAAAAATAAATACTAGCAAATTCAACTAGTTTTATTATTATTACCAATTAAGTTTAATTGTTCAATAATTCAACTAATTAAAAGAAAGAAAAATTAAATTAAAATACTACTTTAAACACAATCATTTTACCTAAAACCACACTCCACCCTCCCCTTTTACCACTCCCAAAACCGGCCCCCTCCCCTCTCTCACTCCATAAATACCCCCTCTATTCATCCATTTTTACTCTTCATTCATTCTCTCTCAAATCCCTCTCCAAGAATACTCTCATTTCTCTCTATTTTCTCTCCTTCAAGGTTTCAAAGTCCAGCCCTCAAGAACACCAAAACCCAAGGTAAAAATCTGCTCCTAACATCATTTAATCATCTACATACAAGCATCTTTCATATTTCAAGTTTATCTTCTTAAAACTCTAGTCTTTTCACTTTGTTCTTGCTAAGACAAATCCTTGGCATCCTAATGTTTGTAGATTCATCACCATGACACTTTGCATGTCATTAAAAGTGTGATGAATCCATCATCAAACCCATATTAGTGACCCAAGAAAGTCTTACTTGAATAGTTTCACAAAAACTCAAAAACAACAAGTTTTGAAAATGTCTTGGTTAGATGATTTGTCTAAACCCATTGCATGTAGGTTGTGTAAACAAAAAGCAAGTTTTTCAGCTGAAAATATTAACTTTATGTGTCAAAAATCGTGGCTAAGCAAAAAGAACAATATCTTTAAAGAGCCAATAGAAAAAGAGCATTTATATAAAGAAGCTATTTCCAACAACAATCTGTCAGATTTTTCCACTGACTTTGCATGGCCATATCTCTCTAAAAAATGCTCCAAATGGGGTGATTTTTCTTCTGGAATTTTCTTTTATGAGTTAAGAATCAAACCCAACCAGAATCTTTGAAAAACATTAAGTTTAAGATCTTCAAACAGTTTACACAAAAACAGTGCGCATCAACAACATTTTCTGTCACTGTTTACGTCATGTTTTATTTCATGCACTTATATTACTCTACAAATCATGGGATTAATGGCAAAAGTTTCCTAACACATGGAAGTACTTAGTCGTAAAATATCAGAACCTAACGATCTCTGGAAGTCATCCGAAAATTTACCGAAAGTGACTACTAATTCTGGACAGCTAACAACTATATCATATTATAGCTATATGCTATCTCTTGAACCCGTTTCATCATTCTTGTGATGAAATTGTGGAATATGTATGTATACTATATGATTATGCATTTTACTATAGCTAAAAGCTAACTCTTGAACCCGTTTCATCATTCTTGTGATGAAATTGTGGAATATACCTATATATATTTACTTACTCATTTTATTTATACTCTAACAATCTAACACCTAACTATTAACCCTTTTCATCATTTTATGATGGGATTGTGGTATTTATATATATGTAACATATATAACCTAACTCCTAACTTTATATACTATACATATGACTCCTAATTATTAACCCTTTTCGTCACTTGTCATGACGAAATTGCGGTAATCTCGAACTATCATATGTAATGTTTCATTTTGAATACGAACTATTGATATCAAAGAACTTATAACAACATACAAAATCTCACCAAAGGCATTTTATGATGAATTGGATATTTAAACGACCAAAGTCTAGAACCTAGAATCTTACTAGTGTCCTTACATTCGTAGGATCGGAGTAGGATCGCCTTACGGAACACATTACACGTTTCTTGGGAAACATCTACACTATCCATGTGAGTCTTCATAGCCCCTTTTTACTGTTTTATACATTTTTGGGGTGGAAAGCATGTTACAAACTTCATTCGAAATCAACTGTTTTATTACTGAAATACTACGCATGTTTAAACGCTCTCTATGGTACGTGTGCACATGTGAAAGCTTCTAAGTTTACGCTATCATACAAAAGTCCCAAACTTTTCTTTACATTACCTATTTAACTCACGTGTGTGAGCCATGATAATTATGGATAACGTTATTGGGTTGACCACCCACTTACGGTAAAGTAAGTGCATAATTGTTACAACGCCATGTTAGTGATAGAACACGATGACTCGGGGCAAACTAATACAAGGTCAGGAGGTTTGGGTAATGGCTTAGCTTGCTACCTCTGAGGCATCACATTATATACCATGAGCATGCAAATTCGAAACGACAAACTTTACAACCGGGTGTTGTACTACTTTCTTTAAAAGTGCGGAACTTACCAACTTGCATTAAAAACTTTTAGTGCATACAAAACCTATGAACTCACCAACTATTGTTATAGTTGACACTCTCCTTTACATGCTTTTCAGGGAACAACAAGTAAGGATTCATTCTAGAAGGCATCACATTAGCAACATCCAACTTATTTCATCATGTCAAGTTTATTTTTGTTATTTTGGACAAGTTGTATTTCTAAAAACGCGTTGTATTTGTACTATTTTGATATGATGATTGTGTGTTGTCTTCTACCTATCGCTTTTGAAACATTTAGTTGTGACATCCCGTGTTTCCGCTTTAGCGGGGTGTGACAACAAGGCTCAATCGAGATGTACTTTCTGTCCACGGAATTTCAGCTTGCAGACCTATTCACCAAGGCACTCGATGAAAAAATATTTCTTTTCTTGGTAGGTAAGTTGGGAATGCTAAACATGAGTTGATCCCTCTGAGAGTAAGACTTAATCTTCCTGTAAATATGTATATATTTCAATCTGCTTGTATGTACATTCTTTATCATCAAAAGTTCTGCACCCAACAGAGCTTCTGTTGAATTGCTCAGAGCCTCTGACAATTCCCACAGAACCTCTAGTGAGTTTGACCTATGTTCTACGCATCACTTATCACGTCTGAACCAGGCATAGGTCAAGGGGGAGCACAAGGAGAACTTGAATGATTTACAGAGGCTAATCATTCAAGGGGGAGTCCAAAGAGGAGTATCGATCAATCAAATCTACAGAAGTCAGGTACTTTTCCGAGCAAAGGAGATTCAAAGAGTGAGTATCTCGCATAAAACCTTTTTTCCAAAACAGTTTTCTAGGACACCAATTTTCAAATATGTCCTAGAAACACAGTTTAAAACAATCAAAACTTTGGATGATCAAAAAGTTTTATGAGCTTTCCGTTATTAGAAATTTAAGGTCATAGAGCCTCTGCTGAGCTCAACAGAGCCTCTGTAAGCCAGAGCCTCTGTGACTGAAAATTTTGAGGAAACTCTATCGATCACTACAATTGCTTTTAAATGTTTTTGGTAAAGGTGCAAGCTCAGAAGTATTTGAAGAAGGTTTCAAATCACAGAACTCATTCCACCACAGAGCTTCTGTCGATTTGACACTTAAGCACAGAAAAGGGTTCTGTAAGATGCGGGTTATTTCTAAAGGTGACAGACATCAGGGTATAGAAATTCCCACGCGCCAGGTATTAATGGGTCGCGCACGACGTCTAATCGTGCTCTGACGCCTCTGACGTGGCACGTTTTCATTGGACGTACATGCCACACGTTACTCTGAAACGTTGCACCCAGCTGTTGTACTCGATTGCGGACCCCAAAATTTCATCAAATTCACTTTTTACTATGGAATTCTATCCGTTTCTACCCCTCACTATATAACCCCGTTTACCCCTTTCTTCCTCGATTACGATTTTTCTCTCCAAATATCTCCGGCGAATAGTAAAATACCTGCAACTACTCTTTTTCTACCCCATTTCTGCAAGAAATCAACAATGGCTTCCATCAACAACTCCCCGGCGAACTCCCCTGCTCGTTCTGAGCACTCTTAACATCATTCAAGGCCTAGAACTCAAGAGCATGATCAAGGGGGTGAATCTGTGGATTTTACTCCGACCACGCATCTGCAGTTCTTCCTGGAAAATGAACATTTTGAGAACTCATTACCCCTCAAACCTAATAATCACTACCTAGTTCCCTCAAGAACTACTTTTGGGGAAGAACATGCCATTTTATTAAATATCCTTGAAAACAATCCCCTAAACACCCTACTCACCAAGAACGTCACTTGTATCCCTGCCAGATACCTGAACCAGTTCTGGCAGAGCTCCTACTATCATGAAGAAGAGAGGCAAATCATTGGCTAAGTCTCCAAACCTGATAAATCCGAGAACATAGAACTTAAATTCAACAGAACCATGCTATCTCTGGAGTTCAATCTTCCCACAAGAGGCCTTTTGGGGATTAAGGAATACACAGCAATCCCCTCTGACAGAGAGCTCTGCGACTTCACAGAGATGTTAGGATACAATACCCACCTGACCAAGAGAAACGAATTCAAAAGGAACCGATTTCCACCTCTGTGGAATACTTTATTCTCAATTCTCAACAGATGCCTCACATGCAAAGTGGGGAGCCCAGACCAAACATCGCACCAAATCCTGGCTATTATGTACGGGGTGTATTATGACCTACCCCTTAACTTTGCAGCTCTAATGATGCAAGAGCTTGTAAACACAATCGACCATCGCATCTCTACACAGAAGGCCAAGGGCCCAAATGTCAAAGAACTTCCTACCTTACAGTTCCAGAGGACTATCGGAGTCATTCTGGAACCTCTGCTGGTCATTAACAAATGGCCAATGGAAGGGCCAATAGTCAAAACCTACCCCATGGGCAGAATGGCTGCCATAAAACACGCAGAAGGGTATGGTTACTGCAGACCTCTGACAGCAAAACTTTTGAGCTATGCTACTGATGAACAACTTAGACTAGACTACATACGCGCTCACAGGACTCCAGAATTGAGTCCTGCGACACCCACGCGTTTAGGAGCCCCCATAGGATCCATAGTGGTTGAAAGGATGAGCCTTGAAGAACACGCAGAAGCTGTGGCCAAACATGAGCAGAAGTTGGCCAAGATACGTCTTCAGAGGAAGAAGATGATCTCCTCTGCCTCCAAGAAAAAGGCAGCTACCCCCTCCAGAAAACCAACGGCTCCCAGAGCAAAGAAACCTCAGAAGGAACCTCTGCGAGTGCTGCACAGATCCCCCAACCACCACCAAAAACAACAATGGTTGCATCCTCACTACCCCCTCCTCCAAAAGACAAGAAAAAGAGAAAGACAAAATCCTCAGAGGATGGAGCTCCTAAACCGAAAAGGAAGAAAACAAAGAAGCCAAAAATTCCTCTGCAGAGCATCGCAGAGGAAGTCGTACAAGAAGAAGTTGTATCTGAAGAACCTATGCTATCCCCCACTCCAATTCAATACGCAGAGGCCACAGACTTCTCTGCCTTCCTAGAGCGACCCGACATTGCAAATACCTTAGATACCTATGGGTGGACCGCAGAAGCCATCCTAGAATGGAACACAACAAACCCAAATGTCATTGTATCAGAGGTTGACTCTGATCTAGAGGTCAATGACAGAACCCCTGCCGATATTCAAGCAGACACACCCTCTGGCAGGATGAACTCTACCCTCTACGCCTCTCCTCCGAGCTACAATCCAGAACTACAGAACACAGAGGAAATGGTAGAGACAGAGGATACTTGGGTAGAAATAGAGTCAAGGCTAGAAACTCCTGTGTTAGGCTGCTTGACAGAAGAAGAATCAAGAAAAGATGTCGAAGATAGTAGAGGCACACATCCACAACCCCCTCCCAGTGCAACCCACACTTCTGATTCCGCCAGTCTAGTGGCAGAAGGAATCATTGAAAAAGAGCAGCACAGCTCGATCCCAACCCGTGCAAACCGGACAGAGGAACCTCTTTCCTCATCTGTGCCATTATTATCCGGGGAAGCCATTCCAAGGGAGTCCTCTCCAAAGGACTCACCTTTAATTCGTGATCAATTGCCCCAGATCACATCTGAACTCCCCGCAGAGGAATTTGTTTCCTCTGCAACACGCACACACTTAGGACCGATCGGCTCTTCAAAGGAGCCTAGAGAGCACACAAACGAAGGGACTCTAGACAAGTCCCCAAGTCAACTTAAGAATACTTATGTACCCATCTCTGGAGCGGATCATAACAATGTTCTTAACAGAACCTCTATAGAGTCTGAGGCTCAAAAAGCCTCTGCTCAAGGATTAGAGGGAAGTCCTTCCACTCTCATCATCAAAACAGGAGTGAAAGAAGGCGTCTCAGGAACAGAGACTCACTCTGGGGATGAATGTGTTCCCCCAGAGGTTACACCTGGTTCATATGTCGCAAGGGGTGAGTTCCAAACCCTTGTCACCTCTATGACCAATTCGTTGAAGTAGTTGAAAAGCTCTTTTGACACTTTTGCAAAGTCCACAACAAGGGCACTTTCAAATCTGTCCACAGAGGTGAAATCTGCCAGCGCAAAAATGATAATTGCTGCAACTACCTCTGCAACCACCACACCGGCCTCAACCTCTGCTCTGGAAACCTCGATCGCCAGTCTTTCAAAGCAGCTAAAGAAGGCCAGAAAGGTAAACAAGAACCTCCCACAAACCTCTGCAACCGCCATCACTACCGATGATCTTTAGAAGGCCCTAAATAAAGTCCAAGAGCATACAATCGATCAAACCAAGGATCTGAAACCCATGGACTATATCACCAGAGCTCAACTAACAGAACTGGGTCAAGGTGTCTTGAATGAGATGACCGAATTCATCAAGGCCTTCACCTCTGCCAATGCCAACTATGTCAAAAATTTCCAAGCCAGCGTGGGCAAGTTGCGCTTTAACTCAGAGGCAGAGGTCGCTTACCTTCTTGACATCTGCGATGATCTATGTGCTAAGATGTTAGCCGCAGGTGCCTCTCAACCCAAGAAGCCACCAACGTCATGTCGTGCAGAAGGTAAAACGGATAGAGGTCAGGATGACTCTGATGATGATTCTGATGGATCATCAGGTCATCTGCCAACAGAGGATTACCAGCTCCACCACCACTCAACGCCGAACCAATAACCCAAGTACAACCATCCTCTGAAAATCAACAACAAAAGCAGACCACAGACGAAATATCCACCTCTGTGGAAACTACTCAACAGGAGAACCTACCCTCACCCAAACCAAAAAACTGGAGCTGAACAAGTTCAAATACTCACTTCTTCAGAAGACGACCTACCTTCCCCAACACCTAAACCAACTGAACAAACCCAACTACCATCCCCTACACCAGAAGCTGAAAAGATGAAATTTCCATCTCCTACACCCGCAACAACAGAGGATCAACCCAAAACCCAACCCAGAACCAAAACCTTAGCTCAAAAACAGAAATATCTGAGCAAAACCTCTAAAGCATCCCCAACCAAACCCCAAACCAAAACCATATCACCAACCAAGTCCCCTGTAAAACCAACAGAGGCAACCCTACCAACGAGAACAGAAGCACATACATCTAAGTCCTCAGAAGCTCAGAAGCTAAAACCAATAGAGGCAACCCAATCCCTACAAACAGAAGAACAACAGCCGAAGGCAAAAGACAAGGGAAAGGGTATAGCAACAGAGGATCCGAAACCCAAGAAGCAGAAGCATCAACCCTCTGAAAAGCTCTTAAAAAGCTCTTTTGATGCTTTTGTCACTCCAAATCCAGAAGAAGAAGATTGAGCTTTCGGAACTCCTCTGTCAACCAAACCTGTCCTGGATTCAAAGGCTAAGCCATCAGAAGATCGGGTGGCCCAAATGATCAGTAGCATGGAAGCTCTGCGCCGGCCTATGCCTCCACCTCCTGCGCCTCAACGACAAATGGAAGAGGTAGTGTATAAATACCTGTACTGCAGAGCTGGCAACGATCCTCTGCCACCATCCATTTTGAAACCCGATTTCCTTAAGCAGCTACGAGATGACTTCTATAAAGAAAAAGCCAAACTCGTCAATCAAGTCTTCTCAGATTCAAGGATTGACAAGGTCCTCTACTGCAAGCTTTCCCATACCAGAGGCGTACAAGTCCACTACAATCTCTACTGCGTCAGAAGGGCCGACAGATCTGAGAATAAATTCTCAGATGCATATCTGAGAAATCTAAGCCCCTATGACCTACCAGAGCTTCTGAGCTGGGCAAGGCAAAACTATGCACGCAGACTTGAAGTCCAAAGAGCTTACCGTGAAATCAAGAAGGCTATGCACGAAAAGCTACTGCTATATAGTCTGACAGACTTCCAATTGGGACTCAGCCTTGGAGTATGAAGAATAAATCTCCCACCACCAGAAGATGACTACCCCTCCTTTGCCGAAATCAGACCAAACTCCATCATCACATATCCAAAGGTTGGGTACGTCTTTCAAGATCCTACTGGAAAGTTGAAGTTGTTCCTAGAGGTTGATTGCCAAAAGTACGCAACAAGTACTCTGCTCGAGTTCAGAGCCAACCTCTTGGAGCACAGAGGATCAGAGTTCATGGATCAAGCTCACGCCGAGATATTAATAGAGGTCATCGACTCTGTCATCAACTTCAGAAACCTCTGCATCAGAATGTATCGTGAACTCAAAGATGGAGGACTCGACAACAGAAAAATCAACGACTTCCCAAACGCCAGAGTCTGACATCTACGACCATCCTCTGCTTACTTTTCATACTTTGTAATGTAATCAAATGTAAGTGCCTCTGGCATATCCTTATATGAGAAGTCAATCTTCTACAGAGGTCAAATACCTCTTGTCGTGTTCTTAGCTTAGACAATCATGCAAAATTCCAATTTTTTATTTTTCAATACTTAGGGGGAAGATTGTTAGCTCCAACTTCTATGTTTAAAAGAAGTATTGAAAAATAGGCTAAGTGTAAGAGCATCGACAGAGCCTCTGCCAAGACACCAAGGGAAGGTCCGACAGAAGACTTTCTCAGAGGACAAGGCCACAGAGCCTCTGTCACCCTTGATAGAGCCTCTGTGGTAGAAAGACTTAGAAGACTGAAGATCAATACAAAGAAGATCGTGCGTCTCACGTGCCTCTGCAGTACGAAGATCCTGAAGATCATTCGTACAAGGCGTACCCTGCACATTCCACGTGTCCACCTCTAATGGGTTGCAGCCTTTGCAGAAAACGGCGCACCACATTAACGTTGTACCTGATGCAGTCCCACGATGTTGTCTTTGTACCATTAGTACTTCTTGTCTCTCACTTGTCCCCTGTAGAATAGTATAAATAGAAGGCTCTTGTAGAGCATTTCAGTTAACTTTTGCACAATACGCACACACCTGATTAGAGCATAGAGTCTGTATCACACACTCAAAGGTGTTCTTGGTGTTCTTGGTTAATCAATATACAGTGAATCATTGAGCTGAACTTTGTGGCATTTACTGTTTTCACGTATTTAATTCTGTGTGTATCTTCTACCCAAACTTATCTCTTCATGTGAAAACCCAAATCTCTAGCAATAAGATATGAATGTAGTGAGAGAGAATCTAGAGAGCAAATATGTCATCCATGTATTGAGCTCAAAGGATTACAAAAGGTTTCTAAAATATTACTAAAGCTTTTGAAGTGTTGCTAACAAATGGTCTAGACAAGCCTATTTATACCCATGACATACAAGGTATAAAGGCATTCACAATACTGTATAGACTCATACAGTACATTGACTTTACAGTAAATCTTGAATACAATAATGCTCTAACAATCTCCCCCTTTGGATTCAAGATTTAAAAAATTTGACAGCAGTCTTCAGCTCTTTGTAAAGTCAATCTTCTTCAACAGACACTTTATCAAACTATCTTCAAGCAGCTTTATCTCCACTAGTTCACGGCGAACTATATGCTTTGACACTCTTTAAGAACTCAGCTTTGAAGAATCTTCAGACAAACATGAAAAGTCATTGTCTTTTTCTTTGAAAAATCAACCTTCTTCAATACAATCTTCAACAGATTATCTTCAAGTCTTGAACATGGATTTCATATCTTTATATAGAACCATCAATTCGGAACAAGATAAATCAGAAACGATTAGAGTTTGGATCAGAAAGATGTGAAACCATCCACATTGTTGAACTTATAGGTGTAAGCGCATTCCGAGAACCACTCAGAACTAAGATAACCAAATTCGGCAACATTTGGACTTCACATGATCCTTCTCCCCAATCTTCAGTCTTTGTTCACGAATCTTTGACTTGAAATATCTTTGATTTGAAAATTCTTTGATTTGATTTGAGAAGTGTGAGTTCTAAACTGATTTGTTTAGAAGTCTTAGTCGTTGAAGTACGGGTCCTGAACTGAATTGTTCAGAAGCCATTGTCGTTGAAGCACGGGTTTTGAACTGATATGTTCAAAAGCCATTTACATTTAAGCACGGGTCCTGAATTGATGTATTCAGAAACCATTCATGATTTGTCTCCCCCTTAATGGTACAAATATTCTTCATAGAAATACGCCGCTTCTCTTCTGTTTTCAGTCATGTGTGTGGTATGTATCTACAATTCAGTACAACACATGAAGAACCTGCAAAACAGATTAAGCAGATTTTGGTACCCAATGGCATTTGGGTCCTAGTGGGTTAGGTGTAGATCTCTTTGAAGGAATACTATAAGTACCGTACCAAAAAGAAGTATAATCTTTATGCACAAAATCATTTGAACCACAGTAAGAACAACAGATTTTCTTATGGGCCAACCTAATCAGATGATTTACATGATGAATAGGATTAGGTTTAGCATAAGATTTACCTTTTGGCGTATTGTTCTTCTTTGCATTTGATGTGGATACAGATGATTTTGGCACTTCTTTCTTTGGAACTGTTGTGCCTTTTACTCTCCATTCCATCTTCACCCTCTTGAAGACTGGAACTTCTTCAGGTTTGGAAGTATTAACTTTAGGCACTTTTGTTTTGTTATCTGATTTATCAAACAGAGGATTATAGAAGAGATTTGTTGAACGAATCCGACCTTTTGAGAAATCTGTTGATCTATTAAATTGTTTAGAAGAAATGTTTTTAAAACTTGAACTTGAAGCAGTTTTAAAAGAACATTCAGAATCATTTGAATCAACAAATGGAGTCTGAAAGATAGAATTATGACTGGCCTGCTTTGAGACATCAAATTTAAAAATGACGTCTTCAAGTTCTTTGACTTTGTTTATTAAAACATTTTTCTCTTTAGAAGTTAGATCAAATTTCTGTTGGAGATCAGATTTGATCAACTGATCCTTCATAATATCAGCTGATAAACCAGATAATCTTTTGGTAAGATTAAGAATCACATCTTCAAAATATTCGCGTTCCGATTCAAAATCATTTTCCAAAAACTTTCTTTTATCAGTAATCTCTTTGAAAATTTCCATATTTTTCTTTTTAAGGGTTTTACTTTCCTTTTCAAAGAGATTTTGCTTTTCCGTGAAATCTTTTCTTTCCTTTTCCAAAATATTTTCTAATTCAGAGATTTTCACGGAAAGTTCAGAACTTTTGATCTCAAAAAAATTTCGTTCAATTTCAAATTTAGCTCTTTCTTTTTCGAGCTTGTATTTTTCTAAAAATAAAACTTTCTCAAAGTCTGAAACTTGTTTTGAAAGTTTTATACATTTCAGCTCAGTCTCTTTCTTTTCTTCAAAAACTTTCTTTTCTTCAAAAGAAAAATTAGACAGTTTTCTCTTTAGATCGGCATTTTCACTGTCCAAAATTTTCCCTATATCTTTAACTTCTTTTAATTGAGCATGTAACTTTAAGTTCCACTTCACTCTCTTTTCTTCTCTACTCTTCAAATCGGCATTTTCTTTTTGAAGAGTTGTTACTTTTTCTTGAAGATTCTCGATTTGATCGTGCAGACTTGAGTTGTCTTTCTTTGCTTCAAGATCTGCAATATAAACTTCAAGATCAGTTATTCTTTTAGTAAGTTTAGCATTTGAAGAAGAAATGTCTAAAATTTGTCTTTTCAGATCAACATTTTCTTCTTCCAATGCTTTATTTAAAATAGGAGTTGAAGAATTTGAAGCATTATCTTTAACAGGAGTTTCTGATATAGGAGATGTTTCTGATAAAATAACTTGTTGCAAAATTCCATTATTTGCCTTAGCTTTTTCAAGTGGCTTTGGAGGTGTTTTTGTTATTATGACTTGTTGCAACACTTCATTATTTGGTTTAACAGATACATGTGAATTAACAGATGTTTCTGTTATAATGACTTGTTGCAACTTTACATTTGGTTTAACAAAAACTTTTGCAATTGGAGGAATCTCCTTTTTCAGAGTTTGCTTCAAATCTTCACCACTGCTTTTAACAATAACTTGTTGTAAAACCATTTTGAATATTGCTAGAAATTGATCGTTCAGAAGATCAAGCAGACAGTGTATGAAAATACACAAAAAAAATATATAAAAATTTTTCTTGAAAAGCTCTTACAGTGTATGAAATACACTATAGGAAAGATTTCGGGATAATTTTTTTTTTTTTTTTTGTTTTTTTTTTTTTTTTTTTAAATCAATGAATTCGAATGTATAAAGGTTCGAATTCAATGAATTCGGATGTATAAGGATTCGAATTCAATGAATTCGGATGTATAAGGGTTCGAATTCAATGAATTCGGATGAAGAAGGATTCGAATTCACTCAATTCGGATGTAACTGGGTTCGAATTCACTCAATTCGAACTTAACTTGGTTCGAATTCACCCAATTCGGACTTAACTTGGTTCGAATTCACTCAATTCGAATGTACTTAGGTTCGAATTCAACCAATTCGAATCCATAAGGGTTCGAATTCATCCAATTCGAATCCATAAAGGTTCGAATTCATCCAATTCGAATCCACAAGGGTTCGAATTCTCTACAATTCGAATCTAATAGGATTCGAATTCTATGAATTCGAATTCTTCTTGAGTCGAATTCTACACTTATGATGCCAAGAACAATCCGAATTCTCTATGAATGTTCCGAATTCTCTTTGAATGATCCGAATTCACCAAGAATGATCCGAATTCACCAAGAATGATCCGAATTCTGCACTTCGAACACGAAAATCACTAAATCAGCCATAACTTTTTCAATTCTTGATCAATTGTTATGAAATTTGCACAGATTTGTTCGAAATTTGATTCCACACACTTTCTTAGTTAATCACAAATCCTAATTCGATCAATTTAATCGAATTTTGATCCAAAAATAGTAGAAAAAGTTTTCGAACAAAAATGATATAAAATGATCAGATCTGCAAATTCTGTGCAGATTTTGGTGTTGATCCAAGAATTAAAGATGTCCAGGAATCAAATCCGAGTGCAATGATGTCAAGAATCAATCCAAAAGATCAAAAATTAAAGAAAAGATGAAATCTGGATGAATAGTAAATGAAGAAGGGTCAGAATTCTTGATGAACAGTGATGAATAGTGATGAACACCCAATCCGAATTCTTCAGCTTTAGTGTAAAAAATCTTCAATTTGGTCTTCGATCTGCTTGAATCTTCTGTTTAGCTCTGATACCAATTGTGAAAACCAGATCTCTAGCAATAAGATATGAATGTAGTGAGAGAGAATCTAGAGAGCAAATATGTCATCCATGTATTGAGCTCAAAGGATTACAAAAGGTTTCTAAAAGATTACAAAAGCTTTTGAAGTGTTGCTAACAAATGGTCTAGACAAGCCTATTTATACCCATGACATACAAGGTATAAAGGCATTCACAATACTGTATAGACTCATACAGTACATTGACTTTACAGTAAATCTTGAATATAATAATGCTCTAACACTTCAGTTCTCATTAAAACGCTTCCGCATACATATTTGTTCGAACTTTAGAGATTAATATCATTGTTGAGTCAATATCGGGATCAACAGTCTAAACTACCAGATTTTGAGTTAGGGTTCTGTTCAGAACTGAGAACATGATGATTCAGATTGGGGGTAGGTGCTTCCTCTTGAAGGCACTGACTCTACTGATGTCTTCATTGTAACCCAAAAACTTGACAAATTCAATGAGGGTGGGTTCTTCAGGTGGGATTTTATAGGCTTCAACTTGAAGTTATTCATGGGTTTGAAGGTTGAAAAGTCTCTGCAACGTCCTTGGTCTGATTCTCACTATTCCTGCTCCTCCACGAGCACCATCGTCGACTTTCCTAATAATTCCTCCTTGTTCCTCGATGTATTGACATGTAGACCACCATTGTTGAACATAGGTTTGTGGCATGGTTGTATCTACCATTGTCAGGGCATGAAAAAGTTATGAACGATGGAAGAACTCCATAATGATGTGGTAGAGTGGTTCGTATCTTGTAAGGCTTAGATTTACAAGAAAGTTGTTGCTATTGAAAGCAAAGGGTAGGATTTCAATTTGATCAACGGGGGCTACTTGTAACACCCTTAAATCTGAAAATAGCAACTAATTTTTAAAATTTTCGATAGTACATCAAATAAGGAATAATCCTTTCTAAATGTCAACAGCTGATTACCTAATAATGGCAATCTATGATTTAACATCAACAATAAATAATTCAGACCTTATATATAGTCTAAATTAAGGACGGGGGTTCCTAAACTCCAACAACGGTTGCTATCTCCAAATGCGGAAGACATCCAATTTGCTAACTACTTCTTGTGCCTATCACTAGCACTCGTTTCTTCATAGCGTCACTAGAACATTCCCAATGAGAACCTGATGCACAAGCCATAAATAAAAAGGGTTAGGCTTAACGCCTAGTGAATTCATGCCGATAAATAAAAAGGGTTAGGCTTAACGCCTAGTGAATTCAAGAGTTTTCATCATTTATATAAGACGGTAAACTGAAATAATGTTATTTAAATCCCAATTTATAAAATGACAAGTATAAATATGAATGCAACATTTTTCCTCAAACGCACCATTTTCGTGATGAAAACTCCAATATAAAACGTTAAATCGAATATGAATTCGAAACCCAATACTCACCCAAAACATGAATAATATAATTAATACTCTTACTAAAATTCAAGTAAAACATTATTATTCAAGATACCAAAATATAAGTAAGATTCAATACACAAAATCATAACTTATGGAGAATGCTCCATACTCAAAACGTCACCGAAAATATGGATAAAACTCAATACCCAAAACAACTCCTTTCGGTGACGGGGGAGACCCGATTTCCATTGTTAGTGGCGGAACACAAAAGTAGGCCACCATCCCACGTTATAGAGCTCATCCTGAGGATCAATGGCCCCAATGGGATCAATATTTCGTGATTCATAGACAGGGCCCCCAATGATCCAAGGTACACTCATGCACTAGAAATTACACCATGTGGCCAATGGCTAGTATCCAGCTCCCATAAGACCGTACCAAGTTGCCCCCGATGACCCAATGCCTATTTCTAGCTACAACATGGGAATAATTGTCCCATAAAACCGACTCAAAAATTACACCTTATGGTCAATGGCAAATGTTCGACTACAAGAGTTCGCACCATGGTGCCCCCGATGACCCGATGCCTATTTCTGGCCACAATATGAGAATAATCGTCCCATTAAAAATGATAAAGACTGACTCCTATGCATATGGATCCATTGCATTACAGTCTAAATTTACATGACCCCAAATGAACGACAACGCACTCAAAGCATGTAACATTTCAAATAGATATGTCATAATTGCATAAAACTCCAAACCCCGAAATAAAGTAAATTTAAACCGGACAAATGTCCCCCAAGACTCATCTGAATCAAAGTCGAGCCAAGAGCTCAACAACACCATTGACTATAAAATAAAAAAAAAATCATCATAAACAATAAAATGTATTTAACCAACGTTTATGCAATTATATGCTCCAAAGTATGACAACCAAAAATAACTTCATGAGTTTGGATGAATCATATTGCAAATGAAATTATACCATTTATAATCCCAAAATGTTTTATAACTCAATAATATACATTTTTCACACGCTTCATAAAACCAAATACACTAAAAATACATTTACGTCAAATGACCTCAATTTATATAATAAATCATCAAAAGAACATATTAGTATGATTTCCTTTTTCAAAATGTCCCAAAAACCCAATTATGGCATTTTACAATATTTATAAAATCAAATGTATCCAAAATATAAATTTCATCAAATAAATAGCACATTTGATAAACACTAAGTAAAACACTTTAATAATTCAAAATAGACATTTTTTGGCATGTACAAAGTTTTCACAAAGCAACTTGAACTCACCTTGCTAGGTTATGTTAAACCTAGTTTTTATCCAAGTTGTGCAAACTTCTCGCTACCTAGATAAACCATATGCAATCACCAAATCAATAAAATAACTCTAATTAAATATTTAGACAACCTTTAGAATTTTCCAACTCATGAAAGATCACTCCCAATGGATTAAAAACCATTCAAGTCATACCTCACATAGACTAATCCATAAAAATCTATCTAAAGCTTAAATATGAACTTTAAGAGTTAAAAACCTTAAACCCCATACAAACTTATCAACAAAAGTAAATTCCTTAATTTAATTCATTTGCAAAGTACCAACAAACCCACTATTTACCATATGAGATATTTCTCCCAACAAGTAGCTTTAATAACATCAAAATCATAATATTTCAAGAATTCTAAATTTTACATAATAACTAGAGAAACCTTAAATTAAATGGTTAGAGAGTTTATACCTTTCAACTTCTAAGAACACAAATCATCAAGAAATATAATCTTCCACAATCTCTCCTTGAAAAGATAACATTGCATCATCTTGGATCTTCAATCACCATTACCGTCGAATTAAATCAAATGTGTTTGAAGCATTTTTATATATATATATATATATATATATATATATCCTCTAAATAAATCAAGAAACACAGCAGCTTCCAGTGGCTGCCTTTTCTCATCGCCTCTCTAAGAAAGAAAGAAAAAGATGGCATAAAAATTTGCCCTAAAGATGAGTTGGTGCCTTGGTAAGTGGTAGCTATAGAAATGGGCTTAGATGAGACTTAATTATTTTTGTCTATTAGAAATCGGATTAGCCCAATATAATTGGGCTGAAGCTGCCCAAATACAAGTGGCCCGAAGCTGACTATTATCTAATCTAAAAAAATAAAATAAACGTGTAGCACGCTCTCAACAAGATTCGATCTAGGGACCTAAAGCACACACATGTGAAGCCTTAACAATACGCCACAACTTCATTTTCAATTAGAATAGCTACTTTAATTCTTTTATTCCTTTTTCACCAGGTCCAATCTTTTTCCCAACTTTCGCATAAATTTTGGATCCGACTTGGCCCGAATTTTCAAAAACTCAAAACACGAGTATTATAGTTCTATGTGTTAATTTTTTGTAGGAAATTGAATCACTTAAATCGGGGCTAGGACAAGTAAGATATGATTCTTCTTCTTTTTTTCTATATATCACTCCAAAATGTTCCAAACCAAAAATCATGGTGTTACACTACTCTGCTCAATTCTGCGGAGTTTTATGTGGCCATTTTTGCAGATTGCAGGTTATGAAGAACACAAGAAGATTGGAAAGCAAGAACAGAGGGAAAAGATGTACTCAGGTGATTTTGAAAGCGTAAAGAGTGAAATGGTATCTGAAATGGGTTTTATACTCGAGGGATGATCAGAGTTACGATTGTAATTGTACTCGAGTGTCAGATAGTGGAATGACGCCTAGAAGAGACGTGGTTACATCTTAATGTCAGTTGGCCAATCGTATGATGCCACGTGTTTCTTGGAACTGACAAATTTCTGAGATGGAACCGTCACGGTTAAGGTTTAGCAAGTGACAGGTGGTTGAGGCTCATAAATAACCTGCACTCAGAGTCCATATTGTTTCAGAAAATGCACAAGGCATTTGAAAGTGACAGAGCTCTATTGAAATTCTCTTCTGTCATTTTGACTCTGTTGAGTATCCTTTCTGATGTTATCATAAGTAACCCTTTTCAACATGTTTCACCTTTAATACCCAAAAATCATTTAAAAATCCTATTTCTGATATGGAAGTAATCAATGAACCATTATAACATAAATTTGATATCAGAAGGTATCACAGAGTCTCTGATGTTGATGTCGGAGGCTCTAGTGAAGTTTCAGAGACCCAATTCTGAGAGTAAAGTTCAGAGATATATTCAAAGTTGTTTTTATCAAAATAGGTTTTCCCTTCTTCAAAACTGATTTCTTCTTGATTATTTTTTTAGAAGTCATAATATTAAAAAGAATTGACTCTTTGGACTTGCTCCCCCTAGAATAATGGGCTAATTATCAAAATTAAGCTTTTAAGCTCCCCTTAAAGTATGCATGATATTAAAAAAATTACAGAGAATACAACAAATGAATCAAACGAAAGAGACTCTGATGGACAGATCAGAGGCTCTGAGAACAAGAGAATGCTGAAAGTATGCTATAGTAACTCTGAATTGAACAGCAAAGGTTCTGACAAAATGTACTACCTAATTACTCTATCAGAGGCTCTGAGATGGATGTCAGAGTCTCTAATCTTTTGTCCAGAGATTAGGAAGACATGTTTAGCATACCCAACTTGATGATTAAGAAATTAAATCTCCTTTAATCAAGGGCTTTTGTAAACAGATCAGTAAGTTGAAAGTCAGTTGAAACAAAATACATTTCAATTGTTCCTTTTTCAACATGATATTTGATAAAGTGGTACCTTATATCAATATGCTTTGTCTTTGAGTGCTGAACTGGATTTTTTGTGATTGCTATTGCACTATTGGAGTCACAGAGGATTGGAACTCTGTTATACTCAAGACCATAGTCTCTGAGCTGAGTCTTCATCCAAATTACTTGTGAACAACAACTAGCAGCAGCAACATATTCTGCTTCTGTTGTAGAGGTTGACACACATTTTTGCTTCTTAGATGTCCAACTCACCAGTTTGTCTCCAAGTAGTTGACAACTTCCACAAGTACTCTTTCTGCCATTCCTGCATCCTCCATAATCTGAATCTGTGTATGCTACAAGCTCAAAGCCAGAGTTAAGAGGATACCAAAGACCCAAAAATTGATTCCCTTTGAGATATTTGAAAAATCTTTTGACAACAGACAAATGAGATTCCTTAGGATTTGCTTGAAATCTGTCACAGAGATAAGTTGCAAACATTATATTAGGTCTGCTTGTTGTTAAGTATTAATGTGAACCTATCATGCCTCTGTAGGTCTGGACATCCACAGATTGACCATCTGGATCATGGTCAATCTTTACTCTAGTGGCAATAGGTGTTTTCATGGGAGTTGAGTTGTTGAGCTTATATTTTTTTCAAAATATCAGAGATATATTTAGATTGGATTATAAACGTGCCTCTAATGGTTTGTTTTACTTGTAAACCAAGGAAGAATGAAAGTTCTCCCATCATGCTCATTTTAAATTCACTTTTCACCAACTCAGAAAACCTATCACAATACTTTTAGTTTGTAGACCCAAAGATAATGTCATCAACATATATTTGTACCAGAATAAGATCATTTTTGTATCTCCTAATGAATAAGGTAGTATCCACAGTACCTTTCTCAAAGTGATTATTCAACAGAAAAGTAGACAAAGTTTCATACCAGGCTCTGGGGGCTTGTTTAAGGTCATACAGAGCTTTGTCAAGTAAGTACACATGGTCTGGAAACTCTGAACTTTCAAAGCCTGGAGGTTGCTGCACATACACTTCTTCATGCAGTTTGCCATTCAGAAAGGCAGATTTGACATCCATTTGATAAACTTTGAATCCATTGTGTGTTGCATAGGCTAGAAAGATTCTGATGGCTTCTAGCCTATCAACTGGAGCAAAGGTTTCATCATAATCAATGCCTTCTTCTTGGCAGTATCCTTTTGCAACCAATCTGGCATTGTTTCTGATGATGATCCCATCCTCATCTTTTATATTTCTTGTTGGTCCCGAAAGGCTTAAACAAGTTTGTAGAAGGGGGGGGGGGGTTGAATACAAACACACTATTTTACTTTTCTAAATTGTTTATTGATAAATCATTAACAATTTACAGCTTGTTGCGGAAACAAGATTAAGGATAAACCTAAATCTAAACAAGTTGGAACACTAAGGTTTTCTTGCACTAAGAAAGATAAGGAGATTACTAATAAAATCCTATCTTGAGAGATTTGAACTTGTCCAGAGTTAGCAAGTTACTTCAAATGAAGTGAGTTCATCTCTTTATATACTGCATGCATTTAATGCAATCCAGTATATACTTTACACGTGTCATTAGCGGATTGGTTGCATGTCATTGACCTTTGATGACAACCTTAGTAGCCGCATGAATGAACAGTGTAGTATCAGAGTGGTTGTACGATTTCAGATTTTCGGAGGTTCTTTTCTGACATTTCGTACGGTGGCGTGCAAGGGAGGTTAAGACAAAAGTACTTTGTACGGAGGACTTCATGATCAGCTTTCGTTGATTCAGCGATTATCATTTACTATTCAGCAGATGATAAAGTTCAGCGATAGCTGAAGTCTTGTACTTGATACTTCACGTTGAGTGGACAAATCTGAGTCTTCGCTGATCCGCATCAGTTCATTAGGAGACTTGTCGCTGGTTCTTGAGCTTGATCTTCGACTTCAGCGTAGAACCTTTGTTGACGTGAATCTTGTCTTCAGGGATCATAAGTAAACAACTAACTTATCAGCGATCACCATAAGGACTGAACAGACTCAGCGATATGGTGAACAGTGTTCGCTGAATGTTTAATCTAAAAGTGCGAGAGTTCCTATCAGCAGTACTGTAAGATCTTAGTACTTATCAGTGATAGTGAAACTCTGATACATATTGTTTACTTACAATTTTCACTAAGTATTTAAGATAGGGTCATTATCAAATCACTGAGGGTTTGGATCAACAATCTCCCCCTATTTGATTATGACATAGCAACAGAGAAAATTGCTATTTAATGAAAACATAAGGATAAAAAGAACTCATAAAATATTTGTCCCTTTTACTGTTTTCTGGGATCTTTTCAGTACTGATGGAGTAAAGTACATTCGCTGAAATCTTTCTTTAAATCTTTGAATCAGGTTACAATATGAATAAGAAAGATTACAAGTACAAGCGAAATAAATTACAAGTACTGAAGGATGACTGATACAATAGAGAAAATGGTGATTGTTGTCAGCCTTCAAAGGGTTCTTCCTTAATGAGAAGTTCATCAAGGGTTGTCTTTTCAGTTGGAATCATCCAGTCAGGAACCTTTTCCCCTTTATTCTTTAGCTTCAGAGCAGCTTCAAAAATCAAGGGTTTTAGGTGTCGTGCCTGAATGTCTTTTCTGAAGTCGCACCAGTAGATGAGATCTTTGAGCTGTTCGATTGGAGTGATTGGAAGCTCAGCGATCCGTTGAAAGCATTTACATCCGTCGTAGTCAAGAAAGAATATTCCATAAGGATTACTGATGACTTTACCAGGGACGAAAAGTTCACATGGTGGCAAAGAGACATCAAGGGCAGATAGATCAGGATCAGGACCAAGTACTTCAGCGCGAGAGAAACCAATTCCAGTTTCATTTCGTATGACATGACCTGAGTTTGAATCTTGACGTTTCTGCTTGGGGTCTTTGACAGATTCTTGAGTGAGCTTGATGGCGAATTCTCTGTCTTTATCTTCAGCTTCCTTCCTTTCAGCGATGAGGCGTTCAGCTCTGAGATGATCTTGGTATTCAGCTTTTGAAATTCTGAACTTAGGAGGAACTGAAGGTAGTTGATCGCGCCTTAGGATGATTCGCTGATCCTCGAATCGCTTTATCATTTCTTCTCTCCTCTTTTGATCTTCTTCACTCAGCCTTTGAGCAACTGAGGAAAGTCTGTTTCTGTGCGAGAGAGGTTGTTCTTCTGGTTCATCAGTCTCAGAGATTAAATCTAAGAATGGGATTATGTCTTCAGCGGTAGCTGGAATTATTGGTGAAGTCGCAACAGATCTTTCAGCGATATCCTCAAACAGGGGAGAGGACTAGCTGAAACGCAGCGATCTTACAAATAAGAACTGGGTAGAAGAACTTGGGTAGAAAAGATAGAAAAAAATGTGGATGTGTATGGTGTTTGTGGAATGGATAACTGATTTTTCAGAGATGATCAGGGAAGGAAAAATAAGTTTAGTGTACCTGACAAATCGGCTTTGCAAGTAGGATCGCCAGATTATCATCTTCAGCGATGCCTTTGTCTTTGCTTTTCTCAGCGCCAGAGGCTGAGTGCTTTGTCTTTGTCTTCTCCCCTGAAGGTTCTTTTATTGAAATACCTTTAAGAGCTTTGGTTCGAGGAGCAGGTTTGACAACAAAGAAATCATCGTCATCTTCATCATCATCATCATCGTTCCTTGGAGAGGAGGATGGTTCAGCTTCAGGGATGTCGAAGTCTTCGTCTTCTTCTGCTTCAGATTCCTCAGCATCTTCATCGAGTTGCTCCCCCTCAGATATAGAGGCGAGGTTCTCGGTTCCCTCAGGGTTTTCATCTCCCTGAGGTCCAGTAATCCGATCTTCATTACCCTCTCCCCTGATAGATTCATCATGGGAAAGGTCTTCAGCGCTCTTCTCCTGTTCAGCGCTCTTCTCCCCCTCTTTCTCATGATGGGCGGGGGAGGAATGGGTAGATTCAGCATTGGTGTTGTCTCTGTCTTCTGGGCCAGAGATTTTCACACAACCTTCAAGCTTAGCTATTCTGTCTTCTAGGCCAGAAATAGCAGGCGTGATTTTCTTCAGCTCTTGGCGATCCTCTGCGGTGAATGAGTCCAAAACAGGTGCAGGGGCCGGAGCAGGAGCTGGATTATTTGCCTTGTTCACCAGCGTCTCGATCATTGTCTTGACAGAACCAAGGTCGGTCTTCACTGAGCCCAAGTCGGTCTTGACCACTGACATATCACCTTCGAGTGTACCAACCGATTTCTTCAGCGTTGTAACTTCGCTGGAAATGGTGGAAACTGATGATTTGAGGTTGGTGTAGTCAGTGTAGATGTCGGAGAGCACTTTGGCAAAGTCGGCGAGAGTTTTATCAAGGTCTTTGATGTCATCAGAGGAGGCCTTCTTTTCCACCACAGTAGTCAGCTTCGTCAGATTCTCTCCAGCGTTTGTTACAGCTGTAGAGTTATTTGATAGGCCGGTGGTGAGATCCGTAAGTTTCATCTCCATAGACTTCAGAGACTGGTTGATGTCTCCCAAAAAAGGACCTGTAACATATAAGTACTTGTGAACAAAGGAAAGCTCAGAAGTTTCAGGTTTAGTTACAGTGTTTAAGGTGGGATTTGTACCTGCCGGAGCGTTGACGAACTCATCAAAGTTTCGAGTCCCTCCATAGTGTTCCATATCTCCCTCAAAAGTTCCGTGAGGAATGGAGATCTCTGCAGGTCCTTTCTTCGTCATTCGCTGAGAAGCTTCAATGGCTTCTTGAATGATGGCATCTCCAGTTTTTACTGGAGGAGTGAAGGATAAGAATTGGGGTTGGGGTTCAAGTTCAGCGTTGGATTCGCTGAGAAGTACTTCATCAGTCTTTTGAGAGACTGACGAAGGTTGGGTAGATTCCAAAGTTCTAACCTCAGCGTTTAGGGACGCTGAAGTAGGTTTAGAAGGGATGGCTTGAATTGGTGTGGCAGAGCGTACCACGGAACTTTCCTTCAGCTCTTCAGAATGAGCTGAGGAGTCTTCAGCATGCAACTGCTGGGGTTGCTCCTTGGTTTTCTTGATCCTTTTGGAATCAAGAGGGGTAAGAGATTGTTTCCTTTTCTTAGAAGGAATGGATTTTGTGGCCGGGGTATCAGCGATGGGTATTGTCGCTGAAGGAGCCACAGAAAGCGGAGAATTAAGAAGAGTGAGAAGAGTAGAGAGACGTACCTCGTTGGCGACAGGCTTGAAGTCGAGAACTTTAGGGCCAATCTGAGAGAGTTTCAGATCACCCTCTTCAGGATAGCTGTCCTTCAGGCCATATTGAAAGATGGCGCTGATGAATCGCGGGTAAGGAACCCATGCTGGTCGGTCAGCGGCAGAATCAACACGTTGAATGAGGTCTTCATAGATGATGGAGGCCCAGTCAATGTTGAGACCTTTCAGCAGTGCGTAACCCATGGCCTGCTGAGGTTGAGCGGCTTGATCAGAAGATCCGGATTTCGCTGTCATGCAGCTGATCAGGTGAGCGAAGATGAAGTTCATCTCGCTGGGCATCTTGGATTTCTTTATCAGCGTCAGCTTCTTCTCAGGTAGCTTGTCTCTTCCAGTCTCCCAGATGTAACCCATCGCATCAAGGAAAGCAATGATTTCTTCCCTGTCAGCGTGCTTCTTGTGGTCAGGAAATGGAATGAAAGGATTTTCTGAGGTAGCGTTAGGGAATTTTAGAGCTTTGCGGATTATTGCGGGGGTTATCTTGATGGTGCCATACTCAGTATCGCTGAGTATGCAGTCGATGGTTTTAGATGGATCTTTGGCTGAGGGTAGGTTGGTGTGTCTGGCAGAGTACCAGAATTGGGATAATAGACGCTGACTGGCAGGAGGTGTGATTGTCAGTGCTGTGTATATGGGGCTATTCTTCAAAAAAATCACAGCGTCGTCTAGATGGGATACCTGCTTCCGAGGAGGAAACTCGAGAAGCGCTGAAAGGTTGTTTGCCTTTGTCCAGTCTAGTTGATCCAGCTCAAACTTAACCTGAGGAGCTTTGGTGATTTCCAGTTCCTCAGAATCACTGGAGATGGACTCAGCGGTAACATTCAGCTTTGAAGTTGCCATTTCACTGTATTATCAGTTCAACCAAAGATGTTAACAAATAAGAAATATCTTAATGTGGAAAGAGAATTTCCATTAAGATTTTTCGAATTTTGTTCATTTCATTCAGACAAAAAAAATCTTAATGAAGATTAGGGTTTTTCTTGTTTTTTAAAAAAAAACGAATATAACACCTATAAGCCTTGTATTCCAGTTTTTTTTAAAAAAATGGATACGAAAGAAGAACAAGTTTAAGATTTTAGATTTAAAACTTGAAGAACAACCATGAAATGGTTGTGTTTATAAAACCATGAAAGAAAATGATTTTATTTTTGAGTTCTTTTGTTTGATCTTGTGTAAAACAATGATAAGATCGAAAACAAGTTATTTGCATTTGATAAAAGATAAGAACATATTGACCTTGAGTTTGATGAAGAAGATGATGAACAGTTCTTGAAGATCGAGAGCACAAAATGCAACAGTGTTCTTTTCTTGCGGAGAAAGATTGATTCGCATAAAAGACAAATATAAACTTTGAGAGAGTTTATATAGGAAGAGAGTAGAGAGAGAAAAACTTGAGCGGGAAAGTTTTTCATCATGACACGGACACGTGTTTGCATTTGATTGGATAGACAACGAAACGTGCAAACGTGTGTCAGAAAAAAGAAACGTGCCTGGTGTTATCCGTTGCAATGACGTCACAACTGTCCTTTCACATTCTTTCGTTGTCTCTGAGGTTTTGAAAGAAAACCTCAGGGACTCTTTGGAAAATATGAAGCACTGAATAGAAATATCAGTGAGGGTTTTAAGAAATTTCAAAATATTATTCAGCGATGAAAGAATTTGAAATCTTGCATTTTCATGCGTTTTGTCAGAGAAAACATACCTTGATATCAGTTTAACCCAATTTATTCAGAGAGAAGATGATGAAATGGATTGTACTAGTTTATTTTATCCAGAGCCTATACAAGAATGTATAAACGTATCGCTGATTAAATGTGAACCGCTGAAGATTTATCCTTCAAAGTTCAGCATTCCAAGCTCGCTGATGAGAAAGTTGAATCTTGTCTCATCAAGAGGTTTGGTAAACAAATCAGCTAACTGATAATCAGTTGGGATAAAATGAAGTTCTATATCACCATTCATCACATGATCTCTGATAAAATGATATCTGATTTCTATGTGTTTTGTCTTTGAGTGTAGCACTGGATTGTTTGCTATAGCGATGGCACTTGTGATGTCGCAATAGATTGGAATTTTGGAGAGCTGAAGATCATAGTCTAGTAGTTGATTTCTCATCCACAAGACTTGAGAACAGCAGCTTCCAGCGGCTACATACTCAGCTTCAGCTGTGGAAGTGGACACCGAGTTTTGCTTCTTACTTGTCCAACTTACCAGCTTTCCACCCAGGAGCTGACATCCTCCTGTGGTGCTTTTCCTATCCATTTTGCAACCTGCAAAATCACTGTCTGAATAGGCGGTTAGATCGAATCCTGAATCTTTGGGATACCAAAGACCTAGATTCGATGTACCCTTAAGATATCGAAAGATTCGCTTTACAGCTTTCATATGAGATATCTTAGGTTCAGCTTGATATCGTGCGCACAGACATGTTGCAAACATAATATCGGGTCGGCTAGCTGTAAGATACAGTAGTGAGCCGATCATCCCACGGTACAGCGTGACATTGACAGGAACACCCTTTGTGTCCTTATCAAGTATCAGCGGTGGTGCCATAGGGGTTTTCATAGCTGAACTTTCAGTTAAGTCGAATTTTTTCAGCATATCTTTAACATACTTTCCCTGATTTATAAAAGTTCCTTTTTCAGTTTGCTTAATCTGAAGACCAAGGAAATATGTTAGTTCACCCATCATACTCATTTTATACTCATCTTTCATTCTATCAGCGAAACGAGTACAAAGCTCAGGGTTAGTAGAACCAAATATAATGTCATCAACATATATTTGAACTAAAATGATATGACCTTTTATTTTTCTAAAAAACAAAGTTTTGTCAATCTTACCTCTCTCAAATTTTTCAAGGTGAAGATAAGTAGAAAGAGTGTCATACCATGCACGAGGAGCTTGCTTCAAGCCATAAAGTGCCTTATCCAGCTTATAAACATAACCTGGACGCTTAGGATCTGAGAATCCTGGAGGTTGTTCCACATAAACTTCTTCATTCAGCTTTCCATTTAGAAACGCTGACTTAACATCCATTTGATGTACAGTGAAGTTTTTGTGTACAGCATATGCTAAGAAAAGACGAATAGATTCAAGTCTTGCTACAGGAGCAAAGGTTTTGTCATAATCTATACCTTCCTCTTGTCTGTATCCCTGAGCAACAAGACGAGCTTTGTTGCGAGTTACAGTTCCATGTTCGTCCAACTTGTTTCGATAGACCCACTTAGTGTCTATCACTGTTTTGTCAGTTGGTCTCCGAACAAGTTTCCAAACTTTGTTTCTTTCGAATTCAGTCAGCTCTTCTTGCATAGCGCTGACCCAGTTTGGATCTCTGAGGGCATCATCTATTTTCTTTGGTTCAGTTAGAGAAATAAAGTTAACAAATAAACAAATATTACCTGCACTTCTACGAGTCTGAATACCAGCGTTGGGATCACCAAGAATTTGATCGATTGGGTGATTTACAGTCCATCGCTGAGCCGGAGCATGCGTCGCTGACTCAGTCTGAACTGGAGAAACTGAAGATGAGGCTTCAGCTACTTCTGGATAATCAGCTAAGAGAGGAATGCTTGCATTTGTCACTTCATTCACTGATTGCTGAGAAATAGATGGAATTTCTGAGACATTTGGATCAACTGCGGGTATAGTATTTATAGGAACAGCTGAGACCCAAGATGTTTCAGCTTCACTATTCTGCATATTGGGAATGATAGTAGGACCATCATTTTCAGTTGTATGAGTATGAGTAGTGGGAACATCTTCTGAATCACCAAGATGAGAAAACATCCATTGATTCAGTTCTTCTGTATCAGCGTTCGGTTTAGAGTTCGCTGAACGGGATTCGTCAAACGTGACGTGTATAGTTTCTTCTACAGTTTGTCTTCTTCGGTTGAAGACTCTGAAGGCTTTGGAAACTGAGGAGTATCCAAGAAAGATTCCATCATCAGCCTTAGGATCAAACTTTCCAAGGGCATCTCTGTTGTTCAGTATGAAACACTGACAACCAAAGATGTGAAGAAAGCTGATTGAAGGCTTTCTCCCATGAAAAAGTTCATAGGCTGTCTTTTTGAATCTTTTGACTATCAGCGACCTGTTTTGCGTAAAACAAGCCGTGTTGACAGCTTCTGCCCAAAACTGAGTAGGCAGGTGAGAATCGCTGAGCATTGAACGTGCAGCTTCAATAATTGTTCTATTTCTTCTTTCAGCGACTCCGTTTTGTTGTGGTGTTCTCACTGACGAAAAGTTATGAGAAATACCCTTGCTCTCAAGGAAGGAATCAAGAGAACTGTTTTTGAATTCAGTTCCATGATCACTCCTTATTGAGCGAACAGTCATATTGTTCAGAGTTTCCATCTTCCGAACAAAGGTGATGAGTTCTTCAGGGGTGTCACTCTTAGAACGGAGAAACATTACCCATGTATAACGAGAGAATTCATCAACTATGACCAGCGTATATTTCTTTCCAGCGATGGATTGTTTGTTAACGGGGCCAAACAAATCCATATGGAGTAGTTGAAGAGGAGATGACACTGAGGAAACTTGCTTGGACTTAAAGCTTGCCTTGGTCTGCTTCCCTTTTTCACACGCTGAACATAAGGATTCTTTGGCGTATGAATGTTGAGGTAGACCAGTGACTAACTCTTTGGATGAAAGAGTATTCAGTGTCTTGAAGTTGAGATGTGAGAGTCTCTTGTGCCATAGCCAGTTGACATCAGAAGATGCCTTTGAGAAGAAACAGGAGTTCTCAGTGGTTGTTGAGTCCATGTTTATAACGTAAACATTTTCCAAACGATAACCGCTGAGAGCTATCTTCTCCTTTTTGTCAGAGACAAAGCAGGATTCCTTGGTGAAAATCACTTTGTTATCCATGTCGCAAAGCTGACTGATGCTCAGAAGATTATGCTTCAGCCCTTCAACATATGCGACTCTTCTGAATGATGTTGTACCATTTGAAAGTACACCATACCCTCGGGTGTGTCCTTTTCCATTTCCACCGAAAGTTACAGAGGGACCCTTCTCTTCCTTGTATTCAGCGAGCAGGCTTTTCTTTCCAGTCATGTGTCTAGAGCATCCGCTATCGAGATACCAGATACCCTTCTTAACCTGCAATACAAAGGAAGATTAGTTTTGCTTGGGTACCCACTTCACCATGTATACGCGTTTGTCAGTGGAAGTGGTTGGAATGGGTTCAGCAGTCTTCGCAGCATTTGAAGATTCAGCTTTGTCTTTCTTCACTTTGGTCAATTTCTTGACCTCAGCGGTATGAGTCACCTTGACCTGACTTGCAACTGGTTTGGTCTTCTTTGGTGCTATCTTCACCTTAGCTATCTTATCAGCTTTGGTGGCTGTGGGACACTTACTTGCAATATGATCGGTAAGTCCACAGTGATAACATTTCCTATAACTAAAATTAGTTCTAGGACCACTTGTGTGCTGAGCTTTTAATTTGGAATTAGAAGTGCCAGCACCAAGTACACTATTGGTTTTTGAAATAGGACGAACATTCAGTTCTTCAGATTTCTTACCAAGGACATCTACTCTGAGTCTAGGAGTAGGTCGCTGAACTGATCCAGAGGTCTGATTTCTAGAACCAGATGAATGAATCACTAAGGCTTTGGAAGCATTCAGCTTAGGTACTAAAGTACCCTTCTGAGGATTTTGATAAATTACAATTCCTTTACCTTTATCTTTAGAGACAGAGGTAGGTTTTGAATAAACCATTTTCTCCTTACCTTTTGAGGAGGTAGGAGTTTCCTCAGGGATTGGTGTAATCGACGAGGAGTACTGAAATGAAGAAGTGTCAGCTACTGAGGATACGAACGTTCCAAATTTAAGCATTGAACGTTCAGTGGTTGGTATTGGAGTATCATATTTATAACCCAGACCACGTTTATCACTCAGAGGAATCTGAGCCTTAATTATCTCAGTGATCTTTGTTGAAGAATTACACCATCCTTCAACAGTAGCTTGTTCAGCTTTTAATGCAGCGATAGCTTCCGCTCGTTCAATTTTGACTAGCTGATTTAAATGGACTTGATCTTTAAAATCTTCTTCAAATTTAGAAAGCTTTTCTATTTGAAGGTGGCAATTTTTAAGCTTTTCAGCGAGAACAAGATTTTGGTTTTCAACCACAGCTTTGCCGTTCATGGCTTCGTATAAGCTTCTAGTCAGTAGTTCGATTTTACGGAGACTATCAGCTTCATCAATATTTACAATATTGGTAAAGAAGGAAGGTGATACCTGAATGGCAGATGTTGAAGTGGAGGGAATGTCTGAACTTTCTTCCTCTTCTTCAATCTTGGCCATGAGACATTGATTTGCTTCATCATCTTCAGAATCAGATGATGAGGCTTCTTCATCAGAAGCAGCCCAATCATAGTCAGCCATTAGGCCTTTTCCCTTCTTCTTAAAGCTTTTCAGCTTTGCATACTTCTCCTTCAGCTTTAAGTATTTGTCGTCTTTATTCCTTGGAACAAAGGATTTCTTTGTAAAGGCTGAAGGTCTCATGATTTTCTTTGACCTGCACTCGTTAGCGAAATGACCTGTCTTTTCGCAGTTAAAACAAGTAGCAGTAGCCTTATCAACAAAAGCTGATGACTTAGGCTTGTCAGCTATAGAAAGAGTTTTGTTCTTTCTAAACATTTTCTTCTTGGCGAATCTCCTGAACTTTTTAGTTAGGAGAGCCAAGGATTCATCATCTGAAGAATCAGAATCTGATGATCTTTCAGAGTTACTTTCTAACTCAGTGATAGTGACCACGGGTCGCTGAGTAGAAGGTTCCTCTGAGATTAAAGCAACAGGGGTGCTTTTGGAATCTTTTACAAGATTCTTCTTAAGATGGCTAGATTGCTCATGATTCAGCAATGTGCCATATAAGGTAGCGAGTGTCATTGATCTTAGATCTTTTGACAGCTTGAGACACATGGAATAATTGTCCCAGCTTTCAGGTAAACATTCTAAAAACTTTGTCAGAACTTCAAAGTTAGAATATTCCTTACCAACCGTTTTAAGATCTATAATTAAGCAGTTAAAACGTTGATGTACTTCAGAGAGAGTTTCATTCTTACCAGAGATGAAACTTTCGTATTGTCTTACCAGGTTGATCTTTCTTGAATCCTGGACTTCAGACGTTCCTTCATACTGAACACATATTGTGTCCCACATGGCCTTCGAGGATTTCAGGTTCATGACAGAATGGTAGACTTCGTCAGGAAGGGCCATGGATAGTATGGATCTGGCTTTTGTATCTATAGCCACTTTCTTCTTGTCTTCATCGGTCCAATGATGGATTTCCTTTGGAATCAGCCTTTCTGGAATAGCAGCTCTAGTTGCAGTGGCTGGAACGGCAGGATCAATCGTTACAGGGATGTGTGGACCGTTTTCAAGATAGTAAGGTATAGTAGGGTCTACACCTTCTAAGAAGAGTGTCATCCTATTTTTCCATAAGTTGAAGTTGTCTCTGGAAAATCTAGGGGGTTTTGCAAGAGAACCATTGTCGATATAGTGAGTGTTTGTGTTTGAGTTGGCCATTTTCAGATAATAGCAAGGAAGAGAAAATATCTTAGATTAGATCTTGTTTATGAGATTAAACAATCTGCTCTGATACCACTTGTTGGTCCCGAAAGGCTTAAACAAGTTTGTAGAAGGGGGGGGGGGGGGGGGTTGAATACAAACACACTATTTTACTTTTCTAAATTGTTTATTGATAAATCATTAACAATTTACAGCTTGTTGCGGAAACAAGATTAAGGATAAACCTAAATCTAAACAAGTTGGAACACTAAGGTTTTCTTGCACTAAGAAAGATAAGGAGATTACTAATAAAATCCTATCTTGAGAGATTTGAACTTGTCCAGAGTTAGCAAGTTACTTCAAATGAAGTGAGTTCATCTCTTTATATACTGCATGCATTTAATGCAATCCAGTATATACTTTACACGTGTCATTAGCGGATTGGTTGCATGTCATTGACCTTTGATGACAACCTTAGTAGCCGCATGAATGAACAGTGTAGTATCAGAGTGGTTGTACGATTTCAGATTTTCGGAGGTTCTTTTCTGACATTTCGTACGGTGGCGTGCAAGGGAGGTTAAGACAAAAGTACTTTGTACGGAGGACTTCATGATCAGCTTTCGTTGATTCAGCGATTATCATTTACTATTCAGCAGATGATAAAGTTCAGCGATAGCTGAAGTCTTGTACTTGATACTTCACGTTGAGTGGACAAATCTGAGTCTTCGCTGATCCGCATCAGTTCATTAGGAGACTTGTCGCTGGTTCTTGAGCTTGATCTTCGACTTCAGCGTAGAACCTTTGTTGACGTGAATCTTGTCTTCAGGGATCATAAGTAAACAACTAACTTATCAGCGATCACCATAAGGACTGAACAGACTCAGCGATATGGTGAACAGTGTTCGCTGAATGTTTAATCTAAAAGTGCGAGAGTTCCTATCAGCAGTACTGTAAGATCTTAGTACTTATCAGTGATAGTGAAACTCTGATACATATTGTTTACTTACAATTTTCACTAAGTATTTAAGATAGGGTCATTATCAAATCACTGAGGGTTTGGATCAACATTTCTGAATACCCACTTGGTTCCAATGGCAGATTTGTCTTTGGGCAAAGGAACCAAGGTCCAAACTTCATTTCTTTCAAATTCTAGAAGCTCTTCTTGTATTGCTTCTATCCAGTTTGGATCATCAAGGGCTGCAGACACCTTTTTTGGCTCTATCATGCTTAAAAAGTTCACAAAGAAAGCCTCATTGATTATGGTTGATCATGTCTTAACACCATCTTTAGGAGCACCAATGATTTGATGATGGGGTGATCCTTTGTCTATCTTGTCATTGGAGTATGGACAAGAGGTGGTGTATGTGCTTCTGAAGGAAGTTGGTGTGTGACAGCTTCAGAGCTCTTAGGATTGGCACCAGGGCTCTGAGGCACACTGCTCTGAAGAGTGGCTTCATTACTCTGTAGGGTACCAACAAGGCTCTATGAAGGTGAACTTATGTAAATGGAATTTCTTCCAATATTTGTCATCAAAGGTGATGATGGTTCTGGTTCAGGTTCTTCTTCCTCAGACTGTTGTCTTAAACTTTCTCCTTGAATTGGATATGTAGTCAAAGAAGTAGATGGTGAAGTATTTGAAGGACCAGACAAAGATGTACCTGATTGTTGTTGTCCTTCAGAACCTTGAACTTGATTGCCTCTGTTGATGAGTTCAGAGGAATATTCATCATCAAAGAAGTCATTGAATATCATATTGATATTTTCTTCTCTTGATTTTAAGGAACTAGGCTCCTCTATGATGTGTATCCTCTCTGATGATTTGATTTTAGAGATGTTTGATGTTCTTTCATCAAACGATACATTGATGGTTTCCATAATGACTTTGGTTATGAGGTTATAGACTCTATAGGATTTTGAAGTCAGAGAATATCTAATGAATTTTCCTTCATCAGCCTTTTTGTCAAACTTCCCGAGTTGACCTCTGTCATTCAGTATAAAGCATTTGCAGCCAAAAACTTGAAAGTACTTCACATTTGGCCTTTTGTGGTTGATGAGTTCATAAGCAGTCTTATTAAATCTTTTCACTATGATAGCTCTACTTTGGGTGAAACAGGCTGTTGAAACTGCTTCTGCCCGGAAGCTGGTTGGGAGATCAGATCCTGCTAGCATTGTTCTGGCAGCCTCTACCAGAGTTTTTTTCCTCCTCTCAACAACACCATTCTGTTGAGGAATTCTTGCAGCTGAGAAGTTCTGAGAAATGCCTTCCTCTGTGAGGTATGATTCAAGTTTTGCATTCTTGAATTCTGGTCCATTATCACTTCTCAGCTTCTGTACCTTTAAACTTGGCAGCACCTGAATCTTTTCAACAAATTTATCAATATCTTTGGGACATCAAATTTTGCTTTGATGAACTCAACCCAAGTATATCTAGAATATTCATCAATTAGAACCAGGATATACTTTGTGCCAAAGACTTTGCACAGAAATGGGACCACCAAGATCCACATGTAACATCTGCAATGGTCTAGGGTAGTTGTGATCACTCTTTGCGAAGCTCTTTTGAGCTTACCCATTTCACATGCAGAACATAGATGGTCTCTGTCAAATTTAAAAGATGGCAGACCTTTAACTAACTTAAGTTTCACAAGCTTGTCAAGAGTTGAAAATTTTAAATGTGAAAACCTTTTGTGCCAGAGCTAGACATCTTCCTTGTTCAAAGATACTAAACAGAGTCTTTCTGTATTAGATTTTTGATTTCGATTGAAATTCATTTTGTAAAGATTGTCTTTTCTGTCAACTCTGAGCAATTCTTGACCAGACTCTGAAACTAACAAAGAACAATATTTCTTCTTAAAATTGACATCAAAACCATGATCACAAAGTTGACTTATGCTAGCAAATTATGATTTAACCCTTCTAACTTTAGAAACTCATACTCCTCCATTTGTTAATACCCCATAGCCTCTGATCTGTCTGTGCCCATCTCTACCAAAAGTTACTGCACCTTCCATTTTATCTTTGAATGAGGTTAGCAACTCTTTATTTCCAGCCATGTGCCTTGAACATCTAGAGTCCAAGGACCATATTTGCACTTGTTGTTTCTGCAAGACAGATTAGATTTTCTTAGGTACCCATTGCATAATGGGTCCTTTCTTGTTAGGCTTGGGTTTGAGTGATTTACCTTCTGGCTTTCCATTCTGTGATGGTTTGTCAGAGGCTTTTCCTTGCATATTCTGAGATATGGTCTTAGGATTTTTCTTCTCTGGTGACCAGTTTAGAATGCAGTGAGGACCATTGAGATGATTCTGAAGTTTTAACAGAAGTTTAAAGCAATTGCAGTTGACAGAACATGGAAATGATTGTGTAAAACTTATGTTTTGATTCATCAACACATGATTACATGCCTTTTGGAAATTAAAAGATATAGAGTCAGAAGTTTTGATAAACTTCCTATCCAGAGGTGTCTTCTTGAAATTGGCATTCCTCTAATGATGATTTTCCTTGGCCCAAAAGGAGTTGTTTCCTCTGTGATTCACTGCAGATTGAGAATTAGGAGTGTCATTCACTTTCCACTTTCCTTTTTGCTCTGGAGTGAATCTGATTGGTTTATAAATATAAGGCACAGAGGAATGAGTGGTTGAGGTACTTATGACTTTTTCTTTCATCTTCTTTTCTAATTCCACAGAAGATAAAGTTCTGACACCCATACCCTCAAAATCAGGACAAATTGGAACTTTGGGTTTGTTCTTTGGAACATAAATGACATTATTTAAAATCCCATATCCAACAAATGTCTGTTTTGTTTTGTGCAAAAATATCTCTTGTGCACAAAAAATTTGCTCGTCAACCTATGAGTCAGAGTCCAGAAAGTCTCTGGTGACTCTGTCAGAGATGAGAGTCTCTGAGGGATTATGATAGAAGCTTGCTCTGTTGGAGTCAGAGAAGTTCATATCTCTAATGGTGCAAGTTTTAAATCTTCTGAACTTTGGTTTCAAGGCATCAGAAATAGAGTTTTCCTCGAGTACTCTTTGCAAATCCTCTTCAAATGTTGTTCTAACATCCTCAGAGGTGGGAGAGAAATCTGGTGCTTTTGGATTAAGTTCACTCTGAGTTTTGAACTCAGAGGGACCACTCACAGAAGTAACAGACTTCTGTGCTTTGAAAGAGTCGAACTTAAAGATCTCTTTTGGATCAAGGCTTTCAGCAGATTTAGAAATGATGATTTCAGCCTTTTCTTGATCATGAATTAACTTGAGAGATGGTTCTATAACCTTTTCATGATCAGAGGTGTCATAACAAACATTTCTGAAATTCAGCCTTTAGGCCCTTGATCCTTCTGAAGTTTTTGTTCTTTTAAAAACATTTGTACCAAAGGATGTACAATCAGGCATCTGGACTTTTCCAACACAAAAAGTTAAGGACAGAGATGTCTTCTTCCTTCTAGTGAAAGGATCAAGGTCACTGAAACCAAGACCTTGAGTGTCCATTTGAGAATTGATTTTAATATGCACATCTTGTGCATCCTGGTACTTCTTTATTAGAAGCTCTTTCTCTATAAAGATTGGTGTAAAACTTATCTTTCTTTCGGAAAATAATTCTTTAAAGCCACAGAGTTAAGCCTTTCATACTCTGATCTCTTAACTTCTTCACCTTTTAGTTCCAAAACTTCCTCATACTCTTTACATTTGTCAGAAAAAGATAATTCTTTTTGCTTCTGTAAAGCTTCTAGCTCAGATTTTTCTTTTGAAATCTCTCCCTTCTCCATTCCCAAGAGATCTTTCTCTCTCTTGTAGAAGGATAAATCGAGCTAGCTTTCTCATTTCTTTTTCCTCATAAAGCTTTTGTTTTAAGGCTTGAAATTCTTGAGCAAGTTTAGACACATTCATATAAAGTTCAGAATCAGACTTGGAGTCAGAGGTGGAACATACCTTTGCACTGGGTTCAGAGATCTCCAGTGATCCATCAGCAGAGCTTGTCTCTGTCATCTCCTCAGCTATTGCCATCCCACAGAAGTTGGCATGCTTTGGTTCATCATCAGAGGATGAGTCAGAGATCCAGTTCTCCATCTCTGCCATCATACTTCTTTCCTTGAAGTTATACTTGTATTTGTTCTTGTAGTAGTCATGGTCTTTTACCAGTCTACCATATAGTTGGCAGAGAAATGGCTTGGTTTGCCACATCTGAAACATCTTCCATCATTCTGATTGATGGGTTGTGCAGTAGTTGTTGGTTTCTGTGGTGCTGGCTGAATGTACCTCTGTTGGTATTGAGGTGACCTCTGATCCTGAAATTGTATCGTTATGTGATTCTGGAACTGTGCAGGTCTCTGTTCATTGCCTCTTCTCTCTTCCTTCTCTTCTCTTTCAAATCTCCCTCTTTTGTCAAAAACCTTCTTGCCAAATCTCTTGTTAAACTTTTGAGTTATTAGTGCAAGAGATTGGGCAAAGGCATTGATATCCTCATCATCATCAGCATTTGTCATGCTCTCTTCATCATTCCCCTTTCTTCTTCAAAACCTTCTCCTTTCCCTTCTTCTCTCTGGTGACATTATCTCTGATAAATTTCCCTTCTGAGGGTGTTTTTGAGTCATAGATCAATGCCAGAGGTCCTCCCACACAGGATTTGCCCTTCTGTTTGACAACATCCATTTCTTGTGCAGCAAGAGTGTCATACACATCTGTGAGTGACCATTTATCAAGGTCCTGGTTAGCTTGCAAAGACATAGAAAATTTTAGCCATTCTTGTCTTCCTTTGATCTGAGAACCCCACATTTTCTGCACTTGTTAATCAAAACATTAAATATGTTGTAGGTCTGTTGCAGAGTCTCATCAAGAAAAGCTGAGAAATCATTGTATTCATTAATACATTGGGTCCTTCTGTTCTTTTGGGTTTTTATTCCCCCTTCAAGTTGGTTCAGAAGTTGATCCCATATCTCTTTAGCTGTGACACATGAGTCCAGTTCTTGGAAAATATCGTTTGGAATGGCCTTTATCAAAAGTCTAACTGCTTTGGAGTCATTTTCCATTTTAAGCTTCTCTTCTTCAGTAAAACCAGTGGTTTTAGGTTCAAAGTGAGCTGAAATCTCAGCAGTAGTTTCTGTAGCAGGAACACGAGGAACCAAAACCATTGGTTGGAATGGTCCACTTGTGACAGATCGCATGAGATCTTTATCCATGCCTTCAAAGAAGTTAACCATCCTAATCTTCCATTGAGGGTATTCATCCCTCAGAAGAGTAGAACCAGCGGTATAAATTAGGGGTGTCAATTTTGTACTAATACAAACCAACCAATTCCGGTACCAACTGTACCAATATAATTGGTACCAATTTAGTTGGTACCAGCCTAATTGGTTGGTATACCGTACCAACTATTTAAACTTGGTTGGTACGTGGTATTAGAAGTCATGTACCAGGGTAATACCGTACCGTCCCGACTTATTTTTTTAATTAGTTATTAATTAAAGTTTAATCAATAATACAACATATTTTGATTTATAAAATTTTAAATTATCTTGTTTTACATATTGTTAAATTGTAATACAAATTGACATAGAACTTGATTTAATTCATTCGCTTATCCTTAACAACTTTAATAACTCGCCTACACCTCCACTTTCCATGGTACATTCTCGCTCCTCAATTGTCGCTTGTATTAGACTATTAGTGAATGTTTGTGTTATATGAAGATTATTTGAATGTTTGTATAGATAATGATAAATGGTACAATAGATATCAACATGCTATTAATGCTCGACATGTTTAGTGCATCTAGATCTAGTTGGTAAAATCAACTTAATTAATTCATACTTCAATTTTTGAAATGTTGGTACAAAACCGTACCAACATGTACCAACCGAAAAAAGTTGGTACCAATATAGTTGGTACCAAGTATAATTGGTTGGTACATGGTATAAAGTTTTGTGTACCAATGGTAATTGGTTGGTACATGGTATATGAAAAAATAATATGGTACCATACCATGTTCACCCCTAATATAAATGGCATTGATGTGCTATTTGCCATTTTTACATAAAACAGAGAGTGAAGATTTTCTTCGAATAGAAAAAGGGTTTTAAGCTTGAAAAGAGATGAACAGGAGTGAAAAGAGTAGTATATCTTATGTAAGAACACTTTCTACACTTGTAATTGTGATTTGAGGAAAGATTTGAAGCTTGAAAACAAAAGTTTCAGGTTTTTGATGAAAACAGGGTATAACAAGAAACTTGAAGAATAACTAACAACCAACAAGAGTGAATCAACCTGTATAGATTAGATCGATTTGATTTAAGCAAATCAATCTGCTCTGATACCAATTGTTGGTTCCCAGATTCACCTTGTCTCATTCAAACATATATATCAAAGACAGCGCAAGCATAATAATATTGTTTGATAATGAGTGATTGTTTAAGCAAGAACAATAAGAGAATAATAATATACTAGAACAGTGAACAAGATATGAATAATCAACAAACTGCTCGTATATTAAATAAGAAGAACACCAAGAACACCTAAGTGTGTGTGTGTGTGTGTGTAATCTTCTGAATTCTCTCAGGCTACAATCGTACAAATGATCGTAGAATAGAATGTACAGTGAGTGTGCTCTTGCAGGAATTCTTACAATTGTGTGCTCCACTACTCGCTATTTATAGCCTGATAAAGTGTAAATCAATGTACTATCAAACCCTGGAATGACACGTGGAAAGTATGTCGTTGTCCTTTAGGGATGGCGTGGAAAGTGTAAACACTAATCTAACACTTAGAGAATTTCTACAAGCCTTCGACATCACAGAGGTCTTGGTCATCAGAGATCATTTGCCAGAGCTCTGATGGTCTTCTGATGGTCTTGGTCTGTGACGTTTGGTCTATGACGTTCTTCTGTTGATCTTCTGCTAAGTCTTCTGGGCTATCTCTGATGTCTTCAGACTTGTGATATTTTCAATACTTTTACACGACATACTTGGGGCTAACAATATATCCTTAAGCACTATTTATGGCATTTTGCTCAATCATGAACAATCATGTCACCTTGAGAAGAATCTTGTAAAAGATTCAAAAGACTCAAAAAGCATACCTATTGCTTTACTCTCCTCAGATATGATGCCCTCTCAGCGATCTTCAGTTACTATCACTGAGATGGAATCTAATTCTGATGATTCATCAGAAGCTGACATGTCAGAACTTGATGAATCAATGGCACTCTTGACAAACTCCTTCATGAGATTTGCAAGAAAGAGTAACTTGAGAAGAAATAAACCTCTTGCTTTTACTGACAAGCCGAAATCAACTCCTATTGACAAGGCAACTGCTACTTGATATAACTGTGAAAAGAAAGGACACTTTGCTAGTGAATGCAGGTCAAAGAAAGTCTTCAAACCTTCTTCATCCCACAAACATTCTTCAACCTCCAAATCCAGAGATGACAAATACCTTAAGCTGAAAGAAAAATATTTGAAGCTGAAAAGCTTCAAGAAGAAAGGTAAAGGTCTAATCGCTGAAAAACATGATTGGGCTGATTCTGACTAGGAATCAGACTCTGATGAAAAAGATGAGGTCAATCTCTGCTTAATAGCCCAAATCCAAAAAGTGAAAGAAGATCCTGTTGATGTTTCTTCTACATCTTCAATTTCTCAAGTATCAACCTCTTCTAACCCAGCTCTCATTGACGCTGATAGACTTCGTGCTATCGATTCCCTGACAGTTGATCTATATAATGCCCTGAATGGGAAAACAAAAGTTGAACAACAAAATCTTGATTTTGCTGAATAGCCTAAAAATGTCATTTAAAGATCCAAGAACTATCTAATATAGATGAATGTTTAAAACATCAGGTTTATGTAAATCAACTAGTCAACATTGAACGCGAACAAGCTATCGTTGAACTGAAAGCTGAGAAATCCACTGTTGAATGATGGTGTAAATCCTCAGCAAAGATCACTGAGATAAAGGTTGATGTAAAGTCTAAGAAATCTGAAGAACCCAAGGTTCCTCCGATATCTGATGCCAAAGGCATTCTTGGTACAGGCTCTGCCTATTTAAAACTTTCAGATAATTATGCCTATGGTCCTAAAGCTACTTTCAGCTATAGGAAATGCTATCGTTGTGGACTTACTGGCCATATTGCTAGTAAGTGCCCCACAGCCACCAAAGCTAAGAAATCAGCTAAGGTGAAGATGACTGCCTCCAAGGTGAAAAACAAGCCAAGGTGAATAATACCACTAAGGTTAAGAAATTAACCAAAGTGAAGGTTACCACTGACGCTCAAACATTAGATGTTGTGAAGAGCGTTGATCCTTCCACTTCCTCTTCCACTGACAATTATGGACCCATAGTAAAGTGGGTACCAATTCAAACTTAATCTTCCTTATGATTGTAGGTCTCGAAGGGTATTTGGTATCTTGATAGTGGATGCTCTTAACACATGACTGGAGAAAATAACCTGCTCTCTGAATACAAGGAAGAGAAAGGTCCCTCAGTGACCTTTGGTGGAAATGGGAAAGGCTATACCAGAGGGTTTGGTGTACATACAAATGGTACAAATACCTTCAAAAGAGTCGATTACGTAGAAGGACTGAAGCACAATTTTCTTAGCATCAGTCAGCTATGTGATAAAGACTACAAAGTACGCTTTACTAAGAAAGCATATTCCGTCACTGACAAGAAGGGAAAATGTTTATGTCATAAAAATGGACTCAACTACCACTGAGAATATTTGTTTTCTATCCAAAGCCTCATCATATGTCAACTGGCTATGGCATAAGAGGCTCTCTCGTCTCAACATCAAAACATTGAACACATTATCCTCAAATGAGCTAGTCACAGGCTTACCTCAGCACTCATACGCTGAGAAATCTCTTTGCTCGGCGTGTGACAAGGAAAGCAAACTAAAGCTAGTTTCAAGTCCAAGCAAGTGTCATCAGTGACAAATCCTCTTTAACTTCTCCATATGGATTTATTTGGCCCCGTCAATATCCAATCCATCGCTGGAAAGAAATACACTCTCGTCATAGTAGATGAATTCTCTTGCTATACCTGGGTGATGTTTCTCCGATCTAAGAGTGACATTCCAGATGAAATCATTTCATTTGTAAGAAAAATGGAAGTTCTGAATAGAATGACAGTTCGCTCAATAAGGAGTGATCATGGAATTGAATTCAAAAATAGTTTTCTTGATAACTTCTTTGAGGGTAAGGGTATATCTCACAACTTCTCAGCGGTGAGAACACCTCAGCAAAACGGAGTTGCTGAAAGAAGTAATAGAACGATCATCGAAGATGCTCGATCTATGCTGATTCTCATCTTCCAACTCAATTTTTGGCAGAAGTTGTCAACACTGCTTGTTTCACTCAAAATAGGTCGTTTATTGTCAAAAGATTCAACAAAACTGCCTATGAACTTTTTCATGGGAGAAAGCCGTCTATCAACTTTCTTCATATCTTTGGTTGTCAGTGCTTCATCCTAAACAAAGAGATACCCTTGGAAAATTCGATCTCATAGCTGACGATGGAATCTTTCTTGGATACTCCTCAATTCCAAAGCCTTTACAGTCTTCAACAAGAGAAGACAAACTGTTGAAGAAACCATTAATGTCATCTTTGATGAATCCCGTTCAGCAAATTCTAAACCCACTACTGAAAACGAAGAATTGAATCAATGGATGTTTTCTCATTATGGGAAACCAGAAGCTTATTTCAATCCTGATCCTCAGGAAATAACCTTATCGTTGATGATGATCCAATCATCATTCCCAGCATGCAAGTAAGTGAAGCTGAATCCTCCTCTTGGGTACCAGTTGTTCCCTTAAACACGTTGCCTCCTTCTAAACCCTCATATTCTGAAAACCCATCCACTTCTCCTCAGCAATCAGTAAATGAAATACCATCTGAACCTCAGCAATTATTGCCTGACATACCTGACATTATCGTTGTTAAAGCCTCTTCTTCAGCACCTCCAGAAGTTCACTCAGAGCCAGCATTTCAATCTCCAACTCAGAGATGGACATTGAATCACCCAATCGAACAAATTCTAGGTGATCCCAATGCAGGTATTCAGACACGACGAAGTTCAGGTAACATATGTCTCTTTGTAAATTTCATTTCACTGATTGAAACAAAAAGAACCGATGATGCCCTCAGAGATCCGAACTGGGTCAGCGCTATGCAAGAAGAGCTGACTGAGTTTGAAAGAAACAAAGTTTAAAATCTCGTTCCCAGACCATCTGACAAAACAAGCACCTCGTGCATTGTATGACACTTTATCTTTTTATGTTATCGCTGAAAATTTTGAACGTGGAAAAATTGATAAGACTTTGTTTTTCAGAAAAGTTAAAGGTCATATTATTCTTGTTCAGATATATGTTGATGACATTATATTTGGATCTTGTTTGGGTAAAAAAATCACACCTCACGACCGACGGTAGAAAACTCATATAACATTTCCATAAGACCACTCTTGTATTTAAATAAGGTCTTACAGAATATCCACAGACGAGTAATCGGTCGTACATTTTTATGCTGGTTGTATGTTCCATACGACCGACGTATGAGACTTAAGACGGTCGTACGATTACACTATTTGTTAACAGTCAACACCCATTTCTTTTGTTCATTAATGCAGGTCTACGAGCATTCATGGTGCAAACGGCCAGTAACGGACGAGCTATCAATGGCATTAAAAGCCCGACAGCGGTTACGAAGCAAGCCATCAAGACACATTTAATGACCGGCAAAAGCTATAAAAAGACCAGCTCTGCAACTGAAAAAAGGGACTATGAATCTAATCCAACATCTGCTCCACCTGTTTTCTAAGCTATTATACATCGCAAACACAGCAATTTACGAAGCATTCGAACGAATATTGTTGAAGCAACCTTCGCACGACAGCAGTTCAAACCGCACGACAGCAGACTTTTTCGCACGATTTACACACGACACACGATTTTTACATACGACTAAGTTCATTTTTACATTTATTTGTAATCCATTGTACACAAAACACCTGTTACAAAAGGACTTTCTCCTCTGTGTGGCGACTATAGTGCACCGTCGACTCTCACAAGTCGACCGCGGTTTTTTCCCTCGTTTTTGGGTTTTCCGCGTCACCAAATCTCTTGTCTTGTTTATTTTTTCCTTGCGATTGTGTTGATTGGTCTTGAGATACGTTTCTTTAGTTGTTAAAGTCCACATCAACCTTAAGTTGTTCTTTTGGGCAATTTTTGGCATTAACAGATCTACTAACCCATCTATATGTACTCGGTTCGCTGAACGAATGAAGAAAGAATATAAGATGAGTATGATGGGTGAACTAACATACTTCCTTGGGCTTCAGATTAAGCAGAGCGATAAAAATACATTTATTCACCAAGGTAAGTACGTTAAAGATATGCTGAAAAAGTTTGATCTTACTCAAAGCTCAGCAATGAAAACTCTTATGGCACCTCCACTTACACTTAACAAGGATCCAAATGGGAAACCAGTTAATGTCACTGACTATAGAGGAATGATCGACTCTCTTTTGTATCTTACAGTGAGTCAACCCGATATCATGTATTCTACCTCTCTTTGTGCACAATATCAATCTGAACCCAATGAATCACATATATTCGATGTAAAGCGAATATTCAGATATCTGAAGGTACACCCAACCTAGGTCTTTGGTATCCCAAGGACTCAGTGTTTGATCTAACTGCCTATTTAGATAGTGATTTTGCAGGTTGCAAACTGGATAGAAAGAGCACCACAGGAGGTTGTCAGCTCCTAGGTGGAAAGCTGGTAAGTTGGACAAGCAAAAACGCAGAATTCAGTATCCACCTCAACTGCTGAAGTTGAGTACATAGCCACTGGTATTTGTTGTGCTCACGTCTTATGGATGAAAAATCAGCTCATAGACTATGACCTTCAGTTATCAAAGATTCCTATATATTGTGACAGCACTAGTGCCATCGCTATAGTAAATAACCCTACACTCACAGACGAAACACATTGAAATTATATATCATTTTATCAGAGATCATGTGATGAATGGAGACATAGAACTCCACTTTATTCCCACTGACTATCAGCTAGCTGATCTCATTACCAAACCTCTTGATGAGACAATATTCAACTTTCTCATCAGTGAGCTTGGAATGCTAAACGTTGAAGAATAATTCTTCAGCGGTAAAGCATTATGTCAGAAATTAAGGTTCTATATCTGATACTCTTCTCCTTATCTCTGAGTAAATGTTCTTTGACTCTCAAGTATGTTCTCTACCCTAACTCACTGAAGTTTTCTTCAGCGAAATGTCTTTCAAAACAAAATTAATCATTGACATCTTCTATCAGTGATCCTTTTGAAAAACAAAAACTCATCACTGATATTTGTCATCAGTGATTCTTCCAAAAACAAAAATCTATCACTGACATTTCTTATCAGTGATATCTTTCGAAAAATGAAAATAACTTTTTGTTATTCCAAGATCAAACAAGAATAGAGATAGAAATCTAGAGAGAGAAGTACGTCATCTATTACTCTCCAATTGTGAACTGTTAGATACAAAAGCTTAACACAAGGGTTTATATACCCCTTGACTAGACAAAGTCAAACTACACTTATTACAAAAGCATTACATAATAAGCCTTGATTACAACATAAATGTAGCATTAACAATCTCCCCCTTTGTAATCAAGGGCGCTCGAATCTTCTGTGTTGGCGATTCTTGCCAATCAAAATTTCCAAGCGTCTTAGAGTTCTCCTGAAGTTCAGTCATGTGTCGATTGTTTCTATTGTTCTCCGCAAAAGTCTGATCTCAGCATTATCAACCTGGTAAGTATTTCTTCTTGTTTCCATGAACTTCTTTATAACTTCCTTCAGTTTGTGATCTAACTGTAATCGAATAATCTTCAAAGTTCCATCAGAATACTTGCCAATTTCTTCAAATCTGAGAAAACGTCTAACACCTGATTGATCTCTATGCACAATTCCATAAGGGTCTTCTACAATGGAAAATAGAGGATAGCTGTCAATATTCGGCAAATCTCTATCAGGTTTTCTCACATTGACTACTGGTTGGAAGCTTTCAACAACAACCTGGAAGTCAAAGCATCTATAGAATCTGACTTGACGGCGTAAGAAACGCTTGACTGCTTCCAGAGCCCTGAGAATATCATCCGTACGAATAGTCATGTCTCGAAACTGATGATAGATAACCTCAAAGTCATCAATAGATAGATCATTAAAGTCTGCTTCAGAAAACCGATATCTTTGACAATCTTGACGTTCAACATAAAATATTGGATACCAAATTCTGACAAAGTTATCTATCTCCACCTTAAGTACCCTTACGATTCCATGCTTCGAGAACACCAGGAGTCTTCCTTGACGAATACACTTGATGAACATCAGATATTCGTACTGATACCAATCAGGCTCCTTTTCAATACCCAGAATTGCATGAATATTCACTCTTCTTCTTTTCTTTACATAAAAATTCTGTTCAGTGTCTTCAAGAAAAGCAGACCTCATTCTGGTTACTTGGTATCTTTCCTCAAGTCTTTGCATTCGTTGCTGTCTATTCAAAGCGGGACCTGGTTGAAGAATGCTAGGTGGAACATTTAAAGGTTGATCAGGAATTTCTGAGTTAGCTCTAGACGACTCACCCTGAATAAATGTTCTTTCTGAAGTAGTGGTGGTCGGAGCTGGAACAACAGGAACAACCGGAGAACTTGGTTGAACTGGAACTTCTGGAACTTGAACTGGAGAATATGCTAAAGGAGATTGGTGACCAAAATCTTCATTGTCGGATAAATCTCCATAAATCATGTTGACAACATCATTAACTTTCTCATCAACTTCAACATCAACTTCTGATTATGATATAACTATGATATCATCTTGATCTTCTTCTTTGATCTTCCAAAACTTGTCAAATTTCCTTTAAACATCATCATCAGAATCAATCTCAACATAGTTGGAGAAGAAATTATGCATATCATCAAAGTCTTCAGACTCATGTACGTTTGAAGTCTCCGGACATCCAATCGATACAGGTACAGAATCTGGATCAACATATACAACTAGTTGCAGATTATTTATGTTCGCGGGCTCAACATAGTTAATATCTGAAGCCATAGACATCAAATCCACTTCATTTAATAACTCATCAACTAGATTTTCTATATCAGCTTTTTCATCTCTTTACTCATTCGCCCTTTCCTCATTCACCCTTTCTTCAATAACATTTTCAGTTGTCTCTTCATTCATACTTCCTTCAACCCTTCGTCTCTTAGAATTCTCCCCCTCATGAGCTTGATGACCCGGATCATCTTGATCATGTCTACGCTTAAGAGACGAATCAGCAGCAGATCGGCAAGTTCCTTCATGTGAAGCCATTCTTTCAGAAAGCATAGAAAGGGCATATGTCATCAACTTTAAGCCCTTCTGAATTTCAGTAAAACCATCTTTAACCTCAGTTCTGAAAGATTGGAAATCATTCACCAATGTAGATATGCGAGGATCAGAAACTGGCACCGGGGTAGGAGTAGAAGACGGAGGCGGAGTTGGTTGAAAATTGCGAAGCAGAGAGAGAAGATCTTTATCTTGATGCTCCGGAGAAGACATAGATAATAATCGCGCGTAGAGCATATCAGAAAGTTCTGAAACCGAAATATCCTGAATACCCTGTTGCGATGTAGGTGGAGCTTGAACTGAAGGATGAATCGGCGGTTGAGAAACTGGTTGAGAAACTGGTCGAGAAACTGGTCGAGAAACTGGTCGACTTGAAGGCTCCCGAATAACAACACCCGTCGGTCGTCTAAACGGAATATCAACTGGAATCTCAGGAATATCTGATGCTTTCCCTTTACCCTTCAGCATCGCCTTCATTTTCAGTAACTGCTCATTCTTTTCGGCATCCATTCGGTCATTCATTGACTTCAAAAGCTCATCAAGTGTCATTGTGCCCGGCGTTCCTTGAACTGTCATAGTTGCTTCTTGACCTGTGATATTTCTATCAGATGCTCTAGTAGCTCGAAGATTAAGTTCATCTACCTCAAAATTTGCCACATTTGTATCTATCGAAACTGTATCCGAAGTGTCAACCGTATTACCTTCCGATAAATTTCTTTCAGAAACATGTGTGACCTCAACAGTAGATTCTCGAAACACAGATTCACCAAAATCCATATCTCCACCATTTCCCCCATTATCATCATCATCAACATCTTCATCATCTGCTTCGTCATCGTCACTTTCAGTACTACTTGATTCAGCATCTTCTTCACTTTGAAGTTGTTGTTTTTCTTGTTCAAATTCTGCTTGAGCATCTTGCACTTGAAGTTCTATTCCATGTTCTTCACAGTAATTAATAACCGCTTCATCTTATGGATCTGCATATGTCTGAATAAGCTCCGGTGGAATAGGCATAAAATGATCAAAAGAACGTTTATGCCTGTTGATGTAACTCATTTCAAAGTCAGGAGCTTGAACCCAGTTATGTCTTCTTGGAATGTCTCTATTACTCCTTAGCATGCTCCAGACAATTAGCCCCATAAACCGAATAAATGGTATAAACATCCATTCCTTGAACGTGCCTTTAGAATACACAAGTTCACACAACTCGGTCCAAAAGATAAGAGCATAATCCACATGCAAATCATGTATAATGGCATGAAAGAGACGTAAGTAGTGAAGACTGGCGTTATCTGTACCAGAATGTTTGGAAGTCAAACATCTGTTGATGACTGAGCACAACGCATACCAAACAGGTGGAAGACGTGCTTTCTCGAATTGACTAACCATGGTCAAAGGGCCAACATATCCTAAATCTCGAATCCCAGCTAACATCTCTTCTTCTGGAGGATAATCATCAAAATCTGTGCGTCCCGGTCTTTGTATTTTCAAACAAATGACATCAAATGCATGCTTTTGGATTCATAAACAAGTCATGCTTGCATATTAAGTTACAATTTGTTCAGTTTCAACCACTTATTAAATCTATTTGGTGTGCTAGCATGTGAAATATGATTAGCAACAATCAAATGTACTTCTGAAACCTATAAGAATACTTTGCTCTTACTCACACTATTTGACGAAATCAGAATTTCCACAAATTTATACGTTTATCGCGACATCGTAATTTCCCCAAGATTTAAGAGATGTGTGCTCATTTGCATCTTTTATTTTGTGCACATTGGCATCTTTTTATCAATAGGTTTATTAAGACTAAGATACACCGTAAACGTAACTTTCTATCTGGTTCTATAGCAGGATTTGGATCAGCCAATCCCAGACCAGTTAGCCTTAGGGGCTAGGTGTCGAGCACCCCTTGGAACTTACTCTCCCAAACCAGAAAGGCTACATCGATATATCCTAATCCCATCTGTACCAGTAGAACATGGCTTTCTATCTGGTTCTATAGCAGGATTTGGGTCAGCCAATCCCAGACCAGTTGATCTTAGGGGCTAGGTATCAAGTACCCCTTAGGACTTAATCTCCTAAACCAGATAGGCCACAGGCACAAACTTTCAAACCTAATGATTTTATTTTTATTTTATTTTATTGCATCTCAATCACTTGGTTATAAAACTTTGTGCTTCCCTCATATTTTCATTTCCATTCTTCATTCTGACAAATAGGCTTTGTGAGCATCGTATTCTATATAAGTCTAGATTTACACAGTTTTGCGCATATATCAAAAATTTCATTCATGTTTTGCTGACCTTTCGATTTATTTCAGAAGCGAAAGTTGAAGCAAATAAAACTCAGATATCACAAAACTACTTGTAAAATCACCCTTGACACACATTTTATTCATTGAATGAAAATAGAAATATTTTCACTTCATTGAATTAAATTTGTGAAGGTTCAAACTTTCAAATTCAACATGCCGAGTTTTGATAAAAGAAAATTAAAACGCTTTTCATCCAATACCTTGGTGAAAATATCGGCAAGTTGATAGTCAGTAGGTACGAAATATAATTCGATTGTACCGTTCTCCACATGATGTTTTATGAAATGATATCGCATGTCGATGTGTTTAGTCTTTGTGTGCTGAACCGGATTGACTGAGATGGCGATTGCTGATTTGCTATCACAATAGATTGGTATGGTCTTGTATAGCAATCCATAATCTTGTAACTGTGTCTTCATCCAAAGAACCTGAGCACAGCAACTGGCGGCGGCCACGTATTCAGCTTCAGCCGTTGAAATTGATACACAGTTCTGTTTCTTTGACGCCCAACTAATCAGCCTATCTCCTAGAAATTGTACATGACCCGATGTACTTTTCCGGTCCAGTTGATTTCCACCATAATCTGCATCAGAATAAGCAGTTCGTTTATAATCTGAACTCTTTGGATACCACAAACCTAAATATGGAGTTCCTTTCAGATATCTGAAAATTCGCTTGACTGCCATCCGATGAGATTCTTTGGGTTTTGCTTGAAATCTGGCACACAAACATGTAGAAAACATGATGTCTGGCCTACTAGCTGTTAAGTACATTAACGATCCAATCATTCCTCGGTATTCTCGAACATCGACTTCTTTTCCATCTGGATCTAGACCAAGCTTTGCACCATGAGCCATCGGAGTGCGAATTGTAGTGCTCTTATCCATTTTGAATTTCTTCAAAATATCAAAGACATACTTTGACTGGTTGATAAAGATTCCATCAGGTGATTGTTTAACTTGAAGTCCAAGGAAGAAATTAATTTCCCCCATCATGCTCATTTTAAACTTGGAGGTCATTAGATCAGAAAACCATGTACTCAAAGATTTGTTAGTAGCACCAAAAATAATGCCATCTACATAAATTTGTACTAAGCAGATATCATGATTTTCACGATAAATGAATAAAGTTGTGTCAATAGCTCCCTTGATAAATCCAGATTCTAGCAAAAAGGTTGACAATTCTTCGTACCACGCGCGTGGTGCTTGTTTCAGACCATACAAGGCCTTATCAAGACGATACACAAAATCAGGTTTATCTTGATCAATAAACCCCTCTGGTTGAGAAACATAAACTTCTTCTTTAAGTCCCCCGTACAGAAAAGCTGTCTTGACATCCATCTGATATACAGTAAAGTCTCGATAAGCTGCAAAAGCAAGAAACATTCTGATAGCTTCTAATCTTGCAACCGGCGCGTATGTCTCATCATAATCTATACCTTCTTGTTGTCGATAACCCTTCGCTACCAAACGAGCTTTATTTCTCACAACAATACCATCTTTATCCTTTTTGTTCTTGAAAATCCACTTAGTGCCAATTATGCTTTTTCCTTTAGGCCTTGGAACAAGTCTCCACACCTTCATTGCTTCAAACTGATTTAGCTCTTCCTGCATGGCAATAATTGTTGGTCCCGAAAGGCCTATACAAGTTTGTAGAAGGGGGGGGGGGGTTGAATACAAACACACTATTTTACTTTTCTAAATTGTTTATTGATAAATCATTAACAATTTACAGCTTGTTGCGGAAACAAGATTAAGGATAAACCTAAATCTAAACAAGTTGGAACACTAAGGTTTCTTGCACTAAGAAAGATAAGGAGATTACTAATAAAATCCTATCTTGAGAGAGATTTGAACTTGTCCAGAGTTAGCAAGTTACTTCAAATGAAGTGAGTTCATCTCTTTATATACTGCATGCATTTAATGCAATTCAGTATACACTTTACACGTGTCATCAGCGGACTGGTTGCATGTCATTGACCTTGGTTGACAACCTTAGTAGCCGTAAAGATGAACAGTGTAGTATCAGAGTGGTTGTACGATTTCAGATTTTCGGAGGTTCTTTTCTGACATTTCGTACGGTGGCGTGCAAGGGAGGTTAAGACAAAAGTACTTTGTACGGAGGACTTCATGATCAGCTTTCGTTGATTCAACGATTACCATTCACTATTCAGCGAATGATAAAGTTCAGCGATAGCTGAAGTCTTGTACTTGATACTTCACGTTGAGTGGACAAATCTGAGTCTTCGCTGATCCGCATCAGTTCATTAGTAGACTTGTCGCTGGTTCTTGAGCTTGATCTTCGACTTCAGCGTAGAACCTTTGTTGACGTGAAACTTGTCTTCAGGGATCATAAGTAAACAGCTAACTTATCAGCGATCACCATAAGGACTGAACAGACTCAGAGCATTATGGGGAACAGTGTTCGCTGAATGTTTAATTTAAAGAGCGAGAGTTCCTATCAGCGGTACTGTAAGATCTTAGTACTTATCAGCGATAGTGAAACTCTGATACATATTGTTTACTTACAATTTTCACTAAGTATATAAGAGAGGGTCATTATCAAATCACTGAGGGTTTGGATCAACAATCTCCCCCTATTTGATTATGACATAGCAACAAAGAAAATTGCTATTAAATGAAAACATAAGGATAAAAAGAACTCATAAAATATTTGTCCCTTTTACTGTTTTCTGGGATCTTTTCAGTACTGATGGAGTAAAGTACATTCGCTGAAATCTTTCTTTAAATCTTTGAATCAGGTTACAATGAAGTACAGAAAGATTACAAGTACAAGCGAAATAAATTACAAGTACAGAAGGATAACTGATACAATAGAGAAAAAGGAGATTATATCAGTTTTCAAAAGGTTCTTCCTTAATGAGAAGTTCATCAAGGGTCGTCTTTTCAGTGGGAATCATCCAGTCAGGAACCGTTATACCTCGTTTTCTTTTATTCAGCGCTTCTTGAAAAATCAAGGGTTTTAGGTGTCGTGCCTGAATGTCCTTTCTGAAGTCACACCAGTAGATAAGATCTCTGAGCTGTTCGATTGGAGTGATTGGGAGCTCAGCGATCCGTTGAAAGCATTTACGTCCATCGTAGTCAAGAAAGAATATCCCATAAGGATTACTGATGACTTTACCAGGGACGAAAAGTTCACATGGTGGCAAAGGGATGTCAAGGGCAGATAGATCAGGATCAGGACCAAGCACTTCAGCGCGAGAGAAACCAATTCCAGTTTCATTTCGTATGACAGGTCCTGAGTTTGAATCTTGACCTTTCTTTCTTGGAGAGCCTCTTTTTCTTTTCGGCTTTAGATCAGGAACAGGAGGAATATCCACACAAGAAGATATCAAGTCGATCTGTCTGTTTATCAGCTTTTCGAAATGATTCTTGTACTTAGATTGTGATGGTTGGATAGCTAACCTCATCTCCAGCCATTCAGAGAGACCATACCTTTTTACAGTGTCAGCGCGAAAGGTTTCAGATGTGCCATCTTCTCTGAACAGTTTGATGTCAACAATAGGTACTCCGATAGAGGTTCTTCCAGAGATGAATACCTTGTTGATCTTCGCTGGACGATATCTGAAGTGAATTTTCTCTTTACACCAGATCAAGGTGGTCTGAGAAACTTCAGTTTTCTTTTCCACGTTCTTCTGGGCTTCTTCCCACAGCTTTCGTTGGATTTGAATGGGAACACGCTTCAGCTTGGGGTCTTTGACAGATTCTTGAGTGAGCTTGATGGCGTATTCTCTGTCTTTCTCTTCAGCTTCCTTCCTTTCAGCAATGAGGCGTTCAGCTCTAAGGTGGTCCTGATATTCAGCTTTTGAAATTCTGAACTTGGGAGGAACTGACGGCAGTTGATCAGGCCTTAGAATGATTCGCTGATCCTCGAATCGCTTTATTATTTCTTCTCTTCTCTTTTGATCCTCTTCACTCAGCCTTTGAGGAACTGAGGAAGGTCTCTTATTGTGTGAGAGAGGTTGTTCTTCTGGTTCATCAGTCTCAGAGATCAAGTCCAAGACTGGGATTATTTCATCAGCAGCAGCTGGCTTTATTTGTGAAGTCGCAACAGTAGAACCTTCAGCGACATCCTCAAACAGGGGAGAGGACTAGCTGAAACGCAGCGATCTTACAGATAAGAACTGGGTAGAAGAACTTGGGTAGAAAAGATAGAAAAAATAATGTGGATGTGGAGAGAGGTTTGTGGAGAACTGATTGAGTATTGAGATGTTCAGGGAAGGAATATAAGTAAAGTTTTAGTGTACCTGACAAACCGGCTTTTCAAAAAGGATCGCTAGATTTTCATCTTCAGCGAGGCCTTTGTCTTTGCTTTTCTCAGCGCCAGAGGCTGAGGGCTTTGTCTTTGTCTTCTCCCCTGATGGTTCTTTTATTGAGATTCCTTTAAGAGCTTTGATCCTTGGGGCAGGTTTGACGATAAAGAAATCATCGTCATCTTCATCATCATCATCATCCTTTCTTGGAGAGAAGGATGGTTTGTCGTCAGGGATGTCGATGACTTCATCTTCTTCTGCTTCGGATTCCTCAGCATCTTCTTCGAGTTGCTCCCCCTCAGATACAGAGGCGAGCTTCTCGGTTCCCTCAGGGTTTTCATCTCCCTGAGGTCCAGTGGTCATATCTTCATTCATCTCTCCCCTGATAGATTCATCATGGGAAAGGTCTTCAGCGCTCTTGTTCAGATCTTCAGCGCTTTTCTCAAGATTCTCCCTGGAATGTTCAGCGCTCTTCTCCCCCTCTTTCTTATGATGACTGGGGGAGGAATGGGCAGACTCAGCATTGGTGTTATCTCTGTCTTCTGGGCCAGAGATTTTCACACAACCTTCAAGCTTTGCTATTCTGTCTTCTAGGCCAGAAATAGCAGGCGTGATTTTCCTCAGCTCTGTGCGATCCTCCTCTGTGAAAGATTCCAAAATAGGGACAGGGGCAGGAGCTGGACTATTTGCCTTGTTTACCAGTGTCTCGATCATCGTCTTCATAGAACCAACGTCGGTCTTTACAAAGCCTAAGTCAGTCTTGACCTCTGACATATCACCCTCGAGTTTTGCAACCGATGTCTTCAGCGTTGTTATTTCGCTGGACATGGTCGAAACTGATGTTTTGAGGCTTGTGTAGTCAGTGTAGATGTCACAGAGCACCTTGGCAAAATCGCTGAGTGTCTTATCAAGACTCTTGATGTCTTCAGTGGAAGCTTTCTTCTACACCACCGTTGTCAGCTTTGTCAGGTTCTCTCCAGCGTTTGTTACAGCTGTTGAGTTGTTGGAGAGTGTGGTGGTGAGATTTGACAGCTTTGTTTCCACGGACTTCAGAGAGGCGTTGATGTCTCCCAAATTAGGACCTGCAGGAGGATTGATGAACTCGTCAAAGTTGCAGGTTCCTGAATAGTGTTCCATATCCTCTTCGAAAGTACGGTGAGGTATGGTGAACTCTGCAGGTCCTTTCTTCATCATTTGTTGAGAAGCATCAGCGGCGGCTTCTGGAATGATGGTTTTCTTTGGTGGCATTTGGGAAGTTTAGGGCTTTGCGGATAATGGCTGGTGTAATCTTGATGGTGCCATACTCAGTATCGCTGAGTATGCAGTCTATGGTTTTGGATGGATCTTTGGCAGAGGGTAGCTCAGTGTGTCTGGCAGAGTACCAGAACTGGGATAAGAGCCGCTGACTGGCAGGAGGTGTTATGGTCAGGGCTGTGTAGATGGGGCTGTTCTTCAGAAAGCTTACAGCATCGTCCAGATGTGATACTTGCTTCCGAGGAGGAAACTCGAGAAGAGCTGAGAGGTTGTTGGCCTTAGTCCAATCGAGTTGATCCAGCTCGAACTTAACATGGGGGGCTTTGAAGATTTTCATTTCCTCAGAGTCAGTGGAGATGGACTAAGCGGTAACATTCAGCTTTGAAGATGCCATATCACTGTATTATCAGTTCAACCAAAGATGTTAACAAATAAGAATTATCTTAATGCGGAAAGAAATTTCCGTTAAGATATTTCGAATCTTGTCCATTTCATTCAGACAAAAAATGTCTTAATGAAGATTAGGGTTTTTCTTGATTTTAAAAGAAAGAGTAAAACCCATAAAATCTTGTATTCCAGTTTCTAAAAGAAAAATGGATACGAATGAAGAACAAGTTTAAGATTTAGATTTAAAACTTGAAGAACAACCATGAAATGGTTGTATTCATAAAACCATGAAAGAAATGATTTTATTTTATAAAGTTCTTTTGTTTGATCTTGTTAAAACAAAGAGAAGATCGAAAACAAGTTATACGCATTTGATAAAAGATAAGAACATATTAACCTTGAAGTTTTGATGAAGAAGATGATGAACAGTTCTTGAGGTTTTTGAGAGCACAAATGCAACAGAGAATTCTTTTCTTGCGGAGAAAGATTGTTCGCGTAAAAGACAAATATAAACCAAGAGTTGTTTATATAGGGATTTTTAGAGAGAGAAAACCTTGAACGGGAAAAGGTTTTCATCATGACACGGACACGTGTTTGCATTTGATTGGAAGTTTGAACAAAACGTGCAAACGTGTGTCAGAAAGAAATCATGCCGAGTGTAATCCGTTGTAATGACGTCACAACTGTCCTTTCACATTCTTTTAGAATGTCTCTGAGGTTTTGAAAACTCAGGGACTCTTTTGAAAAACATGAAGCACTGAATAGAAAATATCAGTGAAGATTTAAGGAAATTTTCAAAATATCGCTGTTAAGGAAGAGATATTCAGCGATGCAATTTATTTTGAAATCTTGCATTTTCATGCGATTGTCAGAGAGAGAAAAACATACCCGGATATCAGTTTAACCAAGTTTATTCAGAGAGAAGATGATGAAATGGATTATATAAGTTGATTTTATCCCGAAGGCTATACACGAATGTATAAACGTATCGCTGATTAAATGTGAACCGCTGAAGATTTTATCCTTCAAAGTTCAGCATTCCAAGCTCGCTGATGAGAAAGTTGAATCTTGTCTCATCAAGAGGTTTGGTAAACAAATCAGCTAACTGATAATCAGTTGGGATAAAATGAAGTTCTATATCACCATTCATCACATGATCTCTGATAAAATGATATCTGATTTCTATGTGTTTTGTCTTTGAGTGTAGCACTGGATTGTTTGCTATAGCGATGGCACTTGTGCTATCGCAATAGATTGGAATTTTGGAGAGCTGAAGATCATAGTCTAGTAGCTGATTTCTCATCTACAAGACTTGAGAACAGCAGCTTCCAGCGGCTACATACTCAGCTTCAGTTGTGGAAGTGGACACTGAGTTTTGCTTCTTACTTGTCCAACTTACCAGCTTTCCACCCAGGAGCTGACATCCTCCTGTGGTGCTTTTCCTATCCATTTTGCAACCTGCAAAATCACTGTCTGAATAGGCGGTTAGATCGAATCCTGAGTCTTTGGGATACCAAAATTCCTAGATTCGCTGTACCCTTAAGATATCGAAAGATTCGCTTTACAGCTTTCATATGGGATATCTTAGGTTCAGCTTGATATCGTGCGCACAGACATGTTGCAAACATAATATCGGGTCGGCTAGCTGTAAGATACAATAGTGAGCCGATCATCCCACAGTACAGCGTGACATTGACAGGAACACCCTTTGTGTCCTTATCAAGTATCAGCGGTGGTGCCATAGGGGTTTTCATAGCTGAACTTTCAGTTAAGTCGAATTTCTTCAGCATATCTTTAACATACTTTCCCTGATTTATAAACGTTCCTTTTTCAGTTTGCTTAATCTGAAGACCAAGGAAATATGTTAGTTCACCCATCATGCTCATTTTATACTCATCTTTCATTCTATCAGCGAAACGAGTACAAAGCTCAGGGTTAGTAGAACCAAATATAATGTCATCGACATATATTTGAACTAAAATGATATGACCTTTCACTTTTCTAAAAAAAACAAAGTTTTGTCAATTTTACCTCGCTCAAATTTTTCAATATGGAGATAAGTAGAGAGAGTATCATACCATGCACGTGGAGCTTGCTTTAAGCCATAAAGTGCCTTGTCCAGTTTATAAACATAACCTGGACGCTTAGGATCTGAGAATCCTGGAGGTTGTTCCACGTACACTTCTTCATTCAGCTTTCCATTTAGAAACGCTGACTTAACATCCATCTGATGTACAGTGAAGTTTTTGTGTACAGCATATGCTAAGAAAAGACGAATAGATTCAAGTCTTGCTACTGGAGCAAAAGTTTCGTCATAATCTATGCCTTCCTCTTGTCTGTATCCCTGAGCAACAAGACGAACTTTGTTGTGAGTTATAGTACCATGTTCGTCCAACTTGTTTCGATAGACCCATTTAGTGCCTATCACCGTTTTGTCAGTTGGTCTACGAACAAGTTTCCAAACTTTGTTTCTTTCGAATTCAGTCAGCTCTTCTTGCATAGCGCTGACCCAGTTTGGATCTCTGAGGGCATCATCTATTTTCTTTGGTTCAGTTAGAGAAATAAAGTTAACAAATAAACAAATATTACCTGCACTTCTACGAGTCTGAATACCAGCGTTGGGATCACCAAGAATTTGATCGATTGGGTGATTTACAGTCCATCGCTGAGCCGGAGCATACGTCGCTGACTCAGTCTGAACTGTAGAAACTGAAGATGAGGCTTCAGCTACTTCTGGATTATCAGCTAAGAGAGGAATGTTTGCATTTGCCACTTCATTCACTGATTGCTGAGAAATAGATGGAATTTTTGAGACATTTGGATCAACTGCAGGTATAGTGTTTATGGGAACAGCTGAGACCCAAGATGTTTCAGCTTCACTATTTTGCATATTTGGAATGATAGAAGGACCATCATTTTCTACGGTGTGAGCATGAGGAGTGGGAATATCTTCTGAATCACCAAGATGAGAAAACATCCATTGATTCAGTTCTTCTGTATCAGCGTTCGGTTTAGAGTTCGCTGAACGGGATTCGTCAAACGTGACGTGAATAGTTTCTTCTACAGTTTGTCTTCTTCGGTTGAAGACTCTGAAGGCTTTGGAAACTGAGGAGTATCCAAGAAAGATTCCATCATCAGCCTTAGGATCAAACTTTCCAAGGGCATCTTTGTTGTTCAGTATGAAACACTGACATCCAAAGATGTGAAGAAAGCTGATTGAAGGCTTTCTCCCATGAAAAAGTTCATAGGCTGTCTTTTTGAATCTTTTAACTATCAGCGACCTGTTTTGCGTAAAACAAGCAGTGTTGACTGCTTCTGCCCAAAACTGAGTAGACAGGTGAGAATCGCTGAGCATTGAACGTGCAGCTTCAATAATTGTTCTATTTCTTCTTTCAGCGACTCCATTTTGTTGTGGTGTTCTCACTGACGAAAAGTTGTGAGAAATACCCTTGCTCTCAAGGAAGGAATCAAGAGAACTGTTTTTGAATTCAGTTCCATGATCACTCCTTATTGAGCGAACAGTCATATTGTTCAGAGTTTCCATCTTCCGAACAAAGGTGATGAGTTCTTCAGGGGTGTCACTCTTAGAACGGAGAAACATTACCCATGTGTAACGAGAGAATTCATCAACTATGACCAGCGTATATTTCTTTCCAGCGATGGATTGTTTGTTAACGGGGCCAAACAAATCCATATGGAGTAGTTGTAGAGGAGATGACACTGGGGAAACTTGCTTTGACTTAAAGCTTGCCTTGGTCTGCTTCCCTTTTTCACACGCTGAACATAAAGACTCTTTGGCGTATGAATGTTGAGGTAGACCAGTGACTAACTCTTTGGAGGAAAGAGTATTCAGCGTCTTGAAGTTTAGATGTGAGAGCCTCTTGTGCCATAGCCAGTTGACATCAGAAGATGCCTTTGAGAAGAAACAGGAGTTCTCAGTGGTTGTTGAGTCCATGTTTATTACATAAACATTTTCCAAACGATAACCGCTGAGAGCTATCTTCTCCTTTTTGTCAGAGACAAAGCAGGATTCCTTAGTGAAAATCACTTTGTTATCCATGTCGCAAAGCTGACTGATGCTTAGAAGATTATGCTTCAGCCCTTCAACATATGCGACTCTTCTGAAGGATGTTGTACCATTTGAAAGTACACCATACCCTCGGGTGTGTCCTTTTCCATTTCCACCGAAAGTCACAGAGGGACCCTTCTCTTAGATTAGATCTTGTTTATGAGATTAAACAAATCTGCTCTGATACCACTTGTTGGTCCCGAAAGGCCTATACAAGTTTGTAGAAGGGGGGGGGGGGGGGGGGTTGAATACAAACACACTATTTTACTTTTCTAAATTGTTTATTGATAAATCATTAACAATTTACAGCTTGTTGCGGAAACAAGATTAAGGATAAACCTAAATCTAAACAAGTTGGAACACTAAGGTTTCTTGCACTAAGAAAGATAAGGAGATTACTAATAAAATCCTATCTTGAGAGAGATTTGAACTTGTCCAGAGTTAGCAAGTTACTTCAAATGAAGTGAGTTCATCTCTTTATATACTGCATGCATTTAATGCAATTCAGTATACACTTTACACGTGTAATCAGCGGATTGGTTGCATGTCATTGACCTTGGTTGACAACCTTAGTAGCCGTAAAGATGAACAGTGTAGTATCAGAGTGGTTGTACGATTTCAGATTTTCGGAGGTTCTTTTCTGACATTTCGTACGGTGGCGTGCAAGGGAGGTTAAGACAAAAGTACTTTGTACGAAGGACTTTATGATCAGCTTTCGTTGATTCAGCGATTACCATTCACTATTCAGCGAATGATAAAGTTCAGCGATAGCTGAAGTCTTGTACTTGATACTTCACGTTGAGTGGACAAATCTGAGTCTTCGCTGATCCGCATCAGTTCATTAGTAGACTTGTCGCTGGTTCTTGAGCTTGATCTTCGACTTCAGCGTAGAACCTTTATTGACGTGAAACTTGTCTTCAGGGATCATAAGTAAACAACTAACTTATCAGCGATCACCATAAGGACTGAACAGACTCAGAGCATTATGGTGAACAGTGTTCGCTGAATGTTTAATTTAAAGAGCGAGAGTTCCTATCAGCGGTACTGTAAGATCTTAGTACTTATCAGCGATAGTGAAACTCTGATACATATTGTTTACTTACAATTTTCACTAAGTATATAAGAGAGGGTCATTATCAAATCACTGAGGGTTTGGATCAACAATAATCCAATCCGGATCATTCAATGCTTCAGATACCTTCGATGGTTCAACATTGCTTAAAAACAAGCGAATATGCATTCATTTGGAGTCGCAGACTTGGATCTTGTAGAAACACTTGAAGATGGATCACCAATGATTTGATGAATTGGATGAGCCTGTGTCCATTTTGCTGTGTGAGGGAGGGGATCAACTGTCTCTTGAACACTTTCCAAAACTTGAGAAGGAGGTTCAGGTATTTCTGCTTCACTTGAAGAAACAGGTATCACTTCTGGAGTTGGAGGAGATAACTCAACGACACTCTAAGATTGAGATTCTGGAACTGACGGTTGATTAACAATCGGATTTTGGATCACTCCTTCATTAGATTGAACAACATCAGTTTCTTCTTGAGTCTGTGGTGAATTGATTTCATCGTTTGTCACTGGCTCCACAACTTCAGGAATCACTTGTGGTTCTTCAGTAACCACTGTTTGATTTTCAGTTGCCTCGTGTTCAGGAACGACTGGAAGTACATCATTGACAGAGTTAGTTGCAGCGGAATTAGAAGTAGATGCATTCACAGTTTCCTGATTTGACACATTATAAATAACATTAGTATTAGTAGAAGGCACATCATTTTAAAAATACTCAAATAACAAATCAATATCAGAAAGTGTATTAGAAATCAAATTCGAATCCCGAGTTGTTGGTTGTGGAACAGGTTCTGAACCGATTTGTCCAGAAGCTAAAATTCCTGTTAAATTGGGTTCTGGTCCTGTTTGGCCGGAAACCATCTCTTCAGATTCATCAAATTTGACATTTACGCTTTCCACCACCTTTCTAGCTGAAGTTAGATACACTCTGTATGCGGTTGAAGTAAGAGCATAGCCAAGAAAAATTCCTTCATCAGCTTTCGGACTGAACTTGTTCAGATTTTCCCGATCATTCAACACAAAACATTTGCACCCAAAAGCTCGGAAATATTTGACATTTGGTTGATGCCATTCATAAGCTCATAAGGAGTTTTGTTGAATCGTCGATGAAGGATAGACCTGTTTTGTGTGTGACATGCTGTAGACACTGCCTCAGCCCAATGAGATAAAGGAAGACCGAAATAAGCAAGCATAGTACGAGCAGCTTCAACCAAGGTTCTGTTTCGTCTCTCCACAATACCATTCTGTTCAGGGGTTCTTGCGGCAGAAAACTGTTGAGTAATACCATTTTCTTCATAGAACGCTTGAAGAACATTGTTCTTGAATTCAGTACCATTGTCGGATCTAACGACTTTCACTGCCTTTTGCTTATTATTCTGAATGGTCTTGATGAGATTGATAAGGATTGCTGGAGTTTCATCTTTTGACTTCAGAAACTTCACCCAAGTATATCGTGAGTAATCATCAACCACCACCGATACGTACCTTTTCTTCCCAAAACTTTTAGTCTTCATTGGCCCACACAAATCGACATGTAGAATATCTAGAATATCCTTCGTGCAAAAATCATGTTTCGGCTTATGAGGAACTTTCTTCATTTTGCCCTTTTCACAATCTTGACAGAGGTGATCTTTATCAAATCTCAGTGATGGAAGACCTCGAACCAATTCACTTTTAGCTAACTTATCCATGTATCGAAAGTTGAGATGAGCCAGTCTTCTATGCCATAGCCAGCTTTGTTGTGTTGTTGCTTTTGACAAAAGACAGATATCCGAGGGGGTGTTAATAGTTGAGAAATCAATGGTGTATAAATTGGATTTCCTTTTTCCAACTAATAACTCTTTTCCGTTGTCATTCTTCACAGCAACTCTTTTGGATTTGAAGTTGACTTCTAAATCTTTGTCGCAAAACTGTCCAATGCTGAATAAATTGTGGCTTAGACCTTCAACATAGCTCACTCTTTTCACTATGATGTTTCCTTGAATGAGATCTCCATATCCAAGAATGGGTGATGTTGCGCAATTACCAAACTTGACACGTCCACATGACTTTTCTTTAAAGTTAGATAATAAAGACTTATTGCCAGTCATATGTTTGGTGCATCCAGAATCAAGATACCACAAACGACTTGGCTGCAAGTAAGCACATCAAACAGATTTAGGTACCCATATAGATTTGGGTCCTTTCTTGTTAGTCCTTTTCTTTTTAAAGTCTTTATTATTATAATATGCATGTGAATTATAAAACGAATCGTGAACAGAATCAGAATCGGAATTATAAAAATTACCACCAGAATTACAACTTGATGAGCAACACAAACCATCATTTGCAATTTGAATCATTTGCTTTATTGAATAACACAAAGAATTATTACAATTCTTATTATTACAAGCAAATGAATTCTTATTACAAACATTGTCATCTATGTCACTCGAGTCAGTTGTTGAAAATTCTGGAGGTATGCTTTTGATTTTCTAGATTTGCTTTCGCCGCTTGTTCACAACCCTATCTGAAAAAGTAGAATAAGAAGAATCAGAGACATTTTCAGAAATAGGTGTTTGATTCTTTGACTTCTTTGACTTCTTTGATTTTCTTCTTTTACGACAATTTGAATTATAAAAATTTGTATTTATCGTAAAAGTATCATCTATTTTCTCCGATTTAATAACAGATTCAGAAGAGAGAATTTTATTTAAAAATTTAATCTTTGAAACAGTTTCCTTCTCTTTTTCCTCGGAGTTATTTTCTTTCTCATTTTCAGATTTATTGGTCTCAGAATCAGTTTCAATATTAGAAGAAGAAAAGTTTTTGTTTTGATCAACATCCATTTTATCATCTTTAGAATCTGCTTGTACATTTCTTTTATTTAAAATTTCTAACTTAGATTCAAGATCAACGATTTTATTTTCAAGACTAACGATTTTAGTTTCTAATACTAAAGGAGGAATATATCTTTTAGTATCATACAATACTTCGGATTTATTCTCCTTATTAGTATTATTTGCATATATATCAAAATAATCGTTTGATAAAGAATCTTTGTTAGAATTTTTAGACTTAGAAGTGTATTTCGCATTTTCACGAGTATAAACAAATGGAAGTTGCATTTTAGTAGTAAGTTTCCTTTTCTCTTCTTCTATTTTTGAAACTTCCTCATCATTTGTCCAATTAATCTTAAATTGAGGAGCATATCTACCAAGATGTAAAAAATCAAATTCATATAAAGTAGGAACTTTCGTTTTAGCCTCATCTAAAAAATGTGGATTTTCAAATCCGAGTCCCCATTTCTCCTTTATAGACGTATAACTCCTTGGTTTATTCAAATAAACTGTTTGTTCCGATTGACCTCTTACATATAATTTCTCTTCTAATTCTGAAATTTTATCAGAAAAAATATCTTTCATTTCGGTCATAGTCTTCAAAGATTCAATACACGATTTGTTTGTCTCTTCTAATTCTTCTATTTTCCTTTGCATTTTATCTTTTGTGTCAACCAAAATCATCTTTTCATCTTGAAGATTTACATTAAGCTTTTTAATTGATTTTGATTGATCATTATTAATTTCTTTTTTCAGAAATAAGTTTTGAACGAAGCGTACGAATAGCATTTACGACCATGTTCATTTGAGATAAAAGAAAGTCATAATCAAATTTCGAAGGTACCTCAGATTCATCGCTTGAGCTCTCTTGATCATCCACCTCATCATCACTTGCATTATCTCCAATAAAGCATAAATCGGTCGTTTCCTCATTCTGGGTTTCATCATCAGAATAATCCAGAAAGTATTCTTCTTCAACAAGCAAGGTTGTTCCATTCTCCTTCTTCTCGGCCAATTCGAACTTCTTCTTGTAATAAGATGAGTCACGAGCCACTTTGATTTTGCATTCTCTAGCCATATGCCCCGTTTTGCCACATTTAAAGCAAGTAACAACCTTTTTCTCATCTTCATTCCTTTTCTCAGATTGATTGGTAGTATCGAATTTTGGGACATAGGGTTTTGCACTGCCACTCTCTTGATTAAATTTCCTTGAACCCGAAGTATATCTCAGATTGTTCGATCCCAATCTATTTTGATACTTCTTCTGAAAATGTTGAGTGAGAAGTATCATGGCTTTCTCTAGCTCTTCACCATCATCTTCGACATTCCCATCATATGCACTTTCCATCAAGATCTTCTCGGCTAACTGACTTGCTAGTAAAGCAATTGGGTCAATCGTCTTTCCTTTGTTTTTCTTATCCATCTTAGCCTTCTTTCCCTTGACCAACTCTTCATCAGTCATCAGAATCTCGTATAACTCTTGAATCTGCATTGTTGAAATACTCACATCATTTCGAAGCCTATGACAAGATTTGTTCCACTCCGGTTGAAGAGAATTTAAGAACTTCAAGTTCACCTCTAACTCAGTCTTGGTAACTTTGATCTTATAAAGATCATTCATTACCGCCCAAAATCTATAAAATACGCTCTTCAAAGACTCATTCTCTTTGGCTTTAAAACCTTCAAAATTATTCATGAACCGTGTTTGTCTAAGTTGTGTAGCAACCGCAGATCCTAGCATAATCTTCTCAAGTTGAGACCACATCATTGTTATATTATTCTTATAACAATCGATTCTATTGTAGATGTGATTTAGGAGAGCTAGAATGAGGAATGACTTTGCCTCCCTATCTCCTTGAGATCGCAAATTTTATTCCGGCGTATAATCTTCGGGTTTCTTAAGAGTTCTTGAAGCCGGAGTGGTTGCGGTTGCCGGAACATTCACATACGGTTTGACAAACGGACCTTCCAAAAGAGAACGCATGATATTTTCTCCATTGTTTTGCGTCTCAACAAAGTTAATGAAACGGTCTTGCCATTGAGAGAATTCGTTTTCGTTAATAAGAACCGGAGGCCTCGTGTTAGACCCCAATGACATCATAATATCGTTCTTATACTGATTTTCTTGAAAAGCCATGGTCAAAACAGATTGTAGAAACTAAAAAATCCCGAAAAAATTCTAAGACATAAACTCTCCAGAGGCAGTGGCGCAAAGCTCAAAATGCGCCAAAGAGGGTGGCGCAAAGTATGAAATTCGCCAAAGAGGGTGGCGCAAAGTTCACTTAGACAAAATCGAAACTCTGAAACTTCCAAATGCGCTATAGGCAGTAGCGCAAAGTGTCAAAAGTCGCTTCAGTTGGTGGCGCAAAGTGTGGCGAGATTCTCACTTGATTGATTCAAATGAGACTAGTCCTGTGGATGGCGCAAAGTGATATGAACTGACGCGATTTTCAGATCTAGCGCAATACTCACTGAATCGATCAAAAACGCACTGAAACTCAAAATCACTTAATCTAATTGATATAGAAGAGTTTGAAAATGAAATCCTAGCACAAGATCTTCAAGAAACTTCGTCTGAAAACCTCTGAAATCAAGTCTGAATCGAACGAGCAGAAGGAAATCGCAGAAAGTCCAGAAAACCACAAAACCTTCAAATTGATGATCCAAAACTCTGAATTAGCTCTTGATTCATGAAATAAAGATGATCTCCACACAAAACCGAATCCAAAGAACCAAAACACTAACAAATTCGATCAAAAATCACCAAAATTTGATAGAAATCTAAGAAAATGAGATTTTCTTGAAAAAATCAAGAAAATCGATCAAATTCTCTTCAGAAATCACCAAATTTGTATGATTGATCAGTAGAAATCCTTCTCTAAATCTTGTTCCAAGATCAATTTGGCTCTGATATCAATTGTTATTCCAAGATCAAACAAGAATAGAGATAGAAATCTAGAGAGAGAAGTACGTCATCTATTACTCTCCAATTGTGAACTGTTAGATACAAAAGCTTAACACAAGGGTTTATATACCCCTTGACTAGACAAAGTCAAACTACACTTATTACAAAAGCATTACATAATAAGCCTTGATTTCAACATAAATGTAGCATTAACACTTTTCATATAGTTTTCACAAGTTCATATTCTTTTCGCAAGATTCATATATTTTCGCAAGATTGATAATCAGTTTTCGCATCAGTTGGTTAAGTAAAGTGAAGTTTTTGCAGAAAGAAGAGTACGAGAAGTGGAGTTTTTGCATAAAGAACGATACGAAAAGTTTGGTTTTCGCAACTATTAGTTACGAAAATTAAAGTTTTCGGGTTGTGTTGTCTGCGAAAAGAATTAGTTTTCGCATCAGTGTCCTGTGAAAAGTGAGGTTTACTTGCTCTTTGGGTTACAAAAACTAAAGGTTTTCGCAAGGTAAGGCTGCAAAAAGTTACTTTACTTGTTTAGTTGGTTGCTAGAAGTAAGTGTTGGTCCCGAAGGCCTATACAAGTTTGTAGAAGGGGGGGTTGAATACAAACACACATATTTTACTTTTCTAAATTGTTTATTGATAAATCATTAACAATTTACAGCTTGTTGCGGAAACAAGATTAAGGATAAACCTAAATCTAAACAAGTTGGAACACTAAGGTTTCTTGCACTAAGAGAGATAAGGAAATTACTAATAATAACCTATCTTGAGATAAGAGATTGAACTTGTCCAGAGTTAGCAAGTTACTTCAAAAGAAGTGGGTTCATCTCTTTATATACTGCATGCATTTAATGCAAGTCAGTATTCACTTTACACGTGTCATCAGCTGGTTGGTTGCATGTCATTGACCTTGGTTGACAACCTTAGTAGCCGCATGGATGAACAGTGTAGTATCGGAGTGGTTGTACGATTTCAGACAGCCGGAGGTTCTTTTCTGACATTTCGTACGGAGTCGTGAAAGGGGGGTTAAGACAAAAGTACTTTGTACGGAGGACTTCATGATCAGCTTTCGTTGATTCAGCGATTATCATTTTCTATTCAGCGAATGATAAAGTTCAGCGATAGCTGAAGTCTTGTACTTGATACTTCACGTTGAGTGGACAAATCTGAGTCTTCGCTGATCCGCATCAGTTCATTAGGAGACTTGTCGCTGGTTCTTGAGCTTGATCTTCGACTTCAGTGTAGAACCTTTGTTGACGTGAAACTTGTCTTCAGGGATCATAAGTAATCAACTAACTTATCAGCGATCATCATAATGACTGAACAGACTCAGAGCATTAATGATGACCAGTGTTCGCTGAATGTTTAATTTAAAAGAGCGAGAGTTCCTATCAGCGGTACTGTAAGATCTTAGTACTTATCAGCGATAGTGAAACTCTGATACATATTGTTTACTTACAATTTTCACTAAGTATATAAGAGAGGGTCATTATCAAATCACTGGGGGTTTGGATCAACAATCTCCCCCTATTTGATTATGACATAGCAACAAAGAAAATTGCTATTTAATGAAAACATAAGGATAAAAAGAACTCATAAAATATTTGTCCCTTTTACTGTTTTCTGGGATCTTTTCAGTACTGATGGAGTAAAGTACATTCGCTGAAATCTTTCTTTAAAACCTTGAATCAGGTTACAAAGAGAAATGGAAAGATTACAAGTACGAGCGAAATAAATTACAAGTACAGAAGAATAACTAGAAGAATAACTGATACAATAGAGAAAAGGGCGATCATATCAGCTTATAAAGGTTCTTCCTTAATGAGAAGTTCATCAAGGGTCATTGATGTGGTGGGAATCATCCAGTCAGGAACGGTTACACCTTGTTTTCTTTTGATCAGCGCTTCTTCAAAAATCAAGGGTTTCAGATGTCGTGCCTGAGTGTCACACCCCGCTAAAGCGGAAACACGGAATGTGCAGCTCAAGTTTCATAGCAAAAGTTACAAGATCACAACAACCATCAAAATACATTCAAAGGTCAAACCTTGTCTTTTACAATTGTTTTAACGGAAGGGAAATGAACATGAAATTTAAAGATAGTAAAGAAAAGCTTCATCACGTGTAGCCTTCCTAAGTTCCAACCTTAAGAACGTTCTCCTGAAAAGCATGTAAATGAGGGTGTCAACTAATGCACTAGTTGGTGAGATCACAGGTTTAATGAGTATAACATTGTTTGCCATCACAAAATAGTTTAAATCCACACATGGGATAAAATAATACGGTTATAAAAACCACTTGCTCGAGGTAATCATATGTAAAATGCTAAGTTATTGAGCCCGTTACCCGACCTATACCGACATAATTTGCCCCTACCACAATGGTGGAATCATTCCACATACGCGCATGTTCTATCACCAACAATACGCAATACAACAATAATTATGCACTCAAACAAGCGCTACTTGTGAGTGGGGGTGTCAACCCAAATAACGTTATCCATAATTACCAACGGCTCAATCCATGAGTTAACGGGTAACGTATACGTGAACGGGGACTTTTGAATGATAGCAAAAGAAACTCAAACTTACAACATTTGCAACAACATAGATACCATAGAGCATAAATAAGCAAGCTTCGTATTTTCAAGAAAACAAAATAATCGGTGTGTAAAATAGTTGTAGTAACCACATGCTTTTCACCCCAAAATATGTAAAACATTGAAAAAGGGGCTGTGAATACTCACTTGATACGTGATAGAATCCAGGAATCTCTCACAAATACTCCGAGATGATCCTACTTCAAACCTATGAACGTAAGGTCACTAGTGAGTTCTCAATCTCGAAGGTTCGGCACTAATTATCCAAATCATCATAAAATGCCTTGTTGTGTTTTAATATTATAACGTAATAAACGTATACATTGTTCTCATTTAATTAACGATTCCACAATTTCGTCCCAATAGGTAACGAAAAGGGTTTTTAAAGAACATAAATATATATGGTACATATATATATATATAAACCGAAATTTTATCGTAACGATGATAAAATTAGGGGTCGTAAACGAAATGACAAATATTTAAACGTATAAATATATAAACATAACATATATTTATACTCCACTACTTCATCATAAAATGATGAAATGGGATCAAGAATAAAATGCATCAATGTATATAAATATATTATATATATGAACATTTCGCAATTTCATCATAAAAGATGAAAAGGGATAAAGAATAAATAAAATGCATAAATAAAAGACATAAATAAATTGCATAAATAATATAAGATATACTTATATATTCCACTATTTCATCATAAAATGATGAAATGGGATTAGATATAGTCCTTAATAATAGTAATAATTTGTCCTTCACTGTCCAGAATTTGATGTCACTTTGTGTTCAACTTTTGGTAACTTCCAGGTATAATTAAATCATGAAATTTTATGTCCATTAAGTTCAATGAGTTAGGAAACTTTTGACACCAGTTTCATAATTTTTGGAGAAGTATAAGTACATGAAATAATACACGACGTAAAATCCGACAGGATACTTTGCTGTTTGCATCCGGATTTTGTGAGGACTGTTTGATAAATGAAATCTTTGCGTTTTTAAATGAAACCACTTGGGTTCGAATCTTAACACACTAAAATGAATTCCAGAAAACGAATCACTCCATTTGGAGTTAAAATGAGTGAGATATGACTCTTTGAAGTGAGGTGTAATTTCTGGCAGCAAGCTGTCCAATCAACACCTTGTGCATGTGCACCCAACTAGACTTTTAAACCAAACTTCTTATTCCTTTGCATGCAAAATCCGATTTGACTCTCATCCATACAAATATTTTCAGTTCCCAAACATATTTATGATCCATTTAAAATGCATGCAAAACAACCATCAACTCAAGCTTTGAATACTTTTTGTAAAAGACCCAATATTGAAGATTGTTGATGTTCTTGCCAAGAACATCAACATGCAACTAAAAATTCAGTATTTTGAGCTCATGCATGTGGGTTTAAATGTGTTTTTAGTGGTTTTCAAAGATACATTCATAAGACTCTTGAACAAAAATGATGGATCTTTCAAGATTACTACATGCATGTGTTTAAAATGTTCATCTTTGATCTTAACTTTGGTTTGATTTTGGATTCGCCATCTTTTACTAACAAAAGATGTTATGATGGTAAATCTACAAACATTAAGACCCATAAAGATGATTTTAAAAAGATGTGAAGAAAGTGTAACAAAAAGATGAAGATCATACTTTTAAAAATGCAAGAATATGAAAAAGACTTAAAAGAATGTGTGTGGATTTTACCCAACACACTTATGTTTACCTTAGATTGCCTTGGACTCTTGTAGTATAAGAGTTTAGGGGCTGGAGTTGTGATGAAGGTTTGAAGGTTTGAAGATGAAGATATGAAGATTTGAAGGTGGAGAGAGAGAGGGATGATACTTGAGAGAAAATGCAAGTAAAAGAAATGATTCAAAAATGAAATGTAAGGTTTATTTTATAGAAATAGGGAGAGAGGGGGGCGGATTTCACATGGGGGGGGTTTATTAATAAAAAAATATAAATACTAAAGATAAATGTTGTATTATTGGTTAGATATAAAAATACTTGTATTCTTCTAAACTTAAAATACCAAGTAATTATAAAACAAAGTACTTTCATATATAATATGATTGAAATATATAAATTATCATTTACATAAATACTTGTAGTATATAAATATTTTAGGTTGGCATTTTATGAGATTTATGGATAATTTCCTAATTCAAGGATTTCTTAGGCAAAATTTCTCAATTTTTCCTATTGTACCGGGTTTACTGCTACAATTGCACTGTGTAAACTATGTCAAAAAAAATAAGGTTTCCAAACAGTTATAACCTGAGATGTGAATTTGACAGTTGTCACACTGAGGGTCATTCCTGAAGTCACACCAGCAGATGAGATCTCTCAGCTGTTCGATGGGAGTGATGTGAAGTTCAGAGATGCGTTGAAATAGCTTTCCACCATCGTAGTCATGAAAAAATATCCCGTTGGGTTCGCTTATGACTTTGCCAGGGATGAAAGTCTCACCAGGAGGAAGAGATGTGTCAAGCAGGGAAAGATCAGGATCAGGGCCAAGGACTTCAGCACGTGAAAAACCAATACCTGTTTCATTTCGAATGACAGTGCCATCAATTGAAGATATAGATTTCTTCTTCTTCGCTGAGGCCTTTCTTTTCTGACTTTCGAGAGGAGGAGGAGGAGGAATATCCACACAGGAGTAGACTAAGTCGATTTGTTTGTTGATCAGCTTTTCAACATGTTCCTTGTATTTCGACTTGGACTTCTGAATGGCTAACCTGATCTCCAACCATTCAGAGAGACCGTACTTCGTTATGGCTTCAGCATAGAATTTTTCGTACTTCTTATCTTCTCTGAATATCTCGATTTCAGCGATTGAAACAAAGGTTGTTCTTCCAGAGATGAATACCTTGTTGATTTTGGCAGGAGAGTCTCTGTAGTTGACCTTTTCTTTGCACCAGGCTAAAGTGGACTGAGACACATTTCTCTTTTCTTCAGTTATCTTCTTGGCGTTTTCCCAGAGCTGACGTTGAACATCAATGGGAACTCTTTTCAGCTTGGGGTCTTTTATTGATCGTTTAGAAAGCTGGATGGCGTATTCTCTGTCTTTTTCTTCAGCTTCTTTTCTTTCAGCGATTAGACGTTCAGCTCTGAGGTGTTCCTTGTATTCCTTTTTGGAAATTCTGAATTTTGGAGGAACTGAAGGAAGTTGATCACGCCTCAGAATGATTCGCTGATCCTCGAATTGCTTTATTATTTCCTCTCTTCTTTTCTGATCCTCTTCACTTAGCTTTTGAGGAGCTAAGGAAGGTCTGCGTCTGTGCGAGAGTAGCTGTTCTTCGGGTTCATCAGTCTCAGAGACTAAATCTAAGACTGTGATTATTTCTTCAGCAGCAGCTGGTATTATTGGTGAAGTCGCAGTTGTGGAGCCTTCAGCGATATCCTCAAACAGGGGAGAGGACTAGCTGAAACACAGCGATCTTACGAGTAAGAACTTGGGTAGAATCAGATAGAGAGAATTGGTTCAAGTCTATAGGCTTGGTTAGTAGACCTGATAGTGTATGATAGAGGAGGGATGGAGTGAGAGATGTTTAGCATACCTGACAAACCGGCTTTTCAAGCAAGATCATCAGATTGTCATCTTCAGCGACGCTTTTGCCTTTGCCTTTCTCAGCTCCAGAGGCTGAGGGCTTTGTCTTTGTCCGCTCCTTGAAGGTTCATTTATCGAGATTCCCTTAAGAGCTTTGATCTTCGGAGCAGGTTTAACGATAAAGAAGTCATCGTCATCTTCGTCATCATCATCATCATTCTTTGGAGAAGAAGATGGTTCATCATCAGGGATGTCGACGGCTTCATCATCTTCTGCTTCGGATTCAGTTTTCTCAGCTTCTTCTTCGAGTTGCTCCCCCTCAGATACAGAGGCGAGCTTCTCGGTTTCCTCAGGGTTTTCATCTCCCTGAGGTCCAGCGGTGGTTTCTTCAGTATTCGTCTTCTCTCCCCTGATAGATTCATCATGGGAAAGGTCTTCAGCGCTCTTGGCGAGGTCTTCAGCGCTCTTCTCCCCCTCTTTTTCATGATGACTGGGGAGGAATGGGTAGATTCAGCAGCGTTGGTAGTTTCTCTGTCTTCTTGGCCAGAGAGACCTACACAAACTTCAATCTTTGCTAATCTATCTTCAAGGCCAGAAATAGCAGGATTGATTTTCTTCAGCTCAGTGCGATCTTCCGCTGTGAAGTTGTTAGATGCAGGGACGGGGGCAGGAGCAGGATCAGGAGTATTCGCTTTGTGTAGCAGCTGCTCGATCATCGTTTTCATCGAACCAACATCGGTCTTAACAGAGCCTAAGTCAGTCTTCATAGTAGACATATCCCCCTCTAGATGTCCAACCGATGTCTTCAGCGATGTAAATTCGCTGGACATGGACGAAACTGAGTTTTTGAGAGAGGTGTAGTCTGTGTAGATGTCAGCGAGCACCTTGGCGAAGTCGCTGAGAGTTTTATCTACCTGCATCATGTCATCTGTGGAAGCCTTCTTCTCCACCACCGTTGTCAGCTTGTTCAGATTCTCTCCAGCGTTTGTTACAGCTGTAGAGTTATTGGAGAGAGTAGTGGTGAGACCTGTCAGCTTTGTCTCCACGGACTTCAGAGAGGCGTTGATATCTCCCAAATTAGGACCTGTAACATATAAAAACTTGTGAACAGAGGAAAGCTCAGAAGTTTGGGGTTTAGTCACAGTGTTTATGGGTGGTTGTTTACCTGCAGGAGGATTGGTGAATTCATCGAAATCACGGGTTCCTGAGTAAAGTTCCATGTCATCTTCAAAAGTGCCCATGGATTGTTCTGCAGGTCCTGTCTTCATCATTCCTGGAGAATCAGCTTTAGGTTCCGAGGAAATGATGGCAGCTCCAGTGAGATCTGGAGTAGAGACCAAATGAGTGGAGGGAGGAGCGAAGGATAAGAATGGGGGTTGGGTTATGAGTTCAGCGTTGGATTCGCTGACAATCACTTCATCAGTCTTTTGAGAGACTGAAGGAGGTTGGGTAGGTTCCAAGTTTGTAACCTCAGCGTTTAGAGACGTTGAAGTTGGGATAAAAGGGATGGCTTGTTCAGGTGTGGCAGAGCGTACCACTGAACGTTCCTTCAGCTCTGCAGAAAGAGCTGAGGAGTCTTTAGCAAGAGATTGTTGGGGCTGCTCCTTTGTTTTCTTGATCCTTTTAGAACCAAGTGGGGTTGAAGAATGTTTCCTTTTCTTAGAAGGAGAGGATTTTGTGGCCAGGGTATCAGCGATGGGTATTGTCGCTGAAGGAGCCACAGAATGAGAAGAAGAAGGGTTGAGAAGAGACAAGAGTGTAGAAAGACGTACCTCATTTACCATCGGTTTGAAGTCGAGTATCTTTGGGCCGACCTGAGAGAGTTTCAGGTCACCTTCAGTTGGGTAGCTCTCCTTCAGGCCATATTGGAATATGGCGCTGATGAATCGGGGGTAGGGAACCCATGGAGGTCTGTCAGCGACGGTGTCCACCCTTAGAACTAGGTCATCATAGATAATCGATGCCCAGTCTATGTTGAGACCTTTCAGCAGCGCATAACCCATTGCTTGCTGAGGTTTAGCGGCTTGGTCAGAGGAGCCGCTCTTTGCAGTCATACAGCTGATAAGATGAGCGAAGATGAAATTCATCTCGCTGGGCATTTTCGATTTCTTGATAATCGTCAGCTTCTTCTCGGCCTTCATGTCTCTGCCGATTTCCCATACATAGCCCATTGCATCGAAAAATGCAATGATGGCTTCCCTGTCTGAGTTTTTCTTGGGGTCAGGGAGGGGAACGAAAGGTTTTTCCTTGGTAGCTATTGGAAGGCTGAGAGCTTTGCAAATAATGGCAGGGGTGACCTTCATCGTGCCATATTCGATGTTGCAGAGGATGCAATCGATTGTTTTGGAGGGGTCTTTGGCTGAAGGTAGTTGAGAGTGTCTGGCTGAGTACCAGAATTGTGAGAGCAAAAGCTGATGTGCGGGAGGTGTTATGGTCAGGGCTGTGGAGATGCAGCAATTCTTTAGAAAATTCACAGCATCATCTAGATGTGTGACTTGCTTTCAAGGAGGAAACTCGAAAAGCGCATAGAGGTTGTTCACCTTAGTCCAATCCAGTTTATCAAGGGCAAACTTGACTTGAGGAGCCTTGAGGATGTCCACTTCCTCAGAATCAGCGGAGATGTTCTCAGCGGTAGCAAGAATGTCAGATGAAGCCATTTCTCTGTATTATCAGTTCAACCAAAGATGTTAACAAATAAGAATTATCTTAATGTGGAAAGAATTTCCATTAAGATGGTTCAAATTTTATCCATTTCATTCAGACACAAATGTCTTAATGAAGATTAGGGTTTTTCATGATTTTAAGAAATGAAATATAAAACCCATTTATTCTTGTTATCCAGTTTTCTATGAAGAAAGAGATTCTGGAAAAACGAATGTGTGAAGAACAAGTTTAAGATTTTTGCATTTAAACTTGAAGAACAACCATGAAATGGTTGGTTCATAAAATCATGAAAGAAAATGATTTCATTTTAAGAAGTTCTTTTGTTTGATCTTGTTAAAACAAAGAGTAGATCAGAAACCAGTTATTTGCATTCGGTAGATAATAAGAACATATTAACCTTGATGTTTGATGAAGAAGATGATGAACAGTTCTTGACGTTTTTGAAATCACAAATGCAACAGTGAATTCTTTCTTGCGGAGGAAGATTGATCGCGTAAAAGAAAAATATAAACAAAGAATTTGTTTATATAGAGATTTTAGAAAGAGAAAATCTTGAGCGGGAAAAGATTTTCATCATGACACGGACACGTGTTTGCATTTGATTGGAAGTTTGAACGAGACGTGCAAACGTGTGTCAGGAAGAGAAAACGTGCCGGGGTTTTATCCGTTGTAATGACGTCACAATTGTCCTTTCATATTCTTGGTGGTCTCTGAGGTTTTAAAAAAAACCTCAGGGATACTTTTGAAAACATGAAGCACTGAATGAAAATATTCAGTGAAGGTTTTAAGAAATTTCAAAATATCGCTATTAAGGAAGAGATATTCAGCGATGCATTTTGTTTTGAAATCTTGCATTTTCATGCGATTGTCAGGGAGAGAAAACATACCTTGATATCAGTTTAACCAAGCTTTATTCAGAGAGAAGATGATTGAATAGGTTATACGAGTTGATTTTATCCTATCGCTGATTAATGTGAACCGCTGAAGATTTTATCCTTCAAAGTTCAGCATTCCAAGCTCGCTGATGAGAAAGTTGAATCTTGTCTCATCAAGAGGTTTGGTAAATAAGTCAGCTAACTGATAATCAGTTGGGATAAAATGAAGTTCTATATCACCATTCATCACATGATCTCTATATGTTTGGTCTTTGAATGTAGTACTGGATTGTTTGCTATAGCGATGGCACTTGTGCTGTCGCAATAGATTGGAATTTTGGAGAGCTGAAGATCATAGTCTAGTAGCTGATTTCTCATCCACAAGACTTGAGAACAACAGCTTCCAGCAGCTACATATTCAGCTTCAGCTGTGGAAGTGGACACTGAATTTTGCTTTCTACTTGTCCAACTTACCAGCATTCCACCCAGGAGCTGACATCCTCCTGTGGTGCTTTTCCTATCCATTTTGCAACCTGCAAAATCACTATCTGAATAGGCGGTTAGATCGAATCCTGAATCTTTGGGATACCAAAGACCTAGATTCGTTGTACCCTTAAGATATCGAAAAATTCGCTTTACAGCTTTCATATGAGATATCTTAGGTTCAGCTTGATATCTTGCACACAAGCATGTTGCAAACATAATATCGGGTCGGCTAGCTGTAAGATACAATAGAGAGCCGATCATCCCACGGTACAGTGTGACATTGACAGGAACACCCTTAGTGTCCTTATCAAGTGTCAGCGGTGTTGCCATAGGGGTTTTCATAGCTGAACTTTCAGTTAAGTCGAATTTCTTCAGCATATCTTTAACATACTTTCCCTGATTAATAAAAGTTCCTTTTTCAGTTTGCTTAATCTGAAGACCAAGGAAATATGTTAGTTCACCCATCATGCTCATTTTATACTCATCTTTCATTCTATCAGCGAAACGAGTACAAAGCTCAGGGTTAGTAGAACCAAATATAATGTCATCAACATATATTTGAACTAGAATGATATGACCTTTCACTTTTCTAAAAAAAGTGTTTTGTCAATCTTACCTCGCTCAAATTTTTCAATATGGAGATAAGTAGAAAGAGTGTCATATCATGCACGAGGAGCTTGCTTCAAGCCATAAAGTGCCTTATCCAGTTTATAAACATAACCTGGACGCTTAGAATCAGAGAATCCTGGAGGTTGTTCCACATACACTTCTTCATTCAGCTTTCCATTTAGAAACGCTGACTTAACATCCATCTGATGTACTTTGAAGTTTTTGTGTACAGCATATACTAAGAATAGACGAATAGATTCAAGTCTTGCTACTGGAGCAAATGTTTCGTCATAATCTATACCTTCCTCTTGTCTGTATCCCTGAGCAACAAGTCGAGCTTTGTTGCGGGTTACAGTACCATGTTCGTCCAACTTATTTCGATAGACCCATTTAGTGCCTATCACAGTTTTATCAGTTGGTCTCTGAACAAGTTTCCAAACTTTGTTTCTTTCGAATTCAGTCAGCTCTTCTTGCATGGTGCTGACCCAGTTTGGATCTTTGAGGGCATCATCTACTTTCTTTGGTTCAGTTAGTGAAATAAAATTTACAAATAAACAAATATTACCTGCACTTCGTCGAGTCTGAATCCCAGCGTTTGGATCACCAAGAATTTGATCAATTGGGTGATTTATAGTCCATCGCTGAGCCGGAGCGTGAGACGCTGACTCAACTTGAACTGGAGGAGCTGAAGATGAAGCTTCAGCGACGTCGGGAGTATCAGCCAAGAGAGGAATGGATGCAGTTGTCATTATATTCACTGATTGCTGAGAAGTAGATGGAATGTCTGAGACATTTGGTTCAGCGTTAGGTATAGTGTTTATAGGAACAGCTGAGACCCAAGAAGTTTCAGCTTCACTGTTCTGCATATTTGGAATGATAGGAGGACTATCATCTTCTACTGGATGAGCATGAGTAGTGGGAATAACTTCTGAATCACCAAGATGAGAAAACATCCATTGATTCAGTTCTTCAGTATCAGCGGACGGTTTAGAGTTCGCTGAACGGGATTCGTCAAACGTGACGTGAATAGTTTCTTCTACAGTTTGTCTTCTACGATTGAAGACTCTGAAGGCTTTGGAAACTGAGGAGTATCCAAGAAAGATTCCATCATCAGCCTTAGGATCAAACTTTCCAAGTGCATCTCTGTTGTTCAGTATAAAACACTGACATCCAAAGATGTGAAGAAAGCTGATTGAAGGTTTTCTCCCATGAAAAAGTTCATAGGCTGTCTTTTTGAATCTTTTGACTATCAGCGACCTGTTTTGCGTAAAACAAGCAGTGTTGACAGCTTCTGCCCAAAACTGAGTAGGCAGGTGAGAATCACTGAGCATTGAACGTGCAGCTTCAATAATTGTTCTATTTCTTCTTTCAGCGACTCCATTTTGTTGCGGTGTTCTCACTGAAGAAAAGTTGTGAGAAATACCCTTACTCTCAAGGAAGGAATCAAGAGAACTGTTTTTGAATTCAGTCCCATGATCACTCCTTATTGAGCGAACGGTCAGATTGTTCAGGGTTTCCATCTTCCGAACAAAATTGATGAGTTCTTCAGGGGTGTCACTCTTAGAATGGAGAAACATTACCCAAGTGAAGCGAGAGAATTCATCAACTATGACCAGCGTATATTTCTTTCCAGCGATGGATTGTTTGTTAACAGGTTCAAACAAATCCATATGGAGTAGTTGTAGAGGAGATGACACTGAAGAAACTTGCTTTGGCTTAAAGCTTGCTTTGGTCTGCTTCTCTTTTTCACACGCTGAACATAACGACTCTTTGGCGTATGAATGCTGAGGTAGACCAGTGACTAACTCTTTTGATGAAAGAGTGTTCAGTGTCTTGAAATTTAGATGAGATAGCCTCTTATGCCATAGCCAGTTGACATCAGATGAGGCCTTTGAGAAGAAACAGGAGTTCTCAGTGGTTGTTGAGTCCATGTTTATTACATAAACATTTTCCAAACGATAACCGCTGAGAGCTATCTTCTCCTTTTTGTCAGTGACAAAGCAGGATTCCTTAGTAAAGATTACTTTGTTATCCATGTCGCAAAGCTGACTGATGCTTAGAAGATTATGCTTCATCCCTTCAACATATGCGACTCTTCTGAAGGAGGTTGTACCATTTGAAAGTACATCATACCCTCGGGTATGTCCTTTTCCATTTCCACTGAAAGTCACAGAGGGACCTTTCTCTTCCTTGTATTCAGCGAGCAGGCTTTTCTTTCCAGTCATGTGTCTAGAGCATCCGCTATCGAGATACCAGATACCCTTCTTAACCTGCAATACAAAGGAAGATTAGTTTTTCTTGGGTACCCACTTTACCATGTATACACATTTGTCAGTGGAAGTAGTTGGAATGGAAGATTCGGCAGTCTTCGCAGCATTTGAAGATTCAGCTTTGTCTTTCTTCACTTTGGTTAATTTCTTAACTTCAGTGGTAGGATTCACCTTGACCTGAGTTGCACCAGGGTTGGTCTTCTTTGCCTTGGGGGCAATCTTCACCTTAGCTATCTTTTCAGCTTTGGTGGCTGTGGGGCACTTACTAGCAATATGATCGGTAAGTCCACAGTGATAACATTTCCTATAACTAAAAGTAGTTCTAGGACCATTTGAATGCTGAGCTTTTAATTTCAAATTAGAAGTGACAGCACCAAGTAAACTATTGGCTTTAGAAATGGGACGAACATTCAGTTCTTCAGATTTCTTACCAAGGACATCCAATCTGAGTCTAGGAGTAGATCGCTGAATAGATCCAGAGATCTGCTTCCTTGATCCAGAGGGATGAGCCACTGAAGCTTTAGAAGCATTCAGCTTTGGTACTAAGGTACCCTTCTGAGGATTCTGGTAAATAACGATTCCTTTACCTTTGTCTTTAGAGACAGAGGTAGGTTTTGAATAAACCATTTTCTCCTTGCCTTTTGAGGAGGTAGGAGTTTCCTCAGGGATTGGTGTAACGGACGAGGAGCACTGAGAAGATGAAGTATCAGCGACTGAGGATACGAACGTTCCAAATTTAAGCATTGAACGCTCAGTGGTTGGTTTTGGAGTTTCATATTTGTAACCCAAACCACGTTTATCACTCAGGGGAATCTGAGACTTTATTATCTCAGTGATCTTTGTTGAAGAATTACACCATCCTTCAACAGTAGCTTTTTCAGCCTTTAATGCAGCGATAGCTTCTGCTCGTTCGATTTTGACTAGCTGAATTAGATATACTTGATCTTTAAAATCTTCTTCAATTTTAGAAAGCTTTTCTATTTGAAGGTGGCAGTTTTTAAGATTTTCAGCGAGATCAAGATTTTGGTTTTCAACCACAGTTTTGCCGTTCATGGCTTCGTATAAACTTCTAGTCAAGAGACCGATCTTACGGAGACTATCATCTTCATCAATATTTTCAATATTGGTAAAGAAAGAAGGTGATACCTGAATAGCAGATGTTGAAGTGGAGGGAATGTCTGAACTTTCTTCCTCTTCTTCAATCTTGGCCATAAGACATAGATTTGCTTCATCATCTTCAGAGTCAGATGATGATGCTTCTTCATCAGAAGCAGCCCAATCATAGTCAGCCATCAGGCCTTTATTCTTCTTCTTAAAGCTTTTCAGCTTTGCATATTTTTCTTTCAGCTTTGAATATTTGTCATCTTTATTCCTTGGAACAAGGGGTTTCTTTGTAAAAGCTGAGGGTCTAGAAACTTTCTTAGACCTGCACTCGTTAGCGAAATGTCCTGTCTTTTCGCAGTTAAAACAAGTAGCAGTAGCCTTATCAACAAAAGCTGATGATCTAGGCTTGTCAGTTATGGAAAGAGGTTTGTTCTTTCTAAACATTTTCTTTTTGGCAAATCTCCTGAACTTCTTAGTTAGGAGAGCCAAAGATTCATCATTATCTGAATAATCAGAATCTGATGACCTTTCAGAGTTACTTTCTAACTCAGTGATAGTGACCGAGGGTCGCTGAGTAGAAGGTTCCTCTGAGATTAAAGCAACAGGGGTGATTTTGGAATCTTTTACAAGATTCTTCTTAAGATGGCTTGATTGCTCATGATTCAGCAACGTGCCATATAAGGTTGAAAGGGTCATTGATTTTAGATCCTTTGATAGCTTGAGACACATAGCATAATTGTCCCAGCTTTCAGGTAAACATTCTAGAAACTTTGTCAGTACTTCAAAGTTAGAATATTCCTTACCAACAGCTTTCAGATCTATAATTAAACAATTAAAACGTTGGTGAACTTCAGAGAGAGATTCATTCTTACCAGAAATGAAGCTTTCGTATTGTCTTACCAGGTTGATCTTTCTTGAATCCTGGACTTCAGACGTTCCTTCATACTGAACACATATTGTGTCCCACGTGGCCTTTGATGTTTTCAGATTCATGACGGAATGGTAGACTTCGTCAGGAAGAGCCATGGATAGTATGGATCTGGCTTTTGTATCTATAGCCACTTTCTTTTTATCTTCGTCAGTCCACTGAAAGATTTCCTTAGGGACCAGCCTTTCTGGAATAACAGGTCTATTCTCAGCGGCTGGAACAGCAGCATCAATTCTTACAGGGATGAATGGACCATTTTCGAGATAGTAAGGCATAGTAGGGTCTACACCTTCTAGGAAGAGTGTCATCCTATTTTCCCATAAGTTGAAGTTATCTTTGGAAAATCTAGGGGGTTTAGCAAGAGAACCATTGTCTATATAATTTGTGTTTGTGTTGGTGGCCATTTTTAGATAATAGCAAGGAAGAGAAATATCTTAGATTAGATCTTGTTTATGAGATTAAACAAATCCGCTCTGATACCACTTGTTGGTCCCGAAGGCCTATACAAGTTTGTAGAAGGGGGGGTGGGGTTGAATACAAACACACAGATTTTACTTTTCTAAATTGTTTATTGATAAATCATTAACAATTTACAGCTTGTTGCGGAAACAAGATTAAGGATAAACCTAAATCTAAACAAGTTGGAACACTAAGGTTTCTTGCACTAAGAGAGATAAGGAAATTACTAATAATAACCTATCTTGAGATAAGAGATTGAACTTGTCCAGAGTTAGCAAGTTACTTCAAAAGAAGTGGGTTCATCTCTTTATATACTGCATGCATTTAATGCAAGTCAGTATACACTTTACACGTGTCATCAGCTGGTTTGTTGCATGTCATTGACCTTGGTTGACAACCTTAGTAGCCGCATGGATGAACAGTGTAGTATCAGAGTGGTTGTACGATTTCAGACAGTCGGAGGTTCTTTTCTGACATTTCGTACGGAGTCGTGCAAGGGGGTTAAGACAAAAGTACTTTGTACGGAGGACTTCATGATCAGCTTTCGTTGATTCAGCGATTATCATTTTCTATTCAGCGAATGATAAAGTTCAGCAATAGCTGAAGTCTTGTACTTGATACTTCACGTTGAGTGGACAAATCTGAGTCTTCGCTGATCCGCATCAGTTCATTAGGAGACTTGTCGCTGGTTCTTGAGCTTGATCTTCAACTTCAGCGTAGATTCTTTGTTGACGTGAAACTTGTCTTCAGGGATCATAAGTAATCAACTAACTTATCAGCGATCATCATAATGACTGAACAGACTCAGAGCATTAATGATGAACAGTCTTCGCTGAATGTTTAATTTAAAAGAGCGAGAGTTCCTATCAGTGGTACTGTAAGATCTTAGTACTTATCAGCGATAGTGAAACTCTGATACATATTGTTTACTTACAATTTTCACTAAGTATATAAGAGAGGGTCATTATCAAATCACTGAGGGTTTGGATCAACAGTAAGTTTTCGCAAGTTTAAGACTGCAAAAAGTTGGTTTACTCATTAAGTGGGTTGCGAAAAGTAGCTTTACTTGCTTGGTTAGTTGCGAAAAGTTTTGAAGATCAGTTGGTTGCGAAACATTTTTCTCATAGTGGCCTGCGAAAACTTTCTCTGTAAAGTTTTCAAAGTGTTTTTTTTTACACATTTCTGTCTGAACTTCCGGCGATCACTGTCTAGTGTTGAGATAACTCAGTAATCATGTCTAGAGATCTACTCAGCATGGGTTCCAAGTCCAAACCACCAGGTCTTCAAGTGGATGAATATCTTCAGTGGAAAAAGAGGATGATACAGTTCCTTAATAATCAGAACCGAGACTTGATGACCTTCATTACAAATAGACCCCGTAGACCGTTTATCACTGTTCTTGTTGTTGAAGCTACTGCTACATATCCATATGTTGCTCCAAGAATAGTCTACAAAGAGTATCAATATTTCAATGAGCAAGACAAGATCTTAATGGCTATTGATGAGCAAGCCTTAACCTTTTTGACAATGGCAATTCCAAATGATATCTACAACCGTGTAGATAGTCGGGAATCTGCTTAAGAAATATGGGATGAGTTGGAGAGACAATTAGAAGGTTCTCAAAAGTCTCTCAGAACTAAAAGAAATCAAAGCATCAACGCTTATGAAGGATTTAAAGCAAAGGATGGTGAAACACTTCAAGAGTCTTACAACAGATTTAACATCATTCTAAATGATTTGAGAAGAAATGGGGTTATAAAGACTGAATCGGAAATCAATTACAAGTTTGTGAAGAATCTTTTACAAGAATGGGACACTTACTCCGTTAAGCTTCAAATGTCCAAAGATATGGATGAGGAGAAATTGAATGACATCTTCAGTATCGTAAACCAACATTAGGACAAAGTCAAGGATCTAAAAGAGGAAAAAGAAGAAGACACAACTCTTCTGTTTGATATGAAGAGACTTCAAGAGAAAGCTATATCTTTGGAAGATGAAAATCTTAAACTAATAAACAGAATTACTGATCTTGAAAGTGAAATTGCAGGTATTGAAGCCACGAAAGAGAAGGAGAATTCAAGTCTTCGGGATAAATTGAAAACGCTTCAAGAGAAAGAAACAACTTTGGAAAGTGAAAGCGATGATTTGAAAAGAAAACTTTCTGTTCTTGAAATTAATTTTTCAAAAGAAAAAGAACAATTTGAAAAAGCTTTCATACAGAAGTTGTCCGATTTTTCAAAGAAATCTTTTGAAGAAAAGAAAATTGTTGAGCTAAAATGTATCAAACTTTCAAAACAAGTTTCTGACTTTGAGAAAGTCTTGATAATTGACAGAGACAATTTTGAGAAAGAAAGAATAGCTTTTGATGCTGAAAGAAAATCTTTTGAAGCAAAAGTTTTGAGCTTTCACAAAAAAAAATCTAATTTGAAAAGAGAATTAGATATAGAAAGAAAAGAGTTTGAAAAGATGAAAGTTGAAAACTTTCAAGCAAAAAGTGTGAAAGATATTTTTTCAGACTAAAGAAAGATTTTCCAAAATGAGATAAAGAAGCTGACAATGAAGTTATCTGGTTTATCAACAGATATTATGAAGGAGCAAAAGGTAAAATCTGATCTTCAAAAGAAATATGATCTAATTTTTGAAGAGAGAAATGTTTTAATCAACAAAGTTAAAGAACTTGGAGACATTATTTTTAAGGTTGAGGTTTCAAAACAAGTTAGTCTTGATACGATTGTTCAGACTCCACTTGTAGACTCAACTAATTATGAATGTTCATTTAAGACAGCTTCAAGTTCAATCAATAAAGACATTTTTTCAAAAGAATTTGACAGATCAAATGGTTTCTCAAAGGATCAGATTCCTCCTTCCAATCTCTTTTATAATCCTATGTTTGATAATTCGGATAATAATTTGTATATGCCTAAAATAATACTTCTTCTAAGCCTAAAGATAATCAAGTTTTCAAGAAGGTTAAGTGGTTTGGAGAGTCAAAGGCACTACTCTCGAGAAAGAAGTTCCGAAGTCAACAGTTTTGACATCAAATGTCAAGAAGAACAATGCATGTCAAGGTAAGTCTTTTGTCAAACCTGATTTAGTTTATTCTATAAATCAATTAATCAGGTTATCCGAAAAGAAAATTGTTGTTCTTACTGTGGAACTAATGATTTTGTTCATAAAGATTATGTTTCGTATTGGTACGGTACTTATAGAATTTCTTCAAATAAAACTGCATCTAACAAACCAGGACCCAAGTTCTGTTGGGTACCAAAATCTACTTAATCTGTTTTGTAGGTTCATCATGTGTAGTGCTGATTGTAAGATGTATACCACACACATGACTGGAAAACAGAAGAGAAGTTGTGCAGACTTTTGAAGAAAAGTACATGTGCTTTTAAGGGGGAGTAAAAATATTAGACTTCTGAGTAACTCAGCTCAGGGCTCGTACTTCAATGTTTATGACTTCTAAACATATCATTTTAGGACTCGTACTTCAAAGAGATGTTGACTTCTGATCATTTCATATTAGGACTCGCTATTCAACGACTATGACTTCTGAATTTACTTTTAATCCTGGTAATTTAGAACTCGTTTTAATGATTAAGGATATTTTGATCCAAGTCTTGTTATTTGTTCAAGTAAAGATCTTTTACACATGTTAAGGGGGAGCTTATAAGATTTTAAATCATTCTATCATGATTTGAGGGGGAGCTCAAACATTTCTGAATGTAAGTATCTTCTGATCTTAATCTCGGATTGTTTGAAAGAAGAACGACTTTCAAGCATGAAAAATGTTTTTCACTAAATGTTCAAACCACTTCTCTATTCTCAAACAGATTTTATGAATTTAGAAGTGTGATTTTAAATGTTTTTCTTGAAGATCTCAAATTACTACAACGTCATTTCTGACCGTGTGTTTCTAAAGTTAATACTTGCGTATTATCTTTTCTATACTTTCAAGTATTCACACACACCGGTACAGCTTCATATTGACTTTGTTATTACCATGTCTCAAAATAAAACAATTTTTCGATGGTAATACTCCCGTTTGTATTTCAAATTTTGTTGAGCATCATATGTTTTTTTGTAACAACCCGATTTCCCAAACATACAACAAATAACATAACATGCATACATATCATTGATTTACAACAAAAGTTACATAACAAACCAAGTATGGTCCCTTCGGTCTCATAAATTACAAAATATATATAAAAGCCTCCTAATCAACATCCATCAAAAGCTTCCTACACTTCATCCTCTCCTGCCGATCCTTAACCTGGAAAACATATTTTTGAAAACAAAATGAGGGTTAGACCAAACGGGTCTAGTGAGTTAATCCCGATCCTTTCCAAAATCATTATAAAACCTTTTATGTAAATCCTTTGTATCAAAATAGTTTAGATAAACCTTTGGTAATTCTTTCGTAAAATATAAACATACCACACGTATTTAAATAGCAATCCAGACTCGTGCATCGTGTACATCTCATTCACCTTATTCCTCCACAAATGGCCATATTAGTTGGTAGCAAGCCAACTAATAAATCAACAACCGGTCCGCTCACCGGAACCCGGCTACACACCGGTCCGCTCACCGGAACCCGGCAACAAGTGCACTCGTGTAGTGCAAAGCTTATATAAATACAATATATATCTCATTACATCATATTGTCATTTATATACACATAATCATCTCATATATATATATACACATATATATGTATCCCAGTTCAAAAACGTTTTAAAGCAAAACTCACCTCGATCGCTTATCCATAAACACTTCCAAGCTTTTCTCTAAAAGATTCAGTCTTTCAATCCAAATCCACAGAATCTGAAACAGATTAAATACAAATATCCCCTTACCATTTGAACACGTGAACTCTAGATAAATCTACCTAACTCTCGCCATCAAAACAACCAAACAGCTATAGTTTCCGGACAGCCCAAAGCCACCCGGACAACCCAACTTTTCCGGACAGCATAAAGAATCCGGACAACACAATTTATCCGGACAACACAAGGAATCCGAAAACCACAGACTAATCCGGACAACAAAGGAATCCGGATGCCATCCGGTCTCTAAATCATCCGGAAACCATCAATCAAATCGTCTGGACTCTATCAACAACTTACCCTGACACATTCATACTGTGTCCGGAAACCTCTGTCGATTTGGTGCTTTTTACCCAGAAAATCGACTGAATTAATACCATAAGTGTTTGTGATGTTTCTACTCCGATAGAACCCTTCTAAAAGCAATTACAAACACAAAATACAAAGGAACATACCTTAATTCACTTCCAAAGCTCACCAATTGATGTCTTAACCACAAAGCTCTTTCTTTGTTCTTCTTAGCTCCAAGAACACACACACACATACCTTAATTTAGATATTTCTGAGTTGTGACATATCTGAACTCCTAAAGGGGTAATATCAACCTATTTTCATTTTAAACCCTGAACTTCTCAATAATGACCCAAACACCCCTAAACTTATAATTTATCCAAACATACCCTAAACATCTAACTTTAAAGTTAACTTTATTTAACGGAAAGGAGATTTTAACTAACGAACTTATCCGGGGTATTACATTTTTCAGCGTGAGAACTTAAACGTTTCATTCAATAATTGGTTATATTTGTTCATATAAACAAATTTCAAATTCTTTGATACCCTAATCCTTACATGATTATCTTTCATATTTGATCCGATTGATACATTGTCTGATTCTCAAACAAGTCCTTCAAATTCATTTCATTCATTCTTTATCCTTGTTTTGAGAAATCTTCAAAGTTCAAATGCTCAAATATTTCATGATTATTTTTGTGGAGCATATTCATTCTGATGACAATGTCATTCAAATGCTGAGATTTATTTATTCAAGCTACACTGTTGAACAACCAAATTTTTAGGACAAAATTTCATGGGATCAGTGTGTGAGCATAAAGAACTTCTATGGATTCACGTTAACCAGTGTTTCCTACCCAAGAAGTTATCCTAGAAAGATTGAGGGGTGAGGGGTCTACATCAAAGAGTGGAAGAGATAACTCATCTGGTTGAGTAATCTCATTGTGCTGAGGTAAAATGTAAATCAGAGTTTGGGTAGAAGTGAGCGGATTAAAAACAGAAAGAGGGTGTGAGAACAGACTTAGAATAATAAGAGAACTCTGCACCAACCATTTTCTGAGCCGGGAAGCCACATTACTGATTGGTTCACATTCTTTGGTGACCATCATTGAAACATGCAGTTAGCCCATGCCAACTCTTGCATTTAACCCCACCAGCTACTCATTTCTTTCTTAACAAAGAAATGTTTCAATTTTTCTTGGGGACGCAGCACATATTCTATCTGAACTTCACTCGAAATATTTGGATATTGAAAAAGAAGGAAGTTTGCCCCACCTTCGCACTTCGATCATGTACATTGAGTCTGTGGAAAACTTATTGTTGTCTCAATAGTTTACACACTTTGAGCCTATATAATAAAGCATATGTTGCTTCAATCATTTCTACACAAGCACGTACACACAAGGAATATGTTTTCTTGTCATAACGTTCATAGAAATTCCTTTGTGTTTTTCGATGATTGAATTGAAGCCCTGGGGGAGTGAACATCAAAAAGCTCCTTTCCAAAGTACATCCGTTGTACTAAGTGGCTCTGTGCTACTTACAGACATTTTAACTGATTCATATGTTGTTTTAGGGTTACCACATTCATTCTATCTGAATTTGAAAAGATTCGGATAAACATATTTTGGAATTGACGACTATATCATATCAAACGGAGGAGAATGTTAGTGGTGAACAAAGACAATGCTGAATTGAAGAAATTTTTGATGATCATGATGCTCACAATCATCAAAAAGGGGGATAAATAACATACCGAAGAAAAGGGGGAGATATATCAATGAAAGATAAAGGGGGAGAAATAGCATAAAGATTTGTCAAAATCAAGAAGATGTTTCGAGATGATTCGAGAGAGTTCGTTGTTCAAAGATTGTTATTGTTCAAGGTTCAAACTTCAAAGAGATGAAGATACACAATTCAAGAGTCTATTTAAAGAGTTTGAGTTCAAAGCTTCAAAGTCTAAAGTTGCAAAGATCAAAGATGCAAAGATCTTAAATTTGTGTTCAAGACTTGATGAATATTTGTTGAAGATTACAATTCAAGATGATTGACTTTACAATGTGAAAGACAAAGACTTTTCAAGTTTAACTGAAGATTCTTCAAAGCTGAATGTTTGAAGACTGTCAAAGCATCTAGTTCAATGTCAACTTGTGAAGATACAACTGTTTGAAGATTGTCAGAGCTTCAAAGTTTAAAGCGGTCAGAGTTAAAGTTTTGAAGATCAAGAGCTCAAGACTGCTGCTATATTTTTTTTAACTCTTGAATCCAAAGGGGAGAATGTTAGCGCATTATATTGTATTCAAGATTTATGTTAAAGTCAATGTAATAGGAAAGTCAAGGTCAAAGTAGTTTAAGTTGTAAGTCAATGTAATTAGCCTTAATGCTTTGTAATTAGATGGTATAAATAGGTCTTGCTTAGTTGTTAAGAAGTTAGAAAGCTTAATTGTAATATTCATTGTATTCCTAGAGAGAGTTTTAGAGAGAGAAAGTATCAAATTCATAGTAATTCTCTAGAATTCTCAAGATCAATGGATGACATATTGTTTACCTAATAGATTTGGTTTTAACAAAGACACCTTTTGTATGACGTCATTCTTGATAACCCATGGCACACATTTTCTCTTACACGTTTGTCCGTTACACTTCTTGGCCAATCATCTTCGTGGGACGTGTCCGTGTCATGATGAGCCTTTTTTCCGCTCATCCTTCTTTTCTCTCTCCTCTCTCACCTATATAAACAACACTCGTTTATTTTTCACTCTTTATGCGCATAAAACTCTCTCAAGGCAAGAATACTCTGAGCATACGAAAAACTTAAGAACTAGAACACTCAAAACCTCACTCTTCCAGGTTCTTATCTTTAAAACGTATGCACATTGTAAACAAAAACCTCGTTTTGATCCTAAATCTTTGCTAAATAAGATTAAAAACGTGTTTTCTTTCTAACAAAATCATCTTTTTCATGATTTTTTTTCAAAAACCCTAAAAGGTTTTTTAAGGTTTAAAACTATTTTTAAACTTTTCTCTCTCTTCTTAAATTTAAATTCCCAGTTCTTTCCCAAAAGGAAACTGGTAATGTAACATCTCAGGCCAACCGTACCAGATATTGTCCGCTTGGTCCACACCTGGACTCACGGTTTTAAAACACGTCTGATAGGGGAGGTATCAAGTCCCTCTTATAAGGAAACATTTGTTCCCCTCCCCAACCGATGTGGGATCTTACAGGTAAAAACATCTTTCTGCCATTTTCATCTTGTTTGAAACTGGAAAACCCTATTTACAAGTTTTTTTCTCAAAAAGGAAATTGGTAAAATTTCATTCTCTTAATTCTGGAACTTCTTTCTAAACACTTCCATTCTATGAAACTTTCCATTTTCTTCTCTTTGTTCTTCTAACAAATAGAAATGGCATCTCAAGCAACTGCTACCTTCACAAAATCGAAGAACGTCAAATTTGAACTCTCAACAGTTTAACTCACCTCAAACAACCACCGAGCACAGTTGGCTCCTTTCCCCAAAACCAAGCCCTTGACACACCTTGAGGAAGCCTCTACCTTACTCAAGAACTCGCCAATCGCCTATGCACTGATGGTCTATCCCCCAACTCACAAACATCTCCTTCAGCTGTAACATCCCACACTTACAAAAGTACATATAATCATATATTTCATTATATGTTTGCAACAAAAGTACATCACGTTCCACATTTGGTCCCAACTAAAGTCTAGACATAATAAAAATTCAGTACAATTTGATTCACTTTAAATTACATAATAACTAACAACAATTTATAAGTACAAAAGCATCCACATTTCTCTTATCGATCATCTCCTCAAAAGCTATGCAACAAGTTTTCTAATCACTTGGTAATACTGGATCCACCACCTGGAATACATATTTTAAAACAGAAAATGAGGGTTAGACCTAAAGGTCTAGTGAGGAAATCCCTGACATTTGAAAATCATTAAAGTTTCATTTATATAAAACACTCTTTATATAATTACACATACATCACACGTAAGTTAATACCAACTAAGATTTATGCATCATACCTATCTCATTCCACCTTATCCCTCCACCAATGGCCAATATCAATTGGTTGCGAGCCAATTTAACACACCGGTCCAAAGCCCGGCCACGTATTATATTTTCATATAATACTCACGTAATTATAATATCTCAATATATTATAATCACCCACGTATGACATATTCATACCTTTTATCAAACATTCGTTATTCATATAATGCATTCCAGTAAAATACTTTTTAAAGTAAAACTCGCCTGATCTTTTTAGCAAAGGTCCTTCAAACTTTCCTCAAAACAGATTATCTTTTAACCCTGATCCTTAGTATCTGAAACAAATTAAAGTATACATACTCTTTAACACGTAAACAGGTAATTCACACTTTTCGCAACCCATTATTACGAAAACCTAACTTTTCGCAACCCACAGTTGCGAGTTCTTTACTTTTCGCAACCAACAGATACGAAAACTTCACTTCTCGCAAACCACAGTTGCGAGTTCCCTACTTTTCGTAACCAACAGATACGAAAACTTAATTATGCGCGCAACCAAGGCTTGCGAATTCCTACTTTTCGCAAAAACACTGTTCATCGTCTTTTTCAGAAAAGTTCAGTTTAATTTCAGGAATCCATCTTTTTCCCAGATTTTGCACAGAAATGTTCTAAACTCCTTTTAACACCTTAAATTGTAACTAAAATTCACCAATTCATCTAAAATTACCTAAACCCACCTCAAAGTCCAAATGAAACCTAATTCTCATAAAAGAGAGTTAAATAAGAAGATTACCTCTTGGATTTACTGCACCAAACAAAAATCCCAGCTGAGTATCTTTAATCTTCTTCTTCTTCTTTTTCTACGGTTTTTCTTCTCTCTCTCTTCTCTGCCGTGAACAATTTCACACACACACACTATTTGGGTTTTGCTATTAAGTCCCAAATGAGATATTTCCTATACTTAAACTACTGAGTCGGTTTGTGGCTTAAAGAGATTGGGTAAAATACCAAACAAACCCTAAACTTGCTTCACTTGACAAAACACACCCCTAAGCTTCTATTATACAATAAAAAAAACTGATCCCTTAATTTCTTAACTTCATAAAACGCTACATAAAGACTTATAAAATTCCAATTTTAAATTAGATAAAATACCTGGTTATTACAACATCTCCCCCTTAAAAGAATTCCGTCCCGGAATTCAGTTAAGAGAACAGATGAGGGTATTTGGCTCTCATTTCCGACTCCGATTCCCACGTCACATCATGACCTTTATGATGTTTCCACTGAACCTTTACCTGTCTGATCTCTTTGTTCCTCAATACTTTGACTTTGTGATCAACTATAGCTTCCGGTTCCTCCACATAGTTCAGCTTTTCATCAACCTGGATATCTGGTAGAGAGACTGCCTGGTCCGAAGTCACCAGACATTTCCTAAAATTCGATACATGGAACGCGTTGTGAATCCTGCTTAATTCTGGAGGTAAATCTAGTCGGTAAGCCACTTCCCCATTTCTTTCGGTAATCGCAAACGGACCAATATACCTCGGACTGAGTTTACCTTGCTTACCAAAACGTATGACTCCTTTCCAGGGCGATACTTTCAACATTACAAAATCCCCAACCTGAAACTCTAACGGTTTCCGACGTCGATCAGCATAGCTTTTCTGTCTGTCTTGAGCTGTTTTCAATCTATCCCGAATCTGAGTAATCTTATCCGCTGTTAACTGTACTATTTCTGGCCCCGCTAATTGTTTCTCCCCCACTTCATTCCAACATAGAGGCGTTCGGCATTTTCTACCATACAATACTTCAAACGGTGCCGCTTGGATGCTAGAATGATAACTGTTGTTGTAGGCGAATTCTATCAAAGGCAGATGTTTATCCCATGATCCCCCAAAATCAACTATGCAAGCCCGGAGCATATCTTCTAAAGTATGAATTGTTCTTTCACTCTGTCCGTCAGTCTGTGGATGATATGCTGTACCCAATTTTATTTGCGTTCCCATCTCTTTTTGAAAGCTTCTCCAAAATCTAGAAGTAAATCGACTATCTCGATCGGAAATAATCGAGATTGGAACTCCATGGCGAGTTACTATTTCATTAATGTACAATTTAGCTAAACGTTCCAAGGAATCAGTTTCTTTTATCGGCAAGAAATGAGCAGACTTCGTCAATCTATCCACAATCACCCAAATAGAATCGAATCCCTTTGAAGTTCTAGGCAACTTGGTAATAAAATCAGTAGTGATCTGATCCCATTTCCACATTGGTATATCTAGTCGTTGTAACTGGCCAAACGGTTTCTGATGCTCAATCTTTACTTTGTTGCAGGTAGTACAATCTTCCACATACTTAGCAACACTTCTCTTCATTCCCGGCCACCAATAGAATTGTTTCAAATCTCTATACATTTTATTTGTACCTGGATGAATAGAAAATCGAGATTGATGAGCCTCTTGTAGTACACGATCACGTAATCCACCCAAACGAGGCACCTAAATTCTGTTTCCCATACACCATAACCCACGGTCGTCTTTCCCAAGCAATACTGATATTCCCACTAACCGTTCTGATTTCAAACTTTCTTCTTGATAAGCATCTACCTGGCACTTCAGTAATTCGTCAAAGATATTTGGAAGGAGTTCAGCTCGTAGCGATATCGCCTTTATTGTTCCACTTCTTTCTTGACGACTTAAGGCATCTGCTACTACGTTCGCCTTTCCTGGGTGATAAAGGATTTCACAATCGTAATCATTTACCAATTCCAACCATCTTCTTTGCCTCGTATTCAGTTCCTTCTGATCGAAAAGATGTTGGAGACTCTTATGGTCAGTGAAAATTTGGCATTTAGAACCATAAAGATAATGTCTCCAAATCTTCAATGCAAAGACAACCGCTGCAAGTTCCATATCGTGAGTAGGATATTGTCTTTCGTGATCCTTTAATTGATGAGAAGCATAGGCAATCACCTTTCCACGTTGCATAAGTATACATCCCAATCCCAGCTTAGAAGCATCACTATAGACCACAAAATCATCGGAACCTTCTGGCAATGCTAATATCGGCGCGCTGCAGAGTTTCTCCTTCAATATTCTGAATGCCTCATCTTGTTCTGCTTTCCATTCAAACTTTAAATTCTTTCGAGTTAGCTTAGTCAATGGCGTCGCGATTCGAGAAAAGTCTTTTATAAATTTCCGATAGTATCCAGCTAGACCCAGAAAACTACGTACTTCGGTTGCCGTCTTCGGCGGTTCCCATCTTTCAATTGCTTCCACTTTCGCTGGATCGACTTGTATACCCTTTTCTGAAACTACATGACCCAAAAACTGAACTTCCCGCAACCAGAGTTCACATTTAGAGAGCTTAGCGTACAACTTTTCTTTCTTCAATAACTCCAAAATCAAACGAAGATGTTGCGCATGATCCTCTTTGGATCGGGAATAAATAAGTATATCATCGATAAACACAATGACAAATTTATCGAGATAAGGCTTACATACCCGATTCATTAGATCCATAAAAGCGGCTGGAGCGTTCGTCAATCCGAAAGGCATTACTAAAAATTCGTAGTGGCCGTATCTTGTGCGAAATGCAGTCTTTAAAACATCCTCTTCCTTAACCTTCAACTGATGGTAGCCAGATCTGAGATCAATCTTGGAGAAGTAACAAGCTCCAACTAATTGGTCAAACAGGTCATCAATTCTTGGAAGTGGATACTTGTTCTTGATCGTGCGCTTGTTCAGCTCCCGGTAATCGATACACATTCTCATTGAACCGTCTTTCTTCTTCACAAATAAAACTGGTGCACCCCACGGCGAAGAGCTAGGTCTGATGAAGCCCTTATCAGATAAATCTTGAAGTTGTGCCATCATTTCTTTCATTTCTGGTGGTGCTAATCGATACGGCGCGCGAGCAATAGGAGCGGCTCCAGGGATTAAGTCAATACCAAATTCTACTTGTCTAACAGGAGGAAGACTATTCAAGTCTTCAGGGAAAACCTCGGGATATTCACTAACAATGGAAATATCTTCCAGCTTACTCTTTTCAGGCCTACTATCTATCACATAGGCTAAATAACTCGAGCAACCCTTGCTAACACATTTACGGGCTTTTATCATCGATATAAGATTGGATTGATGATTCTTACGATCACCATAAATCACTACTGCCCTCTTATCAGGTAAAACAACGTTGATTATTTTCTTATCACAAACTATGTTAGCCCGATTCTCAGCTAACCAATCCATTCCTACTACCACATCAAATTCGACCAACTCTGTTGGGAATAGTTGTATCGGTACTCCACACCCCTCTATGTTTATCATACAACAATCAAAAACCTCTTTAACTGCCACTTGTTTATCATTTGCAGTATCTACTAATAAGGCATGTTTTAACATTTTAGGCTCTAAATGCATGTGAGCAGCAAAGGAGGGAGACACAAAAGATCGGTTTGCACCAGAATCAAATAACACTTTAGCACGCGTGGAGTTTATGAAAAATGTACCTGTGACCACCTCTGGAGTTTCCTCCACCTCTTTAGCTGTCATTTGAAATGTACGACCCCTCGTTCTGGGCGGTTCTATTCTTGGAACCACTGGTCTAGTAATGGCTGGCTTCCCGGATGTACCCCCTTGTTGTATTCTACCTCGCGGACAATCAGATTGGAGGTGATCCGGAGAGTTGCACAAAAATCAAAACCGTGTTACTCGACAATCTTTGACAACATGACCGGTTTTCTCACACTTAAAACAAACCCGCGACTCCACTTGACAATTTCCCTGATGGTAGCGATTACATCTCGGACATGGTCTTTCCACTGGTCGGAACGACGGACGGTTATCAAACCTCGGGAATCTAGACTTCTTTGGATCTTGTGGTGGTCCTTCCCATTTCCTTTTCCCCAAGCTCTTATCACCGGCATCCCTTTTATTGTCTCGTTCGACATTTTCTGCAGCATCCACAGCAGCGGTAAACGTATCTGGCCTTGTTGCAGTCACCAGTCTTCGAACTTCTGAATTTAACCCATAGATAAATCTCTCCATTTTCATCTTTTCTGTAGCAACATAATATCCTGCAAAACGAGATTTTTCTAAAAATCTAGCAGTATAATCTCTGACTGACAAATTCCCTTGCTGTAGATTCATAAATTCTTCTTCCAATTGTCTGACAGCAGCTTGTGGACAGAAGTATGTTGTGAAAGCTAACACGAATTCCTCCCATGAAAAAGTAGTATATACATCCGCTCCTCTCGATTCTGTATGAGCCTCCCACCAATACAGAGCATCACCTTTTAGCATTATTGCTCCATAAAGCACTTTGTCTTCTTCAGAACACTTACACGTCTTGAAGATGCCTTCTATTTCTTTTAGCCATCTCATTGCCTTGACCGGGTCCCGATCTCCTGAATAGGTAGGGGGCTTGCAACTAAGAAACATTTTATAGTCGCACCTTTTCATCACCGGTAAGATAGTAGAGGTAAGTGGTATTTCAACTTCGTGTTCCGGATTTGGTCTTTCAGTTTCATTGTGGCGATTATGTTCAAACATAGCTTGTATGTTATCTTGTAACCTCCCCATTTCTGCCATCAAATCGTCCCGTGTAACAAACTCTGTGCCCTGTGGTTGTGTTCTTCCTCCAGTTCGGCCCCAGTTCCCCTTCCGGTCCTGCCTCTACCACGATCTCCTCCTCTTCCCCCTGTTCCTATTGGTGGATTCTCTCCACCCGAATTCCTTCCTCCTCTTTGATTCCTTTGTCTAGTGCCACTTGCCATTCTGTAGATTCAAACAAAGTTAATATACACATAAGCACATACCCTATATAACAAGGTATTCCAGTTCAAACATGCACTTGTAAGATCATAATTACACTGGCCTGGTGTAATTTGAAATTACCTTACATGATGTTCCTTCCACCTTCTATACTTAGCATCCCCAGGTTCTAAAAATAATAGGGACATCCTACTTCACATGCAGTTTAAGTCTAGGTACAGATACTAATACCTAAATCCCTTAAACTAGGGCTCTGATACCATCTGTAACATCCCACACTTACAAAAGTACATATAATCATATATTTCATTATATGTTTGCAACAAAAGTACATCACGTTCCACATTTGGTCCCAACTAAAGTCTAGACATAATAAAAATTCAGTACAATTTGATTCACTTTAAATTACATAATAACTAACAACAATTTATAAGTACAAAAGCATCCACATTTCTCTTATCGATCATCTCCTCAAAAGCTATGCAACAAGTTTTCTAATCACTTGGTAATACTGGATCCACCACCTGGAATACATATTTTAAAACAGAAAATGAGGGTTAGACCTAAAGGTCTAGTGAGGAAATCCCTGACATTTGAAAATCATTAAAGTTTCATTTATATAAAACACTCTTTATATAATTACACATACATCACACGTAAGTTAATACCAACTAAGATTTATGCATCATACCTATCTCATTCCACCTTATCCCTCCACCAATGGCCAATATCAATTGGTTGCGAGCCAATTTAACACACCGGTCCAAAGCCCGGCCACGTATTATATTTTCATATAATACTCACGTAATTATAATATCTCAATATATTATAATCACCCACGTATGACATATTCATACCTTTTTTCAAACATTCGTTATTCATATAATGCATTCCAGTAAAATACTTTTTAAAGTAAAACTCACCTGATCTTTTTAGCAAAGGTCCTTCAAACTTTCCTCAAAACAGATTATCTTTTAACCCTGATCCTTAGTATCTGAAACAAATTAAAGTATACATACTCTTTAACACGTAAACAGGTAATTCACACTTTTCGCAACCCATTATTACGAAAACCTAACTTTTCGCAACCCACAGTTGCGAGTTCCTTACTTTTCGCAACCAACAGATACGAAAACTTCACTTCTCGCAAACCACAGTTGCGAGTTCCCTACTTTTCGTAACCAACAGATACGAAAACTTAACTATGCGTTTTAGCTACTTGCGAAAAGTGGACTTTTCGCAACCAAGGCTTGCGAATTCCTACTTTTCGCAAAAACACTGTTCATCGTCTTTTTCAGAAAAGTTCGGTTTAATTTCAGGAATCCATCTTTTTCCCAGATTTTGCACAGAAATGTTCTAAACTCCTTTTAACACCTTAAATTGTAACTAAAATTCACCAATTCATCTAAAATTACCTAAACCCACCTCAAAGTCCAAATGAAACCTAATTCTCATAAAAGAGAGTTAAATAAGAAGATTACCTCTTGGATTTACTGCACCAAACAAAAATCCCAGCTGAGTATCTTTAATCTTCTTCTTCTTTTTCTACGGTTCTTCTTCTCTCTCTCTTCTCTGCCGTGAACAATTTCACACACACACACACTATTTGGGTTTTGCTATTAAGTCCCAAATGAGATATTTCCTATACTTAAACTACTGAGTCGGTTTGTGGCTTAAAGAGATTGGGTAAAATACCAAACAAACCCTAAACTTGCTTCACTTGACAAAACACACCCCTAAGCTTCTATTATACAATAAAAAAAACTTATCCCTTAATTTCTTAACTTCATAAAACGCTACATAAAGACTTATAAAATTCCAATATTAAATTAGATAAAATACATGGTTATTACATCAGCAGTTCTGGTACACTGCTGAAAGGGCTATCAAGACTCTTAAATCAGGGAAGGAGGTCACGGTCATCTCTTTCCAGACCGATCATGGTAAGGGAAGCATAACTCCTTCAGGCATCCGAGCTTCTCTCAAACTCCCAGTCAGCAAAACTTACGAAGATCCTCCCACTGTTGAAGGGTTGATCAAATTTCTTGATCTCATGGAGTATGAATGGGAGACCAAACATATATCCCTGGACAAAAGACTGACGAAGGTCCTCAAGGACAAGATTCCCTCTGAACTCAACTATCTCTTCACCCCTTTCATTCAGTCTATAGGTGGAAAGACTAGATCGATGGACCAAGCCAGTCGCCCAACTCTGCAGCTAGGCTATTTCGTCATCACTGGCAGAAAAATCGATTATGCCAGGATGATTTTCGATGACCTCATGGTTAAGGTCGACAAGTCTGACAGGGAAGTCAAGATTCCTTATGTATGTTTCATATCAGTGCTTCTTCAGCACTTTCTCCAGGAGCTCTACCCGACCGAGGGTGATTATCATCTCCCAAAGCTCGAGGTTCGCATCCTTGACGTGGAGCGAGTTGATAATGAGATTAGTTTTTCTCAACTCCTCTCCTCCACTTCATCTATTTCTGCAGTGTGCCAACGGGTCAACCCCCGTGGCTTCCCAAGCTGCAACATACACCTCTTATTCAAAGAGGAAACAATTTGAAGCCCCTCTTGGTAAATCTAAAAAGACCAAGAGATCTTCCAAGGAGAAGCCCTGGCAGCAATCACCAACAACAGCAGGGCTTGCCTCTTCACAGGTGTGGTCTGCCATATCAGATGCCATAACATTCGCTTCAGCAATTCCAACAACCGCTGACTCAACGCTGGCACCAACCCCACCAGTCTCAGTTCCTCAAAGCGTTGAAGGCTCAGTTCATGGCACTGCCAGTGCCTCTCTGCCACCAAGCACTGCCATCTTCTCAACAATCGCCTCTTCTCCCACCATTTCTTTGGTCTTCACAACAACTGCACCAGCATCCTCGGTTGCTGACACAAGAGATGCCCGTCTTCATGACTTAAAGAAGGGTAATGTAGGACCTGATGGTCTTCCTCTCGGAGACTCTCAGCACATATCCACATCCCAGACTCCTCTCGAGCGGGACATAGAATTTTATGGAGGAAACTAGTTTGATTCTTTCCCACACCATCAGGTACATCAACTTCCCTACCCTTTTCCTCTAAAATAACTAAGCCTGAGCATACTTGTGCTCAACCTTCTTTTTATCTTACAGGTCCTACGTTGGAGACGTTGAATACCTCAATCAAAGAGGTTAGCGACCATGTTTCCTCTCTCTCCACCGATCTCCAACAAAACACCACCGTTGTCAACTCCGCCAGCTCATCTCTCACACAACTCACCTCCTCCCTCTCCTCTAAAGCTAACAATTCTCAGTTGTCAGCTCTTACGGAGGAGGTGACGAGAATAAAGACAGACGTTGCTGCCGACACCACCAGCATTCAATCTCTTAGCAGCGCTGTCATCTCACTCAGCACTTCTGTCACAGACCTTTGCACCAAGGTCGAAGCCAACAACATCCTACTTGTTGAAGTATTGGCTAAGTTGAAGGAACCAGCTCCCGCTCCCACTCCCTCCTTCACTGACAGTGATAGGACGACCTTGGTCATGGTGGATAATTTTGTCCTGAAAGCCACCGAAGCCATCCCTATCCTAGAAGCTAGGGTGGACAAGCTGGAAGCTGCTGCCGCCTCCACTTTCGCAGTAGTAGATGTTGTTGTTGTTGGTCCTCTGAACCCTCCTCCTCATGATGATGACAAAGAGGGGGAGAAGGGAAAAAAATAAAGAAGACCTCCCTCATGCTGAGGGGGAGGATTTGAATAAAGAAACCCCTTATTCTTCCTTCACTAATGCTGAAACAGTGGAAATTCCCTCTGATGAAGAGGATGAGGAGGAAGAAGAAAAGGATGAAGAGTTGGAGTTAGAAGACTCTAAGAAAGACTCTGGAGGCGTTGATGACGATGACGATGAAGAATCCATCGTGTGGTTCAACCCCAAACCCATCAACGCTCCTCCTCAAAGGAGTTACTATAAATGAAGCAGAGGGGAGATCTGAGAAGACCCCAACGAAGAAGACCTCCGAAGGCAAGCAAAAGTAAATTGCTGCCAAGGGAAATTTAAAAATTTGCTTTACTTCTGAGGGGGAGCAACCTTCTCAGGTATGTCTCTCCATCATTCGTTTCCCTGCTTCCACCCACGCTCATCTTCCATCCCTTCTATACACTTAACCTCTTTATCTATTCTTCCTAAAAACCTAACTCATTCTTCTTTTTATCCAGCTAGTTCTCTCCACTACTTGAGGGACGAGCTGAAGATCAGCACCAAATAATCCCAGCAACTACTACTGAAGAAATTCCAATAATCCCAGTCTTTGTCTTGGAGACTGATGATCAAAAAGAAGAAGAAGAGGAATTGCTAACTCATCCAAACAGACCCTCATGACCAATCCAAAGGTCTGAGGATGAACTACAAAGAAGAAGATCAACAATCACCCTTCAACTAGAAAGCCAACGACTCAAAATCCATTCTCAACAAGGTACTACTACTAACAACCTTGGATTCCTGACTCTGGAAGAACTCCAAGAGTCTATCAGAGCTGAGAAGATGTATGTTGCCTGCCAAAAGGATGCCAAACTTGCCCTTAAGGTAGCACAGAACTCAGTCTCTGATAAGAAGCTGAAAAAGAACCCGATCATAGTCCAAGAGCAACTGCTGAAAGAGGTCGAGAATGAAGCCCGAAAAGAAAAGTTCGTCAGTGACTCCCAGTTAAATTGGTGCAGAGAGAAGATTGATCACAGATACCATCCAAGCAGAATCACTGTTGTGAACTTAACGGGGAAGAACAAAAAGAACTCAGTGTTGGTGACGATCCAAATTATCAGAGAAAATGATTATTCCCAAACAATGTATATGTCTAAGCTGGAGCTCTTCGGATTTGATGAATGGCTAGAGATCAGAAATGCTATACAAAGATCAGAAGTACAAATCCCATGTAGAGAAGTTCTTGAACTTGCTTATCAACAAGGTCTCGGCGAGAGTGGAATTACCTCCTCCTCTTGCTCTTCTTCAGAACCAAAAACCAGCAAAGAGAAAACAAAAGCGAGCAACGACCTCTGATGAACCTGCCCATCGAAACGAAACCAGTATAGAATTTTCAAGAGAAGCAGTGCTTGGACCACCACTTGACTTATCAGCTCTCAGCCTATCATTGCCACCAGGAGGTCCCTTCAAACCTGGTCAAGTGTTAGGTGACCCTTACTGAATCATCTTCCCTGATTGGAATAGCATCCTGCGCTTTTAAAGAAATTCAAAGATTCCCATCTGCTCAATTGAACAACTCATAGATCTTGTCCACTGGTGTAACTTGTCAAGACCAGGTATCTTTCTCAAAGCCCATGTCCTCAGAGAAGCAAAGCTCAGAAAACAACAGGGAGAAAAAGTGCCTGACTGGATGATCACTTAAGGAGACTCATATGACGAAATGATTTTCAAGGATAAACCACTCTAGCTGATAGATTCCTTTTTTGTAGCCTTTTGTAATTTATCAGTACTTATTTTAGTACTTGTACTTTCACTTGTACTTGTAAACTTTCAATTTCCCTTTGTAAACTTATTACGATTTAATGAAAGTTTTCAGTGAAAGTACTTTACTCCATCAGTACTAGAAAAGATCCCTTAAAACAATAAATGGGACACGGAGCTATGAGTCCTCTTTATCCTTATGTTTAAATACTTAGCAATTTTCTTATGTTGCCTTGTCATCATCAAATAGGGAGAGAGTGTTGATCCGAACTCTCTTAGTGATTTGATGACGAACCTTAGAATACTTAGTGAAAATTGCATATAACATCTGTATGTATTAGTGTTTCGCAATCAGCGATGGCATACTGAGTCTGTTCAGTATCGCTGATGGATTTTAATGTCATATTGTTATATGTAATCCCTGAAGAAAAGTTTCGCGACAAAGGAGTTCATCGCTGACAATGAAGACAACGCTGATGAACAAGGACAAGTCTACTCATGATATGATGCGGATATCAGTGAAACCAAGACAAGTCTACACACGCGAAAAATCAAGAATAAAGCTTCAGCGATAGCTGACTTACATCAGGACTCACTAATGGAAGATCTCATTAGCGATCGTTGATCATGAAGCTTATGATTCAAGATTTATTTGTCTTATCTTCTTGCACACATAGTACGGATGAGCAGAAGAAGTTTGCTTTTGTCCAAGATCGTACAACTGTAACATCCCAGACCAACCGTACCAAATATTGTCCGCTTTGTCCGTACACCTGGACTCACGGTTTTAAAACGCGTCTGGTAAGGGAGGTATCAAGTTCCTCTTATAAGGCAACCTTTGTTCCCCTCCCCAACCAATGTGGGATCTTACAATCCACCCCTCTTGGGAGCCCAGCTTCCTCGCTGGCACACCAGTCCGGTTCCCGGCTCTGATACCATCTGTTGGTGATTATGCAAAGAAACACAAATATAAACATATATAAGAACGCAGCGGAACAATCACCAAACAGGATCAACGTATTGCCAATATGATTAAACGAAGAATACAAATAACGATATACCTTTGTAGCGTGATTTGTACACTAATCCGGATCCACTTGTGTGCTCTTTTGAAACCAAGTATTCAATGGAGAATGCCTCGAGAGTAGTCCACACTACACCTCCTTGATCACCACGGGATGCTAGTCCTCCTTAGTAACGGATCTTATAGCTTCGATTAGACAAGAAACAAGCTAGAAGATCAAAGCGGAAAAACCCTAGAGAGGCCTAGGGGAGGGGCGCCGATTTTGGGAGAGAAGAAGGAGTATTAGGTTAAACTTAATTAGGTCATTAGCATCTCTATATATTAATGAACCCTAAAGCTTCCTTGGGCTTCTTAAAGGTTCTCCCTTCTAAATCTTTATGGGCCTAGGATTTAATTAAACGTAATAGGCTTGCTATTAACTTAAATCCAATACAAACCCATTAAGCCAAACTTAACGATTTGTGCCCATTTAATTACCCCACGTTACTTAGGTTATTTATATAATGTAAATACAATAATTACATTATATTAAATGGTATCTCAGTGTATTGTGTGTGACCCTATGGGCCCACGTGTATCTAGCCATATAATTATCTATTATGACTTGAGCATATTCCAACAGCTCCCACTTGCGCACGTCATAATGTCAAGTAATCATACAAGCAAAGGTTAGCGTCTAGCAACACGCCAATGCCCCTAGAGACACATGAGGCTAGTTTCTTAAACGTCTCATTTTAAATGGTTTATTAAATCAGTCATCCCTTTGTTACAGATACCTTGTTGAATACTAGACATGGATCATATGTCATTCTAATTGTTCAACGATTCTGTTTCTCGATTTGTTTGTTGAATTAGATTACCAAATTAATCAAGCATCATCTTAATTACATTTGGGTACGGCCGTACAACATCTATTCAATTCATCGAGGGGCCAGTAGTATCTAACTCCATTACCTGTAGAGGAACAAATCCTATTTTTGACTGCACGTGCCTGTCATGTGCTTCACATCACTCCTGAAGATGATTTTTATAGCAACCTTATTCAGGACAGCGTTTAACCATATCAAAGACCGACATTCCACCCATACAAAACCTTTTTGCATCTCAAGTCTAAGGACGAGTGACATAACCATTTGCGAGATTCACTGGTGACGCCGATCCATGCAGTGAACTCTTGTAGGTTGGGTCAGTCCAATGTTCATCACCAATGAACAACATGTGAGTTTGGTGGCATCATCGTTAATATTCATTCACCAATGAATATCACCAATACGCTCACATTTGCCTTAACTCGATGATACTCCCGTATCATCAACTGACAATGGACAATTTAGAACAAATAATTCATTCATGGATTAAACATGCAAATATAGAACACAGTTGATATAAATGAAAACGATCATACCAAGTACATCAATTCATCGTGAAAATAAAAACTGTTCAACGTTCCAATTATTCAATTACTAAAAACAGATCTACATGAGACTACTAGCTGGTCGAAGTCCAATGTTCCTAGCATGCTTGATATGCTTGGTACAAGACATTGGTTTCGTAAAGGGATCAGCTAAGTTGTCATCTGTGTGAACTTTGAGAAGACGAATATCACCCATCTCGATAGCCTATCGAATGTAGTGAGTCTTCCTACGGAAGTGTCTGGCACCCTTTTGAACTCCAGGTTCGTTGGCTATGATAATGGCACCAGAATTATCGCAGTGCATATCCATGGGTCTTTCATTACTGGGGACAACGCCAAGACCAGAAATGAATTTCCGTATCCAAACAGCCTCCAATGCAGCTTCGGAAGCAGCTATGTATTCAGCTTCTGTAGAAGACATCGCAATATTGCTTTGCTTAGCACTCTTCCAGTCAACAGCGCCTCCGTTCATGACGAAAATGTATCCAGTCTGAGATCGAGTGTCATCTCGATCTATTTCGAAACCAGCATCAGTGTAGCAAGTAACACTGAGCTCTCTTTCTACATCACCACCATAAACAAGGAACATATCTCTAGTATTTCGAAGATACTTCAGTATGTTCTTAACAGCAGTCCAGTGACTCTCTCCTGGATTCTGTTGGTATCTACTCGTAAGGTTCTGAGAGAACGCTACATCAGGTCTAGTGCACCTCACTGCATACATGATGGATCCCACAGCCGAAGCATAGGGGATTCCCTTCATCCGCTTCACCTCATCAAGTGTGGAGGGTCCCTGAGTCTTACTCAAGTTTACATTGTGTTGCATTGGAAGACTTCCATGTTTGGAAGCATCCATTCTAAACCGTTTTAGAATTTTGTCAATGTATGCAGTTTGACTTAAACCAATTAACCGCTTCGATCTATCCCGATAGATCTTGATTCCTAGGATGTACGCCGCTTCGCCTAAATCTTTCATGGCAAAACATTTTCCAAGCCAGGATTTGACATCTTGTAGCATTGGAACGTTGTTCCCCATGAGCAATATGTCATCAACATATAAGATTAGAAAAACGACGATGCTCCCAGTAGCTCTCATATACACACATGGCTCATCAAGGTTTTGAGTGAAACCATATGTTTTGATTTCCTCATCGAACCTTTTATTCCAACTTCTGGATGCTTGCTTCGGTCCATAAATGGATCTTTGAAGCTTGCATACTTTCTCGGGATGTTTCGGATTCACAAAACCCTCAGGTTGCACCATGTAAACATCTTCATCAAGGTGACCGTTCAAGAAAGAGGTTTTGACATCCATTTGCCAAATCTCATAGTCATGGTACGCTGCTATGGCTATAAGAATCCTAATAGCTTTAATGTCAGCAACATGCGAGAAGGTTTCTTCATAGTCAACCCCGTAGGTTTGAGTGTAACCTTTTGCTACTAGACGAGCTTTATAGGTGTGTACATTTCCATCCATGTCGGTCTTCTTCTTGAAGATCCACTTGCTTCCGACAGTCTTGCTGTTCGGAGGAAGATCAACCAAGTTCCAGACTTGATTGTCTTTCATGGATTGCATTTCAGCATTCATAGCTTCAAGCCATTTATCGGATTCTAGATCTAACAATGCAGCTTGATAGTTAGAGGGTTCACCATGATCCCCCAAATTCTGCTCCTCAACATCGATATAATAACTATATCGTTTAGGTGCTTGAGGTGTCCTTGCGGATCTACGAATGGGAATTACATCATTCTGTGGTTCAACATCTGCATGTTCAGCCTCAACGTGATGTTCTCTAGTGTCACCAGGAGGTTGTGCTCCCACTTAAATCTCGTCAAGTTCTACTGTGCTCCCACTTGCTTCTTGTAAAATGAGACTGTTCTCAAGAAACTCAGCATACCGAGCAACAAATATTTTGTTTTCGGGTGGGTAGTAGAAATAGTAACCCATCGTTTTATTTGGGTACCCTACGAAGATACACTTGATAGATCTAGGCTCAAGTTTGTTCGGTGTGTCTCGTTTCACGAGAGCCTCACAACCCCAGAGCTTTAAGTAAGACAGATTAGGGACTTTCCCGTGCCATATTTCATATGGTGTCTTATCAACCTTCTTGGTCGGAACCATATTGAGTATGCAAGCAGCAGACTCTAGAGCACAACCCCAAAAGGACAGTGGCAAAGTAGTTAGACTCATCATGGATCGAACCATGTCTAGCAAAGTTCGATTTCTCCTTTCAGATACACCATTATGTTGTGGAGTGTATGGAGGAGTGAATTATGAGACAATCCCACACTTAGTCAGATGGTCTAAAAACTCTTGACTCATGTACTCTCCTCCTCGATCAGATCGGTGAGCCTTAATAGTCTTGCCGAGTTGATTTTCTACTTCACTTTGAAAGGCTTTGAACGTTTCAAAGGCTTCATGTTTATGTTTAATCAAGTACACATAACCATATCGACTGAAATCATCAGTGAAAGTGATGAAGTAGTTAGCACCTTCCCTAGACACAATTCTAAATGGACCACATACATCAGTATGTATGAGTCCAAGTAGATCTTTGGCTCTTTCACCTATATGGGAGAAAGGTTTTCTTGTCATTTACCCAGATATGCAAGAGAGGCATTTATCAAACGACTCATCATCGGTTGACTTTAGAAGCCCATCATGTTGCAGCTTCATAATGCGCTTCTTGCTTATGTGGCAAAGACGGCAGTGCCATAGGTAAGTTGAATCCAAATTCCGTTTGGATTTCTTAGTGCTACATGTGTATATAGAACTATCGTTTGAAACAAGATTATGCATGTCAATTTCAAAAATATCATCACAAGGAATAGCATTAAAATAAAATATATTATCCTTAGAAACTGAAATACCATAATCCGTAAAAACATGGATAAAACCATTTTTCTTCAAACGAGAAAGCGAAACAATACCCCTAGTAATAGTAGGTGCATAATGAAAATTGTCTAAAACAATAATCAATCCATTAGGGAGGATAAGATCATAGCTCCCTATAGCTTTAACAGCTGCACGCATTCCATTGCCTACGTACAGGTCCAAAGCTCCGTCGTTTAGCTTTCTACTTCCCCTTAGTCCCTGCACATTATTACAAATGTGAGTTCCACAACCGGTGTCATAGACCCAGGATTTACTAGGAAAAGCATAGAGTTCTATAGTGAAGATACCTGATATGCTAGTCGGGGTAGCTTTGTTCTTCTTCAACTCTGCCAGGTAAGCAGGACAGTTCCTCTTCCAGTGGCCTATCACTCCACAGTGATGGCAGGTGGCGTCCTTTGCAGGTGGCGTCCTTTGCAGGGTGCTCCTTCTTAGCAGGTGGGGGGATCTTAGGTTTGGGTTTATAAACATGTTTACCCTTGCCACGACCCTTGCCCAGTCCTTTCGGTTTAGATTTCTGGATTTTTCCTTCCTTGATTGCTAGAACAGCAGTAGCTTTCTTGGGCATCCCCTGCTCTGCAAGCTTTAGCATAGCATGCAGTTCAGAGATAGTCTTCCCCATGCTATGCATGTTATAGTTCATAACAAACTGGTCATAGTCCTTGGATAGTGAGGTAAGAATCAAGCTCACTCCAAGAACTTGTGGCATGGGGTAACCAAGACGCTCCATACGGTCAAGATAGCCTTTCATCTTCAAGACGTAAGAGCTAACTGACTGGCCATCCTCTTGTTTACAAGCGTGGAATGCTTTGACTGTTTCAAAAAGTTCTTGTTCTGCCTGTTGTTGAAACATAGTTTTCAACTCTCGTAGCATCTCAAAAGCTGTGAGTTCCTCCAAGTTCTTTTGGATCTCGGGGTTCATGCTCACCAGCATGAGAGCAGCTACTTCTTGTTGTTCGTTAAACCTACGGGTGTAGGCTGCGCGAACTGCAGCAGAAGTAGTGGCAGGAGGTGCCTCAGGTAAGGCCTCTTCCAGATGGATCAACTTATTTTCAGCTCTGAGGACGATCCTCAGATTTCGATACCAGTCGATAAAATTGATTCCTGTCAGTTTCTCTTTTTCAAGAACTGACATGATAGTTGAGTTGCTTAGGGTTTGATTTGTTGTTGACATCTACAAACTTACAAAGTTCAAGATTAGTAACTTCAATAATTAATCCTTTTTAAATTAACTACCCAAGTTTTACTTTTAAAACAATTAATTTTGTACGAAAAAGGCTAAGATCCTCATTGAGGTTCTATCATCACATCAGTTGATCTGCTAGCAATGATAGATTCAATAGGTAGGTGACGTTTACCAATTGCATTACAAGTGAAATTTTTAGATCCTTATGGGACCCATGGCATCTAGTGGCCGAGCAACTAGTGTCAAGCTGGCATGTTTAGTCCCATCATTGCCTCGGGTTAAGGTCTTACCTGCTTAACTCGATTAAGTCATCCAATTTGAAATCATGTGAAAATAGATCTAGGTCTCACGCATAGACAATAATCACCTCGGGATTACAATTCAACCTAGGTCTCACGCATAGGCAAAAAGTAATGGCGAGGGATTTCAATCTGATTGGACGGCATGACTTAAAATTGTGACGGGTATAGTATTTTGATAAAGCGTGTCAAAAAAATGTACGAAAGAAGCATGCATTCTTCATTCGTAGCATAAGTTAAAACATTTCTTAACTTATAGACTAATTTGTTTTTTATGTGTGTCGAGAAGTCCATTTAGAGACTAATATATTACCTACATGAGATATCAATTAGCTTGAACATTACATAAATTAAATAACCGATAAAACCCTTTTAAGCGTTATTTATATAAAACAATAGTTTTAAGTTTCAAATCCAATTTAAACTTATATTAACTAAATCTAAGGATTTAGTTTCAAAAGTGGTATGTGTTTAATTTTAGGTTTGAAAGCCCCATTTGCAAGTTATAACAATGCAACATACAAGAAAAATTAAAACACACAACCAAAATGTGCAAAACCTCAACTGATGAAAAACCTATGCTTGATCCCGTGAGCCATCACACGGACCAAGAGGGCAACTAAGGACGGGCCAACATAAACCCTTTATGGGCTCCCACTTGCTCCAAGACCATCAAGAGCAAGTAGAACCCACAAGAACATTCGAACACAAATCTGTCCGGAAAAACGCAGCAGCTTCGGGGCCCGAAACGTCATGGAAGGAGTCTTCCCCAATCGAAACCTCCTTCTGTAAAGTTGTGCCCCTACGTCTTATGGAACTTCAGCAACAAGAATCAGCACAATCCGATGTGCCAAACTCCGGGAAAACCATTTTTCGTGCCGGCTGTCCAGCAGCTCCGAAAATGTCTTCTCGTCTTTAACTTTGTCGCCATTCGATTCCGAGCAATGGTTACAATTTTTGATAAAATACATTTATCTACTACTAAACAAAGTAAAAATAATTTCCTAAACTATTATAACCCAAAAACTCGACAAAAAATGAAACAAGGCACACAAAACGGTCAAGGTTTTCATCGGTTTTGCACATCAACATAATAATACAATATCATTAAGAGTGTTGGCTTGGTCCATGGTAAAAATACATGTTTTACCATGGATCTAAAACACTTACAATAAGAAATAAAACAAGCCAACGAAAACGAAGAAAAACTACAATAATTAATCTACGAAAAGTATATGTAACTTGTGGCTATTGGATCTTAAAATACATTATTCAAGACCCCAACGATGGATGAAATTTTCAGAAAAAAACTTTAGTTTTAGCCACTTTTACATATACATGTTAATCATATGGCACATACGATGGCTCTGATACCACTGTTGGTGATTATGCAAAGAAACACAAATATAAACATATATAAGAACGCAGCGGAACAATCACCAAACAGGATCAACGTATTGCCAATATGATTAAACGAACAATACAAATAACGATATACCTTTGTAGCGTGATTTGTACACTAATCCGGATCCACTTGTGTGCTCTTTTCAAACCAAGTATTCAATGGAGAATACCTCTAGAGTAGTCCACACTACACCTCCTTGATCACCACGGGATGCTAGTCCTCCTTAGAAACGGATCTTATAGCTTCGATTAGACAAGAAACAAGCTAGAAGATCTAAGCGGAAAAACCCTAGAGAGGCCTAGGGGAGGGGCGCCGATTTTGGGAGAGAAGAAGGAGTATTAGGTTAAACTTAATTCGGTCATTAACTGTTGGTCCCGAAGGGCTATACAAGTTTGTAGAAGGGGGGGTTGAATACAAACACATATTTTACTTTTCTAAATTGTTTATTGATAAATCATTAACAATTTACAGCTTGTTGCGGAAACAAGATTAAGGATAAATCCTAAATCTAAACAAGTTGGAACACTAAGTTTCTTGCACTAAGAAGGAGAAGGAAATTACTAATAATAACCTATCTCAAGATAAGAAGGATGAACTTGTCCAGAGTTAGCAAGTTGCTTCAAAATGAAGTGAGTTCTTCTTTTTATATACTGCATGCATTTAATGCATTGCAGTTTACACTTTACACGTGGCAGCAGCTGATTTGTTGCATGTCATTGACCTTTGTTGACAACCTAAGTAGTCGCATGTTTGAACAGTGTAGTATCAGAGTGGTTGTACGAATTCAGACAATAAGGAGGTTCTTTTTCTGACATATCGTACGGAGATGTGCAAGGGTGGTTTAAGACAAAAGTACTTTGTACGGAGGACTTCATGATCAGCTTTTCGTTGATTCAGCGATCTATCATTCTATATCAGCGAATGATAGAGTTCAGCGATAGCTGAAGTCTTGTACTTGATACTTCACGTTGAGTGGACAAATCTGAGTCTTCGCTGATCCGCATCAGTTCATTAGGAGACTTGTCGCTGGTTCTTGAGCTTGATCTTTGACTTCAGCGTAGAACCTATGTTGACGTGAAACTTGTCTTCAGGGATCATAAGTAAACAACTAACTTATCAGCGATCACCATAAGTACTGAACAGACTCAGAGTATTATGGTGAACAGTTTCGCTGAATGTTTAATCTAAAGAGCGAGAGTTCCTATCAGCGGTACTGGAAGATCTTAGTACTTATCAGCGATAGTGAAACTCTAATACATATTGTTTACTTACAATTTTCACTAAGTATATTAGAGTGGGTCATTATCAAATCACTGAGGGTTTGGATCAACAATCTCCCCCTATTTGATTATGACATAGCAACAGAGAAAGTTGTTATTTAATGAAAACATAAGGATAAAAAGAACTCATAAAATACTTGTCCCTTTTACTGTTTTCTGGGATCTTTTCTGTACTAATGGAGTAAAGTACGTTCGCTGAAATTTTTCTTTAAACTTTGTAAAGATTACAGAGGGAAGTGGAAAAATTACAAGTACAGCGAATAAAATTACAAGTACAAAAGATGTAGACAGATAAGGATAGAAAGAATTACAAGGCGATCCTATCCGTCAAAAGGCTTTTCCTTGATGAGAAGTTCATCGAGGGTCTTTGATGTGGGAATCATCCAGTCAGGGACATCTACTCCTTGATTCTTTTTCTTCAGAGCCTCTTCAAAAATCAAGGGCTTCAGGTGTCTAGCTTTAATGTCGCGTCTGACTTCACACCAGAATATGAGATCTCTGAGTTGTTCGATGGGAGCGATGTGGAGCTCAGAGACACGTTGAAAGTGATGATTTCCATAGTAGTCTAAAAAGAATATACCATAGGGATCACTTACAACAGTGCCAGGAATGAAAGTTTCTCCAGGTGGTAGGGAGGTGTCAAGCGCTGAGAGATCAGCATCAGGGCCAAGAACTTCAGCACGAGAGAAACCAATACCTGTTTCATTCCGTATAATAGGGCCTGAGTCTGAGACTTTCTTTCCCTTTGCAGAGACTTTTCTTTGTTGAGGATGAAGAGTATGAGGAATATCTACAGCAGCAGAAAGCGGGTCGATCTGTTTGTTTAAGATCTTCTCGACATGGCTTTTGAACTTTGAGCGCGATCCCTGAATGGCTAATTTCGTTTCTAACCATTCAGAGAGACCAAACTTTTCTAATATTGCAGCATAGAAGGTTTGCTTGGTTTTGTCTTCTCTGTAGACATCGACTTCAACAACAGGAACGTCTGCATACAATCTTCCTTTGATGTTTACTTTGATGATTTTGGATGGTCTAGATCGATAGGTCAGCATTTGTTTAGCCCATTCCAAAGTCGTGTCAGAGACCTTAGTCTTTTCTCTAACGATCTCTTGAGCATCATCCCATAGCTGACGTTGAACATCAATGGGAACTCTTTTTAGCTTGGGGTCTTTTATTGATCGTTGAGTAAGCTGGATGGTGTATTCTCTGTCTTTTTCTTCAGCTTCCCTTCTTTCAGCGATCAGGCGTTCAGCTCTGAGGTGTTCCTTGTATTCCTTTTGGGAAATTCTGAACTTTGGAGGAACGGTAGGAAGTTGATCACGCTTCAGAATGATTCGCTGATCCTCGAGTCTCTTGATCATCTCATCTCTCTTTTCTTGATCCTCTTCACTTAGCTTTTGAGGAGCCAAGGAAGGTCTGTTTTTGTGAGAGAGAGTATGTTCTTCAGGTTCATCAGTCTCAGAGATTAAATCTAAGACTGGGATTATTGCTTCAGCGTTGGGAGCTGGAATTATTGTTGAAGTCACAGTTGTAGGAACTTCAGCGATATCCTCAAACAGGGGAGAGGACTAGCTGAAACACAACGATCTTACAAGTAAGAATTTGGGTAGAATCAGAGAGAAAAAATATGGGATAAAGTGTATGGAGGTTTGTGAAGTGTAGAGCTGATAGTGTATAGAGGAGGGATGTTGTGTAAGATTAATGTACCTGACAAACAGGCTTGTTAAGCAAGATCATCAGATTTTCATCTTCAGCGACATTTTTTCCTTTGCCCTTGTCAGCTTCAGATGCTGATGGCGTTGTCTTTGTCCGCTCCCCTGAAGGTTCATTTATTCGGATCCCTTTAAGAGCTATTGTTCTCTGAGCAGGCTTGACGATAAAAGAATCATCATCATCGTCATCTTCGTCATCATCATTCTTTGGAGAAGAGGATGGTTCATCATCAGATAAGTCGATGGCTTCTTCATCTTCAGCTTCAGACTCAGTTTCTTCAGCTTCTTCTTCGAGTTGCTCCCCCTCAGATACAGAGGCAAGCTTCTCGGTTCCCTCAGGGTGTTCCTCTCCCTGAGGTCCAGCGGCTGCTTCAGCTTTAATAGTCTTCTCACCCTCTTCAGTGAAGGTAAGGTCTTCGTTCTTCTCTCCCCTGATAGATTCATCATGGGAAAGGTCTTCAGCGCTCTTGGAAGGGTCCTCAGCGCTCTTCTCCCCCTCTTTTTCATGATGACTGGGGGAGGAATGAGATGATTCAGCAGCTCATGTGGTTTCCCTGTCTTCTTGGCCAGGGATCCCCATACAGATTTCAATCGCTGATAATATGTTTTCTATGCCAGAAATACCAGGATTGATCTTCACAAGTTCAGCACGATCCGCCGTAGTAAAAGATGGAGGTGCAGGGGCAGGTGCAGGGGCGGTCGTGTTGGTCAGGATCTGCTGTAACAAGTTCTGAATAGAAGAGATGTCATTCTTCATCGTGTTGACATCAGTCTTCACAGAACTCATATCAGTTTTTACTGAACTGACATCAGCCTTTACAGCAGACATATCACCTTCGAGTGTGCCAACCGATGTCTTCAGCGTTGTGACTTCTTTGGACACGGTGTCAACTGATTTCTTTATGTCGAGGTAGTCTGTGTAGATGTCAGCTAGAACTTTGGCAAAATCACCGAGTGATTTATCAACCTTCTCCACATCAGCTTTGGAGGCATTCTTTTCGACTTCGGTTGTAAGCTTTAAAAGATTCTCTCCAGCGGTTGTTACAGCTGAAGAGTTGCCGAAAAGAGTAGACGTGAGACCTGTCAGCTTTGTCTCTACTGTCTTCAGAGACGCGTTGATGTCTCCCAAATTAGGACCTGTAACATATAAAAACTTGTTAACAGAGGAAAGCTCAGAAGTTTGGGGTTTAGTAACAGTGTTTAGGGGTTGTTATATACCTGCAGGAGGATTGATGAATTCATCAAAATCTCGATGGCCTGAGAAATGTTCCATATCGTCAGCGAGAGAACCTGAACGTATGATCATCTCTGCAGGTCCTACTTCCGTCGTTCCTTTAGCTTCTGGAGGAATGACAGGTGCGTCAGTGATAACTGGAGTTGTGTCCAAATGAGTGGAGGGAGAAGCGAAGGGTAAGAATGGAGGTTGGTTACTGAGTTCAGCGTTGGAATCGCTGAGAATCACTTCATCAGTCTTTTGAGAGACTGAGGGAGGTTGGGTAGTTTCCAAGTTTGTAACCTCAGCGTTTGGAGACGCTGAAGTCGGGATAGAGTGGATGGCTTGTTCAGGTGTGGCAGAGCGTACCACTGAACTTTCCTTCAGCTCAACAGGAGGAGCTGAGGAGACTTTAGCAGGAGATTGCTTGGGTTGCTCCTTGGGTTTCTTAGTTCTTTTGGAACCAAGTTGGGTGTCAGAGGGTTTCCTTTTCAGAGAAGGAATGGAGGTTGCAGCTGGGGTATCAGCAGTGGGTTTGTCCGCTGAAGGAGCTGCAGAAGTAGAAGAAGTAGGGTTTAGAAGAGTTAACAGAGTTGAGAGACGTACCTCATTTTCTACCGGTTTGAAGTCGAGAATCTTAGGACCGACCTGAGAGAGTTTCAGGTCACCATCAGTTGGGTAGCTGTCCTTCAGGCCTTTTTGGAAAATGGCGCTGATGAATCAAGGATACGGAACCCATGGAGGTCTGTCAGCGATGGAGTCCACTCTTAGTACCAGGTCATCATAGATGATCGATGCCCAGTCTATATGTAGACCTTTCAGCAATGCATATCCCATTGCTTGCTGAGGTTTAGCGGCTTGGTCAGAGGAGCCGCTCTTGGCAGTCATGCAGCTGATTAGATGAGCGAAGATGAAATTCATCTCGCTGGGCATTTTTGATTTCTTTATAATGGTCAGCTTCTTCTCGGGCTTCATATCCCTTCCAGTTTCCCATACATAGCCCATTGCATCAAAGAATGCAATGATGGCTTCCCTGTCTGAGTTTTTCTTGGGGTCAGGGAGGGGAACGAAGGGTTTTTCTTTGGTTGCTATGGGAAGGCTGAGGGCTTTGCGAATGATGGCAGGGGTGATCTTCATGGTGCCATATTCGATATCGCAAAGGATGCAGTCAATTGTTTTGGAGGGGTCTTTGGCTAATGGTAACTGAGAGTGTCTGGCAGGGTACCAGAATTGTGATAGCAAAAGCTGATGTGCGGGAGGGGTTATGGTCAGGGCTGTGGAGATGCAGCAATTCTTGAGGAATTTCACAGCATCATCTAGATGTGTGACTTGCTTTCGAGGAGGAAACTCGAGAAGCGCATAAAGGTTGTTTACCTTAGTCCAATCCAGCTTGTCAAGAGAGAACTTGACCTGAGGAGCCTTGAGGATGTCCACTTCCTCAGCAGTATCATCAGCAGCAGTGTTTTCAGCGATGGTGTTCTTGGGAATGTCAGAAGATGCCATTTTCTGTATTATCAGTTCAACCAAATATTAACAAATAAGAATAATCTTAATGTGAAAAGATTTTCCAATAAGATGGTTCGAATTTTGTCCATTTCATTCAGACAAAATGTCTTAATGAAGATTAGGGTTTTTCTTGTTTTTGAAAAACGAAATTTCAAACCCAATAAAAATCTTGTTTTCTAGTTTCCTTTGAAGATTGGGATTCTGGAAAAACGAATGAAGAACAAGTTTAAGATTTTTGCATTTAAACTTGAAGAACAACCATGAAATGGTTGTGTTCATAAAACCATGAAAGAGAATGATTTCATTTTTGAGAAGTTCTTTTGTTTGATCTTGTTAAAACAATGAGAAGATCAGAAACAAGTTATTTGCATTTGGTAAATAATAAGAACATATTAACCTTTGATGTTTGAAGAAGATGAACAGTTGTTCTTGAAAAATCGAGAGCAAAATGCAACAGTGAATTCTTTCTTTGCTTGGATGAGAAGTTCGCGTAAAAGGAAAATATAAACGAAGAAATTGTTTATATAGAGAGATTTAGAAAGAAAAAATCTTGAGCGGGAAAAGATTTTCATCATGACACGGACACGTGTTTGCATTTGATTGGCGAGTAAATGAAACGTGCAAACGTGTGTCAGAAAGAAGAACGTGCAAGGGCTTATTCGTTGTAATGAAGTCACAACTGTCCTTTCATATTCTTGGATGTCTCTGAGGTTTTGAAAACTCAGGGACACTAAAAAAATGAAACACTGAATAGAAATATCAGTTGGTTTTAGAAATTTCAAAGTATCGTTGATAAGGAAGAGATATTCAGTGATGTAATTTATTTTGAAATCTTGCATTTTCATGCAATTTGTCAGAGAGAGAAAAACATACCTTGATATCAGCGAATCAAGTTTATTTAGAGAAGATGATAGAATGGGTTATACAGGTCGATTTTATCCTATCGCTGATCAAATGTGAACCGCTGAAGATTTTACTCTTCAAAGTTTAGCATTCCAAGCTCGCTGATGAGAAAGTTGAATCTTGTCTCATCAAGAGGTTTGGTGAACAGATCAGCTAACTGATAATCAGTTGGGATAAAGTGAAGTTCTATATCACCATTCATCACATGATCTCTGATAAAATGATACCTGATTTCGATGTGTTTTGTCTTTGAGTGTAGCACTGGATTATTGGCTATAGCGATGGCACTTGTGCTGTCGCAATAGATTGGAATATTTGAGAGCTGAAGGTCATAGTCCAGTAGTTGATTTCTCATCCACAAGACCTGAGAACAGTAGCTTCCAGCGGCTACATACTCAGCTTCAGCTGTAGATGTGGACACTGAGTTTTGCTTTTTACTTGTCCAACTTACCAGTTTTCCACCCAGGAGCTGACATCCTCCTGTGGTGCTTTTCCTATCCATTCTGCAACCTGCAAAATCACTATCTGAATAGGCGATTAGATTGAATCCTGAGTCTTTGGGATACCAAAGACCTAGATTTGTTGTACCCTTAAGATATCAAAAAATTCGCTTTACAGCTTTCATATGAGATATCTTAGGTTCAGCTTGATATCGTGCACACAAGCATGTTGCAAACATAATATCGGGTCGGCTAGCTGTAAGATACAAAAGTGAGCTGATCATCCCACGGTACAAAGTGACATTAACAGGAATACCCTTAGTATCCTTATCAAGTGTCAGCGGTGGTGCCATAGGGGTTTTCATAGCTGAACTTTCAGTTAAGTCGAATTTCCTCAGCATATCTTTAACATACTTTCCCTGATTAATGAAAGTTCCTTTTTCATTTTGCTTTATCTGAAGACCAAGGAAATATGTTAGTTCACCCATCATGCTCATCTTATACTCATCTTTCATTCTATCAGCGAAACGAGTACAAAGATCAGGGTTAGTAGAGCCAAATATAATATCATCAACATATATTTGAACAAGAATGATATGGCCTTTTACTTTCCTGAAAAATAGAGTTTTGTCGATTTTACCTCGCTCAAATAGTTCAATATGGAGATAAGTAGAAAGAGTTTCATACCATGCACGTGGAGCTTGCTTTAACCCATAAAGTGCCTTATCCAGTTTATAAACATAACCTGGACGCTTAGGATCTGAGAATCCTGGAGGTTGTTCCACATAGACTTCTTCATTCAGCTTTCCATTTAGAAACGCTGACTTAACATCCATCTGATATACTTTGAAGTCTTTGTGTACATCGTATGCTAAGAAAGACGAATAGATTCTAATCTTGCTACTGGAGCAAATGTTTCGTCATAATCAATGCCTTCCTCTTGTCTGTATCCCTGAGCAACAAGATGAGCCTTGTTGTGGGTTACAGTTCCATGTTCGTCCAACTTGTTTCGATAGACCCATTTAGTGCCTATCAATGTTTTATCAGTTGGTCTTCGAACAAGTTTCCAAACTTTGTTTCTTTTAAATTCAGTCAGCTCTTCTTGCATGGCGCTGACCCAGTTTGGATCTTTGAGGGCATCATCTACTTTCTTTGGTTCAGTTAGTGAAATAAAGTTAACAAATAAACAAATATTACCTGCACTTCGTCGAGTCTGAATACCAGCATTTGGATCACCAAGAATTTGATCAATTGGGTGATTTATAGTCCATCGCTGAGCCAGAGCGTGAGATGCTGACTCAACCTGAACTGGAGGAGCTGAAGATGAGGCTTCAGCGACGTCTGGAGTATCAGCCAAGAGAGGAATGGATGCAGTTGACATTATATTCACTGATTGCTGAGAAGTAGATGGAATGTCTGAGACATTCGTTTCAGAAGCAGGTATAGTGTTTATAGGAACAGCTGAGACCCATGATGTTTCAGCTTCACTATTCTGCATATTTGGAATGATAGTAGGACCACCATCTTCAACTGTGTGAGCACGAGGAGTGGGAATATCTTCTGAATCACCAAGATGAGAAAACATCCATTGATTCGGTTCTTCAGTATCAGCGGACGGTTTAGAGTTCGCTGAGCGGGATTCGTCAAACGTGACGTGAATTGTTTCTTCAACCGTTTGTCTTCTTCGATTGAAGACTCTGAAGGCTTTGGAAACTGAGGAGTATCCAAGAAAGATTCCATCATCAGCCTTAGGATCAAACTTTCCAAGGGCATCTCTGTTGTTCAGTATGAAGCACTGACATCCAAAGATGTGAAGAAAGCTGATTGAAGGCTTTCTCCCATGAAAAAGTTCATAGGCTGTTTTATTGAATCTTTTGACTATCAGCGATATGTTTTGCGTAAAACAAGCGGTGTTGACAGCTTCTGCCCAAAACTGAGTAGGCAGGTGAGAATCGCTGACCATTGAACGTGCAGCTTCAATAATTGTTATATTTCTTCTTTCAGCGACTCCATTTTGGTGCGGTGTTCTCACTGAAGAAAAGTTGTGAGAAATACCCTTACTCTCAAAGAAGGAATCAAGAGAACTGTTTTTGAATTCAGTCCCATGATCACTCCTTATTGAGCGAATGGTCAAATTGTTCAGGGTTTCCATCTTCCTAACAAAGGTGATGAGTTCTTCAGGGGTGTCACTCTTGGAACGGAGAAACATAACCCATGTATAACGAGAAAATTCATCAACTATGACCAGTGTATATTTCTTTCCAGCGATGGATTGTTTGTTAACAGGGCCAAACAAATCCATATGGAGTAGTTGTAGAGGAGATGACACTGAGGAAACTTGCTTTGATTTAAAGCTTGCTTTGGTCTGCCTCCCTTTTTCACACGAACATAAAGACTCTTTGGCGTATGAGTGTTGAGGTAGTCCAGTAACCAACTCTTTTGAAGAAAGAGTGTTCAATGTCTTAAAATTCAGATGAGAGAGCCTTTTATGCCATAGCCAGTTGACATCAGATGATGCTTTTGAGAAGAAACATGAGTTCTCAGTGGTTGTTGAGTCCATGTTTATTACATAAACATTTTCCAAACGATAACCGCTGAGAGCTATCTTCTCCTTTTTGTCAGTGAAAAAGCAGGATTCCTTAGTAAAGATTACTTTGTTATCCTTGTCGCAAAGCTGACTGATGCTTAGAAGATTATGCTTCAGCCCTTCAACATATGTGACTCTTCTGAAGGTGGTTGTACCATTTGAGAGTACACCAAACCCTCGAGTATGTCCTTTTTCCATTTCCACCGAAAGTCACAGAGGGACCCTTCTCTTCCTTGTATTCAGCGAGCAGGCTTTTCTTTCCAGTCATGTGTCTAGAGCATCCGCTATCGAGATACCAGATACCCTTCTGAACCTATATCACAAAGGAAGATTAGTTTTTCTTGGGTATCCACTTAACCATGTGTACACGTTTGTCAGTGGAAGCAGTTGGAATGGAAGGTTCAGCAGTCTTCGCAGCATTTGAAGATTCAGCTTTGTCAGTCTTCACTTTAGTTAATTTCTTAACCTCAGTGGTCTTCTTTGCCTTGGGGGCATTCTTCACCTTAGCTATCTTATCAGCTTTGGTGGCTGTGGGGCACTTACTAGAAATATGATCAGTGAGTCCACAGTGATAACATTTCCTATAACTAAAAGTAGTTCTAGGACCATATGAGTGCTGATCTTTTGATTTTGAATTTGAAGGACCAGCACCAAATAAGCTTTTGGCTTTAGAAATGGGAGGAACATTTAGTTCTTCAGATTTCTTACCAAGGACATCCACTCTGAGTCTAGGAGTAGATCGCTGAATAGACCCATGCTGAGTAGATCCAGAGATCTGATTCCTTGATCCAGAGGAATAAATCACTAAAGCTTTAGAAGCATTCAGCTTTGGTACTAAAGTACCCTTTTGAGGATTTTGGTTCAACGCAATTCCTTTACCTTTATCTTTAAAGACAGAGGTAGGTTTTGGATAAACCATTTTCTCTTTACCTTTTGAGGTAGAGATTTCCTCAGGGATAGTCGGTCTAGACGAGGAACACTGAGAGGATGAAGTATCAACGACTGAGGATACGAAAGTTCCAAATAAGAGCATGGAACGATCAGTGGTTGGTTCTTTAGTTTCATATTTGTAACCAAGACCACGTTTATCACTCAGGGGTATCTGAGACTTAATTATCTCAGTGATCTTTGTTGAAGAGTTACACCATCCTTCAACAGTAGCTTTTTCAGCTTTCAAAGCAGAGATAGCTTCTGCTCGTTCGATTTTGACTAGCTGATTTAAATGCACTTGATCTTTAAAATCTTCTTCAATTTTAGAAAGCTTTTCTATTTGAAGGTGACAGTTTTAAGCTGTTCAGCGAGATCAAGGTTTTGGTTTTCAACTATTGTTTTGCCATTCATGGCTTCATATAAACTTCTAGTCAAGAGATCGATTTTGCGGAGACTATCAGCTTCATCAATATTTGCAATATTTGTAAAGAAGGAAGGTGATACCTGAATTGCAGATGTTGAAGTAGAGGGAATGTCTGAACTTTCTTCCTCATCTTCAATCATTGCCATAAGACAAAGATTTGTTTCATCATCCTCAGAATCAGATGATGATTCTTCTTCTTCAGAAGCAGCCCAATCGTAAACCATCAGGCCTTTGCCTTTCTTCTTGAAGCTTTTCAGCTTTGCATATTTTTCTTTCAGCTTAGAATATTTGTCATCTTTATTCCTGGGAATAAAGGATTTCTTGGGAAACGCTGAGTTTCTCGATACTTTCTTAGACCTGCACTCGTTAGCGAAATGTCCAATCTTTTCGCAGTTAAAACAAGTAGCAGTAACCTTATCAACAGTAGCTGATGATCTTGGCTTATCAGTTATTGAAAGTGGTTTGTTCTTTCTGAACATTTTCTTTTTGGCGAATCTCCTGAACTTTTTAGTTAGGAGAGGCAAAGATTCATCATCATCTGAAGAGTCAGAATCTGATGACCTTTCAGAGTTACTCTCTAACTCAGTGATAGTGACCGAGGGTCGCTGAGTAGAAGGTTCCTCTGAGATTAAAGCAACAGGGGTGCTTTTGGAATCTTTTATAAGATTCTTCTTAAGATGGCTTGATTGCTCATGATTCAGCATCGTGCCATATAAGGTAGCAAGGGTCATTGATCTTAGATCTTTTGACAGCTTGAGACACATAGAATAATTGTCCCAGCTTTCAGGTAAACATTCTAGAAACTTTGTCAGCACTTCAAAGTTAGAATATTCCTTACCAACAGTTTTCAGATCTATTATTAAGCAATTAAAACGTTGGTGAACTTCAGAGAGAGTCTCATTCTTACCACAAATGAAACTTTCATACTGTCTTACCAGGTTGATCTTTCGAGAGTCCTGGACTTCAGCAGTACCTTCATACTGAACACATATTGTGTCCCACATGGCTTTTGAGGATTTCAGGTTCATGACGGAATGGTAGACTTCGTCAGGAAGAGCCATGGATAGTATGGATCTGGCTTTTGTGTCGATAGCCACTTTCTTCTTATCTTCGTCAGTCCACGTATGAACTTCTTTGGGTACCAGCCTTTCTGGAATAGCAGGTCTATTCTCAGCGGCAGGTACTGAGGCATCAATTCTTACAGGAATAAATGGGTCGTTTTCAAGATAATAAGGCATAGTAGGGTCTACACCTTCTAAGAAGAGAGTCATCCTATTTTTCCATAGATTAAAATTATCTCTGGAGAATCTAGGGGGTTTTGCAAGAGAACCATTGTCGATATAATTTGTGTTTGTGTTAGTAGTCATTTTTCAGAAATAGCAAGGAAGAGAAATCTTAGTATAGATTAGATCTTGTTTATGAGATTAAACAAATCCGCTCTGATACCACTTGTTGGTCCCGAAGGGCTATACAAGTTTGTAGAAGGGGGGGGGGGGTTGAATACAAACACAGATTTTACTTTTCTAAATTGTTTATTGATAAATCATTAACAATTTACAGCTTGTTGCGGAAACAAGATTAAGGATAAATCCTAAATCTAAACAAGTTGGAACACTAAGTTTCTTGCACTAAGAAGGAGAAGGAAATTACTAATAATAACCTATCTCAAGATAAGAAGGATGAACTTGTCCAGAGTTAGCAAGTTGCTTCAAAATGAAGTGAGTTCTTCTTTTTATATACTGCATGCATTTAATGCATTGCAGTTTACACTTTACACGTGGCAGCAGCTGATTTGTTGCATGTCATTGACCTTTGTTGACAACCTAAGTAGTCGCATGTTTGAACAGTGTAGTATCAGAGTGGTTGTACGAATTCAGACAATAAGGAGGTTCTTTTTCTGACATATCGTACGGAGATGTGCAAGGGTGGTTTAAGACAAAAGTACTTTGTACGGAGGACTTCATGATCAGCTTTTCGTTGATTCAGCGATCTATCATTCTATATCAGCGAATGATAGAGTTCAGCGATAGCTGAAGTCTTGTACTTGATACTTCACGTTGAGTGGACAAATCTGAGTCTTCGCTGATCCGCATCAGTTCATTAGGAGACTTGTCGCTGGTTCTTGAGCTTGATCTTTGACTTCAGCGTAGAACCTATGTTGACGTGAAACTTGTCTTCAGGGATCATAAGTAAACAACTAACTTATCAGCGATCACCATAAGTACTGAACAGACTCAGAGTATTATGGTGAACAGTTTCGTTGAATGTTTAATCTAAAGAGCGAGAGTTCCTATCAGCGGTACTGGAAGATCTTAGTACTTATCAGCGATAGTGAAACTCTGATACATATTGTTTACTTACAATTTTCACTAAGTATATTAGAGTGGGTCATTATCAAATCACTGAGGGTTTGGATCAACATTAACATCTCTATATATTAATGAACCCTAAAGCTTCCTTGGGCTTCTTAAAGGTTCTCCCTTCTAAATCTTTATGGGCCTAGGATTTAATTAAACGTAATAGGCTTGCTATTAACTTAAATCCAATACAAACCCATTAAGCCAAACTTAATGATTTGTGCCCATTTAATTACCCCACGTTACTTAGGTTATTTATATAATGTAAATACAATAATTACATTATATTAAATGGTATCTCATTGTATTGTGTGTGACCCTATAGGCCCACGTGTATCTAGCCATATAATTATCTATTATGACTTGAGCATATTCCAACAACAACCACTCTGCCACCTAAACTGTTCACCATACAGCCCAAAGCATGTCTTGATAAAAGTCAGAAGCATGCGCCCAACCAGATGCTGACACATGTAAAGTGCTCATGCCATGCATTTAATGCATAAGGTATAAATAAGAGTAATACCCCTTCATTTTGAAGGATCTCTCTTGAACTACTTAGTGCGTAGAAAACCTTTGTTTTTCTACTTATCCTTTCTCTCTATCTTCTTAGTGCAAGAACACTTTGTGATTCTCAAGTTTGTTTAAATTAGGTTTACTTAATCTTATTCCGCAACAAAGGTTAATTTATTCCGCAACAAAGGTTAATTTGTTTCGCCTTGGGTTAATTTTTTTATATTGTTACTTATAAGTTTCGGTCGAGGACCCAATTCAACTTCATCAAATTTAGATTTGAAAAAGTCCACAGCCGCCACTTTGTTTGAGTTCAGGTTTTCTAACCAAGTGCCCCTGTCATATATTCCTTTCCAATCTTTATAAGCCCCATCTCTTCGAAGGATGGAGTGAAAGAATTTGGAGTTTTCATCTCCATCTGTTGCCCATTTTATCTTTGATTTTTTGCCTTGACATCCTTGTTTTAATGCCATCTTTTTCCATCCATTTTGCTCCAACCTCTTACCAATTTTATTGTTATTCATATTATATGTATCTAGAATTCTACCCGCGCAATGTAGCGCGATACATCTTGATTTTAATGTTTTTTTGTTGATTTTATAAGACGGTTTTGTGTAGTTTTGAAAAGGCGGTAATATTTTTTTATAAATTTGTTTAGTTTAATTTTTTTATTTTAATGTAATTTAGGTTTAATAATGATGTGAATTATTTTAAATTTAATAATAATATATTTATAAAATATTAATTAATTATTATGTTAGAATTCAATAATTATCCTGATTATATTTTAGTATTTTTATATTTAAAATGAGATGTTTATCCTGTATTTGATTATGTTTATCAGTTAGTTATTAATTGAAACGTGCAACTTTAAACAGTTGTGCTCAGACATCATTACTTGCAATCTTAAATGTTAAGTAATGTTCATCAAAATAAACAGTATAAAAACTTGTTTTTAAGAGTTTTTTCTTAAATGCTTATAATATGTATAGATAGTAATTTAAATTTATAGATTATTGTAGATTTGTTTTGTAACATTTGTTTTAACAAATTCAAATTTTGTAGTATATATATAATCAATTTTAAATTCTTTCAGCTTAACATGTTATATTATTTAGTTTTCTTTACTAGTTTGTTTGTATTGATTAATATATTATATTATTATAAATTTATTTGAACTATATTACTAAAAATTTATTTGAAATACATTATAAAATATTTGTAATTGACTATTTTATCAAGATATATTTTTGATCATTTTAATACTTATAAACTAATTTTTGTCAAACATTGTTTATTAGAGCATGTCAGAAGAAGTTCTTATAAGAAACTTGTTTTTGCCCTTTTTGTTGCCACCTTGTTAATCCCAAAAACAAGTATTATGATCAAGATCTAACAAGAACACTATGTAATCAAATATCTCATATGTATTATAGAGAGAAATATTACACACACACACACACAATGTTCTCTCTACAAATCTCTCAAAGCTCTCAATGTTATAAGAAACAAACTAACAAGGTTTTATATACCCCAAGGATAATTACACACACAACCCTTGTAATCTCGTATACAAAATAATAGACCTAACACACCTCACTTCCAACTTATCAAAATAAGAACTCACATAAAAGTGTATAATGGTAGTTCTTATAAAAACATTCTTTTTGTGGGTCTCATGTATGATATTAATAATTATAAACTCAAGAAAAAAATAGAAAATATGTCACTTCACACCAACATCAAGAGTAAGAACCAAAACTATTATTTAAAAACTTGAAGAAGATGAGGTTCTTATAAGAATGCATTCACAATAGTAGTTCTACAAGCCACACTTTTAAGAACCTAAGAACCTTAAAATGATGCTCTTAATTAACTTATCGACTACGTAGTAGTTTATCAATTATTATCAGCTGGTAATTTGTGAAACGCCTTGGAGGTTTCAACATTTTGATTAATCTTAGGGATCTCAATAGCTTCTCCAAAATGGAGAAAATAAGGATTTCGGGCAATTTTTTATTTTAACAGATTTTTCAAAACTTTCTCCTAACTGGGGATAACAGGAGAAAGAATGTAAGAGCATCTCCAACAGCTTCTCCGAAATAGAGATTTTGGGAATATTTTGCTCCAACAGACTCCCCAAAACCTTCTCCAAAATGAAGAAAATATGATATTAAGGGTGTTTGCAGTCCAGTTTGGGTAATTTAACCCATCACACAACAAATCAAACCTCAAGTGGCAATTTATTAAAATTTCAAACCGAGCGGGTTGATATCAAATGCCCAACCGGTCAAACCGTACCACGGTTTAGGCAGTTTTGTCCGACCGGTTTAGGCAGCTTGGACCTTTTATGGGCTCTAAAGTATAAACTTAAAAAAACATATATAATTTGAATTTTAAACTAAAAAAGTAAACAAATATTGAGTCCATTTGAATTAAACAAAGTCCACAAAGAAGTTAAGTCCACAAAAAAATAAACAAAACACCAAAATAAGTAAATGATATATATATATATATATATATATATAGGGTCCCCTTCTTTTGTTAACCACTTTAGTGTTAACCGTGTTAACTTTTTTGAATCAATAGGAATTAAGATAAGTTACTGGTTTGAAGGGTTGGATGGAAATTTTGGTAGGGGTATTTTAGGAATTTCGAAATTTTAATTATTTAATGTTTATTTACTTTCTTAATTTCATGCACTAGATAATTATGGTAGTTATTAATGATAATCTTCATCTTCTAAAAATCAATATTCTTGTGCGTATGATACATTCTTTTCACGAAATGTTTATTTACTTTCCTAATTGCATGCACTAGATAATTATGGTAGTTATTAATGATAATCTTCATCTTCTAAAAATCAATATTCTTGTGCGTATGATACATTCTTTTCACGATTACATCTTCTAAAACCCAACATTCTTGTTCTTTGTTTACTCCTTCAACTTGTCCTTTGTTTACCCCTTCAACTTGTCCTTTGTTCACTTGTTTCTGTTTCCTCGACCTTTCCTCTGTATCAAGTGTCAAAAATGTGAAAATATAGAAAGACACGTGTTGCTATTAAATAATATGATTATATATTCCTAAAGTGGTAATGCACATATTGAAATTGCATATATGCACATATTAGTATTGCATATATGCAAAATATTAGAACTGCGTATATGCACATATCAGAACTGCATATATGCACATCTAAAAATTGTATATATGCACATATCATTAACTGCATATATGCACATCATAGAATTGCACATATGCACATATCATTAACTGCATATATGCACATCATAGAACTGCATATATGCACAAATAGCTCAAAACAAGATTATTCGAGTCTTACTGATAAAAAAACAAGATTATACTTCGTTGCATACCTCACATCAGTAGGTGACTGCACGGGAAGCAATAGAGATCATTTTGTCCAGATTGATTAGAGAAAGTCGTTGCAATAGAGATCACTAGTAATGGCGTTGATAATATCTAGCACCAAGGAAGGCCATAGACACAAATTATTCGTAGTGAAGATGTATCAATAGGTATCTTAAACCATTAAGTGACACAAATACAAACCTGCACCCCTTTAATCAAATTCCTGAAAAGATTCCATCTTTGGAGCCACTTAAGTGGTGGATAGAGAAAACTTGTAGAGCCTGCAAACTAGACCATACAAAAGGGCACTTGGCGTTTGATAATCTCTTCACCGTCTCCAAGGCACCAACTTTCAGTAGAAACAATGCCATGTCATTCACATGCAATTTTCTGATTTTCACATTGTTATATAATGGTATTTTCTTTAAAGATGTGTGGGAAAGAGGCTTGGATGAAGTCTGCATTCGGCCTCTTAAAATACAACCTATAATATTTTGGTTCTTCATAGTCCAGCTCTTTCATGATCTGTTCAAGCAGTTGCATAGAAAGATCGTCCACATCTAACATGTCAACATAAATTTCTAGACCACGGAAATAATGTCTTGTAGGTGGTTCCATGAAGTACCCACCATGGTGGACTTTCATGGTGAACAACTGTGGATATGCATCTATTCATAAACATTAATATAGTTAGCCTCAAACAACGGTACTAACAAGCAAAACCCAAAGAAACATACACACTAACCATATAACTCTTTGCCACTGTCTGAAAGCGATTCAGATAAACACCTAAAGCACCAAACATGAAGATTTGGGGATGCCATGTAAGAAGACGTTAATGAATATTATGTTCCCGTATATGTGTTTTACGACTAATCTAGCGCGGGGTATTTATAGCCAAATGTGGATGCCGGTTCGCATTGAAAAGTATGAAAAACGTGAAAAGTATGGAAACGTGGAAAGTGAGTTGTATTGTCCTATAATGCTTTTGTTTTGGTTCAAGTATTCATATGTGCCTTTTAATACTTTATAAGTTCAAGTTAAATACTTTAACAAAATAATTAACAAAGTTAACACTTCAAAGTTAACACTAAAAATAACAATACTTTAATGTTACATACTACATAATATTAAAATATAAACAACCTACTAATCTAACCGGAAGTACAATGCATATAAATGGTCTCTGCCATATGTTTCCGATAGTTGGTGGCCTCTTGTTCGGTGTCCTCCGGTGCACATGATGGGCGATCGCCGTCAATCCAACTGCTGAGGTTACGACATACCCAGACTCCGCAATCCACATTGATCCCCATCTGTTGCGGTGCATTTCTGATGAACCTATGGTGGAAGTGCTCTGCACGGTCGTGGCGTCTATGGTCGTTGATCTATCTAAGTAACCTCGATAGTTGAGCCTTAAAGGTGCTAACGAGCTGCTTCAAAGCTAGGTCGTAGACCGTGGCACGGGAGCTGTCATATATAATCAACAGCATCTGATTAAGCTTTAAGATCCCGAGCACCCAATGAAGGGGATGAAGGTAGATAGGGATGTACACCTGAAATATTACAATAATAGACAAATAGTTAGTAACAAACAAGTTAAATAAAATAGATGTAAATTGATTTTCATACCGTATCGAGGTGCTCCCAATGCGGCCCTTCCGCACCATTGCAGAGCCGATACACGAAATCAGCACCTTGATCCGGTCGAACCATCATGTCAAAGAAATTACTTATCATGATCGTCCACGTCGCGGATGGAGGACGCGCCGATTGGATCATGCTGACCCAACAGTCGATATGCTATAAACAAAACATAGATTGTTAGACATGTAATAAGAAATATATTTGACTATATTTGAATTTTAAACTTCAATACTAACCAGATCCTCCAGTTCAGAGTCAGTCGGGTTAGATGCCAGCAGTACTTCTAAAAACCGGTTGGAAATGTTCAGGTTGGCGTAAAGGGGATATACCAGGCGGGGGAGGCGACCAGTGTAACAACCCAAATCCCATAACATACATCATAATACATAACATGCATACATATCATTGATTTACAACAAAAGTTACATAGCAAACCAAGTACGGTCTCTTTTAGTCTCGAAACTACAAATTACATAAAACTTCCTAATCAACATCGGTCCACGAAGGCAGTCTACACCTTATTCTTTCCTTTGCCGCTATCAATTCCTCGACCTGGAAAACATATTTTTGAAAACAAAATGAGGGTTAGACCAAACGGGTCTAGTGAGTTAATCCCGGTCCTTTCCAAAATCATTATAAAACCTTTCGTCAACCAAAATAGTTTAAATACAACATTTGCCAATATACACACATATACCATAAGTATATAAACGTCACACATATATATACTACACGTATTTTAATTACCACATCAAGACTCGTGCATCGTGCTCAACTCCTCCTCATTCCTCGTTACCATGGCCATATTAGTTGGTAGCAAGCCAACTAATAAATCAACGCCGTACAACAACTACGACACATCACCGGTCCGCACACCGGAACCCGGCAATACACCGGTCCGCATACCGGAACCCGGCAATACACCGGTCCGCACACCGGAACCCGGCAACACACCGGTCCGCTCACCGGAACCCGGCAACACACTGGTCCGCTCACCGGAACCCGGCTACTGTGCACTTGTGTAGTGTAATGCACCAATAAATATAATATCTTACTATATTATAAACACAAAATATTCACACCTTGATCGTATATCCATTCCACACATATCCATCTCATATATATATATAAACACAGATATATATATATTCCAGTTGAAAACGTTTTAAAGTAAAACTCACCTCGATTGGTTATCAAATTTCCTTCTAATCTTTTCTCGATAAATCCAATCTTTCATTCAAAGTTCACAGAATCTGAAACAATTTAAGATACATATATCGCCTTACTAGTCAAACACATAAAGCCTACTAAAATCTTATCCTCAATAGTTCTCCCTTCAGCGACTTATCACGGGGGTTCCGCTACCCGGATAGCGGATGGGGTCAAGGGGCAACGCCCTTGTGGGGTCTGGGGGCCGCCCCCAGGAAGTTTTCGGAGCAACTTAATCCAAAAATACAATCAGAAACTATAACCGGACACTATCAAAACTACCGGGACTCACTGCACCGGGACTCTCCAGTACCGGGACTCCATATCACCGGGAGTTGGCATTACCGGGTCTTGTCGTTACCGGGAGTCGACAATACCGGGACTCCATGGTACCGGGACTCCATGGTACCGGGACTCGACCATACCGGGAGTCTACTATACCGAGAGTTCACTATACCGGGACTCCCAAGTACCGGGACTCCCAAGAACTCAGTCGGTTCCATTTTACCCAGATCCAAATTAAACCTATACAACTACAAATTAAACATTCTAATCCGATAGAAGTCTAATACTACTGATTATAAACATAAAACATAAAGGACTTACCTCAAAATCGTTTCCAACCAAGCCAATTGAAACCCTAACCGTACGAACTCTTCTTCTGCTTCTTCTCGTCTCCAAACACACTCTCACACACTGAGAAATCTGATTTTAGGTTTGTGAAATATCTGAAGTCTACAAGGGTGTATATCAAACCTAATATACACTTTTGGCTTGAACTATTCGAATATGACCAAAGTACCCTTAACTTATAATTTCACCCAAACTTACCCTACACATCCAACTTTAAAGTTAACTAAACTTAACGGAAAGGAGATTTTAACTAACGAACTTACCCGGGGTATTACAACCAGTCCGACACATGTCCAATATACCCGACGCCGAAACGCGCGTCATCAGCGCCGGTGAAGTCAACTTTCCCTTTCCCGCTCCCTTTCCCTTTCCCTTTCCCTTTGCATTCACCTTTGGCCTAGTTTTTTTCGCAGCTACCGGTGGGGTATCTGTTTGGCGAGTCCATGGGGTACCAAAAACTACAGGCAAAATCTTCTTCCGAATCGGCCTAGAAGGTCCTGCCACCTCTGTCTGTGGTGCTACCACATCCATGAAGTAGTCATCGTCAATTTTCGGCTCACTGAAGTACTCTTCCGCCGGGATGGTGTCAATCCCCGACCCCATCGACTGGGAGGTTGCGTACCCCGAAGACCTAAAAAACCCATGCGTGACCGTCGACATCCAGGAAGATCCGACGTCATAAGGAGATGTCGTCTGAAAGTTAAGATTATATATTTTAAGTACAATTTCGTCATGTTCACAATTAAACCAAAACTACCAAGATAACTTACATTTTACGGCCTGTAAGGTGGCGGTGTGACGTACGACGGCCCTGGCATATCGTAGGTCTGCAGCCTGTAACAGTCTGCGTTCGACTTGTTGGGATTTTATGTTCAAAACATGGGTTTCAAAAACTCATAAGAGATAAAATATTAGGCAACGGAAGCAAAATAAAACATTTGAACAAAAAACATAAAACCATTTTATTCCCACCAAGGATCTTGTTACATGCATGAAAAGATAAATAAATAAAATAGCAAGAGAGTTCAAGATTACAACCTTTGAAGACTTTAATCAAACCGAAAATGGATGTTGTTGAAGATGGCAATAAGGACCAAAGTAGCTCCTCTCTATCGGTATCCACCACAAGCACCAACACCTTGGTAGAATGCTAGTTCTTTTCTTGATCATGCAAAATTGGAGCTCTTGATTCAAATCTACAAGAGATTTGAATAACAAAAGTCACAAAACCACCACCACTTGGTGGTTTCGGCCGTGAGCAAGAGAGAGGAGGGAGGAGAGTATATTTTCTTATTTTTGGTTAGTTTTTGCATGTATGTCAAGGATGAGGAGAAAGGTAGTTTATATTTTCAAGCCTTATGACATAGCCACCCAAGAATGAGAGTCAAGCCTTCCATGCAAACTTACCTTTTAAGTCCTCCTAGTTTAAATTAGTTAAAATCATCATTTTAATAATTTAAGCTATATTATATTTAGTCCATCCTTTTAAATTCTAGTTATTTATTAAAATCATCATATTTTAATAAACTATAATTCTTATTTTTGCATCTCATATCAAGAATTATATTCAATAATATAATTAATAATATTTATCAAGAATCAAATTCTTATAAATATTAATTCGGTGTCTACTTGTTGTTCGGTGTGACCCTATAGGACCATATATTACCGGCAATATTATTTTACAATCATTCTTGAGCATATATAACCAACACGACATCCCAAGGAGCTCCGTCAATGATGGAGTGGATGTAGCGGAGAAATACCCCTCGGATATCCCAAACTGCATGACATTGGTCATTATAAGATTTACAAACTTAAGAACGAAAATATAACTATAATGGTTATTCATCGTGACTTACACTCTGCGGGAATGATGGATAGGTAGTGGTGGCAAACGTCGGTGATGCCCCCTGTCCGAACGCAGCGGAGATCGGCGTCGTACTCGACAACTAAAACAAATTTGGAACGTAATATTAATATACAAACTAAAAGATCGTGGGCGACAAATTAAGTTAAACACTAACCTGAACAACGTGAAACGCTCTGTTGAAGTCCTCCAGAACTTGAAGATGTGTGTCTACACGCCCGTGTACGTAGTTGTATAGATCGTCAATCTTCTTATGATATGGGTCGGGAGGCGGCATAGCATGATGGGAGGAGGAAGAGGGCGCCTCGTATCGATTGTGAGGCCTGAAAGAATGGTCAGGCCTCGCGTCATCTTCCTCATCTTCGTCAGATGAGGAACTGGACCCAGATGGGGAAGGAGAGGACCGTGGGCCCCCTTTGGTCGTTGCCTTGCCGCCTCTCTATCAATAAAGGCCACGTTGTTTCTGTACCAAGGCGTGTCCTTCTCGGCATTCGTAGGCCGAAGGTTTGCGAGAGGCGCAAGTCTCGGCTAAATATATCGTAAAACACATAACATTTAATATGCGGGACTAACGTAGTCAATATTGTAAACATAGTAAAAGAACTTACGGTTCTAGCTGAGTGGAAGAAGTCAAGGCAACTATGCTTATTCAGGGAAACACCCCGGTCCCAACGGGTTCCCCTAATGGTCCTGTCGGTGCGCAGGGTGAAATTTTCACGGGAGATGGGAAACATCTCCAAGATCCATATCTGGAATTACACAAGAAGATCAGGTACGTAAAAAGGATAGCCAAACAGTTTGTACGTATTATTATTTATGTTATACTACTTATCTAACCTTGAAGGCGTATGTAAATCCACACATATTCATCTTGCTAGTCCTGTCGGCGCGTCTGGCGATGGCTCGATGCATCTGTTTGTATGTATGTGTCCAGATGTGGCTACCCCACGGATACTTGTTAAACTCATGCAAGTCCTCGACGACCCTAGGGACCATCTCGGTAAAAGTCTAACTCCACTCACGGCCCATAAAGACCATATCCACCACCACCACTAAGCATACACGGACAACATCCTCGTCGGTTAGGGCACCAAGGCCTTCTTTCATCGTGTTCACGACTGTCTTAGGCTTCAAAGTAGATGGTGACACGCCAGGCCAAACCCTACCAACGAAGGAATGTCTTGGTAATGGAGGAAGGGGGGGTGCTGGTCCTAAAAGGAGTCTTGTAATTAGACAGAACTCATGACGCCCAAACCGCATGTGATGCCCGAACACATCAAAATACATCTCCTCCAGATCTGGATTGGAGACCTCGATCTCCAGCTGTAGAAACATGTAAACTAGCATGGGGTCACCACCGGTCAAGGAAAGTTCCAGCCATGGACCGAAAGGTGTCCCTGTAAAGATCTCCCGTAGGCTACCTTCCCGTTCACGTAACTGTTCGAAACGATCTCTAATGTCTACCGGGTAGCCGACGCGGCATTTTAATGTCAAGTCGATGAAAAAAATTGATCCTACATAGTAATTTAGAGATGTTGTCAACACACCTAACTTGTAAGTAACGAACTATATAAATTCTGTTTGTTAAGCCAATGGATTAGGGTTATAGTTATTATTTTATGTTTCGAAAAGAAACCACTCAATCTATTGGACTTCCGGGTAGCAGGGGAATCACAAGGATTGCTTAAGTCCCCACATACCTTAGGGCTATTTACACCCGTTTGAAAAAATCCAAATAGATATGTTGCGATTTATTTAATTTGAATATAACACTGTTAATAATAGACGCTTTTTCTTGTATGGTTTTATTTTCTTGATAATTATTCGTCTATTTTAGTTTTAGAAATGAAACCACTCAATCTATTGGACTTCCAGGTAGCAGGGGAATCACAAGGATTGCTTAAGTCCCCACATAGCTTAGGGCTATTTACACCCGTTTGACAAAATCCAAATAGATATGTTGCGATTTATTCAATTTGAATATAACACTGTTAACAATAGACGCTTTTTCTTGTATGGTTTTATTTTCTTGATAATTCTTCGTCTATTTTAGTTTTCGAAATGAAATCACTCAATCTATTGGACTTCCAGGTAGTAGGGGAATCACAATGATTGCTTAAGTCCCCACAAACCTTAGGGCTGTTTACACGCGTTTGACAAAATCCAAACAGATATGTTGCGATTTATTTTATTTGAATATAACATTGTTAATTATAGACGTTTTTGGCAAGAGGCCAAAATGACATTGAGTTTGGCATGTGAAGCCAACTTCAATGTTTAAATATCTTCATACCATTTATGGATCTTTCGGTAAAATATTACATGTAAGGGCTTCGGAAGTTAGGGGACCTAAGTTGTAATTTAACAAACTTAGGGGACCTAAGTTGTAATTTAGCAAAGTTTAGGGACCTAAGTTGTAAACACTCTAACATATTTTAAAAAAAACACTCTAACATATTTTAAAAAAACACACTTAACATATTTTAAAAAAACACTCATATTTAAAAAAAAACACTAACATATATTTATAAAAAACACTCTAACATATTTTTACAACAAAACACTAACATATTTTTAAAAAAATACACTCTAACATATTTTTATAAAAAACACTCTAACATATTTTTATAAAAAACACTAACATATATTTTTTTAAAACACTCTAACATATTTTAAAAAAAACTCTAACATATTTAAAAAAAACACTCTAACATATTTTTATTAAAAACACTCTTAACATATTTATAAAAAAAACACTAACATATTTTATAAAAAAAACACAATACTCTATAATAAACACAACACACTTAACTATTTTAAAAATAACACAATATTATACATATAACGCATTCAAACACATTCTCTAAAATAACAACATACATATCATATATTTTAAAAATAAAAATAAAAGGGAACTACAACGGGGTTATGAAAACGTTTCAAACGTGTAACACTAGGCATCTTCAAAATCACGAACCGAGATCCAAGCGCATATGAAACACGAGAAAGTTTGAGAGAGTTTGGGAGAAAAGGAGAGTGGTGGTCGGATGGTCCCAAACCCTCTCAATTTATAGGACTGCGATTAGGAGGTTGGGGGGTTGGGATTGCAATTATTGAAATTAGGGTTTCACCCAGGCCGACGCGTGGCGCGACAATCCTGCGATGGTGGCCTGGGGGTAAGAAGTGTAAATTTTCATCGCGGGATATGGGCCATCGCGGGTACCGCAGGTAAACTTCGAGGGGTACCGCGGGTAAACTTTGGGTAATCCCGCGATCGCGGGATAAATCGCGGGAGAATGGGACATTTTTGCAACTTCAAAGATATTTGGGGCATTTTGATAACGGATTTATGAATTTGGGGTATTTTAAATAATTTCCCAAAAAAAATTGATTAAATATATGAAATCCATGGATGTAATTTTTTTTTATAGATTCTGAGTTTTGTCCAAATATTTGGGAATTGTAGATGCTCGTGGCTGATTGATAAGCGACGACAACGGCGCGGCAATTAGAGCCTACTCCCCTTCCTTTCTCTTCTGTCTGCTCACCACGATTACAACCAGCGGCCATCATATCGCCCCCATGTCCTGAAATCTCCAATTCGTTTTTCCGCTCAGGTTACATACTTCATACTTAATAAATAAATACCGATTCAAATATCCTGCTTGGCATAAAACAGGGTTTCGAATATTTAAAATTTTGAACTTGGGTTCATAAAATAGGGTTCTTTATATGTTGTGGAACTTAGAAACTGTAGGATGAGTCTCTGTGTTCAAGTAGTTTACCTTGTTTGGAATGTGATTTTTTTAATTATTATTAGGTGAAGAGCCATTGAGATTTTCATATTGTTATCTGTCAAGTATTGGATGCACTGTGTGTGCTTAATTGTAATGTGTGGATTACTGCATTAAGACTCCAAGTTGTGGCAGTGAGTGTTACTCTATAAATAGGCGCAGGGTTTAAAATTACTTGTTAATGCTTACTATTCGTTTATCCTAGTTGAGTTGGGTAATTGTTTATGCCTGTTTAACATTTCTCATCTTCCTGTTGGCTTTGTCTTAACACACAAACATGTTCATTTCTCCCTGCTATTATCTTTTTCGAAGTTTAAACTTGACTGTTTAACTCTTTGAGTAGACTATATTCTGGTTTTATTGGAGATTAACATTTGTTTTTATGAAAATATCAAAAAAAAAACCTATGGTTTGCAAGAACAGCAAGATGTTAAACAAATATGTAGAGGTAAATGTAAATTTAAAAAAGCCTTTAAGGTAAATAAAAACACTTCCAAGTTGAAGCTGTAAAGTTGGTATCCCACTCTTACAAAATACTACAGTACTTACATGTATTTTTGAATCTATCATTTAATCAATATAATATCGTTGTCTTTGCGATCTTAAGAAAATTAATTTTCACTTTTACTTAATTTTATTTACAAGGGCTTTGAATTCAAACATGGGGAAGATGAGATTTCCACTTGTGCCACAAACCATCAGTGTTTTTTAGTAGTTGGAGAAATGCATGTTATTCTTTGTTCTTATCGGTAAAATACATGGTTATCTTCTTTGTACGTTGAAAGAATTGAATGAATGAATTTGAAACCATATCATTGTATCAACTAACTTGCTAATGATCTTGGTCGTTTGTCTTCTATCTCTATGTTTGCACTAGAATATAAGAAAAATGCTTAACAGTTTTTACTTTATTTGAGTTGCTTAAGTGAAATACAGTTCTCTTTCTTGGATTAGTTTTTTATTTAGATTATAGTTTCTATTAATTTAGAGTCATCAAATTAGTCATGTTTACAAAATGGTTAAAACGGTACATTTTGTAATACATAACACTTATAAACGATCATTTTTCATACAGAACCTGATCTAGACAGCGACTTTCAACACTATATCATTCAGACCTGTCAAACGGTCTGAAATCTACCATCAATGCCATGACCACTATACCACAACCCATCATTTCTTTAGCCATCCACCAAAATCAGTCCCACTACAACCACCTTTTAACCTCCCTCTCCACCTCTTCCTCCCTCTTGCACCTAAAGCAAATTCACACCCAAATCCTCCGCTGTGGCCTTGACCGCTCCAATTCCATCCTCATCAAACTCGTTCTTTCTGCTTGCACCCTATCATCCCCATCCTTGGACTATGCTCTATCGGTTTTTTACCAAATGCACAACCCAGAGCCCCGTTATTCTAACAAATTATTGCGTGAACTTTCTCGAAGCAGCAAACCTGAAAAGGCCCTTTTAGCATACGCCAAGATGAGGGAACAAGGACTTGTTATTGACAGTTTTAGCTTCCCTCCACTTCTGAAGGCGTCCACGAGAGTTTCAGGATTAATTGAAGGGATGGAACTTCACGGGTTCGCTTCAAAAATGGATTTTGTGTCAGACCCGTTTGTGCAGACTGGTTTGGTTGCAATGTATGCAGCCTGTGGACATATCGAAGATGCACGAATGGTGTTTGATAAAATGTCCCACAGAGATATCGTTGCGTGGAATATTATGATTGATGGGTATGGCATTTATGTATTCATGTTGGCTTATTTTTTATGGTGAGAGTGAATTGCTGATTTCTCACACTCGTTTGAACTTCTAACTTATGAACAGCTATTGTGGGAGTGGGCGATTCAGCAATGTGTTGCCCTTGATTAAGGAGATGAAAAGGTCAAACATAAACCCGGATGAGAAGATATTTTCTACTGTTCTTTCTGCTTGTGGCCGTGCTGGAAATTTAGAATTCGGGAAGGCCATTCACGAGTTTATCTTGGAAAACAAAGTTGTAGTTGATTATAACCTGCAATGTGCACTCATCATCATGTATGCAGGTTGTGGGTCCATGGACATGGCAAAGAGTTTGTACAAAGAGTTGTCCCCAAAGAACATAGTTGTTTCTACTGCCATGATTACAGGGTACTCAAATGCGGGAAAGGTTGAATCTGGACGCTTGATTTTTGATCAAATGGTCGAAAAAGACTTGGTTTGTTGGAGTGCAATGATTTCTGGGTATGGAGAGGGAGGTCAGCCTCAGGTTGCTCTTCAGTTGTTCGATAAAATGCTATGTTTTGGAGTAAAACCCGACCAAGTTACTATGCTAAGTGTTGTTTCCGCTTGTGCTAATTTAGGCGCTCTTGATCACGCAATCCAAATCCAATCATACATTGATGAAAATCGTTTCAGTGGAGTCTTGCCAGTGAACAATGCACTTATTGACATGTATGCTAAATGTGGGGATCTCGAGAGGGCCAGGGGAGTTTTTGCTAGAATGCATAGGCGAAACGTCATTACGTGGAGCAGCATGATCGGGGCTTATGCTATTCACGGAGACGCCATTGAAGCCTTAGAGCTCTTTCATCACGTGAAAACCCAAAAAATAAAGCCAAATGGTGTAACTTTTGTGGGTTTGTTGTACGCTTGTAGCCATGCAGGATTGGTTGAAGAGGGTCAGAAACTCTTTGCATCAATGGTTAACGATCACAACATAGTCCCCAAACGAGAGCATTACGGTTGCATGGTAGATCTTTATGGCCGAGCCAATTTGCTTAGAAAAGCTCTTCACGTAATCGAAGAGATGCCCATGGCACCAAACGTTGTGATCTGGGGATCCTTGATGGCTGCTTGTCGAATCTACAATGAGGTTGAACTTGGCGAGTTTGCCGCAAAGCGTGTTCTTGAGCTTGACCCATATCACGATGGGGCCCACATCCTCTTATCGAACATATACGCCAAAGAACGAAGGTGGGAAAACGTAGGGGAAATGAGGAAATTGATGCAACATAAGGGTGTTGTGAAGCAACGAGGATGTAGTAGAATTGAGCTCGATGGTGAGATACATGAGTTCTTAACGGCGGATAGAAATCACGAAGAAACCGATGACATATATGCAAAGTTGGATGAGGTTGTAAGTGAGTTAGAGGTGGCGGGTTACACTCCAAATATGTGCAGCGTTTTGGTTGATTTGGATGAAGAAGAGAAGACGAAGGCGTTATTATGGCATAGTGAGAGGTTGGCACTTTGCTATGGGTTATTGAGACAGAAAAGAGGATCTTGCATTCGTATAATCAAGAATCTTCGAGTTTGTGAAGACTGCCATAATTTCTTGAAGTTGGCATCGAAGGTTTACGAGACTCGGATTGTTATACGGGATCGGACCAGGTTTCACGATTACAAGGATGGTGTTTGTTCTTGCAAAGACTATTGGTGATCAAAAAAAATCTATGCTAACATTGAAGAATCTATCATCTTGGAATGAAGGGTCATGAGTTATGGTATACTTTGTCAATGGGTTTTCTTCTATGATCTTTTGATTACTTATAAAGGGTAAAGTGATTGAAAATGTCAGGTATCTTGGTCTAATTCCAATTTCGGGTAACATACTTTTAAAACGTTTATTTTGGTACCTTAGATGTGATATTTCAAACATTTAGGTACCTGAGCTACATATGCATTCGGTAACTGGTCAACTAAAATAACATGTAGTTTGAAAAAATGACGTGGAAAAAGAAAATGATATGGGATATAAATTTTAAGTTACATTAAAAATAAACATTTTTTTTCATCATATCCCTCCCCCTCCGAAACATCCCAAGTCCCAAGTCTCAAGTCCCGGTACTATCTTATAAAGCATTTGTGGAAAAGTCCTAAATACGACATCTAAAGCATAAAGTACTGCATTCTAAAGCTTAAGTTGTTTATGCATAATGTACAACTTATCAATGCTATATTGGGAACCCTGGGTTCCCAACACTCTCTCAGACAGGCTCTCATCGCTTCCCTCGTCAAAGTGGCGATTCACAAATTGATTTCCCGAAGATTACGATTCATGCTCCTTACTGATTCAAGACTATGTATCAATATGGTTAGGGTTGTTTTCAATGCTTCATTCGATCCATCGCTCCTGATTCCATATGGTTAGGGTTTTTTTGTGGTAGTGCATCTTCCTTCCCCTCTTCAAAAAAGTGTGGGTTCGATCCCCTCTTCGAAATGTTCTAATTCAAGCTTGAATTTATGTTTATCTATACTTGAGGTTCTTAATTCTGTAGTTTCATGTATATATTGGTGTTCTGATTCATCTTATACACCTTATTTAATGCATTTCTACCATGAGATGGATTGGTACAGAAGACACTGTCTCTACTGTCGAAAATCCATGCGTTCATACTTATCCTTGTAGTAATTATCTCTGCAAGAAAAGAAGCTCTTCATTAAAGTTTTATCCCTTTTCAGCATGTTACTGATAACTTGTTTGAAAGGTTATGTGAACTTGAATCTGTGTCATTATCATAGACCACAATTACTGATATTCTTTCGTTGGTTGAATCTGTGATGACTTGAACCCCCGGTAAAATTTTAAATTTGTTGGCTGAAGTTATTGCACAGATGTGATCAAATTTGGGTTTGATGACATTTGGGTTGAGTCCAGATATGGGTTTCTGGTATTTATCATGAGATGGGTTTTAGGGTAGGTTTTTTCTTATCCTTTACAATTGATCACAATAGTTCAATTGAAAAAATTGTGGTTATCCATAAATGATAAAGTAGTGATATATTATGATACTATAAGACTTGCACCTGAGAGCATGGAAACTTGTTTGTCATACAGTTAGCTATGCCATTAATTAATTTATTTCTTATTCTTTTCCACTTTTGTAGACTCAGACTCTAAGAAGTTGGCTTCTTGCTGAGAGGTGCACCTTTATTGTAGAGGTACTCTCTCTTTTATTAATTTCTTTCTTTGATTAGTTTTATTGCAGAGGTACTCAGTTTACATGTATTGTTGTGTGTGTGCCATGTTCTGCTTTCTATCTTTTAACAAATGCATTGTTTTAAAGAATGGTTTTATTTTAACTGGACTTTGCGTTCTTGTTTTTTGCTTCTCACTTTACATGTTGAATTTTTGCTTACATGTATTTCAAAAGATATTGTCTATCGCACTCCAATTAATCAACTCCTTCAAAATATGGTCTGTCTCATATCAATCTCGGTACAGGAAAATCAAGTCCTTCAAAATGTTTAAACCATCTAATTTTAATTTTTTATTAAAATAGTTAAGCCGAATCCATTAGTTTCATTCCTTCTCTGCAGGTATTTGATGAAAAGCGTTTGAGAAATTTGGCAAGTGGTTCATCTCCATGCATTTCTTAGATCAGCACCAGAGCACAAACGGGAAGATGTTGGTATTTAAATCTAAATACTTCTGAAGGTGAGATTAGTTTTGAGCTTTGAGTCATTGTCATTTTGAATTTGAAATGTCATTGTATCAAGTTCCAGTTTTGTAGTGTAACCAATCTAAGTTTAGGGCCCGCTTACCAACAACGCTAACTATTCATGGTCCTTGCCATATATATGCCTGTTACCGCGTCAGATTTCGGTCCTTGTCATGATCACCCGTTAATATAGGTTTGTTAAATGGACCCTTAATCTGTAGATAGGATGATTGAAATGTATGATATCGTTAATCTCAGGAAACATATAGATTATGGGGGTTGGGTTGCGGTGAGAAGTGCCAAATTTGGTGAGAAGTGGTTATCAATCGTTGGATGAGAAATGGACGAACATTAGGATGAGATGCACCGAGATGTAGCGGATCAATTCCCTTTTAAGCCACAATTCATGGGAGGGTATTTGATTAAAAGTGATCAACGGTTTAAAAGTACCTCTCACACTTTTCACCAAAAATGACACTTCTCACATGATCTCATGCCTAGATTATAGAGTATGAAGTCCTAGGTTCAACATGATACGTTATTTCAAGAAATTGACAGCATGAAATGCAGCTTAAGTTAAAAAAATGTCAGTCGTGTTGTCGTTGAGGGAAGTTGTAGAAGTAAATTCTTGCCCAGCTGCAGGATTAAGTTGCTTCTTTTATTATCTTTGAAATTATGATATTTATGTGATGTTGGTCATTGGTATCACCTTAGACTTTGATGAATGGTAGTGCCATGTTATGCTGAGTTTTGGGCATCTGAAATTAGTGCGAATTCCCAAATTTAGGGGTCGTTTACCTAAACGGTAAGTGCTTACCGGTAGGAGTAACACTATAATTTACTTTATCAGGTAAGATTGTAGTCCATAAAAGACGGTATTGTATGCAACAATTAACCCGGTAGGTGCTTGGCGGGTAAGAGTTGCCACCCTCACTTACCCGGTAAGACTCGATTCTTACAAGGTAATATTTGTGGTCCTTGCCCCAGTATGATAAATGATCTAGTAAGTCCTGCTTAGCAGGTAGGTAATCATTTAATAAACCCCTTAAGTGAGGTTTCTGGTGTGACCAACATTGGCCCTTGCCTGATGGAAACTTTCCAAAAATAGCCCCCTTGAATTTTAGAAATCCCACCTTTTCCACTGTTTAGCATAAACACTCTATGCAACCTTAATAATTTCTTCTTACTACAATATAAACTAAACTACTACTCTTGATGAAAGTTTCGAGATATTTACCCTATAATCCTTATTTGAAAAAAATGGTTACAGTATAGTTTTAATTAAATTCAAGGTGTGTATTTTGGCTTATACTTATGAAGTATTACAATTAATTTTGAAAATAAAATAAAATATAGATACTTATTATTGAACGGAACGGATAGAGTAGTAATTATCTTATAAAGGACCACTTTGAATCGGAACATACATACTCATTGACTACTATTATAGAATTTGGTAACATTATTCGAATTCTCTTAAATCTTTTTAAATATTTAATTACTATTATTTTTGTTAAATTGTATATTAAATACATTGCTATATTTTCTAAATACATGTATATATATATATATATTAATGTCATCCATGGGTATCAACGCCATCATGTCATTTGACATATATACTCCTACCAACTTTGGGGAGTGCAACCAGGACTGTAACGTGAGACATTCATAATTGTAAATTCTTTTATGTTATTTAAAGTTTTCACATTGTATTTAAAATATAAACCATATGGACCAAATATATTTTATAATCTATTCTTTGTAACTGTTACATGTAGACGGAAACATTCTTTTATCGTGAAGAATATTTTATTCTGATTTTTGACATGGATATAAGCATGTAAAACGGTTATGTGTTGAAATTTAAAAGGCACCAGTTCTGTTGCACTATGTACATGTTTCTGAAGCCCCACCCCGATCATCTTCTTCCTTTTCGGCTTCCTCGCCCACGAAACACCAAAGGGCAAAGAATATTAAGGTAATAGCTATTCATGGATGTTTGCAAATTAGTTATGCTGGTTTGTATTTGATAATAGTTTTCTATATTACACACTTTTGTTTCTATTCTTTTTTGGGTAAAGGTTGTTTTTGTATTCGATATTGAAATTGGTATTCGATGTTTTCTTTTTGGTGCTTATGTAATCAATTTCTTCATTCCACAAGTTTCTCTATCAAATTTCGAGTTGTTGTCTTTGATAATTGATTCTTTGTAGGGCTTTGATGTTCTTGATTTGAGTGTTATATTTATAGGTTGTTTTGTGTTAGTTTCAACATAGAATTGAATAAGCGAAGGAGAAGCAAGTCGGATGATCATCTTGATCGATATAAGTTTCCTCAGTTTCTTCGATTTACTTATGATGACAACTTTCTTTGGTACCACATATATGCAACTGGGTATTTGAACTAAGAGGGTGTGTGCATAATTTCTTAGTTTTTTCGTTTCTTCTAAACATGTACCACAAAATCTGTTGGATATAGTGTCCAGAGTCATTAACTATTGGTAATATTTCTAATAATAGCAGGGTCCTTTTGGGTTGCCTTTAAGACCCAAATAAACAATCAGAAGAATAAAAGGGAGTTAAAGCAATTAGTTTATTAATTTGTCATTTGATGATGAATTAATTATAAGCTACAATATAATTAATTAGATTAATTATATAAAGTACAGGGACTAAATGATAATTGGTTAAAATAGTTTTAACAAGTTTATCGGTTCAAGGGGGCTAGTTGTAAAATAGATATAACTTGGTCGAGAAGCAGAAGAGGGGTTATAAATAAACTGCTAGGGGTCAAACCCTAGTTGGTTTTTTTGGATCTCTCTCGGGTGGCCGTCGACCTTCCCCCTCTCTCTCTCTCTCCCAAATCGTAAACCCTAATAAGGGTTTAGGGTTTAAGCCTCTTCTTGATTGTTAGCATTTGGTGTTCTTAAGTGTGAGCCACTAGAGGGATTCATATTATTGGTCCTTGACATCCAAGAAGCGAGATCAAAGGTTTGATTCATCATTGTGGTTTTCGACAATCACAATAAACAAGTAAGTATTCTTGGTTCATTCTTTTGTAGTTAATTATCTAGAACATATGTATCCTTATAGGTTGTTAGTTTGTATTGCCATAGATGATATTTTTAAATATGCTTCCGTTGCCTATATCATGTGGTTGTAGGTTTACTCAAAACCTTTCAGTGGTATCAGAGTCATAGTTCTTAGATATTAGCTCAAAAGTAGTTTCAATTTGATTTGCAAAACTGTTTGTGTTGGTTTAGGGTTTTCGAAATTTAGGGTTTGAGGTTACAAAATCGATTTCAAAATTTTTGCGGCCATTGGATTGCTTAATCCCTAAGTTAGGGTTTCATGGTCATAACCTCAAAACCTAATTTTTTTGGAAACTAAAATTTTTTACTTGCATAAAAGGTTTTGTATTATTAGCGATTAAGTTTTATCGAAATCCCTAAAGGGTATAGGGTAGTCGTTTTTTTTATGCAATGTTATACCCTAATTGTTTTTGGCTAGTTTCCTAAATTGCCTAAAAAAACCACAAAAAATATTGAGTTTTGGCAAATATTGAATAGATAATCTTACATGTTCTCTTACCTTATATGGATATATTTAAGTTTGAATAATATTGTAAGATAAATATTAACATTATTTATATAGTGAATATAAATTGTATGTCAAATATTTACATTAATTATTAGCATGTGTCCTTACATGTTTAATTGGAATTAATTATGGAAACGATTATATTAATTGTTAAATGTGTCCTCACATGGTTAATTAGAATTAATTAGATAATCATAATTTTAAATTGTTTAAAATTACATTCAATTTATATATATGTTAGACCTTAATTATATATATAAAAATTAAATTATACATTGATAGTCAAACCGAGACTAGGCGTACTCACTATAAGCACTCTAAGGGGGTTTAAGGAGGTTACCTATAATATGGTTGTCGAATGAGTCAATGGTTTTTAAAACGCTTTGCGTTACCATACTCATCGCCTCTTGTGTGGACTAGTGGAATTACCGAAAAGGTTTGATAGGTCAATGTGACAAGTTAAAAGTATTAACTATGAAGTATAAAACCAAAATCCCGTTTTAGATATACTAAGAAATGTGAAAGTCTTATGCTACCCATGAGAAGAACACACATATTCTTATAGTTTGTTAACAGAGCGTGTGCGGTTTGCCGGCACGTTAATGTGAAACTATAGTCGAAAATGATGCGGCGCTCGTGATTCTCAAGCGTACTTGAGCCGAGGGGTCCATGTGTTTTTGCATGGTCGATTCACCATCTAGTTTGTGATCCTCGGCATCCCAGTCACAAATAGAAGATAAGCATAATCGAGATTAACATGCCATTGACATAAGTCAGTGAATCTCAAAAGACCTAGGAGTTTCATAGTAAATGAAATTAACAAATAGCATTTGTTTACCTAAATAACCTTGTGATGTGATTACGGCATCCCTTTTCGCATCATAGAGTAAAATATGGATCCTAGCCTTGTTAAATATTTTTGGATAATTATTTTTTAAGGGTTAAATATCAAACTAACTAAAAAAAACTATATCTACAGATGGCTGAAAATATTCCTCCTCCTCCTCCTACTCACTCAACATCCAACCTTACGTTACTCTCTATCCTAAGTAAAGATAAGCTGACTGGGCCAAACTACTTGGATTGGGTTCGTGCCTTGAGAATTGCCTTGAGGTACGAAGACAAAGAATATTTGCTCGACGAGGATCTTCCTATACTTAATGATGATGCAAGCCCTGAAGCAGTAACTGAATATAACAAGCAATTCGCGGAATCCACAAAAGTCGCGTGTCTCATGTTGGCGTCCATGTCCCCGGAACTTCAAAAGAGTTTCGAGAACATGGGGGCGTTTGAACTAAATGAGCAGCTTCGTGAAATGTTTCAGGAGCAAGCGAGGCAAGAAAGGTTCCAAGTCGTAAAATCGCTTGTGGAATGTAAGCAACAGGACGGTGCCCCTGTATGTGCGCATGTGCAAAAGATGAAAGCGTACATTGACAGGTTAGGAAATCTAGGTGTCGATTTTCCAAGAGAGCTTGCCATTGACATGGTGCTAAACTTTCTTAGTGGGGCATATAAACAGTTCATAGTGAACTTCAATATGGACAAGACCTTGATGGAGCTCCATGGCATGTTGAGATCTGCTGAAGCAAGTATGGGTAAGACCCAAAGTGCTCACTCAACTGCTCCCGTCATGGCCATTAGGGAAGGTGGCTGTAAGAAGAAGAAAGTTTCTCATCCCAAAGGGAAGGGAAAGGCTAAAGTTGTTCCTCGCAACAAAGGCCTTAAGAGGAAAACTGATTCTTCTGACATACCACCCATAAGTGACCCTAAAGAGGCCATATGCTTTTACTGTCAAGAAAGGGGCCATTGGAAGAGAAGCTGCCCAAAATATCTAGAGGACTTGAAAATGAACAAGGTCAAAGGGTGTGGCACCTCAGGTATTTTTACAATTGAACTCCATAGTACTTCGATTTCTAACTCTTGGGTCCTTGATACGGGATGTGGTACTCACATTTGCTCTAATTTCCAGGGACTAAAGGGAAGTAGGGCGATGAAGCATGGGGAGCTGAATCTGATCATGGGAAACAGGATGACTGCCGCTGTTACCAAGATTGGAGATTTTAAGCTCGTGCTTAGTAGTGGTTTTTCAATAAAGTTATTAGATTGTTGTTACTCGCCGGAAATGGCTCGAAACATTATTTCTTTTCATGCATTGTGCAAGGATGGTTTTGAATTTCAATTTGATAATAATAATGGTTGCATTTTGGTTTATAAACATGGTTGTTTTTATTTTAAAGCCTCTCCTTGTAATGGCGTGTATGAAAGTGTGATTTGTGTTGGTAGAAATAATAATAACTTAACTCTAAATGTTGGTTCCTCCAATAGTGAATTGGATAAATCGTCGTTATGGCATCATCGTCTTGGCCACATACACAAGAAACGCATCGCCAAGCTCCAATCGGACGGGATTTTGGAACCATTTGGCTTAAAGTCGGATGAAGAATGCGAGTCTTGCTTACTTGGCAAGATGACAAAAGCACCTTTCAAAGGAAAAATGGAAAGGGGTAAGGATCTGTTGGACTTAATCCACACAGATGTATGTGGACCGTTCAGATCTGCCACGAGAAACGGTGAGAGATACTTTGTTACCTTTACTGACGATTTCAGTATATATGGATTTATCTATTTGATGAAAAACAAATCGGACACCTTTGAAGTGTTCAAAGGATTCAAAAACGAAGTAGAAAACCAACTGGGCAAGAAGATCAAGATGCTCCGGTCCGACAGGGGTGGAGAATACTTGAGTCATGAATTCTACGACTATCTAAGTGATTGTGGAATAGTTTCGCAATTATCTCCTCCCAGAACACCACAACTTAATAGTGTTGCTAAGAGAAGAAATCGAACGCTACTTGATATGGTTCGGTCCATGATGAGTCGTGCTACACTTCCAATATCGTTCTGGGGCTATGCCTTAGAAACTGCAGCTCATATCTTAAACCTCGTTCCAACTAAGAAGGTTGCAAAGACACCCTCTGAAATGTGGACTGGGACTCGTCCCTCGTTAGCACATATAAAGGTCTGGGGTTGTGAAGTCTTCGTTCGGCGCGAAACTAACGACAAGCTAGAACCTAGAGCAGAGAAGTGTCGGTTCATTGGTTATCCCTACAAATCCTTTGGATATATATTTTACAAACCTTCTGAGAACAAAGTGTTTGTAGCTAGAAGGGGAGTCTTCCAAGAAAGGGAGCTCATTTCCAAAGAGGATAGTGGGAGCAGTATTGATCTTGAAGAAATTCAAGAAACAACCAATGATGAAACTATAGTTGACACTAGCCCTCAACATGAGGTTGAACCACATGTTGAGGAAACTAACATACCTCCACCACCTCTTCGCAGAACTAGTAGAGTTAGTAGAGTTAATCGACCTCCTGAGTTTTATTATGGTTTTCATATTACAAAGGAAGGAGATACACTAGTCAATGATAAAACATTTGATAGTGCGAATGAGCCATCCAACTACAAGGAAGCGATGGCAGGCCCTGAGGCTGCCAAGTGGAAAGAGGCCATGGAGAGCGAGATTCAATCTATGTACGATAACCAAGTTTGGAAATTGGTTGATCATACACCAGGTCGCAAGATAGTTGGGTGTAAGTGGATCTTCAAAAAGAAGACCGACATGGATGGGAATGTGCACACATTCAAGGCTAGACTGGTTGCGAAAGGTTACACTCAAACTCAAGGGATTGATTATGATGAAACCTTCTCACCAGGGGCAAAGATTAAGTCTATCAGGATATTGCTTGCCATAGCTGCATTTCATGACTATGAAGTATGGCAAATGGATGTAAAAACCGCTTTCCTCAATGGGAAACTTGATGAGAATGTGTATATGGCACAACCTGAAGGTTTTGTACATACCGAGTATCCAGATAAGGTGTGTAAGCTTGAAAGATCCATTTATGGACTTAAACAAGCGTCTCGTAGCTGGAATCTTTGTTTTCATGAAAAGGTCAAGGAGTTTGGATTTTCTCGAAGCGAAGATGAGTCCTGCGTATATGTTAAGGCTAGTGGGAGTAATGTTGTATTTCTAGTCTTGTATGTTGATGACATACTACTCATAGGAAACGGTATTCCGATGTTGCAAGATGTAAAGGTCTGGCTCGGGAAATGTTTCGCTATGAAAGATTTGGGAAATGCAGCATACATAGTTGGAATAAGAATTTATCGAGATAGAACCAAGCGTTTAATTAGACTTAGCCAAAGTACATACTTGGATAAGATATTGAAGAAATTCAATATGAGTGAATCCAAGAAAGGGTATTTGCCCATGCAACATGGCATAAGATTGAGTAAAGATCAATGTCCCAGCACTAGTAAAGAATTGGACAGAATGAGTCGAATTCCATATGCATCTGCTATAGGATCGATCATGTATGCCATGACATGTACTAGACCTGATGTCTCATTTGCTTTAAGCATGGTGAGTAGATATCAAGGGAACCCAGGCGAAAGTCATTGGACGGCTGTAAAGAACATTCTTAAGTATCTTCGGAGGACTAAAGATGTGTTCTTAGTCTATGGTGGAAAAGATGAATTACGAGTAACAGGTTATACTGATGCGAATTTCCAGACAGATCGGGATGATTCCCGCTCGCAGTCAGGATGGGTGTTCTTGTTGAATGGTGGGGTCGTGACTTGGAAAAGTTCCAAACAGGACACCGTGGCTGACTCCACGTGTGAATCAGAATATATCGCAGCTAGTGAAGCAGCGAAAAAGGGTGCATGGTTGAAGAATTTCATAGGTGATCTGGGCGTTGTACCAAGCATCAGTGAACCCATTGAAATCTTCTGTGATAACAAAGGTGCAGTCGCATTGACTAAAGAACCTAAAGACCATGGGAAGTCAAAGCACATAGAGAGGAAGTATCACTTTGTGCGACACAAGGTTGCGGAAAACCAGATCGTGGTGAGTAGAGTGCCGACTGAAGAGAATCCGGCGGATCCTTTCACGAAATGCATTAACTCGACCCAAACATAAGTATCATACTGAAGCCATAGGTGTTAGAATTATCAATATACCTTGAATGTTTTAGTTGTTAGTTTGATGTATTAAAAACGTAATAAATTGTATTTGATTTGGAGATTATTATATGGAGATTATAATATATGCTGGATTGCGTCCATTTACATTTAATTTATTATCGTGTTTCGTTTTGCATGTTTAGAACCAACTTCCTGAGTATTAATTTACTTAAACCTCCACAGTCAGTCATACTCCTGGAAGTAAGTAGTGATTCAAGACTGTCATGGAGTGTTAGAAGCATAGAGAATGCAACTAACACTCATGAGTACTTAATGGTGATTTGGGTATTGGAACAACCCGCACTCAAAAGTTTACTTCATGGATTAAGTCAGAGTAATTTTGAGATGATAATATTTTATGTTCTTCAAACGGAGATACATAGAGTTTTGCTCTAGGATTCTGTTATGCTTTGGTGTGCTCCAACGTTGACCGTAACTGGCAGCTATACAGGGTATGTCCATGTATAATATGATGGGTAGAAATGAACTGTGTAGTCAAAGTTTATTTGTTCCTTCTGCCTAAACGGGAGAAGCGATATCCATGGGCCCCTCGATGATTTGGTGTTGACATTAAGTGTTTGGCCAAACCCTGACTAGAATTGATGTGTTCAATTGAGTAGTCTGATGAATTCAACACATATCGGAAATCAGGAAACATAATCTTGATCCATGAGATAGACATTTATCCATGTCTCAGGTTCATATGATATCTTGTAGAACAAAGGAACATTAAATCACTTATTTTAGGACCGAATCTTTATCAGAGTTCGGAAGCTGCATTGGATGGCTTGCTCTCTGCTGATTATTTGAAAGTGTTGAACCAAATAATGTTAATAACTTGTCCAAGTGGGAGACTGTTGGATATAGTGTCCATAGTCATTAACTATTGGTAATATTTCTAATAATAGCAGAGTCCTTTTGGGTTGCCCTTAAGACCCAAATAAACAATCAGAAGAATAAAAGGGAGTTAAAGCAATTAGTTTATTAATTTGTCATTTGATGATGAATTAATTATAAGCTACAATATAATTAATTAGATTAATTATATAAAGTACAGGGACTAAATGATAATTGGTTAAAATAGTTTTAACAAGCTTATCGGTTCAAGGGGGCTAGTTGTAAAATAGAGATAACTTGGTCGAGAAGCAGAAGAGGGGTTATAAATAAACTGCTAAGGGTCAAACCCTAGTTGGTTTTTTCGCTATCTCTCTCTGGTGGTCGTCGACCTCCCCTCTCTCTCTCTCCCAAATCGTAAACCCTAATAAGGGTTTAGGGTTTAAGCCTCTTCTTGATTGTTGGTATTTGGTGTTCTTAAGTGTGAGCCACTAGAGGGATTCATACTATTGGTCATTGACATCCAAGAAGCGAGATCAAGGGTTTGATTCATCATTGTGGTTTTCGACAATCACAACAAATAAGTAAGTATTTATGGTTCATTCTTTTGTAGTTAATTATCTAGAACATATGTATCCTTATAGGTTGTTAGTTTGTATTGCCATAGATGATATTTTAAATATGCTTTCGTTGCCTATATCATGTGGTTGTAAGTTTGCTCAAAACCTTTCAGTGGTATCAGAGCCATAGTTCTTAGATATTAGCTCAAAAGTAGTTTCAATTTGATTTGCAAAACTGTTTGTGTTGGTTTAGGGTTTTCGAAATTTAGGGTTTGAGGTTACAAAATCGATTTCAAAAAATTTTGCGGCCATTGGATTGCTTAATCCCTAAGTTAGGGTTTCATGGTCATAACCTCAAAACCTAATTTTTTTGGAAACTAAAATTTTTTACTTGCATAATAGGTTTTGTATTATTAGCGATTAAGTTTTATCGAAATCCCTAAAGGGTATAGGGTAATCGTTTTTTTATGCAATGTTATACCCTAATTGTTTTTGGCTAGTTTCCTAACTTGCCTAAAAAAACCACAAAAAAATATTGAGTTTTGGCAAATATTGAATAGATAATCTTACATATTCTCTTACCTTATATGGTTATATTTAAGTTTGAATAATATTGTAAGATAAATATTAACATTATTTATATAGTGAATATAAATTGTATGTCAAATATTTACATTAATTATTAGCATGTGTCCTTACATGTTTAATTGGAATTGATTATGGAAACGATTATATTAATTATTAAATGTGTCCTCACATGATTAATTAGAATTAATTAGATAATCATAATTTTAAATTGTTTAAAATTCCATTCAATTTATATATATATTAAACCTTAATTATATATATAAAAATTAAATTATACATTGATAGTCAAACCGAGACTAGGCGTACTCACTATAAGCACTCTAAGGGGGTTTAAGGAGGTTACCTATAATATGGTTGCCGAATGAGTCAATGGTTTTTAAAACGCCCTGCGTTACCATACTCACCGCCTCTTGATTTGAGTGTTATATTTATAGGTTGTTTTGTGTTAGTTTCAACATAGAATTGAATAAGCGAAGGAGAAGCAAGTCGGATGATCATCTTGATCGATATAAGTTTCCTCAGTTTCTTCGATTTACTTATGATGACAACTTTCTTTGGTACCACATATATGCAACTGGGTATTTGAACTAAGAGGGTGTGTGCATAATTTCTTAGTTTTTTCGTTTCTTCTAAACATGTACCACAAAATCATCATTAACCCAAAATTCTACACGGGTTAAAAACAAAGGGTTTCCCCAAATGGACTCATACCTTTTATAATCCTCAAAATGACTCATGACACTAAGATGTGCCTTTTTTCCAAATGGTTTATAAAATCAGTTACCCAACATGAAAGAAAACCATTGAATGAACTCTATTTGAGCAATAAATCATTTGAAGACGTACTCATGATTTCTACACATTAAAATATTCAAAAATCCCAAATATGAGTGTTTTACAAACTTTATAAAATTAAACACTTCAAGAGGGTCAAACTTACCAAACAACTCAACCATTGATAATTTTAGTAAAACACACAAATACTTGGAAAAATACATTTTTGGCATGTACAACGTTTTCACAAATCAACTTGAACTCGCCTTGCTAGATTTAGGCTAAATCTAGATTTTCTCCAACGTAAGCTCATTTGAAGAAACACGAATCCTCAAGCTCCAAATCTTCCAAAAAACCTAGATCCATAATTTCCAACCATAAATATTTATCCCCAAACACTTATAATCATTTCCCCCAACATATTACACCCAAAACCACCAAAAATACAAAAACCCTAACTTCTTAGATGGAGAAAAGTGAGAAGCTTACCTCAACCACCACCAAATACATTTGGATCATCCAATACACTTCAAAACTCTTTCTATATCCTTGAAGATCTCTCAAAAATGAAACCATGACAACTTGAATCACTCAAATCGGAGTTGGGATGCAAAAGTTATGAAGGAATGAAGATTGAGGTTGAAAATCGTGACTTAATACTTCAGATGCGGACTCCAGAGCGTTACGCGGCTTGGGCCGCGGCCTAAGGTCGCGCGGCCCGCGACCTTCTTTTGGGTCAGATACTGTTTCGGTCGTAACTTCTTCGTTATAGCTCCGTTTTCGCTCCGGAAAGAACCGTTGGACTCGTATTCGAATTCCCCATCCAACAATACCATAAAATCTAGGATTTAATCCCAAATCCTATTTTTCATATTTATCCGAAAATTACGGGTGTTACATTATTCATCACCGTAACCCAACACCCATCGAGTTTCGGTTGTGAACCGGAGAACAAAAGTGGGCGCATCACGTGTCCACACTTTCACGGGTCATTCATGTATTATTCATCATGAATGTATCATTCAGGATTAATAGTACAACATTCAAGGTGAATAATACACGATTCATGGATTCGTGTTTTATTCATCCCGAATGTTGTATTATTCATTCTGAATACTGTATTATTCATCATGAAGTGAATGAACGTTCACCTTTGTTATTCATACTGAATGTGGACCCCGGGGGATGTGCATACATATTCATAATGAATAAAACCAAGATTCGGCTTTGAATCGGGAAATAAAAATAGCGTGCCATGTGCCTACACCTTCACGGTCATTCATTTATTTTTCATCATGAATAATGTATCATTTAGGATGAATAATACAACATTCATAGTGAATAATACACGATTCATGATGAATAATACATGAATCATGAATTCGTGTATTATTCATCCTGAATGTTGTATTACTCACCCTGAATACTTTATTATTCATACTGAATACTGTATTATTCATCATGAATAGTGAATGAGCGTTCATCTTTGTTATTCATACTGAATATGGACACTCGAGGACGTGCATACATATTCATAATGAATATAACACATGTATGACATTTCACGTAAAAACGGTTAAAAAAACTATATCAAGATGGATGTCATATCGAAGAGCGTGAAATTCTCGTTTTTTGATGTAATTTGTTTGATTAAAATATTAGTAATTTTTAAGATAATTTATTTTAAACTTATGGAGGTAAAAGTTTTTTATTAAAAAATAAAATAAAAAGCCAAATAAGGTAGGCGCGTATTCAAATTTCCAATTTTGATCAATGGTCGTGACTTGTCATCATGTGCACAATGAAAATTGAGTTTTCATTGTGCACGTGAGGACCAATTTTAGCATCAAATTTTAGAAAACTAATCAATGATTAAAACATAATAAGATTAATTGGGAAGTGATTAGGGCACATCTGGAAATTTGAATAGCGTCTAGCTTATTTGACTTTTTATTTCTTTTTTAACTAAAACAACTTTTACCTCCTTAAATTTTAAAATAAGTTATCTTAAAAATTACTGATACTTTAATTTTAACAAATTACATCAAAAAAACGAGAATTTCGTGTTTTTCGATATGACATCCATCTTGATATAGTTTTTGTTGTTTTAATCGTTTTTACGTGAAATGTTATATATATATATGTTATATTCATTATGAATATGTATGTACGTCTCCGGGTGTCCACATTCAGTATGAATAACAAAGGTGAACGTTCATTCACTATTCATGTTGAATAATACAATATTCAGGATAAATAATACAATATTCAGGATGAATAATACACGAATTCATGTATTATTCACCCCTGAATGTTGTATTATTCATCCTGAATTATACATTATCCATGGTGAATAATATATGAATGACTCATGAAGGTGTGGACACATGTCACACTCTCTTTTGTTCCTAGATTGACAGTCGAAACTTGGTTTTATTCATTATGAATATGTATGCACATCCCCATGTGTCCACATTCAGTATGAATAACAAATGTAAACGTTTATTCACTATTCATGATAAATAATATGGTAATCAGGATGAATTATACAACATTCAGGATGAATAATACACGAATTCATGAATCGTGTATTATTCACCCTGAATGTTGTATTATTCATCTCGAATGATACATTATTCATGATGAATAATACATGAATGACTCGTGAAGGTGTGGAGACGTGGCACGCTCTTTTTTGTTCCCCGGTTCACACCTGAAACTCGATAGGTTCTCGATTCGTCTCGATGGGTGTTGGGTTACGGTGATGAAGAACGCGATGCCCTACGACGTTGAAGAAAAGTGTTGAAGAAAGTGATGTCGAGTTACGGACTTACGGTGTTGAGGTGTTGTACACACTTGAACGTACATAGATATTCATAATGAATATAACACATATATAGCATTTCACGTAGAAAACGGTTAAACAACAAAAAAAACTATATCGAGATGGATGTCATATCGAAGAGCACAAAATTCTCGTTTTTTGATGTAATTTGTTTGATTAAAATATTAGTAATTTTTTAGATAACTTATTTTAAGAGGGTAAATGTTTTTAATTAAAAAAGAAAATAAAAAAGTCAAATATGGTAGGCGTGAGTTTATATTATCTTCCATTTTTACCCCTAATCACCTTAGTTAATAGTTTTAATTAAAAACTCTATTTAATATGAGTTGTTGGATCAAAAGAGATGAAGTGGTCGAGGTTCGTCCTCACGTGCACAATGGAAATTGAGTTAAGAGAGAGAGAGAGAGATAGAGAGAGAGAGAGAGAGATTCATTCTTTTGTTAACCAACCCATTTGTCCTAACCATCTTAACCAAATATTGGTCAATCACATTGCACATTTCCTCTTTGTTGTAGTTCACACCTCATACTAAAGTTGGGGGTAAAATTGGTTTTTATTTCAATATCCACATGTACATATTCTTTCCTTATTTATCTCATTTCTATTCATGGTAGTTATTTAATCCTACTTTTTGTAATTATATCTTGTCGATATTTTATTAAAAATTTGAAGATTTTTTTTATCATTATACGTTTTGTTTGTTTACCCTATTCGAAGTTGAACATACCAGTTTTTTTATCAAACTTCAGTTTTATACGTGACTTTATGCGAAGAAGTAACCGGACCAACGATTTTTCAGAATGAGCGACATATGTTTACCCCGTGATGTTGATAACGAGTATGTGTTAGATTCTATGTTGTTCGATCAAGATGTTAACTCAACATGTTGTGTTGATGATATTGATCAAACATGTAAAACCTAATTAATCGACGAGTTCGATATTCCACATTGGGTTGACGACATATCCATAGACGGTTTCAATATCGATAATCGTCCACATTCTAGTTCGGTGTTACAAAAAACCTAATTTCCATTTTTATAGCGGTAAGTGTTTATAGTATGTCTTCTTGTATAATTTTTTATTCGAACTATGTGTTGTAATATTAAATGGAAGTGACGATTGTTATAATTTGTTTTGCATGTGTTCATATATGAACAATGTTATTATGCTTTTTTAATCCAAGTTATCAAATGTATGGTTTGTTGTATTTTGTGTTCTTGTTAGCCATGAACCGAGGGAATTTTAGGTTCATATTGGTCAATGTTAATCAGTCAAATAACAAATGTGCATGTATGAACAATTTGTATTTGCTCGCGATGAAATGGAAACAATGTGCAGTTATGCACAGTATGGAAATAATGTGCACTTATTCACTTATAACAGTTTATGTGCACTTATGCACTTTTGCACAATATGGAAACAATGTGCACATATGCACTTTTGCACAATATGGAAACAAGGTGCATTTATGCACTTATACACCGTATGAAACATATTATGTGCACTTATCCACGTATGCATAAAAGGTTCCTGCCTTGATTTTCCGTCATTTTTTTATGTTTATCGTGCTCACTTCTAGACGAGATATGGTTATCGTGATTTCAGCTGAAGAAGATTCGATTTTGAAGAAGAAACCACCTATGCGTGATAATCGGGGTTGAAGAAGATTGGGGACGTTTTCCTTGTTAATATCCTATTTCCTTCTTTAACTATCCTATTCATTTTACCATTGTACCCCTCTTTATGTATGCACAACTTAGGTAGCGCGTGAGTGTTTTAATTTATTGCATTAGTCAAATAAAAGAAATCCTAGCCATTGATCTAATACATGAACGGTTGTGATTGGTTAACATGGTTAACACTATTGGTTTGATTAACAAAAGAAGGGGACCTATATATATGTAGAACCTTTTGGCTATACTATAATTGTAACACCTTAAAATTTGGGAAGAATTTAAACCTGGAATAATTGCGGAAATAAACGGAAATGACATAAACAAATCACCCAAATCGGGTAATAGTTGTACGGCGTCTACATTACCATTTTAAACAAGTGGAATAAATCCAACAACCTACTAATCTAAGCTGTCAAAACTAGATTACATCCGGGTGTTGCTTTTCCACTTCTCAAAAATAAAAGTATTCATAGTCCAACATGTGCGCCTAATCACACTCCAAAACTGTTATACACTCTTCATGACCCTCCGCTCATCCCCGAGGAGTCCCACCGCTAGATTGACCTGACAATAAGCCAATCCAAGAAAAGTGTTAGGATAAAGCCGAGTGAAGATTCAGCAATAATTATTAGTTATAATGATTTTAACTAAGAAAATGCGGAATAAGGAAGTTGTAACCTTGGGTAGAAATTTTACTCCATTACGAATACATGTTCAGTAGGCGGAGAGTTCCGCCTCAAAACACATGGGTGAGTACACATATAACTCGCATAATATGTAAGTGAAACCAATCATATTATCATTCATACATTGGATGCCGAACTCGGGGATATCCAAGAAAACAACTAGCACGTGGGAATTACACCTTACTGTTCATGAGACAATGCTCGACCATATAGGTACACGTGGGAATTACACCTTACACCTTATTGTTCATGAGACAATGCCCGGCCATATAGGTTCGTGCTACAATGTGGAAAACTATCGTTCCATCATTGAACATATAAACTCTAGTGCCTATGGATCGATTACACTCAAACTACATAAACAATAAATTTCCAACCATAACAATACCCATTTCATAATAAACTTAGATCAACTAATTGTTCATATCAACTATAAGTTCTCTTTCCAATTCAAGTAACTATGACAAATTAACACAACTCATGAAATCCCGTAGTGATTAAATAATAGTTTTGTACTCTATTTCCAACCATAAGAGAGTTATTTACTCATAATAATTATCAAAACCAACAAGTATTTCAAAACCCTAATATTTTAACCCATAATGCCAAAAGTCATAGAATTTGAGGAAAAGCATTTTTCATAAGTGAAATCCATAAATATACCAAGAAACGTCAACCTCTATGTTTACAAGGTCTTCTTTTCAAAACAAGATCCCAAAATCCAAAACCCTTTTTAGGTCAACTTGACCAAATGAAGAAATTAACAAATGTAGAAGCATTTAAAAGGTTAGAAGCATATATTAACAATAAATGTAGAAGGTCAACTTGAATAGTGAGAAAGAACTCACCTTGGGGTTATGGTTCAAACCCTAAGAGTTAGTAGAGAAGATGGAGAAGTCTTGGATTCTCACTTTAAGCTTAAAATATACCTAGAATCAACCATAAATGTCTAAGAATTGGTGGTTGAGAGAAATTAATGGTGGAAGAGGTTGGGAGTGAAGTCTTACCCTTTTCTCTTAAGAAAATTGGCTCTATAGTGCTCCCAAAAATGATTCCAAAAGACCTAAAAATCGTCACTTTCTATTTATAGCAGTTATGCGGGCCACGATAGTGACACTGGTCACTATCGTCGGGCATAGTCACACAAACACCCCCAGTTCGCGGTACGTTTTGTGCGAGAGTGACACCGCGATAGTGCCATGGGCACTATCGCCCAGTCTGTACCGAGCCTCACTTGTTTTATTTTTTAGTCCTTAATCCAAATCCATTTAAGCCCAACCTTAAGATTGTTCGATGCCATCACAATAATACATAAAATAATATTAGAGGCATTTTTATTATCGAACTTTCGAGGTGTTACAATAATGATCTTCTTGCCAACACTTTGAACTATGAAAAGTTCACCCTAAAGACTATATGAATCTAGACATCATTACCAGTTTCTAGAACTTCCTAAAAACTTGGGTGTGATGTGTTGGTGGAGTCAACTTGGTTGGACAAAGTGACTTTGACCACATGTTTCTACCTTTAACTGGTTGAACTTTGAAAGAGTACATCTTCATCCATGTTTCCAACTTATATGTAGGGTGAACCCGTGATTTAGGGATGCCCACATTTTCTCCAATTTTTGCCATTTCCCAGATGGTAGCCACAAAATGTTTGCATGGGATTCCAGTAAGTTCCCAACGCTTTCAAAAACATGTTTTCTCTTGGACATCTACAACACACTAGTCAATACATAGACCATTAACTTGGTATTTGCAGCCTCCATTCCAAACTACATTGTAGTTCACAACTTCTTTCTTAATTGCTTCCAACACTTTGGTTGTTGTTGGTGTTAGAGGTCCAAAAACCTTATCAATCACCTTCTGAACAGTCAATATTCTCCTCATCAAGTAAACCCCTATATACTCCAATGCTGAGTATATAGGCTTGTCTCTAGCATCTACCATATTCTTGTTAAATACCTCACAAATGTTTTTCAACAAAACATTTGTGTGGCTTCTTCTTGTAAGCATATAAATACCCATTACCATATAATTAGCTAGTATATCAAAAGCCTACTATTATAAACTCATGAAAATATTACCTGCAATTCTTCTATCACCATAGGCAATTCCTCTATCACAACATTACAAGTGGTTGGAATTGACAAATAAGTACACACGTTTGACTTCCAATGCTCAGTTAAATGTCGACTTGATTTGATTCACGAATGTAGGTCAACATTTTTAACACATCAACATCATTTCCTAATGCTCTAAGACTATACTCTAAGTCTATATTAGGGATTTTAAAATGATAGAAAGTAGGTATAGGCATGGTTCTTGTTGATCCCTATTATACTCAACAATGATATAAATACCTATTAGTTCAAACAGATTAGAGTGCGTAAGCGTTTTAGCGAACTAAATATATATTCTTAGGTAAAAAAACACACTGAATCTAATATGTGAATAATAATAACACAACAGTTTAACTCAATGATTCACTGTATATTTATTTCTCATAAACACCAAGAACACCGAAGGTAAAATGAATTCTGCTCTAACAGGTGTGTGCGTTTGTGCAAAGTTAATAGAAGAGCTCAACATGAGCCTTCTATTTATACTATTCATCAGGGGACAATAGGGAGACAAGAAGTACTAAGGGTACAAAGACACGATCGTGGACTGCAATAGGTACAACGTTAATGTAGTGCGCCGTCTTCTGCCAAGGCTGTAACCCATCAGAGGTTGACACGTGGAGTTTTCAGGGCACGCCTTGTACGAACGATCTTCAGAATCTTCGTACAGCAGAAAACGTGAGAAGCATGACGTCTTCGTTTTCATCTTCAGATAATCTTCCAAGTCTTCAGTCTTCATACCACAGAGGCTCTGTCAAGGATGACAGAGGCTCTGTGGCCTTATCCTCTGTGAGCGTCTTCTGTTGGCTCTTCACTTCAGTGTCTTGGCAGAGGCTCTGTCGATGACTACACTTAGCCTATTTTTCAATACTTCTTAAACTACAGAAGTTGGAGCTAACAATCTCCCCCTAAGTATTCAAAAATAAAAATTTGAAAAATGCATGGTTTTCTAGGCTAAGTACATGACAGAAGGTATTTGACCTCTGTTGAAAGTTTACTCTACATATAAGATTGTGCCAGAGGCACTTACATTTGGTTACAGTACACGATATGAAAAGTAAGCAGAGGAAGGTTGAGGATGTCAGATTCTGGCATGTGGGAAATCATCGACTTTGTGTCCTCCGATTCCTCCACCTTTGAGCTTACGGTATATTTTGATGCAGAGGTTTCTGAAGTTGATGACGGAATCAATGACCTCTATCAATCTGTTTGCTAGAGCTTGATCCATGAACTATGTTCCTCTGTGCTCCAAGAGGTTGGCTCTGAACTCTACCAGAGTACTTGTTACGTATTTTTGGCAATCAACCTCTAGGAATAATCTTGAATTTCCAGCAGGATCTTGATAGACATACCCAATCCTTGGAAAGGTGATGATGGAGTTTGGTCTGGCAGAGGAGGGGCAGTCATCTTCTGGTGGTGGAACGTTCAAACCTTTTACTCCAAGGTCGAGTCGTAGTTGGAAGTCAGTCATGCTATACATCAAGAGTCTTTCACGCATGGCTATCCTGATTTCACGGTAAGCTCCTTGGATTTCCAGTCTGTGGTTGTAGTTCTGCCTTGCCCAACTCAGAAGATCAGGTAGAACATAGTGGTTTAAATTTCTCAGGTCTACATCTGAGAACGTGGTTTCTGGTCTGTCTACCCTCTTGACTCTGTAGAGGTTGTAGTAAACCTCTCTTCCGTGGGTATGGGACAACTTGCAGTAGATGACCTTGTCTATCTTGGAGTTTGAGAAGACTTGGTTGACGAGTTTGGCTTTCTTTCTATAGAATTGATCTCGTAGCTCTTTAAGAAAGTCAGGGTGCAGGATAGATGGTGGCAGAGGATCGTTGACTGCTCTACTGTATAAGTATTTGTGCACCACCTCTTCCATTTTTCTTTGCTGAACAGGAGGTGGTGACATCGGTTTCCGCAGAGCATCCAAGTCACTTTTTAGTTTGGCCACTCGATCTTCTGATGGTTTGGTCTTGGGATCTTTTGTGGGTATGGTTGACAGAGGAGTGAGTCCGTAAGCCCAATCTTCTTCTTCGGGCTTAGGTGTAACAAAAGCGTCAAAAGCGATCTTCATCAGTTTCTCTGCGGGTTGATGCTTTAGCTTTTTCTTCTTAGGTTCCTCTGTCAATATTCCCTTTCCTTTGTCTTTTGCCTTCGGCTGTAGATCCTTTTGGGTTTAGGTTGCCTCTGTTGGTTTTATCTGACGAGCTTCTGAGGGCTTGGATGGAGGTGATTCTGCATTTTTTGTTAGGGTTGCCTCTGTTGGTTTTACAGGGGACTTAGTTGGTGATGTGGGTTTGGTTTGAGGTTTGGCTGGTGATGCTTCTGTGGTTTTGCTCAGATATTTTCGTTTTTTAGCAATAGTCTTGGTTCTGGACTTGATTTTGGTTTGTTCTGTTGTTTTGGGTGTGGGCGATGGAGATTTTCTCTGTTCAGCTTGAGGTGTAGGGGATGGTTGCTTTTCTTCTGTAGGTTTAGGTGATTGGGATGGATGGTCTTCTTCTGAAGATGTAAGGATCTGGACTTGCTCAGTTGTTTTGGGGGTTGGAGATGGTAAATCTTCTATGGTTATATGGGTTGATTCCACAGAGGTGGGTGTTTCCTCTGTGGTCTTCTGTTGGGTTCCTCCTTGGGTTTCAGATTCTGGTACTTGGGTTAGGGGTTCGGCGTTGAGAGGTGGAGCTGGTAAATCTCTGTTAGTAGTCGCTTTCTTTGTCCTCTTCTCCCCCTCAGGATGATCTGATGGTCCCTCTGAATCATCATCAGAGTCATCCTGCCTTCTATCCGAAGTACCCTCTGCTCGGCATGATGAAGATGGCTTCTTTGGTTGGGTGGCCCCTGCTGCTATCATTTTAGCACAGAGGTCGTCACAAATACCGAGCAGGTAGGCAACCTCTGCTTCGGAGTTGAATCTTAGTCTCCCCACACTTGCTTGAAAGTCCTTCACATAGTTTGCATTCGCTGTGGTGAAGGCTCTGATGAAATCTGTCACTTGGTCGAGTATCCCTTGCCCAAGCTCTGTCAACTGTGCTCTGGTCATGTAGTCTGAGGGCTTCATGGCTTGAGTTTCTTTTGTAGTGTGCTCTTGGACTTGCTCTAAGGCCTTCTTAGGTCTTCTGGAGTTAGGCCCGTAGAGGTAGGGGTTTGTTCCTTCTTCAGCTGGTCAAGGAGATCTCTGACAGAGGCCTGAAATGCACTTGTAGTGGCCTTTTCAAGTTCAGAGGCGGTAGAGGCAACAGAGGTTGTTGCAGTTGAATTCATCTGGGCGCAGGCATTTTCACCTCTGTGGACAGGTTGTCCACTTTGGTGTTCAGATCAGTTATGGCCCTCTTTGTTGAATCTGCAAAAGAGTCAAGAGAGCTTTTCAACTCTCTCAACGAGTTGGTCACAGAGGTGACAAGGGTTTGGAACTCATCCCTTGAGACATGTGGACCTAGTGTAACGTCTGGGGGAACACATGCATACCCATAATTTGTCCCTGTTCCTTGGACACCTTCTTTCGTCCCTGTATTGATGTTGAGGATGGAAGGATTTCCCTCTAATCCTCGAGCAGAGGCGTTTTAAGCCTCAGACTCTATAGAGGTTCTGTTAAGAACATTGTCTTGATCCACTTCAGAGGTGGGTACAAGAGTATCATTAAGTTGACTTGGGGACTTGTCTAGAGTCCCTTCGTCTGTGTGCTCTCTAGGCTCCTCTGAAGAGCCGATCGGTCCTGAGTGTGTGTGTGTAGCAGAGGAAACAAATTCCTCTGCGGGGATTTCAGATGTGATCTGGGGCAATTGATCACTTACTAAAGGTAAGTCCTTTGGAGAGGACTCCTTTGGAATGGTTTCCCCGTTTATCAATGGCACAGAGGAGGAAAGAAGTTCCTCTGTCCGGTTTGCAGGGGTTGGGCTCGAGTTGTGCTGCTCTTTTTCAATGACACCTTCTGCCACTAGACTGGCGGTGTCAGAAATGTGGGTTGCACTGGGAGTTGGTTTGGGTTGTGTGCCTCTACTATCTTCGGCATCTTTTAAAGCTTCCTCTGCAGTCATACTCCCTAAGGTAGAGGTTTCTATCCTAGTCTCTACTGCTGAGCTAGCCTCTATCTCTGCCCGATTTCCTTCGGCTTCTACCCTATCCTCTGGGCTTTTCCTTAGTACATCATATCGGGATGAGAGGAATGGAGGAAGGGGTTCTGGATTACTTCTGGAGTATTTGCCTGAATACCCGCAGGGGTTCTGTCGTCCTCATCCAAGTCTGAATCAACTTCAGAGATTATGAAGTCTGGGTTTTCTGTGGACCAGTTGGAGAGGGCTTCTGCGTTCCACCCAGAAGTGTCAAATGAGTCAGCAATGTCAGGGCGTTGGAGGAAGGTAGAGAAGTCACCCTGATCTGCATAGTTGATGGGAGTGGGTGATTGCAGAAGTTGTGCAGGGGCTTCTTCTTCCATTTCAGCTTCCTCTGCGATGGTTTGCAGAGGTGTGTGGGGCTTCTTGGATTTCTTACTCTTCTTGCGTTTGGGTTTAGGGGCACCCTCCTCAGAAGATTTTGTCTTCCTTTTCTTTTTCTTCTCTTTTGGAGGAGAGGGAGGTGCAGAAGATCCAACCACGGTTTCATGTGGTGGTGATTGTTGGGTTTGAGCAGCAATGGCAGGGTTCCCTCCGTAGTTTTCTTTGCCTTGGTGGCCTTCTTCGGTATGGAGGGGGTGGCAGAGGTCTTACTCTTGGAAGCAGGAGTGGCTATTGTGCTTCTCAGAAGATGAAATCGTTCTTGGACTTGCTCATGCTTAGCAAAGGTCGCTGCCCATTCCTCGTCACTCATCCTATCTACTACCTTAGATCCTACAGGGGCTCCTAGACGCGGGGGTGTCACTGGACTCGGTTCAGGAGTCCTGTGATCGCGTATATAGGCTAACTTAAGATTCTCATCGCTAACATATGTCAGAAGGGCGGTTGGTAAAGGTCTGCAGAAGTTGTATCGGGCCTCATGCTCTGTTGGGGTATTCTTTGCCATAGGGTAGGTTTTCACAGTTGGTCCCTCAATTGGCCATTTTTCTAGGAGTAACAGAGGTTCTAGTAGGGCACCTAGGATCCTCTGAAATTGTAGTGGGGGAAGATCTTTGCTTGTTGGTCCCTTTGCCCTCTGTGAGGATATTCTGTGATCAATTGTGTGAACTATCTCCTGCATCATAAGGGTTGCATAGTCTAGAGGCAAATCATAGTACACCCTGTACATGATTGCCATGATTTGGTGAGATGTTTGGTCTGGACTGCCCACTTTCCCAGTTAGGCATCTGTTAAGGATGGAGAATAGTGTATTCCACAGAGGGGGGGAACCTATTTCTTCTGAAGTCGTTCCTCTTCTTCAATTGGGTATTGTACCCCAACATCTCTGCGAATCTGCAGAGCTCTGTATCCGTAGGGTCCTCGGCATACTTCTTTAAGCCAAGAAGTCCTCTGGTGGGTAGGCCAAACTCAAGGGAGAACATAGTTCTGTTGAACTTGAGTTCAAGGAATTCTGATTGGTCAGGTTTGGAGATGTATCCCTTGATTTGACTATCCTCTTGGTCATAACGGCAGCTCTGCCAGAATTGGTTGAGGTATCTGGCAGGGATTCTTTTGACAGTCTTTGTTAGCAGAGGGTAAAGGTAGTGGTTTTCCAGAATGTGCAGAAGGATGGCATGTTCCTCCCCAAATGCAGTTCTTGAGGGGAACTAGAAAGTGGTTATTCGGTTTGAGGGGAAGAACACGTTCAAAGTGTTCATGTTCCAGGAAATTTTGCAGGTGGGTTGTCGGAGAAAAGTCCACAGAGTTACCTGAGTTATCTTGTTCTAGGTTTCCGGCCATGGTTGGGTTCTGTGAGTGCTCAGATTGTGCTGGGGAGTTCGCCGGAGATATGGAAGTGGAAGCCATTGATGATATCTTCAAAGAATGGAGTAGAATAATGGGAAGTTGCAGGTTTTGCAAGGTTCACCGGAGGTAAGAGAGGAGTAAATTCGTAAAAAGATGAGGAAAGGGTGTAAACGGGGTTATATAGTGGGGTAGAAACGGATAGAATTCCACGATTAAAAAGTGAATTCAATTTAGGTTTGGGGTCCGCACTCGAGTTGTACAACTGGGTGCAAGTTTCAGAAGAATGTGTGGCATGCACGTCCAATGAAAACCTGCCACGTCAGAAGTGTCAGAACACGATTAAACGTCGTGCGCGGCCCATTAATGCCTGGCGCGTGGACGTTTCTACTTCCAGATGTGTGTGACTTTCAGAAGTAACCCGCATGTTACAGAATTTCCATAAAAAGCCAAGTATAAGAACGACAGAAGCTCTGTGGTGGAATGAGCTCTGGGGTCTGAAACCTACTTTTCATCTCTTCTGAGCCTTGCACCTTTACCAAAACGTTTGAAAACACATTGGAAATGATCGATAGAACTTTTAGTACAAAATTTCATTTCACAGAGGTTCTGAGGCTCTGTTGGACCCACCAGAGGCTCTATGAGAGAAAATTTCTAATAACTGAAAATTCATAAAACTTTTTGATCATCCAAAGTTTTAATTGTTTTAAACAATGTTTTTAGGACATATTTGGAAATTGGTGTCCTATAAAACTGTTTTTGAAAAAGGTTTTGTGCAAGACATTCTCTTTTTGTTTCTTCTTTGCTCGGCAAAGTACCCGACTTCTGTGGATTTGGTTGATCACTTCTCCTCTTTGGCTCCCCCTTGAATTAACCACTTCTGTAGGTTAATCCAAGGTCTCCTTCTGCTCCCCCTTGACCTATGCTTGGATCAAAAGAGATAAGCAATGCATAAAACATAGGTCAAACTCACCAGAGGTTCTGTGGGAATCGTCAGAGGCTCTGAGCAATTTCACAGAAGCTCTGTTGGGTGTAGAACTTTTAATGATAGGGAATTTACATACAGAAGAGTATAAATATATACATATTTACAAGAGGATCAAGTCTCACTTACAGAGATCAACTCATGTTTATCATACCCAACTTACCCACCAAGAAAATGAATCTTTTCTCATCAAGTGCCTTGGTGAATAGGTCTGCAAGCTGAAATTTCGTTGACACAAAGTACATCTCGATTGTGCCTAGTTCAACATGATGCTTCAGAAAGTGGTAACGAATATCGATATGCTTTGTTTTGGAGTGTTGTACAGGATTTGCAGAGATCGCAATGGCACTCTTTGAATCACAGAGGATGGGTATCTTGTATATGTTGTAACCGTAGTCCTTTAGCCGAGTTCGCATCCACAGAACCTGGGAGCAACAGCTAGCAGTAGCAACATATTCAGCTTTTGCCGTAGATGTCGACACGCAATTCTGCTTCTTTGAAGTCCAGCTGACTAGTTTCCTTCCCAGGAATTGACAACTCCAGAGGTACTTTTTCGGTCAAGCTTGCATCCTCCATAATATGAATCTGTGAAGGCCTTAAGATCAAAGCCAGAGTTCTTCGGATACCAGAGGCCAAGATTTTTGGTTCCCTTTAGATATCTGAAGATCCTCTTTACAACAAGAAGGTGGGATTCTTTTGGGTTAGCTTGATATCTTGCACAGAGGCATGTGGCATACATTATATCAGGTATACTTGCTGTTAAGTATAAAAGGGACCCAATCATGCCTCTGTAGAGCTTGCACTCTACAGATTTACCACCTGGATCTGAGTGTAACTTATTTCCAGTGGACATGGGGGTCTTCATTACAGAGGCATTATAGAGCCTGAATTTTGAAAGATTGTCAAAGACATATTTAGCTTGATTTATGAAAATTCCCTCTGATGATTGTTTGATTTGGAGTCCTAGGAAGAAGTTTAATTCTCCCATCATACTCATTTCAAACTCACTCTGCATGAGTTTTTCAAAATCTGTGCATTCTTGTGCATTTGTAGAACCAAAAATAATGTCGTCCACAAAGATCTGTACAAGCAAAATCTCATCACCTTTTCTTTTATAAAACAAAGTAGTATCGGTTGTACCTCTGTCGAAATCATTATCGAGAAGAAAGGTTGAAAGTCGTTCGTACCATGCTCTTGGAGCCTGTTTCAGTCCGTACATAGTTTTGTCAAGATAATAAATATAGTTTGGGTACTTGGCACTTTCAAACCCTGGTGGCTGCTGGACGTATACTTCTTCTTGGATTTGACCATCCAGGAAGGCAGATTTTACATATATTTGGAAAACTTTGAAACCTCTGTGGGCTGCGAAGGCTAAGAAGATTCTTATTGCTTCGAGTCGTGCGACAGGGGCAAAAGTCTCATCGTAATCAATGCCTTCTGCTTGGCAATATCCCTTGGCCACCAATCTCGCTTTATTTCTAATGACCACCCCATCCTCATCCTTCTTGTTTCTGAAAACCCATTTAGTCCCTATTGCTTGTTTCCCTTTTGGCAGAGGAACTAGGGTTCATACCTTGTTTCTCTCAAACTGTAGAAGCTCTTCTTGCATTGCATCTACCCAGTTTGGATCATCTAGGGCTTCAGAGACACGTTTTGGCTCGATTACACTGATAAAATTTGTAAAGAAACAAAAGTTAGCAGTGGTTGATCTTGTCTTGACCTTGTTAGAAGGATCGCCAATTATTAGGATCTGAGGATGGCTCTTCGTCCACTTTGTTGTTCTTGGAAGATGGTCATTAGCGTCATCTAGTTGAAACTCTGTGGTTGCACATGTTGGTTCTGGTGCAACCTCTGTAGTGGATGGTACTTCTGTGCTAGAACTTGGTGTTTCAGCTTGTGGGACTATAGGGATTAGAGTTGGAATTGGTTCCTCTGAGGAAGTTGAGACTAAATCCTCGTTTTCCTCTGGTATTAGCGTCATCTAGTTGAAACTCTGTGGTTGCACATGTTGGTTCTTGTGCAACCTCTGTAGTGGATGGTACTTCTATGCTAGAACTTGGTGTTTCAGCTTGTGGGACTATAGGGATTAGAGTTGGAATTGGTTCCTCTGAGGAAGTTGAGACTGAATCCTCGTTTTCCTCTTGTATTGCTTCCTCTGTAGTTGTTGGAGTTGGTATTGCAGTGCCTCTGTGGTAGAATCTTTTCTTGTATCATCTTCTGTTCGCTCCCCCTCAGCACTTGCATCTGCACGATTTACTGAAGAGGATGAAGTATTTAATGGACCAGTTAGAGATATACCTGACTAAGTCTGGTTTGCAGAAGATGTTTCTCCAGAGGCTCTGACTGCTCCGGCAGAGGGATCAATATCATCGTGGAACATCTCTTTAAATAGCAGATTTAGTTCTGCTTCTCTTGTAGGGGAGATGCCAGAGGATTCCTTTTTTAGACCGAGTTCTGAACTGATTTGTTCAGAAGTCTTTTGAAAGGAATCGTCAAAAGAGACATTGATACTCTCCACAATTGTTCGAGATCGCAGAAGGTAAACTCTGTAAGCCTTTTAGGTGGCAGAGTACCCAATGAACTTGCCTTCGTCTGCTTTCACATCAAACTTTCCTCTAGTTTCTCTGTCATTCAGGACGAAACACTTGCATCCAAATACATGGAAGAACTTGATGTTTGGTCGCCTTTTGTTGATCAAGTGATATGGTGTCTTGATGTGTCTCTTTACTATAGTTGATCGATTTTGGGTGTAGCAAGCGGTTGATACTGCTTCTGCCCAGAAAGAGATAGGTACTCCAGATGCTGTTAGCATAGTTCTTGCAGCCTCCACAAGCATGCGGTTCTTTCGTTCGACCACGCCATTCTGTTGTGGGGTGCGTGCAACAGAGAAGTTCTGAGATATGCCTTCTTCTGTGAGGTAAGCTTCAATGACAGTTTTTAAATTTTGTGCCATTGTCGCTTCTTAACTTTTGAATCCTGCACTCATATAGAACTTGGATTCTTTTCATTAGGTTTATCAGAATGTTTGGAACATCTGATTTCTTTCTGACAAATTCCACCCATGTAAATCTTGAGTATCCATCAATCAACACAAGTATATATTTCTTGCCGCCTAGGCTCTGTGTAGCGATTGGACCGCAAAGGTCAACATGAAGCATGTACAGAGGCCTAGGGCAAGACACATCAGTCTTGCCTTTATGGGAGGCTCTTTTGAGCTTACCCATTTCGCAGGCAAAGCACAAATGATTTTTGCTGAATTTGACATTTGGCAAACCTTTAACAAGATCAAGTTTAACAAGCTTATCTAGAGTGTGAAAGTTTAAGTGGCAGAACCTGTTATGCCATAACCAGGCTTCTTCGTTTTTACAGGCAACAGGGCAGAGCTTGTCCTTCTTGTTCTTGGCACTGAAGTTCATGAGGTACAAATCTCCCTTACGTTCGGCTCGCAGAAGTTCAACTCCTGTGTCTTCACCTTGCAGAGAGCAGAAGGTTCTTTTGAACATGACGTCAAAACCCGTATCACAAAGTTGGCTAACACTGAGTAGGTTGTGTTTAAGGTCATCCACATATGCAACTTTGCATACGGTTATGTTTTCCTTCTTGATGACTCCATAGCCTTTATGTACCCCTTTTTGTTGTCGCCAAAGGTCACAGATCCACCATCGAGTTTATCTTTGTAAGTGGATAGTAGACCTCTGTCGCCAGTCATGTGCCGCGAGCATCCGGAGTCTAGATACCAGATCGGCACATACTTCCTCTGTAACACAATCAGAGATTTTTAGGTACCCATATCCAAATGGGTCCCGGTTTGTTAGGGGTCTTCAAGGTTGCCTTAGCATCCTTGGATTTGGTTTTAGCTTCTGATGAAGAACCATTTTGTTTCTTCTTACCCTTGAATTTAGTATTCTTTTTGGGTCTAGAGAGGAAACAGTGTGGACTTGAGAAGTGTTGGCTTAATTGATGCATAAGATCGAAACAATGACAGTAATTAATATGCGAAGAAATTTGCTTGAACTTCTCATTGAAAACACTAAATAGGGGTACGGAGGCTTTATTGTTACAATCTACCCTAACATCTGACTTCCTATTACAAGAAGACCTATGTAGACTAGATTGTTGTTTTGAAAATTCTCTGTGGAGAGTAGCCTTCTGTGGACCCCTTCCTCTGTGGTGAACTTCTGTCGGTTTCACTGTCACAGAAGAAAAAGATTTGTTATTTTCAACCCACTTACCCTTCTGTTGCCAAGTTAATTTTTCTTTAAAAGGCCTTAAGGGTTTTGAAGTCTTTGAACTTGTTGGATTTTGAGGAGACATTTCCTTTTGTTTGATTTTCTCAAGCTCAAGAGAGGTTTTGGCTTGTATGCACATGTCCAAAAAGTCTGGACAGATAGGAACGCTTGTGATTTTCTCCTTAAGAGGAATAGTTATGTTAAGAATTCCAGAGGGTAGCTTAAAACCCTCTGAATCACAAGGTACTATCTCTGACTCATTTGAGTCAGTCTCAGATTCGTCAGAGGATGAATCGTCCTCATATACAGAGGTTGAGTCACTTAGATCACTGTCGACATAGGCTGGACTTTCAGAGCATGTGCCATACTCACTTTCTTCCTTTTCTTTGGGACTTTCTTCCAGATCAGCAGAAGTACTTATTAAGATTTCCTCAGAGAGGTTTTGTTTTTCAGAAAATGTACAGAGGTTCTCATAAAAGTTGTTTTTACCGATTTCCATTAGCTCAACTTCTGAAATATGACTAAGTTTTTCTTCTGAAGTGGCGGGCATGAATTCAGGTGCCTCTGCTGATAATTTCTTTTCAGAGTCTATCATGCAGACAAAAGCAACCTGTGTTTGAGTCTCGGGGTTACCAAACTTGAAGATTCCTATCTGATCTTGTGTTTTTAGATACTTCTTAGGTTTGGATTCTCTTTTGACAGAGGTTGAAGGTGATAAATCTGTGTTTTGATACCACACATTTATCATCTTCAGAGGTTTCCTCTTGTGAGGTTCCCCAGAGACTTTTCGCCTTTTACTAACAGAACGTAAGTTTGGAAATCCAGGTTTTCTTGTACTTCCAATATGAAATAGAGAGGACAGAGACTTGTCTCTTTTGGTTCCAGTGTATGGATCTATATCACAGAAGCCAATTCCCCGTCTCCCTATTTGTGTATTGATTTTCTCGTACACCTTCTGTGCATCTTGATATTTCTTAATTAAAAGGTCTCTTCTGAGTAGGTCTTGATGAAGGACTTCTCTTTCCTTTTGAAAATAGTGTTTAAGAGCAAGAATATTCATTATGTCGCACTCAACATCCATAAGTTCTTTAGATTTAGCTTTTAAGGCAGAGTTGAGTTCAGAAATCTTTTCTTTTAAAGGATTTAGATGTTTGTGCCAATTAGTTTCAATCTCTTCCTTTTCTTGAAATATTTTAGCCTTTTCTTGAGTAAGAAGTCTAGCTTCTCTCTCAAAGAAGGAAAGCTTCTTCTAAACACTATCGCATGTCTTTTTAAGTTCAGCGTATTCAACATTCAGTTTAAGCAAATCAACTTCAGCTTGATTAGAGTAAGAGTCAGAAGTGGATACCTCACTATCAGAGTCGGAGGAGCTGACCTCTGCCATCCCGCAGAACAGGGCGTTTTTCTTTTCACCTTCATCAGAGGATTCGTCTGACTGCCAGTTTTCTTGCTCCACCATGAGCGACTTCTGAGCATAGTATTCTGCTTTCTTTTTGTAGAAAGCAGAGTCCCTCTGAGGGCGGTTTGGTTTGCTCCTGCAGTCTGCAGCATAATGGCCTGGCTTGCCACAGTTGTAACATCCCTGATTCTGGGGTGCATTCCCATCTCTGTCGCTTGACCTCTGTTGGTCACCACCTCTGTCACCCTTGTCATTTGACCTTTGTTGGTCATTCGATCCTTCTCTTCCCTGATTCCTTGAATCACCACGATTATCTCTTCCATTGCGTTCATAACCAGACTTCTTCTGGTATCCTCTACTGAACTCTCGGGTCAAAAGAGCTAAAGATTTAGCTATTGAGGCCATTGTTGCCTCCTCTTCTTCCACCAACTCCTCTTCTTCACTATCAACGACCAGTATCTTCTTCTTCTTCTTCTCCTTCTTCTCCTCCAGAGACTTCTCCTTCTTTGGTTTCTCCTTTGCTTTTGAGGCCTTACCAACAAGTGCAAGAGGTACACTGGTTTGAGCTTTTGCTTGAGCAATCTGAGGTTCTTGGGCTGCCAATGTTCCATAAAGATCTGACAGAGTCCAGGTGTCTAAGTCCTGATTAGTTTGCAGAGACATAGACAACTGGAGCCATTCTTCATTTAGGCTCTTTAGGAACATGACATTGTTTTCCTCAGAGGTTCTGTGGATCCCAAACTTCTTACACTTGTTTATTAGAGAGTTAAACCTGTTGTATGTTGACTGCAGAGATTCTGTCGACAGAGCTTTGAATGCGTAGTATTCATTGATGCATTGGGCTCTGCGGTTCTTCTGAGTCTTGGCCCCTCCCTCCAATTGTTTCTCCAATTCCTTCCATAGATCGTATGCAGATTCACACGCATCTAGGGATTGGAAGAGGTCATTGGGTATGGCCATTATCAGAAGTCTCTTGGTCTTCTGAGCAATTTCATATTTCTCCCAATCTGGGGCAGACCATTTATCCCTTGTCTTTGGTTTTTCGTGCTCAGGAATCTCTGGAGTATCATCTGTGGCTGGTACACGTGGTACTGTGACCATGGGAACGAAAGGAGGATTGTTGATATAGTAGACAAGTTCTTTGTCAGTACCCTCGAAGAAGTGAATCATTCGTATCTTCCACTGAGGGTACTCATCTCTGAGTAGAGTGGGTGGCTTGGTTAAAGAACCAGCGGTGAAGAAGTTGTTCGTGTTCGCCATTTTGAAAGAAGTAAGAATACCAGAAAACAGAGTATGAACAGCAAACTTTCAGATGATGAAATGGATTTTTCCAGATGAGTTTTTAAGCTTAAAACCTTGAACAATGCACTGAGATGGAGAGTTTTAACCGAAGAAACATGTTCTGTAAGTTTACCAAAGTCGAACTGGTCGAGAATGGCAGAAAAACAGAGGTTGTTTGGAATAAACGAAGAACAGGATAAAGACAATCCAAGTTTCTACCAAAAATCATTGTCAGAGAGGATCTCTTGATATAGAAAATCAAGGAAGGCTCTGATACCAATTGTTGATCCCTATTATACTCAACAATGATATAAATACCTATTAGTTCAAACAGATTAGAGTGCAGAAACGTTTTAGAGACCTAAATAGATATTCTTAGGTAAAAAAACACACTGAATCTAATACGTGAATAATAATAACACAACAGTTTAACTCAATGATTCACTGTATATTGATTTCTCATAAACACCAAGAACACCGAAGGTAAAATGAATTCTGCTCTAACAGGTGTGTGCGTTTGTGCAAAGTTAATAGAAGAGCTCAACATGAGCCTTCTATTTATACTATTCATCAGGGGACAATAGGGAGACAAGAAGTACTAAGGGTACAAAGACACGATCGTGGACTGCAACAGGTACAACGTTAATGTAGTGCGCCGTCTTCTGCCAAGGCTGTAACCCATCAGAGGTTGACACGTGGAGTTGTCAGGGCACGCCTTGTACGAACGGTCTTCAGGATCTTCGTACATCATAAAACGTGAGAAGCACGATCGTCTTCGTTTTGATCTTCAGATAATCTTCCAAGTCTTCAGTCTTCATACCACAGAGGCTCTGTCAAGGATGACAGGGGCTCCGTGGCCTTGTCCTCTGTGAGCGTCTTCAGTTGGCTCTTCACTTCGGTGTCTTGGCAGAGGCTCTGTCGATGACTACGCTTAGCCTATTTTTCAATACTTCTTAAACTACAGTTGGAGCTAACAGTTCTAAATAACTCGATATGGCTTCGCTATGGCGCGTTATGGCGTCAAGGCTTGGGGCCGACGCCACGTTAACTCGTGTGGCTCTACCTTAAGGCTTAACTTGCATTGTAACACGTTATGGCATTTTATGACACATTACAATGCGTTACAACGTGTTACGACACATCATTTTGTAAGGTGAGATTATTTTTAATATATAAATAAATGATAGTAATTGTTTATGCAACCTAAGACTTAAATACACATAAAAGGAAAAACTTAAAACTTAAAACCTTAAATTGGTAAATACTTACTTCCATTTTCGTACACGAAGAGTCAAACGTGAATTCTTTGAAAATTGAAGAAAATAGTGAGTAGAGATTCATGAGATTTACTCCCGACTTTATATTCTTGATATCATTTTCTATAAGCTCTATAGATTTGGTATCAACTGTCTTCTTTTTTTGTTTTATTATCTTACATGAAGTTATTTTGTTCTACGTTAATATTCAATACACTAACACACAAATGTGTGTCTATGTTTATATGTGTCACCTTAAGGCACGCCTTGAAAAACGCCGCGACCTCGTCATAACTTGTAAGGATTAAGGCTTGACCTCTCCGTCATGTCACGCCTCACATCTTTAGAACCTTAGGTATAGGTTTTTATACTCTTTTTCATCCATAACGTAGGATAGACCTGCCAGAAAAACGAAAGAACAACAAATATAAACGAAAGAACAATAGAAGGACGAATATAAAAAGAAAACGAGTTAATGATTGAAAAAAAAACGAATGGATTGAGTAAGATTCTTACCGTAAACCTCAATATATCGATCATCTTCAGAGTAGCTGCTTCAAAATTCCCATACTGAATGCACCATCACAAAACGAGTTTTAGGGTTTCAACGATCGAAGTGAGCTCAATGCCTGAAATCTTGGAATTTTTTTGGGAGAAGATGATGACCAAAGATGACGATGACAAGAGAAAAATGACGGTTGAAGGATGGATATTGAAAGGGTTTTCTTGTAACCCGTGTAGTTTAAAGAGTGAAAAGTTTTTAAGAACGAAATTGCGCTCATCTGAGGGGGGCATGTTTCATTTAACAGGGGAGTTAACAGCTCGTTGGTGAGAGGGACCAAAACCTTGCAAAAATGCATACCACGAGTACCATTCGTGTATTTATTTTGATTTTGGGACTACCGTGGGTAAAAAGTGTAAACCACATGGACCAATTATGTAATTTACTCTTATGTAAATGACTTTATATCCGTTACTTTTTCATTTTACACCCTTATTATATTAGCATAAATAACCGTATGTGAATTAAAATACATGAAAAATACATGAAAACTACATTTCCTTTTTACAAATTATACCATTACAATCGTTTTGTCAATACTTTCAAAATGAGCCAAATATAAAATATTTTTGGATTTAATCATATTATTATATAACATAAACACACAATGAATTATTTTTAAACTTACATGTTGTACCGTGGGGATGGGTACCCAACCATAACGGGGCGAGGGCGGGGTTTATTTTCACACCCGAAGCGGGGTTGGAGATGACACTAGCCGTCTCTAATCCGACCCGATTAAACTTTTATTTTGTTAAATATATGTGTATATTTATATATAGGTATACAAATATAAGAAATATATTTGATTTTCAATATTGGTAAGAAAATTTATGATAATTCATTGTATTTTTATTTTAAAATTACAATCTTTATATTGTATTTTTAATAAACCGGTATCCATTGGGTACACCAAAACCCTCGGAGTTTCCTTGTCTCTGAACTTGTCAGGAATTAGTCATGGTCAGGGACGGAAAATGCATTACCCGTCCAATACCTACCCGTTTTTATTGCTAAATTTTCATATTATATTATAAAAAACATGAAATAAAATTGTCATGTTGGGTTTTAAGCTTCAAAATTAAGATACTCCCATCGTATGGGTACATTTCTAGTTTTTCTTAATTAAGGGGGTGTTTGGGATTGCTTATTTAAAGGACCTTTTGACTTATTCCGGTGCTAAACCGGTGATAAGCACTTTTAAGTGTTCAGGTGAGGAAAAAAAAGTGCTCATACCGGTGATAAGCACTTTTAATAAGTCAAATGATTCTAACTTATTGAAAACAACTTATTAGCCTTAAAACCTAAATTACTTTTTATATAAAACTTTAATTTAACACTAGACAAGTTGATAAACACTTTTATAAAAAGACATAAGTTGTTTTAAATAAACAATCCCAAACACCCCCAAAGTAAAAACTATATTAATATTTTTTAAATAGGTGCGAAACAAATTATTTTGCCTTTTTATAAAATGATTTTTAGTGTCGAGTAAGTGCCAAAAACACAAATACTAAAACAAACGAAACACCGATACACCAGTGCGAAGCAAGCAGGACATCAAGTCCAAACCCTAGCGCCAACCTTACTTCCTGTATTTGCCTACATCAGCGCCACTCTTCTCCGCCGCAAATTCGCTTCCAATGGCGTCTATGATGGTAATCATCATCTCATTTTCATTCCTATTTCGAATCGTACTAAGGTTTATGCTATCATTACTGTTATGACTAACGTGATGCATACATTGTTTTCATTTTCGAACCAAAACAGCAACCTCAGATCATATTGCTCAAAGAAGGTACAGACACTTCGCAAGGGAAACCGCAGTTGATAAGCAACATTAATGCGTGTATGGCGGTGGCTGATGTCGTCCGTACAACCCTAGGTCCGAGAGGTATGGACAAGTTGATCCATGATGACAAGGGTAACACCACCATTTCTAACGACGGCGCCACCATCATGAAGCTTCTTGACGTCGTTCACCCCGCCGCTAAGATACTTGTTGATATCGCCAAGTCACAGGATTCAGAGGTAACTATCATATTACAGTTGCAAGTATCCGTCATTTAGCGATATCGTTTTTACTGTGTTTTACTTTTAGGGTTTTGTATTTGAATGTTCAGTCTGGCTCTAGCAAAAGACAAAATGATCACCATTTCGAATAGACTTATATGGTAGACTAGATCAGCGTCGGTAGTGGAATAGGCGCCAGGGGTGTTCTATTTCGAATGAGGGTTGGAAAAATATTTGCTTTACAAGTGGTTGTTAACTTTTCATATATCTTGCTCTTTTATGCAAACTTAAGCGTCCAAATGCATATGTTAAGTTACCAGTAAGCAGTGTTGTATGTGTTGGTTATGCAGATATCACCATCTTAAACTACTATGTGAAGATATCAAATGAGTAAAGTGCCAATGTGATTTGTGCTTCTTGGGTAGAAAAGTGCTAGGTACATAAGAAATTCAGGATAAATGCTGACAATGGAATGATGTTGGTGTTATGTTAGGAATCAGACTTCAGATCAAGTTTGAACTTATTAACTATTGCAATTGGAAGGGTGAGATTAATTATTTTTCTGGAATTTATCAGTGTTTTGTTAGTGTTGAAAGAATTGGCATTATTTTCGTGCAGTGATTTATCATTATTTTGTTGGGGTTGTACAAATGTCATTATACCGTTGTAATATGTGTTTTTAAACATATTATTTTTGTGTTGTTAAGTACCTAATGTTATTTCTTTTGTAAATTGTTTATAGAAAGTAATTGTATTGTGTGTTAAGTGTTGATATGACCTTATTTGTGCTTCACCAAAATCAAAACCAACATTCCCTGGGAATATCCATTTGCCACTCCAGAATATAACTTTTACTTATGTGGGTGCAGGTTGGTGATGGAACAACTACAGTAGTTCTCCTTGCTGGTGAGTTCTTGAAGGAGGCCAAGCCATTCATAGAAGATGGTGTCCATCCTCAAAATCTGATTCGAAGTTATCGAACCGCTTCCTTTATGGTAGATTTTCCTGAATTCTTATCCATGTAGTATCGTGCACATGAATATATATGATTTAGGTGTTGGCTTTAATATCGTCTAACTGTAAATTCAAAATTTATGATACAGGCAATTGAGAAGATTAAAGAATTGGCTGTAAGCATAGAGGGTAAAAGTTCAGACGAAAAAAGAAGCTTATTAGCTAAATGTGCTGCTACAACACTCTCTTCAAAGCTAATAGGAGGAGAGAAGGAGTTTTTTGCAACAATGGTTGTGGATGCTGTCTTTGCAATTGGAAATGAGGATAGGTTGAACATGATAGGAATAAAAAAGGTGTGCATGCTTAATGCTCAACTTTAAATGTCTAAAATTTTGCCTGCTTACTATTAAAAACTGGTTGTTGCAGTGACACTACCAAATACTACTGATCAAGTAGGATAGTACAACAGAATGTTGCTTTTCTTATTATATAATGGAATGATAGGCATGAGTCACTAGTTGTTCACAACTATGGTGGATGATCACAAACTGAACTTGTGCTTAAAAGTTGATGCCAATGTTAAATGTGCACTTGTAGTTCTCATTCTACTTAATGCAATTACACATGGTGTATGTGAGATAGAAGAAGAGAGAGATAGATAAAGAGAGAGAGAGATAGAGAGAGAGAGAGAGAGCCTGTTGTGTGGTGTGTTGGTTTGTCATCATGAAGCTTAGATTTTTCATGGAGGGCTTGACTTTTATTTTATGAGCATGTATTGTTAGTGGAAAAAGAACTTACATTTAGTAGGAGTAGAATAATTACATGTAACAAAGGTTAAGCTCCTCATGTTATTGAGTCTTAGGAATAGGAATGTGTATGTTTAGTAGAAAAGAACTTGCATTTAATAGGAGTAGAATAATTACATTTAACAAACGCTACGCTCACCACATTATTGAGCCTTAGGAATAGGAATGTGTATGTTCATCTACTTGGCTTTGTTGAGTGTTTGGGAGTCTCTAACTGCATGCAACATAATATAATCATGGTTCACAGAAAATATATTAAATTTAAAATTGAGTTGGACCACTCTCTAGGTGGGAGGTGCAACAATCTACGATGTAGTGTTTTGAGACATGCTCATTTGTTTTGCCTGCAATGGCCTTTTCCTGTTTATGTATTTCTCTAATCCATAATTTGATTTTTAGGTGCCTGGCGGTACAATGCGGGACTCCTTTCTTGTGAATGGTGTTGCTTTTAAAAAGACTTTTTCATATGCTGGGTTTGAACAGCAGCCCAAGAAGTTTTTGAATCCCAAGATACTCCTGTTGAACATTGAACTGGAACTAAAATCAGAAAAAGAAAATGCTGAGATAAGGTAATAATATGTTTGACTTGTTTATTATAATTTTCCATGGACTTTATCAAAGCTTTGACATTCCATTTCTTTCTGTTAACAGACTTTCAGATCCGTTGCAGTATCAGTCCATAGTTGATGCAGAATGGAATATCATATATGATAAGTTAGACAAATGTGTTCAGAGTGGTGCCAAAATTGTTTTGTCGCGCCTTGCTATTGGTGATCTGGCAACACAGGTTAGTGACTTTTTCTATTTGAACATTGGATTCTTTTTTGCAGATCAAGACCTGACTTGATTGGTTATTTTTATCATCAGTATTTTGCAGATCGGGATATTTTTTGTGCTGGTAGGGTTGCCGAAGATGATCTGCATCGTGTTGCAGCTGCAACTGGCGGTACTGTCCAGACATCAGTCAACAATGTGATAGATGAGGTTATGCTCTTCCACTTTGTACAACTTTCTAATTAGAAGAATTTTACTGTTTTGCTTGTCATCTGTATGGCTATATCATACTTCAATTGGTTCTACAGATCTAAAATATCACTTTTATTTTTGGAATTAGATTCTTGGGTCTTGTGAAGTTTTTGAGGAAAAGCAAGTAGGAGGTGAACGGTTCAACATATTTAGTGGATGTCCTTCAGGCCAGACAGCCACTATTGTTCTTCGAGGTGGAGCTGATCAGGTTCTTCTCACAAACCATTTTGAATTTTTTAATCTTTCTTCTGAGATATTTCAAAAGATTTGGATGATCGTCGCTAAAATAATACATTGATGAAGAATATACAATCAAGACTGTTATTCCAAGCTAAAATGAATCCTAACTTTTATATATGAAATAGATGTGATCTTATCTACAAACTATCTATCAATATATTAGGACAATTACTTATCTCCCAAGTTGACATACCATTCAAAATAAGTTCATTTTGTTCACGTGCTCAACCTTAGAGTATTTGTGGGATATTGATTCTGATGTAGTATTTTGAATGATTTTATAATAGTTTATTGAGGAAGCAGAGCGGAGTTTACATGATGCAATTATGATTGTAAGGAGGGCCACGAAGAATTCCACAGTGGTTGCTGGTGGCGGTGCAATAGATGTATGTTTGTCTCTACTTTTTTAAAAAGTGATCTCCAGACTCGGTTGTGGTGTCATGATTCTAATTTTTCTTTTTATTGCAGATGGAGTTAAGCCGCTACCTGTGGCAACATGCACGGAATATAGCTGGAAAGTCCCAGCTATTTATAAATTCCTATGCTAAAGCACTTGAGGTAGGTTTTTATAGGATTCTTTATATATATATATATATTTGGGTCTCTGAGGTAGAGTATATCAACTTCTAACATTAGAATTATATGGATTGTCTTATCCTTTGCCCCTGTACTAATTTTTGTTGATTATACTAGTGTTTGTTGTATGTTATTATGGTTTCTTATTAACTGTTTAATGAACAGGTTATTCCACGACAACTTTGTGATAATGCTGGATTTGATGCAACTGATGTACTTAATAAACTGAGGCAGAAACATGCACTTGCCGCAGGTTGCTCTTTTGCACTATATTTTTTTTACTTGTTTTTCCAATTCTTTTCCGAACTTTATATGTATCCAATACCAGCAAAATGGTTTTTGTTCATGGTTTCATTCGAGTTTTTTGACTTATGTTGTCATAAACAGGTGAGGGTGCCCTTTATGGAGTGGATATCAACACAGGTGGAATTTCTGATTCCTTTGCCAACTTTGTGTGGGAGCCAGCAGTTGTGAAGGTAGTAATCATTATCAATCAGCTGCTTTTCTTGTCATAGTTGTTGCTTGTTTTGTTTTGTTTGATGTTGTTGGCTTACTTATCACAGATCAATGCTATAAACGCTGCAACTGAGGCAGCATGTCTTATCCTAAGTGTTGATGAGACCGTGAAGAACCCAAAGGTAACGTCTTTTCCTCCCTATATAATAATAATAATCAAATACAGTGATATATATACATCTTTGCTCTTGCTTTCTTATTGGCTAATCTAGGATTCTAAACCAGATTTGGATTTGATAGTATTTGGAGATTTTATATAAGAATTCCCCTTTTTTTTCTTCTTCTAGGCCTTACTTTATTAGTTTAAGTTGAAATAAAATGATATTGTTAATGGGTGGCTGTTTGCATTGGTGCAGTCGGAGAGTGCACAAGGAGAAGCTGCGGGTGGCATGGGTAGAGGACGTGGTGGTGGTGGCATGCGTGGTGGACGTGGAAGAGGGATGCGAAGACGTTGAATATTTACATGATTTATTAGGATACAGACTTTGGAAAATTTTGTAATTTTGGTTTTTGAGTGATGATTGTTTGCTGGTTGTTTTATGTGGGACTTGTGTCTTGTAGGTGGGAGGTTGGATAGTGATCATTTTAAAAGTCATTTATCGTTCTTGAGTTGCTGCTGATTACGACTCGTTCATTCCATGAAGTTTATTGGAGTTTGTTTTTTTCACCAACTCATAAATGTTGTTATCTATTAAAAAAAACATTTAAATAGTTTCATCAAGAGATAACCTCTGAATCACTAAGAGGCATATTTTGTTTGTAGGGATAGATGGCCATTTTGTACCAGGTTGACGTGCTGGCCGAATTCTGCTTCATTCATATCATACCCGAGAGCCTTTGTAGTGTTATTCAATGAACCGGACATGGAATCATTTGTCAAATGCATTTCTTTTTCATCTTCAACCTTTCTGATTCATCTTGTCTGCTAACACGTAAATATGTTTTTGTTTTAGAGTGAGATGTATATTTCAGATGTGTTTCTGTTTTGGATTGTTCCATGGTTTTGCTCATGGCTTGTTTTTGTTTTTGGACTGCTCATGTTCATGTATGTTTGTCATTTTCCAAATAGTCGTATTTCATTCAACACTAAATCATACAGAGGGTTGGTTTAAATGGTCATTTATCGTCACTCAGACCGTCCATTCAAAACACTTGACAAACAACCATATTTCATTATTCTGACCACTTAATTATTCTGAATCAAATCATTCACCAACTGCCAAACAACCCCTTAGGACCGGTGGGATTTGGAATTGGGTTTCACTCCAATTCTGCGTTTGGTTGAAAGGAAAGTTCGGAATTCAGATTTCGGGATTTCATTGGATCCTACAAACATGAGATTTAGAAATTACACGACATAGTTGGTATTTAGTGGGATTTCATTGGACTTCTTATAATAATGTTTTGCATTTCATTTTGGTTTGGTTCCTTGACCCTATTTCATAAGCAACAATCGTTAAGTCCTCTCACTTGCTAGTCACGTGAGGGGCATTTTTGGGTTTTTATGTTTTTTTTATATAATTTTTTAATGCACAAGTATATGTTGCATAGTGTTAGATTCGGGGTTGCATGGAAGGTGGACCAGTGAAGATGTTTTTAGAATTTGCGGTGTTGAAGACAAGTCAGGTTCTGGACCTGAGAACTCAAATATTTGCACTAAAGTCTAAAGTGGCAACTCGCACTTTGATATCATGAAGATGTAGAAGAAGTAGAAGAAGTTCTTATAGTTAGATCTCTTATTAAGCTGAGAAGACTTGAGCAATTTAGAAGAGTCATTGTAAAACGTAGCAAATTATAATTAGTTTAGACTGTTACTGGCTTAATTATCATATACTATAAATAGAAAGTTTCCCTTCTTATTTGCAATCTATTCAATACACCGTTCTAAAAAACTCGCCGCACGGCCGCCATGGCACCAAGACTTGTGTCTCACGCCACGTTAATCCCGTGGCACGGCATGGCCTAATGCGCAACTTTTTGTAATGCGATATTTGATTTTTCTTTAGGTTTTTAATGCCTTATTTGCAAGTTTTTAATATATAACATAATTTAACTTGCTTATTATTATTGGCGTATTAAGTAATACTACATATGTTTTTATATATAATATTATATATGAATTAGAAATTTGACGCCATAAGTCACGCCTTGAAAACGCCATGGCTTCGCCGTGGCTCCTAAGGCTTGAGGCCTGGCCTCGCCGCCACGCCACGCCTCAATCCATTTAGATCCTTGATTCAATATATCATTTTTCATATTGTAATATGTAACAGCCCAAACTAAAATAAAGCATAACATTCAATAAATGTTAAAACATCCCAAAATCGGTCTCAAAATCTCAAACATCTGTATCAAAATCTAGGTTGGTATACACAACTGAGAATATTACTGATTTCTAAAAGTAAAAGTGGCACTGTCTCTACTCTCTAGCAGCATCCGAACTCTAATCCTGTTCTGCTCCCTTACCAGAGCCTCCTACTATCTGCTTACCTGAAAAGGTTTAGTTTGGAAAATGCGAGGGTTAGACCATGAGGTCTAGTGAGCTACCTCAATTGACAGTTCTCAAAGCATTTTAAAACAGTTTATAACTATCAAAGCAACTTCACATAAAACTTTCACGGAAAATTCTGCTCCCGTAAATGGCACCCTGAAGTCACTCGAGAGTGACAACGAGTCAGTCTCACGCTGCGTTACTAGGTCACTCCTCCCATGGCATAAACGGAACATCCCTCCGGCATGAGCACTGGCGGGCCTACCCCCCGACTTAGCCAATTTATGTCTATCACAATGTATGCATACATCTCACATAAACTTTCAAACAGGTAAAATCATGTAATTAAACATGGCATTTCTACTAATTTACTTTCTTTGGAAAACACGTTAAAACACGTATTTTTAGTTAGAAAAACTCACCTGGTGCTTTTAATGACTTTCCTTTCTTTACCTCTGAACTTCAAGTGAAATATCTGAATGTAGGATAAAATATAAGCTGACTAACCACTTTCCGGACACTAACTTACTAGACAACTCAACTTACCTGATAACTCAACTTACCGGATAACTCAACTTACCGGAATACGCAACTTACCGGATAACTCTTACCGGATAACGCAACTTACCGGACAACACGCTTACCGGACAACTATCCTATCCGGACAACCATCTCGTCCGGGCACTTAACCTATCCGGACACACTGTCCGGATGCCTGTCCAGACTTACCGAACGACGTCTGTGATGTCATTTTGGGATCGAAAATCTGTTGACAAGCTCTTAATCCAACGATTTTGAGCTAATAACAACATCATAACTTACTTAGTTCATTTCTTACCAAACCCTTAACTATATAAACACAATATGATGTCTAATTTCTTCCTTTAAGCATCATCTCAAACTTTTAAGCAAAAACTCTAAATACCCAATTAAGACTACTCCAACAACAAATCCAAAGACTAGGAATGAAAATGAGAGATTACCTTATGAGATTGAATGTAGATTAGTCTCCCAAACTTTCACACCTTCTTCCCAAATTGTAGATTGCAAACTCTTCCTTCTTTCCCTGCTATCTCTCTAAGCCGCCACACACACACACAATGATTAGCTCCTAAGGTTTTGAGCCCAATTTAGGAGTTTTTATACCTTTTTAACAATTTACAAATTAGCCCCTGAACTTACAACTTTACCAAAATTCTCCACAAACCTATCCTTTCCAATTAAGACCTTGGTTATTACATAATAAAAGCTCTATGTGCTTAGAGAATTTCACCCTCCAGAATCTTTGTTCTCTCCCAACTTGTAATCTTGTGATTCATGAATGACAAATGACTACGCCATTTCCATACTACTGTTCTTAATTAGATTTGTTGTGATTCTTCTGTTAATCCGCATTCTATACATTATATTATAGTTGAATAGATAACTTCGTTATCTAACAGGTTTTTACCTCCAAATCATATGTTTACAGCTTGTCATGAAGTAAGAACTGACACTTCAGACTAATATTTCGTTAACGTGTTTTGTAGACGTACAAGGTGTCAAGTGTAAGGAAAAATGATTATTTATACTCCATTTTGATATCCGGTTGAAGAAAACGTCGAACCAAGTGAACGAGCGAAGAAAACCGAAATTTTAGGTTATGCTATTGTGCCATGCGATTGTGACATGTGTCATTATCGTTGGCACAATCACACCAAATGTACTGCGAGGGTGTGAAGCCGGGCGATTGTGCCCTGCGATTGTAACACTGTCACTATCGCGGACACTATAGCCGCCGAGGACCTGATGCTATAAAAAGCTGCAAAATCTTTATTTTTAGGGTTATCTCAGGATTGTTGGAGGCTAGGATTGTCGGTTGTAGGGGAGCTGTTAGAGACTCTTTGAAGCTGAAAAGAAGACTTGGCATTGATTGTGAAGGTGGAATCTCATTTTGGATCTGCAAATTGGTAGTGTGTATTAATCTTGAGGGAGTTTCTTCATTTCCATTGTATTTTTTTGAGAAACAATGTTCTTGGGTGTTGTCATCTTCTTCTCTATGATTTTATTTGCTACTAGTAACATGAGCTAAACAGTTTGAGGTTGGGGGAAGGATGAATTTTGAATTTTTACCGTTAAATATACGAGGAATGCATTTATTTAGTCATTACACCTTGTTGGTTGAAGTTTGTCTTGCTTATTCTACTTGCTTGTGAAATTGGACATCTTCATCTTTTGGTTGTATTTCCTCTTGAGAAATTGGTTTTATAACTTGATAAAAGTTAGATGAACCTAGGGTGAGATTTTGGATAGAGATATACCAAGTAAACCTTAGTTTTGTGTTTGTGATTCTTGTGCCTAATGAGTTGAATGTGTAAGTTTATTGGTTGGGAGACTTTAAAATACATTACATGATATATTCTTGCTATTACTTGAGAGAGAGTAGCAAGTATTTATGAAATTGCTATATTTGACCTTGTGTATTGATTTATGGATGTGTGATATTTATTTGTTGGTGGAATCCAAATGAAATCCAACCCCTAGCCTTTTCTAATAAACTTGGTAATTTCTTTCTGGTATTTGAATCGTTGCTTGACTTGCTCTTCCGTGCTTACTTTCATTTCTTGAGATAAGTAGTTAATCAGTTATAACTCAAAACATCTTTATCAACAGTCCAGTTAGAAATTATGTAGCCTTTGTGGTACTTAAACTCGTAGTTCCCTGGATCGATACTCGTACTTCGTACGTATTACTTGATTGACACCGTACACTTGCAGTAGATTTGGAGGGTTGCATAAACCTTCTATCAATTACATATTCTCAAATCTTTGGGCATTTTCAATTGGCATCAGCGCTGAGCGATTGCAATTGGATCAATTCAAAGTCGTTCTTGATCAATTTGATCACAAGATCGTGAATTTACTTATTAGTTTGCCAATTCAGTCATATAAATAGCAAGATCTAAAGATGTCGAAAGAAATCGTGAGTATTGGATTTGAAACTAAACCTCTTACACCTTTTTATGGTGATTACCATCAATAGAGAATTCAAATGGTACAATTCTTGGATAATATTGATGAAAATCTTATGAGATCCATCACTAAGGGTGCTCATAAGCCATACATAAATATTCGTGTTGTTACTGCTACTGTGATACACCTGATATTCCAGCATCTCGTATCAAGAAAATCAGAAATATTCTTATGAAATGGAAAAGAAAACGACTAGTGCTGACAACAAAGATGACGCTATTAACCATGGCACTGCCTAATGAAATCTTCAACAGAGTAGACAAATTGAAAACTGCAAAAATATGTGGGATTAAGTTGAATCTCAAATGCAGGATGGTGATAGAATATATTGAACAATTGTATTGGTGCTTACAAGGCTTACAACGCTAACAATCAGAACTCTATATGATTCTTAGAGGTTCATTGATATTCTTAATGATCTCAGAGTGGGAATCTTTTTCAAAGAGTTTGTCGATTACCAAAATTATGAACAAGAAAGATATTCATGATATTTTTGGTACTTTGAACCAACATAAGGATAGGTCAGAGAAAAAATAGTCGAAAAGAAAACTGCATTGAAGGCCTCTTATTCATTGTCTCTTGTATTAGAGAAGATATACAAGACAAGTTCAAGATGTAACAACCCGGATTCCTAGCTAAGATTTGAAAGTTTGGTGGCCAAAGTCTATTTAATAAAAGTTAGTGGAAAGGGGCCTGGTTGCAATTAAGGGAAAATATAAATAGGGAACAGATCCCTACGTTTTCTATTATTACTGTTCGTTGTGGTGTTGGCGGCTGAGAAGAAGAGCAGAAAGGAGAAGAAAGCGATTGTCATTGATTTCAATAGGAGAACCTCAAATCTGGTAAGCAGTCGATTCCTCTACGTATTTTTCTTCTAATGGATATCTGGGTAAATCAATTTCTGAGTTTCCCTTAATGTCTAAGCTGTGTATTCAAGAAAAAGCAAAGATAGGGTTTAACTCAAATTCAGTATGTTAAGTGGTTAAATCAGATGTGTTTGTGATTATATGAGTTGGGGAATAGCCTACACCAATTTATGAAAAGGACTGAATCTTTGGATTCAAGTTAATTAGGAAGGAATGTAGATGTTGGGTACGACAGGTCGATAATCGCCGAGTTCTGGAACTGCTATGTACCAGATCCCCTTAAGGGTTTCCGGAAGTGAGAGTACCGGAGTGCAGTCCCGGAAGAAATAAATATCGGATCCGCAAGAGGGATTCCGGAAGTATCCAACACCGGATCCATATGAGGGATTCCAGAACCGGTTATATACCGGAACTCTTTTGAGTCAAATACCGGATCCCATGGGTGGGGTTCCGGAACCGTATTACCAGAACAGTGAAGTACCGAATCCGTAATGGATTTCGGGAGCCGAAGTTAATACCAGGTCCATTGGGACTTTCGGAGTGGGTAATTCCGGATCCCATTGGGGATTCCGGAACTGACATTTCCGGATCCAGTAGGAGTGACTACGGAAGTTTTCATTCGTTTTTGGGATTCCCGAACAGGGTAAGACTAGGGTCAGTAGTTAGATTGCCACTGATTAAAAATATATATGTTATGCTTTAGGTATAAGAACAGTTCGGGACAAGACGAGCGGTTAGGAAGTCACTAATATCAGGTGAGTTCCCTAAACCCTTTTTACGAAACAAGTTGCTAAATATTTTACTGATTATGGTTCTTTTATGAGCATGAATTGTTTACCAAATGTTACGTGCGTTTTTCCATGAAAAGTATGTTTTAATTTAAAAGTCTATTTCGCAAGATGAAATGATGTATAAAGATTTCTCGTTTCATGATTATGATGAGTTATGTGTATGCTATGTGGAGTCGGTCTGTATAGTGGGATCAGAGTACATCGGGATCCGATGATCCCTTGGTCAGTTGTGATGAGACGGTAGGATGAAATTCGTTTCCTTCCTACTCGGATAGAGGGGAGTCTGCTTGGGCCCCGATACGAAGGACGAGAGGGGAGTCTGCTTGGGCCCCGATCATGGTTAGCTTATGTGATCCTTAAACAATGTGCAGTACCCTGATTGATGCTTATGTGGAGAATGTTAATGTGTTTTATAAAATAATTTTATACTGTTGTTATATGTTGTTTATGGAAGGAATTCACTAGACCTTTTGGTCTAACCCTCGCTTTTAAAACTAAACCATTTTCAGGTAAGCGTAGTGCTAGTTCTTCCGGAAAGAACTAAGAGATGGCAAGAGAAGGAAATGGAGCTTAGAGCGACTCCATAATTTTGGCTAGTATGACTATAGATAGAAGCTCTCGGCTGTGGACTTGAAAGTTTCCGCTGTCCAAGTTTTGTTTAGTTTTAGACTTATGATTTATTAAAGACAAGTATTATTATGTAATTTGGGATGTTTAATCTATGTTATTGCATGTTATGTTTTGGGACGTTACAAATGGTATCAGAGCCTTAGTTTAAGGGATTTAGGTGACCAGTCGGACCTAAACTTAAACTGTAAGATGAGGAACACAGCCGAGACGTAGGATTGCCTCTAGGAAGATCACTCTAAACGCGCTTAGGGATAAGGTTCCAAGGACAAACGTGTAAGGTAAGTTTGGGATTACACCTGGCCAGTGTAATTACGAATTTACAGGTACATGTGCGTGCTTAATTTGCCTTATATAGCAAACTTGTTGTGTCATGTCTAGCAAAGGTTAATCGTTGGTTTCTTTCAGTTTAGCGCTATGGCTGGAAGAACGTTGAGGAGCAGGTCCGTACCTGCTAATCCAAGAAATCAGAATGAGGAAGTCCTAGCTAACGGACCGTTGGAACCCACAAGGGCGATGACCACCTGCGGAAGGGGTAGGGGTCGGGGAAGAACACCCCGCCGGGCCGCCACTCAAGTGGCCGGGGATGGGGGAAATCCCCGCCCACCAGGAAGAATCTCAACAGGAGAGTTCGGCTACTGTGAGAAGGGGTAATCAACCGAGGGGTCGTGGTCGAGGCCGCGGATCTGCATTTGTCACTCGAGAGAATCTGGCTGCTGAGCTGGGTAAGATTTAGGAGACTCTGCAAGCTCTTTTTACCAAGCAGGATCAGTCAACATCGGGAAGCAAAGAGGTGAGTGAGAATAGGGAAAGTGTTGAACTGTCAAGTCTACTAGTTACTGGTACTGGGAGTCACTCGAAATCGACCCCTCTGGTAGTGAATGAGTCAGCAGCTAAAGGATGCAATTACAAGGCCTTTGCCTCATGCAAGCCTCCTACTTTTAAAGGCGAGTGTGACCCCGTTTTGGCAATGAAATGGGTTAGAGAGATGGAACTGGTGTTTGATACATGCAAGTGTGCTGATGGGGATAGGGTGATGTTTGCCCTATCCATGCTAAAGTCTGATGCAATGTACTGGTGGGATGCGGAGACCGGAGGGAAAGGGTCGGTAGCGGCTAATGAAATGAAATGGGAAACTTTTGTGGAAAGGTTTAAAGCACAGTTTTGCCCACTCGCGGTAGTAAAGAAGTTGGAGGAAGAGTTTTTGGGATTAGAACAGGGAGAGTTGTCGGTGCGGGAGTATACTTCAAAGTTTATCGAGAAATCTCGATTCGCCGATCTGTATGTGCCGACAGAGGAACGCCGTGTGGAACGTTTCATTTATGGGCTGAAAAGTAGCATCAGGGAATTTGTTTTGACGAGAAATCCCACTACATTTCAGGCGGCCATCAATGCGGCCGAGTTGACCAAGAAGGAAAAGAATCGTCAAATGTCTGAGAAAAGTGGTGAGAAACGCAAGTGGGATGGGCATGGAAGCGATGCGAGGAAGGGAAAAGTGTTTCGACCAGAAAACCGTGCTAACAGAGACACCGCCGGTAAATCGTGTAGGAAGTGTAACAAGGTGCACCGGGGCGAGTGTATGGCAGGTTCAAACTCGTGCTATCGATGTGGGTTTCCCGGTCACGTGTCGAAGGATTGTCCCAGTGGGAAGTCGTGTTTCCAATGTGGGGCTACTGGTCACATGCGGTATGATTGTCCACAGTTGAAAAAGGGAGGATCAGCTCAGTATGGTGATCGACATGGAGGGAAAAGAAATGATAAGGGAGCGGAATCGGCGCGTCCGAAGGGACGTGCGTTCCACATGACAGCGAAAGAGGTGGAGGAAGTTCCAGATGTTGTGGCAGGTACGTTTCTAGTGAACTCTTTGTGTGCCAAGATGTTGTTTGATTCGGGAGCGAATCGTTCTTTTGTATCACATGCTTTTATGAAATGTTTGGGGGTGAGGCCTAGACGTTTGGAGAGGGCACTAGAGGTGGAAACTGCCGATGATAATCGTGTTTACATTAGGGAAATGGTAGAGGTTGGTGTCTATGCAATTATATCCCATGGCAATGGGAGAGTTTGACGTGGTGTTGGGTATGGATTGGTTAGCTAAGAATGATGTGAATATCGTTTGCAACAAAAAGCTTGTCAGGATTCGGTTACCTGATGGGGTTTCCGTAGTGATCTATGGGAATCGCCGTAATAGGAAGACTAGCCATATCTGTATGATTAGGGATACTAAGTGTTTGAGGAAGGGTTGTCAGGGATTCTTGGTGTACGTGGTGGACACAAAAAAGAAGAAGCGTGGGGTGGATGACGTGCGAGTAGTAAGTGAGTACCCGGAAGTATTTCCGGATGACTTGACAAGTCTACCCCCGGATCGCCAGATCGAGTTCCGGATTGATCTAGTGCCTGGAGCTGCACCAATCGCCCGCGCACCTTATAGATTGGCGCCGTCCAAAATGAAAGAAATGATGACTCAATTGCAAGAGTTGCTAGACAAGGGATTTGTTAGACCAAGTACGTCTCCGTGGGGAGCGCCAGTTCTCTTCGTGAAAAAGAAGGACAGTACTATGCGAATGTGCATAGACTACCGAGAGCTCAACAAGGTCACGATCAAGAACAAGTATCCTATACCGAGGATTGACGATCTGTTCGATCAATTGCAAGGAGCCAGTTACTTCTCTAAGATAGACTTGAGGTCGGGTTATCACCAACTCAAGGTAAGGGAGGAGGATGTACCGAAAACCGCTTTTAGGACCAGATATGGACACTACGAATTCTTGGTGATGCCGTTCGGGCTAACCAATGCCCCGACAACTTTTATGGATCTAATGAATAGGGTGTGCCAACCTTATTTAGACAAGTTCATGATAGTGTTCATAGATGACATCCTAGTATTTTCAAGATCAGAAGAGGAGCACGAAATCCACCTTCGGACGATTCTCGAACTATTAAAGCAAGAGAAACTTTATGCAAAGTTTTCTAAGTGCGAATTATGGTTGAGAGAAGTGCAGTTTCTCGGACACGTGGTGTCTGGGAAAGGAATAATGGTAGATCCGTCTAAGATTGAAGCCATCCGGGATTGGGAGCAGCCAAAGAATCCGTCGGAAGTTCGAAGTTTCCTCGGTTTGGCGGGGTACTACCGAAAGTTCATAAAGGACTTTTCGTGTATCGCCACACCATTGACTTCCTTAAACAAGAAGAGTGTTAAGTTCGCCTGGTCAGAGGCTCAAGAGGAGGCTTTTCAGAAGCTGAAGGATATGTTAAGTAGTGCACCGGTGCTGTCCTTACCAGATGGTTCTGACGACTTCGTAGTGTTTAGTGATGCATCGAAGTTGGGTTTGGGATGTGTATTAATGCAACGTGGGAAAGTGATCGCTTATGCCTCCCGGAAATTGAAGGATCACGCGGTTCGATACCCCACTCATGATTTAGAATTGGCGGCCGTCGTTTTCGCTCTGAAGATTTGGTGGCATTATCTCTATGGGACGAAGTGTCAGATCTTCACGGACCATAAAAGCCTATGTCACCTCTTCGATCAAAAAGAGTTGAATATGCGCCAAAGAAGATGGATTGAGTTGTTGACAGATTACGACTGCAAGATCGAGTATCACCCAGGAAAGGCAAACGTGGTGGCGGACGCTTTAAGCCAAAAGGAAAGAAATGAGACCCCCAGTATTGTGGCCATGAGGGCCGAAGTGACGTTTAACTTGTTAGCCGAGATACATAAATGTCAAACCGAAGCACTCACAACTGAAAACCTCAAGAAGGAAAGAATGGTAGGGCAAACTACCTCGCTAACGGAAGATAGTCGTGGGATGAAATGTCTTAATGGGAGGATCTGGGTCCCGAAACTTGGGGAGCTCAGGAAAGTGATTTTAGAGGAAGCCCACAAATCGAAGTACTCGATTCATCCAGGAACTAACAAGATGTACGAAGACCTACGTCGGGACTACTGGTGGCCCAGAATGAAAAAGGACATAACTCATTTTGTAGAGACCTGTATGACGTGTTCGCGTGTAAAGATCGAACATCAACGACCGTACGGGAAGCTTCAGTCTTTAGAGATACCTATGTGGAAGTGGGACCAGATTACGATGGACTTCGTAACCCATCTGCCTAGAACCCCAAAGGGTTATGACGCCATATGGGCGATCGTGGACCGACTCACGAAATCAGCGCATTTCTTGCCTATACGAGAGTCTTACTCGTTGGAGCGGTTAGCAAAGTTATATATCGACGAGATCGTAACCATCCATGGTGTGCCGTCGTCGATAGTGTCAGACCGAGATAGCAGGTTTACCTCCGCGTTTTGGAGGAGCTTCCAAAGGGAAATGGGTTCACAGATCAAGATGAGTACCGCTTACCATCCTCAGACCGACGGTCAGAGTGAGCGAACGATCCAGACATTGGAAGATATGTTAAGGGCTCGTGCCTTAGACTTTCAGGGCTCTTGGGAAAAACATTTACCGCTTATCGAGTTCGCTTATAATAACAGCTATCACTCGAGCATCAAGGCAGCGCCATATGAGGCACTGTATGGTAGGAAATGCCGAACACCTTTGTGTTGGAATGAGGTCGGGGAGAGACAATTGGCCGGACCAGAATAGTGAAACTGACTTCGGACAAGATAGTCCAAGTGCGAGAAATGTTGAAGGTCGCTCGCGACCGACATAAGAGTTATGCGGATAAGAGAAGGAAAGACATATAATTTCAAGTCGGAGATTTTGTGTTGTTAAAGGTATCCCCTTGGAAGGGAGTTGTACGATTTGGGAAGCGTGGGAAGATAAGTCCCCGTTACATCGGACCGTTTGAGATCACGGAGCGAATTGGAGAAGTAGCGTATATGTTGGATCTACCTGAAGAATTGCAAGGCATTCACAATGCGTTTCATGTATCTAATATGAGGAAGTGTCTGGCGGATGTGGATAAGTCTGTACCGCTAAAAGACATAAGGGTGGATGAGAAATTGAATTTTGTAGAGGAACCCGAAGCCATTTCGGATTTTAAAGTGAGGAAATCATGGAACAAGGAGATCACTCTCGTAAAGGTGCAGTGGCGACATCATAAAGGTCCAGAAGCAACTTGGGAGTTGGAATCGGAAATGAGGGCGAAGTGTTGATCCAAACCCTCAGTGATTTGATAATGACCCTCTCTAATATACTTAGTGAAAATTGTAAGTAAACAATATGTATAAGAGTTTCACTATCGCTGATAAGTACTAGGATCTTACAGTACCGCTGATAGGAACTCTTGTTGTTTAGATTAAACATTCAGCGAAACTGTTCACCATAATACTCTGAGTCTGTTCAGTACTTATGGTGATCGCTGATAAGTTAGTTGTTTACTTATGATCTCTGAAGACAAGTTTCACGTCAACATAGGTTCTACGCTGAAGTCGAAGATCAAGCTCAAGAACCAGCGACAAGTCTCCTAATGAACTGATGCGGATCAACGAAGACTCAGATTTGTCCAATCAACGTGAAGTATCAAGTACAAGACTTCAGCTATCGCTGAACTCTATCATTCGCTGATGAAGAATGATAGATCGCTGAATCAACGAAAAGCTGATCATGAAGTCCTCCGTACAAAGTACTTTTGTCTTAACCACCCTTGCACGACTCCGTACGATATGTCAGAAAAGAACCTCCTTATTGTCTGAATTCGTACAACCACCCTGATACTACACTGTTCAAACATGCGGCTACTTAGGTTGTCAACAAAGGTCAATGACATGCAACCAATCAGCTGCTGCCACGTGTAAAGTGTATACTGCCATGCATTAAATGCATGCAGTATATAAGAAGATGAACTCACTTCATTTTGAAGTAACTTGCTAACTCTGGACAAGTTCATCCTTCTTATCTTGAGATAGGTTATTATTAGTAATTTCCTTCTCCTTCTTAGTGCAAGAAACTTAGTGTTCCAACTTGTTTAGATTTAGGATTTATCCTTAATCTTGTTTCCGCAACAAGCTGTAAATTGTTAATGATTTATCAATAAACAATTTAGAAAAGTAAAATCTGTGTGTTTGTATTCAACCCCCCCCCCCCTTCTACAAACTTGTATAGCCCTTCGGGACCAACAAGTGGTATCAGAGCAGATTTGTTTAATCTCATAAACAAGATCTAATCTATACTAAGATTTCTCTTCCTTGCTATTTCTGAAAAATGACTACTAACACAAACACAAATTATATCGACAATGGTTCTCTTGCAAAACCACCTAGATTATCCAGAGATAATTTTAATCTATGGAAAAATAGGATGACTCTCTTCTTAGAAGGTGTAGACCCTACTATGCCTTATTATCTTGAAAATGACCCATTTATTCCTGTAAGAATTGATGCCGCTGTACCTGCCACTGAGAATAGACCTGCTATTCCAGAAAGGCTGGTACCCAAAGAAGTTCATACGTGGACTGACGAAGATAAGAAGAAAGTGGCTATCAACACAAAAGCCAGATCCATACTATCCATGGCTCTTCCTGACGAAGTCTACCATTCCGTCATGAACCTGAAATCCTCAAAAGCCATGTGGGACACAATATGTGTTCAGTATGAAGGTACTGCTGAAGTCCAGGACTCTCGAAAGATCAACCTGGTAAGACAGTATGAAAGTTTCATTTGTGGTAAGAATGAGACTCTCTATGAAGTTCACCAACGTTTTAATTGCTTAATAATAGATCTGAAAACTGTTGGTAAGGAATATTCTAACTTTGAAGTGCTGACAAAGTTTCTAGAATGTTTACCTGAAAGCTGGGACAGTTATTCTATGTGTCTCAAGCTGTCAAAAGATCTAAAGATCAATGACCCTTGCTACCTTATGTAATCCCAGATCTAATCAAGTAACAATCAAGAATTCAAGAGATCTTCATAGGATAGAGAAAGAATACAAGATTCGGAGTGAGATCCACTTTCTCTCTCTAAACTCTCTCTCTAGAAAGTCATCCCTCTCTATGCTCACCTCTCTCTTACTCACGTATGAAAGACTATTACAAATGACTTGCTTGAATGTGAGACTCCCTTCCTAATTCTATTACAAACTTCCTATTTATACACTTTGACTATCACTTTAGTTACTTTGACTTTGACCTTTAAGCCTCAACTTTGACTTTTACAATGCTTTGACCATTTACAAATAAACACTAAATCTTGAATACATTTTATGCACTAACAATCTCCCCCTATGGATTCAAGATTTAAAAAAATGATGACGATAGTCTTAAGCTCTTTGTATCTTCAGATCTTCAACATTTTAAGCACTTTGAACAATCTCCCTCTTCGCTTTGAAGGAAGAACAATCTTTGAAAAATAACTCTGAAGAATCTTCAAGTAGGCGTTGTCTTCAGAAATCCAATCTGACTGCTTTAGTCTTCAACTGGATCTTCAAAATCAAATAGTCATCAAAGTATAGAAACAAAATCTTCAAATCTTTGTGGTGTTGGTCAAAGTCTTCAAACAGAATCTTCATCTTTTTGAATCATCGTATCACTGGTCTTTGAATCATTGTAGCACAGATCTTTGCGTCTTTGAGATTTGAAATATATCTTCGGTCTTTGAACATGAAATGGCTTTTGAGCTTTAATGGGGTTTTGAGCTTTAACGGGATTTGAATATCTTGAACTACGTATCTTCATTTCTTCAACAATAACAAACTTCGAACTTTGAATCTTTGTCGAATCGTCTCGAAACATCTTGAAACATCATGAACTTTTTATCTCAAGCTTCTTGACTTTAACAGAAAATTATTTTTATCTTGAAATTGAAACTTTCATATCATCTCCCCCTTTTTGATGATTGTGAGCAACACGATCATCAAAATCCTTTTCAATTTCAGCCACCTTTGAATATACCAATAGCAATCTCCTCCTTCTGATCTGAATATCCGTCAATTCCAAAAATATTTATCCAAATCTTTTCAAATTCAGACAAAATAAAGTGGTAACCCTGAAACAACGAATGAATCAGTTATAATGCCTGTAAGTTGCACGAAGCCACTTAGTACAACGAATGCACTTTGGAAAGGAGCTTTTTGATGTTCACTCCTCCAGGGCTTCCATTCAATTATCGAAAAACCATAAAGGAATTTCTATGAACGTTATGACAAGAAAACATATTCCTTGTGTGTACGTGCAAGTGTAGAAAGAATGAAGCAACATATGCTTGAAAATTATAGGCTCAAATTGTGTAAACTGTTGAGACAACAACAAGTTTTCCACGGACTCAATGTGCATGAATGAAGAGCGAAGGTGGGGCAAACTTCCTTCTTTTTCAATATCTAGACCTTCCGAGTGAAGATCAGATAGATGATATGCTGCGTCCCCAAGAAAAATGAAACATCTCTTTGTTAAGAAAGAAATGAGTAGCTGGTGGGGTTAAATGCAAGAGTTGGCATGGGCTAGTTGCATGTTTCAATGATGGTCACCAAAGAATGTGAACCAATCAGTAATGTGGTTGCCCGGCTCAGAAAATGGATGGTGCAGAGTTCTCTTATTCTTTTAACTCTGTTCTCACACCATCTTTCTGTTTTTAATCCGCTCACTTCTAACCAAACTCTCATTTTCATTTTACCTCAGCACAATGAGATACTCAACCGGATGAGTAATCTCCCCCACTCTTTGAATTTGACCCCTCACCCCTCAATCACTCAAGGATAACTTCTTGGGTAGGAAACACTGGTTAACGTGGATCCATAGAAGTTCTTTATGCGCTCACACTAATTCCCATGAAATTTTGTCCTAAAATGTTGCGTTGTTCAACAGTTTATCTTGAACATGTATGCATATCATCATTTGATTAACATTGCTATCAGAATGTATGCTCCTGAATAATATCATGAAGATTTGAGCATTTGATCTTTGAAGATTTCTCAAAACAAGAATATTGAAAGAATGAAATGAATTCGAAAGACTTGTTTGAGAATCTGACAATGTATCAATCAGATCAAATATGAATGATAACCATGTATGGTTTAGGGTATCAAAGAATTGGATATTTTGTTTATATGAACAAATATAAACAATCTTTGAATGAAACGCTTAAGTTCTAACGGAAAATTCAAACGGGAGTATTACCATCGAAAAATGTTTCGTTTGAGACATGGTAATAACAAAGTCATTGTGAAGCTGAACCGATGTGTGTGAATACTTGAAAGTATAGAAAAGATAATACACAAGTATTAATCTTTAGAAACACACGGTCAGAAATGATGTAACGAGAATCCGAGATATATATATATATATATATATATATGAATATATAAGAAAAACATTTAAAATCGCACTTCTAAAATTCATAAAATCTGTTTGAGAATCGAGAAGTGGTTTGAACATTTAAGAACACGTTTTCCATGCTTGAAAGTCGTTCTTCTTTCAAACAATCTCAGATTAAATTCAGAAGATACTTACAGTGATATGTTTAAGCCCCCCCTCAAATCTTGATAGACTGATTAACAATCAGATAAGCTCCCCCTCAAAATCTGCAAAAGATCTTAATGAAACAAAATTAGTATATGAAACAGTCAAAGTATAAAACAATGAAATACGAGTTCTAAACTGATGTGTGTAGAAGTCAAACTCGTTGAAGTACGGGTCCTAAACTGATATGTTTAGAAGCCATTGTCTTTTATGCTCGGGTTCTAAACTGATGTGTTTAGAAACCATATGTTCTTTTTCTCCCCCTTAATGGTATATATACTCTTCAAAGATTTGCACCGCTTCTCTTCTGTTTTCAGTCATGTGTGTGATATATATGTAACATTCAGCACAACACATGATGAACCTGCAAAACAGATTAAGCTGATTTTGGTACCCAATGGGACTTGGGTCCTAGTGTGTAAGGTGTAGATCTCTTTGAAGGAAAACTATAAGTACCGTACCAATAAGAAGTATAATCTTTATGCACAAAATCATTTAATCCACAGTAAGAACAACAAATTTTCTTATGAGCCAACCTAATCAGATGATTTGCAGAATGAATAGGATTAGGTTTAGTAGAAGAAAATTTACCTTTCGGAGTGTTGTTCTTCTTGGCATATGACGTGGAAGCAGATGATTTTGGTACATCATTCTTTAAAGGTGTTGTACCTTTAACGCTCCATTCCATCTTCACAGGCTTGTAGATGGGTGTATTTGAGCCAACAGAAGATTTAGAATTAGAACCTTGAGAACTTTGAACAGGAGTTGTCTTTGACTTGTTACCCTTCTTTCTTTTATCTAAAGGTGGTGTCTTCGTGTTTGAACACTCACCTTTATAGAAAGTACTCGAAGGTTTTTCTTTGTTTATATAAGATACAGATGTTATTAAAATTGGACTTTCCTGAGTTGATTGAAATGAATGACTACGACATTGAACACATTCGAGATTCTTTCTTGCAAGAGTCAATAAATCTGAAACATAAGTCTTTTCAGATTCATTGCATTTCATACAAGAACTATTGACTTTAGGTTCAGAAGTAGTATTCAACTCAATCTTCTTTGAAATCCTTTTAAGATCATCTTTCCTTTTGTTTTCCTCTTTTTCTTCAGAAATAATAAAATCAGTATGGTCCGGAAGTTTCTTTGAGAAATCAAACAAACAAGCCTTTCCCTTTTCATTTTCTATTGGATTTGACTTGGTTTCGAAACCTTGCTTATTAGGCTCAAAGTCACAATCCGAATCAGAATCGGCGTTATGAACTTCAAAATCCTTGGTGGATTCAGGTGAATTCCAACTTTTGAAAGCAAATTCTTTTCTTTCTTTTGTTAATTCGCTTTCTAACTCTTCCACCTCTTGAGAAAGCTCAATTATTCTCATTTTATAAGAATCTTTCTCTTTTTCAAAAATCACTTTTTCATTTTCGAAAATTACTTTCTCAATTTCAAACTGTGCTCTTTCAATATTGAAAGAATCTTCAAGATCAGACATTATATTTTGTTTTCCTTCTTTCAAAGATTTTTCCAATGTCATCACTTTTTGAGAAAGTTCACAATTTTGTTCTTTAAGAAAGTTGCTTTCTTCAAGATTGAACCAATTTTTCAAAGCAAATTCCTTTCTTTCATTTTCTAACACAATCTCTAAATCAGTCTTTGTTTTTAACAACTCAGTCAATTTCACTTCAAATGAATTGATTTGATTTACAAAATTGACTTTCTCATTTTCCAAATTGGTATGCTCAGAAAGAAGAATATTCTCAAGATCTACCACTTTCTTTGAAAGTTTGATACATTTGCGATCAATCTTTTGTTTTGAATCAAAGATACTCTTTGTTGATTCAGAAAACTTTTTGATCAAACCATGTTCAATTCTACCAGTTTCCTTTTTCACCTCGTCATTGAAACTAGAAGATATTTCCTTAAAAGTAGTTGAAAAAATAGTTGAAAGGAGATCATTTTCATAATCAAATTTGATCATTTGTTCTGCAAGAGAGATTTCCAGTTCAACAATTTTCCCTTCAAGAACTAATGTAGGAACATATTTCTTTGTTTCAACAACTTGATTGTTGGTAACTGGCTTTGTAGCACATATATCAAAATAGTTATCTGGAAGTGGTTTATTCAGATTTTTGAGAATCTTCTCCGTCTCATTAGTATAGCAAAATGGAAGTTGAATATGAGTTGTTGAAAATCTTTTTCCATGTTCCTCTAATTGTGTTTCCTTTTCACCAGTCCAAAAAATTTCAAATTCAGGCCAATAGCGCGCATATCTCAAGCATTCGAAATTATACAATGTTGGCAACGCACAACTAGCTTTGGCCAAATGCTTTGGGTTTTCGTAACCAAGTCCCCAATACTTGTTAACATTGTTTACAAGTCTTGGTTTATTCAAGAAAATTGTTTGATCAGTTTGACCTCTCAAATATAACTTCTTTTCCAAATCTTTTATTTTATTTAAAAATTCTGTATTTTGGTCTGAAAGACTTGTCAAAGAAAGTTCGCTCTCATTATGCTTTTCTTCCAATTCCTTGATTTTCTGTTTAAGCTCAGATATTTGAGAATTAGAAGAGTTCTTATCCTCATCAACCTTTTCTTGGTGATCTATAGAAGATTTATCAAGAATACTTTGACTTAGATTTTTGTTTTCTTCTTTTTCTACTTGCAATGTAGCACTTAGTCTCGCCTTCGGTGGATCAAAATATTCTTCCATATAAAACTCATCCATTGTTACCTGAAAAGATTAAAAATGATCGTTGTCAGATACTTCGTGAGAAGTAGAATTATGCACACACGATTAATCAGAGAAAAATCGATTAAAGTCAGAAAAATTTTCAAAATTAAAATTTTGAATAACAAATTATAAAATTTGTGGTTCAAAAATTAATTCCGAAAAATTAATGCGGAAAACTTGACTTTAAATCGGCAAACCTGCAAAAGATAAGAAAAATATATCAGTTTCGTGCAAAAGCAGGTAAAAATTGATAAAACGGACAAAAATTGAAAAATTACAAAAAAATAGGGACTAAAAATGACAAAATACGAACTAAAATGAAAAACACGGACTAAAAGTGTAAAATACTATCACTTATAAAAGACAAGGACTAAAAATGGCAAAAGTCTAAAACTTAAGACTCAAAGGACTAAAATTGTAAAAATCTAAAACACTTAAAAGTCTAGGGACTAAAAGTGTAAAAATACTAAACACTAAGTACAAGGACCAAAACTGTAAAAAAAAATGCTAAATTTAAACTACAGGGGTAAAAAATGTCACAAACTAAAACTCTAAACTATAAGGGCTAAAATTGAAACTAACCTAAAGTCTATACTGCAGGGACCAAATCTGCCAAAAACCTAAACTATCTAACAGATTCTAACGAAAACAGACCAAAAATGTAAGAAACTTAACGGAAAAACTGTCGTATACTAACGGTTCTAACGAAAAAGTTAACTAACTGACACTTAACCTAACTAACTGACTTAGGACTAAAAATGAAACAAAATATAACTAATCTAACGATTCTAACAGGGATTTAAACGGAAAAAGGACTAAAATTGTCAGAGACTTAACGAACAACTAACAGAACAGTTAGTACTGTTCATCATCTCTCCAAAAACACGATCTGTTGTTTTTCAGCTAAGAAATCTTACTCAAAACTTGATCAAAATCGATGATTCTTGTTTCATTGTGATTCTTAACCAACAACAAATCGAATGCATCAATTTGTAATCGACCATGCAACCAAACTCGATGAATGGAGTCTCATGAACAACACCGGCGAGAGAATGTTTCATGCGACATTTATGTTCATGTTGTGTGCGACAGTTATGGTAGCAATGGTGTACGAGAGTTATGATGTTGTTGTATACGACAGTTATGAAGCTTTAACGTACGACAATTTTGAACAAGTCGTATGAAACTGATGCGATAGTTATGATTTTTCCGGCGATGTATTCCAGATTCCGGCGAGTGAACAGTAACTCCGGCGAACTCTTTCAACCTTCAAAACTCGATGATTTTATGCAACTTTTCGATCTAGAAACCTGCAATATGATCGAAATTTCAACAACAACAACAACAACATCAAATCATAACTACAACATGAAAATCGATCATCATCTTGAAGGAGATCTTCGATGAACAGTAACCTACAGTTTGAAAAAAAAATCAATTTTGTTGTTTGAAAATCAAAATATATGATTGAAAAGTGTTTCAAACATCAAATGATAACAATTTGTGAACTGAAATCATTCAGAAACACACACAAATTTCGAATTTATGAAGATTTTTCAAGAAAAAACTCAAAAACTCAAGAACATCAATTTTCTTCAAAAATTGACAAAAAAATCTTCAATTCTGGACTGATTTGTGCATAATTCGATCTGATCTAGCTCTGATACCACTTGTAATCCCAGATCTAATCAAGTAACAATCAAGAATTCAAGAGATCTTCATAGGATAGAGAAAGAATACAAGATTGGGAGTGAGATCCACTTTCTCTCTCTAAACTCTCTCTCTAGGAAGTCATCCCTCTCTATGCTCACCTCTCTCTTACTCACGTATGAAAGACTATTACAAATGACTTGCTTGAATGTGAGACTCCCTTCCTAATTCTATTACAAACTTCCTATTTATACACTTTGACTATCACTTTAGTTACTTTGACTTTGACCTTTAAGCCTCAACTTTGACTTTTACAATGCTTTGACCATTTACAAATAAACACTAAATCTTGAATACATTTTATGCACTAACACCTTATATGACACGATGCTGAATCATGAGCAATCAAGCCATCTTAAGAAGAATCTTATAAAAGATTCCAAAAGCACCCCTGTTGCTTTAATCTCAGATGAACCTTCTACTCAGCGACCCTCGGTCACTATCACTGAGTTAGAGAGTAACTCTGAAAGGTCATCAGATTCTGACTCTTCAGATGATGATGAATCTTTGGCTCTCCTAACTAAAAAGTTCAGGAGATTCTCCAAAAAGAAAATGTTCAGAAAGAACAAACCTCTTTCAATAACTGATAAGCCAAGATCATCAGCTACTGTTGATAAGGCTACTGCTACTTGTTTTAACTGCGAATAGATTAGACATTTCGCTAACGAGTGCAGGTCTAAGAAAGTATCGAGAAACTCAGCGTTTTCCAAGAAATCCTTTATTCCCAGGAATAAAGATGACAAATATTCTAAGCTGAAAGAAAAATATGCAAAGCTGAAAAGCTTCAAAAAGAAAGGCAAAGGCCTGATGGTTTACGATTGGGCTGCTTCTGAAGAAGAAGAATCATCATCTGATTCTGAGGATGATGAAGCAAATCTTTGTCTTATGGCAAAGATTGAAGATGAGGAAGAAAGTTCAGACATTCCCTCTACTTCAACATCTGCAATTCAGGTATCACCTTCCTTCTTCACAAATATTGCAAATAGTGATGAAGCTGATAGTCTCCGCAAAATCGATCTCTTGACTAGAAGTTTATATGAAGCCATGAATGGCAAAACAATAGTTGAAAACCAAAACCTTTATCTCGCTGAACAGCTTAAAAACTATCACCTTCAAATATAAAAGCTTTCTAAAATTGAAGAAGATTTTAAAGATCAAGTACATTTAAATCAGCTAGTCAAAATCGAACGAGCAGAAGCTATCGCTGCTTTGAAAGCTGAAAAAGCTACTGTTGAAGGATGGTGTAACTCTTCAACAAAGATCACTGAGATAATTAAGTCTCAGATACCCCTGAGTGATAAACGTGGTCTTGGTTACAAATATGAAACTAAAGAACCAACCACTGATCGTTCCATGCTCTTATTTGGAACTTTCGTATCCTCAGTCGCTGATACTTCATCCTCTCAGTGTTCCTCGTCCAGACCGCCTATCCCTGAGGAAATCTCTGCCTCTTCAAAAGGTAAAGAGAAAATGGTTTATCCAAAACCTACCTCTGTCTTTAAAGATAAAGGTAAAGGAATTGCGTTGAACCAAAATCCTCAGAAGGGTACTTTAGTACCAAAGCTAAATGCTTCTAAAGCTTTAGTGATTTATTCCTCTGGATCAAGGAATCAGATCTCTGGATCTACTCAGCGTGGGTCTATTCAGCGATCTACTCCTAGACTCATAGTGGATGTCCTTGGTAAGAAATCTGAAGAACTAAATGTTCCTCCCATTTCTAAAGCCAAAAGCTTATTTGGTAAAATCAAAAGCTCAGCACTCAAATGATCCTAGAACTACTTTTAGTTATAGGAAATGTTATCACTGTGGACTCACTGATCATATTGCTAGTAAGTGCCCCACAGCCACCAAAGCTGATAAGATAGCTAAGGTGAAGATTGCCCCCAAGGCAAAGAAGACCACTGAGGTTAAGAAATTAACTAAAGTGAAGACTGACAAAGCTGAATCTTCAAATGCTGCGAAGACTGCTGAACCTTCCATTCCAACTGCTTCCACTGACAAACGTGTACACATGGTTAAGTGGATACCCAAGAAAAACTAATCTTCCTTTGTGATGCAGGTTCAGAAGGGTATCTGGTATCTCGATAGAGGATGCTCTAGACACATGACTGGAAAGAAAAGCCTGCTCGTTGAATACAAGGAAGAGAAGGGTCCCTCTGTGACTTTCGGTGGAAATGGAAAAGGACATACCCGAGGGTTTGGTGTACTCTCAAATGGTACAACCACCTTCAGAAGAGTCGCATATGTTGAAGGGCTGAAGCATAATCTTCTAAGCATCAGTCAGCTTTGCGACAAGGATAACAAAATAATCTTTACTAAGGAATCCTGCTTTGTCACTGACAAAAAGGAGAAGATAGCTCTCAGCGTTTATCGTTTGGAAAATGTTTTTGTAATAAACATGGACTCAACAACCACTGAGAACTCCTGTTTCTTCTCTAAAGCCTCATCTGATGTCAACTGGCTATGGCATAAGAGGCTCTCTCATCTGAATTTTAAGACACTGAACACTCTTTCTTCAAAAGAGTTGGTTACTGGTCTACCTCAACACTCATACGCCAAAGAGTCTTTATGTTCAGCGTGTGAAAAAGGGAAGCAGACCAAAGCAAGCTTTAAATCAAAGCAAGTTTCCTCAGTGTCATCTCCTCTACAACTACTCCATATGGATTTGTTTGGCCCTGTTAACAAACAATCCATCGCTGGAAAGAAATATACACTGGTCATAGTTGACGAATTTTCTCGTTATACATGGGTTATGTTTCTCCGTTCCAAGAGTGACACCCCTGAAGAACTCATCACCTTTGTTCGGAAGATGGAAACCCTGAACAATTTGACCGTTCGCTCAATAAGGAGTGATCATGGGACTGAATTCAAAAGCAGTTCTCTTGATTCCTTCTTTGAGAGTAAGGGTATTTCTCACAACTTTTCTTCAGTGAGAACACCGCAACAAAATGGAGTCGCTGAAAGAAGAAATAGAACAATTATTGAAGCTGCACGTTCAATGCTCAACGATTCTCACCTGCCTACTCAGTTTTGGGCTGAAGCTGTCAACACCGCTTGTTTTACGCAAAACATATCGCTGATAGTCAAAATATTCAATAAAACAACCTATGAACTTTTTCATGGGAGAAAGCCTTCAATCAGCTTTCTTCACATCTTTGGATGTCAGTGTTTCATACTGAACAACAGAGATTCCCTTGGAAAGTTTGATCCTAAGGCTGATGATGGAATCTTTCTTGGATACTCCTCAGTTTCCAAAGCCTTCAGAGTCTTCAATCGAAGAAGACAAACTGTTGAAGAAACAATTCACGTCACGTTTGACGAGTCCCGTTCAGCGAACTCTAAACCGTCCGCTGATACTGAAGAACTGAATCAATGGATGTTTTCTCATCTTGGTGATTCAGAAGATATTCCCACTCCTCGTGCTCACTCAGTTGAAGATGATGGTCCTACTATCATTCCAAATATGCAGAATAGTGAAGCTGAAACATCATGGGTCTCAGCTGTTCCTATAAACACTATACCTGCTTCTGAATCGAATTTCTCAGACATTCCATCCACTTCTCAGCAATCAGTGAATATAATGTCAACTGCATCCATTCCTCTCTTGGCTGATACTCCAGACGTCGCTGAAGCCTCATCTTCAGCTCCTCCAGTTCAGGTTGAGTCAGTGTCTCACGCTCCGGCTCAGCGATGGACTATAAATCACCCAATTGATCAAATTCTTGGTGATCCAAACGCTGGTATTCAGACTCGACGAAGTGCAGGTAATATTTGTTTATTTGTTAACTTTATTTCACTAACTGAACCAAAGAAAGTAGATGATGCCCTCAAAGATCCAAACTGGGTCAGCGCCATGCAAGAAGAGCTGACTGAATTCGAAAGAAACAAAGTTTGGAAACTTGTTCGAAGACCAACTGATAAAACAGTGATAGGCACTAAATGGGTTTATCGAAACAAGTTGGACGAATATGGAACTGTAACCCGCAACAAGGCTCGTCTTGTTGCTCAGGGATACAGACAAGAGGAAGGCATAGATTATGACGAAACATTTGCTCCAGTAGCAAGATTAGAATCCATTCGTCTATTCTTAGCATACGCTGTACACAAAGACTTCAAAGTATATCAGATGGATGTTAAGTCAACGTTTCTAAATAGAAAGCTGAATGAAGAAGTCTATGTGGAACAACCTCCAGGATTCTCAGATCCTAAGCGTCCAGGTTATGTTTATAAACTGGATAAGGAACTTTATGGCTTAAAGCAAGCTCCACGTGCATGGTATGACACTCTTTCTACTTATCTCCATATTGAACAATTTGAGCGAGGTAAAATCGACAAAACTCTATTTTTCAGGAAAGTAAAAGGTCATATCATTCTTGTTCAAATATATGTTGATGATATTATATTTGGCTCTACTAACCCTGATCTTTGTACTCGTTTCGCTGATAGAATGAAAGATGAGTATAAGATGAGCATGATGGTTGAACTAACATATTTCCTTGGTCTTCAGATAAAGCAAAATGAAAAAGGAACTTTCATTAATCAGGGAAAGTATGTTAAAGATATGCTGAAGAAATTCGACTTAACTGAAAGTTCAGCTATGAAAACCCCTATGGCACCACCGCTGATACTTGATAAGGATACTAAGGGTATTCCTGTTAATGTCACTTTGTATCGTGGGATGATCGGCTCACTTTTGTATCTTACAGCTAGCCGACCCGATATTATGTTTGCAACATGCTTGTGTGCACGATATCAAGCTGAACATAAGATATCTCATATGAAAGCTGTAAAGCGAATTTTTCGATATCTTAAGGGTACAGCGAATCTAGGTCTTTGGTATCCCAAAGACTCAGGATTCGATCTAATCGCCTATTCAGATAGTGATTTTGCAGGTTGCAGAATGGATAGGAAAAGCACCACAGGAGGATGTCAGCTCCTGGGTGGAAAGCTGGTAAGTTGGACAAGTAAAAAGCAAAACTCAGTGTCCACCTCTACAACTGAAGCTGAGTATGTAGCCACTGGAAGCTGCTGTTCTCAGGTCTTGTGGATGAGAAATCAACTACTGGACTATGACCTTCAGAACATTCCAATCTATTGCGACAGCACAAGTACCATCGCTATAGCCAATAATCCAGTGCTACACTCAAAGACAAAACACATCGAAATCAGGTATCATTTTATCAGAGATCATGTGCTGAATGGTGATATAGAACTTCACTTTATCCCAACTGATTATCAGTTAGCTGATATGTTCACCAAACCTCTTGATGAGACAAGATTCAACTTTCTCATCAGCGAGCTTGGAATGCTGAACTTTGAAGAGTAAAATCTTCAGCGGATCACATTTTGATCAGCGATACGATTATACAAACTTGTATAGCCCTCGGGATAAAATCAACTTGTATAACCTATTCTATCATCTTCTCTCTAAATAAACTTGATTCGCTGATATCAAGGTATGTTTTTCTCTCTCTGACAATCGCATGTAAATGCAAGATTTCAAAATAAATTACATCGCTGAATATCTCTTCCTTATCAGCGATACTTTGAAATTTCTAAAAACCTTCACTGATATTTCTAAATTCAGTGCTTCATTTTTTTGTGTCCCTGAGTTTTCAAAACCTCAGAGACATCCAAGAATATGAAAGGACAGTTGTGACGTCATTACAACGGATAAGCCCTGGCACGTTCTTCTTTCTGACACACGTTTGCACGTTTCGTTTACTCGCCAATCAAATGCAAACACGTATCCGTGTCATGATGAAAATCTTTTCCCGCTCAAGATTTTCTCTTTCTAAAATCTCTCTATATAAACAAATTCTTCGTTTATATTTTCCTTTTACGCGAACTTCTCCTCCAAGCAAAGAAAGAATTCACTGTTGCATTTTGCTCTCGATTCTTCAAGAACAACTGTTCACCTTCTTCAAACATCAAAGGTTAATATGTTCTTATTATTTACCAAATGCAAATAACTTGTTTCTGATCTTCTCATTGTTTTAACAAGATCAAACAAAAGAACTTCTTAAAAATGAAATCATTTTCTTTCATGATTTTATGAACACAACCATTTCATGGTTGTTCTTCAAGTTTAAATGCAAAAATCTTAAACTTGTTCTTCATTCATTTTTCCAGAATCCCAATCTTCAAAGGAAACTGGAAAACAAGATTTTTATTGGGTTTGAAATTTCGTTTTTCAAAAACAAGAAAAACCGTAATCTTCATTAAGACATTTTGTCTGAATGAAATGGACAAAATTCGAACCATCTTATTGGAAAATATTTCCACATTAAGATTATTCTTATTTGTTAATATTTGGTTGAACTGATAATACAGAAAATGGCATCTTCTGACATTCCGAAGAACACCATCGCTGAAAACACTGCTGCTGATGATACTGCTGAGGAAGTGGACATCCTCAAGGCTCCTCAGGTCAAGTTCTCTCTTGACAAGCTGGATTGGACTAAGGTAAACAACCTTTATGTGCTTCTCGAGTTTCCTCCTCGAAAGCAAGTCACACATCTAGATGATGCTGTGAAATTCCTCAAGAATTGCTGCATCTCCACAGCCCTGACCATAACTCCTCCCGCACATCAGCTTTTGCTATCACAATTCTGGTACTCTGCCAGACACTCTCAGTTACCATCAGCCAAAGACCCCTCCAAAACAATTGACTGCATCCTTTGCGATATCGAATATGGCACCATGAAGATCACCCCTGCCATCATTCGCAAAGCCCTCAACCTTCCCATAGCAACCAAAGAAAAACCCTTCGTTCCCCTCCCTGACCCCAAGAAAAACTCAGACAGGGAAGCCATCATTGCATTCTTTGATGCAATGGGCTATGTATGGGAAACTGGAAGGGGTATGAAGCCCGAGAAGAAGCTGACCATTATAAAGAAATCAAAAATGCCCAGCGAGATGAATTTCATCTTTGCCCATGTGATCAGCTGCATGACTGCCAAGAGCGGCTCCTCTGACCAAGCCGCTAAACCTCAGCAAGCAATGGGATATGCATTGCTGAAAGGTCTACATATAGACTGGGCATCGATCATCTATGATGACCTGGTGCTAAGAGTGGACTCCGTCGCTGACAGACCTCCATGGGTTCCGTATCCTCGATTCATCAGCGCCATATTCCAAAAAGGCCTGAAGGACAGCTATCCTCAAGAGGGTGACCTGGAACTTTCTCAGGTTGGTCCTAAGATACTCGACTTCAAACCAGTGGCGAATGAGGTACGTCTTTCTACACTCTTAACTCTTCTAAATCCTTCTACTTCTTCTACTTCTGCAGCTCCTTCAGCGGACAAACCCACCGCTGATACCCCAGCTGCAACCTCCATTCCTCTTAAAAGGAAACATTCTGACACCCAACTTGGTTCCAAAAGAACTAAGAAACCCAAGGAGCAACCCCAGCAATCTATTGCTAAAGACTCCTTAGCTCCTCTTGTTGGGCTGAAGGAAAGTTCAGTGGTACGCTCTGCCACAGCTGAACAAGCCACCCACTCTATCCCGACTTCAGCGTCTCCAAACGCTGAGGTTACAAACTTGGAAACTACCCAACCTCCCTCAGTCTCTCAAACGACTGATGAAGTGATTCTCAGCGATTCCAACGCTGAACTCAGTAAGCAACCTCCATTCTTACCCTTCGCTTCTCCCTCCACTCATTTGGACACAACTCCAGTTATCACTGATGCACCTGTCATTCCTCCAGAAGCTAAAGGAACGACGGAAGTAGGACCTGCAGAGATGATCATACGTTCAGGTTCTCTCGCTGACGATATGGAACATTTCTCAGGCCATCGAGATTTTGATGAATTCATCAATCCTCCTGCAGGTATACAACAACCCCTAAACACTGTTACTAAACCCCAAACTTCTGAGCTTTCCTCTGTTCACAAGTTTTTATATGTTACAGGTCCTAATTTGGGAGACATCAACGCGTCTCTGAAGACAGTAGAGACAAAGCTGACAGGTCTCACGTCTACTCTTTCCGGCAACTCTTCAGCTGTAACAACCGCTGGAAAAATCTTTTAAAGCTTACAACCGAAGTCGGAAAGAATGCCTCCAAAGCTGATGTGGAGAAGGTTGATAAATCACTCGGTGATTTTGCCAAAGTTATAGCTGACATCTACACAGACTACCTCGACATCAAGAAATCAGTTGACACCATGTCCAGCGAAGTCACAACGCTGAAGACATCGGTTGGCACACTCGAAGGTGATATGTCTGCTATAAAGGCTGATGTCAGTTCAGTAAAAACTGATATGAGTTCTGTGAAGACTGATGTTAACACAATGAAGAATGACATCTCTTCAATTCAGAACTTGTTGACGCAGATCCTGACCAACACAACCGCCCCTGCACCTGCCCCTGCACCTGAGCATTTTACTCCGACAGATCGTGCTCAACTCGTCAAAATCAATCCTAGTATTTCTGCTCTTCAAACCAAATTATCAACGATTGAGACTTATGTCGGGGTCCCTGGCCAAGAAGACAGGGAGAAAACCACAGCTGCTGAATCATCTCATTCCTCCCCCAGTCATCATGAAAAGGAGGGGGAGAAGAGCGCTGAATACCCTTCCAAGAGCGCTGAAGACCTTTCCCATGATGAATCTATCAGGGGAGAGAAGACCGAAGACCTCACCTTCACTGAAGAGGGTGAGAAGACAATTGAAGCTGAAACAGCCGCTGGACCTCAGGGAGATGAACACCCTGAGGGAACCGAGAAGCTCGCCTCTGTATCTGAGGGGGAGCAACTCGAAGAAGAAGCTGAAGAAACTGAGTCTGAAGCTGAAGATGAAGAAGCCATCGACTTGTCTGATGCTGAACCATCCTCTTCTCCAAAGAATGATGATGACGAAGATGACGATGATGATGATTCTTTTATCGTCAAGCCTGCTCAGAGAACTAAAGCTCTTAAAGGGATTCTGATAAATGAACCTTCAGGGGAGCGGACAAAGACAAAGGCAAAGGAAAATGTGTCGCTGAAGATGAAAATCTGACGATCTTGCTTAAAAAACCGGTTTGTCAGGTACACTAACTCCTTACTCCACATCCCTCCTCTATACACTTTATCAGTTCTCTACCTCCGCAAACCTACATACACTATCCCATTCTTTCTCTCTCTGTTCTACCCAAATTCTTACTTGTAAGATCGCTGTGTTTCAGCTAGTCCTCTCCCCTGTTTGAGGATATCGCTGAAGTTCCTACAGCTGCGACTTCAACAATAATTCCAGCTCTCAACGCTGAAGACATAATCCCAGTCTTGGATTTGATCTCTGAGACTGATGAACCTGAAGAACAGACTCTCTCTCACAAAAATAGACCTTCCTTGGCTCCTCAAAAGCTAAGTGAAGAGGATCAAGAAAAGAGAGATGCAATGATCAAGAGACTCGAAGATCAACGAATCATTCTAAAGCGTGATCAACTTCCTACCGTTCCTCCAAAGTTCAGAATTTCCCAAAAGGAATACAAGGAACACCTCAGAGCTGAACGCCTAATCGCTGAAAGAAAGGAAGCTGAAGAAAAAGACAGAGAATACGCCATCAAGCTTACTCAACGATCAATAAAAGACCCCAAGCTGAAAAGAGTTCCCATTGATGTTCAACGTCAGCTATGGGATGATGCTCAAGAGATCGTTAGAGAAAAGACTAAGGTCTATGATACGACTTTGGAATGGGCTAAACAAATGCTGACCTATCGATCTAGATCATCCAAAATCATCAAAGTAAACATCAGAGGAAAACTGTATGCCGACGTTCCTGTTGTTGAAGTGGATGTCTACAGAGAAGACAAAACCAAGCAAACTTTCTATGCTGCTACCTTAGAAAAGTTTGGTCTCTCTGAATGGTTAGAAACAAAATTAGCCATTCAGGGATTGCGCTCAAAGTTCAAAAGCCATGTCGAGAAGATCTTAAACAAACAGATCGACCTGCTTTCTTCTGCTGTGGATATTCCTCCTCTTCCTCCTCAACAAAGAAAAGTCTCTGCTAAGAAAAAGAAAGTCTCTGATTCAGGTCCTCCTATACGGAATGAAACAGGTATTGGTTTCTCTCGTGCTGAAGTTCTTGGCCCTGATGCTGATCTCTCAGCGCTTGACACCTCCCTACCACCTGGAGAAACTTTCATTCCTGGCACAGTTGTAAGTGATCCATATGGTATATTCTTTCTAGACTACGATGGAAACCATCACTTTCAACGTATCTCTGAGCTCCACATCGCTCCCATCGAACAACTCAGAGATCTCTTACACTGGTGTGAAGTCAGACGCGACATCAAAGCTAGACACCTGAAGCCCTTGATTTTTGAAGAAGCTCTGAAGAAAAAGAATCAAGGAGCAGATGTCCCTGATTGGATGATTGCCACATCAATGACCCTTGATGAACAACTCATTAAGGAAGAACCTTTTGACGGATAGGATCGCCTTGTAATTCTTTCTATCCTTATCTGTCTACATCTTTTGTACTTGTAATTTTATTCGCTGTACTTGTAATTTTTCCACTTCCCTCTATAATCTTTACAAAGTTTAAAGAAAAATTTCAGCGAATGTACTTTACTCCATCAGTACAGAAAAGATCCCTAAAAACAGTAAAAGGGACAAATATTTTATGAGTTCTTTTTATCCTTGTGTTTTCATTATATAGCAATTTTCTCTGTTGCTATGTCATTATCAAATAGGGGAAGATTGTTGATCCAAACCCTCAGTGATTTGATAATGACCCTCTCTAATATACTTAGTGAAAATTGTAAGTAAACAATATGTATCAGAGTTTCACTATCGCTGATAAGTACTAGGATCTTACAGTACCGCTGATAGGAACTCTTGTTGTTTAGATTAAACATTCATCGAAACTGTTCACCATAATACTCTGAGTCTGTTAAGTACTTATGGTGATCGCTGATAAGTTAGTTGTTTACTTATGATCTCTGAAGACAAGTTTCACGTCAACATAGGTTCTACGCTGAAGTCGAAGATCAAGCTCAAGAACCAGCGATAAGTCTCCTAATGAACTGATGCGGATCAGCGAAGACTCAGATTTGTCCAATCAACGTGAAGTATCAAGTACAAGACTTCAGCTATCGCTGAACTCTATCATTCGCTGATGAAGAATGATAGATCGCTGAATCAACGAAAAGCTGATCATGAAGTCCTCCGTACAAAGTACTTTTGTCTTAACCACCCTTGCACGACTCCGTACGATATGTCAGAAAAGAACCTCCTTATTGTCTGAATTCGTACAACCACCCTGATACTACACTGTTCAAACATGCGGCTACTTAGGTTGTCAACAAAGGTCAATGACATGCAACCAATCAGCTGCTGCCACGTGTAAAGTGTATACTGCCATGCATTAAATGCATGCAGTATATAAGAAGATGAACTCACTTCATTTTGAAGTAACTTGCTAACTCTGGACAAGTTCATCCTTCTTATCTTGAGATAGGTTATTATTAGTAATTTCCTTCTCCTTCTTAGTGCAAGAAACTTAGTGTTCCAACTTGTTTAGATTTAGGATTTATCCTTAATCTTGTTTCCGCAACAAGCTGTAAATTGTTAATGATTTATCAATAAACAATTTAGAAAAGTAAAATCTGTGTGTTTGTATTCAACCCCCCCCCCCCTTCTACAAACTTGTATAGCCCTTCGGGACCAACAAGTGGTATCAGAGCAGATTTGTTTAATCTCATAAACAAGATCTAATCTATACTAAGATTTCTCTTCCTTGCTATTTCTGAAAAATGACTACTAACACAAACACAAATTATATCGACAATGGTTCTCTTGCAAAACCCCCTAGATTATCCAGAGATAATTTTAATCTATGGAAAAATAGGACGACTCTCTTCTTAGAAGGTGTAGACCCTACTATGCCTTATTATCTTGAAAACGGCCCATTTATTCCTGTAAGAATTGATGCCGCTGTACCTGCCGCTGAGAATAGACCTGCTATTCCAGAAAGGCTGGTACCCAAAGAAGTTCATACGTGGACTGAAGAAGATAAGAAGAAAGTGGCTATCGACACAAAATCCAGATCCATACTATCCATGGCTCTTCCTGACGAAGTCTACCATTCCGTCATGAACCTGAAATCCTCAAAAGCCATGTGGGACACAATATGTGTTCAGTATGAAGGTACTGCTGAAGTCCAGGACTCTCGAAAGATCAACCTGGTAAGACAGTATGAAAGTTTCATTTGTGGTAAGAATGAGACTCTCTCTGAAGTTCACCAACGTTTTAATTGCTTAATAATAGATCTGAAAACTGTTGGTAAGGAATATTCTAACTTTGAAGTGCTGACAAAGTTTCTAGAATGTTTACCTGAAAGCTGGGACAGTTATTCTATGTGTCTCAAGCTGTCAAAAGATCTAAAGATCAATGACCCTTGCTACCTTATATGACACGATGCTGAATCATGAGCAATCAAGCCATCTTAAGAAGAATCTTATAAAAGATTCCAAAAGCACACCTATTGCTTTAATCTCAGAGGAACCTTCTACTCAGTGACCCTCGGTCACTATCACTGAGTTAGAGAGTAACTCTGAAAGGTCATCAGATTCTGACTCTTCAGATGATGATGAATCTTTGGCTCTCCTAACTAAAAAGTTCAGGAGATTCGCCAAAAAGAAAATGTTCAGAAAGAACAAACCTCTTTCAATAACTGATAAGCCAAGATCATCAGCTACTGTTGATAAGGCTACTGCTACTTGTTTTAACTGCGAAAAGATTGGACATTTCGCTAACGAGTGCAGGTCTAAGAAAGTATCGAGAAACTCAGCGTTTTCCAAGAAATCCTTTATTCCCAGGAATAAAGATGACAAATATTCTAAGCTGAAAGAAAAATATGCAAAGCTGAAAAGCTTCAAGAAGAAAGGCAAAGGCCTGATGGTTTACGATTGGGCTGCTTCTGAAGAAGAAGAATCATCATCCGATTCTGAGGATGATGAAACAAATCTTTGTCTTATGGCAAAGATTGAAGATGAGGAAGAAAGTTCAGACATTCCCTCTACTTCAACATCTGCAATTCAGGTATCACCTTCCTTCTTCACAAATATTGCAAATATTGATGAAGCTGATAGTCTCCGCAAAATCGATCTCTTGACTAGAAGTTTATATGAAGCCATGAATGGCAAAACAATAGTTGAAAACCAAAACCTTGATCTCGCTGAACAGCTTAAAAACTGTCACCTTCAAATAGAAAAGCTTTCTAAAATTGAAGAAGATTTTAAAGATCAAGTACATTTAAATCAGCTAGTCAAAATCGAACGAGCAGAAGCTATCGCTGCTTTGAAAGCTGAAAAAGCTACTGTTGAAGGATGGTGTAACTCTTCAACAAAGATCACTGAGATAATTAAGTCTCAGATACCCCTGAGTGATAAACGTGGTCTTGGTTACAAATATGAAACTAAAGAACCAACCACTGATCGTTCCATGCTCTTATTTGGAACTTTCGTATCCTCAGTCGCTGATACTTCATCCTCCCAGTGTTCCTCGTCCAGACCGCCTATCCCTGAGGAAATCTCTGCCTCTTCAAAAGGTAAAGAGAAAATGGTTTATCCAAAACCTACCTCTGTCTTTAAAGATAAAGGTAAAGGAATTGCGTTGAACCAAAATCCTCAGAAGGGTACTTTAGTACCAAAGCTGAATGCTTCTAAAGCTTTAGTGATTTATTCCTCTGGATCAAGGAATCAGATCTCTGGATCTACTCAGCGTGGGTCTATTCAGCGATCTACTCCTAGACTCATAGTGGATGTCCTTGGTAAGAAATCTGAAGAACTAAATGTTCCTCCCATTTCTAAAGCCAAAAGCTTATTTGGTAAAATCAAAAGCTCAGCACTCAAATGGTCCTAGAACTACTTTTAGTTATAGGAAATGTTATCACTGTGGACTCACTGATCATATTGCTAGTAAGTGCCCCACAGCCACCAAAGCTGATAAGATAGCTAAGGTGAAGATTGCCCCCAAGGCAAAGAAGACCACTGAGGTTAAGAAATTAACTAAAGTGAAGACTGACAAAGCTGAATCTTCAAATGCTGCGAAGACTGCTGAACCTTCCATTCCAACTGCTTCCACTGACAAACGTGTACACATGGTTAAGTGGATACCCAAGAAAAACTAATCTTCCTTTGTGATGCAGGTTCAGAAGGGTATCTGGTATCTCGATAGAGGATGCTCTAGACACATGACTGGAAAGAAAAGCCTGCTCGTTGAATACAAGGAAGAGAAGGGTCCCTCTGTGACTTTCGGTGGAAATGGAAAAGGACATACCCGAGGGTTTGGTGTACTCTCAAATGGTACAACCACCTTCAGAAGAGTCGCATATGTTGAAGGGCTGAAGCATAATCTTCTAAGCATCAGTCAGCTTTGCGACAAGGATAACAAAATAATCTTTACTAAGGAATCCTGCTTTGTCACTGACAAAAAGGAGAAGATAGCTCTCAGCGTTTATCGTTTGGAAAATGTTTTTGTAATAAACATGGACTCAACAACTTTTCCTTCTTTGAGAGTAAGGGTATTTCTCACAACTTTTCTTCAGTGAGAACACCGCAACAAAATGGAGTCGCTGAAAGAAGAAATAGAACAATTATTGAAGCTGCACGTTCAATGCTCAACGATTCTCACCTGCCTACTCAGTTTTGGGCAGAAGCTGTCAACACCGCTTGTTTTACGCAAAACATATCGCTGATAGTCAAAAGATTCAATAAAACATCCTATGAAATCATGGGAGAAAGCCTTCAATCAGCTTTCTTCACATCTTTGGATGTCAGTGTTTCATACTGAACAACAGAGATGCCCTTGGAAAGTTTGATCCTAAGGCTGATGATGGAATCTTTCTTGGATACTCCTCAGTTTCCAAAGCCTTCAGAGTCTTCAATCGAAGAAGACAAACTGTTGAAGAAACAATTCACGTCACGTTTGACGAGTCCCGTTCAGCGAACTCTAAACCGTCCGCTGATACTGAAGAACTGAATCAATGTATGTTTTCTCATCTTGGTGATTCAGAAGATATTCCCACTCCTCGTGCTCACTCAGTTGAAGATGATGGTCCTACTATCATTCCAAATATGCAGAATAGTGAAGCTGAAACATCATGGGTCTCAGCTGTTCCTATAAACACTATACCTGCTTCTGAATCGAATGTCTCAGACATTCCATCTACTTCTCAGCAATCAGTGAATATAATGTCAACTGCATCCATTCCTCTCTTGGCTGATACTCCAGACGTCGCTGAAGCCTCATCTTCAGCTCCTCCAGTTCAGGTTGAGTCAGCGTCTCACACTCCGGCTCAGCGATGGACTATAAATCACCCAATTGATCAAATTCTTGGTGATCCAAACGCTGGTATTCAGACTCGACGAAGTGCAGGTAATATTTGTTTATTTGTTAACTTTATTTCACTAACTGAACCAAAGAAAGTAGATGATGCCCTCAAAGATCCAAACTGGGTCAGCGCCATGCAAGAAGAGCTGACTGAATTCGAAAGAAACAAAGTTTGGAAACTTGTTCGAAGACCAACTGATAAAACAGTGATAGGCACTAAATGGGTCTATCAAAACAAGTTGGACGAACATGGAACTGTAACCCGCAACAAGGCTCGTCTTGTTGCTCAGGGATACAGACAAGAGGAAGGTTGTTGGGTCATTGACCAGCATCTCCCTAAATCGAAACGTGGCGCTGGCTGCTACGCTATATGGAAATAAGTTGCGCCTTCTCCACCAGCAATTGCTTTTGGCGTAGTGGTAAGCGCTTAGATCCTAACATGTGGTATCAGAGCAGGTCACGGGTTCAAATCCCATGGAGTGCATTATAATGCCAAAGGCATGTTGTGCCGCCAAGAGTGCTAGCAGATGCTGGGGGGGGGATTGTTGGGTCATTGACCAGCATCTCCCTAAATCGAAACATGGCGCTGGCTGCTACGCTATATGGAAATAAGTTGCGCCTTCTCCACCAGCAATTGCTTTTGGCGTAGTGGTAAGCGCTTAGATCCTAACAAAGGCATAGATTATGACGAAACATTTGCTCCAGTAGCAAGATTAGAATCTATTCGTCTATTCTTAGCATACGCTGTACACAAAGACTTCAAAGTATATCAGATGGATGTTAAGTCAGCGTTTCTAAATGGAAAGCTGAATGAAGAAGTCTATGTGGAACAACCTCCAGGATTCTCAGATCCTAAGCGTCCAGGTTATGTTTATAAACTGGATAAGGCACTTTATGGCTTAAAGCAAGCTCCACGTGCATGGTATGGCACTCTTTCTACTTATCTCCATATTGAACAATTTGAGCGAGGTAAAATCGACAAAACTCTATTTTTCAGGAAAGTAAAAGGTCATATCATTCTTGTTCAAATATATGTTGATGATATTATATTTGGCTCTACTAACCCTGATCTTTGTACTCGTTTCGCTGATAGAATGAAAGATGAGTATAAGATGAGCATGATGGATGAACTAACATATTTCCTTGGTCTTCAGATAAAGCAAAATGAAAAAGGAACTTTCATTAATCAGGGAAAGTATGTTAAAGATATGCTGAAGAAATTCGACTTAACTGAAAGTTCAGCTATGAAAACCCCTATGGCACCACCACTGACACTTGATAAGGATACTAAGGGTATTCCTGTTAATGTCACTTTGTACCGTGGGATGATCGGCTCACTTTTGTATCTTACAGCTATCCGACCCGATATTATGTTTGCAACATGTTTGTGTGCACGATATCAAGCTGAACCTAAGATATCTCATATGAAAGCTGTAAAGCGAATTTTTCGATATCTTAAGGGTACAACGAATCTTGGTCTTTGGTATCCCAAAGACCCAAGATTCGATCTAATCGCCTATTCAGATAGTGATTTTGCAGGTTGCAGAATGGATAGGAAAAGCACCACAGGAGGATGTCAGCTCCTGGGTGGAAAGCTGGTAAGTTGGACAAGTAAAAAGCAAAACTCAGTGTCCACCTCTACAACTGAAGCTGAGTATGTAGCCGCTGGAAGCTGCTGTTCTCAGGTCTTGTGGATGAGAAATCAACTACTGGACTATGACCTTCAGCTCTCAAACATTCCAATCTATTGCGACAGCACAAGTGCCATCGCTATAGCCAATAATCCAGTGCTACACTCAAAGACAAAACACATCGAAATCAGGTATCATTTTATCAGAGATCATGTGCTGAATGGTGATATAGAACTTCACTTTATCCCAACTGATTATCAGTTAGCTGATATGTTCACCAAACCTCTTGATGAGACAAGATTCAACTTTCTCATCAGCGAGCTTGGAATGCTGAACTTTGAAGAGTAAAATCTTCAGCGAATCACATTTTGATCAGCGATACGATTATACAAACTTGTATAGCCCTCGGGATAAAATCAACTTGTATAACCTATTCTATCATCTTCTCTCTAAATAAACTTGATTCGCTGATATCAAGGTATGTTTCTCTCTCTCTGACAATCGCATGTAAATGCAAGATTTCAAAATAAATTACATCGTTGAATATCTCTTCCTTATCAGCGATACTTTGAAATTTCTAAAAACCTTCACTGATATTTCTAAATTCAGTGCTTCATTTTTTTGTGTCCCTGAGTTTTCAAAACCTCAGAGACATCCAAGAATATGAAAGGACAGTTGTGACGTCATTACAACGGATAAGCCCTGGCACGTTCTTCTTTCTGACACACGTTTGCACGTTTCGTTTACTCGCCAATCAAATGCAAACACGTGTCCGTGTCATGATGAAAATCTTTTCCCGCTCAAGATTTTCTCTTTCTAAAATCTCTCTATATAAACAAATTCTTCGTTTATATTTTCCTTTTACGCGAACTTCTCCTCCAAGCAAAGAAAGAATTCACTGTTGCATTTTGCTCTCGATTCTTCAAGAACAACTGTTCACCTTCTTCAAACATCAAAGGTTAATATGTTCTTATTATTTACCAAATGCAAATAACTTGTTTCTGATCTTCTCATTGTTTTAACAAGATCAAACAAAATAACTTCTTAAAAATGAAATCATTTTCTTTCATGATTTTATGAACACAACCATTTCATGGTTGTTCTTCAAGTTTAAATGCAAAAATCTTAAACTTGTTCTTCATTCGTTTTTCCAGAATCCCAATCTTCAAAGGAAACTGGAAAACAAGATTTTTATTGGGTTTGAAATTTCGTTTTTCAAAAACAAGAAAAACCGTAATCTTCATTAAGACATTTTGTCTAAATGAAATGGACAAAATTCGAACCATCTTATTGGAAAATATTTCCACATTAAGATTATTCTTATTTGTTAATATTTGGTTGAACTGATAATACAGAAAATGGCATCTTCTGACATTCCGAAGAACACCATCGCTGAAAACACTGCTGCTGATGATACTGCTGAGGAAGTGGACATCCTCAAGGCTCCTCAGGTCAAGTTCTCTCTTGACAAGCTGGATTGGACTAAGGTAAACAACCTTTATGCGCTTCTCGAGTTTCCTCCTCGAAAGCAAGTCACACATCTAGATGATGCTGTGAAATTCCTCAAGAATTGCTGCATCTCCACAACCCTGACCATAACTCCTCCCGCACATCAGCTTTTGCTATCACAATTCTGGTACTCTGCCAGACACTCTCAGTTACCATCAGCCAAAGACCCCTCCAAAACAATTGACTGCATCCTTTGCGATATCGAATATGGCACCATGAATATCACCCCTGCCATCATTCGCAAAGCCCTCAGCCTTCCCATAGCAACCAAAGAAAAACCCTTCGTTCCCCTCCCTGACCCCAAGAAAAACTCAGACAGGGAAGCCATCATTGCATTCTTTGATGCAATGGGCTATGTATGGGAAACTGGAAGGGGTATGAAGCCCGAGAAGATGTAACGTCCCAAAAATTACAAGGAATTTAAAATTTTAAAACATGCATTTCATTATAAAACAATCACAATTTAATAATTCGTAACTCAAATGAAGTTAACGTCGTTAACTCGAGCAGTTAGTAAAGTTTATGCAGCGGAAATTTTATAAAATAAAATCCAAAGGTTTGAAAGTGAAACTTAAACAATTCTCGACACTCCGCGCCTAGTGTGTGTACCGTCAAGCCCGACTGCCGCTCGCACCTGAAATCACAACATATTGGGAAAAGGGTAAGCTAAACGCTTAGTGAGTCCTACCACACACGTAGGTAGCAACCCCACGTATATCGCCCCTACTCGCAAGTAGGCAACATCACCACCACCACGAATATAAAAACCACATAATGATTAATGCATAAAACGAACCTCGGTCCCACCGAGTACACCAAAAAAATATATTGACACAAGCTCAGTCCCACCGAGCCCTCGGTCCCACCGAGTAAAGACATTGATACCAGCTCAGTCCCACCGAGCCCTCGGTCCCACCGAGTAAAGATAATACAATTGTACTAGCTCAGTCCCACTGAGCCCTCGGTCCCACCGAGCCCTCGGTCCCACCGAGGTGTACACAAGCATAAATAATCCACGTATAAATTCAACAAATCACCACTAGTTATCACATCCCAACTAGTTCACGTAAGCACGTAATAACACATAATAACACGTAGCACAAAATAACGATATGCATGAAATTCCTAACTACGCGGTGAGAGAACTCACCTCAAAACAACGCGACGCGCTCCCGAGCCGCAACACCAGTACGTCAACCTTCCTCACTTTTTTCCCACCTAAATACGCACTAAGAACGTCAACGGAAGGTCCCAACTCACAACACTTTTACTAGTTTAACAAAACTAAAAATCCAGCTTTTATACTAAAAACGCAGGTCTGTTCGGGACCCATTTTACCCCTGCTAAACTGATCAAACCAAAAATATAATTCCACATTCAGGAAGTTCAATGTCTTACGGTTCCAGGGACGTATCACACGCGTCCTAACGATATTCCTAGCACTCTATATGAATTTTACAAAAAACACCTCTCAGAGCAGCTAAAACAGGACCTGTCCGTATAAAATGGCAATTTGACACTAGCTATGGCCCGAACTGGTTTTTCCACAAAACATATAAAAGTTACTAGACTCAGAATGGGAACTTTTGGAACCAGTTCCATCCCAATCCGACATTCCTAACAGAAGATATAGCTTATACAAAACAGGGCAGAAACTGCACGATTTACATAAAATGATAACTTTTGAACTTGAACCCAATAAGTTATCTTAATCCAAACAGACCCACGAAGAAACATGACTTACTGAATTAGGGTTAACATGGGCTGAACAAAACCATGCACCACCCACTGCCGCCTCCGGCGGTGGTTGTGGCTGGCGGTATTCTCGCGACGAACAAAACGAAAAGACACGGAAAGGAAAACGAACGATTACCTCGCTGCAACTCCTCCTTCTTCTCGATTCCGGTAGCAAGCAGCTGCGTTTCTCTCCTTCCCGGCGTCTCTCACTCTCCGGCGAACACTCTCCCTCTCTCTCCTCTCGCCGGCGACCACACTCCCTTTCCCTCTCGATTTCCCTCTCTCTCTCCGGTTTCCCTCTCTCTCGGCCGAACACCACCAAAAGGGGGAGGGGGGAATGACTAAAGGGTTCTTGGGGAGTTACTAGCATGAAACCGAAGGGGAAGAGGAAGGGAGGGTCTCTTGGCTGATCCCTTGCCAAACTTTGGTGAAATGCCCCAATTAGCCCCTCAACTTTCCTTTCCTTGCAAAAACCCAAAAAGGTTGACTCATTTAACTTTTTGGTCCGATTCGACTAACCCCGCTAATGGAAACCACATTAAATCCAACTTAAAAGAAAAGAATTAATAAAAGAAATTACATACCGGGGTACGGGCTTTACAACTCTCCCCCACTTGGATTAGACTTCGTCCTCGAAGTCTAGACCGGCGAATAACTCGGAATAGTTCTCGAATACTTTTCTTACTAACAAAACTCCATCAAGGACACCGAAATTATGATCGGAAGAACACTCCAACAACTGGATTCATTCCTAGTCAAACGACTTCGGTTGACTCCCATCCTTAGATGTTCCGCACATCCCGATTCAACTTTCAAGCTCTAACCATTCTAAAGGTGCTCACCAATATACCCTACCGGATACTCGAATCCGATCATTCCTACCATTACTGCCGATTAACTTCCACGAGTTCTAATAGACTCCCAAAATTTATTTCACACGGGTCATCAAACCAGTAAACTTATAATCATCCAAGAAGGTCATTCCACCATAACCATTCACCACAAGCAAACATCTCAGGATTACTACTACCATCAACATAATTTCCTTAAAATCGGCTACAATTCCCCAATTACACTAAGGCATTTGGCCTCAAGCCCAAAAGTCGACACATAAGTATACTATTTACCTCAAAAATTCTACGCATTTATCCTCTTTATTACAAAGGGCATCATTCCCTAACCGATACTATTCGGCCTACAGTACCCACACGCGTGGGATACCCAACCTTCCACCATCGACGTATCTTTCACACTCGCTCTACGAAGCCTAGTTACACCCCAACGCCTACCTCTCAGGTACGTCTCAAGTCCCGGAACATCGGAGCTACCTCTCAGGTAAGTGCCCAAGACTGTATCCTCTTAGTGCCTACTGGAAAGTCAAGGTCATAACACATGAATACCGGAGTCCCATCCTGAGATACCCAACCGACCGTTAAGACCGAGCAATTGACCCATGACTATCACGGACAAAATTCGGAATTTCCCCCGAAACTCTCTCGCGTTTGGCATTTTCCTCCAAAACTGCCACCTCCTGAGCACTACCTATCGACTCGAGAAGAGGTGCAACCACTGTTAACCGTTGACACAAGCCCCACAGTGGCTCACCATCCAGATGTCGACTAAGTGCGTCCGTAACAACATCCGCTTTACCGGGGTGGTAAAGTATCTCACCATCCTAATCCTTGACCATGTCAAGCCACCTCCTCTGACGCATGTTGAGGTTTTACCGGTCATCAAGTACTGGAGGCTTTTATGGTTAGTGTATACACTTGACGCCATACAAATAGTGCCTCCAAATCTTGAGAGCAAACACCACCAAATCTTACATACCCTCCAGCAAAGTCAACATCGGAGCCTCGCATAACGCCTGCATAGCTCCTCAAAGCCCTCTGCTGCTCTTCACCCCAACTAAAAGCCGCAGATTTCTTTGTCAATCGGGTCATCGGTAAAGCAATCTTGGAGAAATCCTGAATGGATCTCCGGAAGTACCCTGCTAACCCAAGAAAACTCCGTACTTCAGTGAGAGTATTTGGCACTTCCCACCGCATCACAGTCGTAATCTTGGCCGGATCCACCATAATACCATTCTGGTTCACGTCATGCCCTCGAAAGTGGACCTCTCGTAACCAGAACTCACACTTGGAGAGCTTAGCATACGGCTTCTCCCGCCTCAAACTTCCAAAACTTCTCGCAAATGCATCTCATGCTCTTCCTTCGACTTCGATTACACAAGAATATCGTCGATGAACACGATCACCGATCGATCCCACATAGGGCTACATACCCGGTTCATGAGGTCCATGAACGCTGCGGGTGCATTGGTGAGCCCGAGAGGCATCACCACCAACTTGTAAATGGCCATAACGTGAACGAAAGGCCGTCTACTCCGTATCCTCTCTCCTCACCCTCATCCGATGATACCCCGATCTCAAATCAACCTTAGAGAACCACGAGGCTCCCTGAAGCTGATCGAACAAGTCATCGATCCTTGGCGGAGGATAACGATTCTTCACCGTAAGCTTATTCAACTCACGGTAGTCTATACACATCCGTTGGGACCCGTCTTTCTTTTTCACAAACAGAATCGGGGCTCCCCACAGTGGACAACTCGGCTTGATGAACTCCTTTTCGATAAGTTCCTGCAACGAGTGTACAACTCCTTCATTTCCGGTGGAGCCAGGCGATAAGGTGCCTTGGCCACCGGAGCAGCATCCGGAATCAAATCAATGCGGAACTCTACCTGTCGCTCGGGAGGTATCCCCGGTAACTCCTCAGGAAAATACGTCAGCAAACTCCCGTACAACTGGCACATCCTCCGCAGACTTCTTCTCTCCGTTGACGCGCGTGTCGATCACATACGCCAAAAATCCCTGACCACTGTGCTGCAAGTACCTCCGAGCCCTCGCAGCCGAACATATCGCTGAGGTCCGCCTGGGCAAGCTGCCCTGAACTAGCATTTCTCCCCCGCTTGGGGTTCGAACTCGTACTTGTTTGCGACGACAAACAATCTCCGCATCATACGCATCCATCCAATCCATGCCCACAGTCACGCACAACTCCCGCATAACGATCGGAATCAAATCAATCGGGAACCTCACACCAGAGATCTCCAAAGTGAACCCCCGGTACACGTCAGTAACCGTCAAGGTCCTGTCTTCAGCAACTGCAACCACAAGTGGACAGCTTAATCGTCCTACAACTCGGCCCCAAACACTCACTGACTATGTGAGACACGGAAGGATGAGTAGCCCCGCTATCAATCGTCACCACAGCAAGCACCGAGTTAACCAAGAACGTACATGTCACCACTTTATACGTAGCTTGTGCCTCCTCCACTCCCAGTTGACGAACTCTACCTCAGGCCGCCTCCATCCCAACAGCAAGTGAAGCATACTGCGCGGTACTCACGAGCTCCCTGATCTTGGTACGTAACATATCCTTGTACCGTGTCCTCTTCATGTCCTCAAAAGTAGCATGCTAAGGATAGAATAATGTCATTTCCGTAAACTTTCGGTTCACCTCCTTTATGGCCTCCGCAGTCTGACAGAGCTCCAAGAACTCTTTGGCACTCCTCTCCATCTCCACTAGAGGCACATGCTCTACACGAAACATACGACGAACTCCTCCCAGGTCAAGTAGTGCGCCCATTAAGCGTCAAAGCAGTAGCACACCAGTCTTTCGCTCCGTCTCGTAACAGATTCACCGCGAAGCGAACCTTCTAGTTCGCAGGACAACCACCGGTAAAGAATGTGCACTCCATAACCGATCCCGACCCTCTTGTTCGAGTCTGCCCACCCGCAGGGGGTGGAATCGCTGCGATGCGCTCCTCCATCGACACTATTACCTCATCACGAAATGGCGGTAATAATTTCGGGGATCGCCTCCTCAAAATATGCGTCACCTCGACCGCAAACATCTCACGAATCTGATCAGCAATAATTCCAGCATCAGCATCTGGATCAACATTGTTGTTCCTCCTTAACGAGCTACTAGCACACATTAAAACCTGCTAACTACGCTCACGCTCAACTCTTCAGTTTCTCCGTGACTTTCCCCGACTCGAGCACGGATCCTGTGCTTCAGATAGTAGGAGCTCTGCTACTACCCTTCACACCTATCCCTACTCGTTTCGAGTCCTGTCCCGGGACGTCCAAGTAGTTGCTTACCACAACCAAACACATATGCCCATTCCGGCATATGCAAACACTTTTCCTAGCTCCCTAGAAAAGTCGTAATACCCCACTACCCTTGCTAGAACGGAACCCCCACTAGCCCTGACGAGTCGCCTCATGAACGCACAGTCGTATACAGTGGAAACCAGATAGACATTCGAATATAAGATTCTATCCTACAACGGTTGGACTCAAACAAGAGCTGCGCAATAGAACTAAATCCAACATTCTAAGGCTATTCGGTTCCTACTGCATACAACCTATAGTGCATTCGCTTAACGACCTATCAAAGTTAGCATAAGTTCCTAATAGCAAGTAACAAGTATACAGTACCACAAAATCCACGTAAGCAATCTAGCATACATACTCCTATGTTCTTAGAAAGCAATCTAGCATACGTACTCATATGTAAACGCTATTCCCAGCTCACTAGGAATTTCATCTCATCCCACTACTCTTGCTACAACAGAATCCCTGTTAGCCATAACGAGTTGCCTCGCGAATACCCAGTCGCACGCAGCGTGAATCAAATAGACATTCGAATACAAGATTCTATCCTAGAACGGTTGGACTCAAACAAGAGCTGCGCAATAGAACTAAATCAAATATTCTAAGGCTATATGATTCTTACTGCATACAACCTATAGGGCCTTCACTTAACAACCTACTATAACTAGCAAGCAGTCATCGTACAGTACAGTGTAAACAACCTAGGCAATCTAGCATGCATACCCTATGCCTAGAAAGCAATAAATACACTAAGTGCTGTACCTTCCCAATTGGCGTCGGCTGACTGTACACACTGCGCCCACGATCACCGTTTCCCAAACGGGCTTTCTCCGTTCATTTATTTTCAAAGATTTTAATAAGAGAGTTTAAAAAAACTTCATAGCCGCAACTTGAGACCAAACACACCGAGATGTGTTTGATTCACTCAAGCTGTGCTCTGATACCAAGTTGTAACGTCCCAAAAATTACAAGGAATTTAAAATTTTAAAACATGCATTTCATTATAAAACAATCACAATTTAATAATTCGTAACTCAAATGAAGTTAACGTCGTTAACTCGAGCAGTTAGTAAAGTTTATGCGGCGGAAATTTCATAAAATAAAATCCAAAGGTTTGAAAGTGAAACTTAAACAATTCTCGACACTCCGCGCCTAGTGTGTGTACCGTCAAGCCCGAATGCCGCTCGCACCTGAAATCACAACATATTGGGAAAAGGGTAAGCTAAACGCTTAGTGAGTCCTACCACACACGTAGGTAGCAACCCCACGTATATCGCCCCTACTCGCAAGTAGGCAACATCACCACCACCACGAATATAAAAACCACATAATGATTAATGCATAAAACGAACCTCGGTCCCACCGAGTACACCAAAAAAATATATCGACACAAGCTCAGTCCCACCGAGCCCTCGGTCCCACCGAGTAAAGACATTGATACCAGCTCAGTCCCACCGAGCCCTCGGTCCCACCGAGTAAAGATAATACAATTGTACTAGCTCAGTCCCACTGAGCCCTCGGTCCCACCGAGCCCTCGGTCCCACCGAGCCCTCGGTCCCACCGAGGTGTACACAAGCATAAATAATCCACGTATAAATTCAACAAATCACCACTAGTTATCACATCCCAACTAGTTCACGTAAGCACGTAATAACACATAATAACACGTAGCACAAAATAACGATATGCATGAAATTCCTAACTACGCGGTGAGAGAACTCACCTCAAAACAACGCGACGCGCTCCCGAGCCGCAACACCAGTACGTCAACCTTCCTCACTTTTTCCCACCTAAATACGCACTAAGAACGTCAACGGAAGGTCCCAACTCACGACACTTTTACTAGTTTAACAAAACTAAAAATCCAGCTTTTATACTAAAAACGCAGGTCTGTTCGGGACCCATTTTACCCCTGCTAAACTGATCAAACCAAAAATCTAATTCCACATTCAGGAAGTTCAATGTCTTACGGTTCCAGGGACGTATCGCACGCGTCCTAACGATATTCCTAGCACTCTATATGAATTTTACAAAAACACCTCTCAGAGCAGCTAAAACAGGACCTGTCCGTATAAAATGGCAATTTGACACTAGCTATGGCCCGAACTGGTTTTTCCACAAAACATATAAAAGTTACTAGACTCAGAATGGGAACTTTTGGCACCAGTTCCATCCCAATCCGACATTCCTAACAGAAGATATAGCTTATACAAAACAGGGCAGAAACTGCACGATTTACATAAAATGATAACTTTTGAACTTGAACCCAATAAGTTATCTTAATCCAAACAGACCCACGAAGAAACATGACTTACTGAATTAGGGTTAACATGGGCTGAACAAAACCATGCACCACCCACTGCCGCCTCCGGCGGTGGTGGTGGCTGGCGGTATTCTCGCGACGAACAAAACGAAAAGACACGGAAAGGAAAACGAACGATTACCTCGCTGCAACTCCTCCTTCTTCTCGATTCCGGTAGCAAGTAGCTGCGTTTCTCTCCTTCCCGGCGTCTCTCACTCTCCGGCGAACACTCTCCCTCTCTCTCCTCTCGCCGGCGACCACACTCCCTTTCCCTCTCGATTTCCCTCTCTCTCTCTCCGGTTTCCCTCTCTCTCGGCCGAACACCACCAAAAGGGGGAGGGGGAATGACTAAAGGGTTCTTGGGGAGTTACTAGCATGAAACCGAAGGGGAAGAGGAAGGGAGGGTCTCTTGGCTGATCCCTTGCCAAACTTTGGTGAAATGCCCCAATTAGCCCCTCAACTTTCCTTTCCTTGCAAAAACCCAAAAAGGTTGACTCATTTAACTTTTTGGTCCGGTTCGACTAACCCCGCTAATGGAAACCACATTAAATCCAACTTAAAAGAAAAGAATTAATAAAAGAAATTACATACCGGGGTACGGGCTTTACAGAAGAAGCTAACCATTATAAAGAAATCAAAAATGCCCAGCGAGATGAATTTCATCTTTGCCCATGTGATCAGCTGCATGACTGCCAAGAGCGGCTCCTCTGACCAAGCCGCTAAACCTCAGCAAGCAATGGGATATGCATTGCTGAAAGGTCTACATATAGACTGGGCATCGATCATCTATGATGACCTGGTGCTAAGAGTGGACTCCGTCGCTGACAGACCTCCATGGGTTCCGTATCCTCGATTCATCAGCGCCATATTCCAAAAAGGCCTGAAGGACAACTATCCTCAAGAGGGTGACCTGGAACTTTCTCAGGTTGGTCCTAAGATACTCGACTTCAAACCAGTGGCGAATGAGGTACGTCTTTCTACACTCTTAACTCTTCTAAATCCTTCAACTTCTTCTACTTCTACAACTCCTTCAGCGGACAAACCCACCGCTGATACCCCAGCTGCAACCTCCATTCCTCTTAAAAGGAAACATTCTGACACCCAACTTGGTTCCAAAAGAACTAAGAAACCCAAGGAGCAACCCTAGCAATCTATTGCTAAAGAATCCTTAGCTCCTCTTGTTGGGCTGAAGGAAAGTTCAGTGGTACGCTCTGCCACAGCTGAACAAGCCACCCACTCTATCCCGACTTCAGCGTCTCCAAACGCTGAGGTTACAAACTTGGAAACTACCCAACCTCCCTCAGTCTCTCAAAAGACTGATGAAGTGATTCTCAGCGATTCCAACGCTGAACTCAGTAACCAACCTCCATTCTTACCCTTCGCTTCTCCCTCCACTCATTTGGACACAACTCCAGTTATCACTGATGCACCTGTCATTCCTCCAGAAGCTAAAGGAACGACGGAAGTAGGACCTGCAAAGATGATCATACGTTCAGGTTCTCTCGCTGACGATATGGAACATTTCTCAGGCCATCGAGATTTTGATGAATTCATCAATCCTCCTGCAGGTATACAACAACCCCTAAACACTGTTACTAAACCCCAAACTTCTGAGCTTTCCTCTGTTCACAAGTTTTTATATGTTACAGGTCCTAATTTGGGAGACATCAACGCGTCTCTGAAGACAGTAGAGACAAAGCTGACAGGTCTCACGTCTACTCTTTCCGGCAACTCTTCAGCTGTAACAACCGCTGGAGAAAATCTTTTAAAGCTTACAACCGAAGTCGGAAAGAATGCCTCCAAAGCTGATGTGGAGAAGGTTGATAAATCACTCGGTGATTTTGCCAAAGTTCTAGCTGACATCTACACAGACTACCTCGACATCAAGAAATCAGTTGACACCATGTCCAGCGAAGTCACAACGCTGAAGACATCGGTTGGCACACTCGAAGGTGATATGTCTGCTGTAAAGGCTGATGTCAGTTCAGTAAAAACTGATATGAGTTCTGTGAAGACTGATGTTAACACAATGAAGAATGACATCTCTTCAATTCAGAACTTGTTGACGCAGATCCTGACCAACACAACCGCCCCTGCACCTGCCCCTGCTCCTGCACCTGAGCATTTTACTCCGGCAGATCGTGCTGAACTCGTCAAAATCAATCCTAGTATTTCTGCTCTTCAAACCAGATTATCAACGATTGAGACTTATGTCGGGGTCCCTGGCCAAGAAGACAGGGAGAAAACCACAGCTGCTGAATCATCTCATTCCTCCCCCAGTCATCATGAAAAGGAGGGGGAGAAGAGCGCTGAAGACCCTTCCAAGATCGCTGAAGACCTTTCCCATGATGAATCTATCAGGGGAGAGAAGACCGAGGACCTCACCTTCACTGAAGAGGGTGAGAAGACAATTGAAGCTGAAGCAGCCGCTGGACCTCAGGGAGATGAACACCCTGAGGGAACCGAGAAGCTCGCCTCTGTATCTGAGGGGGAGCAACTCAAAGAAGAAGCTGAAGAAACTGAGTCTGAAGCTGAAGATGAAGAAGCCATCGACTTGTCTGATGCTGAACCATCCTCTTCTCCAAAGAATGATGATGACGAAGATGATGATTCTTTTATCGTCAAGCCTGCTCAGAGAACTAAAGCTCTTAAAGGGATTCTGATAAATGAACCTTCAGCGGAGCGGACAAAGACAAAGCCATCAGCATCTGAAGCTGACAAAGGCAAAGGAAAATGTGTCGCTGAAGATGAAAATCTGACGATCTTGCTTAAAAAGCCGGTTTGTCAGGTACACTAACTCCTTACTCCACATCCCTCCTCTATACACTTTATTAGTTCTCTACCTCCGCAAACCTACATACACTATCCCATTCTTTCTCTCTCTGTTCTACCCAAATTCTTACTTGTAAGATCGCTGTGTTTCAGCTAGTCCTCTCCCCTGTTTGAGGATATCGCTGAAGTTCCTACAGCTGCGACTTCAACAATAATTCCAGCTCTCAACGCTGAAGACATAATCCCAGTCTTGGATTTGATCTCTGAGACTGGTGAACCTGAAGAACAGACTCTCTCTCACAAAAATAGACCTTCCTTGGCTCCTCAAAAGCTAAGTGAAGAGGATCAAGAAAAGAGAGATGCAATGATCAAGAGACTCGAAGATCAACGAATCATTCTAAAGCGTGATCAACTTCCTACCGTTCCTCCAAAGTTCAGAATTTCCCAAAAGGAATACAAGGAACACCTCAGAGCTGAACGCCTAATCGCTGAAAGAAAGGAAGCTGAAGAAAAAGACAGAGAATACGCCATCAAGCTTACTCAACGATCAATAAAAGACCCCAAGCTGAAAAGAGTTCCCATTGATGTTCAACGTCAGCTATGGGATGATGCTCAAGAGATCGTTAGAGAAAAGACTAAGGTCTCTGATACGACTTTGGAATGGGCTAAACAAATGCTGACCTATCGATCTAGACCATCCAAAATCATCAAAGTAAACATCAGAGGAAGACTGTATGTCGACGTTCCTGTTGTTGAAGTGGATGTCTACAGAGAAGACAAAACCAAGAAAACTTTCTATGCTGCTACCTTAGAAAAGTTTTGTCTCTCTGAATGGTTAGAAACAAAATTAGCCATTCAGGGATTGCGCTCAAAGTTCAAAAGCCATGTCGAGAAGATCTTAAACAAACAGATCGACCTGCTTTCTTCTGCTGTGGATATTCCTCCTCTTCCTCCTCAACAAAGAAAAGTCTCTGCTAAGAAAAAGAAAGTCTCTGATTCAGGTCCTCCTATACGGAATGAAACAGGTATTGGTTTCTCTCGTGCTGAAGTTCTTGGCCCTGATGCTGATCTCTCAGCGCTTGACACCTCCCTACCACCTGGAGAAACTTTCATTCCTGGCACAGTTGTAAGTGATCCATATGGTATATTCCTTCTAGACTACGATGGAAACCATCACTTTCAACGTATCTCTGAGCTCCACATCGCTCCCATCGAACAACTCAGAGATCTCTTATACTGGTGTGAAGTCAGACGCGACATCAAAGCTAGACACCTGAAGCCCTTGATTTTTGAAGAAGCTCTGAAGAAAAAGAATCAAGGAGCAGATGTCCCTGATTGGATGATTGCCACATCAATGACCCTTGATGAACAACTCATTAAGGAAGAACCTTTTGACGGATAGGATCGCCTTGTAATTCTTTCTATCCTTATATGTCTACATCTTTTGTACTTGTAATTTTATTCGCTGTACTTGTAATTTTTCCACTTCCCTCTGTAATCTTTACAAAGTTTAAAGAAAAATTTCAGGGAATGTACTTTACTCCATCAGTACAGAAAAGATCCCAGAAAACAGTAAAAGGGACAAATATTTTATGAGTTCTTTTTATCCTTGTGTTTTCATTATATAGCAATTTTCTCTGTTGCTATGTCATAATCAAATAGGGGGAGATTGTTGATCCAAACCCTCAGTGATTTGATAATGACCCTCTCTAATATACTTAGTGAAAATTGTAAGTAAACAATATGTATCAGAGTTTCACTATCGCTGATAAGTACTATGATCTTACAGTACCGCTGATAGGAACTCTTGTTGTTTAGATTAAACATTCAGCGAAACTGTTCACCATAATACTCTGAGTCTGTTCAGTACTTATGGTGATCGCTGATAAGTTAGTTGTTTACTTATGATCTCTGAAGACAAGTTTCACGTCAACATAGGTTCTACGCTGAAGTCGAAGATCAAGCTCAAGAACCAGCGACAAGTCTCCTAATGAACTGATGCGGATCAGCGAAGACTCAGATTTGTCCAATCAACGTGAAGTATCAAGTACAAGACTTCAGCTATCGCTGAACTCTATCATTCGCTGATGAAGAATGATAGATCGCTGAATCAACGAAAAGCTGATCATGAAGTCCTCCGTACAAAGTACTTTTGTCTTAACCACCCTTGCACGACTCCGTACGATATGTCAGAAAAGAACCTCCTTATTGTCTGAATTCGTACAACCACCCTGATACTACACTGTTCAAACATGCGGCTACTTAGGTTGTCAACAAAGGTCAATGACATGCAACCAATCAGCTGCTGCCACGTGTAAAGTGTATACTGCCATGCATTAAATGCATGCAGTATATAAGAAGATGAACTCACTTCATTTTGAAGTAACTTGCTAACTCTGGACAAGTTCATCCTTCTTATCTTGAGATAGGTTATTATTAGTAATTTCCTTCTCCTTCTTAGTGCAAGAAACTTAGTGTTCCAACTTGTTTAGATTTATGATTTATCCTTAATCTTGTTTCCGCAACAAGCTGTATATTGTTAATGATTTATCAATAAACAATTTAGAAAAGTAAAATCTGTGTGTTTGTATTCAACCCCCCCCCCCCCCCCCCCTTCTACAAACTTGTATAGCCCTTCGGGACCAACACGAAGTACCCGCAACTTTTCCCTTAAGGAATTCCGGGGACGGAATTCTTTTAAGGGGGGAGTGTTGTAACAACCCGGATTCCTAGCTAAGATGTGAAAGTTTGGTGGCCAAAGTCTATTTAATAAAAGTTAGTGGAAAGGGGCCTGGTTGCAATTAAGGGAAAATATAAATAGGGAACAGATCCCTACGTTTTCTATTATTACTGTTCGTTGTGGTGTTGGAGGCTGAGAAGAAGAGCAGAAAGGAGAAGAAAGTGATTGTCATTGATTTCAATAGGAGAACCTCAAATCTGGTAAGCAATCGATTCCTCTACGTATTTTTCTTCTAATGGATATCTGGGTAAATCAATTTCTGAGTTTCCCTTAATGTCTAAGCTATGTATTCAAGAAAAAGCAAAGATAGGCTTTAACTCAAATTCAATATGTTAAGTGGTTAAATCAGATGTGTTTGTGATTATATGAGTTGGGGAATAGCCTACACCAATTTATGAAAAGGACTAAATCTTTGGATTCAAGTTAATTAGGAAGGAATGTAGATGTTGGGTACGACATGACGAGAATCGCCGAGTTCCGGAACTGCTATGTGCCGGATCCCCTTAAGGGTTTCCGGAAGTGAGAGTACCGGAGTGCAGTCCCGGAAGAAATAAATACCGGATCCGCAAGAGGGATTCCGGAAGTATCCAACACCGGATCCATATGAAGGATTCCGGAACCGGTTATATACCGGAACTCTTTTGAGTCAAATACCGGATCCCATGGGTGGGATTCCGGAACTGTATTACCGGAACAGTGAAGTAACGGATCCGTAATGGATTCCGGGAGCCGAAGTTAATACCGGGTCCATTGGGACTTCCGGAGTGGGTAATTCTGGATCCCATTGGGGATTCCGGAACTGACATTTCCGGATCCAGTATGAGCGACTACGGAAGTGTTCATTCGTTTCTGGGATTCCGGAACAGGGTAAGACTAGGGTCAGTAGTTAGATTTCCACTGATTAAAAATATATATGCTATGCTTTAGGTATAAGAACAGTTCGGGACGAGACGAGCGGTTAGGAAGTCACTAATATCAGGTGAGTTCCCTAAACCCGTTTTACGAAACAAGTTGCTAAATATTTTACTGATTATGGTTCTTTTATGAGCATGAATTGTTTACCAAATGTTACGTGCGTTTTTCCATGAAAAGTATGTTTTAATTTAAAAGTCTATTTCGCAAGATGAAATGATGTATAAAGATTTCTCGTTTCATGATTATGATGAGCTATGTGTATGCTATGTGGAGTCGGTCTGTACAGTGGGATCTGAGTACCTCGGGATCCGATGATCCCTTGGTCAGTTGTGATGAGCCGGTAGGATAGAATTCGTTTCCTTCCTACTCAGATAGAGGGGAGTCTGCTTGGGCCCCGATACGAAGGACAAGAGGGGAGTCTGCTTGGGCCCCGATTGTGGTTAGCTTATGTGATCCTTAAACACTGTGCAGTACCCTGATTGATGCTTATGTGGAGAATGTTAATGTGTTTTATAAAATAATTTTATACTGTTGTTATATGTTGTTTATGGAGGGAATTCACTAGACCTTTTGGTCTAACCCTCGCTTTTAAAACTAAACCATTTTCAGGTAAGCGTAGTGCTAGTTCTTCCGGAAAGAACTAAGAGATGGCAAGAGAAGGAAATGGAGCTTAGAGCGACTCCATAATTTTGGCTAGTATGACTATAGATAGAAGCTCTCGGTTGTGGACTTGAAAGTTTCCGCTGTCCAAGTTTTGTTTAGTTTTAGACTTATGATTTATTAAAGACAAGTATTATTATGTAATTTGGGATGTTTAATCTATGTTATTGCATGTTATGTTTTGGGACGTTACAAAAGACACTCAAGGTCTTCAAAGAAAGTTGTTGAGCTTCTAGTGATCTCTAATAAGTATCATTCTAAAAGTGAAAACTCTGATGTTGAGTTGAAGCAAATAGAACCGTGCATTGCTCACTAAGACATTTAAGGAGGTTTGCAAGGAAACCATCCTATGACAAATACAATAGGAGCAACCATGCTATGAATTACAAGGTTTAAGAGAAGAAGGAAGATGAAAGTGATGAGAAGAAGGTGGAGGGTGAAATATTAAAAAATGCTACAAATGTGGAAACCATGGTACTATGAAAGAGAATGCAAATAAAAGAAAGTGTAGAATTCAGACTACGATGCAAGAAAGATGCAGTTGGCAAAGAAGAAGATAACAAGAGCAAAGGCTCATGGAAAATCAAGATAATTGGTTGGATGAGTCTTTTTCTTCTGAAGATGAGGAAATACACTTCCGCTTGATGGGTTATGTTTCCAAATCCGATTATGACAAATCCAACTCTGAGCATGCCGCATCAGAGGTAAATGACTCTGATTCTTCATAGGTACAATTCTCTTTTGAACAAAAAAAATTAGAGATACAATTGATAAAATGAATTATGATTTTGTTAAGATAAGATAAGGTTAAAAGCTGAAAGGATCTTGGTAACCGGATTTAGGATGGAGAAAAAAATTATCAAGTCGAAGTATGAGTGTTTAGAGGAAAAGAAGGGATCTTTGAAAAAGAGAGAACAAATTTTTTGAACAAGATTTATGAAATTGAGAAAGCCTATGTGAAGGTAGAGGATAAAGACATAGAATTCAAGCTTAAAATGAGTTTTTGTAAAAAAAAGAGAGACTTGATTTGTATAGAAAAATTAAATAGTTGGAATATTTGAACTTTAAAAAATATCAGACTAAGAAAACTTTGAATCTACTAACAAAAAATCCAAAAGATACAATATTTTATAATCCCAGTCAGACAGACAGGGGGCATTGGTATGAATGATCATTACGTTTTAAAGAAAGCTCTTGCATATCTTTACAGCTTTATCAAAATGAATGTTCAAAGTACCATGTCTGAAAGTTCAGAATCAAAGTTTGAGGATGCAAATCTTGTGGAAAGAATTCCTATTAAAGTAAGTGATGCATATGTCATTTCTGAATCTATAAGTCAGAATTCTGATTCTAAGGAAATAGAAGTATGCAAGACAAATTCAAAGTCTGACTGTAAGAATCAGAACTCCGAATACAAGGGTAGCTTTTTATTATTCAAAGAATAAAATACGGATTTGGTCCTTGTGTTCTTTGAAATTTTGGATTCGGCCCCCTAAAGGAATTAATTACACATAACATCACTGTGGTTTCAATTTTGTTGCGGATCAAGTCCTTCCATCTGTTACCATTTTAAGATCTGTTAAACTCCTCACATGTCTCCCAAGTGAGGGGCATTCCTGTCATTTTAAAAAACCATATTTTTGATATTTTGTACTTTAAACCCTATTCTTATTTGGTTACGTCCAACTAACAAGAGATCAACCCTACGTGAACGTGAAAAACTGATATGCTTAACCCAATCGAACATAGGGGGTGCTCCTTTATGGGTTGATGAGAATGAAGATGTTGGAGGTTTTGATATATTTGATGACTTTAATCCATTTGACGATGACTTTAATCCGTTTGATGAAACAATGAGACATCAAGACGATGAGGTAAATGAAGAGAGTGATAGTAGGGTGTTTGTACTTAATGATCAAAATGTATTAGAAGATGGTGTAGTTAATAGTGAGTAAATGAAAGGAGTTATAATGATGCATTATTGGAGTTGGAAGATTTTGAAAGCTATACCGATGAATTTGATTTTGAGATCAAAAGCTTTAATTACTTGAAGAAGCTAAGAAAGGAAAACCGACCTAACATAGGGATTGAAAAACGTGCCAACTTTTATGTTGGCCAGATTTTTGGTAGTAAAAAAGGAATAAAAATGATGATTGACCAACATGCCATTGAGACTAGAAGATAAATTATCGTGGTCAAGAATGATCTTCGTAAATTAAGGGTTGTATGTAAAGGAAATATTCCAGAACTAAAAGGAGAAGTAGTTGGGTCAAGCAAGGGTAAAAAGCTCAAGGCAAGTAGTAGGGGTGTAAATGATGCGAGTCGAGTTCGAGTATGATTAAACTCGACTCGAACTCGAAAGCCAATACTCGAGCTCGAAATCGACTCGAAAGCTCGCGAGTAGTAAAAATCCAAACTTGAACTCGACTCGAAATCCAATTCCCGAGCTCGAACTCAAACTCGAACTCGTTTCAAGCTCGAACTAAGCTCGAATCAAGCTCGAACTCGAACTCGAATCAAGCTCGAACTCATTTAATATATAAAACTATTAGAAGTTCGAAATAAATCTAAATTACCAACAAAATAAATCCAGAAAACTTAAGTTTACAACCAAATACAAAATAAAGCCGAAACTAATCGTAACTTGCAACCAAAATCAAAACGAAGTAAAAAAATATAGTATTAAAACCAAAGTACATTATAAATCCATCAAAAAGCAAAACATAATTTAATTTCAATTCAATTGTCGGGTTCCTTGAACGGTACTGAAATGAAGATTTCCTTTGGTTGTTCTTCACTCTCCTACAATAAAAGCAAAAACAAATTAGTATACTTATTAAAAGTGAAGATAAGTAACTAAACATATTTAAACATTTATCTTGTTCTTACTTTTCACTCCATGGAAGGATCTACACCAATCCCCCGTGAACATCAACACTTGCACCGTTTCTGGAGCAAGAGAAGCTCTATAAGCATCTATTACACGACTACCGACACTAAAAGTTGCCTCCGAAGCAACGATAGTGATAGGAACCGCCAAGATATTTACAACCATTCTAGACAAATTTCGAAACTTGTTTGATTGTTCCTTCCACCAAGCTAAGACATCAAATTTGTAGTGTTGACTAAATAAACACCCCTCTTCTAGATACATATCAAGCTCAGATTTCACACGAGGTACCAATGTCTCCCCACTAAATACATCTAACACAAGTTTAGATAAACCACTAGATCCATCATTTCCTTCACGAGTATTTGTTCCAAATTCACACTCTCCACTTTCATCCACAGTAGAAGAAGAATACATTCACACATATTCATCAAAAAGCTCATACATAACTTCTTTGACGTTATTAATATTTTCCCGAGCTACATTTGGAGGAAACATTTCCGGCCATGCAATCTCTATATTGAAACAAGAGGACAACAACCCTGATTCTCGACTTCTTTGAATGCACAGTTGAGTCTAGAACCACTTGATGCAATACTTTCTTTTGCTAGGACACGAATACATCTTTCGGCTAACGTTGGCAGTCTTAGCGACCCAAGCGGAACACCCATAGTAACTCTACCATATGGTGGATTACGAGGATTGAGTGGAAGTCTTACCACAGTTAACGTCATGCCAGCTGTGAGCATAGGCAATACAAGTACAACCGTTGACTCAACTACTGTTACTACAACTGGAAATCTATGTGATCTAGGAGTTACACTTCCGAAATTCTAGGGAATATTTGGACAACGCCCTAAAGGCTGTCGAGACCATATGGAGGAGGAGATGAAGAATCAGATTAATGCATTGAAGAGCCTAATAAAGGGTAAAGTCGTAATGACAGAACCTGAACCCGAAACACATCCAACACCTCCACCACCTTCACCACCTCCAAAATCCAAACAACCTTTCCATAAATGATCTGAAAGTCATGTTACTCAACAAACTCATGTCCCAAGCCAACACCGACACCTCTACCGAAGCTGACCTGGTAGGTTTACTCAGATCTCAGGTCGAAACCACTACACCTGCATCTACCCAACATATCTCACCTGACGATGTCCAAATCCTTACCGCCACTCTTTAGCCTGTGCATCAAACATTAGCTACACTTTCTGATAGAGTTGCATCTCTCGAGAATACATGCCACGATCAAGCTCAAGGATTCAAGCACGGACATAATGATCAGGATGATCCTGATCACCATGAGGGGGAGAACCGCCAACGTACATCTGAACCAGAGACTGTAAGTGCCGATACAGCTATAGAGGTACAAGTTGAAACTGCTGAAATCATACAGACCTCAGAGCAGAATCAGACATAGGTATAGGATATGGATATCTCAATGGCTGAAGGAACCAACATTCCTGCTAATGTTAACCCAACGGTTGAAAAGCCCGAGGGCGGTGACAAAGGAATGATCGAGGCAACTGTCATGGAAAAACCAGCACTAGAAATCATTGATCTGGAATCTGAGATGGATCCAGAAACTGAAAGTTAGACAAACTCAAAGGCTCTAATCGCAATAAAGGCCAAATCGAGGAATTGTTCGATGCTTCCGACAACGAATTCCAAGAACAAGGAGACTTTGACCTAATCCTTCTCCAGAATGAACAGTACACAGAGTCTCAACCAAAGGTCCATGAATCTTAAACATCGATACCCGAAAAGCTGAAAGTTCTACCAGAGCACCTTCGACAACTTCTCAATCTGAAGCAGCTCAGGTACAACAAAATCAACCTATTCGATGGGAGAGAATCAGAATTATAGTTCCGTTTCTAGAAGACTCAGAAAAGAAGATCTTTGTGCATTGGATCAGGCCACTAGATCCGATTTTGGTATATGGGGTATCTGATTATGAGGAAAGTCATCAGATAGAGTACGTGTCGATGATGAAGACAAAGGATCAACCAGTCAGTGTTGTCAAGACCAAGTACAAAATTAGAGAGATCGAGGAGATCACTTCCGACAAACTTCGAAAGGCTTGGTTTCCAGTTTTCACGGTCACTCGACAAGATGGTAATGACTAGACTTTTTCAGAGGCTGAATTCAAGAACATGGAGCTGAATGACTTCTCAGATATTCTGAGGGACTTAAGGACCAGAACCCATCAGATCAATTTAGATCACTAAGGCCCTTGAAGCAATTAAGAGGTTCATGAAAAGCTCGATCAAGCTCTTATACATCACATATTTGCAAATGGGTGTTGAAAGCAATCAGAGAAAGATAAATATGCTCAAGACAGATCAGACACTACCAGGAATAGAAGACATCACGATATATACGCTACTTTCCAAGCCCGAATCAGGTATAGTCTAGAAGAATGCTACCGGTGAAAAGTGTTTTCTCAGGTTTAATCAAATTGCTCGATACTCTGACGGAACGCTGAAGATAATTCGTCAGATCCTGAAAGATAAAGTTGTTAAGGAAGAGAAAGAGCTGGAGAAGATGAAAGACTTGGAGAGATACCTGACCAATGAAGCCTTGAACTTAATCGAAGAAAGAATCGAATACAGGAACTCCATAAGATATTTTGAGATCCTCTTTGCTATTCGAAGGAGATACGTTCCAGACGCGCCCATCGATGAACTTCAATACAAAGGGGGAGATTGTTAGGGCAAAAATTGATTGTATTAAAGTTCAGGGTCTAAAATGTAAATACCCCAAAAGGAGATAAATAGTTTTTGTAATTAGGGTTTAACCCTGCATAATTCGGAAGTATTGTAAAAACTCTCTGGTTAATCACTTTCAATCTTATGACCATTACTTATGACAATTGATTGTTTTGCTTGATTAATCTATACTTTGCACTTGTATTGGATCCACACCACCAATAATATAATGACAACTCATCAACATTTAAATATTTATGTAATTTCTATAGTAATCATTAAGGAAAGTTTGAGGGTTCCGTTAAACTATCTCTCTCCATACCCTTTCTTATTATTAATTAAAATTAATTTACTCACACACATCAATTAAATTATCTCTTATATATTAAAAAAAATTGTTTTTTTCTCCCACTTGTTAATCCGATTTCTCTAGTTAAATATATTGCTAATTAATATTTTATTTTTTATATGATGATTTTCTATTTTCTTTATCCTCCTTCTTAGAAGAAATTTTCATATTTTTTGTTTATATTAACGACTTAAGATCCTATTTTAAAATGTTGATCAAAAATATTATTTCTAACTTAAATTTAATCTAATGTTTCTAAAGCTAATACTTAAAATATTATCATTGAGTTTTTTTTCTCTATTCTCAAACATAAAAAAATGTAAGTATTTTTATAACAATCAGTCAAATGAATTGTAAATTAAATGTTATAAATTTAGCACTATAATCAATATAAAAATGGCGGATCAAAGAAAATAATATAAAAATGTCATTTAAGAAGTGTGATAGAGAAGATAAAAACCATTTAGAGGATAATTAGAAGCAAATAATATAAATTTAATACAAACTATTTTATTTGAAAAAAAAAAGACAAAAACAAATCTTTCAATTAATTTATTAAACATTAATATAGAGAACACTTAATAAAATAATAATTTAATCAATATTTAGATTATTGGATCTTATATGATTAGTAAAAACAGAAAATAAAAAATTTATTTAAAAAGTGGGACATTTATGAATAAAAAAAGGAAATAAATTGGCAATAAAATAGAAGAGAAAAATAATGAGAGAGAGTTAGTGAGTGAGTGTGTATGTTTAGGGGAATCTTGAAACTTCTGTTAGTGATTACTTTGATAGTTAAATGATTGTTTAAAAGTTGATGAGTTGTCATTATACTATTGGTGGACATGTTTGGGATAGGGTAGATTGGTGTGGGTGATTTTTTCTCGGTCCCCAAGCCATCACCTCTCTATGGACCAATCATCATTCACCACTAATGTTAGATCATAAATTGTATTCAAGATTTCAATTTTCAAGAAAGGAAGATAATTCAAGGTCAAGAAGTTCGAGATAATGAGATAAGAAGAGATACAAAGACATAATGTTTCAAGAATGTTTAAAGCTCAAAGACAATTCATGTTCAAAGACTGGAGATTTTTACAAAAGTTTTGTCAAAGTTCGAAGCTGTAAAGATCTAAAGTTCGTGTTTCAAGACTTGGTGACAATCTGATGAAGTTTATATTCAAAGAGAAAGATAAAGACTTTAAGTTTAACTGAAGATTCTTCAAAGTTGAAAGTTTGAAGATTGTTCAAGTTCAAAGTAAAATTTTGAAGATAATATTTGTTTAAAGATTCATCAGAGCTATTTTCATAGATTATTCTTTCTTCAATACAAAGAGGAAGATTATTCAAAGAGTTGAAGAGCGTTAAAGTTCTGAAGATCAAGAGCTGAAGACTGCTGTCAAATTTTTTAAATCTTGAATCCAAAGGGGGAGAATGTTAGAACATAAATTGTATTCAAGATTTATATCAAAGTCAAAGAAAGTCCAAGTCATGTAAAAAGTCAATGTAATTATCAAAGTCTTCGTTTTTGTAGAAAAGTCAAATTAGTCAAAGTAGTTTAGTTGAATGCTTTGTAATTGTCAATGTATAAATAGTTTACTTTGAGTTTAAACATTAGATTAGAGAGCTCATTTGTAACATTCAAGTTAGATCTTAGAGAGAGAAAGTTAGAGAGTCTAGATATGGAATGGATTAATTCTTGTATTAACTAATCAGATCAGATCAGATCTGGACTTGCAACTAATCTCTTTTATTGTTAATAGATACATTTTTAACACAATTTTTTAAATCGTGATATCCTTTTGTATAAAATGTATTTTCTAAATTTAATTCAACCAAATTATTTGTCACTTATTTATCTTCGATTTGATATAAATTTCATCAAATTCCGATTGATATTCATGTGAAGCATTTTAAAAAATACTGAGTTTGATCAAACTTTTACTAAATATTTTATTTCAGTAAAAAGTTCTATGCATTCAAATACAAAAAAAAAATTATACAATTTCTTCAATTTCGATAAACATTTCATAATATAATCAGAGAATAAAATACTCTTTTATTTAATATATATATATATATATATATATATATATATATATATATGATTAACTAAAAATAAACAGTTACAAATATACCCCCCTCAAAAGGGATTCCATCATTGGAATCTACATTCAAACAGTCAGTTGAGGATATTTTTCTTTTTTTATCCTTTTCTGATTCCCATGTTGCATCGTGTCATTTATGGTATTTCCACTGCACTTTTACCAAAGAGATCTCTTTCTTTCGAAGCTTTCACACGGTGCGATCTAGAATTCGTACAGTTTCTTCCACAAAGATTAGTTTTTCATCTATCTCGATTTCTTCCAATGGTATATTCATTTCATCACTTAATAAACGCTTTTGAACGTTGGAAATATGAAAGTGTCGTGGATCCTTTGAAGTTCACAGAGTAAAGTTAGACAATAAGCTACTTTGCCAACCCTTTGCAAAATTCTGAAGGGCCCTATATATCTTGGGCTTAAATTGCCACGCTTTCCAAACCGACCTAGTCCTTTCCATGGTGCAATTTTTAGTAGCACCATATTACCGTCTTGAAACTCTGTGTGCTTTCAATGTTTATCCGCATAACTATTTTTCCCATCTTGAACGACTTTCAGTCTTTCACGAATTTGTTTAATCTTATCAGTGGTTTGTTGTATCAGTTCACGACAGTTCACGACAGTTCACGACCAATTATTCCTTTCCTTTGGGCCTCAGTCCAACAAACAGGAGTTCTACATTTTCTGTCGTAAAGTGCTTCGTATGGTGCAACTTTTAAACTTGAGTGGTAGATGTTATTGTAGGAGAATTCTATTAAAGGTAGATGTTTGTAATAACCGAGTCCTTTTTGCGAATAAATAAAGCGTGGTGGTGAATGTGAAGAAAAATGGAAGTTTTGTGGCTTTGTGAAAAAGATATAAAAGGGGATAGAAACCCTAATTTCCCTCATTTCCTATTCATCAGTGTGTGAGCGGCTAAGTGTGTGTGCACATGAAGAAGAATAATTTCTGCAATTGAGGAGGAAGGACTTGGATTCAGGAGCTGAGCTTTGGGAAAAAACCATCGAATACATCAAGGTAATCACTTATCTATTCACTCTTTGAGCCTTGTGGAGGTTGGAATTCCATTTGAATAAGAAACTTGAACTTTTCAATAACTAGTGTTGAGATTTGGGGGTTTCCTTGTGTTTCTTCGATTATTGTTTGGGGATTGGTTAAGAGTGGGTCAATGTGCGTTTTAAAGATATGTATTCAATCCCTAGGAGCGTATTTCGGAATTTGTGTGGGTTATGCTAGTTTGTCGTTCGTAAATGAAAACCCAGAGTCCGGGACTCGCAAATCCCGGAAGAGTTTGGGAATCTGGAATGGTATCCGAAATCCGGATAGTTTCGGAAGTGGTTGGAATCCGAATAGTTCCGGAAGTGGTTAGAATCTGGATAGTTCCGGAAGTGGTTAGAATCCGGATGGGGATACCGGAACCCGGTATGGTTCTGGGAGTTTCCGGAAAACCGACACAGAGTCCGGAACCGAACCCGAATATAATTTTGTAAGGATTTTCATTTAGCCATAGACTTCTAAGTGTGTTGAGGGTCTTATCAACTCTTTTGGTTGAATGCAATTGTAGGCGCGGTTAGAGGATAGCAGCTCCAAGTGAGAACATTTAGCGTGGACATCAGGTGAGTACTTTTAACCAAAGACTTTTATCAAGTGTGTTCATTTACGCAAGTAAACGATTGAACTACATGTTTCGTTTAATGTTTTTAAACATGCGTTAAAGGTGTGATCTTTTTATGAGATGCGTGATTATTTATAAGATATATGATTATCTATAAATGGTGTGGTTTTAAAGGTGTGATTACGTGAAGGCGGGCATGCGATGGCTTATGGTGTGAATATGGGGGGGTGTCCCATAATGTGTGATATAGATATATATATATATATATATATATATATATATATATATATATGAATTCATTTCATATAAATCTATAAGGGTGGTGTGTGCCCTAACACGCTGTCACGGTGTGTGTGACTAAAGCGTGGGCCATCAGCATGTGCCGTACGGCGTGTGTTTCATTACAATGGTGTGATGTTTGTATTACCTCCTAAATTTCTTTATGAATTGTGCTATTTGTATTGTGGGCATAACATTGAGGGAACTCACTAGACCCCGTGGTCTAACCCTCGCTTTCCAAAACTAAAACCTTTTCAGGCAAGCAGGTAGTCGAGGGCTCGAGTAAGGGCAAGGGCAAGTTGTGAGTTGGAGCTTGCGTCTTGTGGAACTAGAAGACCCTCATTTTAATATTTTAGATACATTTCTCAGCTGTAATTAGGGTTATTTCCGCGAACCTTAGTTTTGTAATCTAAAGTGTGTGACCTATGTTTGGGCCTTTTGGCGTTTATATTTTAATTTAGTAGCTTTGGCGTGCAAGTTGGGTGTGGGATGTTACAATGTTCGTCCCAACTACCACCTAAATCCAATATACAAGCTCGAAGCATATCCTCTAAGGTTCTAATGGTTGTTTCGTTTTGCCTGTTTGAGGATGGTAAACTATACTTAAAATTATTCTTGATCCCATCTCTTGCTAACAACTTTTCCAAAAGTGTAAGGTAAACCTACTATCCCAATCTGAAACGATTGAAAGCGCTATTCCATGTCTCGACACTATCTCGTCAGCATATACTTTAGCTAATCTTTCCATATGAATAACTTTCTTTTATCGGCAAAAAGTATGTTGACTTTGTTAATCTATCGATAATGGAATCATGTCCTTTCTTGGACCTGGTTAGTTTTGTAACAAAGTCCATAGTAATGTGATCCTATTTCCTGGAATATCCAATGGTTGCAAAATGCCATACGGATTTCGGTGTTCAGACTTTACTTGTAAACATGTTATACACTTGTTTACAAAGTATCAGATGTCTCTTTTCTTTCATGACCACCAATACGAAATTTTAATTAGAAATTCTCATTTTTTTCAAATTATTATTGGTGGATAAGTGAATCAAGTGGCATAAGAGATTGCTTGTTGATACGGTCATGATATTTACTCACCATCATTTGATGCCACATAGAAGCAATATGTTAAAAGACCTCCCATACATGCAAGTTCATCATCTTCACCATCATCTTTATATAAAGCCATATTTTCTCAATTCATAATATCTCTATTAGAACATTAGAGGAGATGTTTTAAGGCAGTAACTATGTGAGGTCAAATAGTGCATGTTTGTAATCCAATCCGAAGCTGTTTACGAAACCCCTATGACGCAACGAATGCAATGGTGCTGACCAAATTGCAAATGAGCTCCTAAATCTCAAGACCATTGTGAGTATATGGATCTTCTCTAAATAATTTTCACGATCATATGCACAATATGTATATTTTGATATGTGTGGGTAAACATGTTGTTTATAAAATGATTTCATGCTATATGTGTGCGTGTGTGTGAATATTAATGCATTGCATGGAATATAGATGATATTTGTGATGTACTCGAAAATATGTGAGTCAGTTAGTGTGACAATAACCTTCGTGGTGAAGTCTTATAATCATGAGCATTGTATATGAAACCTTAGTGGTGATGACCATGCATGCAAAGTTGTGTGTAGAAGACATTGAAGTGTATATAAATTCATATTTGATCATGGCATGAAAAGTTTTGGATGATGTTTCACATGAAATTCATTACTCACCCGACTTCGGCTTAAAGGGTAAGTGCACATGTCTCAGGAATTTGATCGACAAGAGGAGCTCAAAGTTATGTGATTATAACGACAGTGAAGTGATTCATATTTGTATTTCATTGTTGTTATATTTACTCAAAGAGTGGTTTGAGATTATTACAGTTGTAATAAGTTTAAGTATGTAATAATGATTGTATTTTGGTGACATCGAGTTATATATATGTAATAGACCGATCCATAAGTTATGTTGCGTATTCGAATGAAATGTGAAGTTTAAGGCTAGAAAAAAATTGTTCGGTGTTACAATAAGTGTAACAGTCCATTTTTTGGGGGGTATCCGAAAAAGGGTATATATATATATATATAAAGATTTACTAATAAAATATTGAGTTTGTAAATATTGACATTTTATCAATGTCGTTATGAAATAATAAGTTTAAAACGTCAAATAATATATTTTGGAGCACTTAGATATGCGGAATATATCTAAAATAGGTATATTATAGCGAGAAGTGTAATAAGAAAATCAGTAACGGTGAAAGTGCAATAAAATGGATATGAGTTAGAATCTTATGAAATTTATATCAAATCAAAGAGAAAAATAGGACATTATTTGGTCTGATTTGAAAAATACAACTTATATAAAAAGATGTCAAGATTTAAAGAAATTGGGGTTTGGAAAATTAATTAGAAACTGTAAGTTATTTTGGTGAGAGATGATTGGAGGGTCTAAAGGTTGTCAAAATATTATTGGTGGATGAGTGAGGTTGAACCAAGTGACATTAGAGATTGCTTGTCGATATGGCCATGATATCTAGTCACCATCATTTGATGCCACATAGAAGCAATATGGTAAACATACATGCAAGTTCATCATCTTCACCATCATTTTCATATAAAAGCCATATTTTCTTAATTCATAATATCTCCATTAGAACATTAGAGGAGATGTTTTAAGGTAGAAACTATGTGAGGTTGCATGTTTGTAATCCAATCCGAAGTTGTTTCCGAACCCCATATGACGTAAGGAATGCAATGGTGGTGCCCAAACTGCAAATGATCCTACATCCCGAGACCATTGTGAGTATATGGATCTTTTCTAAATAATTTTCATGAGCATATGCACAACATGTATATTTTGATATGTGTGGGTAAACATGTTGTTTATAAAATGATTTTATGCCAAATATATATATGAATTTCAACGCATTGTATATCATATAGACAATATTTGTGATGTATTCGCAAATATGAATCACTTAGTGTGACAATAACCTTAGTGGTGAAGTCTTATGATCATGACCATTATATATAAAATCTTAATGGTGATGAGCAAGCATTCAAAGTTTTGTATATGACGTTGAAATGTATATAAATTCATATTTGATTATGTCATGAAAGTGTCCAGGGCCCACAAAAAATAGGGACAAAAATATTTTAGTATACAACAGTAGTTCAATAAAATTAGTAAATAAAAGAGACACGAAATGCTTTTAGTATCTAAATGGGTCTAAAAAGACCCAAACATGTATTTGATGATTACAACGGAAAATAAAATATGTAAAAATTAAAGTTGTTCATTTTATAGTATTGTTTATCTAAGTTTTTTATATATATAGTGGGAAAGTCTAAAACTTGTCTTGAAAACTTTGATATTTTCTCAACCTATATAGTAAAGATATACGATAGGATAATTTTGACGGAAGAACGAATTGACGATTCTATGTAAAATGTTAGGGTTGATAATATTTTTTTAAAATAATTGTTGATTGATATTACGTCTAGGATTACTCGGAAAAACGATTTTATATAAATAATTCTTGAGTTCATTGTTATCTTTGATGATAAAAACAGTATACTAATACTTTTTGTACCTATCAAGGACCTCTTTTTACATTTTCACCAACACCTAATGGGTCATTCATGTCCTCTTTTATCTGTATGATAATAACCTCCACTCCACCAGAAGACTAAATAACACATACATTACACATGCCCTAAAGTCATTAAAGAGGGCATGAAAAGGCATCAGTAATGCTTTATACAGGGATTTCAACAAGCTCAAACCTTTAAGAAACTAACAAAAATAATCAATATGATTGTATGTTTTTTTCCCTTCTGTTTCGACTTGTTTAACAAACTTGTGACACATACATAAAAATATTGATTTCTAAAATCATTATCATTGATTTCTTTTAATAAGACTTGTATGAAGGATTTCTAAGCATGAAAGGATGGTTAGAAAGAGGTTTAAGGGACTATGTACAATCGTGATCCGAATAAATGAGTGGTGGAAATAAATAGGAAAACTCAAAATTAATGGAACATGGCTTTTCCTTTAGTCATGTAATTGAAGGTTGTTAATACAAACTGATTTTGTTTCATAAATATGTGCCAAAAGTCCTACAGATATTGTCAAGAAAATCGATTGTTAATGGGAGCGATAGCGATAGATACAATATACAAGAATTTGCAACACTCAGGAGATGTTTGTGTTGATCATAAAGTTCTCAAATGCTTGTGAAATAATAACATATCCTGCACCTCCAATTACTAGTGAAAGGGTGAACCTACCTCCAGGTACAAGCTGACGAAGATTTGAGGAGACGGAAGAACTTGAGTATCTATCCGACCAAGACATTGCAGCAGGAACAACACCAAAAAGCACAAGAACTACACAAACATAATTAAGATGGCAGTTACTGGCTGAAAAATTAATCAAAAACTGTGCATATAGCCCATAAATGAGGAGGTCAAAGAGCTTTTCAAGTGTTCATTAATGCATATTGAGAAGGTCCAATCACTAATAGATAGCATCCATTTGTATGAGAAAATCTATTGACTTGGCGAAATAAGAAGCAAAATGTAGTGGTAGTGCTGAAGCAAAGTTCCGTAATGGAATTTGTGAGGCAGTTTGTCACTAGCAAGTACAATTAGCCTATACAGCTACAAGGCTGCCAGATGCATTGCTAATAAGCGTGCGCAGCATGACAGGACTAAACACACGGAAATTGACCCTTACATCAAAGCAAAGCTAGAAAACGGAATGATATGCATGGCAATATTAAATGTTCCAACCACACAACAAGTAGTCGATATCCTTGCAAAAGGATTGTTCAAGCCAAGCTTTGACGGAATCATGAGGAAGTTGGGTTTAGAGTTTCCTAACCAAACAGATGGGGGAGTGTCGGTGTAGAGATCACAGCTGTACATCAGTTAGATTAGTTTCTGATAGGAAATAAACACAGAGTGTACTAAGGCCAAAGGTTTACTGTATTGATTGAAAGGGAAATTACAGGGAAACAAAAGGAAATCAGAGAGATGAACCAAAATGGCTATCTCCTCTGCCCAAGCTCTTCTAGCCGAAAGGGAAATACAAAATAGGTAGGAAAATGCATACCACATCATCTAACAGAATGTTTATTTATAACTAACCCTTCCCTCCTCATGTCATGCATGTTTAATTGATTAGCTACCCACCGTACACCTGTCCTTCTTTATTCTTCCTTCTTACGTATACTTTCCAAGGCTTGGGTTGTGGATTAGATGGGCCCTCTAGTTCAGTGGGCTGATCCTCAAGTGTTGGGCTGTTGCTATCAATGCCGCCTTCGTTAAGATCAGGCTTGTCCTCAAGCCTGAAGGTGGGAAATTGGCGTAAAATGGCAGGAGCATCCTCCCATGTGGCATCATCGACCGTGCTGTCCGTCCATTGAATGAGCCATTGCTCAGAGCGGATTCCCTGTTTAGTGATTGAACGGATGGCAAGGCATTTGAGTGGGTGAAGGGAAACAGTGGAGTCCATTTCCATGCCCGGAGGGAGAGAGGTTTCTACGGAGTGGTTACCAACAGCCCGTTTGAGGAGAGAGACATGGAAAATTGGGTGGATACGTGCAGAATCCGGAAGTTGAAGTTTGTATGCAACAGATCCAATTTTAGCGATAATGGGAAACGGCCCGTAATATCGGGCGGCTAGCTTTTGATTAATTCGGCGGACGACCGATTGTTGGCGGTGTGGACGGAGTTTAAGAAAGACCCGGTCCCCAACAGCAAAGTCCACATCCCGTCTATGTTTATCCGCCATAGACTTCATTCGAGCTTGTGCCCGAGTCAAATGATACTTGAGTTGTTTAAGCGCCTCGTCACGATCAGACAGATCCTGGGCCACCAAATCACAGCTAATTTCTCCGGGAATAAATTGTAAGACGGTTGGAGGAGGTCGACCGTAGACAATATCAAATGGGGTTGTATTGGTGGACACATGGTAGGCCGTGTTATGCCAAAATTCAGCCCACGGGAGCCAATAAGACCACATTTTAGGTTGTTCGGCAGCAAAGCACCTGAGATAAGTTTCCAAGCTACGGTTGACCACTTCAGTCTGTCCATCGGTTTCGGGGTGGTACGCGGAACTGAACTTGAGATGGCTGCCTTGCAGTGCGAATATCTCCTGCCAAAACTTACTGAGAAAGAGCGGATCACGGTCACTTAAAACGGTCTTAGGAATGCCATGGAGACGGATGATTTCGCGAACAAACACATCGGCTAGGTGGCGGGCGGTGATCGGATGTTTGAGGGCGACAAAATGGCAATATTTAGAGAGCCTATCGACGACCACCAAGATGACGTCGAAACCCTTGGATTTTGGAAGGCCCGTGATGAAATCCAAGGAGATGTCATCCCAGATTGCATTTGGGATGGGCAAGGGCTGAAGAAGCCCGGCGGGGGCAGTAGTAGCAGACTTATATCGTTGGCAAGTATCACATGCCTGAACGTATGCTTTGACAGTGTGCGTCATCCCTGACTAGTAAACTTGGGAAGCTAAGCGTCGGTAGGTACGATAAAAACCGGAGTGTCCCCCACTCGGACTATTGTGGAAATCGGCCAACAACTGTGGAATCCAACGAGAATCCGCGGGAATCACAAGCTTTCCTTTGTGAAATAGGCGACCGTTAGATAGGGTAAATCCCGGGTGCGAACGAGGGTCCTTAGTAAGATCAAAAACCATTTTTTGAAGTTTCGGGTCAGCATCGAAACCTTCCAACAGGGAACTACCCTCCAACCATTGGGGGTATGATAGTAAGGTTCGCAACTCGTTTCCCTCCCCGATACGAGACAAAGCGTCTGCTGCCCCATTGTCTTTGCCAGGTTTGTAATGAATAAAAAATTGGTAACCCATCAGTTTGGCGATCCAATTCTGTTGGTCGGTTGTCGTGATACGCTGGTCTAGCAAGTGACGGAGACTTTTCTGATCAGAAAAGACCGTAAAGTTGCGCCCCAAGAGGTAAGGCCGCCAATGATGTATGGCGAGAACGAGGGCCATAATTTCTTTCTCGTACGCAGACTTGTTAAGGTTTTTATCAGATAAGGCCTTACTAAAATAAGCAATCGGCTGTCGGAATTGCATAAGGACAGCCCCTAGTCCGCGGTTGGACGCGTCACATTCGATTTCGAAGGGCTTGGAGAAATCAGGTAAGGAAAGTACCGGGGCTGTGATTAAGGCTTGTTTTAATTCATCGAAGGCAGATTGGGCTGTCGGACCCCAATGAAACCCATCACGTTTAGTTAGTTCCGTAAGAGGTTTGGCGATCTTCCCGTAATCGCGTATGAACTTTCTGTAGTAGCCCGTGAGGCCGAGGAAACCGCGGACGGCCTTAACGGTTTTGGGAGTGGGCCATTGCTGGACGGCCGAGACTTTGGAAGGGTCCATCGATACACCATTACCATCGATTATATGACCGAGGTACTCGACCGATTGTCGACCGAAACTGCTCTTTTTCTGGTTGACAACCAGCTGGTGGGTTTGTAACAGCTGAAGGACTTGAGAAAGGAGTTGCAAGTGAGAAGACCAAGTCTGGCTATAGACTAAAATATCATCAAAAAAAACGAGTACCCCACGGCGCAATAGAGGGCGAAAAACCTCGTTCATTAAAGCTTGGAAAGTCGCAGGGGCGTTGGTTAGCCCGAAGGGCATAACCAAAAACTCATAGTGCCCGTTATGAGTTCGAAACGCGGTTTTCTCGATATCGGACTCTCGTACCCGCACTTGGTAGAACCTCGACTTTAGATCAATTTTGGAAAAAAATTGAGATCCATGTAGTTCGTCTAGTAGTTCCTCAACGACCGGAATAGGGTACTTGTCCGGGATGGTGGAGCGGTTTAAAGCGCGATAATCGATACACATTCGCCATGTAGAATCCTTCTTCTTAACCAGGATTACGGGACTGGAATAGGCGCTTTGACTGACCCGAATAATTCCCGTGGCTAACATTTCACTGACTTGGCGTTGAATCTCGTCTTTATGCAAATGGGGGTATCGGTAAGGGCGTACACAAATGGGACCATGGCCGTCATGGAGGTTGATAGCATGTTCGATTGACCGTTCGGGAGGAAGGCCCTGTGGTGATTTGAATAGCAGCGAGAAATTAAGCAAAACGGCTTCCAATTGACCCTGTTGGTCTGCTGTTAGAGTGGGTGTGGAGTCGGCTTCCGCGGTAAGTAGGTGCAAATGCTCATCGAGCCACAGTTTGAGAGAAGACGGCTGGTTCGGTAACGAACCCACTCCCTGTAATTGAACGAGAGTGTCACGGTGATAAAATCGCATCATCTGGGTCTGCCAATTGAAAACCACGTCTCCTAATGTGCCCAACCAAGCGATACCCAAAATCATGTCTAGTGATCCCAAGTCGTAGACTAAGGCATCGACCGTAAACGTAAATGCTCCCAACTGAATTGAAATGTCACGACATATTTCGGCGATTTTGACCTTAGTTCCATCCCCCAAACTGATGGTGAGTGGACTGGTAGGGCTGACTTCCAACCCCAAAGCAAGGGCTAGTTGTCGCGATAGGAAATTGTGGGAAGCCCCACTGTCGATCAGAATTAGAGCGGGAATCCCACGTAATTCACCCATGAGTTTAAGTGTTTTTAAGGTAGGGAGGTTGTCGGGAGAAGTACCATAGAATTGAAGGGCATTACACTCCCCATCGGTTACGTGATTATCATCTAGAGGTTCTTCGATCCGACGGATTTCACCGTCCTCGTCCACCACCTCACCGTCGGCCAACAATATTACACGGAGTTGTCCTTCAGTGCATTTGTGCTGAGGGGAATACTTTTGTCCGCACCCGAAACAAAGACCTCGTCGCCGGCGATCGTCCCATTCTTGCTTCGATAGATGGCGAGTACCAGGAGTACGATTCAACGTGGTCGAGGATTTGGAGTCGTAGGGCTTCGATTGGGCATGTCCAACATTGGAAACAGGCCTAGTAATTGAATTAGAAGAACTAAAAGAGGAAATGGGCTTATCTGTATGATGGGCTGGGCTGTATTTCCAGGAATAAGAAGAGGAGGATCCACCAGTCCCCCCATAGGTCGTCTTCCCTTTCACGAGACCCTTCTCACCAGAAATTGATGTCGCAGTAGCAACGTGACGGGCAAGATCCATGGCCTGGTCGCATGTGGTGGGGCGAAGTGCCCTAACCCAGTTTCGAATATCATGTTGAAGACCCCGAAGAAACATTCCTACCGCTTGGTCCTCCGATTGGTCGGGAATTAGGGCAGATAAGGCTTCAAAATTTTCGATGTAAGTATCGATATCTCCATCCTGATACAGAGACCCCAAAGCCTCGTGTGCGTTGTGGTAGCGAGTGCCACCAAATCGGGTAAGCAACTTTTCACGGAATTGCTCCCAGGTGGTATGAGGGTGTTTGATGAAGAGAGTGGTGAACCAATTTAAAGCTGAACCATCCATACACATTTGAACGAGGTGGATTTTGTAAGAGGGAGGGGTTTGATGAACCTGGAAGTAGAGTTCAGCCTTAGTAATCCATCCCCTGGGGTCAATACCTTCAAACACCGGTAATTTGACCTTAGGTGTGGAGAAGAGGGATGATTCAAAGTGGTCATGCTTCATGAATTTCCTCAGATCTGGCTGTAGCGGTTTACCACTTTCATCGAATACTCCTGATCCCGAGAAATTACCTTCATCATGATGCGGGGGCTGTTTGGTTAACTTCTCAATCGAGCTAGGCAATTCCCTGAGGAGTTCGGTGATGGATGCGACCGAAGCGGACAAATCACGTTCCTCCTTAGCAATGGAGTCTATCTTCTCGTCCTGAGCATCGACCCTGGACTGTAACCGAGTGCTGATTTGGGGTTCAGTAGCTACCATGTCGTTCGATCTGGCAATGGAACCAATTGATAGGAAATAAACACAGAGTGTACTAAGGCCAAAGGTTTACTGTATTGATTGAAAGGGAAATTACAGGGAAACAAAAGGAAATCAGAGAGATGAACCAAAATGGCTATCTCCTCTGCCCAAGCTCTTCTAGCCGAAAGGGAAATACAAAATAGGTAGGAAAATGCATACCACATCATCTAACAGAATGTTTATTTATAACTAACCCTTCCCTCCTCATGTCATGCATGTTTAATTGATTAGCTACCCACCGTACACCTGTCCTTCTTTATTCTTCCTTCTTACGTATACTTTCCAAGGCTTGGGTTGTGGATTAGATGGGCCCTCTAGTTCAGTGGGCTGATCCTCAAGTGTTGGGTTGTTGCTATCAGTTTCCTAGTTTTTACAGATAAGTTTCCTATTAATAAGAAAACAAAGTATGTATTTAATCACAACACCGCGGATTCTAAAATATGCAGAAAATATTCTGATTTCTCAAAAATCACAGATACCATGTCGTGAATTGGAAGAAATAAAAAGAATTAAGAGGGAAAACCCCACTATGTATATATGATAATCCTGGGTTATCGTCTATCTAGTACCTATGTGGGATATTGATGTACTAAATGCTCAAACTGGCAGAATCGTAGCATTTCATATGATTTACTGCAAGCAAAATTTATGGTTACAAGAAAGGAAACCAACTTTCGAGAGGCTAGGGCTCTCCCAAGGCTCACACTAACAAAATAACAATCGGAATGCCTTCTCCTCAGACTCCTTAAAAACCTTGCATTGCATACTTGTACTATCCAAGCATTATCCACGTGTACTTCAGTACTTCAATTACCCAACTTACTAAAATGACTTGTTAACCCTCAGGGGCTTTTTGGTTCGCGGAAATGATGGAATTAGAATGACAAATTCCATTGACCAAATTCCAATTCCTTTGTTTGGTTCACATAATGAAAATGATGGCATCCTTTGAATTCTGTTAGAATGTAAATTAGGTTATGTGGCCCAACTTAGCCCATGAGCCCTTAGGGTTTTCTCTCCTAGGGTTTCCTTCTTCTGTATAGTTTCTTGTCTATAAATTCCCTTGTACACTTTCATTGTAAATCATCAAGTTAAGCAATACAATAGTATCACTGTTTACAAATTCCATTGAATTCCACAACTTAAGGAATTCATCATTCCTTGGCTTAAGTGAAGGAACTGAATTCCTATCAACCAAACGAGTGGTCAAATTCCATTCCAATTCCTTCAAAGTCAAATTCCTTCGATGGATTCCAATTCCATCAAATTCCATTCTGCGAACCAACCCCTCATGGTATAACAGATATATTCTAAACACATTTTTACCAGAATTTCATTTAGAAGAAAAATAATCTATAACTCATTTCAAGGATCCAGAGTTTATGTTCCTTTATCTTGTACTAGAATTTGGAACAACTCATGTTGTAATAAAGTATCAATAATTAGAGGATATTATAAAACCATGAAAAGCAACCCAACCAAACAGAAGTTAGTTGGCTCGTTTTGAAATCATTGGCGACTTGTTTTCATTTAGATAATCGAGAACCAGTTAGAACTGCATTAATTCACGATCCTCACCAAAACCGTGCCAGACAATTTACAATCCTACATTGAACTCGCAGCATATTAACTCTCATTTGATTATTATTTTGCCAAAACATCCAAAGGGTGGTTAGATATTTTACTCACTACGTAGTACCAAAACAAAACGAGTTTCTGATAGAAATTTAACTAGCACCCCTGAATTCTTATGCGGCCTTCCTTTTTTCTCGGTGCTTGTTCAGAAGATGTTCATAAAAGACACCAATTTCTTCATTGATTATTTGAAAGGTGATGTACGTTTGAAGATCTCTAGAGATTGAAAGAAAAGTAATCATCATTGATGAGATCCCTAAATGAAGTAGATTTGAGCATAAGATTCATTTAGTATAGCATAAGATTCATACCTAGCTGTTCATTAAAATGGTTGATTTCATCATAATTGGAGTTGAAACATAAACAACAGACAGACAGACATACCTCCATAAGTTCCAGCAAAATCCAATGCTTTGAAAAAGACGTCTGGGTTTAGCAGGGACAGTATCAGTGGTGGAAACAAAGTAAGGAGGAATGGGAGCGGCCTGCTTTTATCAGATGGTAGTTTCAGCACTGCAAGCACATGAAAACAGACAAAAGATTACATGGTTAAGATAGGAACTGGAAACATTATTATGCTAAATGGAATTAAAAATAACTTTTAGGAACCATATTAAGCAAGGGATACCTCTTTCTAGAATAATGACAGTAAATAATCAGTTGTTCCAATGTTGGCGAACTTGACATAAAGCATGCCAGGGTTGGGTTCTTGTGAGAAGTGCCAAATTTGGTGAGAAGCGTGAGAAGTGGTTATCAACCGTTGGATGAAAAATGGACGAACATTAGGATGAGATGCACCGGATCAATTCCCTTTTAAGCCGCAATTCATGGGAGGGTATTTGATTAAAGTGATACGGTTTAAAAGTACTTCTCACCAAAAATGGCACTTCTCACATGATCCCATGCCACACACTGGTTTTAAGAAACTACTCACTTATATGGTAGTTATGTAGTTTCAGGTAAGAATGTTAACAGGATGGTTTTCTATGTGCTACTTTCTCTTGGAACATCCCTAAAATATTTGCGATTTCTGAGAAACTTACGTGAGTATGTTAATTCTTGTATAGCAATAACAAATGGAACAGTTAGTTCGTATCTTGTGGTATCCTCAACAACAATACAATTACATGTTAATTTTGGCAAGAAGTTTGTATCTTCAGGTATCCTAAACAACACTACAACTAATTGCTAATTTTGGTATGATCATAGGCAAGAAAAACTCACAGTCAGAGAGGAAATCAGTGAGGCCCAAAACGAATCCAATATAAGAAGTTGCAATGGCAAGTAGCGAAAATGCCCCAACGATAGGCTGCATAATATTTAGATGGATGATGAAATGAGAGGAGCAATTATCAGTTTCAAACTTCCAATCATGAGACTAAGGGGCCGTTTAACAAATGCTTACCCGGGTAAGCGCTTACCAGTCAAATTTAACACACTTACTTACAGGGTAAGATTTTAGTCCGCCAAATCGGTTTCGTATGCAACAATTCACCCGGTAAGCGCTAACCTTGGTTTAGAGCAGTATGAGTCGTCGCCCCATCACTTACCGGGGTAAGACTCTAGGTCCTTTCATTCGTTCTTACCGGGTAAGATTTTTGGTCCTTGCCATATCAATCCGGTAGGTAATCTGACTTGGTAAGCGCTTACCCGGGTAAGTGTTTGCTAAACGGCCCCTAAGGCTATAATGACAACAAGCTCAAAATAGATTTTATTGACATACATTCCAAATAAATGAAGAATGAATAAATTTAGTAATTATTAATTACTGACCCCGACAACTCCATTAGTAGCTAGCAATTGTTGCAGTGGGTCCGCAATCTTATCCATGCCTGTTTCAGGACTAGTGATTGTTCCAAGAATGACAGCATTCCAGATAAGAAAGAGACCAAGGGGAATGGCAGTGCCTAGAACAATCGCAGTCCTGCAGCATTACAAGGGTATATATATTGCAGAATTAGCACCCAAAGATTATTACCAAATGTCTGCGTAGATCTATTCCAGACGCAGGTTTGTCAAGAATCAGACCCAGGATTAAGACCTCTCACCAAGTCGAGGAAACTTGTACTCTGAAGTTCCAACAAGAGAATAGTTCCACATAAATCCGATGATTTGTCATTCGCTCTTAGGAAATGAGTGAGATCTTGCATAAAGCTCCCTATTGCTAATTTAGTTCCTATAACAAGCTATCTCCGAGTTCCAGGGGATATATTGCAAACATTTCTAACATAGCGAGGCTGAAATCAGTTCATGAAGATCTCACTATTCCAGAATCAATTCATGGTGTTGTAGATGTCCAGGGATGGTACATGGTAAATTGGGTGTTTAGTGAAGAAGGCATTAAGGGAGTTACTTCCATTCATATATTTCCTAAAAGGAAGGGACTAATACCCCCCTCCCTCCCTCCCTCCCTCCCTCTGCATACCGTCCAGATGAAGGGCTACCTGGGTGTTCTTTAGTTTTCCGTTTTTTTTTAGGTTTTCCCCTGAACCTGACCCTACATATATATATATATATATATAAAGTTGTTTTCAAACGAGAACAAGGTGAAAATAAGAGAACACGAAACGCCTATATCACATGTGATTTTGAACTAAAGTCACATGTGATTCATGTTCGGTCAACGCTATTAGGTCGCCGGGCCAAACGCACGCACACGCCCCTGCATTGACCGCACTTGAATCACATGTGATATAGGTGTTCTCGTGTTTTCTTATTTTGAACATGTTCTCATTTGAACCTCCTCTCTCTCTCTCTCTCTGTATATATATACACACAAAAAGTTTCTTAATTCTATAAGAATCCCACAAAATATGAAGACTAAATTATTCCTAAAATATAACATAGTGATAACCTATTATAAAACAAGGAGTTAAGTTCTTCGAAAATTGATCTTGGAAGTGCTTTGGTAAGTATATTTGTAATCTGTGGTCCGTGATCCAGCTCCACAGCACCGTTGTTAATTTTTTTTAAATGAAATGTTGGTCAATTTCATTATGTTTGGTTCTGCCATGATTTGGAAAGCCCTCCTGGACGTGAAAAGATTGTTTTAAATGAGAAACAAAAAATGTCTTTTCACCTTATTTTTGATAGGTCTCCTTCCAGATCCGTACAAAGAACAGGCACTACATTCTGAAATGAACAAAACTGTTAATAGTTAGATACATAATGAAAACAACAGTATTGTCAATAATGATGTACTGAAGCCAGAATTATTACCTGATAAACAAAAGAGAGTGCTATTATAGGTATACTTGCGGGAATAGCTTGTAAGTTAGCTTGTAAAAGAGCATCCCAGTGCAAATCTCCACTCGCAACTGCCTAGAAAAGAATAGAGCTTATGCATTAACATCAAAAAAATGATATTGAAGCCATCATGATGCTACCAGCTACCTTTCTGCTGAATGAACAATTATACAAGAAAGCATAGCACGCTTTCCATGGCTTTAATGAAGTAGAGCATTTTCAATAACCTTTACCCGTAGTTATATGTTTGTGTTGCAAAAGAGAGAATTATATTTTGGATTTCTCATAATTTACAAGTACGTACAAGGTGTTTTGGAGAGAGAAATAGCAACTACCTAAAACATAGCAATCTACACCTAAACATTGGGAAAGAGAATATTTACAAGTATGTATATTTTCACACTCTAATATCTCCCATCTTGAAAATGATTCTTGGAATGCAGCCTATCAAGTCCCTTTGTAAAGTATCTGCTAGTTGTCCTCCCAAGGGAACACATGATTTGCGTATAACACCATTCTCCAGCTTCTCCTTGATATAATTTCTATAGTAATGTATTTGGTTTGATCGTGTTTCACTCGATTATGTGCAATGTTAATTACTAACTTATTGTCACAATAGTCTCAATGGTCCACTCCATAAACTCTTCAAGTCTTCCAATATAATTTTCACCCATAATAACTCTGAGGCACCTTGTCATTACCCTAAGCTAAGCTTCAGCACTTGATCGGGCTACAACGTTTTGTTTTTCACTCCGCTCTGTCACTATGTTGCCACCAAGGAATCCATAGTAACCACAAGTGAACGAGCCAACACAATCTGCATCTGTCTAGGCTTCAAGAAGTTTGAAGCATCTCTTAAACATTATCCTCTTCCCAGGACTAGCCTTTAGTTAATGCAGCACTCAGTACACATCTTGAAGATGGAATTTCTTGGGATTATGCATGAATTGACTTGTGACACTTACAGAGTCGGAATAGACAACATAGACAAATTTTCCAACTAGTCTTTGATACATTTCCTTGTCTATTGTTTGGTCTTCAATAGCCTCTCCAAGCTTATGATTAGGCTCTATGGGTGTTGCTACTGGTTTTTCTAGCAAGTGTTCCTGTTTCCTTGAGAAGATTTGTGGCCTATTTTGCTATTAAGTAAAAAAAACCATGTTTGGAATGAGCAACCACAATCCCATAAAGATGTTTTTACCTACCCAAGTCCTTAATTCCCAATTCATAGTCAGGCTTTACTATAGGATCTGCTTTTATTTTCAACATTTCCAATCACAATAATGTCAACTACATAGACTTATCATAATTGTGATCCCCCCCCTCTTCTCCAGTCGAGTCAAGTGCTTGATGAAAAGAGTGTGATCTCCCTAACTTTGCGTATACCCCCATAGCTAACATAACATTCATAAACCTTCCAAACCAGGCATGGGGTGATTGTTAGAATCCATAAAAGGCTTTCCTTAATTTGCATACCTTGTTCCGTTCGACTTCTCCAAACCCAAGTCGAATGTTCATATATAATTTGTCTTTCAAGTACCCCTGAGGAAAACCGTTCTTTACATCATATTGTTGTAAACTCCAAATTAAATTGGCCGCTAACGACAACATGATTCTCACGGTGTTCCGTTTTGCAACCAGGAGGAAAAGCCTTGTTGTGGTCAACTCCATATGTTGTGTGTAAACCTTACCAACTAGCCTTTCTATCTAGCATTCTAATGACCAGCCAGCGTCAAATTTCTAGGAAAAAACCCATTTACAACGTACCTCCATCTTCCCATTTCGCAGAACAACTAACTTCCGCATCCCATTCTTTTCTCATGCATCCGTTCGAATTATCATGACTTTCCACCATTCTTCCTTATATAATGTTTATGATAACGTGTTCAGAATAGAAATTTACTTCGATTCATGAGCAAGTTCCTATGAGATGGTGAGAACCTCTCAGAAGATACACAATGGGATAGAGGGTATGATGGTTTTTGGTACATTACCGGATTCGTTTCCTATGGGTAAATCTTGGTTGGTAGCCTGAGTTTCAGGAAGTTGGTGCTCAATAAATGGAGGTGGGGAAAGTTCAGAAGTTGCTACATAGTAGTTGGGTTGGGTTTTTGAACTTGTGAAGGAAGGCTGAACCTTGTTTTCTTGTAGTTATATCCGGGATGTGTAGGCGAAGTTATAGAAGAAAACCACTGATATGAGTCACTGACATAGAAGAGCTCAACATAGATTCAATCGACCCAGGGGTTGAAGATGGTGACGATGGATTAGACAAAAGGCTGATGATGAAGACCGAGTAGGAAAAAATACATATCTTCAATTAAAGATGACTCCCCACTGAAAATAAGGTTGATAGAAATATTTCCTTACTTCAAGTTATGATGGATGAATGAAAACATTTGTAACGCATTTGTGTAGATGAGTAGCCCACAGAGACAGATTAAATGGCACTAGGATATAATTTTCCTCAATAGTGAACATGAACAAAAGATGTGTACCCAAAAATCCTAGAAGATTATTTGTGGAGGAAATGTCAGGATAGAAAGTAGACAGGCAATTCCATTGGACAGTTGAACCCTAGAACTTGTGAAGGAATCTAGTTTATGATGTAGACAGAAGTGAGAACTGCCTCCTCCCATTATAGTTTTGGTACATTGTGAAGAGTGATTCTCACCTGTTCCTCTGCTACATCACTACTTATGGCTGGTCAGCCACCTTACCAGCACTTCAGTGTATTTGCAGAATGCATACTTCCATTGACAATGATAAAATGTTTTCATCATTTACGTAAATGTTTCAACTCAAGGAAGGATGTTAGATTTTCTAGCATTCTGAGATCTGCTTAAATGTCACAATTGCTAGGATAATTTGTGAAAGACAAATGTATTTGGCTCCCACAAAAGAGATGCTTTTTGCCTTTCCTATGCATTAAACTGAGGACACTTCTTGGCATCTTTCCACTCAATAGAAAACAGAATTCTACACAGTTCAATTTTAGATTTCTGATTCTACTTTATGGATGTCCATTGGATTATTCCATTAGCGATAAATTAGCCCTCAAGCTCTTCATTTTCACCTAGTTCCCATATAAGATATACTCATTTATTTATGCTTCTTTTCCTATACCGGCGGCCCTGAGGGCTGAGAAATGTTGAACCTTAGGTCATGGCACTCGGTGTCCCCAGTACCACAGTAAATCATAAATTTGGCAAATGAATGTTTTACATGAAATCTCTATATAAATGAAATACCTTCTGCAGAGTCTTTGTAGATACTTTTTTGCTTAAAACTTACATCGGTTGCCAAATAAGTAGCCAAGAAGCTGACAACCACATCAACAGATTACGAAAAGAATTTATTGGCTTATATATAACAAGAACTACCACGAGCTAGTGGAATTCTCAGTAACCCAACTGCCCCGGATTTAACAAGAATTTATTGGCTTATATATAACAAGAATTACCACGAGAGCTGCAAAAGATATTATGATGGCAGATACTAGAACTCCATTGACTGCACCAATAAGCCGCTGGCTACATGAAGATATAAACCTTTCAGTCACTTCTAGTATTTGTGAAAATTTCCCCAAATATAAGTTTCACAGAAGAGAAACTGATTTATATAAACTTGGCAGAAGAAAGAGCTGGAATTACTAAAAAGGATATAAAAAAGGATGAACTTTTTTGCTTTTCTTTTGTAAATCCATCTTAAATATGTTTCTCTTAGCAATCTTCTGGGAACAAGGTCTTGGCACCAATGTCTTTTGCTTTCTCTTCTTATTAGATAGCAGTCTCTTATGATAATTTACATTATCATTACTCAAATTGATTCTGAAGCAATAACCAAGTGCAGGAGGATTTTGTGATATTTTCTAAAACCCAAATCCAAATATATAGAAATTCAAATTACGAAAACAATCAAAGATGATTTATTGTAGATGAATTCTACTCAGATGGTAAAAGAAGGATAAAGATAGGGCAATAACCACCTTCCAAAGTAGCAAATGCTGCCGAAGATAAATGAAAACAGGGATGCACATTCCCATCTGCAATCAAGTAGTACTCGTCAAGACCAAACAAAATATGGAACCTCTTTTACATGATTCACATCATAGAATATCACCAAACTATAAAGGCCAGATGGGGAATCATCTTGCTAATTTATCTAGCATCATAAGACTGTAAAATAAGAAAATCAAGTGCTAGATGAGTAGAGGATATCAAACACACATAAGGTTCAAGTTTCAAAAAATATCAAGTTCATGCTACGAAGGCAAACAAGATTGTGCATCAGATTTAAAATAATATAGATGTGGGAAAGTGAAATTTGAGACTAGGAATAAGTACGCCGAACATGGTGTTCAAGCTACATGCTGACAACTATTGTACTACCATATATATAATGCATATAATGTGTGATCAGTTATAAGATTAAGGATCTCATAAAAAAAGATTGAACATTAGATGCTCGCAAAATTGTTTACAGGAAATTAAATCGTACATTGGAATGCCAAGGATATTAGTCAAGATGTCCGATGAACGAGCCACATAGGCAACAAGGAGAGCATAATGTATAAATATGTATGACCAACTGCAAAAAGAGAAAAGAACTGTTACTAGATGAGAAGGTCTACCATTTAAAAGATACATGAAAAAGCCATAGAACACAAGTTCAGAAAAACAACCTCATTACAAGTATGAGATGCTAATTTAGATAATATGGGTTAACAGATATGGTTATATAGAGTTGGTTTAGGTGATAAGGATATCGAGAAATTTGGTTTTCCAGTTTGATGTTTATGTTTTCCAATTCATGTAACCTATATATTTAGGTGAATCAAAACCTAGCTCAAAACGTAGCTCGTTAGAAACCTAGAAACCCTATTTGACATATAATTCACTAATTCAATCTAGCAATAATAACTTGATCCCCTTCAAACACAAAGGGTTTAGGTCTCATTTGTCTTTCCAGGTTTTTTTACTCTTATGTTAAGTTATGGTTTTTAGGTCAACGTCTTTCCGACCATCTTAATAAGAAGCCATCTGAAATTGATGCAAGGCCGAAATATGATTGGGTTGATTTTCAACTCTTACCCTTGTTATAGAGCTCTATTGTGGCACATTCTCGTCTGCAGAGGGCATGCTATGACATCGGTCAAGGTTAAAAAATGTATGCTAATCATATAAAGAGATTGTTCAAGATATTTCGGGATATCTGACTCAGGCTCAATCCACGATTGATGTATCCTTTATGGCCTCCCGAAAGATTACGGATCTACCCGTGACCAGGCCTTGACAAAGTCCACCCTCCCTACGGTGGAAGACCTTATTGATCACCTTATTATGGTTTCGTATTCACGTAATGACGTTGAGACAACCCCACAGTCCTCCACTCTTGTTTAATAGTGCCCTGGGAGGAAAAGAGATCGAAGTCGTGGTAGAGGAGCTAAGGGAAACCTCCATTGGCTTTGCCAGGATGATATTAGACAAGCATATGGGACAAGGTTGTAAATAACACATTTTCGTTTTAAAATATACGGATTTTATTACAAGCTATATTCCAACAGTCAAACAATATAATTGCGGTATATAAAAGCTAAGGGAAGAGAAATCAAACTATGATGTTTAGAGTGGTTCACCAAGTTGGCTACTCCACTTTCACCCAAGACCCTTTTTTCAGGGCGCCGATCTACCAAGTGTTCTATGTGGTAGAACACAAACCTTGGTAAAATATATGATGTTCTTCTCTTGGCATAAGCTCGAGGAAAATGTGGATCACTCACACGTATGAAATACTCACTAGATGTAGGATAATAAACGGTGACACTCTTGTGTAATCAATGTAATCCTTTGATGATCGAATACAAGATCATAGTGAATTTGAAGGCTTTGAATTGTTGTGTTTATGGCTCAACAACAAAAGACAGAAGACCTTGGAGGACTAACGGGTGGTCGACCAACATGATTGAAGAGAATGATTAGAATGAAACCCATGTGGCATACTACACGGTCCTTTCTCGAACCAGGGCATTATGTGCTCCTCATCAATCTCCACCCCTTGAGACAACAGAGGAGATAGCAGTGAATGCTACTCAGTTTCTCCATGTTCCACCGTGACATAAATGTGAACGAAAATCTTATTCCAGAAGTGGATCGCAAGAAACAGACATTAGCCGGTTAGCTAGGTTAGCTTAAACGGATCAATAATTAGGTCAAAGAAGCCACCCATGAGGTTACACAACATTTAGAGCAAGGACGGGAGGATCAATGACAAGGCTGTCGAAGGAGGTGCATTGGTAAAGACCCGATTGCTAGACCTACGAAAACCCAATGACATGTATAAGGCACGGACATGAACCGGCTCGGGACACTAACCGGAAATGATATATCTTGTCGAGTAATTGTCAAATAGTTTAACTTTCCAACTGATCTCCTACATCGTTCAGGATCCAACATAGGATTTCCATCATCGGGAATGAGTTTTCTTGTAGCGAGCATCAGACTGTCCATTGGTTTGCACCCTAAAAGACCACATTCCATAAGCATATCAAAAACATATTTCCGTTGAGACAGAAGAATCCCCTATGGAGACCGGGAAACCTCTATCCTAAGGAAGTAACGGAGCCACCCAAGATCAGTAACTTCAAACTAAGTCTGTAGAATTTGTTTCAGCTCTGAAATCCCAATACTATCATCTCTTGTGATAATAATGTCATCAACATAGACCACTAATATGATTCGTCGATCCTAATGGTGTCTATAGAAAACGAATAATCTTAGAAATTGCGTGTCAAATCAAACTCCTGGAGAACATCTGAAAAGCATCTGAACCATGCTCTAGGGGATTGTTTTAGACCATACTAAGAACATCGCATTTGACATACCTTTGTAGACTCTTCAATAACAAAACCATGTGATTGTTCCATGTCCATCTCCTCATGAATGCTATTAAGAAATGCGTTCTTGACATCCAATTGATGAAGCGGCTAATGATTAATGGCAACTAAAGTTATACAATTGCGAATAGATGGCATTTCAGCCACCGGAGAATATGTCTCTTCATAGTCAACCCCACGAGCTTGTGAATAACCCTTTGCAACTAACTAGGCTTTCAATCGATGCATTGAACCATCATGATGAAGTTTCACTATGAATACCCACTTAAATCTACTTTGCGCTTTCCACAAGGAAGTTGTTCCAAATCCCAAGTATGATTCCTCTTTAAGGCATCCATCTCTTCATGCATTACCTTTAACCATGCATTGCCTTACACCATCCCTAAGACTTAAGAGCCTCACTCACATTTCCGGGAAGAAAATGACAATCAATGGCTTTGGTGTATGCACTCTAAGGGACTGTTTTAGACCATACAAAGAACATCGCAATTGACATACCTTTGTAGACTTCTCAATAAAAAACCCAAGTGGTGGTTCAATGTACACCTCCTGAAGAATGTCATTAAGAAAGGCGTTCTTGACATCCAATTAATGAAGTAGCTAATGATTCATGGCAGCTAAAGCTATACAAATGCGAACAGATGGCATTTTAGCCACCGTGGAATGTCTCTGCATAGTCAACCCCATGAACTTGCGAATAACCCTTTGCAACTAACCGGACTTTCAATCGATGCAGTTAACCATCAAGATGAAGTTTCACTATGAATACCCAGTTACAACCTACTTTGTGCTTTCCACAAGGAAGTTGTTCCAAATCCCAAGTATGATTTTTCTTTCAGGCATCCATCTCTTCATGCATTGTCTTTAACCACGCATTGCCTTAAGATCCCGAGTCACATTTCCGAGAACAAAAAGGCGATCAATGGTTGTAATGTAGGCACACAACTCTGAAGAAAGGTGGGAATGTGCAAAATAATCATGAATTAAATATCGGGTACAAGTCCGTGTGCCTTTTTGGAAGGTTGTTTCTAGAAAGCAATTGTCTTTTACAAGTCCAGAGCACTTAGAAGATTGTTGTTTATGGAAAGCAATATTTTAAAATGAACAGAGAATTGGTGCGGAATCAATGGCCACAAATTGAATTACTTGGAAAAACAATACTAGCATGTTCGAGAGGCTAGACTCTCCAATAAGAACCAACTATTTTTGGCTTACCTTTCAACAAGGAGATCGCACCTTATTTAAAAGAAACTGAACTTCCAACAGAATTTACCAACTTTGGCTCCTTTTCATTTCCAACGCTTAATTCCCCTTCTTTCTTGTTATGCTGACGTGGCATGTCCTTCTGCTGTAAGTAAACACCACTCGGTAGGGATGGCAAAAAAAACCAAAACCGATGGTGAAAACCGAAAACCGAAGTTTTCGGGCCGGGGACGGGGACTCCTTATCGGGGACGGGGCGGGGATCGGGGAGTATTCGGGGATTTTATCGGGGACGGGGATGGGGGCGGGGACGAAGATCACCGGCCCGGCCCGGCCCGGCCCGATATGTGTGTGTGTGTGTATATATATATATTAATATATCTATATATGTGTTAATTATGTGTATATAATATCATTTAGAAAAATACTAACATTAAATTTTGAAGATTTTATCCTTTTTACCTCAACACCCCAAATAAGCCTGTCCGAAAAAAATCTATTTTATTTGTCTAATCGTGAAATCGTGTTAGTCGTACGATATTTGAACTTCGATTTACTTTTATATTGTAATTTATGACATTGTTTGAGACATTTAGACTTGCATGTGTAGAAAATTTGTAATTTACTTTTAGTTGTAAAAATTAACATTTTGTAAAAGAAAAAAGGTCGGTTTCGGGTTCGGGTATAACCAACGGTGAACAGGGAAACCAACGAGGAAAGGAGATTTTTACCCTTAACGGGTTCCCCAATGGGGATCGGGGAAACCGTGGGGACCCGATGGGGATCCCCGATAAGATCCCCGACGTGGATCGGGACGGTTTCGGGGATGGTTTTGGTTATCGGTTTTGGGGACGGGGATACTAATAACCGGCCCGAACCCAGCCCGTTGCCATTCCTACCACTCGGGGCGTAACATTACCCCGCCCCCATAGATTCACCTTGTCCTCAAGGTGAAAGTCCGGGAACGCGCGTTGCATGGTTGTAAAATCCTCCCATGTAGCTTCAAATTCAGGTAGGTGCTGCCACTTAAGTAAAACTTCAAGACATTGACCTTCTTTAGTATCGATTGTGCGTATATCTAGAACAGCCTCCGGGCTGACTTCAAATTCCAACTCCTCATTCAGCTGTGAGGGTAATGAGGGTGAGGCTGAATGAAACCCGATAGATTTTTTAAGTTGGGAGACGTGAAACACGGGGTGTATTCGAGCCGTCTCGGGCAGCTGAAGTTTGTAAGCCACATCTCCTATTCGCTTAGTGATCTGGAAGGGACCATAAAAACGTGCAGCAAGCTTTTGAAAAGGGCGTATCGCCGCTGACCGTTGACGGTACGGATGTAGCTTGAGAAAAACCCAATCCCCGACCTCGAAGCTAATCGCTTTTCAATGTTTATCAGCTGCCTGTATCATAACTTGTTGGGCCACATTAGATGTGACCGAAGTTCATCTAAAACGGCATCACGGTCCAACAATTGTTCTTCCAACCATGACACCTTGTTTCTCCTGTTTGGGCACGACACATACGGGGTGGATCACAACCAGGGCCTTAAATGGTGTGCACTATGTGGAGGAATGGAAGAAGTGTTGTACCAAAATTCGGCCCACGGTAACCACTTGACCCAGTTTCGTGGATTACCGTGCGTGAAACAACGAAGGTATGTTTCGACCGTCTTATTTACAATCTCCGATTGGCCATCCGTTTGCAGGTGGTACGCAGTGCTTCGGGGCAATGTCGCTCCTTGAAGGCGAAATAACTCACGCCAAAAATGACTAATGAACACTTTATCGCGATCGGAAACGATCGACGACGGAAAACCATGTAAGCACACCACTTCCCTCACAAATAACTCCGCAACGGAGGCGGCGATATACGGGTGCTTGAGGGATAAAAAATGACCGTATTTGGTTAGGCGATCAACGACTACCAACACTGTGTCAAACCCTTTCGAGCGGGGTAATCCCACTATGAAATCCATACTAATATCATCCCAAACTTGACGTTTTCTGTTGTTGGCAAACGGAACACGGCTGTACATGTACATATCGCTGAACAGCACGCCGCATCCCCACCCAAAACCACTATGTTGCCAAACGCTGATAAGTCTTCACTTCCCCGGCATGGCCACCGATTACTGAATCATGCCCGAAGCAGCTCCGCAATCAAGGACGAGTTATGGGGAATTACTCTTCTGCCCTTAAAGAATAGGTGTCTTGAACCGAAATCCCCACAGGGTCTCGCCTTCCTTGTCGATGTCGTGCACCACTTTGGTAATAAAAGGATCCGCCAGGATTTCCTTCTCTAACCCTTCTACATTCATCGTCCAAGTGGATACAAGTGAGTTGAAACCAGCTAAAAACTCTCTTGATAAGGCATCCGCGACTCGGTTCGTAGAACCGGGTTTGTATTAGATTTCAAAATCAAATCCCATCAGTTTACACATCCATTTTTGATAGTCCACCCCCACTTCCCGTTGTTCCATGAGAAACTTTAAACTACGTTGGTTCGTCCGAATCACGAAATGTCTCCCAATCAGGTAGTGACGCCACTTATGTACCGCAAGAACGATCGCCATTCTCATAAATGGGTTTCATGCGATTTCTCATCCCTAGTACTTGACTAAGGTACGCTATAGGATGGTTGTTTTGTAAAAGTACCGCTCCAATACCAAATCCCGACGCGTTTGCCTCCACGATAAACAGTTGGTTGAAATTTGGCATGGCCAACACCGGGGCTGAGTCAAGGTTGTTTTCAGCTGCCGGAATGAATTTGACCACCCGAAACAATCCTTCCAAAGTTGATCGGTAAGTGGGGTAAGTGGGGCTGCCACTCGAGCATATCCGGCGATAAATCGCCGGTAATACCCTGCCAAGCCTAAAAATCCACGTAATTCCCTCACGGTTTTAGGTGAGGCCACGCCACTATTGCTTTGATCTTCTCGGGCTCAACCGCCACCCTGGTAGCCGAGATTACATGACCGAGGTAACCTACCTCCCGTTTCCCGAACTCATACTTCCTGGGATTAGCATTGAATTGATGTTCAACCAAGGATGACGGCCACATGTTCGATATGTTGTTGTTCGTTTCGACTATATATCAAAATGTCGTTGAAGAAAACTAAAATGAACTTTCGAAGATACGGACGGAAAATGTCGTTCATTGAGAACTGAAATGTGTTTGGGGCGTTAGTGAGGCCGAAAGGCATCACTAAGAACTGATAATGGCCTTCGTGGGTCCGAAACGCGATCTTACAGACGTCTTCCTCTTTTACGCGAATTTGATGATAGCCCGATTTGAGGTCCAACTTAGAAAACACCCTGGACCCTTGTAACTCATCGATAACCGGTACCGTTGCTTTGTTCAACGCTCGATAGTCCACACAGAAACGCCACGAGCCGTCTTCCTTCTTTACCAACAGCACTCGGGCTCGAAAACGGGCTATTTGAAGGCTGGATAATTCCAGCCTCCAACATCTCTCAAACTAGACACTCGATCTCGGTCTTTTTGCGCTTGTGGGTATCGGTAGGGTTGAACCGATACAGGACCAATTCCTTCCTTCAAAATAATGGAGTGTTCCATATCTCGCTTAGGCGGTAAGGTATTTGGCTACTCGAAAATTACTTATACGGTCGAGGGTTGTAAAAACAGCGGCATCGGGTTCGTGTCGTTTTCCTTCACACTCGGCTCCTTTTCAACTTGATTTAATTGGATCACATATCCTCCTCCATGGGTGACTACCGTTCTCAACATGTTTTTAAAAGTGATTGTCGACCGATCTAACGCCGGATCCCCGGTCAACGTCACCGGCACTCCATTAACGTGGAACTTCATAATCTGCGTTTTCCAATTAGTCGATACCGTGCCCAATTTCTCCAACCATTGGACCCCAAAATCACATCTGAATTCCCTAAGGTGAGGGGGAGGAAATCTTCGGTTATCTCCAACCCTTAGACAGACAATCGAACCCCCTGACATTCACCCTGTCCTCTCACAGATTCTCCAACGAAACCCCGAACTCCTTTGTGTTGTTCAAAGAGACTCCTAAACGATGAACCACCGATAGTGAAATAAAATTATGTGTTGCTCCCGGATTGATCATCACAATCACTTCCGAGCCTTGCACCTCCCCTTTCATCTTCAACGTTTTTGGATTGGTGATCCCTAACACCGAATTTAAACAAATCTCCGAATATTGAATTACAGTCGAATCTCCCTCCCCATCACCGATTTCCTCTTCCTCATTAACAAGTAGAACGCTCAACTCCTTCCTCTTACAGCGGTGGCCCAAGCTCCATTTATCATCATAACAGAAACAAAGGCCCTTCTCCCTCTTGTTTTGTAACTCCTTGTCCGTCCATCGGCGGATCTCTCCCAAAGGTTTGGCGTTACTCGACCCCGAAGATGGATGGTTCGGCCCTGAAAACGTGGCTGGAACAGTACGAACGGGAATGGATGTCCTCACCGGTGGTAATGGTGTTGATTTGGAGAAAGAAGAACCCAGGCTATAAGAACTCGTCGGAACTCTCGGCATCGATTTCATAGCGCCGAATTTAATTTTTTCCTCCGGTTTGATTGCTAGGTCCATAACCTGATCTAAGTGTTTGGGGCCTATCACATGTAACTCGACCCATATTTCAGGTTTAAGCCCATTAATGAAATGGCCCAAGGCTATTTCATCAGATACGTTCGTCAATGGAGAAGCCAATTCGATGAACCGCCTCTGGTAGTCCAACACTAACCCCTCCTGATTCAGGGCCAACCATTGCTTGTGCAAGGATCCGGCGCACGAAGGACGGAATTACCTAAGTATGATCAACTTCATCCCATTGGTACCACAAAAGGGCGTCTCCCTCTAACGCCACCATAGTCGCTTCCAATTTCTCAGATTCATTTTATAGAACAAAAAGTACCTCTGAGCGCGAACTATCCGGCGCGAATTATCCGGCGCGAATTATCCATCCATCCGGTTGGTCCATCAAAGAGTGGCATATCCAGTTTTCTGAATCTCCAATTCGATCCTCCCGCAGATCCGAATGACTTTTCCCCTCCGCTTTCTGGACTTCCTGTACTGGGGAGGATTCCCTGTAAACGACCCTTTCTGATCTGATAGAGAAGCCCTCATCTCCTCTCTAATTGAAGCATGTACCCGGAAGTTCTCAGCGGTTATTTCCGTAAATTGTTTGGAGATGATCTCACTGAGTTGTTGTTGTTGCAAACTCTGTTGCCAATCAGTCCACGATGCCCTCATTCCCGCTATCTCTTCTTCTACCATCTCCACACGCTGAGTTACCGGGTTTGCTCGTGGTGGAGCCATGAACAGGGATCGAATGCTCTGATACCACTTTGTTATGAATCAGAAAAATATTGCTAAAATGAACAGAGAATTGGTGCGAAATCAATGGCCACAAATTGAATTACTCACTAGAAAAACAATACTAGCATGTTCAAGAGGCTAGACTCTCCAATAAGAACCAACTATTTTCTGCTTACCTCTCAACAAGGAGACACACCTTATTTAAAAGAAACTGAACTTCCAAATTAAAAGGAAAACCCCAAACTACCCTTGTTCAACAGAATTTACCAACTTTGGCTCTTTTTCATTTTTCACACTTAATTCCCCTTCTTTCTTGTTATGCTGATGTGGCGCTCTCCTTCTGCTGTAAGTAAACACCACTAGGGGTGTAACATTTTTACAAGTCCATGATGGTGCACAGGTAAGGACTCATGAGTCTCAGGCACTTGTCTTTGGTGTTGTCGAATATACAGCTTTGTGAATCAAGTATGAGTAGGTACTTTTGTAATAGCATTTGGTGCTAGTATTGCGAGGTGCAAGACTGAAGTTGCTGGATCTTCCAAAGCTTCGCGGGGAGGCAGTGTCCAAATGGAGGCACCACCGCAGATAAACTACCCAACTCGCAATCCACCCCCTCCCCCCTAAATGATTGGAGGCATTCTTAGAAGAAAGAGTGGTCTTTCCGGATGGTCGTTGTGTGTCACCACCTCCCACCTATCCTACATATTCGATCAAGGTTGTAACTGCCTTTCGCCCTCGCCCTGCTACCGTCGTTCTAAGTTCTCCGGACTAAACAAACACAAGACTAAAGTTTCAAAACTTAAGTTTGCAACTTTTTTCAACAAAGCTTTGTAAAAAATCCGTCCTTCGGCGGAGTATCTGAAGATTCAACAGGGTCAAGAACATGATTTGCCGACTTTGAAGCATTACGAGTAGGTTTGACAAAAAGGGGCTTGAATCATTGAAGGTGACATCGACATAGGTAAAATATCTACGAAGGGTTGGACTATAACAACGATAGCCTTCTTAACAAACTTGATAGCACACGTTGTAAGTTTATTATGTCCCGGACGATGATCATGAACATAATATACACATCCAAATATTTTAGGAGTCAATAGAAAAGGAGTGTCTTTTGGAAGAAAGAATGGAAATTTGTGTTTTCCCCTTAAGAATTAAGAATAGAAGATGGCATATGAGACAAAACAAGAATGGATTTTGAACTGTGTTATCATTCACAAGGATGTACAGAATTTATACAGCAGAAAATAACAAGGAAACTAGTAAAAACAGGAAAAGATACATATCTACTTCTAAATAAAATACATCCTTTCCATAGCAGTTGGAGGATGATTGATATGGTTTCCTTTCTTATAACCTTCCTTCTTTCCAACACTCCCTCTCAAGTTGGCAAACGTATATCCCACATTCCCAACTTGGACACACTGCGATCGAAGTCTGATTTCATTAATGCTTTAGTGAACATATATGTTCCTCTTGTTTTGTTGGAACGAAGTTAAGACTGATGGTGTCATTCTCTATCTCGGTCTTGATGAAGTTTCTATCTATCCGGACATATTCATTTTGTCGTGTTGAATAGGGTTATGAACAATAGCAATTGCAGACTCACTATCACTGTTTAGCTTGACTAGTCCACTTATACTCACGTTGATCTCTTCTAATAGCCACTGAATCCAGATCAGTTCACATACTCCGTGAGCTATGGTCCTGTACTCGGCTTCGGTGCTGCTTCTAGCCACTACGGTCTGTTTCTTGCTCCTCGAGGTAACTACGTTCCCCCACACTTTGGTGCAGTAGCATGTTGTTGACCTAGCATCGTCTGAGCCTCCCCAATCAGCATCAGCAAATCCTTCCACATTTCTGTTTTATGTTTTCTTGAATAGCAATCCCTTTCCGGGTGTACCTTTTAGATATTTAAGGATGTGATGGACTGCTTCAAGGTATCTTAGTGGGAGAGTGCATATATTGACTTACAACACTTGCACTATAAGCAATATCAAGCCGTGTGAGTGATAGGTAGATTAGCTTACCTACAAGTCGTTCGTATTGCTCTCGATCAACCGAAAGATCATTGTCACTGATCTTTGACTTCCAGTTCCGTTCCAAGGGGGTACTTGCTGTTTTACATCCCAACTTTTCGGTTTCTTTTAGAAGGTCTAGGACATATTTCCTTTGGGAGATAAAAATTCCTTGTTTACTTCGAGCAATCTCGATTCCAAAGAAATATTGTAGTTTTCCATGATCCTTAATTTTAAACACGGAACACAGTTGCTTCAAATTCTCAATTTCATGAGTGTCATCCTCGGTTATGATCATATCATCAACATACACGAGTAGTATTGACTTCTTACCCTCACTAGAGTGTTTCACAAACACGCTGTGATCGGCCTGACTTTGCATGTATCCAAGTTGTTTCATAACCGAGCACAATCTTTTGAACCATGCTCGTGGTGACTGCTTCAACCCGTACAGTGACTTCTTAAGTTTACACACTAGCCCTGGCTCCTCAATTTTTTCAAAACCAGGGGGAAGCTTCATATATACTTTTTCCTCTAGTGTTCCGTTCAGGAAGGCTCTTTACATCCAACTGGTGCAGATCCCAATCTAGATTTGCTGCCAGTGTGAGTAGGCCTCGGATGGAATTAAGTTTGGCTATCGGGGCGAATGTCTCTTCATAGTCGATCCCATAAGTCTAAGTCTGGGTTTTAACAAATTCTCATGTCTGATTTTCTTTAAGGGCTTTCATCTCCTCCGTAACTGCATTCTTCCACTTTGGATCACATAGGGCTTCATGAATGTTTTTGGGGATTGCTTCTTTATCAACCTGTGACATAAATGCTTTGTATTTTGAAGACAACTTACCGTATGAGAGATGTCCCGATATTGGGTATCTGTTCGAACTCCTTTTCAGATGGCAATGGGAAGATCAAGGTCACTATCTTCTTGAGGCGTAATGTGTTCACATTCATGAGAATCGGCAGGAGCTGGTTCTGACGATTGGCAAATACCAGGGTCGTCTAGACTATACTTGGAAAGGATGTTGTGGAGTATCTCCCCCTTATCAGAACTGCCGGTGGCATCTCCCCTTTGGACTTCGGTAGAGTTAGACGCTGAAGAAATTGGACTTGGGCTTGGAGTTGGACTTGGGCTTGGACTAGATTCGGATAGGGACACAGGAAGGGAGATTGAGGGATCCCAGTCAATATCTTCCTTGAGACTCTCCCCCTGAAGAGATACAGTACGATAAAAACTGAGTTTCAAAAAATTTGACATCACAAGTAACGAACACCTTTTTTGAGGTCGGACAATAACACTTGTATCCCTTTTTTGTTGGTGAGTAGCCCAAAAAAATACATTTGACAGCCCTGGGGTCTAATTTACCACGAGCTGGACAAGTATTGTAAACATAGGTTGTGCAGCCAAATATACAAGGTGGAAGGGAGTTTAGAATTCTAAGGTTAGGAAAACATTTTTGTAGACTTTGTATGGGGGTTGAGAAACTCAAAACTTTAGAAGGAAGACGATTGATTAAGTAGGCTGATGTGAGGACAGCTTCACCCCAGAAACAATGGGGTACATTATTATTAATCATGATTGCCTTCGATACTTCGAGTAGGTGTCGATTTTTTCTCTCAACCACGCCATTTTGTTGTGGTGTGCGGATACAAGAAGATTGATGGAGAATGCCATGTTCATTGAGGTAATCTTTCAAATCATTGGCAAAATATTCCCCACCATTGTCGGTTCGAAGGACTTGGATTTTTGACTGAAAAATATTTTCCACAAGTTTGTGGAATTGCTTAAAAACTTCTCCTGACTCGGATTTATTTTTGAGTAGGTATACCCAACAAGCACGAGTATGATCATCTATAAAACTGATAAACAGCGTGTTTCATTAATGTTTAGAGTTTGAGAGGGTCCCATACGTCACTATGAACTATACGGAAAGGCCGAGACGGTTTGTAGGTATGGTTTGGGTAGGTTTTTCGAGTATGTTTTGCAAGAACACAACTTTCACATTGAAACTCCAAATAACTTTTATTGATAAATAGATTTGGGTACAACCGATGCAAATAACCAAAACTAGGATGTCCTAACCGTTGTGCCATAACAAAACTTCAGACTCGGACACAGCAGAAAAAGAGTGGTGCCTTTGTGGAGGGGATTTATGTGAAGAACCAAGAAAGTAGTAGAGACCATTCGATTCCTTAGCAATGCCAATCATCTTCCCCGAAGACCGCTCCTGCAATTCACAGTGAGTGGGAAAACAAGTTACAACACAATCTTGATCCTTGAGGAGTTTGGTAACTGATAGTAAGTTACACCGAAGGTTTGGCACATATAAAACTAAATTCAGTTTTAAATCATTGTAAATAATGTTCTTGATGCCGGTAACACGAGAAACCTTGCCATCAGCAGCTATGACAGTAATTCAGTTGGTGGCCCGTTTAAAGTTTCTCAAAAGTTTTAAGTTTTCGGTCATATGATCAGAAGCACCGGTATCCACGATCCTTCCCTAAGAAAATTCTCCTTTTTAGAGGAAGACAGAGTGTACTTACCTTGCAGGAACTGTGGAGGAAGTGGTTGGCTGCAAGAGAGTTCTTAAGACTTCCATTTGAGCAGTAGTAGTGAAAGGACTTGGAGGCGTGGTTTTCTCTATGGAGGTCTCCGCTACATGGGCAAATGCTTGTTGCCTTCAATGAGTCCAGTTCAGAGGCTTACCATGAAGGTCCCAGCATTGTTCCTTCGAATGGTTGGCTTCTTGCAGTGTTCACACCAACCAGACTTTGATGTTCTTTGATGTTCTTGGACTTTGCATTCCTTTGTCCTTCAGATCTGTAGGTAGCAAGAGCATATCCGTGGACTTCAGCATTCGTTGGGGTATGTAGCATCACCCTTTTCTGACTCTCTTCACGGCGTACTTCTACAAATACTTCTCTAAGGGAGGGCAGAGGTTTGGTACCAAGAATTCTACCCCTAACCTCGTCCAATTCCTTGTTGAGTCCGTGAAGGAAATCAAAGATTCGGTCTTTTTCGAGCATCTGGGCATAGTGAGTACTATCTTGACTGCATGACCAGTTGATGGTGTAGAACACATCCATCTTCTGCCATAATTATGTCAGCACATTGTAGTACTCGGTTACGGATTTTTCTCCTTGGCTGGTATTACGAAGAGATGACCGAATCTCGAAACATCGTGAAGTGTTTTCAAGATCAGAATACATCTCTTGAACGGCTTTCCAGATTTCGTGGGCGGTGTTGTAGAACAGTCTGAACAGATAGGTTTTTCCAATGTTCGGATTCATCGAATTGACAAGCCATGCCATAATGATAAGAGTTTTCTGCCTCCCATGTTTTGTAACTTTCTTCCTCTTTGTTTGGAGTCTTCGTTTCACCTGTAAGGTACCCAGTTTTTCTTTCCCTCTAACAAGTAGAACAGAGTTCAGTCTGTTGAGTTTATGTTCGGTAATTTGGAGAGAGGAGTTGACTTCCGCTGATGGGAAAGAGGATGTAGTTTGGTTTTGAGATTGATGAGTGGTAGAAGAATTCGCAGATTCTGTCATTGTCGAAGTTGTGGATCTGATCGAGAAACACCGAACAAAAAGGTAACCAAGACACGATTAAAACAAGGATTTTAGCATGCAAGGATCGCTAGGCTCTGATACCATGAGACAAAACAAAACAAGAATGGATTTTGAACTGTGTTATCATTCACAGGGATGTACAGAATTTATACAGCAGAAAATAACAAGGAAACTAGTAAAAACAGGAAAAGATACATATCTACTTCTAAATAAAATACATCCTTTCCATAGCAGTTGGAGGATGATTGATATGATTTCCTCCGATAGATATGGTTTCCTTTCTTATAACCTTCCTTCTTTCCAACAGCATACGATTAATTAGATAATTAGCTATAAGAAGAGCATCAACCCAAAAACTTTGTGGTATATTATAGTTGACCATCATAATGTGAGCCGCATCCGGTAGTAGATGGTTGGCGGTTCTTTCGTTCAGCAATGTCATTATGTTTGGGTGTATATGCACATGAATATTCATGTATAATGCCATGCTCAGACACATAACTGGTAAAATCATGAGAGAAATATTCTTTGGCATTATCAGATCTCAGTGTTTTAATGGAAATCTCAATATAGGTTCTGACATAGGCACAGAAGTCACGAAAAGAACATTTCATTACGAGATTTAAGTAAGTAAACTCATGTTGCACGAGAAAATCCATCGACAAACGTGATAAAATATTTAAAACCATTTGCAGAAATAATTGGACACAGTCCCTACACATTCGAGTGAATGAGCTCAAATAAGGTGTTGACTCGATTAGACTTGCTAGGGGATAGGAATAAGGGTGTGTTTACCCAACTGACATGACTCACATGTTAACTCATGAACAGATGAAAGATCTGGTCTTAGTTGTTTCAAAACAGACAAAGAAGGGTGGCCTAGTCGATAGTGAACCTCTAAAAGTTTTGAGAGAATTATAGTAGATGAAACCTTAATTGTATTTTACTCTTAAGAAAAAACAGAATAAGGAACCCTATTATTAGCCAAGCTATCACCTAAGAAAATGAAACTTAGAAACAGACTAAAACTAGGAAATTACATAATAAGGCAACTCCTACATAATAGGAAAAACCTAATCTAAACCTGATCAATCAATATCGTTTACACTCCCCCTCAAACTGGATGGTACAGATTGTACAGCCCAAGCTTGTGAACAAACTTTTCAAAAGGTTGGTCTGAAATTCTGAATAATGCTTTTGTAAGAATGTATGCTGTTTGTCGAGAAGTAGAAATATATTCTACTGAAATGACCTTTGCAACAATCTTCTCTTTGATATAATGTCTATCCATCCTTGTATGCTTCTTACAGTCATGATGAATAGGATTTAGACACAATTCTATGGCAGACTTATTGTCACAAAAAAATTGATAGGTCTTTTGAATCGGATATCGAATCTTCAAGAAGTAGTTCATCTACTCCTTGGGATAACGATCTAAGTTCAGCTGCTCCTCTAAGTGACTAAATTTCCCATTACAAAGCTACACTAGCCCAAGGTGGATCTACTATCTTCAGGTGAACTGTTCCAAGAACCATCCGTGAAAACATCAACTGTATTGTTCTCTTCATTTTTCCTGAAGAACAGTCCTTTACCTGGAGTTCCCTTTAGATATCGTAGGATCCAATACACTGTAGGATCCAATACACTGCAGCCATATGTGTTGTAGTACGTGAGTGCATAAACTGGCTTACACGGTTGACCATAAAAGCAATATTCAGTCGGGTGTAAGATAAGTAGATTAATTTTCCCATTAACCTTTGATACCGTCCTTTATCAACTAGTTGATCATCACTACATTCTCCCCGTTGTCATTAGCATTCATACAGCCGGTTTGCTTCCCAACATCCCAGTTTCTTTTAGTATATCCAATATGTACTTTCTTTGAGTTACAATATACCTGTGGAGTTTCTTGCGATCTCCATACCCAAGAAGTAACGCAACTGGCCAAGATCCTTCATTTCAAATTCTTTGGCCAGGCTTTGTTTTATACAATCGATCTCTTCCTTGTTCCATGTTATTATAATGTCATTAGCATAGACAATGAGTACCATTATCTTATCACTTTGTCAATGATGACATAAAGTATGTCCGGCCTCAGTTTGAGTATAGCATTGCTGGATAATAGCTTTGGTGAACCGTTCAAACCATGATCTCAAGGACTGCTTCATGTCGTATAACGATTTTTTGAGTCAACGCACCTTTCCTTCTTTACTCTGATCAGGTGGCAAGCTCATGTAGACTTCTTCTTCAAGATTCCCATTCAGAAAGGCATTTCTCACGTCTAACTGAGGTAGGGGCCAATCTTTATTAGCAGCAAGTAATAATAGTACCCGGATTGTATTGATCTTTGCAACAGGAGCGAATGTTTCCAGATAATCTATTCCAAGGTGTAGCCTTTTGCTACCAAACGAGCCTTATGCCGTTCGATCGAGCCATCGCCATTGTAATTAGTTGTGAATACCCACCTACATATATATTCTAGGGTTATCATCATGTTCATCTATCACCACATTAAATAAATGACATAAAATGAATAGGAACGCCTTTTATTAATCATATCTCAATGTTTACAATCATCTAATGATTGACTTTTAGGCATATCACTAACATTCCGTATGTCGTATGTCCGTAAACCTTCTGGACCATGTAACATACAGAAGATGTCAGAGACAATGGACCAGTTTGGTCGACTAAATTAGGGTTTGCTCCAAGTGTCACATGGTTTTAAGGTTTGAAGATGACAACTAGTTGCATACAAGTTTGTGCTATTACTAGTACGAAGAGCTTTTAGGCTCAAATACCATGATACAAATATATTCTTAGAACATTTCTTTCTACCTATTATACAGAACCCTCCTATTATAGAGACTACCATAAACATGTTGATAACATAACAATAAACCATATTATACTAGGTTAGGACTCTTCTTATAACAATAATAAAGCAATGAACATCTGAAAGAACCACACACTCACTTCAGAGGCAATTAAGAAAATCCGTGGTTGGAACTATGTAGCCTTATTAACTTAGTCAGATCATCTTACCAAGTAATCTGAACTCCAATAGTACCAAGAGTCCTCGTAGCCATTGATACCTGAAAAACAAACATGCAAGAGTTATGAAATGAAAAACATATTTCTTCTGTCGCCAAGAGACCTTCGGCACAAAACATAGCCAAGTAATCTTGAAGTAAGATATTCAAGCCCAATAAGTGGTAGTTACATACGTGTTTAGCCGGTCATGGACCTGAAGAGCATGACGTCATTGCCAAACTAATCAAAGTACTTAATCCATTTCTTGGTACATTAAGTGGAAACATTTAAGCAAGATCAATGTGAATACCTAAAGTGCAAGCCAATGTGTATTATAAGCCTAAATTTGAAAATGTCATTATTAGGGTAGCACTATAAGCCTGACCATTCTCAATTGTAAGATGGATTTAATAACTTAAGTTTAAGTGATAACCAACATTTCTCACTAACAAGTAACATGTGGTAAAAAAACGAAGTTGCTCTCTCAGATTCAATTGATCCCACAATCGTTAAAGGAACAATTACAGATTGAAAAGACTATACCCACCCTTGAATATCTTCCAACATTCCCAAAATACATGCTAGAAGTGCACCTTCACAAGGGCGGATGCACCCATATCCATGTGGTATCCCATGATACCACGGATTTGGTTCGACCTAGTGTAATTTTTTTAAGTTACTTAACAATGCAACCACTTTATTTTGTGTATGCCACCACTTTTTTTTTCTTCTAATCGATTTGAGATCGAGTCTTGTGGTATCATAACCCTAACTCTTATATTAATATTTATTTGTGTAAATATTTAAGGTTAATTTGTTTATATATTTGTTAATAATTATATTTAGGATTAGTTTTTTTATATTAAGGCTAACCTTTTAGGGTTAATCGTATATTTGATGCTAACTTTTTAGGGTTAATTTGTATACATTTATGGTAATATTCGTGTTTAGGGTTAATTAGTTTATATTTCTGTTGATTAATTTCACAATGAATTTTCAATGCTTCATCCATTTGTGCCATAGAAAAAAAAAAGACTTTAGTCAATATCACAAACAAAGATACAATTAACCAATTCCAAAAGATGAACAGCCATAACAATCAACTGTACGGGGTAACTTGTTTATCACTTTTAACAAAACCGGAGTTTTTATAATTAATTTCTATTTTATATTATGTTATTAGTTGTGTGCAACCACTTCGAAATCTCCTGGATCCGCCTCTGTCATTACATGGTGGACTTATAGATACAATAACCATCAGATACAATATTATTCACCTCTATCAAGGAATGGATTAGGATTAACTTCTAGCAAAGAATTGTTGAAATTACCAATGATACACCACCAGAGCCCAGTTCGCACATTGTCTTTACATTTACTTCAGCTATTAGCAACCCAGTCACAACCTGCAGGAGAGTAATTTTGTAATGTTTTATGATAGGAAACTTAGCACCCATATATTGACTAGTATCAGAAAGACTAAAAGTGAGTGTACGCCACCCTCTGGAGCGCCCCCACCGCACCGATCCCACGGCTATCTTGGGGATGGAAAATCACTGCGAATCAGCAGCGGGTGGGGTTGCCTGGTTTGACGGGGCATCTTTTCCGGATGTGCACCAACCTACCATCGATGCAACACGCGAGGACAATAACAGATAGACTAGTGAAATGTGCAAATATTGTGAGGGCTCTAAGACAACAATAAAGACACCGATATAACTAGTACTTCAGTGTAACTTAAGAACATAAATGTCTTCTCATGTGCAAAGGTACAAATGGCAGGACGAGAAGTCAGAACCATGCATAGGACATATATACAATATATTGACCCCATCGAAATACACACATCACCATCAAGATTATTTTGGGGCATGCACCCTTCAAGGATTTTTAATCTATCAATCAATGATACAATGACCATCGGTGCATAAATTGATAAATGTTTTGGTCTTCTTATCAGCCTTCTGCAGTGGACAGACCTCATGTTGCATTAATCGTAGTTGGTAAATGATGCTTAAACACCGAACTTCTATCACTGATTAACCCTCCTTTGGGGAAACTTAAACATGTAACACCACCGTCCAAAGAATGTCCTTTTTAGCAATTCAAAGGGTGTTGGTCATCCACATGAGGATCCAAGACTATCTTCATTCATAAAATAAGATTGTGATACACGCATAATTTTCCAACCTCATACATATTAGATTACTAAACACATAGCACCCATCAATATATCCTGGTTTTTGCCCTCATCTTTCAGAAAAAAAATTCTATATTAATACTCTCTCCATCCAAAAATAAATGCAACAAATTCCTTTATGGGAACAACATCCCAAAATAAGCGAAGCAGAATGTAGAATCTTTTATCCATTGCTTTGTCTTAAATTACACTATCTTACTTTGACAAGAAAACGTAGCTTAAGAAAAAAACAACAAAACCAGGGAGCAAAGAAATATATCCATGAAGCAATCATGAAAGGAAAGTACCATATAAATCCAACAAAGAATGCAAGTGATCGCAGCCGCCAAAAATCCAGCTTCCTGAGTCACTGCAGGAATAGCAAGAATTCCGGCACCTACCTATTCAGACAATTTACATCCATGCCACAAAGTTAGTTTCTTAATCATAGAGAAACGATATGCACACAATCAAGTGCAGCAAATGAACTCTGCAATCCTACGTGTGTTGATATTAACAACCAAGAGCTAGTTAAGTACCAAAGGAAAATCAAATGAGTTATTAACAGCTAAAACAAAAAGTAAAAGGCTAGAACAGTAGGCGAATGTCTTGTTTAGTTATTCTGAGCATATCCTGTGGAAAAAAGGAACTCCTTGATTCATCTAGTAAATAAAGGCATCCCCTTCCATTGAAACTCATTTTGCCAAACTAAAAGCAATTTTAGTTTTCCGAATTGCTTTAGCTAAAACCTACAATAAGCAACTGCTTCGTGCAGAAAATAGAAGGTCAAAGCAAGAAAACAATATGGTAAGAAGCGCCCAGTTTAATGATTGAATAAAAGAGAAGAGTCCACTTTCATTTGAATTTCTTCTTCCCCCCAAGATACTCACATCCTTCCCTACTTGGGCAAATCACTTTTCAAACTGAATGTCCTTGTATGTCAATTTCTTCACAAAATGATGCTTTAGCATAGTAAATCTTATTGAATACTACCTTATTATTCTAATAAATTACACACACAATCGAGTTTCTGACCGACTTGCCTTTTGATGCAAAGTCCAAAATTTACATCTTCAGCAATCATCTTTTTTTTTCTTCCCATCCAGGTTTATTCAACAATCTTGCTAAAAAGATGCATGACATGACAAATAGAAAGGCCCAACATAGGTTCATTTTGTCTGCCATCATCGTGGAGCAAGAGGAATCATTTGAATATCTATTCATGTGTGTTAAACTAGAACATATTTAAATAGGAACAGAGGGATTACAGTGGTTCCAGCAACGAGAAGAACCGAACTAGTGACGCTTCCTGTAGAGAAGTGAAACATGAAATTGACAGTGAGTTGCCTTACACATTGTGGAGAGGTGATTAATTAACAATGTATGTGAAATTAAATACCAGGTTCCCGTTTGAGAGTAACTCGATTAAGGTTAGAGAAAAGCCTCTCGAATTCAAAATCTTCTTCAAATCTGGGTTTTTGTTCGGAAGGCTGCTGCTGTCCTTGAGACGATAAGCATCTGAATCTGGGTACTCTTAGTGGTGTAGTTGGGGATAGTCGAACTGATGTCTTGGTGCAATGATGATGACTACGACGTTGAATTTGACGAACATGAAACGAAATTGGAAACCCTAACGGCTTATGATGATCACAGCAGAATAATGGCGGGAAGGAAGAAGGAGAAGAAAAAGTGACCATGTCTTTTTAGGGCTTGTAATTACTGGCCATTGTTCCCTGCTCTATCAACTCCACATAATGAAGGGAGGTTAACCACCACCAACAGGTGGTGGCCACTAACCAAGCAGACAAGGACCCTCATCGTCCACGTCGACATTGAGCCGGTACAAAACGGAAAAATGAATTTAGTGGAATAAGATGGGATGGGATAAACGACAAGGAAGCTTGGTTTGGGTTTTTGTTTGGTTTGGGTTTTGTTTAGAAGTCGAGGTTAACGTCATAAGTTTAACAATAGTTATCAATCGGTGGATGAGAGAGAAATATATGTATATTAAAATGAGATGTTCGAGATAAGATGTATTAAAATATACCGGATTAATTCTCTTCTAAACCGCAATTCATAAGAAGTCATCTGATTAAAAGTGATCGACGGTTCACGTCCACTTCTCACACGATCATTCGCCAAGTAGGGATAGATATGATATGAGACAACTTATGAACCACTCGAGATTGAATTGATTAAAGCTCAGTCAATATTTGACTTGATTGGCTCGGCTTGGACTCGACTCAACATACTAACGAATCAAGTTGAGCTACCCGATACTCAATTTGAAACACTCATAAAATACTCAATATGTTTATATATGATTAGTTTTATAATATAATTTTTAAATTTATTAAAAATTTACCAATAAAAAATGTCGTGTATTTGAATAAAGTTTACATTTTTTAACTATTTTATTAAAATCATAATTAAAAAAAAGACAAATGAAACAATAAAAGTGATGGTGAATTGTCTCACATTGGAAAAAGAGATACTAAATCATGAACTTGTCGCACGTTTGAAAAGAAAAAAGATTCTAAAGAAATGGTGAATATCTATTCTACTTTATAAAAACAATAGTGGCGGTTATTTTCAAAGAAGCCGTTTTTCAAGATTACTGAAATTGATGCTTAAAGTACAACCTCGATAGCATGAAATTGAAATCGGTTATCCTTCTCCTCCACCACCTCTCCCTCCCGTCTCCTTCTCCACGACTTTTCCCCTCGTCTGCACCAATTTCTCCCTGATTTCTCTCCACTCCTCATCATCAACCTTCCCCTAATCTCTCCCTCTGTTGCCCTCACCCAACAAGAAACGTGATCGATGCTGTCTCTCAAACCCTGCTTGCTTATTTTCTCAAATGACGCCTGCTTTTCTCTCAAACCCCGATCACTCCTCTGCCTTTGTTCTTCACGTGGCAACGGCGTGAAGGATGGAAAAAGCTCCGTGATAGCAACCGGCTACCAACGTTTGTTTATTTTAGGTTCAATTACTGATGTTTCTTCTCATCTGCCGCTACAGTCAGATTTTTTTTCTCGGTTTATTCAGTTGTCTCCAATAAAAGTTGTTCAATCGATTGATATGGAATTAAGGATACCAAAGCTACAATCGTGTAACCATGGCTTTTCGGGTTCTTTTTTATAACATCGATTTCATTCTTCGGGTAGTTAAGATTATACTTGTTTTCAAAGTTTTACATTCTATCTTAATTTCTTTTTGGAGTTTTGATTTTTGGTTTTAGAGAGTCGGTGTTTGTTTCTTAGCATGTGATAAAGTTGCGGTTCAATTTCGTTGTGAAACCCTTGGTTTGAAATTTCTTTTCTTATACAAAATGTAATGAAATCCTCAAATTCGTGCTCACTTTTATTGAAGAATTTTGTGTTTGTTGTTTCGAAATTTAAAAATCTCTAATTTAGGGTTCCCTTTTGCAGAAAAAGAAGCAACATCTGTTCTGGAACGAGAAATATATAGAAGAGCCCTAGCATAAGACCATCAGCATCCATCCCTCACTAACCCACACTTTTTCACTGCCACATCAGCGCCACATCATTTTTCCCTTCCAACCCATTCTAACCCACAAACCCCCACATCCATCCCACGCCACCATCCCATCTTTTATTTATTTTTATTTTTATTTTTGTTACAACTACTATTAATTTAAATAATTAATATTTTATAAGTAATTTGTAACAAATAATATATAATATTATAATTTATAAATCAAACTAATATTTTAACCTTACATAATAAAAATTAAAAAAATTAAAAATGCATAAATTTCAAATAAAAAAATGATAACTACTCGTTGCCTTGGTTGTTGTGTCTTGGAAGCCGTGAAATGTGTTCGATTAAATCCGCCCGAAGGTTATGATGCGTTTCTCGGTTTCGGACTTCTAACACGTTAGCGTCATATTGTTGGTCGCTAATCTCTTCGTCGTCCTCCTCATCAACTTGATTAGCGTTTTCATCGAAACGACAAATCGCGTTACCTTCGTCTTCCAATATCATATTGTGTAATATGATGCAAGCGTACATTACTCTTCGTATTTTATTCGGGTGTCACGATCTTGCTGGGTTTTGTATTATGTGCCAGCGTTGTTTTAGCACACCAAAACAACGCTCTACATCCTTCCTTGCCGCTTCTTGCGCGGCTTTAAACCGTCTTTGATCCGGAGGGCATTTAAATGATTTCACAAAGGTAGCCCATTCGGGGTATATCTCATCTGCAAGATAGTAGCCGTGTTTGTATTGTACTCCGTTTACTTGAAACGGGCACTGCGGTGCTTTCCCGTTGTATACATCGTTAAATAACGGCGACTGGTTTAGCACATTGAGGTCGTTGTTGGACCCGGCAACCCCGAAGTATGCATGCCAAATCCAAAGATCTTGTGATGCCACTGCCTCTAGCATAATAGTCGGTCGACCATGATCACCTCTAACGTACTGCCCGCGCCATGCAGTTGGGCAGTTGTCCCAATCCCAATGCATACAATCTAGGCTTCCTAACATGCCGGGGAATCCGTGCCTAGTTTCATGTGCGGCGTATAAACGTTGAATATCATCATAAGAAGGTTTACGTAAGTATCGCTTACCGTAAAGATTGACGATACCTTTGCTGAACTTTTGTATGCATAAACGTGCAGTTGAGTCCGCCATCTTCAAGTACTCATCAAAGCCATCAGCGGATATCCCATACGCCATTTGCCGAATTGCCGAGGTACACTTTTGCAAAGGAGATAACCCTTTTCTGCCTCTAGCATCCCAGCCCTGTTGAAAATATTTATACTCCCGCTCAGGATCCTCCACTATTCGTAGGAATAGTCGTCTGCTCATGCGGAACCGTCTTCTAAACAACTCGTCACTGTAATTACAATTTTCCGCAAAATAATCTGCAACAAGTCGGCCGTGTGCAGCTTCACGATCTCTAACTTGATCCGCTCCCCTCCGTCTCTGTCTTGGAGGCGAACTTGGTTCTTCATCTTGATCGAGAAGCCTTTCTACAGCATTGGTTATTATTCCACGAAAAATAACGTAATTCATTTGACGATACGCGACTAGATTAATTCCCCTGTCCGACGATGACGAAGACGAATCATAACATTCCGACGAATTCACTAATGAAGAAGACATTTTGTTTTTGTAGTAGAGAAAAGTTTGAGAGATTGAGAGAAAATTTGGTGGTGTGAAAAAATGAAGTGGGGAAGATGGGTATTTATAGGAGAGAAAAAAGAAAAAAAAGAAAAAAAAAATAAAATTAGAGAACCCGCACTGGTTTGCAAACCAGCGCTGCTTGGAACTAGCTCCAACCCGAGCGGTGGCGATGGTGTTTAAAACCAGCCAGCCACAACCAGCGCCACCGATGCGCATGTCGGTCGTGTGCAGCTTCACGATCTCTAACTTGATCCGCTCCCCTCCGTCTCCGTCTTGGAGGCGAACTTGGTTCTTCATCTTGATCGAGAAGCCTTTCTACAACATTGGTTATTATTCCACGAAAAATAACGTAATTCATTTGACGATACGTGGCTAGATTAATTCCCCCGTCCGACGATGACGAAGACGAATCATAATATTCCGACGAATTCACTAATGAAGAAGACATTTTGTTTTTGTAGTAGAGAAAAGTTTGAGAGATTGAGAGAAAATTTGGTGGTGTGAAAAAATGAAGTGGGGAAGATGGGTATTTATAGGAGAGAAAAAACAAAAAAAATTAAAAAAAGAATAAAGAGGTAACGTCTAGAAAACAAAAAAAAGAAAAAAATTAGAGAACCCACACTGGTTTGCAAACCAGCGCTGCTTGGAACCAGCTCCAACCCGAGCGGTGGCGATGGTGTTTAAAACCAGCCAGCCACAACCAGCGCCACCGATGCGCATGGTCTAAGAGGTTGAGAAGGTGTAGGTGATCCATATTAGCAAATGTATGCTCTTTGTTCCATTTTAATTCGATGCATATAAACCCTTCCTTTAATTGTTTTTTTCTTCTTTACTTATCTCCATTTCAATTATACTCTTGGTATATACCAAAGTTTAAATTTATGTCTTTAATTTGACCTGATCATCTATATGGTTTTTCAGGTCTTTTAGAATATGTTCTCGTAAGATTTTTTATTATAATAAACTTGGCTTATTTCTTGTTGGTTACTTTCGAATTTGAGAGCAAGGTACATGTTATTCCTATTTAGATCTGATAAACTCTAAACTCTTCTGCATTCACCTTTCTGTTGCTTTGGCTAAGTAGCATTTGCTGGAGATTGTTATATTTCTGATATAGATCATTTTGTTAGACCTATAAAATAGGCCAAAACTCGAGCCAAGCTAAACTTTATTGTGTTTTTTAGTATAAAGTGTTTAACTGTTTATGCTCCCTAATCTTGACTTTCCAAGGTCAATCATAGGTCGTTTAGGTTCAAAATTGATAAATTTCAAGAAAAATATTAGTAGCTAGATATAACATTATGAAGGCTCGCTCACAGATAATGATTTCGGTTAATTTTGGTGGATCATTTAGGACAATTTTGAATTTGAAGTGTAAGGTTTGACCTTAAAAGTCTAAAGTCTAAACATATCCATTATTCTGTAACCAAAATGGTATTGGTATACTATATGGTAAACCTTTTTAATGATAGTTGGAAAGTAATTTCACATGGATACGCCTTTCATCATCTATTAATGGACAAGTTTATGCAGTATATGCTTATCAGGTGTGGGGTAAACCCCTTACTTGGACTCAAGCAGCTAAAGTTTGCTAGATTCCCACGTTGATATGTAATTTAAGTTAACTACCCTAAATGTCTTGATATGTATATTTCTCTTGAAACTTGTAATTGTAATTAGAATTCTTTCTTACTGGTGTATATTTCTCCAAAAAAGTTGTGACGATGATCGAAACTTTTTATGTATTCTTTATCTTTATGCTTTACCAAACTTTCACCATGAGATTTTAATCTCCAATTGGCTGTCTCAAATGCATCTCCATCTGCAATCCTATCCTTTTGTAGTATGACATGTTTATGTACAAGTAGACATTGTATACGGAAATACGGATTCACTTTCATAAGTCATAGGACTACCGGAAAAACAATATTTTATCCTTGTGTTTTCTTAATGTAATTTCAAATTCAAGTAGGACATGTAGAGGAATCGGTTTTCTTAATATACCTCCAATTTCAAGTAGTGGTGGTACCTTAGTTACCTTTTGCTTTTACCAATCAATGAGACTTTACCTGGCTCTTTCATTTAAAAAAAATTCCCTCCAACTTGTACATATTCTAGGCCTCTTATATGAAATCAAGGTCAAAGCCTTGATGAGAAGGGGCAATTTGTATGGACGAAATATTTCGTTCCTTTATATAAACAGTCAATTACATGGTGATGTTGTGATATTATTCAAACCACATACATGCGCTTCCAACTTGTGGCGTACTGGTTAAGGCTTGTGGGGGATGTGGCTAGTAACCCATCTACCCCAAGTTCGAATCCAGGCGCTTCCAACTTGTGGCCACTAGGGATAAACTCAGGGTTGCACGCTTTAGCAGCTGGGGCAAATGTCTCACCTTGCCGGGATTAGTCGGGGCAATGTCCTCGGATACCCTTCCAAAAAAACTTAATATTACTCTTTTAACCAACAATAAAAAACGGTCATCTCTGGATAAATTTGGTTTATACGGGTTTTTTACGGGGGACCGTGATATTTTTTGTTATACTAACTTTTTATCTTGCAGGTACATTGTTTTTCTATTGGAAAATATGGAGGTTGGAGGTTGGAAAAGATCCATTTTGTTGATGATGCCCAGTCTGTTGATGCCCAGCCCTAGATTATTGAAGTCCTATAGTGTGGTTCTGGTATGGCCTCTGGACTACAATTAGTATCAGGTATGTTAGATGGTGGGAAGGAATTCTAATGATCTTTGATTCTGTTCAGAGCTTCACCTATAAGACGTGATCTTTTAAAGAATAAGAGACAAACGATCGCTATAAAGGTATAGAGAAAATACTACATGAAGTGGCACAACTTATGAGAACCACTCCAAGGAAGTGTTGGTGTACATTAGCAGCTTGTGCAATCAACGAAGAACCGATTTTATCTCCTAATGCCGCCATGGATAAAGTCGGTTGCTCAAGAAATATAATATATTAAACATGTTTCCTATGACGATCGGTTGTTTTTAAGTAGTAACCATGGTCTCTTTTTTCAAATCGTGATTATGGTTTTTAGTTTGTCAAACAAACTTTGGATTGTTTGTAATTTTAGACCAAGCATTTAAATATCCAACTTCTTGAACCTGTGTTAAGATTTCTTTTTCATATTGGACCACATACGTCATTCTGCTGATACGTGTGATGTGAAGACGAAAATTGGAGGTCCTTTTGGCACCATGAGGCATAGAGTTGAGCTAGGCATGCAACCAACAACAGTCTCGAGATGCTGTCAGGCTATTGGAGACTATTAAGCAACAATTTCCCACCAGGTATGTTAAAAATGTAGGCGTTTTTTACTCTCTTTTATCTCGATTGGATTTTGGGTGCGGATGTGCTTTTATTTTTGAACATAGTGGGTTGCTGTTGTTGTTGTAAATTACTAGAGAACCAGATGTTCCTTTTCTTCCCAGAAGAGTGGTTGCTTTGCCATGTGCTAATAGATTTTGTTTTATTTTAGAAATGTTTGTATTTCCTTACGAGGGAAGGAGAACCCAATGACTAATTAATAGCAATAGTTGATCATGCAATGGAGAACTTCCCTTGTAATTGCCATGATAAGGTGCAACTTTGTTCTATTTCAGCTAGCTTTTTAAGACATATAAGACATATTTGGCTAATACCTATTTGATAAGACATAATACAACGCATGTAGCAAGATTGAGGATTTGTACGGTTTCGGTTTAGTGCATTCAAGCAATACTAAGGGATTTGTATGGTTTTTGGTTTAATCCAACAAAAGTCTTGATGTACGTAACAATGCAAGTAAAGTATTCAGTTCAGGTAAACTATTCATAGATGAAGCAAACAATCAAATCCTATGGAATGGTTCTAACTTTCTTATAGCTTTTTAAAGTTTATATCTTACAATAGAGACTTCAATTTGCACGTTCACCAAACACCAGAGTAGTTGACAAACTCATAACAAGATAATTTGTGAAATCAACATGTCCTCCTTGAAGCCTTAATAAAACGAAGATCGGATGATGGCCAATCCAACTCTCACTAAAGCGAGCAAGGGGACAAAGGTCCTGCACATGGATGGACAATTCACGAGGCCACTATAATTCATTTGATCTTTTGCGGGAAGAAAAGAGTCGGCCATGGTAAAAGAAACCTTGGTTGGTTTATAGTTATGCTGTTTTGTAATACTTGAACACATGTAGAATCAAGACTTGTACTTTTAAATCAATTAATTTTATTAAATGGATTTGTTCTATCGTTTGGTCTTACCGATCTTCTTAAGTTTAACGTTCCTTGGCTTTGATAATTCATTTGGGATATACCGATCAAACATAGTGTCGGGCCTAAGGCATGGTTCCAAAAAAAAATTATTTCCCGCCGCATCGCGCGGGTATGTTACTAGTGTATTATAAAAAGAGAGGGAAGTGATTGAAGTTTGTAACTTTGTCCTTTTTATGATAGAACTTGAGGTGCATCCTTGAATTTTGTAAAGATTAAGAGAACACCTTTAAGTGTTACAATTTATAAGAGAAACTCTAAAATTTCATAAATTCCAATGGATGAGCTTGGTTCGAGTTGAGTTTGACGTGGTTTAAGTTAGAGCTTGAATTAAGTTCGAGTCGAGTTTTGTTTTAAACTACTTGCGAGTTTTTGAGCTTGAAAAATGGCTATCGAGTTTGAATCGAATGTACTAATACTCAAACTCGACTCGCATAATTTACACCGATAGGGATAAGGATAGACATAAATTAAAAATTACTAATCTGCCCTCATTTGAAATATATAACCCTAATATGGCAAGTTTTAATGATCACGTCCGCCCTCGCTATCGCCACCACCATCGGCGACCGGTAACCACCGCTAACCACCATTGGCCACCTCAACTACAACAATCTCCTTCACCATCTCCATAACTACAGTTGGCCATCGTTCATCGCCACCATGACTACCATTGTCGGCCACCTCCATCAACTACCACCTATACCACAAGTACGTCCTCCACCATTGTCGACCGCCACAACCACATCTTTACGTCCTCTACAACCACCGTTATCCACCCGTCACCACCGTCTCTACCCTCCATCTATAATTGCAACAACCTTCATCGTGCTTCCGCCAATTCACAAGGATCTTTTAAAACGAATTATTTTTCCTTTGTACGAATCGGGTTTTTTCGAACTACCATCAATTATATAAAATTCTCCGTTTCAAATTCTGTACTACTATATATCTATGTATACGGAAATTGTATAAAAATGTTTATAAATTTAAATTATTTAAATATTACTTTAATTGTGTCATTTATAACAATTATATGACATAAAATCATCAAACAACTTTTAGGGACAAATTGTCTAGTCTTGTCCTAGTCGTAACAAACACAAACCGACAACTTGTCTCGTACAGTTCTGTCTTATCCAGATATGTTCAATCATGTCCGAGTATCAAGGTTCAAAATGACGTGAGGCATGACGTGGTGGCGAGGTAAGCCTTACACGGCATGACGAGGACACGACGCTTTTCAAGGTGTGACATAGGACGACAAATTTGTATGTTATGAAGGGTAAACTGCAATTTTGGTCCGTGTGGTATGTTGTTTTTCTCACATTTGGTCCCCCAATTTTTTTTATTGCAAGAAAAACCGCATGGTATGCAAAAATGCTTGTTTTGGTACCTGAGGAGTAACACTGTTAAGTTGCCTCCGTTAAAACCCCCTATTGTGAATTGCACATGAGGGCATATATGTCCTTTTACAAACACCAGACCATGGGGACCAAAATTGCAATTAACTTTTTTGTTATTGTACTACTTATTTAAAATATAATAATTATATTATATAATTAATAAATAAATACCACATGGTTTAAGAATAACATATTTAATAAAATGATAAAATTTTAATTAAGTAATAGTTTGTTTATGTTTTGTCAACCAAAACTAATAAATTTGTTACTCTTAAATAATTAATTAATAATTTGTTTACTCTAAAATAATCAAAATTGGGTACCAAAGACCAAACTGAATTTTAATTATTTACATAAATATGCAATTTTGATTATTTATATAAAATATAACATATAATATAAAAAATCTAGCGTATATTAAAATGATTTATGAAATTACCTTTAAAAAGAGTAATTATAACTAAATTTACATCTTATTGAACTCAAGTTTTATTTAGATTTTTTAAATAAATTAAAGCATGTGAACTTTATTAGGGGTGTTTTAGAAAGAAGGAGCGACCAACCCATTTTTGTGTTTTTATTGTTGATCCTCTTTCTCAAATATCTATAACAAAATTCTTATAAAAAACTTCATGTTTTTATAATATTTCTATTGAATAATTTATTTTATATTAAAAGTGAATTTGAGTAAAAACAAAAATATAAATTATTTTAGAATAAATTTACAAATTAATTAATTAATATTAATTGAAAGTAAACAAATTATTAATTAATTAATAGTTATTTTAGAGTAAACAAATTATTAATTAATTAATTTAGAGTAACCGATTCATTAGTTTTGGTTGGCGACGTAAATAAATTATTACTTAATTAAAATTTTGTCATTTTACTAAATATGTTATTTTTAAACCATGTGATATTTATTTATTAATTATATAATATAATTATTAATTTTTTTTATAAATGGTATAAGAATAATAAAGTAAATTGCAATTTTGGTCCCTGTGGTCTGATGTTTGTAAACGGACAAATATGCCCTCATGTGCAAGTCACATGGAAGGTTTTAATGGAGGCAACTTAACGGTGTTACTCCCCAGGGACCAAAACTGGTCACTTTTGCATACGATAGGTTTTTTCTTGCAAAAAAAAAATTAGGGACCAAAGGTGAGAAAAACAACATACCACAGGGACCAAGATTGCAGTTTACTCTATATAGAATTATATACATATATGTTTTCTATATATAACCAGTGTGGAAACCGCGCGTTGCGCAGTAATATGATTAAGTTAGGTTATCATTATCTAAATAAATAAATGTTAGTTGTTAATATAATCAATAAATCGTATTCAAGTGATTCCTAAAAGTTAGTAGAATTTATTTGGTGTAATTTTAATATGTGTGTATATATATACATAGATAATACGTAACAGTCAGACAAGGGAAATAGTTGTTTTTGTATCTGCCTCTTGCGAAAAGTGATTGTTTTCGCAACAAAAGGATCAGAGAACTTTAGTTTTCGCAACCAAAGGACCCGAGAACCTTTGTTTTCGCAACAAACGTGACCCGTGAAGTATTGTTTTCGCAACGCTCTTTATCTGTGAAGTGGAGTTTTCGCAAACCGTTGATTGTGAAAAGTCTTTGGGAGTTCGATATTTGTTTGGTTTGCGAAAAGTTTTCCAAGACTCTGTCTACGAAAACTTTTGGAGCTTTAACTGTTTGCGAAAAGTGTCACTGCTACCTGCGAAAAGTTTATTTGTATTCTTCATCAGTGTATTTCTTACACTGAGTTGTCTGTATCTCTGAAAACGATCATTTCTAGTGATTGAATATTATCTAACTATGTCTAGAGATATGCTTAGCATGGGGTCCAAGTCAAAACCCCTGGGTTCTACAGATTGATGAGTATCCGCAATGGAAAAATCGGATGACTCAATTTCTTAATAATCAGAACAAAGTGTAATAACCAGGTATTTTAGTTGTTAATTGACCAGTAGTATTTTGGTATTCTAGAATTTAGAAGTTTATCTATATAAGTTTTATTTTAGTTATTTAAGGGAAAATAAGTTAAGGGTTAGTCTTGGATATTTTAAGAAAGCTAGAAGGTTATTTTGGTCATTTTCTTTTTTAGAAGAAAGAAATAAAAGATAGGAAAGTGGGAGTTGTTGGAGTTGTTGGGGAGGGGTATGGAGGTGTTCCCTCCATACCGTCCTTTTGGTTAACATAGGAGAAGTACCACCTTTTACTTTCATTTGAAAAACCAACAAGTGTGTGTGTGTGTTTATCTTTGGTGGAAAGAGAGAAAGAGAGAGAGATCGAGATAGAAGTTGAAGGAAAGAAGAAGGAAAGGATTAAGAAGCTTTGTTGCAGAAATTCAAGGTAAACAATCCCTCCATTTGTTGTGTTTTAATTACTTAGAAGTGTTCTTGAATATTAGTTGAGTTCTTGGTGGTTTTTTTTGCTATTAATGGATGTTTTGGGAAGTCTAAGCTTAAGGATAGGATATGTATATAGTCTTGAACATATCTACAAATTTTCAGTAGCATACATAGAGTAAAACTGCAAAAATCTGGGTTTTAGAATGAGCAGTGGGCTGAGATTCATCGAAGTCGCAATGAACGACTGCGACATTCATCGGAGTCGCAATAGTTGGTTGCGACTCGGGTATGAAGTCGCAGTGGTGGTTTGCGATTTGGGATGGAATCGCAGTAGTTGGTTGCGACTTGGGTTGGGATCGCAATAGTGAATTGCGACTTGGAGTGGAATCGCAGTAGTGGGTTGCGATTCCAGGGTGGAATCGCAATAGAGGGTTGCAACTCCAGGGTGGAATCGCAATAAGGGGTTGCGATTTGGGTACTGTTCATAGCGATTTTTAGTGGGTTGCGACTCCAGATGTGAATTTTGTAAGTTTAGTTTTTAAAAGAGATATGTGGTATTTTATATGATTTCAGATTCTGTGAAGAGTGGAAATACGTGATACTAACTTGGAAAAGCTTTGGGATATACGTTTCAGGTGAGTTTTATTTTAAAAACGTTTTTCAACCGGAATACACACATATATATATATATATCTATGTATGTATGGATTAATAGTGTGATACCTACTGTGATTATGTGTGTTTATTGAAATGTTTATATACATGATGGTATACCGTAATTATATGTGTATTCTGCGAGAATACGGGGCCGGGATCCGAGGGCGGACCGGTGTGTTGTCGGGTTCCGGTAAGCGGACAGGCGTGTTTACTGTAGATGTTGTACAACAGAGTAAATTGACTAGTTGGCTTGCAACCACTAGTTTGGCCAATTGTGGAGGAATAAGGGGGAATGAGTGGATTTCGGAACGCAAGTTTTGGTTGGTATTTAATTAAGTGTAATATATGTGTACTTGTATATATATGGGTTTTATACAAATGGATTCTTGGCAGGTTTCAACTAACAGGGATTTTCTCACTAGACCATTAGGTCTAACCCTCATTTTCTGTTTTAAAAATATGTATTCCAGGTGGTGGTTCAGGTAAGGGCAAGTGAACAGTTTATGCCGTGGATATCTTTTGTGAAGACTTTTGTGTTGATGACATAACTATGTTTTGATCCCATGAATTTGTTATTGATCAACATGTATTGTATTCCGCGAAAAATTTATACTCGTTTATTTTATGTTACCTAGACCTTGGGACCGAATGTGTTAATGATATATAATGTATCTTTTGATGATATTATGGCATGAATATATGTTATTTGCATATTGGGATATCGGGGTCGTTACAGTTGGTATCAGAGCCATAGTTTAAGGGATTTAGGTATAAATATTCGTACCTAGACTTAAACTGCATGTGAAGTAGGATGTCCCTATTATGATAGAACCTGGGGATTGCTAAGTATAAAAAGGTAGAAAGAACATCATGTAAGGTAATTTCGAGTTACACTTGGCCAGTGTAATTATGTTTTTACAGGTGCATGTTTGAACTGGAATACCTTGTTATATGGGGTATATGCTTATGTGTATATTAACCTTGTTCGAATCTACAGAATGGCGAGTGGCACTAGACAGAGAATTCGGAGGGGAGGAGAGAATCCGGATGAAGAAAACCCACCCATAGGAACAGGGAGAGGAGGGGGAAATCGTGGTAGAGGCCGAACTGGAGGCAGGACTGGAGGTAGAACTGGGAGTGGAACAGGGGGCCGAACCGGGGGAAGAACTCAAGGTACAGAGTTCGTTACGCGAGAAGACCTGGCTGCTGAAATGGGAAGGTTGCAGGCTAGTATACAAGCAATGATTGAACGAAGTCAACACAGTGAAGCTGATCCACCAGGTGCGGAACAAGAAGTCGGAATACCAATCACCCCTACCGTCTTACCAGTAACGAAGAAGTGTGATTATAAGATGTTTCTCGGTTGCAAACCCTCTACGTATTCAGGAGACCGGGATCCAGTGAAAGCAATGAAGTGGCTGAAGGAAATTGAAGCTATATTCAAGACAAGTAAGTGTGCAGAAGAGGATAGAGTACTGTATGGAACAGCAATGCTGAAGGGTGATGCCTTGTATTGGTGGGATGTTCGTATGGAATCCGAAGGAGCAGCCATATATTCTACTTACCCTTGGGAAGAATTTGTTTTAGTTTTCACACAACACTTCTGTCCACAAGCAGCTGTCAGACAACTGGAAGAGGAATTTATGAGTCTGCAACAAGGGAGTTTGTCAGTTAGAGACTATACCGCTAGGTTCTTAGAGAAATCTCGTTTTGCGGGATATTATGTTGCTACAGAGAGATTGAAGATGGACAGATACATCTATGGGCTCAATTCGGAGGTCAGAAGATTAGTTACTGCAACAGGGCCAGATACCTTTACAACCGCAGTGGACGCTGCAGAAAATGTGGAACGAGATGACAGGAGAGATGCCAGTGATAGGAGTATGGGGAAAAGGAAATGGGAAGGACCACCTCACGATCCGAAAAAGCCCAGATCTCAGAAGTTCGATAACCGTGCACCTTTCCGACCGATGGAAAGACCTTGTCCGAAGTGCCACCGTGTTCATCAAGGGAACTGTCAGAGTGAATCGCGGGATTGCTATAGGTGTGGGAAGACCGGGCATGTTGCTAAAGATTGTCGCGTTACACGATTTTGCTACACATGTAATTCTCCGGATCATCTTCAGTCACATTGTCCGCAAAGAAGAATACAACAGGGTGGATTATCAGGGAAACCAGCAATTGCCAGCCCCGTGATTCCAAGAATAGAACCGCCGAAAGCAAGGGGTCGTACGTTCCAAATGACCGCTAAAGAAGCGGAGGAAATTCCGGATGTGGTTACAGGTACATTTTTCATAAACTCTACACGTGCTAAGGTGTTATTTGATTCTGGTGCAAATCGATCCTTTGTGTCGCCTTCGTTTGCTGTTCACATGCATTTAGAGCCCAAAATGTTAAAACATGCTTTGCTGGTAGACACTGCGAATGATAATCAGGTGTCGGTAAAAGAAGTATTTGATGACTGTGTGATTGATATAGAGGGTTACGGTGTACCAATACGATTGTTTCCTATAGCCTTGATCGAATTTGACGTGGTGGTAGGAATGGATTGGTTAGCTAAGAATCAGGCTAGCATAGTTTGTGATAAGAAGATAATTAATATTGTTTTACCTGATAAGAGAGCAGTGGTGATTTATGGTGATCGTAGCAATCATCAGTCTTGTCTTATTTCTATGATAGAAGCCCGTAAGTGTGTCAGCAAGGGTTGCCCGAGCTACTTAGCCTATGTGATAGATAGTAGGCCTGAAAAGAATAGATTGGAAGAAATCCCTATTGTTAGTGAGTTTCCAGAGGTTTTCCCTGAGGACTTGAATAGTCTCCCTCCTGATAGGCAAGTAGAGTTTGGCATAGACCTGATACCTGGAGCCACTCCTATTGCTCGTGCGCCGTACCGACTTGCTCCTCCAGAGATGAAAGAGATGATGACGCAACTGCAAGACCTATCCGATAAAGGCTTCATCAGACCTAGCTCTTCGCCGTGGGGTGCACCAGTGTTGTTTGTAAAGAAGAAAGACATCTCAATGAGAATGTGTATCGACTACCGGGAACTAAATAAGCGCACGATCAAGAACAAGTATCCGCTTCCTAGAATTGATGATCTCTTCGATCAGTTAGTTGGAGCTTGCTATTTCTCCAAGATTGATCTCAGGTCTGGCTACCATCAGTTAAAGGTTAAAGAAGAAGATGTTTTAAAGACTGCTTTTCGTACGAGGTACGGTCACTACGAGTTCTTAGTAATGCCATTTGGATTGACAAACGCTCCGGCCGCTTTTATGGATCTGATGAATCGGGTATGTAAGCCTTATCTCGATAAATTTGTAATTGTATTTATCGATGATATACTTATCTATTCCCGATCCAAAGAGGATCACGCTGTAAAGCCCGTGTCCCGGTACGTTTTTTTTGTTTAATTATTTAATTAATTAAAATGTTTACCCTTATTTGTTTGTGGTTAGTGTTTGGTGTCAAAAAGGACCATAAATGTTAAAATCCACGTTTTTAGTGAAGATTGTAAATCTGGGGTAGTTTAAGGGGGCTAAGTGAAAAGTTGGAAGAAGTTGCATGGGTCACGGCCCATGGCCGTGTTCCCATCCTCGTTTCTTTTTCGTGAAAGCCAAGCAAGACACAAACGTTTTTGTTCCTCAACCCTACTTGATTTCGTCTTTGTGTGTGGTGCGGCAGCGAGAAAAGGAACGAGAGAGAGAGAGACGTAGAGAGAGAGAGAGTGATCTGCGGCAAGAGAGAGAGAGGCGCCGGAGCCACCTGCTGCTGCCGGAGCTTGCTGTTGCCGGAGCCTGCTGCTGCCGGAGCCTGCTGTTGCCGGAGTCTGCTGTTCGCCGGAGTTCGTGAGGGTGAGAACCGGGCGCAATAACGTGGCGTCGTCGTAAGGTAATCACCTTTCATGTTTCGCTTTCTTTCCTTCTCGTTCCCGTCGCCGCCGTCGTTCGCCGCCGCTGTGGCGGTGGTGGATGGACGGTCGTGGCTGCCGTTGTGGGTGCGTGTGCGTGGGACTGGTCGAGAGAGAGAGGGAGAAGGGTCGGATGTTGTCTCGTGCGATCGTAATCGAAAAACCACCGCCGGCCGCCGCTGGCCGCCGCCGGCCGCCGCCGGCCGCCGCCGGTCGCCACCGTTGCTTATAAAATCATTTTTTTTATGCGAAATATGGTTCAGCCCCTGTTTTGTGACGGCAATAACTTTTCCGTCGTAACTCCGATTGAGCCGAAACTGGCGCCCACGCTTCGAGCTCGGGACCGGGCACGTTTTCTGTGTTTTAGCGGAAAACTGGTTCGGCCTCGAGTTGGGAGAAAAAGTGGTCGCATGTTCTGCGGTTCGTCATTTCATGTGAAAATTCTGGAATCTGTCTCGTTTTTGCGAAAGCCGTAACTTTTTACTCGTAACTCGTTTTGAGGTGATTTTGGTGGCCATAGTTCCCTATTCGAGTTGGGAAGGTTTTTCGTGTTTTGCCGAAAGTCTGATTAAGCCCGTAGTTAGGCTGTTTTGGACTGTTTATGCAGGCTGGACCGAAACTGGCGGTTTTGGTAACCGTTCGTATTTAATTCATAGTAAATTGTAGGAAAATCGTTAGGAGGCGTATAATATGTCCTTGGAACCCTAATTCAGAGGACTTTCTGGCCATGAAATAATATTGGGATTTTTCTGGATTTAAGGGGGTCGAAACGGGTCCCGAACAGACCTGTTTTGTGAGAGCGGAAATTAGTTTTAGTGACGGTTTAAGCGTGTGTCGTGTCATAGGGTCCGGGTCTCGTATTGACGCGTTTTAACATGCGTTTAGGTGCTGGAAGGTGACCGTAATTGTGAATCTCGATTCGTGTTGATTAAGCTAGGCGCGCATTTGAGGTGAGTTCTCTCACTGTGTAGTTAGGGGTTGTATGCATTTCATAATAGTTTGCATGTACTACTGTCTTTGTGGTGTGAACTAGTTGTTGTGGCGTATAATATTTGATTGGTTTGAATGCTTGGTATAAATGTGTTACCTTACGTTTCGGTGAGACCGAGGCCTCGATGGTACTGAGGTGTTGGTTATATTACAATTCGGTGGGACCGAGGCCTCGATGGTACTGAGGTGTTGGTTATATTACAATTCGGTGGGACCGAGGCCTCGATGGTACTGAGGTGTTGGTTATGTTACAATTCGGTGAGACCGAGGCCTCGATGGTACTGAGGTGCTGATTATGTTACAATTCGGTGGGACCGAGGCCTCGATGGTACTGAGGTGGTTGGATACATAATTACCCGTAGATGTTTACTCGTTTTATGTGTCTGTGATGTTGTTGCTTATGTGCGGGTAGGGGTGATGTGTATATAATTCCTATCTGCGCATGTGTTTGAATTCACTAAGCTTCGTGCTTACCCTTTCCCAATAAACTGTGGTTTCAGGTACGAGTGGCTCTAAGGCGTGACGGGTACACACTGGCGCGCGGGACGAGCTAACTGATATTTGTTTTAATTATTGAACATTGTTTCCGCTGGTTTCTGATTACTTGAACAATACTTATGACCTTGCAAGTAATATGTTGGGATTATTTATTGAGTTTTTATATATAAAGCGTGCAATTAAAAATTTTAAATTTCCTTGAAATTTTGGGGTGTTACAACTTGGTATCAGAGCACAGCTTGAGTGAATCAAACGCACCTCGGTGTGTTTGGTCTCAAGTTGCGGCTGGGAAATTTTCAAATTCTTTATTAAATCTTTTTGGAAATAAAAGAAAAAGTAAAAACCCGTTCGAGGAACGGTGATCGAGGGCGCAGTGTGTACAGTCAGCCGGAGCCGAAGGGAAAGGTACAATGCTTAGTGTTTTATTGCTTTCTAGATCATAGAGTATGCATGCTAGATTGCCTGTTGTTGACACTATGCGGTATGTTGAATTGCTTGCTATTAGGAATTGATGCTAATTATGATAGGTTACTAAGTGAATGCCCTCTAGGTTGTATGCAGTAAGAGACTTATAGCCTTAGAATATTCGATTTAGTTCTATTGTGCAGCTCTTGTTTGAGTCCAACCGTTCTAGGATAGAATCTTGTATTCGACTGTCTATTTGTTTTGCACTGCATGTAATCGGGTATTCGCGTGGCCATTTTTTATGATTAGTGAGGATTCATTAGTAGCAAGGGTAGTGATTGGGATGGAAATTCCTAGGGAGCTAGGAAGAGTGAGTATATATGCCGGTGCGGGCATATGCGTGTAGTTGCGGCGAGAAGCTACTTGGACCCCTCGGGATGGGACTCGGAACGAGCGATGATAGGTGTGGAAGGTAGTAGTAGAGCTCCTACTACCGGAAGCACAGGATCAGTGCTCGAGTCGGGAAAGTCGCGAGGATTCCAAGGAGCTGGACGTGAGTGTTGTTAATGTGAGTTATTAGGTACTAATAACTCGTTGTATGTTTCTTCTTTATAGAATGGCCATCACTAGGAGGAGCAACGCGACTGAGCCGCGAACTGAGGCGGGAATCACGGAGGAGCAGATCCGAGAGATGATTGCAGCGGAGGTAGCGCATGCGGTTGAGGAGGCAATCCCCGAGATTATCACCGCCATACAAGATCAGGTGACGGTTCTGCTAGAGGAGCGCATTGCAGCGATTCCGCCGCCTGCTGGGGGACAACCCCGTAATCGAGAGTTCCAGTACCGGGATCTCTCTGCCTGTTCTCCCCCGGAGTTCAAGGGAGACTCGAACCCAATAGTTAGCATGCGTTGGGTTTCTGATATGGAGTGTGCCTTCTTGACCTGCGGCTGCCCGGATAATCTGAAGGTCCGCTTTGCTGTGAATTTGCTTCGCGATGGGGCGAAGGATTGGTGCGCCTCAGCGCTGACTCTTGCTGAGCGTACTACCCTTACGTGGGAAGAGTTCGTTACTCGGTTCCGTGCTGAGTACGTGCCTCCGGTGGAGATGGAGAGGATAGCGAAGGAGTTCTTGGAACTAACCCAGACCACGGAGACTGTTAAGGAGATGAACAAGAAATTTACTGAGATGGCGCTGTTTTGTCCTCAATATGCCGCTTCGGAGGAAATGAAGATGGCCCGGTATAAAGATATGTTACGTACCGAGATCAGAGAGTTCGTGAGCACGGTACCGTACGCTTCTTTGTCAGCAATGATGGATGCAGCCCGGAGGAGGGAGCTGGAGTTAGAGACCCAAGCCAAAAAGAGAAAGGCAGCACAGGCCGTGACGCCAGTCTCTGCGGTGCAAAAGAAGTCGAAGTTTTCTGATTCGCGCGGAAGTTCGAGGAGTGGTGGGTTTAAACCCAGGGATTCTGGTGGGAAGAAGACTGGCGGGTGTTTCAAGTGTGGGCAGCCCGGTCATCACAGCCGGGATTGCAAGTCGCCATTGATGATCTGCTTTAGCTGCAAGCAGACGGGCCACGTGAGGGCCAATTGTCCGAATGTGAGGGCAACTGATGGGGGTGGTGCACAGAGGGCTCCTGCAAATGCCCCACTGCGCATCACTGACAGTCGTACGGGTCAGCCGGGGACAGAGGCAGCCCGAGGTAGAGTCCACCAGCTGAAGGTGTAAGAGGCGCAGGCGACGCCTAAGGTGGTGACAGGTATGCTTTATCACCCTCTTTCTTTTCGTCCTTCCTTTTCATGCCTTTTTTTTATATATGTTGTTAATTGTATGTTAGGTACATTTCTAGTTAACTCGGTGCCTGCGGTTGTAATGTTTGATAGCGGGGCTACTCATTCATTTGTGTCTCGCACCTTTAGCGAGAGGTTGGGCCGAGTGGTGGGAAGGTTAGGATGTCCTTTGGTAGTCGAGGTTGCCGATGATCGAACCTTGACGGTTACGGACGTGTATCGGGGATGCACGTTGGAAATCTCGGGTGTGAGGTTTCCCATAGATTTGATTCTGATAGCTATGCGAGAGCTTTGTGTGATTGTGGGCATGGATTGGATGGACGCGTTTGATGCAGAAATTGTTTGTCGCCACAAGCAAGTGCGGGTTCGAACCCCAAGCGGGGGAGAGTTGTTGATTCAGGGAGACTCGCCCAGGCGGACTACGGCAATATGTTCCGCGGCGAGGGCTCGGAGACACCTTCAGCATAGTGGTCAGGGGTACTTGGCGTATGTGATTGATACGCGTATTGACGAGGCGAAGAAGACTGCCGAAGATGTGCCAGTCGTGAGGGAGTTTGCCGATGTGTTTCCCGACGAGTTACCGGGGATACCTCCCGAACGACAGGTGGAGTTTCGAATCGATCTGATTCCGGGTGCTGCTCCGGTGGCCAAGGCACCCTATCGCCTGGCTCCACCGGAAATGAAGGAACTGTATGATCAGTTGCAGGAACTTCTCGAGAAAGAGTTCATTAAGCCGAGTTGTTCACCGTGGGGAGCTCCGATCTTGTTCGTGAAGAAGAAGGATGGATCTCAACGAATGTGTATTGATTACCGGGAGCTGAATAAGCTTACGGTAAAGAATCGTTATCCTCTGCCAAGGATTGACGACTTGTTCGATCAGTTGCAGGGAGCCTCGTGGTTCTCTAAGATTGACCTGAGATCCGGGTATCATCAGATGCGGGTACGAAGTGAGGATACGGAGAAAACGGCTTTCCGTACGCGGTATGGCCATTACGAGTTCGTGGTGATGCCTTTCGGGCTCACCAACGCACCAGCAGCGTTCATGGACCTCATGAACAGGGTATGCAGCCCGATGCTGGATCGCTCGGTGATCGTGTTCATCGACGATATCCTCGTATATTCGAAGACGAAAGAGGAGCACGAGGTGCATTTGCGGGAAGTTTTGGATGTTTTGAGACGGGAGAAGCTTTATGCTAAGTTCTCCAAGTGTGAATTCTGGTTACGAGAGGTCCAATTCTTAGGACATGTCGTGAATCAGAACGGTATTATGGTCGATCCGACCAAGATCTCAGCGGTAATGCGGTGGGAGGTGCCGAAAACTCCTACCGAGGTGCGGAGTTTTCTCGGGTTAGCAGGGTACTATCGGAGATTTATCCAAGATTTCTCCAAGATTGCCTTGCCTATGACTCGACTGACGAAGAAAACCGCAGCTTTCAGTTGGGGCGAAGAGCAGCAGAAGGCATTCGAGGAGCTACGCAGACGTTTATGCGAGGCTCCTGTGTTGACTTTGCCCGAGGGTATGGAGGACTTGGTGGTTTATTGCGATGCTTCATATCAGGGGTTGGGTGCCGTGCTTATGCAACACGGCAAGGTCATAGCTTACGCTTCGAGGCAGCTGAAGCCTCACGAAGCGAACTACCCGACTCATGACTTGGAGTTGGGAGCAGTGGTGTTTGCTCTGAAGATTTAGAGACACTATCTTTATGGTGTCAAGTGTACTATCTACACTGATCATAAGAGCCTTAAATACCTGATGGATCAGCAAAATCTTAATATGCGACATCGAAGATGGCTTGATGTGGTCAAGGATTACGACTGCGAGATACTTTACCACCCGGGTAAAGCGAATGTAGTCGCGGACGCACTTAGTCGACATCCGGTTGGGGGACCGCTGAAGGGTCTGTGTCAGCGGTTGACAGTGGTTGCACCTCTTTTGGAATCGATAAGTGTCGCTCAGGAGGTGGCCGTATTGGCAGAAAATGCAAAACGTGAGAGGGTTTCGGGAGAGATTCCGAAATTAATACGGGATAGTCGAGGATTATTGACCCGATATGGTAGAGTTTGGGTCCCATTCACCGGTGGGAACCGACAGATACTATTGGACGAGGCGCATAAGTCCAAGTTTTCGATTCATCCGGGAGCTACCAAAATGTACAGAGACTTACGGGAAGGCTATTGGTGGCCCGGCATGAAGCGGGATGTAGCCAAGTGTGTGGAGGTATGTTTGACCTGTCGGAAGGTCAAGGCGGAGCATCAGCGACCGCACGGGAAATTGCAGCCTTTGGAGATTCCGGTGTGGAAGTGGGAGCAGATTACGATGGATTTCATCACGAAGCTTCCCAAAACTCAGCGAGGGAATGATACCATCTGGGTAATTGTGGATCGTCTGACTAAGAGCGCTCACTTCTTGGCGATTAAAGAGAGCTTTTCGACGGATAAGCTTGCGGAAGTTTTCATCCGAGAGATTGTAACTAGGCACGGGGTGCCAGTCTCGGATCGGGATACTCGTTTCACCTCCCGGTATTGGGAGAAGTTTCAGAATGAGATGGGCACGCGGTTGCATTTCAGTACAGCATTTCATCCTCAGACCGACGGGCAGAGTGAGCGTACTATTCAGACACTTGAGGACATGCTGCGAGCATGTGTGATTGACTTTGGTGGTAGTTGGGATCAATATCTTCCACTAGCTGAGTTCTCCTATAATAACAGCTATCACGCTAGCATCGGTAGAGCGCCGTACGAAGTGTTGTATGGCAGGAAGTGTCGGACGCCCATTTGCTGGGGCGAGGTTGGTCACAGGGTGCTGGGGAGCACCGATGTTGTGCTAAAGACGACGGAGATGATTCAGATGGTGCGGGATCGGTTAGTCACTGCGCAGAGTCGACAAAAGAGTTACGCCGATAGAAGACGATCGGACTTGGAGTTCCAAGTCGGGGATTACGTTCTTTTGAAAGTGTCACCCTGGAAAGGGGTAATCCGTTTTCGCAAGCGGGGAAAGTTGGGTCCCCGATATATCGGACCGTACAAGGTCATCGCGCGTGTGGGGAGAGTAGCTTACCGATTGGAGCTACCAGAGGAGCTGAGCCTGATCCACAACACGTTCCATGTCTCTCAGTTGCGGAAGTGTGTGATGGATGAGTCTGCAGTAGTTCCCCTTGAAGATATTCAAATTGACGAGCGACTCAACTATGTGGAGAAACCAATAGCTATAGTCGAGAGGAAGACGAAGACTCTGCGGAACAAAGTCATTGGATTGGTGAAGGTCCAGTGGCAGCACCGAAAAGGTTCGGAATGGACGTGGGAACCAGAAGCCGAGATGCGGGAGAATTACCCGGAGCTGTTTGCGGGCGCGGACTTCGGGGGCGAAGTCTAATCCAAGCGGGGGAGAGTTGTAAAGCCCGTGTCCCGGTACGTTTTTTTTGTTTAATTATTTAATTAATTAAAATGTTTACCCTTATTTGTTTGTGGTTAGTGTTTGGTGTAAAAAAGGACCATAAATGTTAAAATCCACGTTTTTAGTGAAGATTGTAAATCAGGGGTAGTTTAAGGGGGCTAAGTGAAAAGTTGGAAGAAGTTGCATGGGTCACGGCCCATGGCCGTGTTCCCATCCTCGTTTCTTTTTCGTGAAAGCCAAGCAAGACACAAACGTTTTTGTTCCTCAACCCTACTTGATTTCGTCTTTGTGTGTGGTGCGGCAGCGAGAAAAGGAACGAGAGAGAGAGAGACGTAGAGAGAGAGAGTGATCTGCGGCAAGAGAGAGAGAGGCGCCGGAGCCACCTGCTGCTGCCGGAGCTTGCTGCTGCCGGAGCCTACTGCTGCCGGAGCCTGCTGTTGCCGGAGTCTGCTGTTCGCCGGAGTTCGTGAGGGTGAGAACCGGGCGCAATAACGTGGCGTCGTCGTAAGGTAATCACCTTTCATGTTTCGCTTTCTTTCCTTCTCGTTCCCGTCGCCGCCGTCGTTCGCCGCCGCTGTGGCGGTGGTGGATGGACGGCCGTGGCTGCCGTTGTGGGTGCGTGGGACTGGTCGAGAGAGAGAGAGAGAAGGGTCGGATGTTGTCTCGTGCGATCGTAATCGAAAAACCACCGCCGGCCGCCGCTGGCCGCCGCCGGTCGCCACCGGCGACCACCACTGCCGGAGATGGCAGTGGGTGGCGCGTGGCCGTGACCAGACCTTAGTATCTACATAGCCCTTAACCCGTGACTTAATCGTTAAGCCGAATAGTTTAAACCGTTGCTTCTAAAATCATTTTTTTTATGCGAAATATGGTTCAGCCCCTGTTTTGTGACGGCAATAACTTTTCCGTCGTAACTCCGATTGAGCCGAAACTGGCGCCCACGCTTCGAGCTCGGGACCGGGCACGTTTTCTGTGTTTTAGCGGAAAACTGGTTCGGCCTCGAGTTGGGAGAAAAAGTGGTCGCAAGTTCTGCGGTTCGTCATTTCATGTGAAAATTCTGGAATCTGTCTCGTTTTTTCGAAAGCCGTAACTTTTTACTCGTAACTCGTTTTGAGGTGATTTTGGTGGCCATAGTTCCCTATTCGAGTTGGGAAGGTTTTTCGTGTTTTGCCGAAAGTCTGATTAAGCCCGTAGCTAGGCTGTTTTGGACTGTTTATGCAGGCTGGACCGAAACTGGCGGTTTTGGTAACCGTTCGTATTTAATTCATAGTAAATTGTAGAAAAATCGTTAGGAGGCGTATAATATGTCCATGGAACCCTAATTCAGAGGACTTTCTGGCCATGAAATAATATTGGGATTTTTCTGGATTTAAGGAGGTCGAAACGGGTCCCGAACAGACCTGTTTTGTGAGAGCGGAAATTAGTTTTAGTGACGGTTTAAGCGTGTGTCGTGTCATAGGGTCCGGGTCTCGTATTGACGCGTTTTAACATGCGTTTAGGTGCTGGAAGGTGACCGTAATTGTGAATCTCGATTCGTGTTGATTAAGCTAGGCGCGCATTTGAGGTGAGTTCTCTCACTGTGTAGTTAGGGGTTGTATGCATTTCATAATAGTTTGCATGTACTACTGTCTTTGTGGTGTGAACTAGTTGTTGTGGCGTATAATATTTGATTGGTTTGAATGCTTGGTATAAATGTGTTACCTTACGTTTCGGTGAGACCGAGGCCTCGATGGTACTGAGGTGTTGGTTATATTACAATTCGGTGGGACCGAGGCCTCGATGGTACTGAGGTGTTGGTTATATTACAATTCGGTGGGACCGAGGCCTCGATGGTACTGAGGTGTTGGTTATGTTACAATTCGGTGAGACCGAGGCCTCGATGGTACTGAGGTGCTGATTATGTTACAATTCGGTGGGACCGAGGCCTCGATGGTACTGAGGTGGTTGGATACATAATTACCCGTAGATGTTTACTCGTTTTATGTGTCTGTGATGTTGTTGCTTATGTGCGGGTAGGGGTGATGTGTATATAATTCCTATCTGCGCATGTGTTTGAATTCACTAAGCTTCGTGCTTACCCTTTCCCAATAAACTGTGGTTTCAGGTACGAGTGGCTCTAAGGCGTGACGGGTACACACTGGCGCGCGGGACGAGCTAACTGATATTTGTTTTAATTATTGAACATTGTTTCCGCTGGTTTCTGATTACTTGAACAATACTTATGACCTTGCAAGTAATATGTTGGGATTATTTATTGAGTTTTTATATATAAAGCGTGCAATTAAAAATTTTAAATTTCCTTGAAATTTTGGGGTGTTACACACGCGCAACATCTTCGTTTGATTTTGGAGTTACCGAAGGGGGAAAAGTTATACGCTAAATTCTCAAAGTGTGAGTTCTGGTTGCGGGAAGTTCAGTTCTTGGGGCATGTTGTTTCAGAGAAAGGCATTCAAGTAGATCCGATGAAAGTGGAAGCGATTGAAAGATGGGAACCGCCGAAGACGCCAACTGAAGTACGTAGTTTTCTGGGTTTAGCTGGGTACTACCGAAAGTTTATAAAGGACTTCTCTCGTATTGCTACACCTCTCACTAAGTTGACTCGAAAGAATCTGAAGTTTGAATGGAAAGCAGAACAGGATGGAGCATTCAGGATACTGAAGGAGAGACTCTGCAGCGCGCCGATTTTAGCATTGCCGGAAGGTTCAGAAGATTTTGTTGTCTACAGTGATGCTTCTAAACTAGGATTAGGATGTGTACTTATGCAGCGTTGGAAGGTGATTGCGTATGCTTCTCGTCAGTTGAAAGATCATGAACGGCAGTACCCTACACACGATATGGAATTGGCAGCAGTGGTATTCGCGTTGAAGATTTGGAGACATTATCTTTATGGTACCAAATGTCAGATTTTTACTGATCACAAGAGTCTCCAACATCTTTTCGACCAGAAAGAATTGAATATGAGACAAAGGAGATGGCTGGAATTAGTAAATGATTACGATTGTGAAATTCTCTATCATCCGGGAAAGGCGAATGTGGTGGCCGATGCTTTGAGTCGTCAGGAAAGGAGTGGAACAATAAAGGTTATTTCGTTAAGGGCTGAACTTCTACCGAGCATCTTTGAAGAATTGCAAAAGTGTCAAATAGAAGCGTTTCAAGAAGAACATCGGAAGTCAGAACGATTAGTGGGGTTGTCAGAATTGCTAGAAAAAGATGATCGCGGGTTGCTGTGTTTGGGGAGCAGAATTTGGGTGCCTCGTTTGGGTGAGTTACGCGATCGTGTACTGCATGAAGCTCATAAATCTCGTTTCTCTATTCATCCGGGTACGAATAAGATGTATAGAGATTTGAAACAATTTTATTGGTGGCCAGGGATTAAGAGAAGTGTTGCTAAGTATGTGGAAGATTGTAATACGTGCAAGAAGGTAAAGATTGAACATCAAAGGCCGTTTGGTCAGTTGCAGCGATTGGAAATACCGATGTGGAAATGGGAGCAGATTACTACGGACTTCATCACTAAGCTACCAAGGACTTCGAAGGGATTTGATTCTATTTGGGTAATTGTCGACAGATTGACGAAGTCTGCTCATTTCTTGCCGATAAAGGAAACTGATTCAATGGAACGCCTAGCCAAATTATATATTGATGAAATAGTAACTCGACATGGGGTTCCAATCTCGATTATTTCTGATCGGGATAGTCGTTTTACTTCGAGATTTTGGAGAAGCTTTCAAAGGGAGATGGGGACGCAGGTAAAGTTAAGTACAGCATATCATCCTCAAACCGACGGTCAGAGTGAAAGAACAATCCAGACTCTAGAAGATATGCTCCGGGCTTGTATAGTTGATTTTGGGGGATCGTGGGATAAACATCTACCGTTGATCGAATTTGCCTACAACAACAGTTATCATTCCAGCATTCAAGCGGCACCGTTTGAAGTATTGTATGGTAGAAAATGTCGAACGCCTCTGTGTTGGAATGAAGTGGGAGAGAAACAATTAGCGGGACCAGAAATAGTTCAGCTAACCGCGGATAAGGTTACTCAGATCCGAGAACGTTTGAAAGTGGCACAAGACAGACAGAAAAGCTACGCAGATCGACGCCGGAAACCGTTAGAGTTTCAGGTTGGGGATTTCGTGATGTTGAAAGTCTCGCCATGGAAAGGAGTCATTAGATTTGGAAGGCAAGGTAAACTTAGCCCGAGGTATATTGGACCGTTTTCAATTACAGAAAGGATTGGGGAAGTAGCTTACCGATTGGATCTACCGATAGAGTTAAGCCGTATCCACAACGCGTTTCATGTATCGAACTTTCGGAAATGTTTGGTTACGCCAGGTCAGGCTGTCTCTCTACCAGATATTCATGTTGATGAAAGGTTGAACTACGTGGAGGAACCGGAAGCCATAGTTGATCACAAAGTTAAAGTATTGCGGAACAAAGAGATCAGGCACGTAAAAGTTCAGTGGAAACATCATAGAGGTCAGGATGCGACATGGGAATCGTAGTCGGAGATGAGAGCCAAATACCCTCATCTGTTCTCTTAAACTGAATTCCGGGACGGAATTCTTTTAAGGGGGAGATGTTGTAATAACCAGGTATTTTAGTTGTTAATTGACCAGTAGTATTTTGGTATTCTAGAATTTAGAAGTTTATCTATATAAGTTTTATTTTAGTTATTTAAGGGAAAATAAGTTAAGGGTTAGTCTTGGATATTTTAAGAAAGCTAGAAGGTTATTTTGGTCATTTTCTTTTTTAGAAGAAAGAAAGAAAAGATAGGAAAGTGGGAGTTGTTGGAGTTGTTGGGGAGGGGTATGGAGGTGTTCCCTCCATACCGTCCTTTTGGTTAACATAGGAGAAGTACCACCTTTTACTTTCATTTGAAAAACCAACAAGTGTGTGTGTGTGTGTTTATCTTTGGTGGAAAGAGAGAAAGAGAGAGAGATCGAGATAGAAGTTGAAGGAAAGAAGAAGGAAAGGATTAAGAAGATTTGTTGCAGAAATTCAAGGTAAACAATCCCTCCATTTGTTGTGTTTTAATTACTTAGAAGTGTTCTTGAATATTAGTTGAGTTCTTGGTGGTTTTTTTTGCTATTAATGGATGTTTTGGGAAGTCTAAGCTTAAGGATAGGATATGTATATAGTCTTGAACATATCTACAAATTTTCAGTAGCATACATAGAGTAAAACTGCAAAAATCTGGGTTTTAGAATGAGCAGTGGGCTGAGATTCATCGAAGTCGCAATGAACGACTGCGACATTCATCGGAGTCGCAATAGTTGGTTGCGACTCGGGTATGAAGTCGCAGTGGTCGTTTGCGATTTGGGATGGAATCGCAGTAGTTGGTTGCGACTTGGGTTGGGATCGCAATAGTGAATTGCGACTTGGAGTGGAATCGCAGTAGTGGGTTGCGATTCCAGGGTGGAATCGCAATAGAGGGTTGCGACTCCAGGGTGGAATCGCAATAAGGGGTTGCGATTTGGGTACTGTTCATAGCGATTTTTAGTGGGTTGCGACTCCAGATGTGAATTTTGTAAGTTTAGTTTTTAAAAGAGATATGTGGTATTTTATATGATTTCAGATTCTGTGAAGAGTGGAAATACGTGATACTAACTTGGAAAAGCTTTGGGATATACGTTTCAGGTGAGTTTTATTTTAAAAACGTTTTTCAACCGGAATACATATATATATATATGTATGTATGTATGGATTAATAGTGTTGATACCTACTGTGATTATGTGTGTTTATTGAAATGTTTATATACATGATGGTATACCGTAATTATATGTGTATTCTGCGAGAATACGGGGCCGGGATCCGAGGGCGGACCGGTGTGTTGCCGGGTTCCGGTAAGCGGACAGGCGTGTTTACTGTAGATGTTGTACAGCAGAGTAAATTGACTAGTTGGCTTGCAACCACTAGTTTGGCCAATTGTGGAGGAATAAGGGGGAATGAGTGGATTTCGGAACGCAAGTTTTGGTTGGTATTTAATTAAGTGTAATATATGTGTACTTGTATATATATGGGTTTTATACAAATGGATTCTTGGCAGGTTTCAACTAACAGGGATTTTCTCACTAGACCATTAGGTCTAACCCTCATTTTCTGTTTTAAAAATATGTATTCCAGGTGGTGGTTCAGGTAAGGGCAAGTGAACAGTTTATGCCGTGGATATCTTTTGTGAAGACTTTTGTGTTGATGACATAACTATGTTTTGATCCCATGACTTTGTTATTGATCAACATGTATTGTATTCCGCGAAAAATTTATACTCGTTTATTTTATGTTACCTAGACCTTGGGACCGAATGTGTTAATGATATATAATGTATCTTTTGATGATATTATGGCATGAATATATGTTATTTGCATATTGGGATATCGGGGTCGTTACACAAAGAGTTGATGGTTTCAATCAAGAGAGGTCCTCATAAGCCACACGCAGTTTTTCAAGCTATCCCGGCTACTGACACTACTCCATTTGAACTAGAAAGAATAGTATACAAGGAAGAGCGATTCTTCAATGATAATGACATATTACTGATTGCTTTTGATGAGCAAGCATTAACTTTCTTGACAATGGCAGATCCTAATGATATATACAATCGTGTGGATAATATGGATTCGGCCAAGGATATTTGGGAAGAGCTGGAAAGGCAGTTCGAGGGTTCACAGAAATCAGAGTATTAATGCTTATGAAGGATTTAAAGCTTGGGATGGTGAAACGTTACAAGACTCACACAGTCGATACAACATCATTCTTAACGATCTACGAAGAAATTGAGTCATGAAAACAGAGTCAGAGATAAATTACAAGTTTGTGAAGAACTTACTGCCAGAATGTGATGCTTATTCAGTTCAGCTAAAGATATCTTTAGCATTCTTAATCAACATGAAGATAAGGTTAAAGAAATTAAAGACAAACAGAAGAAAATGGATGAGTCTTTAGCCTTGATCACTGAGCATAAGAAAATTGGTATAAGTAAACCTAAGGCACTGATGTCTGACTTTGTTGATTATGGAAAAAGTTCTGATGAATAAGAAAATGAATCGGGAGATGAACTTTGTGATTTTGCTGAGAAATTAGCCTTGTTGACCAATAGATTTCATAAGAGGTTTGGAAAGAAGAAATTTTATTCAAAGTCCAAACCGGATCATTACAAGGCTGATAAATACAAGAGTTATGAAAAGAGAAAGGAGGAGAAAGAAGAAAAGAAGGAAGAGAAAGAAGAAAAGAAAGAGGATAACAAATGCTTTAACTGCAGAAAGCCGGGTCATTATGCAAGGGATTACAAGACTAAGAAGGTAAAGAATTTTGAGTATTACCAACAAAAGGCTCAGTTGGTAAAAGCTAAGGAAAGCGGAAAAGCCATGGTTGCTGAAGAAGAAATCTGGTTGGAAGATTCTTTAGATGAGGAAGAAGCTCACTTTACGAAAGTAAAGTACAACCTGATGGCAAATGTGAATGAAGATGACCTGGAGTCCAAGGTACCTTCTCTTTCTGATCTTTCTGATATATCTGAACATTCTGACAATTCTGAGAATAATTCTGAAAATGAAGAAATGCTAAGTCTGATATCATAACTCAATTTTATGAAAGAAGAATTTGAAAAGATGAAAAACAATGTTAACATAGAAAAGAGTTCATTGCAAAGATATCAAGATGATGCACTTCTTTATAAATGTTTAGCTGAAGACAAAGAAAAAGAAAAAGAAGCGATTAAAGTTAAAAATCAAGAGCTTGAAACCAAAATTTCTAAGTTTAAAAAAGAGATTAGTGTTATTAAAGATGAAAACATTGATTTAAATTTTAAATTTGAAATTGTGTCTGAAGAGCGGACTGCGGCTTATGCCATAATCAAACAATTGGAAGATTTAAATTTCAAAAGAGGACAAACAGAGCAAACTTTAAAATTATTGACCAGTAACCCAAAAGATACTCGTTTTTATAATCCTAAAATGGGTCTTGGTCTTTCTGAGGTTGAGGTACTCAAAAAGGCACCCAAAAATTTATACAAATTTGATAAATTGGGTGAAGGTTTGCAAGAAACCATTTTAAAAGAAATACCTCCAATTTCACAAGTTTTTGCTAAGTCCGGAAGTTCTATATCTTTTGTTCCTAAAAAAGAAAAAGAGAAGAAAGAGGAAGGCTCGAAAGAAAATAGCAAAGATTCTGAAAAACCTCGTTTTAATACCATAAATGTTAAGTATGATGGATTGAATTCCAGTTATAAGTCTAAAAAGACCGAACTAACTGAATTCAATTTGTTATTTCCAAAGGAATATGAAACTGTTAATTTTAAATCTGATGTAAAAGAGCCTGATTCAAGTAACTCGGATTCTTCTGGTGAAACAAAGATAGAAAAATCGGAAGACTTAAACAAAGAAAAGTCTGTTAATGAGTCTAAGTCTGAAAAATCTGATCTAGATTTAGCACTTGAAAAGATTTCAAATATAGAAAAGCTGATTTCAGAATTACAATTATGTATTGAAAATTTAGAAAATGAAAATGATAATATTGGGATGGATTTAGATCATAGCAAGAAAGTTAATTTTGATCTTCAGATTGAAATTCGACGACTTGAAGCCCAATTATTTGAATTTTCAAAAACTAAGTTTCAAACTCGAATGAAAAATGTTTTGATAATCAGTCTAAATCTAAATATCAGAATAAATCTTCTTTTCTGTTTGATGACAAATCCAAAAGATCGTCTGAAAAACACATTTTCGAAAACAAAGATTCAAGTACTCCGATTAAATCTTCATTTGTGTGTTTTGAAAATTCATTATTTGAATCTTCTACACCTATATCTGAAAAGGAGTACAATATATATGAAAAAGGAGAATCTTCGGGCACTAAATCTGATTTAACTTCAAATGATTTTCTTAATTCTAAAACTTCTGACACTACTTCCTCTTACGTTTCAGAAGTGGATGGTCAAAAGTTCGTGGTTGTGAAGAGGACAAGCGGTAGTGATAAGAATAGCAACTCTAATAGTCAACAATGTATTCCTTTAAATAAAAACCATTGTAATCATTCTTGTAATGTTTGCAATCGAAGTGTCAATAAAAACTTTCATCTTTCTGATTCTAAATTGTTGACACAAGCTAAACAAATAATACATTGTGCTCACTGTTGGTACAGTTCTTTTTCGCTAAAGCGTAAATCCTCGAAGAATAGCGTAAATAAAAGCTTTAACGCTATATTTCTTTTTCAAAGTCTTCACCTAATCAATCTGTTCGAATGTTCGGATTTGGTTTAAAGAGAAAATAAAGGAAAAAGCCTATTCAATCGGTTGAAGTAAATTTTGTGTGGAAATGGGTTCAAAAGATAAATCTAAAACTCAAATTTTACAAATAACTCAAAGTTGAAGGAAAACTTAAAGGTTCTTCAACTGATCTGAAAATGTTTATCCGTACTAACATGAAAGGACCCATACTAAAAAGGGTACCTAAGTTGGCATAATTGACTTTTTAGAACTGTCATGTGTGTGTCATAGATTCTGGTGCATCTAGACACATGACAGGGTACGAGCACCTATTGCATGATTATACAGTACATCCTGGAGGGTCAGTTGGATTTGGTAACGACACCAAAGGATACATCAGAGGACATGGAATTCTGAAAAATGGCACGATCTCTATTGAAAAAGTTCTATATGTGGAAGGATTAGGTCACAACCTATTCAGTATCATCCAATTTTGCGACAAGGACTTCAAAATCAGTTTTGACAAGAGATTCTGCTACATTGATGATCCAAATGGCGTTGAAATCTTCAAAGCCGCTCGTTTTAGTGATCTATACATAGCTAATTTTCCGACTTTATTGGCGTCTAAGCCTGTCTGTTTAGTATCAAAGGCGTCAGTTGAAAAGTGTTGGCTATGGAACAGAAGATTGTCTCACCAAAACTTTTGAGATATCAACAAGTTAAGAACCAGTGGATTAGTTCTAGGTCTACCAGAGCTAAAGACTGACAAAATTTCATTATGTCTAGCATGTGAAATGGGAAAAGATGAAACGAAGTCCACACAAGTCGAAGACTCAATCAAATTGTAAAGCTTCTCTAGAACTCATTCATATGGATTTGTGCGGCTGGATGCAGACTCAATCTATGGGCGAGAAGAAGTACATTCTGGTCATGATAGATGAGTACTCGCGTTACACTTGGTTGGAATTTTTGAGATTAAAGTCAGATGCGCCAGAACTAATCATCAAGTTCATCAAGAAGATTCAAGTACTTCTACAACGTCCTGTTCAAAAACTTCGAAGTGACAATGGAATGGAGTTTAAGAATGACACGCTTCAATCTTTTCTTCAATCTGTTGGCATTTCACACAACTTCTCTGCGCCAATGACTCCTCAACAAAATGGAGTAGTTGAACGCAAGAACAGAACACTTGTAGAAGCGGCTAGAATGATGTTGGCTTGTTTTGGCTTACCACCAAGTCTATGGGCCAAAGTAGTGGCAACAACATGTTTTACACAAAACAAGACCATTATAAATAAACGCTTAAATAAAACTGATTATGAGATTATCAATAACCGTAAACCTAATGTAAAAATTTTACGTGTTTTTTTGGATGCAGATGCTTTGTACTCAAAGATAGAGAATCTCTTACAAAACTTCAAACGAAAGCAGATGAAGGTGTATTCAGTGGCTACTCACTAATATCCAAAACATACAACCCCAAACCAAGTGTTGCTTGTCCCCAAGCAAATTAGCGACAAAGATAGAAAAGAATAGGTTAAAAGCAAGCTGATTCTCCAAAGATGGCGCACGGGTATATACTTATCATGAACTGGTTATATTCTTGTGTCAACAGGTGATGCAAAATGAGCAGAAGACAGTTAGACTTTAATCACAACACAGTTGACACACAATAAACATTGAAAATTGAACTGGAAAACGACGATACCATACTGAATTACAACTATTTGATCACATTCTCGGAGAGGATTTCGCCTCGACCCTACCTCACGGGATGCTCTCAATTTACTCGGATCCTAGGATGTCACACATATAATTCATGCAGGTGGAGTTTATAGACAAAGAAAATCAAATAATAGTTGCATGATGTATAAGTTGAAAAATGCACATATAAAGTCAACGTGATCTCGGAAGGGAATCAAGTAGCAAGACAAGAAATATTAGTAAAAGAATTAGTCTAACTTTATCACATTTTCCAGAAGATCATCCAGTTCTTTTATTGGGTTGTAATGGGGCTACGGGTTATGGCTAAGAAACAAAGGGTAAAAGGGAACAAAAGCGTAGATGTGTCAATCTTTGTGCGGTCCTTAGACGTTTCTGCCTTACTTTCCCAACTTTTCTTCTTTTTCTTACCTTCCTTCTTCCACCACTACACCTTTTTTGGTGTATCTCTCTTTTTGTGTTTTTTTTCTTTTGGCACTACACCCTTTGGTATCATCTTGCTTCTTGGCTTTTATTCTTTGCCCGGGTAATTGGTCATTTTTTGTGGGGCAACCACTGACCCTCTTTTATTAGATGCTCAATGATCCGATTGGATCAGCTTTTCTTTTCTCACTCCCCTTTTTATTTCTTCCTTCATTTCATCCATCACCATGATCCTTGCCGCTTGTGATTGACACATCTTAGGACATGGGTCGGCTAGTGTTTAGGCTGGGGTTAAGTAGTGGGTTTCGAAAAGAAAATTCATTTAAGTGTATGGCTGCAAAGGGGCTTAGGTGCACACAATTAATCAAAGGAACGATAGCTAAAAAGAAGAAAAATAAATTACACACAATGCCTGGAATCATGTCTTAAGGTCCACACGATGAGGTGACTAAACTTTACTCAATATCCTGATGTAGGTCTTTGTTACTTAATGCAGTTTATAGTGAGATCAAACTATAACCATGACGAAAGATTAACATAAATGTGTATAGATTTTATGTGTCACATCTCTCGGAATCGATTCGGTCTTTTGTAGGGCTCAATATCTCATGGGTGGTCTCCACTAATGTCTTCTAATAATGCAATCTCCTAATCACTGATCCAGACTATATCATCGTTTTCAGATTCGCAAGACAATATAAACTCGTGAAAACTCTGCTTTTCATAAAATCTTGTGTCTTCGTATTTCATAGATTTTTAAAAATTGATCCAAAAACAGTATCGTGCCTAGATAAGTATGCACGTGCCTAAAACCCTGAACCTTACCAACATATTGTCCCCAATGTGTCAGCTTGGTTTTGAGTAAAATGTGCAGACTAAACAAATACATCAGAACATGAGAAAGACATGAGAATGAGTAACGACAGTGATATCAGTTAGGTACAGTCATTCGTGCATCTGAAAAGTACCATGTACGAGACAGTCAAAGAAAATAAGAAGAGGTGATCTCACTGAGATGGGCCAGCGTGATTTTGCTGTTTACGTGCCTAGCCGCGGGGTGGCCTTGCCCAAGACTTTGGTTCTCCTTATTGTGGCATCATCCATAGCATGGTTGCGTGCGTCTCTCTAGCCAGTGAAAGTGCATCGGCCGGTTGTGATAGGGCTTTGTCTATCTTGCCTTCCATCTGGTTCAATTAATCCCGCATTTGGATCCATGGTGGTGGGTGGTTTTGTCCGCCCCATTTCCTGTAAAAGAAAAGTAAGAATAATTAGTGCCGGTAGGATAGGAGAGAGAACCCCAAACCTATACTTTTGTCTAGGTTTAAACATTGTACATACCGTATGCGGTTGGCGAATCGGCCACCCTAAACCTAGGCAAAGGCCTAGGTTGGGCTCATGTCACGGTATTAGGAGGTTCGCCAAAAATGCCCACTAATATGCATTATTTATTTAATGCATATTGTGTCTTTTTCTTATCTTTTTAGTTAGAATATTTTGTTTATCCCAACATTTGTGTCATTTTTGTTTACTTATTTTTACCTTTTGTTTCATGGAGCTAAGTTTGTGATTTACCTATCTTTTACTTAAATAGGAAGGTTAAATGTGAAATTAATTATAGTGCAACCCCTGCCCAATGCTACAGCATTGAAATGTGGCATGTTGGAATGAAGAATTGATGTGGAAAAGACTTTTGGAAGCTGACTTTTCTACTTTAATCCAGCCATATTTCAGGGGAAAGAAACTCAATGCTTTGTCTATTTTTGTAAACTCTTAAGTAACTTTTTAGGCATGGGGTTGTAATAATTACATTTGCCTTTATGTAATAGTGTAGTTGGTAGACTTTGTGTGTGCTTGTGTCTTTGCCTCCTCCTCTTAGTAGTATAAATAGGAGGAGTATGCTTTGTATTTCAGTAGACAATTTTGTGAATCAGTTCTCACAGCTGGTTTACAGGTCTCATCTTTAATTTTATGCATTTCTACTTTATGTTCTGCATCTTGTTCATGTTCTTCATATCAGCTATGAGTTGCGGCAGCATTGGTACAACATTGCTGCAATAACTTATAGTCTTTTAATTCTTGTACTTTACATTATTGTCATTTATATTTCTGTCTTTAATTTATCTATTTCATTTCTGTAATTTATATTTCATGTCTTTTACATTCAAGCATGAGTAGCTAGTTTAATAGCTTGAGTGTGAGATTAAAGGGTGAGGTTTTAAACATAATGAAAAGTGGACATCGTTTCTCAATAATGATGTTCATCATTTCATGTTAAGTTTTATAAAAGATCCAGTTACTTCAGGACGGTTGATCACTTTGAAAGTGTTAAAGTGCCATGGTGTCAGGAATGAACCATTGATATGCACGTCAATCCGAATGGCAAAGGAAGTAGGCTTGGAAGAGCTACTGATAAAGGAATTTATCATCTCTGTCTTTTTTGGGTTGATTTTGCCCGATAAGTTGATCGTCTGTTTTGATGGTAATAGTGTAGAGTGTGTGCCAGGAATGGACCACTCAGAACACGTCAACTTAACTGATATGGGAATCAACTTGGAAGAGTGATTTTAACAAAGGAATTTGTTTATCCATATACTTGGAAGGCTTCATCTTGCTATTGATAGTTCTGACACAATGCCAGAAATGGATTGATTGGCAGATAGATCAGTAGTGACTTATTGAAAACCCGAGAGGGGATCCTGAAAAGTAGATGGTGAATTTAAGTGTTAAGAGACAAATGCTGCAGCAATGCTACAACATTGATCTGCTGAAATTTATGTTTATACTTCACCCCAATATCTTACACCCTTGCTATCTTTATAATTTGTTCTATATAATCTGTGATAACTCCAAAAAAAATATTATCTTCGTATTGATCCTTGGAAATCATTTCTTCTACTAGACTTTTATTACGCTTTTACTCCAAGCTCTGTGGGACGATACGTGGCTCTTACCACTTTATTACTTGAAAGACGATATTAGATCTCATTGTATACTTGCGGTGAGGTTTAATTAGCACACGTCTATCGGTGTATTCAAAGCACTGTCACCCACCCCAAACCTAGCCTAGGTTTGACTGGCCAACAAGTAAGACACCACGAGTGCAAGAATAAGGATCTTGGGTGCAAGAAGTGATGTTTACCCGTGGTGCTTGTATGTATGACTGTGGTATGCATAACTATAGGGTTGTATGATCACAAATAGAATAAAAACCGAAACCCCAAACCTAGGTGTCAACCTAGGTCCGTTCGTCCTTTCACTCCCACAATTGCTTTATACCCACACATCATTAAAATGCAAACACACATGACAAATAACAATGAATGATAGTCCAAAGCATGCTTCCAATCTGCAACCAAGTCGCAAGTTAAGCATGAAATATCCACACTAAACGAAGATAGAACACTTGTGCTAATGTGTGATGGTGATGAAGTGTGTGCATCATGAAACTCCAATACGTGCACCAAATAACAACCATTGGTCCTTGTGTGAAAACAACTAAAGTCATAGTGCAGACATATACGAGTCACAAGAGACACAATTAAAGATCTCACAACCATATCATGTAAAGAAACCAACAGTTTAGCCTTTGGCATAGAATGACCCAGTAAACATGAAGCAGAAATGACCATAGTTTCGTCCAAAAAAATCAAGTGATAATTGCGCCAAAGGGGTCACAAATGGTGAAATACACAAGCCTCGTTGAACGAAACACAAGAATGAGCCGTACTTTTACATTTGCACTAACTAGCATTCTCATAACATCTCCTAATGTCACATAAAAACATTATGCACGACTCTTGTAAAAGAACATGAGAGTGACACGAATTGCACAAAGAAGGTTAAAAGGCACGCTCATATCGTTTCTTAATACCACAAATTTATCCCATGGTAAATAAAACATTAACCCATTTGCATACATATCATAAATATGTTGGTTAAATCGACCCAAGAACGAGAGTTTAACTTACCGTGTGCACTTAGCGAGAACAAGAAAACCGTAAAACCGAAGGAGTACCCTGTGGCTTTGAAAACGAGTGAGAGGGTTGTGAAGAATAGAATCAAAATGGTTGTCGAGAATATGGAAATGGCAAGATTGGCTGCTGTTGAGTGAGGGAAAGAGTGCAGGTCTAGAATTCTCAAGGTAGTCATCTTCTGTGAAATCGATCGATGTGGAAACTCTTCAGGGTTGGAATCCAGAAATTGAACTCGAGAGGGGCTGTGGGAAAAGTCAATTACTCCATAAATTGAGAGCAGTAGAGGCTGTGGAGGTTGTTGTGGTCTATGTCGACAAGGAATGTGTGATTTATGTGGAATCAACAGGGTGGTGGGTTGAAATCGAAGAATAAATCGATTGGAGATGGAGAGAGTTGCAGGTCGAAATAGGTCAGAAAGGAATAATTCGATGGAGGTAGGTTGTGAAATGGGTGTTGTGAGAGAGCACAATCGAGAGGGTGGGTATGTCGTCTGTGAAATCGAGAGTGAGAATGAGAGGGTCGGCGATGGAATCAGAAACCGATGGAGAGAAGGGAGGGTTTTATGGTCGCGATGGTGATGGTTTCTTGCTGCCGTAAATCTCCGGTGGTAACAGGTCGTGAAAAGGGGTTGTGGGTCGACTAGAAATTGAGGGTCAGTGGTATGTGGAGTCGAAAGGGAAATGGTGAGAGAGGGAGAGATATAGGGGTTGCAATCGATTAGTGATTGGAATGGTCTGGTCGATCAAGACTGTGAGAGTGCGATTGATTTTGAGGGAGAACTTGAGATTGTTGTTGTCGTGATCTTGAGGGGTGAGGAAGAGCTGCGAGAGAAATTGATAGAGAGATAGATGTAGGTGGAGGCTGCGGTTTGAGAAATCGATAGAGAATGAGCGGTAGTCGTGCATGAACAGTGGGGGGTTACAGCGAGAGTTTGAGAGAGAGTTAAAGTACCGAGAGTTGGTTTTGTGGAGAACCAAACAACCCCCATCGGTACTTGTATCTAGACTAAAGTCTCGGTGTAACTACCGACCCACATCCTTTAGTTATTATTTTTTGTTTATTTTTTTAATGGAAAAAAACAAGAAATTAAAAATAAAATAACATAAAATAAAAAACTTGATTATTTTTTTATATAAAAAAAGAATTAAATTTAAAATAAAAAAACTTAATTAATTAATATTTTTTTCTTTTCCTTTTTACTTTTTTTAAATGATAAAAATACAATAAAGTAAAACTTGATTTTGATTTTTTTATTTGATAAACATAAAACAAAATAAATAAATAAATAAAATAAATAAATAAATAAAAACTTACCTCATGCAAACAGTCCCCAGCCGTAGAACTAGCGAGAGAAATAGTCCCGAGACAACTCTCTAAGGGAAAAATTCTCAAATATTCCAGAGCTTACCGGTATTTATGCCGAGAATTGAACTACCGGTGCAAGTCTCGGAGACCAAATTTTCCAAAACATTCCAGAGCTCACCGGTTCTTGTACCGGGAGTTGAACTACCGGTGGAACTCTCGAAGACCAAATTTTCAACACTTGGTTTAAAGCTCATGCAAACTTACCAAGGCTAACGCGTTCGTCTCTGGGTTCTGTTCCAACTCGACTTCTCGACAAGAGGGTTTAACGAAATAAATCAAAAGACACAAGAAACGAAAAACTAACAACGAGAAATTACGAAAATTAAACGAAACAAACCTAGTAGGTTGCCTCCCACCTAGCACCTTATTTATAGTCGTAGCACGACTGTGTGGCTCTCAATTTGGCTCGGTATCTGCGGAATTAAACCGCCCACACGTACAATTTTTAGCAGGTTTTCCCACATCTGGTTTTCCATAATCACCGATTTCTTGTTCAGTCCGACCTTTTACACTCTCGAACACCTTGAAAGTCGCTTTTTCACCGCCAACTCTTAATGTCATCTTGTATCCCTCCATGTCGATAAGCGCCTTGCTCATGGCCAGAAATGGTCTTCCCAATATTAACGGGACGTCTTTATCTTCATCTATATCTAGAACCACAAAATCAGCTGGAAAACTTACCGACTCTAATAAGCACATCTTCAACTATGCCATGTGGGTACTTCACTGATCGATCGGCCAACTGAAGTGTCATTGATGTCGGCTTCAAGTCTCCTATACCCAACTTTCTGAATATTGATAAGGGCATTGAATTTATACTAACTCCTAAATCACATAACACCTTACCAAAACAAAAATGTCAAATTTGAAAACTCACTGGATCTTGAAGCTTTAAGGGAAGCTTATTCTGAATGATTGCACTGCACTCCTCAGTAAGTGAAATTGTGGCATGGTGTTCAATATTCCTCTTCTTGGATATGATGTCTCTCATGAACTTGAGATATGTCGTCTTCTGGGAAAGTGATTCTGCAAAAGGAATGTTGATGTGCAATTTCTTGTAGATGTCAAGAATTTTCCTAAACTGTTAGTCATCCTTGTGTGCCTTCAGTCGATTTGGAAAAGGTAGCGGTGGAACATACGGGTTGACTACCGGCTTTGATGGAGATGTCACATATTTCTCCTTTGGTTCTTTCTGATCAACAATATCACTAGAAGTACTGGTACGTGTGAAATATGTGAATTAATCACAGTAGGTTGCAAACTGTCCACAGTGGGAAGCGTAAGTGTACACTGGCCACTATGATCGTCACAGCAAGTAATAGTTGGTAAAATACCAGAATCGTATCCACAGGGACTGGGCAATCAAGACAATACGGTTCTCATGAGCTTCCTTTTACAAGTTTCAATCACAGAAGAAGCAATATTTTGGTTTGTTTGGTGAGACGCTATTTTAACGATTTTACTTAAGATTTAAAAGAAGGAATGTAGGTTAGATTTTCTCTAGATTTTATATTAAATACCTGATCCAAAAGTGATCATTGTACTTGAAGTTGGCATTCTCGCAAGAAAAGCCCGGTTACAAAATACTCACACCTTTAAGTAAAAATCCCATACTCTTAGTACTTACTGTTTTGTCAATGGTAATCTCAAAATGGACCTTTTCAGGCCTCGATGGAATGTGTAGAGGCAAATACTCTAAGTGTTTTAAATACACCAACTTGCTTGCCTACTACTTCAGTGGGTTGAGATTAGCTCACTGTGCCGACCTCACTTTCGCAAGTGTCATAAGAATTCTTTCGAACTCCCTAGCATCATCCAAGCTCGTGTCACTGCGTTCTACTCATTTCTGAGTTGAGAACTAGACTTTAGATCCTTACAAGTGATCGGCTTGTTCGCATCATTGGGCAATAATCGAGAGTGAATGACCAAAACAATAAATATTCGAAGTATAAAGATTACTCATGCATTTTTCATAAAATCTAGGTACTTCTCCTTCCTACATCCCAAGGGATGTTTAGCCCATAATTACCGAAGTAAAGAAAACAAGAGATGAGAAGATGCACATAAGTAAACTGAAAGTGACTTCGATTAAAACCGCAGTGGGGACCGAGAGTACAACACTGCCACTAATTACTTGAAACTACCGATTACACTACAAATTGAAATACATAAAATTAAGGAGCTACTTCAGTAAATTCTAGAGCTAACAACTACTCTTAAGTTGCACTAAATGTGGTAGATGGAGATATGAATTAAATGACACCCAACACCTCTTTATATACTAAGAGGAAAAGTTGGACCAACAAAAGATGGGCAAAATCTAGAGACTAAAGACTTGAAGTAGAAGACATAAAATTCAGCTTCCATGAGTAACCCTTCTATCCACAAGTTTGTAGCTCTTTTACCCCAAGGTCTCTTCACTTTTTCCAAAAAGTCCACTTTAAGTACCATGGGTTTTAATAAACAATTCATCTTGCCATCTCTAAGGGAACATGCTTGTACTTTTTATCCCATGCCTCTGCCATAGAGCCTTATATTCTTCAGGATTTTGCTTCCATGCTAAGAATTGATTTTTCTTTGTTTTCTTCTTGGCTCGCCAGTGGGATCCGGAGTGGGCACTCCGCAAGTCACTGCCGATATTACGTGAAAAAGCAACAAAACTCCACCAAATGGTTTATAAAAACTATGGTTCACTCTTTTTGCTCATTTTAGGAATATTACCAAGAATGGGGGTTTTTGAGAAGTGAAATGGCTAAAATTTGACAAAATAAAATAAAAATAAAAGGAAATAATAACTCTAAAAATAGAGTTATCACAACCTCAAACTTAAACCATTACTTGTCCCCAAGTAATAAAAAGAAATAAAAAAAATTAGAATTATGCATTTTTGAACTTTCAGGGACTTACCGACTTCTCACTCTGAATGAATGTTGATCTCCCTCCATGGATGCTTCTTTAGGTCCCAAGACTAAAAATTCACCTTGTGCATTCGACGACATCTTTCCCTTGTTCACATTTGATCAATAGGACTTTCTTGGGTTTGAAGGATTTGTGGCTTTGAATAATTTCCCAAGGGTTTCGTAGCAAACAATTCCAAACATGGACCGAAAATCTCGCTTTGAGATTTTTATTTCAAGAAGTGAGTGTTTCTGTGTTTTTGCAAGGGTAAGTACGTACACTTCAGGCTTTTATTTGGGTATGGCTATTTTTTGTGAGAGTGGGTATTCTGATGGTCCAGAATAGGCACACTATTGTTTTCTGGGAGTGAGCACTTTGATGGTCCAGAAAAGGCACACCATCAATCTCTTGTAGTGACACTCCGATTTTTTCTGTTTTTGTGTTTTTTTTTGGGAGGGGGGTATAGCTTACCCACCTCAAACTTAGGACTTCACAGTGTCCTCACTGTGGAAAGACTGGAAGTCACACTGGAAGTCCCCACCTCAAACTTAAGATTGCACAGTGTCCTCACTGTGACTTGGAAAGTGGGGCCAAGGAGGTGTTTAGGGTCCAAAAAGGTCGAGTTTGGATGCAAAAATGGCCTATATCATTTCAACGTGACAAGTTTAGATTCGTACTTACAAAAGTGACTTTTTAAGTTGGAAGCCGAAAGTTGTGCACCTTGAAATGGAAGATGATCAAAAACCATTCAAACGAGAAATATGTTAGTACCCAAAAGTACCTACTTAGCAGTAGGTATGCATGCATCATTTAACCAAAAATATCATAGTAGCAAATTGTCAAGAGCCTAGCCATAGGCAATATCAAACAGACGTAAAATAGAAATTGTTTTTCGAGCATCAAAAGTGGGAACCAAAGTCCCAACAAACCATTTAATGAGTAGGGGTTGCTGGCGGTGAGCTTTTTGCAAATTCGTCACTGAGACCATCATCACTATCGTTGGTAGGACAGATCCCTTCTGGGAAGTCAGGGAGTTGTGCGACTAATTGTTGGTCAGCACCTTGTAAGATTTGGTTCATGACCGCATCCCGCTCCTTAGTATACATCCAAAAAATTTATGTGGCCCTGTCCATATGCTTTTGTTGTGCCTCCATAGTAGTGATGCGATCAGTGAGAGCTTTCAAGGCATCCAAAACGGTGATCATGGGATTGCGAGAGCTTCTTGGAGTGGGATTGGGGAGTGGGTTGGTGGCAGATGTCACTGGGACTTCTTCAGCAGTGGGATCATCAGTGGGAGCGGTGATTGCTCTCCCCATCTTCTTTATGGTCACTATGCTGATGTTATTAGCAGAAGTGACCCACTTGTCATCTGGAGCAGAAGGCACTCCAGCATCTATTAGTAGCGAAATAATGAGACAAGGAAGTGGGAGGATTACCTTCTTGCGAGTTCGTGCTTGGTAAATTGCGGCATGCATCAGGATTCCCAGGTTGATTGTTTTCCCTGCTAGGATATAGTACAGAAGACCGTACTTGTGCATCGAGAGGGTGGTATCGTGAGTTGTGGCGTAGGAATTGGAACCACACAGTGACCTCGGTAGTGAGGGAGCTAGCGTGTAGGCACCTCATATGACCATCCTTGTCCCAAGTCTTTCCTTCAACCGCCATAGCTTTCAAATGGCTTCCTCATCAGTCGGGGTCATTCTTTGCAAAAATTTAGCAAAGGTGCATGAAAGTGGGGTCCTTATTCCAAGGACCCGATTGATCGCGGTTGCATTATAATGCACGGTACGACCCCGGACTGTCACAAATGTGTCCTTGGTTTGAGAGGCTTCGGCATAAAATTCCCTTACCAAAGAGGCGTTGGCCCGTCGATTGGCAGTTGCCAATGTCGCCCAATCTTGTTGAATGGCCATCTCTTTGATAAAAGAGTTGGCCTCCACAAAGTCAGGGTCAAAACCCCTCTCTAAATTCAACTTTTAGTTAACTATGCAGTCATAGTGGGTAGCGACCGCAGGGGTCGTGAACTGCCTGGGCACCCCACTAGGGGCATGCTCAGTGCCCACTGTGGACTCATGTGGGTTTTGAACTTGTTCATCACCAGCATCAGATTCATCTGATGATGAACTTAAAGAGGGAGCAAGACCCTTACCTTTTCCAGACGTTGTCTTCCTTGATTTTCGGGCCGACAATTTCTCCGAAATGGTCACCCCAGATCTGGTGACCATTGATAACTCTATTTTTAGAGTTATTATTTCCATTTATTTTCCACTTTATTTTGTCAATTTTAGCCATTTCACTTCTTAAAACCCCCATTCTTGGTATATTTCACGAAAACGAGCAAAAGGAGTGAACCATGGTCTTTAATAAATTATTTGGTAGAATTTGGGTATTTTTTACGTTTTATCCTACAGTGACCACTGTTGTGCCCACTCCGGTTCCCCACTCTTCGAGCAGATCAAGAAAAAAAAAGAAAACCATGGGCTGGAAATATAAAACCTGGAGTTTAGAAGGTTCAAATGGCAGGAAAATATGGGCTGGAAAAGTACAAGGTAGTTTTCATTGGAGATAGCATCAAGTACACCTCCTTGTACTTGGAGATTGACTTGGAAAAGAGTCCATTGGGTAAAAGGATTACACAAGGAACTGATTTCTGCCACAACACAACAGTCTTTACCCATTGGAAGACCCACCTCTTTTGTGTAATACCCAAACTCCTTCTCCTAGTATATAAATGAGCACTTGGGTATCATTTATGAGGATCCTTGGAGTTTTTGCTTAGCCTTAAATTCTCTCAACTACCACATTAGCTTTAGTCTTTTATTTACTGCAGTAACTAGCTTTAATTTTCAGTAATTTACTTTCTTAGCTTAATTGTAGTTCGCAATACACAGTGACAGGGACGAACCCTCGTTCCCCACTGTGAGTTCTATTCAAGTCACTTTCAGTTTAATTATGTGCAACTTCTACTCTTTTGCTTTCTTTACTTCAAGTATGAGCTAAACATCCTTTGGGATGTAGGAAGGAGAAGTACCTGGATTTTATTAAAAATGCTTGAGTAATCTTTATACTTAGAATATTTGTTGTTTTGGTCATTCATTCTCGATATTTACCCAAGGATGCGAACAAGCTGATCATTTGCAAGGATCTAAAGTCTAGTTCTTAACTTAGAAATAAGTAGAACGTAGTGACACGAGCTTGAATGATGCTAGGGGATTCGAAAGAATTCTTATGACACTTATGAAAGTGAGGTCGGCACAATGAGCAAATCTCAACCTACTGGAGTAGTAGGCAAGCTAATTTGTGTATTAAAAACACTTAGAGTATTTGTCTCTACACATTCCATCGAGACCTGAAAAGGTCCATTCTTGAGATCACCATTGACAAAACAATAAGTACTAAAAGTATGAGATTTTTATCTAAACGGTGTGAGTATTTTGTAACCGGGCTTTTCTAGCGAAAATGCCCACCTCGAATACAAGGACCACTTTTAGGACCGAGTATTTAGTATAAAATCTAGGGAAAATCTAACCTCCATTCCTCCTTTTAATCTTAGTAAAATCGTTAAAGTAGCTATTTCGCCAACCAAACCAAAGTATTATTTTCCTCTCTAATTGAAACCTGTAAAAGGAGCTCATGAGAACCATATTGTCTTGATTGTCCAGTCCCTGTGGATACGATTCTGGTTTTTTACCAACTATTACTTGTTGTGACGATCATAGTGGACAGTGTACACTTGCACTTCCCACTGTGGACAGTTTGCAACCCACTGCGATTAAAGCACATATTTCGCACGTACCAAGTTTTTGGTGCCGCTGCCGGGGACTGGCGTGATTTTAAATCTAAAGATATTAGTTTTTGTTCGAGCCCGAGTAACTCGTTTTTCTAAGCTTTTCGTGTTGCATGCCACGACAACAACACGAACTTTTGGTACCAATCGATCTTGAAATAGAAAAGACTTTAAGAAGAAGACGTAAAAACAAAAATCGACAACCCCCTGTGATCCCCACTGTAAACATGGCAGCAATACCACCACCTATAGTGGAGACCACAGTGACGATTGCCGATAGCAAAGATCGAAAAATACGGGACTACGCTACTTCCGGAGCTAATGACTTAAGCTCCGGGATTCTAAGGCCCAACATTGTTGCAAACCATTTTGAACTCAAACCGGTGATGTTTCAAATGATTCAAGCCATGGGTCAGTTTGGAGGATCGCCATATGAGGATCCACACTCGCACTTAAAATCTTTCTTGGAAATGACCGATTCCTTTCAGTTACAAGGTGTGAGTGATGAAGCATTAAGACTAAGACTTTTTCCTTTTTCACTAAGGGATAAGGCAAAGTCATGGCTGAACTCGCATGCACCTCACTCGATAACCACTTGGCAAGAACTTGCCGATAAATTTTTGCAAAAATACTTTCCTCCAACGAGGAACGTAAGGTTTCGAAATGACATAATTTTGTTTAGGCAAGAAGAAGATGAGGCTGTTTCAGATGCATGGGAACGATTTAAAGATTTACTTCGAAAATGCCCACATCATGGCATCCCACATTGCATCCAATTGGAGACCTTTTACAATGGTCATTCCAATGCAGCCAAAATCATCTTAGATGCAACAGCCGGTGGAACATTCACGAGTAAAACCTACAATGAAGGATATCAAATCTTAGAAAAAGTGTCCAACAACAATACCGAGTGGTCCAATCCTAGAGCAGTAGTACCAAAGACCAACACCATCGATTCTGAAGCACTTAAAACCATGAATGCGCAGTTAGTAGCCTTGACCAAAATCGTTTTAAACCAAAATAGAGGCCAAGTTAATTCCGCAACCCATCTCGTCGAAAACTGCACCCTCTGTGGAGAGGAGCATGTTTTTGATTTTTGTCCAGCAAATCCCGAATCTGTTAATGTCATAGGGACCAACCCGAGGAACAACCCTTATTCGCAGACTTATAATCCAGGTTGGAGAAATCATCCGAATTTCTCTTGGTCTGGTAATCAAGGACTCCAACCCCAAGGGCCGAGTCATATCCAGCAAAGACCACACAACCCCCTGGATTTCAACCACATCACAGTGGGCAATCCTCACATCACAGTGGGCAGCACCCACAGAACTTTCACCAAGGGCAGTCCTCACAACCATACCAACCACGATCCAACCAACCAGCTGAGGTTCAACAATCGATTGAATCAATTCTCAAGGGTTTTATGAACCAAACCCAGGCAGCCATTAGGAACATAGAGACCCAAGTAGGACAACTAGCCGTTGAAGTTAAGAATAGACCACCAGGGACGTTACCTATTGACACCGAACACGCTAAGGTGATAGGAAAAGGGTCTGAACATGTCAATTCCATAACACTTAGGAGTGGAAAGGATCTGAAAGATATCATTTTTAAGTCTGATGATTCGCCTCAAATACCCACTGTGATCACCACAGTGGGCACTCCTCAAGTCACTGTGACCCCCACTGTAGGGACCGACATCCCTGACCTTCCCACTTTTGGACCTGTTCCAAAGCCTACTGTTCCAAAGCCAATACCTCAGCAAACTCAAATTGACCCACGAAGTATCCCTTTTCCTCAAAGAATGAAGCCTAAAAATGTCGATGTTCAATTTAAAAAATTCTTAGACATTTTTAAACAACTTCGTATTAACATACCCTTGGTAGAAGCTCTCGAGCAAATGCCAAGCTATGTTAAATTTTTAAAGGATATTTTGAACAAAAAGAGAAAGTTGGGTGAGTTTGAGACTGTGGCTTTGACCGAAGAATGTAGTGCCCTCCTTACTAGCAAGATTCCACCTAAGTTGAAAGACCCGGGTAGTTTCACCATTCCTTGCATTATAGGAGGACAAGAAGTAGGTCAAGCACTTTGTGATTTAGGAGCTAGTGTCAACTTGATGCCGCTGTCCATTTTTAACAAGTTAGGTATTGGAGAGGCTAGACCCACAACCGTGACATTACAACTAGCCGACCGGTCCATTGCCTACCCAAAAGGAAAAATAAAAGACGTTTTGGTCCAAGTGGATAAGTTTATCTTCCCCGCTGATTTTCTAGTTCTAGATTATGAGGCCGATAAAGAAATCCCAATCATCTTAGGGCGTTCGTTTCTTCCAACCGGACGTACTTTGATTGATGTGCACAAAGGGGAACTCACGATGAGAGTTAATGACCAAGAGGTGACATTCAATGTTTTTAAGTCTCTTAAATATATAGATACCGAAGATTGCTTTGCCTTGAGTTCGATTTATGGAACCCACAGTCTTGACACACTGCCCACTGTGGGGAATACAGTTCCCACAGTGGGGAGTGATAGTGAGTACTCTGAATCTGAGAGTGATGACACTTTTGAGGATGAGTGTAACGAAATGGTTGCAGCTTTTGAACCTCTGGACTTTAAGGATAGAGATGTTCAACCCCCTTCAATAGAACAACCTCCCGAGTTAGAGCTTAAACCATTGCCTTCCCATTTAAAATATGCTTATCTCGCTAAGGATAATAAACTTCCCGTTATTATCTCTTCCAAACTTAGTGAGAAATAAGAACAACTTCTGATCGATTTGTTGATGAAGCATAAGAGAGCAATTGGTTGGACCATAGCGGACATTAGAGGAATTAGCCCCTCTTTATGTCAACATAAGATTAACTTGGAGAGTGACCACACTGGAAAAGTCCAACCTCAAAGAAGGTTGAACCCCATCATGAAGGAGGTAGTTAAGAAAGAAGTCTTGAAGTGGTTAGATGCCGGTATTATCTATCCCATTGCTAGTAGTAGTTGGGTGAGCCCCGTCCAATGTGTCCCTAAAAAGGGAGGGACGACCGTAGTAAAGAACGAAAAGAACGAGCTCATTCCCACTAGGACTGTCACGGGATGGAGAATATGCATGGACTATAGACAACTCAACTTGGCCACTAAGAAAGACCATTTTCCCTTACCTTTCATCGACCAAATGCTTGATAGGTTAGCGGGGAATGAATTTTATTGCTTTCTAGATGGATACTCCAGATACAACCAAATCCACATCGCCCCCGAGGACCAAGAAAAGACCACCTTTACTTGTCCCTACGGTACTTTTGCATTCCGGAGGATGCCATTCGGATTATGTAATGCCCCAGCCACTTTCCAACGTTGTATGATGGCCATTTTTACCGACATGATTAAGGACACCATAGAAGTTTTTATGGATGACTTTTCTGTAATAGGGACATCATTCGACAACTGCTTGTGGAATTTAGAAAAAAGCTTAGTGAGATGTGAGACCCACGACCTTATTTTAAATTGGGAAAAATGCCATTTTATGGTAGAAGAAGGTATTGTCCTAGGTCATCTTGTCTCAAAAAGAGGGTTGGAAGTCGATAAAGCCAAGCTTGAGATAGTGGCACAACTTCCCGAACCCACAACTGTGAAAGGCATTCGAAGTTTTTTAGGTCATGCAGGTTTTTATAGGAGGTTCATCAAGGATTTTTCAAAAATTACAAAACCCCTATGCAACCTGTTGCAGCTTGAAAAAGACTTCATTTTTACAAAAGAATGCCAAAATGCTTTTGAAACAATCAAGGAAGCCTTAGTCACAGCACCCATAGTGACCACTCCAAACTGGTCACTCCCATTCGAAGTGATGTGTGATGCCAGCGAGTGGGCTGTGGGGGCTGTTCTCGGACAGAAAAAGAACAAAGTTTTTCACCCCATTTATTATGCGAGTAGAACACTGATTGAAGCTCAGATTAATTACACAGTAACTGAAAAAGAATTACATGCAGTGGTGTTTGCTTTTGATCGTTTCAGGTCATACTTGATAGAGACGAAGGTCATAGTGCACACAGATCATGCGGCAATAAAATACTTGATCAACAAGGCTGATTCCAAGCCACGCTTGATTAGGTGGGTTTTATTGCTGCAAGAATTTGACCTTGAGATCGTTGATAGGAAAGGAACAAGCAATCAGATAGCTGACCATCTGTCCAGGCTCGAGAAGATAGTGGGCACTGTTGATCCCACTCCGGTCAGAGAAAATTTTCTCGATGAACAATTGTTATCAGCCCAACATCTCGAAAATAATATTCCTTGGTATGCTGACATTGCCAACTTTTTAGCAAGTGGACTAAAACCCCATGGGATAAGTGGACAACCATTTAAAAAGTTTTTACATGATACACGACAATATGTTTGGGACGACCCTTTCTTGTATAAGATAGGGACGGATCAAATATTGAGGCGTTGTATCCACGGGAGTGAGCAACATCAAATACTCCATGGTTGTCACGCATCCCACTACGGTGGCCACTTTGGTGGAAACCGCACTGCTGCAAAAATCTTGCAAAGTGGGTATTTTTGGCCCACTATGTTTAAAGACTCTTATGAATTTGTGAAAAGTTGTGAACAATGTCAACGCACCGGGAACATTTCGCAAAGGAACGAAATGCCTCTTAACAACATTTTAGAGGTAGAACTTTTTGATGTTTGGGGGATCGATTTCATGGGTCCCTTTCCAAATTCCAACAATAATTTTTATATCTTGGTTGCGGTAGATTATGTTTCAAAATGGGTGGAAGCCATTGCGTGTCATTCTAATGATGCCAATACCGTGGTAAAGTTTTTGCATAAAAACATTTTTACTCGATTTGGAACACCACGGGCATTGATTAGTGATGAAGGCACCCATTTTGTGAACAAAGTCATGGCCTCGGTCCTTGCCAAATATGACATACATCATAGAGTAGCCACCGCATACCACCCGCAAACCAACGGTTTGGCCGAGCTTTCAAACCGTGAGATCAAAGGAATTTTAGAAAAAGTTGTTAAACCACACCGAAAAGATTGGTCAACCAAACTCGATGATGCTCTTTGGGCCTACCGAACGGCCTATAAAACTCCTTTGGGAATGTCTCCATTTAAATTAGTTTTTGGCAAAGCTTGCCATCTACCGATTGAATTGGAGCATAAGGCATTTTGGGCCCTTAAAGAGCTTAACATGAGTGAGGGTGCTGCGGGAATCAAAAGGACTCTACAGTTGCATGAGTTAGAAGAGTTGCGTTACCACTCTTATGAAAACGCAAAGTTGTATAAGGAGAAGACGAAGATGTGGCATGATCGTCGAATTAACCATAGGGAATTCATGGAGGGACAACAAGTATTATTGTTCAATTCTCGTCTTAAGCTCTTTCCGGGTAAGCTAAAATCTCGTTGGACGGGACCATATACCATTGTCAAGGTAAGTCCCTTTGGAACAATGGAGCTGAAGTCCCCACAATCTGGTCAAACGTTCAAAGTCAATGGGCAAAGGGTGAAGCACTTTCTGAATGAAAGTACCCACATCCCTGCCCACTCTCCACCACACTATGATTAAGAAACATCAGATCCAGTTGTAAATATTTTATTTCAGTTATTTGCTGCATTTTTATTATTTTTGGTCTTTTTAATGTTGCATGGTAGTTTGTTTTTATGTGTGTAGGCGAAATTGTCGTTTTTTGGAAGAAAATGCTTCGCAGTGGGGAAAGCTCAGGTCACTGCGCTCCCCACTCTTAAATCTGACGGAAGATGGGACCAATTTTGGGGCCCAATGCTGACAAGCTTTTAACTTTTTCTGCCATCAAAGTCTACTTTTCTGCCATTTGTCATAACCCCTTCAACTTTCAAGAAAAACCATCATTTCTCTTTTTCTCTCACCTAATAACCGTACCTCCATTCCTAAATCAAAAACCTTAACCCCTCAAAAACCACTTTCACTTCCAAAATATTCAAAAATACTCTTTCTTCTCCATTTCTCTCCAAGAAACCCAATAAAAAAAAGAACCTTCCTAAAACCCTAAAAATGGCAAGAACCAAGAGGATGAACACCAACCCCGATGCACCCACACGTGCGGCCGTCCGCCGCAGGACCGCCGAGGAACAACCACCGGAAACCGTCACCGGCGACCTAAACGAATCGCCGCCGGTCTCCGGCGAAAACCCGATCATCTCCGGTGCGGCCGACGAGGGTTCTTCACAGCACGAAAGCCCAATGGCTATTTCATCCTCGCGAGTCTCAGACACCAGTATCACACATTTAGAGACCGAGGCACTTCTAGCCGAAGAAGAAGAGAGGCGGTTAGCAAAGGAGTTCAAACAAAAAATGGAAGCCATTAGAAAAAGAAAGGAAGAGGTCGAGAGGAGGCGTCGAGAGGAAGAAGAAAGAATAAGAAAGGAAGAAGAGGAAAAGCGAATGGAGGAAGAAAGGTTAAAGGTTGAGAAGGAAAGGATTTTTGAGGAAGAAAGGAAAAGGGCTGAGGCAGAGATTTTTGCTGAAGAAGTGGAGTTTCAGAGGAAGGTTGATGATGACTATCAGGAACAATACCGCAAGCTTGGGGATAATGTTGAATAAGAGACAGTGAGGAAGAATGCCCACAGTGGGGAGGACCCAATTCTGCGGGCCATGAGGAAGAAAGGCGTGGTCACCAGGTCTGCGGTGACCAAAGCTATGAAAAAACCGACAAAAAGGCCGGCAAAACAACCGTCAAAGAAAGGTACAAATCTTCAACCCTCTTTGAGTTCATCTTCTGTTGAGGTTGATGTTGGGGATGACCAAGTTCAAACCCAAAACCCACATCAATCCACAGTGGGCACTGCGCATGCCCCCAGTGGCGTGCCCAGGCAGTTCACCACTCCGGAGGTGGCTGCCCACTATGAGTGCATTGCTACACAGAAACTGAAGTTGGAGAGGGGTTTCTACCCTGAGTTTGTTGAGGCCAACCCATTTGTTAAGAATAGGATTGTAGCGCAAGACTGGTCGATTTTGGCCGCAGCCAATCGACGCGCGAATGCCTCGTTAGTGCGTGAATTTTACGCCGAGGCCTCTCAAGCAAAGGATCCCACTGTGGTAGTTCGGGGAAAACAAGTGAGTTATAATCCAGGAACGATTAACCGGGTATTAGGAAGAAGGAACCCGACTGTGTGTGAGTTTGCCCAGTTTTTAAAGAAAATGACCCCGGCGGACGAGAATCTCGTTTTGCGTGAGATAGCAGCCGAGGGGAAGCCATGGAATAAAGACGGCCAGAGAAGGTGCCTAAACGCTAGCTCCCTCACTACCGAGGCCGTTGTTTGGTTCCAATTTCTCCGTGCCTCTTTATCCCCAACATCGCACGATACCACATTGTCTATGCATAAATGTGCTTTGTTGTACTGCCTCCTCACTGGAAGAAAGATCAACGTCGGGATTGTTATGCATGAAGCCATCGATCAAGCTCGGAACCGAAAGAAGGTAGTCTTGCCCCTTCCTTGCCTCATTACGTTACTAATGATAGACGCATGTGTACCCTCAGTGATAGAGAACGGGATGAGGTGATGGGCCTGATGATGAAGGAGGCCAACCCGGTGCTAGCTGCTCAGCTCCCAGATTTTCCTGAGGATATTTGCCCGACTTATGCTAGCGATGATGAATTTGATGAAGATGACGCCGCCAGTTCACCAGATTCCACCCCAACCCCCTGAATGGTTTGTTAAAACAATGGTTTATCTCGTTTGCTCCCAAAACAATTTTATTTTGTGTTTGTTTCATATTTTGTGCCTATGGCTAGGCTTTCTGACAATTTGCTATATTTTTTATTTTTGGTTTAATGATGCATGAAATCCTACCACTGGGTAGGTACTTTTGGGTACTAACGTATTTGTTGTTTGAATGCTTGTTTGATCTCGTTTCCATTTCAAGGTACAACTTTCGGCTTCCGACTTAAAAAGGTCCCTTTAGTAAGTACGAATCTCAACTTGATACCATGAAATGATATAGGCCTTTTTTCGCATCCAAACACGATCCTTTTTATACCCCAAACCACCACCTTTGTTCGTTAATTCAATGTCACAGTGGGGACACTGTGAGATTTTAAGTTTGAGGTGGGAACTTTTAGAGTAACTTCCAGTTTGCCCACAGTGGGGACACTGTGAGATTCTAAGTTTGAGGTGGGTAAACCATACCCACCTCTTTATCCCCAACATCGCACATACCAACCATGCCTCTCTTTCTCATAGCCTTCTTGATGGGGTTCTCCTCACTGTGGGCTGCCTTTTGAAATGCCTCCAAATCGATAGTGTTTCCGAGTTGGAGGTGTTGGTTGTTGTAGTCCTCTTCTTCCTTTCTTTCCTCTTCCTTTTTTCGCATTCTTTTTTCCTCTTCTTGTTTCAGTCGCTCTTCCTCAGCCCTTTTCCTCTCCTCTTCTAACAATCGTTCTTTTGCAACCCTTTGTCTTTCCTCCTCCTCTCTTAACAATCGTTCGGCTTCTTCTTTTTTTATCCTCTCTTTCTCTTCTCTTTTTAATCTTTCTTCTTCCTCCCTCTGCAACCTTTCTTCTTCTTCTTTCCTTTTCTTCTCAACCTTTTCTTTCTTCTTTCGAAGTGCTAGGAGTTTTTGGTTGTACTCCTTTTGTAACTTCAACATTGCCTCGTCAGTCAGTTGCTCCTGCATGTCAAAACCACTCAGACTGGTGTCTGAGGCTTTCGACGACGAAACAGCTTTCATTCCTTCATGTTTTGACGACTCCGCATCTGGTGCGACGGTCGTCATTGGTTGCTCGTCGGAGGATGGCGGAGGTTGGTTTAGGTCGCCGGTGATATTTTCCGGCAGGTTATCGTCGGCGGTCATGCAGAGGTGCGTGGCTCGACTGGGTTTATTAGGGTTTGGGATCTGTCGCTTGCTTCTCGCCATTGAAGGGGTTCTTTGTTCTTGAGAGAGAAATTAGGAAGGATGAGAGTATTTTTGAATTTGGAGAGCAAAAAGATTTCTTTGGGTTTTTAGTGTGGAAGGGAAATATTTTTTGGGTAATAGTTTAGGAGGGAACGGTTATTGAGAGAGATATGAGTGGTTTTCTTGGAAATAGGAGAAGTAGGGTGAGGTGGCAGAAAAGATGATGTTTGTGTAAGAAAGGGTGATGGATATTCAGTTCTTGGGCCCCCAAACCGTCCCATCCAATCGTCAGGCATGCAGTGGGATGTGCAGTGACATGGTCGATGTCACTGCGAAGCAGTTGTTGACTTTTTTCTTTAAAAATTGGCAATCCATCCTACACACATTCAAAATAAACTACCACAAGGAATTAAAAATACCAAAAATAATAAAAAAGCAGCAAATAACTGAAATAAAATATTTACAACTGACTCAGACTTTTCTTAACCAGAGTGGGGTAAAGAGTGGGATGGAGAGTGGGCACTGTCGCTCAGAAAGTGCTTCACCCTCTGCCCATTGACTTTAAAAGTTTGACCAGATTGTGTAACGTCCCGAAAATTACAAGCAAATTTAAAATTTTAAATTAACAATTCATTGATAACAACTCATTAAATGATCCCAACGTTTCGTTTGCAAACACATAATTAATATCTTTATAAAATAAAAACCAGCGGAATAAACGTTTAATTATCAAAATCATAAAGCGACCAGCTCTCCTCGCGCGCCAGTGTGTACTCGTCACGCCTTGAAGCCGCTCGGACCTGAAACCACAGTTTATTGGGAAAGGGTAAGCACGAAGCTTAGTGAATTCCAACACATGCGCAGATAGGAATTATATACACATCACCCCTATCCGCACATAAGCAACAACATCACAGTTACATAAAACGAGTAAACGCCTACAAGTAATTATGTATCCAACACCTCAGTACCATCGAGGCCTCGGTCCCACCGAATTGTAATGTATCCAACACCTCAGTACCATCGAGGCCTCGGTCCCACCGAATTGTAATGTATCCAACACCTCAGTACCATCGAGGCCTCGGTCCCACCGAACTGTAATGTATCCAACACCTCAGTACCATCGAGGCCTCGGTCCCACCGAATTGTAATGTAACCAACACCTCAGTACCATCGAGGCCTCGGTCCCACCGAATTGTAATGTAACACATTTATACCAAGCATTCAAACCAATCAAATATTACACACCACAAACAACTAGTTCACACCACAAAGACAGTAGTACATACAAACTATTATGACATGCATACAACCCCTAACTACACAGTGAGAGAACTCACCTCGAATGCACGCCCAGCTTAATAACACAATTCAAGCTTCACAATTACGGTCACTTCCCAGCACCTAAATGCATGTTAAAACGTGTCAATACAAGACCCGGACCCTATGACACGACACACGCTTAAACCGTCACTAAAACTATTTTCCGTTCTCACTAAACAGGTCTGTTCGGGACCTGTTTCGACCCCTTTAAACCCAGAAAATTCCCAATATTATTTCATGACCAGAAAGTACTCTGAGTTAGGGTTCCAAGGACATATTATACGCCTCCTAACGATTTTTCTACAATTTACTACGGATTTTACAAAAACAGATTCCAGAACAGCGAAAATCAGCACCTTTCAGTATAAAACGACAAATTGACCCATGCTACGTCCCGAACTGGGTTTTGCACAAAACACAGAAAAGTTTCTAGACTCAAAAAGGGAACTTTTGACACCGGTTTCACCCCAATCCGAGTTACGAGCAGAAAGTTAAGGCTTTCGCAAGATCAAGGCAGATTCAAGAAATTTTCACATGAAATGACGAATCACCGAACTTGCGACCACTTTTTCGCCCAGCTAGAGACCGAACCAGTTTTCCGCTAAAACACAGAAAACGTGCCCGACCCCGAACTTGAACCGTGGGCGCCAGTTTCGGCTCAAACGGAGTTACGACGGAAAAGTTATGATCGCGCGAAAACTGGACATCACACTTAGAATTTTGGTAAAAAGATAACTTTATAAACGGTTCGCGGCTTAATCGATTCGGGATTTACGCTAGGAGTGTTACCCACTGCCACCGCCCTCCACCCACAGCCACCGTAGCGACGGCGTGCGGCGGTGGTGGTCTCGCCGGAAAACGAAAAGGAAAAAGAAAAGAACGGGACGAACGAGAGAGTTACATACCTCACGACGACGTCTCACCACCACAACCAAACTCCTCCCTCTCGATCACCGACGACCCAGCAGTGGCGACCTCCGGCGATGGCAGCAGCGGCAGCGAGGGGTGGCTGCCGCTGGTCCTTTCTTCTCGTCCCTCTCCTTCTCGCGATCACTCTCTCTCTCACGGTTCTTCTCTATCTCTCTCTTCTCGGTTCTTCCCTCCGGCTGACAACCACAAAAAAAAACAATGGAACGAAATGCAGCCGTAAGGGTTTTTTTGTGGTTTCTTTCTTTTGCCTTTCTCCTCACGTCACCAACCCACACCCAAAATACATGGACTTTGATAAGTTTTCTGCATGGGCCGAACCCATAGGGGGGGGGTGTTTGGCCTTTGACACATATAACCCCTCAACTTACAAACCTCTCGCAACTAACCAAAAATTCCGATACTTAACGATTTGACCCAACTCGACTAACCCCGTTTACGGAAACCACAATAATCGAACTTAAAAGAAAATAATTAAGACTAATAAATTACATACCGGGATACGGGCTTTACAGATTGTGGGGACATTAATTCCACTATTCCAAAGGGACTTACCTTGACCACTGTGTATGGTCCCGTCCATCGTGATTTGAGCTTACCAGGAAATAATCTGAGACGGTAATTGAACAATAGTACTTGTTGGCCTTCGATGAACTCCCTATGGTTGATTCTTCGGTCATGCCACATCTTGGTCTTTTCCTTGTACAACTTTGCATTTTCATATGAATGGTATCGTAACTCTTCCAACTCATGCAATTGTAAAAACCTCTTGGTTCCCGCAACATCCTCACTCGTGTTAAGCTCTTCAAGGGCCCAAAATGCCTTGTGTTCCAACTCAATTGGTAAATGGCAAGCTTTGCCAAAAACCAACTTAAATGGAGACATTCCCAAAGGAGTTTTGAAGGCCGTACGATAGGCCCAAAGAGCATCATCAAGTTTGGTTGACCAATCTTTACGGTGTGGTTTAACGACTTTTTCTAAAATGCCTTTGATTTGTCGGTTTGAAAGTTCGGCTAAACCATTGGTCTACGGGTGATATGCGGTGGCCACTCTATGATGTATATCATATTTATCAAGGACCGAGCTCATGACCTTGTTCACAAAATGGGTGCCTTCGTCACTAATTAATGCCCGTGTAGTTCCAAATCGAGTGAAAATATTTTTATGCAAAATTTTTACCACGATGTTTGCATCATTGGAGTGACATGCAACTGCTTCCACCGATTTTGAAACATAATCCACCGCAACCAAGATATAAAAATTATTGTTTGAATTTGGGAAAGGACCCATGAAATCGATCCCCCAAACATCAAAAAGCTCTACCTCTAAAATGTTATTAAGAGGCATCTCGTTCCTTTGTGAAATGTTCCCGGTGCGTTGACATTGCTCACAATTTTTCACAAATTCATAAGAGTCTTTGAACACAGTGGGCCAAAAGAACCCACTTTGCAAGATTTTTGCAGCAGTGCGGTTTCCACCAAAGTGGCCACCGTAGTGGGATGTATGACAACCATGGAGTATTTGATGATGCTCACTCCCATGGACACATCATCTAAATATCTTGTTCGTCCATATCTTATATAAGAAAGGGTCGTCCCAAACATATTGACGAGTATCATGTAAAAACTTTTTAAATGGTTGTCCACTCATCCCGTGGGGTTTTAGTCCACTTGCCAAAAAGTTCGCAATGTCAGCATACCAAGGAATACTATTATCGTGATGTTGAGCTGCTAACAATTTTTCATCGAGAAAACTTTATTTGACCGGAGTGGGTTCCACAGTGGTCACTACCTTCTCGAGCCTGGACAGATGGTCATGTACCTGGTTGCTTGTTCCTTTCCTATCAACGATCTCAAGGTCGAATTCTTGCAACAATAAAACCCATCGAATCAAACGTGGCTTGGAATCAACCTTGTTGATCAAGTATTTTATTGTTGCATGATTAATGTGCACTATAACCTTCGTCCCTATCAAGTAAGACCTGAAACGATCAAAAGCAAACACCACTGCAAGTAATTCTTTTTCAGTGACAGTATAATTGATCTGAGCTTCAATTAGTATTTTACTTGCATAATAAATGGGGTGAAAGATTTTGTTCTTCCGCTGTCCTAGAACGGCTCCCATATCCCACTCGCTGGCGTCACACATGACTTCGAATGGGAGTGACCAGTCAGGAGTGGTCACTATGGGTGCAGTAACTAAGGCTTTTTTGATTGTTTCAAAAGCATCTCGACATTCTTGGGTGAAATTAAATTATTTTTCATGTTGCAAAAGGTTACATAGGAGTTTAGTTATTTTGGAAAAATCTTTGATGAACTTCCTATAGAAACCGGCGTGACCCAAGAAACTTCGAATGCCTTTCACAGTTGTGGGTTCGAGAAGTTGTGCCACTACTTCAAGTTTGGCTTTATCAACCTCCAACCCTCTTTTTGATACAAGATGACCTAGGACAATACCCTCCTCGACCATAAAATGACATTTTTCCCAATTTAAAATAAGGTCGTGGTTCTCACATCTCACTAGACTTTTCTCCAAATTTCCCAGGCAGTTGTCAAATGATGTCCCTATCACAGAAAAGTCATCCATAAGTCCTTCTATGGTGTCCTCAATCATGTCGGTGAAAATGGCCATCATACACGTTGGAAAGTGGTTGGGGCATTACACAATCCGAATGGCATCCTTCGGAATGCAAAGGTACCATAGGGACAAGTAAATGTGGTCTTTTCTTGGTCCTCGGGGGCGATATGGACTTGGTTGTATCCGGAGTATCCATCTAGAAAACAATAGAATTCATTTCCTGCTAACCTATCAAGCATTTGGTCGATGAATGGTAGGGGAAAATGGTCTTTCTTGGTGGCTAGGTTGAGTTGTCTATAGTCCATGCATATTCTCCACCCCGTTACAGTCCTAGTGGGAATGAGCTCGTTCTTGTCGTTCTCCACTACGGTCGTCCCTCCCTTTTTAGGGACACATTGAACGGGGCTCACCCAACTACTACTGGCTATTGGGTAGATAATACCGGCGTCTAACCACTTCAAAACTTCTTTCTTAACTACCTCCTTCATTATGGGGTTCAACCTTCTTTGGGGTTGGACTTTTCCAGGGTGGTCACTCTCCAAGTTAATCTTATATTGACATAAGGAAGGGCTAATACCTCTAATGTCCGCTATGGTCCAACCAATTGCCCTCTTATGCTTTATCAACAGATCAATCAGAAGTTTTTCTTGTTTCTCACTAAGTTTGGATGAGATAATAACGGGAAGTTTATTATCCTTAGCGAGATAAGCATATTTCAAGTGAGATGGCAATGGTTTTAGCTCTAACTCGGGAGGTTGTTCTATTGAAGGGGGTTGAACATTTCTGTCCTTAAAGTCCAGAGGTTCAAAGGCTTCTACTATTTCGTTACACTCATCCTCAAAAGTGTCATCACTTTCAGAGTCGGAGTGTTCACTCTTACTGCCCACTGTGCTTACTGTATAAAAACTTAGGGTACCACTAATCGAACTCAAAGCAAAACAGTCTTCGGTTTCTATGAACTTAAGAGACTTGAAGACATTGAATGTTACCTCTTGGTCATGGACTCTCATAGTGAGTTCCCCTTTGTGCACATCGATCAAAGTACGTCCAGTTGCAAGAAACGGACACCTAAGATGATTGGGATATCTTTATCGGCCTCATAATCTAGAATTAGAAAATCAGTGGGGAAGATAAATTTATCCACTTGGACCAAAACGTCTTCTATTTTCTCTTTTGGGTAGGCAATGGATCGATCGGCTAATTGTAGTGTCACGGTTGTGGGTCTAGCCTTTCCAATACCTAACTTGTTAAAAATGGACAATGGCATCAAGTTTATACTAGCTCTCAAATCACAAAGTGCTTGACCTACTTCTTGGCCTCCTATTGTGCATGGAATGGTGAAACTACCCGGGTGTTTCAACTTAGGTGGAATCTTCCTAGTAAGGAGGGCACTACATTCCTTGGTCAATGCCACAGTTTCAAACTCACCCAACTTTCTCTTTTTGTTCAAAATATCTTTCAAAAATTTAACATAGCTTGGCATTTGCTCGAGAGCCTCTACCAAGGGTATGTTAATGTGAAGTTGTGTAAAAATGTCTAAGAATTTTTTAAATTGAACATCGACATTTTTACTCTTCATTCTTTCAGGAAAAGGTACACTTCGTGGGTCAATTTGAGTTTGCTGTGGTGTTGGCTTTGGAACAGTGGGTTTAGGTATGGTCTCAAAAGTGGGAAGCTCAGGGACATCGGTCCTCACTGTGGGTTTGTCAGTGACTTTAGGAGTGGCCACTGTAGTTTTAGGGACAGTGGGTATTTGAGGCGGATCATCAGAATCAAAAACGATATCATTCAGATCCTTTCCACTCCTAAGTGTTATGGACTTGACTTGTTCTTTTCCCATCACCCTAGCGTGTTCGGTGTCACTAGGTAACGTCCCTGGCGGTCTATTCTTAACTTCGACAGCTAGTTGACCTACTTGGGTCTCTATGTTCCTAATGGATGCTTGAGTTTGATTCATGAAACCTTTGAGAATTGATTCGAGTGATGGTTGAGTCTCAGTGGGGTGAGTTGGTCGTGGTTAGAACTGTTGTGAGGATTGCCCTTGGTGAAAGTTTTGTGGGGGATGCCCACTGTGATGTTGGTGAAATCCAGGGGGGTTTGTGGTCTTTGCTTGACATGACTCGCCCCGTGGGGTTGTAGTCCTGGAGTACCAGCCCAAGAGAAATTCGGGTGATTTCTCCAGCCTGGATTGTAAGTCTGTGAATACGGGTTATTCCTCGGGTTGGTTCCTATAACATTAACAACCTCAGGATTTGCTGGACAATAGTCAAAAATATGTTCTTCTCCACAGAGAGAACAATTCTCAGTGAGATGTGCTGCGGAATTGACTTGTCCTCTATTTTGATTTAAAACTAATTTGGTTAAGGCTACCAACTGTGCATTCATGGTTTTGAGTGCCTCGGAATCAATGGTGTTGGTCTTTGGCATGGGTGCTCTAGGATTTGACCACTCGGTGTTGTTGTTGGACACTTTTTCTAAGATTTGATATCCTTCATTTTAAGTTTTACTTGTGAATGTTCCACCTGCTGTTGCATCTAAGATGATTTTGGATGCATTGGAAAGTGTTGATCCAAACCCTCAGTGATTTGATAATGACCCTCTCTTATACTTAGTGAAAATTGTAAGTAAACAATATGTATCAGAGTTTCACTATCGCTGATAAGTACTAAGATCTTCCAGTACCGCTGATAGGAACTCTCGCTCTTTAAGTTAAACATTCAGCGAAACTGTTCACCATAAATGCTCTGAGTCTGTTCAGTCATTATGATGATCGCTGATAAGTTAGTTGTTTACTTATGATTCCTGAAGACAAGTTTCACGTCAACAAAGGTTCTACGCTGAAGTCGAAGATCAAGCTCAAGAACCAGCGACAAGTCTCCAAATGAACTGATGCGGATCAGCGAAGACTCAGATTTGTCCACTCAACGTGAAGTATCAAGTACAAGACTTCAGCTATCGCTGAACTCTATCATTCGCTGATATGAAATGATAGATCGCTGAATCAACGAAAGCTGATCATGAAGTCCTCCGTACAAAGTACTTTTGTCTTAACCTCCCTTGCACGACTCCGTACGAAATGTCAGAAAAGAACCTCCGAATATCTGAAATCGTACAACCACTCTGATACTACACTGTTCATCCATGCGGCTACTAAGGTTGTCAACAAAGGTCAATGACATGCAACCAACCAGCTGATGACACGTGTAAAGTGTATACTGACTTGCATTAAATGCATGCAGTATATAAAGAGATGAACTCACTTCATTTGAAGTAACTTGCTAACTCTGGACAAGTTCAAATCTCTTATCTCAAGATAGGTTATTATTAGTAATTTCCGTATCTTTCTTAGTGCAAGAAACCTTAGTGTTCCAACTTGTTTAGATTTAGGTTTATCCTTAATCTTGTTTCCGCAACAAGCTGTAAATTGTTAATGATTTATCAATAAACAATTTAGAAAAGTAAAATCTGTGTGTTTGTATTCAACCCCCCCCCCCCCCCCCCCCTTCTACAAACTTGTATAGGCCTTCGGGACCAACAAGTGGTATCAGAGCGGATTTGTTTAATCTCATAAACAAGATCTAATCTAAGATATTTCTCTTCCTTGCTATTATCTGAAAATGGCCACCAACACAAACACAAATTATATAGACAATGGTTCTCTTGCAAAACCCCCTAGATTTTCCAGAGACAGCTTCAACTTATGGAAAAATAGGATGACACTCTTCTTAGAAGGTGTAGACCCTACTATGCCTTACTATCTAGAAAATGGTCCATTCATCCCTGTAAGAATTGATGCTGCTGTTCCAGCCGCTGAGAATAGACCTGCTATTCCAGAAAGGCTGGTACCTAAGGAAATCTTTCAATGGACTGACGAAGATAAGAAGAAAGTGGCTATAGATACAAAAGCCAGATACATACTATCCATGGCCCTTCCTGACGAAGTCTACCATTCCGTCATGAATCTGAAAACATCAAAAGCCATGTGGGACACAATATGTGTTCAGTATGAAGGAACGTCTGAAGTCCAGGACTCAAGAAAGATCAACATGGTAAGACAATATGAAAGCTTCATTTCTGGTAAGAATGAAACTCTCTCTGAAGTTCACCAACGTTTTAATTGTTTAATTATAGATCTGAAAACTGTTGGTAAGGAATATTCTAACTTTGAGGTGCTGACAAAGTTTCTAGAATGTTTACCTGAAAGCTGGGACAATTATTCTATGTGTCTCAAGCTGTCAAAGGATCTAAAATCAATGACCCTTGCTACCTTATATGGCACGTTGCCGAATCATGAGCAATCAAGCCATCTTAAGAAGAATCTTGTAAAAGATTCCAAAAGCACCCCTGTTGCTTTAATCTCAGAGGAACCTTCTACTCAGCGACCCTCGGTCACTATCACTGAGTTAGAAAGTAACTTTGAAAGGTCATCAGATTCTGATTTTTCAGATGATGAATCTTTGGCTCTCCTAACTAAGAAGTTCAGGAGATTTGCCAAGAAGAAAATGTTTAGAAAGAACAAACCTCTTTCCATAACTGACAAGCCTAAATCATCAGTTTTTGTTGATAAGGCTACTGCTACTTGTTTTAACTGCGAAAAAATAGGACATTTTGCTAACGAGTGCAGGTCTAAGAAAGTTTCTAGACCCTCAGCTTTTACAAAGAAATCCTTTGTTCCAAGGAATAAAGATTACAAATACTCAAAGCTGAAAGAAAAATATGCGAAGTTGAAAAGCTTTAAGAAGAAAGGCAAAGGCCTGATGGCTGACTATGATTGGGCTGCTTCTGATGAAGAAGCATCATCATCTGACTCTGAAGATGATGAAGCAAATCAATGTCTCATGGCCAAGATTGAAGAAGAGGAAGAAAGTTCAGACATTCCCTACACTTCAACATCTGCTATTCAGGTATCACCTTCTTTCTTTACCAATATTGCAAATATTGATGAAGCTGATAGTCTTCGTAAGATCGATCTCTTGACTAGAAGTTTATACGAAGCCATGAACGGCAAAACTGTGGTTGAAAACCAAAACCTTGATCTCGCTGAAAAGCTTAAAAACTGCCACCTTCAAATAGAAAAGCTTTCTAAAATTGAAGAAGATTTTAAAGATCAAGTATATTTAAATCAGCTAGTCAAAATCGAACGAGCAGAAGCTATCGCTGCATTAAAAGCTGAAAAAGCTACTGTTGAAGGATGGTGTAATTCTTCAACAAAGATCACTGAGATAATAAAGTCTCAAATTCCCCTGAGTGATAAACGTGGTTTGGGTTACAAATATGAAACTCCAAAACCAACCACTGAGCGTTCAATGCTTAAATTTGGAACGTTCGTATCCTCAGTCGCTGATACTTCATCTTCTCAGTGCTCCTCGTCCATTACACCAATCCCTGAGGAAACTCCTACCTCCTCAAAAGGCAAGGAGAAAATGGTTTATTCAAAACCTACCTCTGTCTCTAAAGACAAAGGTAAAGGAATTGTTATTTATCAAAATCCTCAGAAGGGTACTTTAGTACCAAAGCTGAATGCTTCTAAAGTTTCAGTGACCCATCCCTCTGGATCAAGGAAGCTGATCTCTGAATCTATTCAGCGATCTACTCCTAGACTCAGAGTGGATGTCCTTGTTAAGAAATCTGAAGAACTAAATGTTCGTCCCATTTCTAAAGCAAATAGCTTACTTGGTGCTGGTACTTCTAATTCTAAATTAAAAGCTCAGCATACAAATGGTCCTAGAACTACTTTTAGCTATAGGAAATGTTATCACTATGGACTCACTGATCATATTGCTAGTAAGTGCCCCACAGCCACCAAAGCTGAAAAGATAGCTAAGGTGAAGATTGCCTCCAAGGCAAAGAAGACCAACCCTGGTGCAAATCAGGTCAAGGTGAATTCTACCACTAAGGTTAAGAAATTAACCAAAGTGAAGAAAGACAAAGCAGAATCTTCAAATGCTGCGAAGACTGCTGAACCTTCCATTCCAACTACTTCCACTGACAAACGTGTATACATGGTTAAGTGGGTACCCAAGAAAAACTAATCTTCCTTTGTATTGCAGGTTAAGAAGGGTATCTGGTATCTCGATAGCGGATGCTCTAGACACATGACTGGTAAGAAAAGCCTGCTCGCTGTATACAAAGAAGAGAAGGGTCCCTCTGTGACTTTCGGTGGAAATGGAAAAGGACATACCCGAGGGTATGGTGTACTTTCAAATGGTACAACCTCCTTCAGAAGAGTCGCATATGTTGAAGGGCTGAAGCATAATCTTCTAAGCATCAGTCAGCTTTGCGACATGGATAACAAAGTAATCTTTACTAAGGAATCCTGCTTTGTCTTTGACAAAAAGGAGAAGATAGCTCTCAGCGGTTATCGTTCGGAAAATGTTTATGTAATAAACATGGACTCAACAACCACTGAGAACTCCTGTTTCTTCTCAAAGGCCTCATCTGATGTCAACTGGCTATGGCATAAGAGGCTATCTCATCTAAATTTCAAGACACTGAACACTCTTTCTTCAAAAGAGTTAGTCACTGGTCTACCTCAGCATTCATACGCCAAAGAGTCGTTATGTTCAGCGTGTGAAAAAGGGAAGCAGACCAAAGCAAGCTTTAAATCAAAGCAAGTTTCTTCAGTGTCATCTCCTCTACAACTACTCCATATGGATTTGTTTGGCCCTGTTAACAAACAATCCATCGCTGGAAAGAAATATACGCTGGTCATAGTTGATGAATTCTCTCGCTTCACTTGGGTAATGTTTCTCCGTTCTAAGAGTGACACCCCTGAAGAACTCATCACCTTTGTTCGGAAGATGGAAACCCTGAACAATCTGACCGTTCGCTCAATAAGGAGTGATCATGGAACTGAATTCAAAAACAGTTCTCTTGATTCCTTCTTTGAGAGTAAGGGTATTTCTCACAACTTTTCTTCAGTGAGAACACCGCAACAAAATGGAGTCGCTGAAAGAAGAAATAGAACAATTATTGAAGCTGCACGTTCAATGCTCAGCGATTCTCACCTGCCTACTCAGTTTTGGGCAGAAGCTGTCAACACTGCTTGTTTTACGCAAAACAGGTCGCTGATAGTCAAAAGATTCAATAAAACAGCCTATGAACTTTTTCATGGGAGAAAGCCCTCAATCAGCTTTCTTCACATCTTTGGATGTCAGTGTTTCATACTGAACAATAGAGATGCTCTTGGAAAGTTCGATCCTAAGGCTGATGATGGAATCTTTCTTGGATACTCCTCAGTTTCCAAAGCCTTCAGAGTCTTCAATCGAAGAAGACAAACTGTAGAAGAAACTATTCACGTCACGTTTGACGAATCCCGTTCAGCGAACTCTAAACCATCTGCTGATACAGAAGAACTGAATCAATGGATGTTTTCTCATCTTGGTGATTCAGAAGATTTTCCCACTTCTCATGCTCATCCAGTAGAAGATGATAGTCCCACTATCATTCCAAACATGCAGAATAGTGAAGCTAAAACATCGTGGGTCTCAGTTGTTCCTATAAACACTATACCTGCAGTTGATCCAAATGTCTCAGACATTCCATCTACTTCTCAGCAATCAGTGAATATAATGACAACTGCATCAATTCCTCTCTTGGTTGATACTCCCGACGTCGCTGAAGCTTCATCTTCAGCTCCTCAAGTTCAAGTTGAGTCAGCGTCTCACGCTCCGGCTCAGCGATGGACTATAAATCACCCAATTGATCAAATTCTTGGTGATCCAAACGCTGGGATTCAGACTCGACGAAGTGCAGGTAATATTTGTTTATTTGTAAATTTTATTTCACTAACTGAACCAAAGAAAGTAGATGATGCCCTCAAAGATCCAAACTGGGTCAGCGCCATGCAAGAAGAGCTGACTGAATTTGAAAGAAACAAAGTTTGGAAACTCGTTCGAAGACCAACTGACAAAACTGTGATTGGCACTAAATGGGTCTATCGAAACAAGTTGGACGAACATGGTACTGTAACCCGCAACAAAGCTCGTCTTGTTGCTCAGGGATACAGACAAGAGGAAGGCATAGATTATGACGAAACATTTGCTCCTGTAGCAAGACTTGAATCCATTCGTCTATTCTTAGCATATGCTGTACACAAGAACTTCAAAGTACATCAGATGGATGTCAAGTCAGCGTTTCTGAATGGAAAGCTGAATGAAGAAGTGTATGTGGAACAACCACCAGGATTCTCAGATCCTAAGCGTCCAGATTATGTTTATAAACTGGACAAGGCACTTTATGGCTTGAAGCAAGCCCCACGTGCATGGTATGACACTCTTTCCACTTATCTCCATATTGAAAAATTTGAGCGATGTACGATTGACAAAACTCTTTTTTTTTTAGAAAAGTGAAAGGTCATATCATTCTAGCTCAAATATATGTTGATGACATTATATTTGGTTCTACTAACCCTGAGCTTTGTACTCGTTTCGCTGATAGAATGAAAGATGAGTATAAAATGAGCATGATGGGTGAACTAACATATTTCCTTGGTCTTCAGATTAAGCAAACTGAGAAAGGAACTTTCATTAATCAGGGAAAGTATGTTAAAGATATGCTGAAGAAATTCGACTTAACTGAAAGTTCAGCTATGAAAACCCCTATGGCACCACCGCTGACACTTGATAAGGACACAAAGGGTGTTCCTGTTAATGTCACGCTGTACCGTGGGATGATCGGCTCACTATTGTATCTTACAGCTAGCCGACCCGATATTATGTTTGCAACATGCTTGTGTGCGCGATATCAAGCTGAACCTAAGATATCTCATATGAAAGCTGTAAAGCGAATCTTTCGATATCTTAAGGGTACAACAAATCTAGGTCTTTGGTATCCCAAAGACTCAGGATTCGATCTAACTGCATATTCAGATAGTGATTTTGCAGGTTGCAAAATGGATAGGAAAAGCACCACAGGAGGATGTCAGCTCCTGGGTGGAAAGCTGGTGAGTTGGACAAGTAAGAAGCAAAACTCAGTGTCCACTTCCACAGCTGAAGCTGAATATGTAGCCGCTGGAAGCTGCTGCTCTCAGGTCTTGTGGATGAGAAATCAGCTACTAGACTATGATCTTCAGCTCTCTAAAATTCCAATCTATTGCGACAGCACAAGTGCCATCGCTATAGCAAACAATCCAGTACTACATTCAAAGACCAAACATATAGAAATCAGATATCATTTTATCAGAGATCATGTGATGAATGGTGATATAGAACTTCATTTTATCCCAACTGATTATCAGTTAGCTGACTTATTTACCAAACCTCTTGATGAGACAAGATTCAACTTTCTCATCAGCGAGCTTGGAATGCTGAACTTTGAAGGATAAAATCTTCAGCGGTTCACATTAATCAGCGAAAGGATAAAATCAACTTGTATAACCCATTCTATCATCTTCTCTCTGAATAAACTTGATTCACTGATATCAAGGTATGTTCTCTCTCTGAAAATCGCATGAAAATGCAAGATTTCAAAACAAAATGCATCGCTGAATATCTCTTCCTTAACAGCGATATTTTTGAAATTTCTTAAAACCTTCACTGAATATTTTCATTCATTACTTCATGTTTTCAAAGGTATCTCTGAGTTTTTCAAAACCTCAGAGACAACCAAGAATATGAAAGGACAGTTGTGACGTCATTGCAACGGATAAACCCCGGCACGTTTTCTCTTCCTGACACACGTTTGCACGTCTCGTTCATACTTCCAATCAAATGCAAACACGTGTCCGTGTCATGATGAAAATCTTTTCCCGCTCAAGATTTTCTCTTTCTAAAATCTCTATATAAACAAACTCTTTGTTTATATTTTTCTTTTACGCGATCAATCTTCCTCCGCAAGGAAGAATTCACTGTTGCATTTGTGCTTTCAAACTTCAAGAACTGTTCATCATCTTCTTCATCAAACATCAAGGTTAATATGTTCTTATTTATTACCTAATTCAAAATAACTTGTTTGTGATCTACTCTTTGTTTTTAACAAGATCAAAACAAAAGAACTTCTTAAAAATAAAATCATTTTCTTTCATGGTTTTATGAACACAACCATTTCATGGTTGTTCTTCAAGTTTAAATGCAAAAATCTTAAACTTTTTCTTCACATTCGTTTTTCCAGAATCTCAATCTTCAAAGAAAACTGGAAAACAAGATTTTTTTTGGGTTTGAAATTTTCGTTTTCAAAAACATGAAAAACCCTAATCTTCATTAAGACATTTGTGTCTGAATGAAATGGATAAAATTCGAAACATCTTATTGGAAATTTCTTTCCACATTAAGATCATTCTTATTTGTTAACATCATTGGTTGAACTGTTAATACAGAGACATGGCCTCGTCTGACATTCCTGCTAACGCTGAGAACATCTTCACTGACTCTGAGGAAGTGGAAATCCTCAAGGCTCCACAAGTCAAGTTTGAACTTGACAAACTGGATTGGACTAAGGTGAACAGCCTCTCTGCGCTTCTCGAGTTTCCTCCTCGAAGGCAAGTCACACATCTAGATGATGCTGTGAAATTTCTGAAGAATTGCTGCATCTCCACAGCCCTGACCATAACACCTCCTGCACATCAGCTTTTGCTCTCACAATTCTGGTACTCAGCGAGACACACTCAATTACCTTCAGCCAAAGACCCCTCCAAATTAATAGATTGCATCCTCTGCGATATCGAATATGGCACCATAAAGATCACCCCAGCCATTATTCGAAAAGCTCTCAGCCTTCCCATCGCCACCAAGGAAAAACCTTTTGTTCCCCTCCCTGACCCCAAGAAAAACTCAGACAAGGAAGCCATCATTGCATTCTTCGATGCAATGGGCTATGTATGGGAAATAGGCAGAGACATGAAGCCCGAGAAGAAGCTGACGATCATCAAGAAATCGAAAATGCCCAGCGAGATGAATTTCATCTTCGCTCATCTGATAAGCTGCATGACTGCAAAGAGTGGCTCCTCCGACCAAGCCGCTAAACCTCAGCAAGCAATGGGCTATGCACTGCTGAAAGGTCTCAACATAGACTGGGCATCGGTCATCTATGATGACTTGGTTCTACGAGTGGACACCGTCGCTGACAGACCTCCATGGGTTCCTTACCCACGTTTCATCAGCGCCATCTTCCAATGTGGCCTGAAGGAAACCTACCCAACTGATGGTGACCTGAAACTTTCTCAGGTCGGTCCAAAGATACTCGACTTTAAACCAACCGTAAATGAGGTACGTCTTTCTACACTCTTAACTCTTCTTAACCCTCATACTTCTTCTACTTCTGCAGCTCCTTCAGCGGACAGACCCACCGCTGATACCCCAGCTGCTACTTCTATTCCTCTTAAAAGGAAACACTCTCACACCCCACTTGATTCTAAAAGGATCAAGAAAACAAAGGAGCAACCCCAGCAATCTCATGCTTAAGACTCCTCAGCTCTTTCTGCAGAGCTGAAGGAACGTTCAGTGGTACGCTCTGCCACACCTGAACAAGCCATCCCTTCAATTCCAATCTCAGCGTCTCCAAACGTTGAGATTACAGACTTGGAAACTTCCCAACCTCCCTCAGTCTCTCAAAAGACTGATGAAGTGATTCTCAGCGATTCCAACGCTGACTAAACCCCAAACTTCTGAGCTTTCCTTTGTTCACAAGTTCTTATCTGTTACAGGTCCTAACTTGGGAGACATCAACGCCTCTCTGAAATCCGTGGAAACAAAGCTGACAGGTCTCACCACCACTCTCTCCAATAACTCTTCAGCTGTAACAAACGCTAGAGAGAATCTTCAAAAGCTGACAACGGTGGTAGAGAAGAAGGCTTCCACAGATGACATGAAGCAGCTTGACAAGACTCTCAGCGACTTCGCCAAGGTGCTCGCTGATATCTACACAGACTACACCTCTCTCAAAAGCTCAGTTTCGTCCATGTCCAGCGAATTTACAACGCTGAAGACATCGGTTGGAACACAAGAGGGAGATATGTCTGCTGTGAAGACAAATGTCAACACTCTGACGACTGACTTAAGCTCTGTAAAGACTGACGTTGGTTCGATGAAGACTATGATCGAACAGCTGCTGCACAAGGCAAATGCTCCTGCCCCTAACCCCGTCCCTGAAACTGAAAACTTCACAGCGGCGGATCGCAAAGAGCTGGAAAAGATCAATCCTGCTATTTCTGGCCTTGAAGACAGGTTAGCAAAGATTGAAGTTTGTGTAGGTCTCTCTGGCCAAAAAGACAGAGAACCTACCAACGCTGCTGAATCTACCCATTCCTCCCCAGTCATCATGAAAAAGAGGGGGAGAAGAGCGCTGAAAACCCTTCCAAGAGCGCTGAAGACCTTTCCCATGATGAATCTATCAGGGGAGAGAAGAACTCACCTTCACTGAAGAGGGTGAGAAGACTATTGAGGCTGAAGCAGCCGCTGGACCTCAGGGAGATGAACACCCTGAGGGAACCGAGAAGCTCGCCTCTGTATCTGAGGGGGAGCAACTCGAAGAAGACGCTGAAGAATCCGAAGCAGAAGATGATGAAGACGTCGACATCCCTGATAATGAACCATCTTCTTCTCCAAAGAATGATGATGATGATGACGAAGATGACGATGACTTCTTTATCGTCAAACCTGCTCCAAAGATCAAAGCTCTTAAGGGAATCTCGATAAATGAACCTTCAGGGGAGCGGATAAAGACAAAGCCCTCAGCCTCTGGAGCTGAGAAAGGCAAAGGCAAAAGCGTCGCTGAAAATGACAATCTGACGATCTTGCTTGAAAAGCCGGTTTGTCAGGTACACTAAACATCTCTTACTCCATCCCTCCTCTATCATACACTATCAGTTCCTCTACCCAAGCCTATACACTTGAACATTTTTTCTCTCTATCTGATTCTACCCAAGTTCTTACTTGTAAGATCGCTGTGTTTCAGCTAGTCCTCTCCCCTGTTTGAGGATATCGCTGAAGGCTCCACAACTGCGACTTCACCAATAATACCAGCTGTCGCTGAAGAAATAATCCCAGTCTTGGATTTGATCTCTGAGACTGATGAACCTGAAGAACAGACTCTCTCACACAGACACAGACCTTCCTTAGCTCCTCAAAAGCTAAGAGAAGAAGAACAGAAGAAAAGAGAGGAAATAATAAAGCGATTCGAGGATAAGCGAATCATTCTAAGGCGTGATCAACTGCCTTCAGTTCCTCCAAAGTTCAGAATTTCAAAGGCTGAATACAAGGAACACCTCAGAGCTGAACTGTAACATCCCGCAAAACGAAACATACATATAACATACATTCCATAACATGTTTACAACAAAGTACTTCATCTTTCACATTTGGTCCCATCTAAAGCCTGAACATAAAAATTCATTACAACTTGATCCACTTTCGATTACATAGTAATAACAAGAATTATAACTTCAAAAGCATCATGATGATAATCTTCTCCAAAGCTAGCCAACAAGTATTCTATTTACTTGTTCCTACTGGAATCACCACCTAGAATACATAATTTTTAAAACAGAAAATGAGGGTTAGACCTAAGGGTCTAGTGAGTAAATCCCTGACATTTGTAATTCATTAAAAACTCATTTATATAAAACACTATTTATATAAATACAAATACCACACACGTAAGATAATACCAACTAACAATTATTCATCATACCTGTCTCATTCCACCTTATCCCTCCACCAATGGCCAATATCAATTGGTTGCGAGCCAATTTATCACACCGGTCCAAAGCCCGGCCACGTATTATATTATCATATAATACTCACGTAATTATAATATCTCAATATATTATAATCACCCACGTATGACATATTCATACCACATATCAAATATTTGTTATTCACATAATGCATTCCAGTAAAATACTTTTTAAAGTAAAACTCACCTGATCTTTTAAGCAAAGGTCCTTCAAACTTTCCTCAATTTAGATTATCTTTTAACCCAGATCCTTAGTATCTGAAACAAATTAAAGTATACATACTCTTTAACACATAAACAGGAAAACCCAACTTTTCGCAACCCACTATTACGAAAAGTTTACTTTTCGCAACCTACAGTTGCGAGTTCCTCACTTTTCGCAACCAACAGATGCGAAAACCTCACTTCTCGCAGACCACAGTTGCGAGTTCCCTACTTTTCGTAACCAACAGATACGAAAACCTCACTATGCGTTTTAGCTACTTGCGCAAAGTGGACTTTTCGCAACCAAGGCTTGCGAATTCCTACTTTTCGCAAAAACACTGTTCATCGTCATTTTTCCAGAAAAGTTCAGTTCAATTTTAGGAAATCCAACTTTTACCCAGATTGCACAGAATCGTTCTAAACTCCATTTAACACCCTAAATTGTAACTAAAATTCACCAATTCATCTAAAATTACCTAAACCCACTTCAAAGTTCAAAAGAAACCTAATTCTCATAAAAGAGGGAAATTTGTATAGATTCTTACCTTTGATTCTTCAGTCGATGTAGCAAAACCCAGCAGCAAATCAGTAGCTTTCACTTCTTCTTAGTTTCTCCTTAAATTCCTTTCTCTCTCTCTCTCTGTCGAAAATAACCCACACATACACACTTTTACTTCTAAATTGTTAATTAAGTCTAAGAAGAGGACACCTCCTCAAACAGAAGTGAATAAGGCGGTGATGGCAATGAGATATTTTCAAAAATACTAAATAAACCCTACCTCTTCTTATTTGGCAAAACTTACCCCTTTAACTTCTAATTCCTCAAATACTATAATAAAGACTTATAAAATTTCGATTTTAATTTAGATAAAATACCTGGTTATTACATGAACGCCTCATCGCTGAAAGAAAGGAAGCTGGAGAAAAAGACAGAGAATACGCCATCAAGCTTACTCAAGAATCTGTCAAAGACCCTAAGCTGAAACGTGTTCCCATTCAAGTCCAACGAAAGCTTTGGGAAGAAGCCCAGAAGATCGTGGAAAAGAAAACTGAAGTTTCTCAGACCACCCTGATATGGTGTAAAGAGAAAATACACTTCAGATATCGTTCAGCGAAGATCAACAAGGTATTCATCTCTGGAAGAACCTCTATCGGAGTACCTATTGTTGACATCAAACTTTTCAGAGAAGATGGCCAATCTGAAACCTTTCGCGCTGACACTGTAAAAAGGTATGGTCTCTCTGAATGGCTGGAGATGAGGTTAGCTATCCAAAAATCACAATCTAAGTACAAGGATCATTTCGAAAAGCTGATAAACAGACAGATCGATTTGATATCTTCTTGTGTGGACATTCCTCCTTTTCCTGATCTTGAGCTGAAAAGAAAAAGGGCCTCTCCAAAGAAGAAACGTCAAGATTCAAACTCAGGTCCTGTCATACGAAATGAAACTGGAATTGGTTTCTCTCGCGCTGAAGTGCTTGGTCCTGACCCTGATCTATCTGCCCTTGACATTTCTTTGCCACCATGTGAACTTTTCGTCCCTGGTAAAGTCATCAGTAATCCTTATGGAATATTCTTTCTCGACTACGACGGACGTAAATGTTTTCAACGGATCGCTGAGCTTCCAATCACTCCAATCGAACAGCTCAGAGATCTCATCTACTGGTGTGACTTCAGAAAAGACATTCAGGCACGACACCTAAAACCCTTGATATTTGAAGAAGTGCTGAACAAAAGAAAGCGAGGTGTAACGGTTCCTGACTGGATGATCCCCACTGAAAAGACCCTTGATGAACTTCTCATTAAGGAAGAACCTCTGTAAGCTGATAGGATCGCCTCTTTCATCTATTTTATCAGTTATCTTTTTGTACTTGTAATTTATTTCGCTTGTACTTGTATCTTTCCATTTCTCTTTGTATCCTGATTCAAAGTTTTAAAGAAAGATTTCAGCGAATGTACTTTACTACATCAGTACTGAAAAGATCCCAGAAAACAGTAAAAGGGACAAATATTTTATGAGTTCTTTTTATCCTTATGTTTTCATTAAATAGCAATTTTCTCTGTTGCTATGTCATAATCAAATAGGGGGAGATTGTTGATCCAAACCCTCAGTGATTTGATAATGACCCTCTCTTATACTTAGTGAAAATTGTAAGTAAACAATATGTATCAGAGTTTCACTATCGCTGATAAGTACTAAGATCTTCCAGTACCGCTGATAGGAACTCTCGCTCTTTAAGTTAAACATTCAGCGAAACTGTTCACCATAAATGCTCTGAGTCTGTTCAGTCATTATGATGATCGCTGATAAGTTAGTTGTTTACTTATGATTCCTGAAGACAAGTTTCACGTCAACAAAGGTCCTACGCTGAAGTCGAAGATCAAGCTCAAGAACCAGCGACAAGTCTCCAAATGAACTGATGCGGATCAGCGAAGACTCAGATTTGTCCACTCAACGTGAAGTATCAAGTACAAGACTTCAGCTATCGCTGAACTCTATCATTCGCTGATATGAAATGATAGATCGCTGAATCAACGAAAGCTGATCATGAAGTCCTCCGTACAAAGTACTTTTGTCTTAACCTCCCTTGCACGACTCCGTACGAAATGTCAAAAAAGAACCTCCGAATATCTGAAATCGTACAACCACTCTGATACTACACTGTTCATCCATGAGGCTACTAAGGTTGTCAACAAAGGTCAATGACATGCAACCAACCAGCTGATGACACGTGTAAAGTGTATACTGACTTGCATTAAATGCATGCAGTATATAAAGAGATGAACTCACTTCATTTGAAGTAACTTGCTAACTCTGGACAAGTTCAAATCTCTTATCTCAAGATAGGTTATTATTAGTAATTTCTGTATCTCTCTTAGTGCAAGAAACCTTAGTGTTCCAACTTGTTTAGATTTAGGTTTATCCTTAATCTTGCTTCCGCAACAAGCTGTAAATTGTTAATGATTTATCAATAAACAATTTAGAAAAGTAAAATCTGTGTGTTTGTATTCAACCCACCCCCCCCCCCCCCCCTTCTACAAACTTGTATAGGCCTTCGGGACCAACAGAAAGACCATTGTAAAAGGTCTCCAATTTGATGCAATGTGGGATGCCGTGATGTGGGCACTTTCGAAGTAACTCTTTAAAACGTTCCCATGCATCCGAAACAGCCTCATCTTCTTCTTGCTTAAAAAAATGATATCATTTCGAAACCTTACATTCCTTGTGGGAGGAAAGTATTTTTGCAAAAATTTGTCAGCAAGTTCTTGCCAAGTGGTTATCGAATTAGGTTCATGCGAGTTCAGCCAAGCCTTTGCCTTATCCCTTAATGTGAAAGGGAAAAGTTTCAGCCTTAATGCTTCATCACTCACACCTTGCAATTGAAAGTGTTAAACCCTAAAGATTTTAAGTGCGAGTGTAGATCCTCAGATTGTAATCCTCCAAACTGACCCATGACTTGGATCATTTGAAACATTACTGGTTTGAGTTCAAAATGTTGTGCAATAATATTGGGCCTTAAAATCCCGGAGCTTAAGTCACTAACCCCGGAAGTAGCATAGTCCCGTATTTTTCGATCTTTGCTATCGGCAATCGTCACTGTGGTCTCCACTAATGGTGGGTTAATGGGTATTTCCGCTCCGGCCATGTTTATAGTGGGGTTCACAGTGGGTTGTCGATTTTTGTTTTTACGTCTCCTTCGAAAAGTTTTCTCTATTTCAAGATCGATTGGTACCAAATGCCCGTGTTGTTGCCTTGGCATGCAACACGAACAGCTTAGAAAAACGAGTTACTTGGGCTCGAACAAAAACTAATGTCTTGAGATTTAAAATCACACCAGTCCCTGGCAACGGTGCCAAAAACTTGGTACGTGCGAAATATGTGAATTAATCGCAGTGGGTTGCAAACTGTCCACAATGGGAATCGCAAGTGTACACTGGCCACTATGATCGTCACAGCAAGTAATAGTTGGTAAAATACCAGAATCGTATCCACAGGGACTGGGCAATCAAGACGATACGGTTCTCATGAGCTTCCTTTTACAAGTTTCAATCACAGAAGAAACAATATTTTGGTTTGTTTGGTGAGACGCTATTTTAACGATTTTTACTTAAGATTTAAAAGAAAGAATGTAGGTTAGATTTTCTCTAGATTTTATATTAAATACCTGATCCAAAAGTGATCCTTGTACTTGAAGTTGGCATTCTCGCAAGAAAAGCCCGGTTACAAAATACTCACACCTTTAAGTAAAAATCCCATACTCTTAGTACTTACTGTTTTGTCAATGGTAATCTCAAAATGGACCTTTTCAGGCCTCGATGGAATGTGTAGAGACTAATACTCTAAATGTTTTAAATACACCAACTAGCTTGCCTACTACTCCAGTGGGTTGAGATTAGCTCACTGTGCCGACCTCACTTTCGCAAGTGTCATAAGAATTCTTTCGAACTCCCTAGCATCATCCAAGCTCGTGTCACTGCGTTCTACTCATTTCTGAGTTGAGAACTAGACTTTAGATCCTTACAAGTGATCGGCTTGTTCACATCATTGGGCAATAATCGAGAGTGAATGACCAAAACAATAAATATTCGAAGTATAAAGATTACTCAAGCATTTTTCATAAAATCTAGGTACTTCTCCTTCCTACATCCCAAGGGATGTTTAGCCCATAATTAACGAAGTAAAGAAAACAAGAGATGAGAAGATGCACATAAGTAAACTGAAAGTGACTTCAATTAAAACCGCAGTGGGGACCGAGAGTACAACACTGCCACTAATTACTTGAAACTACCGATTACACTACAAATTGAAATACATAAAATTAAGGAGCTACTGCAGTAAATTCTAGAGCTAACAACTACTCTTAACTTGCACTAAATGTGGTTGATGGAGATATGAATTAAATGACACCCAACACCTCTTTATATACTAAGAGGAAAAGTTGGACCAACAAAAGATGGGCAAAATCTAGATACTAAAGACTTGAAGTAGAAGACATAAAATTCAGCTTCCATGAGTAACCCTTCTATCCACAAGTTTGTAGCTCTTTTACCCCAATGTCTCTTCACCTTTTCCAAAAAGTCCACTTTAAGCACCATGGGTTTTAATAAACAATTCATCTTGCCATCTCTAAGGGAACATGCTTGTACTTTTTATCCCATGCCTCTTCCATAGAGCCTTCTATTCTCCAGGATTTTGCTTCCATGCTAAGAATTGATTTTTCTTTGTTTTCTTCTTGGCTCGCCAGTGGGATCCGGAGTGGGCACTCCGCAAGTCACTGCAGATATTTCATGAAAAAACAACAAAACTCCACCAAATGGTTTATAAAAACTATGGTTCACTCTTTTTGCTCATTTTAGGAAATTTTACCAAGAATGGGGGTTTTTGAGAAGTGAAATGGATAAAATTTGACAAAATAAAAGGAAATAGTAACTCTAAAAATATAGTTATCAAGTACCATCTTTCAGCCCAACATCTACAACCTTGATCCTTTCCGTCTCTACATGCTCATTCTCGGATTTATCGATAACTGGCTCACGAGTCAAGTCTTTTATCAATTCTGTACCATTCCTCAGATGAATGGCATTGTAATCCTCTCTTGATTTCCTTTCAGTTTGACTAGGGAATTGACCTTGATTACGGGATTGTAGGCTTCGGCTATCTGTCCCACTTGTCTCTCTAAGATCTTGATTGAGGCGGTATTCTGATCAGTTGCCGCCTTTACTGTGCCCACTGTGTTTGCTAGTCCCTCAATCGTATTTTCTATCTTTGACATGAACTTCATCATCATATCTTCCAGTCCCAGTTTCTTTTCTCCAGGTTGTCCTTCTTCAAACCTTCTCTGTTGATAACCTGGAGGACGGTAAACATTATTAGATTGGGAAGATGATGAAAAGTTAGATTTATTACCGTATTGATGTTGCTATTGTCCCATAGTTTCTTTAGGTTGACCTTACTATTGAGCCCATGATAGGTTAGGGTGCCTCTTCCAACCTTCATTGTAAGTGTTCGAAAAGGGGCCATTCCTTGGACGGTTGTTCCGGTTTTGCAGAAACTGAACTTGTTCAGGTTCTTGAGAAGTAGGGAACAAGTCTAGAATGCCTTCTTCATTGATGGATGGAGATTGGATGGATGCCCCTTTTAGTTGGTTAGTGATGGCGGCCAACTGTGCTTTGATTGCATTTTCTCATCAGTTTCTTGTACACTCCCAACTCTCCTAACCGCCGATCTCGGAGTGGCATAACTATGTTCGTCTAGATTCTCGATCAGCTCCACTTCTTCTTCGTATATTTTATCCATGAGAGCGCCACCCGCTGCAGCTCTGATTTCATTCTTAAATTGTGGGTGGAGGCCGCCAAAGAATGTCTGGATGATGACCCAGCCATGTAACCCATGATGAGGACACTTTTTCAGCATGTCCTTGTACCTCTCCCATGTCTCCTGATCCCACTGAGCAAAATGGGTGATGTCAGCCATGAGTTGGGCGGTCCTACCGGGTGGAAATAACTTCTGAAGAAAAGCAGCTTTCAAGTCTGGCCAGGTTCTGATCTGATCTGTTGGTAGACTTTCTTCCCAGATTTCTGCTCTTCCCTTCAGTGAAAAATTGAACAATCATCTTTGATTGCATCCTCGGATACTCCATTGATCTTGAATGTATTGCAAATCCTCTCGAATGTACGGAGATGTCCATGAGGATCTTCTGTGGGTGTTCCTCCAAACTGATTCTGTTATACCATAACAATTGTGCTCGACTTTATCTCAAAATAATTTGCTGCTGTTGTGGGAGGTTGCACTCCTCTGCGTGCAGCTGCCACATTGGGGTTGGCAAAAGACCGCATAGGAACTCTCTTCGGAGGAGGAGGTGGGTCCCGATTTACCGGAATTTCCCGATTTATCAGAATTTCTTCGCCCATGTTTAGTTGCTTTCTGACTTTTGTTGCTTTCCTTAACTGGCGAGCTGTGCGTTCGATCTCTAGGTCAATAGGCTCTATAACTTTTCCTCTGGTTTCTCTTGGCATAAACCAATCAGTACCTGAAATTGAAAGGATGAAAATTAGTAACCCATAAACTGAATAATAACAAAAATAAAAAGAAAAGAAAAGAAAAATGTTCAATGTAATAGCGCTTATAGCTAGTAGTGCTATCAGTGCAAGCTAGTTCCCCGACAACGGCGCCAAAAACTTGATAGGCGGGTTTACACCCTCCTAATCTAACCGCAAGTGTACGGGTCAAATCAAGTAATATGTACTTGGAAGTACGAGTATCAAACCAAGGGAACTAGGAACTGAGTATCACAATGACTATACTCACTATTAACTGGACGATCTGATTGGTGAATTGTTGATAAACGATTAATAACAAAATTAAATAAATAAACTTTAGAGTAAAAGCAAAGAACAAGTTTGGATTTTTCGGGAGTAAAAGTAGTTGAGGATTGGAATCCTAATGGTTTCACAAAGAACACTCTACTTATGATAATTATCATACTAAACCAATCAAATGAATACACAATCACGTAAATAACTGTTATTCTCTCTCGAGCAACAACAGAGTTATTTCTAGAAAACGTAGGTTTCATCTCTCGATCTCAACCTAGGAATTAAGAAATTCATTAAGAACAAGATTGTAAAAACAAGTACTAGGGTTTATTTGGTATATCTCTATCCAATTTCTCACCCTAGACATACAAATTCAAGTCAAGTTATAGAATCGTTCTCTCGAACCTAATTCATAACAACTAAATCAATTTGCAAGGTGACCAGGCTCACAAAAGCATTAAAACCAAATTCATATGCTTCATTGATTAGAAAAACTGATACGAATCATAAGGTTTCATGTTCATATGCTTACAAACCAAAGTTCATCCAACCCTCAACAAACTAAAGCTTAGTTCATGTTGGGGGTGTTAAGACACAAAGCAAAAAGGAGGAAAAGTAAGGTAGACATGGTCTCTTGAACAAGAAATCAATGTATGAACAAACTCCCTTTTGTTGAATCGCAATGCCTACGAACAAGGAATTGATCTTTGTTAATCCGGCGTTCCCCGATGATTTCGTTGTGTTAATCTGCGTTAAAATCTATGGAAAATCGACCTAAGTTATCCAAAAATCGTCCCTTGCCTCTCTCTAGTCGATATGGTGAAGAATGTCCCAAACCCTAGGTGAAAAGGGGGTTAAAAACGTATCAGCTCGTCGTCGGTACTTACATCGAGAGTTTAAGTACCGACAGCAGTACCGATGGCCACATTTTCCAGAATTTTGGACTGCCGGGAGTTACAGCGAGACTTAAAGTACCGATACAAGTACCGGTAGGCACTGTTTTGTAAAAATTGAGATCTTTCATTTGCTTGACGGCCCAACTTGACAAGTCTTGGTGGCACCTTTTTGAGTTTCTTTAACACATTTCTCCGAACTTTGACCCACGAATTGACTCGTACGATCTCGCTTTGCCATCAACTTGTCAGATGCTTCATTTTCGTCCATAATTTGCTCAGTTTGACCCAAGTTCTTCGTTTATTCTCGAAACATAGATTCCTGAAAAACTCATAAATAACCGTGAAATACGCTTCATTTGTTTGGAATTCAAGCAAGTTAACACGGTAAGTGGTGCTAAAATAACGCCAAAAATGGCGTTATCAATAGAATCAACAACAAAAGAACGAGATCAGTTGTTGAAAGCATCAACGTGTCTTTTGAAGAGAATGTCGTGTTGACTTCTGTAACACCCTAAAAATTTGGAAATCCAAGTTTTGGAGTGCGGACGTCCGCATGGGCGCAAGGTTGGACGTCCGCGTAGCGCGGAATTCTGCGGGTCATCCGCGGAAGCAACAGAGGATTTGGGGTTTCGGCCAGGTTGAGGTCGGACGTCCGCGGGATGCACCCGTCGGACGTCCGCGATGCGCCTGATGATATTTTTTGTTTGCTTTTAAGGCCTCTCCCTCTCTCTTCCCTCATTTCATTTTCCAAACCCTAACTCGGTCTCTCTCTCTCTCTCTCTCTCTCTCTCTAAGCCAATTTCTCCCAAGAAAACACAAACCCTCCCTCCTCTTCTTCATCTTCTCCACCCAAACCATACCCACTTCCACCATTGTTGAAGATATGGAAGCTTGAAGCTTTTGTGGAGACTAGGATATTTTATTTTGAGGATTCAAGTGGTGAAGGTAATCTCTCTCTACCCAAAAGCTAGATTGTTGTTGTTTTCATCTTCTCTTCCATTTTGGGATATTATTGGGTGATTTTGGTTGTGGTTGATTGAGGTGATCTTCCCCTTCTTTATATATGAAATTAGGGTTTTAGTATAAGTTGGGATTTTGATGTAAAATGCTTAGGGAATGGTTCTACATGTTTGGATCTGAGTATTTATGGTTGGAAACGTTTGGATCTAGGTATTTGGAAGATTTGGCTTGAAGATTCAAGCTTCTCCAAAGGAGCTTATGTTTGGGGAAAATCTAGATTTAGCATAAATGTAGCGAGGTGAGTTCAAGTTGATTTGTGAAAACTTTTTACATGCCAAAAATGTTATTTTCCACGTACCTATGTGTTTACATGAAAATTATCAATAGTTGGGTTATTTGGTGGGTTTTGACTTTTGAAGTATTTAACTTTGTAAATGTGGTAAAATGCCCATATTTAGGATTTTTGGGGAACTTGATAGTAAATCATAAATGAAAATGTTTTGATGATTTATTTGATAAATGGAGTCCATTTGATATGAAAATGCATTTTTGTGTATATCTTGGAAATGTGCATATAGTACGTTATGGGACAATTTGGAAATGTAACGGTGTGAGTTCTTTGGAAAAGAGGGTTGTCCTAACCCAACGTCTTGTTTCAGGTTTTCATGGATTTGAAATATTTATGGGCAAAAGAGTGTGTTGTTACGTTTAATTTCATTTTATGACTTTTCATGATTGATCTTTTGGGTTAGTCGAGCTTATGGCTCGGTAATGGATTTTATTAAGTCTTGGGGATAATTGTCCAGTTTTGGTAGCTTAGTCGAGTTTTGATCATTATTTACGTTATTGGAGATTTGCATATTTTGAAGGCACTTGTTTATTGGTTTGGGTCGTGTAATGTTTTAGACCTTATTAGCTATGGATCCATAGGCACTCGAGTTTTACGTTCAATGATGAGATGCTAGTTTCTCTTATTGTAGCACGGAATAAGCATCGAGTTCCAAGATAAGTAAGGCGTGGGTCTATATGGTCGGGCATGGGCCCATGGGCAGTAAGGTGTAATTCCAGATGTGCTTGGCACGGGATAGGCATCGGGTTCCATGGTAAGTAAGGTGTGGACCTATATGGTCGGGCAACGTCCCATGGGCAGTAAGGTGTAATCCCAAATGTGCTTGTTTTGTGGATTTGGAGTGACCCAATGTATAGCCTGGAGTGGTTGAAATTGGGGGCTCCCAAGTCTCGCGGGCAATAGATCTGAAGTGATTGAGCTCAGTTTACGAGAGTAATCCACGAGTTTGTTTTGTTGCATAGTAGGTGACCCGCTTTTGTGTTCCGTCACGTGCAATGTAAACGGGCCTCCCCCGTCACCGAAAGGTTTTGCTTTGGGTATTTGTTTTTATCCATGTTTTCGGTGACGTATCATATTTATATGAATTGTTTTTCCACGTTATGTGATTTATGGGTTATGCTTCATCCATGTTTGGGATGTTTGGAATAATGACGACTTATTTATGAATCCAATCGTTTTGAGAATCAAATGCTATTTCACCTTTCATGTTGGTTTTGGGGATGAGTCCATTTTGGGAATCATTTTATATTAAAGTTTTCAGCACGGGATTTGTGTGAGTTGGAAAATGGGTGATTTGCATCTAAAGTAAATTCTTTTGAACTCATGACTTAAATTGCATCTCTCTCGATTTATGAATTTATATGGTCATGATAAAACTCTTGAACTCACTAGGCGTTAGCCTAACCCTTTTTATTTGTCGGCATGTGCAACAAGTTCTGGTTGGGAAGTAGTCCTAGTGACACGGTGATGAGATGAGTGCTTGTAGTGTGCTTGAGAAGCGAATTGCTTAGTGAAGTCTTCCGCACTTATTTGGGAATAGCAACTTGTACTTGTGTTAATTTAGTCTTTGTAATAAGACTTGAGTTATAATTGTTTGAGGGTAAATCATGGATTTTAATTTGAGGTAATTCCCGTATTGTCTTATAAGGAGATTCTATTTTTTTGGGATGTGTTATTGAAATTTTTATTTAGTTGCTCTTTCCAAAGTTTGAGGGTGTTACAAGTTGGTATCAGAGCATAAGTTTGAGAGAATTAGGTGTTGATTTTGGATACCTAGACTCAAACTAGCGTTCTTTTAAGTGAGTGAAAGTGAAATTTGCACTATTAGGCACTTTAAGATAGGGTGTTTTGAGGTTGACGGAGTCGCTAGAAACGAGAATCACGTCGAGGGTAGCAAGGATAATCATGTACGGTATGTTCATAATTACACCTGGCCAGTGTTATGGTGAACGTACTCGTTACACGTGCTTACTTGAAATACTTTAATGTGATGACTGTTGGGGTAGTGAAGAAGTTTCTAAGCGAGTAGTCGTTGGAAAAGATTGACGATTCTAGTATTAGTCACTTAGGGTGACAATAAGCATGATAATTGCATTAAGTGGACCATTTCAGGTCGATGTTAATGGTTGAATTAGAACCATAGGCTTATTGAATCGACTTTAATTCGAAGGGAAATTGTAAGGTTAACCGTTGAAGCTTTCAATTTGCCTTAAGATGTTTGAATCCCCGGATGATGATAGTGTGACCAAAGGGATTGGAGGAATGTGGTCTTGAGATGTTGAGTGCCGACTATACTCATGCACAAAATTTATTTTTAAGATAAATTGCATCAGTTATTTCTCGTGTTTCAAATCTTCGCGTGGATTGTGTTACGAAATCTCGGAAAAACGTTTAGCACACACAAGATTTTAAATCATGGTTTTGAACATGCATGAAATTATTTTATTGCGGGAATTACAAACTTTATCGGGACTCGCTTTATTTTGTTGGTGTTCAACGTTACTTTCGGATATAGTGATATCTATATTTTGATGATATTTAGGACGTTGGAAAAGTAACTACGGCTTATGACTTTAACATTGGATCTCCTCCACATATGTTAAGGTTTGAACGGAAAGTTATCTTCCATTATGTCTATGTCAAAGTTTTATTGGAAATTTTATTTAACGCAAGTTTTGTCGAAAAGTGTTGTTTAAATTGTATTACAACAAGAAGGGAATTTTGGAATTTTGACATTTTAGTCATGATCTTGATTTATGCAATTTGATTTTTGGAAGCGAAAGGTTTGGCCTCACTTGGTTGAGTCGAGGCAATTGAGCCCATGGAGTTTTACTGAGTTTCGTTTTACGACGTTTTGTGTCGTGTGAGTGCAATTTTGTAAGGTGCATACTTTAGTTATTGCGTGTGTTAATTTTGGATTATATTGGGCATTTTGTCTCATTCGGGTTTTGTTGAGAAGTGTTATTTATGCCGTAAGGCGACCAAACGGAATGTTTTTGGAACTTTGGTGTCGCGTAATTTCTCTTTCAAAGATACGTGTTAGCACATTTTGTTGCAACTTGTTCAGTGTATGGATTGATTTATACGTGACGTAAGTAATGCATGAAAGAACATCTTGATAGTATTTCATAACGATTTGCTTATGGCGCTTTCGGTTAATTGATTATTTTGTTATCATTTCATGCAAATGCATTTTATTGACCTAGGGGTATGCATAGCTTGGTAACCATGACTTCTCGACACTTTGATAAATAAATAGTGTGTTTTAATGAGTTAATGCATAAATGGAGAGCATTTGGTCAAAATACGTTTTAGAACTGTGGGATTCATGCATGGTTTACAATACAGTACATTTTGAAAACACGAATGTGTGAGTCGTGGACATTTGGTCAATTTTGGCTTTACGAACATTTTGGGAAATGGTAAACCTTTTTGGTTTCGGAGAAGATGTGTATTTTGGGTATTTCAATGAGTAAATTTTAAGCATTGACATTTTAACGTTTTATATTACAAGTGTAAAACTTTTGGTGTAAAGGCACCGTGATGGAGATTTTGGGAAAATTATTTGCCCTAACATAGAGAGCGTGGGATTGTGTGAATTTTTGGAACATTAATGCGCACTGTTTGTGTGATTCGAAATTTGAAGTCGATTTAAACCTTTTGGTGTCAACCAATTACAAACACTTATTATTCTCCTAAGCTTTGAGAAAATACATTAACGTGAATGGGTTTTGTCAAAAGGTTTTACGCCTATGTCATTATATGACTAAATGAGAAAATTTTGAAACTTGAATTAATGAAATTTTCTATTTCAAAAATTTAGTGGACTGCCTATTGCATGTAATCTCATTTCAGGGAAACCACTAAGAAAGTGTTACAAGTCGCATGCATATTCCAATTTGAAATGTCTTCACGATGTTGTAGTCGATAACTTCAAATGATGAAAACGTATTGATTTTGTCTTTAAACTTGGATCTGACACAAATCATTTTATGTTTTAACCAAAGTATATTATGAATCGTTTCACCGTTTTGCGAAACAAACTGACACATGCGAAGTTGTTAATGATTACAGTTCATGTTGTTTTTTTTGGTTAAAAAGATAATTTTGGGAATTGATGTCGTGTAAAACCTTCTTTTGAAGTTCGTACAAACAGGCCGTTGAACACTATTTTAATGTAGGAAATTACTTTGTGTGTTTAGCATGAGTAAATCCGTGATGGAACCCTAGCGGTTCATTTTTAAAAAGTTGCTAAGTACGTTTTTGCATTTCGTTAGTAAACTGATTTGCGTTGAATTAGTTTTCAAAAATGATTTTTCATACGTGGGACGAGTGTATCCATGTTTGTGCATCTACCGGCTAGGTAGTGGTAAGTTTTGTATGTATGTTATGTTGGTATAAAAATCTTCGTGTTGAAAAATCTAGTGAAACTTTATTGGCATATTTGTTGAGTCTGTCACTTAAAAACCTTGAACTCTTTAGGCTTGGTAAGGTTGAGCAACCCCAGTTAGGGGTGAGGGTGTGTAGAACCTTTCAGTAAAAGATTGGGTATCTGATGCGTGTTATTACCGTGAGTCGTATGATGTCATTTGTGGGGTCGAATTATTTCTAGTGGGCAACTAAAAGGTGGGACTTGCGGTGTCTCCTGTTAGTGCTTTTGGTAACCGTTCACGTCGGCAACCTTGTTGTGGGTTGTCGGTTTTGTATGAAGGTCGTGTAGGACCCTTTAGACCATGGGGGAACACCATGGATTGGTGGGGATGTTTGAGGAATGAAACTCGTGTGTGGAGCCCTGTGATGGGTCGAGTTTTGGTGGTGTGACTAGGTGTCAACTTTTGGATTTTGGGGCCAAGAACCACTAGTGTGATTGGAAGGTGTAGTCTAAATTTTAATAAATGGTGGTATCGGTTACGATGATCTTAAGTTCGATTGTGATAAATAGTTTTAGCGGGATGACCCTCCTCAGGTGGTAAAAGAATTTGTCGATTTGGTGATTGGTAATTACATGTACTTTTGGAGTGGCTTAATTGATGGGTCAGTGACGACCGTCGGTGTTGGAGTCTAATGGGACTCGTTTGAGGTAAGCGCCAGTTCAGCAGCGGGAACCTTAGATTTGGAGGTTCGTTGGTTTTAAATGTAATCAAACCTTGGACTAATTGGAGAAATTTAAGAGTGTGTGGACACGGATTGATTTAGAGTCGGGATCCGTCGTCGGGGAAGTATGGAACACCTAAGGTTGGGAGACAACCGATGTAGTTTGGTTGGGAGTTAATCCAGTAGATGGAACGTTCACCCGGACATAAGTACAATGTGCCTGAGAGGACATTGTTGGTAAGGGTTGCTTGAGGTTGGTCATAGCAGTCTGCGTGGGGAAAGTTAGATTCCAATTGGAAGCTATTGGAACATGGTCGGTGTTGAGTTGGTTACCGTTGGTTGTAAAGGATCTAGATTTCGAGGACGAAATCATTCTAAGGTTGGAAGGATTGTAACACCCCGAAAATTTGGAACTCCGAGTTTTGGAGTGCGGACGTCCGCATGGGCGTAAGGTCGGACGTCCGCGTAGCGCGGAAGTCTGCGAGTCGTCCGCGGAAGCAGCAGAGGATTTGGGGTTTCGGCCAGGTTGAGGCTGGACGTCCGCGGGATGCACCTGTCGGACGTCCGCGATGCGTCTGATGATATTTTTTGTTTGCTTTTAAGGCCTCTCCCTCTCTCTTCCCTCATTTCATTTTCCAAACCTAACTCAGTCTCTCTCTCTCTCTAAGCCGATTTCTCCTAAGAAAACACAAACCTTCCCTCCTCTTCTTCATCTTCTCCACCCAAACCATACCCACTTGGAAATCGTGTTGAAGATATGGAAGCTTGAAGCTTTTGTGGAGACTAGGATATTTTATTTTGAGGATTCAAGTGGTGAAGGTAATCTCTCTCTACCCAAAAGCTAGATTGTTCCACGTGTTTGTTTTGTTGCATAGTAGGTGACCCACTTTTGTGTTCCGTCACGTGCAATGTAAACGGGCCTCCCCCGTCACCGAAAGGTTTTGCTTTGGGTATTTGTTTTTATCCATGTTTTCGGTGACGTATCATATTTATATGAATTGTTTTTCCACGTTATGTGATTTATGGGTTATGCTTCATCCATGTTTGGGATGTTTGGAATAATGACGACTTATTTATGAATCCAATCGTTTTGAGAATCAAATGCTATTTCACCTTTCATGTTGGTTTTGGGGATGAGTCCATTTTGGGAATCATTTTATATTAAAGTTTTCAGCACGGGATTTGTGTGAGTTGGAAAATGGGTGATTTGCATCTAAAGTAAATTCTTTTGAACTCATGACTTAAATTGCATCTCTCTCGATTTATGAATTTATATGGTCATGATAAAACTCTTGAACTCACTAGGCGTTAGCCTAACCCTTTTTATTTGTCGGCATGTGCAACAAGTTCCGGTTGGGAAGTAGTCCTAGTGACACGGTGATGAGATGAGTGCTTGTAGTGTGCTTGAGAAGCGAATTGCTTAGTGAAGTCTTCCGCACTTATTTGGGAATAGCAACTTGTACTTGTGTTAATTTAGTCTTTGTGTATAAGACTTCAGTTATAATTGTTTGAGGGTAAATCATGGATTTTAATTTGAGGTAATTCCCGTATTGTCTTATAAGGAGATTCTATTCTTTTGGATGTGTTATTGAAAATTTTATTTAGTTGCTCTTTCCAACAATTAAGGGTGTTACAACTTCTCGACAATCCAATTCAGGACTCGGACTTCAGCTTGAAGCTTCTACTCAATCTGGAGTGGTACCTCACCAAATGAGTCTAAGACTTCTGAATTAAATAAATCTAAAAATAATTCAGAACTCGATCTCTTATTTTATGACGCATTTATGGATTTTTGTGTAGACATGGAAGATCTTATCATATCCAATAATTCCGACATACCACAGACTAGTGTCGAACTGTCCGGCCCTTCTGAAGAAGTAGGTGTCACCTCAACAAGCACAATGGATGTAATTCATGAATCTTCTACGTCCGAAGGTGTCTCTGAACCAGTCATTCCGCAAACTAATCCAGTCTCAGAAGACAATACTGCTGAAGATTCCACATCTGATTTACAAATACCAGAGGTTGAGCAACCGACACTTGCTACAACTATTCCAGAAGAGTCAACAATAGAAATACCTGCAATAACAGACAAATATGATGAGTCTAACACTCAAATGGAAATTCCGACGCTCCCGAGCACTCACAAGTGGACGAAAGCACATCCTCCTGCCAATATAATTGGTGATGCCAAAGACGGAGTGAAGACAAGATCTGCGACAACAAATGAATGAATATATGTGAATTTTTTGAGTTGCATTGAACCCAAGAAAGCATCAGAGGCGTTACAAGATCCAGATTGGATAAACGCTATGCAAGACGAACTTCTTGAGTTCAAACGAAATGGGGTATGGCATTTAGTGAAGAGACATAAGGATAAAACGATTATCAGAACCAAATGGGTCTTTAGGAATAAGAAAGACGAACCTGGGATAATTGTTAGAAATAAAGCATGACTGGTCGCCAAAGGTTATAATCAACAAGAAGGAATCGATTATGATGAAACCTATGCGCCAGTAGCTTGGATTGAAGCTATCCGCCTTTTTTGGCTTACGCGGCTCACAAAAAGTTGAAGGTATTCCAAATGGACGTTGTTTGGGCAAAAAATCACGTCGTACGACCACGACCAGAACAGGTAAGACTCACGTCATAATCCAAATCTTGTATTAAGATAAGGTCTCGACGAGAACCCAGAAAACATCCGTCGTCGCCCGTAAAAGGTAAGTCGTACGTCCCCCATGACGTTCGACCATAGTATCGCCCGTCCCATACGACCATCGCGTAAGATCATTGTATCTTCGACTAAAGCTAATGTTAACCTTGACTGTTACGTTTGTTAAGTGTTTAATGCAGGAGTCAAAGTCATTAAAGAGCAACGGATATAACCGACGCAACCATCAACGATCGATAACCGTAACGGACGAAGATCATCATGGATAATCACTCCGGCGACCGTTTCCAACCGTTGTAGCCGTTGATTGAATCATTAATGGAGCTAATTAATGACGCGAAGACTATAAAAGACAAGCTAAAGCCTCATTTCAAGGGACATCGGTTAACATCCAATACACTCCAGCGAACATCACTATACAGCAGAGAAAAGAACATTCAAACTCTGGAGGTTAAGTACTGAAAGCCAGAATCTTACAGCGAACTCAAGAACACTCAAAGGAAAAGCTCAAGTATCGCTCTCGACGCACGACAACAGTCCTCGACCAGAAGTTCACACTTTGTATTCACACACGACAAACACCTGTTTTCACATTTAAACACTTGTACTTTACATTTCGAAGCATTTCCTTCATTTGTATTGTAATCATCGTACGACCGACGCCAGTACCAAGGATGTCGCCCCTGATTGGTGACCATAGTGCAGCGATGACATACCTTGTCGTCCGCAGGTTTTTTCCTCGATTGAGGTTTTTCCTGCGTCATCAAATCCCTTGTCTCGTTTATTTTTTCCCTCATCGCACGTCTCGTCGAAAGATCCTTTCTTTAGTTGATTAAGTCCACATCGACCTTAAGTTGTCCCTTTGGTGCGATTTTTGGCATTAACAGTTTGGCGCCATCCGTGGGACCTCATCTAGAGAAAATCCTCGACGAACGTGCACCCTACTAATAGTTTCTTGGAGTTTCTTCTGTTCTCTATCATAGGAAAATGGCAGATAGCGAAAACTCAGAGCAAACCACTGACCCAGCGCATGGAAAGCTTGAAAAGGTGCAAGATGCTCCTAAAGCCATCGGTGATTATTGCCTAGAAGAAGTTGTCTTAGACCCAAGCAAGCCCGAGCAAAAAGTCTTGATAGGATCATCTCTCGATCCCCATCTTAGGCAAAGGATAATATCTTTCTTGCAGGAATATGCTGACTGCTTCGCCTGGTCGCATGAAGATATGGTTGGCATTGACCCTAACATCATTTCTCATAAGCTCAATATCGATCCATCGTTTAAACCTGTCAAGCAAAAGCGCCGTAAATTCGCTCCTGAAAGAAATAAGGTAATCAACGATGAGGTCGATAACCTCCTCAAGACAGGAAAGATCCGAGAAGTAAAGTATCCCGACTGGCTTGCTAATGTCGTGGTCGTGGCTAAGAAGAATGGAAAGTGGAGGGTCTGTATCGACTTCACCGATCTCAATAAGGCTTGCCCGAAAGATCCTTTCCCATTACCGCATATCGACGCCATGGTCGACGCAACCGCAGGACATGAACTATTGACCTTCATGGATGCCTATTCAGGGTACAACCAAATCTTAATGCACGTCGAGGACCAGGAGAAAACCGCTTTTATGACGGACCGAGGTATTTACTGTTATAAAGTAATGCCTTTCGGACTAAAAAATGCAGGATCCACCTATCAACGTCTGGTGAATAAAATGTTCAAAGACCATCTCGGCGACACAATGGAGGTATATATTGACGCCATGCTCGTCAAGTCAAAGCAAGCGGTCGATCATGTCGAGCATCTAAGACAATCGTTCAACATCCTTCGGGAGTATAGCATGAAGCTCAACCCTACCAAATGTTCCTTCGGAGTCAGTGCTGGAAAGTTCTTAGGCCACATGGTCACTCGCCAAGGAATCGAGGATAACCCCGATCAAATCAAAGCTATTATCGACATCAAATCTCCTCGAAATTTCAAGGAGGTCCAAAGGCTTACTGGTCGAGTAGCGGCCCTAAACAGGTTTATCTCCCGATCTTCAGATAGATGTCATCTGTTTTATAACGTCCTCAGGAAAAACAAAGGTTTCAACTGGACCAACGATCATGAGCAAGCATTGAAAAAACTCAAGGAGTATTGTTTGGGTAAAAAATCACACCCTCGACCGACCTGGGAAACACCCTCGACATAACCCATGGACATTGATTACCCCCGATCGACAAGGATAATACCCGTTATTATCATATCCCCGACATACGCTAATAACCACGATAATTGCTTATTGAAAGACATCCGGTGTCAATAGTTACTCAAGACATTGTCTTTACATCTAACGATCGCACGTCACGTGTCGCACGTCGCACATCGCCAGTCACACGTCACTAGTCTTGTGTCGCCAGTTATGACTCGTCGATCTTACGTCGACAGTCTTCTGCCATCGGTGTTATATTGCTCTGGCTCTGCGACAACATCGTCCTGACATCCTGGTCTTACGACCTAGTGGTCTTACGACCTAGTCTTACGGTTATACTATTCATTAAACATCCGTTTCTTCTGTTTATCAATGCATGTCTTGACCACGACCAGAAAAGGTAAGACACTTGTTATGAACCATATCTTGTATTAAGATAAGGTCCCTACGAAGACCCAGAAAACCTCCGTCGTCCCTCCTGAAAGGCAAGTCGAGAGTTCCTCGTGACACTCGACATTCGACATTCGACACTCGACACTCGACCACGACGTCGCCCACTCCGTACGATCGTCGCATAGAACCATGCGACCTCGACCAACTAACGTTCACTATGGCTGTTACGTTTGTTAAATATTTAATGCAGGAGTCAACACTCTTTATGAGAAATGGCTATAACCGACGAAGTCATTAACGAGCATTTAATCCCACATTGAAGACAGCGACCGTTACAAGACCAATCAGCAAAGGAGCATTCAATGCCCGACAGCGGTTATAAAGCGCGCCATAAAGGCACCATTAATAGTCGACGGAGGCTATAAAAAAGCCTATGCTGCAACCAATTCGGGGGGAGAACAGAAAACAGTGAAATAAAACACTCAAACTCTGGAAATCACATACAGAAAGCTATCATCTAGCACCGAATTCCAGAATACTACAGCAAGCTCAAGAACAACAGAAGCAAAGAACTTTCTCTTGAAGAATCGCTCTCGACGCACGACAACAGCCTTCGACCAACAGTTGTTTAAACTTTGTATTCACACTCGACAAACACCTGTTTTACACTTTAAACACTTGTACTTTACATTTCGAAGCATTTCCTTCATTTGTATTGTAATCATCGTACGACCGACGCCAGTACCAAGGACATCGCCACTGATTGGCGACCATAGTGCAGCGACGACACCCATTGTCGTTCGCGGTTTTTTCCTCGCTTGAGGTTTTTCCTGCGTCATCAAATCCATTGTCTCATTTATTTTTATCTTCGTCGCACGCTTTGTCGAGAGGTTCCTTTCTTTAGTTGTTAAGTCCACATCGACCTTAAGTTGTCCCTTTGGTGCGATTTTTGGCATTAACAGTTTGGCGCCATCCGTGGGACCCCATCTAGAGAAAATCCTCGACGAAACGTGTACCTTACTAACAGTTTCTTGGAGTTTCCTCTACTTTCATCGCAGGAAAATGACGGATAAGGGAAACCCAGAACGAACCGCTATCCCGGTGACTGGAGGATTCAAAAATGCTCAAGGCACTCTTGAATCAATCAATGATTATCGCATGGAAGAAGTCATCCCAGATCAAAGCAAACCTGAGCAAAAAGTCCTCATCAGATCATCCCTCGATCTCAACCTCCGAGAAAAGCTGATATCTTTTTTGCAGGAATATGTTGTTCCCGATATCATCTCACACAAGTTCAATGTCGACCCATCGTTCAAGCCTGTCAAACAGAAGCGAACAAATCTTCAAGATCCTGTGATTCAACTTCAATCGGAATCAAATGCGGCTCGAAGCCAGATTCAAACCTTAAAAAAATGCTCCGTCAAAATATCGCATGTATCGCATCGTCCGAAGGGCACGGAACGCCCATCACAAAATAGAAAACACCATATTTCAATTTCAAAAGTCCTTGGAGAAAAAAGCGCTTATCGACTCCAAGTTACGGTAACTGTGACATCCCGCTTGGATGGAATATGGTATAAACAACTCTATATATATACTCTAAGTATATTCTTCTCGTTCAATTATTATGATCTAACATATGAATGTTGATTTAAGCATCAAAGGATCATTGGTCAAACCAACGACAACCCCCGATTTTACATTGCAGGCTCGCAAGATCATATAAAACGCAGGTCTTACGATTTATATCGTGAGAAACGAAGTCTCTACGACTTGCAACTTATAATCGTCAATTAAAGACGACCCACGTTTTTAATCTTATGATCGCCACTCATGGCAAACACAGGTTAAAACTTTCGGTCGCCAATAAAAGCGACTCACATGTTGAAATCACGTGATCGCTAGTCATTTCATATGTCGTCAATACAGACAACTCGTACATTGAAACTCGCAAATCACTAGTCATGATTCCAAGGGACCAGAATACTCAAATCGACGCTTTAGCAAACCTTGCGTCTGCTTTGGTCGAACCAATACTCGACAGCATTCCAATCTGACGACGTCGTCCATCGAAGATGACGATGACATCCAGATGGAAGACCAAGAAGATAATTGGTCGAACGACATCCGAAATCGTCTACGACAATGGATCCCAGTTCATAAGCTATGAGACTCGACCATTCTGTGAAGACAGCAACATCAAGCTGATGACCTCGACACCCAGGGGCAAGCGGTCGAGCGACATTTCAACAAAAACGTCGAAGCTAAAGTCTTTCAAGAAGGTGACTACATCCCCTGTCAAGTATTCCAAAGCACTCAAAAGCCCAAACGCAGGTAAACTTTCTACCAAGTAGGAAGGTCCTTTCGTATCTCAGAAGTCGTAGGTAAAAATGCATATCGGGTACAAACCCTCGACAGTCGAGATATTCCACGCATCTGGAATGCAACGCATATGAAAAGGATCGCACAACATTAGTTGCATACGACTTTAGTCTCGCAGGATCGCACGATATATATTGCTAAATCTATCGTACGACTTTAGTACACTCTCACAGGATCGTACGACATAAACGATCAGGTTTATGACTTGATTATCCTTTCGCAGGAACACATGATTCAAGTTCATCGTATGATCGAACCACACGATCGTAAGGTCTAGCGACCCCACAATCTAAGTTCTTTAACTTAGAAAAATTTCATGTTCTGAATGAATGCTTTGATCACGCGCGCTTATACGATTCAAAAATATGAAAGTCTTATGACTTACGTTCTAATCGTTGTATTACAATGGATGCCCAAGTCGCACGACTTCATATTCATTTTTGTACTTAATGAATTTTTTCAGTTAATATTACATCTGTCCATGACGTGTAATACGCAGGTTCAATAGAAAGGTAATTTTTTACCGATTATCGCTAAACTTACAATTAGCTAAAAAAACTAGACACAACGTGACTCAGGTCTCCAACAACCAGACCATGACGGCTGTGAACGCCAGACCACGACGGCTCGAACGCCAGAACATAGGTCTCTAACGACCGCATCGGCTCGAACGCCAGAAATATAGGTCTCTAACGACTGCATCGGCCCGAACGCCAGAACATATGTCTCTAACGACCGTATCGGCTGTGAACGCCGGATCACAGGGCCACGTCGACAGGGAACGCCAACTCGGCGACATGGGCCCCTGTCTCCTCGATAGGAAAAACGTTCCCTGAAAGATGGGAGAAAATATTTCCTCAGATGAGGAAACAACGTCGTCCCGTCTAGGACACCATCGGCTGATGACCTGTCCCCCTTGTCGGCAGACGCTGGGGACAACACCTTGGACACTAGCTTCGTCACTGCCGCCAGAAGCACCGAACTTGCTGGTATCGCGCTCATCGCACCAGAACGGCTGGATGACGCCCACGCCTCCTTAGGCGTGACAACTCTCGATGAAACGACAACCCTCGAAGACGGTTCCTTCAGGACTACCGTCCTTGTCTTCTTCAAGATTCCCAACCCAACTATCGAGGCATTCTTTCTCCTTTCCCGGCCTCGAAGGGCAAGAGCAACTTGCGTCGCCTTCTTTGGTTGACCAAGTCAGTTTTCCTCTGATGATCTTAGCAAAAGTAACACGTCTCCGTAGAGACACATGTTTTGGTACGAGATCTGAAATTCAAATAGCTTTGAAATTCAAATCTCGGGGGGCTAACTGTTTGGGTAAAAAATCACACCCTCGACCGACCTGGGAAACACCCTTGACATAACCCATGGACATTGATTACCCCCGACCGACAAGGATAATACCCGTTATTATCATATCCCCGACATACGCTAATAACCACGATAATTGCTTATTGAAAGACATTTGGTGTCAATAGTTACTCAAGACAGTGTCTTTACATCTAACGATCGCACGTCACGTGTCGCACGTCGCACATCGCCAGTCACACGTCACTAGTCTTGTGTTGCCAGTTATGACTCGTCGATCTTACGTCGACAGTCTTCTGCCACCGGTGTTATATTGCTCTGGCTCTGCGACAACATCGTCCTGACATCCTGGTCTTACGACCTAGTGGTCTTACGATTATACTATCCGTTAAACATCCGTTTTTTCTGTTTATCAATGCAGGTCTTGACCACGACTAGAAAAGGTAAGACACTTGTTATGAACCATATCTTGTATTAAGATAAGGTCCCGACGAAGACCCAGAAAACCTCCGTCGTCCCTCCTGAAAGGCAAGTCGAGAGTTCCTCGTGACACTCGACATTCGACATTCGACACTCGACACTCGACCACGACGTCGCCCACTCCGTACGATCGTCGCATAGAACCATGCGACCTCGACCAACTAACGTTCACTATGACTGTTACGTTTGTTAAATATTTAATGCAGGAGTCAACACTCTTTATGAGCAACGACTATAACCGACGAAGTCATTAACGAGCATTTAAGCCCACATTGAAGACAACGACCGTTACAAGACCAATCATCAAAGGAGCATTCAATGCCCGACAACGGTTATAAAGCGCACCATAAAGGCACAATTAATAGCCGATGAAGGCTATAAAAAAGCCTATGCTGCAACCAATTCGGGTGGAGAACAGAAAACAGTGAAATAAAACACTCAAACTCTGGAAATCACATACAGAAAGCTATCATCTAGCACCGAATTCCAGAATACTACAGCAAGCTCAAGAACAACAGAAACAAAGAACTTTCTCTTGAAGAATCGCTCTCGACGCACGACAACAGCCTTCGACCAACAGTTGTTTACACTTTGTATTCACATGCGACAAACACCTGTTTTACACTTTAAACACTTGTACTTTACATTTCGAAGCATTTCCTTCATTTGTATTGTAATCATCGTACGACCGACGCCAGTACCAAGGACATCCCCTCTGATTGGCGACCATAGTGCAGCGACGACACCCATTGTCGTCCGCAGGTTTTTTCCTCGCTTGAGGTTTTTCCTGCGTCATCAAATCCCTTGTCTCATTTATTTTTATCTTCGTCGCACGCTTTGTCGAGAGGTTCCTTTCTTTAGTTGTTAAGTCCACATCGACCTTAAGTTGTCCCTTTGGTGCGATTTTTGGCATTAACAAGTATATGGCGTCACCTCCTCTATTGTCGAAACCTCACGATCATGAGGTCTTACAATTGTATTTGGCTATCAGTCCAAATGCGGTAAGCGCCGTACTCACACGAGAGGACGAAAAACAATAATTACCAATCTACTACGTAAGTAAATCCCTCTTGGACGCAGAAACCAGGTATTCTTCCATGGAAAAACTGCTTTTGTCGCTAGTCACAGCTGCTAAAAAATTACGACACTACTTCGAATTGCATCCTATTACTGTCGTAACTAACTTTCCTCTTAAGTCTGTTCTAAGGAAACCTGAGTTGACAGGTCGCTTAGCAAAGTGGAGCATATATCTCAGCAGTTACGACATTGATTTCAAATCACAAGCCTTGGCAGACTTTATCGCCGCTTTCAGCCCTGAGTTGGAAAAAGAAGCAGAACTCGAAGTGTCCACTGTGGCGACTCACGACGACATGCCTTGGATCCTACATGTCGACGGATCATCCAACATTAGAGGCTCTGGACTGGGTGTCGTCTTAAAGTCGCCACAGGGGGGTAAGATGGTATACTCGGTCCGATGCGACTTTAAGGCCACCAACAATGAAGCCGAATATGAAGCCTTGATCGTGGGAATGAATATGGCCCACGACTTGGGGGCAACCGCACTGCATGTCAAGAGCGATTCCCTGCTGGTAGTAAATCAAATCAATGGAGAATTCGCAGCCAAGGATTCAAAAATGACAGCATATCTAAGCGTGGCAAAGGAAATTACCAAAAAATTTAAATCTTTTTCTATTGAACAGATTCCGCGAGACCAGAACACTCAAGCCGACGCATTGGCGAACCTTGGGTCAGCTTTAGTTGAACCAATATTTGATGTTATTCCTATGATTCACCTGGCAACACCGTCCATTGGAAACACAGACGTCATCCAGATTGAAGACGAAGAAGATGATTGGTCACGCGACATTCGAAATTTCCTCGTGCACGACCAACTCCCCAAAGACAAAATGGAGGCTCGAAAAATTAGATTCAAAGCATCTAAGTACGTCATGATCGAAAATAAGCTTTATCGGCGATCATCGATGGGCTTAAATTTAAGGTGCGTCATCAGCAAGAATCAAGCCCAGAAAATCCTCCGAGAGATGCACGACGGCGAATGTGGTAATCACTCAGGAGGTCGTAGATTGGCTAATCGTGTCTCCCGACAAGGGTATTTTTGGCCGATGCTGCGACAAGACGCTGTCAAGTACGTCCAAAATTGTGACCCCTGTCAACGACACTCAGGTATGCCTCATAAACCCTCGGAGCCTTTTCACTCAACGCTTGTCCCATGGCCTTTCATGAGGTGGGGAATGGATATTGTCGGCAAACTACCACCTGCTCCGGGGCAAAAAGTGTTCCTCCTCGTACTCACGGATTACTTTTCTAAATGGGTCGAAGCAGCTGCCTTCTCCCAAATTAGGGATAAAGAAGTTATCTCCTTTATCCAGACTAACATCATATGCAGGTTTGGAATTCCATCCGAAATTGTCTGCGACAATGGATCCCAATTCATAAGCGACAAGACCCAACAGTTATGCGATGACAGGAATATCAAACTAACAACCTCGACTCCCAGATATCCCCAAGCTAATGGACTTGCCGAGTCCAGCAATAAGACTATTATAGCTTCGATCAAGAAACGATTAAAAGCCGCAAAAGGAAGGTGGGTTGAAGAACTCCCTTCGGTCCTATGGGCAAATCGCACGACGCCACGCACGTCCACTGGGCAAACCCCCTTCTCTCTCGTCTATGGTTGCGAAGCCGTCCTACCGATCGAGGTTCATCTCCCAACTTCGAGGCACACATCCGTCGACCACAACGTGGTCGATTTAAGTTATGACCTCGACGCCCTTGAAGAGCTCGGAGAATCGGCCTTGATCAGAATGGCGTCACAGAAGCAGGCAGTCGAGCGACATTTCAATAAGCACATCAAAGTTAAAATCTTTCGAGAAGGCGATTACGTCCTCCGTCGAGTATTCTCGAATACCCAGGAGCTCAACGCAGGTAAACTTTCTACCAAGTGGGAAGGTCCCTATCGTATCTCCGAAGTCGTTGGTAAAGGAGCCTATCGACTTCGAACCCTCGACAATCAGGAAATCCCACGAAGTTGGAATGCAACGCACTTGAAAAAATATTTCTTTTAAAATCGCCTTCCTATCATACAAAGTTTTCAGCACGACGGTAGGCATCGCAAAATCGTTGGAAAAACCACGACCGACCTCTAACGAACTTTATCGCAGGAACGCACGACATGGGTATCCAAGTGCATGACTCGATTGTTTGATCACAGGGGCATATATTCTAAAGTTTCATGATACGATACAGTCATACGTAAGGTCTAAACAGTCCCTCGATCTAAGTTTCTGGAACTTAGAAATACTTTATATGTTCTAACACATCGATGATACATATTTCAACCGTTATATTGCAATAAAAGCCTAAGTCGCACGATCCTCCGTTTATTTCATACTGTTATGATCAGTATTACATTTATCCACGACATATGTAATTAAAAACATAAGTTCAGCAAAAGAAGGAACTTCATTGAACGATTACATATGAACGACCGATAGTCAGACAAGTAAATACAAAAGCTGTTGCATACCAACGACCCGACCACCAACGGTCAAGTATGAAAAGCCTAATTCATAAACCCAGAAAAAAGAAACTACCCTAAGATCTAAGGAAACATGGCAATCGTAAATTCTACCCAAAGAAAACTCATCCTTCGGAATCCTGACAATCCTGAAGAACTGATGCAAGGATCAAACAAGTATAGCCGGAGTCGTCTCCCAACCTTTCGCGCCATGGCATTCCGAGAATGTGGCTCTTAAGATTAATGTTAAGGTTGGAGGAAGGAATATCTCCTCTTCGATAATCGACCTCCACTCCAATACCCCCAGTTTCCTCACATGTTTAGTGAAGGAAAACAGAAACATCTGCATAATTACAAAAGGGACGTATTAGCAAAACGCTCATCGAAAGAATAAACGTCGGTAAACACAAGTTCCGAAAGAAAAACTTACGAAAGACGCCAGTACGGCCAAACACAGTCTAATCTATTCGATAGAGATCCCTGGAAAATGCTCCTTGAAATATAAGAGCTGATATTTCCCCAGAAGCGGGAGCGACTTTGTCTTGACGAGGATATAGTCAGCCGAGAGGGATGAAGACAACGCAAAGTTGATCTCCATAAAATCCCCATCATTCTCTCCCGTCTTTACACCCTCGCTCCTGTCGGCTAACGAAAGGGTCGACGTGGTAGCAGAAAACATCGTCGCCAGATGCGCAGAATCCACGGACATCGCGTCTATCGCAACCAACATCGTCATCGATTTGGGTATCACAGCCCATGGTAGATCATCAGTCACTAAAGATTTGGAAAAAGTCAAGATTCTGGAAAAGATGACTTTTCGAAAGCTTGAAGAAAACAATCCATTTTGGTCTCTATTTATGCAGGAAATCATGACAGGTCGAGCCCTTCAAAAGATCGACATGCATCCCCGACTTTCATATGCCCCAGTAAATCACCGACACCTGGCATCGACAACTGGTAAGCATCATCGTACGTCAACATGATGTCACGACCTCGTTCTCCTTTCGACTTCTCGTTCAGTTAAGAGCAGACCAACCTAGTTCCAAGGTAACCAGGGTAATTTCCATCACTTGTCATATTTTTTCGACTGACAAAATTTAAAACTCGGATTTGCTATCCTTCTTTCAAATTTTGGGGGCAAACTGTTTGGGCAAAAAATCACGTCGTACGACCACGACCAGAACAGGTAAGACTCACGTCATAATCCAAATCTTGTATTAAGATAAGGTCTCGACGAGAACCCAGAAAACATCCGTCGTCGCCCGTAAAAGGTAAGTCGTACGTCCCCCATGACGTTCGACCATAGTATCGCCCGTCCCGTACGACCATCGCGTAAGATCATTGTACCTTCGACTAAAGCTAACGTTAACCTTGACTGTTACGTTTGTTAAGTGTTTAATGCAGGAGTCAAAGTCATTAAAGAGCAACGGATATAACCGACGCAACCATCAACGATCGATAACCGTAACGGACGAAGATCATCATGGATAATCACTCCGGCGACCGTTTCTAACCGTTGTAGCCGTTGATTGAATCATTAATGGAGCTAATTAATGACGCGAAGACTATAAAAGACAAGCTAAAGCCTCATTTCAAGGGACATCGGTTAACATCCAATACACTCCAGCGAACATCACTATACAGCAGAGAAAAGAACATTCAAACTCTGGAGGTTAAGTACTGAAAGCCAGAATCTTACAGCGAACTCAAGAACACTCGAAGGAAAAGCTCAAGTATCGCTCTCGACGCACGACAACAGTCCTCGACCAGAAGTTCACACTTTGTATTCACACACGACAAACACCTGTTTTCACATTTAAACACTTGTACTTTACATTTCGAAGCATTTCCTTCATTTGTATTGTAATCATCGTACGACTGACGCCAGTACCAAGGACGTCGCCCCTTATTGGTGACCATAGTGCAGCGACGACATCCCTTGTCGTCCGCAGGTTTTTTCCTCAATTGAGGTTTTTCCTGCGTCATCAAATCCCTTGTCTCGTTTATTTTTTCCCTCATCGCACGTCTCGTCGAAAGATCCTTTCTTTAGTTGATTAAGTCCACATCGACCTTAAGTTGTCCCTTTGGTGTGATTTTTGGCATTAACAGACGTCAAGTCGGCGTTTCTCAACGGGGTACTACAGGAAGAAGTCTATGTAAGTCAACCGGATGGCTTTGTCGATCCGAAGCACCCTGATCATGTCTATGTCTTGGATAAGGCACTCTACGGCTTAAAGCACCCAAGGCATGGTATGAAACTCTAACAACTTATCTTACTGAGTCTGGCTTCACAAAAGGTACTATCGACACAACTCTTTTCTTCAGAAAACAAGGTGCAAATTTAATACTAGTACAAATATATGTTGATGATATTATATTTGGGTCTACTAATCCAGAAATGTGGGTTGATTTTGAAAACACCATGAAAAGTAGATTTCAAATGAGCATGATGGGGGAATTAATTTTTTTCCTTGGTTTACAAGTCAAACAATCACCGGAAGAATTTTTATAAATCAATCAAAATATATAATTGATATGTTAAAGAAGTTTGATTTGACATCAACCTCCACCATGAAAACACCGATGGCTACTGGTAAACTTTTGGATGCCGATTTGCCGATTTATCTGGTAAATCGGTAGATCAAAAGACCTATCGTAGCATGATTGGTTCTTTACTATATCTAACTTCTAGCAGACCCAATATAATGTTTGCAACATCAATTTGTGCTAGATTTCAAGCTAATCCAAAAGAATATCACCTTATAGTGGTTAAGCAGATCCTTCGGTATCTCAAAGACACAAAGAATTTGGGCCTTTGGTATTCAAAGGTTTCGGGTTTTGAACTAACAACATTTACAGATGCAGATCATGTTGGTAATAGATTTGACCGGAAAAGCACTTCAGGCGCATGTCAATTCTTAGGGGACAAGCTAGTTAGTTGGTCTTCAAAGAAACAAAATTGCGTGTCAACTTCTACTGTTGAGGCAGAATATGTCTCTGCGGCTAGCTGTTGTTCACAAGTACTCTGGATGAAGACACAACTTCGGGACTATGGCTACACGATGAACAAGATCCTGATCTATTGTGATTCCAAAAGTGCGATTGCAATTACGGCAAATCCGGTTCAACACTTTAAAACAAAACACATAGACGTCATGTATCATTTCATTAAAGATCATATGGAAAAGGGAACCATTGAGATGTATTTTGTGCCAACAGAACTTGAATTAGCTGATCTTTTTACAATACCTTTAGATGAGAAAAGGTTTAATTTTCTAATCAGCAAGCTTGGTATGTTGAACACATCTACATAACAATGTTTCTCCTTATCACATTGAGGGGGAGCGTGTGTGTTTGTCTATTTATATTGTCTTTTTGAGGGGGAGTATATATTTTTCTATGAGTGATACTGTAAGTTCCAGAATCGTGCAACGAACAATAAGAAATCAATTTATAAGAATCAAGTCGTTATAATTTCAACTGGTCATCCAATTTGCTTTCAATATGCAGAGAATTACAATAGAGTTTAGGAAAGCTAAAATGACAACTGGCTTAATTCTAAGCTAATTACAACATTATATATGTTGGGCCCGTGGTAACAAGCCCACGGCCCGTTCACTAACAAGACTCAAAATAAAGAAATACAATTCAGCCCTTGAACTTCTATTCAACCAATATTTTACCTAACAATCTCCCCCTTTGAATCGAAGTTTGAGTTGGCGCTAGTTCGCGACATATCTTTTACGAAGCGCAAAATGTACCTCGAACATTCGGATAGCACGGCGATAGTCGATGCGTTCTTCAATCACTTCTAAGGCATTCCGAGCAGTTGTTTCATTCGGATTGGGAACATAAGAATACCTTTGATTTGCGGATTCGAACGTGATGATTTTTCGAAGAGCATCTTGAACTTTGAAGAGCGTGCCATCGCAAAATCTGTCGACCTGGCTGAAGCGAAGAAACCTCTTTTCTTTTTTATCGTTGAGGTATACTATCCCAAATTCTGGTTCCAGAAGCAGTGCGTTCTCGGGATACATCTTCAGTTCGGGCGCTTTCAGATTCGGTTTAATTAGGTTTACCTTCTTTGCTCTGTTCTCGATTTCCATTTGGAAGTCCGTGAGATATGACATCATGATTGTACGGACTAGGAATCGACGAACAGCCTCGAGCACTTTGGTTACATGAAGCGGTCGGATGGTTCTGGTTCGGAGGTCTTTCAGTATATCATAGAAGTCGAACGTCGGAGATTCTTGAAGTCAGCTTCGGAAAATCGCCATTCATTTCCGTCTTCTCGTCGGACGGTGAAAACAGGAAACATAACTTTAAGAATTCTACCTGTTTGGACGTTGAGCACTTCGGTGATCTTGTGTTTTTTTCGGACTTGTCTAACTGGCAGACACCGCTTCATTGCGTTTATGTACTGGCTTTGGTATTCTGGGTCGAAACTGTAAATACCAAGGCAAAAGGAAGGCTCGATAGGGCGTAACCTGTGAACGAACATCCTTTTCAGTGATTCCTCCAGGTGAGGAATAAATATTGTGATCTTTTCCCATCGGATTTGTTGCTGTTGAGGAGGAGGATGATCAGAAGCTGTTGGTTGTTGAGGAGATGTCGGATTTACAGCAGTTGAAGTTTTGGGTCTTATAGAAGTCTCGGTGGCTTGAGCAGAGTGAACGGGTGTACCATAAAGATTTTGCAGCAGAAATTGGTCGTAGTCAACGTTGTCGTCTTCATCAGTAGGAAAGATCAGGTTTACCTGGAGATTTACAGCACTGGCGGCTTTTTCGTACCATGGATTTTCGATCTCCCGGTCGATCTGTGAGTCTGGATCTATCAGTTGTAGTTCGGTCCTATCTGATGCATCAAAGGTGACCAATTCCTGTGTTGTTCCCTCAGGCTTTTCAACCGTCGAGTCTTCGTCATCGGAGATGTCCATATCAATTTCCATCTCGGCTAAACTCAACTCGGCTTCAGGTTGTTCTTCAGTTGTAGTTGCCACAATTGACGGTTCCGGTTAAACCACAGTAGTTTCAGGGACGATTGGTGTTAATGCCAAAAATCGCACCAAAGGGACAACTTAAGGTCGATGTGGACTTTAACAACTAAAGAAAGGAATCGTTCGACAAAGGCGTGCGACAAAGACAAAAATATAAATGAGACAAAGGATTTGATGACGCAGGAAAAACCTCAACGAGGAAAAAACCTGCGGACGACAGTGGATGTCGTCGCTGCACTATGGTCGCCAATCAGGGGCGATGTCCTTGGTGTTCCGGGTGTCGAAAGACTTCAAAATGTAAAGTACAAGTGTTTGAAATGTAAAAACAGTGTGCGTCGTGTGTGAAAACAATGTGTAAACTGTTGGTCGATAGTGAAAGTCGTGCGTCGAGAGCGATCTTCTATGAACGATCTCTTTGCTTCGAATGAATATTCTTCGAGTGTTTGCGTTTGCTAATGTTGTTCGATGATACTGTTCTGTGTCTCTGTTCCTATCTGTGTTCTTCCTCCCCCCGAACTGAGGATTGAGCTTGGAATTTATAGTCTTTGGGCACTTTAATTGGATCATTAAGGACTTTGATAGCTGTCGTAACGGTCGGTGTCTTTAATGCTGGAATTGATGTTCTTTAATTGATTCTTTCGGTTATAGCCGTTGTCCATCAATGGTGTTGACTCCTGCATTAAACACTGAACAAAACATAACAGTCGTATAGCACGTTAGTTGGTCGAGGTCACATGGTTTTATGCGATGGTCGTGGGAAACGTACGACGTCGAGGTCGAGTGTCGTGAGGCAAAAGACTTTCGATTTTATCTTTAATCAGGAGATAAAGTACTATGATTTTACCTTGAAATGAGAATGGTCTTATAGAAATGTCGTAAGACCATTTGGTTGTAAGACGAAGATGACGATGTCATAGGACTAGGTCGTAAGACCAGGATGTCAGGATGATGCTGGTGCAGGACCAGAGCGATATAGGACCGATGATAAGAGACTGTCGACGTAAGACCGACGAGTCGTAACTGGCGGCACGTAACCGGCGACGTAAGACTAATGTTGTGAGACTAGCGATGTGCGATGTGCGACGCGTGCGATCATTAGATGTAAGATGGTTATTGACCCAATAAGGCTTTTAATAACCAATTATCGTGGTTATTAACGTATGTCGGGGATATGACAATTATGGGTATTATCCTTGTCGGTCGAGGGTATGATTGTCGTAGATTAGGGTAATCAATGTCCACGGGTCATGTCGAGGGAATTTCCCAGGTCGGCCGAGGGTGTGATTTTGTACCCAAACAGTTAGCCCCCCGAGATCTGAATTTCGAAGCCATTTGAATTTTAGATCTCGCATCAAAGTAGAATGATGAGTCGTGTCGTTTCTGCTGATTGGATCATTAGAATAAAACCATCTTGGTCAGCTAAAATTGCGTGACCAGTCGATGATATTAAGTAAGTTGCGGCGATCGAAAGATGATCTTTAATGCGCGAGATACTTGTGACGATTGTAAGACGGTCTTAAAACGTAAAGAACCGATGGTGATCGTAAGACGATCTTTATAAAAAATGAGGCGTATAGGATGGGAGACAATCGTAAGACGATGGTGTCGAAATAAAGCTAGGCGGCGATCATAAGATGATCGATCCAAGATAAAATTTAAGGATCTTTGTGATACAGTCGTTAAATACTTATGTTCTGGCGTTCCGAGCCGATACGGTCGTTGTAGACTTTTGGCCTGGCGTTTTAGAGCCGATATGATCGTTATAGACCTATGATCTGGCGTTCGAGCCGATACGGTCGTTAGAGACCTATGATCTGGCGTTGGAGCCGATACGGTCGTTAGAGGCCTATGATCTGGCGTTCAAGCCGATACGGTCGTTAGAGACCTATGATCTGGCGTTTGAGCCGATACGGTCGTTAGAGACCTATGATCTGGTGTTCGAGCCGATATGGTCCTTAGAGACCTATGATCGATCTGGCGTTTGAGCTGATACGGTCGTTAGAGACCTATGATCTGGCGTTCGAGCCGATACGGTCGTTAGAGACCTATGTTACGTTGTGTAAGTTTTGCTTTAGCGATAAGCGGTAAAAAGTTTACTTTACTTGTGATTGTATGATTAATCTCGCGACTTGCCTTTATTGGCGATTCTGAGATTTAAGCATGCAAGTCGCATTTATTGGTGACGGAGAATTTTAACATGTGTCTGTCATGACTGGCGATCATAAAATATGTGAGTCGTTTCTTATCAACGACTATAAATTGCGCTTCAATTCGTGGAGATTTTATTTCTCACGATGTAAATCGTAAGACCTGTGTTTAAGTCGTAGAGACTTTATTTTTCGCAACACGAGTTGAAAGATTGATGTTTCTTACGATATGAATCGTAAGGAAGGAACTATTTTTTGAAATGACCGGGCGACTGGGCCGAACGTATATTTGAGATAAGACATACGACTTTATCTTCAGAGCTTAGCTTTGGATGTACCTGTTGGATCCTACGATTTATGCATTGACTCGCAAGATCTGTTTCATAACATGTCAGTCATGAGAAGTTGACATGCACAGTCGTAACCTAATAGTCCTTGGAGATGTCATTTCTTATGACATGAATCGTAAGACTGACGTTCGAGCGTTCCTGCGAGCCTGTAGGTTATTGTCGTGTATGATTTCGGAAGGAATTCCGAAATTTGCATAGAACGTTAGTATGGATAATTTTCTGCTCTCGGGCAGGAGGTAATTTATTAACGATGTTCGTCCTTTCCTTATGAAGGGTCGAGGGACTAAGGACATATGTAAAAGTTTTTACCTGAGTGTCGTCGACGTGCGTTACGTACCTGGTGGTGTTTATAGAGAATTACCTCTATCATGAAGTCCATCTGCCCTCCAGTCGTGAAACTGAGTGTCGCATGGGGTATATCGCTTTGCCCTTTGTGGAGACTGCAAGACGGTATCAAATCCTGCCTTTTCTGGCGTATGGATCGGTTGGTCGTGTCGTGCGCAATCGCCACAATCTTGGCCTCAGTTTTGGGTTTTAAGGTCGCTTTGTAGCAATCACGGGCGATCTTTTGTTCACTTTTGATTTCCTGCAGCCCCCAAGGTGTTGGGAATCTGATCGCCAGATGGTAGGTCGAAGGGACTGCCTTCATGTCATGCATCCAAGGTAGTTCTTTTTGTAAAGCCAAGCAATTGTCTGTCGTGCGCAGTTGCCATGCATGATCACTTGGTCTTGTCCCTTTTGTCATCCATACTTGGCGATCGCTTGGCGATCGTAAGGAAAAACGTAAGCCGTCACCGAGACCATGCTTGTATTCTTCGATGGCGGTTTGGATGCCACAACTTCGAACGATGATCATCGAAATGACCACGGATGGACTCTCCAGGTTTTTGGGCGATGCATCGCAGGTCGCTGGTCTGCTTCCCCATTTCGTGACTATCGTTGAATTGCAATGGAAATTGGTTGATCAACCCTGTGAAGTTGCTGATGGACTTGGGCTTGAGGTTGATCAACTGCTGGAGAGCAGGACCTGTAAGAGTCGCGCCAAGGTTTGTGCGAAGCTTAAATTTGACTTCGAGCTGCATTCCATTCTGCGTGAAGCTGAGCCATGGGATCTTGTTGGTTTGTCATTTACCTGCAAATCGAAAACAGAGGAAACTCCAAGAAACTGTTAGTAAGACGCACGTTCGTCGAAGATTTTCTCTAGATGAGGTCCCACGGATGGCGCCAAACTGTTAATGCCAAAAATCGCACCAAAGGGACAACTTAAGGTCGATGTGGACTTTAACAACTAAAGAAAGGAATCGTTCGACAAAGGCGTGCGACAAAGACAAAAATATAAATGAGACAAAGGATTTGATGACGCAGGAAAAACCTCAACGAGGAAAAAACCTGCGGACGACAGTGGATGTCGTCGCTGCACTATGGTCGCCAATCAGGGGCGATGTCCTTGGTGTTCCGGGTGTCGATCGTACAGAGATTATAATACAAATGAAGGAAAAGACTTCGAAATGTAAAGTACAAGTGTTTGAAATGTAAAAACAGTGTGCGTCGTGTGTGAAAACAATGTGTAAACTGTTGGTCGAGAGTGAAAGTCGTGCGTCGAGAGCGATCTTCTATGAATGATCTCTTTGCTTCGAATGAATATTCTTCGAGTGTTTGCGTTTACTTCTGTTGTTCGATGATACTGTTCTGTGTCTGTGTTCCTATTTGTGTTCTTCCTCCCCCAAACTGAGGATTGAGCTTGGAATTTATAGCCTTTGGGTACTTTAATTGGATCATTAAGGACTTTGATAGCTGTCGTAACGGTCGGTGTCTTTAATGCTGGAATTGATGTTCTTTAATTGGTTCTTTCGGTTATAGCCATTGTCCATCAATGGCGTTGACTCCTGCATTAAACACTAAACAAAACATAACAGTCGTATAGCGCGTTAGTTGGTCGAGGTCGCATGGTTTTATGCGACGGTCGTGTGAAACGTACGACGTCGAGGTCGAGTGTCGTGAGGCAAAAGACTTTCGATTTTATCTTTAATCAGGAGATAAAGTACTATGATTTTACCTTGAAATGAGAATGGTCTTATAGAAATGTCGTAAGACCATTTGGTCGTAAGACCAAGATGACGATGTCATAGGACTAGGTCGTAAGACCAGGATGTCAGGATGATGCTGGTGCAGGACCAGAGCGATATAAGACCGATGATAAGAGACTGTCGACGTAAGACCGATGAGTCGTAACTGGCGGCACGTAACCGGCGACGTAAGACTAATGTTGTGAGACTAGCGATGTGCGATGTGCGACGCGTGCGATCATTAGATGTAAGATGATTATTGACCCAATAAGGCTTTTAATAACCAATTATCGTGGTTATTAACGTATGTCGGAGATATGACAATTATGGGTATTATCCTTGTCGGTCGAGGGTATGATTGTCATAGATTAGGGTAATCAATGTCCACGGGTCATGTCGATGGAATTTCCCAGGTCGGCCGAGGGTGTGATTTTTTACCCAAATAATTGGATCGGACTCGGACAAGCGTAGTCTCTTGTTCTCCGCCTCACGGTGATCAGGATCATCCTGGTCATCGTGCCGTCGCTTGAGTCCGCCAGCTTGACTCTTGCAAGTGTCTCCGAGTGAGGCGACTCTCCCGGACAGCGTTTTGAGCGCTTGTTGTACGTCCTTAAGAGTCGTGTCAAGCTGGTCCAATCGTGATGTAACGGATGATGACGGAGCATTGACCTGGGATTGTAGCACTGAAATCAGGTCTGCTTCGGTAGAGGCATCGGTATCTTGGTGTTGGAGCAACTGAGCTAGGAGCATGGTCTTCAAAGTATCCACCGAATAGATAGGCTGAAGGGGAGCCGGTGGTGGTGTCGGTGCAGTTTCAGGTTCGACCATCTTCTCTTTACCTTTGATCAGAGTCTTCAGTTTGTCGAGCTCATTGGTGAATCGCTGCTCCATGGCCTCACGGACAGCCTTTAGGGCGCCGTCCAGATATCCCTTTGACACAAAGTCTGGGAAACTAACTCCGGGATCACTTAGATTACCCGTTGAGGCATCTACCTTAGAGGTAGAGCCACCTACGTTCACGGTTGGCATAGGGGTAGCCGTGGTAGGATTTCCCTCTGATCCTTGCGTGCCGCTTAAATGCGGAGACACTACGGAGGTTCCGATCGGGTCACCAAGAGCACCGATGTTCGTTTCCTCATCTTGTGTCCTAGTCGAAGAAGTAACATTAACAAATGGCTCTAGACTCAAGAGTGCGTCCAAAGAAGTCGAGACTGGGGGCTCTATTTTCAATACAAGTACCCTCCGATTGAGAGACCGGTAGATTTTGTGCTATATCCCCGTGCAAAAATGAAACATCCGTCTTTTGAGAGACGGAAGTTAAATCCTTCGAAAAACTGGAAGGATGAAAAGAATACAAATAGTTAAAGTTGACACTTTAAGGTAAAAAAGTTATGCACAACACATCAAATGCATAGTAGAACTTTTTTGGTGTAACCCAAAAAGACAAGTTTAGGGGAAGATGAAAATTGTAAGAAATGTGAGAAACATTAAACACTAATCCTCTAAAGTCCTATTGATCTAAGTTTGTAAGGTCAATTATCATAAAATGGGTGAATTATAGTTTAACCTATGTAAATCAAATTGCAATAAAAAAGAACATAGTGGAAAAATTAAGAAAAACTATGGATACTTTTAGTCACACAGATTTGAGATGCAAAATAAAAAAAATGAAGATCCTATTTGTGATACTTAGTCTTCTTGTGTGTTTATATCTTCAGTTGTTTTTCATTTTGTTATTTTAGTTAGTTAGAGACAACTAACAAGTTAAGTTTGAGGTGTGATAACTCTCATTTTGATCGTTATTATACATCATTTGTGTTTCTTCTTGTTATTAATTTGTTTTTATTTGGAGCTGTTGAGGATGTTTTATGGTTATATGCGTAATTTTTAGGTTAAATGTTTGGACTACGACTGTGCTCACTATTTGCCCACTATGGCACCGACGATCTACTTTCGGAATCCAACGTGTATGTCTTTTATCTGGACATTTGGAGCAGTGTTTCGAAGATTTTGGAAGACTTGAAATCCCTGAAAATCTCTATGGTAAGGTGTGAATAGGACCACATTTCATCCAAGGGATCAAAGAAGCTTTTATCCTTGGGATGTTTTCCATCATTTTCACCAATAAATTGAAGTCATGGTGAAACATTTTCTAAGAGCTCCAACAACAATGTAGAAGTTCCAACATTTCTCTTAGCAATTTATTGTTGTAGTTTCAAAAAAAAAATCTTCTATTTAGTTTTTAGCATTGCTGCCCACTTTGGGGAACTGTGGGCAAAATATTTTATTTTTAATGCAAATAACTTTTAAGTGTTTCTTTTTTTTCTACTATGTTTTTTACTTCACTTATTAGCTAAGCACCTCTTGGGTGTGGGTGTGAGCCGAAGTTAAGAATAGAGTGTTGCCATTACTACTAACTCTTAAACTTGGTCACTTGAGTCAGGACTTAAATTTAACACGGATAAGTCGGCCATCTTGTCTTGTTAATATTAGATATTGACGCAAATATGGGCGGATTCGAAATCTAGCTTAAATGATCCTTAAAGATTTGAGAATGTTTTTGATAATAGCATAGAGATACATGTCTTGTATGATTTACTAAGGTCCAAACATTGGTAGAGATTAATATCATAAAGAGATTTGGCTATAACTCTTCATATTAATGTGTAACACCCTTAAATTTGGAAAGTGTGATAGGGTTATTTATTTAACCCTATTTTAGCCATATAATTCCAATTTTTGAGCCATTTTGTTATCCCATTGAGTCACTTTTTATTAATTTTAGTAACATGTAAGTAAAATAAACAATTTATACCCTCGGGTATTAAGTTGGCCAAAAATGCATAAAAATCGCATGAAAGTCAATCTAAAAAGCTTATTTTACACTTTGTGTATTTTAGGGCACGAAAAGACGGTCGTTTGGAGCTTCTCATAAAAGAAGGATGCGGTTAGCAATTTTGATGACGGAAATGAAGACTCCAATTTTTGAAGACGAGACTTGGATGTTTTGTGGAATGCATCTCATTGGACCAACCGAAATTTGATGGGCCAAATTTCACATATGGGCCGAATACTTGGGTTGCTTACAAACACTTCTGTTAACGGTTAGTGTAATTGTACGACCGTCTTAAGTCTCACACGTCGGTCGTACGGAACGTACGACCAATATAGAAACATACGACCGAGCATACGTCTGTAAATAACCTTATAAGACCTTATCTTAATACAAGAGTGATCTTATGGAAATGTTATCTGAGTTTTCTACCGTCGGTCGTGAGGTGTGATTTTTTACCCAAACAGTTTGCCCCCAAAATTTGAATTTTAGGCGTGAAATTCGAATTTTAAATCTGACGAAGTGGTTTGCCACGTGTCGCATGGGGAGAGGGTCTGGTCGGAATCCAACCGTCTCGGTTCGTTTTGGATTGGAGGAAACTGAAAGGTCGTGACGTCACGACGGCGTGTCAGAGACGAAAGGACGTTTAGAAGACATGTGTCATCCATCGACATGATGCATGCGAAAAGGTGTTTGACAGGTGTCGACCATCCAAAGGGTCGACCTGACACGATCTTTGCCATAAATAGCACGATCCAGGGATTCTTTCCTTTTACGCTCACAACATATTTTCGAGAGAGTTTTTTCGAGAGAAACAACCAGAGGATTTTTTATTGCTATTCGATCGTTCGAGTTTTTAGACATATAAGGTATGATCTTTTACCCTTCTTTTAACCATGCGAATAAAGTCGATAGCCAAGAAGTCTTCTGCGTATAAGGACCTTATGGACCTATATGTAGCACAGGTTTCTGTGCCTGATTTTTCTGTCTACTCCGAACCGGCGAGCTCTTTTCAAGAGAGAGGGAGGCGGTGGAGGTTTTTAGGTTATCGGCGGGTATTCCCGCCGAAATCCGATTATACACTCCGGACCAACTTAGACCGGTGGAGTGTCTGGTAGGGTTCTTCGTTTTATATGAGTACCCTTTTAGAATAGGGTTCAGATGGCCATTTACTCCCCTGGTTAGGGAGTTTTTGGGTATTTTCGACTTATCTCCTGGTCAGATCATGCCCGAGCTTTGGCAGATCTTTCAGGAGATCGATCGGATCGCCGGTGATTGGGACATCCCTTTCATAGTGTCTGTTGACAGATTTTGACGTGAAGTCGGATGAATATCACCGTTATAGCCTAACCTCTAAGTTGAGGGGTGGACATACTTTGGTCCCCGATACCCTGGTTCATAATCGTGGGTGGAAGGCCAAATATGTTCTTGGTCGAGTGCGGACGCTTGGTCGTGTCGACGAGGATACCTCCGGGGTCGCGTCTGGGTGGAACACCAGCGGTATATAAATTTTGTCCTGTCGTACGTCTTTTATTATTTGATTTTGTCTTTTGCTAATCTTTTGTTGCTTGTTTCAGTCATCAATTTTGTGGGGATCGGTCCTGCCGTTGACTCTCAAGAAAAGGTTGTGAGACTTTTTTCTAGTGAGGTCGGGGAGTTATTTGACTCTCCTAGTCGTACGACCGTCCGCACTTCAGAGGCTGAAGAAAGAAGTCAAAGAGAGACCTCGACAAGTAAGTGTTCATTAATTGTACGCTTTCTGCTTTTCGTTGAGTCGTACGACAATGTCTGACACTTTTATTTTTTACAGGCGGTTTCGATATGCAGTCTGCTTCGGAAAAGGCAAATAGAGAAGCCCAACTGGCCTTGGCTAAGAAGGCTCAGGAGTTGAAGAGGAAGGATCCTCCGTCTTCGGGGTCGGAGGTCCGGAAGAAGACCAAGTCGGTTCCCCCGAGGGAACCGTCGTCGACGGGTGGAGAGCCATTAAAGGTCTCTACTATTGAGAAGGCGAAGATGTCTTCGGACGTGCCAAGCACGACACCGATGCCGCCTAGGTCGTCTACTGCAGAGGAGAAGGGGAAAGGTCCTCAGACTGAGGGGTCCCCTGGAGTTACGACGGTGAACTTCTCGTTACTGTCGGACTTCTTGTTAGACGTCGTCCTGGATAGGGCAAAGATTTTCCCTAACTTGGGAAAATTCCTCCTACCAGCCTTCAAAGATCGTTACCGCGGCGCTACCGTGGACAAGACAGGGTCTCACGCGCAGGCATGACTTTCCTGGTGAGTTTTTTCGTTTTCATCGTATGTTTCTTCTCTGACAAGATAGACTTATCGTTTTTCGTGCGACTACAGGCGTTTCAGGCGTCGTTGTGCCTTTTCGGCCAACTAGAGGAGCTCCAGAAGGTCGAACCTTGCATCGCTGAGAAACTCCAGCGAGCACAAGAGGAGGAGCGCAAAGCTCGAGAGGATGAGCGGGCGGCTAAGGCCAATGCGGAGGCTCTCCCTGTTCAAATAGACGACCTCAAGAGTCTTCTGGAGACATCGTCGCTGGAGAAGGAGGAGCTCCAAAATCGCCTCAAGGAGACATTGGAAAGGGCTTCTGCTTATGAAGCAGATGTGACGACGACTAAAGCTTCCCTCATCGTACGCGAAAAATAGGTGGGGGAGCTCAAGTCGTTGGTTAAGGCCGCTGAGGCCAAGACGGGGGCCTTGGAGGAGAAGCTACTCTCGTTTGAGGCGTTGACCCATCTGAAGGTTAGGGCGGCAATTATGCGCCGTCACCTGCAGGGGAAAAATCCCTTGGATGGCGCCGAGGCCGAAGTCGCGTCCTACCTCGAGCATGTCGGGACCGAAGAGGATCTCGACCAAGAGGATAGGGTCGATGATCCTGACTCCGCAGAAGCCAAGATGGGCGATGCAAAAGACGAGGCTGGAGTCGACCAGGGTCCTCAGTAGTTTTTTTGAGCTTTTGTAATTTTTTGTTCTAGGGCGGCCGTTGGTGGTCGTGCCTTTTCTTGTACTACCTTTAGATTAATACAAGTGTGTCTTTCACTATACCATCGTGTGTTTTACTTTGGTGTAAATAAACAAAAGAAACTAGTATAGAAAGTAGTAAAGTGAACGTAGGATTGTACGACATAGGTACATATAACTTTGGAAGTAGTCGGGCGTCCGGGCAGAAAAATACTCTAAGTATGGAATTTAAGTCATAAGACTTTGATTCCGACACTTAGTTTAAAAAACACATGTGATGATCATAAGACCTGTTGTAATGAATCACAAGATTTTTTGTGATACGTAAGTCTTAAAGACTTTATCTTCTTACGATGTGGGTCGTAGGACTGACATTCGTGCGATCGAGCCTGCAATATAAAGTTCAAGGGTGGTCGTTGGTTTGACCAACGACCCTCCGATGCTTAAGTCAGTAATCGTTTGTTGAAGTAAAATAAGAATTCAAAAGAAGTATTTTTTAAATGTACTGCGTTCCAGCTTCGTGGGATGTCTTGGTCATCGAGGGTTTGGAGCCTATAAGCACCCTTTCCGACGACCTCAGATATTCGATAAGGTCCTTCCCACTTAGTGGATAACTTACCTGCATTTGGTTCCTTAGTGTTTTGGAACACCCGTCGTAAGACATAGTCACCTTCCTGAAAGATTTTAGCCTTAACATTTTTATTGAAATGTCGCTCAACGACTTGTTGTTGAGACGCCATACTGATTAAAGCAGACTTTGTTAGCTCTTCAAGAGCGTCGAAGTCGTAGCTTAGGTCTACCAAATTATGATCGACGGATGTATGTCTCGATGTCGGGAGCTGAACTTCAATAGGTAAGACGACAACCGTAGACCAGTGAAAACGGTGTCTGTCCTGTCGATGTTCGGGGCGTCGTACGATTGGCCCATAGGACCGATGGGAGTTCTTCGACCCACTTCCCTTTTGCGGCTTTAAGTCTTTTCTTAATTGAATTGATAATGACCTTATTGCTTGACTCCGCAAGACCGTTAGACTGGGGATAACGTGGGGTTGAAGTCGTAAGTTTGATATTGCGGTCCTCACAAAATCGTTGTGTACGATCACTTATGAATTGTGACCCGTTGTCACACATGATTTCGGAAGGCATTCCGAACCTGCATAGGATGTTAGTCTGGATAAAAGAAATAACTTCTTTGTCCTGAATCTGGGAGTAAAAGGCTGCTTCTATCCATTTAGAAAAATAATCTGTAAGGACTAACAGAAAGATCTTCTGCCCTAGGACAGGATGTAATTTGCCAACGATGTCCATTCCCCACCTCATGAAAGGCCATGGAATTAAGGACGTATGTAAAGGTTCAGAGGGTTGGTGGATCATACCTGAATGTCGTTGACATGCATCGCAGCTTTGGACGTACCTGATGGCATCTTGTCTTAATGTCGGCCAATAATAGCCTTGGCGTGAGATACGATTTGCAAGACTACGACCACCTGAGTAGTTGCTACACTCGCCGTCGTGCATCTCCTTTAAGATATTTTGTACCTGTTCGGAATTATCAATGCATCTTAGATTTAGACCCGTCGACGAGCGTCGATAAAGTCTATCGCCAATGATTATGTATTTCGATGCTTTGAATCGAATCTTGCGAGCTTCCATGCGATCTTCAGGTAGTTGGTCGTGCATAAGGTAAATTTTTATGTCAGTCGACCAACTATCTTCCGTGCTAAGAGCACAGATTTCTTTAGAGTCTTCAATGGACGAGGTCGCTAGATGGATCATGGGAATAGCGTCAAACGACGATTTATTAAGTGATGATCCAAGGTTAGCTAGCGCATCGGCTTGAGTGTTTTGATCTCTGGGAATTTGCTCGATTGAGAACGGATCAAACATTTTGGATTTATCCTTGGCTATATTGAGATAAGCCATCATCTTGGAATCTTTGGCTGTGAACTCCCCACTCATTTGGTTCACGACCAGTAGGGAATCGCTTTTGATGTGAAGCCCGACTACCCCAAGTCGTGAGCCATATTCATGCCCACGATTAGAGCTTCGTATTCCGCCTCGTTGTTAGTAGCTTTGAAACTGCATCGTATGGAGTACACCATCTTTCCCCCTTGTGGTGATTTTAAGACGACACCAAGACCTGCTCCTCTAGAGTTTGAGGAGCCGTCGACATGGAGTACCCAAGTCGTGTCTCTTATAGTCGCCACAGTACAAGTCTCGATATGTGCTTCTTTTTCCAGTTCGGGACTGAAGTCAGCGACAAAATCAGCCAAGACTTGTGACTTTATTGTTGTGCGAGGTTTAAAATCGATATCGTAGCTACTGAGATATATACTCCATTTCCCTAGTCGTCCTGATAGCTCAGGTTTTCTCAGGACCGACTTAAGAGGAAAACTTGTCACGACAGTGATGGGATGGGATTCGAAGTAGTGTCTTAACTTCTTTGCCGCTGTGACTAGCGACAAAAGTAATTTTCCATAGACGTATATCGGGTTTTTGCGTCCAATAGAGACTTACTGACGTAGTAAATCGGCAGCTGCCGCCTATCGTCCTCTCTAGTTAAGACGACACTTACTGAGTGAGGACTTACGGCGAGGTACAGTTGTAAGGTCTCGTGTTCTTTTGGTTTCGAAAGTAATGGCGGGACGACCATATATTCTTTCAATCGCTGCAATGCTTGTTCGTGATCGTCCGTCCAGTTGAAGCCTTTGTTTTTTTCTCAAGACGTTTTAAAACAGACGACACTTATTCGATGATCGTGAGATGAAACGATTTAAAGCTACCACGCGACCAGTGAGTCGTTGGACCTCTTTGAAATTTTTGGGCGACTTGATATTTATCAAGGCCTTGATCTGATCCGGGTTTGCTTCTATGCCTCGTCGTGTGACCATATAGCCCAGGAATTTCCCGGCGCTGACTCCGAAAGAACATTTCGTAGGATTTAATTTCATCTGATATTTTCGTAGGATGTCGAAGGATTTCTTCAGATGATCGATGTGATCGGTCGCCTGCTTGGATTTGACAAGCATGTCGTCAGTGTAGACCTCCATGGTGTCGCCAAGATGCTCTTTGAACATCTTGTTAACCAATCGCTGGTAGGTCGAACCTGCATTCTTCAAACCAAAAGGCATGACTTTATAACAATAGATGCCTTTGTCTGTCATAAAAGCAGTCTTCTCTTGGTCTTCGCTGTGCATCAATATCTGGTTATACACGGAGTACGCGTCCATGAACGTCAGGAGTTCATGTCCTGCGGTCGCGTCGACCATAGCGTCGATGTGGGGTAGTGGGAACGGATATTTAGGACAAGCCTTATTAAGGTCTGTGAAGTCGATGCAGAAGCGCCACTTCCCATTCTTCTTTTGTACCACCACGACATTGGCTAACCAATCGGGGTACTTTACTTCTCTGATCTTTTCGGTCTTAAGCAAATTGTCGACCTCATCGTTGATCACTTTGTTCCGCTCAGGGGCGAACTTTCGACGCTTTTGCTTTACTGGTTTAAAAGATGGGTCGACGTTCAACTTGTGGGATATGAGTCATATGACACTGGGGTCTATGCCTACCATATCCTCGTGCGTCCAAGCGAAACAGTCAACATGTTCCCGCAAAAAGGAGATTAGTTGACTTTTCATGGTAGGATCTAATGATGCCCCCATGAAGACAATCTGATCAGGCTTATTCTGATCCAGGATGACTTCTTCCAGACGCTAGTCGTTTGAGGATTCAGGGGTGTCCTGGATCTGCGATTGCTGCGTTGCAGAATCTGATTGGGCTGCCATTATCATGGAAACAATAAAAACTTTTTTGAAATCGTCAGAGCGATGTATGTGATGGTCTGAGATTTTCCCTAGATGGGGTCCCACGGATGGCGCCAAACTGTTAATGCCAAAAATCGCCCAAAAGAACAACATAAGGTTGATGTGGAATTTAACAACTAAAGAAACGTATCTCAAGACCAAGCAACACAATCGCAAGGAAAAATGTAAACAAGACAAGAGATTTGGTGACGCGGAAAACCCCAAAACGAGGGAAAAACCCGCAGTCGGCTTGTGAGAGTCGACGGTGCACTATAGTCGCCAAACAGGGGCGAAAGTCCTTGTATTACAGGTGTTTTGTGTACAACATATTACAAATGAATGTAAAAATAGACTTAGTCGTGTGTAAAAGTCGTGTGTAAATCGTGCGAAAAATGTATGCTGTCGTGCGATTCGAGTTGTGGTCGTGCGAAGCTTGTGTCAACGATGTTCGTTCGAATGCTTTGCGGATTGCTATATTCTGATGTGGAATTGCTTAGAAAATAGATGGAGTAGATTGGATGATTCGTAGTAGTTCAGTTCAGATCAGATAGCTTTTTCGGTTGTGGAGCAGGTCCTTTTATAGTTTTCGCTGGTCATTAAATGAGTCTTGATGGCTTGCTTTGTAACCGCTGTCGGGCTTTAAATGCCATTGATGACTTGTCCGTTTCTGGCCGTTTGCACCATGAATGCTCGTAGACCTGCATTAATGAACAAAAGAAAACGGGTTTGACTGTTAACGGTTAGTGTAATTGTACGACCGTCTTAAGTCTCACACGTCGGTCGTACGGAACGTACGACCAGCATAGAAACATACGACCGAGCATACGTCTGTAAATAACTTATAAGACCTTATCTTAATACAAGAGTGGTTTTATGGAAATGTTATCTGAGTTTTCTACCGTCGGTCGTGAGGTGTGATTTTTTACCCAAACATGTATCAACCAAGTGTTTAAAAAAGGCCTATGTAATCTCAGGATTTTCAAAGTTTAATTTATATAGATACCTGGAATTGGTTGCTTATTTTTTAGAAATCTGCTAGTAGTTGATAAATTATTCAAACTATGAAGCAAAAAATCTAAGGATATAAGATGCATGAGACTTTTTTTGTTTTTTGTTTTTTTTATCCCAATTTTTTTGATACTAGTAGAAAATGAATATACTCAAATCACACACAAAAATGAACAATAAAAGACACAGAATTGGAGCTGAGAGTACAAATACAAATTTGCATCAAGGTTTGAGTTAAAGTCCCGAATCAAGTAACCAAGTCTAAGAGTTAGTAATGACGACAACACCCAAGGGTTTCCTACTAGTCTTGGATTTGGGTCACACCCACATCCAAACGGTGTTTAACTCATAATAAAAGGAAAATACATGATAGAAGAAGAATGCATAAAGATTACTTGCATAAACGAAATACTAAACTGTCACCACTTGTGTTTGCCACATCAGTGAAGTCAACAAATAACCAGCCAATCTCCACCATTGATTGATCATATTTTCACTAAAAGCTGCCACGTGTCCACATCCTGTAGGAGCAACCCCCCCAATTAAAAGGTTTTATATATTCATTAATTTTTTTTGTTGAAGTAACCCTTCTCAAAATTCCCCCAAATTCTCTATCTTATTCTCTCATCGGACATAATCAATCGGTAAATCCAGTCGCCACCGTCATATGATCCGTTCAACTCTGTGCATTTTTCTGTCTTCCGATACATACATAACCTTTTTTTTACAATTTCATTCTTTTTTTATTATAATTTGTCTTAAATCATTTTTGTTGTCGTTGCTATCGTCTGTCGACACGTGTGTTGGTGCAAGTGTACCACATCTCTATATATTTTATATATTTATTTTGATGATTACAAACACACCGCATTATTGTTTATCTAACAATCTAATCCAAGTGTGCAGTTGTTGAAGAACACGAAGATTTAATCTGAAGGGTTCAAGACGGAAGTGTTTACGTCGTCATTATTGTTTATAACTAATAATGATAAACACCCTAAAATAATATACCACTTGGATATTTCTAAAAACCTTTTAAATAATATTTTAAAAGAAATTTTGGTTCTAGAAGTATCTGCCATGCGTACTGTTTCTGCAACCACTTTCTGACGCAGGTATACCGCGAAGGTAGAGCCGGTATACCGCGGGTACATATTGGCCGGTATACCGCGGGTGTTCAGCCGGTATACCGCGGCAGGCTCCGTGTGCATCTCTGATTGGTTGAAAGTCCTTTTTCTGACGGCGGTATACCGCGAGTCCTAGCCGGTATACCGCGGGTACGTTTTCCAGAAGTCAACTTTGCATGAGAGCCGTTGTGTGTCAGTGTCCTTTTTACTGCACGGTATACCGCGTGCATTTGGCGGTATACCGCGCCTCATATTTCCGTTGGAGATGCTGATATATAAAGAAGCTTGCTGGTGATGAAGAAGGTAGACCAGAAAATACAGATACAACCAACACCATCACTGCTCATCTGATCTCTCTCATTTAATATATATATTTTATAAAAACTTTTTTTATAAAATATCCAAGTGTGATTATTATACAAGAGTGATTACCCATTGTGAGTTATACTCCTCTTGTAAGTATTTGAATAACGGGTGTGTGATCCTGTATATCTCAATAAGCTGAGGCTTAGAGAACCGTTTACTTTGCTCTGTATTTGGTTTGTATTCTACCGTAAAGAATACATTTATTGGATCGTGTCGGGAAGTGTCTCGGCTGCTGGTTTATCACAGTTGGTGGTAAATCAGTAAATCTCCGTGTCAAGTATCTCTTACCTTTATCTCTTTATTTATTCCGCTGTGCTTTATTATATTTGTTTATATAAACTGCTTTGCATTTATATTTATTTATATAATCTCTGTGTATTTGTTTATATTTACACTCTTCTTTATTATTTGTATACTCTGATTTATTTATACTGTTTCAGTACTGTATTTATTTATAAAAGAATTTTTGAAAGTAAAAGATTTTAAATACAACCTTACCCCCCCTAGGTTGTCTAACAACGTGTTTTTTACCCCTGACGACCCACTTTTTCCAACGTGAGTACGATTTCTAATGTGCACGATTTTTCTCAATCCATGTGTACACACAAGCGTAATCTGTCTATATATGTGTCTATGTGGAGCTTTATTCGTAACTAATGTCTATATTTCCTTGAGTTGGAACTTATTTTTGGATTGCTTAACACATATCCTGGAAAAGTATTTTCAACCAACAATTTGCCGCTTATAAGACACCCCATACCACCCTTTCCCATCCCGGGTGGTGGACCACTATTGAGAGGAGGATCTTTAGTCCCTCTTCGATCTACAGGTTCCAAACGTTTCTTCAACATAGGTAAAAAGGAGCGAGGTTACAATGGAAGAGATAAACACGAGAATATAAGTAACCCCATTACCTTTTTTAATTTATCTAGAGGGAGTGGAGAAAACGGACAAAACAACTCACATTTTTTATCGAACAATTACAAGAAAATAATCATATGAAAAACGGTTCTTGCTCAGTATTATATGCCCAAAATGTTTTATAATATTGTAATTAGAAATCAAATGGTTTGAGGATTTCTTCTGGCAGTGGAGTCTGTTGAATTCCTCTTGGTTTGTTAAATCAAGATGTTTCAATTTATACATGGATATATGCAATAATATGAAGAAATTAAAATGCTCTCAAATAGATCCAAAATACCCTTTAGGTAAATCAACAAACAACCAACCAATCTCCATATATCCACATCCTGTAGAAGTAAACCCTTCCACCCCATTTAAAGATTTTATATATTCATTAAAGAAATTTTTGTTGAAGTGACCCTTCTCAAAATTCCCTAAATGCCTTAACGTTCTCTCTCACCGGACATAATTGGCCGGTAATCCAGTCGTCGTCATCGTGTGATCCGTTCAACCCTGTGCACTTTTGTGTCTCAGATATATAAAACCTTTTTGTTACAGTTTCATTCATTTTTATTTTTATTCAAATTTGTCTAAAATCGAGTTTTTGTTGTTGTTGTTGTTGCCGTCTGAAGGCAAAGTGTTTTTTTACCCCGATGACCCACTTTTTCCGACGTGAGTACGATTGCTAACGTGCACCAATTTTTTTCTCAATCCATATATGCACACCAAACGTAATCTATCTATCTATATATGTGTCTACATGGGAGCTTTACTCGTAACCAATAGCTGGGTTCTGGTGAGAATAAAAGTTATGATGAGAAAAAGATTTCCATCATTGAATGCATATTAGGATGAGATGAACCGGATCAATTTTTTCCCATATATGACACGATTCGTGGGAATGAGATTAAGAGGGTGTTTGGGATTACTTATTCAAAATAAACATTTTCTAGTGTTTGGATATGAAAAAAATGCTTATATTCGTTTTTGGCTTTTCTTTTTAACTTTCCCCCCCCCCCCCCCCCTCACATTATGTTTCTTCTATAACCAATGTGTATATTTCTGGGAGGTGGAACTTAATTTTGACTTGCGTAACACATATCATACTAACATTGCAAACGTTTGTTCAACATAGGTAACAAGAAGCGAGGCTACGACGGAAGAGATCAAAACACAAGTAATTCCATTATCTTTACCTCCCTGTTTCACGCTTCAAACGACTTCTTCTAATCTAAATACATCGGCGCTCTGGTTCTCGATTGCTCCCTGTGCTCTCATCTTCAGGTATACCGATTTCTGTCTATGCTTTTCCATTTCTTCCTAACGTTTGTTCTTCCCATCGTTTTCGATTTCTCCCTGTGGTTTTCGATTGCTCTCTCTGGTTTGTTCTTCTGTCCTACGGTTTCTCTCCATTCTTTTCGATTTCTCCCTATGGTTTGTTTCTAGGTTTTCGATTTACTTGCTCTGATCAGATGGGTTTTGATCAGATGTGGTTTCTCTATATGGTTCTGCTATAGTTTGTCTGTTGGTTTTTCTATATGGTTCTGCTATGATCAGATGTGAATCGGCTGTGGTTTCTCTATATTGTTCTCCAATGATCAATTGTTTTATTGGAAGCCAAGTACAAAATGGTCATTTCTGACATTAAGACGGTTTATTTGGCTTATATTAATACTGACAGCTTTATCCATTCCTGCCTTAATAGAAAACCAACCGAACATCCCCTAACAGGTCGCTAACTCACTCATCAGTTGATTGTGTTTTTGAACTGCTAACCTGTCACCTAATTTAGGGTTTTTCTTTGTAGATTTAGGAACTTAAATGTGCTTTATGTCTTTTCTTATGGTTTTGGCACTTCATCTTCATAGAGTTACTGATCCATTGTTTATGCATCCTAACCAATTCAATTCTGTTTTTCTGGGTGTCCATGTCGTCTGGTTCGCCCTTTCCCTCCTGTATCTTTTTTAAGTTCGCAATTCACGTGAAGAGTAGGTTTCACTAACTATTTTCTTCTGGTTGTTTGAGTGTCACTGGACAATCCATATGGTCTTCCTATGATTAAAGTCGTAGTTTGGTTAAAACAGTTTTTATTCATAGAGATTGAATAAATGTTTTAAACGTTTTTATGTTTGACTGTGAATAGGTTTAAGGAAAGAAGGTGGGAGCTCATAGTGAATAAGGGAAGCATAAGTGACTTTGGTCTCAGGTTCCTGCAGAATGGCCTTTTGTAGAAACTACACTAACGGAACAGTTTCAGAGGGTGTTTTGGATGACAAGCGCCAGGGTGGAACTATAGAAAGAGCCGACATTGTAGGAAACCATGATTTGGAAACAACTTCGAGTATGAATAAAGGGTTTGCAACGAAGATGGAAGATGGGCAGTATCACGGCGATGGTGAACCGTATGTTGCAAGTAGGTCACTAAACGAGCCAGCAGCTGAGGAGGATGATGGCTTATTGAATTTAACGGTTTCTACTACTAATACAAGGAAACCAGCAGGGAGATGGGGCTCAACATTTTGGAAGGACTGTCAACCCATGCATCATAAACATGGGTCAGAATCTGGGCAGGAATCAAAGAGCAGTTCTGAATATAACAATGAAGACGGATCCGGCAATGATTTTTCAGAAACGGATAAGGCAAATAAAGGTCAAAATGTGGATGAGATGTTGTCTGATGATTACTACGAGCTCGATGGAGATGACCAAAGTGATTCAATGCACCACAAGCTATTAAGTAATGCAGCTGGCTATAGTTCATTATCTCAGCCACAGGTCGCTGACAATCACTTTGTGTCCAGAAAGAAGTCAAAAGCTTCATCTGGGGGTGTGTATGTGGAAGATGCTGATTTTGAAGATGACGAGGAGGAAGACAATGGTAACTTGAATTTTTTTGATGCTATATTCATATCTGTGAAATTAGGTGGATAGAACTGGAATTGACGAATTATATTTGTTTCCATCATGTACAATTTCATTAAATTAGCGATTTATGCTCCCTTAATTTGCTGCAGAAGATGACCCTGCTGATGAAGATTTTGATCCTGACTTGGTCAGCACAAGTGTTGGAAGAGGGAAGAAGGTTATTGCTTGTCCATTATATCGGCCTGTGCATCCCCTATATCTCATTATTGTTGTTTCTTTCTATTGGCTGTTTCTGAATTTTAGTTTTAATTTGGGCATATCTTATCTTTCGGTTAAGCCAGTGACTGTATTATTGCTTCAAGAAATACCAAATTGCCAACTGATGCAACAGCTTTGTTTAAATCTTCACTGCTGCGACCCTTGTGTTCTTATAATCATTTATAGATTGTATGTAGTTGAAATAACAAGACAACCTTTTAATATCTCAACTTTTGAGACCTGATGCTTGTGGGTGATTTTGATATCATTTGGTGGTGATGTTGTTCATGAGTGTGTATTGCTTATGATAGAATTAGGTTACAATTTAAATATCCTAATTCATTGTCACCACTTCCTTGATTACTGTGAATCGTGTATGAGACGGCCAAACACTTTATGGCTATAAAACGTACTTGAGTATGTAAAATGAGAAAAAAAGTCGCAATAAGTTAGTGGCTACACATGTTTGTTGTTGTTTTGAAAGTGTTGGGTAATTGGTGAATTATGACGGTTAGGATCTCTTAGAATATTAAGGCTTTAATATATACATCAAGCCAACTTGGTCTTGTGCTCGAGTTAAACCAAGTCCAGATTGAGTAGAATGATTAAATTGAATTTTAAATTGAACTCACATTTTATTATTTTAATCTTTGCTCAAAAGTTGGCATCTGGCTTGATTTTGTGTTGCTTGGCTTGACTGCTCGAATAAGCGTGCTTATCATTAATTCAATTCGAATGTTGATATACATTTACATATTATTCCATGATGCTTAATCATTTCAAATTTATAAATAAGTATTTGATATTAGACTTGTACCGGTAACCCCAAGACATGCATCTCTACCTATGTTTGTACTAGATAAAAAATTAATAGAAAATTATGAAAAATCAATACACAATTAAGATTTATTGGGACATGTGTTTGGACTTGTTTCATGTGTATTTTGAACTTTTTTGAGCCAAAAATCGAACACTATTTTCCACGCTTGGCTAATGCTTGAAAAATCAGAAGTTTGGATAGGCTTGGCTTGCTTACAACATCCCCTAGGATCTATGCTTGCTTGCTTACAACATCCTCTTAGGAAGGATTCGGAAGATCTAACCTTGAAGATCTTCTTGCTAGCTTGAACATTAGAAATCTGCAGATGTTTTCCAATGAATTTAGACAGCCTCGAAGTGCATCAAAAGACAACCATGCTGCAATAAATGCTAACCGCGTTTCATTAAATGCTTCAGGAGAAGTAACATGTGAGATTGAGATTTAGGGATGGCGGATATAGCTTTTCTAGGAGAGAAACAGTAACATGACAGTGCTTTTTGACTTTTCCAACTTATGGGAAACGGACAAAAGAGCCGTCAGTTGATCTTCGTCATTAATTGGGAAAAACAACTTACCAACTGCCAGCTTGTCAGTGGCGGTGGAAGTCCAGGGTGCGTTTGGTGCATAGACTACTGGGATGGGATGCGACAAAAAGAGTCCCATGTTTGGCATGACATTGGACAAGAATGAGGTGGGACAAGGTGGGACAAAAACTGAGATTTTTTGTTCACCCAAAAAGGTGGAACAATGATGGACAAAATGAACAAAGACTATCTTCCTCTGGTCTTTGATAAAAAAATCTAAAATCTATCTTTATTACCACCATCTCTTGAAACCTCCATCACCGCCATCCCTGCATCTCTCTAAACCTCCATCACCGCCATCTCTTGGAACCTCCACTGTCATTTCTCTAAACCTCCATCACCACCATTTCTCCATCTGTTGATTCACTCCTGCACCACTGTCACTTACTGCTGCACCACCATGATTCTCTTCCTCCACCATCATCACTGCCGATCTACACCTTCCAGCGACGTAAAACCAACCGCTGCAGGTCTCCAAGCTTCGTGTGGGTTTAGAAGGGGAGGAGATGAAGAGGGTGGTTTTGGTTTTTGATCTTGAGGCTTTGGTGGTGCGACGGTGGCTGTGGGTTTTGATCTTGAAACTTCAGTGATGCAACAGGTGGTGGAAGGAGGATGTGGTGGTTGTGCGAAGAAGAAGATGAGAGATGAAGGAGATGATGTGCAACATATGAAAATCGTATTTCAACTTTTGAGGCCTGTGCTTGTGCAATATATATATAAAGATATCATCAAATATAAAATGGAAATCTGAGTTTTAATAACAGAAAATGAAAAAAATGTAACTCGCTCTAATTTTTATATATTTATTATTAATAATTATTATATGATAAAAAATATATTAAACAATATTTTATGCGCAATATGGTCACTTAAACACTTTTGTCCAGTTCTGCTCTAGTCGTATCAAACGTATGACAGACAATTACTTTTGAAAGTAGACACTTATTTTGGGACAAACTAAAATAGTAATGTAGATACTTAACTTTGGGACAGAGGGAGTATTTATTTTCTTTCAGAGTAGGCTATCAATGGTTGTTACCTTTGATAAGTGAAGGATTTTATGCTTCTAAGGGCCTGTTTGTTAGCAGCTTAATGAACTTAATGGGACATATAGCTTATTCAGTCAGCCATACATGACTGTTTGGTAGTGGCTTAATGATATAGAAAGTGACTTATTTATTAAGCTTTTAGGAAGGAGCTTTATCCAAGTTTTGTCCAAACCAGTCTCTCCCAATTAAAAAACATGGTCCTTCCATCTATGAAAACACCCTCCCAAACAAAAATCTTTCCAATCTATACTGACAAATTAATCCACACAGACAACTTTATTCATACAGGACTTAATGGAAAACCAACCAAACAGCCCCTAAGTGTTGTACTATGCTAATGTTTTTACGACTATTTTTTTTGAAGCAGATAGTTCACAGTGCTCATTTTATCGGTACTGGGAAAGAAATAAAATGTTTGCACTCAATTCTCATTTTATCGAGCATTTGGATAGAAATTTTGAGATTTCATATTGTTGTGTGTTGGTATTGATAATGTGGTTTCTTGCTGACGGTAGTTGTCTAGTTCGAATATTGGATTTAGGATTTCATAGCTTGGTGGGATATTAATAGGGTTTCTGGTACTGCATGTGCATGTATTGATTATGATAAACATAATAACATATTTGATAAAACATATGATAAAACATATTTGATTCATGAAATCATTTTCTGTTTTTTTTTTCTTTTCTGTGGGTTTGCTATGAGCACAGTTTAAATGCTGCTGCACTTTTGTATCCTTCAGGAACATGATAACGACTGGGGAGGAGAAGGTTTAGATGATAATTCTGAAGATGATGAATTAGAAATCTCAGATGATGATTTTTATAAGAAACCAAGTGGCATGCGGAGGCAGAAGCGTGGGCTTAGTAATTTAAAGTCTAGTAGAGAACCTAAACCATCTACATCTTTCAGTCGGAGGAAAAGAGGTAGAGCATCGTTTGATGAAGACGACTCATCCACAAATGATTCAGATGATGATATTGAAGAGGACTTCAAAAGTAGAAGAAGGAGAAGTAGCGACCCACGCAAAGACACTGGTGGTCGTTCTATTTCTACAAAAGGTTCTGGGAGGATCAATGAAGTTCGAACTTCAACTAGATCGGTACGGAAAGTATCATATGCTGAAAGCGAAGGAAGCGAGGAACATGATGAAGATATCAAGAAAAAGAGCCACAAGGTGTGGATTATCCATAAATGTGCATGTATAATTATTCAGATGCCTGTTTTAGTAGTCATATGGTGTATGTTTAAGACAATAGTTTACATTGTATTAATGCTGAAGGTTTATGATCAAGTTAGTTGGTCTGTATGCTGCAGATTATGGTGGATTTTTATGGGTATAGCATAATTTGATGAATTTCCAACTTTAGGTGGTCTAGATCCAGACTTAACATCATTATTCTTACTTGAGACAATAGTTTTAGTAGTCATATGGTGTATGTTTAAGACAATAGTTTACATTGTCGTTCTCTCGGTCTATATTAATTTCTGTATCCTTTGTGAGGTAAGGATGAGATGGAAGAGGAAGATGGTGACTCAATTGAGAAGGTGCTCTGGCATCAGCCAAAGGGCACGGCAGAAGAAGCTGTTCGAACCAACAAATCTACAGACCCTCTATTGTTGAACCATTTCTTTGACTCAGAGCCAGATTGGAATGAGATTGAATTTTTTATCAAATGGAAAGGCCAGTCACATTTGCATTGTCAGTGGAAATCATTTTCTGAACTACAAAATGTAAGTTTTCAGTTTCTATGCTTATTCCTTTGTGTGTCTTGTTTGACATTGTTAATGTTGTGTATCTGATTCCCTTTTTAATCGTTGTTGTTTTTGTTTGTGGTCAGCTGAGTGGCTTTAAGAAGGTTATAAATTACACTAAAAAAGTTATGGAGGATATAAAGCACAGGAGAACAGTATCTCGTGAGGAGGTAATGTTGGCCATGCATTCTTCTTGATCTTAATATTTCTTCCTTCTCTTTATCCCCCTTGTACAGTAAATTCAAATGTGATTGTTTTATTATATTGATAGAAAAGTAGGGCCGTAATGTTTGTGTCAAAAGTTAACTTACAATCCGACTCCCTTTGCCCCTCACATGTACCTTATACATGGAAGTTGTAGATTTGTAGTCAAGGTAACACTTTTTTTTTGAAGCATATAATATTTATATACGGCAAATGCAATAATTAAACTCACACACCCTCCTCACCTTTGGTGAGGTTTGAATCCCTGACCTCCTACGAGGCCAAAGGCTCCCATACCGCTAGGCCAAACCGCCAAAGGGCCTTTGTTGGGTGTTTTTAGTTAAAATGAGAAGTTAGGTTCAGAAGTGATGTTTATCATCAATAATGAAATTCAGCCAGTGGATATGTAACAGATAATAGAAATTGGTACATGATCTCATGCGGAAGTGAGGTGCACTATCTTGTCTTCTTCACATAACATTGATGCCAAGTCTTCATTTGAAGGGATACATCAATTGTTTTTACACATTCTAGCTTGTTGCCGCTTGTATCGTTTTGCTTTGAAACCTCGTCTTCTTTGTTCTCCACATGGGGAGTCGGTTCAGTTGGTGGTGGTGGTGGCACAATGACAGGTTGGGAACGACAACAAATGGCGAAGACGACGGAAGAAAGTTAGGAGAAAAGGGGAGTTTTCAACTTGGGGATAGCTTGGGTGGGATGGTGGGGTCATGCTAGATATTTCAATTTAGGATCCAAACCTAAACACTATTCCCCAAATTATATATAATACAATAAATATATTTTTAATCAAATACTTGATATATTATAAAAATAATAGTCTATGGAAAAAAGTGTCTACACAAATGCAGTTAAACTTATTTAAAAATGTGCATCAAATTTACAGATTTATATAAATATAACAATATTATAGTTACACTAATATAAATCATAAAAAAAGTGAATAATATTTTATAAAATATATGTGGTAAGTAAGAAACTACAGTTAAAGTTTACTTTAAAGAAATGGGTATAATGATCATTTTTATTTGGTCAGCACTTAATATAAAATATCAGGTAATTTTTTTCATCTAACACTTACTGTAATAAGACATCTTGCCTCAGTCAGACCTCTTATTACAATCAGCGCTTACCCAGAAAATTTGGTAAACAGCCCCTAAGCCTATATTCTTTTACCATGGTCTCTGTCCTCTGGCCCAACCAGTCTTTGAAGTCCATGCAAAGTGCCCCTCCACATGAAGTGGGAAAACTTTTCAGGCTTTCTGTTCAACAGGTATCACCCCCAAAGATTTGATAACACCTCCTGATTCAAATCTGGGACACATGATACACAAGTCGTAAACCTTACCCACTAGGCTAACAGCTAACCCATTGGGTTTGGAAGATTAATGCAAAGTCCATGTTCCTGTCTGAATGACTTGCACTTTCCACGAAATAAGAAGATAGGACAGTAGATTGGAAGTGAATATAAGCCCATAATGCCTTTTTGGTGTGCACACTTCATTGGCACTGATATTTGTGCATGAGGATCCTAGTTCTATGCTGTTTCTGAACTTCATATGTCGAGGATTAATTATGCATTCTTTGCCAACCCTGTATATTGTTTGTGACATGATGTTTTACTTAATTGTCCAAGAAGCTCGTAAGGTTTGCGGAAGTGGCAGTTTACTTGATTGCTCTCTTTTTGCTATCAGCAACTTATATTGTTTGTCATTGTAATTTTTTTTTGCTTGAAGACGAGTTAATTACTCTTATTTTTTTATCTTTATTTGTTAGATTGAAGTCATTGATGTGAGCAAGGAGATGGATTTGGATCTTATCAAGCAGAATTGTCAGGTTTTACATCTTAAGCAATTTGGGTCATCGCTTCAACTCTTTTTACACTGTTCTATGTTATGCTAGTTTTTTTTAATCTCATTTTATTTTATTTTATTTTATTTGTGCCAATTAGGTGGAGAGAGTAATTGCTGACAGAATCAGCAAAAATTCGGAAGTACCAGAGTATTTGGTTAAGTGGCAAGGTCTTTCCTATGCTGAAGCAACATGGTATATTGACCCAGTTAACTGTTATGAATCTTAAAATAGTTTTTTTCCCAGTTATATGATAGGCTGTATTCTTTTATCATAAGCTTTGTTCGTATTTTGTTTGCCGAATCAAATACATGATCTATTAATCAAGCATTTTTTATATTGATAATTTTACTGTTTCATGTTAAAGTTATTTTATCATTTGACCTCAGTCCATTAGGCGTGTCGTAAAGGTGTAAGCTAAAGTAACAATAAATCACATGTATGTTTATTTTTATGTAGCAATTTATCATTTAAACTTAAATGGACACACAAGAGCAGTAGTATTAGTTCATTTTTAGCTGTTATGTATACAAAGTTTTGTATTTATACTTTATATTAACAAAAGCATCTGCTTGTATTAAAATTGCCTCTGTACCATGAAAACTGCAGCAGTTCATTGAAATACCATTAATTACATTTTCTCTTGTGGGAGCTTTAGAGCTAAATCACATATTCACCCATATCATGATTACAAGAGTGCTTATATCATTAGTTTTGTTCTAGATGATATACTTTATTTTGAAACCCCATGGGTAATTTTAAACACTTCCCCAATATTTTTCAATTCATTCAAGGTCAATTGTTTTAGTTTCCATTGGCTGTTAGGAGTATTGTTATTTGATTTCTTTCTGATTTTGTTTATACCTTTTGTCGACACTGAAAAGGTAGAAACCCTTGTGTCATTATTTACTCTAAAGTCTAATCAATGAGAAGGATACATGGTTTTTCCTTTTTTTGCAACTGCATTGGATTTTTCAATCTCTAGCAATATTAGTATGAGATTCCTGCTTCTGAATGCTTATATTAATATTATATCTTTAGGGAGAAGATCGATGATATTTCTTTTGCACAAGCAGCAATTGAGGAATATAAGGTAATGTCCTAATGTTACTGTGTTTTTGTTTGGTATGCAGCAACTGAGTTATATTGGCATATTTTTTCTTCCAACTCTATGTGGCATAAAAAATCATCTTCCAAATATTTGCGTGCAAGGCTACATGTAAGAAAGTGATTATGGCACAATGTGTTTTTAATGAATGTTCATTTATAATAGTATAGGTGATTGTTGTCAGAAGCTGGTTTCCTGATCAAGTATTGTTTTTTCTATCACGTGTTATTGTGTCACTTGACCTTTTATGTCCCAATATGGCCATTAGCTTTTGTTTACCATTGGGAAATAACCGCTGTCTAGCACTTTATGGTTTTTGAATTTTCAATTTTGGTGCAGGCTCGAGAAGCTGCACTTGCAGCTGTACATGGAAAAATGGTAGATTTCCAGCGAAGAAAGAGTAAAGGTATGCATTATTTTCTTCGTTGCAGTTGTTAATTCCTTACAGATCATATTATAACGACAGCCAAAACAACATAGAAGGGAAGTTCAGAAATTCACTAAGGAGTGCTTCTCCGCGGATCTGAGAATCGGTTTCTTCTACAAAAAAAACGCAGATCTCTAAATCAAGAACGCAAATTAAATCAATATATTTGAGATAGCCCTTCTTAATGGATAAAAATAATCTGCTACTAAAAGACCAAAAGGAACATGGATAGTCATGTTTCTAGTATCAAGGGTATCCAATCTTTGCATAGTTCAGTATAAATGGTGGTGTTTTCTCTTAAGAACCGCATACACCTGCTAATGATTATTGATTAACTTTATGGAAAATGGAACTTTGCCATTCGTTTCTTTAAGCTGGGGAAGGTGGTTTGAAATATTAATGCATCCTTCTCTACTTAAAAAACAATCATTTGTGGAGATAGTGCAAGATTTAGCCAAAAGTGAGGGGAGCATATGCAGGTGGTTGTGGAGAGTATGTATAGAAATCATGTATGTTATGATACAGTTAATCATATTAACCTGTGTTTCTATCTGTTAATTATTTTTGTTCATGTTGATTGTGGTTCTTGTCTCTTATCAGATAAGTAGTTTCGATATTTTTGAATTATAATTTTTTATTCTTATAGCAAGTTTGAGAAAACTTGATGAACAGCCTGATTGGTTAAAAGGAGGGAAACTGAGAGACTATCAACTTGAGGGCTTGAATTTTCTCGTTAATAGGTATATCATATAAATACCTCCATTAGAGTTGAATTTTGTTATTGTGCCTTAATATTTGTTTCATTTAGATCTGTACTTATTAACAATATTCACAGTGCAGTTGGAGAAATGATACAAATGTCATATTAGCTGATGAAATGGGTCTTGGCAAAACTGTTCAGTCAGTTTCTATGGTTGGTTTCCTCCAGGTACTCATATATTTGTTTTGTTTTATCACATATTTCTGTCAGTTTACTTCGCAAAGTTGATTAAATTCAGTTTTTCTCCTGTCCCCGCAGAACTCACAACAAATTCATGGGCCTTTTCTTGTTGTTGTTCCTTTATCAACTTTGTCAAACTGGGCTAAAGAATTCCGAAAGTGGCTTCCTGATATGAATGTGATCATATATGTCGGTACTCGTGCCAGCCGAGAGGTAGGTTACGTTAATTGTGAAGCTTAATTTGTTCTGTCTTAATTGTTTTCTGTTCCAAATGACTGAAAGAGGAGATTTTTCATCTTATTTTGAACAAGATATCCAAGTTTTATTAATAAAACAATCTTGTTAGATGTCTAGTGATAAACATAAACCTAAATCCTCATGGAGAATATAATTCATGTTTCAAATGGCAAGACTTTTTTTTTCATTCATATTTTGAGCGGGAAAAAACTCATTTTATTTTTGGAATGCTGGAGCTTGAGAACATTATATTGTTAACGATTTTTATAGCAGTACCGGGAATTTTCATGGCTAGCACGAATCAGTTGGTCTATGACTGTAAATTTGTGCTTGCAGTTTTATATGTTGGCAGGACACATTTGATCTAGCCAAGAGTAGTTCTTGGGGATTATACTTTGTAATTTCATCATGCTTTTATGGCTTGCAAATAGTTATGCTGCTATATATTCAAAGTTTGAAAAGATTTAAGAAGAAACATTGTTGTATGTGTATTAGTTCATCTAGACAAAAACGAAGGGTATAAGTATTTTTGTTTTACAAGTATTATATGATCATTTTCTCTGCTGGGTATTAATTAGTATACAGAAGCATGCGAGTAATATTTAAAGCTTAATGTCTATTGTAAATTACATTCTTTAAGGTCCTGGGTTATTTTAAAGTCTGTTCTTCTTATATGGTCTTTGATTCCTCCTTTTTTCTGTTTTATTTACCTACTTTTTTGGGGGGGGGGGGGAGTGGGGAGGGTTGGGGTATATTGTATCTCTTGGATCTCGCAATAGGTTGGAAGGTAAAGACAACGTTTTTTGTCATGTTACTGTCTCGAAATATTAGGCCTTTTGGATCTTTAATGGAGGCAACAAAGGGCCACATTTTTTGTCTGGTGTATCTCTTTTGCGTCTCAATGAGGGGTAGCTGCTCAATTAGGCCTTTTATGATTCTTGGTGAATGGTTATAAATTGGATAAATATAACTGGCACTTTCTTAACAGCAGGTTTGTTTATTTTTTAATTATCTTAGTGTTATTGAATATTGTACGGTGCAGCTTGCCTTTGCTAACATCATCTCAGCATATGTGTAATTTTGCATTTTGTATGAAAGGCCTTATCATGTGTTTAATATGGCCGTGTGGTATAGGTTTGTCAGCAGTACGAATTTTTCTGTGATAAGAATACTGGTGTCACTACGAAGTTTGATGCCTTATTGACTACCTATGAAGTTTTATTAAAGGATAAGATGGTGCTATCAAAAATCAAGTGGAACTATCTTATGGTTGATGAAGCACATAGGTTGAAAAACAGCGAAGCGTCATTGTATACAACCCTGAAGGTATGGGAATATCTTTTATTTATTTATATATTTTGTTTTGTGATTATTGTGGATTCCTTTTTCATTATGACCATCTTTCATAGGAATTCAGCACGAAAAACAAGCTTCTTATTACTGGCACTCCCTTGCAAAACAGTGTTGAAGAGCTATGGTAATTTTATCTGTTATCCTATACAGTTGTTTCTCAATTCAGTTAATTGGCAATATAAAGTTAATTGAAATGACATGCGTACTATGGCAGGGCAGTCACTTTTTAGCAAAAAACATCCTATTCATAATCAGATAGAAGCAATGTTTGTGTTTATCCTTGTTAGGCTTATTTAGTGTATACTCTTTTGTCATTACATAATTTGGCACAATTGAAAATTTGAAATACCCCTAGTGTTTAGGTGTCTCTTTGGACTTCACACAAATGATAGAAGTTGTCAATAAGTGTTCTAATTAAAATAATTTCCACCCCTATTACCCTTTGGATTTTGGACTAATGTTATGTGGATGAGAGAAACAACTCTCCACTTCGTATATGCGCTTGAGATACGTATAAGTTATGATTAAGTTTTCTTATTTTGATGAAATCTGTAATACCACTGCCTTAAATAGAACGACCACTGAAGCAGGTTATATTGAAACTAGCTGTTCTTTTGTGCAACGGCAGGGCTTTGCTTCACTTTCTGGACTCAGATAAGTTCAATAGCAAGGATGAATTCGTTCAGAACTACAAGAATCTTAGTTCGTTTAATGAAATTGAGGTACCAATTGTCCTTAACATCTTTTGACATATGTGTGTGTGTGTGTTTGTGCCTATATGTTCTCCTGACAACCACCCTGAAAAGAGGGAGAAATAAGAAACTCTCTGAGGTTGGACAATTTTCATCTTTTCTTTCTCTTGACTCCCATCTTCATTCTACATCTAGTAAATGGGAGCCACAATAACATTTTCACTTCTCACAAACATTTCCCTTGAAATGAAAATGTTAAATGGTGAAGTGAATTGTACGTGAATGTATATTTTACTTTCTATAGCTTGCTAATCTTCATATGGAGTTGCGTCCCCATATTCTGCGAAGAGTTATAAAGGATGTGGAGAAGTCGTTGCCCCCAAAGATTGAGCGTGTTCTCCGGGTTGAGATGTCCCCTCTACAGAAACAGTAATTTTTACCCATTCATTGGATCCGAAGGTTCTATATCTTGTCATTTAACTGACAATGGTGCTGGTTTGGTGTATAGGTATTACAAGTGGATTCTGGAACGGAACTTTCATGACTTAAACAAAGGTGTACGTGGAAATCAGGTTAGTAATTATGTTGCTTATGTTGAAAGATGTTGTGAAAGGTGCAAGGCATGTTGCCTGCAACATTGGCTAAGGCACACTAGTTCTTAGAGGTGGGTGTCTTTAATATACTATTCTATGCATAGTCATGCATCTCCTTATATCATGCAAACCATATGTCCCCATATCTATATGCAAATATATATATATATATATATATATATAGGGTTGGGTTCCGGTGAGAAGTGCCAAATTTGGTGAGAAGCATGAGAAGTGGTTATCAACCTTTGGATGAGAAATGGACGAACATTAGGATGAGATGCACCTAGATAAGATGCACCGAGATGCACCGGATCAATTCGCTTTTAAGCCACAATTCATGGGAGGGTATTAGATTAAAAGTGATCAACGGTTTAAAAGCGCTTCTCACACTTCTCACCAAAAATGGCACTTCTCACATGATCCCATGCCTATATATATATATATATATCAGCATATAGATTTGCAAATATGGGCAGGTTCAAACTAGAAGGTGGTCAATAGGCGAGAAGGAATATGGACCACATAATCCATTAATTAAAAAATACCATAAATATAAAATGATTTTTTTTAGAAATTAGGAGAATTACCATTTTGAATTAGATAATTCCTTAAAAATCTCATTATATATTTTTTTAATTTTAATAAATTCATAATTTTTTGTAATCAAGTTTTATATTATGTTTTTTTCTAGATACACTTCTGATAAAAAAAATCATACTTTCATCAAATATCACATGTGATATCCAATAATCAATTCATTATCTTTTTTCACTAATTTTTCTATATCTTTTGAATTCACGTTTTGAATCACATGTATTGATACATAGGCAGTAGTTGGGTGGCCTCTGATGTCATTACTCTAATATATAATGAATATTTTATTTGTCACATACCTCCCCTTTATTTTTCTGGGGCCCTGTGATGGTTCTAGAAGCTACTTTTTCGTATGATATTTTGTGTTCGACCTACTGCTATTGAGATTTTTTTGAAATTTCTCTTTTCTTTGCTGTATCATTTATTGACCGCATTACCTTCATGATTAGCAATTCTCTTTTGTTCACAAAATACTTTTTCCTTCAAACTGTATTGTAATATGGACTTACAGTCTCTTGTAAATCTGCAGGTTTCCCTATTGAACATTGTGGTTGAGTTGAAAAAATGCTGCAATCATCCATTTCTATTTGAAAGTGCTGATCATGGTTATGGTGGGGACTCCGCTATTACTGGTAGCAGTAAACTGGAGCGGATAATTCTTAGCAGTGGAAAGCTGGTTATCCTGGATAAGCTTCTTGACAGACTGCACGAGACAAATCACCGGGTTCTAATATTTTCCCAGGTATACCCATTACAGAAAGGTGTCTTGTTTGTAAGATGTTTGTAAGGCTTAATAGATTTTGGTTAAATGGAAGGAAACCAATTCAATGTTGCCGTCACACGCACAAAGCAAGATTGTGACAGTTGAGGAAATAGTGAAGGAAATTGAAACTGTCAAAAAGTAGGCTTAGCTGATAAGTTGTATAAAGCACACACATCGTAATCAATTCTAGATAGCCACTATAATAATCCTATAGTTTATTTGTTGCTTCATGCTGATGAGTTGTTTGTTCAAGGTCATCCTTAAAAGATAGGCTTTAGATGTGCGGAATGTCTGTTTCTTTATTGATTTGAAAAAGAAACTTTTGGAAAGTGTGTTTATTCCACAGGAAATTGCATGTGAAACTGTGGATTATGGGAGTGAACTCCAAGTAAAACATGAATAATAAATACATATATTATATTTAATTCTAGAGTTAAGAGTAAGTTGGAGCATATATATATTGAAGATAAATAACTTTTATTACATACATATAGGTAACAATTTTGGTTTCCTGTGATTCTGCATCATCTACCTTGCGAAAATGTGAGACACTAACTTTCTATTCACTTGTTTTGTGATGTTTTGTAGAGTATGTTTATGAATAAATGTATGAATAATTTTTTTATGTTAATAAATATTAAAAAATGCAAAATATAATTTATATTAAATTACAATAAAATAAATTACATATTAAAAAATACAAACTTAATTCATAAAAATACATCATTGTTTGTTTAGAAGTTCTTGAAGTTGATGTTCGTACAATCTCCGTTGTGGTTCGCTCATTGCTGTGGGATCTATTTCCATCAACTTCATGATCATTTTCCGATTTTCTCGTTTGTTCTTAAGTTTTTCTGTTTCCACAAATGATGTATGGAATTTTTTCTTTTTCAATATTCAGGCGTTCTAACATTGTTACTTGTTCGTTTTCGATAGAACCTGTTGAAAAAAGGCTTTTTTTACCTTTATCCTTGGAGGCTTTCTTTCCCGATGGGCGGGAAGAAGGGGTTGACACCTCGTCAAGAATTGTCGTATTAGCATTTGAAGATGATGAAGTGTAATGACCATCTTCTGTATTTTTATTCCTCTTTGATCCTCTATCTGAAGATGAATTGTTGTCTTTTGAGAAACCTTGTTGACTTCTCCGTTTCTCCTCTTCACGCAACACCATTCAGGCATGAAAAAATTTGAATTCTGATCCCTTCAACCTTCGATGTAATTCTAAAGCTTTATTTTTTTTATCTTCTTCGTTCAACCCACTTTCCCGGCGCATTTGAACCTGCTCAAAATAACCAACAAACTTTGAAACACCATGATTCATTCTTTGCCAACGATTTAGAAGTGCTTGACGATTTCTCGACTTTTGAGAAGTATTGTCACGATAGATATCACAGTATTGTCTTATGCGATCCCAAAAATTTGTCGAATTTTGATCAATGCCTATTGTTGCGTCTTTGCCTACATTCCTAAACCCTACATTCCTGAAGTCAATTCCATTACCTCAATCCCCAAAACATCGACTATTTGCAAAGAAATAAGAGGCTGCTAGGAAAGATGTAGAGAGAGCGTTTGGGGTACTCAAATCACGTTTCGCTATGATATGTGGGCCATCTCGTATGTGGTGCAAAGAAATAATTGGAGAAATAATGAGAGCATGTATAAGCATGCACAACATGATCGTCATATTTATATTTCTCAATTTGATGATATAAACGATGATGTTAATTTTACTATAACTACACCTCAAATCTCTCATAGCATACTTCCTTAGTACGAAAACCATCTCCAAAATCACATACAAGTACGTATTGGTCAACGAATCATTGTTTACAATCAGATTTGGTTGAAGAGATTTGACAAAGATTTAGAGAAGAAGAAATGACGATTAATGTAATATTTTTACCTTGTATTTTAATTTAATGTTATATAAATGAAATATTTTATTTATTTAATTAATTTTATTTAATTATAATTATTTAATTAATAAAATATTTCGTATTAAATTATAGTAAAGAATATTTAATTGTAGTTTTGTTATTTGATTAAAATATAGTTTTTTATGATGAGGTGTCACTTTAGAAAGTGGTTGAATATCATTGTTGTGGAGGATAATTTCAAGATAATTGCAAAGCTGATGTGGCGCTTTAGAAGTTGTGTTGAAATTTCATTGTTGTGGATGCTCTAAGTACGCACTAGAAATGTTCATTTGAGGTGATAGAAAATGGGGATTATAGATTATAATATGGAGCTTGGGTTGAAACAGTATTATAACTAAAATAGAGGTTGTTTGGAGTGGATGCTCTTGTATTAATTGTTTATCCCTTCTAATCTGTATAATTGTAATGCAGATGGTTAAGATGTTGGATATTCTAGCAGAATACTTGTCAATTAAGGGGTTCAAGTATCAGAGACTTGATGGAAGTACAAAGGCTGAGGTGCGGCACCAGGCTATGGAGCATTTTAATGCACCCGGCAGTGATGATTTTTGCTTCCTTCTTTCTACTCGTGCTGGTGGTTTAGGTATCAACCTTGCAACGGCAGATACCGTCATTATATTTGACTCTGACTGGAATCCCCAGAATGATCTTCAGGTTGGGACTACATTTTATTTTGAATTCACATGGTTCTATATACTCCGATTTACCAGTTTGAAGATCTCTTTTTATACTGATCTTGTATAGGCAATGAGCAGAGCTCACAGAATTGGACAGCAGGAGGTTGTTAATATCTATAGGTTTGTGACAAGCAAGAGTGTTGAGGAAGACATCTTGGAGCGTGCAAAAAAGAAGATGGTACATAATTACTAGTTATTGTCTTTTCTCCTCTTTCGATAGCAGTTTGCTTACTTTCTCCACTTTGCATGTAAATTGATATATGCCGATTAATGTGTCGATTTGCATGTGGAATAAGTTGAAATGCTCATTTAGTCAGACTGATACATTATTTTCTAGTCATATTGATGATACGAACTGCAAATATATGTTTTTATTTTGAACAAGGTCCTTGTATCAATATGCATTTCTGAAATGTTCATTTAGCATAGACTGATACATTATTTTCTAGGCATATCGATGATACGAACTGTAAATATATGCTTTTCTTTGAACAAGGTCCATGTACCAATATGCACTTCTGCTTCCCAGCTTTATGTGCTCTTTTAAACACCAGCACAAATATGACTGTTTTCTTATGTTTTGGATTTTTTTTTTCTTCCTTTCAGGTACTTGACCATTTGGTTATTCAGAAACTAAATGCTGAGGGGAGATTGGAGAAGAAAGAAGCGAAAAAAGGGAGTGCGTTTGACAAGGTATTTATTAGTAGCATGGCTTTGGTATTTGAAGAATCAGGTAGAAGCCAGTGAGCTTTTTGGTCTCATTTGATGTATTTTTGGATCTAAGATGTCCTGATTCTAAGAAGTGAATGTTCCATCTAATTCCTTATTTCATGTTCCAGAATGAGTTATCAGCTATTTTGAGATTTGGGGCAGAGGAACTGTTTAAAGAAGATAAAAATGACGAAGAAAACAAAAAGCGCCTTCTAAGCATGGATATTGATGAAATTCTTGAAAGAGCGGAGAAGGTTGAACAAAAAGGGCCTGAAGACGAAAGAGGACATGAATTACTGAGTGCATTTAAGGCAAGAATAACATAAATTACTGCATTAATTCTTGTAATGGTTGCAGATATTATCTAATTTCATTTATTTCTTTTCTTTTCAATGTTGTATGCAAACAATGTGATAATATTCAGTTAGTTATTGATAGAAACGAGAATCGAATAACCAAACAATAAACTGGAACAATGAATTGAACTATTGAATTACTGAAAATCAAAGAAAGAGAAGAACAGAATCAGAAGATGATCAATAATGATCGACGCTTCTGCCCAAGCTTCTACAGCCGAACGATCTCAAAAGCAAAATAGCATTCTCTCACATGCCCTACCATACTACCCAACATTCTTTATTTATAGTCCTCTCTCACTAATAACTAACAGGATATATCACAGCCCTACACGTGTCCCCTTTTCCTCTTGTGATAGTAAACAGTCCAAAGGCCTGGGCTGATCATCCAGACATGGGCTTGGGCTATTCCCTATCAGTTATCTGGTAATGCATGGCTACATATAGAGCTAATATTTCATTTTAATACTGTTACCTCATTTGCAGGTTGCAAATTTCGGCTCTACTGAAGATGATGGAAGTTTTTGGAGTCGCTGGATAAAACCTGATGCCATTTCACAGGCTGAGGTCTTTTTTTAACAGAAGTGTTATTATTATGTAGGCATATTGCTTACAATATTATCTGAGAATGTCTAAGTGATTATTTATATTTTAATTGTAGGAAGCTTTAGCCCCTCGAGCTGCAAGGAGCAGCAAGAGTTATGCTGAGGCCATCCCAGAGGAAAGGAATAACAAAAGGAAAAAGAAGGGTGTTGAATTTCAGGACAGAGCCATAAAGCGGCGGAAGGCAGATTATTCTATTTATCAACCACCAGCACTTGAGGGAGCTTCCGCACAAGCAAGAGGGTGGTCATATGGGAACTTGCCAAAGAGAGACGCTACACGTTTTTTTCGTGCGGTGAGACTCTTATGCTCTACGTAATTGTTATTTTCACTTAGTGGCTCGACTGAGCATTACATCAAGCTTTTCGTCCCAAACTAGTCGTGGTAGGTTTTCCTTTGCCCAAAATATGGATAGCATCCTTTCACATACACTCATTCAAACCTCTCTTCACAATATTCTTCCATGTCATATTTGCCATTGGTGCTTAAAAAAGCCTACTTGGATATGAGCAAACCATCTCAAGTTATGTTGCCTCAGTGGTGCCTACCTTCCCCAGACATCACTATTTCTCCAAAGGTCAGGTGGCTTGCTTTACTTTATGGCTTTTAATATTACTTGGTAGATATCCGAGGTTTACAAGTACCATTGTGGTGTAAATCTGACTGCCATGATCAACTTATGTGGGGGCTTGCTGTTGGGCTCTTGCCACTGCGTACTTTTGAAAAATATGCAACAGAAGGGGTCAGATCTGCCCACACAAAGTGAAATAATATCTTGTTCTTGTGCTGACATTATGTATGCCACTCTTGTGCACTTACATTAAAGCTAGCCCATTCACAATAAAAAAACCATAGCCCTTGTGCTGGTGTGAAATGTCTGTACTCATATTGATTTGCATTTTAAGTATCCCTTTTCTTTAGCTGAAAGCGACAAGGATGCAGCATTAGTGTTCTAGTTATCTTTCCAGGGTCATGATTTTCCTCTCAACTTTTAGCACTCTTTCATGGACAAGCAAAATAAAAAGGGCATTGTCTTCCTTCAGATCTGAACAATAAGACTAACTATTTTTTCTATCTTGACTGATCAGATTTTTTTCCTGTTTTTATATCTGAATGGAGGAAAAAACAATCTTGATGCAAAGAAATCCGACCTAAAAACATGTTTTTGCATTTTCAGATCTGAAATTGCTAACACAAACGACCCCTGATGTTTTAGGAGTTTTATTGATGTTGGTTATTTTCTTTGATCTGCTTAAACAGTTTTACGTAAAAAAACAAAAAATACAAGCAATAATTCTCTGCCTATGTTGACTTCTATTTTATCTGCATATTGTCTTTTGTTTCACAGTTGCCATTAGTTTTTTAGCTCTGTTATTTGTGCTTATATTTAAGGGTTAATTCTTTTGAACTTAGAAAAGAAGGTATGAGAGTGTGATTAATTTAGTTATTCTATGGTAAAACCAGGTTAAGAAGTTTGGAAATGATAGCCAAATTAGCTTAATAGCAGGCGAGGTTGGTGGGACTGTTGAAGCTGCTCCGGTAGAGGCACAGGTTGAGCTTTTTGATGCATTATTAGATGGTTGCAGAGAAGCTGTTAATGGAGGAAGTCTGGACGCAAAGGTTGTCATCAAATTAAGATTTTCAGAATGCCCCATTATTACAATATTTAGGAATTGTAGTGATTGATTTGTGGATAACCTTGAACATGATTTGAGCTGTAGGGGCCTTTGTTGGATTTTTTCGGTGTTCCTGTAAAGGCTGACGATCTGTTGAGCCGTGTGGAAGAACTTCAACTCCTTGCAAAGCGCATTAGCCACTACAACGATCCGATCTCACAGTTTCAGGCTTTGATGTACCTCAAACCTGCAACTTGGTCTAAAGGTTGTGGGTGGAACCAGAGTAAGTGTTTACTTTCTTCTGTGTTGTCGGGTGAATGCTTCTTATGCAAGAGTTTGTGGATGAATTATAATTTTGTGTGCAGAGGATGATGCAAGGTTGCTACTGGGTATCCATTATCATGGATTTGGGAATTGGGAAAAGATAAGGTTGGATGAAAAGCTTGGCCTTTTGAAGAAGATTGCTCCAGTGGAACTTCAACATCATGAAACTTTTTTACCACGAGCACCCCAGTTGAAGGAAAGAGCTTCTCAACTTCTTGAAATGGTAGGTCATGTTATCTTGTCCATTTTTTTATGTTAAGGGTTCATAGTTGAAAAAGTTCCTCTGTTTGGGTTGATTAATTAACACGAGTAAATTGGTGTGAATGTTTGAAGGAACTTGTGGCTGTTGGGGGTAAGAGTTGTGGGAGCAAAGGGGGTCGAAAGGGTTCAAAAAAGCAAAGGGATCATGTTCCCAACATCCCAACTTCTCGCAGCAAAGGCAAACAATGGAAACCAGGCTCTCCTGAAACAAAAGTCCCAAAGGGTAAATTGAAGATGACACGTGGCAAGAAGAACGAGCCTTTGGTTAAAGAAGAAGGCGAGATGTCAGACACCGAAGAAGTTTATGAGCAGTTCAAGGAAGTGAAATGGATGGAATGGTGTGAAGATGTCTTGATCGAAGAGAAAAAGACACTGGAGCGCCTTCACAGGTTACAAACCACCAGTGCCGATCTTCCTAAAGAAAAGGTTTCATCCTAGTATAGTATCTATTTATTTCATCACTACCTTTTCCGTTAATTATGTACTGATGAAAACGTCAAATCCACATTTGGTTATGCAAGTCTTTTGATTGCTGAAACGTCTTCAGGTTCTTTCAAGAATTAGAAATTATCTGCAGCTTCTTGGGCGAAGGATTGATCAAATTGTTATCGACCATGAGGAGGATCCATATAAACAAGAAAGTGCGCAACTTTTTTTCTTTATTTTATTTTATTTGGTTATGATTCTTGGATACCCCATGACCCTTTTGTTAGAGATTTGTATTTGATGGCCAGTAAACTGATAGAGTGTTTGTTTGTTTGATACATCAGGGATGACAACACGACTTTGGAACTACGTGTCGACCTTTTCAAATTTGTCAGGGGGGAAACTTCAACAGATATATTCCAAACTCAAACAGGAAAAAGCAGGAGTGGGTCCTTCCCAAATGAACACATATAATCAATCATCAGCACTACTTAACAAGGGCCTTGATACAGCAAAGTTTGAAGCATGGAAAAGGAGGAGACGAGCTGAAGCAGACCCCAATGCCCATTTTCAACCACCACCTCAAAGACCTCTCAGTAACGCTACTCGTATACCAGATTCAAGTTTGGGAATTCTTGGGGCTGCACCATCCGATAATAATAATAGATCCTTTAGTGAAGAAAGGCCTCAACGGACACGTCAGCCTGGTTTTGGTCCAAGACAAGGTTTCACATGAAGTCCACCACCAGTTTCAAATGAGACAAACGGAGCTTCTTGGCCTCACATAGTTGCTTGCTATAGCTGCTGCTGCTGCTGCCTCAAGGATATATCATGTATTCCTTTCTTTCTGAAGCATATTCACAGTATTTTATAAGCAGGTAGTGATGGTGAATATCTGCTTCACAAGAAACAAAGAACAAATTAAATGGAATCATGCAACCATAAAAGTCCGTTTTTATATATATTCTTTTTCATGTAAATCTAGGCACTTGGTTCGTTTCTTTATATATACATATAGCAAACAATTGTATGTATCCAAAATCTGGTTTTGGTTACCAAATATCAGTCTCTTTTTGATATGCCTTGCAAGCATTCTTACAATCTTTATTTTGATCTATATTTCCAATTGCTTGTAATTGTAGCATAACGTGTTAATGCTTCCAAACGGTTTGCTGCTGCAGCATCATCATACGGATCCAACCTTGTATTGCTGCTTCAGTTAAAATGTTGCTGTAATAGCATCTGTACTACTTCAGGAGGTAAAAACATGAGTTCTTATTTTTATTACCCTCACTTGTTTTTTTGTTGTTGGTAATAGTGGGTCTTCGGGTCAACTTGCTTGCACCTAGACTAATCTCTTAAGTTAAGCCTCTTAAGGGGATTTGAACTAGTGATATCCAGGGGAACAAGTACATTTTTTTTGGTAACCGTGGGTCTCCGGGCCAGCTTACGCTCACCGACTAATCCCCAAGAGACGACGAATGGCCACAAGGGCTTTGGCAGCGCCTGATTTGAACTCTAGGTAGATGAGATTTTCCACTACATTCCCCAAAGGTTTTACCAGTGCGCCACAACCCAAGTGGTTGAACAAACACAATATGTTACGAGTGCGCCACAACCCAAGTGGTCGAACAAACACAATATGTTACGAGTTGAGAAGAGTTTTGTGACTTGTTTCATTATTGGTTCCTTTGTGACAACAGGTGAGATGCTGCACTTGGTTGGGTGAGATTGAGAATGATCAACTTGCAGGTGGGTGGTTTAAATATGCACTGACATTGGTTTTACATCAACAACCGCTCTATCCTACTCTTTCTTGAGTGGTATGTATGGAATCTTTTGTGTGTGTGTGTTTGGTTCTTCACTTGATCATAAAAGACTAGTGGTGGTAGTGTTACCTGTGAACAAACACCTTTTATTTCACTTCATTCATTGCTGAATATTGCTTTATGCTACCTTAGCTAAAAAATAATGCACTTACTTAGTATTATCAAACTCCTTGGTAATTTCCCATATGCAGAAAATAAAAACAAAACTAAATTATATTGAAAAAGGGAGCCAACTTTTCCCAATTTGCTTATCCTTTCTTACTTTTAAGAATGCGAATATTGTCCTTTGAGGATTTTAAATGGGAAGTTTGAAAGTTGGATGTAATTTGATCTAGAAAAATATATTAAAGTTGTTTATTATCGTAATTGCACCCTCCTTGAAAATAAATGATCAATAAGAAGGGCAACCACTCTTACTCCCAAGTTCGATTTCCATTTGTTGCAAAAAGTGTCGTGGCTACGTGCCTTGTCAAACCCTAAACCCTAAACCAAGGTAAGTTCAAAGATGAGATTATCGAAGGAAATGTGTACTTCCCTACCTTGTTAATTTTACACGGTGACTTTGGTAGAAAATCTGGTAGCAGATCCTATGAATAGAAATGTGCCAGTACGTTGCATAGTTATGGACGAAGAGATTACAAGTGTTACTCTTAAAAAACGTTATCAAACATCTTTCGATAATGCCAAAAAATGGAGGAACCTATGTCCAAAGTGACATGTTTACAATATCTCCTAGCCGGCAATTGTCGTTAAAAAATATAACTTTACGTTAAAACTTATAGAGAATCGTGTGTCTTTCAAATGATATGTTATGTTTTATGTTCATTTTATAGGCAATGATCTTTTTGAAAATAAGCTCTTTGTTTAAATTCTACTTTCAAGTAGGAGTATATTTTACATTAAAAACTAATATATCAAGGTTAAATAAAATTATAGAATAAAAATATCAAGGGATTGAAAGCAAAATATGAAGATGAGGATGAAAGAGTAGTAGCTCCAAAATGAGATGTTGATTCGGTTCCCACAACACAAGTGAGGGTGTGGCTTCTATGCATTCTTCATTTCTATCACTTTATCTTTCATTTCAACCTCTTATTTTCTTTCTTAAATGGGTAAGAATCAAGTGGATGTTAATATTCATTTCTTGATAAAATGAGAATAAATAACATATCATATACATACTTAAAACATTTATCAAATTGCATGTAAATGAAACAAACTTTCTTAATATCTTGTTTGAGTAAGGCTATGTTTGGCAAACTAGCTGATAAGCTAGCTGATGAAAAAGTCACGTTTGGCAAAACTAGCTTATAAACATGTAAAATGACCAAAAAAGACATCATTTAAAAATTAATATTTATTAATAATAATAGTTAGTAAATAATAACAAGGGGCAATATTGGAGGATTCACAAAAAACAACTTAAACGCTACTCCAAGTAGCGTTTCAAAAAGCTAGCTTATGGTCATCCAAACATGTACACAAAAAAAAACTAGCTTATAAGCTAGCTTTTTTTTGCCAAACAATGCCTAAATGTTGCCCAAATTCATAGACCAACTCGGTGCTAAACCAAACCGATTGGGTTAACGGTTTTCAAAAAGACTTACTGGTTTCAAGATTGGGCTGATAGTTAGTGAAATTTACCATCAAAATAAAACAGTTTTTTCTTTTATTTTTCATACCATACTTAATAGTTTCACTTGTATCAGTAAAAGCTATGTACCGTAGTTTCTGACCGACGCTTAAAAGGATTTGTGTGGAATTATATTACATGTCTTGTTTGTAATTATTATGATAAACCTCTTTTAATTTGTTTATTTATATATTTGCTTGTTGAACTATCTATAGACAACTAGCCCATTTTAAGGAAGTGTCGATTGAAAAATATAATCAAACACTGATGTTTAACTGTTTTAGATGAAGTATTTTGTTACAAATTTGTTGAATTTATGTTATTTTATAGTATTATTCATACAAATTTATTTTTTTGTCATTCAGAAGACATCAAAAAATTAATTTTCATTCAACTCTTATGTAGACAAAAGATTAATATTTTAATTTATTATCTGAAACGAAAATCAAATAATAATCTATCTTAATTAATTGAAACAAATTTAATGCGTATAAACAACTTCATGTATACATTAATTTCCATCAACTATCAATGTATTATCTTGGAAAAATCAATTGCAATTACAATTTTATTAATTCTATCAATCGTGTCTATCATATAGCTCAGTTGGTAAAAGGATTGAGATGACATTTGGCCAAATACAAAATATGTCATGAGTTCGATCTCATGTCCCTGACTCCCTGCTAGCCTTGACTGCTATGTGGATAAAAAAATGTCTCCTTACATTGATGTCATTCGAGATAGATTCCGTATGATACGTATTAAGGTTGCTAGTAATTAACTTATTGCCCAAACATAGCTTACTCAATTATATGCTAAGTCATAAATTGTTGTTTAACTTAATACTTTCTAGAGTAAATTACAAGTATTTGATTTGGTATGTAAACGACTAATCACAAGTAAGAAAGTTTAATAATTATTTTTCTAAGGATAAATTTTCATATAAAAAGTTATATAATGTTGTTTTCCATAAACTTATAATATTATAAAACATTTATGAAAAACTCTTAAAAACAACCCCTAAAGCTTCATGTATCGCTATTTAATGCCAATTACTTAAAAACAAATAATGAAGCTTTATGTACCGCTTTTAATGCTAATTACTTGATTAATACTTATCTCTAACAACCTTCAAATCCTTAAATCGTGGACTCTTATTAACTAATCCTTATATCTAACCACTTTCAAATCCTCAAATCATGAACTTCTTAAAAAGTGTCATTCTCTAAACAAATTTATAAAAAAACATGACAATTTTCTCAAAATCATACATTAAAATAAATTAAAACATTAAAATCGCACGAATAGACTTCTAGTTTAGATAAAAACATTTTAAGTTCCCTTAATAACATAAAAATATTATATGTTCTTTTTTCTAAAATATTTTTTTTTGAGAACAAAGTATTTTAAAATAAAAATAGGAAAAAAAACATTTTAATTATTGTTTTCTCTGAATAGTGAATGGATGGATATTAAGATGAGGATGAGGAGGTGGCAAAAGCAGAAACGTATATACATTTATTATTAATTTCAGTATTAGCCGTAGGATTCAAAATTAAGGCTCTTATCTGTTGCACGTGGGACCCACAATCATCTCCCGCCCTCTTATAAATCCCCATTCCCCTCCTTTTTGCCTTTTTCATCCGTTTTCTCTCCTCTCCTCCACACACACAAACACAACGTTCACCACCCAGGTAAGTAACAGCAGTTTATGCTTTTTATTCATCCTCAACTTATTAGGGTTTATGCTTGATTTAGTATCAGTGTTGTAGCTGAAAACTAATCTTTATCAAATTGAATTAGATCGATGTTACACTTAAGCTAGCTGTTTTAGCTGATAAGCTAGTCACAAGTTGAAAAATCAATTAGAAAAATTATCTATGCTTTCATATCAATTAGGGATTTGTTTTGTTTTAGGTTAAATTAGTAGTGGATCATAGTTGAAGAATTGTGGTTGGAGTGATATTAACTGTAATGAATCTGGGCTTATGAATGCTGTTTTTAGTAACATGTTTCATTCCTCCTCCATCATTAGAATTTGAAGCATAGAAGTCGAATTATTGATCCTGATGCTGATTTTATCAGCAGCTTAATATGTTTATCTGCTTTACTTTCATTTTGGAGGACCATATTCTTGCGAATATTAATGTCAACTTCATTTGTTACATTAGATGATGATTTATGTGAATTTTTTGAGCCCAAGGTTTTGAACACAATATTGGTATTTTGAGGAGGATTCAGAAAGTTACTACAAATCTGAAATATGTAGCCACCACCTTATCTCAAACTACTAATCTAAACAACAACTCGATGGTCACTTCAGTTGATGCTTCTTAAAACACCGATTTCAACCCTTTTTATAGTGTTAGAAATGTTGGTAGCCTTGTTTTTCTCTTTCTGTATGTTTATGTTTTTTAGTTTTCTAATATATTTTTCGAAATGGCGAAAGGTGGGGCAGAGATGGACTATACTTATGGACCTGGAAGGAATCATCTGTTTGTTCCGGGACCAGTCAACATCCCGGAACAAGTACTTCGTGCAATGAACCGAAACAATGAGGACTATCGATCTCCTGCCATTCCTGCCTTGACTAAAACTTTACTTGAGGATGTAAAGAAGATTTTCAAGTCCACTTCTGGAACTCCTTTTATCATCCCAACTACAGGTACTACTATCATCCATAGTAAATCACACATTTATTAAGGAACTTGTGAAATATTTCCTTTGTAGGCAGTTTTGAAGTTTTTAGTTTTTTATTTGACATTTATTTTCTGCTTGCCTGGTATTGTTTTCTGTACTGCAGGTACTGGGGCATGGGAAAGTGCACTTACAAATACCTTGTCTCCTGGAGACCGAATTGTATCTTTTATCATTGGTCAATTCAGTTTGCTTTGGGTGGATCAACAGAAGCGGCTTGGGTTCAATGTGGACGTGGTGGAAAGTGAATGGGGTCGGGGTGCCGACTTGGATGTTCTTGAATCAAAATTGGCTGCAGATACTGCTCATACTATCAAGGCCATCTGCATCGTTCACAATGAGACAGCCACAGGAGTTACTAACAACTTGGCTTCCGTAAGGAAAATTCTTGGTAAAAAATCATTTGCTTGCTTTTCATACCAACCACATCACCTGATTACATCTCTAAACACAATTTCTTGCATATAACTTTGTTTTTCTTTTCTAGTTTGTTTGTAACTTGTAATTGATCCTGTTGTGATATACTAGTATCTGTAAAACGAAAATGAATAAAGTCACAGCTATTGCTACGTAACTAAATATTAGTTTTTTAAATCCATGAGCTAAATTAATAGATTTTTGCATGACTCTGAATCAGATCATTACCAACACCCAGCGCTGTTTCTAGTTGATGGTGTATCATCCATATGCGCTCTAGATTTCCGCATGGATGAATGGGGTGTAGATGTGGCTTTAACGGGATCTCAGAAAGCTCTTTCTCTTCCCACTGGTATGGGGATTGTGTGTGCCAGCCCAAAGGCTATTAAGGCTTCTGAAACTGCAAAATCCCTTAGAGTTTTCTTCGACTGGAAGGATTACTTGAAATTCTACAAGATGGGAACATATTGGCCATACACTCCATCCATACAGCTTTTGTATGGCCTGAAAGCAGCCCTTGAACTCATCTTTGAAGAAGGATTGGACAATGTGATTGCAAGGCACAATCGTCTTGGGACAGCAACAAGGCAAGTGGAGTAATATGCTTGGTTTCTTCTACTTAAATTCATCACAAAATAGTAATAATTTCCTTTTTGGGATATCATTGTTACAATTGGAATTGTGCAGGCTGGCTGTGGAAGCATGGGGGTTGAAGAACTGCACCCAAAAGGAGGAATGGTTCAGTGACACGGTCACTGCTGTCATGGTTCCTCCATATATTGATAGTTCTGAAATTGTTAGAAGGGCATGGCAGCGATACAACTTAAGCTTGGGTTTGGGGCTAAACAAAGTAGCCGGAAAGGTCTTCAGAATAGGACATCTTGGCAACTTAAATGATGTACGCTTTTACATCTTTTGTCCAATTTCATTCATCTTACCAGTGATATAAACCATTTAAAATTCAGTATCAAATAACCAGAACCCAAAAAAAATGTAAATGGAACTTACAATTTTGTGTGTTGTTTTGTGCAGCTGCAACTGCTGGGATGTCTTGCAGGGGTGGAGATGGTGCTCAAGGATGTTGGTTACCCGGTGAAGCTGGGGAGTGGAGTGGCTGCTGCTTGTGCATACCTTCAGAACAACATCCCCATGATTCCATCAAGGATTTGAATTGTCATATTTATGTATGTAACTACTGCTCTTCTCTCATTTGCTTCAAATACCGGTGTAAAGAACACTCTGCCCCTAAATATCCTATGAATTTTTTCTTTTTCTTCCATCCTCTCCATTTGTAAATTCTTCTTTTTCTTCTTCATCATCACATATTGTGGAATTCTTTTATTTCTCTTGTATCAAAAGAGGGAGGTACAAAGGCTATATATACACAAAGAATCTGAGAAGAAAAGGAAAGGATTCCTAACCTATGAGGAAGATATTCACAACAACTAATTACAAGAAGATATCACCATAATCAATTCGTATTTTACAAGGATATCGAGTATCCTTAAGGAAACTGAGTATCTTTAATTATACTGAATATTTCTACACCCCCTCAAGTTGGGGAATATATGTTGATCAGTCGCAACATGGAGCATAGATTTTCAAATACCGGTCTTTGAAGATATTTAAGCCAAAGTTATTAGGAGTGGATACACGTCGCCATAACAACAAATTGCAGATATCCATACTATCTCATGAAATGTCGATCCATCTCAATATGCTTTATTCGATCATGGTGGACCGAATTATTTGCAATTCTTACAGCTGCCTTGTGTCACATTAGAGTTCGATTGACTCTGAAGTCTCTACTTTGAGTTCATTGAGAAGTCTCTTAAGCCACATCCCTTCTCATATTCCGTGTGTCATTGCCCTATATTCGGCTTTTGCACTACTTGCAACAACATATTTTTTCTTACTCATCCATGTGACTAGATTTCCCCATAACGTACGCTAGCTTGAAGTAGACCTCCCATCAGAGAGAGACTCGCCCCCGTCTGCATCATTGAGTACTTTTACATCTTTATCTAAACCATTGGTAAAAGCAATTTCTTTGTTGGATGTCCCATATGAGATACGTTAGATTTTGATATGCCGCCTCTATGTGTTCCTCTGTGGGATTGTACATAAATTGGCTTACAACAATTACTGAACCTGTATCGGATCTTGTGTGTGAAAGGTAGATTAGTTTTCCCACTAGCCTGTTGTACCTTCCATTGTCTACTACAATGTTGTCTTGCTTGTATCGTACCTTGTTGTATGGATCCATTGGCGTGTCAACTGAGCATGCATGTTTCTTTCAAGAGATTTGGGACATACTTCCATTGAGAGATGAAGGCTCCTTTTCTTGATCTAGCAAATTTTGTTCCAAGGAAATACCTTGAATCTGCAAGATCTTTAATCTCTAATTCACTTGACAATAGGGTTTTTAGACGACAAACTTCTATGTGATCATTGCGGTGAGGACTATATCATCAAGATAAATAATAAGGGCAGTTACCTTTTAATCAGAGATGTGCTTAATGAAGAGCATATGGTCTGCTTGGCATTGAGTGTATCTCGTTCTTTTAAGAACTTTAAAAAATCTATCGAACCAAGCCAACGGGGAATGTTTTAGGCCACGTGAATAGAGGTGGAAGGTTTGTAACTTCTCATGTCTGGTTCTTCTCCAACGCCTTGATTATTTCAATGTTGCATGCTGGGATTTGTAAGGCCACGTGAATAGAGGTGGGAACTTGAGTTTCATCCAATTCTGACACAAAGGAATCATACATAATTGGGTGATAATCCCTTGAGATACAAAATTCTTTATTGGATGTGAAGTACAGGTCCGAACCCCCTTTCTTAGAGCTGTAGGAAGATCTAGATTATCAACATTAGTAGGGCCACTAGGAAGCGTACCTTGACATTCAAGACATGGAATTGGTTGGTTGTGGCACTAAAAAGATTGTACGATCAGTTCCTTCTTGTCATGCGTCCTTTTCCTGCTGTAGATAAAGGTATCCTTTTGAGGGTTGTGGTGTGTATTTTCTATTGGGTATCATAGGCTGGTTGAAGGACGTGTTGTTAAAGGGTGGATGAGGTTAGTTTAAACCGATTATGCTTCTGGCACATATAGGAAGAGAGTTTGATCTTCTTTGGTATGGAAAACATTGAAGGAAGGGACTGGATTAGGTCGGTGTGAATACCGATAATCGTGAGAGGGTGTTCAATTATATCCCCCCTGAACATCCATGTAGAACGATCTATTTTCGAAGAATGTGACATCCATGGAGGTGAAAACTTCCATTCAAAAGGGGAGTAGCATTATACCATTTTTGGTTTGGGCAATAGCCGAGAATAATGCATGCGTTTGAAGCTTTGGGATCAAGTTTGCTTATTTGATAGGGATGAATATGGACAAAGACTGTACGAACAATGTTTTTTTAGAGGTATATCTAAGATGAGGTGAGTGTTAGGAAATGACTATAGAAGGACCCGACATGGGTTATGAATTTCAGGACACGAGATGGCATTTGGTTTATGAGATAGGTAGAGGTGAGAATAACATCTCCACAAAAGTGGTTGGGAACATTGGAGGTGAAGAGAAGGGAACAAGCAGTTTCAAGCGAATGTCTATTTTTCCGCTCAGCAACCATCTTTTGTTGAGGGGTATCGACATGAGCTCTGATGTACAATTTCTTGCTTAGAGAGGTAATTGCCAAGGACATTGTTGTGGTAATCATGGGCATTGTCAGTCTTCATAACCTGGATATTTGAGTGGATTTAGGTTTTTATCATTATATGAAATTTGATGAAGAGACTTTTGATCTTTCCTCATGATAAATACCCAAGATAGACGAGTATGGTCATTCACAAATAGTAGGAGCCACGTAGTAGCTCTTGTTACATTACTTACTCTTGTTTTCCCATATGTTACTATTTATCATAGAGAAATGGTGAGATGGTTTGTGTATTTAAGTGGATAGATTATGCGAGAGTGTTTTGAGAATTGACAAATATCACCATGAAACAATTTTTATTTCTGAATAATGAAGGATATAGTCGAGACAAATAACTAAACTTAGGATGACCTAAACAATAATGTAGATTTACGATCTCACTATCTTTATTTGAATTGAAATAACTAGACTCCTGTTAGTTAGTTAGTTCTGACTTGACATGGGAGGATTGGTTGAGTTATTCTTTGGTGCAAGGTGGGTATGGTTGGCGAAAAGACTTGGATCAGGTTGCATTTAGATTGGTACAAAACTTGCACGAATCTGAGCATTGCCAATTATCCTCCCCGAGTCCAAATCACGAATCTGAGCGTTGCCAATTTCTATAATTCGTCCCCGAACTTCATCTAAGTCATTGTTGAATCTTATAAGGAATTTAAATATTCTTCTCATCTCTACCATTTTCTGAATTGTAGCTTGATCTACATGGCACTTCCACTAATGAACTTCATACAGATCGAGTTGTTGCCAATGCATAGTCAAATAAGTTGTAATACGTAGTGACAAATAACTCTCCTTGACGTAAATATGTAGTATGTTATAATTTGGCGATGTTGTCGTTACTTGAATACGTATATCGGGCAACCACCCATATTTCTTGAGCCGTATAGTATAATAGAGAAGAAAATTTTCCCTACTTCTAGGGTCATAGAGTTGATCAACCATGCCATCACCACGTTGTTTTCTAATTTCTAGTTTTTGTTCAGCAGATTTAGAAGCACGAATAGCCCCTGTGAGGTGATGTTCTTTTCCTCGACCACATATGTATAGCAAGACCTATTAAGACCATTAAAGGAAATTGTGGCCATTTAATTTATGACTAGTAATCGAAAGGAAACTCTCAGAGTTTCCTAGAGGATTGGGGTGAGACGTCTTGAATTGGAGATGAATTTCGAGTGGGTTTGGGAAGATGATTATGTGCCAGTCATAGTGAGATTGAGGAAGATGAGGGAACAACGACAACAAGGGGATTTTGGAGCTTACCGTCCTTGCTTTATTGCTATTGTGATTGAAACACATCAACAAGAGGAGAGTAGTTTGGGATCAAAGATGCTCTGATACTATGTGGGATTCTTTCACTTCTCTTCTATCAAAAGATGGAGGTACAAAGGCTATATATACACAAAGAATCTGAGAAGAAAAGGAAAGGATTCCTAACCTATAAGGAAGATATTCACAACAGCTAATTACAAGAAGATATTACCTAATCAATTCCTATTTTACAAGGATATCGGGTATCCTAAGGATACTGACTATCTTTAATGGTTACTAGTACAAAAACTCACATTTGTCATAGTTAATAATCGTGGCCATAGGCCTTTGGCCACGTTTTTTTGTTCAATCAAAGCGTAGCCTATTCTTGCGTGACCATTGATACCTTTTCGACATGTATAAAATGTGTCATCATATCAAATAAAAAACCATAGCCATAGCCTAAAAACCGTGGCTATAAACGTACCTAATATTTAAGATACCGGAGCATTTTTACTATAACCGTGACAATAAACTATTTATCGCCACACAAGCTCATGTTAAACGTGGCCATTAGCTACCTTTTGTGTTGGAAGAAGAATAGATACCAAACATAAACATGCAACGAAAGCTTATAACAAAAAATAAACAAAAAACAAACTTCTTCTTCTAAGAGAGGATCCATTGTACAAGTGAGATAGCAACTAGAAAAGTGATGAAGATAAAATCATACCCTTGAAGACAATGGAGGATCCAAAGTAGAAGCCCTCTATTTGATTCACACCCAAAGCTACAAGTTTTTGCAAGATTAATCCTTCTTCTCCAAAGCTTTTATGAAAGAAAAACTAATTTTCTCTAGCATTTAACACACACACACACATACTTGTGTGTGTTTTTGGCCGAAGGGTTAAGGAGAGAGAGGCGAGAGATCGGCTATTTTCAATAATCATGAATGAAATGGAGTGTTGTCATAAATATAATTAATGACATAGTGCTTTTGTGTCTAATAAGCAATCTCCTATTTACAAAACTGATCCCTCAATTTTTCCTATAGTTTCTAGTTAAACCATCACTTATGATGTTTTACAAACTTTCCCCTTAACCATATAATTCTTGCAATTTTAGTTTAGACTTTGTGTACGACCGAATAGGATAATGCCAATAATTATTTATTTTGTGCCAATGGCCATATCTCCAACAGACTCCCACTTGCACTTGACACAATAACTATATAATGACACATGTGTGTCATTCAAGACACTATTTATGAAACAGTCCTATAGGTAAGTGATCAATTATCCTTTTGTTCTAGATATCCGTTGAATGTGAGACATGGTATATTGTCAATATTCAGACCGTTCAATTTTATATTTCTCAATAGAGATTTGTGGTGACCTAAAATAGACTGCAAAATTGATCCAATATCAATTCAGTCTGAGTATGGCCATATATTTAAGTGTCAGCACCAAATCATTAAGGGGCCCATGGATATCACTTTTACCATGAGACAAAAGGAACAAATTGCTTTGACTACATAGACCTCCCCACTAATCTTGTTATATTTGATCAGTCCCTTTAAAGCTGCCAGTTACGGACAACGTTCGAGAATAGTCAAAACATAACAGACTTTGTGTCAGGAGTCTCATGCATCTCCACTCTAGGATAAAAGATATTACCATCTTAGAATTACTTGTGACAAAAACTATGAAGTAATCTCTAAGTGTTGGTCGTTCCAAAACTTGATCTCTATCAAGTTCATATGAATGTAGTTGCATCCGATGCCATATCTATCTCTATGGATAATCAACTCACACTTCATATCAGTCTTAATTTATTACCGCCTTCCTTTGGAGAATAAACGATTGTGGAGATTTTTGAATAAACTAGTATTCAAAGGAAGTTTATAAACATGCAAAAATAGAACACATTGATACACCAATGAAATGATTTCTCCAAGTACATACTATGACCTCAACATAATAATCATCATGTCATATGAAAATGTAAACTGTTTAAGTTCCAAAATCTCAGATCAACTAAAATATATAGTCAAGCTAAATCGCTAACAACTTTAATGCCTATAGACCTAGTATGAGTATCATGCTTGGTCTGAGGCAAGGGCTTGGTGAATGGATCAGCCAAGTTCCTACTTGACTCAACTCTACTAATGATAATGTTATTCTCTTCGACAACCTTCCGAACGTAATGAAATTTCCTGAGTATATGCCGTGTACGCTTGTGTGACCTGGGATCTTTAGCCAAGATGACTGCACCCTCGTTGTCACAGAAGATCTCTATGGGATCATGAATATTGTGAACCACGCTAAGATCCCCAATGAACTTCTTCATCCACATGGTCTCTTTTGCAACCTCATTAACTGCAATATACTCAGCCTCTGTTGTCGAATCTGCTACAGTGCTCTGTTTGGAACTTCTCCAAGTGACCGCTCCACCGTTTAGCAAAAACACGAATCCTGATTGTGAACAAGAATAATCTCTATCAGTTTGGAAGCTAGCATCTGTGTATCCTTTTATACATAGCTCTTCTTGGCCACCATAGACCAAGAATATGTCTTTTGTCTTTCTCAGGTACTTGAGAATGTTCTTGACTGCTATCCAATATGCTTCACCAGGGTTGGCTTGATATCTACTCTTCATGCTCAAAGCATATGATACATCAAGTTTAGTATAAATCATGGCATTCATGATTGATCCCACAACCGAAGCATATGGAACTCGACTCATCCTGTCTAATTCCTCAGCGGAACTAGGACATTGAGATTTGCTCAGCGCCATGCCATGTTGCATAGGCAAGAACCCCTTTTTGGACTCTTGCATCTTGAATTTCTTCAAGATCTTATCTATGTAGGTACTTTGGCTTAACCCAATGAGCCTCCTGGATCTATCTCTATAGATCTTGATGCCTAATATGTATGCCGCATCACCCATGTCTTTCATGGAAAAACAATTCCCTAGCCAAGTTTTAACACTTCGCAGTGTCTGGACATCGTTTCCCATGAGTAGTATGTCATCGACATACAATACAAGAAAGACTACGATACTCCTACTAGTTCTGACATAGACGCATGGTTCATCTTCACTTCTGACAAAACCAAATTCCTTGATTTTCTCATCAAAATAAAGATCCCAACTACGAGATGCTTGCTTGAGTCCATAAATGGACTTCTGAAGCTTACACACTCTATTGGGATGCTTAGGATGTACAAAACCCTAAGACTGTGTCATAAACACATCCTCAGTAAGCTTTCCATTAAGGAAGGCGGTTTTTACGTCCATTTGCCATATCTCATAATCATGAAATGCTGCTATGGCAATTAGTATCCTAATAGATTTTAACATAGCGACTGGTGAAAAGGTTTCATCGTAGTCTACACCATGAGTTTGCGTGTAACCCTTTGCCACCAGTCTAGCTTTGTACGTGTCTAGTTTCCCATCCATATCGGTCTTCTTCTTGAAGACCCATTTACACCCAACTATTTTAAGGCCAGGCGTTTGATCAACTAAGTCCCAGACTTGATTATCATACATGGATTGGATCTCTCTTTGCATAGCCTCCTTCCATTTAGCAGACTCTAGGCCTGCCATGCCTTCCTGATAGCTGGTAGATTATCTACCAGTGACGCATCACCATTAGAAATGAATAAATCATATTTTAGGTGCCTGACGTACCCTATCTGACCTGCAAACAGGTGGTGGCTGAATGTTAGATTCTCCATCATCTTCATGTTGTACAACCTCTTGATGGTAACTAGTGCCAACATCGGATTCCATGTTCGTTGATTCTTGAACTTCTTCAAGATCAATTTGGCTCCCACTGGCCCTTTAGACATCGGCTCCCTCTCTAGGAAGACCGCCCTTCTAGCAACAAAGACTTAGTTCTCAGAAGGTTTGTAAAACAAATATCCAAAAGATCTAGTAGGATATCCAACAAAATAACACTTCTCTGATATGGGTTCTAACTTGTCTCGAGTCTCACAACGAACGTAAGACTCGCAACTCCAGATTCTTATATATGCTAGTGAAGGGACTCTACCACTCCATATTTCAGATGGTGTTTTGGAAACCTTCTTGGTTGGAACGAGGTTAAGGATTTTTGCTGCAGTCTCTAGGGCATAACCCCAAAAATGGATCGGAAGCGTAATGCGACTCATCATGCAACAAACCATATCTAACAATGTTCGGTTTCTCCTCTCAGACACACCATTGTGTTGTAGTGTCCTGGGTGGAGTTAACTGTGAGATAATCCCACAATTTCTTAGATGATCGCTGAATTCTTGACTAAGATACCCACGACCTCTATCAGATATAAGGATCTTAATCCTTTTGTTCAATTGATTCTCCACTTCGTTCTGGAATGTCTTGAACACCTCAAAGGTTTCAGACTTACGTTTAATCAAAAAAACATATCCATATCTACTGAAATCACCAGTAAACGTAACGAAGTACCTTTCGCCGTGTCTTGTGGCTGATCTGAACGGTCCACACACATCCGTGTGTATAAGGTCCAACAGATCTTTGCCCTGTTCACAGCTTCCTGTGAATGGTGCTTTAGTCATCTTCCCTAGTAAACACGATTCACATTCATCATAACATACGTGATCAAATGATTCCAAAATCCCATCCGCTTGGAGTTTGGCGATGCGTTTCTTGTTAATGTGGCCAAGACGACAGTGCCACATATACGTCTTATCCAAACAATTTTTGGATGAAGTCGAATAAACATTAAGGATTGAACTATTATTGTTTCTCAAGCTGATGTTGGTTTCATAGATGCCATTACAAGGACTAGCCTTAAAATAAAATAAATCATTTTTAAACACAAGTATTGATCCATCATCAAATACAAAATTAAAACCATCATCATACAATGCTTTAAAAGAAATAATATTTCTGGCCATTTCGGCCGAGTAGCAAACATTCAATAAAACCACAGACAAACCAGATTCAAAAGTAAGCTCATAATTTTCAATCCTATCAACTGGAGCAACATGGTTGTTCCCCATGATTAGGTCGAGCTCTCCGCGTCTCAGCTTCTTACTTCGTTTTAGTCCCTGCACACCAGTACAAATGTGAGTACCACATCCTATGTCCAATACCCAAGAATTAGAAGCATAAGTGTTGTGGAGTTCAATCATATACATACCTGAAGGTTCGGCCACACCATTAGCCTTGAGCTCTTTCATCTCCTTCAGGTATTTCGGACAGCTACGCCTCCAGTGTCCTTTCTCCCCGCAGTGGAAACATGTTGCATCCTGTAAAGCCCGTGTCCCGGTACATATTTTATTTATTAATTATTCTAATTATTGTTAATATTTTAGTTAACGAGGTTTAGTCGAATCGGACCAAAAGGTTAATTGTGACAACTCTTGGGTTCTTGCAAGGAAAGGGATAAGTTAAGGGGCTAGTAGGGACTTTCACCCAAAGTTTGGAAAGGGGTCAGCCCAAGGGTCGCCCTATCCCCCTTCCCCTTCGGTTTCACAGTAGCACCACCCCAATCGCAAGTCATTCTCCCCATCCCCTTCCCATTGTTGTCACCGGCGAAGTGAGTGCAAGAGAAAGAGAGAGAGATCGACGAGGAAGAAGAAAATCGAAAGGGAAAGGGAGGGTGGTCGCCGACCGGAGAAGAGAAAGGGAGGAGGCTGCCGCCGCGTGGTTGCCGGAAAAAGAGAGGAAGAAGACGTCGGGTTTGGTCGGAAAAGAAGAGAAAGGAGACGCGGTGAGGTAGTTCCGTTTAATCTTTTTCGGTTGTTCTTTTGTTGTCTAAGCACCGCCGTAAACCGCCACCAGCCACCACCGCCACCGGAGGCGGCAGTGGGTGGTGCTCGGATGCTGCCCAGCGTGGCATGGCCCTTGTCTCAGTAAGCTTGTAGGTTTCCGGGTCTGTTTGATTAAGACATGGCTTAATGGTGTAAAAATTCAATAGTTACCTTTTTATGTAATTTTTAGTGTTCTGTCCAGTTCTTCAATCGTGCGTAACTTTTCCGTCATAACTCTGATTGAGCCGAAATTGGTACCCACGGTTCCAGTACGGGGTCGGTCACGTTTTCCGTGTTTTAGCGGAAAACTGGTTTGGCCTCTAGCTAGGTGAAACAGTGGCCGCAAGTTTGGTGATTCGTCATTTTATGTAAAATTCTGGAATCTGCCCTGTTTTTGCGAAGGCCATAACTTTTGTCTCGTAATTCGTTTTGCCGTGAAATTGGTGCCCAAAATTTCCAAACTGAGTTGGGAAGGTTTTTCGTGTCTTGTCGAAAATCTAATTTATCCCGTAGCTAGGCCATATGGGGCTGTTTATACAGCCTGGTCCGAAAAACTTCCAGCTTTCTGTCACTGTTTTGTTTTACGCATAACTGTTGCTTGGAATGTCGGTTTGGGATGGGACCGGTGCCAAAAGTTTCGTTTCGGAGTCTATTAAGTTTCCTCTGTTTTGTGGAAAGACCAATTCGGACCATAGCTAGGGCGAAGTTGCCATGCTGTACTGAAAGGTCCGGGTGTTCGCTGTTCTGCGAAACATTTTTGTAAAATTTATAGTAAATTATAGAAAAGTCGTTAGGACGCGTGCGATACGTCCCTGAAATCGTAAGACTGAGAACTTCGTATTTATGAATTTTAATTTCTGTATTTATCAGTTTTAAGGGGGTAAAACAGGTCCCGAACAGACCCGTAACTTTTAAGAAAAAGCTGGAATATTTAGTCGTTTGAAAGCTAGTAAACGTGTTATGGGTCGGGACTTTCCTTTGACTTTTATTACGTATTTAGGTGGGAGAAAGTGAAGAAGATTGCCGTGTTGGTGTTGCGTTTCGTGAGCACGTTGCTTAGCCTTGAGGTGAGTTCTCTCACCGCGTAGTTAGGAATTTCATGTATGTCGTTATTTTGTGTTACGTGTGATTACGTGTATTTATGTGCTTACGTGAACTAGATGGGATGTGATAACTGGTTGTGATTTATTAGATTCGTATGTGGAATATATATTTGCATGTGTACACCTCGGTGGGACTGAGGGGCTCGGTGGGACCGAGGGCTTGGTGGGACTAAGCTAGTACAACAATTTTTACTCGGTGGGACCGAGGGCTCGGTGGGACTGAGCTTGTATTAATGTATTTTGTGTACTCGGTGGGACCGAGGTTCGTGCTTATATAATAATCATTATGTGGTTTGATATTCGTGATGATGGTGATGTTGCCTACTTGCGAGTAGGGGCGATATGCGTGGGGTTGCTACCTACGTGCGTGATTGAGTTCACTAAGCGTTTAGCTTACCCTTTCCCAATGTGTTGTTATTTCAGGTGCGGGCGGCAGTCGGGCGTGACAGTACACACATGGAGCGCGGAGTGTCAAATATTATTAAACTTTCACTTTCGAACCCTTGAATTTAGTTATGAAATTTTCCGCTGCATAAACTTTGTTGATGGTTTGAAGTAACGACGTTAATTTTATTTAAGACGTGAATATTTAAATCATGGTTGTTTTATAATGAATTGTATGTTTTAAAAATTAAAAATTTCCTTGTAATTTTTGGGACGTTACAACTTGGTATCAGAGCACGGCTTGAGTGAATCAAGCACATCTCGGTGTGTTTGGTCTCAAGTTGCGGCTAAGAGATCTTTTAATTCTTTTATCAAAAAAAAAATTTGTTTTAAATGAGAAAAGAAAACTCGTTTGGAAACGATGATCGTGGGCGCAGTGTGTACAGTCAGCCGACGCCAACTGGGAAGGTAAGGAACTTAGTGTATCTATCGCTTTTCGGCTATAGTGTATGCATGCTAGATTGCTTATGTGAACTGTATGGTACCGTATGCTGGTTTTGTCGCTTATAGGAACTCATGCTAGCTTTGATAGGTTGATAAGCGAATGCACTCTAGGTTGTATGCAGTAGGAACTGAATAGCCTTAGAATATTAGATTTAGTTCTATTGCGCAGCTCTTGTTTGAGTCCAACCGTTCTAGGATAGAATCTCTTATTCGAACGTCTATCTGGTTTTACGCTGTATACGACCGTGCATTCACGAGGCGACTCGTCAGGGTTAGTGGGGTTTCCGTGTTAGCAAGGGATAGTGGGTGATATGACCTTTCTAGGGAGTTAGGAAAGGTGTTTGTACGGGCTGGATTGGCTATATGTGTTTATTTGTGGTAATCGACTACTTGAATGTCTCGGGACAGGAATCGAAACGAGTAAGGATAGGTGTGAAGGGTAGTAGTAGAGCTCCTACTATCTGAAGCACAGGATCCATGCTTGAGTCGGGGAGAGTTACGAGGAAGTCAAGGAGTGGAGTATGAGCGTGGTAGGGTGAGTTATATGTGCTTATATATCTCTGAAATTTCTCTTTCTAGAATGGTCAATACTAGAAGGAACAACGCGGCGGAGTCGCGAGCCGAGACAGGGATTACTGAGGAGCGTATTAGGGAACTGATTGCTACTGAGGTTTCCCACGCGATCGGGGAGGCAATCCCCGAGATCATCACCGCTATTCGAGAGGAGGTGGTGATCCTACTGGAGGAGCGTATTGCAGCTATTCCACTGCCTGCGGAGGGTCATCCCCGTAACCGAGAGTTCCAGTACCGGGATCTCTCCGCCTGTTCCCCGCCAGAGTTTAAGGGAGACCTGGATCCGATTACCAGTATGCGATGGGTATCTGACATGGAGTTCGCATTTTTGACCAGTGGCTGCCCGGACAACCTAAAGGTCCGTTTTGCAGTAAATCTACTTCGTGACGGCGCGAAGGATTGGTGCGCCTCAGCATTGACGGCTGCCGAACGCACTACCTTGACCTGGAACGAGTTTGTCACTCGTTTCCGTGCAGAGTATGTACCGCCGGTAGAGATGGAGAGAATCGCTAAGGAATTCCTAGAACTCACCCAGACAATAGAGACGGTAAAAGAGATGAACAGGAAATTTACCGAGATGGCATTATTCTGTCCTCAGTATGCCGCCTCGGAAGAGATGAAGATGTCAAGGTATAAAGATATGCTACGCACGGAGATCCGAGAATTTGTTAGCACAGCACAGTACACTTCGTTATCCGCCATGATGGACGCCGCACGAAGGAGGGAGCTTGAGCTGGAGACCCAAGCTAAGAAGCGGAAGGCGGCACAGCCAGTGACGCCCATCTCGGCAGTGCCGAAAAGGTCGAGGTTCACAGATACGCGCGCGGGTTCTGGGAGTGGCGGGTTTAAGCCCCGAGATACCGGAGTGAGGAGAGTTGAGGGGTGTTTTAAGTGTGGCCAACCCGGTCACCTCAGCCGGGATTGTAAGGTTCCGTTAGTGGTTTGCTTCAACTGTAATCAGACGGGCCATGTAAGGGCCAACTGTCCTAGAGCAGGGGTAGCTATTGGGGGTGGAGCACAGAGGGCGCCTGGGAATGCCCCATTACGCATCACTGATGGTCATACTGATCAGCCGGGGGCAGGAGCGGCTCGAGGGAGAGTTCATCAGTTGACGGTGGATGAGGCGCAAGCGACGCCTAAAGTGGTTATAGGTATATCCCTTTTGCTTCTTTCTTCTTGTCTTTCCGTTCCATGTCATGTATTTATTTGTGGTTCAGTTATACGTTAGGAACGTTTCTAGTAAACTCGGTGCCTGCGGTTGTGATGTTTGATAGCGGGGCTACTCACTCTTTTGTGTCTCGCACTTTTAGCGAGGGTTTGGGTCGAGTTGTAGGACGATTGAGTCATCCTCTTGTTGTCGAGGTGGCTGATGTTAGGACCTTGACGGTCACGGACGTGTTTCGCGGGTGTACCCTAGAGATCTCAGGAGTGCGGTTTCCCATAGACCTGGTCCCGATTGTTATGCGGGAACTTTGTGTGATTGTGGGCATGGACTGGATGGATACGTTTGACGCGGAGATTGTTTGTCGTCACAAACAAGTGCGAGTTCGAACCCCAAGCGGGGGAGAACTGTTAGTTCAGGGAAATTCGTCTAGGCAGACTACGGCCATAGGTTTGGCTGCGAGAGCTCAGAGGTACCTCCAGCATAGTGGGCAGGGATACTTGGCTTATGTGATGGACACGCGAGTTGGGGAAGCGAAGGAGGCTGAATAAGCTTACGGTAAAGGATCGTTATCCTTTGCCAAGGATTGACGATCTTTTCGACCTGTTGCAGGAACTTCTTGAAGAGGAGTTCATAAGTCCAAGTTCTCGATTCACCCGGGAGCTACAAAGATGTACAGAGAATTGTGTGGAGGTTACTGGTGGCTCGGCATGAAGCGGGATGTTGCTAGATGTGTGGAGGTATGTATGACCTGTCGGAAGGTCAAGGCGGAACATCAACGACCACATAGGAAATTGCAACCGTTGGAGGTCTCGGTTTGGAAATGGGAAGAGATTACCATGGACTTCATAACGAAACTCCCGAGGACTCCCTGTGGGAACGATGCCATTTGGGTGATCGTTGACCGTCTGACCAAGAGTGCACACTTCTTGGCCATCAGGGAGAGCTTCTCGGCGAAGAAACTTGCGGAGGTGTTTGTGCGTGAGATCGTGGCCAGGCACGGGGTGCCAGTTTCGATTGTCTCCGATAGGGATACTCGTTTTACCTCTCGGTTTTGGGAGAAGTTCCAGTCGGAGATGGGTACACGATTGCACTTTAGCACGGCCTTTCATCCATAGACGGACGGACAGAGCGAGCGAACCATTCAGACCCTCGAGGATATGCTTCGAGCTTGCGTCATTGATTTTGGAGGTAGTTGGGATCAGTACTTACCCTTGGAGGAATATTCCTACAACAACAGCTACCACTCTAGTATTGGCATGCCGCCATACGAGTGGTTGTACGGTAGGAAATGTAGGACGCCCGTTTGCTGGGGTGAGGTTGGGCATCGGGTGTTAGGGAGTACTGACGTCGTGCTGAAGACGACCGAGACAATTCAGATGGTTCGGAATCGTTTGGTTACTGCACAGAGTCGGCAGAAGAACCTCGCGGAACAAGGTTGTTGGTTTGGTGGAGGTTCAATGGAGACACCGAAAGGGTTCCGAGTGGACTTGGGAACCTGAAGCGGAGATGCGAGAGAACTATCCGGAGCTGTTTGCGGGTGTAGACTTCGGGGACGAAGTCTAATTCAAGCGGGGGAGAGTTGTAAAGCCCGTGTCCCGGTACATATTTTATTTATTAATTATTCTAATTATTGTTAATATTTTAGTTAACGAGGTTTAGTCGAATCGGACCAAAAGGTTAATTGTGACAACTCTTGGGTTCTTGCAAGGAAAGGGATAAGTTAAGGGGCTAGTAGGGACATTCACCCAAAGTTTGGAAAGGGGTCAGCCCAAGGGTCGCCCTATCCCCCTTCCCCTTCGGTTTCACAGTAGCACCACCCCAATCGCAAGTCATTCTCCCCATCCCCTTCCCATTGTTGTCACCGGCGAAGTGAGTGCAAGAGAAAGAGTGAGAGATCGACGAGGAAGAAGAAAATCGAAAGGGAAAGGGAGGGTGGTCGCCGACCGGAGAAGAGAAAGGGAGGAAGCTGCCGCCGCGTGGTTTCCGGAAAAAGAGAGGAAGAAGACGTCGGGTTTGGTCGGAAAAGAAGAGAAAGGAGACGCGGTGAGGTAGTTCCGTTTAATCTTTTTCGGTTGTTCTTTTGTTGTCTAAGCACCGCCGTAAACCGCCACCAGCCACCACCGCCACCGGAGGCGGCAGTGGGTGGTGCTCGGATGCTGCCCAGCGTGGCATGGCCCTTGTCTCAGTAAGCTTGTAGGTTTCCGGGTCTGTTTGATTAAGACATGGCTTAATGGTGTAAAAATTCAATAGTTACCTTTTTATGTAATTTTTAGTGTTCTGTCCAGTTCTTCAATCGTGCGTAACTTTTCCGTCATAACTCTGATTGAGCCGAAATTGGTACCCACGGTTCCAGTACGGGGTCGGTCACGTTTTCCGTGTTTTAGCGGAAAACTGGTTTGGCTTCTAGCTAGGTGAAACAGTGGCCGCAAGTTTGGTGATTCGTCATTTTATGTAAAATTCTGGAATCTGCCCTGTTTTTGCGAAGGCCATAACTTTTGACTCGTAATTCGTTTTGCCGTGAAATTGGTGCCCAAAATTTCCAAACTGAGTTGGGAAGGTTTTTCGTGTCTTGTCGAAAATCTAATTTATCCCGTAGCTAGGCCATATGGGGCTGTTTATACAGCCTGGTCCGAAAAACTTCCAGCTTTCTGTCACTGTTTTGTTTTACGCATAACTGTTGCTTGGAATGTCGGTTTGGGATGGGACCGGTGCCAAAAGTTTCGTTTCGGAGTCTATTAAGTTTCCTCTGTTTTGTGGAAAGACCAATTCGGACCATAGCTAGGGCGAAGTTGCCATGCTGTACTGAAAGGTCCGGGTGTTCGCTGTTCTGCGAAACATTTTTGTAAAATTTATAGTAAATTATAGAAAAGTCGTTAGGACGCGTGCGATACGTCCCTGAAATCGTAAGACTGAGAACTTCGTATTTATGAATTTTAATTTCTGTATTTATCAGTTTTAAGGGGGTAAAACAGGTCCCGAACAGACCCGTAACTTTTAAGAAAAAGCTGGAATATTTAGTCGTTTGAAAGCTAGTAAACGTGTTATGGGTCGGGACTTTCCTTTGACTTTTATTACGTATTTAGGTGGGAGAAAGTGAAGAAGATTGCCGTGTTGGTGTTGCGTTTCGTGAGCACGTTGCTTAGCCTTGAGGTGAGTTCTCTCACCGCGTAGTTAGGAATTTCATGTATGTCGTTATTTTGTGTTACGTGTGATTACGTGTATTTATGTGCTTACGTGAACTAGATGGGATGTGATAACTGGTTGTGATTTATTAGATTCGTATGTGGAATATATATTTGCATGTGTACACCTCGGTGGGACTGAGGGGCTCGGTGGGACCGAGGGCTTGGTGGGACTAAGCTAGTACAACAATTTTTACTCGGTGGGACCGAGGGCTCGGTGGGACTGAGCTTGTATTAATTACTCGGTGGGACCGAGGGCTCGGTGGGACTGAGCTTGTATTAATGTATTTTGTGTACTCGGTGGGACTGAGGTTCGTGCTTATATAATAATAATTATGTGGTTTGATATTCGTGATGATGGTGATGTTGCCTACTTGCGAGTAGGGGCGATATGCGTGGGGTTGCTACCTACGTGCGTGATTGAGTTCACTAAGCGTTTAGCTTACCCTTTCCCAATGTGTTGTTATTTCAGGTGCGGGCGGCAGTCGGGCGTGACAGTACACACATGGAGCGCGGAGTGTCAAATATTATTAAACTTTCACTTTCGAACCCTTGAATTTAGTTATGAAATTTTCCGCTGCATAAACTTTGTTGATGGTTTGAAGTAACGACGTTAATTTTATTTAAGACGTGAATATTTAAATCATGGTTGTTTTATAATGAATTGTATGTTTTAAAAATTAAAAATTTCCTTGTAATTTTTGGGACGTTACACATCCTCAAGAGTTTTCGCTTGAGGAATCACAGAGTTAGCCTTACCCTTACCCTTGCCTTTTATAACAACCCTCAAATCCACATAACAAATAACATGGAATATTATACAAAACAAATCACATTGGGGTTACACATTGGATCCCATTCTACAAATCTATACAACTCTCCGAAATAGCAAACAAACTTTTTACTAATAAAATCTTCATACGAAAGATCCACATTGCCACATATCAAAATCAGACTTCAATATCCTTCTCGATAATCTCCAACAAGATAAATCAAATAAAGTGATCTCACATTATTAACTTTTCCTTTACCTCCTACTCTCCGCAAATCCTGAAATGCATTTTTTTGAAAACAAAATGAGGGTTAGACCAAACGGTCTAGTGAGATAATCCCTGTCATTTCAAGACCGTTATAAAAACCAATTTATATAAAACCATGTATTAAAACAGTTTATATAAAACCTTTGATTAATTTATCCAATCGTTGGCACTCAGGCACAACATCTCACAATACACTCCGTTGGCCTTCAAGCACAACATCTCACAATATTGCTGGCGTTCTAGCATAACGCGATAATAGTGAAGCTGACATTCTAGTACAACGCGATAGTGTTGCTGGCGTTCTAGCACAACGCGATAAGTGTAGCCGACGTTCTAGCACAACGTGATAGTGCAATACCGTAACATATTCATTTATAACAAAATCCCACATACCAATATCGTTCATATCATAAAATTAACCATTTTATAATAAATGCATTTCAGTTGCAAATGGTTAAAAGGAAACTCACATACCGATATCGTTCATATCATAAATTAAACCATTTATAATAAATGCATTTCGGTTCGAAAATTGTTAAAAGAAAACTCACCTCGGATACAATTATTCCACCTCGAGTCTTAAAGGTTAGACTCCCTCAAACCGAACACCTTAAAGATGATTTCCCAACTAAAAGAAATCTTGAAAGTTTACATCCTTTCTGCCGATTCACCCATCGACTTCTCAAAGTCTTCTTCCCTATATTTTTCTCAAAATACATACATGGTGTTTTAATAGTTGGAATCAAGAAAGAATTTTGAAAGCATGAGGTGTCATCACCCGAGTTTAACACTAAAATCCTTAAAAAAACCTCACCCATACATCTATTTGGGTATTAACCGACTTCATAACAAATATATATATATATATATTTGGATTAAACCCTTAAAATAAATAACTTACCCAAACAACCTTTAAATTTCTATTTTTGCTAAAACTAAAATTTGGATTATTACAATCTCCCCTCTTTAATAGAATTCCGTCCCGGAATTCATTCAAACATCCAACATAGATAACTAATTATCAAAATTGCTTTCAAACTCCTCTATCACAGTGATGCAAATAGACGAACCCCCAAAGGACTTTTTCAATACGATCCGTAAGAAAAATGGGAATAATCAAAATCCATGGATAATAATGTTTATTTTGCAAAACAAAGCAGCATCAAAACCCATACTTTTGATGTTTAAAATACCATTTTAAATATAAAATTAACAAAAGAAGTTAACAATTCCAAATCCCATTTCTTTTATCAATAAAACTTTGCCAACCAAAAACATAACTTCGTAACAAATACTTCAATGATGAAAATAAACTCAAGATTTATCCTAAGAAAACATCGTTTCAACCGGATGGTATAAACAACATAATTATCAAACCACTCTAAATCATCAATAGGAAAAGTAGGAGGGATATTCATACCGGCATTTTTTTTAAGATGACAACAAATCAAACCACACTTCTTTAAAGTGTCACTTCATTTTTTTTTCTTTCTGAAACCTTCCACTTGGAGAAGACACATTTTTTTCCACTAAATAAAAATCTAGAAGAAATCTCTTATGTAAAGCAAAATGAGGCGGTGGGGGGATTTATACCACGATAGTTTTTATAACAAACCCTCATCTATAGACAAATAGAAAAAAAAAACACTCATTGGACTTTTAATAAATAAATTCGGATGTTACAAACTAAAGTTGTGATCCGATAATAATAAAATAAAACAATCTATTCAGAATCGTCTTAAATACAAGAGCGGAAGGAATAATTCTAACCGCAATAAAATAAATTCCAACCGAAGATTTATATTTTTACCGATATATAATCACGGGGATAATTAACCGAAAACATAATTAACTTGACAATATTAATGAAACGGTAACTGGAGACAACCTTTACCGACCGACAAGAATAACTTACCAATAAATAAATCATAGAATATACAAATTTTAATCACATACTCAAATATAACAAGGTATTCCAGTTCAACCATGCACCTGTAAGCTCAGAATTACATTGGCCAGATGTAATTTGAATTTACCTTACATGTCATTCTTTCTACCCCTTATATTTAATACCAGGGACATCTTAAGTTCACATAAAATCATGCAGTTTAAGTCTAGGTATTTGTCAGAATACCTAAATCTCTTAAACTCAGACTCTGATACCATCTGTAACAACCCTCAAACCCACATAACAAATAACATGGAATATTATACAAAACAAATCACATCGGGGTTACACATTGGGTCCCGTTCTACAAATCTATACAACTCTCCGAAATAGCAAACAAACTTTTTACTAATAAAATCTTCATACGAAAGATCCACATTGCCACATATCAAAATCAGACTTCAATATCCTTCTCGATAATCTCCAACAAGATAAATCAAATAAAGTGATCTCACATTATTAACTTTTCCTTTACCTCCTACTTTCCGCAAATCCTGAAATGCATTATTTTGAAAACAAAATGAGAGTTAGACCAAATGGTCTAGTGAGATAATCCCTGTCATTTCAAGACCGTTATAAAAACCAATTTATATAAAACCATGTATTAAAGCAGTTTATATAAAACCTTTGATTAATTTATCCAATCGTTGACACTCAGACACAACATCTCACAATACACTCCGTTGGCCTTCAAGCACAACATCTCACAATATTGCTGGCGTTCTAGCACAGCGCGATAATAGTGAAGCTAATGTTCTAGCACAACGCGATAGTGTTGCTGGCGTTCTAGCACAACGCGATAAGTGTAGCTGGCGTTCTAGCACAGCGCGATAGTGCAATACCGTAACATATTCATTTATAACAAAATTCCACATACCGATATCGTTCATATCATAAAATTAACCATTTTATAATAAATGCATTTCAGTTGAAAATGGTTAAAAGAAAACTCACATACCGATATCGTTCATTGTTGGGAACTGAAAATGAGCTAAGTATGGATAGTGCTGCTAGTCCATGATTTCTACTGCTAAGTCTACATTAATACTGCCAGAAGAAAGTTAATACTGCTAGACAAGGTTACTACTGCTAGTCAAGGTTAGTACTGCTAGACAAGGTTACTACTGCTAGACAAGGTTACTACTGCTAGACAAGGTTACTACTGCTAGACAAGGTTAGTACTGCTGGTGCATAATTGAATATCTGTTAGTACTGCTCATGATTAATACTGCTGAAGTGATGTTAATACTGCTGGAGATGAAATCGGTTAATACTGCTGACTTGATAAGTTTGGGATGCGATACTTTTGGAGACAAAGAAGGAATTGATCAAGATATGTTTAACGAATATTCAGAAGATCAATTTACTTTTGATAGTTATCTTGTAATTACTTTTGTATAAATAGTATTGATAGATAGCTATTAGAATATACACACGACATACGATACACGATACACGATAGATGATAGACGAGCTAATATACGTGTGAAATAGAATTCGATATTGATTCAAGAGAGAATTAACCTCAAGGTGTAAGAACCCTATTTCTAGAGAAGTAGAAGTCGTCTTGTTGAGCCTGTTCAACAAGATTGAGGTTTGGTTGTTAATATTGTGATTCAAAACAGTGAATACAACATTGTGAATTTTCTGTTACATTGTTCTTGATTGTGAGAATTAAAGTTCTTTTCCGCAGATTCTTTAATTCTGAATTCTAAGTGTTTATTGTCTTGTTAAGATTCGATCCTGACAAGTGGTATCAGAGCTTGTGTTTCTTAGAATTCTACAATCATTATGGAAAATTCTATTGAATCAAACAGTACTTTTGATTGGAGTGATCAAGCAGAGGAAGCCTGTCAGAATCAAGCTCTTATGGCAGAAGTATCTGATATTCCCACTGAGGTACAATCTAAACTCTGTTCTCAAGCTTGCATTAATGCTGTTAAAAGATATAGGGATCACAATCAGGGTATGTGTGATAACCTTAAGAGGCTAGAGAAAGATGTGAAAGATTATGTTAGGATTGTAGAAAGGTTTGAGGAACAGATTAGAGCTTTTCAAGCTAATAAACTTCAACACCACTATGATACTAACTATTGGAAGTGGGAGAAGAATGAGTATGAGATTAAGCTGAAAGTGTCTGGGGAGGAGAATGAGAAATTAAAAGAAGAGCTTAAGAAGGTTAAACTTGATGTTGAAAAGTTTACCTGTGCTTCTAAAACCATGGATACCATCATTAAGGCTCAAATCCATGACAAGATGAAAGTAGGGATAGGGTACAATGCCACACCTCCACCCTACAATAACAACTACATACCTCCTAAGTCTGATCTGTTAGAGACCAAGGATAGGAAGGATCCTGAATTAAAGATTAATATAGATCCTTGTGAAGAAGAAGTAGTAGTTAAGGATAAAACAGAGAAGGAAGAATCTAAGAAGAATAAGAGTGTTAGTAGTAAGGTTCCCTTAGACAATGAAATTGTGACCAATGAGAAAGATGGAAATCCTTGGGGAAAGAACAATGAGATAAAAAGGACTGAAACAGAAAAGAGAGTCCATTACACACAGACCACAGTTGTGGCTCCCAATACCTGTAAACATTGTTCTTGTAAGAAATCTCAAGAGCTTAAGCCCCAAAAACATGATAACAAAAGGGGTAATCAAAGAAATTGGAATAACCAGTGGGCTATGAGACAAGGAGTTGATCTGAACAGAATTAACAGGCCAAAACCTTGTTTCATCTGTGGTAAGCTAAATCATTTAGCCAAACACTGTTATTTCAATCCTGTTAACCAAAGGTTTAATGCTCAAAGATCTTTTCAAAAACCTGGTGGTTACAGAAAGAATGGTGGCTATAAAAAGTCTGTGAGGAAAGTTGTGGCAAAGAAACAAGTTAAAACCAAAAGCCACATGAAAAAGGCAGAAACAGAAAGTGTTAGAGTATGGATGCCTAAAGGTACTAATGATAATACTGCCAACTCAGTTAGTACTGCTAACAATGTTAGTACTGCAGGAAGCAATAATGTTGCTAGCAGTGTTAGTACTGCTAACACAGTTAGTACCTCTTCAACAATTAATACTGCTTCTAGTGTTAGTACTGCTAAGTTAGTTAATACTGCTGAGAAGGCTAGTACTTCTGGAAGCAGTGTTAGTGCTGCTAACACTGTTAATGCCTCCTTAAAAGATAATACTGCTAACAATGTTAGTGCTGCTAACAAAGTTAGTACTTCTGCATCAGTTAGTACTGCTTCTAGACCTATCATCAAAACAAAGTACTCAAGCACTGATGTTCCTCACTTTGACAAGCTCATCAAAACAGAATGTAAGTATTTTGATGATCAAGGGAGACCCAAGACCACTATGGCTTGGGTCCCTAACAAAAACTAACTGTTTTATCTAATGTGCAGGGCAATCAACAGCTTAAGGGGAGAAGCATTTGGCATGTTGACAGTGATTGCTCTAGGCACATGACAGGTAACATGGCCTGCCTTCAATATTTCAAAAGAATTGATGGAGGACATGTTACTTTTGGAAATAATCCTGAAGGAGGTAAGAGAAGTGGTAAAGGTGATGTGTCAGAAGGTAAGATGACATTTGAGGATTTGACTAATGCTGCAAAGTGCAAGTAGAGTTACTGCTGCCAGTGCAGAGTTACTACTGCCAGTGTTCTAGCAGTTAATACTGCTAAATAGTTAATACTGCCCTTGCAGTTAATACTGCTAAGTAGTTAATACTGCCCTTGCAGTTAATACTGCTTTGCAGTTAATACTGCAGGTGTGGGTAATACTGCTTTGCAGTTAATACTGCTCAGTAGTTAATACTGCTAGTGCACAGTTAATACTGCTTGTGTAGTTAATACTGCTTGTGTAGTTAATACTGCATATGTAGTTAATACTGCTTGGTAGTTAATGCTGCTAGGTAGTTAATACTGCTAGGTAGTTAATACTGCTCAGTAGTTAATACTGCTTTTGAAAATCTAGGGCAAATACTGCAATAAATACCCCTGTTTGCCCGCCAAAGTTCATAACGACTCTTCGCATTAACTTCTTCTCTCTCGTTCTAACCTAGTCTCCCCAGAATCTTTGTGTTTTTCTTTCAAGAATCCTCAGGAATCATGGAGTTTGTTGATGAGCACAATGAAATAGCCATGCTTCAGAAGCCGAAACAAGCTGCGGGATTCCACGATATCGTCGATTTTCTTAAATCCTCGCACATCTCCTATGCCCTAACGGTGAGCCCAACCATCTATATCGAACATCAGACGCAATTTTAGGAGAATGCCACTGTTAGTTTCGAAGAAGGGCAGAAAACCATTCGAACAAGGGTTTGTGATAAACCCTTGAAAGTCACAGAGGAGGTTATTCGCATCTCTCTTCACTTGGATGATGCCTCAGGTATAACCTCTCTATCTTCTGATGACCTATATTCGACTTTACAAAGAATGGGGTATGAAGGTCCCATTGGTGTTTTTAAATTCTACAAGTCAAAATTTTTCAACCAATGGAGATTTCTTGTTCATACCCTGATGCACTGTATTTCCAAGAAAACTACTGGATGGAGTGAGTTCAGCAGTCCCATTGCATATGCCTTGGTCTGCTTATCCACTGCCAGAAAGTACAATTTTTCAGCTATGATCTTTAATGATCTTGTATCAAACCTGGAATCCAAAAAGAGCTTTTACATGTATCCAAGGTTTGTGCAAGAAGTTATTAACAAGGAATTGATGGACTTACCTCAGTTTACTGAGGTATATGTACCCAAATCCCCTAAAGGGAAGGTTTTCTCAAATATGAGAAGAATTCCTAGGGACTCGGAAGGAGTTGACACACCATTGTTCTCTACAATGATGGTTGTGTCCCACACAATTGAAGGTATGGCATCAGGGTCAAGGCCCTCATTAGACACACCCACTGATGACCAATCCCAACCTTCCATCGCAAAAGACATCCCTCAGCACATACTTCAAAAGCACACTCCTGTTTTATCCAACAAGTTTCAAAGAAGAAAGGTGCACAAGGTTCCTTCCCTTGATGTACCTACTCAGAGCCCTAAGCCTTTAAGCCCTCAGTTGGAGCATTCTCCAATTGAGAATATCAACAGGGAAACCACAGGGGTGTCTCCCAACCCCAAGAAGGTGCTCTCTAAGGAGAAGGATGAGCATATGGGTGCTAAGGCTGCCACTACTTCTGCTAGCACAGAGAAGGACAGTGGTAACATAAATAAGACCTTCCCCATGGCAACTCTAAATGAGAAATCATTAGGAGGACCCAGGTGCCAAGAAACCAAGGGGGCAGTCAGTGCTTCTGCTAGGCAGAAGGCTTCTGCTAAAACTTCCAAGGATCCCTTAAAGAAGGTAAAAACTTCTAAAAAGGGTGAGGATAGACATAACAAAGAGGAATTGATGGCTACTTCCAGTGATCCTTTAAAGAAGGTAAACACTTCTAAACAAGGTGAGGATAGATATAACTATGATGAATTGATGGAAACCATTGGAAATGTCAACTTGGATGTTATGGCACAGAAGAAGCAGATTGAGCAACTGAAGACTGTGGTCACCTACCAACAGTCTCAAATTGAGAAGCTCAAGAAGATGGTCACCAAGTTGTTGCGCAGAAAGAAAAAGGCAAGATTTGTGCTGAGAAGAAGAATTCCAACTGATGATGCTCCCAAAAAGGGGGAGTCAGAGTCAGAATCAGAAGCAGAACTGAATATGAAGGGTCTACAAGTTGAGGGGGAGACAGTTCAGATGGAGACTGAGATGGAAATTGATAATGCACAGTTTAAGGGGGAGTCCAGTGCACAGAATAAGGGGGAGACAGAAAAGGTGGAAGAGCTTGTTAAAGAAGCAGAAACTGTAAAGGCAGCAGTAACTGAAGTTCCAAAAGAAGCAGTAACTGAAGTTGAAGCAGAAACTGTTAATGCTGCAAATGTTCATGAAGCAGCAGAAATCATACAAGAAGTAGTAACAGAAATCTTGAAAGCAGCAGTAACAGAGAAAGAGCCTGAAACTGAAGTAGCAGCAGAAACTGTTAATGCTGCTGACTCTAAGCAAGCAGCAGAAACAGTTAATGCTGCTCAATCTACAAAGAAAGCAGTAACAGAAATAGAAGCTGAAACAGTAACAGAGAAGCTTACAGTAGAAGAAGTGGAGGTTGCAGAGGCTTTAATCAAAGCCAAACATGATACACCTCCAACTGCCAAGAAACAGGAAGAAACTAAGGATGCAAAGATGGTTTTCAGCAGAAAGAGAACAAAGTCTGTGGCTACTAAAAAGAAGTGTGTAAAGAAGCAAAGGGTAGAACCTGTTGAGAAACCAGTGGTAGAAGAGAAAGAATAGGAAGAAGTCGCCAAGGATGAAGGACAAGGAGATAGTAAGACAAGTCAATCCAGTAATGCACAATCACTTAGCAATGAACAATGTGACTTGTACATCACTATGGTTGATACTGAACCAATCAAAGTGACTCCATTAGATTCAAAACCTCCTGAAATCAGTCACTGGGACACTTTGAAAGATGGTAGAAAGGAGTTCATTAGGATAAAAAGAGCAGATGGAAAATTTGAAGTCTTTTCAACTTGGGGAAAAATTGTCAGAACTTGCTCAAGATCAGACTTAGAAGAGATGTTCAAAGTTGGGATAAAGCTATATGAAAACATGCTGACTGAGCAAGGGATGTCAATCTCTAAAATGGTACTTGAATTCTTGTGCCAAATGTTCAAACCTGAAGCAGTTCAGCATAGGATAAACACACAGTTTCAAGCCATTACCAACTGGATGCTCTATGAAAACTGTGGAGTATATGTCATCCCCCTTGACTCTGCGACTCAAGAATACTATCTGGTGGATGAAATATACAATCACAGCATGAAGAGGCTGAAAGGAATGCTACATGCTAAGTTGACCTGCAACAAGGATTCAGCAATGGGTAGATTCTTGGTAAAAAGGATTCTCAATCAAAGTCTGGGATTGAATCCTAATCTAGGCATGTATGATTAGGTTTTGGAAGCATCATCTGAAGAACTTGACTTCTTTTCCTAAAAGTCAAGTTAGGGGGAGATTGTTGGGAACTGAAAATGAGCTAAGTATGGATAGTGCTGCTAGTCCATGATTTCTACTGCTAAGTCTACATTAATACTGCCAGAAGAAAGTTAATACTGCTAGACAAGGTTACTACTGCTAGTCAAGGTTAGTACTGCTAGACAAGGTTACTACTGCTAGACAAGGTTACTACTGCTAGACAAGGTTACTACTGCTAGACAAGGTTAGTACTGCTGGTGCATAATTGAATATCTGTTAGTACTGCTCATGATTAATACTGCTGGAGTGATGTTAATACTGCTGGAGATGAAATCGGTTAATACTGCTGACTTGATAAGTTTGGGATGCGATACTTTTGGAGACAAAGAAGGAATTGATCAAGATATGTTTAACGAAGATTCAGAAGATCAATTTACTTTTGATAGTTATCTTGTAATTACTTTTGTATAAATAGTATTGATAGATAGCTATTAGAATATACACACGACATACGATACACGATACATGATAGATGATAGACGAGCTAATATACGTGTGAAATAGAATTCGATATTGATTCAAGAGAGAATTAACCTCAAGGTGTAAGAACCCTATTTCTAGAAAAGTAGAAGTCGTCTTGTTGAGCCTGTTCAACAAGATTGAGGTTTGGTTGTTAATATTGTGATTCAAAACAGTGAATACAACATTGTGAATTTTCTGTTACATTGTTCTTGATTGTGAGAATTAAAGTTCTTTTCCGCAGATTCTTTAATTCTGAATTCTAAGTGTTTATTGTCTTGTTAAGATTCGATCCTGACATTCATATCATAAATTAAACCATTTATAATAAATGCATTTCCGTTCGAAAATTGTTAAAAGAAAACTCACCTCGGATACAATTATTCCACGTCGAGTCTTAAAGGTTAGACTCCCTCAAACCGAACACCTTAAAGATGGTTTCCCAACCAAAAGAAATCTTGAAAGTTTACATCCTTTCTGCCGATTCACCCATCGACTTCTCAAAGTCTTTTTCCCTATATTTTTCTCAAAATACACACATGGTGTTTTAATAGTTGGAATCAAGAAAGAATTTTGAAAGCATGAGGTGTCATCACCTCAGTTTAACACTAAAATCCTTCAAAACACCTCACACATACACCTATTTGGGTATTAGCCGACTTCATAACAAATATATATATATATATATAGAGAGAGAGAGAGAGAGGAAGGTTCATGTGAGGAGCGCATCAAAACGTGAGAACGTGAGGAGCACCGTCTATGTACAAAATCACATGTGATTCACAACACAGGACTAAAAATCATATGTGATTAACATTTTGGACACGCGCGGTTTGTTACGCGGTTTGCAAAAGCGCGCGGCTTGTCCCGCGGTTTGTGTTGTGAATCACATGTGATTTTGTACATGGACGGTGCTCCTCACGTTCTCACGTTTTGATGCGCTCCTCATTTGAACCCGACCCTATATATATATATACGTATATATAACAGAATGGAAGGTAAACCATTTTATACCCTCAAGTTTTGGATTAAACCCTTAAAATAAATAACTTACCCAAACAACCTTTAAATTTCTATTTTTGCTAAAACTAAAATTTGGATTATTACACCTTTGGGCTTGGAGTTGGATTGACCAACTTTCTCCTTCCCCTTGCCTTGGGGGGGGGGGGGGGGGGGGGGATGGGGTTGGCTTTTTCTTGACTCCTCCTTCCCTGATGGCCAACACGAGAGCAGCAGGTTTAGCTTTGGCCACGTTAGACTCGGCGGTCTTCAGCATGCCATGGAGGCCCATGATGGTTTTTTCCATGTTGTTCATATTGTAGTTCAGAATGAACGATTCATATGAACTAGTCAGCGAGTTTAGGATGAAATCCGTGGCAAGCTCCTGACTAAATGGAAAACCAAGACACTCCAGTTGGTCAATGTACGATTTCATTTTTAGAACGTGTACACTGACATTGCTTCCCGAGGCCATTTTGCAGCCCACCAGAGATCACTGTGTCAAACCCTTCTTGCCTAGCCTGCTGTTGGAACATGTCCCTCAGCTGGTTAAGCATGTCATATGCCCCAAGGCTCTCCATAACCTTTTGGAGTTCAGGTGCCATGGTCGCTAACATGAGGCAAGCGGCCTCGTTTGATTATGTCAGACGTTTTTCGTACTCTTCCCGAATCACCCGAGATGCTTCGGTTGGTGGTGCCTCATGGAGGGTTTTCTCAATGGCTCTCTGCTTCTTTTCCAGCCTGAGCACGATTCTCAGGTTGCGAATCCAGTCGATGAAGTTCAAGCCCGTGAGCTTGTCCCTCTCGAGGAGCCCTTTCAGACAAAAGTTTGAAATCGATGAATTCGTGTTGTTGTTTGACATCTATCAAAGTAGAAAATATATTTTAGTGATCTGAATTAAATAATCCTTGTTATAATAATCACCCAAACGTTTAAATAAACAATTATATTTAACAAGGCTAAGATTCATATTTCACTTCTTAGCTACGACGGGTATGCCGCGGATCACAACTAGAAGCTATTTAGGTAGGTAACTATTTTACCAATTTCATTATCTATGAATTCTTAGATCCTTGCGGGATTCGTTGACATCCATTGTCATTTGGCATGTTTAATCCCTTCAACGCTAATCCTTTCTCGCGACGGGTATGCCGCGGATCACAAGTCTAGATTGTAAACCGTCCATGAAAAAACACGTGACATTCGGCCCAAGACTCTCGGGTTTCGCGAAATTTACATCATTATCCCTAATGTCTAACCTACGTGTTGGTTTTAGTACTTCCCACGCCGAAAAGATGGTTAGTTCAAATGTGTGTTTTTAGTCATGGGTAGCGTTTGATTTACTTTTAAAAAATGGATTTTTGTTTTTCTAGTTAAAACTTTTTAACTTTCTTTTAGCAAAATTTTGTATTATACCATTTTAAAACAATTTTTATATTTTTGTTAAAATTCATTTGATTGTTAGTTTGTTAACTTATTAACCAAACTTTGTGATTCTTTAATTATTTTAAATTAAAATTTCCTAGCATGCAAGGCCTAGACAAATTTATAAAACTAATAAAACAACCACAACAAGCAAAAACGGTAACAATGCCTTAAATCCTATGCGTTTTTCCGGTGAGCCAACATACGGAAAAACATGCTCAACCTAGACACATATTCAAAAAGACATGGCCGGCTCCCACTAAACTCGCCATCACCATTTGATGCTCGGATGGACTGCCTTCAAAACGGCATTCTTCATAACTCTCTTTTGCTTGCACGGTCTTTGATTTACAATTATTGGAAAAAATAATTTCTTACTCTATTCTATGCTATTTTACAAATACATAAAAGTAGAAACGGCATGTAGGTCGTATATACATTTACATAGCATGAATGAAACGACATGCAAGTCGCGCAAATTATTACAAACCAATAATTAATCGAATATTAACCAAACATCACAATCACATGGGTCAAGAGAGGCACTTGTTACCGGATCCATACAAATACAAATATGAACCAAAACAAGGAGTGCCAAAATCTTTGTAAGCCATATTTTGATAAAGATTGATTTAAACATACACTTTTGCCCTCTAAACAAAATCAATCTTTGTTTGCATGTTCTATGCCATCATTTTTTTAATAACATAAACACACAAACACACTTTTATGTTTTGTAAGTATGGTTTTCATGCCAAAATCATCCAAACAACAACATGCAAGTGAATCAAAATATTTTGGGAAAACAAAACCCAAAAATCCATACTTAATGGAAAAAGCAACGTTTTCTTTTACTTTTACAAATACTAGTTTTGTAAAACAAGGTTTTCAAGACTTTAACTTATTTATCCCTGTTGGTCCCGAAGGGTTATACAAGTTTGTAGAGGGGGGGGGTTGAATACAAACACATATTTTTATCTTTCTAAATTGTTTATTGATATAATCAAACAATTTACAGTTTGTTGCAGAATAAGATCAAGTTAAAAACCTAATCTAAACAAACTATGAGAACACACAGATTTTCTTGCACTAGAAAACAGAGAGAAAGAAGATTAAGAAAACTTAAGAATAGTTTTCTAACACACAACAGTTCAATAAGAAGGAATGGCCGAGTTACTTCAAAAATGAAGTAGGGTTTCCTTTATATACTGCATGCATTTAATGCAAAACGGTACACCTTTACACGTGGCAGCCTCTGGTTGGTTGCATGATTTGACTTCAGTAGACAACCTAGTGGCCGCATGATGAACAGTGTAGTTGGCAGAGTTGATTGTACGATTCTAGACAAAAGGGATGTCCGTTCTGACAAAATCGTACGGAGGCATGCAAGGGGATAAGACAAAAGTTGCTTGTAGAACATGCTTCATGATCAGCGTTCACTGAATGAATCTTTATCAGTGAATGATAAAGTTCAGCGTTCGCTGAAGTCTTCTACTTGACACTTCGCGTGGAATGGACAAGTCTTGTCTTCGCTAATATCCGCATCAGGTCACTAGTAGACTTAGTCACTTGTTCTTCAGCTTGGTCTTCGATTTTAGCTTCGAACTTGGTTGACGCGAATCTTGTCTTCAGGGATCATAAGTAAACAATTACATGATAAACATTCAGCGATCATCAGTGAGACTTGAACATGCTCAGGGCTCACTGATGTACAGTGTTCGCTGAAGTATAAATTAAAGCTTGTTTTCCATCAGCGATACTTTACAGACTTAGTATATTTTCTTTGATGACAAAACATTAATACATATTGTCTACTCACAATTTTCACTAAGTGTTTCTCGGAGTCATTATCAAATCACTGAGGGTTTGGATCAACAATCTCCCCCTATTTGATGATGACATAACAATAAAGGAAAATTGCTAAGTAAGAAAACATAAGGATAAAAATAACTCATAAAATGCGTGTCCCTTTTACTGTCTTCAGAGATCTTTTCTACTACTGATGGAGTAAAGTACATTCACTGAAAATTTTCATTAACTTCGTAAAGGTTACAAAGGGAAGTGGAAAAATTACAAGTACAATGAATTATAATTACAAGTACAAAAAGATATAAGCTGATAAAATAGAAGAATACAAAAGGTAGATCCTATCAGCTATTCAGGTTCTTTCTTGACGATAAGTTCATCTAGAGTATCAGTTTCTGGAATCATCCAATCAGGGACAGTGATTCCCTGATCCCGTCTTTTCTTAGCTTCACGGTAGATGTGGGGCTTCAGGAATGATCCAAGAGGACTGTGTCTGTAGTCGCACCAATAGAGTAGATCTCTGAGTTGTTTGATTGGAGTTTTGTATAACTCAGAGATGCGTTGAAAGCATTCGCGACCAGTGAAGTCATAGAAAAATATGTCATAAGGATCACTGATAACTTTACCAGGGATGAAGTCTTCAGCTGGAGGTAAGGAGATGTCGAGGTTGGATAGATCAGGATTGGGGCCAAGAACTGCTTCACGAGAGAAATTAATCTCTGTCTCATTTCTGATTGCCGGGCCTGAAGAGGAAGGAGTCTTCTTCTTCTTTGGAGCAACTCGTTTCTTCTGAATAGGAGGAGGAGGTGGAATATCAACCGCTGAGGTTACCATGTCGGTCAGCCTGTTTATGGCTTTTTTAACACAGGTCTTGAAAGTTGAGCGGGTTCGCTGAATTGCGATTCTCATTTCCAGCCATTCAGGGAAACCAAGTTTATCCAGGTCTGACATGTAGCAGGTTCTGTTGAAGCCATTTTCTCTGACTATCTGGACATCAACAATCGGTACCTCTTTAGCAAATCTCCCTCGTATGTTGACAACGCTTATCCTTGATCCATGACTTCTAAAGTAGCACATTTTCTTGCACCAGTTCAGTGTGGAGTCACTGACCTTGGTCTTTTCCTGGCTGATCTTCTGTGCGTCCTTTATCAACTTTCTTTGAACAACCACAGAGAACTTCTTCAGGTCTAGATCCTTGACTGAACGCTGAACAAGTTCTAAGGCATATTCTTTATCTTTTTGTTCGGACTTCTTTCGTTCAACAAGGATCTTCTCAGCTTTCAGGGCTTCAACGATTTCCTGATTTGACAGACATCTAAGGTACGGAGGGACAATACGCTGATCTTCTAGCTGTTGAATCATCGCTGCTCTCTTTCTGCTTTCATCTTCACTTGTATTTTGAAGTGGCAAGAAAGGTCTTTTGGTGTGGGAGAGCAGCTCTTCTTTTATTTCACCTTGTTCTTCGGTCTCATCAAAGTTCAGGACCAGGATTATTCGCATTTCTTCAGCTCTTGCAGCTGGGATTATTGGTGATGAAGTTTGCGTTGCTTCAGCTTGACCCTTAAGTAGGGGAGAGGACTAGCTAAAACAAAATGATCGATAGAGTTAGATCACTTAAGGAAAAAAAGATAGAGAAAATAGAGCTAAGTGTTTAGAGGTTTGAGAGTGAGAAGGATTGAGATTGAGAAGGGGTAGAGGAGGGATGCAGTGTAAGGGAAGAGAGTATAAAGTACCTGACACGTTGGCTTTTTCATGAGAATGGCCAAGTTATCAGCGGCAAGGCCCTTTTGTTTTTCTTTGTTGGCCGGCTTTGCTAGGGATTTTGCCTTGGTCCCCTCCCCTGGTTCGTTTATAGATACCCCTTTCTGAGCAGGGGTTCTGATAGTTTTGCGTTTGAAGAAGAATCCATCGTCATCTTCATCTTCATCATCATCATCATTTTTTTGGAGATGATGATGGTTCGTTGTCAGCGATGTCGACGTCTTCATCATCTTCCTCATCTTCTTCCTCATCCTCACCCTCAGAAGAGAGATTCACAGTGTTGTCCGCTGAGGCATGAGTCAGGACTTCGCATTGCTCCCCCTCAGATTGAGAGGGACTTTCAGCGGTTCCCTCAGGATGATCAGATTATTGAGGGTCTTCATCCTTTTCCTCCCCCTCAAAGTTCTGGGGAAGGCCTTGTTCATCGATCTTCTCCCCCTCTTCCGCTGAATGGGTGGGGGAGGGAATGGAAACAGCAGCAGCAGTGTCAGTGTCAGGATCCCTGTCTTCTGGGCCAGAGATCCCAACTTGGTGTTCCACAACTGCCATTCTGTCTTCTAGGCCAGAATAGCAGGGGTGCCTTGAAGGATAAAGTCCACTGCCATATCCATCTTGTCCCTGTCAGCCTGGGAGAAGTGAGATATAGGAACAGTGGGAGCATCCATCTTTTCGAGGATCTTGGTGAGCAGGGCTTTAACGTCAGCGACTTCTTTGGTAAGGCTGCTCACCTCACCTTGTAGACCGGTGTAGTTGGTCTTCAGAGTACCTACCTCACCACTGAGAGATGAAACCCCAGTAGAGAGATCAGTGATGCTGGTGTTGAGTTTGGTGATGGAGGCGGTATTGCGGATGATGGCAGCCTTTACAATGTTTAGACCTCCATCAAGCTTGGAGACGTCAGCGTTGTTGTCCTTGTCTTTGACAGCGTTAGAAATCTCCTTCAGGGCCTCTACAGCGTCTGTAACCGCTGAAGAGTTGTTGGAGATTGTGGTGGTGAGAGTCATCACTTTATCAGCTATTTCCTTGAGGGAAGTGCTGATGGTGCCCAAGTTTGGACCTGAAAAAGTAGACAACTTGTGAGCTAAGGAAAGCTCATAAGTTTGGGGTCCAGAGAGAGATATGATGTTTGGGATACCTGTAGGTGGGTTGGAGAAGGAGTAAATGTCACGATATCCGGAGTGATGCTCTAAGTCGTCTCCAAAGGACGACCCTACAGGTCCAATGTTCTGTTGCATCAAGTTTTGGAGGGTTGCAGCGGCTGAGTCCGTCAGCGTTATCGATGGCATAGTAGGTGCCATGGTGTAGAGAAAAGAAGAAGAAGCGAAGGTTGAGAGAGGTGGGGGTAAAATGGTTTCAGCGATGGATCCGCTGAGAAAATCTTCAGCAACACTTTGAGGTGCTGAGAGTTGGGGTTCTCATCCATGGTAACTTCAGTGAGCTGAGCTACTGAAGTGGTTTGAATAGGTGTGGTTTCAGCGAGTTTGGCGGAGTGGACCACAAAACCGTCCAACAATGCCTGTGAATAGGCACACACTGTGTCTTCAGCCTGGGAAGGCTTGGGCTTCTCCTTGGAAGTCTTCTTGGACTTATGGTGCCAAGGGGTTTATCAGAATGTTTCCTCTTTTTAGAAGTGGTGGTTGTAGTGGCCTGGGTGTCAGCGGTTGGGGCGACCGCTGCCGTTGAGGTAGCCACTGAAGTAGAAGAATTAGAGGGAGTGCGGAGAAGAGGGAGTAAAGTTGAAAGACGTACCTCGTTGGGGACCGACTTAAAATCAAGGACTTTTGGGCCAACCTGAGAGAGTTTCAGGTCTCCCTGCTTGGGGTAGTCTTATTTCAGGCCATAGGCGAAGATGGCGCTGAGGAAACGGGGGTATGGAACAGCGGTGGGGCGGGCAGGTGCTTCAACCCTTTCCATCATATCTTCGAATATGATTTTGGCGTAATCGACATAGAGGCCTTTGAGGAGAGCGTAGGCCATCAGGTACTGAGGTTTTGAAGCCAGGTCAGTGGAGCCGTGTTTTGCTGTCATGCAGGTAATGAAATGCGCGAAGATGAAGTTGATCTCCGATGACATCTTGTTCTTGAGAACGATGGTGAGCTTCTTCTCAGGGCTTTCGCGCCCAGTGTTCCAGATGTACTTCATTTTGTCTAGGAAGGAGATGATCTCTTCCTTCCCTTCAGCGGTGTTGAGGTCAGGGAATGGGACAAATGGATGAGACTTTGGGCCAGCAGGGAGGTTCAGTGCTCCCCAGATAGCTGCAGGTGTAATGGATCCTTCACCTAGATCGGTCATGAAACCGATGACAGGGTATTCCTTTTTGGATTTTGTGGAGATAGCAGTGGTACGATGAGCAGTGTACTAGAACTGCTGTAAGAGTCTTTTGTGGGCAGGGGGTGTGATGGTCATCGCTGTGGAGGGAGGGCAGGTTTTGATGAAGTTCACAATGTCATCAATATGGGTTACCATTTTATTCTTGGGAAACTCAAGAAGAGTGTATGGGTTGTTGGTGGTGAATGTGATCTCATGTAGACCGTGTTTCATGTTTGCAGCCTTTTCGAAGGAAGAGACAGTGGGAGCAGTGGTTGCAGCAACATCAATGTTAGTAGTGGCCATTTCTGTATAGAACAAAAATTAGAGAAGAAAAGTCTTAAAATGGAATGAGGTTCCAAAATAAGGGTTTTTTGGAAATTTAATGTTTTACAGTTTCCTTGTTGGGAAAGAAAGTGTAAAAGAAATAGGGTTTATAGTTTTTACAAAAGAAAGTTTTAAAACTAGTGAGTTTTTGTGTTTTCCAGTTTCCTTTTAAGGAAAGTATTCTGGAAAAATGTATGAAGTTTTTAAGTTTAAGATTTTGAGTTTAAACTTAATGGAAAAACTTTGAATAAGTTTTATGCATAAAATCATGAAGAAGATGATTTCATTGTTTTAAAAACACATTTGTTTGATCTTGTATTAGCAAGAAGAAGATCAAAACAAGTAAAAGAATGGAGTAAATATGTTGATCCAAACCATTAGTGATTTGATAATGACCCTTTAAGAAACACTTAGTGAAAATTGTAAGTAGACAATATGTATTAGAGTTTCACTATCGCTGATAAGTACTATGTCTCTACAGTACCGCTGATAGGAAACTCATGTTCTTTAATTTTAACATTCAGCGAACACTGTTCATCAATAGAGCTCTGAGCCGGTTCAATCCTATTGATGATCGCTGATAGTTTAGTTGTTTACTTATGATCCCTGAAGACAAGTTTCACGTCAACAAAGGTTCTACGCTGAAGTCGAAGATCAAGCCCAAGAACCATCGACAATGTCTACTAATGAACTGATGCGGATATCAGCGAAGCCAAGACATGTCCACTCAACGTGAAGTATCAAGTAGAAGACTTTAGCGATCGCTGAGCTTTATCACTCGCTGATAAAGTACTGTTCAACGAACGCTGATAATGAGGTTTACTCTACAAGTTACTTTTGTCTTATCCCCTTGCACGTCTCCGTACGAACTGTCAGAACGGACATCCCTTTTGTCTAGGATCGTACAACCAACTCTGATTCTACACTGTACACCATGCGGCTACTAAGGTTGTCTACAAAGGTCAAACCATGCAACCAATCAGCTGCTGCCATGTGTAAAGTTATACTGCTTTGCATTAAATGCATGCAGTATATAAGGAGAAACCCTACTTCAACATGAAGTGCTCGGCCATCTTCTTCTTTCTCTCTTAGTGTTAGAATATTACTCGTAGTATTCTTATCTCATTTCTGTCTTAATTCTAGTGCAAGAAACTTAGTGTTCTTAACTTGTTTAGATTAGGCTTAGTCCTTAATCTTGTTCCGCAACAAGTTGTAAATTGTTTGATTATATCAATAAACAATTTAGAAAGTAAAAATCTGTGTGTTTGTATTCAACCCCCCTTCTACAAACTTGTATAACCCTCTCGGGACCAAAAAGTGGTATCAGAGCGGATTTGTTTAATCTCATAAACAAGATCTTGCTTATACTAATCTTTTCTCTTCCTTGCTATTTCTCATAATGGCTACCAACACAAACACAAACTATATTGATAATGGTTCTATTGCAAAACCTCCCAGATTTTCCAGAGATAACTTCAATCTATGGAAAAATAGGATGATACTCTTCTTAGAAGGTGTAGACCCTACTATGCCTTACTACATCGAAAATGGCCCATATATTCCTGTGAGAATTGATCCTGAAGTTCCAGGCACTACTGATAGAGCTGCCATTCCTGAAAGATTAATTCCCAAGGAAATTCATATGTGGACTGATGAAGATAAGAAGAAAGTGGCTATCGACACCAAAGCCATATCCATTCTTTCCATGGCTCTTCCTGACGAAGTCTACCATTCTGTCATGAACCTGAAAACCTCCAAAGCCATGTGAGACACAATCTGTGTTCAGTATGAAGGTACGTCTGAAGTCCAGGACTCACGAAAGATCAACCTGGTAAGACAGTACGAAAGCTTCATTTGTGGTAAGAATGAATCTCTCTCTGAAGTACATCAGCGGTTTAACTGTTTAATAATAGTTCTGAAAACCGTTGGTAAGGAATATTCTAACTTTGAAGTTCTGACAAAGTTCTTAGAATGTTTACCTGAAAGCTGGGACAGTTATTCAATGTATCTCAAGCTGTCAAAGAATCTAAAATCAATGACTCTTTCTACCTTATATGGCACGATGCTCAATCATGAGCAGTCGAGTCATCTTAAGAAGAATTTTGTAAAAGATTCCAAAAGCACCCCTGTTGCTTTAATCTCAGAGTCACCTTCCACTCAGCGATCCACTGTTACTATCATTGAGTTGGAGACTAACTCTGAATGCTCATCAGATCCTGACTCTTCAGATCTTGATGAATCTATGGCTCTCCTTTCTAATAAGTTCAGGAGATTCGCCAAAAAGAAAAGTTTCAGAAAGAACAAACCTCTTGCTATTACTGACAAGCCAAGATCATCAACTCCTGTTGATAAGGCTACTGCTACTTGCTATAACTGTGAAAAGATAGGACATTTTGCTAGCGAGTGCAGGTCAAAGAAAGTTTCTAGAACCTCAGCTTTCTCCAAGAAATCCTCTAACCCCAGGGCTAGAGATGACAAGTATCAAAAGCTGAAGAAAGGTACGCAAAGCTGAAAAGCTTTAAGAAGAAAGGCAAAGGCCTGATGGCTGACTATGATTGGGCTGCTTCTGATAAAGAAGAATCATCTGACTCTGAAGATGATGATGAGGCCAATCTCTGTCTAATGGCCAAAATCGAAGATGAGGAAGAAAAGTATGACATTCCCTCTACTTTAGTCTCTGCTACCAAGGTATCACCTTCTTTCTTTACCAATATTTCAGATATTGATGAAGCTGACAGTCTTCGAAAGATCGATCTTCTGACTATGAGTTTATATGATGCCATGAATGGCAAAGCTGTTGTTGAAAATCAAAACCTTGATTTCGCTGAACAACTTAAAAACTGTCATCTTCAAATAGAAAAGCTTTCTAAAATTGAAGAAGATTTAAGAGATCAAGTTCATATAAATCAGCTAGTCAAAATTGAACGCGAAGAAGCTATCGCTGCATTGAAAGCTGAAAAAGCTACTGTTGAAGGATGGTGTAAATCATCAACAACGATCACTGAGATAATTAAGTCTCAGATTCCTCTGAGTGACAAACGTGGTCTTGGTTATAAAGCCGACGCTGAAAAACCAACCACTGATCATTCCATGCTTAAATTTGGAATGTTTGTCTCCTCTATCCCTGACACTTCATCTTCTCAGTGTTCCTCTTCAAAAACTCCTATCCCTGAGGAAATCTCTAACTTAGTTTCTAAAGGTAAAGAGAAAATTGTTTATCCAAAACCTCAGAAGGGTACCTTTGTACCTAAGCTGAACGTTTCTAAAGCTTCAGTGACTCATCCCTCTACTTCTAAGAACAAGATCCCTGGATTCATTCAGCGATCTACTCCTAGAATCAGAGTGGATGTTATTGGTAAGAAATCCGAAGAACTGATTGTTCCTCCCATTTCCAATGCCAAAGGTATACTTGGTGCTGGCCCTACTCATTTAAAATTAAAGGGTAAGCATGCAAATGGACCTAAAGCTACTTTTAGCTATAGGAAATGTTATCACTGTGGACTTACAAATCATGTTGCTAGTAAGTGCCCCACAGCCACCCAAGCTGAAAAGATAGCTAAGGTGAAGATCAATGCCCCCAGAGCAAAGAAGACCACTGAGGTTAAGAAATTAACCAAAGTGAAAACTGACAAAGCTGAATCTTCAAATGCTGCGAAGATTGTTGAACCTTCCACTTCCTCTACCACCACTGACAAATCTAAACTCAAAATGAAATGGGTGCCTAAGTCGAACTAATCTTCCTTTGTTTGCGGGTTAAGAAGGGTATCTGGTATCTCGATAGCGGATGCTCTAGACACATGACTGGTAAGAAGAGCCTGTTCACTGAGTATAAGGAAGAGAAGGGTCCCTTAGTGACCTTCGGTGGAAACGGAAAAGAACATACCCGAGGGTTTGGTGTACTCTCTAATGGTACAACCACCTTCAGAAGGGTCGCATATGTTGAAGGACTGAAGCATAATCTTCTAAGCATCAGTCAGCTTTGCGACATGGATAACAAAGTGATTTTCACTAAGGAATCCTGCTTTGTCGCTGACAAAAAGGAGAAGTTAGCTCTCAGCGGTTATCGTTTAGAAAATGTTTACGTTATAAACATGGACTCTACAATCACTGAGAAATCCTGTTTCTTCTCAAAAGCCTCATCTGATGTTAACTGGCTATGGCATAAGAGGTTCTCCCATCTCAATTTCAAGACACTGAATACTCTTTCTTCTAAAGAATTGGTCACTGGTCTACCTCAACACTCATACGCCAAAGAGTCCTTATGTTCAGCGTGTGAGAAAGGGAAACAGACCAAAGCAAGCTTCCAGTCAAAGCAAGTCTTCTCAGTATCATCTCCTCTACAACCTCTCCATATTGATTTTTTTGGCCCTGTTAACAAACAATCCATTGCTGGAAAGAAATATACATTGGTCATAGTTGATGAATTCTCTCGCTATACCTGGGTAATGTTTCTCCTATCTAAGAGTGACACCCCTGAAGAACTCATCACCTTTGTCAGGAAAATGGAAGTCCTGAACAACATGACCGTTCGCTCAATAAGAAGTGATCATGGAACTGAATTCAAAAATAGTTCTATTGATTCCTTCTTTGAAAGTAAGGGTATTTCTCACAACTTCTCTTCAGTGAGAACACCGCAACAAAATAGAGTCGCTGAAAGAAGAAATTGAACTATCATTGAAGCTTCATGTTCAATGCTCAACGATTCTCACCTGCCTACTCAGTTTTGGGCAGAAGCTGTCAACACTGCTTGTTTCACTCAAAATAGGTCGCTGATCGTCAAAAGATTCAAGAAGACAGACTATGAACTTTTTCATGGGAGAAAGCCTTCAATTAGCTTTCTTCACATCTTTGGATGTCAGTGTTTTATACTGAACAACAGAGATGCCCTTGGAAAGTTTGATCCTAAGGCTGATGATGGAATCTTTCTTGGATACTCCTCAGTCTCCAAAGCTTTCAGAGTCTTCAATCGAAGAAGACAGACTGTTGAAGAAACTATTCACGTCACTTTTGACGAATCCCGTTCAGCGAATTCTAGACCTTATGCAGATACTGAAGAACTGAATCAATGGATGTTTTCTCATCTTGGTGATTCAGAAGACATTCCCACTCCTCCATCTCATACTCATCCCGCTGAAGATGATGGTCCTACTATCATCCCAAGCATGCAGACTAGTGAAGCTGAAACATCATGGGTCTCGGCTGTTCCTTTAAACACTATGCCTGCTTCTGAACCTTCTGTCTCAGACATACCATCTACTTCTCAACAATCAGTGAATGAAATGACATCTGCACATTTTCCTCTCTTGGCTGATATACCAGAAGTTGCTGAAGCCTCATCCTCAGCTCCTCCAGAAGTTCACATTGAGCCATCAACTTTAGCTCCGACTCAGCGATGGACTATAAATCACCCTATTGAACAAATTCTTGGTTATCCAAATGCTGGTGTTCAGACTCGACGAAGTGCAGGTAATATTTGTTTATTTGTTAACTTTATTTCTCTGATTGAACCAAAGAAAACAGATGATGCCCTCCAAGATCCAAACTGGGTCAGTGCTATACAAGAAGAGCTGACTGAATTTGAAAGAAACAAAGTTTGGAAGCTTGTTCCTCGTCCATCTGACAAGTCAGTGATAGGCACTAAATGGGTCTATCAAAACAAGTTGGATGAACATGGAACTGTAACCGCAACAAGGCTCAACTTGTTGCTCAGGGATACAGACAAGAGGAAGGTGTAGATTACGACGAAACCTTTGCTCCAGTGGCAAGACTAGAAGCCATTCGTCTTTTCTTAGCATACGCTGTACACAGAGACTTCAAAGTTTATCAAATGGATGTTAAGTCAACATTCCTAAATGGAAAGCTGAATGAAGAAGTTTACGTGGAACAACCTCCAGGATTCTCAGATCCTAAGCATCCAGGTTATGTTTATAAACCGGATAAGGCACTCTATGGCTTAAAGCAAGCTCCTCGTGCATGGTATGACACTCTATCCTCTTATCTCCTTATCAAAAAATTTGAGCGTGGTAAAATCGATAAGACTCTATTTTTCAGGAAAGTAAAAGGTCATATCATTCTTGTTCAAATATATGTCGATGATATTATATTTGGTTCTACTAACCCTGACCTTTGTACTCGTTTCTCTGAAGGGATGAAAGCAGAGTATAAAATGAGTATGATGGGTGAGCTAACATATTTCCTTGGTCTTCAGATAAAACAGAATGAAAAGAGAACTTTAATTAATCAGGGAAAGTATGTTAAGGATATGCTGAAGAAATTTGATTTAACTCAGAGTTCAGCTATGAAAACCCCTATGGCACCGCCGCTGACACTAAACAAGGATCCTAAAGGAAAACCTGTTAATGTCACGACATACCGTGGGATGATCGGCTCTCTCCTGTATCTTACAACTAGCCGAACTGATATTATGTACGCAACCTGTTTGTGTGCACGATATCAAGCTGAACCTAAGGAATCTCATATGATCGTTGTAAAGCGAATCTTTCGTTACCTTAAGGGTACTCCTAACCTAGGTCTTTGGTATCCCAAAGACCCAAGGTTTGATCTAATCGCCTATTCAGATAGTGATTTTGCAGGTTGCAAATTGGATAGGAAAAGCACCACAGGAGGCTGTCAGCTCCTGGGTGGAAAGCTGGTGAGTTGGACAAGTAAGAAGCAAAACTCAGTGTCCACCTCAACCGTTGAAGCTGAGTACATAGCCGCTAGAAGTTGTTGTTCTCAGGTCTTGTGGATGAGAAATCAACTACTGGACTATGACCTTCAGCTCTCAAAGATTCCAATCTATTGCGACAGCACAAGTGCCATCGCTATAGCCAATAATCCAGTGCTACACTCAAAGACCAAACACATCGAAATCAGGTATCATTTTATCAGAGATCATGTGATAAATGGTGATATAGAACTTCATTTTATCCCAACTGATTTTTAGTTAGCTGATCTGTTCACCAAGCCTCTTGATGAGACAAGATTCAACTTTCTCATCTGCGAGCTTGGAATGCTGAACCTTGAAGAATAAAATCTTCAGTGGTTCACATTTGATCAGTGATAGGATAAAACCAACCTGTATAACCTATTCTATCATCTACTCTCTGAACAAAATTGATTCATTGATATCAAGGTACGTTCTCTCTTGCTCGCTGACGTTCGCCTAGAACTGAAAGATTTCAAAAAAATTGCATCGCTGAATATCTCTTCCTTTCAGTGATACTTTGAAATTTCTAAAACCAACACTGATACTTCTATTCAGTGCTTCGTATTTTCAAAATGTTCCTGAGTCTTTCAAAAACCTCAGAGACATCCTAAAATATGAAAGGACGTTTATGACGTCATCCTAACGGATAGACCCTGGCACGTTCTTCTGACACACGTTTGCACGTTTTGTTTTCCTCAACAAATCATATGCAAACCCGTGTCCGTGTCATCATGAAAAACTTTTCCCGCTTATAGTTTTTCTCTCTCTACTCTCACTATATAAACATATTCGAGTTTATATTTTTACCTTTACGCGAACAACTTCATCTTCACGCAAGAACACTGTTGCATTTCGAACTCCTCATTTTCCAGAAATTGTTCGTCTTCTTCAATCAAGGTTAATATTCTTATTATTTACCTGTCTTTAACTTGTTTTTGATCTTATTCTTGTTTTTAACAGATCAAACAAAAGAAACCTTTTTAAAATGAAATCATTTTCTTCTCATGATTTTATGAACACAATCTTCATGGTTGTTCTTCAAGTTTAAAACAAAAATCTTAAACTTGTTCTTCATATGTTTTTCCAGAATCTCTTCTTCAAACAGAAACTGGAAAACACATACTCGCCATGTTTTGTATTTCTTTTTCAAAACAAGAAAAACCCTAATCTTCATTAAGGCATCTTTTGTCTGAATGAAATGGACAAAATTCAAAAACATCTGTTTGGAAAATCTTTCCACATTAAGACATTTTTGTTCATTTTCTTCGTGGTTACATATGTTACACAGAAATGGCATCCTCTGAAGCTCCTTCTGCTACTTCTGAGAAAGTGGTTCTCACCAAGGCTCCTCAGGTCAAGTTCAAACTTGGGAAAGTCACCTTCCAACACAACAACCACTATGCGCCTTTTGATTTTCCTCAGCGCAAGCAAGTCACACATCTGGATGATGCTGTGAATTTTCTCAAAACCTGCTGCTTATCTACAGCCCTAACTATTGTACCCCCTGCCCATAAATTCCTTTTAGCTCAGTTCTGGTATACTGCCAGATGAGCTCAGGTTCCTTCACCAAAAGACCCAACGAAACTCGTTGATACCATCCTCCGTGACACCAAATTTGGCACCACCAAAATCAACACTGCTATTATCAGGCGTGCACTGAACCTCCCAGCCGCTACTAAAGAAAAACGTTTTGTTCCTCTCCCAAATCCCAAAACCATGCTGATAGGGAAACAATCATTGCACTCTTTGATGCAATGAAGTACGTATGGGAAACAGGGAGAGATGAAAAACCCGATAAGAAGCTGACCGCAATCAAAAAGTCCAAAATGCCAAGCGAGATAAACTTTATCTTCGCCTACTTGATAAGCTGTATGACAGCAAAAACCGACTCTTCTGATCAAGTCGCTCAACCTCAGCAACCCATGGGATATGCATTGCTGAAAGGTCTCCATGTTGACTGGGCATCGATCATCTACGACGATTTGGCGTTCAAGGTGGACATGGCTGACAGACCAACATGCGTTCCATACCCCCGGTTCATTAGCGCCGTCTTTCTAAAAGGACTCGGGGACAAATACCGAAAAGAGGGTGATCTGAGACTGTTGGTTCCGTTTTTACTCAACAATGATGATTATATCTATTAGTTTAAACAAGATAGGATGAGGAAGCGTTTTAACTAACTAACAGATATATTTAGGTAGAAAAGCGCACAATATCAAATACGTGAAATGGAAATAACACAAGTTTTAACTCAATGATTCACTGTATATTGATATACCAAGAACACCAAGAACACCGAAAGGTTAATAAGAATTATGCTCTTTAAGTGTGTGTTGTGCAAAGCTTAATAGAAGAGCTCAACATGAGCCTTCTATTTATACTATTCATCAGGGGACAAGTTCTAGACAATAAGGACAAAGGGTACAAAGACACGATCGTGGAACTGCTACTGGTACAATGTTAATGTAGTGCGCCTCTATTCTGCAAAGGCTGAAACCCATCAGAGTTTGACATGTGGAATTGTCAGGGCACGCCTTGTACGAATGATCTTCAGGATCTTCGTACAGCAGAGGCACGTGAGAAGCACGAGTGTCTTTGTCTTGAACTTAAGGATTCTTCTAAGTCTTCAGTCTTCATACCACATAGGCTCTGTCAAGTTTGGCAGAGGCTCTGTGGCCTTGTCTTCTGTGAACGTCTTCAGTTAAGTCTTCACTCGGTCTTCTATCGGTGTCTTGGCAGAACCTCTGTCGGTGTCAACACTTAGCCTATTTTTCAATACTTCTATAAACAGTAGAAGTTGGAGCTAACAATCTCCCCCTAAGTATTGAAAAATAAAAATTTGAAACATGCATGGTTTTCTAGGCTAATAACATGACAAGAGGTATTTTACCTCTGTTGAAACTTTTCTTTCATATAAAGTTATGCCAAAGGCATTTACATTTGATTACACGATGAAAGAAAAAATAGCAGAGATTTGTAGACTAACTCAGACGTTGGCGTTTTGGAAGTCGTTGAAACTTCTATTGTAGAGTCCTACTTCTTTAAGCTCATGATAGATTTTGATGCAGAGGGATCTGAAGTTGATGACGGAGTCGATAACCTCTATCAATCTATCGGCGGAGACTTTATCCATCAATTCCATTCCTCTGTGCTCCATGAGGTTGGCTCAGAATTATGTGAGAGTACTTGTTGCGTACTTTTGGCAGTCCATCTCCAGAAACAGTCTTGATTTTCTCGCAGGATCTTGGTAGGCATACCCAAACTTTAGGAATGTTATGATCGAGTTTGGTATGGCAGAGGATGGGCAGTCATCTTCTGGTGGTCTAAGGCTTAGGTTTCTCACTCCGAGATCTCGTCCTACTTGGAAGTCGACTAGGCTATATAGCAGAAGTTTCTCGCGCATGGCCTTTCTGATCACCCTGTATGCCCTTCGAACTGCATCTCGTGTAGTGAAGTTCTGTTTTGTCCAGTTCAGAAGGTCGGGTAAGTCGTAGGGGCTTAGGTTTCTAAGATCAGCATCTGAGAATTGGTACACGGTTCTGTCCACTCTTTTGACCTTATAAATGTTGTAGGAGATCTTTGGTGTGGTTCTGGTGTGAGAGAACTTACAGTATATGACCTTGTCGATTTTGGAGATTGAGTAGACTTGGTTGACAGGCTTGGGTGTTGTTCTGGTGAAGATGTTTTCGAGTTCAGCATGGAATTCGGGGTCTTGAATGGATGGTGGCAGAGGGTCTCTGATAGTTCTGTTGTATAGGTACCTGTATACCACTTCTTCCATTTGTCGTGGAGGTGCACCAGGTGGAGGCATGGGTCTGCGCAGAGCGTCCATTTGCTTTTTAATTTGCTTCACTCGATCTTCTGTAGGTTTTGCCTTTGGATCCAGAACTTGTATGTTTGACAGTGGGGTAACACCGAAAGCCCAGTCTTCTTCTTCTGGCTTTGGTGTCACATATGCATCGAAGGCACTCTTCATCAGCTTCTCTGTGGGTTGATGCTTTGGCTTCTTCTGTTGTGGTTCCTCTGTCAATATTCCCTTGCCTTTGTCTTTTGCCTTTGGTTGGAGATCTTCCTTCTGTACAGACTGGGTTGCCTCTGTCTGTTTTAGCGGTTGAGCTTTTGAGGACTTAGTTGTTGGTGCTTCTGTAGATGTTGTGGGGGTTGCCTCTGTTGGTTTTGACACTTGTGTTTCTGAGGTCTTGGATGGTGAGGTAGATTTGGCTGGTGAAGCTTCTGTGGTTTTGCTCAGATATTTCCTTTGTTTTTGAGCAATGGTTTTGGTTCTAGATTTGGGAGATGATGGTTTTGTCTTCTCAGCTTCTGGTGCAGGGGATGGTAGTTTTGGTTCTTATGGTGTTTTTGGTTTTGGTGATTGGGATGGTTGATCTTCTTCTGATGAGGCGAGGATTTGGACTTGTTCGATTGTTTTGGGGGTTGGTGATGGTATATCTGTTACAGTTATGGAGGTTGTTTCCTCAGAGGTGGGTATTGCCTCTGTGGTCTTCTGTTGGGTTTCCCCTTGGTTTTCAGTTGGGGGTGCTTGGGATATAGGCTCTGCTGATATTGGTGGTGCAGGTAGACCTTTGCTTGCAGCTTTGTCTTGTGTCCCTTTCTCCCCCTCAGGATGATATGATGAATCATCAGAATCATCATCAAAGTCATCCTGATCCTTGTCTTTGGTACCCTCTGCCCTGCATGATGCTTCTGGTTTCTTTGGAGGAGTGGCACCTGCGGCTATCATTTTTGCGCATAGATCATCACAGAGGCCAAGTAGGGTATGGACCTCTGCTTCGATGTTGAAGCGCATTTTGCCCACACTCTTGTGAAAGTCTTTGACATAATTAGCATTGGCAGTAGTGAAGGCTCTAATGAATTCCGTCACTTGATCCAGTATCCCTTGCCCAAGCTCTGTCAGCTGAGCTCTGGTCATGTAGTCGGAGGGCTTCATGGATAGAGTTTCTCGTGTTGTATGTTCTTGAACTTGCTATAAGGCCTTCTTTAGGTCTTCAGGAGTTAGGCCCTTAGAGATAGAGGATTGCTCGCTCTTCAGTTTTTCAATGAGATCTTTGACAGAACTCTGGAAAGCAGAGGTTGTGGCTTTCTCGAACTCAGCAGCAGTAGAGGTAGCAGAGGTTGTAGCAATTGACTTCATCTGGGCTAAGGCATTTTTTACCTCTGTGGACAGGTTGTCCATTTTGGTGTTGAGATCTGTTAAGACCCTGGATGTAGTATCTACAAAAGAATCGAAAGATCTTTTCAACCCTTTCAATGTGGTGTCCACAGAGGTGATAAGGGTTTGGAACTCATCCCTTGATACTTGTGGACTAGGTGTAACCTCTGGGGGAACACATGCATCCCCAGAGTGAGTCTCTGTTCCTGAGACGCCTTCTTTCGCTCCTGTTTTTACGTTGAGAGCGGAAGGACTTCCCTCTAATCCTTGAGCAGGGGCTTTTTGAGCCTCAGACTCTATAGAGGTTCTGTTAAGGACATTATCTTGATCCACTCCAGAGGTAGGTACAAGAGTATCCTTAAGTTGACTTGGGGACTTGTCTAGAGTCCCTTCGTCGTTGTGCACTCTAAGCTCCTCTGAAGAGCCGATTGGACTTAGTCGTGTGTGCGTGTCAGAGGAAACAAATTCCTCTGTGGGGATTTCTTTTGTGATCTGGGGCGATGGATCACGAACTAAAGGTAAGTCCTTTTGAGAGGACTCTCCTGGATTGGTTTCCCCGGATTCAAGTGGCACAGAGGAAGAAAGAGTTTCCTCTGCCCGGTCAGTTTGGGTTGGGGTCGAGCTGTGCTGCTCTTTTTCAATATTACCTTCTGCCACTAGACTGGCGGTAATAGAAGTGTGGGTTGCACTGGGAGTTTGGTGGGGTTGTGTGCCTTCTTCAACTACGACATCTTTTTCTGTTTCACCCTCTGTTGCTACTCCTACCCTAGTGGCTTCGACCTCTATTACTTCTTGTTCATGTGAGGCGTACATGGGATGGAAAGAGGACAAATGTCTAAGATCTGGGTGCAGAGGGCCGTAGTTTACTTGGTCATCTTCTTCAGAATCCACCTCTGAGATTAAAGCAGTTGGGGTTGAGGTGTCCAAGCCTGTGATGGCTTCTGCGGTCCACCCTGAGGTATCTAGTGAATCAACAATGTCAGGACGTAGAAGGAATGTATTGAAGTATCCCTGATCTGCATAATTGATGGGAGTTGGGGATTGCAGAGGTTGTTCATGGGTTTCTTCTGCCAGTTCTGCGTCCTTTGGAATTGGCTGCAGAGGTGTGAGAGGTTGCTTTGATTTCTTCTTGTGTTTCCTTCTCTTTGGTTTGGGGGAACTCTCCTCAGAAGACTTATGTTTTCTTTTCTTCTTCTTTTCTTTTGGAGGAGGGGGATGTGCAGAAGATTCAACCACTGCTTCATGTGGTGGGGATAGTTGGGTTTGTTAGATGCTTGAGGAAGTGCCTTCTGTTGTTTTCTTTTTCTTTTGGGCTTTCTTCTTCTTCTTGGAAGGTGTGGCAGAGGATTTTCTCTTTGTTGAAGAGGCTTAAAGCTGGCTTCTATGAAGATTAAAGTTCTCTTAAACTTGTTGATGTTTAGCATAGGCCGCTGCCCACTCCTCATCTGTCATCCTCTCCACTACCGAGTCATCTATAGAGGCTCCTAGACGCGGGGTGTCACTGCACTCGGTTCAGGAGTCCGGTGATCGCGTATATATGCTAACTTGAGGTCTTGGTCACTTGCATATTCCAGAAGTTTGGTTGGAAGAGGTCTGCAGAAGTCATACCCAACTTCATGTTCTGTTGGGGTATTCTTACCCATAGGGTATGTTTTCACAACAGTGCCCTCCATTGGCCATTTCTCTAATTGAAGCAGAGGTTCTAGTAGGACACCTAGAATCCTCTGGTATTGGAGTGGGGGAAGAACTTTGGTTGAGGATCCGTTTGCCCTCTGGGATGAAGTTCTGTGGTCTATTGTGTTCACAATCTCCTGCATCATGAGAGTGCCATAGTCCAGAGGCAAATCATAGTACATCCCGTACATGATTGCCATGATTTGGTGAGATGATCGATCTGGACTACCCACTTTACCAGTTAGGCATCTGTTCAGAATGGAGAAAAGGGTATTCCACAGAGGAGGGAACCTGTTTCTTCTGAAATCCTTCCTCTTCTCCAGAGGTGTGTTGTAGCCCAACATCTCCGCGAATCTGCAGAGTTCTTCATCTGAGGGTTCCTCTGCATACTTCTTTATTCCCAGAAGTCCTCTTGTTGGTAGGCCAAATTCAAGGGAAAACATGGTTCTGTTGAACTTTATTTCCATATAGTCTGATTGGCCGGGTTTGGAAATGTATTCCTTGATTTGCCTGTTGTCTTGGTCGTAGAAACAACTCTGCCAGAATTGGTTGAGATATCTGGCAGGGATCATTCTGACGTTCTTTGTTAGCCGAGGGTTAAGGTAATGGTTTTCTAGGATGTTAAGTAAAATCGCATGTTCCTCCCTAAATGCTGTTCTTGAGGGAACAAGGAAATCATTGTTGGGTTTCAAAGGAAGATTTGCTTCGAAATGGTCATGTGCAAAGAAGTTTTGCAGATGGGTGGTCGGAGTGAAAGCAACAGACTCACCGGAGTTGTCTTGGTCTATATTTCCGGCGATTTCTGGGTTTTGTGAGTGCTCGGAATGGGCTGGGGAGTTCGCCGGAGATCTTGAAGTGGAAGCCATTGCATCTTTCTTTGGAGAATAGAGTAGAATGGGGAAGTTGCAGGTTTTGCAAGGGTTCGCCGGAGAAGAATGGTGGAGTAAATTTGTAAAAGGAATAGGAATGAAGGTAAACGGGGTTATATAGTGGGGTAGAAAACGGATAGAATTCCACGGTAAAAGTGAATTCATTAAACATTTGGGGTCCGTACTCGATTTTTACAGCTGGGTTCAAGTTTTAGAAGAACGTGTGGCATGCACGTCCAATGAAAACATGTCACGTCAGAAGTGTCAGAGCACGGTTAGACGTCGTGCGCGGCCCATTAATGCTTGGCGCGTGGGTGTTTCTACTTCTGAATGACTGTCACTCTACAGATATAACCCGCATGTTACAGAATTTCCTTAAAAAGCCAAGTGTCAGAATCGACAGAAGCTCTGTGGTGGAGTGAGCTCTGTGATTTGAAACCTGCCCTTTTATCTCCTCTTAGCTTGCACCTTTACCAAAAACGTTTGAAAATTCATTTGAGAGGATCGATAGAATCTTTAGTACAAAATTTTCATCCACAGAGGCTTTGAGGCTCTGTCAAAGCCAGCAGAGGCTCTATGACTGAAAATTTCTAATAACTAGAGATTCACAAACTCATGTTTATCATACCTAACTTACTTACCAAGAAAATGAATCTTTTCTCATCAAGTGCCTTGGTAAATAAGTCTGCAAGCTGGTATTCAGTGGACACAAAGTACATCTCGATTGTGCCATGTTCAACATGATGCTTCAGAAAGTGGTAACGAATATCGATATGCTTTGTTTTTGAATGATGTACTGGATTGGCAGAGATGGCTATGGCACTTTTTGAATCACAGAGGATGGGTATCTTGTATATGGTGTAACCATAGTCCGTTAGCTGAGTTTTCATCCACAGAACTTGGGAGCAACAGCTAGCAGCAGCAACATATTCAGCTTCTGCTGTAGATGTAGACACACAGTTCTGCTTCTTCGAAGTCCAGCTGACCAGTTTACCACCCAGGAATTGGCAACTCCCAGAGGTACTTTTTCGATCAAACTTGCATCCTTCATAATCTGAATCTATGTATGCCTTAAGACCAAAGCCAGAGTTCTTCGGATACCAGAGCCCAAGAGTTTTGGTCCCTTTATGGTATCTGAAGATGCTCTTTACAACAATAAGGTGGGATTCCTTTGGGTTAGCTTGATATCTTGCACAGAGGCATGTGGCATACATTATATCAGGTCTACTTGCTGTTAAGTATAAAAGAGACCCAATCATGCCTCTGTAGAGTTTGCACTCTACAGATTTGCCATTTGGATATGAGTATAACTTATTTCCAGTGGCCATGGGGGTCTTCATTACAGAGGCATCAGAGAGACTAAATTTTGAAAGAATGTCAGAGACATATTTAGCTTGATTTATAAAAATTCCCTCTGATGTTTGTTTTACTTGGAGTCCGAGGAAGAAGGTTAATTCTCCCATCATACTCATTTCAAACTCACTCTGCATGAGTTTTTCAAAATCTTTGCACTGTTGTGCATTTGTGGACCCGAAAATAATGTCATCCACATAGATCTGTACAAGCAGAATCTCATCACCTTTTCTTTTGTAAAACAAAGTAGTATCGGTTGTACCTCTGTCGAAATCATTATTGAGAAGAAAGGTTGAAAGACGTTCGTACCATGCTCTTGGAGCCTGTTTCAGTCCATATAGAGCTTTGTCAAGATAATAGACGTATTTGGGGTACTTGGCACTTTCAAACCCTGGCGGCTGTTGGACATAGACTTCTTCTTGGATTTCACCATTCAGAAAAGCAGATTTTACATCCATCTGAAAGACTTTGAAACCTCTGTGGGCTGCGAAGGCTAAGAAGATTCTTATTGCTTCGAGCCGTGCGACAGGGGCAAAAGTTTCATCATAATCAATACCTTCTTCTTGGCGATATCCCTTGGCCACCAATCTCGCTTTATTTCTAATGACCACCTCATCCTCATCTTTTTTGTTTCTGAAGACCCATTTGGTCCCTATTGCTTGTTTCCCTTTCGGCAGAGGAACTAGGGTCCATACCTTATTTCTCTCAAACTGTAGAAGTTCTTCTTGCATGGCATCTACCCATTTTGGATCATTTAGGGCTTCAGAAATTCGTTTTGGCTCGATCACACTGATAAAATTTGTAAAGAAACAAAAATTTGCAGTGGCTGATCTTGTCTTGGCTTTCTCAGAAGGATCGCCGATTATAAGGCTCGGAGGATGGCTTTTCGTCCATTGTGTTGTTCTTGGAAGATGGTCATTAGCATCATCAAGTTGAACTTCTGAGGATGCAGTTGTTGGTTCTTGCGCAACCTCTGTAGTGAAGGGTACTTCTATGCTTGAACTTGGTTCTTCAGCTTGAGTAGGTATTGGGATTAGAGTTGGAATGGATTCCTCTGATGCGATAGAGACTGAATCCGCATTTTCCTCTAGTATCGGTTCCTCTGTAGATGCTGGAGTCGGTATTTCCAGTGCCTCTGTTGTTGTATCATTGCTTATGTCATCTTCTGTTCGCTCCCCCTCAACACGTGCATCTGCATGATTTACAGAAGAGGATGAAGTATTTAATGGACTAGTTAGAGATATACCTGACTCAGTCTGGTTGGCAGAAGATGATTCTCCAGAGGCTCTGGCGGCTCCAGCAGAGGGATCGATATCGTCGTGGAACATCTCTTCAAATAGCAGATTTAGATCTGCTTCTCTTGTTTTTGATATGCCAGAGGATTCCTTCTTTAGACCGAGTTCTGAACTGACTTGTTCAGAAGTCTTCTGAAAGGAATCGTCAAAAGAGACATTGATGCTTTCCACGATGGATCGAGACCGCAAAAGATATACTCTGTAAGCTTTTGAAGTGGCAGAGTATCCTATGAACTTTCCTTCATCTGCTTTTACATCGAACTTCCCTCTAGCTTCTCTATCATTTAGGACAAAACACTTGCATCCAAATATATGGAAGAACTTGATGTTTGGTCGCCTCTGATTGATCAATTGGTAAGGGGTCTTGATGTGCCTTTTAACTATGGTTGACCGATTTTGGGTATAACAAGCTGTTGATATAGCTTCTGCCCAGAAAGAGATTGGTAATCCATATGCGGTTAGCATAGTTCTGGCAGCCTCCACAAGCGTTCTATTCTTTCGTTCAACTACGCCGTTTTGTTGTGGAGTGCGTGCTGCAGAGAAATTCTGTGAGATGCCTTCTTCTGTGAGATAAGCTTCAATGACAGAGTTTTTGAATTCTGTGCCATTGTCACTTCTCAACTTCTGAATTTTGCACTCGTATAGAACCTGGATCCTCTTCATTAGGTTTATCAGAATGTTAGGAACATCTGATTTCTTTCTGACAAACTCTACCCATGTATATCTTGAGTATTCATCGATCACCACCAGTATGTATTTCTTGCCTCCTAGGCTCTGCGTAGCAATAGGACCGCAAAGGTCGACGTGGGGCATGTACAGAGGCCTAGGACAGGACACATCAGTCTTTCCTTTATGGGAAGCTCTCTTAAGCTTGCCCATTTCACATGCAGAGCATAAGTGATCCTTACTGAATTTAACATTCGACAGACCTTTAACAAGATCAAGTTTTACAAGCTTGTCTAGAGTTTGGAAGTTCATATGGCAGAACCTGTTGTGCCATAACTAGGCTTCTTCGTTTTTGCAAGCAACAAAGCAGAGCTTGTCTTCTTTGTTCTTGATGTTAAAGTTCATAAGATATAAATCTCCCTTTCTTTCAGCCCACAGAAGTTCGACTCCTGTGTCTTCTCCTTGCAGAGAGCAGAAAGTTCTTTTGAACATCACATCGAAGCCAGTATCACAAAGTTGGCTAACACTTAGAAGATTGTGCTTAAGGCCATCCACATATGCAACTTTGCATACCTCAATCTTTTCCTTTTTGATGACTCCGTAGCCTTTTATGTATCCCTTCTTGTTGTCCCCAAAGGTTACAGATCCTCCATTGAGTTTTTCTTTGTAAGAGGATAGTAAACCTCTGTCGCCAGTCATATGCCACGAGCATCCGGAGTCAAGATACTAGATCGGCACATACTGCTTCTGCAAGACAATCAGAGATTTTTAGGTACCCATATCCAAATGGGTCCCTTTTTGTCAGAGGTCTTCAAGGTTGCCTTAGCATCCTTGGGTTTGGTTTTAGCTTCTGTTGAAGAACCATTTTGTTTCTTCTTTCCCTTGAATTTAGCATTCTCTTTGGGCAAAGAGAGGAAACAGCGAGGACTTGAGAAGTGTTGGTTCAATTGAAACATAAGATCAAAACTGTGACAGTAATGAATATGCAAAGAGATTTGCTTGAACTTTTCATTGAAAACATTAAATAAGGGTACAGAGGCTTTATTTTTACAATCTACCCTAACATCTGACTTCCTATTACAAGAAGACCTATGTAAACTAGATTGTTGTTTTGAAAATTCTCTGATTGGAGTAGCCTTCTGTGATCCCCTTCTTCTGTGGTGAACTTCTGCAGGTTTCACTGTCACAGAAGTAAAAGACTTGTTATTTTCAACCCACTTACCTTTTTGTTGCCAAGTTAATTTTTCTTTGAAAGGCCCAAAAGGTTTAGCTTCTTTTGAATATAGAGAGGATTTTTCCTTTTCAGGTTTGATTTTCTTAAGCTCTAGAGAGGTTTTGGCTTGTACACACTTGTCCACTGAATTCAGGCAAATAAAAGCACTTGTGATTATCTCCTTAGGAGTAATTGTTTTGTTAAGAATCTCAGAGGGAAGTTTAAGTCCATCTGCTTCACAAGGAACTATTTATGATTCAATTGAATCAGTCGCAGAATCGTCAGAGGATAAGTCGTCCTCATATACAGAGGTTGAGTCACTTAGATCTCTGTCGACAGAGGCTGGATTTTCTGAGCAAGTGCTATACTCGCTTTATTCCTTTCTTTCGGGGATATCTTCTAAGTCAACATAAGTTTTCATCGAGGTTTCCTCAGAGAGATTTTGGCTATTATTGGAAGTACTGGGGCATTCATAAAAAATGTTTTCACCGATTTCCAATAATTCTTTTTCAGAAATATGAGTTAGTTTTTCTTCTGTTGAAGCATGCAAGAACTCAGGTGCCTCTGCCGATAGTTTCTTCTCAGAATCTATAGTGAAGACAAAGGCAATCTGGGATTGAGTCTCGGGTTCACCAAACTTAAAGATTCCTATCTGATATTGTGTTTTCAGATATTTCTTAGGTTTGGAGGCTCTTTTGACAGAGGCTGATGATGGTAGATATGTGTTTTCAAACCATACATTTACCATCTTCAGAGGTTTCCTTATGTGAGGTTCCCCAGAGACTTTTCGCCTTTTTCTAACGGAGAGTAAATTTGGAAAATCGGGTTTTCTTGTACTCCCAATAGAAAATAGAGAAGACAGAGATTTGTTTCTTTTGGTTCTAGTGTATGGATCAATATCACAGAAGCCAATTCCCCGTCTCCCTATTTGTGTGTTTATCTTTTCATAAACCATCTGTGCATCTTGATATTTTTTCATTAAAAGATCTCTTCTGAGTAGGTCTTGATGAAGGACTTCCCTTTCCTTTTGAAAATAATGTTTAAGAGCAAGGATGTTCATTCTGTCGCTTTCAACATCCATAAGTTCCTTAGATTTAGCTTTTAAGGCAGAGTTGAGTTCATAAATCTTTTCTTTCAAAGGATTTAAGTGCTTGTTCCAATTTGTTCCAATTTGTTCCAATTTGTTCCAATTTCTTCCTTTTCTTGAAAGATTTTAGCCTTTTCCTGAGTGAGAAGTCTGGTTTCTCTCTCAAAGAAGGCGAGTTTCTTCTGAGCACTATCACATGTCTTTTTAAGCTCAGAGAATTCAATGGTCAGTTTAAGCAAATTAGCTTCTGCTTGATTAGAGTAAGAGTCAGAAGTGGATACCTCACTATCAGAGTTGGATGAGCTGACCTCTTCCATTCCACAGAACAAGGCGTTTTTTTCTCCTTCATCAGATGATTCCTCTGACAGCCAGTTCTCCTGATTCACCATTAGCGACTTCTGAGCGTAAAATTCCGCTTTCTTTTTGTAGTAAGCAGAATCCCTTTGAGGGCGGTTTGGTTTGCTCCTGCAGTCAGCAGCATAGTGGCATGGCTTGCCACAATTGAAACATCCTTGGTTCTGGGAACCGTTGCCAGCTCTGTCGTCTGACTTCTGTTGGTCACCACCTCTATCACCTCTTTCTCCTATGTCACCTTTTTCACTTCTGTCATTCGAACCATATCTTCCTTGGTTCCTTGGCTCATATTTCTCTCCTCTGTCGTCCCTCCCATCACGTTCATATCCTTTCTTCCTGTAACCTCCTCTTCCAAACTCCTTTGTCAGCAGAGCTAATGATTTAGCTATCGAGGCCATCGTTGCCTCCTCTTCTATCACCTCATCTTTAGAGCTATCGACAATCACCACTTTCTTCTTTTTCTCCTTCTTCTCCTTCTTTTCCTCCTCTTCCACAGCTTTCTTAGGCTTCTCCTTTGCCTCTATAGTCTTCCCCACAAGTGCCAGAGTCCCAGTAGTCTGCATTTTTGCCTGGGCGATTTGGGGTTCTTGAGCTGCCAATGTTCCATAAAGATCTGATAGGCTCCAGGTGTCTAGGTCCTGATTTGTTTGTAGGGACATAGACAGTTGGAGCCATTCTTCGTTGAGACTCTTTAAGAACATGACATGGTTTTCTTCTGAAGTTCTGTGGATCCCAAACTTCTTGCACTTGTTTATCAAGGAGTTAAACCTGTCATACGTAGATGTAACAACCCAAATCCCATAACATACATCATAATACATAACATGCATACATATCATTGATTTACAACAAAAGTTACATAACAAACCAAGTACGGTCTCATTAGTCTTGACATTACAAAATATATAAAAGCTTCCTAATCAACATCCATCAAAAGCTTCCTACACTTCATCCTCTCCTGCCGATCCTTAACCTGGAAAACATATTTTTGAAAACAAAATGAGGGTTAGACCAAACGGGTCTAGTGAGTTAATCCCGGTCCTTTCCAAAATCATTATAAAACCTTTTATGTAAATCCTTTGTATCAAAATAGTTTAGATAAACCTTTGGTAATCCTTTCGTAAAATATAAACATACCACACGTATTTAAATACCAATCCAGACTCGTGCATCGTGTACATCTCATTCACCTTATTCCTCCACAAATGGCCATATTAGTTGGTAGCAAGCCAACTAATAAATCAACAACCGGTCCGCTCACCGGAACCCGGCTACCCGTCGATCCGCACACCGGAACCCGACTACTCACCGGTCCGCACACCGGAACCCGGCAACAAGTGCACTCGTGTAGTGCAAAGCTTATATAAATACAATATATATCTCATTACATCATATTGTCATTTATATACACATAATCATATTTCTACCACATAATCATCTCATATATTTATATATATACACATATATATGTATCACAGTTCAAAAACGTTTTAAAGAAAAACTCACCTTGAATGCTTAAAAATACGCTTCCAAGCCTTTCTCCGAGTTATCCGATCCTTTATCCAAAATTCTCAGAATCAGAAACCATTTACATACAAATATCTCCTTACCGACTTATGTATAAGACTTACTAGCAGGTTATGGACTCTAGATACATCTACATAACTCTTATCCTCAAAATTACCCAAACAACAAAGTTATCCGGAAACCTCAAAGTATCCGGACAACTTTCCGGACAACACAAAGAATCCGGACAACTTGACTTTTCCGGACACCACAACCATCCGGACGACATCCGGATACCAAAGTAACCCGGACACTATCCGGTATCTCATTTCATCCGGAAAACATAAGAAAAGAGGAACTTACCCGGATAAAACCCTGTCCGGACACCTTTAGAAAGTCATCCGGACACCATCAACAAAACTACCCGGACACCTTCTACTTTATCCGGACACCACTGTCGGTTTACCCATTTTTCACCCAGAAATTGGCTGATTCATTACCAGATGTAATTCTAAGTATTCTACTCCGATAGAAACATTCAGCTATCAATTATACACATAATATGTAAAGAAAACATACCTCAAACACTTCCAATGGTTCAAATTTGAAGCCCTAACCTTTCCCCTTTCCTTTTCTTCTTCTTTTGCTCTCAACACACACACCTACAGATCTGGATATTTATGTTTTTATGAAATATCTGAATATTGCAAGGGATAATATCTAACTCAAATTTACCCTTTAAACCTTAAACTATCCACTAATGACTCAAAATACCCTTAACTCATAATTTATCCCAAATTCACCCTAATTATTAATTATAACGTTACATAAATTTAACAAAACTAACTTTCAACTAACGAACTTACCCGGGGTATTACATTATCTCCCCCTTAAAAGAATTCCGTCCCGGAATTCGGTTAAGCGAAAAGGTATGAATACTTATCTCTACTACTTCGAACTCAATCAAAACCATAGAAACTAAATGAATAGCCACCCCACACCCACCTATATCTCTAACACAGATAAGCAACAAAAGCACGGAAATACCAAAAACCATTTTGCACCGAAGTCAGATAACACCTTAGCACGTATAGAGTTTATAAAAATATACATGTAACCTCATCAGGACTTTCTTCCACCTCTTGTTCCGTCATCTGAAAAACTCGACCCTTTGCTTTCGGTACCTCAGGCCCTTGTTTCTCTCCCGGTCTAACACTCGTTGGTCTTACCGTCATACTACCCCGTTGTGCTTTCCATTGCGGACAATCTGACTGAATATGATCCGGGGAATTGCAAACGAAACATAATCGAGTTACCCGACAGTCTTTAACTATGTGACCAGTCTTTCAACATTTGTAACAACTTCGGGAATCCACATAACAGTTTCCTTGATGCACACGGTTGCATTTTGGACATGGTCTTTCAGCTGGTCTGAAAGATGAATGACTATCAAACTTCGGGGATTCGTATTCCTCCAAATCGTATGTCATTTCTTCCAATTTCCTTTTTCCAATACTCTTATCACCAACGTCTCTCCTATTATCCTGTTCTACATTTTCCGCTGCATTTACTGCAGCTGAGAAGGTATCGGGTCCTGTCGCAATCACTAGCTTTCTAATTTCTGAATTCAACCCGAAAATAAACCTCTCCATTTTCAGTGCCTCCGTGGCAACGTAGTACTCTGCGAAGCGAGACTTCTCCAGAAAACTAGCAGTGTAGTCCCTAACTGATAAACTTCGCTGGTGTAAGTTCATGAACTCCTCTTCCAGTTGTCTGACTGCTGCTTGAGAACAAAACTGTCTTTTGAATGCTGTTGTGAATTCTTCCCAAGTAAAAGTAGAGTATACATCCGACCCTATGGAATCAATGTGAGATTCCCACCAGTACAAAGCTTCTGCCTTCAACATCGCCGTTCCGTATAATACTCTGTCCTCATCCGCACACTTACTGGTCTTGAAGATGGCTTCTATTTCTTTTAACCATCTCATCGGCTTCACTGGGTCTCTATCTCCTGAGTAAGTTGGAGGTCTACAATTTAAGAACATCTTGTAATCACACCTTCTTGACACTGGTATGACCGTAGGTGTAATGGGCATTTCGTCTTCCAAACCAGAATCTGGTGTTTCAATATGACGAGCTTGGTCGAACATTGCCTGGATATTTGCTTGAAGTCTTCCCATCTCCGCCATCAAATCGTCTCTTGTAATAAACTCCGTACCTCGCCCCTGAACTCTACCTCCAATTCTGCCCCTACCTCTTTCTCTTCCTCTTCCCCTTGTCCCGACTGTTGGATTCGTTATATTAGGATTTCTTCCTCCCTCTCTAGTCGTATTTCTAGTACCGCTCGCCATTCTGTAGATTCAGACAAGATTAATATACACATAAGCACATACCCCATATAATAAGGTATCCCAGTCCAAACATGCACCTGTAAGATCATAATTACACTGGCCAGGTGTAATCTGAAATTACCTTACATGATGTTCCTTCTACCTTTTATAGTTAGCATCCCAAGGTTCTAATTTATCAAGGACATCCTACTTCACATGCAGTTTAAGTCTAGGTACGGGTACAAATACCTAAATCCCTTAAACTAGGGCTCTGATACCATTTGTAACAACCCAAATCCCATAACATACATCATAATACATAACATGCATACATATCATTGATTTACAACAAAAGTTACATAACAAACCAAGTACGGTCTCATTAGTCTTGACATTACAAAATATATAAAAGCTTCCTAATCAACATCCATCAAAAGCTTCCTACACTTCATCCTCTCCTGCCGATCCTTAACCTGGAAAACATATTTTTGAAAACAAAATGAGGGTTAGACCAAACGGGTCTAGTGAGTTAATCCCGGTCCTTTCCAAAATCATTATAAAACCTTTTATGTAAATCCTTTGTATCAAAATAGTTTAGATAAACCTTTGGTAATCCTTTCGTAAAATATAAACATACCACACGTATTTAAATACCAATCCAGACTCGTGCATCGTGTACATCTCATTCACCTTATTCCTCCACAAATGGCCATATTAGTTGGTAGCAAGCCAACTAATAAATCAACAACCGGTCCGCTCACCGGAACCCGGCTACCCGTCGGTCCGCACACCGGAACCCGACTACTCACCGGTCCGCACACCGGAACCCTGCAACAAGTGCACTCGTGTAGTGCAAAGCTTATATAAATACAATATATATCTCATTACATCATATTGTCATTTATATACACATAATCATATTCCTACCACATAATCATCTCATATATATATATATACACATATATATATGTATCCCAGTTCAAAAACGTTTTAAAGCAAAACTCACCTTGAATGCTTAAAAATACGCTTCCAAGCCTTTCTCCGAGCTATCCGATCCTTTATCCAAAATTCTCAGAATCAGAAACCATTTACATACAAATATCTCCTTACCGACTTATGTATAAGACTTACTAGCAGGTTATGGACTCTAGATACATCTACATAACTCTTATCCTCAAAATTACCCAAACAGCCAAGTTATCCGGAAACCTCAAAGTATCCGGACAACTTTCCGGACAACACAAAGAATCCGGACAACTTGACTTTTCTGGACACCACAACCATCCGGACGACATCCGGATACCAAAGTAACCCGGACACTATCCGGTATCTCATTTCATCCGGAAAACATAAGAAAAGAGGAACTTACCCGGATAAAACCCTGTCCGGACACCTTCAGAAAGTCATCCGGACACCATCAACAAAACTACCCGGACACCTTCTACTTTATCCGGACACCACTGTCGGTTTACCCATTTTTCACCCAGAAATTGGCTGATTCATTACCAGATGTAATTCTAAGTATTCTACTCCGATAGAAACATTCAGCTATCAATTATACACATAATATGTACAGAAAACATACCTCAAACACTTCCAATGGATCAAATTTGAAGCCCTAACCTTTCCCCTTTCTTTTTCTTCTTCTTTTGCTCTCAACACACACACCTACAGATCTGGATATTTCTGTTTTTATGAAATATCTGAATATTGCAAGGGATAATATCTAACTCAAATTTACCCTTTAAACCTTAAACTATCCACTAATGACTCAAAATACCCTTAACTCATAATTTATCCCAAATTCACCCTAATTATTAATTATAACGTTACATAAATTTAACAAAACTAACTTTCAACTAACGAACTTACCCGGGGTATTACAGTAGACTGCAGAGACTCTGTCGGCAAAGCTTTGAATGAGTAATACTCATTGATACATTGGGCTCTGCGATTTTTCTGAGTTTTTGCCCCTCCTTCCAATTGTTTCTCTAGTTCCTTTCATAGATCGTATGCAGATTCACACGCATCTAGGGATTGGAAGAGGTCATTGCGGATGACCATTATCAGAATTCGTTTTGCCTTCTGTGCCAATTCGTATTTCACCCAGTCAGGATCAGACCATTTATCTTTTGACGTAGGTTTCTCGTGCGTAGTAATCTCTGGAGTGTCGTTTGTTGCAGGTACCCGTGGTACAGAGAGCATAGGAACGAAAGGAGGATTGTGGATGTAGTGAAGAGCTTCTTTGTCAGTACCCTCGAAGAAATGAATCATTCGTATTTTCCACTGAGGGTACTCATCTCTGAGTAGAGTGGGTGGTTTTGTTAAAGAACCGACAGAAAAGTAGTTGGTTGTGTTTGCTGCCATTTTGAATGGTTTTGGAAAATACCAGAAAACATAGTATAAACTGAGATTTTCAGATGATGGGTCAGATCTTTAGAAAAGAGATTAGAAGCTTGAAAACTTTAAGCGATGCACTATAATGGAGAGTTTTAACCGAGAAAACAGATTCTGCAGGTTTACCAAAGTCGAATAGGCCGAGAATGGTAGAAAAACAGAGTCTGTTTGAAATATGCGAAGAACAAGTCAAAATCTAACCAAGTTCTACCAAAAATCATTGTAAGAGAGGATCTCTTGATATAGAAAATCAAGGATTGCTCTGATACCAATTGTTGGTTCCGTTTTTACTCAACAATGATGATTATATCTATTAGTTTAAACAAGATAGGATGCGGAAGCGTTTTAACTAACTAACTAACAGATATATTTAGGTAGAAAAGCACACAATATCAAATACGTGAAATGGAAATAACACAAGTTTTAACTCAATGATTCACTGTATATTGATATACCAAGAACACCAAGAACACTGAAAGGTTAATAAGAATTCTGCTCTTTAAGTGTGTGTTGTGCAAAGCTTAATAGAAGAGCTCAACATGAGCCTTCTATTTATACTATTCATCAGGGGACAAGTTCTAGACAATAAGGACAAAGGGTACAAAAACACGATCGTGGAACTGCTACTGGTACAACGTTAATGTAGTGCGCCGCTATTCTGCAAAGGCTGAAACCCATCAGAGGTTGACACGTGGAATTGTCAGGGCACGCCTTGTACGAATGATCTTCAGGATCTTCGTACAGCAGAGGCACGTGAGAAGCACGAGTGTATTTGTCTTGAACTTCAGGATTCTTCTAAGTCTTCAGTCTTCATACCACAGAGGCTCTGTCAAGTTTGGCAGAAGCTATGTGGCCTTGTCTTCTGTGAACGTCTTCAGTTAAGTCTTCACTTGGTCTTATATCGGTGTCTTGGCAGAACCTCTGTCGGTGTCAACACTTAGCCTATTTTTCAATACTTCTATAAACAGTAGAAGTTGGAGCTAACAGAGACTCTCTCAGGTTGGCCCTAAGGTGCTCGACTTCAGCCCCATGCCAAATGAGGTACGTCTCTCTACTCTGTTATCTATTCTTAATCCTCCTTCTTCTACTTCTGCGGCTACCTCAGTGGAAATCCCCACCACTGATACCCACACTGCACCCTCCACTCCTTCTCGTAAAAGGAAACACTCTACTTCCCAACTTGACTCCGAAAGGATCAAGAAAACCAAGGAGCAACCCTCCAAGCCATCAACGGCTGAAGACCTAGCGTCTGACTCTCAACAGACTACGCTAGATGATTTTGTGGTACGCTCTGCCACAGCTGATAAAGCCACCCCTTCCGTCCCAACTTCAGCGTCTCTAAACGCTGAGGTTATAAACCTGGAACTGAACCCACCTCCTTCAGCCTCTCTACAGACTGAAGTGATTCTCAGCGGATCCAACGCTGAACCTCGCTCCCAACCAATCTTCTCAACCTTCATTCCTCCCACCATTTCTTTGGACACTCCACCAGTTTTCCCCTCGTTCTCTGGAACGCCCATCATCATACATGATTCATCTGCTGATACCCTACACATGATGATGGATGCAAATTTAGGATCTGCAGGCACCTCCATGCGCCAAGGCACTCTCGAAGGCGATATGGAACACTAGTAAGGTCTACGAGGTTTCGACAACTTCGCCAACCCGCCTACAGGTATACACAAAACCATAAACACTCCTCTCTCTCAACCCCAAACTTTTGAGCTTTCCTTTGTTCACAAGTTGTTTACTATTATAGGTCCTAATATGGGAGATATTCAACACTCCCTGAAAGATCTGGTGACAAAGGTGGACTCTTACAACACCACCCTCTCCACCAACTCTTCAGCGGTTACAGACGCTGGAGAGAATCTCAAAAGACTGACCGATGTGGTTGATAAGAAAGCCTCCAGTGCTGATCTGGAGAAGGTAGAAGGAAGCATTGGTCAATTTGCTACTACTCTCGCTGCCAACTCCACAATTGTCAACGATCTCAACCTCACCAACACCACCCTCGCAACAAACTTCACCACTCTGTCCAATGAAGTCACATCATTGAAGACAGAGGTTGGTTCTCCTAAGGGTGAGGTCTCCACGATCAAGACTGAGGTCTCTACGGTCAAAGATCTTCTTCAGCAAGTACTCGATCGCCTGAATGCCCCAACTTGCGCCCCTTCTCACTTCACTCAGGCTGATTGAGAGGATCTTCAAAGCCTCAATCCTGCTGTTTCTGGCCTAGAAGACAGAATCGCGGTGATTGAAACCTGCATGGGAATCACTGGCCTAGAAGACAGTGACTCTCATGCTGCTGCTGCTGCTTACATTCCGATTGCCTCCCCTACTCATCATGAGGAAGAGGGGGAGAAGAACGATGAAGGTCTTCCCCATAATGCTGAAGGGGAGACAATTGAAGCTGCTGCTGCTGCTACTTCTACTGGACAACCTCAGGAAGTTGAAAACCCTGAGGGAACCGAGAAACCTCCCTCTGTATCTGAGGGGGAGCAACTCGAAGAGCAACATGATGAAGCTATTGCTGATGTTACTACACCTTATGCTGACGAGGTCGAATATGAAGAAGAAGCTGAAGACGATGAACCCATCGACATCGCTGACGATGAACCATCATCATCCCCTAAAAATGATGATGAGATGACGATTTCTTCTTCGTCCAGCCTATCAAGAATGCCTAGCTTAAAAAGGGGTTATCATCACTGAACAATCAGGGGAGGGGACCACCAAAAGGCCTGAAGCATCTGAAGCTGACAAAGGCAAGAACAAAGGTGTTGCCTCTGAAGACAACTTGGATATTCTCTTCAGCAAGCCAGTCTGTCAGGTACAATATCTTGTATTCCCTTATACTGCATCCCTCCTCTATCCCTTCTCAACCTCAGTTCTCCTCTCCATAAAACCTCTATACACTTAACCCTCATTCTTTTCTCTATCTCTTTCTACCATATTATTTTACTTAAACGAACGTTGCGTTTCAGCTAGTCCTCTCCCCTGCTTGAGAAATTGGTTACCATAGAAGAGGAAGCAATCGCAGAAGAAAGAACTGCAGAAGAAGAAGATGCAGAAGTAGAAATGACAGAAGAGGGATATCAATCGCCCCATCAATCCCAGATCGATTTGCTCACCAAGGAAACCTAAACGATTTCCTACAGAACCCTGACATTGCCAACACTTTAAATACAGCAGGGTGGACGGCACAACCTCTCGACCACCACTCCCCAGAAGAACAATACTTCTCTATTTCTGGCATTGACACACATCTGCAAGAAAATGATCAAACACCCAGAGATCAATCAACCGAGACACCTGTTATTCTACAAAACCCCTTCATTCAACAAGGATTGGACGTCCACAGAAGGAGTCCAAGCCCAGCTTCAGAAGAAATAGAACAAACAGAAGCTGAGTGGAATAGAGATGAAATAACAGAGGCTTTAGAGAAAGGAAAAGAGGCAGAAGTTGTACAAGAAGAGGGATTTAAAACATGGGAGACAAGAGTGGAGGTCTCAGAGGTAGATTCAGATGAAGAAGAAACTGTCTGGATACGAAAAGGTCTCTATCATCCACATCTCATGAGATTATACGGCTCTCATCAAATGTATGACTTCTTAGGTAAAGAGCAAGGAACTTCAACAGAAGCTAGGGAAGAAGCACCAAGCCATCAGATAGCTACAGAAGCTGAAATGATAGAAAATGATGTAGTGCTTGGATGCTTAACAGAGGAGGAAATAAGAAAAGATGCCTGGATTAATAGAGGCACACAACCAAAACCAACTCCCAGTGCAACCCACACATCTAACTCCGCAGATCTAGCTGCAGAAGGAGTTATTGAAAAAGAGCAGCACATCTCGATCCAAACCCAACCCATCCAGCCAGAAGTCACTCTTTCGACTTCTGCGCCCACAGAAACCTGGGAATCCATTCCTAGAGAGTCTCCTCAAAGAGACTCACCTATAGTTCGTGATCAATCGCCCCAGATCACAGTAGAACACCCTACAGAGGAATTCGTTTCCTCTGCCATGCACGAAATAGGGCCAACCCTTCTTTCAGAGAGAAGTAGTGAGCACAACGACGAAGAGACTCTAGACAAGTCTCCGAGTCAACAGAAGGATAATCTAGTACCCACCTCTGAAGTGGATCTAGAAAATGTCATTCACAGAACTTCTGTAGAGTCTGAAGCACTAGATGCTTCGGCTCAAAGATCAGATGGAAATCCTTCCACCCCCAACATACAAACAAGGGTGAACGAAGGTGTCCCAGGAGCAGGGACTCACTCTGGAGACGAATGTGTTCCTCCAGAGGTTACACCAGGGACACAAGTATCAAGGGATGAGTTCCAAACCCTTGTCACCTCTGTGAACCAAACCATGAAAGAGTTGCAAAGCTCTTTCACATCTTTTGCAGAGAAAACATCAACGACCTTGCTGAATCTGAACACCAAAATGGACAATCTGTCCACATAGGTGAAAACAGCCATCACAGAGATGAAATCTTCTGCTCAAACAACTGCCACAACTACAGCCACTTCTGCTGCTAAAGATTTTGGAATAGCTGCAACTTCTGCATTCAAGGAATCAGTAAAACATTTCCTTGAACAAATGAACAAGCAATCCAACAAATCACAGAGCATCACACCTGCAGAACTACAGAAGGCTCTGCAAAATGTTCAAGAAGAGGCAATGCGCAACACTACAATAATGCAACCAAAAGATTACATGACCAGAGCACAACTGACAGAGCTTGGTCAAAATGTCATAAACCAGGTCACAGAAGTCATTGTCTCCTTCACTACTGCAAATGCCAATTACGTCAAAGATTTCAGAAAGAGTGTCGGCAAAATGCGCTTCAACACAGAAGCAGAGCTTGCAACTCTATTCGGCCTCTGTGATGATGTATGTGCGAAGTTGATGGCCGCAGGAGCAGAACTACCAAAGAAACCCAAAGCTTCCTGCAGAGCAGAGGGTACTTCTGATAAAAGTCAGGATGATTCTGATGATGACCATCCTGGTCCATCAGATCATCCTGAGGGGGAGAATATAAGGGATAAAGCTACGACCAGAGGATTACAAGCTCCACCAATCGCAGCAGAACCAATCAGTCAAGCCCCTCCAGAACAAACTCAAGATCAACAACAAAATCAACAGACCACAGAGACAACACCCATCTCTGTGGAATCAAGTCCTGAAGAAACCAATATTCCAGAAGCTGATCAGCAAACCACAGAGGCAACAACCACCCCTGTGGTAATCATTTTGGAAGAAAGTCCTTCAACAAAATCAACAGAAAAACCCCAAACTATACCAAGAAGAAAGTCGATTGCCACCAAACCAAAAAGAGCAACCACCTCTGCTTCCGATATTCTGAGAAAGATGCACAATAAAATGACTGAACGAATGGCGCAGAGAGAAGAAGAAAGGCACAGGTTCACATTAGCTTTCAAAATGACAAGAAGATTCGATGTCAAATCTTCATCAACAGAAACAGAGCTCACCGAAGAAATCACCAAAGAACCTCCAACAGAGATTACAGAGCAACTCAAGCCAACAAAACCATCGCCACAAAAGTCCTCTAAAACACAAGTGTCAAAACCTACAGAGGCAACCATCAAGCCAACAGAAGCACCAACCTCCAAACCTACAGAAGAAACAGGTTCTGCACCTCCAAAAGCCAAAGACAAGGGCAAAGCAATACTGACAGAAGAGCCCAAGAAAAAGAAATCATTGCCTAAGCCTACAGAAAAATTGATGAAAAGCGCTTTTGATGCCTTTCAAACTCCAAAGCCTGAAGAAGAGGACTGGGCATATGGATTAAAGCCTTCGACAGACATTCCTCTAACTGGCAGAGCTGTAGAAGTTGTTCAAAAGATGGAGAGTCTCAGAAGACAAGTACCACAACCTGGTCCAACACATGAAGAGATGGAAGAAGTGGTATACAAATACCTCTATAAACAAACCTTTCAGACCAATCATCCAACAAATCATGTGACAGATTCAAGGATCAGAGAAGAATTTGAGAACATCTTCACAAGGACAAAGCCAAGAACCAAAGCAGATGTCTTCTCAATCCACAAGATCAAAAAGGTAATCTTCTGCAAGTTCTCCTTTACAAGAACCTATCCAAGGGTCAGGTACAATCTTTACAAAGTCAGAAGAGAAGACAATTCAGAAACCACCTTCGCTGATGCTGACCTAAGAAATATCAATCCTTATGATCTACCTGACCTTCTGCAATGGACAAAGGACAACTACAACACAGAGGCAAACACCAGAGCCTATCAAGTGTTCAGAAAAGCAATGAGGGAAAAGCTTCTGATCTACAGTATGATAGATTTTCAACTGGGAAAGGATCTTGGTCTCAAACATCTGAATTTACGACCACCAGAAGATCGCTGCCCACCCGACGCCGTGCCCAACTCTATCATTATAGAACCAAGATTCGGGTTAGTATTTCAAAACCCACAAGGCGAAGTCAAACTGTTTGTGTGCATGGACTGTCAGAAGTACGCAACTAGTACTCTGAACAAGTTCAGAGCAAGCCTTGTAAAATACAGAGGTACAGAGAAAATGGATAGAGATGCTGCAGATACTTTCATCAGAGAGATTGATGCCACAATCCGCCTAAGAGAACTCTGCATCAGTTTCTACAAAGAGATCAGAAGAATCGGAAGAGACAACAGAAGCTACAACGATTTCAAAGATGCCAAAATCTGATTCTCAAACCTCAAATCTCTGCAAATCAAGTCAAAGTTTATCATTCATTGTACTCAAATGTAAAATGCCTCTGGCATATTTTCTAAATGAAAGAACTTTCGAGGTATTGTTTAACCTCTGTCTTATCTAACTTAGCCTAACTAAACTCAAGTTCAATTTTTTATTTTTCACTACTTAGGGGGAGATTGTTAGCTTCAATCTTCCTAATCATAGAAGTATTTAGAAGTAGTGAAAAATAGGCTAAGTGAAGAAAGCCTCTTACAGAGGCTCTGCCGAACTTACCGAGAGATCAAGGTCAAGAAGCTACAGAAGCTAAAGAGGCGCCCTACAGAAGCTCTGTCATACGCGCAAAGAAGACAAATGACTCGGAATCCGGGGAAGACTGCTCTACAAAGGACCAGACCACAGAACCTCTGTAATACTTTACAGAGCCTCTGTGATCCTCTTCAAAGACTTCAAGGATATTTATAATATCTTTCTACTGCTACTGGACCTGTTTATCAACTTGCATGGTAGCATGCCCTGTCCAACTTCCACGTGTCAAATTCTGATTGGATTCAATAGGGCTTAGTACATAATAGACGTATGCTGCATTAAATGCAATACAACACGTCCAAACTGTTCATACCATCCTTTCAACTATTCATACCATCCGTTATGAATAGTAGCTTATGCTTTATGGTCCCCTTAGAGTAGTATATAAGGAAGACTCATGTTGAGTTCTTCCTAACAAGAAATCAAGAGAGAAAAACATCACAAGAACACACAGCTTAAACACTTTGAGAGTCATATCTGTTTTAAAGCTTTGCTTACTCACTGTTCTTGAATCTGTTCTTAATATATATATCCAGTAAACTTTAAGATATTATTTTCTGTTCACTGTTTATTTATATTGTGTTCTAAATCTATCAAACATATCTGTTAGTTCTTCAAATACGCTTCCGCATCAAACTCAAACTTGAACTAATAGATTTGATAATCTTGTTTAAACAAAACGTGAACCAACAACCTAGGTTAGGAGTACCTTTTAGATATCTAAAAATTTGCTTTATAGAGATTAAATGAGATTCCTTAGGTTCAGATTGATATCGTGCACATAAACAAGTTGCATACATAATATCAGGACAGCTAGCTGTAAGATAAAGGAGAGAGCCGATCATCCCACAGTACGCAGTGACATTAATAGTTTTCCCTTAAGGATCTTTGTTAAGTGTCAGCGGCGGTGCCATAGGGGTTTTCATAGCTGAGCTTTGAGTAAGATCAAACTTTTTTAGCATATCTTTGACGTACTTACCTTGGTGAATGAAAGTACCTTTTTCATTATGCTTTATTTGAAGACCAAGGAAATATGTCAGTTCACCCATTATACTCATTTTGTATTCAACTTTCATTCTTTCAGCGAAACGAGTATATAAGTCAGGGTTAGTAGAACCAAATATAATATCATCGACATATATTTGAACAAGAATGATATGACCTTTTACTTTCCTGAAAAATAGAGTGTTATCGATTTTACCACGCTCAAATTTTTCAATATGGAGATAAGTTGATAGAGTGTCATACCATGCACGAGGAGCTTGCTTTAAGCAATAAAGTGCCTTATCCAGCTTATAGACATAACCTGGATGCTTAGGGTCAGTGAATCCTGGAGATTGTTCAACATATACTTCTTCATTCAGGCTTCCATTAAGGAATGCTGATTTGACGTCCATCTGATATACCTTGAAGTCTCTATGAATAGCGTAAGGTTTCGTCGTAATCTATGCCTTCCTCTTGTCTGTATCCCTGAGCAACATGATGAGCCTTGTTGTGGGTTACAGTTCCATATTCATCCAACTTATTTCGATAGATCCACTTAGTGTGTATGACTGACTTGTTAGATGGTCTTGGAACGAGATTCCAAACTTTGTTTCTTTCAAATTCTGTCAGCTCTTCTTGCATAGCGCCGAACCAGTTTGGATCTCTGAGGGCATCATCTGTTTTCTTTGGTTTAATCAGAGAGATGAAGTTAACAAATAAACAAATATTACCTGAACTTCGTCGAGTCTGAACACCAGCGTTTGGATCACCAATAATCTGATCAATGGGGTGATTAATAATCCATCTCTAAGCCGGAGCATGATTCATTAACTCCGTTTGAACTTTTGGAGGAGCTGAATAAGAGGCTTCAACAACTTCAGGTATTTCAGGCAAGAGAGGAAGAGGTTCAGTTGACATTTCATTCACTGATTGCTGAGAAGTAGATGGGATATCTGAGGTTGATGGTTCATAAGCAGGCATAGTATTAAGAGGAACAGCTGAAACCCATGATGATTCAGCTTCACTTGTCTGCATGCTTGAGATGATTGTAGGATCATCATCAGCGGTAGAAGTATTGGTTTGAGGGATAGGAGCAGTTTATGAATCTCCAAGATGGGAAAACATCCATTGATTCAGTTCTTTAGTATCAGCAGAAGGCCTTGAGTTTGCTAAACGAGACTCGTCAAAGGTGACGTGGATAGTTTCTTCTACAGTTTGTCTTCGGCGATTGAAGACTCTGAAGGCTTTGGATATCGAAGAATATCCAAGAAATATCCCGTCGTCAGCCTTGGGATTGAACTTTCCAAGGGCATCCCTGTTGTTTAGAATAAAGCATTGACAACCAAAGATGTGAAGAAAGCTGATAGATGGATTTCTCCCATGGAAAAGCTCGTAGGCAGTTTTCTTGAATCTTTTGACGATCAGCGACCTATTTTGTGTAAAACAGGCAGTGTTGACAGCTTCTGCCCAGAACTAAGTAGGTAAATGAGAATAACTGAGCATTGAACGAGCAACTTCGATGATTGTTCGATTTCTTCTTTCAGCGACTCCATTTTGTTGTGGTGTTCTCACTGAGGAAACGTTGTGAGAAATACCTTTACTTTCAAAGAAGTTATCAAGGGAGCTATTTTTGAATTCAGTCCCATGATCACTCCTTATTGAGCGAACGGTCATATTATTCAGGACTTCCATTTTCCTGACAAAGGAGATGAGTTCTTCAGGGGTGTCACTCTTAGAACGGAGAAACATTACCCAGGTATAGCGAGAGAATTCATCAACAATGACTAGTGTATATTTCTTACAGTGATGGATTGTTTGTTAACAGGGCCAAACAAATCCATATGGAGAAGTTGAAGAAGAGATGACACTGAGGAAACTTGCTTTGACTTGAAGCTTGCTTTGGTTTGTTTCCCTTTCTCACATGTTGAACATAAAGATTCCTTAGCGTATGAGTGTTGAGGAAGACCAGTGACTAACTCTTTTGAAGAAAGACTATTCAGTGTCTTGAAGTTGGGATGATAGAGCCTCTTATGCCATAGCCAGTTGATATCAGATGTGGCTTTGGGGAAAAAGCATGGGTTCTCAGTGGTTGTTGAGTCCATGTTTATGACATAAACATTTTCCAAACGATATCCACTGAGGGCAACTTTCTCCTTCTTGTGAGTTATGAAACATGATTCCTTAGTGAAACATACTTTGTAATCTTTGTCACACAGCCGACTGATGCTAAGAAGATTGTGCTTCAGTCCTTCAACATATGTGACTCTTCTGAAGGTTGTTGTACCATTAGAGAGTACACCAAACCCTCGGGTATAGCCTTTTCCATTTCCACCAAAGGTCACAAAGGGTCCTTTCTCTTCCTTTTATTCAGTGAGCAGGTTCTTCTTTCCAGTCATATGTCGAGAGCATCCACTATCGAGATACCAGATACCCTTCGAGACCTGCAAACAAAGGAAGATTTGTTTGATTTGGGCACCCATTTTACTATGGGTCCACATTTGTCAGTGGTGGTAGAGGAAGTGTAAGGTTCAACAATCTTAGCAGCATTTGAAGATTCAGCTTCAGTGGAATTCTTTACTTTGGTTTATTTCTTAACCTCAGTGGTGTTTTTCACCTTGGCCTGATTTTTATCAGGGATGATCTTCTTTGCCTTGGGGGCAATCTTCTTTACCTTGGCTAATTTCTCAGCCTTGGTAGCTGTGGGGTACTTACTAGCAATATGATCGGTAAGTCCACAGTGATAACATTTCCTATAACTAAAAGTAGCTTTAGGACCATTTGCATGCTTAGCAGAAATTTTTAAATGGACAGGGCCAGCACCAAGAATACATTTGGCATTGGAAATTGGAGGAACTATCAGTTCTTCGGATTTCTTACCAGTGACATCCACTCTTATTTTAGGAGTAGATCGTTGAATGAATTCGGGGATCTTGGTCTTAGAAGTAGAGGGATGGCTTACTGAAGGTTTTGAAACTTTCAACTTAGATACATTGGTACCCTTCTGAGGTTTTTGAATTTCTTTTCCCTTGCCTTTAGAAATCAAGGTAGGTTTGTCCTCAGGGATGGGATTTTTAGAAGAAGAGCACTGAGGTAATGAGGTGTCAGGAACAGAAGACACGAACATTCCAAAGTTAAGCATGAAACGATCAGTGGTTGGTTCCTCAGCGTCAGCTTTGTAACCAAGACCACAAGTTGTGCCAAATTTGGTGTCACATAGAATGACATCAAGGAGTTTCTTAGGGTCCTTTGATGAAGGAACCTGAGTGTGTCTAGCAGTATACCAGAACTGAGATAGAAGGAATTTATGGGCAGGGGGTATAAAGGTTAAGGCTTTGAATAAGCAGCAGGTTTGGAGAAAATTGACAGCTTCATTCAGATGTTTGACTTGCTTCTTCGGAGGAAAATCGAAAAGCGCATAGAGATTGTTGGATTTTGAGAAGTCTACTTTCTCAAGCGTGAACTTGACCTGAGGAGACTTGGGAAGATTCCGTTTCTCCATAGCAAGAGATTTCTCAGCGGTAGGAGCAGCAGTAGAAGATGCCAATTCTGTTTATCATATCAACCATGAATCATAGAGAAAAAATACAGTCTTAATGTGGAAAGATTTTCCAATAAGATGTTTTTGAATTTTGTCCATTTCATTCAGACATAAATGTCTTAATGAAGATTAGGGTTTTCTTGTTTTGAAAAAGAAATGCAAACCCAGTAAAAGTCTTGTTTTCCATTTTCCTTTAGATAAGGATTCTGGAAAAACGTATGAAGAACAAGTTTAATATATTTGATTTAAACTTGAAGAACAACCATGAAAAGGTTGTGTTCATAAAACCATGAAAGAAATGATTTCATTCAAAAAGTTCTTTTGTTTGATCTTTTGAAAACAAGGATAAGATCAGAAACAAGTTAAAACAGGTAAATAATGAGAATATTAACCTGGTTGTCGAAGAAGAAGATGAAAAGTTTTATGGAAAAGCTCGAGTTCAATAAGCAACAGTAAATATTTTCTTTCTTGGAGAAGAAGTTCGTGTAAAGGAAAAATATAAACTCGAAATAGTTTATATAGTGAGATTAGAGAGAGAGAAAAACTAGAGCGGGAAAGTTTTTCATCATGACACGGACACGTGTTTGCATTTGATTGGATGGTAAACGAAACGTGCAAACATGTGTCAGAAAAAGAACGTGCCAGGGTTTATCCGTTGTGATGATGTCACAAACGTCCTTTCATATTTTAGGATGTCTCTGAGGTTTTGAAAGCTCAGGGACTATTTTGAAAAAAATGAAGCACTGAATAGAAATATCAGTGTTAGTTTAAGAAATTTCAAAGTATCGCTGTTAAGGAAGAGATATTCAGCGATGTGATTTGTTTTGAAATCTTCCATTTACATGCGAATGTCAGCGAGTAAAGAGAGAACATACCTTGATATCAGCGAATCAACTTTGTTCAGAGATAAGATGATAGAATGGGTTATATAAGTTGGTTTTATCCGATCGCTGACCAAATGTGATCTACTGAAGATTTTACTCTTCAAAGTTCAGCATTCCAAGCTCGCTGATGAGAAGGTTGAATCTTGTCTCATCAAGAGGTTTGGTGAACAGATCAGCTAACTGAAAGTCAGTTGGGATAAAATGAAGTTCTATATCACCATTCATCACATGATCTCTGATAAAATGATACCTGATTTCGATATGTTTGGTCTTTGAGTGTAGCACTGGATTGTTGGCTATAGCGATGGCACTTGTGCTGTCGCAATAATTTGGAATTTTCGAGAGCTGAAGGTCATAGTCTAGTAGTTGATTTCTCATCCACAAGACCTGAGAACAACAGCTTCCAGCGGCTACATACTCAGCTTCAGCAGTTGAGGTGGACACTGAGTATTCCTTTTTACTTGTCCAACTCACCAGCTTTCCACCCAGGAGCTGACTGCCTCCCGTGGTGCTTTTCCTATCCAATTTGAAACCTGCAAAATCACTATCTGAATAGGCGATTAGATCAAACCCTGAGTCTTTGGGATACCAAAGACCTAGGTTCGTAGTACCCTTTAGGTAACGAAAGATTCGCTTTACAGCGATCATATGAGATTCCTTAGGTTTAGCTTGATATCGTGCACACAAACAGGTTGCGTACATAATGTCAGGTCGGCTAGCTGTAAGATACAAGAGAGAGCCGATCATCCTACGGTACAGCGTGACATTAACATGTATTCCATTTGAATCCTTGTTTAGTGTCAGCGGTGGTGCCATAGGGGTTTTCATAGCTGAACTCTGAGTTAAATCGAATTTCTTCAGCATATCTTTAACATACTTTCCCTGATTTATGAAAGTTCCCTTTTCATTTTGCTTTATCTGAAGACCAAGGAAATATGTTAGCTCACCCATCATACTCATTTTATACTCTTCTTTCATTATATCAACGAAACAAGTACAAAGGCCAGGGTTAGTGGAACCAAATATAATGTCATCAACATATATCTGAACAAGAATGATGTGACCCTTCACTATTCTGAAAAATAGAGTTTTGTCGATTTTACCTCGCTCAAAATTTTCAATTAGGAGATAAGAGGATAGAGTGTCATACCATGCACATGGAGCTTGCTTTAAGCCATAAAGTGCCTTATCCAGTTTATAAACATAACCTGGACGCTTAGGATCTGAGAATCCTGGAGGTTGTTCCACATAGACTTCTTCATTCAGCTTTCCATTGAGAAAAGCTGACTTAACATCCATTTGATATACTTTGAAGTCTTTGTGTACAGCGTATGCTAAGAATAGACGAATAGATTCTAGTCTTGCTACTGGAGCAAATGTTTTGTCGTAGTCTATACCTTCCTCTTGTCTGTATCCCCGAGAAATAATTCGAGCCTTGTTGCGGGTTACAGTTCCATGTTCGTCCAACTTGTTTCGATAGACCCATTTAGTGCCGATCACTGTCTTGCCAGTTGGTCTTCGAACAAGATTCCAAACTTTGTTTCTTTCGAATTCAGTCTGCTCTTCTTGCATAGCGCTGACCCAGTTTGGATCTTTGAGGGCATCATCTATTTTCTTTGGTTCAATCAGAGAAATAAAGTTAACAAATAAACAAATATTACCAGCACTTCGTCGAGTCTGAACACCAGCGTTTGGATCACCAAGAATTTGATCAATTGGGTGATTGACAGTCCATCGCTGAGCTGGAGCATGAATCGCTGACTCAAATTGAACTGGAGGAGCTGAAGATGAGGCTTCAGCAACTTCTGGAATATCAGCCAAGAGAGGAGTAGGTGCAAATGTCATCTCATTCACTAATTGCTGAGAAGTAGATGGAATGTTTGAGACATTTGGTTCAGAAGCAGGCATAGTGTTTAAAGGAATAGCTGAGACCCATGATGTTTCAGCTTCACTAGTCTGCATGTTTGGGATGATAGTAGGACCATCATCTTCAACGGTATGAGTATGAGGAGTGGGAGTATCTTCTGAATCACCAAGATGTGAAAACATCCATTGATTCAGTTCTTCAGTATCAGCAGAAGGTAAAGAAATTCGCTGAACGGGATTCGTCAAAGGTGACGTGAATAGTTTCTTCAACAGTTTGTCTTCTTCGATTGAAGACTCTGAAGGCTTTGGAGACCGAGGAGTATCCAAGAAAGATTCCATCATCAGCCTTAGGATCAAACTTTCCAAGGGCATCTCTGTTGTTCAGTATGAAACACTGACATCCAAAGATGTGAAGAAATCTAATTGAAGGCTTTCTCCCATGAAAAAGTTCATAGGCTGTTTTATTAAATCTTTTGACTATCAGCGACCTGTTTTGCGTAAAACAAACAGTGTTGACAGCTTCTGCCCAAAACTGAGTAGGCAGGTGAGAATCGCTGAGCATTGAACGTGCAGCTTCAATAATAGTTCTATTTCTTCTTTCAGCGACTCCGTTTTGTTGTGGTGTTCTCACTGAAGAAAAGTTGTGAGAAATACCCTTACTATCAAAGAAGGAATCAAGAGAACTGTTTTTGAATTCAGTCCCATGATCACTCCTTATTGAGCGAACGGTCAAGTTGTTCAGGACTTCCATTTTCCTGACAAAGGTGATGAGTTCTTCAGGTGTGTCACTCTTAGAATGGAGAAACATTACCCATGTATAGCGAGAGAATTCATCAACTATGACCAGCGTATATTTCTTTCCAGCGATGGATTGTTTGTTAACAGGGCCAAACAAATCCATATGGAGAAGTTGTAGACGAGATGACATTGAGGAAAGTTGCTTAGACTTAAAGCTTGCTTTGGTCTGCTTCCCTTTCTCACACGCTGAACATAAGGACTCTTTGGCGTATGAGTGTTGAGGTAGACCAGTGACTAACTCTTTAGAAGAAAGGGTGTTCAGTGTCTTGAAGTTTAGATGAGAGAGCCTCTTATGCCATAACCAGTTGACATCAGATGAGGCTTTTGAGAAGAAACATGAGTTCTCAGTGGTTGTTGAGTCCATGTTTATTACATAAACATTTTCCAAACGATAACCGCTGAGAGCTATCTTCTCCTTTTTGTCAGCGACAAAGCAGGATTCCTTAGTAAAGATTACTTTGTTATCCATGTCGCAAAGATGACTGATGCTTAGAAGATTATGCTTCAGCCCTTCAACATATGCGACTCTTCTGAAGGTTGTTGTACCATTAGAGAGTACACCAAAACCTCGGGTATGTCCTTTTCCTTTTCCACCGAAAGTTACAGAAGGACCCTTCTCTTCTTTGTACTCAGTGAGCAGGTTCTTCTTACCAGTCATGTGTCTAGAGCATCCGCTATCGATATACCAGATACCCTTCTTAACCTGCATTACAAAGGAAGATTAGTTTGTCTTGGGTACCCATTTAACCATGTGTACACACTTGTCAGTGGGGGTAGAAGAGGAGGTGGAAGGTTCAGCAGGCTTCGCAACATTTGAAGATTCAACTTTGTCAGTCTTCACTTTGGTTAATTTCTTAACCTCAGTGGTCTTCTTTGCCTTGGGGGCAATGATCTTCACCTTAGCTATCTTTTCAGCTTGGGTGGCTGTGGGGCACTTACTAGCAATATGATTGGTAAGTCCATAATGATAACATTTCCTATAACTAAAAGTAGTTCTAGGACCATTTGCATGCTTAGCTTTTGATTTTGAATTAGAAGGACCAGTACCAAGTAAACTTTTGGTATTTGAAATAGGAGGAACATTCAGTTCTTCGTATTTCTTACCAATAGTATCCACTTTGATCCTAGGAGTAGATCGCTGAATAGATCCACGCTGAATAAATCCAGGGATCTTATTATTTGAACCAGAGGGATAAGTCACTGAAGCTTTAGAAGCATTCAGCTTTGGTACAAAGGTACCCTTCTGAGGACTTTGGTTAAAAGCAATTCCTTTACCTTTATTGGTAAAGAAGGAAGGTGATACCTTAGTAGCAGAGGTTGAAGTAGAGGGTATGCCAGAATTTTCTTCCTCATCTTCAAGTTTGGCCATGAGACATAGATTGGCTTCATCATCATCTTCAGAGTCAGATGATTCTTCTTCATCAGAGGCAGCCCAATCATAGTCGGCCATAAGGCCTTTGCCTTTATTCTTAAAGGTTTTCAGCTTTGAATACCTTTCTTTCAGCTTTTTGTATTTTTCATCTCTAGTCCTGGGAGTAAAGTTTTTCTTGGGAAAAGCTGAGGGTCTAGAGACTTTCTTTGACCTGCACTCGCTAGCAAAATGTCCTATCTTTTCACAGTTATAGCAAGTAACAGTAGCCTTATCAACATGGGTTGATGATCTTGGCTTGTCAGTAATAGCAAGAGGTTTGTTCTTCTTGAAATTACTCTTTCTAGCAAATCTTCTGAACTTATTAGCCAGGAATGCCAGAGTTTCATCATCATCTGAAGCGTCAGAATCTGATGAACGTTCAGAGTTAGTTTCCAACTCAGTGACAGTGATCGTAGATCGCTGAGTGGAAGGTAACTCTGAGAGTAAAGCAACAGGGGTGCTTTTGGAATATTTTACAAGATTCTTCTTAAGATGACTCGATTGCTCATGATTCAACATCGTGCCATATAAGGTAGAAAGAGTCATAGATCTAAGATCTTTTGACAGCCTGAGACACATTGAATAACTGTCCCAGCTTTTACATAAACATTCTAAGAACTTTGTCAGTACTTCAAAGTTAGAATATTCTTTACCAACAGTTTTCAGATCTATTATTAAGCAGTTAAAACGTTGGTGTACTTCAGAGAGAGATTCATTCTTACCACAAATGAAGCTTTCGTGCTGTCTTACAAGGTTGATCTTTCGAGAGTCCTGGAGTTCAGAAGTACCTTCATACTGAACACAGATTATGTCCCACATAGCTTTTAAGGTTTTCAGGTTCATGACGGAATGGTAGACTTCGTCAGGAAGAGCCATGGAGAGTATGGATCTGGATTTGGTGTCGATAGCCACTTTCTTCTTATCTTCATCAGTCCACATATGAATTTCCTTGGGAATCAGCCTTTCTTGAATAGCAGGTCTATTCTCAGCGGCTGGAACTGCACGATCAATTCTTATAGGAATATATGGGCCGTTTTCAAGATAGTAAGGCATAGTAGGGTCTACACCTTCAAAGAAGAGAATCATCCTATTTTTCCATAGATTAAAATTATCTCTGGAGAATCTAGGGGGTTTTGCAAGAGAACCATTGTCAATATAGTTAGTGTTTGTGTTGGTGGCCATTTTAAGAAATAGCAAGGAAGAGAAATCTTAGTATAGATCAGATATTGTTTATGAGATTAAACAAAACCGCTCTGATACCACTTGTTGGTCCCGAAGGGTTATACAAGTTTGTAGAAGGGGGGGTTGAATACAAACACACTCTTTTTACTTTTCTAAATTGTTTATTGATAAATCAAGACAATTTACAACTTGTTGCGGAACAAGATTAAGGATTAACCTAATCTAAACAAGTTAAGAACACTAAGTTTCTTGCACTAGAATAAGATAGAAAGGAGATAAGGAAATTACGAATAATAACCTAACACACAATAGTAAGGAAGAATAAGAAGATGGCTGAGCGCACTTCATTTATGATGTAGGGTTCTTCTTATATACTGCATGCATTTAATGCATGGCAGTATTGCATTACATGTGGCAGCAGCTGAGTGGTTGCATGTCATTGACCTTTGTAGACAACCTTAGTAGCCGCATGGTGCACAGTGTAGAATCATAGTTTGTTGTACGATCATAGACAAAAGGGATGTCCGTTCTGACAGTTCGTACGGAGACGTGCAAGGGAGGTAAGACAATAGTACTTTGTAAGGAGACTTCATGATCAGCTTTCGTTGAAACAGTTCTTTATCAACGAATGATAAAGTTCAGCGATTGCTGAAGTCTTCTACTTGATACTTCACGTTGAGTGGACAAATCTTGGCTTCGCTGATATCCGCATCAGTTCATTAGTAGATTTGTCGCTGGTTCTTGAGCTTGATCTTTGACTTCAGCATAGAACATATGTTGACGTGAAACTTGTATTCAGGGATCATAAGTAAACAACTAACTTATCAGCGATCATCTCATAGACTGAACAGGCTCTGAGCTACTCGATGAACAAAGTTCGCTGACTATTTAACTTTAAAGAGCAAGAGTTACTATCAGCGGTACTGAAACAGTCTTAGTACTTATCAGCGATAGTGAAACTCTAATACACATTGTTTACTTACAATTTTCACTAAGTGTTTAAGAGAGGGTCATTATCAAATCACTGAGGGTTTGGATCAACATTCACTAAATTTTTTCATTAACTTCGTAAAGGTTACAGAGGGAAGGGGAAAAATTACAAGTACAATGAATTATAATTACAAATACAAAAAGATATAAGCTCATAATATAGAAGAACCCAAAAGGTAGATCCTATCAGCTATTCAGGTTCTTTCTTGACGAGAAGTTCTCAAGAGTATCAGTCTATGAAATCATCCAATCAGGGACAGTGATTCTCTGATCCCGTCTTTTCTTAGCTTCGCGGTAGATGTGGGGCTTCAGGAATGATCTAAGTAGACTGTGTCTATAGTCTCACCAATAGAGTAGATCTCTGAGTTGTTCGATTGGAGTTTTGTATAACTCAGAGATGCGTTGAAAGCATTCGCGACCAGTGAAGTCATAGAAAAATATGTCATAAGGATCACTGATAACTTTACCAGGGACGAAGTCTTTAGCTGGAGGTAAGGAGATGTCGAGGTTGGATAGATCAGGATTGGGGCCAAGAACTACTTCATGAGAGAAATCAATCCCTGTCTCGTTTCTGATTGTCGAGCCTGAAGAGGAAGGAGTCTTCTTCTTCTTTGGAGCAACTCGTTTCTTCTGAATAGGAGGAGGAGGTGGAATATCAACCGCTGAGGTTACCATGTCAATCAACCTGTTTATGGCTTTTTTAACATAGGTCTTGAAAATTGAGCGGGATCGCTGAATTGTGATTCTCATTTCCAGCCATTCAGGGAAACCAAGTTTATCCAGATCTGACATGTAGCAGGTTCTGTTGAAGTCGTTTTCTCTGACTATCTGGACATCAACAATCGGTACCTCTTTAGCAAATCTCCCTCGTATGTTGACAGCGCTTATCCTTGATCCATGATTTTTGAAGTGGCACTTCTTCTTGCACCAGTTCAGTTTGGAGTCAGTGACCTTGGTCTTTTCCTAGCTGATATTTTGTGCGTGCTTTATCAAATTTCTTTGAATAGCCACAGGGAACTTCTTCAGGTCTGGATCCTTGACCGAACGCTGAACAAGTTCTAAGGCATATTCTTTATCTTTTTGTTCGACCTTCTTTCATTCAACAGGGATCTTCTTAGCTTTCAGGGCTTCAACGATTTCCTGATTTGACAGACATCTAAGGTTCGGAGGGACAATACGCTGATCTTCTAGCTGTTGGATCATCGCTGCTCTCTTTCTGCTTTCATCTTCACTTGTCTTTTGATGAGGCAAGGAAGGTCTTTTGGTGTGGGAGAGCAGCTCTTCTTCTATTTCAGCTTGTTCTTCGGTCTCATCAAATTTCAGGACCAGGATTATTTGAATTTCTTCAGCTCTTGCAGCTGGGATTATTGGTGATGAAGGTTGCATTGCTTCAACTTGACCCTTAAGCAGGGGAGAGGACTAGCTGAAACAAAATGATCGATGGAGTTAGATCACTTGAGGAAAAAAAAGATAGAGAAAATAGAGCTAAGTGTTTAGAGGTTTGAGAGTGAGAAGGATTGAGATTGAGAAGGGGTAGAGGAGGGATGCAGAGTAAGGGAAGAGAGTATAAAGTACCTGACACGTTGGCTTTTTCATGAGAATGGCTAAGTTGTCAGCGACGAGGCCCTTTTGTTTTTATTTGTTGGCCGTCTTCGCTGGGGATTTCGCCTTGGTCCCCTCCCCTGGTTCGTTTAAAGATACCCCTTTCTGAGCAGGGGTTCTGATAGTTTTGCGTTTGAAGAAGAATCCATTGTCGTCTTCATCATCATCATCATCATCATCATCATCATCATCATTTTTCGGAGATGATGATGGTTCGTTGTCAGCGATGTCGACGTCTTCATCATCTTCCTCATCTTCTTCCTCTTCCTCATCCTCACCCTCAGAACAGTGTTGTCTGCTGAGGCATGAGTCAGGACTTCGCATTGCTCCCCCTCAGATGGAGAGGGACTTTCAGCGGTTCCCTCAGGATGATCAGATTCTTGAGGGTCTTCATCCTTTTCCTCCCCCTCAACATTATGGGGAAGGCCTTGTTCTTCGATCTTCTCCCCCTCTTCTGTTGAATGGGTGGGGGAGGGAATGGAAGCAACAACAATAGTGTCAGTGTCAGGATCCCTGTCTTCTGGGCCAGCAATCCCAACTTGGTGTTCCACCACTGCCATTCTGTCTTCTAGGCCAGAAATAGCAGGGGTGCCTTGAAGGATAAAGTCCTTTGCCATCTCCATCTTGTCCCTGTTATCCTGGGAGAAGTGAGATGTAGGAACAGTGGGAGCATCCATCTTTTCGAGGATCTTGGTGAGTAGGGCTTTAATGTCAGCGACTTCTTTGTTAAGGTTGCTCACCTCACCTTGTAGACCGGTGTAGTTGGTCTTCAGAGTACCTACCTCACCACTGAGAGATGAAACCCCAGTTGAGAGATCAGTGATGCTGGTGTTGAGTTTGGTGATGAAGGCGGTGTTGTTGATGATGGCGGCCTTTACAGTGTTTAGACCTCCATCAAGCTTGGAGACGTCAGCGTTGTCGGCCTTGTCTTTGACAACGTTGGAAATCTCCTTCAGGGCCTCTCCAGTGTCTGTAACCGCTGAAGAGTTGTTGGAGATGGTGGTGGTGAGAGTCGTCACTTTATCAGCTATTTCCTTGAGGGAAGTGCTGATGGTGACCAGGTTTGGACCTGAAAAAGTAGTCAACTTATGAGCTAAGGAAAGCTCATAAGTTTGGAGTCCAGAGAGAGATATGATGTTTGGGATACTTGTAGGCGGGTTGGACAAGGAGTGAATGTCACGATATCCGGAGTGATGCTCCAAGTCGTCTTCAAAGGACGACCCTACAGGTCCAATGTTCTGTTGCATCAACTTTAGAGGGTTGCAGCGGCTGAGTCCGTCAATGTTATCGATGGCATAGTAGGTGCCATGGTGTAGAGAAAAGAAGAAGAAGCGAAGGTTGAGAGAGGTGTGGGTAAAACGGTTTCAGCGATGGATCCGCTGAGAAAATATTCTGCAACACTCTGTGGTGCTGAGGAGTTGGGGTTCTCATCCATGGTAACTTCAGTGAGATGGGAGGAAAGAAGTATATATTGGTGATAATTGATGAGTACTCGCGGTATACTTGGCTGGATTTTCTCCGACTCAAATCTGAAGCACCTGAGCTGGTTATTAAGTTCATCAAAAAGATTCAAATTCTTCTACAACGCCCGGTTCGAAAAATAAGAAGTGACAATGGAACTGAGTTCAAGAATGCAACCTTACAAACGTTTCTTGAATCTGTTGGCATTTCTCACAACTTTTCTGCACCAATTACTCCACAACAAAATGGAGTGGTTGAAAGGAAGAATCGGACTCTTGTAGAAGCAGCTCGAGCGATGCTTGCCTATTCCGGTCTTCCACCAAGTTTATGGGCTGAAGCGGTTTCCACAGCGTGCTTTACTCAAAATAGGACAATCATTAATAAACGTTTTAATAAAACTGCATATGAATTAATCAATAATCGCAAACCTAACATCAAATTTTTGCGTGTTTTTGGATGCACATGTTTTGTCCTAAAAGATCGAGAACACCTTGCGAAGTTCCAAGTCAAGGTTGATGAGGGGATCTTTATTGGCTATTCCTTGAATTCGAAAGCATATCGGATCTACAATTATCGTACAAAAACAGTCATCGAGAGCATCAACGTTACGTTTGACGAGAGTGTGACTTTGTCTTCTGGACAACACGGTTCAGAACTCGGACAAAAATCTGAAGTTTCTACTCAAAAAGGAGTAGAACCTGTGCCAAAACAGTTTTCTAATTCAGTTTTAAATAATAATAATAATACTGATTTAGATCTATTATTTCATGATGCTTTTATGGATTACTGTGCAGATATGGAACCACCTATCACATCTGTAAATGCATCTCCACAACAGACGAGTGTCAATATCTCCGGTCCATCTGAAGATGTTGGTGCTAGTACTACTGGTGCAACCAACGAGACTCCGAGTGAACCCACAACTGTTCCAGTTATTGAACCTGAAATTCAACCTGAAGTTCCGGTTTTAGCAAACACATCATTGGAGGTTTCTACACCTGAAATACAACAACCAAATGTTCACATACCTGAACCGACACACGTATCTTCAGATGAATCAACCGAAGAAATTCTTGCGATTTTAGATGAGAATGATTCAACGAACACTCGTGTAGAAATTCCAACACTCCCTAGTACACATAAATGGACAAGAGCACATCCTCCCGCGGATATTATTGGTGACATCAATGATGGGGTGAAGACACGATCTGCGACTACAAACGAGTGTTTGTATGTCAACTTTCTAAGCACGTTAGAACCCAAGAAAGCATCTAAAGCTTTACAAGATCCAGATTGGATAAACGCCATGCAAGAGGAGTTAAACGAGTTTAAGCACAACGAAGTTTGGCATTTGGTGAAACGTCCTAAAGACAAGACCATTGTTGGAACTAAATGGGTCTTTAGGAACAAGAAAGACGAAGCAGGAATTATAGTCAGAAACAAAGCAATACTGGTTGCAAAAGGGTATAATCAACAAGAAGGAATAGATTATGATGAAACCTACGCACCAGTATCAAGGATTTAAGCCATCAGAATTTTTCTTGCATACGCCGCGTATAAAAGCATGAAGGTATTTCAAATGGACGTCAAATCTGCGTTTCTGAACGGAATACTTCATGAAGAGGTATATGTAAGTAAACCTGAAGGTTTTGTAGATCCAAAATATCCAAACCATGTCTACGTTTTAGACAAAGCACTCTACGGTCTGAAACAAGCTCCGAGGGCATGGTATGAGACTCTGACTATTCATCTGCTTGAAAATGGATACACCAAAGGTACAATAGATACAACTCTTTTTCTCAAGAGGGAAGGTAAAGATTTATTGTTAGTACAAATATATGTTGATGACATAATATTTGGCTCTACTAATCCTGATATGTGTAAAGATTTTGAAGAGGTGATGAAAAGCCGTTTTCAAATGAGTATGATGGGAGAGCTAAAATTTTTCCTTGGACCCCAAGTGACACAGTCAAATGAAGGCATTTTCATTAATCAATCAAAATATATAAATGATATGCTTAAGAAATTTGACTTAAATTCCTCTTCCACAATGAAGACTCCAATGGCTACCGGTAGGCTTTTGGACGCTGATTTATCTGGTAAATCAGTCGATCAAAAGTTATACCGTGGCATGATTGGATCTTTACTATATCTAACGGCAAGTAGACAGGATATTGTGTTTGCAACATCTTTTTGTGCACGTTTTCAAGCTAACCCGAAGGAATCTCACCTTATGGCTGTTAAAAGAATCCTTAGATATCTTAAAGGCACAAGAAACTTGGGTCTTTGGTATCCTAAGGATTCAGGGTTTTAGCTAACTGCTTACACAAATGCAGATCATGCGGGTAATAAGATGGACAGGAAAAGCACATCTGGTGCTTGTCAGTTTTTGGGAGATAAACTTGTAAGCTGGTCGTCAAAGAAGCAAAACTGTGTGTCAACCTCTACGGCGGAAGCATAATATGTGGTCGCCGCTAGCTGTTTCTCACAAGTAATTTGGATGAAGACGCAACTTACGGATTACAGATACATCATAAACAAGATCCCAATATACTGTGATTCCAAAAGCGCAATTGCAATAACTGAAAATCCTGTTCAACACTCTAAGACGAAACACATCGATGTCAGTAAGTATGATATAGTATATAGTATATAGTATATAGTTTTTACTTTCAAATTTTTTCTTTAAAAAAAACAGATTTTTTCTGATGTGATTTTAAGAAAGAGAATACAAAGATTTTATCTGATGTGAGATTTTTCGAACAATTTGAATGTTTTTCTGAAAAAGTTGTATTTTTTTCTAAAAATCTCTGAGGTTTCGGACACTTAAGGATACGAAACCAAAGGTTTCGGACCCTTAAGGATACGAAACCATCCGTTTCGGATCCTTAAGGATGCGAAACCAATGGTTTCGGATCTAAGAGGATACGAAACCATGTGTTAATAATCTGAATTTGATTCGAATTCTTTTGGAACTTTTTGCATCTTTGTTCATGTGAATTGTTCAGATGAACAGTGCCATGTCTATTTTTCAGACATGCCTTTTTCTACTGTTTGCACAAGTGGGGTACTCTAAAATCGTGCCAAGTGTCCAATTTTTTTGAGTATAAATAGAATTCAAATCTTCATTTCCCACTTTTTCAAATCTTGTAAACCTTTCCCATCCTCTCAAGAAGCATTGTTCATCATCTTCCATTTTCAACCTTCAACTGTTCGATTTATCTTCATCAGGTAACCATTTCTTTTGATTTTAGTCTCATTAGATTCGTTTCATTCATGAGAACATTCATATCCGTGTAATTTCATCGATTTTGTTCATCTTTTATGATTATTTGAAGGAAATCGAATTACGGTTACTGTTCATGTTCACTATCATCATCTTTGGTTTCATCTTCTGATTCAATATCATCATTGATCATGTTTGTTTATAGATTCTATAAATATGCTTTCATGCTCACTCTAAACTATAGAATCTATCCGTGTTAGTTTTTAATTGTTTGTGTGTTCATCAATCTATGTTCTTAAGATGTTGTTCTTCGTGTTCTTCATGCCATTCTTGAGTATATATGTGTTTGTGGGTCAAACTGAAAGGTCAAAATAGGGTTAGATTAGGGTAAATCTTTTTGATTTCGGATAATATCTAAGTTCTGATTTCAGATCTCGTTTGATACGAAATCATGGACATTTTGCTTGTGAAAAGGATTTACGCTTAATGTCTTGGTTTCGCATCCTATTGGATACGAAATCATTGGTTTCGCATCCAATTGGATACGAAATCCTTGGTTTCGGTTCCTTTTGGATATGAAATATTGTGTTAAAAGTTTTTTGAAAATGCTGAAAATGCTAAGTAATGAATTCGGATCCCGTTAAATGCGAATTCCCTTGGTTTCGGATCCTTCATATTTTATAAGTGTTGGTTTCGGATCCTTCTTGATCCGGAATCCCTTGGTTTCGGACCCTTGTTCATCCGAAACCTTTGTCAAATTTTTTATGTTGAATCCGAATTCCCATATGTGTGTGTACGATCCGAATTATATACTTAGGAATTTTTCAAAATGTTTTTTAATTTTTTTTTCAAACTGATAACCTTTTTCAGAACTGTTTTGCTCAAAATCAACAGTTCAAATGGCAAATCAAGAAGAACAAAGCCGTGTTCAAGGCTTTAGTGATCATGTTCCAATTGTTCCCGATCCAACACCCGATGTTCCTTTACCATCAACACGTTCTGTGCATTTATCACAATCCGGAGGACATCCCGATCATTTCATTATACACCCGATCAACTATGTGGCGATCATTTTCAACAATCATCATGTCTATTTTGATAGAATCAACATTCATCCGGTGGTAAAGGAGGTGCTCAGAAATCATCCGTTAGCATACGCATTGACTAACACAGTCAATGTGCCTATGCTTTACTTACAACAAGCATGGAAGACAATAACCACATCCATGGAGAATGGAAGACCGATCTTTATCTTTCAGAATGATGAATTTATAACAAAGCTCGACTTTCACAGACTAAGACTTGTATTGAGGCTACCTGAGCCTGATTCTCGTGAAGGAAAGACAGAATTCGATCCATATCCGTCTAAGGAAGAAGTGTTTGAAGGTATAAGGGCAATGAGATATACCGGGCGTCTAACACAAGTAAAGGAATTTCATAAAGCGAATCTACCACCCTTATATTACGCGATCTTTTCAATCTTAATCCGGTGCTTAACTGCTAAACATTCGGGAACTGACACACCAAGTATCGGATTTCTGAAACTATTTCATGCGCTGGTGTATGATCTACATGTAGATTATGCAGCCATCTTCTGGCATGAGCTGAACGAAAAGATAGAGCTTCGACGTCAAAACAAAGGAAAGTCGTACATTCCTTACATGCGGTTTCTTCAGATTATTATTCAAAGTATGTTGCGGTCAAACAGAAAAATCCCACGAAGAGTGAACCATCCATCTGTAACAACCCGGTATCCCAAAACATACATAATATACATCAATTAATATGTTATACATAACGTCGTTACATTCATAACAAAAGATACATAATAATTCACGTACGGTCCCATAGTCTTAAAATCATACAATACAAAACATAAGCATTTCCTAATCTTCATCAACTATCAACCGCATCCTACACATTATCCTTCCCTTAGCTAATAAAAGATCCTCGACCTGGAATACATATTTTTGAAAACAAAATGAAGGTTAGACCAAACGGTCTAGTGAGATAATCCCTGTCAATTTAGTAATCCTTTTGTAAAAACACACATATATCACAAATATACAACACGTATTTAAATACCAAGCAAGACTCGTGCATCGTGTACAACTCATCCTTCACATGGCCAAATTAGTTGGTTGCAAGCCAACTAATCAATTTACTCCACCGTAAAACAATTACACCCAACACCACTGCACTTACATACAGCCAACTCTCCGCCGTCATAGTCCGGCCAAAGTGCTCTCGTGTAGTAAAATATTTATATAAACACAATATATATCTCAATATATCATATTGTCATTTATAAACACATCATCACGTTCCTCCCACATATCCATCTCAAATATATATACATCTATATATATATATATTCCAGTTTGAAAAAAAACGTTTAAAAGTAAAACTCACCTGATTGCTTTATTACAACTCTTCCAAGCCTTTTCCAAAGATTCAGTCTTTCAATCCAAATCCACTAAGTCTGAAACAGATTAAATACAAATATCCCCTTACTAAATAAACACATAAGACATACTAGGCTAAGAACTCGAGATAACTTAAATCCTCCAAAAGTGACAAAACAGCTAAGGTTACCGGATACTACAGAACTATCCGGACAACAAGACCAATCCGGACAGCATAAGTTTCCGGACAACATCAATAATCCGGACGCCATCCGAAAACCAAAGTAACCCGGATACCACCCAGTATCTTATCTCATCCGGAAACTATTAAAAAGAGAGACTTACCCGGATAATCGACTTGTCCGGACACTAGCAACAAAACTACCCGAACACATTCAACGTGTCCGGAAACCTCTGTCTGTTCATCGAGACTTCTACCCAGATTTCGACAGAATTACTACCAAGCATGAAATTGACGATTCTACTCCGATAGAAACTATCTACTAGCAATTACACACATAAAATGTAAAGGAACATACCTTAATTTCACTTCTAAGCAAACCAATTTGAAGCCCTAACTTCTCCTTTCTTCTTTTGCTCCTTTCCTTCCCAAAACACACACACACACACACACACACTAAAAATCTGGATATTTTTTGAAATGAAAATATCTGAACTCTTCAAGGAGTAATATCAAACCCTAATTACATTTTAGCCCTTAAACTATTCAATAATGACCCAAACACCCTTAACTTGTAAATTTACCTAAACTTACCCTAAACCTCAAATTTTAAAGTTAACTTTATTTAACGGAAAGGGATTTTAACTAACGAACTTACCCGGAGTATTACCTTATCTCCCCCTTAAAATAATTCCGTCCCCGAATTCGTTTAAGCGAAAAGGTATGAATACTTATCACTACTACTTCGAACTCAATCAAAACCATAGAAACTAACTGAATAGACACCCCACACGCACCTATATCTCTAACACAGATAAGCAACAATAGAACGGAAATACCAATAACCATTTTGCACCGAAGTCAGATAACACCTTAGCATGTATAGAGTTTATTAGAAATGTACCTGTAACCTCATCCGGAATTTCCTCCTCTTCTTGTGTTGTCATTTGGAAGACACGACCTTTTGCTTTCGATACCTCAGACCCTTGTACCTCTCCCGACCTAACACCCGTTGGTCTCACCGTCATACTACCCTACTGTACTTTCCATCGTGGACAGTCTGACTGAATATGATCAGGGGAATTGCAATTTAAAAACATTTTATAGTCACACTTCCTTGGCACCGGTATGACAGTATGTGTAATGGGCATCTCATCTTCCAGACTAGGATCTGGTATTCCAGTTTCTGTGTGACGAGTTCTATCGAACATAGCTTGTATATTGGCTTGAAGTCTTCCCATTTCCGCCGTCAAATCATTTCGTGTAACAAATTCGGTACCTCGCCCCTGATCTCTGCCTCCAGTTCTGCCCCTACCTCTTTCTCCCCCTCTTCCCCTTATTCCGACTGTGGGATTTGTTCTGTTAGGATTTCCTCCTCCTTCTCTATTCGTATTTCGAGTACCGCTTGGCATTCTGTTGATTCAGACAAGATTAATATACACGTAAGCACATACCCCATATAACAAGGTATTCCAGTTCAAACATGTACCTGTAAGATCACAATTACACTAGCCAGGTGTAATCTAAAATTACCTTACATGATGTTCCTTCTACCTTTTATACTTAATCATCCCAAGGTTCTACAATAATTGGGACATCCTACTTCACATGCAGTTTAAGTCTAGGTACAGATATGAATACCTAAATCCCTTAAACTAGGGCTCTGATACCATCTGGAACGACCCGGTATCCCAAAACATACATAATATACATCAATTAATATGTTATACATAACGTCGTTACATTCATAACAAAAGATACATAATAATTCACGTACGGTCCCATAGTCTTAAAATCTTACAATACAAAACATAAGCATTTCCTAATCTTCGTCAGCTATCAACCGCATCCTACACATTATCCTTCCCTTTGCTAATTAAAGATCCTCGACCTGGAATACATATTTTTGAAAACAAAATGAGGGTTAGACCAAACGGTCTAGTGAGATAATCCCTGTCAATTTAGTAATCCTTTTGTAAAAACACACATATATCACAAATATACAACACATATTTAAATACCAAGCAAGACTCGTGCATCGCGTACAACTCATCCTTCACATGGCCAAATTAGTTGGTTGCAAGCCAACTAATCAATTTACTCCACCGTACAACAATTACAGCCAACGCCACTGCACTTACATACAGCCAACTCTCCGCCGTCATAGTCCGGCCAAAGTGCTCTCGTGTAGTAAAATATTTATATAAACACAATATATATCTCAATATATCATATTGTCATTTATAAACACATCATCACGTTCCTACCACATATCCATCTCATATATATATACATCTATATATATATTCTAGTATGAAAAAAAACGTTTTAAAGTAAAACTCACCTGATTGCTTTATTACAACTCTACCAAGCCTTTTGCAAAGATTCAGTCTTTCAATCCAAATCCACTGAGTCTGAAACAGATTAAATACAAATATCCCCTTACTAAATAAACACATAAGACATACTAGGCTATGAACTCGTTCAGGATGCACGGACTACTGAACGGGGAGAGTCGAGGGAAAATACCGAGAGGGGAACTGGTGGGGGTCAAACATCTGTACTTGAAGATACACGTTCATCGTCTACGGACATACATCTAGATGATCGTGTAGAACAAGACACTGAAGGGCGTATTCTCGAACATATTGGAAACGTTCCTTTGGTTGAGTATTCTAATGATAGTATAGAGTCTGACAATGCGTCTGATCACGCGGAGGAACAACATGACCATGATTCTGATGATAATGATGATGGTAATGATGGTGCTGATGTGGAAAATATGTTTGGTAATGTTGCTGATATCCTTGAATTTCCACAAATACACTTGTCAGCTAACATTAATGTGGAAGGACTCAACTTAGATGACATGCCCTTGATTTCTTCTCAAGTTGGTGAAGGAATGGGAGGTACGAGGAGAACCGAGGGAGAATTAGTTGAAAATATATGTGAGTCTGTGATAGAAAATGAAGAAAAAAATATGGAGAGTGTGAGAGCTACCCAAACTTACTATACCAGAAGGGCAGCCACATCCACCACCAGATCTCATGTGTTGGGATCAGGTGTTGAAAAAGACGTTACTCGCCCAGTAACGCAATTGCACACCTCAGCCAGCCATTCGGCTTCTTCTCAACAAGAAGCCGTCTCATCTTCTCACGGGGCTTTAGCACATACTCTATCCGGATCTCACTTGGAGATTTCGGGTATTGAAACAGAGCGACCTCTCCCCGGTCCCCGACCTTCATTCCTGCACAAGTTGAGAGTCTAGTACCAATTGATAATATTTTTGATTCTTTGACTAGGACACTTACGGAAACATTTGATGCGCGTCTTCGTGACCCATCTGGAACACTCGGAGTAGATCCTAATTCAGGACTACGAGGACTGAGTGGAAATCCTACCAGTGCTAACACTATGCCAACACTGAGCGTAGGTCACACAGTTGAAAGAACTGTTGTGTCAACGGCGAACCTAAGTGGTGTCGGTGTTAATTTACCCGTCTTCGTGACAAGGGAAACTTTCGACGGCGCCCTAAAGGCTGTTGAGGAAACGTTCATTCGAGAGATACAAGGAGTGAAAACTTTATTGAAAGGAAAAGGGCCGATGATTGATGAGTCCGCTGTACGTCCACGTCCAAAAATTTTCTTGCCTCCACCTCCGCAAAGTCGTGTATCTCAGCCTCCTCCAGTTCAGAATCCGGTTGATCAAACAGTTGATGAGTTAAGAGATTTGTTCTATGCCAAACTGATGTCCATAAGTCCTGAAGATCAGCAAAGCAAAACTCGAGAACTTCCAGTCTACTCCACATCCACCACCACCACCACCTCCACCTACACCTATACCGACAGTTAGGATTATGGAGTTTAATATGTTCAAGTCAGAAGTTGTACAATCTCTGAGCAATATGAAGCAGTCCATTGATGAGTTGAAAGCATTACTGAATCAGAGTTGTAAGACGCAAGGCCAAGGAACGAAACGTGTGCATGATCAAGATCCCGATGATCATGATCATGAGGGGGAGAAAAGTAAGAAGCAAAAGTCTGATTCAGAAGCTCCGAGTTTGGGCAAACAGTTAACTACTGAAGAAGTTATTCAGTTATTTGAATCCGGAGCTACGGGCGAAGAAAGTGGAAAACAGATTGTATTATATGTGGATCCGAATGTACCGACGGTTGAAAAGCCTGAGGTAAATGAGGAGGAGATAAGGGAAGTTGTAGACTGATTTATTGAAACTGTTGAAGTGGTTGATGTCAGTTCTGATGATGAAGCTGATGAAAGAGCAAGTGAGTATGAGAAGTATTGGAGAGTAAATGAGGAAATTGAACCGCTCTTAATGATTACCTATGAACCAGATGATCAAGGTGTTGGGTTCTCACAAGATGAAGTAGACTTTCTGACTGAAATGTATGGGCCACATTCACCTGAAGAAATAGTTGTTAGCCCTATACGCTCACCTGAACCTATCTCAACTATCTTACCAACACGATCTGATACTACACCATTATCCTTTAACCTTAATCAACCCAGCTCAACACATACCACCATACCTTTATCTGAACTGATTTCTGAAACCATTCCTATTCAACATATAACTCAACCAATCCCACAATCCATTCCCATTCATCATGAATCTCAACCTTTTCATGATCCATTCCTTAAAGAACCAAAACCCGAAGAAACATAAATTCCTTTCACTGCATCCTCTGTACCACCTGTCATCCCTTCACAGGATGAAGTTGGCCCTTCCAATCCACCAGTATCTGATCAACCTGGTCCATCAACTTCTCGAAGCAGAAAATTATCTGAACTTGAACATCAGCAAAGAACTTTGTATTTGAGAACACCTTTCTTGGAAGATTCTGAAAGAAGAGTGTTTGTGCATAGAATCAGGAGATTGAATCCCTACGCCGTGTTGGGAATTACAGATCAGTCAGCCGAATACAAGTTCGAATATATGTACTTTCTGAGATACAAGTGTCAGAATAAAAGAGACGTGAGGAGCAAAAAGTTGATTGTGACTATATAGGAAGTGACTGCCAGATTATACTACAAAATGTGGTATCCGGAGTTTGTTGTTCAAAGGCAGGATTGTAGAAACTACAATTTTACTGAAGCTGATTTTTGTCACCTAATGATTGATGATTTTGAGTTCATGTATCATCATTTCAGAGATCTTCAGATTAGAAGAGAAAACGTGATTCTTGCATTGAATGGCATCAAAAGATTTCTGAGAAGACACGTCTTGTACACATAGTGTCATGATTTTCAGATGGCCGTGGAAAGTGATCAACCTAGGGTAAATTTGATAAGGCCTAATCAAGATATGCCTGGATTGATGAGGATGCCTTTATTTACTGTGATTAAATTTCCAGAGTTTGGGATTGTTTTTAGAAATGGTGCAAACAAGATCTTCATTCGGATTGATGAACTGGCAAAGTATTCTGACGGTACACTCAAGGTTGTGAGACTTCAGTTGGAAGAAAAGCTGAAAAGACATGATGCTGAACGAAATATTACTTGGATCTCTACTAGACCAAGAATTATTTTGCGTAGAGCTATTGAAGAGATTGATGAAAGATTGAACTTCAGAATGGCTATGAGAAGAATTGAAACGTATCTTGGGTTCCGGAGAAGAAGAAGACCCTTTCTGCCTTGATAGCTAAGGGGGAGATTGTTAGAGCACTTTGTATCTATCAAGACAATATTCATCTTTTGTACTGTATCTTCTGAGTAGAGGCATGGACATGTCATAGCCCTACTATATAAAGAAGATCCCTTTTTAATTCCATAACACTTTCATGCATATGTCATTTTGTACTCTTATGTTCAATATATGGATGACAACTTTGCTCTCTAGATTCTCTCTACTTGTGATTATGATTCATTGCTAGATCTGGGATTTCACAGTGTCGGTGTTTGCTTGGGACATTAGTGTGTCCAGGAGTAGGGCTTTCAGGTCATCGATGTTCATTCCAGTAGTGTTTAGTTGAGGTTGAGGCGGTGGAGGTGGTGTTTTTTTTTTTTGGGAAGGGTATCCCAGACCACATTGGGCCCAGACTAATCCCTTGGCAATTTGGGCCGTAGCCCAGCTGCTAAAGCATGCAGCCCGGGGTCGAAACCCCCGTACCTCCAGGATGCGACACCCCCAGGGTTCGAACTCTGGACCTAGGCTATCAAGCACTAAGCCAGAGCCCTTACCACTGAGCTAACACCCTTTTGGTGGTGGAGGTGGTGTTTGTGTATCGGTTTTAGAGTCAGTCAGAACGCCTTTACCTTTAATCAAGTACTTGAGCGCATCCATCTCTTTCTTCATCTCCTTTGACATTTTAGCTTAGACAACCTTTAAGGCGCCGTCCAGGTACTCCTTGGAAACATATTCCAGAAAGGTAACGCCTAAATCACTTAGATTGCCAGTTATAGTAACAGCTATTGAGTCAGCAGTCGTACTGCCTACATTCATAGCTAGTGAGACGGTGACTGTGGTAGAACTTCCACCCAATTCTCGTAATCCACCAAGAGGCAGAGTTACTATAGGTGTTCCAGTCGGGTCACTAAGAATCCCAATAGTAGCTGATGAAAGTATTTGTGTCCTAGGCAAAGAAAATATATTAGCAAGGGGCTCTACAATCCACTGTGCACCCAAAGAAGTCGAGGACTGGGGATGGTGTCCTCTTGATTCAATACTGGAACTCTCCAAGTGAGAGACCGATAGATTTTGTGCTATGTCCCCGTGCGAAATTGAAACACACATCTATTGAGAGATGTTTGAGTCGCTAAGAGGGTTGTGCACTTGCATCGCTAGGTCCACGACGACTTGGTGAAAAGATCGAGTGAGCGTGTCTGAAGTCCGAGGGCTTAGGAGAGGTTTATCGAGAGAGTGAAAGATAAAGATAGTATCCGAAGTGATGGAATGAGGGTTTTCGGGATATTTAAACATCGATAAGTTTCCGGATAGTGAAACACGTGTGGTCCGGAGAGCCATGTCCGGATAGTGGTCCGGAAAATGACATTCGGAAACTTCATCCGGAATTTGTGATACCAGGCAACGTCTGTGTGCTACTTTTTGAGAAGTAAATCTACACGTTCCCCCTCAAATTATGAAAAACTCATAAAGAAAAAAACACATTTTCTCTTGCTCCCCCTCAATTTGTGCATAAAGAAAACTTGACTTAAAAACATTTAGCACAACTGTACTATTTGACACAAAAAAACTTTTAGACAAGAATAAAAATTGTGCCACTCCTCCTCAAATCGTGAACTAAAATGACTTACACAATTCCATGCGATGTTGCTCCCCCAGAACACATGGGCAAACTATCAAACGTACGGGTATCGATCAGAATAAACTGTTAAAGGAGAACAAAATAAAGGTCACTAGCAGAAATACGAAAAAGTAAACAAAAGAAATCTAACTTATTAATACAGAAGTTTAAAGTATAATGAGGCCGATACAAGTAGGATGCAATAACGAAGGAGTGTGGACTTGATTATCCAAATATTAATCACCGGATGATTAAGGGACAGTCCTACTTTATTGAATTGAAATTGTACCGAACTCATAGACAATTCAAACTTTCAGATTTAGCATACCTAGCTTGGACACTAGATAAATGAAAGCGTTTTTCGTCCAATGCTTTGGTGAATAGGTCTGTTATCTGATGCTCTGTATTAACAAAATAGTGTTCAATCGCACCTCTTTTGACGTGATTCTTTATGAAATGATACCGGACGTCGATGTGCTTCGTCTTTATGTGTTGTACTAGATTGCTTGATATGGCAATGGCGCTCTTCGAGTCGCAGTAGATTGGAATCTTGGAGTAGGTGAAACCGTAATCCTTGAGTTGGGTGCACATTGAAGTAGATACGACAGCGACATACCCCACTTCAGACATTGAAGTAGATACGCAATTTTGTTTCTTTCAAGCCCAGCTGACTAGGCGATCTCCCAAAAACTACACATCACTCGACGTGCTATTCCGATCCAACATGCTACCGGCATGGTCAGCTTCTGAGTACGCTGCCAATTCAAAACCTGCCTCTTTCGGGTACCACAAGCCAAGATCAACAATACCTTTTAAGTATCTAAAAATACATTCAACACCAATTAAATGAGATTCCTTAGGTTTTGATTGAAATCTTGCACAAAAAAATGTTGAAAACATAATATCACGCCTACTTGCCGTCAAGTACATCAGGGAACCGATCATTCCTCTATAGGTCTTGGTATCCATAGCCTTTCCGCTGGGATCGATGTGTAACCTAGTACAAGTAGACATGGGCATTTTCATGGGTTCAGAATTTCCCATCTGGTATTTCTGAAGAATATCCCAGATGTACTTAGACTGATTGATGAATATCCTGGTCGACAGTTGTTTAACTTGTAGACTAAGGAAAAAAAATTATCTGTTCCATCATACTCATTTAAAAATGCTTACCCATTAGGACTGAAATGTTTTGACAGTACTTAGCGTTTGATGAACCAAAAATTATGTCATAGACATAGACTTGTACAAGAATGATATCATTATTTTCCTTTTTAATAAATAAGGTGGTATCACTTTTACCTTTGGAAAATCCAACATTTGTTAAATATGATGAGAGAGAATCATACCAGACTCGCGGTGCTTGCTTTAGACCATACAAGGCCTTGTCTAGGATGTAGACATGATGGAGTTTAGCATCATCCACAAAGTCCTCTGGTTGCGATACATAGACCTCCTCCTTGAGTACGTCATTGAGAAAAGCAGTCTTTACGTCCATCTGGAACACCATGAAGTTCTAGTGTGCGACATAGGCGAGGAACATCCTTATTGCTTTGATGCGGGCAGCCGATGCGAATGTCTCATCGTAGTCAATTTCTTTCTGCTGGCGATATCCTTTAGCAACCAGTCATGCCTTGTTCCGAACCACGATTCCGTCTTCGTCCTTTTTGTTCTTAAAGACCCACTCTGTGCCTATCACGATCTTGTTCTTCGGTCGTGGGACTAGTCGCCATACTTTGAGGCTCTCAAATTGATTGAGTTCTTCTTGCATAGCAACCACCCAATCAGGATCGTTGAGGTCCTCTGAGACTGAAGTTGGTTCAATGCGGCCTAGAAAAGATGAAAACAGGCACTCGTTACCAGAATCGGCTCTTGTCTGAATATGTGTAGAGGGATCACCGATAATATGGTGAAGGGGATGAGCTCATGTCCACTTGGTGGTGTGTTGAAGCGGTTGATTGGTGCAATAAGAGTTGTCTGGATCCACATAGCCACCTGGGGTAGATCTTGAACGGCTTCTAGTGATGATGGATTGCCTATCGGTGCTTGTGCTAAAGTCGGAGTAGGTGGGGCATCCTCCAATGTAGCTTCTGGTGTAACTTCTGGGGTAACCTCCGGTGTTTCTTTTTGGTGTGTTGGAAGGATGACCCATACGTGTAGCAGATGACGAATCAACATCAGTAATTTCCGGTAAGTCGTCAGTAGTTGCTGGTGTAACCTCCGCAGATGCAGGGGTAATAGTAGTGGCTTCAGTTGTATCATCACTTGAGCTCGGGGAATCTTGGTTAGTTGGGGGAGAGGATGTAGATACTATAGAGTTGTTCGTCATCGATGGACCCGTAAGAGTTGCTGAGTCCTCGGTGTGGGCAGCTCCATTCAAGTTATTCACAATAGTATTTGTATTAATCTGACCAAAGAATTCATCATAGAAATTTTCAAAAAGTAAATACAAATCATAAATGTGCGCCTTTGAAGTAGAAGCATGATTTGGATTCACTGGAGTTCGTGTAGATCCTGAACGAGTTTGTTTAGAAGCTAGCACACCAGTTAAAGCGGGTTCTGAAATGATTTGTTTAGAAGCCAAGTTTGCCACTTCGTCAAAGGTCACATGTACACTCTCGATGATGGTTTTGGTGGTTTGTTGTAGACACGAAACGCCTTTGCTTGGCTTAAGTAGCCGATGAAGACTCCTTCGTCCGCCTTGGGGCTGAATTTGCAAAGATCATCCTTGTCATTCAGAACAAACCAAGTGCATCCGAAGGCGTGAAACTACTTGATATTTGGAACCCGGTTGTTGATGACCTCGTACGGTGTCTTGTTGAACCGCTTGTTGATGATGGAGCGGTTTTGCGTATAGTAGGCGGTTACCACTGCCTCAACCCATAAAAACAACGGTAGCTTGGACTGAGTTAGCATCGTTCGAGCGGCTTCCATAAGAGTACGTTTGCGTCTCTCCATGACTTCGTCCTGCTAAGGAGTTTGTGCGACTGAGAAGGTGTGGGTGACACTTACAGAGTCTAGGTAGTCACCCAATGTGCGGTTCTTGAACTTGGTGCCGATGTCTGTCCTGATGGTTTGAACTAGTTGTTGCAGGTTAACTTGTAGACTTTTCAGATTTGAGATGATTAGCTCAGGGGTCTCATCCTTGGAACGAAGAATATTGACCCATGACTAGGACATACTTTATTTTGATTGATGCTCTAAACACGCATCGAGCCACATAGATCCATGTAAATGAGCTCTAGTGACCGTAACTTGCTCGGAGTGGCCTTCGGCTTGTGTGATGCTCGCATGCAACACATAGGTGTTCTTTTTCAAACATCAGATATGGCATGCCCTTCACGTGTCCGCGTAGCACCAACTTATTGATGTTCTTGAAATTCAGGTGCAAGAGTCTACGATGACATATCCAATTTTGTTGTGTTGTGGCTTTGGACATCAAACACATTGTCTTGTCCGTCTTCAGAGAGGAGAGGTCTATCGTGTAGAGGTTGGTTTTGCACGTCCCAGCTAGCAGCTCTTTCCCTGCTTTGTTTCGGATGCTGTATCACTTGGCTTTAAAGTTGACCTCTAATTTCTTGCGCAGAACTGACCAATGCTGAAAATATTATGGCCTAGACCCTCCATGTATGCAACCTTCTTGATTGTGAGGTTGTCTTGAACGATGTCTCCGTATTCCAGTATCAGAGAGAAATGGTTGTTCCCAAATCTTACGTCTCTGCAGTATTTGTCGGTGAAGTTCATGAGAAGCTCCTTTCTGCCAATCATGTGCTTGGAGCAGCCTGAATCTAAATACCAGATATGACTGGTCTGTAAAAATAATTAAGCAGATTTAGGTACCCTTTTAAAAATAGGTCATGGGGGTTATATGTAGCACCTGTCTTAAGAGCCCATTTTGAAATGGGTTTTTGTTTTGGAGTTGGTGGCTTATAACTAGTACAAGAATTAAATACATGATAAGTACCAAACCAATCAGATGCATATTTACGATCGACAAAATCATTCAATCCACATGTAGAACAACAAACACAATCATGAGATAATTGAAGAAATGGCTGAATTGAATAAGTCCTCAAGGGAAACAAAATGTTTTGTTCAACCAAAGAACTTGAACTAAAAAATCATGATCATTATTGTCTTTCCTAGAATGCAAAATAGAATAAAATGAAATTGTCTTCGATGTGTTTTCTTTAGACTCCTTCGCTACCCACTTTTGTTTGATGTACTTGTTTCGACCGGTTATATCTGAAATATCATTAAAGGCATAGTCAGAAGAACTGGAGCAGTGAGAATGTCTTTTGGTTGAGCAACCAGTCTTTTTCCGTTTCTGTGAACGTCTTTTAGATTTAGATTCAAAACCTTTGTTCATAGAAGGGTTTTGAGGGGCAGTTGTGGAACATTTTCCCTTGTAAAAGTTGACCGGTGGCTCACGAGTTTGATCTAGAAAATCAACATGACTAGGAAGTTTTGACGCAAAATGAAACTTATTAAACTCATCATCAAAACATATGTTGGAGTTCATGAAGGCTGAAAATTCCATTTCCTCATTAGATAGGACATTATCAGTTGTGGGAGTTAAGAAACTGGGTGGACTTTTGTTTTTCAAAGAATCGTTGGCGGAAGCATTTTGAAAATCGGAATAGAGATCCTTTTTGAAAAACTCCAGTTGAGGTCCTTTTCGTTTATCGGAAATTGTTGGTGAAGAATCACCCAAAAATGCTTTGTAGGAAGAAGTATCTGAGGGTGTAGAGGAAGGTTCAGACAAATTATTTTTTTCCTCGTGGAGCATATCACGCTTCTCTTGGAGCTCATATTTGCTAATTTTCTCTTTCATCATATCTGTCGCTAAGGCAGACAATCAAGAGGTGGAACATAGCGTTTAAACTCATCATGTTCTTCCTTAGATTCAGCTGTTTGGGCCCTAACATTAGCAGAGGATGCTTTAGTGTTGGCATTGGAATAGCAGTCAAAGTAGTCATTTGAAAGGTACTCAAATTTCTTTTTATCATAAGGTGAGTTCTTTTTCTTGTAAGATGAATTAAGCGTTTCGTATGCAAAATGCATTTGCATTTTAATAGTGTTTTTTTCTTTTTAGTTCCTCTAGTTCCTTATCCTTTTCATCAAGTGGCTCAGTCCATCTGATTTTGTATTGAGGATATGTCTTATCGAGGCCTGGGAAGTTGAAATCATATAAAGTAGGCACCTTGGACAAGACTCTTTTCAAATAGTGAGGGTTGTTATACCCTATTGCCAGCATTAAAATACTTATATTCTCTTGGTTTGTTCAGATGAATAGTTTGGTTAGTTTGGCCACATTTGTAGAACTTTAGTTCTAGATACTTTGAAGTTCTTTATTTTCAATTTGAATTGAGGAACATTGATAGATGGCCTCAATTCTCTCGTGTTTAGACTTGTTGAGCTTTTTAGTTAGTTCAGATAGTTTGGTCTTTAAAACTTCAGTTTTCAGTTATGCATAAGTTATGCATAAGTGACCAACATTTTCTATCTGTAGTTTGTCAATGACCTCGTGCTGAACATCTACCTTGTCACTTAGTTCGGAAACTAAAAGTGACTTTACTTTAATGGTTAGCAAACATGAATCTATTTTTTCACAGTAAAATGCATCTGATCGTATAAGGCTTGATGAATAAGAGCACATACCTGACAAGATTCTCCAAGTGTGGATGAGTTACAATCTTCGTTATCTGATTCAGAGTGATTGGTTTGATTGCCCATAACACCCATATGGGCGTCAGCATCTTCTTGATCTTCCTCATCCGACAGGCTTAGCTAGTGATCATCCTCGGCCATCGGTGCCTTCCCGACTTATTTCTTCTTGGACAACAACATACTGATTTTGTAGTACTCAGAGTTATGTACTTCCTCCTTTCTACAGTCTCTGGCAAAATGTCCTAATCTGCCACGGTTGTAGCACTTCACCGGCTCATCCTTCTCTTTCTCTTCAGACTTTCTATCAAATTGCTTACTGTCCTCAAATCTCTTTCTTCCCTCATACTTCTCTTTGTAATCATGAAGCTTGTTTTGCGTAGTCGAATACCGTTGATTGTTTGAAGATGGATTCTTGAAGAAAGTTTTCTGGAATGCCTTTGACAAGAGAACCATATCCTTCTTGATGACTTTCAGTTCAGTATACGACGCATTCTCATCTTCCTCCTCAGGTTCAGACTCGCTCTTTAATTGATCTCGCCTGGAGCTGCGGCTGGATTGTTTCCCTCGTTTGTCAGAAACAAGTGCTAGTGGATTGACTGTTGGTTTCTCAACTGGCTTCTGTTCGCCCAAAATGTCCAACACCTCATCCTCGTCTTGCTTGAGCATTTCATAGAGTTCGTTGATCGGGATATTCTCCAGGACATGATTGTGATGGATGTGAGAAGCAAAAGTCTTCCACGCTGGTTGGAGGTTGTTCATGACCTTTATATTATTCTCGGTGTTGGTCCTCGAGATATTGTTCTTGTGAAGATCATTCAGAAGAATGCTTAACTATTCGTAGGTTTCAGTCATCGTCTTACCTTTTCTCTGCTTGAAGTTGTCGTAGCGGGAGATGCAACTGTTTATCTTCAGTTGATCTCCAATCTTGCTGGCCATCAACATTCGTGCGACCTAATCCCACATGACTTTGGCAGTTCCCTTATGACTGTCTATTGCGGTATAGATGTCATTCGGTAAGCTGTGAAAGAGGTAGGTTTTTGCAAGCTTGTCACCATCGAACCTTTTCTGCTCAGCCTCTGTCATTTGTGCATACGTCTTCGGCGCCCGAGTTGCTGCGGCACCGCTGGATTGAGCTGGAACATCCATCATAGGGGTAGGTTGAGGTCCTTCTTCCAAGGACTGTAGAATCTGAGGATAGAGGTTCATGGACTCTATGAAGTTCATGAAGCGATCGCGCCATTGAGCGTATTCTCCTTGTTAGAGCACTGGTGGCTTTGATTTTGATCCTATTGGTAAGGCGTCTCTAGTATTCATCTTAATTGCACTAAGGTGATCGTGAGACAATAGGGTAATGATTCAAGGTAATGTCTTAACGCAAGGAACTAAGAGTCAGTATCCTACCACAAAGTCTAAGAGTGTAGTAACAAATAAAACGTAAGACAAAAACAGATTCAAATAAGATTGAAAAAACAGCAAAAGAATAGTACTGGATGTAAGAATCCGGATAGGAATCCGGATGAGTGTCCGAATAGGTATAATCTGGATAGGAATCCGGATGGGTGAGGTTTCCGGGTAGAGTGTCCGGATGTGCGATTCCGGAAAGTGTAGGAAACCAGAATGGGTTTTCCGGTAGGATTAATCAGACAGCTAACCGAAAAGTACTAAAATCCGGAAAGGGTTTCGGAGTGATACTATCGGACAACTAACCAGAAAGTGGGGTATCCGGATGAGATTTTGTTCGGATAGAGTCAAGAAACTTACCCTGAAAGCGTGATGACTGCGTCCGAATTGTTGACCTAGGCGAAGAACACGAATCTGATGACCACCAAAGTTTGCCGATAATGATTCCTGGAAATCGTGAAAACAAAAGAAACACAAAAACATAGAAACACAAATCAATTTTGACCCAAAAATCAACCTTTTGATGAATAGCACCCAGAATACGATTTACAGACAAAAACTCAAAAATTCGATTTTTATCAAATTGAAGATTCAAACCTTTGAATTGGACTGTGAAACTTTACCAAACTCGATCTAACACTTAAAGAGATGGAATAGAGCGATTAGAATTCGACAATTTTGCCAAAATCATAAAAACAAGAAAACTAGGAACTTACAACGCCGTTTTTCAGAAGTTTTGAAAAATACCTTGAATCAATCTTTGTCTCTCTGCTTTGATACCAATTGTGGATCCCAGTAACAGTGCAATATCAATAAAAAATAAATAACACAATAAAAATGCCACAAAACCTGGTCATAATGCTCTAATTGGAATGATTAACCATAATCAGAGATTAACTCAAACTATTTATACCTCAAAGACGTATTTACAAGAATGATCCCTAAACTTTAATACAATAGATTTAAACCCCAACAATGCCATTGCAAACAAAGCCATCAGAGATGTCATGAAGGAAAAAGCAAAGATGTACAGTCTTCGGGACTTCCAAATGGCTTTGGAGCTTGGTGAGGAGAAGATATCCATCACAGCCCCTGATGAAGAGATGGATCTTATAGAGCTGGAAGATCCAGAGACGATGATCACAAAACCTGACTTTGGATTTGTCAATCAAAATGAATTTGGAGATAACAAGCTTTTCAGGCCAATCAACTGCATTAGGTACTCCATAGAGACACTCCAAAAGTTCAGACGGGTCATCCTACAGAAGAAGGGTTCTGAGCACATGCCATCCAGACCAGCCACTCAAATCATATGTGACATCGATGCTACAAACAAATTCAGAGGACTTATCATGCATATTTATAACACTTTGAAGAACCACTTCTTAGAACATGTAGATTTCTTTCCAAGATAATTGTAATTTCCTTGTACTTCTTCGTATGCTTTAATGAAAAATCTTATACAGAGGTATCATTTAAACCTCTTTGCTTTCTAGCGTAGCAATTGTAATGTTTTATTTTTTCCAATACTTAGGGTGAGATTGTTAGCCCCATTTTTTTCATTTGAAAGTACTGTAAAAATACCAAGTCTTCTGGTCATAGAATACTTCTGCGCTAAAGAAAGAACGCCTCTGCTAAGTGAAGACGCATAAAAGAGCCTAAACCATAAGACAAGTATCAGAGCTCAGAGCCTTTATGGAAGGTCTCAGAGCCTCTATGAGAGACCTCAGAACAACCCTGTGCTTAACACTTGAAGAATTCACAAGATGACTCGAAGAACAACCCTTATCTCACAGCTGTACTTCCGTATTTAAGACTGCCACGTACTCCCAAACGGTTACAATACCTTTCTAGGTGGTAGAATCCTACTAGCTGTTGTGTTGACTTGTGTGTACTATTTTCCTATAAATAGGAAGATTTGTTATGATTTCCTGCAAGCTTTTATACGCCTGATAATGTCATTTTTCACATTATTTTTAACCACCAGATCAAGTATTTGTTGGGCGTTTTCAAGGAAAATAGTGGCTTTTCTAATGATTTTCACGAGGAAGTACAGATCATCGGATGCAGGCTGAAGGCAAATCGAAGAAAAAGTGAAGATTGTCAAAACAGTGCTTGGCGCGACTAGCGGCGCGAACCCAACCGCGGTGTAAACCGCACGACTTACTAATCTCGAGCAGAACAATGTCTGGCACGGATCCACCTACGCTGGTTCTAGCGCCATGTGTCTGAGTACATTAAATTCCTATTTTCTCAATTAGGGTGAGTATTCAATTTTGGGGAAGAGAGGCAGCGGAGCATAGGACGATTTTCGGAGGAACGAAGAGAGTTTTCAGAGCAAAAGAGAAGGGATAACACGAACTTTTGGGGGGATCGAAGTAAACTACGAGTATGTGAAAGTGAAGGAGTCTCTTCTCAGGGAGTTTTTATTACGTTCATAGTTTTCTGTCAAACAATGGTTGTAATCTCCATTTACTCCGTTTATGGTTTGTTTTTCATGAATCCCGACATGAGCTAATTTACGAAAGTTGGGGGTTTGATGAATTCTTGAGTCTTATTCTTGTGAACACTGAATAACCTTTGATTTGGTTTAATCATTAATGAAGTTTATGAGTTCTTTTTAATGCATTTAATAGCCTGATCAACTATTGAATGATCTAGTGAATCTTGCTCAACTTTGAGAAAAGGGTCAAGATTTGAGCGTGACTTTTATGCCATAGATGAGAATTGGATGGAGATATACCAATTCCAACTATGTTGGTTGCCAATCTACGATAATTGCAGAAACAAACTGTTGAGGTTGAAAAACAAAACACTTGTTTTATGAGATAAATTCATTATAGCCTGAAGAGGTGTAGTGATAGTAAAAGATTTACAATTCATCAAATTACACCTCTTTTGGGTATCATTTCCATGTCCGCAAGCATTAACTCATTAAAACATCAAACCCATGACAATTTTACTCTTTCTAATTCACTTCTCATCAAAGACCTCCTATGCTTTGTCCTTCACTTCCTAATTCTACATAACCAACAATTCAATCGATGTTTCAATCGTTTAGTTAATAGTCATTACAGTCATTGAGGTACTTAACACCTGGTTCCTTGGTTCGATACCCGTATTTCTTAAATACTATTACTTGATTCGACTCATACGCTTGTGGTGAGATATAGGAGGGTAGAAACCCGACTATCAAGTTTTTGGCGTCGTTGCCGGGGAACCTGTTTCATGTTGATATCACAAGCGGCTATAGAAAATATTACATTGATCACTTGTTTTTATTCTTTTTTTATTTTTTATTTTTACTTTCAAGTACTTTTACTTCATTCTATTGTGGAATTTCGTTGGGTTAATTTGTTGAATACTCGAAAGTCTGAAGCTGTCAATATTTTTCTATCTTCTCTCTCGCGGATCACTTACTAGTTTATGCTAAGGAGGAGTTCCTATGGTGAATTTGAACCTATTGACCCTGAGATCGAGAGAACTTCTCGGAACTTAAGGAGGCAAGCCAGAGAAAGAAGACAACAGAGGATGGAGAATATCAACCACAAAATCCCGGTGAACAACGAGATGCCGATTGGGAATGAAATCCCACTCAACAACGAAATCCTGGCCAATTGAGAAATTCCAGTCAATCAGAATATCAACAACGAGATTCCGCTTAACAACGAGATTCCGCTTAACCGGAATATCAATGGCGAAATCCCTATCAACAACACACCACCACCACCACAAGTGCGGATGAGAGCCTTTGCCAATCCTAACATCGTAGCGACACAACGAGGGGTGTAGGAACCACCTGTTAATTCAAATAACTTTGAGATCAAGATAGGCACAATTCAGTTGGTGCAACCGAATATGTTCGGGGGTTCAGCAGCAGAAGATCTACATAGTCATTTACGGACATTTGAAAAAATTTGCAATACGTTCAAGATGAACGGTATTTCAGCGGACACAATCAAATTGCGCCTTTTCCCGTTCTCACTGAGGGATTGGGCGGCTACATGGGAAGAAGGATTACCAACTGGGAAAATCAGAACTTGGAATGACATGGTGGCCTCCTTCCTCCACAAATTCTTTCCACCAAGTCGAACGGCCCAGTTGCTTGCCGATATCACCCACTTTTCTCAGTGAGACCAAGGGTCGTTATACGAGACGTGGGAAAGATACAAGGGGATGATCAAAAAGTGTCCCCACCATGGGTTGCATGAATGGATGATCATACAAACCTTCTTTGGGGGATTACATTCACAGTTCAAGAATGATATCACAGCCGCAGCTGGTGGAGCATTGATGAATAAATCATTCGAGGAGGCATATGAGCTCATCGAGAACCTTGCTGAACATAGCTACGCTACACCTCGAGAAACCACTAGGAGGGTGGCAAGCGTTCAAGAGACGGATGAGCTGAAAGATATTAAGGCACAGTTGACTGCTCTAGCGAATCAACTGAAGGGGACCATGATTCAGTCGACCGTCCAAGGTGAAATGGGTGGTCAGGATATGTATGCAGCTTCATTAGAGAGCCCACCGCCGGAACAAGTCCAGTTCTTACAAAACCGTAACAATGGACCCAGGAATGATCCGTTCTCAAACACGTATAACGAAGGATGGAAGCGACATCCCAATTTTTCATGGAGTCAACCGCGAAACGCACCGAAGGAGACAATGTTCCAGCAGCAACAAAACCAATTCGGTAATATTTCTAACCCTCCTACTCATTATAACAATGTTTATCGTCCTCCAGGTTACCATCAAAGGAAACAAGAAGAAGGACAAGCCATGGAGAAGAAGTCTAGATTGGAAGAAATGATGATGAAACTTGTCTCGAAAATGGAAAACACTGTTAATGAACTAGCATCTTCAGTTGGCACTCTTGCAACCTCGGTTTGGACCATCAAGTCCGTAACGGATCAGAACACGACCTCAATACGGATTTTAGAAGGGCAGATTGCGCAAATCGCAGACGCTTTGAATGGAAGAAATCCAGGCCAATTCTCAAGCCAATTCCTAAGCCAAGCATACAAGAAAACAAGAGAAGACTGTAAGGCTATCCAGTTGAGGAGCGGAAGAGAGTTGGCGGGAAATCCAAGTGGGAAGTCAGGAGACACGGAAAGGAAAACCGCATAAGTGGTGGTGGAAGATGATGAGGAAGAAAGCATGGAGACTGAAATCGAGACGGAAGGAAGAGAAGACAAAAAGAAGGCGACAACCACGGACGCACCACAACCAACCATACAACCTGTCGCACTAAGAATTCCATATCTGAACCGGTTGAAGTCGAAAAAGGATGAGGTTCAGTTTTCTAAATTTTTAGAGGTTTTCAAAAAGTTACACATTAACATCCCCTCTGCAGATGCGTTAGCCCAGATGCCTTCATACGTCACGTTTTTGAAGGACATACTTTCGAATAAGAGGAAGATGGAGGAGCACTTGACAGTGGCCTTTATGGAAGAACACAGCGCCATCATCGAACATAAGCTTCCGCAAAAGCTAAAGGATCCAGGGAGTTTCACTATTCCCATTTAAATAGGAACTTCTGATTTTGGTAAAGCATTGTGCGATTTAGGTGCGAGTATTAATCTAATGCCCTTGTCTATTTTCAGGAAACTCGGCTTGGGAGAGGTGCAACCGACAACAATGACACTTCAGTTAGCGGGTCGATCCATCAAATATCCGTACGGAGTGATCGAAAATGTACTTATCAAGGTGGAGAAGTTCTACTTTCCAGTGGACTTTATCATTCTTGACATGGATGAAGACAATTCGGTGCCATTGATTTTGGGACGGCCATTCTTGTCCACCAGAGGAGCGTTGATCGACATACAAGGGGGAAAGCTCACCCTAAGAGTTGGAGAAGAAGAAGAAGAAGTTTTTGATGTATTTCGAGCAGCGCAGAACGAGGTAGAGAGTAACGCCTGCTACCAAGTGGATACACTCGAAGCATTTTTGGATGAAACATTTTCTTTTAGCCGAACAAGTGATCAGCTGGAAGAGGCACTGCAAGGAGTAAATTCAGATCCAGAAAATGAATGTGTGAGGCAACTAAATGGTCTACCAGTGTGTCGGGGACCAAGGAGACCGGTAAGGTGGAGTTGGGTGAATCCTTCACCAAACCTCAACCGTCATCAAAGGTGCCACCACAGTTAAAGCTCAAACAATTTCCAGCACACCTGGAATACACATACTTGGGGGAAAATCAGTCTCTATCGGTAATTATTGCTTCCGGGCTCGCACCATTAGAGAAGGAAAAGTTGTTGCGAGTGATAAGAGACCACCAAACAGCACTTGGGTGGACGATCGCTGACTTGAAGGGTTTAAGCCCCACGTTTTTATGCACAGGATCAACTTGGAAGAAGGACATAAGCCGGCAGTTCAACATCAACGCCGACTGAACCCGAACATGAAATAGGTGGTTCGGAAAGAAGTACTGAAACTTCTGGATGCGGGTATAATTTATGCGGTAGCCGATAGCCCTTCGTGAGTCCGGTGCAAGTGGTACCGAAGAAGGGGGGTGTCACGGTGGTAAAGAACAACAACAATGAACTAATACCGTCCCGAACAGTCACCGGATGAAGATTTTGTACAGACTACCAGAAGTTGAACGACGCGACCAAGAAAGATCACTTCCCTCTTCCCTCCATTGACCAAATGTTAGAGCGACTCCCGGACATGCATATTATTGCTTCCTCAATGGTTACTCGTAATACAATCAGATCTCGATAGCGCCTGAAGATCAAGATAAGACCACATTCACCTATCCGTATGGAACATTTGCATATCGACGGATGCCCTTCGGACTATGCAACGCTCCGGCCACATTCCAACGATGCATGATGGTGATTTTTTCTGATATGGTCGAGAGGATAATAGAGATTTTCATGGATGATTTTTCGGTGTTCGGGGATTCATTTGGCACATGCCTCGATCACCTAGAGGTGGTTCTAAAGAGATGCCAATAGATGAGTTTAATGCTTAACTGGGAGAAGTGCCACTTTATGGTAAATGAGGGTATCGTGCTAGGACACAAGGTCTCCAAGGATGGCATAGAGGTGGATAAGGCAAAAATAGTTATGATAGAGAATCTTCCATATCCGACTACAGTGAAAGGAGTGTGAAGTTTTTCTCAGACACGCCGGGTTCTACCGGCGTTTCATTAAGGATTTTTTTTAAATCTCTAAGCCTTTGTGTTCTTTACTATTGAAGGATGCAAAATTTCTGTTCTCTAACGATTGTATTCTGGCTTGTGATAGGTTGAAAAAGGAACTCATATCGTCACCGATTCTGACTGCTCACGACTGGAGTCTTCCATTTGAGTTCATGTGCGATGCGAGCGACATAGCAGTATGGGCTGTTTTAGGCCATCGGAAGGATAGAAAGATGCACGTGATATACTATTCTAGCAACACGCTAGATGAGACACAAATCAATTATGCGACCACTGAGAAAGAGTTGTTAGCAGTGGTCTATGCTTGCGAGATATTTTGATCTTACTTGGTAGGGTCGAAGATTATTATCTACATGGACCACTTAGCGCTGAAGTACCAGATAGCAAAGAAGGATGTGAAACCAAGATTGATAAGATGGGTACTGCTACTACAAGACTTTGACATTGAGATACACGACAAAAAGGGATCCGAGAACACAGTGACCGACCATCTATCCAAACTCGGAGAGGAGCCTTCCAAGACATTTGACACCATTCCAATAAATGATTCTTTCCCAGACGAGCAACTATTTTTGGTAAGTTCTCCTGACCCGTGGTATGCTGATTTTGTTAACTTTCTTGCAGGTCATGTGACACCGTACGGCTTGAATTCGCATCAGCACCGAAAGTTCTTCGCGGAGGTGAAGATGTACTACTGGGATGAGCCATGCCTCTACGAACAATGTGGCGACAAAATAATTAGATGGTGCATACCAGACGAGGAGAAGGAAGGGGTCCTAGCATTTTGTCATACCTTAGAGTGTGAAGGACACTTCAGCGCAGATCGCACAGTCGCGAAGGTATTGCAGTCGGGATTCTTCTGGCTAACGATGTTCAAGGATGCTCGTCATTTCATCTCTCGATGTGATCGGTACCAAAGGGTTATAAACATCTCCAAGAAAGACGAGTTGCCGATGCAAGTATTCATGGAAGTGGAGTTGTTCGATGTATGAGGCATCAATTTCATAGGCCCATTCCCCCATCATTCCGGAACGAATACATTCTAGTCACCATCGACTATGTTTTGAAATGGGTGGAAGCGGTCGCAACGCTAGCCAATGACTTGAAGGTGGAAATACAATTTTTAAAGAATAATATTTTCATGAGGTTAGGGGTACCAAGGGCCCTGACTAGTGATGGAGGAAGCCACTTTAGCAATCGGTACTTAGACGTGTTACTCAAAAGGTACGAAGTCAAGCACTGAGTCACCACCCCATATCACCCGTAAGCGAATGGTTTGGTGGAAGTTTCCAACAGAGAGTTGAAACATATTGAAGGAAGGATTGGTCAGCCAAACTCCATGACCCACTGTGGGCATATCGTACGACATTCAAGATATCCATCGGGACCTTACCATACCGATTGGTGTTTGGGAAGTCTTGCCATTTGCCTATCGAACTACAACACAAGGCTTACTGGGAGATTAAGCGATTGAACATGGAGTTAGATGCAGTCGGTAGAAAGCGGTTCTTACAGCTGAATGAATTGGAAGAGATCCAATTGGACGCATACGAGAGCGTAGTGATTTACAAGGAAAGGACGAAAAAAATCCATGACCGGCGGATTCAGGAAAAGGTAATTACTCTAGGTATGAAAGTTCAATTATTTAACTCACGTTTGAGATTATTTCCAGGTAAGTTGAAGTCGAAGTGGTCGGGACCGTTCAAGGTGTCGGAAGTATTCCCGTATGGAGCAGTGGAGCTAGAAGGAACAGACGAGTAAAAGTTCAAAGTGAACGGCCAGAGAGTGAAGCCATACTCGGGCAATGAGATCACGAGCACATCATTCATGTACCTGGACGAGCTCAAGGAGTAATCCGATCGGGAAGTCGTGCCACGACATAAAATAAGGCGTTGGATGGGAGGCAACCCACCGTAGGTAGTAAAAAGGTCATTTTCTTCCTTTTATTTTATTTTATAGCTTAGATTTTGTGTTATTTGTTTGTTTGTATTTCTTGGGAAGTGGCGATTTCATGATCGAATTATTTAGGAGTGAACGAGTAAGCAAGAAGGACGAGGAAATAGAGGCCCACGCGACAAGCGACGCAAAAATATTCGCAGAGGAAACCGCGCGAGCCACTGGAATGTGACAATCTAGTCCTCGGCGTGGAAGTCAGAGCGAATGAAAACGCAGGAGTAAACGCGCGTGTCACTGATGGAGTTCGAACAGTGTTCGGGGCAACCCATGGCCCGACCCAGTCCTCTAGACAAGTCGCGACAGACTCTGGAAAAAATTCGACTCCAGTGCTCGGCGCAGACGTTAGCGAGGCCCAACTCGCGACCCATATCGCGCGGAAGAAAAAGGAGAGGACTGATCCATTGGTGCGATAGCCCGCACGGCCCAACTTGTAGCACCACCTGCGCAGGACTGCAGATCTATAAATTGGGAGTTTCTTCTTGTTTCTTCATTTGTTTTGCAACCCTAGTGCTACCAACCGTTGCCAACCATCTCCATTGCACCGATTTCGGACGCTAGTGACTGGTTTCTTCACTTCTCCCCTTCTAAATTCTCCTCCTCAAGCATCAAGGTATGATTTCTTGCCCTAATTTCATAGTTTGGGTAATTGCCAAGCAAAGAAGGTATCCTCTTCTTCACTTTTTGGACATCAGCACAATAGTTCAATGTTCATGCATACGTTTTTCATGAAATAGATGTGGTATACCATATGGCTTTGCATTTACTTGAGATTTCCACTTATTTGAGATTAGTTCATTAATTTTATGAGAATCTTAAGTAATAATTTTTGAGTTGTTTCCCCTGGTTACTTGAGATTTTGTTGTTTATTACATGTAATAAGCAACCAAATCTATGTTTCATCAAGATTTGGGGTTCTCTACTCCTGCTTGAGTCAAATTTGCATGTCAATAGTAGTGATTATGTGAGCCTTTGTCTTCGTTGTGATTTTAGAAGGTTAGTTGTCTTATTTGTGAAATGTGTTTAGCACTGATGTTAGGAGTCACCAAACCTAGGGTTCACCAATGTTTGGGGTTTCCTCATGCATTTTTGGGTTCACAATTGAGATTGTCTTTATGATTACACCTATTTTGGGACATTATTCTTTAATTGTTGTTGATTACAGTCTGTTGATTTGTTGTTGTGCGTGGGGATATATTCTTCATTGTATAAAAGGGTCAACTGAACTTAGGTCTAGGGTTCCCATGGTTGTTCATCCGCACAACACCCCATTTTGAGCCTTGGTTTTACCAAGGTTTGGGGTGCTCCTTAATTGCTTGGAATAACTGAACACCAAGTTGTGTGATAAACATAATCCAAGGATTAGGTTTGGGGTGGAATAGATAAACTAGTGAGGTTCTAATTGAATTCCATTTGCAGGAAAATGGTTCATACCAACCCAAACACAGCCAGACGTTTCTTCCACTACTACAATTTGGATCAAGGAGCAAGGAAAGCACTGAGTCAGCGACGGAATCCGACCTATGAGTCCTGCAGACCCAAGTTTGCTGTTAGGTCAATTTTAGCAGAAAGGGGGCTGAAACTGGATGAAATTCCAAACGAAAGGGTGGTGGAAATTGCTCAAGAAAGTGGATGGATGGACTATATGCGAAGCCCATAACCCTATGACCCTGCGTTAGTGCTGGAATTTTATGCGTCAATGGTCCCAATAGATGATATGTGTGCGCACTATCGGGTACCAAGGCATCAAAATCTACCAGCTACCTTTGGTATACCACCCATTCCAGGAGTGGGGTAAGATGAGACACATAGTTCGATTAACGCGTCTTCCCTCCGCAGAAATGGTCGAGAATTCTGGAGGGTGAGAGAAGATGATATCAAGAAAAGTGAGCTTCCACCGGAATTAAGTCTTTGGATCCTTAAAGGGAGTTTGACGCCTTCCACTCACAATAGCGCCGTTGACCCATATGTAGCCCGCATAATGTATTGCATTCAGCATAGCATGCCATTGGACGTATGCCATATTATCCGGCTTCATATGATCAACGCAGCGTCTGAGAATTGTACCGTTATTCTTCCTTTCCCTTGTTTGATTACAAAATTTTGCAGGAATGCGGGAATTGAAATTGGGCCAACACTTCCACCATTTGCCTCGTATGATCGCCACATATATCAGGCCCAACTGTCGGCGGCTCGGAAATTAGACAGACAAGAAGCGATACAGAACGAGGAGATGGATGTTCCTGACGGGGTAGATGATGTGGATGCTGATGATGTGGATTACGACCTGGGAGCGAATGAAGGTTATCATCCCATACATACGGACATCGGGGCGTTGACAAGGCACTTTGATACACGCTTCAATGCGCTTCAAGGCGAAGTGAGAACGAGATTTGAGGATCTTCGCAGGCTGATCACAGGCGACCAGGCTCCAGCTGAAGCAGGCCCATCGAATCTGCAACCGGCTTGCAGGGTGAGGAGGCGTCAGCCCGGTTCTGGTTCATCATCCAGACGTCACAATCGGGACGACTGAAGACTGGTTTGATATCTTTCATTTTCTGAAACTTTTTCCTTGGTTGTGTTGGTAATCGTTTTATTTGTTACTTTCAATCCGGATGACTGTACTTAACTCAAATACGCATATTTTGGATGACTGTAATTCACATTGGGGACAATGTGTTAACTAGGTTTGGGGTGGTTGTCGGTTGTTATCATTGTTATACATGTCTGATGCAGTGTTGGGTAATTTTTGTTCAAAATTGTTATTTTACTGGACTAGCCAAACTGTAGTACACGATCACTTGTGAGTTAGGTACCGATCATTGAGGAATGAAGCTGTGAGGGATAATATAGCAGCAAGGAGGACTTAAGGGGCCGAATGTCTAAGGAACTTTAGCGGAGAACACCCGTGAAGTTGTTGAGCCAAATATTGTACGATTGTTTTTATTTTGAGAGAGAGATTTGCATTTAATTCTTATACACTATCTCGATTCTTTGTCGTAAGTTATAGCATGATCTCACTATAATGTTGTCCTAAGTAACAAAGACGACCACAGGAATACTGAGTGGAGTGCGGTCTTAACTGATGTGTAAATCTTAAGAGATGATTCTAGGTGTTGTGTGTGTGCGAATAAAGTTTGTTTTTTTAGCTTGCTTACCTTTTGAATGTGTGTTCCCAAGCCCTTTCGAAGCCATACACAAATTTTTGTTTCAGTTCTTAACCCATTCATCAAACCCTAGCCGAATTCTAAGCCCACCTATATCCGAAAGGTGTTAGTAACGAAGGACTGGTAAGGGAACGTGGAAAGATGTGGTTAGATTGGAGAAGACACATCCAAGTGAAGCGCCAAAAACCAAAGCAATATGTAGATTGGATGTATGTTTATAATCCAAAATACAAAATACAAAATGCAAATATATATATATATATATATATATATATATATAAAACTAGTTTTGTACCCACGCAACGCGGCGAGAGCCATGTATCTAAACGATTTTGAAGCTTTGGTGATTTTCTTAGAGGAGATTTCGTTGACGATAGGATTCACACTTAGGTGGCCTTATTTCACTTTTGACTTTTGATTTGTAAGAGATGTAGTTGATTATGAAATCAGAATCAAATAAACTGTTTGTTTGTAAATTGATAAAGGTATCAATATATGCAATTGTCTACTTTATTATAATGTTTGAACTTATATACATTTATTTATATAATTTCATCCCATAATTATGAAATTTACATTTAAATTATAAAACTAACAATAAATTTGAACCAAGAATATACCACACTCAACATTGAAACATTCAAAGCATATTGAATTCATCTAGGAAACGTATCAATACAAACCAAGAGTTTCTTCCACATCCTTCATCTCAATAGCAACATCCTTCAACAAAAACCACCGGAGGTTCTTTGAAAGCCAATTATGAAAGTCTGTCTTCAACCTTGAATCAATCAAAAGTAAGATAACATCAATACACATTAATAATAAAAATCAAGCATCCATTAGATACCTGAATCCCTAGAAGTGACAAAGTTAGAAAATCAATGTGTCATAAATATCCTATGGATACGTGTCACCTGCTATATTAAAAACATAGGATTCATTCATTGGTAACACGTATGCTAGTTATGTAAAAGTGTTTGTATTTGTGTTAACTAAATAAAGTGGGGGGGATTTCTGCATTCCCAATAGGCTACAAAATGATAAAAGAACCCTAATATCATAATTCAGAAATAATGCAATCACCAAATGTTAAAAAATCATGAACCAAATGAGTTCTCATGATTCTCAGTTCTGATAATCCTAAATTCTATAACCAAGAGATAAACAATTTTAAAATTCTTAATTAAAACATAAGTACAATATGATACTAATAAAGACAATAGGGAAAGGATACACTTTGTCTCCAGGCATATCAATCTTCAAATAAATGTAAATACTACCACCTGAAAGAAATCACTATAAAGAAATAAATTTCAAAATCATCAAAAAGACTGGGAATATAAAGTGAATTTTTATGCTTAAAAGATGTCAATTTCAGGGAAAATATGCGATTCTCTGTGGATAGAAAGAACAAGATTATATGAAGACAAAGTAAGATGTATAATTGGTGCACACTTTTAGAAACACACCAAAAACCATACACGAAACAAAATCATAATAAACTGAAATCAATATTAATGTAAATTTCTTGGGAATATTAAACCACATAGGGCTGCACAAAGAAGCAAGAGAAACAGAGGTGGAGTAACAATAGTATGATCGGTATCCGCGAGGTATGGCCATAATCAATGGAGGTCTTCGTATTTTACAAATTTCTTGAGAGGCAAAGAGGTTGGGGTTTTTTTATTAGATCAACGTACCGTTATATACAAAAGGTTTTCATCTTTGGGAGAAGCCAACAGGTAGCAGGTAGAAGGAGATTGATGAAATCTTCCATTTTAGAGAGTATAAGGTTGCTTGTTTAAGGAGAAAGCGTGTGAAGAACATCAAATAGGTATGGGTGAGACGTGAAATAAGATAGCATGGGCTGGAACGTGAGCTATCTTGATGGGTATGTTTCTAAAGTTATTGTATCAAACACTTGTACACTATGCTTTATAAAGTGTATTTAAGAGTTTTTCAAATTTTATGCATAAAATGGTGATACATTGTGCTTCAAGAGTTGTCTTTAAGACTTTTGGTTAGAACCAATATATAAGTAGTATAGATTGTTGATCCCGATATTACTCAACAATGATATTAATCTCTATTAGTTCGAACAAATGAGTATATGGATGCATTTTAAAGAACTAAAGAGATGCTCGATAGAAATTTCACACATAATCAAACAAGTAAAGTATTAATAAACAAGATATTAACTCAAAGATTCACTTTATATTGATTCTTTATAAGACACCAAGAATATCGTAATGTGTGTGTAAAATGATAAGAACAACTCTAATCAGGTGTGTGTGTGAAGATGTGCAAAAGTTAACAGAAAAGCTCTACAAGAGCTTTCTATTTATACTACTTTTACAGGGGACAAGTGAGAGACAATAAGTACTAAGGTACAAGACATGATCGTGGGACTGCATCAGGTACAACGTTAATGTAGTGCGCCATTTTCTGCAAAGGCCGTAACCCATCAGAGGTTGACACGTGGAGTGTACAAGGCACGCCTTGTACGAATGATCTTCAAGATCTTCGTACATCAGAGGAACGTGAGAGGACGATCGTCTTTGTCTTGAACTTCAGAGATCTTCAATCTTCTAAGTCTTCATACCACAGAGGCTCTGTCAAGGGTGACAGAGGCTCCTTGGCCTTGTCCTCTGAGAAAGTCTTCTGTTGTAGGATCACTTGTCTTGGTGTCTCAGCAGAGGCTCTGTCGATGCTTTTACACTTAGCCTATTTTTCAATACTTCTTTAAACATAGAAGTTGGAGCTAACAATCTCCCCCTACATATTGAAAAATAAAAAAAATGAAAATTGCATGGTTTTCTATGCTAAGAACACGACAAGAAGTATTTGACCTCTGTAACAGAAATTTACTTTTCATAGAAGACTATGCCAGAGGCACTTACATTCAATTACAGTGCAAGTATAAAAAGTAAGTAGAGGATGGTTGTGGATGTCAGACTATGGCATGTGGGAAGTCGTCAATTTTGCCTCCTGAGATTCCTCCATCCTTGAGTTCATGATATATGTTGATGCAGAGGTTTCTGATGCTTATGATGGAGTCAATGGCCTCTATTAATCTGTCGGCGAGAGCTTGATCCATGAACTTTGTTCCTCTGTGCTCCAGGAGATTGGCTCTGAACTCGAGTAGAGTACTTGTTGCATACTTCTGACAATCAATCTCCATGAATAGTCTCAACTTTCCAGCAGGATCTCAAAAGACGTTCCCAACCGTTGGAAATGTGATGATGGAGTTTGGTCTGGCAAAGGAGGGGCAGTCATCTTCTGGTGGTGGAAGATTTAGTCTTTTTACTCCAAGGTCGAGTCCCACTTGGAAGTCTATAAGGCTGTATAGCAGAAGCTTTTTGCGCATAGCTTTTCGGATCGAACGATATGCCCTCTGTACTTCGAGTCTTGTGTTGTAATTCTTCTTGGCCCAGTTCAGATAGTCAGGCAGGTCATAGGGGCTAAGGTTTCTCAGATCTGCATCTGAGAATTTGGTCTCGGTTCTGTCAGCCCTTCTGACATGATAGATGTTGTAATGTATCTCCGTGCCTTTGGTGTGAGAGAGCTTGTAGTTTACAACCTCTCTGATCTTTGAATTTGAGAAGACTTGTTTGACAGGTTTAGCTTTGGATCTGTAGAAGTCTTCTTTTAGCTGCTTGAGGAAGTCAGGTTGCAGAATGGATGGTGGCAGGGGATCATTGATAGCTCTGCTGTACAAGAATTTGTACACCACATATTCCATTTGTCATGGAGGTGCAACGGGTGGAGGCATGGGCCTGCGTAGAGCGTCCATTCTGCTGATTACTTAGGCCACCCTGTCTTCTGAAGTTTTTGCCTTTCGGTCTAGGACAGGTTTGGTTGTCAGAGGGGTAATTCCGAATGCCCAGTCTTCTTCTTCTGGTTTGGGCGTAACAAAAGCATCAAAAGTGTTTTTTAATAGCTTTTTAGTGGGTTGATGCTTCTTCTTTTTAGGTTTTGGTTCCTCTATCATGATGGACTTCCCTTTGTCCTTAGCCTTAGGCTGGTTTTCTTCTGTCTTTTGGGTTTAGGTTGCCTCTATTGGTTTTAGCAGGGGAGCCTCTGAGGTCTTTACTGATGGAGCTTTTTCTGTTGCTTTTGGTGGGGTTGCCTCTGTTGGTTTTGGCAGTTGTGCTTTTGAGGTCTTTGATGTAGGTGCCTCTATTGGTTTGTCAGAAGGCTTGATTGGTAATGTGGTTTTGCTCAGATATTTCCTTTTTTTTGAGCTACTGTTTGGTTCTGGGTTGGGTTTTGGGCTCTTTTGTTGTATTGGGTTTGGGAGATGATGTTTTTGTTTTTTCAGCTTCTTGTGTAGGGGATGGTAGTTGGGTTTCTTCAGTTGGTTTCGGTGTTGGGGTTGGTTGGTCTTCTTCAGATGAGGTAAGGATCTGGACATGCTCTGAGGCTGTCTTTAGCTTGGGTGAGGGTAGGTTCTCCTGGTGTTGAGTTGTTTCCACAGAGGTGGGTGTTTCCTCTGTGGTCGTTTTCTGGTGTTGATCTTCAGTGGTTGATGGTATTTGGGTTAGAGGTTCGGCGTTGAGTGGTAGTGGAGCTGGTAAACCTCTGGTGGCGGCTCTGTCTTTTCTCCTCTTCTCCCCCTCAGGATGACCTGATGATCCATCAAAATCATCATCAGAGTCATCCTGACCCTTTTCTTTTGTACCCTCTGCTCGGCATGTAGTTTCTGGCTTCTTGGGTTGAGAGGCACCCGCGGCTAGCATTTTGGCACATAAGTCATCACAGATGCCAAGAAGGTAAGCGACCTCCGCCTCTGAGTTGAACCTTAGCTTCCCCACGCTTGCCTGAAAATCTTTCACGTAATTGGCATTGGCGATGGTGAAGGCTTTGATGAAGTCGGTCATTTCATTTATCACACCTTGACCCAATTCTGTGAATTGGGCTCTGGTGATATAGTCCAGAGGTTTCAGAGCCTTGGTTTGATCGAGAGTATGCTCTTGGACTTTATCTAGGGCCTTCTGAAGGTCTTCGGTAGTGATGGTCGTGGCAGAGGTTTGTGGGAGGTTCTTGTTCGCTTTTCTGGCCTTCTTGAGCTGTTTTGAAAGATTCGCGATTGAGGTTTCCGGAGCAGAGGTGGAGGCTGGTGTGGTGGTTGCAGTGGTCGTTTCAGCAGTTGGCAATTTGGCGCATGCAGTTTTCACCTCTGTGGACAGGTTGTCCACTTTGGTGGTTAGATCAGTGAGTTCCCTTGTAGAGGAATCTGCAAAAGTATCAAAAGAGCTTTTCAACTCCTTCAATGAATTGGTCATAGAGGTGACAAGGGTTTGGAACTCACCCCTTGCGACATACGAACCAGTTGTAACCTCTGGGGGAACACATTCTTCCCCAATGTTTGTCCTTGTTCCTTGGACACCTTCTTTCGCTCCTGTGTTGATGTTGAGAGCGGAAGGATTTCCTTCTGATCCTTGAGCAGAGGTTTTTGAGGCCTCATACTCTAGAGAAGTTCCGTTAAGAACATTGTCCTAATCCACTCCAGAGATGGGTACATGAATATCCTTAAGTTGACTTGGGGACTTGTCTAGAGTCCCTTCGTCTCTGTGCACTGTAAGCTCATTTGAAGAGCTGATTGGACCTATTTGTGTGCGTGTGGCAGAGTAAACAAATTCCTCTGCAGGGATGGCTGATGTGATCTGGGGCGAATGATCACGAACTAAAGGTGAGTCATTTGAAGAGGACTCCCTTGGAATGGTTTCCCCAGATACTAATGACACAGAGGTGGAAAGATTTTCCTCTGTCCGGTTTGCTTGGGTTGGGATTGACCTGTGCGGCTCTTTTTCAATGACTCCCTCTGCCACTAGACTGTCGGAGTCAGAAATGTGGGTTACACTAGGAGGGGGTTGTGGATGAGTGCCTCTTCCATCTTCAGCATCTTTTTGGGCTTCTCCCTCTATCAAACACCCTAATCTAGAGGATTATGTCCTAGTCCCTATTTCTGCCCGAGTTCCTTCGGCCTCTACCAATTCTTCTGTACTTTGTAGAAGTGAGGCGTAGTAGGGATGGAAAGTAGTTAAGGTTTGTAGATCTGGGTGCAGAGGTCCTTCTTGTGTTTTGTCACCTTCCTCCATATCAGAATCCACCTCGGAGATGATGATAGATGGGTCTATGGTGGTCCATTGTCTCTCTATGGTATCTTTTGAAGCTTCCTCCTCTGTCATGCAGCCTAAAATGGGGGATTCTAGCCTAGATTGGACTTCTACCCAAGTATCTTCAGTTTCAATCATCTCCTCTGTGTTTTGTAGTTCTGGATCATAGCTCGGAGAAGAGGGAAATTGGTCACCATGTTCCTCTGGGTCAGAGTCAACTTCTGTCACAGTAATTGAGCTGGATAAGAGTTGAACTCTGGGAGAGCTTCTGCATTCCACATAGAGGTGTCTAGAGATTCGGCAATGTCGGGTCGTTCGATGAAAGCAGAGAAGTCAGTTTGCTCTGCATATTGGATTGGAGTGGGGGAGAGCAGAGTTTGTGCATGGACTTCTTCATTTTCTGCTTCCTCTGCAATGGTCTGAGAGGTGTCATGGGTTTCTTGGTTTTCTTCCTCTTTGGTTTGGGAGCTCCCTCCTCTGATGCTTTTGTCTTGCGTTTCTTTTTCTCTTTTGGAGGAGGGGGTGCAGAGGATGCAACCATAGTTTCTGGTGGTTGTTGGGGGACCTGCTTCATCTAAACCATTCCTCTTCTCCGGCTACGAATTTTCCCCTGATTTCTATCCCCTTCTTTATTCCGTTTCCCTTCAAACAACCCCCTCCAATTCCTCCAAAACCGCCCTAAACCGTTTCCCTTCTCCGGCCACGACTTCTCCCCTGATTTCTCTCCCCTTCTTTATTCCGTTTCCCTTCAAACAACCCCCTCCACTTCCTCCAAAACCGCCCTAATTTCTCTCCTCCACCCCCCCACTTCATCATCCCCGTTTCTTTCTATTAACCACGAATCATATAATTTCTCTAGTCATATAATTTATTGAATTGCTCAGAACAAGCGTGCGGAGGAGTTGTTGTCTGCTCAGAACAAGCGTGCGACGATGGAGAAGAAGGTTGCCGATGCGTCTATGCGACGGAGGATTATGCTCGTAGATTGAATCTGGGGATATGGCTGTGGTAAGTTGTGTTTTTTCTTTTGAGTCTGGTGATTGGTGTTTGATGATATGCGTGTTGTGAGTGATTCTTGCAAAATGTGGTTGGATTGAGTGACACAAAAAACGTTCGTCTTAATTTGGATATTTGATGATGGTATGGTTTTTCTAACACTAGCAGGTCATGAACATATATCAATTACGTTGGTTTCTTTATATTGCAACTCTTATGATTTTCCATTTTGGTTTGATTTCCGTTTTTATCTCACGGTTGCTCTTTATATAAACCTAATTTTTAGTTTTAATTGATACTTCCATTCTCTCCTTTTTCAGTGTTCTATTTGGGTCTTAATTATTTGACTTCAAATTGGGTGATGTCCTGTACGCCTTTCAACTTATAGGCAGTTGCCTTTGATATTTCTGTAAATATGCATTGTATGACTCACTTTGGTTGGCTTGGATTTTTATTCCGGTTTCTAATGCTATTTTCACTTCATGGCAGGATGATAGGGCTACATGGTTGATAAATTGGAATGATTATTTGTTCAATACCTTGGTCGATAACCTTCTGGATTCCCTGGATGTTTTAACACTTCCTTAATTTTACATGCCCCTCTTCTTCTATCCTTTGAAAATCAGTTTTGATTTGTGATTACCTGGGCTTGTACATTCATTTTTTTTATTTGATATGTTACTTCCTCCATGAGTAAATAGATGCTGATAATTCACTATTTAATTTCTTTTTAATACTTCCCACAATCACTATAACCATGTAAAGTTGTTTACATACAAGGTCTGCTCCAAAAATTTGGGAGTTCTTTTTCTGGCCCTTTCTCATCCACACCCAACAGAGAAAAGAGAGCTTTATGCACAAAAGTTATGCTTGTTTTATTAGTTTTTTGATCAAGCTCTGCCAGAACCTGACTTGGTACTATATTCGAGTAAACGAGCTCTCTAATCAACATGGTTGAACACCAATTGTTCCATTCTATATAGCTCATTAAGTTCAAAGTTCAATGGCTAGGAACAGGTGGCCAACTCAGATTTGAGCCAAGAGGACATTGATCCTGAATATATGCAACATGAGGTACATGGACCAACAACTCAAATTTAATGTATTTTAGATCTTTGTGATTCGAATTGATTCTATAAATTTGCTTTGTTTTCTTGTGTAGGAATTAGTAAACCTCACTGAAACTGTTGGTGTCAAAATCAGAGGACTATCATCATCCCACATTTCCAGGTTACCAACCTCTATCTACACATAAAAATTGGTCTCAAAGAATAAGGAAGAAGAGTCAGAAGTAGCTCCTTGGATCTTCATTCAAAGATTATGCTCAAATCTGTTTTTTTATATATATTTGAGTAAATTACATATTTGGTCCTGTGGTTTAGTGGTTTTAACACTCTGAGTCCCTAAATTGAAATAATTACACAGATCATCCTTGTGGTTTACACTTTGTATACTATTGAGTCCCTAAAACTAACTCCGTCCATATTTGATCCGTTAAGGTACCCATGTGCCAATCACATGATGGGTATTTTGGTCATATTATACATTTTCTTTATTTTATATTAAAAAAATAAAAAACAAACAATACGTGTCCTCTTTCCTCTCCCTTTCCCTTTGAGAACTACCTTTGAGAACTACCAAATTCTCGGTCCAGACCCTTCTCCGATATTGAATCGCGACATTGAATCTCGAGCTCAAAGCACAAGTTTGAATCACGAACTCGATCTGGATTTCCTCATATGTTTCTACAAACTCAAGCTATTTTCTCTTGGTTCATCTAATCAAGAGTACAGGGATTTAGAATATCTTTTGCTTCTTTCTCAGGTGAAACGATGGGAACAGGGGATGGCTTTAGGTTGGGGGTCTTTAAACAGAAAACCTCATCCCTTTATTTTGGTTTTGAAGGTTTGATTGTTTTTGTGCCTTAAATATGTAAATTGTACAAAAATATTTGGTTTTAAGTTGGACCCATACCTTAAACTCACAGTAGTTGTTCTTAGTTGGTGGGAAACAATGAAACTCACAAAAGGAAACAAAACTATGCCTAAGATAGAAACAACCACAGGGACCCTTCGAAATTGATTAAATTGATGTACCGTTGCTCAAGAGAAGGAGAGGGAGAATGGATATTTACGAGTGTAAATCTGGGAGGGTTCAGTGGTGGATCGTTAAGAGAAGAAAAGAAAAGAAAGGTGTCGAAGGAGTTGAGTCATCGGAGGTCGGGGGTTGGGTCACCGGAGATAAATATGTGTACATGTATATATATATATATATCTGCAACAGCTGTGTATATATAAATACCTTTTTTTGCAATGAAGTGACATTTGTACATGTAAGAAATGAAGGAAAGAAGGAGGTGGAGTTGCAGCGGTGATGACGAGGAGATACGGAGAGGGAGATGAACGGCAGAGGGGGTCAGGGGGAGGACTGGAGTAGCCGTCAATGGAGGTTAGGGTATTGTTGATTTTGGTCAATGTGGAGTTTATTATTTAGAGTAAATTACATGTTTGGTCCTTGTGGTTTATTGGTTAGGGTAGAAAGACTTGAAATGACCAAACTACCCATCATGTGCTTGGCACATGGGTACCTTAACGGCTAAAAAATGGACGGAGTTACTTTTAGGGACTCAATAGGATAGAAAGTGTAAACCATGAGGATGATCTGTGTAATTATTTCAATTTAGGGACTCAGAGTGTTAAAACCACTATACCACAGGGACCATTTATGTAATTTACTCTATATATTTTGATGTCACATTTCCAAAGACCGGAAATATCTTTTGTTTTTTGCTCATTACTCATGAAGCATTAATTTTGAAATCAAGCATGACCTATAATTTCAAGAAATTGATGTTGATCTGTAAAACTTATTGTTGTTAGATGCGTGATGTTTGAAGAGAATTTCAAAATTGGGAGACGCCTGATCACGTTTCCTTCTTCCACCAGTATCATAGTGATTGTATCATCGAATGGCTCAAGATCAAGAAGGTAACATTTGTGTCCCTCTCCACGATCACTGCCACATCCCCCTCCAACTGTCCTCCCCCACGACCACCATACCCCACTCTAACCCGACCCTCTTTGCTTCAAAATTCAACTCCCCCATAAATCTTTTTCCTGTACAACTTCACTGCGTGTGTTGGTGTGTGAAGAAGAGGTGCTTCGGGAACTTAATAATTATGAACTCTGTATAAGAATGGCGAATAATCATAATTACAAGAATGGTGGTCTGAAGACGAAGTAAATTTCATCATCATCATCATCATCATCGCCATCTTATTCGGGTTACAAATCTAAGCCATCGGTACGTCTGTCGTCCACCGTAACAGCACCGGTTCCAGTGGTAATTCCCCCGGTAGACACCACAAGGATACTCCCAGAAGTCTCCTTCTCTCACCTTTATTGTTGCCTTAGCTCTATGTTTACAAGTATGATTTTGTTATTGTTACACGTTTATTCAATTAGGTATATATAATTCTCAAGAATTGTTAACTGTATTTTCTTTGTGCTAAGTTTTTGCGATTATTTGTGTGTAATATGTTATGATTTTGTATAATTTGAGATAAAATTATTACTTGTAGGAATTGATTTGCGCAGATGTGGTGCTTTTCTTGCATAAATTGTTTCCCGAAAGATGTTCATATCTTGGAAAATGTCTCGGCATTGTTCTATTTGTTAGATCATAAAGTGAAAGAAAATAAGGAACTTTGAAGAATCTTGAACATTATCTTGCAAAAGCTGTAATACATATGGGGAAATAGGTTTACGGGAAGTCTTGAATTAACACTACATCTTGTAAGCTTATACGGCAGGCCTTAGGTGTCGCGATTTGGAAATGGGATTTTCCACAAGATTTGTTCGTCGTGCGAGATTCTATGAAAGCAGACTATTCTGGAGGACAAAGAAGTGTATAGTACACATGGGATTCATTGTGGATTCACATGCATAAACGATGTAGGTTTAGCCCCATAAATGAACCTAATAATCTTGCGTATTGGGATAAGGCTTCCACAAGCACGATTCATCGAGCAACATACAATGTCGTTATGTTCTTTGATATATTATGACAATAGAAGTTGGTTGTACTCTTTAGTTGGAAGTTATAATTCTACTTAGAAATTGTGGTCATTGAAATTTCATTAATATTTGTATTCACGCTTTAGTTTCTGGAAGAGTTTGAGTGGCGGTAAGATTACAACCACAAAATAGTGAGGAGTTGTCGACTGATGCTGATTTTGCTGATTGTGTGGAATTGCAGCCTGAGGTATTATAACTGTCATTTTTGTAGCCTATTATCCATCGTTATTTTGCATTGAAGAATTTTATCAATTCAATTTTTCATTCTTGTGTTGTTTGAACTTAAAAGATTGAAACATCGAAGGAATAATTGGGATTCCGATATATTCGTGCATCACAGAAGCGGGTTTATGAAGTTGTCGCAAATCCTGTTGTGGAGGTTTGCATTACTTGTGATGAACTTTGTCATAGCCATCGTATTTTAAGAAAAGTTACCCCTTTTTATTGTATTTTTAGCCATTATATTCCGTGTGAAACATAACTGTCAATAATGTTGTCCAACACAGTGTTATCGATTGATATAATGGAACGGTCATGGCATATGGACAGACTGGTATAGGTAAAACGTACACACTTGAGGACCGGGGGACGAGGATACTTCTGCTCGTGGAATAATGGTTCGAGTAATGGAGGTTATATTTGCTGAAATCTCGCTGGAAACCGATTCTATCTTCGTTCCTATTTTTTCTTATGCATCGTGTTGGATTTTTAACGTTTACTTTGTGGACCAATATGTGCAGCTCTATATTGAGACGATACAAGATCTTCTTATCCTACAAACAATAACTTATCTATAACGGAAGATCAAAAAAGTGGAGATATTTTACTGGTTCGAGCTTCATAAAGGTCCGGGATCAACCGAGTTTCGTTGAACTGCTACACAAAGCTTCATCCAACAAGCCCCTTGTTTGTTCAAGAATCTTTTAGTAATCTCAGACTATAAAATCCATTAGACCATTGAAAAGTGCCTTTAGTGCCTCAAATGACATCGAGTCGAATGAATTTCAACTAATTCGTCTTCGTCTATACATGCTATGTTATAATACAACACTTTGAGTATTCTTACCATTTTTTTCAAATGATTTTACGTATGAGATTGTTCAAACGTATATCTAGGATTTTAATTTTAAATTTACAAGATTACAGAACTACAAACCACCAATGCATAATTCGGTCTATCAAAGCAAAGAACAACAAATGATATGGGTTTAAAAAAATTGTTATCTTAACTATTATATCTCAAAATCTTTGACCAATCAATCATATTTAATTTGAATTTATGTATATCATCTGATTGCGATTTAAAAGCACAACAAACTATAAAATTTTGCATCAAGAGGCGAGGAATAAACGTAACATGAAACGATTGGTGTTTCGGGCTCATGGTTTAATAATCGAAATGTTTTGCGCAACATCACGCGCAGGTACGTTACTAGTGTTTGATAATTTTCCAAACGATGTATGACCTCCTAAAACATTTCTAATGTTATATGAAATTTGATATCTATTTATATTTAAGTAATTTTGGTTAAGAAACAAATAATATAACTGTAAAAGTTCAAGTATAACTTAAGGTTTGGTTGTGGAACATTAACAGCTAAAGGTCAACCACCTTGAAATAAACATTATAAAGATAGTAAAAATAAGAACACCGAGACAAAGGAATTGGTAACGCGGAAAACCCGTAAATTAGGGGAAAAATCGCGGACTATACAAGAAATCGTTGATGCATTATGGCTGTCAATCAGGGACATCGTCCTTTTGAACAATTACAACGATACAAGTAATGTTAATGCAACAGATGTGGGAATTTAGTAATTAACGGATATTTTCATCTTGCAACGATGCTCTGAGGATTCTCATGTGTTGTTTCTAGCGATCTTCTGTCCTTTTATGGTTAATCCGTTGTATAGGACCAACGATCGACTTTAACTGCCATTAATTGAAGAAAATTGTTGTCATTAACTTGTCGAAAGTTGGTTTTAGGTTATGACCTTCAGGATTTGTGAGTTCCAGATTAGTGCATATAATCAGTAGAAATCATTAGAATAAATTAGTCAATATGATTCCAACTTGTCATCCATATATTGCATTAAGCTTGAGAGAGTTTTACAATATGAATGATTAATGATTATGAACGATTAGCCTAATTTTCTAAAGAATATAGGCTATTTGTATCTAGGCCTAAAACATTAAGGCCCATGGCCCATTACATCAATTGGGCTCAAATTAAACAATTACAAAATCCACCCTTAAACTTCTATTCAACATGATTTTATTCCTAACAATCTCCCCCTATGAATTGAAGTTCGCGCCAGTTTTCAACGCATCTCTTTCGGAGCACAAAGTAGATCTCGAAGTTTCGGATGGCTCTGCGGTAGTCAATGCGGTCTTCAACCAATTCTAAAGCTTCTCGAGCGTTTATCTCATTTGAACCGGAGACAAACGACGACTTTCGAAGTTCGAATTCTTTGGTGACGATGTTTCGAAGTGCATCTCTGACTTTTAGGAGCGTACCATCGCATAATCTGTTGACGTGGCTGAACCGAAGAAACCTTTTTTCTTTCTGCTCGTTGAGGTAAACAATCCCAAACTCTGGTTCATGGAGTAGTGAGTGCTCGAGATACATCTTCAGCTCGGGTGCTTTCAGGTTCGGTTTCAACAGGTTTATCTTCTTTGTTATGTGCTCGATTCCCATCTGGAAGTCTGTGATGTAAGAAATCAGTACCTTGTGGTGCAGGAATCGTCGGATAGCCTAGAGCGCTTTGTAACATGAAGTGGTCGGATGGTTCTGGTTCGGAGGTCTTTCAGTAGCGCATGGAAGTCAAACAGTCTTAAATTCTTAAATTATGCTTCGGAGAATCTCCATTCATTTTTGTCTTCGCGTCTGACGGTGAATACTGGAAACAGAACTCTAAGGATTCGCCCGGTTTGGATGTTGATCACTTCAGTGATTTTTTTCTTTGTTCAAACTTGGCTGACTGGAAGACACCGCTTCATTACCTTTACGTACTGGCTTTGGTATTCCTTGTCAAACATGGAAATCCCAAGGCAGAAAGTCGGCTCGATAGGGCGTAACCTGTGAACATAAAGCTTCTTCAGAGATTCCTCCAGATGAGGAATAAGGATCATGATCTTCTCCCATCAGATTTGTTGTGGTGGAGGAGTAGGTTGATCAGAAGCTGTCGGTTGTTGAGGAGATGTTGGAGGTATAGCAGTAGAAGTCTCGGGGGCTTGTGAAGTATGGGAAGGTGTGCCATACATATTTTGCAGCAGGAACTGGTCGTAGTCGATCTCGTCGTCGACATCGGTGGGAAATATAAGATTTACCTCAGAGTTCATCGCACTGGTGGCTTTTTGATACCATGCGTTCTCAGTCTCCGGGTCAATCTCTAAGTCGGGATTTATCAGGTAAAGCGAATCCCCTTCCGGTGCAGTGTATACGATTAGCGCCTGTGATTCTCCCTCGGGCTTTTCAACCGTCGGGTCTTCTTCGTCTGAGATATCCATGTCGATTTCCATCTCAGCTAAGCACAACTGGGCTTCAGGTTGGTCTTCGGTTGCGGTTTGGGCCACAGTTGATGGTTCCGGTTGAACCATTGATGTAGTTTTAGTGATGATGGGCTCGGACTCAGACAGTCATTGTCTCTTTTTCTCCCCCTCACAGTGATCAGGATCGTCCTGGTCATCGTGCCGTCTCTTGAGTCTGCCATCCTGACTCTTGCATGTGTCTTTGAGTGAGGTGACTCTTTCGGACAGAATGTTTAAGATTTTCTGAACGTCCTTAAGAGTCGAATCAAGCTGGTCCAATCGGCTATTTATGGACGAGGTTGTAGCAGATACCTAGGAGCGTAGAACTGATACCAGGTCTGATCCTGTCGAGGTGTCGGTGTCAGTGTGTTGGAGCAGTTGAGCAAGAAGCATCATCTTGAGAGTATCCACCGAGTAAGATGGCTGAACGGGAGCTGGTGGAGGTGTTGGAGCAGTTTTGGTTTCGACGATCTTCTCATTCCCTTTGATCAAGCTCTTTATTTTGTCGAGCTCGTTGGTGAACTGCTGCTCCATTGCCTCACAGACAGCCTTTAGGACGTCGTCCAGATATTCCCTTGACAAAATGTCGGGTAACGTAACTCCGGGATCACTTAGATTACCCGTTGAGGTATCTACCGTAGAGGTAGTACCACCTACTTTCACGTATGGCAACTGGGTGGCCGAAGAATGTAAAATATCAAGTGGCTCTAGACTCGAAAGTGCATCGAAAGAAGTCGAGACCGGAGGAGGATGGTCGCTTGTTTCAATACCAATACTCTTCGAGTGAGAGATCGGTAGATGTTGTGCTAAGTCCCCGTGTGAATGTGAAACACCCATATGTTGAGAGACGAGTGAGTGGCTAGGGAGGTTATGCAATTGCGCCGCTAGGTCCACGACGGCTTCTTCAATACCTCGTCCCAACGGATGAGACGAGATAGCAGATGTGGCTACCTGGCTGACGCTGGTGTGGGTTCGCTCACGAGCCTCGCTAGTTCTTATGCTCGTTCTCTCTTGATTCTTTTTCGATCTCCATTCTCTCTGACTCGCCTGTTCAATATTTTCAACTAATACTCCCTCCTCTCTCCTTGTGTCTCTCGTAATAGGATGGGATGTAGAAATGATGGGGGGTGTGGGTGAGTCAGAAGGAGATCCTTCGGTCATCGGAGGTTGACGTCCGATACGGGGTGGAATCAGGGATGCACGGATGGTTTGAACCGTATCGGTGTCAGTGCTGTCAGATTCAACAGTTTTGGCCTGGGTGAATGGTGAGATCGGTTCAGTTGTGTCCGTGCCGGGATCCTCTTCTCATAGAGGGGCAGTGACAACCGGGACCTCGTGTAGGCTAATCGACCGTCCAGCTTCAGTCGTTGTTCGGGTGGTGTGAATGTGGGGTAGTTGGCTAGATACGGGTTGGCTGGAATGGGTAGTACTGGCATACGTATCCAATGCACCGCCCGCGCCTGTTCCCCTCCCATGATATACTCTCAACACACCCCGTTCGTGAGCCCCAGCTACCCGGACTCTACCTCCACGAGTCCTAGGACCCTCACGCCTCTCAGGTCTAACTCCCTAAGGAGGTCCCTTCGGCTCTGGCTGGACCACATGAGCACCTATCTCTTGTCTATACGCTAACATACTCGGTGCATTGGGGTCCGCATGTGCCAGTAAGGCTTCAGGTAAGGGCATTGGTTTGGCGTTGGACGGGTTTCGAATCACCAGATAACGTAAGTGAAAAGGAGGACATACCGGGTGGTTCAGTCACCGCAGTATGTTGAGATTTGCGTCCATGTGCTGACGGACAGCCAACGAGAGGAAACGTGAATATGGCAGGAACTTCTTCTCTTTTGTTCCACCGATCTGCCTGATTGCTTGAACTAATTTGCACCAGATGATCAACGCAAAGTCTATGTGTCGGTTGTAGCAGATGGCATGAAAGAGTCGTAGGAAGTCTCTGGTGCACTGATCTATTCGCTTCCATCTGGATGAAAGACATCTGTTCAGAATGGTGAACATAGTATACCAGATGGGTGCTAGATACTTTCGGTTGGAGGCTGACGGTCGGTTGAGGCCGTGATTGTAGCCGAGTGCGCGGACTTCGGCGCATAGAGTGTCGTCGGAGACCGTAACATCGTACGCAGCATGGCCACCAGTAGTGGCCTCAGGTAGACAGAGAAGGCATCTGAATGAGTCTGGTGTGAGCGTGAAAGGATGGTTGTCGATCATTGTCGTGATTGTTTGTGAATTGAGCGCCGTGACCACTCGGGCGGTACGCCAGACTTGGTAGACGTACAGTACTGGGACATCGGTTGTGGCATTGAGTGCCTCTCGAAAAGGGTGCCCCATTAGAATGTCCACGACCACACGATGTTGTGGTCGGAACTCGACAGTGTCTATGTAGTGCTTGTTGGCTTCGATTTCAATGTCGTGGTCGACTGGTACCAAGGCATTGTCTGCCTCTTCGTCGATGAATTCCTATTGAGGAGGAATATTCTCTTGCGGTGGTTATTGTTGATCCACCATAAGTATGCCTGAAAGAAAACGATGTTAGAGTACGGGCAGGATCAAATTTCAGTTAAAGCGTACCTTTGTGAAATAATCGGCTCAATCTGGAACAGATTGAGAATTGGCAGTGAAAAACAGGGTACTGGACTGTTGGAAGTGTTCGAACAAAATGCCTCCGGGAAACACAAGGTTACCGGACAAACAGGTATCCGGACAAGGCATTTGTTTCCGGATAAGGTAAAAGTTTTCGGACAAAGTGTAGTTTCCGGATACCATGAGATACCGGACAATTCAATTGTTTCCGGATAAGGCAAAGGTTTCCGGATAAAATGGTTATCCGGACAAACGAGGTTTCCGGATAAATAGGGTATCCGGACAATTGGAGTATCCGGACAACCACGAACACCCGGATAGTTGAACTTACCGGAAACTCTAAAGTTTCCAGACAACCATGGTTTCTGGGTGACATGCCTATCCGGAGAAAATATCTAAGACATGAATACTTTCCGGATGCGGATGAATGTGTCCGGATAGTTTGAAACTATCCGTACGACATCCGTTTTACGCTAATCTGCCACCAGTTGGAAGCTCTTGAACAACTTCAAGTGTAGCAGGTCGGTTTCTCGGAGGAAACTTGGCAGTATTCGTCGAAGGTTGAGCAACTTCTGGTTCCGGGGAAGTAGAGGTTGATCAATGAGTGTTGTGGAGGACGAATCTTCATGAGCGATCTCCAGGTCTTGTACTGGTTCCTCCAGGGGAATGGTCGTATCAGTTGATGTTGTGTCTGTTGAGGGCTGAGGTGTCTCTAGAGTGATCGTTGGAGTGCTCGTCAAAGGCGATGGACCGAAAAGATTCGCCGAGTCCTCGATTTGAGCAGCTTCAATTCTAGGTTGCACAGACACATGAGGGTTAGGGACATTAAAAAAATCATCATAAAAGTATTGAAACAGTAAATCTAAATCAGAAAGATGAGCATTCGACGTAGATGCATGATTTGGATTTACTGTGGGTTGTGCAGATCCCGAATGAGAAAGTTCGGAAGCTAGCACGCTAGTTAAACCGGGTTCTGAACTGAGTTGTTCAGAATCCAAATCCGCGGGTTCGTCGAATGTCACGTTTACACTCTCGAGAACGGTTTTGGTCCGTTAATTGTAAACGCGATACGCCTTAGCTTGCATAGAGTATCCTATGAAGACTCCTTCGTCTACCTTCGGACTGAATTTCCCGAGATCATTCTTGTCATTTAAGACGAAGCACGTGCATCCGAACGCGTGGAAGTATTTGATGTTCGGGATGCGATTGTTGATGATCTCGTACGACGTCTTGTTGAACCGCTTGTTGATGATGGAGCGATTTTGCCTGTAGCAAGCAGTTGACACTGCTTCAGCCCAGAAAAATAGAGGTAGCTTTGACTGTGACAGCATCATGCGAGCGGCTTCGACTAGGGTACGGTTGCATCTTTCCACCACTCATTTTTGCTGAGGAGTGCGTGCGGCTGAGAAGGTTTGCGAGATCCCGACGGATGTCAGGTACTCGTTCACCGTTTGATTCTTAAATTCCGTCCCGTTGTCGGTCCTGAGGGTCTAAACTTGTTGTCGAAGGTTCAGTTGGATAGTCTTCAAATGGTTGATTATTAGCTCCGGGGTTTCGTCCTTCGAGCGCAGGAACTTTACCCAGGTGTAGCGCGAGAAGTCATCAACCATCACCAGGACGTACTTCCGTTTGTTGATGCTTTGAACACCCATCGGTACGCACAAATCCATATGGATAAGTTCGAGGGACCGGGACATGCTCGGAGCGACATTCGGCTTGTGTGTCGCTCGCTTCATCTTCCCTATCTCGCATGCCCCGCAGAGTTTGTCCTTCACGAATTGATGGTCGGGCATGCCTTTCACGTGTCCGCCTAGCACCAGCTTGTTGATACTCTTGAAGTTAAGGTGCGAGAGACGTCGGTGCCAAATCCACGCTTGCTGAGAATTGGCCTTCGACATCAGGCAGACAAAGTCATCGGTCTTCAGGGCTGAGAGGTCGATGGGGTAGAGGTTGGTCTTTCGCGTTCCAACCAGCAGTTTTGTTCTGTCGTTAGTGTGGACGCTACACCTTTTGGCTTTGAATCGGACCTCTAGATCTTTATCGCATAATTGGCCGATGCTGAAGAAGTTGTTTCCCAATACGTATGATACTCTCTTTATGGTGATCTTGTCTTGGACAATGTCGCCGTAACCCAAAATCGGCGCCTTGTCATCGTTCCCAAATCTCACGTCTCCGCAGTATTTCTCGGTGTAGTTCGTGAGCAGCTCCCTCCTCCCAGTCATGTGCTTGGAGCATCCTGAATCTAAGTACCACACATGACCGTCCTGCAAAAACAAGATTAACGGATTTTAGGTACCCATTTGAAAATGGGTCATGGAGGGTAAGGTTTGACACCTGGCTGAGGAACCTGTTTTGAAGCAGGTTTCCTCTTGGATGTAGGTTTAACCTTTGTTTGAGGAACCGTTTTGAAATTAGTTTCCTCTCTTGTTTAGGTTTAACCTCTGATTGGGGACCCCGTTTTGAAATGGGCTTCTTTTTGTTTTTACGGGGTTTGCGTTTTGGTTCAGAATTATAGACGTGATAAGAGCCAAACCAATCGGTTGAATTTCTAATGTCATCAAAGTCATTCCAACCACAACTAGAACAACATAAGCAATCATGCGATAATTGAATCAATTGTTGAATTGAATAAAGTTTAATCGGAAATTTAACATCTTGTTCAACAAAATCATTCTTATGATTCAAAGCATAATCATTCACGTTCATTCTAGGATAGAAAACAATATTAAATGACTTAAACGTTGCATTGTTCTCGATAGATTCCTTAACTACCCACTCTGGTTTGTCTTGTTTAGCCCGACCATTTTTATCTGAAGCAGCATTAACGGCATGGTCAGCAGAGTGTGAGTAGACAGGATTTTTCTCAGATGACCGACCGGTCTTTTGCCGCGATTGTGATTGTTTTCGAGAACAAGAATCAGTTTTAGGAACCGTGATCACAGCCGGGGTCTAAGGTTTTGTAGAACATTCGCCTTTTTGAAAATTGACCGGGGGATTTACCGCTGGCGAAAGAAAGTCGGTATGACTTGGAAGAGGTTTGTCAAATGGAAATGATTCAAACTCTTCATCTGAACTACCCTCGGAATTCATGAATTTAGAAAATTTGATATCCGGAATCGATGGAGTAGGATTGGTCGAGGGAGGTGAGGAACACTTTGTGTCTGTGTGCTTAGGTGAATCTGGTGCGGAAGCTAAGAAAAAATCAGAGTTTAGATTCTTTAAAACACACTCATCTTGAGACTCTTTACCGTTTAAAAAAGATGTTTTGCCAATGAAAGCTTTGCACGAATATGTGTCAGATGAGTCTGAGGAAGGTTCGGGTGAAATCGTCTTTTCTTCTTCGAGTAGGTCAATCTTCTCTTGAAGTTGACCATTTCTCACGTGCTCCTTCATCGCTTATGTTGCCAAAGCAGACAGTTTTGATGTGAGCCGATCGATTTCAATCCGAAGGATTTCCTGTCCCATATCCGACATACATTCGGTTTTTGTGGATTTAAGATTCTCAAGTTCTGTTTTAAGCGCTTGCCTTTCCTTTTGAAAACTGGTTCTTTCCTTCTCGAGTGACTCTTCTAACTCAACTATTTTTGCTTCCAAAACGAGAGGAGGGACATAGAGTTTGAACTCGTTCGTCTCAGTTTTGGGTTCAGGTGCTTTGGCCTCATCCTTTTTGGAGGAATCATTGGGCGTCGCTACCTTATAGCCGTCAAAGTAGTCATTCGAGAGGTATTTATTTGGATTTTTATTGTACGAGTAGTTCATAGACTCCTAGCAAAAAGGAATTTGTATCTTGGTGGTGTGTGCACGCTTGTATTCCTCAGCTTCCTCCATTTTCTCAGGTTCAAGAGGACCAGTCCATTTTATCTTATATTCAGGATACTTTTTGTCCTGACCGAGAAAACCAAAGTGGTAAAGTATCGGTCTTTTGGTCAAAATCTTTTTCAAGTACTGAGGGTTATCGTATCCGATTCCCCATTCCTTGTTGAAGTATGTAAATTCCTTGGGTTTATTCATGTGAATGGTCTGATCCGTTAGAACTCTTTTGTGGAGTTTGGTTTCAAGATCAGTTATTTTAGCAACAAACTACTTGTGTTTTATTTGAAGAGAAGAGCATTGATAGACAATCTCTGCTTTCTCATTCTTACACTGATCAAGCTTAACTGTTAATTCAGATATCTTGATCCTTAAGTCCTTAGGTGCTATTGAAAGATTGCTACATTTTTCTTTTAAATTAGCATTTTCAGACTTGTATTTTTCAGTTATGCGCTTTTGAACATCTAGCTTTTCAGTTATTGATTTAATTTCAAGCAGTTGTTCATTAGTGGTGGCCTTATAAGAATCTATTCGTTCAACAAGAGGTTTCAACTGTTCGATTAAGCCTTGATGAATAGGTTCACATACCTGACACAACTTTGCTTTTTCTTCTGGAGGAGAATGGTAGCCCATGAAAGCATCGACATCTTCAGAGTCGCCTTCACTATCAGAACGAGCCAGCCAGTGGTCATATTCAACAAACAATGCTTCTCCTGCCTCTTTCTGTTCTGCTAGAAGAAGTTTGGCCTTGTAGTAGTGTGCGTTCTTCACGACTGGCTTTCTACAATCCTTGGCGAAGTGAGCCAATTTCCCGCAGTTGTAGCAAGTGACGGGTTCGTCCTTCTTATTTGTCTCGGGCTTGCGGTCTTCCTTCTCATTCTTCTCCTTCTTGTCAGGCTGTTTGTGCTCATCTGCCTTTTTCTTTCCTTCGTATTTATCCTGATAATCATGGCGCTTGTTGGAGGACGTGGAGTAGCGCTGATTATTTGATGAGGGCTTCTTAAAGAACTTCTTTTGCTGAAAAGATCTGGAGAGCAGGGCCATTGCTTTCTTCACAACAGTCAATTCAGTATCTGAATCGCTTTCTTCTTCTTCCTCAGATTCTGGTTCGGATTCACTTGGCTCTTGGGATCGTTTGGATCGACGGCCGGAAGATTTGCATCATTTTGAAAAAACAAGAGCTAGTGGATCAGCTGGTGACTTGGGAGTGGACTTCTTGTTGCTCAGAATCTCCATAACTTCATCTTCGTCCTAGAGAAGCATCTCATAGAGTTCATGAATTGGAACTTCCTCCATCAGGTGGTTGTGTTTGATGTGAGAAGCAAACACTTTCCATTCTGGCAAGAGGTTGTTCAGAAACTTGAGTGCATTCTCCGTGTTCGATCGATTGATCTTATTCTTGTGGAGCTCGTTCAGTAGAAGACAAAACCGTTCATAAGTCTGGGAGAGAGATTCGTCAGAGCACTGCTTGAAGCTGTCAAACTTTGTTATGCAGCTGTTGATCTTCAATTGGTTGCCGACTTTGCTCCCACTCATCATCTTCTCTACCTGATCCCACGTGCCTTTGCTGTGCGTTTGTAGCTGTTAATGGCTGTGTAGATCGAATTTGGTAGAGCCTGAACGAGGTATCTCTTGGCATGCTTTTCGCCATCAACCATGCCCTTTTCGTCCTCGTTCATTTCCAAGTATGTCTTGGTTCCCTTCGAGGTTGACCACCTTCTTCTTGAGCTGGAATGATATTCACGGGTTCAGGTTGTGGGACATCAGTTAGAGCACGCCAGATGTACTCATAGTTATCCTTCGACTCGATGAATATCATGAATCTGTCCCGCCATTGGCTGTATTCTCCCTAGTAGAGTGTCGGCGGCTTGGAGTCGGTGCCGATAGCAAGAGCGTCACGAGACATCTTTGGTAGTTGCACTAATGTGATTGTCAGACGTTTGTTTGATTCAAAGTGTAAACCTAACGCATGGCACTAAGAGTGATGTCCTAACGCAGGTTCTAAGAGTGATATAGACTAAGACTGGTAAGAAACTTGCTAATCATAACTTACCGGATAGGAATCCGGATGAAAAAGTGTCTGATCTGGAAGTGTCTGGATCAGATGTGAGTGAGGTGTTCAATTAGCAGAAGTATCCGGACAAGCTAGAGTTACCGGACAAGCTAGAGTTACCGGATAAAATGAGCTTACCGGATAGGTTATAGTTACCTGATAGAATGTAAAATACCGTATGAAAAACTTACCAGAAAGTAGAGGTTACCGGATGAAACTCATCCGGAAAGGAGAGCTTATCCGAAAAGGCGAAATTACCGGAAAGTGGATTTTATCGGATAAAACGTCCGGATTAATTGTGGTCCGGATAGTTATCCGGGTTGTAGGTGTGTCCGGAAAGTGGGACTTACCCGGTATGTTACCCGGATAGTGAATGAAAGGAAATTAACTTACCTGGAAAGCTGAAGAGATGTTACGGTAACTGCGGCTGTTATCCGGACATCGCGGCTGATACTAAATAAGTCGACTGAATAGCGATTAGGGTTGATCAATCTTTCCTGAAAGGTTAGAAACCTTCCAAAATAACAAAATAACACTCCCCAAATCGATTTTTCAAGCAAAAATTCAAGATTTTGATTGAAAAAAAAAATAGATTTTTGCAAGAACAGAGACTAATAACAAATAACTTGATTTTGCCAATAACACACTCAAACAGTCGAATATGGACGAGAAAAATTGTAGAAACGCAAACGAGATCAATGCTAATCAAATGGTATATGCGGAATCAAGCAATTTTATCATAATCAAAGAATGAGATTTTGAGTATCAATACCACAGTCGACAAAAAAAAAACTGAACATAATTCTTACCAGAAACCTTTGAGGAACTTTGAATCGAACCGTCTGTATGCTCTGATACCAATTGTGAGTTCCAGATTAGTGCATATAATCAGTAAAAATCAATAGAATAAATCAGTCAATATGATTCCCACTTGTCATCCATATATTGCATTAAGCTTGAGAGAGTTTTAAAATATGAATGATTAATGATTATGGATGATTAGCCTAATTTTCTAAACAATATAGGCTATTTATATGTAGGCCTAAAACATTTAGGCCCATGGCCCATTACATCAATTGGGCTCAAATTAAACAATTACAAAATCAACCCTTGAACTTCTATTCATTCAACATGATTTTATTCCTAACAGGATTAATGATCGCATGCGTCTTTATCTCTACAATAAAAACCATACAAAATGGTCGATGTAATAAATGTACGTCTTTAGTATAACATTGGCGAAGGAATCCTCGATCGAGGGTACATAATCATCGATCAAATATCAAAGGTAAATAATTGTCAACCATAGGTTGAGGGTCTTATCTGTCAGCACTAACCTTGACCATAGGAACACAATATGATCCTTAACTCGCATATGCACAACCGTTTTGACACGTACATCTTCGAATGTCTCAGGAGTATATTTGGTCAAATCTAAATATAGTTATGACTCGGCTTGTGTAACACCTCGAATTTTCCATAACTATCGTATAACTGTTTTGGGAAAACGTTTAAAATATTGGAAGTGTTATTTTAAACGAAATGTTAAAAGGGTTAAAAAGTGTAGTTGGTCAAAGTTTAATTACTAAACTGTGAATGTGTAAACTTTGGGGTGGGTTTTGATATTTGAGGATAGTTATTTGGATAAGAGTTGAAGCCGACTAAATTTGGGGAGAATCTCAATTTTGTTTCTCCTGGAAGTCGGTTTATGCAAGAAGAAGAAAGAGTCCAAAGTCTGGTTTCCTACGGTAACCAAACTGATCATCTCTTCCAAATCAATTGCTTTTGAATTGATATTGACGAGCCAAATTAACTCCTGATTAGACTATCGAACTGTTGGAGAGGCAAGTGGGAATCGAAGATACTGATTTAGGTCGAAGTTGTGTCCAGGTGAGTTCATCTCACTTTTGATTTATTGATAACAAAGTTGTACGATTTCCATGTTGTTAGATTGGTTAACTAATTTAGAAATGTTGTAGTGATATGTATTTGACTGAGTATTGAGCTATTGAGGAATTTGATGGTAAAAATTTAGAGCATGTCGAAGTTATCGGGTAAAATCATAGTATCCGGTAAAGTCTTATTTGAAGGTGTCCGGAAGAAGAATAGTATCGGGTAAGTCCTATTTTCCGGTAGTATCCGGTAAAGATTTAGTTTCCGGATAGTATGGTTACCAGATATTTCCTGGATTACCTTGGTTTCCGGACGTTATCCGGATTGTTTGTATTTCCGGTATGTTTTTTGAAATTATCCGACAAATTATGTTTTCCGGATACAAGTCCCGGACTGTTCCCGGATACGAGTTCCGGACATTTTGTCCGGATAGTTTTGATGTTCCGTAACTAATGAGCTTCAGGTAACTTTTGACAGGGAACATTTTATTACTTGAAATCAATCTTAGCCGCATGAATATACTTATAACTTGATTTTAAGTATAATGTGATTTGACGTATGATTTGGTTGATACGTACTTTTACTAGGAAGTGTAATGGATCCATATGCAGTAGGATTATGAGAACACGTGAAATAGGCGTGGAATAATCGTAATTCCCGTGTAATTGATCAACGTGGAATAGGCGTAGACGAATCGTAATTCCTGTTGAATGGAAATGAGGAATAGGTGTGGACTAATCGTAATTCCCAATTTCTATTGGAAGATAATAGATAGGCATGGCTTAATTGTAATCTCTACTTCCTCTCCAAGAACTTGGCATGGACTAATTGTAATTTCTTGGACATGAGCAATGATCTAGAATCCGTGGAGATTCGTAGTGGGCTCTCGAGCATGATGCTATGACTTACTCAGTGTTTGTCATACTCATGGAATTGGGTATGATTCCCGACATCGAAAGATATTATGTGTACGGTAAGAAATATTGTGAATCGATTAAATTATATGCTTTGCTTACAAATTGGTTTTCAAAGCTCATAAAGTTTTAATTTGAAAGCTGGATGTTCTCACTAGGCGTAAGCCTAATCTTTTCAAATTAAATTTTCTTACCAGGTACTAGCTCGGGAAGGGATAAGCAAGGTTGGGTGCAGAGAAGTCCCAGAGTTATGCTTTTCGAGATATGTTGGAGGATTTAATAGAACGAGGATTATTTTGGAGATATTATTGACAACCTGTATAATCTGATATTATTTGTTATGATTTAGATTAGTCAGTTGTTTATAATAGATCAGTTGTAAATATAAACTTGTCACTAATCTTACATTTATGTATGAAATTTTTGGAAGAACCTGTTGTGGACTTTGTAAAGTGAAGGTTTAAATTTACTGTGGTTTTAGGGTGTTTTAGTTTGGTATCAAAGCTGTAGTTTAAGTGAACTAGGTATGATCGTAAGATACATAGACTTAAGATGGGATGATTAAGTTATGATTTGTGAGATTGAGTAGAAATACCAAGACGGGATAGTCTTAGAGTCGACGGAAATGCGTGAATTAAGAACTGTGATGATGGTAACGAGGATTCTTATGTATAGTATGTTCATAATTTCAATTAGCTACTGTTATTATGAATATATTGTTACGTAAGCATACTTGTTTCCAAATTGTTATGGCAATTAATGAAAGTTATAGTACGTTTTATGTGTTCGGGTATGTATAGCCATTTCTTATGGTTATCTTTTTGTGCTTCGACAGAATACGTGTAAAGCCCGTATCCCGGTATGTAATTTCTTTGTATTAATTCTTTTCTTTTAAATTTTATTTATCGTGGTTTCCGTTAACGGGGTTAGTCGAATTGGACCTAATAGTTATATATGTCAAAACGTGGTTAGAGTGCGAGAAGGATTTAGTTGAGGGATCAAATTTGTTAAAGGGCCAAAATATGGGAGTTTCGGCCCATGCTTTTCCAACCTAAACTATGTGTTTTGTGTGTGTAGTGTTTCGTGATTAGCAAGAAGGAAAGGGAGAAGGAAAAACCCTACGCCCCCCTCCCTTGTGGTGATCGGCCGGAAAAGAGAGAAACCCGAGAGTGAGAGAGGGCGAAGAGAAAGAGAGAAAGCCGAGAGAAAGAGAGAGTGAGCCGAGAGTAGAGAGAGATAGAGAGTTCGCAGGAGAAGAGAGAGTTCGCCGGAGAAGAGAGAGAGACGCCATCGTTTGCTGCTGGAAGCGGGGAGAAGGAGGAGTCGCACCGAGGTAGGTTCGTTTTCTTCTTGTCGTTGTCATTTGCCATTTTCTGCCGTGAACCGCCGCCACCACCGCCGCAGCCACGGCTGCCGGCGGTGGGGCCGCCGCTGCACGCCGCCGGGGTGGCGGCATAGGGGTGGGTGCAGGTGTATGTGCAGGCGCGGGTGTGTGCGGGGTGAGGTTGCGGGTGTGTCGTTTCGGTGGATGTTGGGAGGTTTCGCACGAGGGTGTTACCGTAACCACCGTCGCCACCGCCAACCACCACCACCGCCGGAGGCGGCAGTGGGTAGTGCACGGTTGTTGTCCAGCGTAGTATAGCCCTTTCCAGTAAGCTTGTAGGCTGTTCGGGTCTGTTTGGATTAAGCTATGTCTTAATGGGTTTATAAACAACATTTATCATTTCATGTGAAATTCACAGTTTCTGCCACTGTTTTGGGAAAGCATAACTTTTTCTAGGAACATCGTATTGGGGTGAAATCAGTGCCAAAATCTCCCATTCTGAGTCAAGTAAGTTTATTATGTTTTACGGAAAAACCAGTTCGGACCATAGCTAGTGTTAAATTTCTGTTTTGTACTGAAAGGTCCTGTTTTTCACTGTGCTGCAAGTCGGTTTTGTAAAATCCATAGTAAATTGTAGAAAAATCGTTAGAGCGCGTGCGATATGTCCCTTGAACCCTAAGACACGGGACTTTGTGATTATGGAAAAATATTTCTGGATTTATCAGTTTATAAGGGGTTAAACAGGTCCCGAACAGACCTGTGTGTTGAGAGTAAAAACTGGAAAATGTATGTTATAATTTAGTAGTTGTGGCTTTGGGTTGGGGCGTCACTTTGACATTTGTTAACACTTATTTAGGTGGAAAAAAGGTGAGCTGGTGTTGGCCGGTTCGTGTTGCTGTTGAGGACATAAGCTTTGCTTTTGAGGTGAGTTCTCTCACTATATAGGATGAGAATTATATATGTGTTACTATAGCTCGAGTGTGATAATTATAATTGGTTGTTGATATTATTGTGTTATGGAATATATATATTTGTGTATATATATATTGGACTGTGGTTGATGTACTTCTTGATGGTTGTTCCAAGAAGTATATGCGTTTGTATAATGTGTTGTGATTATATCTTCTTGATGGTCGTTCCAAGAAGTATAAGGCTACTTCTTGATGGTTGTTCGAAGGAGTTTATGTGTTGGTATAATGTGTTGTGATTATATCTTCTTGATGGTCGTTCCAAGAAGTATAAGGCTACTTCTTGATGGTTGTTCCAGGGAGTTTATGTGTTGGTATAATGTGTTGTGATTATGTCTTCTTGATGGTCGTTCCAAGGAGTATAAGTCTTATTATTAATCGTGATATATTTTCTTGATGGATGTTCCAAGAAATATATGTGCTGGTATGTTTAAGGGTGATGCTGATATAATTGCGATCCTATATATGGTTTGAATTCACTAAGCTTCGTGCTTACCCCTTCCCAATATTTTATGATTGCAGTTGCGAGTAGCAGTCAGGCATGACGGTACACACGGGCGCAAGGCGAAGACTGTTTAATTTAAATTTTTATTAAATGGGGATTTAATTATATAACTTTTCCGCTGCTTAAACTTTGTTAGACGGTTTAAAACAATGACGTTTATTTTTATTATAATGAGATTTGTTAACTTGTGGTTTGATTATAGTGAAATGTATTATTTTCGAAAATTTAAATTCCTTGTAAATTTTGGGACGTTACAACTTGGTATCAGAGCATAGCTTGAGTGAATCAGACACATCTCGCTGTGTTTGGTCTCAAGTTGCGGCTATGAAATTTTAAATCCTTTTACTAAAATCTTTTCGAATGAAAGAAAAAGGAAAACCCGTTTGGGAAACGGTGATTGAGGGCGCAGTGTGTACAGTCAGCCGACGCTAAGTGGGAAGGTACAGTACTTAGTGTATTTATCGCTTTCTAGATCATAAGGTATGCATGCTAGATTGCCTATGTGGTTTACACTGTACTGTATGATGATTGCTTGCTAGTAGGAATCAATACTAGTTATAGTAGGTTGCTAAGTGAAGGGCCTATAGGTTGTATGCAGTAAGGATCATATAGCCTTAGAATATTTGATTTAGTTCTATTGCGCAGCTCTTGTTTGAGTCCAACCGTTCTAGGATAGAATCTTGTATTCGAATGTCTATTTGATTCACGCTGCATGCGACTGGGTATTCGCGAGGCAACTCGTTATGGCTAATAGGGATTCCGTGGTAGCAAGGGTAGTGGGATGAGATGAAATTCCTAGTGAGCTGGGAAGAGTGTTTACATATGAGTATGTATGCTAGATTGCTTTCTAGAACATAGGAGTATGTGTGCTGGATTGTTTGGTGCTTATTACATTGTACTGCATGTTTGTTGTTTGCTAATAGGAGTTCATGCTAGCCTTGATAAGTTGTTAAGTGAATGCACTATAGGTTGTATGCGGTAGGAACCAAATAGCCTTAGAATGTCGGATTTAGTTCTATTGCGCAGCTCTTGTTTGAGTCCAACCGTTGTAGGATAGAATCTTATATTCGAATGTCTATCCGGTTTTACACTGTGTGCGACTGTGCATTCACGAGGCGACTCGTCATGAATAGTGGGGATTTCGTCATAGCAAGGGTAGTGGAGTTGGGTGGAATTCCTAGGGAGCTAGGAAAAGTGTGTACATATGCCGGTGCGGGCATATGTGTGTAGTTATCGGCGAGAAACTACTTGGACCCATCGGATGGAACTCGGAACGAGTGATGATAGGCGTGGAAGGTAGTAGTAGAGCTCCTACTATCGGAAACACAGGATCAATGCTCGAGTCGGGGAAAGTCACGAGGAATCCAAGGAGTTGAGCGTGAGCGTTGTTAGTGTGAATTATTATGTGCTAATAACTCGTTGTAATATCTACCCAGAATAGCCATCACAAGGAGGAACGGCTATAGTAAACCTACTAGTACAGGTGTGTACTTGATTTGCTTTGATGGGATGATCGTTGGGGTAGTGTCGAAGGTTATAAATTAGTAGTCGTTGGAATAAAAGGACGATTCTAGTATTAGTCACTTGGAGTGACGATGAGGATGATGTTTGTTTCGGGCCAAGATGGATGATTGTGCTAGAATCATAGGCCTATAGAGCCGACTTTGATTTGAGGAAAAATCGTAGGGATTATTTGACGTAATTTCCCAACTTGCCTAAGAGGTTTAAATGTCCGGATGACGTTAGTGGATCGGAGAGATTTGGAGGAGTAGGAGTCGAGGCGTAGAATGCCGACTGAGTCATGCACAAAGTTTGATTTTGAAATAGATTGCATTAACAAATTCTTGTGTTTCAAATCATTTTATGGATGGTGTTTTGGAATTTTGGGAAATGTTCAGCACACACACAAGATTTTGAAATATGGTTCTAAAAGTGTATGAAACCGTTTTATCACGGGAGTGCAAACTTTGTTAGAATTTGTCTCATTTCGTTATTTTTCCAACGGTTCTTTCGGGTAAGATGATATCCGTGTTTTGTGGTGTTTAAAACGTTGGGCAAGTGACTACGGCTTGTGACTTTAACATTGGAACTCCTCCACATATGTTAGAGTTGAGACGGAAAGTTACATTCCACGATGTCTGTATAAAGCTATTTGAGTGATTTGGTTAAAATAAGTTTTGTTTTACGGCATGTTGAGTCGTGTGGGTTTAAATTCACGAGGTGCATATCTTATTTGTTTATGTGACCATTTAGGGAAATCTTGGAAATCAATTTAAAGAACCCCACCTTTTGAGATTTTATGGGACTTTAGTCGATATTTTCAAAGGATGGAAACGGATTGGTTTTTATCTTTAAGTTTGAAACTTACACGAGACAGTTGTGTTTTAACAAAAATATATTTGTAAACCGTTTCATCGTTTTGTATGACTAGCCGACGCGCGTAAGATTTGTTGGTGAACCCTGTGCCACGACATTTTATGTTGAAGAAGAGAAATTTTGGGGTCAAATGTCGTGGAATTGATTTTGAAATTATGTGCACGCTTTTGTCGCACTCGGTGTAAGGTCGAGCGGTTACTTTAAATACATGTCATGAGTCAATTCATACTAGAACCGTGACGGTTCATTTTCAAAGGAATTATTTATTTCGCTTTAGGTTTTGTGAGTAAGCTAAGCTGCAATGAAATGATTTTCAACATGATTTTCATATGTGGGACGAGCGTGTCCATTTTTGCGTAACTACCGACCTGGTAATAGTAGTTTTATTGCTTACGGTATTTTTGAAATGAAAAATCTTGACGTTGAAAATATATTGTAAATGATTTTGTAAACCATTTGGGAAGTGCGCTTATAAGTGTTATGTGTCATTTTGAGAATTTTAAGGGTGTGAGTCCTTTTGGAAAACTCTTTTGTTTAACCCGTGTCGAGTTTGGGACTAATGTTGAGTTAGAGTATTGCTTGCTTAAACTTTAGTTAAACGCGTTTTTGACCGACTTATGGGTCTAGCAAGCGTGGAGCATTTTGCTCGGTTTTGACTTTGAGATAGTCGTGGGTCAATTGCACGCTTTTTTTTTGGCTCGATGTGGAGTTTTGTTGCACAGTTTTGCACTTATTGCACGTTGAGTATTTACATGTGGGGTGAGTGAGTCATTCCGGGATAGACATGTTGTTGGTAGACTGTTTTGCATTGGATCCTTGGTCACGTCAGTCAGTCGTTGGTAATGGTCGGTTGGGTATCTCAGGGTGGGACTTCGGTATTCATGTGTTATGACCTTGACTTTCCAGTAGGCACTAAGAGGATATAGTCTTGGGCACTTACCTGAGAGGTAGTTCCGATGTGCCGGGCCTTGAGACATACCTGGGAGGTAGGTGTTAAGGTGTATCTTGATACGGGGTAACTAGGTTTCCTAGAGCGAGCGTGAAGGATAAGTAGACGGTGGAAGATTGGGTATTCCACACGTGTTGTTAGTGTAGACCGAATAGTGTCAGTTAAGGGAATGATGCCCTTTGTAAGTAAGAGAATAATTGTGCAGTAACCTTTTTGAAGTAAGTAGTATATTTAGGTGTCGACTTTTAGGCTTGAGGCCAAACACCTTTAGTGTAATCGGGGAATTGTAGTCGATTTTAAGGTGATTGTGGTGACGGTAGTAGTAACCCTGAGATGCTTGCTTGTGATGAAGGGTTGTGGTGGAATGACCTTCGTGGGTGATTATAAATTTACTGGTTTGATGATGCGTGTAAAGTAAGTTTTGGGAGTCTATTAGAACTCGTAGGAGTTAATCGACAGTTAATGGTAGGAATGATCGGATCCGAGAATCCAGTTGGGTATATTGGTAGGCAACTTTAGAATGGTTAGAGCTTGAGATTTGACTCGGGATGTATGGAATATCTAAGGTTGGGAGACAACCGAAGTCGCTTGGCTAGGAATGATTCCAATTGTTGGGGTGTTCTGCCGATCATAATCCCAGTGTCCTAGAAGGAGTACGTTAGTAAGAAAAGTATTCGAGAAGTTTTAGGAGGGGTTTCAAGTGGACTTGGGAACCTGAGGTTGAGATGAGGGAGAACTATCCAGATCTATTCGTAGGCAGAGACTTCGAGGACGAAGTCTAATCCAAGTGGGGGAGAGTTGTAAAGCCCGTATCCTGGTATGTAATTTCTTTGTATTAATTCTTTTCTTTTAAATTTTATTTATTGTGGTTTCCGTTAACGGGGTTAGTCGAATTGGACCTAATAGTTATATGTCAAAACGTGGTTAGAGTGCGAGAAGGATTTAGTTGAGGGATCAAATTTGTTAAAGGGCCAAAATATGGGAGTTTCGGCCCATGCTTTTCCAACCTAAACTATGTGTTTTGTGTGTGTAGTGTTTCGTGATTAGCAAGAAGGAAAGGGAGAAGGAAATACCCTACGCCCCCCTCCCTTGTGGTGATCGGCCGGAAAAGAGAGAAAGTCGAGAGTGAGAGAGGGCGAAGAGAAAGAGAGAAAGCCGAGAGAAAGAGAGAGTGAGCCGAGAGTAGAGAGAGATAGAGAGTTCGCAGGAGAAGAGAGAGTTCGCCGGAGAAGAGAGAGAGACGCCGTCGTTTGCTGCCGGAAGCGGGGAGAAGGAGGAGTCGCACCGAGGTAGGTTCGTTTTCTTCTTGTCGTTGTCATTTGCCATTTTCTGCCGTGAACCGCCGCCACCACCGCTGCACGCCGCCGGGGTGGCGGCAGAGGGGTGGGTGCAGGTGTATGTGCAGGCGCGGGTGTGTGCGGGGTGAGGTTGCGGGTGTGTCATTTCGGTGGATGTTGGGAGGTTCCGCCGGAGGGTGTTACCGTAACCACCGTCGCCGCCGCCAACCACCACCACCGCCGGAGGCGGCAGTGGGTAGTGCACGGTTGTTGTCCAGCGTAGTATAGCCCTTTCCAGTAAGCTTGTAAGCTGTTCGGGTCTGTTTGGGTTAAGCTATGTCTTAATGGGTTTATAAACAACATTTGTCATTTCATGTGAAATTCACAGTTTCTGCCACTGTTTTGGGAAAGCCATAACTTTTTCTAGGAACATTGTATTGGGGTGAAATGAGTACCAAAATCTTCCATTCTGAGTCTAGTAAGTTTCTTATGTTTTACGGAAAAACCAGTTCGGACCATAGCTAGTGTCAAATTTCTGTTTTGTACTGAAAGGTCCTGTTTTTCACTGTGCTGCAAGTCGGTTTTGTAAAATCCATAGTAAATTGTAGAAAAATCGTTAGAGAGCGTGCGATATGTCCCTGGAACCCTAAGACATGGGACTTTGTGATTGTGGAAAAATATTTCTGGATTTATCAGTTTATAAGGGGTTAAACAGGTCCCGAACAGACCTGTGTGTTGAGAGTAAAAACTGGAAAATGTATGTTATAATTTAGTAGTCGTGGCTTTGGGTTGGGGCGTCACTTTGACATTTGTTAACACTTATTTAGGTGGAAAAAAGGTGAGCTGGTGTTGGCCGGTTCGTGTTGCTGTTGAGGACATAAGCTTTGCTTTTGAGGTGAGTTCTCTCACTATATAGGATGGGAATTATATATGTGTTACTATAGCTCGAGTGTGATAATTATAATTGTTTGTTGATATTATTGTGTTATGGAATATATATATTTGTGTATATATATATTGAACTGTGATTGATGTACTTCTTGATGGTTGTTCCAAGAAGTATATGCGTTTGTATAATGTGTTGTGATTATATCTTCTTGATGGTCGTTCCAAGAAGTATAAGGCTACTTCTTGATGGTTGTTCCAAGGAGTTTATGTGTTGGTATAATGTGTTGTGATTATATCTTCTTGATGGTCGTTCCAAGAAGTATAAGGCTACTTCTTGATGGTTGTTCCAAGGAGTTTATGTGTTGGTATAATGTGTTGTGATTATGTCTTCTTGATGGTCGTTCCAAGGAGTATAAGGCTTATTATTAATCGTGATATATTTTCTTGATGGATGTTCCAAGAAATATATGTGCTGGTATGTTTAAGGGTGATGCTGATATAATTGCGATCCTATATATGGTTTGAATTCACTAAGCTTCGTGTTTACCCCTTCCCAATATTTTATGATTGCAGATGCGAGTAGCAGTCGGGCATGACGGTACACACGGGCGCAAGGCGAAGACTGTTTAAGTTAAATTTTTATTAAATGGGGATTTAATTATATAACTTTTCCGCTGCTTAAACTTTGTTAGACGGTTTAAAACAAAGACGTTTATTTTTATTATAATGAGATTTGTTAACTTGTGGTTTGATTATAGTGAAATGTATTATTTTCGAAAATTTAAATTCCTCGTAATTTTTGGGACGTTACAATACGATGGTGAATACACCAACCAGATCTCCTAATTCTTCAGAAGAGAGGGCAGTAAATGAATGGGTGGTGGAGAAGCAACCCGAAAGGGTTGGATCTTATGAGAATCCACCAAGGCCACCTATAATAGGAGGAGGAGGAAGTCAAGCGCAACAAACGAATGCCGGTACCTCTAATCCGGTGACAACGGAATCCACTATGGAGTCCAGAATGATGGAAAGTATGATGCGAGCTATGAATACGTCACTGGCACAACAACAAGATATGTTTATGAAAGTGTTAAATGACATAGATGTTGAGTCATGATGACCGGAGATGGGTACTAGTACGGTAACTCCATCTGTTAACCCAGTGCATAATGTGAATAGAAGGATGGGGAAAGTTTGTTTTTATAAAACCTTTTTGAGCTGCAAGCCACCAGAATTTGCTGGTTCCGATAATCCAATTGCGTGCATGAATTGGATTAGAGAGATGAAACAGGATTTTCGGGCTTGTGAGTGCGACGAAGAATCGAAGGTTAGATTCGGATCTTAGATGTTACGTGTCATCGACAGTAACGGCTCCGGTTTTGGCCGCCATGACGTGGGAGTCGTTTAAAAGAAAGATTCTAGAAGAATACTGCAATAAAAATGAAATGGACCAAATCGAAGAAGAGTTTCGAACTCTTAAGAAGGGTACTCTATCTATACGAGAGTACACTCGTATATTCCTGGAGAAATTGAATTTGGTGGGGCATGTGGCCCCGACTGAAAAAGAGAAGATAAAGGCATATATAAAAGGTTTACCAGCCAACACGATGTCAAGAGTTCGGAATTCCAGAGCCTTAACACCGAGAGAAATGATTGAAGAAGCTAATATTATAGAGGAGGTTTACGCCAGAGACAAAGAGGAAAAGGCACAAGTGGGGGAGAAACGAAAATGGGAAGGTCGATCAGAATCTTCTCAAAGATCCAAGGCGTATGTCAAGAATTCTCGTTTTGAGCATCGACGAGAACCGGACTGGTGTCAGAAATGTATAAATAAACATTTTGGTCCGTGTCGGGTGACTACGCCGGAATGTTATAAGTGTGGTAAAGGTATACTTTGAGTAACTGTCCTATCCAAGGGCCAACATGTTTTGAATGTAAGCAGTCGGGTCATTACCGAAAAGGACTGGCCAAAGTTATAGAAAGGTGGTAATCAGGATAAGAAGTCGAATACTCCAAAGCCATCTGGCAGGGCATTTCGTATGACGGCTGATGAAGTAAAGGATCCGAAGGATGTGGTTTCTGGTACTTTTCTTATTAACTCTACTCCTGCACGAGTACTATTTGATTGTGGTGCCAACCTGTCTTTTATATCAAAATTGTTTTATCAAAAGTTAGCTATGCCTGTCACTACCTTGGAAGATGTTTTAGTAGTTGAAATAGCTAACGGGGGTCAAGTCTTAGTTCGAGAAAGACTTGAGGGTTGTATGATTAGGATAGAAGGAAAGGAATTTCCGATTGACTTGATTCTGATGGAGATTGGGGGGTTTGATCTAGTCGTGGGTATGGATTGGTTGACAATCAATCGGGCCGAAATTCTTTGTGCCAAGAAATTAATTCGGATTCCTATGCCCGACAATGATGATGTACTCATGTATGGGGAGAAAGGAAAAGGAGAGGTTCCATTGATTTCTATTGCCAAAGCTCGTAAGTGTCTAGTAAAAGGATGTTCATCCTATTTAGCATACGTTTTGGATGCTAAAGTAGAAAAGAAGAGAGCGGAAGATATAAAGGTGGTGCAAGAATTTCTAGATGTGTTCCCTGATGATCTTCCAGGCTTACCGCCAGAACGACAAGTAGAGTTCAGAATTGATCTTGTCCCTGGAGCGGCACCAATAGCACATGCACCATATAGTTTAGCACCGACTGAAATGAAAGAGATGATGTCTCAACTACAAGAATTTCTCGAAAAGGGGTTTGTTAGGCCAGGTTCTTTACCTTGGGGAGCTCCGGTGTTATTTGTTAAGAAGAAGGACGACACTATGAGAATGTGCATCGATTACAAGGAGCTGAATAAGGTGACTATTAAGAATAAGTATACGCTCCCAAGGAATGATGATTTATTTGATCAACTCCAAGGCGTGGGATGCTTTTCAAAGATTGATTTGAGGTCAGGCTATTACCAAGTAAGAGTAAGGAATGAAGATATTTCCAAGACGACGTTTAGAACAAGATATGGGCATTGTGAATTCCTCGTGATGCCTTTTGGGTTGACAAATGCTCCAACTGTGTTCATGGATGTAATGAACAGATTGTGTCGACCATTATTGGACAAGTCTGTCATCGTGTTCATTTATGACATACTTGTTTATTCATAGAGTGAAGCCCATCACTAATGTCACCTTCATGAAGTCTTAAATGTTATAAGAAAAGAGAAATTGTATGCGGAATTCTCTAAATGTGAATTTTGGTAAAAAGAGGTACAATTTCTCGGTCATGTGATACATCGGAAGGAGTCAAAGTGGATCCGGCAAAGATAGAAGCGATGATGAATTGGGAGACACCGAAGAATACATCAGAGATACAAAGTTTCTTGGGTTTGGCAGGCTATTACAGGCGATTTATAAAGAATTTTTCTAAGACAGCTTCAGCCTTAACCATCCTGACACGGTAGAATGTAAAGTTTGTATGGACTGAAAAGCAAGAGTCAGCTTTTAGGACATTACAAAAGAAGTTATGTGAAGCTCCTATTCTTGCACTACCGGAAGGAATGGAAGATTTAGTCGTTTATAGTGGTGCGTCAAAGATCGGTTTGGGTGTGTATTGATGCAACGTGACAAAGTGATTGCTTATGCATCAAGATAACTCAAAGAATATGAAAAGAATTACCCTACCCATGATTTGGAGCTGGCAGCAGTGGTATTTGCATTGAAGTTGTGGAGACACTATTTATATGGAACAAAGTGTACTCTTTTCACTGATCACAGTAGTTTGAAGCATGTCTTTGACCAGAAAGAGTTGAATATGAGGCAACGACATTGGTTAGAATTGCTTAAGGATTTTGATTGTCAATTGCATTACCATCCCGGTAAAGCAAATGTTGTGGCTGATGCCTTAAGTAGAAAAGAATACAGTGGATGTTTGAAAATGACTAACGCTAGATTTGATGTGACGTCAAGTCTGATTGAAAGAATCAAAGTGGCACAAGCGGAAGCTCTATTAGAAGAAAACTTGAAAGAGGAAGTCATGGTTAAGCAACGTCTTCAACTGGCAGAAGATGGTCGCGAAGTCAAACTGTTTCAAGGCCGTGTTTGGGTGCCAAAGGTGGGAGGAAACCGAGAGTTAATTCTTGAAGATGCCCATAAGTCCAAATATTCTATACATCCTGGTATTACTAAGATGTATAGAGATCTGAAACTACACTATTGGTGGCCAACTATGAAGTTAGATGTGGCCCAATATGTAGAGAAATGTGTGACATGTTTGTTGGTAAAGGCTGAACATCAACGACCTTACGGGAGTCTACAATCTTTGGAGATTCCTGAATGGAAGTGGGATAAGATTACCATGGACTTTGTGACTAAGTTACCAAGGACGTTGAAAGGTAACGATACTATCTGGGTAATCGTGGATCGTTTAACCAATAGTGCTCATTTCTTGGCAATGAAGGAAGCTTCACCAATAGATAAGCTAGCCAAATTATATATCGATGAAGTGGTGTCAAGACATGGTATACCCGTGTCTATAGTTTCTTATCGTGACAGCCGATTTACTTCAAGGTTTTGGCAGTCACTACAAGAAGAATTGGGCACAAGAGTGAATTTGAGCACTGCTTATCATCCACAAACGGACGGGCAAAGTGAAAGAACCATTCAGACTTTGGAAGATATGCTCAGGTCATGTGTAATTGATTTTGGAGGTAACTGGGATACGCATTTACCCTTAGTGGAGTTTGCGTACAACAATAGTTATCATTCCAGTATTGGAAGAGTACCTTTCGAAGCCTTATATGAGCGGAAATGTAGAACTCCAATATGTTGGTTAGAAGCCGGAGAAAAAATTTTTGCTGGTCCTGAAATTGTGCAACAAAAGGCCAACAAAGTGAAAGAAATCCAGAAACACATGAAGGAGGCTCAAGATCGACAAAAGAGTTACGCCGACCCGAAAAGAAGACCGAAAGAATTCCAAGTTGGGGAGCGGATGATGCTAAAGGTATCCCCGTATAAGGGTATTATAAGGTTTGGAAAGCGTGAAAAGTTAAGTCCTCGTTTTCTTGGACCTTTCACTATAATCAAGCGAGTAGGGCTTCAAGCTTACCAGTTGGATCTTCCACCTGAATTGGAAGGAATCCATAATACTTTCCATGTTTGCTATCTTCGGAAATGTCACTGAAGAAGAAAATGTTATACCACTTTCGGAAATAAAAGTAGATGAGAAGAGTCGTTTCGTGGAGGAACCGAAAGCAATTTTAGAGAGGACAACTAAGAAGCTACGACACAAGGAAGTAGTTATGGTTAAAGTACAATGGAAGCATCATAGAGGTGCTAATGTGACATGGGAAGCTGAGTAGGATATGAAGAGTAGATATCCTCAATTGTTTGTATAGTTTCGATTTCGAGGACGAAATCATTTTCAAGTTGGGGAGATTTGTAACAACTCAAATTTTCCATAATTATCGTATAATTGTTTTGGGAAAACGTTTAAAATATTGGAAAGGTGTTATTTTAAACGAAATGTTAAAAGGGTTAAAAAGTGTAGTTGGTCAAAGTTTAATTGCTTAATTGTGAATGTGTAAACTTTGGGGAGGGTTTTGATATTTGAGGATAGTTATTTGGATAAGAGTTGAAGCCGACTAAATTTGGGGAGAATCTCAATTTTGTTTCTCCTCGAAGTCGGTTTCTGCAAGAAGAAGAAAGAGTCTAAAGTCAGGTTTCCTATGGTAAGCAAACTGATCATCTCTTCCAAATCAATTGCTTTTCAATTGATATTGATGAGCCAAGTTAACTCCTGATTAGCCTATCGAACTGTTGGAGAGGCAAGTGGGAATCGAAGATACAGATTTGGGTCGAAGTTTTGTCCAGGTGAGTTCATCTCACTTTTGATTTATTGATAACAAAATTGTACGATTTCCATGTTGTTAGATTGGTTAACTGATTTTGAAATGTTGTGGTGATATGTATTTGAGTGAGTATTGAACTATTGAGGAATTTGATGGTAAAAATTTAGAGCAGGTCGAAGTTACCTGGTAAAATCGTAGTATCCGGTAAAGTCTTATTTGAAGGTGTCCGGAAGAATAATAGTATCCGGTAACTCCTATTTTCCGGTAGTATCCGATAAATATATAATTTTCGGATAATATGGTTACCAGATATTTCCCGGATTACCTTGGTTTCTGTATGTTATCCGGATTGTTTGTATTTTCGGTATGTTTTCTGAAATTATCCGGTAGATTATTTTTTCCGGATACAAGTTCCAGACTGTTCCCGGATTCTGATGGTTTCAGATACGAGTTCCGGTCATTTTGTCCGGATAGTTTTGATGTTCCGGTAACTAATGAGTTTCTGGTAACTTTTGACGGGGAACATTTTATTACTTGAAATTCAATCTTAGCAACATGAATATACTTATAACTTGATTTTAAGTATAATATGATTTGACGTATTATTTGTTTGATACGCACTTTTCCTAAGAAGTGTAATGGATCCATAGGCACTAGTATTATGTGAACACGTGGAATAGGCGTGGACTAATCGTAATTCCCGTGTAATTGATCAACGTGGAATAGGCGTGGACTAATTGTAATTCCCATTGAATGGAAATGAGGAATAGGCGTGGACTAATCGTAATTCCCATTTCGCACTGATATGAGAAATCATGGGATACGCATGGACAAATCGTAATTCCCGATTTCTATTCGAAGATAAGAGATAGACATGGCTTAATTGTAATCTCTACTTCCTCTCCAAGAAATAGGCATGGACTAATTGTAATTTCTTGGACATGAGCAATGATCTAGAATCCGTGGAGATTCGTAGTGGGCTCTCGAGCATGATGCTATGACTTACTCAGTGTTTGTCATACTCATGGAATCGGGTATGATTACCGTCATCGAAAGATGTTATGTGTACAGTAAGAAATATTGTGAATCGGTTAAATTATATGCTTTGCTTACAAATTGGTTTTCAAAGCTTATAAAGTTTTAATTTGAAAACTGGATGTTCTCACTAGGCGTAAGCCTAATCTTTTCAAATTAAATTTTCTTACCAGGTACTATCTCGGGAAGGGATAAGAAAGTTTGAGTGCAGAGAAGTCCCAGAGTTATGCTTTTGGAGTTATGTTGGAGGATTGAATAGAACGATGATTATTTTGGAGATATTGTAGACAACCTGTATAATCTGATATTATTAGTTATGATTTAGATTAGTCGGTTGTTTATAATAGATCAGTTGTAAATATAAACTTGTCACTAATCTTTCATTTATGTATGAATGTTTTTGAAGAACCTGCCGTGGACTTTGTAAAGTGAAGGTTTAAATTTACTGTGGTTTTAGGGTGTTTCAGCTTGTACTCCCATTTGATACGTCTCTATCATCGTACGAACGTTACAATTCCGTATACTAATCATTTCAAAGTTAAGTTGTAAGTAACTCCAAGTCAATGCCTTCAGGCTTCGAGTAACGTAGTAAAGTTCACTCACCTTATTTCAATTTCCCTGTCACTAGCGAATTGTTGAAAGAATTTGTTGACTAAATCAACAAAGGAATTCATGGATTTAGGATTACGGTTAATAAGACAGTGCAAGGTTGCTCTGGTCAACATCACACCAAAACTTTTTCACATGCAAACTTCCTGGAAATTTTCAGGGGTTGATGCAGTAAACATGATTTGTTTATATTGAGCGACATGCTCATTAGGTTCGGTGATCCCAAAACATTTTGAGATTAAAAACAAGGATCTTGTATTTTTTTAGCATGTCAATGGAGACTATATGATCGGTGAAGGGAGAGGATTGGAAAACCCTCCTAAGGGGTTCCACGTCAACTAGGACATTTGTTCCAGGGAGATTTGACAACCATGGTTGTAGTTTTTCATGTTGCTCTTCTAGGGTTCTTAGGGGATGAGCAGTGAGGTCGTCTTGGCTATTGGTAAGCGGAAAATATGTATGTGAGGTGTAATTCCAGAGCTTTGAGGATTGAATCCGATTGTCACAAGAGTTTCATTCTGTGGGAATAATCAAAATAATCATAGGTACTAGGTGTGAAATATGAAAGACTTGGAACTGGGAACGTGACTACATATGTGGCTATCGGGGAAATTGACGACATGGGGATGTTGGATCATGGGTAAAGGTCATGTTTAGAGGAAACGGTGGGGTGGAGGTAAGATTTGGGTTTGAGGAGTAGCCGTTGTAGGACCAAGATATGGAGGTCCTGAAAATATTGGCATACCCAAGGAATTATGCGGGATGAATTGCGGATAGGATGGTCCTGCAGCATTTCAGAGGTAGACGGTTCTCTTTGCATGATACTAGCATTATACTCCACTATGTTTATTTAAACTCTTTTAGTGATTTGATGATGACCCCTCTTACTTGGTGAAATTACACATACTGTGATATTTAAATGAATCAGTGTCAGCGATCATACGGAGTTTGTTTAGTGATCGCTAAAAACTTTCCATTGTAAATAGTTTATGTAATATCGAAGACCAAGTTGATGAAGAAGATAAGTCTACTCATGATCTGAAGCGGAAATCAGTGAAACCAAGACAAGTCTACAACGCGTGACAAATTAGTGATCAAGCTTCAGCGATAGCTGAAACCACCATCAGTGAAACTTGCCTATCAAGATTTGTCTGTCTTATCTACTTGCACAAAAGTACGAAGGTACAAAAGTAAACCTACTTTTGTCCATAATCGTACAACAAATCTTCTGCTACATTGTCCATCATACGACCAAAAGCATGTATGGGATAAAGACAAAAGCATGCACCCAATATCCTTTGAACACGTGTAAAGTACCCTCTGACTTGCATTTAATGCATAGGGTATAAATAAGAGTGAAACCCTTCATTTTGAAGGATCCCCTCTTCTTAGTGAAACTTTGCAGAAACTCTCTTCTGTAGATTCTCTTGTCTCTATTTTCTAAAGTGCAAGAAACCTTAGTGATTTCTTAGTTTGTTTAGATTAGGTTTACCTTATCTATTTTCGCAACAAACTATAAATTGTGATTTTGATTTTCTCAATAATAAATAAACTAATTTAAGATTATAAAATTGTGTTTGTATTCATCTCCACCCCCCTCCTACAAACTAAACCCTTGTAGAACCCCTATCGGGACCAACAAGTGGTATCAGAGCAAATTGTTTAATCAATAAACAAGATCTTGCTTAAGACTCTATTCCTTGCTATTTTCATATGGCACTCAATACTAACTCAAATTATCATGATAATGGTCTTCTTGCAAAACCTCCTCGATTCAGCAGAGACAACTTTGCTCTCTGGAAAAATTGAATGACTCTCATTTTAGAAGGTGTAGACCCTACTATACCTCCTATTTTGAAAATGGACCCTATGTTCCATTTATCATCGATGTTGCTGTCCTTGCCACTACCACTACTGAGGCAATCCTAAAAGGGAAGATACCAAAGAGATTCATCAATAGACTATCGAAGATAAAAAGAAACTGGCTCTAGATGCTATATCATCTCTATGACACTCCCTGGTGAGATTTATCGCTCTGTCATGAACCTTAAAACCTCAAAAGCCATGTGAGACACTAAATTTGTTCAATATGAAGGTACCACTGAGGTACAAGAATCCAGAAAGATAAATCTGGTAAGACAATATGAAAGTTTCATTTATGGTAAGAATGAATCTTTGTCTGAAGTACACCAACGTTTTAACTGCTTATTAATTGATATAAGGACCATTGGTAGGACATACACAAACTCCGAGACTCTGACAAAAATCTTGGAATGCCTTCCTGAAAGTTAGGACGATTATTCAACGTGTCTCAAGATATCTAAAGATCTAAAAAAATCTTTCTTTAATCACTCTTTATGGGATTCTACTCAATTATGAGCAATCTTGTCAACTAAAGAAGAATCTAGTCAAATATTCAACAGTTTCAAAAGCACACCTATTGCTTTAGTATCTTCATAGATTATCCCATCTCAGCGTACCTCTTCTCTCACTATCACTGAGTTGGAATCTGACTCGGAGGAATTATCAAACGTTGATCTATAAGAAGTTGAAAAGTCTCTAGCACTCTTTACAAATTTCTTTAGGAGATTTGCAAGAAAGAGTAATTTCAGAAGAAATAAACCGGTTGCTATCACTAACAAGCCAAAGTCAACTCCGATTGACAAGGCAACTGCTACTTGCTATAACTATGAAAAGAAAGGAAACTTTTCGAGTGAGTGCAGGTCAAAGAAAGTCTTCAAACTTTCTTCATCCTCCAGACCCAAAGATGACAAATACCTAAAGTTGGAAGAAAATATCAAACCTTCAGTGATCCGGTTCTCAACGAAGCTATTAGACGTCGTGCTATCGATTATGTGACTGTTGATTTCTATAATGCCTTAAATGGTAAAACTCAATCTGAACAACAAAATCTAGATCTAATTGAACAACTTAAAAAATTCCATTTAAAAATCCAATTACTATGTAATATAGAAGAAAGTTTAAAGGATCAGGTATATGTAAATGAACTAATCAACATCGAACGTGAACATGCTATCACTGAGCTGAAAGCTGAGAAAGCCATTGTCGAAGGATGGTGCAAGTCCTCATCAAAGATCACTGAGATAATTGGTGCTCAAATCCCTGTTCATGATCGTTACATGCTTAAGTTTGGAATGTTTGTATCCTCTATTCCTAAGACCTTATCATCTCAGTGTTCTTCCTCTTCTTATTCTATTCCTATTCATGAGGAAACACCTAAGCTGAAGAAGATTCCTTCTAAGCCTTCAGTGAGTCACCCTTCATCGTCCAAGGCTACAATCCCTGGACATGTTTAGAGATCTACACCTCGGATGAATGTTGATCTCAAGCCTAAGAAATCTGAAGAACCAAAGGTTCCTCTGAAATCTGATGCTAATGGGAATTCTTGGAGCCGGCCTTGCTCATTTAAATCTTTCTAATGCTTATGCTTTTGGTCCTAAAGCTACCTTCAGCTATATGAAATGTTACCACTGTGGACTTACTGACCATATTGCTAGTAAGTGCCCCACGATGACCGAAGCTGAGAAATCAACTAGAGTGAAGATGAATGCTAACAAGGCAAAGAAGGCCACTAAAGATGAAAAATCTGCCAAGGTGAACAATACCACTAAGGTTAATAAATTAACCATGGTGATAGGTTACCACTGAAGCTGAATCATCAGATGTTGTGAAGATTGTTGAAACTTCAATCTCCACTAACACTTGCGGACCCATTGTAAAGTGGGCACCAATTCAAATTTAATCTTCCTTATGATTGCAGGACTCGAAGGGTATCTGGTATCTCGATAGTGGATGCTCTAGACACATGACTGGAAAAAAGATCTTGCTCTCTGAATACAAGGAGGAGAAAGGTCACTCATTGACCTTCGGTGGAAACGAAAAGACTATACCAGAGGGTTTGGTGTACTCACAAATGGTACAACTACCTTTTGAAGAGTCTCTTATGTAGAAGGAGTGAAGCACAATCTTCTAAGCACCAGTCAGCTATGTGATAAAGACTATAAAGTATGTTTTACTAGGAAAGCATGTTCGGTCACTGACAAAGAAAGAAAACTTGCTCTCGGTGGTTATCGTAAGAAAAATGTCTATGTTATCAACATGGACTCCTCAAACACTGAGAACTTCTGTTTTCTATCCAAAGCCTCATCAGATGTCAACTGGCTATGGCATAAGAGGCTCTCACATCTCAACATCAAGACGTTGACCAATCTTTCAATGCAGGAACTAGTCACTGGCTTACCTCAACACTCATACGCCAAGGAATCCCTCTGCCCAACATGTGAAAAAGGAAAGCAAAACAAAGCTATTTTCATGTCAAAACAAGTGTCATCAGTGACAACACCTGTTCATCTACTCCATATGGATTTATTTGGCCTTGTCAATATACAATCCATCGCTGGAGAGAAGTACACTCTAGTCATCGTAGATGAGTACTCACCTTATACATGGGTAATGTTTCTCAGATCTAAGAGTGACACTCCAGATGAGATCATTTCATTCGTAAGAAAAATGGAAGTTCTCAACAATATGACAGTTCGCTCAATAAGGAGTAATCATGGGACTGAATTCAAAAACAGTTATGTTGATAACTTCTTTGAGAGTAAGGGTATCTCTCACAACTTCTCAGCTATGATAACACCACAGCAAAATGGAGTCGCTGAAAGAAGAAATTGAACAATTATTGAAGTCGATCGGTCTATGCTCAGCGAATCTCATCTACCTACTCAATTCTGGGTTGAAGTTGTCAACACTACATGTTTGACTCAAAATCGATTGCTGATTGTTAAGCGATTAAAGAAGACAACATACAGACTCTTCCATGGGAGAAAGCCAACTCTTATCTTTCTTCATATCTTTGGTTGTAAATGTTGCATACTAAACAACAGAGATAATTTGAGAAAGTTCGATCCCAAAGTTGACAATGGAATCTTCCAATGATGCTCTTTAGTGTCCAAAGCTTTTAGAGTCTTCAACAAGAGAAGGCAGACTATAGAAGAAACCATTCTTGTCACTTTTGATGAATCTTGCACAACAAATTCAAGACCCATTCTTGAAAATGAGAAGTTAAATCAGTAGGTGTTTTCTCACTTTGGAGAACCTGACGCATCCTTTAACCCTAATCCTTAAGCTGACTTGCACAACGTTGATGATGACCCTATCGTCATTCTCAGTATGCAGACTAGTGGAGCTGAATCCTTCTCATGGATCTCAGCTACCCCCATCAATACAATAGCACCATCTGAACCTTCAACCTATGAGAAACAATCAGTAAATGAAGTTCATTCTGAACCTTATCAACTGATACTTGATGAATTAAATGCTGAAGCTTCCTCCTCAGCAGTAGATCCTCAAGTTATGGGACCAGATATGAAATCTCAACTTCCTGCTCAGAGATGGACAAGAAATCATCCAATTTAACAAATACTTAGTGATCCAAACGCATGTATTCAAACTCGACGTGGTTCAGGTAATATCTATCTATTTGTTAATTTCATCTCTCTTATTGAACCTTAAAATATTTATGATGCCCTCAGAGATCCAAACTGGGTTAGTGCTATGCAACAAGAACTAACTTAATTTGATAGAAACACTGTTTGGAATATTGTTCCCAAACCATCTAAAAAACTATTATTGTTACCAAATGGTGTATCGTAACAAGTTAGATGAACATGAAACTGTAACCCGTAACAAGGCTATACTTGTTGCTTCGGGATATAGACAAGAGGAAGGCATTGACTATGATGAAACCTTTGCCCCTATGGCCAGACTCGAAGCAATTCGATTATTCTTAGCCTATGTAGTTCACAAAGACTGTAAGCACCCAGATTATGTTGAACAACATTCCTAAATGAAAAGTTGAATGAGGAAGTCTTTGTTGAACAACCCTAAGGGTTCTTAGACCCTAAGCACCCAGATTATGTTTATAAACTGGATAAGGCTCTTTATTGGTTAAAGCAAGCCTCTCGTGCTTGGTATGATACCCTTGCATCTTATCTTATAGCTGAAAAGTTTGAACGTGGAAAGCCTGATAATACTTTGTTTTTCAGAAAATTCAAGGGTCATATTATCCTTGTTCAAATATATGTCGATGACATTCTATTTGGTTCCACTAACCCATCTATGTGTGTTCGATTCGCTGAACGTATGAAGAAATAATATAAAATGAGTATGATGGGTGAACTAACTTATTTCCTTGGTCTTCAGATTAAGCAATCTAATAGACGCACATTTATTCACCAGGGTAAGTATGTTAAAGTAACACTGAAGATGTTTGATCTTACTCAAAGCTCAACTATGAGAACTTATATGGCTCCTCCACTAACACTAAACAAGGACCCAAATGGGAAACCCGTTAATGTCACAGCCTATAGAAGAAAGATTGGCTCTCTGCTATATCTGACAACTAGTCGACCAGATATCATGTACTTCACTTGCTTATGTGCACGATTTCAATCTGAACCCAACATCTGATTGTTGTAAAGCGAATCATCAGATATTTTAAGAGTACAACCAACCTAGGTCTTTGATATCCCAAAGACTCAGGGTTTGATCTAACTACCTATTCAGATAGTGATTTTATAGGTTGCAAACTGGATAGAAAAAGTACCACTGGAGGCTGTCAACTCTTAGGTGGAAAGCTGGTGACTTGGACAAGTAAGAAGCAAAACTCAGCGTCCACATCAACATCTAAAATTGAGTACGTAGCCGCTGGTACTTTTTATGCTCAGGTCTTGTAGATGAGAAATCAACTTATACACTATGACCTTCATCAATCAAGGATTCCTATCTATTATGATAGCACCAGTGCCATTGCAATAGCCAACAATCTAGTGTTACACTCAAAGACCAAACACATTGAAATCAGATATCATTTTATCAGAGATCATGTGATGAATGGAGATATTGAACTTTATTTTATTCCCAATTCTTACTAACTCGCTGATATTTTTACTAAACCTCTTGATAAGCCAATACTAACTTTCTGTTAGGGTCAATATTTGTTGTATTAAAGTTCAAGGGTCAGTATTGCAATTCCTTATTTTGAGCTTAGTTAGTGAACGGGCCGTGGGCTTGTTAACCACGCGCCCGTTATATATAATGTGCTTTAGCCTTAGAAAATAGGCTAGTTGTTCATTTTGCTTTCCTACTCTCATATTGTAATTCTCTCTCAATTGATTTCATTGTTCGTTGCACGGATCTGGAACTCACAATTTGTATCAGAGCAGACGGACACAATTGATTCAAAGTGCTCCCATTGAATTATGGTAAGTTTTATAGTTTTTCACGCCTGTGTTCTTGATTGCATATCAAGTTTTTGATTCTGGCAAAATTGATCGATTTCGTTTATTGGGTATTGTTAGTATTATTGCTTTGAGTGATTCTGCAAATTTTCATAACCTAATTCGATCGTTTGAGTGGTTTCTAAGCAAATTAAAAGTCAAAAGTTTTTGTTGTGTTCTTCACTAAAAATCGAATTTTTACCATCAAAACGTGTTCTTTTTGCTTCAAAATCGATTTGGGTAGTGTTATTTTTGTGTTTGGTAGTGTTTCTAATCTTTCAGGAAAATTTTTGAGCAACCCTAGTCGATTCCCAATCGATTGGAAACCCACAGCCGCAGTTTCCGGACACAGCAGTCGCAGTTACCGGACATATCAGCCGCGGTTTCCGGATAACTCCTAAGTTTCCGGATAATTGCATATTATTTCCGGGTACGTCCATCTCTCCGGGTAAATTTTCCTGGTAAGTCAAGCTTTCCGGGTAAGTCAAGCTTTCTGGGTAAGTCATATTTCTCTTAATCTCTCCGGGTATATCTGGTCCGGAAACTCAAAGTTTCCGGTACATATCATCCGGTAACCATTTTATTCGGTAAGTGTTTATTATCCGGAAAGTATCTCATTCGGGAAGTTCATTGTCCGGATACTTCACTTACCCGGTAAGTTCTGTGTTTTCCTTTTCTATCCGATATTCATTTGTTTTAATCGGACACTTCTGCCATCCGATAACATTTGTTATCCGGAAACCTTAAGTTGTCCGGATTCTTCTATTTATCCGGATACTTCTGTTTGATTTGAACTGCTTTCACTTAATTCTGATCCGGACACTTCCAGATCAGATATCTCATCCGGATTCCTATCCAGTGAGATCAGGTTGTTGAAATCTTACCAGTTCCTAGTTCAAATATGTCGTAGAACCTGCGTTAGGATCCCACTCATAGTGCCTTGCGTTAGGTTTACACTTTGAATCAATCAATTCGTCTGACGATCACTCCGTTGCAACCAAAGATGTCTTCTCGCGACGCTCTAGCAATCGGTACCGACACCAAACCACCTTGCCTCTATCAAGGTGAGTACAGCCAGTGGCGCGAAAGGTTTAAAATCAAGGACAACTTCGAGTACATTCTGCGAGCGTTAGACAATGGGCCTATTCCAGAACCCATGAAGGAGATACAAGCAACTGCAACTGCTGTAGCTCGTCGTGAGAAAAAGTCGTTGTCCGAAATGACAGAAGAAGAAAGAGGCATGATTGAAGGAGAAAAGCATGCAAAGAGATATCCTTTGAAGCCCTCCCCAACACGATCTACACTGCTATCGATAGTTATAAAGACACAACAAAGGGCATGTGGGATCAAGTGGCCAGAATGATGCGTGGGAGCGATGTTGGAAATCAACTGAAAATAAACAGCGCAATAACCAAGTTCGATGGTTTCAAGCAGCGCACTGGCGAGTCTCTCACCCAGGCCTATGAACGTTTTTGCTTACTTCTTAATGAACTGAACAATAATAAGATCACTCGCTCCAACATGAAAAACGCGCTAAAGTTTCTCAACAACCTGCTGCCAGAATGGAAGGTGTTTGCTTCTCATGTCAAGCACAACAACTTGATAGAGAACATTGGCATCAATGAACTTTATGAGACGCTTCTTCAAGACGAAGATGAAGTGAATGAACTCTTGAGGGAGAAGAAGACTGCATCAAAGCCAACTGCTGATCCCATTGCACTCATGTCCTCCAAGAAAGGGAAATCTTCGGGCCGTCACTCCAAACGTGCTCAAAAGCAAAGCTCTTCCGAATCTGAAGAAAAGGAAGACAGTGATTCTAATGATGAAGTATTTGACTTCAAGAAAGCGATTGCTCTGCTCACTAAGTCTTTCCAACAACAGAAGTTCTATAAGAAGCCTTCGTCCAATAATCAGCGCTACTCTAACTCCTCTAACAAGCGCCATGATCATCAGGACAAGTATAAGGGAAAGAAGAAAGCAGATGAGCAAGATAAGTCAGAGAAGAAGGAGAAGACGGAGAAAGTAGAAAGTAAGAAGAAATATTAACCAGTGACCTGTTACAACTACGGAAAGCTTGGTCACTTCGCTAAATATTGTAAGAGGCATGTGGTAAAGAATTCTCATTACTACAAGGCTAAGCTCGCCCTGATTGAGCAGAAGGAAGCTGGAGAATCTCTACTTGTGGAAAACGACTACTGGTTGGGTCGTTCTGATGATGAAAGTGAGTCTGATGGTGCCAATGCTTTCATGGGATATCACTCTCCAGCCGATGAAGAAACGACAAGTCAGGTATGTGATTCTAGCCAACAAGATTTCTTGAATCAAATGCAATCTCTTACCGAACAGGCAGTTTCCTTTAAGGCCACCTCTAAAGAACAAAATTTTGAGATTAGATCTTTAACCTAAAAGCTAGATGTTCAAACGAGAATAACAGAAAAATATAAGTCTGAAAATGCTAATTTAAAAGACAAATGCAAAAATCTTTCAATAGCACCTAAGGACTTACAGGCCAAATTATCTGATCTTCAGTCTCAGTTTGCTCAGTGTTTGAATGAGAAAGAAGATATTGTTTATCAATGTTCTGCTCTTCAAATTCAGCACAAGGAGTTTGTTAATAAAATCACCGATCTTGAAACAAAACTCCACAAAAGAGGTCAAACCAATCAAACCATCTTTATGAATAAACCCAAAGAGTTCACGTACTTTAACAAAGAATGGGGAATCAGATACGATAACCCACACTATTTGAAAAAGGGTATATACCAAACACCTACTTTGTATGACTTTGGGTGTCTTGGTTTAGATAAGAAATACCCGGAATATGCTATTAAATGGACTGGTCCTCTAGAACCTGAAAAGGAAGAGGAAACCGAGGAATATAAGCGAGCACACAAACGAGGAATACAATTTCCATTTTGTTATGAACCTTTAAATTATTCTTATCAAAAGAACAAGAAGTATCTCTCAAATGACTACTTCGATGGCTACAAGGTTGCAAAGCCCAACGATTCCTCCAAAAAGGATGAGGTCCAAGCAACCGCAACCAAGACTGAGACGGACGAGTTCAAGCTCCATGTTCCCCCTCTCATCTTGGAGGCAAAGATAGTCGATTTGGAGGAGTCACTCGAGAAAGAAAGGTCAGTTTTTCAAATGGAAAAGCAAGCGTTAATTGAAAAAACTTGAGAATCTACAACCGGTCAAAACCGAAGTTGTGTCTGATGAAGGACAGGAAATCCTCCGGGGAGAAATCACCAAACTCACATCACAACTGGCTGCCTTGGCAACAGATGCGATGCAAGAGTATACGAGAAATGGTCAGCTCCAAGAGCAGATTGACCAACTCCAATCTGAAAAGCGGATTTCACCCGAACTTTCCTCAAGTTCATCTGATACGTCTTCATGCAAAGCATTTATAAGCAATATTTCTACTACTCAAGACGGTAAAGATTCTCAAGACGAGAGTGTTTTAAGGAATTTGAACTCTGATTTTTTCCTAGCTTCCGCACCAAATTCTCCAAAGCACACTGACACTAAATGTTCCTCGCCTTCCTTGACCGATCCGAGTCCTGTTATTCTGGATGTTGATTTTTCTGAATATATGAACTCTGAAGGTAATTCTGATGGAGAGTTTGAGTCGTTCCCTTTCGACAAACCTCTTCCGAGCCACACTGATTTTCTATCACCCGTAGTCAATCGACCGATCAACTTTCTAAAGGGTGCATGTTCTAATACAAAGGCCCCAGTTGTGATTAATATTTCCAAATCTAAACCTGTTTCTCAAAACCAATCACAGCCGAGGCAAAAGGCCGAGCGATTGCCTACCAAAAATCTTGTTTCTTCAAAAGTCACTGACCATGCTGTCAATGTGGGTTCAGATAAAACCGGCCAGCCTAAACAAGATAAACCAAAGAGGCCAGCTAGGGAATCTATTGAGAAAGAAGCGTCGAAGTCATTTAACACTGTTTTTTACCCTAGAATGAACAAAAACGATTGTGCTTGGAATCATAGGACTGATTTTGTTAAAAGGGATGTTAATTTTCCGATGAAATTTTACTCCATTCAACAATTGATCCAATTATCGCACGATCGTTTGTGTTGTTCTAGTTATGGTTGGAATGACTTTGATGACATAAATAATAATGATTGGTTTGGGTCATATCATATGTATAATCATACACCCAAACACAAACCCCGTAAAAACAAAACGAAACACTATACTCCACGGGGTTCCCAATCAGAGGTTAAACCAAGGCAAGATAGGAAACCCACTTCAAAGCGGGTTCCTCCTACTGAGGTTAAACCTACACCTAAGAGGCAAAATGTTTCGAAGCAAGTTCCTCCGAAAGGTGTCAAATCTAACCCTCCCAGACCCATGCAAATCTGGGTACCAAAGGTCCGCTAATCTTGTTTTGCAGGACGGTCATGTGTGGTTCTTACACTCTGGATGCTCCATGCACATGACCGAAAGGAGGGAGCTACTCACGGACTACAAGGCACTATATGACGGAGACTGTTCGTGTGTTCAGGGGGAGCACGACCAGCCGTCAGGTATGATATTCTACTGCTGAGGGGGAGTGTCACACACGTTTTTTACCTGGCAGAAAAGTTTTTTTTATGTGTGGTCATTCCCGAGTGCACTTAACATCATACTCCGTGCATATTTTGAGGGGGGTCACTACTTTTAGTGTTCATCATTTGAGGGGGAGCGTCTTTTTTTTTCTAAAAAGTCTAAAAGTTTTTTTTGTCGACGTCTCCTAAGTAATCACATTCCTGTTCCGAGGGGGAGCAAGGATATGCCTATGCATCAGTCAAGGGGGAGCAAAGTATTTTTCCCATGGTCCAGCCAGTGCCGGAGGGACCTCCCCAGGGACTTAGACCTGAGCGACGTGAGGGTCCTAGGACAAGAGGAGGAAGGTGAGCGGAGGGAGACATGTTGGTCCCGAAGGGTTATACAAGTTTGTAGAAGGGGGGGGGGGGTTGAATACAAACACACAGATTTTACTTTTCTAAATTGTTTATTGATAAATCATTAACAATTTACAGCTTGTTGCGGAAACAAGATTAAGGATAAATCCTAAATCTAAACAAGTTGGAACACTAAGTTTCTTGCACTAAGAAGGAGAAGGAAATTACTAATAATAACCTATCTCAAGATAAGAAAGATGAACTTGTCCAGAGTTAGCAAGTTACTTCAAAATGAAGTGAGTTCATCTTCTTATATACTGCATGCATTTAATGCATGGCAGTATACACTTTACACGTGGCAGCAGCTGATTGGTTGCTTGTCATTGACCTTTGTTGACAACCTAAGTAGCCGCATGTTTGAACAGTGTAGTATCAGGTTTGTTGTACGAATTCAGACAATAAGGAGGTTCTGTTCTGACATATCGTACGGAGTCGTGCAAGGGTGGTTGAGACAAAAAGTACTTTGTACGGAAGACTTCATGATCAGCTTTTCGATGATTCAGCGATCTATCATTTCATATCAGCGAATGATAGAATTCAGCGATAGCTAAAGTCTTGTACTTGATACTTCACGTTGATTGGACAAATTTGAGTCTTCGCTGATCCACATCAGTTTATTAGGAGACTTGTCGCTGGTTCTTGAGCTTGATCTTCGACTTCAGCGTAGAACCTATGTTGACGTGAAACTTGTCTTCAGGGATCATAAGTAAACAACTAACTTATCAGCGATCACCATAAGTACTGAACATACTCAGAATATTATGGTGAACAGTTTCGCTGAATGTTTAATCTAAAGAGCGAGAGTTCCTATCAGCGGTACTGGAAGATCTTAGTACTTATCAGCGATAGTGAAACTCTGATACATATTGTTTACTTACAATTTTCACTAAGTATATAAGAGAGGGTCATTATCAAATCACTGAGGGTTTGGATCAACAATCTCCCCCTATTTGATTATGACATAGCAACAGAGAAAATTGCTATTTAATGAAAACATAAGGATAAAAAGAACTCATAAAATATTTGTCCCTTTTACTGTTTTCTGGGATCTTTTCTGTACTGATGGAGTAAAGTACGTTCGCTAAAATTTTTCTTTAAACTCTGTAAAGATTACATAGGGAAGTGGAAAAATTACAAGTACAGCGAATAAAATTACAAGTACAAAAGATGTAGACAGATAAGGATAGAAAGAATTACAAGGCGATCCTATCCTTCAAAAGGTTCTTCCTTAATGAGTTGTTCATCAAGGGTCATTGATGTGGCAATCATCCAATCAGGGACATCTACTCCTTGATTCTTTTTCTTCAGAGCTTCTTCAAAAATCAAGGGCTTCAGGTGTCTAGCTTTGATGTCGCGTCTGACTTCACACCAGTATAAGTGATCTATGAGTTGTTCGATGGGTGCGAGGTGGAGCTCAGAGATACGTTGAAAGTGATGGTTTCCATCGTAGTCTAGAAAGAATATACCATATGGATCACTTACAATTGTGCCAGGAATAAAAGTTTCTCCAGGTGGTAGGGAGGTGTCAAGCGCTGAGAGATCAGCATCCGGGCCAAGAACTTCAGCACGAGAGAAACCAATACATGTTTCATTCCATATAGGAGGACCTGAATCAGAGACTTTCTTTTTCTTAGAAGAGACTTTTCTTTATTGAGGAAGAGTAGGAGGAATATCCACAGCAGAAGAAAGCAGGTCGATCTGTTTGTTTAAGATCTTCTCGACATGGCTTTTGAACTTTGAGCCCGATCCCTGAATGGCTAATTTTGTTTCTAACCATTCAGAGAGACCAAACTTTTCTAAGGTAGCAACATAGAAAGTTTGCTTGGTTTTGTCATCTCTGTAGACATCCACTTCAACAACAGGAATGTCGGCGTACAGTTTTCCTCTGATGTTTGCTTTGAGGATTTTGGATGGTCTAGATCGATAGGTCAGCATTTGTTTAGCCCATTCCAAGGTCGTGTCAGAGACCTTAGTCTTTTCTCTAACGATCTTTTGAGCATCATCCCATAGCTGACGTTGAACATCAATGGGAACTCTTTTTCAGCTTGGGGTCTTTTATTGATCGTTGAGTAAGCTTGATGGCGTATTCTCTATCTTTTTCTTCAGCTTCCTTTCTTTCAGCGATTAAGCGTTCAGCTCTGAGGTGTTCCTTGTATTCCTTTTGGGAAACTCTGAACTTTGGAGGAACGGAAGGAAGTTGAACACGCTTCAGAATGGTTCGCTGATCTTCGAGTCTCTTGATCATTGCATCTCTCTTTTCTTGATCCTCTTCACTTAGCTTTTGAGGAGCCAAGGAATGTCTGTTTTGTGAGAGAGAGTCTGTTCTTCAGGTTCATCAGTCTCAGAGATCAAGTCCAAGACTGGGATTATTTCTTCAGCGTTGAGAGCTGGGATTGTTGTTGAAGTCGCAGCTGTAGGAACTTCAGCGATATCCTCAAACAGGGGAGAGGACTAGCTGAAATGCGGCGATCTTACAAATAAAAACCGAGATGGAAAGAATGGGAATGTGTATAGAGGTTTGCAGAGGTAGAGAACTGATAAAGTGTATAGAGGAGGGATGTTGTGTAAGATTAATGTACCTGCCAAACCGGCTTGTTAAGCAAGATCATCAGATTTTCATCTTCAGCGACACCTTTTCCTTTGCCTTTGTCAGCTTCAGATGCTGATGGCTTTGTCTTTGTCCGCTCCCCTGAAGGTTAATTTATCAGAATCCCTTTAAGATCTTTAGTTCTCTGAGCAGGCTTGACGATAAAAGAATCATCATCATCGTCATCTTCTTCATCATCATTCTTTGGAGAAGAGGATGGTTCAGCATCAGACAAATCGATGGCTTCTTCATCTTCAGCTTCAGACTTAGTTTCTTCAGCTTCTTCTTCGAGCTGCTCCCCCTCATATACAGAGGCGAGCTTCTCGGTTCCCTCAGGGTTTTCATCTCCCTGAGGTCCAGCGGCTGCTTCAGCTTCAATTGTCTTCTCACCCTCTTCAGTGAAGGTGAGGTCTTTAGTCTTCTCTCCCCTGATAGATTCATCATGGGAAAGGTCTTCAGCGCTTTTGGAGAGGTCTTCAGCGCTCTTGGAGAGGTCTTCAGCGCTCTTCTCCCCCTCTTTATCATGATGACTGGGGGAGGAATGAGAAGATTCAACAGCTCGTGTGGTTTCCCTGTCTTCTTGGCCAGGGATCCCTATATACATTTCAATCGCTGATAATCTGTTTTCCATGTCAGAAATACCAGGATTGATCTTCACAAGTTCAGCACGATCCGCCGTAGTAAAAGATGGAGGTGCAGGGGCAGGTGCCCGAGGCGGTCGTGTTGGTCAGAATCTGCTTCAACAAGTTCTGAATTAAAGAGATGTCATTCTTGATCGTGTTGACATCAGTCTTCACAGAACTCATATCAGTTTTTACTGAACTGACATCAGTCTTTACAGCAGACATATCACCTTCGAGTGTGCCAACCGATGTCTTCAGCGTTGTGACTTCGCTGGACATGGTGTCTACAGATTTCTTGATGTCGAGGTAGTCTGTGTAGATGTCAGGGAGAACTTTGGCAAAGTTGCTCAGTGATTGATCAACCTTCTCCATGTTAGCTTTGGAGGCATTCTTTCCGACTTCGGTTGTAAGTTTTAAGAGATTTTCTCCAGCGGTTGTTACAGTTGAAGAGTTGCCGGAAAGAGTAGACGTGAGACAGTCAGCGTTGTCTTTACTGTCTTCAGAGACGTGTTGATGTCTCTCAAATTAGGACATGTAACATATAAAAACTTGTGAACAGAGGAAAGCTCAGAAGTTTGGGGTTTAGTAACACTGTATAGGGATTAGTGAGTACCTGCAGGAGGATTGGTGAATTCATCATAATCACCGATTCCTGAGTAAAGTTCCATATCGTCAGCGAGAGTACGTGAACGTATGGACAGCTCTGCAGGTCCTACTTCCGTCGTTCCTTTAGCTTGTGTAGGAATGACAGGTGCAGCTGTGATAACTAGAGTGGTGTCCAAATGAGTGGAGGGAGAAGCGAAGGGTAAGAAAGGAGGTTGGTTACCGAGTTCAGCGTTGGAATCACTGAGAATCACTTCATCAGTCTTTTGAGAGACTGAGGGAGGTTGGGTAGTTTCCAAGTTTGTAACCTCAACGTTTGGAGATGCTGAGGTTGGGATTAAAGGGATGGCTTCTTCAGGTGTGGCAGAGCGTACCACTGAACTTTCCTTCAGCTCAACAGGAGGAGCTGAGGAGTTTTTAGCAGGAGATTGCTTGGGTTGCTCCTTGGTCTTCTTAGTTCTTTTGGAACCAAGTTGGGTGTCAGAATGTTTCCTTTTAAGAGGAATGTAGGTAGCAACTGGGGTATCAGCGGTGGGTTTGTCCGCTGAAGGAGCTGCAGAAGTACAAGAAGTAGTAGGGTTAAGAAGATTCAAGAGTGTAGAAAGACGTACCTCATTCGCCATTGGTTTGAAGTCGAGTATTTTAGGGCCGACCTGAGAGAGTTTCAGGTCACCCTCTTCTGGGTAGCTGTCTTTCAGGCCTCTTTGGAAAATAGCGCTGATGAACCGAGGATATGGAACCCATGGAGGTCTGTCAGTGACGGTGTCCACTCTAAGAACCAGGTCATCATAGATAATCGATGCCCAGTCTATGTTGAGACCTTTCAGCAAAGCATATCCCATTGCTTGCTGAGGCTTAGCGGCTTGGTCAGAGGAGCCGCTCTTGGCAGTCATGCAGCTGATCAAATGGGCGAAGATGAAATTCATCTCGCTGGGCATTTTCGATTTCTTGATAATCGTCAGCTTCTTCTCGGGCTTCATGTCTCTGCCGATTTCCCATACATAGCTCATTGCATCGAAAAATGCAATGATGGCTTTCCCGTCTGAATTTTTCTTGGGGTCAGGGAGGGGAACAAAGGGTTTTTCCTTGGTGGCGATGGGAAGGCTGAGAGCTTTGCGAATTATGGCAGGGGTAATCTTCATGGTGCCATATTCGATATCGCAGAGGATGCAATCGATTGTTTTGGAGGGGTCTTTGGCTGAGGGTAGCTGAGAGTGTCTGGCTGAGTACCAGAATTGTGAGAGCAAAAGCTGATGTGCAGGAGGTGTTATAGTCAGGGCTGTGGAGATGCAGCAATTCTTTAGGAAGTTCACAGCATCAGCTAGATGTGTGACTTGTTTTCGAGGAGGAAACTCGAGAAGCGCATAGAGGTTGTTCACCTTAGTCCAATCCAGTTTGTCAAGGGCAAACTTGACTTGAGGAGCCTTGAAGATGTCCACTTCCTCAGCGGTGTCATCAGTAGAAGTGTTTTCAGCGATGGTGTTCTTGGGAATGTCAGAAGATGCCATTTTCTGTATTATCAGTTCAACCAAAGATTAACAAATAAGAATAATCTTAATGTGGAAAGATTTTCCAATAGGATGGTTCGAATTTTGTCCATTTCATTCAGATAAAATGTCTTAATGAAGAGTAGGGTTTTTGTTTTAAAAAAATGAAATTTCAAACCCAATAAAAATCTTGTTTTCCAGTTTCCTTTGAAGATAGGGATTCTGGAAAAACGAATGTGTGAAGAACAAGTTTAAGATTTTTGCATTTAAACTTGAAGAACAACCATGAAATGGTTGTGTTCATAAAACCATGAAAGAAAATGCTTTTATTTTTAAGAAGTTCTTTTGTTTGATCTTGTTAAAACAATGAGAAGATCAGAAACAAGTTATTTGCATTTGGTAAATAATAAGAACATATTAACCTTTGATGTTTGAAGAAGATGAACAATTGTTCTTGAAAAATCGAGAGCCAAATGCAACAGTGAATTCTTTCTTTGCTTGAAGGAGAAGTTCGCGTAAGGGAAAAAATATAAACGAAGAATTTGTTTATATAGAGAGATTTTAGAAAGAGAAAATCTTGAGCGGGAAAAGATTTTCATCATGACACAGACACGTGTTTGCATTTGATTGGTAAGTAAACGAAACGTGTAAATGTGTGTCAGAAAGAAGAACGTGTCTGGGTTTATCCGTTGCAATGACGTCACAACTGTCCTTTCATATTCCTGGTTGTCTCTGAGGTTTTGAAAACTCAGGGACACTTTTGAAAACATGAAGCACTGAATAGAAATATCAGTTGGTTTTAAGAAATTTCAAAGTATCGCTGATAAGGAAGAGATATTCAGCGATGAGATTTGTTTTTAAATCTTGCATTTACATGCGATTTGTCAGAGAGAAAAACATACCTTGATATCAGTGAATCAGGATAGAGAGGATGATAGAATGGGTTATACAAGTTGATTTTATCCTATCGCTGATCAAATGTGAACTGCTGAAGATTTTATCCTTCAAAGTTCAGCATTCCAAGCTCGCTGATGAGAAAGTTGAATCTTGTCTCATCAAGAGGTTTGGTGAACAGATCAGCTAACTGATAATCAGTTAGGATAAAGTGAAGTTCTATATCACCATTCATCACATGATCTCTGATAAAGTGATACCTGATTTCGATGTGTTTTGTCTTTGAGTGTAGCACTGGATTATTAGCTATAGCGATGGCACTTGTGCTGTCGCAATAGATTGGAATATTTGAGAGTTGAAGGTCATAGTCCAGTAGTTGATTTCTCATCCACAAGACATGAGAACAACAGCTTCCAGCGGCTACATACTCAGCTTCAGATGTGGAAGTAGACACTGAGTTTTGCTTTTTACTTTTCCAGCTTACCAGCTTTCCACCCATGAGCTGACATCCTCCTGTGGTGCTTTTCCTATCCATTCTGCAACCTGCAAAATCACTATCTGAATAGGCGATTAAATCGAATCTTGAGTCTTTGGGATACCAAAGACCTAGATTCGCTGTACCCTTAAGATATCGAAAAATTCGCTTTACAGCTTTCATATGAGATATCTTAGGTTCAGCTTGATATAGTGCACACAAGCATGTTGCAAACATAATATCGGGTCGGCTAGCTGTAAGATACAATAGTGAGCCGATCATCCCACGGTACAGCGTGACATTGACAGGAACACCCTTAGTGTCCTTATCAAGTGTCAGCGGTGGTGCCATAGGGGTTTTCATAGCTGAACTTTCAGTTAAGTCGAATTTCTTCAGCATATCTTTAACATACTTTCCCTGATTAATGAAAGTTCCTTTTTCATTTTGTTTTATCTGTAGACCAAGGAAATATGTTAGTTCACCCATCATGCTCATTTTATACTCATCTTTCATTCTATCAGCGAAACGAGTACAGAGATCAGGGTTAGTCGAGCCAAATATAATATCATCAACATATATTTGAACAAGAATGATATGACCTTTTACTTTCCTGAAAAATAGAGTTTTGTCTATTTTGCCTCGCTCAAATTTTTCAATATGGAGATAAGTAGAAAGAGTGTCATACCATGCACGTGGAGCTTGCTTTAAGCCATAAAGTGCCTTATCCAGTTTATAAACATAACCTGGATGCTTAGGATCTGAGAATCCTGGAGGTTGTTCCACATAGACTTCTTCATTCAGCTTTCCATTTAGAAACGCTGACTTAACATCCATCTGATATACTTTGAAGTCTTTGTGTACAGCGTATGCTAAGAATAGACGAATAGATTCTAATCTTGCTACTGGAGCAAATGTTTCGTCATAATCTATTCCTTCCTCTTGTCTGTATCCCTGAGCAACAAGACGAGCCTTGTTGCGGGTTACAGTTCCATGTTTGTCCAACTTATTTCGATAGACCCATTTAGTGCCTATCACTGTTTTGTCAGTTGGTCTTCGAACAAGTTTCCAAACTTTGTTTCTTTCGAATTTTGTCAGCTCTTCTTGCATGGCGCTGACCCAGTTTGGATCTTTGAGGGCATCATCTACTTTCTTTGGTTCAGTTAGTGAAATAAAATTTACAAATAAACAAATATTACCTGCACTTCGTCGAGTATGAATACCAGCGTTTGGATCACCAAGAATTTGATCAATTGGGTGATTTATAGTCCATCGCTGAGCCGGAGCGTGAGACGCTGACTCAACCTGAACTGGAGGAGCTGAAGATGAAGCTTCAGCGACGTCTGGAGTATCAGCCAAGAGAGGAATGGATGCAGTTGTCATTATATTCACTGATTGCTGAGAAGTGGATGGAATATCTGAGATATTGGTTTCAGAAGCAGGTATAGTGTTTATAGGAACAGCTGAGACCCATGATGTTTCAGCTTCACTATTCTGCATATTTGGAATGAAAGTTGGACCATCATCTTCAACTGTGTGAGCACGAGGAGTGGGAATATCTTCTGAATCACCAAGATGAGAAAACATCCATTGATTCAGTTCTTCAGTATCAGCGGACGGTTTAGAGTTCGCTGAACGGGACTCGTCAAACGTGACGTGAATTGTTTCTTCAACAGTTTGTCTTCTTCGATTAAAGACTCTGAAGGCTTTGGAAACTGAGGAGTATCCAAGAAAGATTCCATCATCAGCCTTAGGATCAAACTTTCCAAGGGCATCTCTGTTGTTCAGTATGAAACAGTGACATCCAAAGATGTGAAGAAAGCTGATTGAAGGATTTCTCCCATGAAATAGTTCATAGGCTGTTTAATTGAATCTTTTGACTATCAGCGACCTGTTTTGCGTAAAACAAGCAGTGTTGACAGCTTCTGCCCAAAACTGAGTAGGCAGGTGAGAATCGCTGAGCATTGAACGTGCAGCTTCAATAATTGTTCTATTTCTTCTTTCAGCGACTCTATTTTGTTGTTGTGTTCTCACTGAAGAAAAGTTGTAAGAAATACCCTTGCTCTCAAAGAAGGAATCAAGAGAACTGTTTTTGAATTCAGTCCCATGATCACTCCTTATTGAGCGAACGGTCAAATTGTTCAGGGTTTCCATCTTCCGAACAAATGTGATGAGTTCTTCAGGGGTGTCACTCTTGGAACGGAGAAACATAACCCACGTATAACGAGAGACGACCAGTGTATATTTCTTTCCAGCGATGGATTGTTTGTTAACAGGGCCAAACAAATCCATATGGAGTAGTTGTAGAGGAGATGACACTGAGGAGACTTGCTTTGATTTAAAGCTTGCTTTGGTCTGCTTCCCTTTCTCACATGCTGAACATAAAGACTCTTTGGCATATGAGTGTTGAGGTAGACCAGTAACTAACTCTTTTGAAGAAAGAGAGTTCAGTGTCTTGAAATTCAGATGAGAGAGCCTCTTATGCCATAGCCAGTTGACATCAGATGAGGCTTTTGAGAAGAAACAGGAGTTCTCAGTGGTTGTTGAGTCCATGTTTATTACATAAACATTTTCCAAACGATAACCGCTGAGAGCTATCTTCTCCTTTTTGTCAGTGACAAAGCAGGATTCCTTGGTAAAGATTACTTTGTTATCCTTGTCGCAAAGCTGACTGATGCTTAACAGATTATGCTTCAGCCCTTCAACATATGCGACTCTTCTGAAGGTGGTTGTACCATTAGAGAGTACACCAAGCCCTCGGGTATGTCCTTTTCCATTTCCACCGAAAGTCACAGAGGGACCCTTCTCTTCCTTGTATTCAGCGAGCAGGCATTTCTTTCCAGTCATGTGTCTAGAGCATCCGCTATCGAGATACCATATACCCTTCTGAACCTGCATCACAATGGAAGATTAGTTTTTCTTGGGTACCCACTTAACCATGTGTACACGTTTGTCAGTGGAAGCAGTTGGAATGGAAGGTTCAGCAATCTTCGCAGCATTTGAAGATTCAGCTTTGTCAGTCTTCACTTTGGTTAATTTCTTAACCTCAGTGGTCTTCTTTGCCTTGGGGGAAATCTTCACCTTAGCTATCTTATCAGCTTTGGTGGCTGTGGGGCACTTACTAGCAATATGATCAGTGAGTTTACATTGATAACATTTCCTATAACTAAATATAGTTCTAGGACTATTTGAATGCTGAACTTTAGATTTTGAATTAGAAGGACCATCACCAAATAAGATTTTGGCTTTAGAAATGGGAGGAACCAGAGATCTGATTTCTTACCAAGGACATCCACTCTGAGTCTAGGAGTAGATCGCTGAATAGACCCACGCTGAGTAGATCCAGAGATCTGATTTCTTGATCCAGAGGAATAAATCACTAAAGCTTTAGAAGCATTCAGCTTTGGTACTAAAGTACCCTTCTGAGGATTTTGGTTCAACGCAATTCCTTTACCTTTATCTTTAAAGACAGAGGTAGGTTTTGGATAAACCATTTTCTCTTTACCTTTTGAAGAGGCAGAGCTTTCCTCAGGGATAGGCGGTTTGGGGGACGAACACTGAGAGGATGAAGTGTCAGCGACTGAGGATACGAAAGTTCCAAATAAGAGCATGGAACGATCAGTGGTTGGTTCTAGAGTTTCATATTTGTAACCAAGACCACGTTTATCACTCAGGGGTATCTGAGACTTGATTATCTCAGTGATCTTTGTTGAAGAGTTACACCATCCTTCAACAGTAGCTTTTTCAACTTTCAAAGCAGCGATAGCTTCTGCTCGTTCGATTTTGACTAGCTGATTTAAATGCACTTGATCTTTAAAATCTTCTTCAATTTTAGAAAGCTGTTCTATTTGAAGGTGACAGTTTTTAAGTTGTTCAGCGAGATCAAGGTTTTGGTTTTTAACTATAGTTTTGCCATTCATGGCTTCATATAAACTTCTAGTCAAGAGATCGATTTTGCGGAGACTATCAGCTTCATCAATATTTGCAATATTTGTAAAGAAGGAAGGTGATACCTGAATAGCAGAGGTTGAAGTAGAGGGAATGTCTGAACTTTCTTCCTCATCCTCAATCTTTACCATAAGACAGAGATTGGCTTCATCATCTTCAGAGTCAGATGATGATTCTTCATCTTCAGAAGCAGCCCAATCATAAACCATCAGGCCTTTGCCTTTCTTCTTGAAGCTTTTCAGCTTTGCATATTTTTTTTTCAGCTTAGAATATTTGTCATCTTTATTCTTGGGAATAAAATATTTCTTGGGAAACGCTGAGTTTCTCGATACTTTCTTAGACCTGCACTCGTTAGCGAAATGTCCAATCTTTTCGCAGTTAAAACAAGTAGCAGTAGCCTTATCAATAGTAGCTGATGATCTTGGCTTATCAGTTATAGAAAGAGGTTTGTTCTTTCTGAACATTTTCTTTTTGGCGAATCTCCTGAACTTTTTAGTTAGGAGATCCAAAGATTCATCATCATCTGAAGAGTCAGAATCTGATGACCTTTCAGAGTTACTCTCTAACTCAGTGATAGTGACCGAGGGTCGCTGAGTAGAAGGTTCATCTGAGATTAAAGCAACAGGGGTGCTTTTGGAATCTTTTACAAGATTCTTCTTAAGATGGCTTGATTGCTCATGATTCAGCATTGTGCCATATAAGGTAGCAAGATTCATTTATCTTAGATCTTTTGACAGCTTGAGACACATAGAATAATTGTCCCAGCTTTCAGGTAAGCATTCTAGAAACTTTGTCAGCACTTCAAAGTTAGAATATTCCTTACCAACAGTTTTCAGATCTATTATTAAGCAATTAAAACGTTGGTGAACTTCAGAGAGAGTCTCATTCTTACCACAAATGAAACTTTCATACTGTCTTACCAGGTTGATCTTTCGAGAGTCCTGGACTTCAGCAGTACCTTCATACTGAACACATATTGTGTCCCACATGGCTTTTGAGGATTTCAGGTTCATGACGGAATGGTAGACTTCGTCAGGAAGAGCCATGGATAGTATGGATCTGGCTTTTGTGTCGATAGCCACATTCTTCTTATCTTCGTCAGTCCATGTATGAACATCTTTGGGTACCAGTCTTTCTGGAATAGCAGGTCTATTCTCAGCGGCAGGTACTGCGGCATCAATTCTTACAGGAATAAATGGGCCATTTTCAAGATAATAAGGCATAGTAGGGTCTACACCTTCTAGGAAGAGAGTCATCCTATTTTTCCATAGATTAAAATTATCTCTGGAGAATCTAGGGGGTTTTGCAAGAGAACCATTGTCTATATAGTTTGTGTTTGTGTTAGTGGCCATTTTCAGAAATAGCAAGGAAGAGAAATGTTAGTATAGATTAGATCTTGTTTATGAGTTTAAACAAATCCGCTCTAATACCACTTGTTGGTCCCGAAGGGTTATACAAGTTTGTAGAAGGGGGGGGGGGGGGGGGGGAAGTTGAATACAAACACACAGATTTTACTTTTCTAAATTGTTTATTGATAAATCATTAACAATTTACAGCTTGTTGCGGAAACAAGATTAAGGATAAATCCTAAATCTAAACAAGTTGGAACACTAAGTTTCTTGCACTAAGAAGGAGTAGGAAATTACTAATAATAACCTATCTCAAGATAAGAAGGATGAACTTGTCCAGAGTTAGCAAGTTACTTCAAAATGAAGTGAGTTCATCTTCTTATATACTGCATGCATTTAATGCATGGCAGTATACACTTTACACGTGGCAACAGCTGATTGGTTGCTTGTCATTGACCTTTGTTGACAACCTAAGTAGCCGCATGTTTGAACAGTGTAGTATCAGGTTTGTTGTACGAATTCAGACAATAAGGAGGTTCTGTTCTGACATATCGTACGGAGTCGTGCAAGGGTGGTTGAGACAAAAAGTACTTTGTACGGAAGACTTCATGATCAGCTTTTCGATGATTCAGCGATCTATCATTTCATATCAGCGAATGATAGAATTCAGCGATAGCTAAAGTCTTGTACTTGATACTTCACGTTGATTGGACAAATCTGAGTCTTCGCTGATCCGTATCAGTTCATTAGGAGACTTGTCGCTGGTTCTTGAGCTTGATCTTCGACTTCAGCGTAGAACCTATGTTGATGTGAAACTTGTCTTCAGGGATCATAAGTAAACAACTAATTTATCAGCGATCACCATAAGTACTGAACATACTCAGAATATTATGGTGAACAGTTTCGCTGAATGTTTAATCTAAAGAGCGAGAGTTCCTATCAGCGGTACTGGAAGATCTTAGTACTTATCAGCGATAGTGAAACTCTGATACATATTGTTTACTTACAATTTTCACTAAGTATATAAGAGAGGGTCATTATCAAATCACTGAGGGTTTGGATCAACAAGACTTAGTTGAAAATCAAGAAGAGGTGAGACTGAGTGCAGTCAGGTCGAAAGCGAACCAAGAAAGATTGAGCCGTAAAGATAACGAGGCTCCTGAGCGAACCCAACCGAGCGATATCCGGGTCGCCACATCTACTATCCCGTCTCATTTGTTGGGACAAGATATTGAAGAAGCCTCCGTGGACCCAACGGAGCAATTGCACAACCCCCTTATCCACTCATCTGTCTCTCAAAAGACGGATGTTTCACTTTCTCACGGGGATCAAGCACAACTTCCACCGGTCTCTCACTCGGAGAGTACTGGTGTTGAAATAAGAGGCCAGCAGCCCCCGGTCTCGTCTTCATTTCGTGCACCATCGAGTCTAGAGCCATTTGAAATTGAACATTCTTCAGCTAGGACACATGATGAGGAACACCAAATCGAGACTCTTCATGACTCGATCAGAATGTCTGTAGTGTCTCCGTCTGGCAGAACACGAGGATCAGACGGAAATCCTACCAAGGCTATCCATGCGCCAACCGTGAACGTAGGTGGCTCTGCCTCTAAGGTAGATGCGTCAACGGGTGTTGTAAGTGACCCCGGTGTTACTTTACCCGACTTTGTGTCACAAGGGTCCCTGGACAGCACCCTCAAGACTGTCCGCGAGGCAATGGAGCAGCACATGGCCGCCGAGCTCGCCATAATCAAGAGCTTAATAAAAGGAAAAAAGAAGATCGTCGAAGCTGATACCGCCCCTATACATCCACTGGCTCCTGCTCAGCCTACCTACTCGGTGGACACCCTCAAGACGATGCTTCTAGCCCAACTGCTCCAACAATCCGAATCCGACGCCTCTACCGAAACAGACCTGCTATCCGTTCTGAAATCACAGGTCACTGCTCCTTCATCATCCATTACCACTCGCATGGATCAAATTGACTTGACTCTCAAGGACTTTAAACAAGCGATCAATACGTTGTCCGAGAGAGTCCGTTCACTCGAAGATACCTGCAAGAGTCAAGCAGGCGGTCTTAAGCACAAGCACGATGACCAGGATGATCCTGATCACCGTGAGGGGGAGAAAAGACAAAGAATAACCGAGACCGCCCTGATCCTCACTGAAACGACTACTGTGGTTCAACAGGAACCCTCAACTGCGGCAACAACATCAGAAGCACCTGGAGCCGAGTTACCTTTAGCCGAGATGGTAATTGACATGGATATCTCGGATGATGAAGACCCGACGGTTGAAAAGACTGAGGGAACAGAACAGGAACTGGTTACTTTTAACACATCAGTTGAGTCTACAATCAACCTAATAGATCCAAACTGCGAGACCAACCTGGAAACCGAAGATGCATGGTATGAAAAAGCCGTCAGTGCCGCAAATTTCCAGGTTAATTTGGTCTTCCCTACTGATGAAGATGACAACGTAGACTACGTCCAGTTTCTGCTCCAGAATTTATATGGTACCCCCGTTCACTCTGCTCAACCCGCTGAAGCATCAACAAGACCTGAAACTACAACCGCCAATATTCCGACATCTCCTCAGCAACCGACAGCTTCTGATCTCCCACCTACTCAACAGCAACAAATCCGTTGGGAGAAGATCACGATATTTATTCCTCACCTGGAGGAATCCCTGAAGAAGGTGTTCGTTCACAAGCTACGCCTAATCGAGCCAACCTTCTGCCTTGGTATTTACATTTCTAACCCCGAATACCAACACCGGTACGTAAGTGCAATGAAGCGGTGTCTACCAGTTAGCCAAGTACGAACCAAGCATCAGATCACATAAGTGCTCAACATCGATTCAGGCCGAATTATGAAAGTTGTTTATCCTGTATTCACCGTCAGACGCGAAGATGGGAATGAATGGAGATTTTCTGAAGCCGACTTCCAGCACCTCCGACCGTTCGACTTCCTGACAATTCTGAAAGACCTTCGTACAAGAACCATTCGACCGCTACCTGTCACAAAGGCGCTCGACGCTGGTCGTCGATTCCTGGTCCGTACTATTATGATGTCATATCTCAAGGAATTCCAAATGTCAATCGAGAACAGGGCAAAGAAGGTAAATCTGATAAAGCTGAATCTGAAATCTCTTGAGTTGAAGATGTATTCCGAGAATGCTTTGCTTCTACAAACGAAATTTGGGATAGTGTTCATCAACGAACAGAAAGAGAAAAAATTTCCGCGCTTCAGTCAGGTAGACAGATTCTGCGATGGCATGCTCTTCAAAGTCCAAAATGGTCTTCGCAAAATCATTTCTTATGAATCGGAAAATCAGAAGGTTTCGTATGTTCCGAACTCGAATGAGATAACTGCACGAAACGCTTTAGAAGTGGTTGAAGAACGTATCGACTATCGCCGCGCTATCCGATTGTTCAAGGTACACTTTGCGCTTCGTAAAAGATATGTCTACAACTGGAGCAAACTCGAACTTCAATACAAAGGGGGAGATTGTTAGGGTCAATATTTATTGTATTAAAGTTCAAGGGTCTGTATTGTAATTCCTTATTTTGAGCTTAGTTAGTGAACGGCCCGTGGGCTTGTTAACCACAGGCCCGTTATATATAATGTGCTTTAGCCTTAGAAAATAGGCTAGTTGTTCATTTTGCTTTCCTACTCTCATATTGTAATTCTCTCTCAATTGAAAGCAATATATGGATGACTAGTTGAAATCGTAAACATCATTGTTCAATCTATTGATTTCATTGTTCATTGCACGGATCTGGAACTCACACTTTCGAATCAACGAACTTGGAATGCTGAACTGTTGATCCCAATATTAACTCACTAATGATATTAATCTCTGTTAGTTCGAACAAATGTGTATGTGGAAGCATTCTAAAGAACTAAAGAGATGCTCGGTAGAAAATACACACAGAAACAAACAAGTGAATTGATAATAAACAAGAGTTTAACCCAAAGATTTACTTTCTATTGATTCTTCATAAAACACCAAGAACACTGTATGTGTGTGTAAAACAGTAAGAAATACCCTAATCTAGTTTGTGTGTGTAGTTATGTAAAGTTACTAGAAATGCTATACAAGAGCCTTCTATTTATACTATTCTACAGGGGACCAGTGGGAGACAAGAAGTACTAAGGTTACAAAGACAACATCCTGGGACTACATCAGGTACAACGTTAATGTAGTGCGTTGTTTTCTGCATAGGCTGCAACCCATTAGAGGTGGACACGTGGAGTTTGCAGTGCACGCCTCGTACGAATGATCTTTAGAATCTTCGTACAGCAGAGGCACGTGAGATGCACGATCTTCTTTGTCTTGATCTTCAAATATCTTCATTCTTCTAAGTCTTCATACCACAGAGGCTCTGTCAAGTGTGACAGAGGCTCTGGGGCCTTGTCCTCTGAGAACGTCTTCTGTAGGGTCTGCACTTGATGTCTTGGCAGAGACTCTGTCGATGTTTTTACACTTGGCCTATTTTTCAATACTTCTTTAAACATAGAAGTTGGAGCTAACAATCTCCCCCCTAAGTATTGAAAAATAAAAAATTGGAAATTTGCATGTTTTCTAAGCTAAGAACACGACAAGAGGTATTTGACCTCTGTAGAAGATTTACTTTTATATAAGGATATGCCAGAGTCACTTACTGTAGAATCCAGATCCGTGCAACAATATATTAAATCGAAATATATGAACAATATGCGTAATGATTTCAACTGGTCATCCCTGTCATTAACTTTCAGAGAGAATTTACAATACTGTGTTTGAAAGTAAAAGGAGGATTAGCTTGTTTTTCCAAGCTAATCAACATTAAATACTATGGGCCCGTGGTTAACAAGCCCACGGCCCGTTCACCAAAAGGCTCAAAATAAACTATTACAAAACAAACCTTGAACTTTAAATCAACTATTAAAACCTGCCCTAACAATCTCCCCCTTTGATTTGAAGTTCGAGTTCGCGCTCTAGCTCTTGCCAGTTGAATATGTATCGTTTGCGCAACGCGAAGTGAACCTCAAAGAATCTGATAGCACGACGATAGTCGATGCGGTCTTCAATCATTTCCAAAGCTTCCCGAGCAGTTGTTTCATTAGGATTTGGGACATACGAATGCTTTGGATTCTCAGACTCGTGTTGAATAATCTTTCGAAGGGCATCTCTGACTTTTAGAAGCGTGCCGTCACAAAATCTGTCTACCTGACTGAAACGCAGAAACTTCTTTTCGTTCTGTTCGTTGTTGTAGACTATCCCGAATTTCGGTTGAAGAAGCAATGAGTTCTCGGGATACATCTTCAGTTCAGGAGCTTTCAGATTTGGTTTTATCAGATTGACTTTCTTCGCCCTGTTCTCGACAGCCATTTGAAAATCCGTTAAGTATGACATCATGATAGTACGGACCAGGTGTCGACGAACAACTTTGAGTGCCTTTGTAATCTCTAGCGGTCGGATGGTTCTTGAACGTAAGTCTTTCAGTAGTACCAGAAAGTCGAGCGGCCGGAGGTTCTTGAAGTCGACTTCAGAGAATCTCTATTCATTACCATCTTCGCGGCGAACGGTGAAGACTGGATATACGATCCTCATGATGCGGCGTGAATGGATGTTAAGAACCTCTGTGATCTGATGCTTTGTTCTGACTTGATTGACTGGAAGGCACCGCTGCATTGCAAGTATATAACGCCGTTAGTATTCGGGGTCGAGGTTGTAAATACCTAGGCAAAAGGTTGGCTCGATCGGGTGAAGTTTGTGGACGAACAGCTTTTTCAAAGATTCCTCCAGATGAGGGATAAGTACCATGATCTTCTCCCAGCGGTTTTGTTGCTGTTGAGGAAGGGGAGGAAGATCAGAAGCTGTCATTAGAGGAGTAGTTGTCAGTTGATCGGAAGTAGTAGACTCGGGTCTAGTTGATGATGTTCCGGCGGGTTGAGCATAGTGAACGGGAGTTGCTCCATATAAATTTTGGAGCAGGAACTGATCGTAGTCAATATTGTCGTCCTCATCAGTAGGGAAGACCAAATTTACCTGTAGGTTTACGGTACTGGCGGCTTTTTCGTACCATGCGTCTTCGGTCTCCGGGTTGGTCTCACACTCTGGATCTATCATGTCCAGTATCGTTCTGTCTGACGAGTCAAAATTGACCAGTTCCTGTGTTGAACCCTCGGGCTTTTCAACTGTCGGGTCTTCTTCATCTGAAATCTCCATATCTATGACCATATCTGCTAGTGGCAACTCGGCTTCGGGTGCTTCTGATGTGGTTGCCGCAGTTGGGGGTTCCTGTTGAACCACTGTTGTAGTTTCGGCAGTCATGATCTGGGCGGTCTCGGTTTGGCGTAGACGCTTCTCCCCCTCACGGTGATCAGGTTCATCTTGGTCATCGTGCTTGCGTTTGAGACCTCTGGCTTGACTCTTACAAGTGTCTTCTAGTGAGCGGACCCTCTCAGACAGCGTGGCGAGCGCTTTGTTGTAGTCGTTGAGGGTCGAGTCAATGGCGTCAAGGCGGGATGTAATAGATGAAGATGGAGCAGTGACCTGGGATCGAAGAACGGAGATCAGGTCTGCTTCGGTCGAGGCGGTTGTATCTGATTCCTGGAGCAGTTGAGCCAATAGCATCGTCTTTAATGTATCCACCGAATAGATAGATTGAGCAAAAGTCGGTGGATGTGGTGGTGCGGTTTCTACTTCAATGATCTTTGCTTTGCCCTTGATGGCTTTGGCGATCTCGGTGGTGACATGCTGTTCCAGTGCCTCGCGGACAGCCTTGAGGGTGCTGTCCAGGGACCCTTGCGACACAAAGTCGGGGTGAATAACTCCGGGACCACTTAGGTTACCCGTTGAGGCGTCTACCACAGGGGTAGAGCCACCTACGTTCACAGTTGGCGTGATGTTAGCTGTGGTAGGATTTCCAGCCGATCCTTATGTTTCACCAAGAGGTGGAGACACTACGGGGGTTCCGGTCGAGTCACGAAGAGTCTCGACTTGGTGTTGCTCAGCTTCGAGTGTCCTAGCCGAAGAATGTTCAATATCAAAAGGCGCTAGTCTCTTATTTCAACCCCAACACTCTCCGAATGAGAGGCCGGTGGAAGTTGTGCTTGTTCCCCGTGTAATATTAAAACATCCGTCTGTCGTGAGACGGATGAGTGGATGAGTGGGTCGTGCAATTGCTCCGCTGGGTCCACGGAGTCTTCTTCAATACCCCGTCCCAACAGATGAGACGGTGTAGTAGATGTGGCTACCCGGATATCGCTCGTTTGGGGTCGCTCAGGAGCCTCGTTATCTTTACGGCTCAATCTTTCCTGGTTCAACTTTGAACGCAGTTCTCTCCGACTCGCATGTCCTAACTCCTCAACTTGTTCTCCCTCAGATGTCCTAATGGGTTCGGTTCCAGTATGTGGAGGTGAGTCAAGTGGGATTCCAACGGTAAAATCAGGGTTGGGTCCGATACCGAGAGGTATTTGTCTCAGGCGTATGTTTCGGTTGGTATCGGAGTCCGTGGAGTCAGATTCCACGTCTTCAACATTGTGAGATGGTGAGGGGGGTTCGGTGATATACGGCTCGGTCGAGTGATGTAGTATCGGTCTAGAGGATGGACCGACTGGGGCTGAGCTGGAACCGGGTTGCGATACCACTGCACCACCTACTCTCGTTCCCCTTTCTCTCACAACTAACGTTCCCCGCCCGACAACACCTGCTTGTCGGGCCCTTCCACCTCTCACTCTCGGACCCTCACGTCTCTCGGGTCTAAGTCCCTGGGCAGGTCCCTCCGGTGATGGCTGGACCATGGGATTACCTAACGCTTCCCTATATGCTACTACCCCTGGTGCAGTGGGATCGGCGATGGCTAGTAGTGGTTCAGGGATGGGCATTGCTACCGCATCAGATGGATTGCGGATAACCATGAATTGTAAGTGGTGATGGGGACATACCAGATGGTTCAGGCGGCGAGGAATGGCAGGATTCGCATCCATGTGTTGACGCACAGCCAGCGAAAGGAAACGCGTATACGGAAGAAATTTCTTCTGTTTGGAACCTCCGATTTGGCTAATTGTCGCGACGAGCTCCCTCCAGATAATCATCGCAAAGTCTATGTGGCGGTTGTAGCACACAGCATGAAGTAGGCGCAGGAAGTCGCCGGTGCACTGATCAATGCCTCTCCATCTCAATGAAAGGCAGCGGTTTAGGATTGTAAAGAGTGTGTACCATATCGGAGCGAGGTACTTGCGATTGAAAGAGGATGGCCGGTTTAGGTCATGATTGTATCCAAGTGCGCGAATTTGAGCGCAAAGCGTATTATCATTGACGGCAGGATCGTACCGTTCATGATTGTTGGCGGTGGCTTCCGGAAGAGACAGAAGGCGGCGGAATGAGTCCGGTGTGAGAATGAAAGGTTGGTTATCGATCTGAGCAGTGATCGACTGCGAGTTACCGGCGGTGACGACTCGGGCGGTGAGCCATACCTGTAGAACATACAGAACTGGGACGTCGGCTATGCTGGTAAGGGCCTCACGGAGAGGGTGATTCGTGAGAATATCCAGAAGCACTCGTTGAAGTGGTTGGGGCCTGAACAAGGTCGTGTCCAGGTGGTGGTTGTTGGCCTCCAGTTCAGTGCCATGGTCAGGGTGAACCAGGGCAGCATCGGCTTCCTCGTCAATGATATCCGCCTCTTGAGGTATTTGCTCTTGAGGAGGTGGTTGTTGGTTTCCTGGTTGTTCGTGAGGGTGTTGTTGTTGATCCGCCATAGATAATCTGTAGAAAACAGCACAGTTAGTAATTGAGTCGGATAAACAAGTGTCGGTGCGTACCTTCGTCGGGATTGGCTCAATCTGAGACAGATCGAGGACTGGCAGTGACAAAGCAGGTACGAAAAGGACCATCACCAGTGATGTCCGGACAACTCAAAGTGTCTGGACAACACAAGTTTCCGGGTGGTCAAAGAGTCCGGATAAAGATGATTAATCTGGACAGAGGTTTCCGGGTACACTATTCTACCGGATAACATTAGAGTCCGGACACTAAACTACCCGGTAGTGGAACTTACCGGAAACCCTTAGGTTTCCGGACAACTAGGTCTCCGGGTGATGGTAGTGTTCAGATGGATCATCATGGAGTTGAACGTGTCCGGATATACTAGCATAGGTTTGAACGTGTCCGGACACGAGGAATGTGTCCGGACGACGACTCAAGCATTCCAAACTCAGAACAGGCAATCCCTAAGTACGTAGTAGGCCTCAGATGTTGTCGAGAGTCACTAATTAGGTGATAAGGGCATCGATGTAACACGAAGCCCCACACATTTGGCCAGAAATGACAAAACCCGTAATGGGTAGTTGGACACTGTTCTGTCAACGATTCTCATGGATAAATCGTGCATTTAAGTGAGTAAAGCATGAGGAAACATTAACACGATGTGATATGGAGAAGCATACCTGGATATGGGACTAAGACGAAGTGCAAATCGAGGGAGTGGGGCGAGTCCAGCCGAGAAAGAAAAAAGAGGTCGGGGTTTTAGGGTTTTAGCGCGTTTTTCCGGATATGGAATACAAGTGAGTCCGGACACGTATATATATATATATTGTTGGTCCCGAAAGGCTTAAACAAGTTTGTAGAAGGGGGGGGGGGTTGAATACAAACACACTATTTTACTTTTCTAAATTGTTTATTGATAAATCATTAACAATTTACAGCTTGTTGCGGAAACAAGATTAAGGATAAACCTAAATCTAAACAAGTTGGAACACTAAGGTTTTCTTGCACTAAGAAAGATAAGGAGGTTACTAATAAAATCCTATCTTGAGAGATTTGAACTTGTCCAGAGTTAGCAAGTTACTTCAAATGAAGTGAGTTCATCTCTTTATATACTGCATGCATTTAATGCAATCCAGTATATACTTTACACGTGTCATTAGCGGATTGGTTGCATGTCATTGACCTTTGATGACAACCTTAGTAGCCGCATGAATGAACAGTGTAGTATCAGAGTGGTTGTACGATTTCAGATTTTCGGAGGTTCTTTTCTGACATTTCGTACGGTGGCGTGCAAGGGAGGTTAAGACAAAAGTACTTTGTACGGAGGACTTCATGATCAGCTTTCGTTGATTCAGCGATTATCATTTACTATTCAGCAGATGATAAAGTTCAGCGATAGCTGAAGTCTTGTACTTGATACTTCACGTTGAGTGGACAAATCTGAGTCTTCGCTGATCCGCATCAGTTCATTAGGAGACTTGTCGCTGGTTCTTGAGCTTGATCTTCGACTTCAGCGTAGAACCTTTGTTGACGTGAATCTTGTCTTCAGGGATCATAAGTAAACAACTAACTTATCAGCGATCACCATAAGGACTGAACAGACTCAGCGATATGGTGAACAGTGTTCGCTGAATGTTTAATCTAAAAGTGGAGAGTTCCTATCAGCAGTACTGTAAGATCTTAGTACTTATCAGTGATAGTGAAACTCTGATACATATTGTTTACTTACAATTTTCACTAAGTATTTAAGATAGGGTCATTATCAAATCACTGAGGGTTTGGATCAACAATCTCCCCCTATTTGATTATGACATAGCAACAGAGAAAATTGCTATTTAATGAAAACATAAGGATAAAAAGAACTCATAAAATATTTGTCCCTTTTACTGTTTTCTGGGATCTTTTCAGTACTGATGGAGTAAAGTACATTCGCTGAAATCTTTCTTTAAATCTTTGAATCAGGTTACAATATGAATAAGAAAGATTACAAGTACAAGCGAAATAAATTACAAGTACTGAAGGATGACTGATACAATAGAGAAAATGGTGATTGTTGTCAGCCTTCAAAGGGTTCTTCCTTAATGAGAAGTTCATCAAGGGTTGTCTTTTCAGTTGGAATCATCCAGTCAGGAACCTTTTCCCCTTTATTCTTTAGCTTCAGAGCAGCTTCAAAAATCAAGGGTTTTAGGTGTCGTGCCTGAATGTCTTTTCTGAAGTCGCACCAGTAGATGAGATCTTTGAGCTGTTCGATTGGAGTGATTGGAAGCTCAGCGATCCGTTGAAAGCATTTACGTCCGTCGTAGTCAAGAAAGAATATTCCATAAGGATTACTGATGACTTTACCAGGGACGAAAAGTTCACATGGTGGCAAAGAGACATCAAGGGCAGATAGATCAGGATCAGGACCAAGTACTTCAGCGCGAGAGAAACCAATTCCAGTTTCATTTCGTATGACAGGACCTGAGTTTGAATCTTGACGTTTCTTCCTTGGAGAGTCCTTTTTTCTTTTCGGCTTTAGATCAGGAACAGGAGGAATATCCACACAAGAAGATATCAAATCGATCTGTCTGTTTATCAGCTTTTCGAAATGATCCTTGTACTTAGATTTTGACGGTTGGATAGCTAACCTCATCTCCAGCCATTCAGAGAGACCATACCTTTTTACAGTGTCAGCACGAAAGGTTTCAGATGAGTCATCTTCTCTGAACAGTTTGATGTCAACAATAGGTACTCCGATGGAGGTTCTTCCAGAGATGAATACCTTGTTGATCTTCGCTGGACGATATCTGAAGTGGATTTTCTCTTTACACCAGATCAGGGTGGTCTGAGAAACTTCAGCTTTCTTTTCCACGATCTTCTGGGCTTGTTCCCAAAGCTTTCGTTGGATTTGAATGGGAATACGCTTCAGCTTGGGGTCTTTGACAGATTCTTGAGTGAGCTTGATGGCGTATTCTCTGTCTTTATCTTCAGCTTCCTTCCTTTCAGCGATGAGGCGTTCAGCTCTGAGATGATCTTGGTATTCAGCTTTTGAAATTCTGAACTTAGGAGGAACTGAAGGTAGTTGATCGCGCCTTAGGATGATTCGCTGATCCTCGAATCGCTATATCATTTCTTCTCTCCTCTTTTGATCTTCTTCACTCAGCCTTTGAGCAACTGAGGAAAGTCTGTTTCTGTGCGAGAGAGGTTGTTCTTCTGGTTCATCAGTCTCAGAGATTAAATCTAAGACTGGGATTATGTCTTCAGCGGTAGCTGGAATTATTGGTGAAGTCGCAACAGATCTTTCAGCGATATCCTCAAACAGGGGAGAGGACTAGCTGAAACGCAGCGATCTTACAAATAAGAACTGGGTAGAAGAACTTGGGTAGAAAAGATAGAAAAAAAATGTGGATGTGTATGGTGTTTGTGGAATGGATAACTGATTTTTCAGAGATGATCAGGGAAGGAAAAATAAGTTTAGTGTACCTGACAAATCGGCTTTGCAAGTAGGATCGCCAGATTATCATCTTCAGCGATGCCTTTGTCTTTGCTTTTCTCAGCGCCAGAGGCTGAGTGCTTTGTCTTTGTCTTCTCCCCTGAAGGTTCTTTTATTGAAATACCTTTAAGAGCTTTGGTTCGAGGAGCAGGTTTGACAACAAAGAAATCATCGTCATCTTCATCATCATCATCATCGTTCCTTGGAGAGGAGGATGGTTCAGCTTCAGGGATGTCGAAGTCTTCGTCTTCTTCTGCTTCAGATTCCTCAGCATCTTCATCGAGTTGCTCCCCCTCAGATATAGAGGCGAGGTTCTCGGTTCCCTCAGGGTTTTCATCTCCCTGAGGTCCAGTAATCCGATCTTCATTACCCTCTCCCCTGATAGATTCATCATGGGAAAGGTCTTCAGCGCTCTTCTCCTGTTCAGCGCTCTTCTCCCCCTCTTTCTCATGATGGGCGGGGGAGGAATGGGTAGATTCAGCATTGGTGTTGTCTCTGTCTTCTGGGCCAGAGATTTTCACACAACCTTCAAGCTTAGCTATTCTGTCTTCTAGGCCAGAAATAGCAGGCGTGATTTTCTTCAGCTCTTGGCGATCCTCTGCGGTGAATGAGTCCAAAACAGGTGCAGGGGCCGGAGCAGGAGCTGGATTATTTTCCTTGTTCACCAGCGTCTCGATCATTGTCTTGACAGAACCAAGGTCGGTCTTCACTGAGCCCAAGTCGGTCTTGACCACTGACATATCACCTTCGAGTGTACCAACCGATTTCTTCAGCGTTGTAACTTCGCTGGAAATGGTGGAAACTGATGATTTGAGGTTGGTGTAGTCAGTGTAGATGTCGGATAGCACTTTGGCAAAGTCGGCGAGAGTTTTATCAAGGTCTTTGATGTCATCAGAGGAGGCCTTCTTTTCCACCACAGTAGTCAGCTTCGTCAGATTCTCTCCAGCGTTTGTTACAGCTGTAGAGTTATTTGATAGACCGGTGGTGAGATCCGTAAGTTTCATCTCCATAGACTTCAGAGACTGGTTGATGTCTCCCAAAAAAGGACCTGTAACATATAAGTACTTGTGAACAAAGGAAAGCTCAGAAGTTTCAGGTTTAGTTACAGTGTTTAAGGTGGGATCTGTACCTGCAGGAGCGTTGACGAACTCATCAAAGTTTCGAGTCCCTCCATAGTGTTCCATATCTCCCTCAAAAGTTCCGTGAGGAATGGAGATCTCTGCAGGTCCTTTCTTCGTCATTCGCTGAGAAGCTTCAACGGCTTCTTGAATGATGGCATCTCCAGTTTTGACTGGAGGAGTGTCCAAAGAAGTAGAGGGAGGAGCGAAGGATAAGAATTGGGGTTGGGGTTCAAGTTCAGCGTTGGATTCGCTGAGAAGTACTTCATCAGTCTTTTGAGAGACTGACGAAGGTTGGGTAGATTCCAAAGTTCTAACCTCAGCGTTTAGGGACGCTGAAGTAGGTTTAGAAGGGATGGCTTGAATTGGTGTGGCAGAGCGTACCACGGAACTTTCCTTCAGCTCTTCAGAATGAGCTGAGGAGTCTTCAGCATGCAACTGCTGGGGTTGCTCCTTGGTTTTCTTGATCCTTTTGGAATCAAGAGGGGTAAGAGATTGTTTCCTTTTCTTAGAAGGAATGGATTTTGTGGCCGGGGTATCAGCGATGGGTATTGTCGCTGAAGGAGCCACAGAAAGCGGAGAATTAAGAAGAGTGAGAAGAGTAGAGAGACGTACCTCGTTGGCGACAGGCTTGAAGTCGAGAACTTTAGGGCCAATCTGAGAGAGTTTCAGATCACCCTCTTCAGGATAGCTGTCCTTCAGGCCATATTGAAAGATGGCGCTGATGAATCGCGGGTAAGGAACCCATGCTGGTCGGTCAGCGGCAGAATCAACACGTTGAATGAGGTCTTCATAGATGATGGAGGCCCAGTCAATGTTGAGACCTTTCAGCAGTGCGTAACCCATGGCCTGCTGAGGTTGAGCGGCTTGATCAGAAGATCCGGATTTCGCTGTCATGCAGCTGATCAGGTGAGCGAAGATGAAGTTCATCTCGCTGGGCATCTTGGATTTCTTTATCAGCGTCAGCTTCTTCTCAGGTAGCTTGTCTCTTCCAGTCTCCCAGATGTAACCCATCGCATCAAGGAAAGCAATGATTTCTTCCCTGTCAGCGTGCTTCTTGTGGTCAGGAAATGGAATGAAAGGATTTTCTGAGGTAGCGTTAGGGAATTTCAGAGCTTTGCGGATTATTGCGGGGGTTATCTTGATGGTGCCATACTCAGTATCGCTGAGTATGCAGTCGATGGTTTTAGATGGATCTTTGGCTGAGGGTAGGTTGGTGTGTCTGGCAGAGTACCAGAATTGGGATAATAGACGCTGACTGGCAGGAGGTGTGATTGTCAGTGCTGTGTATATGGGGCTATTCTTCAAAAAAATCACAGCGTCGTCTAGATGGGATACCTGCTTCCGAGGAGGAAACTCGAGAAGCGCTGAAAGGTTGTTTGCCTTTGTCCAGTCTAGTTGATCCAGCTCAAACTTAACCTGAGGAGCTTTGGTGATTTCCAGTTCCTCAGAATCACTGGAGATGGACTCAGCGGTAACATTCAGCTTTGAAGTTGCCATTTCACTGTATTATCAGTTCAACCAAAGATGTTAACAAATAAGAAATATCTTAATGTGGAAAGAGAATTTCCATTAAGATTTTTCGAATTTTGTCCATTTCATTCAGACAAAAAAGTCTTAATGAAGATTAGGGTTTTTCTTGTTTTTTTTTTAAAAAAACGAATATAACACCTATAAGCCTTGTATTCCAGTTTTTTTTTAAAAAATGGATACGAAAGAAGAACAAGTTTAAGATTTTAGATTTAAAACTTGAAGAACAACCATGAAATGGTTGTGTTTATAAAACCATGAAAGAAAATGATTTTATTTTTGAGTTCTTTTGTTTGATCTTGTGTAAAACAATGATAAGATCGAAAACAAGTTATTTGCATTTGATAAAAGATAAGAACATATTGACCTTGAGTTTGATGAAGAAGATGATGAACAGTTCTTGAAGATCGAGAGCACAAAATGCAACAGTGTTCTTTTCTTGCGGAGAAAGATTGATTCGCATAAAAGACAAATATAAACTTTGAGAGAGTTTATATAGGAAGAGAGTAGAGAGAGAAAAACTTGAGCGGGAAAGTTTTTCATCATGACACGGACACGTGTTTGCATTTGATTTGATAGACAACGAAACGTGCAAACGTGTGTCAGAAAAAAGAAACGTGCCTGGTGTTATCCGTTGCAATGACGTCACAACTGTCCTTTCACATTCTTTCGTTGTCTCTGAGGTTTTGAAAGAAAAACTCAGGGACTCTTTGGAAAATATGAAGCACTGAATAGAAATATCAGTGAGGGTTTTAAGAAATTTCAAAATATTATTCAGCGATGAAAGAATTTGAAATCTTGCATTTTCATGCGTTTTGTCAGAGAAAACATACCTTGATATCAGTTTAACCCAATTTATTCAGAGAGAAGATGATGAAATGGATTGTACTAGTTTATTTTATCCAGAGCCTATACAAGAATGTATAAACGTATCGCTGATTAAATGTGAACCGCTGAAGATTTATCCTTCAAAGTTCAGCATTCCAAGCTCGCTGATGAGAAAGTTGAATCTTGTCTCATCAAGAGGTTTGGTAAACAAATCAGCTAACTGATAATCAGTTGGGATAAAATGAAGTTCTATATCACCATTCATCACATGATCTCTGATAAAATGATATCTGATTTCTATGTGTTTTGTCTTTGAGTGTAGCACTGGATTGTTTGCTATAGCGATGGCACTTGTGCTGTCGCAATAGATTGGAATTTTGGAGAGCTGAAGATCATAGTCTAGTAGTTGATTTCTCATCCACAAGACTTGAGAACAGCAGCTTCCAGCGGCTACATACTCAGCTTCAGCTGTGGAAGTGGACACCGAGTTTTGCTTCTTACTTGTCCAACTTACCAGCTTTCCACCCAGGAGCTGACATCCTCCTGTGGTGCTTTTCCTATCCATTTTGCAACCTGCAAAATCACTGTCTGAATAGGCGGTTAGATCGAATCCTGAATCTTTGGGATACCAAAGACCTAGATTCGCTGTACCCTTAAGATATCGAAAGATTCGCTTTACAGCTTTCATATGAGATATCTTAGGTTCAGCTTGATATCGTGCGCACAGACATGTTGCAAACATAATATCGGGTCGGCTAGCTGTAAGATACAGTAGTGAGCCGATCATCCCACGGTACAGCGTGACATTGACAGGAACACCCTTTGTGTCCTTATCAAGTATCAGCGGTGGTGCCATAGGGGTTTTCATAGCTGAACTTTCAGTTAAGTCGAATTTTTTCAGCATATCTTTAACATACTTTCCCTGATTTATAAAAGTTCCTTTTTCAGTTTGCTTAATCTGAAGACCAAGGAAATATGTTAGTTCACCCATCATACTCATTTTATACTCATCTTTCATTCTATCAGCGAAACGAGTACAAAGCTCAGGGTTAGTAGAACCAAATATAATGTCATCAACATATATTTGAACTAAAATGATATGACCTTTTATTTTTCTAAAAAACAAAGTTTTGTCAATCTTACCTCTCTCAAATTTTTCAAGGTGAAGATAAGTAGAAAGAGTGTCATACCATGCACGAGGAGCTTGCTTCAAGCCATAAAGTGCCTTATCCAGCTTATAAACATAACCTGGACGCTTAGGATCTGAGAATCCTGGAGGTTGTTCCACATAAACTTATTCATTCAGCTTTCCATTTAGAAACGCTGACTTAACATCCATTTGATGTACAGTGAAGTTTTTGTGTACAGCATATGCTAAGAAAAGACGAATAGATTCAAGTCTTGCTACAGGAGCAAAGGTTTCGTCATAATCTATACCTTCCTCTTGTCTGTATCCCTGAGCAACAAGACGAGCTTTGTTGCGAGTTACAGTACCATGTTCGTCCAACTTGTTTCGATAGACCCACTTAGTGCCTATCACTGTTTTGTCAGTTGGTCTCCGAACAAGTTTCCAAACTTTGTTTCTTTCGAATTCAGTCAGCTCTTCTTGCATAGCGCTGACCCAATTTGGATCTCTGAGGGCATCATCTATTTTCTTTGGTTCAGTTAGAGAAATAAAGTTAACAAATAAACAAATATTACCTGCACTTCTACGAGTCTGAATACCAGCGTTGGGATCACCAAGAATTTGATCGATTGGGTGATTTACAGTCCATCGCTGAGCCGGAGCATGCGTCGCTGACTCAGTCTGAACTGGAGAAACTGAAGATGAGGCTTCAGCTACTTCTGGATAATCAGCTAAGAGAGGAATGCTTGCATTTGTCACTTCATTCACTGATTGCTGAGAAATAGATGGAATTTCTGAGACATTTGGATCAACTGCGGGTATAGTATTTATAGGAACAGCTGAGACCCAAGATGTTTCAGCTTCACTATTCTGCATATTGGGAATGATAGTTGGACCATCATTTTCAGTTGTATGAGTATGAGTAGTGGGAACATCTTCTGAATCACCAAGATGAGAAAACATCCATTGATTCAGTTCTTCTGTATCAGCGTTCGGTTTAGAGTTCGCTGAACGGGATTCGTCAAACGTGACGTGTATAGTTTCTTCTACAGTTTGTCTTCTTCGGTTGAAGACTCTGAAGGCTTTGGAAACTGAGGAGTATCCAAGAAAGATTCCATCATCAGCCTTAGGATCAAACTTTCCAAGGGCATCTCTGTTGTTCAGTATGAAACACTGACAACCAAAGATGTGAAGAAAGCTGATTGAAGGCTTTCTCCCATGAAAAAGTTCATAGGCTGTCTTTTTGAATCTTTTGACTATCAGCGACCTGTTTTGCGTAAAACAAGCCGTGTTGACAGCTTCTGCCCAAAACTGAGTAGGCAGGTGAGAATCGCTGAGCATTGAACGTGCAGCTTCAATAATTGTTCTATTTCTTCTTTCAGCGACTCCGTTTTGTTGTGGTGTTCTCACTGACGAAAAGTTATGAGAAATACCCTTGCTCTCAAGGAAGGAATCAAGAGAACTGTTTTTGAATTCAGTTCCATGATCACTCCTTATTGAGCGAACAGTCATATTGTTCAGAGTTTCCATCTTCCGAACAAAGGTGATGAGTTCTTCAGGGGTGTCACTCTTAGAACGGAGAAACATTACCCATGTATAACGAGAGAATTCATCAACTATGACCAGCGTATCTTTCTTTCCAGCGATGGATTGTTTGTTAACGGGGCCAAACAAATCCATATGGAGTAGTTGAAGAGGAGATGACACTGAGGAAACTTGCTTGGACTTAAAGCTTGCCTTGGTCTGCTTCCCTTTTTCACACGCTGAACATAAGGATTCTTTGGCGTATGAATGTTGAGGTAGACCAGTGACTAACTCTTTGGATGAAAGAGTATTCAGTGTCTTGAAGTTGAGATGTGAGAGTCTCTTGTGCCATAGCCAGTTGACATCACAAAGATGCTTTTGAGAAGAAACAGGAGTTCTCAGTGGTTGTTGAGTCCAGGTTTATAACGTAAACATTTTCCAAACGATAACCGCTGAGAGCTATCTTCTCCTTTTTGTCAGAGACAAAGCAGGATTCCTTGGTGAAAATCACTTTGTTATCCATGTCGCAAAGCTGACTGATGCTCAGAAGATTATGCTTCAGCCCTTCAACATATGCGACTCTTCTGAAGGATGTTGTACCATTTGAAAGTACACCATACCCTCGGGTGTGTCCTTTTCCATTTCCACCGAAAGTTACAGAGGGACCCTTCTCTTCCTTGTATTCAGCGAGCAGGCTTTTCTTTCCAGTCATGTGTCTAGAGCATCCGCTATCGAGATACCAGATACCCTTCTTAACCTGCAATACAAAGGAAGATTAGTTTTGCTTGGGTACCCACTTCACCATGTATACGCGTTTGTCAGTGGAAGTGGTTGGAATGGGTTCAGCAGTCTTCGCAGCATTTGAAGATTCAGCTTTGTCTTTCTTCACTTTGGTCAATTTCTTGACCTCAGCGGTATGAGTCACCTTGACCTGACTTGCAACTGGTTTGGTCTTCTTTGGTGCTATCTTCACCTTAGCTATCTTATCAGCTTTGGTGGCTGTGGGACACTTACTTGCAATATGATCGGTAAGTCCACAGTGATAACATTTCCTATAACTAAAATTAGTTCTAGGACCACTTGTGTGCTGAGCTTTTAATTTGGAATTAGAAGTGCCAGCACCAAGTACACTATTGGTTTTTGAAATAGGACGAACATTCAGTTCTTCAGATTTCTTACCAAGGACATCTACTCTGAGTCTAGGAGTAGGTCGATGAACTGATCCAGAGGTCTGATTTCTAGAACCAGATGAATGAATCACTAAGGCTTTGGAAGCATTCAGCTTAGGTACTAAAGTACCCTTCTGAGGATTTTGATAAATTACAATTCCTTTACCTTTATCTTTAGAGACAGAGGTAGGTTTTGAATAAACCATTTTCTCCTTACCTTTTGAGGAGGTAGGAGTTTCCTCAGGGATTGGTGTAATCGACGAGGAGTACTGAGATGAAGAAGTGTCAGCTACTGAGGATACGAACGTTCCAAATTTAAGCATTGAACGTTCAGTGGTTGGTATTGGAGTATCATATTTATAACCCAGACCACGTTTATCACTCAGAGGAATCTGAGCCTTAATTATCTCAGTGATCTTTGTTGAAGAATTACACCATCCTTCAACAGTAGCTTGTTCAGCTTTTAATGCAGCGATAGCTTCCGCTCGTTCAATTTTGACTAGCTGATTTAAATGGACTTGATCTTTAAAATCTTCTTCAAATTTAGAAAGCTTTTCTATTTGAAGGTGGCAATTTTTAAGCTTTTCAGCGAGATCAAGATTTTGGTTTTCAACCACAGCTTTGCCGTTCATGGCTTCGTATAAGCTTCTAGTCAGTAGTTCGATTTTACGGAGACTATCAGCTTCATCAATATTTACAATATTGGTAAAGAAGGAAGGTGATACCTGAATGGCAGATGTTGAAGTGGAGGGAATGTCTGAACTTTCTTCCTCTTCTTCAATCTTGGCCATGAGACATTGATTTGCTTCATCATCTTCAGAATCAGATGATGAGGCTTCTTCATCAGAAGCAGCCCAATCATAGTCAGCCATTAGGCCTTTTCCCTTCTTCTTAAAGCTTTTCAGCTTTGCATACTTCTCCTTCAGCTTTAAGTATTTGTCGTCTTTATTCCTTGGAACAAAGGATTTCTTTGTAAAGGCTGAAGGTCTCATGATTTTCTTTGACCTGCACTCGTTAGCGAAATGACCTGTCTTTTCGCAGTTAAAACAAGTAGCAGTAGCCTTATCAACAAAAGTTGATGACTTAGGCTTGTCAGCTATAGAAAGAGTTTTGTTCTTTCTAAACATTTTCTTCTTGGCGAATCTCCTGAACTTTTTAGTTAGGAGAGCCAAGGATTCATCATCTGAAGAATCAGAATCTGATGATCTTTCAGAGTTACTTTCTAACTCAGTGATAGTGACCGCGGGTCGCTGAGTAGAAGGTTCCTCTGAGATTAAAGCAACAGGGGTGCTTTTGGAATCTTTTACAAGATTCTTCTTAAGATGGCTAGATTGCTCATGATTCAGCAATGTGCCATATAAGGTAGCGAGTGTCATTGATCTTAGATCTTTTGACAGCTTGAGACACATGGAATAATTGTCCCAGCTTTCAGGTAAACATTCTAAAAACTTTGTCAGAACTTCAAAGTTAGAATATTCCTTACCAACCGTTTTAAGATCTATAATTAAGCAGTTAAAACGTTGATGTACTTCAGAGAGAGTTTCATTCTTACCAGAGATGAAACTTTCGTATTGTCTTACCAGGTTGATCTTTCTTGAATCCTGGACTTCAGACGTTCCTTCATACTGAACACATATTGTGTCCCACATGGCCTTCGAGGATTTCAGGTTCATGACGGAATGGTAGACTTCGTCAGGAAGGGCCATGGATAGTATGGATCTGGCTTTTGTATCTATAGCCACTTTCTTCTTGTCTTCATCGGTCCAATGATGGATTTCCTTTGGAATCAGCCTTTCTGGAATAGCAGCTCTAGTTGCAGTGGCTGGAACGGCAGGATCAATCGTTACAGGGATGTGTGGACCGTTTTCAAGATAGTAAGGTATAGTAGGGTCTACACCTTCTAAGAAGAGTGTCATCCTATTTTTCCATAAGTTGAAGTTGTCTCTGGAAAATCTAGGGGGTTTTGCAAGAGAACCATTGTCGATATAGTGAGTGTTTGTGTTTGAGTTGGCCATTTTCAGATAATAGCAAGGAAGAGAAAATATCTTAGATTAGATCTTGTTTATGAGATTAAACAAATCTGCTCTGATACCACTTGTTGGTCCCGAAAGGCTTAAACAAGTTTGTAGAAGGGGGGGGGGGGGGGGGGGTTGAATACAAACACACTATTTTACTTTTCTAAATTGTTTATTGATAAATCATTAACAATTTACAGCTTGTTGCGGAAACAAGATTAAGGATAAACCTAAATCTAAACAAGTTGGAACACTAAGGTTTTCTTGCACTAAGAAAGATAAGGAGATTACTAATAAAATCCTATCTTGAGAGATTTGAACTTGTCCAGAGTTAGCAAGTTACTTCAAATGAAGTGAGTTCATCTCTTTATATACTGCATGCATTTAATGCAATCCAGTATATACTTTACACGTGTCATTAGCGGATTGGTTGCATGTCATTGACCTTTGATGACAACCTTAGTAGCCGCATGAATGAACAGTGTAGTATCAGAGTGGTTGTACGATTTCAGATTTTCGGAGGTTCTTTTCTGACATTTCGTACGGTGGCGTGCAAGGGAGGTTAAGACAAAAGTACTTTGTACGGAGGACTTCATGATCAGCTTTCGTTGATTCAGCGATTATCATTTACTATTCAGCAGATGATAAAGTTCAGCGATAGCTGAAGTCTTGTACTTGATACTTCACGTTGAGTGGACAAATCTGAGTCTTCGCTGATCCGCATCAGTTCATTAAGAGACTTGTCGCTGGTTCTTGAGCTTGATCTTCGACTTCAGCGTAGAACCTTTGTTGACGTGAATCTTGTCTTCAGGGATCATAAGTAAACAACTAACTTATCAGCGATCACCATAAGGACTGAACAGACTCAGCGATATGGTGAACAGTGTTCGCTGAATGTTTAATCTAAAAGTGCGAGAGTTCCTATCAGCAGTACTGTAAGATCTTAGTACTTATCAGTGATAGTGAAACTCTGATACATATTGTTTACTTACAATTTTCACTAAGTATTTAAGATAGGGTCATTATCAAATCACTGAGGGTTTGGATCAACATATATATATATATATATATATATATATATATATATATATATATATATATATATATATATATACGTGGGTGGAGTCCGGGTACTAGCCGACCCGGATATCTACCCGGTCCGGATTATGTCCGGATGCAAGAGGTGTCCGGATGAGAGAGTTGTCCGGGTGCGTGAGTCGTCCGGGTGAGGGAGTTGTCCGGATGCGTGAGGTGTCCGGATAACTCTGGGTAGTTCTGTTCTGTGAAGAATTGCACTGAATAGGACTGGAAAAGAACTTCCTCTCGCATCCCTCAAGCAGAGCATGGGTATATCCTTGCTCCCCCTCGGATTGTGCAGTAAAGTGCAGGGGAGAGTTCCGGCACACAAAAAATTTTAGAGTTTGTAAGAAAAAAAAACTGTGTCGCTCCCCCTCAAACGATGACCATAACATGCACACAGGAGTGGCCACACACACAAAAACTTTTGACATGTAAGAGAAAAACTGTGTGCTTAGGACGTGGAACCAGTCGCCATACCTTTAGAGCCTCGAATTGATTTAGCTCCTCTTGCATGGCGATGATCCAGTCTGGATCTTCGTGCGCTTCGCGTACGCTCGTTGGCTCAATCGTGCTCAAGAAGCCCGAGAATAGACAGAAGTTGGCGGAAGCGCCTCGTGTACGAACATGAGTCGAGGGATCACCCATGATCTGATGTAGGGGATGGGCCTTCGTCCATTTGGTGGAGTGCGGAAGCGGCTGCTGAGTAGAGTGAGATTTGTCCGGATCCACGTATGAACCTGATGGAAGGTCTTGAACTTGTTCAAGAGTAGCAATCGTGTTTCTTGGAGGAAGTGGGGGCGGATTCGTCGATGATTGATCAACTTCTGGTTCCGGGGAGTTCAGAGGTTGAGCATCGGTTGTAGCAGATGACGAATCAATAGGAGCGATCTCCGAGATTATGGGTTCCTCCGGGGGAGTTACAGTACCAGGTGTCTCTATAGATGACGAATCAGTGGGTGCAGTCGTATCAGGTGATGACGGTTGGGCTATCTCTATAGATGTTGACGGCGTACTCGTAGACGGGGGCGGACCAGATAAAGCGGCCGAATCCGTATTGCGAGCAGCCTCAAGTCGCGGTTGCGCTGAGACAGATGTGGAAGAATTAATAGTGTCATCATAAAAATATTGAAACAGTAAATCTAAATCAGAACAGTCAGCATTCGATGAAGATGCATGATTCGGATTTACTGTGCCTTGTGCAGATCCCGAACTTGAAGGTCCGAAAGCTAGCACTCCAGTTAAACCGGGTTCTGAACTGAGTTGTTCAGAAGCCAAATCTGCGGCTTCGTCGAATGTCACGTTTATGCTTTCAACAACGGATTTGGTCCGTTTGTTGTAAACGTGATACGCCTTAGCCTGCATGGAGTATCCGATGAAAACTCCTTCGTCCGCTTTGGGGCTGAATTTCCCGAGATCATCCTTGTCGTTTAGGACATAGCAAGTGCATCCAAATGCATGGAAGTAGTCGACGGTTGGAACGTGATTATTCATGATCTCGTAGGGTGTCTTGTTGAACCGCTTGAGAAGGATAGAGCGGTTTTGCGTGTAGCATGCCGTAGACACCGCTTCAGCCCAGAGATAGAGCGGTAGATTTGCTTGGGATAGCATCGTTCGAGCAGCTTCAACGAGGGTACGGTTCCGTCTTTCCACTACTCCGTTTTGTTGTGGAGTGCGTGCTGCAGAGAAAGTGTGTGTGATGCCCACCGTTCTCAGATAGTCAACCACCTTTTGATTCTTGAACTCCGTCCCGTTGTCAGTTCTAATGGACTGAACGTGTTGAAGCTTGTTTTGCTGGACAGTCTTCAGGTGATCAATGATGAGCTCCGGAGTTTCGTCCTTCGAGCGTAAGAACCTCACCCAAGTGTAGCGCGAGTAGTCGTCCACCATCACTAGCACGTATTTGCGTTTATTGATGCTTGGAACACGCATTGGACCACACAAATCCATATGAATGAGTTCGAGAGTCCGGGTCGTGCTCGGAGTTGCCTTTGGCGGATGTGATGCGCGCGTCATCTTTCCCTTTTTGCATGCTCCACAGAGACGATCCTTCACGGACGGAAGTTGGGGCACGCCTCTAACGTGTTTTCCTAGCACTAGTTGATTTATACTTCTGAAGTTGAGGTGTGAAAGACGTCTATGCCAGAGCCAAACTTTGTCGGAGTCGGCTTTTGACAAGAGACATACTGGTTTGTCTGTATTGAGAGCGGCGAGATCGATGGTGTAGAGATTGGTCTTGCGAGATCGATGGTGTAGAATTGACCGATGCTGAATAGATTGTGTCTTAATCCTGCGACGTGGGATACCTTCTTGATTGTTATCTTGTCTTGGACGATGTCGCCGTAGCCCACGATCGGCGACTTCTCGTTATTCCCAAATCTCACGTCTCCGCAGTATTCTTCCTTGTAATACCAGATCCGTGCAACAAATGTGAAATCGAAATAATAAGCAATACGAACAATGATTTCAACTGGTCATCCCTTTCATTAATCTTTCAGAGAGAATATTACAATAAGAGTTGAAAGCTAAAAGAGATGATTAGCTTGTTTTTCCAAGCAAATCATCATTAAATACAATGGGCCCGTGGTTAACAAGCCTACGGCCCATTCACTAATAAGCTCTATTTTAATCAAATACAGTTTAACCCTTGAACTTTAAATCAACATTAAAACCTGCTCTAACAATCTCCCCCTTTGAATTGAAGTTCGAGTTGGCGCTCTATATCTCTCCAGTTGAAGACATATCTTTTGCGGTGCGCAAAGTGTACCTCGAACAATCTGATGGCGCGGCGATAGTCTATGCGATCTTCAATCATTTCCAAGGCATTCCGAGCAGTTACTTCATTCGGATTCGGAACATAAGAATACCTTGGATTCTTAGACTCATGCTCAATAATCTTTCGAAGAGCATCTCTGACCTTTAGGAGCGTGCCGTCGCAAAATCTTTCTACCTGACTGAAGCGCATGAATTTCTTCTCTTTTTGATCATTTAAGTAAACAATCCCGAATTCTGGTTCCAGAAGCATAGCGTTCTCGGGATACATGTTTAACTCAGGTGCTTTTAGATTCGGCTTGATCAGATTTACCTTCTTCTCCTTGTTCTCGATAGCCATTTGGAAGTCCGTTAGATAAGACATCATGATGGTGCGGACCAGGTATCGACGAACAGCTTCGAGTACCTTTGTAATCTCTAGCGGTCGAATGGTTCTTGTACGTAAGTCTTTCGGAATAACCAGAAAGTCGAGTGGTCGGAGGTTCTTGAAATCAGCTTCTGAAAATTTCCATCTGTTCCCATCTTCACATCGAACAATGAAAACTGGGTAGACGATCTTCATAATACGTCTTGAATAGATACTGATTACCTCTGTGATTCGAAGTTTGGTTCTGACCTGGTTGACTGGAAGACACCGCTGCATCGTGCTGATATATCGGCGTTGAAATTCTGGGTCAAGGTTGTAGATACCCAGACAGAAGGTCGGCTCGATCGGGCAAAGCTTGTGTACGAACATCTTTTTCAAAGATTCCTCCAGATGAGGGATAAGTACCATGATCTTCTCCCAACGGATTTGTTGCTGTTGAGGAGAGGGAGGAAGATCAGAAGCTGTCGTAGGAGGAGTAGTTGTCAGAAGTAGTAGACTCGGGTCTTGTTGATGGTGTTCCGGCGGGTTGAGCATAGTGAACGGGAGTTGCTCCATATAAATTTTGGAGCAGGAACTGATCGTAGTCAATATTGCCGTCCTCATCAGTAGGGAAGACCAAATTTACCTGGAGGTTTACGGCACTGACGGCTTTTTCGTACCATGCGTCTTCGGTCTCCGGGTTGGTCTGATACTCTGGATCTATCATGTCCAGTATCGGTCTGTCTGACGAGTCAAAATCGACCAGTTCCTGTGTTGAACCCTCGGGCTTTTCAACCGTCGGGTCTTCTTCATCTGAAATCTCCATATCTATGACCATATCTGCTAGTGGAAACTCGGCTTCGGGTGCTTCTGATGTAGTTGCCACAGTTGGGGGTTCCTGTTGAACCACTATTGTAGTTTCGGCAGTCATGATCTAGGCGGTCTCGGTTTGGCATAGGCGCTTCTCCCCCTTACGGTGATCAGGATCATCCTGGTCATCGTGCTTGCGTTTGAGACCGCCGACTTGACTCTTACAATTGTCTTCTAGTGAGCGGACCCTCTCAGACAGCGTGACGAGTGCTTTGTTGTAGTCGTTGAGGGTCGAGTCAATGGCGTCAAGGCGGGATGTGATAGATGAAGATGGAGCAGTGACCTGGGATCGGAGAACTGAGATCAGGTCTGCTTCAGTCGAGGCGGTTGTATCGGATTCCTGGAGCAGTTGGGCCAATGGCATCGTCTTTAAGGTATCCACCGAATAGATAGGTTGAGAAAATGTCGGTGGATGTGGTGGTGAGGTTCCGGCTTCAACGATCTTTGCTTTGCCTTTGATGGCTTTGGCGATCTCGTCGGTGACATGCTGTTCCAGTGCCTCGCGGGCAGCCTTGAGGGTGCTGTCCAGGGACCCTTGCGACACAAACTCGGGGTGAATAACTCCGGGACCACTTAGGTTACCCATTGAGGCGTCTACCACGGGGGTAGAGCCACCTAGGTTCACAGTTGGCGTGATGTTAGCTGTGGTAGGATTTCCCGCCGATCCTTTTATTTCACCAAGAGGTGAAGACACTACGGTGGTTCCGGTCGAGTCACGAAGAGTCTCTACTTGGTGTTGCGCAGCTTCGAGTGTCCTAGCTGAAGAATGTTCAATATCAAAAGGCGCTAGACTAGATGGTGCACGAAATGAAGGCGAGACCGGGGGCTGCTGGTCTCTTATTTCAACACCAGCACTCTCTGAATGAAAGGCCGGTGGAAGTTGTGCTTGTTCCCCGTGTAATATTGAAACATCCGTCTGTTGTGAGACGAATGAGTGGATAAGGGGGCCGTGCAATTGCTCCGCTGGGTCCACGAAGTCTTCTTCAATACCCCGTCCCAACAGATGAGACGGTGTAGTAGATGTGGCAACCCGGATATGACGTGGCTGGTTTCGCTCAGGAGCCTCGTTATCTTTACGGCTCAATCTTTCTTGGTTTGCGTTCGACCTTAACATCCTCCTTTTCACATGTTCTATGTCCCAGGGAAGGTCCCTCCGGCGCTGGCTGGACCATGGGATTCCCTAATTCTCGTCTATATGCTATCATATGTAGGGCTTTAGGTATATGCATAGCTAGGGTATTATCTTGCTCCCCCTCAAAACATACATGGGGATTGACTTGCTCCCCCTCGAAGTGAGAGGTTGTTGATCCGCCATGGAATATCTGTAAGAGACCCAAAGTTAGTAAAGCGGACGGATAAACAACTTCCAACGCGTACCTTTGCATTAAATGGCTCAATCTGAGACAGATGGAGGACTGGCAGTGATGAAACAGGTACTGAGTTGACAAAGCAGGGGTATCCGGATAAAGGATGGAAAAATATTCCGGACAAACCAAAGTATCCGGATAACATGTATCCGGACAGCAAAGGTTTCCGGACATAGTAGGGATTCCGGATAGTCCTACCCGGATACCCATCCGGTCCGGAAAGTCATCCGGACGGATGGGTGTCCGGACACTTTTACACTTTAAAGAATGATTCCATTTTTCAAAGATATGAAACCTGTAGAATTTTGAGAAAATGGATCTCTCGCTCCCCCTCAAACTGAGAATGGGGAAAAACTTGCTCCCCCTCGGATAGTGCAATGGAGAGTCCGACACACATAAAAACTTTTAGGCATTGAAAGAAAAAAAACACTGTGTCGCTCCCCCTCAAATGATGAGCATTAGATGACATGCTCCCCCTTAGAATGTGCGCGTAGGGTGAAGTGCACACGGGAGTATCCACACACACAAAAAACTTTTTAACATTTTTAAGAAAAGATGTGTGTGACGCTCCCCCTCAACAGTAGAGTAACATACCTGATAGCTGATTATGCTCCCCCTAAACACATGAGCAGTTTGTTAAAGCACAGGTATGGACAAACCTCACGTCTTCTTAATATTGTTCCTTGTAGATCGTGAGCAGCTCCCTCCTTGCGATCATGTGTGTGGAGCATCCAGTGTCTAAGGACCACACATGACCGTCCTGCAAAACAAGTTTAGCGGACCTTCGGTACCCAGATTTGCCTGGGTCCGGGAGGGTTAGGTTTTGCACCGTTTGGGGAAGCTTGCTTTGTCCCATCTTTCCCGTTAAGTGTTGGATTTACACCGGTGGAGGGAACTGGTTTTGGCACTTGTTTCCTCTTCGGTGCAGAATTTACACCATTAGGAGGAACAGATTTTGTAGCAGCTTTCCACCTGGGTGCCGGTTAACCTCAGTGGGAGAAGCCCGTTTTGGAATGGGGTTGGTCTCCCGCTGTGGTTTAACCTCTGTTTGGGAACCCCGTTGTTTATGATATTTTCTCTTGTTATTACGGGGTTTGTGTTTGGATGTATGATTGTACATGTGATATGATCCAAACCAATCATTGTTATTGATATCATCAAAGTCATTCCAACCACAACTAGAACAGCATAAACAATCATGCGATAATTGAATCAATTGCTGAATGGAGTAGAGCTTAATTGGAAAATTAACATCTCGTTTAACAAAATTATTCCTATGATTCCATTCGCAATCATGCTTATGCATCCTAGGATAGAAAACAGCGTTAAATGACTTCGATGCCTATTTCTCAATAGATTCCCTACCTAGCCTCTTTGGTTTATCTTGTTTAGCGCGACCGGTTTTATCCGAAACAACAGGGACAGTGCAGTCAGTGACCTTTGAGGAAGCAAGAATCTTAGTGTTGGTTGGCAAAGGTCCGGTCTCTTGCCTCGGCTGTGATTGCCTTTTAGAAACTGGTTTAGAAGTTGGTTTTGATTGAGAAATCTTGATCACAGCTGGGGTCTTTGTGTTAGAGCATTGACCTTTTTGAAAATCGACCGTATGATTCACCACAGGAGATAAAAAATCAGTGTGACTTGGAAGAGGTTTGTCAAAGGGGAATGACTCAAACTCTTCATCACAGTTACCTTCGGAGTTCATGTACTCTGAAAAATCTATCTTGGGAAGTACTGGACTAGGATCAGGTGAGGAACACTTTGTGCTTTCGGTTGTGTGCTCTGGGGAGTTCGGTGCAGAAGCGTATGAAAAATCAGAATTTAAATTCCTTTTAACACACTCATATTGAGAAACTTCATTTTCTTGCAAAGTGATATTTCCTATAAAGGCTTTACACGAGGATGTGTCAGATGAGTTAGAGGAAAGTTCAGGTGAAAATTGCTTCGCAGTTTGGAGCAAGTCAAGCTGCACTTGGAGTTGACTATTTATCATATGCTCTTTCATCGTTTCTCTTGTCACCTCAGACAGTTTTGGTGAGAGCGTATTGATTTCCCACTGAAATTTTTCCTTTTCCTCACTTGACACACCGTCGGATTTCTCAGATTTGAGTTTCTCAATCTCAGACATGAGCACTTTCTTTTCGTTTTGAAAAATAGACCTTTCTTTCTCAAACGACTCCTCCAACTCAACAATCTTTGCTTCCAAGATGAGAGGGGGAACATAGAGTTTAAACTCATCCGTCTTAGTCTTGGTTGCAGGTGCTAGATCCTCATCCTTTTTGGAGGAATCCTTGGGAGTAGCTACCTTGTAGGGGTCGAAGTAGTCATTGGAAAGGTACTTTTTGTCCTTTTGATACGAGTAGTTTAAAGGTTCATAACAAAATGGAAGTTGAGTTCCTCGTTTGTGTGTGCGCTTATATTCCTCGGTTTCCTCCTCTTTTTTGGGTTCAAGAGGACCAGTCCATTGAATTGCGTATTCAGGATACTTTTTATCTAACCCAAAACAAGCAAAATCATACAGAGTGGGTACATGCCATCTTCCCTTTTTCAAATAGTGTGGGTTATCATATCCGATTCCCCACTCTTTGTTAAAGTATGTGAACTCTTTAGGTTTATTCAGAAAGATGGTTTGATCAGTTTGACCCCTTTTGTGGAGTTTGTTTTCAAGATCAAGGATTTTAGTCACAAACTCCTTGTGTTGAATTTGAAGAGAAGAACATTGATAAACAATTTCTTCTTTCTCATTCAAGCACTTATCAAACTGAGACTGAAGATCAGATAACTTGGCCCTTAAGTCCTTAGGCGCTAATGAAAGATTTTTGCATTTGTCTTTTAGATTAGCATTTTCAGACTTATATTTTTCAGTTATTCTCCTTTGAACATCTAGCTTTTCAGATAGTGATCTAATCTCAAGGAGTTGTTCATTAGAGGTGGCCTTAAAGGAATCTACCCGTTCAGCAAGAGGTTTCATTCGGTCATAAAGTTCTGAAAAGACAGGTTCACATACCTGACACGGCTTTGTCATGTCTTCTTCAGCAGGAGATATCTTCAGTTGCACTGGAGTGATCGTCATACGATTGTTCGATTCAAAGTGGAATAGTATCAAGGATACTTAAATGTCCCCCTCCTGCGACTTAGCACGGGGGTCCCGCTAACCGGGTGGTTTCCGGTAAAGAATCCGGAAAAAATAAGCTTACCGGGTGAAGAGCAAGTTACCGGGTCCGGATAACTTGAGTTGTCCGGATACAATGAAGTTTCCGGGTACAATGGATTGTCCGGATAAGATATGTCCGGAAACACTGGTTTTCCGGATATAAATGTTACCCGGATTGTATAAGGAAAAGTGACTTACCCGGAATCTGTGACTTAGCCGAAAAAATGAGGAGTCCGGATGGAATTGGAGGTACCCGGATGGAATACTTATCCGGACGACTTACCCGGAAAAGTGACGAATCCGGATGGAAAAACACAAACGTCCGGACACTTTGAAGCTATCCGGAAACGACGGCTGGTTTATCCGGAAAAGTCGGCTGTTTTCTCAAATCGATCGAATTTTCGATTAGGGTTGCCCAAAATCGATCCTGGAAGATTAGAAACAATGCCAAACACAAAATAACACTAATCCAATCGATTTCAATGCAAAAAGAAAACGTTTTGATAGTAAAAATTCGATTTTTGTTGAAGAACACTACCAAAAACTTTGAACTTAATTTGCAAAATTAACCAACCAAACGAACGAATTAGGATGTGAAAATTTGCAGAAACGCTTATAATAATGATTCTAACACAACCCAATAAACAGAAACTATCAATTTCGACTGAATCAAATTTTCAAGAATTCAAGAATGGTCAGACGGGTAAAAGTCAAACTAACCAGAAATCGATGAATGAAGCTTTGAATCGAATCCGTCTGTCTGCTCTGATACCAATTGTAGAATCCAGATCCGTGCAACAAATGTGAAATCGAAATAATAAGCAATACGAACAATGATTTCAACTGGTCATCCCTTTCATTAATCATTCAGAGAGAATATTACAATAAGAGTTGAAAGCTAAAAGAGATGATTAGCTTGTTTTTCCAAGCAAATCATCATTAAATACAATGGGCCCGTGGTTAACAAGCCCACGGACCGTTCACTAATAAGCTCTATTTTAATCAAAAATACAGTTTAACCCTTGAACTTTAAATCAACATTAAAACCTGCTCTAACACTTACATTTGTATACAGTACAAAGTATGAAAGGTAAGTAGAGGATGATTGAGGATGCCAGACTCTGGCGTGTGGGAAGTCATTGATTTTGCCTGTGAGCCCTCCATCTTTGAGTTCACGATACATTCTGATGCAGAGGTTTCTGAAGCTTATGACAGAGTCGATGACCTCTATTAATCTATCAGCAAGTGCTTGATTCATGAACTCTGATTCTCTGTGTTCCATGAGGTTGTCTCTGAACTCGAGCAAAGACATTGTTTCGTATTTTTGACAATCAACCTCTAGGAATAACTTCAATTTTCCAGCAGGATCTCGATAGACGTACCTAACCTTTGGAAATGTGATGATGGAGTTTGGTCTGGTAGAGGAGGGGCAGTCATCTTCTGGTGGTGGAAGATTTAGTCTTTTTACTCCAAGGTCGAGTCCCACTTGGAAGTCTGTAAGGCTGTATAGCAGAAGCTTTTCGCGCATTGCCTTCTTGATCACATTATATGCCCTCTGTACTTCAAGTCTGGTGTTGTAATTCTTCTTGGCCCAGCTCAGAAGTTCGAGCAGGTCATAGGGGCTCAGGTTCCTCAGATCAGCATCTGAGAATTTGGTCTCAATTCTATCGGCCCTTCTGACATGATAGATGTTGTAATAAATCTCTGTGCCCCTGGTGTGAGAGAGCTTGCAGTACACAACCTCTGTGATCCTTGAATTGGAGAAGACTTGTTTGACGGGTTTGGCTTTGGATCTGTAGAAGTCGTCTTTTAGCTGCTTAAGGAAGTCAGGTTGCAGAATGGATGGTGGTAGGGGATCATTGATGGCTCTGTTGTACAGAAATTTGTACACTACCTCTTCCATTTGTCGTGGAGATGCAATGGGTGGAGGCATGGGCCTACGTAGAGCATCCAAGTCACTGATTAGTTTGGCCACTCGATCTTCTAAAGGTTTTGCCTTTGGATCTAGGACAGGTTTGGTTGACAGATAGGGTATTCCGAAAGCCCATTCTTCTTCTTCAGGTTTGGGAGTAACAAAAGCATCAAAAGAGTTTTTCAGTGGGTTGATGCTTCTGCTTTTTGGGTTTCAGTTCTTTTGTTGCTATACCTTTTCCCTTGTCTTTGGCCTTAGGCTGTTTTTCTTCTACTAGTTGAGTTTGGGTTGCCTCTGTTGGTGGGGTTGCCTCTGTTGGTTTTGGCAGTTGTACTTTTGAGGTCTTTGATGGAGGTGCCTCTGTTGGTTTGACAGAGGGCTTGGTTGGTAATGTGGGTTTGGTTGGGGTTTTGCTAAGATATTTCCTTTGTTTTTGAGCTAGAGTTTTGGTTCTTGGTTTGGTTTTGGGCTCTTCTGTTGTTTTGGGTGTGGGAGATGGAGGTTTTGTCTTTTTAGCTTCTGGTGTAGGGGATGGTAGTTGGGTCTCTTCAGTCGGTTTTGGTGTTGGTGTTGGTTGGTCTTCTTCAGAGGAGGTAAGGATCTGGACATGCTCTGAGGTTGTCTTTAGCTTGGGTGAGGGTGGGTTCTCCTTTTGTTGAGTTATTTCCACAGAGGTGGGTGTTTCCTCTGTGGTCTTCTTCTGTTGTTGAGTTTCAGAGGTTTGAGGAACTTGTGTTATTGGTTCGCCGTTGAGTAGTGGTGGAGCTGGTAAGCCTCTGGTGGCAGCTCTTTCTTTTCTCCTCTTCTCCCCCTCAGGATGACCTGATGATCACTCAGAATCATCATCAGAGTCATCCTGACCCTTTTCTTCCGTACCCTCTATCTGGCACGTAGTTTGTGGCTTATTGGGTTGAGTGGCACCTGCGGCTAACATTTTAGCACATAAATCATCGCAGATGCCAAGTAGGTAAGCGACCTCTGCCTCTGAGTTGAACCTTAGCTTCCCCACGCTTGCCTGAAAATCATTTACGTAATTGGCATTGGCGGTGGTGAAGGCTTTGATGAATTCGGTCATTTCATTTAAGACTCCTTGACACAATTCTGTGAGTTGAGCTCTAGTGATAGTCCATGGGTTTCAGAGCTTTGGTTTGATCGATTGTATGCTCTTGGACTTTATCTAAGGCGTTCTGAAGATCCTTGTAATACCCCGGGTAAGTTCGTTAGTTAAATGTTAGTTCCGTTAAATTTATTTAACTCTTTAATAGAAGTTTAGAGTAAAATTAGAGTAAATTATAAGTTTAAGGGTGTTTTGGTCTTTAGTGAGAAGTTCAAGGGCTAAATGGGTAAATTAGGTTGATATTACCCCTTTGAGAATTCAGATATTTCATTCAGCAAAATATCCAGATTAGTGTTGGGCGTGTGTGTGTTTGGAGAAGAAAAGAAGAAGAAAGAAAGTTTTGGGGCTAGGGATCCAAATTGGTACACTTGGAAGTGATTTCAGGTATGTTTCCTTTACAATTTATGTGTGTAATTGCTATTAGGTAGTTTCTATCGGAGTAGAATAGTCAAATTCATGTTTGGTAATGAATCAGTCGGTTTCTGGGTTAAATTTGGGTAAACAGTCAGAGGTTCCCGGACAAGATGAATGTGTCCGGGTAGTTTTGTTGGTGGTGTCCGGATAATGTTCTTAAGGTGTCCGGACGGGTTCTTTATCCGGGTAAGTTCTAATTTCTCTAGTTTTCCGGATGAAATGAGTTACCAGATAGTATCCGGATTGATATGAAGACCGGGTAGTTGGGCTGTCCGAATTATTCATGTTTTTCGGAAAGTTATGCTATCCGGATTGTATGAGCTGTCCGAAAAGATGTGTTGTCCGGAAACTTTGAGCTGTTTGGTCGTTTTTGAGATTTCAGATATTTTTAGCTATGGTTTTTGAATGAGGACTGAATAAGGATAAGAGTGTGATAGGTTAAATAGGATTCTCAGCCTGCTAGAGAGTCTTCTGTGTTCTATATGGTAAAGAGGTATTGAATTTGAATTGTTTCAGATACTGTGAATTTGAAGTGAAAGACTGAATCTGTTGAAAAGGCTTGGAAAGGATTTTGGTGATAAGCAAAACAGGTGAGTTTTACTTTAAAACGTTTTTAAACTAGAATACATTTATGTGTGGGTTGGGAATCTAATAGATGGTGTGATTATGTGTTTATGTCTGAAAATATAATATATTGAGATATTGTATTTACATGAGTATTCTACTATACAAGAATACATTGGTCGGGCTTAGGACCGGTGTGTTGGTTGTAATATTTGTACAGCGTTGTTGGCTGTAATTGTCGTACAGCGAAGTTAATTTATTAGTTGGCTTGCAACCAACTAATATGGCCAAGAGAATGAGATGGGAAAACACATGATGATTGAGTCATAACTGGTAATTGTATTTTTATTATGTGAATGGTGGTGTGCAAAGGGTTTTCAATGAAACAGGGATTTTCTCACTTAGACCATTAGGTCTAACCCTCATTTTGTTTTAAATATGTATTCTAGGGCGTGGATCGGATAAGAGCAAGTAAGAGAAATAATCAGTGGATAGCTTTTGTGAAGACTTATGATTTGAAGACTAAGATGTGTTTTGTAGTTATAGTTTCATTACTAAATATCGTGTATGTAATTAGCATAAAGTTTGTAACGAAATACCATATTTTGGTTGTAAAGACTAAAGGACCTTATTTTATATATGATGTATCTTTGTTATGTAACGATGTTAGACAATGTATGTTATTTGTTATCTATTCGGAAACCGGGTTGTTACAAATGGTATCAGAGCCCTAGTTTAAGGGATTTAGGTATTCGTATTTGTACCTAGACTTAAACTGCATGTGAAGTAGGATGTCCCTATACATTTAGAACATTGGGATGCTAAGTATAAAAGGTAGAAGGAACATCATGTAAGGTAATTTCAAATTACACCTGACCAGTGTAATTGTGATCTTACAGGTACATGTTGAACTGGAATACCTTGTTATATGGGGTATGTGCTTAGGTGTATGTTAACCTTGTTTGAATCAACAGAATGGCAAGCGGTACTAGACAAATGAATCGGGGAGGAGGAAATCCTAATAGAACAAATCCTACAGTTGAGGCAAGGGGAAGAGGGGGAGAAAGAGGTAGAGGCAGAACTGGAGGCAGAGTTCAGGGGCGTGGCACGGAATTTGTTACCAGAGACGACTTAGCAGCTGAAATGGGAAGATTACAAGCCAATATCCAAGCTATGTTCAACCAAACTCATAATACTGAGACAGAAAGACCAGATCCTACTCATGAAGAGGAGATGCCCATTACACCTACTGTCGTACCAGTGGTGAAGAAATGTGATTATAAAATGTTCCTAAGTTGTAAGCCTCCGACCTACGCAGGAGACAGAGACCCCGTGAAAGCTATGAGGTGGCTGGAATAAACAGAAGCTATCTTCAAGACTAGTAAATGCGCTGAAGAGGATAGAGAACTCTATGGAACTGCAATGTTGAAAGGCGATGCTCTATACTGGTGGGAAGCTCATATTTCCTTGGGAGGATCTGATATATATTCTACTTACTCTTGGGAAGAATTCGTGATAGCTTTCAGGAAACAGTTTTGTCCCCAAGCAGCAGTTAAACAATTGGAAGGAGAGTTTATGAACTTGCAGCAAGGGATCTTATCAGTTCGGGACTATACCGCTCGTTTTCTAGAAAAGTCTCGTTTCGCGGAATACTACGTTGCCACGGAGGCAATGAAGATGGAATGGTTTATCTTCGGGTTAAATTCAGAGGTCAGAAGGCAAGTAACTGCAAAAGGACCCGATACCTTCTCAGCCGTAGTGGATGCCGCGGAAAATGTGGAAAGGGATAATAACAGGGATGCTGGTGATAGGAGTATGGGAAAAAGAAAGTGGGAAGGACCGCAATATGATCCGAAGAAGTCCAGGTTTCAGAGATTTGATAATCGTCCGCCTTTCCGACCAACGGAGAGACCTTGTCCGAAGTGTAACCGTATCCACCAAGGAAATTGTCAAGTTGATTCTCGGGTTTGTTTTAGGTGTGGGAAGACCGGGCATGTTGTTAAAGACTGTCGAGTGACGCGGTTTTGTTTCTCATGTAATTCTCCGGATCACATTCAGTCTGATTGTCCAAGGGGAAGAATACAGCAAGGGGGTACATCAGGAAAACCAGCGGTTGTCAGACCGGTAGTACCAAGACTAGAGCCACCAAGAACAAGGGGTCGTGCATTTCAGATGACAACACAAGAAGCGGAGGAAACTCCGGATGTGGTTACAGGTACATTTTTAATAAACTCTACACGTGTTAAAGTGTTATTTGAATCCGATGCAAACCGATCGTTCGTATCTCCTTCATTTGCTGCTTATCTGTGTTTAAAGCCTAAAGTGTTAGATCATGCTTTAATGGTAGATACTGCAAATGATAATCAAGTATCAGTTAAAGAAGTTTTTGATAGTTGTGTGATAAATATAGAGGGGTATGGAGTACCGATACAATTATTTCCAATAGCCTTGATCGGGTTCGATGTGGTAGTGGGGATGGATTGGTTAGCCGAGAATCAGGCTAACATAGTGTGTGATAAGAAATTAATCAATGTTGTTTTGCCTGAGAGGGGACCGGTAGTGATTTATGGTGATCGTAGAAATCATCAGTCTTGTCTTGTATCTATGATAAAAGCCCGTAAGTGTGTTAATAAAGGTTGCTCGAGCTATTTAGCTTATGTGATAGATATTATGCCATAAAAGAATAAGTTGGAAGATATTCCTATTGTTAGTGAATTTCCGGAAGTTTTCCCCGAAGACTTGACTAGTCTTCCGCCCGTTAGACAAGTAGAGTTTAGTATAGATCTGATTCCTGGAGCCGCTCCTATAGCCCATGCACCATATCGTTTAGCGCCACCGGAGATGAAAGAAATGATGACGCAACTGCAAGATCTTTCCGATAAGGGATTCATCAGACCCAGTTCTTCGCCGTGGGGTGCACCAGTTTTATTTGTGAAAAAGAAGGATGGTTCGATGAGAATGTGTATTGACTACCGGGAACTGAATAAGTGCACGATCAAGAACACGTATCCGCTTCCCAGAATTGATGACCTCTTCGATCAATTAGTTGGAGCTTGTTATTTCTCCAAGATTGATCTAAGATCTGGTTATCATCACCTGAAGGTTAAAGAGGGAGACGTTCTGAAAACTGCTTTTCGCACAAGGTATGGTCATTATGAATTCTTAGTGATGCCGTTTTGACTGACGAACGCTCCAGCTGCCTTTATGGATTTAATGAATCAGGTATGTAAGTCGTATCTCGATAAATTTGTTATTGTATTTATCGATGATATACTTATCTATTCCCGATCCAAGGAAGAACACGCGCAACATCTTCGTTTGATTCTGGAGTTATTGAAGAAAGAAAAGTTGTATGCTAAATTTTCGAAATGTGAATTCTGGCTACGAGAAGTTCAGTTTCTAGGGCATGTAGTTTCCGAGAAAGGCGTTCAAGTGGATCCGATGAAAGTGGGAACCGCCGAGAACGCCAACCAAAGTACGTAGTTTTCTGGGTTTAGCCGGCTACTATCGAAAGTTTATAAAAGACTTCTCTCGTATCGCAACGCCTTTGACTAAGCTGACTCGAAAGAATCTAAAGTTTGAATGGAAAGCAGAACAGGATGAAGCATTCAGGGTATTGAAAGAGAAACTTTGCAGTGCGCCGATTTTGTCACTACCGGAAGGTTCCGAAGACTTTGTTGTTTTTAGTGATGCTTCCAAACTGGGATTGGGATGTGTACTTATGCAGCGTGGAGAGGTTATTGCTTATGCTTCTCGTCAGTTAAAAGATCATGAAAGACAGTATCCTACACACGACATGGAATTGGCAGCAGTTGTATTCACGTTGAAGATTTGGAGACATTATCTTTACGGGTCTAAATGTCAAATTTATACCGATCATAAGATTCTCCAACATCTTTTTGATCAGAAAGAATTAAATATGAGGCAAAGAAGATGGCTAGAATTGGTGAATGATTATGACTGTGAAATGCTTTATCATCCGGGAAAGGCGAACGTGGTAGCTGATGCGCTGAGTCGTCAAGAAAGAAGTGGACCAATAAAAGCTATTGCACTAGGAGCTGAGCTTCTACCTAACATTTTCGACGAACTGAATAAGTGTCAAGTAGAAGCCTATCAGGAAGAATATTTGAAATCAGAACGGTTAGTGGGGTTATCAGCATTGCTAGTGAAAGATGATCGTGGGTTATTGTGTTTGGGGAACAGAATTTGGGTACCTCGTTTGGGTGGTTTACGTGATCGTGTACTACAAGAAGCTCATCAATCTCAATTCTCTATTCATCCATGTACGAATAAGATGTATAAAGATCTAAAACAATTCTATTGGTGGCCGGGAATAAAAAGAAGCATTGCTCAACATGTGGAAGGTTGTACTACTTGTAAAAAGGTAAAGATTGAACATCAAAATCCGTTTGGTCAGTTACAACGATTAGAAATACCGATGTGGAAATAGGATCAGATTACTACAGATTTCATCACAAAGCTACCAAGGACTCCGAAGGGATTTGATTCTATTTGGGTGATAGTCGACACGTTGACGAAGTCTGCACACTTTTTACCGATAAAGGAAACTGATTCATTGGAACGATTAGCTAAATTATACATTGACGAAATAGTAACTCGACATGGAGTTCCAATCTCGATCATTTATGATCGTGATAGTCGTTTTACTTCAAGATTCTGGAGAAGTTTTCAAAAGGAAATGGGGACGCGGATAAAGTTAAGCACAGCGTATCATCCTCAAACTGACGGTCAGAGTGAACGAACGATTCGGACATTAGAAGATATGCTCCGGGCTTGCATTGTTGACTTTGGGGGATCGTGGGATAAGCATTTACCATTGATCGAATTTGCCTACAATAACAGTTATCATTCCAGCATTCAAGCGGCACCGTTTGAAGTTTTGTATGGTAGAAAATGTCGAACTCCTCTGTGTTGGAACGGAGTGGGAGAGAAATAGTTAGCAGGGCCAGATATAGTTCAGTTAACAGCGGACAAGATTACTCAGATACGGGAACGATTAAAAGTGGCTCAAGACAGACAGAAAAGCTACGCGGACCGACGTCGAAAGTCGTTAGAATTCCAAGTCGGAGATTTTGTTGGTCCCGAAAGGCTTAAACAAGTTTGTAGAAGGGGGGGGGGGGGGGGGTTGAATACAAACACACTATTTTACTTTTCTAAATTGTTTATTGATAAATCATTAACAATTTACAGCTTGTTGCGGAAACAAGATTAAGGATAAACCTAAATCTAAACAAGTTGGAACACTAAGGTTTTCTTGCACTAAGAAAGATAAGGAGATTACTAATAAAATCCTATCTTGAGAGATTTGAACTTGTCCAGAGTTAGCAAGTTACTTCAAATGAAGTGAGTTCATCTCTTTATATACTGCATGCATTTAATGCAATCCAGTATATACTTTACACGTGTCATTAGCGGATTGGTTGCATGTCATTGACCTTTGATGACAACCTTAGTAGCCGCATGAATGAACAGTGTAGTATTAGAGTGGTTGTACGATTTCAGATTTTCGGAGGTTCTTTTCTGACATTTCGTACGGTGGCGTGCAAGGGAGGTTAAGACAAAAGTACTTTGTACGGAGGACTTCATGATCAGCTTTCGTTGATTCAGCGATTATCATTTACTATTCAGCAGATGATAAAGTTCAGCGATAGATGAAGTCTTGTACTTGATACTTCACGTTTAGTGGACAAATCTGAGTCTTCGCTGATCCGCATCAGTTCATTAGGAGACTTGTCGCTGGTTCTTGAGCTTGATCTTCGACTTCAGCATAGAACCTTTGTTGACGTGAATCTTGTCTTCAGGGATCATAAGTAAACAACTAACTTATCAGCGATCACCATAAGGACTGAACAGACTCAGCGATATGGTGAACAGTGTTCGCTGAATGTTTAATCTAAAAGTGCGAGAGTTCCTATCAGCAGTACTGTAAGATCTTAGTACTTATCAGCGATAGTGAAACTCTGATACATATTGTTTACTTACAATTTTCACTAAGTATTTAAGATAGGGTCATTATCAAATCACTGAGGGTTTGGATCAACAATCTCCCCCTATTTGATTATGACATAGCAACAGAGAAAATTGCTATTTAATGAAAACATAAGGATAAAAAGAACTCATAAAATATTTGTCCCTTTTACTGTTTTCTGGGATCTTTTCAGTACTGATGGAGTAAAGTACATTCGCTGAAATCTTTCTTTAAATCTTTGAATCAGGTTACAATATGAATAAGAAAGATTACAAGTACAAGCGAAATAAATTACAAGTACTGAAGGATGACGGATACAATAGAGAAAAATGGTGATTGTTGTCAGCCTTCAAAGGGTTCTTCCTTAATGAGAAGTTCATCAAGGATTGTCTTTTCAGTTGGAATCATCCAGTCAGGAAACTTTTCTCCTTTATTCTTTAGCTTCAGAGCAGCTTCAAAAATCAAGGGTTTTAGGTGTCGTGCCTGAATGTCTTTTCTGAAGTCGCACCAGTAGATGAGATCTTTGAGCTGTTCGATTGGAGTGATTGGAAGCTCAGCGATCCGTTGAAAGCACTTACGTCCGTCGTAGTCAAGAAAGAATATTCCATAAGGATTACTGATGACTTTACCAGGAACGAAAAGTTCACATGGTGGCAAAGAGACATCAAGGGCAGATAGATCAGGATCAGGACCAAGTACTTCAGCGCGAGAGAAACCAATTCCAGTTTCATTTCGTATGACAGGACCTGAGTTTGAATCTTGACGTTTCTTCCTTGGAGAGTCCTTTTTTCTTTTCGTCTTTAGATCAGGAACAGGAGGAATATCCACACAAGAAGATATCAAATCGATCTGTCTGTTTATCAGCTTTTCGAAATGATCCTTGTACTTAGATTTTGACGGTTGGATAGCTAACCTCATCTCCAGCCATTCAGAGAGACCATACCTTTTTACAGTGTCAGCACGAAAGGTTTCAGATGAGTCATCTTCTCTGAACAGTTTGATGTCAACAATAGGTACTCCGACGGAGGTTCTTCCAGAGATGAATACCTTGTTGATCTTCGCTGGACGATATCTGAAGTGGATTTTCTCTTTACACCAGATCAGGGTGGTCTGAGAAACTTCAGCTTTCTTTTCCACGATCTTCTGGGCTTGTTCCCAAAGCTTTCGTTGGATTTGAATGGGAATACGCTTCAGCTTGGGGTCTTTGACAGATTCTTGAGTGAGCTTGATGGCGTATTCTCTGTCTTTATCTTCAGCTTCCTTCCTTTCAGCGATGAGGCGTTCAGCTCTGAGATGATCTTGGTATTCAGCTTTTGAAATTCTGAACTTAGGAGGAACTGAAGGTAGTTGATCGCGCCTTAGGATGATTCGCTGATCCTCGAATCGCTTTATCATTTCTTCTCTCCTCTTTTGATCAACCGAGGAAGGTCTGTTTCTGTGCGAGAGAGGTTGTTCTTCTGGTTCATCAGTCTCAGAGATTAAATCTAAGACTGGGATTATGTCTTCAGCGTTAGCCGGAATTATTGGTGAAGTCGCAACAGATCTTTCAGCGATATCCTCAAACAGGGGAGAGGACTAGCTGAAACGCAGCGATCTTACAAATAAGAACTGGGTAGAAGAACTTGGGTAGAAAAGATAGAAAAAAAATGTGGATGTGTATGGTGTTTGTGGAATGGATAACTGATTTTTCATAGATGATCAGGGAAGGAAAAATAAGTTTAGTGTACCTGACAAATCGGCTTTGCAAGTAGGATCGCCAGATTATCATCTTCAGCGATGCCTTTGTCTTTGCTTTTCTCAGCGCCAGAGGCTGAGTGCTTTGTCTTTGTCTTCTCCCCTGAAGGTTCTTTTATTGAAATACCTTTAAGAGCTTTGGTTCGAGGAGCAGGTTTGACAACAAAGAAATCATCGTCATCTTCATCATCATCATCATCGTTCCTTGGAGAGGAGGATGGTTCAGCTTCAGGGATGTCGAAGTCTTCGTCTTCTTCTGCTTCAGATTCCTCAGCATCTTCATCGAGTTGCTCCCCCTCAGATATAGAGGCGAGGTTCTCGGTTCCCTCAGGGTTTTCATCTCCCTGAGGTCCAGTAATCTGATCTTCATTACCCTCTCCCCTGATAGATTCATCATGGGAAAGGTCTTCAGCGCTCTTCTCCTGTTCAGCGCTCTTCTCCCCCTCTTTCTCATGATGGGCGGGGGAGGAATGGGTAGATTCAGCATTGGTGTTGTGTCTGTCTTCTGGGCCAGAGATTTTCACACAACCTTCAAGCTTAGCTATTCTGTCTTCTAGGCCAGAAATAGCAGGCGTGATTTTCTTCAGCTCTTGGCGATCCTCTGCGGTGAATGAGTCCAAAACAGGTGCAGGGGCCGGAGCAGGAGCTGGATTATTTGCCTTGTTCACCAGCGTCTCGATCATTGTCTTGACGGAACCAAGGTCGGTCTTCACTGAGCCCAAGTCGGTCTTGACCACTGACATATCACCTTCGAGTGTACCAACCGATTTCTTCAGCGTTGTAACTTCGCTGGAAATGGTGGAAACTGATGATTTGAGGTTGGTGTAGTCAGTGTAGATGTCGGAGAGCACTTTGGCAAAGTCGGCGAGAGTTTTATCAAGATCTTTGATGTCATCAGAGGAGGCCTTCTTTTCCACCACAGTAGTCAGCTTCGTCAGATTCTCTCCAGCGTTTGTTACAGCTGTAGAGTTATTTGATAGACCGGTGGTGAGATCCGTAAGTTTCATCTCCATAGACTTCAGAGACTGGTTGATGTCTCCCAAAAAAGGACCTGTAACATATAAGTACTTGTGAACAAAGGAAAGCTCAGAAGTTTCAGGTTTAGTTACAGTGTTTAAGGTGGGATCTGTACCTGCAGGAGCGTTGACGAACTCATCAAAGTTTCGAGTCCCTCCATAGTGTTCCATATCTCCCTCAAAAGTTCCGTGAGGAATGGAGATCTCTGCAGGTCCTTTCTTCGTCATTCGCTGAGAAGCTTCAACGGCTTCTTGAATGATGGCATCTCCAGTTTTGACTGGAGGAGTGTCCAAAGAAGTAGAGGGAGGAGCGAAGGATAAGAATTGGGGTTGGGGTTCAAGTTCAGCGTTGGATTCGCTGAGAAGTACTTCATCAGTCTTTTGAGAGACTGACGAAGGTTGGGTAGATTCCAAAGTTCTAACCTCAGCGTTTAGGGACGCTGAAGTAGGTTTAGAAGGGATGGCTTGAATTGGTGTGGCAGAGCGTACCACGGAACTTTCCTTCAGCTCTTCAGAATGAGCTGAGGAGTCTTCAGCATGCAGCTGCTGGGGTTGCTCCTTGGTTTTCTTGATCCTTTTGGAATCAAGAGGGGTAAGAGATTGTTTCCTTTTCTTAGAAGGAATGGATTTTGTGGCCGGGGTATCAGCGATGGGTATTGTCGCTGAAGGAGCCACAGAAAGCGGAGAGTTAAGAAGAGTGAGAAGAGTAGAGAGACGTACCTCGTTGGCGACAGGCTTGAAGTCGAGAACTTTAGGGCCAATCTGAGAGAGTTTCAGATCACCCTCCTCAGGATAGCTGTCCTTCAGGCCATATTGAAAGATGGCGCTGATGAATCGCGGGTAAGGAACCCATGCTGGTCGGTCAGCGGCAGAATCAACACGTTGAATGAGGTCTTCATAGATGATGGAGGCCCAGTCAATGTTGAGACCTTTCAGCAGTGCGTAACCCATGGCCTGCTGAGGTTGAGCGGCTTGATCAGAAGATCCGGATTTCGCTGTCATGCAGCTGATCAGGTGAGCGAAGATGAAGTTCATCTCGCTGGGCATCTTGGATTTCTTTATCAGCGTCAGCTTCTTCTCAGGTAGCTTGTCTCTTCCAGTCTCCCAGATGTAACCCATCGCATCAAGGAAAGCAATGATTTCTTCCCTGTCAGCGTGCTTCTTGTGGTCAGGAAATGGAATGAAAGGTTTTTCTGAGGTAGCGTTAGGGAATTTCAGAGCTTTACGGATTATTGCGGGGGTTATCTTGATGGTGCCATACTCAGTATCGCTGAGTAGGCAGTCGATGGTTTTAGATGGATCTTTGGCTGAGGGTAGGTTGGTGTGTCTGGCAGAGTACCAGAATTGGGATAATAGACGCTGACTGGCAGGAGGTGTGATTGTCAGTGCTGTGTATATTGGGCTATTTTTCAAAAAAATCACAGCGTCGTCTAGATGGGATACCTGCTTCCGAGGAGGAAACTCGAGAAGCGCTGAAAGGTTGTTTGCCTTAGTCCAGTCTAGTTGATCTAGCTCAAACTTAACCTGAGGAGCTTTGGTGATTTCCAGTTCCTCAGAATCACTGGAGATGGACTCAGCGGTAACATTCAGCTTTGAAGTTGCCATTTCACTGTATTATCAGTTCAACCAAAGATGTTAACAAATAAGAAATATCTTAATGTGGAAAGAGAATTTCCATTAAGATTTTTCGAATTTTGTCCATTTCATTCAGACAAAAAAGTCTTAATGAAGATTAGGGTTTTTCTTTTTTTTTTTTTTAAAAAAACGAATATAACACCTATAAGCCTTGTATTCCAGTTTTTTAAAAAAATGGATACGAAAGAAGAACAAGTTTAAGATTTTAGATTTAAAACTTGAAGAACAACCATGAAATGGTTGTGTTTATAAAACCATGAAAGAAAATGATTTTATTTTTGAGTTCTTTTGTTTGATCTTGTGTAAAACAATGATAAGATCGAAAACAAGTTATTTGCATTTGATAAAAGATAAGAACATATTGACCTTGAGTTTGATGAAGAAGACGATGAACAGTTCTTGAAGATCGAGAGCACAAAATGCAACAGTGTTCTTTTCTTGCGGAGAAAGATTGATTCGCATAAAAGACAAATATAAACTTTGAGAGAGTTTATATAGGAAGAGAGTAGAGAGAGAAAAACTTGAGCGGGAAAGTTTTTCATCATGACACGGACACGTGTTTGCATTTGATTGGATAGACAACGAAACGTGCAAACGTGTGTCAGAAAAAGAAACGTGCCTGGTGTTATCCGTTGCAATGACGTCACAACTGTCCTTTCACATTCTTTCGTTGTCTCTGAGGTTTTGAAAGAAAAACTCAGGGACTCTTTGGAAAATATGAAGCACTGAATAGAAATATCAGTGAGGGTTTTAAGAAATTTCAAAATTATTCAGCGATGAAAGATTTTGAAATCTTGCATTTTCATGCGTTTTGTCAGAGAAAACATACCTTGATATCAGTTTAACCCAATTTATTCAGAGAGAAGATGATGAAATGGATTGTACTAGTTTATTTTATCCAGAGCCTATACAAGAATGTATAAACGTATCGCTGATTTAATGTGAACCGCTGAAGATTTATCCTTCAAAGTTCAGCATTCCAAGCTCGCTGATGAGAAAGTTGAATCTTGTCTCATCAAGAGGTTTGGTAAACAAATCAGCTAACTGATAATCAGTTGGGATAAAATGAAGTTCTATATCACCATTCATCACATGATCTCTGATAAAATGATATCTGATTTCTATGTGTTTTGTCTTTGAGTGTAGCACTGGATTGTTTGCTATAGCGATGGCACTTGTGCTGTCACAATAGATTGGAATTTTGGAGAGCTGAAGATCATAGTCTAGTAGTTGATTTCTCATCCACAAGACTTGAGAACAGCAGCTTCCAGCGGCTACATACTCAGCTTCAGCTGTGGAAGTGGACACCGAGTTTTGCTTCTTACTTGTCCAACTTACCAGCTTTCCACCCAGGAGCTGACATCCTCCTGTGGTGCTTTTCCTATCCATTTTGCAACCTGCAAAATCACTGTCTGAATAGGCGGTTAGATCGAATCCTGAATCTTTGGGATACCAAAGACCTAGATTCGCTGTACCCTTAAGATATCGAAAGATTCGCTTTACAGCTTTCATATGAGATATCTTAGGTTCAGCTTGATATCGTGCGCACAGACATGTTGCAAACATAATATCGGGTCGGCTAGCTGTAAGATACAGTAGTGAGCCGATCATCCCACGGTACAGCGTGACATTGACAGGAACACCCTTTGTGTCCTTATCAAGTATCAGCGGTGGTGCCATAGGGGTTTTCATAGCTGAACTTTCAGTTAAGTCGAATTTTTTCAGCATATCTTTAACATACTTTCCCTGATTTATAAAAGTTCCTTTTTCAGTTTGCTTAATCTGAAGACCAAGGAAATATGTTAGTTCACCCATCATACTCATTTTATACTCATCTTTCATTCTATCAGCGAAACGAGTACAAAGCTCAGGGTTAGTAGAACCAAATATAATGTCATCAACATATATTTGAACTAAAATGATATGACCCTTTATTTTTCTAAAAAACAAAGTTTTGTCAATCTTACCTCTCTCAAATTTTTCAAGGTGGAGATACGTAGAAAGAGTGTCATACCATGCACGAGGAGCTTGCTTCAAGCCATAAAGTGCCTTATCCAGCTTAAAAACATAACCTGGACGCTTAGGATCTGAGAATCCTGGAGGTTGTTCCACATAAACTTCTTCATTCAGCTTTCCATTTAGAAACGCTGACTTAACATCCATTTGATGTACGGTGAAGTTTTTGTGTACAGCATATGCTAAGAAAAGACGAATAGATTCAAGTCTTGCTACAGGAGCAAAGGTTTCGTCATAATCTATACCTTCCTCTTGTCTGTATCCCTGAGCAACAAGACGAGCTTTGTTGCGAGTTACAGTACCATGTTCGTCCAACTTGTTTCGATAGACCCACTTAGTGCCTATCACTGTTTTGTCAGTTGGTCTCCGAACAAGTTTCCAAACTTTGTTTCTTTCGAATTCAGTCAGCTCTTCTTGCATAGCGCTGACCCAGTTTGGATCTCTGAGGGCATCATCTATTTTCTTTGGTTCAGTTAGAGAAATAAAGTTAACAAATAAACAAATATTACCTGCACTTCTACGAGTCTGAATACCAGCGTTGGGATCACCAAGAATTTGATCGATTGGGTGATTTACAGTCCATCGCTGAGCCGGAGCATGCGTCGCTGACGCAGTCTGAACTGGAGAAACTGAAGATGAGGCTTCAGCTACTTCTGGATAATCAGCTAAGAGAGGAATGCTTGCATTTGTCACTTCATTCACTGATTGCTGAGAAATAGATGGAATTTCTGAGACATTTGGATCAACTGCGGGTATAGTATTTATAGGAACAGCTGAGACCCAAGATGTTTCAGCTTCACTATTCTGCATATTGGGAATGATAGTAGGACCATCATTTTCAGTTGTATGAGTATGAGTAGTGGGAACATCTTCTGAATCACCAAGATGAGAAAACATCCATTGATTCAGTTCTTCTGTATCAGCGTTCGGTTTAGAGTTCGCTGAACGGGATTCGTCAAACGTGACGTGAATAGTTTCTTCTACAGTTTGTCTTCTTCGGTTGAAGACTCTGAAGGCTTTGGAAACTGAGGAGTATCCAAGAAAGATTCCATCATCAGCCTTAGGATCAAACTTTCCAAGGGCATCTCTGTTGTTCAGTATGAAACACTGACAACCAAAGATGTGAAGAAAGCTGATTGAAGGCTTTCTCCCATGAAAGAGTTCATAGGCTGTCTTTTTGAATCTTTTGACTATCAGCGACCTGTTTTGCGTAAAACAAGCCGTGTTGACAGCTTCTGCCCAAAACTGAGTAGGCAGGTGAGAATCGCTGAGCATTGAACGTGCAGCTTCAATAATTGTTCTATTTCTTCTTTCAGCGACTCCGTTTTGTTGTGGTGTTCTCACTGACGAAAAGTTATGAGAAATACCCTTGCTCTCAAGGAAGGAATCAAGAGAACTGTTTTTGAATTCAGTTCCATGATCACTCCTTATTGAGCGAACAGTCATATTGTTCAGAGTTTCCATCTTCCGAACAAAGGTGATGAGTTCTTCAGGGGTGTCACTCTTAGAACGGAGAAACATTACCCATGTATAACGAGAGAATTCATCAACTATGACCAGCGTATATTTCTTTCCAGCGATGGATTGTTTGTTAACGGGGCCAAACAAATCCATATGGAGTAGTTGAAGAGGAGATGACACTGAGGAAACTTGCTTGGACTTAAAGCTTGCCTTGGTCTGCTTCCCTTTTTCACACGCTGAACATAAGGATTCTTTGGCGTATGAATGTTGAGGTAGACCAGTGACTAACTCTTTGGATGAAAGAGTATTCAGTGTCTTGAAGTTGAGATGTGAGAGTCTCTTGTGCCATAGCCAGTTGACATCAGAAGATGCCTTTGAGAAGAAACAGGAGTTCTCAGTGGTTGTTGAGTCCATGTTTATAACGTAAACATTTTCCAAACGATAACCGCTGAGAGCTATCTTCTCCTTTTTGTCAGAGACAAAGCAGGATTCCTTGGTGAAAATCACTTTGTTATCCATGTCGCAAAGCTGACTGATGCTCAGAAGATTATGCTTCAGCCCTTCAACATATGCGACTCTTCTGAAGGATGTTGTACCATTTGAAAGTACACCATACCCTCGGGTGTGTCCTTTTCCATTTCCACCGAAAGTTACAGAGGGACCCTTCTCTTCCTTGTATTCAGCGAGCAGGCTTTTCTTTCCAGTCATGTGTCTAGAGCATCCGCTATCGAGATACCAGATACCCTTCTTAACCTGCAATACAAAGGAAGATTAGTTTTGCTTGGGTACCCACTTCACCATGTATACGCGTTTGTCAGTGGAAGTGGTTGGAATGGGTTCAACAGTCTTCGCAGCATTTGAAGATTCAGCTTTGTCTTTCTTCACTTTGGTCAATTTCTTGACCTCAGCGGTATGAGTCACCTTGACCTGACTTGCAATTGGTTTGGTCTTCTTTGGTGCTATCTTCACCTTAGCTATCTTATCAGCTTTGGTGGCTGTGGGACACTTACTTGCAATATGATCGGTATGTCCACAGTGATAACATTTCCTATAACTAAAATTAGTTCTAGGACCACTTGTGTGCTGAGCTTTTAATTTGGAATTAGAAGTGCCAGCACCAAGTACACTATTGGTTTTTGAAATAGGACGAACATTCAGTTCTTCAGATTTCTTACCAAGGACATCTACTCTGAGTTTAGGAGTAGGTCGCTGAACTGATCCAGAGGTCTGATTTCTAGAACCAGATGAATGAATCACTAAGGCTTTGGAAGCATTCAGCTTAGGTACTAAAGTACCCTTCTGAGGATTTTGATAAATTACAATTCCTTTACCTTTATCTTTAGAGACAGAGGTAGGTTTTGAATAAACCATTTTCTCCTTACCTTTTGAGGAGGTAGGAGTTTCCTCAGGGATTGGTGTAATCGACGAGGAGTACTGAGATGAAGAAGTGTCAGCTACTGAGGATACGAACGTTCCAAATTTAAGCATTGAACGTTCAGTGGTTGGTATTGGAGTATCATATTTATAACCCAGACCACGTTTATCACTCAGAGGAATCTGAGCCTTAATTATCTCAGTGATCTTTGTTGAAGAATTACACCATCCTTCAACAGTAGCTTGTTCAGCTTTTAATGCAGCGATAGCTTCCGCTCGTTCAATTTTGACTAGCTGATTTAAATGGACTTGATCTTTAAAATCTTCTTCAAATTTAGAAAGCTTTTCTATTTGAAGGTGGCAATTTTTAAGCTTTTCAGCGAGATCAAGATTTTGGTTTTCAACCACAGCTTTGCCGTTCATGGCTTCGTATAAGCTTCTAGTCAGTAGTTCGATTTTACGGAGACTATCAGCTTCATCAATATTTACAATATTGGTAAAGAAGGAAGGTGATACCTGAATGGCAGATGTTGAAGTGGAGGGAATGTCTGAATTTTCTTCCTCTTCTTCAATCTTGGCCATGAGACATTGATTTGCTTCATCATCTTCAGAATCAGATGATGAGGCTTCTTCATCAGAAGCAGCCCAATCATAGTCAGCCATTAGGCCTTTTCCCTTCTTCTTAAATCTTTTCAGCTTTGCATACTTCTCCTTCAGCTTTAAGTATTTGTCGTCTTTATTCCTTGGAACAAAGGATTTCTTTGTAAAGGCTGAAGGTCTCATGATTTTCTTTGACCTGCACTCGTTAGCGAAATGACCTGTCTTTTCGCAGTTAAAACAAGTAGCAGTAGCCTTATCAACAAAAGCTGATGACTTAGGCTTGTCAGCTATAGAAAGAGTTTTGTTCTTTCTAAACATTTTCTTCTTGGCGAATCTCCTGAACTTTTTAGTTAGGAGAGCCAAGGATTCATCATCTGAAGAATCAGAATCTGATGATCTTTCAGAGTTACTTTCTAACTCAGTGATAGTGACCACGGGTCGCTGAGTAGAAGGTTCCTCTGAGATTAAAGCAACAGGGGTGCTTTTGGAATCTTTTACAAGATTCTTCTTAAGATGGCTAGATTGCTCATGATTCAGCAATGTGCCATATAAGGTAGCGAGTGTCATTGATCTTAGATCTTTTGACAGCTTGAGACACATGGAATAATTGTCCCAGCTTTCAGGTAAACATTCTAAAAACTTTGTCAGAACTTCAAAGTTAGAATATTCCTTACCAACCGTTTTAAGATCTATAATTAAGCAGTTAAAACGTTGATGTACTTCAGAGAGAGTTTCATTCTTACCAGAGATGAAACTTTCGTATTGTCTTACCAGGTTGATCTTTCTTGAATCCTGGACTTCAGACGTTCCTTCATACTGAACACATATTGTGTCCCACATGGCCTTCGAGGATTTCAGGTTCATGACGGAATGGTAGACTTCGTCAGGAAGGGCCATGGATAGTATGGATCTGGCTTTTGTATCTATAGACACTTTCTTCTTGTCTTCATCGGTCCAATGATGGATTTCCTTTGGAATCAGCCTTTCTGGAATACCAGCTCTAGTTGCAGTGGCTGGAACGGCAGGATCAATCGTTACAGGGATGTGTGGACCGTTTTCAAGATAGTAAGGTATAGTAGGGTCTACACCTTCTAAGAAGAGTGTCATCCTATTTTTCCATAAGTTGAAGTTGTCTCTGGAAAATCTAGGGGGTTTTGCAAGAGAACCATTGTCGATATAGTGAGTGTTTGTGTTTGAGTTGGCCATTTTCAGATAATAGCAAGGAAGAGAAAATATCTTAGATTAGATCTTGTTTATGAGATTAAACAAATCTGCTCTGATACCACTTGTTGGTCCCGAAAGGCTTAAACAAGTTTGTAGAAGGGGGGGGGGGGGGGGGGGGGTTGAATACAAACACACTATTTTACTTTTCTAAATTGTTTATTGATAAATCATTAACAATTTACAGCTTGTTGCGGAAACAAGATTAAGGATAAACCTAAATCTAAACAAGTTGGAACACTAAGGTTTTCTTGCACTAAGAAAGATAAGGAGATTACTAATAAAATCCTATCTTGAGAGATTTGAACTTGTCCGGAGTTAGCAAGTTACTTCAAATGAAGTGAGTTCATCTCTTTATATACTGCATGCATTTAATGCAATCCAGTATATACTTTACACGTGTCATTAGCGGATTGGTTGCATGTCATTGACCTTTGATGACAACCTTAGTAGCCGCATGAATGAACAGTGTAGTATCAGAGTGGTTGTACGATTTCAGATTTTCGGAGGTTCTTTTCTGACATTTCGTACGGTGGCGTGCAAGGGAGGTTAAGACAAAAGTACTTTGTACGGAGGACTTCATGATCAGCTTTCGTTGATTCAGCGATTATCATTTACTATTCAGCAGATGATAAAGTTCAGCGATAGCTGAAGTCTTGTACTTGATACTTCACGTTTAGTGGACAAATCTGAGTCTTCGCTGATCCGCATCAGTTCATTAGGAGACTTGTCGCTGGTTCTTGAGCTTGATCTTCGACTTCAGCATAGAACCTTTGTTGACGTGAATCTTGTCTTCAGGGATCATAAGTAAACAACTAACTTATCAGCAATCACCATAAGGACTGAACAGACTCAGCGATATGGTGAACAGTGTTCGCTGAATGTTTAATCTAAAAGTGCGAGAGTTCCTATCAGCAGTACTGTAAGATCTTAGTACTTATCAGCGATAGTGAAACTCTGATACATATTGTTTACTTACAATTTTCACTAAGTATTTAAGATAGGGTCATTATCAAATCACTGAGGGTTTGGATCAACAGATTTCATAATGTTGAAAGTCTCACCTTGGAAAGGAGTTATTCGTTTTGGAAAAAAAGGTAAGCTTAGTCCAAGGTATATCGGGTTGTTTGCAATTACAGAAAGGATTGGTGAAGTAGCTTATAGGTTGGATCTTCCGCCAGAGTTAAGTAGGATTCACAACGCGTTTCATGTATCGAATTTTCGAAAGTGTTTAGTTACGCCAGATCAAGCAGTTTCTCTACCATATATACAACTTGATGAAAAGCTGAATTATGTGAAAGAACCAGAAGCAATAGTTGATCACAAGGTTAAAGAGTTGCAGAACAAAGTAATCAGACAAGTGAAAGTTCAGTGGAGACATCATAAGGGTCAGGATGCTACTTGGGAATCAGAATCAGAAATGAGATCTAAGTACCCGTACCTTTTTGCCTAACCGAATTCCGGGACAGAATTCTTTTGAGGGGGAGATGATGTAATACCCCGGGTAAGTTCGTTAGTTAAATGTTAGTTCCGTTAAATTTATTTAACTCTTTAATAGAAGTTTAGAGTAAATTTAGAGTAAATTATAAGTTTAAGGGTGTTTTGGTCTTTAGTGAGAAGTTCAAGGGCTAAATGGGTAAATTAGGTTGATATTACCCCTTTGAGAATTCAGATATTTCATTCAGCAAAATATCCAGATTAGTGTTGGGTGTGTGTGTTTGGAGAAGAAAAGAGGAAGAAAGAAATTTTTGGGGCTTGGGATCCAAATTGGTACACTTGGAAGTGATTTCAGGTATGTTTCCTTTATAATTTATGTGTGTAATTGCTATTAGGTAGTTTCTATCGGAGTAGAATAGTCAAATTCATGTTTGGTAATGAATCAGTCGGTTTCTGGGTTAAATTTAGGTAAACAGTCAGAGGTTCCCGGACAAGATGAATGTGTCCGGGTAGTTTTGTTGGTGGTGTCAGGATAATGTTCTTAAGGTGTCCGGACGGGTTCTTTATCCGGGTAAGTTCTAATTTCTCTAGTTTTCCGGATGAAATGAGTTACCGGATAGTATCTGGATTGATATGATGTCCGGGTAGTTGGGTTGTCCAGGTTATTCATGTTGTTCGGAAAGTTATGCTATCCGGATTGCATGAGCTGTCCGGAAAGATGTGTTGTCCGGATAGTTTGGGTAGTCCGGAAACTTTGAGCTGTTTGGTCATTTTTGAGATTTCAGATATTTTTAGCGGAACCCCCGTGTTAAGTCGCCGTAGGGAAACAATTAAGGATAAGAGTGTGATAGGTTAAATAGGATTCTCAGCCTGCTAGAGAGTCTTCTGTGTTCTATATGGTAAAGAGGTATAGAATTTGAATTGTTTCAGATACTGTGAATTTGAAGTGAAAGACTGAATCTGTTGAAAAGGCTTGGAAAGGATTTTGGTGATAAGCAAAACAGGTGAGTTTTACTTTAAAACGTTTTTAAACTGGAATACATTTATGTGTGGATTGGGAATCTAATAGATGGTGTGATTATGTGTTTATGTCTGAAAATATAATATATTGAGGTATTGTATTTACATGAGTATTCTACTATACGAGAATACGTTGGCCGGGCTTAGGACCGGTGTGTTGGCTGTAATATTCGTACAACGTTGTTGGCTGTAATTGTTGTACAACGAAGTTAATTTATTAGTTGGCTTGCAACCAACTAATATGGCCAAAAGAATGATATGGGAAAATACATGATGATTGAGTCATAACTGGTAATTGTATTTTTATTATGTGAATGGTGGTGTGCAAAGGGTTTTCAAAGAAACAGGGATTTTCTCACTTAGACCATTAGGTGTAACCCTCATTTTGTTTTAAATATGTATTCCAGGGCGTGGATCGGATAAGAGCAAGTAAGAGAAATAATCAGTGGATAGCTTTTGTGAAGACTTATGATATGAAGACAAAGATGTGTTTTGTAGTTATAAATTCATTACTAAATAACGTGCATGTAATTAGCGAAAAGTTTGTAACGAAATACCATATTTTGGTTGTAAAGACTAAAGGACCTTATTTGATATATGATGTATCTTTGTTATGTAACGATGTTAGACAATGTATGTTATTTGTTATCTATTCGGAAACCGGGTTGTTACAATCCTCGACAGTGATGGCGGTTGCAGTGGTTTTGGGGAGGTTCTTGTTAGTTTTCTGGCCTTCTTTAGCTTCTTTGAGAGATTGGCGATTGAAGTTTCCAGAGCAGAAGTGGCGGCCGGTGTGGTGGTTGCAGAGGTTGTTGCTGCAGGTGTCATTTTGGTGCAGGCAGTTTTCACCTCTGTGGACAGGTTGTCCACTTTGGTGGTCAGATTAGTTATTGCCCTTGAAGTGGATTCTGCAAAAGATTCAAAACAGTTTTTCAACTCTTTCAACGAGTTGTTCACAGAGGTGACAAGGGTTTGGAACTCACCCCTTGCGACATGTGAACCAGGTGTAACCTCTGGGGGAACACATTCATCCCCAGAGTTTGTCCTTATTCCTTGGACACCTTCTTTCGCTCCTGTAGTGATCTTGAGAGCGGAAGGATTTCCATCTGATCCTTGAGCAGATGTTTTTGAGGCCTCATACTCTACAGAAGTTCTGTTAAGAATATTGTCCTAATCCACTTCAGAGATGGGTACATGAGTATCCTTAAGTTGACTTGGGGACTTGTCTAGAGTCCCTTCGTCTCTGTGCTCTTTAGGCTCTTCTGAAGAGCCTTGGGGTCCTACGTGTGTGCGTGTGGCAGAGGAAACAAATTCCTCTGCAGGGACTTCAGACGTGATCAGGGGAGAATGATCACGAACTAGAGGTGAGTCATTTGGAGAGGACTCCCTCGGAATGGTTTCCCCAGATACTAATGGCACAGAGGTGGAAAGAGGTTCCTTCGCCCGGTTTGTTTGGGTTGGGGTCGAGCTGTGCGACTCTTTTTCAATAACTCCCTCTGCCACTAGACTGGTGGAGTCAGAAATGAGGGTTGCACTGGGAGGGGGTTGAGATTGTGTGCCTATTCCAACTTCGGCATCTTTTTCGGCTTCTCCCTCTGTCAAACACCCTAACCTAGGAGATTCTGACCAAGTCTCTACTTCTACCATTCCTTATGTACTTTGGTGTAGGGAGTCGTAGCAGGGATGGAAAGTAGGTAAGGTTTGTAGATCTGGGTGCAGAAGTCCTTCTGGTGTTTTTGCCTGAATACCCTCAAGGGTTCTGTCACCTTCTTCCATATCATAATCTACCTCTGAGACAATTATAGATGGGTTTGTGGTGGTCCATTGTCTCTCTGTGGTATCTTTTGAAGCTTCCTCCTCTGTCATACATCCTAGGATTTGAGATCCCGGCTTAGATTGTATCTCTACCCAAGTATCTTCAATCTTAATCATCTCCTATGTGTTTTGTAGTTCTGGATCATAGCTCGGAGGAGAGGGAAACTGGCCATCGTGTTCCTCCAGAGCAGAGTCAACTTCTGTCACAGTAAAATCCATTTGGGCTTGGTCAGAGTTGAACTCTAGGATAGCTTCTACTGTCCAACCAGAGGTGTCAAGGGTTTCAGCAATGTCAGGTCTCTCTAGGAAGGTAGAGAAGTCAGCTTTCTCTGCATAATGGATTGGAGTGGGGGAGGGCAGAGGTTGTGTAGGGACTTCTACATTTTCTGCTTCCTCTGCAATGGTCTGTAGAGGTGTCTTGGTTTTCTTCCTCTTTGTTTTTGGAGCTCCCTCCTCTGAGGATTTTGTCTTTCGTTTCTTTTTCTCTTTTGGAGGAGGGGGTGAAGAAGATGCAACCACTGTTTCTGGTGGTGGTTGGGGAATCTGTGCAGCACTAGCAGAGGTTCCCTCTGAAGGTTTCTTGGCTCTGGGGGCCTTTTGTGTTCTGGCGGGGATAGCTGCCTTTTTCTTGGTGGCAGAGGAGATCATCTTCTTTCTCTGAAGTCGTATTTTGGCCAACTTCTGTTCATGTTTGGCCACTGCTTCTGCATGTTCTTCAGGGCTCATCCTTTCAACCACTATGGATCCTATAGGGACTCCTAAATGCGGGGGTGTCACAGGACTCGGTTCTGGAGTCCTGTGATCGCGTATATAGTCTAGTCTAAGTTGGTCATCGGTGGCGTAGCTCAGAAGTTTGGCTGTAAGAGGTCTGCAGAATGGATACCCTTCTGCGTGCTTTGTGGCGGCCATTCTGCCCATGGGATAAGTCTTGACTATAGGCCCTTCCATTGGCCATTTTTTGATGAGTAGCAGAGGTTCCAGAATGACTCCGATAGTCCTCTGGAACTGTAAGGCTGGAAGTTCTTTGACGTTTAGGCCCTTAGCCTTCTATATGGATATGCGGTGGTCGATGGTGTTCACGAGCTTTTGCATCATTATAGCTACCAAGTCAAGGGGAAGGTCATAATATACCCCATACATAATGGCGAGGATTTGGTGCGAGGTTTGGTTGGGGCTCCCCACTTTGCCTGTGAGGCATCTGTTGAGGATTGAGAATAAGGTATTCCACAGAGGTGGAAAGCGATTTCACCTAAAGTCATTTCTCTTGTTTAGGTGGGTATTATATCCCAGCATCTCTGCGAAATCGCAGAGCTCTCTGTCAGAGGGGATCTCTGCGTATTTCATGATCCCCAATAGACCTCTTGTCAGAAGGTTGAACTCGAGGGATAGCATCGTTCTGTTGAATTTGAGCTCTATGTTTTCAGATTTATTAGGTTTTGAGACATAGCCTCTGATTTCCCTATCTTTTGCGTTGTAGTAGTAGCTCTGCCAGAACTGGTTCAGGTATCTGGCAGGGATGCACATGACGTTCTTTGTAAGCAGCGTGTTCAGGGGATGGTTTTCAAGAATGTTTAGTAAAATGGCGTGTTCATCCCCAAAACCTGTTCTTGAGGGCACAAGGTAGTGATTGTTGGGTTTTAGGGGTAATGAGTTCTCGAAATGTTCATTTTCCAGAAAGAACTGCTGATGCGTGGACGGAGTGAAATCCGCAGATTCACCCCCATGTTCGTGTTCTGGGTTTATGGCCCTGGTTCGGTGTTGTGAGTGCTCAGAATGAGCAGGGGATGTCCCCGGGGAGTTTCTGGTGGAAGTCATTGCTAATTTCTTACAGAAATGGAGTAGAAAAGAGATAGTTGCAGGTATTTCAATGTTCGTCGGAGGTATTTGAGAGGTAATCGTAAAGGATGAAGAAGGGGGATGAACGGGGTTATATAGTCGAGGGTAAAAACAGATAGAATTTTACAGTAAAAGGTGAATTTAATGAAATTTGGGGTCCGCACTCGAGTTCTCTACAGCTGTTACCACGCCCTATACAGAAGTTTGACTGACACGACCAATAGAGGCGTGCCACGTCAGAGGTGGCAGAGCACGATTCGACGTCGTGTGCGGCCCAATAATGCTGAGCGCGTGGGCATCTCTATTCACAGGTGACTGTCACTGTAGAAAATAACCCGCATTTACAGAATCCCGTTTCTGTGCACAAGTGTCAAATCGACAGAAGCTCTGTGGTGGAATGAGCTCTGTGATTTTAACCATTCTTTCATAACCTCTGAGCTTTCACCTTTACCAAAAACATTTGAAAAGACGGTGGAAATGATCGATAGAGTCTCTGTGCTAAAATTTGAAGTTATAGAAGCTTTGGCTAACAGAAGCTCTGTGACCGAAAATTTCTAATAACAGAGAACTCATAAAACTTTTTGATCATCCAAAGTTTTAAATGTTTTAAACTGTGTATCTAGGACATATTTGGAAATTGGTGTCCTAGAAAACTGTTTTGGAAAGTGGTTTTGTGCGAGATACTCACTGCTTTTGGTTCTCCTTTGCTCGGAAAAGTACCTGACTTCTGTGAATTTGATTGACCAATACTTCTCTTTGGCTCCCCTTGAATGACTAGCTTCTATAGAGCATTCAAATTCTCCTTCTGCTCCCCCCTTGACCTATGCTTGGATCATATATGATAAGTAATGCATAAAACATAGTTCAAACTCACCAGAGGTTCTGTGGAAATCGTCAGAGGCTCTGAGCAATTTCACAGAAGCTCTGTTGGGTACAGAACTTTTGATGATAAAGAATTTACATACTAAAGAGTTTAAATATATACATATTTACAAGAAGAGCAAATCACACTTACAGAGGTATCAACTCATGTTTAGCATACCTAGCTTACCCACCAAGAAAATTAATCTTTTCTCATCTAGCACCTTGGTGAATAGGTCCGCAAGCTGGAATTCAGTGGACACAAAGTACATCTCAATTGTGCCTTGTTCAACATGATGCTTTAAGAAGTAGTACCGAATATCAATATGCTTCATTTTAGAGTGCTGTATTGGATTGGAAGAGATCGCAATGGCACTCTTTGAGTCACAGAGGATTGGAATCTTCTGTATGTCAAGACCATAGTCCTTTAGCTGAGTTCGCATCCACAGAACTTAAGAGCAGCAACTAGCAGCAGCAACATATTATGCTTCTGCTGTAGATGTCGACACACAATTCTGTTTCTTGGAAATCCAACTGACTAATTCACCACATGGGGGTCTTCATGACAGAGGCATCAGAGAGTTTGAACTGTGAAAGAATGTCAGAGACATATTTTGCTTGATTAATAAAAATTCCCTCTGGTGATTGTTTGACTTGGAGTCCTAGGAAGAAGTTTAATTCTCCTATCATACTCATTTCAAGCTCACTCTGCATGAGTTTTTCAAAATCCGTGCAGTATTGTGCATTTGTAGAACCAAAAATAATGTCGTCCACATAAATCTGCACAAGCAGAATCTCCTCACCTTTTCTTTTATAAAACAAAGTAGTATCGGTTGTACCTCTTTCGAAATCATTACCGAGAAGAAAGGTTGAAAGGCGTTCGTACCATGCTCTTGGAGCCTGTTTCAGTCCATATAGAGCTTTGTCAAGATAGTAAATGTGGTTTTGGTACTTGGCATTTCAAACCCTGGTGGCTGCTGGACGTATACTTCTTCTTGAATTTGACCATTCAGAAAGGCGGATTTACCATCCATTTGGAAAACCTTAAAACCTCTGAGGGTTGCGAAGGCTAAGAAGATCCTTATCGCTTCGAGCCGTGCAACAAGGGCAAATGTCTCATCGTAATCAACTCCTTCTGCTTGGGAATATCCCTTGGCCACCAATCTCGCCTTGTTTTTTATGACCACCCCATCCTCATCCTTCGGGTTCCTAAAGACCCATTTTGTCCCTATAGCTTGTTTACCTTTTGGCAGAGGGACTAGAGTCCAGACTTGGTTTCTCTCAAACTGGAGAAGCTCTTCTTGCATAACTTCTACCCAGTTTGGATCGTCTAGGTCTTCAGAAACACGTTTGGGTTCAATCACACTGATAAAGTTTGTAAAGAAACAAAAATTAGCAGTGGTTTATCTTGTCTTGACTTTTTCGGAAGGATCGCTGATGATTTGGCTCTGAGGATGGCTCTTCGTCCACTTGGTCATTTTTGGAAGATGATCATTATTAGCATCTAGTTGAACCTCTGTGGTTGCACTTGGTAGTTCTGGTGCAACCTCTGTAGTAGATGGTACTTCTGTGCTGGAATCGGTTTCTTCAGTTTGTGGAGGTATTTCGATAAGAGTTGGTATCGATTCCTCTGAGGATATTGAGACTAAATCCTCGTTTTCCTCTGGTATTTCTTCCTCTGTAGATGCTGGAGTTGGTATTTCCAGTGCCTCTGTAGTAGTATTCTTGCTTGTATCATCATATGCTCGCTCCCCCTCAGCACTTGCATCTGCACGATTCACAGAGGAGGATGAAGTATTTAATGGACCAGTTAGAGATATACCTGACTCAGTCTGGTTGGCAGAGGATGTTACTCCAGAGGCTCTGATGGCTCCAGCAGAGGGATCAATATCATCATGGAACATCTCTTCAAATAGCAGATTCAGTTCTGCTTCTCTCGTCTTGGAGATGCCAGAAGATTCCTTTTTCAGACCGAGTTCTGAACTGATTTGTTCAGAAGTCTTCTGAAAAGAATCGTCAAAATAGACCTTGATACTCTCCACAATTGTTCGAGACCACAGAAGGTAAACTCTGTAAGCCTTTGAGGTGGCAGAGTACCCTATGAACTTTCCTTCATCTGCTTTCACATCAAACTTCCCTTTAGCTTCTCTGTCGTTTAGGACGAAGCACTTGCACCCAAATACATGGAAGAATTTGAAGTTTGGTCGCCTTTGATTGATCAAGTGTCAAGGTGTCTTGATGTGTCTCTTTACTATTATTGATCAATTTTGGATTAAGAAAGTGGTTGATACAGCTTCTGCCCAGAAAGAAATGGGCAATCCAGATGCTGTCAGCATCGTTCTTGCAGCCTCTACAAGCGTGCGGTTCTTTCGTTCAACCACGACGTTTTGCTGTGGGGTGCGTGCAACAGAGAAGTTCTGAGATATGCCTTCTTCTGTAAGATAAGCTTCAATGACAGAGTTTCTAAATTTTATGCCATTGTCGCTTCTTAACTTTTGAATGTTGCAGTCATACAGAACCTGGATTCTTTTCATTAGGTTTATCAGAATGTTAGGAACATCTGATTTCTTTCTGACCAATTCCACCCATGTATATCTCGAGTATTCATCAATCAACACTAGTATGTACTTCTTGCCACCTAGGCTCTGTGTAGCGATTAGACCTCAGAGGTCAACATGAAGCATGTATAGAGGCATAGGGTAATACACATCAGTCTTGCCTTTGTGGGAAGCTCTTTTGAGATTACCCATTTCGCAGGCAAAGCACAAATGATCTTTACTGAATTTTACATTTGCCAGACCATTGACTAGATCAAGTTTAACAAGCTTATCTAGAGTATGAAAGTTTAAGTGGCAGAACCTGTTATGCCAAAACCAAGCTTCTTCGTTTTTACAAGCAACAAGGCAGAGCTTGTCCTTCTTGTTCTTGACACTAAAGATCATGAGGTACAGATCTCCCTTTCGTTCAGCCCGCAGAAGTTCAACTCCTGTATCTTCTCCTTGCAGAGAGCAGAAGGTTATTTTGAACATAACATCGAAACCCGTATCACAAAGTTGGCTAACACTGAGAAGATTGTGTTTAAGGCCATCCACATATGCAACTTTGCAAACGGTTATGTTTTCCTTTTTGATGACTCCATAGCCTTTTATATATCCCTTCTTATTGTAGGCAAAGGTTACAGATCCTCCATCGAGTTTATCTTTGTAAGAGGATAGTAGACCTCTGTCGCCAGTCATGTGCCGCGAGCACCCGGAGTCTAGATACCAGATCGGCACATACTGCTTCAAGGTTGCCTTGGCATCCTTAGGTTTGGCTTTATCTTCTTTTGAAGAACCATCTCGTTTCATTTTACCCTTGAATTTATCATTCTTTTTGGGTTTAGAGAGGAAACAGTGTGGACTAGAGAAGTGTTGGTTCAATTGATGCATGAGTTCGAAGCAATGACAATAATTAATATGCGAAGAAATTTGCTTAAACTTTTCATTGAAAACACTGAATAGGGGTACAGAGGCTTTGTTATTACAGTCTATCCTAGCATTTGAATTCCTATTACAACAAGACCTATGTAGACTAGATTGATTTTCTGAAATTTCTCGGTTGAGAGTACCCTTCTATGGACCCCTTCCTATGTGGTGAACTTCTGCATATTTCACTATCACAGAAGTAAAAGACTTGTTATTTTCCACCCATTTTCCCTTTTGTTGCCAAGTTAGTTTTTTCTTGAAAAGGCCTAAAAGGTTTTGGTTCTTTTAAACTTTGAGAGGATTTTTCCTTTTCTTGTTTAATTTTCTCAAGCTCAAGAGAGGTTTTGGCTTGTATACACATGTCCAAAAAGTCTGGACAAATAGGAATCCTTGTGATTTTCTCCTTAGGAGGAATGGTTCTGTTAAGAATGCCAGAGGGAAGTCTAAATCCCTCTGAATCACAAGGTACTAACTCTGACTCAATTGAATCAGTCTCAGATTCGTCAGAGGATGAATCGTCCTCATATACAGAGGTTGAGTCACAGAGTTCTCTGTCGACAGAGGCAGGACATTCTGAGCATGTGCCATACTCGCTTTCTTCCTTTTCTTTGGGAATATCTTCAAAATCATCAAGAAGCATTTATCAAGATTTCCTCAGAGAGTTTTTGTTCGTCAGAGGATGTACAGAGGTTCTCATAAAAATTATTTTTGCCGATTTCCATCAATTCATTTTCAGAAATATGTGTCAGTTTTTCTTCTGAAGAAGCAGGCATACACTCAGGTGCCTCTGCAGATAGTTTCGTTTCTGAATCTATAGTACAGACAAAACCAACCTGTGTTTGAGTCTCGGGGTCACCAAACTTGAAGATTCCTATCTGATCTTGAGTTTTCATACACCTTTTCGATTCGGAGTCTCTTGTGACAGAGGCTGATGGTGATAAATCTACGTTTTGATACCACACATTTATCATCTTCAGAGGATTCCTCTTGTACGGTTCCCCAGAGATTTTATGCCTTTTGCTAACAGAGGTTAAGTTTGGAAATCCTAGTTTTCTTGTGCTTCCAATACAAAATAGAGAAGACATGGACTTGTCTCTTTTGGTTCCAGTGTATGGATCTATATCACAGAAGCCAATTCCCCTTCTTCCTATTTGTGTATTGATTTTTTCGTATACCTTCTGTGCATCTTGATATTTTCTGATTAAGAGGTCTCTACTGAGTAAGTCTTGATGTAGGACTTCTCTTTCCTTTTGAAAGAAGTTCTTTAGAGCAAGGATGTTCATTCTGTCACTCTCATTGTCCAAAAGTTCCTTTGTTTTAGCTTTAAGGGCATAATTAAGTTCTGAGATCTTTTTTCTTTTAAAAGATTTAAATGTTTGTGCCAATTGGTCTCAATCTCTTCCTTTTCCAAAAATAATTTTGCCTTTTCTTGAGTGAGAAGTCTGGCTTCTCTCTCAAAGAATGCAAGCCTTTTCTGAATACACTCACAAGTCTTTTTTAGTTCAGTTTAATCTTCTGTTAGATTAAGAAAATTAACTTCAGTTTCATTTAAGGAAGAGTCAGAAGTGGATACCTCACTGTCAGATTCTGATGAGCTGAACTCTGCCATCCCGCAGAATAGGGTGTTCTTCTTGTCACCTTCATCAGAAGATTCGTCGGATTGCCAGTTTTCTTGCTCACCATGAGTGACTTCTGAGCATAGTACTCTGCCTTCTTTTTATAGAAAGTAGAGTCCCTCTTAGGGCGATTTGGTTTGCTCCTGCAGTCTGCAGCATAGTGGCCTGGCTTGCCACAGTTGAAGCATCCCTGATTCTGGGGTGCGTTGCCAGCTCTGTCACCGGACCTCGGTTGGTCACCACCTCTGTCACTTCTGTCATTTGACCTCTGTTGGTCATTCGAACTATCTCTTCCCTGGTTCCTTGACTCATACTTCTCTCCTCGATCATCCCTCCCATCACGTTCATATATAGCTTTCTTCCGGTATCCTCTGCTACCGAACTCTCTTGTCAATAGAGCTAATGATTTAGCTATTAAGGCCATTGTTGCCTCCTGTTCTTCTACCAGTTCTTCTTCATCACTATCAACAATCATCACCTTCTTCTTCTTCTCTTTCCTCTCCTCCACAACCTTCTCCTTCTTTGGCTTCTCTTTTGCTTCTGTAGCCTTACCAACAAGTGCAAGAGGCCCAACGGTTTGAGCTTTTGCTTGAGCAATTTGTGGTTCTTGGGCTGCCAATGTTCCATAAATAACTGACAGAGTCCAGGTGTCTAAGTCCTGATTAGTTTGTAGAGACATAGACAACTGGAGCCATTTTTCATTTAGGATCTTTAGGAACATGACGTTGTTCTCCTCCGAAGTTCTGTGGATCCCAAACTTCTTACACTTGTTAATCAGAGAGTTAAACCTGTCGTATGTTGACTGCAGAGATTTTGTCGGCAGAGCTTTGAATGCGTAGTATTCGTTGATGCATTGGGCTCTGCGGTTCTTCTGAGTCTTGGCCCCTCCCTCCAATTGTTTCTCCAGTTCCTTCCATAGATCGTATGCAGATTCACACGCAACCAGGGATTGGAAGAGGTCATTGGGTATGGCCATTATCAGAAGTTGCTTTGCCTTCTGAGCAAGCTCGTACTTCTCCCAGTCAGTGGTGGACCATTTAGGCATAGCTTTTGGTTTCTCGTACTCGGCAACGCCTAGAGTATCATCTGTGGCAGTTACACGAGGTACTGTGACTATGGGAACATATGGAGGATTGTGAACATAGGTCAAAAGATCTTTGTCAGGACCCTCAAAGAAGTGAATCATTCGTATCTTCCATTGGGGGTACTCGTCTCTGAGCAGAGTAGGTGGTTTTGTCAAAGAACCAGCAGTGAAGAAGTTGTTGGTATTTGCCATTTTAAGTAGTTAGAAAATACCAGAAAACAGAGTATGAACTGAAAACTTTCGGATGATGAGACAGACTATTCGAAATGTGATTATAAGCTTAAAAACCTTGAACAATGCATAAAATGGAAAGATTTGACCGAAGAAACAACTTCTGTTAGTTTACTAAAGTCGAACTAGTCGAGAATAGCAGAAAAACAGGGGTTGTGTTGGTCGTAAATTTGAGACCAAGATGTTTGAGACCAAGATCCTTTCCCAGTTGAAAATCTATCATACTGAAGATCAGAAGCTTTTCCCTCATTGTTTTTCTTAATACTTGATAGGCTCTGGTGTTTGCCTCTGTGTTGTAGTTGTCCTTTGTCCATTGCAGAAGGTCAGGTAGATCATAAGGATTGATATTTCTTAGGTCAGCATCAGCGAAGGTGGTTTCTGAATTGTCTTCTCTTCTGACTTTGTAAAGATTGTACCTGACCCTTGGATAGGTTCTTGTAAAGGAGAACTTGCAGAAGATTACCTTTTTGATCTTGTGGATTGAGAAGACATCTGCTTTGGTTCTTGGCTTTGTCCTTGTGAAGATGTTCTCAAATTCTTCTCTGATCCTTGAATCTGTCACATGATCTGTTGGATGATTGGTCTGAAAGGTTTGTTTATAGAGGTATTTGTATACCACTTCTTGCATCTCTTCATGTGTTGGACCAGGTTGTGGTACTTGTCTTCTGAGACTCTCCATCTTTTGAACAATTTCTGCAGCTCTGCCAGTTAGAGGAATGTCTGTCAGAGGCTTTAATCCATATGCCCAATCAACTTCTTCAGGCTTTGGAGTTTGGAAGGCATCAAAGGCGCTCTTCATCAATTTCTCTGTAGGCTTGGGCAATGATTTCTTTTTCTTGGGCTCTTCTGTCAGTATTGCTTTGCCCTTGTCTTTGGCTTTTGGAGAAGCAGAACCTGTTTCTTCTGTAGGTTTGGAGGTTGGTGCTTCTGTTGGCTTGATGGTTGCCTTTGTAGGTTTTGACACTTGTGTTTTAGAGGACTTTTGTGGCGATGGTTCTGTTGGCTTGAGTTGCTCTGTAACCTCTGTTGGAGGTTCTTTGGTGACTTCTTCTGTGAGCTCTATTTCTGTTGGTGAAGATTGGACATCGAATCTTCTTGCCATTTTGAAAGATAATGTGAACCTGTGCCTTTCTTCTTCTCTATGCGACATTCGATCAGACATTGTATTGTGCATCTTTCTCATAATAGAAAAAGCAGAGGTCGCAGAGGTCGTTGCTTTTTTTGGTTTGGTGGCAATCGACTTTCTTCTTGGTATGGTTTGGGGTTTTTCTGTTGATTTTGTTGAAGGACTCTTTTCCACGTTGATTACCACAGGGGTGGTTGTTGCCTCTGTGGTATGCTGATCAGCTTCTGGAATATTGGTTTCTTCAGGAGTTGATTCCACAGAGATGGGTGTTGTCTCTGTGGTCTGTTGATTTTGTTGTTGATCTTGGGTTTGTTCTGGAGGGGCTTGACTGATTGGTTCTGCTGCGATTGGTGGAGCTTGTATTCCTCTGGTCGTAGCTTTCTCCCTTATATTCTCCCCTCAGGATTATCTGATGGACCAGGATGGTCATCATCTGAATCATCTTGACTTTTATTAGAAGTACCTTCTGCTCTGCAGGAAGCTTTGGTTTTCTTTGGTAGTTCTGCTCCTGCGGCCATCAACTTCGCACATACATCATCACAGAGGCCGAAAAGAGTTGCTAGCTCTGCTTCTTTGACGTAGTTGGCATTTGCAGTAGTGAAGGAGACAATGACTTCAGTGACCTGGTTTATGACATTTTGGCCGAGCTCTGTTAGCTGTGCTCTGGTCATGTAGTCTTTAGGCTGCATCAGTATTGTGTTGCGCATTGCTTCTGCTTGAACGTTTTGCAGAGCCTTCTGTAGATCTGCGGGTGTGATGCTCTGTGATTTGTTGGATTGCTTGTTCATTTGTTCAAGGAAATGTTTTACTGATTCCTTGAATGCAGAAGTTGCGGTAATTCCAAAATCTTTAGTAGCAGAAGTTGTTGTAGTTGTTGCAGTTGTTTGCGCAGAAGATTTCATCTCTGTGATGGCCGTTTTCACCTCTGTGGACAGATTGTCCATTTTGGTGTTCAGATTCAGCAAGGCCGTTGATGTTTTCTCTGCAAAAGATGTGAAAGAGCTTTGCAACTCTTTCATGGTTTGGTTCACAGAGGTGACAAGGGTTTGGAACTCATCTCTTGATACTTGTGTCCCTGGTGTAACCTCTGGAGGAACACATTTGTCTCCAGAGTGAGTCCCTGCTCCTGGGACACCTTCGTTCACCCTTGTTTGTACGTTGGGGGTGGAAGGATTTCCATCTGATCTTCGAGCAGAAGCATCTAGTGCTTCAGACTCTACAGAAGTTCTGTGAACGACCTTGTCTAGATCCACTTCAGAGGTGGGTACTAGATTATCCTTCTGTTGACTCGGAGACTTGTCTAGAGTCTCTTCGTCGTTGTGCTCACTACTTCTCTCTGAAAGAAGGGTTGGCCCTATTTCATGCGTGGCAGAGGAAACGAATTCCTCAGTAGGGTGTTCTAGTGTGATCTGGGGCGATTGATCACGAACTATAGGTGAGTCTCTTTGAGGAGACTCCCTAGGAATGGATTCCCCGGTTTTTGTGGGCGCAGAAGTCGAAAGAGTGACTTCTGGCTGGTTGGGTTGGGTTTGGATCGAGCTGTGCTGCTCTATTTCAATAACTCCTTCTGCAGCTAGACCTGCGGAGTTAGATGTGTGGGTTGCACTGGGAGGGGGTGAGGGATGTGTGCCTTCTTCATCTTCGGCATCTTTTTCTTTTACATTTTCTTTTCCTCCAGATGTTTCTACCCTATCCTCTGTTGAAGTTCTTTGCTCTGTGGCTAAGAAGTCATACATTTGATGAGAGCCGTATAACTTCATGACATGTGGATGATAGAGACCTTTTTGTATCCAGACAGCTTCTTCTTCGTCTGAATCTACCTCTGAGTCCTCCATTCTTGTCTCTGTTACTTCATCTCTATTCCACTGAGCTTCTGTTTGTCCTATTTCTTCTGAAGCTGGGCTTGGACTCCTTCTGTGAACGTCCAATCCTTGCTGAATGAAGGGGTTCTGTAGAATATTAGGTGTCTCAGCTGATTGATCTCTGGGTGTTTGATCATCTTCTTGCAGATGTGTGTCAATGCCGGAAATAGAGAAGTATTGTTCTTCTGGGGAATGGTGGTCGAGAGGTTGTGCCGTCCACCCTGCTGTATTTAAAGTGTTGGCAATGTCGGGGTTCTGTAGGAAATCGTTAATGTTTCCTTGGTGAGCAAATCGATCTGGGGATTGATGGGGCGATTGATATCCCTCTTCTGTCATTTCTTCTTCTGCTTCTTCTTCTTCTGCAGTTCATTCTTCTGCGATTGCTTCCTCTTCTATGGTAACCAATTTCTCAAGTGGTTTACCATGCTTCTTTTTGGTTTTCCTCCTCTTAGGTTTTGGTGCCCCTTCCTCTGTGGTTTTTGATTTTCTTTTCTTCTTCTGTTTTGGAGAAGAGGGAGGAGCAGAGAAGCCAATTTCTGTGGCATGAGGAGGTGAAGGTTGAGCTTCTGCAGCGCTTGTAGAGGTGCCTTCTGCAGTTTTCCTCCTTTTTGATTTTGAAGAGGACTTCTTTCCCATGAGCTCTGCACGTTTGGCTATGAAGCTAAGTTGAATAGCCATGTGTTTTGCTAATTTGTTATCTTTTTCTTCTTGAGTGGAAAGAGGTTCTGCAATCATTGTTCCTAGGGGGACACCTAAACGCGGGGGTGTCATAGGACTCGGTTTAGGAGTTCTATGATCGCGTATATACTCTTTCTTAAGGGTTTTATTCGAGGCATACTTCAAAAGTTTCTTTGACAAAGGTCTGCAGTGTGTGTAGCCATCTACATGATCAGTGGGAATATTTTTGCTCATTGGGAACTGTTTGGGAATTGGCCCTTCCATTGGCCATTTCTGTATTAGCAACAGAGGTTCGAACAAGACTCTCAGTATTCTTTGGAATTGCAGAGGTGGTAGAAACTTAGGATCGTTCTCTTTGACCCTTATTGTGTTGTTCTTTCTGTCGATGGTGTTAATGATCTCTTGCATCATTATGGTCGCATAATCTAATGGGAGATCATAGTAAACCCCATACATGATGGTTAATATCTGATGTGAACTCTGGTCAATACTGCCTATCTTCCCTGTCAGGCATCTGTTAAGAATTGAGAACAAGGTGTTCCACAGAGGTGGTAATCTGCCTCTGCGGAAGTCATTTCTCTTCCTCAGTGGTGTGGTGTACCCAAGCATTTCTAGGAAACGACAGATCTCGTCGTCTGTTGGTTGCTCTGCGTACTTCTTTAATCCAAGAAGACCCCTTGTTGGTAGGTTGAATTCAAGTGAGAACATTGTTCTATTGAACTTGATTTCCAGATGCTCAGATTTGTCGGGTCTTGAAATGTATCCTTTGATAAGAGAATCATCTTTATCAAATCGGCAACTTTGCCAAAACTGGTTCAGATATCTTACTGGAATTTTCTTTGGGGTTCTTGAGAGTAAAGGGAAGAGGATATGATTTTCCATTATGTTTAGAAGAATGGCATGGGCTTCGCCGAAAGCAGTGGGTGAGGGGACCAAATAGCAATTTGTTAGATCTGAAGTTTTGTCAATAAATCAAGTGTTAAAGATCTGATAAGAAGACTCAGATGTTCTGAGTAAAAGAGTCAGAGATCTGAGAAGAGAAGTCAGAGTTCTGAGAGAAAGAGTCAGAAGCTCTGAGAAGTGTTATCAGAAGAATGTTCAGAAGTTCTGAACTACCTGTTCAGAACTTATGACGAGATACTTTACTTAGTAATTTGTAAACTAATTAGGACACGTGTTATGTTCTTATTAGTCTTTCTTATTTGTACTGTAGCTTTAATATTTCCGTTGCAGTATAAATAGATTGGTTAGCATTACATTGCTAACTGATTGATTTTCCCATATATCTTTGTATTCATTCTTTGTATACTTTGAGATTCTCTCTCTCTTAGATTTGTAATCCTGTTCATCATTGAATACAATTGGGCTTGATCATGCAACTTCTCAATTACTGCTTTCTATATTGATTGTAAGATTAGATCCTGCTCTTTCAATTGGTATCAGAGCTAATCAACAAACAAATTCGTTCAAGATTGTTATCGCGAAGATCGATTGATCAATTTCTTGAAGATTTCTTGATTCATTCAAAAATCGATTCCGCTGCTAGGGCTAGTTCTTGAATTCTTGGTAATTCTTGAATTACCTGTTACATTTCGATCAAGAAATTCGAATTTGTCTTTCTGTTGAATTTTCTTACAATCATGTCTTCTAAAGAATATCTAGCCATGGGATCTGAAACCAAACCGCCTGTTCTTATACCTGAAGAGTATCAGCAATGGAAAATTCGTATGATCCAATTCCTAGACAACATTGATGAAAATCTTATGATCTCCATTCGAGAAGGTCCAATTGAAGTGTATATCGATGTTGCCGCAACCCCTGCTACAGAGACAACTCCAGAAATTCCAGCGACCAGGGTGAAGAAGAGTTATTCCCAATACACAGCTGAACAGAAGAACAGACATGCTATTGACAAAAGAGCAATTACTTTGATGACTTTGGCTGTCCCAAATGAGGTTCTTAACAGAATTGATAGTGGATCATCAGCTAAAGAAATGTGGGACGAATTGGAAAGGCAGATGTTAGGAACTGTGAGATCTATTCAGGCAAAGTTAAATCAAAGCATAAATGCTTATGAAAGGTTCAAAGCAAAAGACTCAGAAAGTTTGACACAAACATACAGTAAATTTTGCACTATTCTAAATGACTTGAGAAGAAATGGACTGAAGAAAACGAAGTCAGAAATAAATTACAAATTTCTGAACAGTCTAAATTCAGAATGGTCATCATTTGCCATAAGTCTGCAAATGAACAAGGATATGTGTGAAGAAGACTTAAATGATCTGTTCTGTGTTCTTAATCAACATGAAGATTCTGTCAAGTTAGTTGTGGAAGAGAAGAAAAATGTTGCTGATCAGTTAGCATTCTTATCAAAGTCCAAAGCAATCAAAGCACCCAAAAAGACTGCATATCTATCAGAGATACCTAATCTGGAAGAATCTGACAAGGAAGAAGGATCAGAAGATGATGAAGATATCAAGATAATGGCTGAGAAACTAGCTTTGTTGACAAATACTTTCAACAAAAGGTATGGGAAGGGTAGATTTCAAGGAAATTATAAGAGAGTTGGGAGTTCAGATTATAAGAAGAAAGAAGACAGAGAAGAAAATAAGTTTGAAAAGAGAGTAGAGAGAAGTGAAGAAAACAAAGAAGAGAAGGATGAGAGAAAAGAAAAGAATCTGTGTTTCAAATGTGGAAAATCTGGCCACTATGCTAAGGATTGCAGAGTTAAAATTGTGAAAGACTATGAGTACTACACCAAGAAGGCTCAGCTTGCAAAGAAGAGAGATGATAAAATTGCTTTGTTGGCTGAACAGGAGAATTGGTTGTACTACACTTCTGATGAAGATGATCATATCAACCTTCCACAGATGCAGAGCTATATGGCAAAAATGAGGAATGAGGATGATTCTGATTTTGAAGATGTTGATTCTGAGTCATCTGCTGAGGTACATTCTTCACTTGAATTAGAGTTAATGACACAGATTGGTGAAATGAAAACTGAATTTGCTAATCTAAGAAAACAGATAAAAGGAGAAAAAAATTTGGTTAACAAATTCAGAATTGAAAAAGAAGTAATAAAAGAACAATATGAAGAATCTGAGGCTGAGAAACAGAAAGTTAAAGATGAAAATTCTGAATTGATGAAAAGGCTTTCTGAACTAAAAGTTGAGTTTTCAAAAATAAAGGATGAAAAAGGTGATTTACAAATAAAATTTGATATGTTATTTGAAGAAAGAAAGAATTTATACACCAAAATTAAAGAATTAGAAGATCTGAATTTGAAAAGGGGTCAGACTCAGCAAACACTAAATCTTTTATTAAGCAATGTTAAAGATACAAGATTTTACAACCCAAAGAAGGGATTGGGATTGGAAGAAAATGTCACTTTAAAAAGAGCTCCAATCAACTTGTATGAAAAACTTCAAGTTTCTAAGCCAAAAATCCCAGAAATTGTTGAAGTTTTCATAAGACCTGCTAGTTCTATAACAAGTTCTGACAATTTGCAAAGACCAAACTCTAAAAAGTCAGATGAGAAAATTTCTGAGTCTAAAACAGAAAAGTCAGTTGGTTCAGAAGAAAAGGTTAAGAAAAAAGTTTCTAAACCAACAGATGAGAAGCCAAGATACAATGATACTAAATTCAAGTATGATTCTTTAAATGTCAGCTACAAAAATAAACAACCAAGTTTTTCATATCATGACATTGAGAGCATATTTGACACAAGTAAAAATTCTGAAACAGTCAATCAGATGTCTGAAACTTCTAGTCAGGATTCTGAACTTTGTAGTCAGAACTCTGAGTCTAAAGATCAGACATCTGAGTCTGTAAATCAGAACTCTGACTCAGGTAGTCAAAAGTCTGATTCAACTGGATTTTCTGAAACAAAATCAAATGAATTTTTGCAACTTGAAAAGAGATTTAATCTTGTGAGTCAAGAACTTGAGGACTTAAGGAAAGCTTATGATGAACTTGAAAATGATTTCTGTGAGGTGGATATTAAACTTGAAGAAGTTTTGAAAGAAAAGAATATTTTTATTCAGAAAATAACAGAGCTTGAAAAACTGAAGACTGAGTATGATCTTTTTAAAATTAATGCTTCAAAAGAAAATGATAAATTCTTTAATGAATCAAGTACATATGAAAAAGGTGAATCATCTAATTCTTCTAACAAAAAGAACTTGAATTTTTCAGAAAAAGAAGAAAGCAAAAGGAAAGATGATCTTGCAAAGTTGAATGATCTGAAAAGGGATCTTGAGAAGCTTAGAATGAAATCTACTTCTGAACTCAAAGCTAGAAATTCTTGTAATAAGGGCAATTGTACTCTGAACAGTATCAATAAAAATGAAATGACCTATGTTTCAGATTTATTGTCACTTGCAAAGAAAAATCTTGTTTGTGTTAGATGTAAAAATGATTCATTCCAATATTCTCATAAATGTCAAGTCAAAATAACTTTTGTTTCATACATAAGAAAAGATATTCAGAAAGTTTATGTTCCTCAAAATACAGAAAAGAAGAAAATTTTTGTTCCTCAGACTCAGAAGAAAGAAAAGATAAAAGAAAAGAAAGTTGAAAATATAGCAAAACCAAAAGTTGCAACTCTCAAAAAGAATTTGAACAAGCTTGTAAGCAGAAAATGTTCTGACTTCATAAAAGTTCAAGGAGAGTGGTGTTTGAAGAAAGATTTTGAGTGGAGAGTAAAAGGTACTAATGTTAAATCCAATAACAAAGCTAACAAAGATGGACCCATTCCAAAATGGGTACCTAAACCTAACTAATCCTTTTGCAGGGCTGTCATGTGTGGTTTTTAGATTCAGGAGCTTCAAGACACATGACAGGTCAGAAGTCTTTTCTATCAAACTTCACAGAAAAGGCTGGAGGAGCAGTAAACTTTGGAAATAACAGCAAAGGACAAGTCAAAGGTTATGGGGATTTAACTAAAGGGGATCTGACTATCCAAAAGGTTTTCTATGTTGAAGGATTACAGCATAATCTTTTCAGCATAAGTCAGTTTTTAGACAGTCTTTGTCAAATTAAGTTTCAAATAACAGGTTGCATGATTTTAACTGAAAATGATGTTAAAGTCTTCTGGGCTAAAAGACATATGGACTTATTTGTAGTTAATTTTTCAAAATTGAAAACATTAAATACAGTTTGTCTTTTATCAAAATCAACTGCAAATGAATGCTGGCTTTGGCACAGAAGATGTTCTCATCTAAATTTCAAAGATCTTAATAATCTCGTTGCAAAACATCTGGTTAAAGGCTTACCGAAGCTTAAATTTGAAAAAGAATCATTATGCTCAGCTTGTGAAATGGGCAAGATGAAAAAGAGTTCTCACAAATTAAAAATGGATTCATCTTGCAAAGCACCATTAGAAATGATTCATACTGATCTTTGTGGTCCAATTTCAGTTCAATCTATGGGAGGAAAGAAATATATGCTTGTGATTGTTGATGAATTCTCCAGATACACATGGGTTGAGTTCCTAAGAGCTAAGTCAGAAGCTGCTACTACATTGATAAATTTTATCAAAAGGATTCAAGTTCTCTTACAACTTCCAGTTCAGAAAATCAGAAGTGATAATGGAACAGAGTTCAGAAATGAGACTCTTCAGATTTTTTTAGAAAGTTCTGGGATTTCTCACAATTTTTCTGCTGTCAGAACTCCTCAACAAAATGGTGTTGTTGAAAGGAAGAATAGAACTCTAGTTGAAGCTGCGAGAACAATGCTGGCTTATGCAAATCTTCCTACTTTCCTATGGGCTGAAGCAATTGCAACTGCTTGTTTTACACAGAATAGAACTTTAATCAATAAAAGATTAAATAAGACTGCTTATGAACTGATAAATAAAAGAAAACCATTAATCAAATTCTTTCATATTTTTGGTTGCAGGTGTTATGTTCTTAGAGACAGAGAAAATCTTACCAAATTCGATAAAAAGGCAGATGAAGGATACTTTGTGGGTTATTCTTTAACTTCCAAAGCATTCAGAATCTACAATAGAAAAACCAAGAGGATGATGGAGAGCATAAATGTAACTTTTGATGAAGCCAGAAATAGGACTTCTGAACAAGACAGTTCAGAACTCATGCAGTACAAGACAAAAATGACTTCTGATACAGATTCTAATCCTATTTGTTCAGAACTCAATTTACTGTTTAAGGATGCTTTTAGTGAACTAATTTCTGATTCTTATGCAGAATATGAAAACCCAAAGATGGTCAAAGAGATGAAAAATAAGACTCCAGAAATAGTTCAATCAACTGTAATTTCTGACAAAGGTCCATCAGAGGAATGTCCAAATCTAATAAATACAAGTGGTGAAAATTCTGAACCTTGTAATCAGAATTCTGATTCTTGTACTCAGAACTCTGAACAAGTCACTCAGAATTCTGACTTCATTGATCAGAATTCAAACTTGGATGCAACTCCTACTCATACATCAGAACAAGTGGACAGTTCAGAATTACAAGCAATCATTGATGAGAATGATGCAAACAACAATTATTCATAGATTGATGTACTCCCTAGTGCTAATAAATGGACTAAAAATCATCATATTCATCAAGTAATAGGTGATCCATCAACAGGAGTAAAGACCAGATCAGCTACAGCAAATGAAGCAATGTTTGCTGGTTTCTTGAGTGTGATTGAACCAAAGAAAGCTAATGAAGCTCTAGAGGATCCAGACTGGATTTCAGCAATGCAAGACGAATTGCTTCAATTTGAAAGAAATAAAGTTTGGAGACTCATTCCAAAGCCAGAAGGTAAATCTATTATTGGAACTAAATGGGTGTTCAGAAACAAAAAGAATGAATCAGGTGTTGTCATCAGAAACAAGGCAAGATTGGTTGCTAAGGGATACTGTCAACAAGAGGGAATTGATTATGATGAGACATTTGCACCAGTGGCAAGAATAGAGGCAATCAGAATATTTTTGGCCTATGTTGCACATAAAAACTTCAAGGTGTATCAAATGGATGTCAAATCAGCCTTTCTAAATGGCAAACTTAATGAAGAGGTGTATGTTCATCAACCTGAAGGTTTTGTTGATCCAGAATTCCCTGATCATGTTTATATTTTAGACAAAGCTTTATATGGTCTAAAACAAGCACCACGAGCCTGGTATGACACTCTTACTAAACACTTGTTAGGTTCAGGGTTCAAGAAAGGTAAGATTGACACAACTTTGTTTTTAAAGAAACAGGGTGATGATTTGATTCTGATTCAGATTTATGTTGATGACGTAATATTTTGTTCTACCAGTCCAGAATTATGTGATAATTTTTCAAAAATCATGTCATCTGAATTTGAAATGAGCATGATGGGTGAGCTGAATTTTTTCCTTGGTCTTCAAGTCAAACAATTACCAAAAGGTATTTTTATAAATCAAGGAAAATATGTCGGAGACATTCTGAAAAAGTTCAAAATGTCTGATTGTGCTTCTATGAGAACACCTATGGCCACTAACATAAAGTTAGATGCTGATCTCAAAGGTGTTTCAGCAGATATCAAACTCTATAGAGGTATGATTGGATCATTACTTTATTTGACTGCAAGTAGACCAGATATCATGTTTTCTACTTGTTTCTGTGCTAGATTTCAATCTAACCCAAAAGAATCACATATGTTGGCTGTCAAAAGGATTTTAAGATATCTCAAAGGAACACATGATCTAGGTTTATGGTATCCAAAAGAAACTGACTTCAAATTGACTGCTTTCACTGATGCTGATCATGCAGGAAGTAGGTTGGACAGAAAGAGTACATCTGGTGCTTGTCACCTTTTGGGAGATAAAATAGTGAGTTGGGCATCAAAGAAGCAGAATTGTGTGTCCACTTCAACTGCTGAAGCAGAGTATGTTGCTGCTGCTGCTTCATGCTCTCAAACATTGTGGATGAGAACACAACTCATGGACTATGGATATCAGCTTAACAAGATTCCCATCTATTGTGACTCAGAAAGTGCAATTGCTATTACTCAGAACCCTGTTCAACATTCAAAGACTAAGCATATAGATGTGAGGTATCATTTTATAAAGGACTATGTGGAAAAAGGAACTATAGAGATGCACTTTGTGCATACAAAGTATCAATTGGCTGACTTGTTCACAAAACCTCTTGATCACAAAAGATTTTCTTTTCTCATATGTAAAATAGGAATGCTTAATCTGCCTAATTGAAAATATTTTTTTCTTTCTTAAAAATGCAAAATTTTTCTAAGTAAAATTGTCTGAGTAGTGTACTCAGAACTCTGAGTCTTAAGATTCAGAACTTCTGAGTACTAAGATCAGAACTTCTGAGTCTTGAGATCAGAACTTCTGAGTCTTGAGTTCAGAACTTCTGAGTCTTGAGTTCAGAACTTCTGAGTCTTGAGATCAGAACCTCTGAATCTTAAGGTCAGAGATTCTGAGTCAATACTTCAGCAATCTAACTTTCAAAAATTTATTTTTGAGAAATACAAATACTTCAACTATGTGGATTATGCTTCTTCTATTATCTTCTTATCTCATCTTTATGTATCATTAATAGTCAAATGCATGCTCAAGTCAAGGGGGAGCATCAAAATTCTTTTGGAAATCATTTTGTAATGCTTAAAAGATCTGTTTTCATTTCTTATCGCTGATCAGTCTAAGAAGAACAAGCTTTTAATGATAAATTTTTTTGTTTTTCAAACTATATCTGAATTAAAAACTTTTCATATTTAGATATAAGATTTTAAATGATCCTTTTTAAATCATCATAATATGAACAGAATTTTGATGATAAAAAGTGCTTCTATCTGTTCAAACCTCTTCTGAATAATCAAAATGTTTTATATTGGTCAGAAGTTGATTTTAAATGACATTTTGGTTACAAGGAAAAATTCTTCTGAGTCATGGAATCAGAACATCTGTGCGTGTTATTCAGATCTTTGACTTGAGTCAAAATTCTATCCACTAACACGTGTCAACTTCATATTTGTTTGACAATGCCACGCATTTCATTTAAATCCTTTGTGGTATTTCAAATGTGTTGACTCCGTTATAACATTGATTTCGCTTTTCCGTTAAACCTTTCAACTTCGCGGATTTTAAATAGGTCTTAAAATCCCTATTTCAAATTTCTTTCAAATTCCAGAGCGAAAAGTGAGATACGAATCAAATCCAGAGTTCTTTGAGTCTGTTTTCTTCTTAAATCATGTCTGAAATACGAAGAAGTGGTCCAATTTCTCTACATTCTACAAAATCGATAATGGATTCATCCGATTCGGAAAATGATGAAGTACAAAATAGAGTTGCAGAGGAAGGGGCAATAAGAAATGATGGAGAAGATGAATAAATGGATGAATCTGAAGGAAATGCGGATGAGGTAAACGTTAATATTGAACATGAACAGAGTGCTGCAGGTTCTATTATGTCAGATAGATCTATTTTAGTGGAAAGAGTTGTTCCTGAAAGTGAATGGCTAAAATTATCTGAAAATAACTGTGTTATATTATTTGAGGAAAGCCGTTTTAAGCCTGAACACGGAATTATCATGGAGTTATACAAACACCATCCGTACAGAAAATGGTTTACACGAAGTAAAAATGTGCCTGTTCAGTACATACAACAATGATGGAAACATCTTAAGTTAGAAGATAATAGGTTTGTGTCTGAAATTGGAGGAGTAACATTTGCCTTATCAATCTCTGCACTAAGAGAAATGCTGAATTTACCAGAGAAAGATGATGTACAAAGAAGGACAGATTTTGAGGACTCACCCTTAACAGAGGAATTAATAGCAGAGTTTATGAAGTTGGGATACAATGAAGGATTGAGGACTCTCAGTTTGTTCAGAAGAAACAAATTACCACCTATTTGGGCTTGCTTCTTTCATGTGGTAAATAAATGTGTGTCAGGGAAGAATAGTTCTGCCGATCAAGGTTCAAAACAAATTCTTCAGATCTTTCAGGGTTTAGTGAAGAATAGGCATTATGACTATACTTTAATACTTTGGGAAGACATGAAGAATACATTTGAGAAGAATCAGAAAGAAATTCAAAAGAAAACAAAGGATGCTCCACTGACATACATTCCTTATATAAGGTACTGGCAAATTGTTATTTGGTATGCCATGCGGGAAAACAGAACAATCTCAAGAAGAACTAATGAAGAGCATGGTCCTACATTTTATTTGGGTAAGATGACCTCAGTAACAAGACTTGAAAACTATCCCAATCATAAACTATTGCCAAAATCACTTAGGAACTATATTCCAAGGGAGAGTGAGATTTTAAAAGCTTATTGCATCTCTATGGGAATTGAATTACCTCAAATCCCTACCCAAGAGGACCAACCTGAGAAGAGAGGTGAGGGGTCTAGTCGAATTAGAGAGGGGGAGGATGTTCAGATGGGTGAACATTCTGAGAGACTTGAGGGGGAAAATTCTGAGAGCTTGGTTAGATTTGATGAGGAAAAACAGAATGAGAGTGGTGAGGATGAGAGATTGTCAACAGAGGTTCAAACAGAAAAAGATGCCTCTGAACCAGCTAATCTTAACCAGGTAACCACAAATGCTATTGGTTCACATCTCTTGGTGTCCAATATTGAAACAAACACCATGGACCTAGTGGTGGATCTTGAACAACCCATCCATATCCACTCAGAAGCATTTCAACATGCTACTGTTTCACACAAATCCGGGGAACCATTCCAAACTCATTTGGAGGGAGGTGATAAATCCCAATCTATTTTTCAACACATTGAGTCTGAATATCACAGTCCTATTCATATTGAGCCTGAAATTCCTTCTAACACTTGCACAAATCAGGAATTTCGTATTCCTGAAACAACATTCATAGACATACCTAATGTTGGATGTCGAGGATTGGATGGAAGTCCTGGTGAGGTGAACATTACAAAAGCCTCATTCAAACGTACATCTGTTGTACAAGATGACTGTGTGTTATCTACAGGCCATGAGCCCTCTGGGCACATGAAAACTGGACCATCTGTTGGTTCAGGTTCACTGTTAGAAACGTCTGAATTTGAAAAGATTCAGAAACAAAACAAGGAGATGGGGGAAAAAGTAGAAAATTTGGAGAAGAAGGTGGAGGATTTGAATGATGAGATGTCAGATTTGAAAGTTGTGTTGGAGAAAAAGTTGATTTCTGTTGAAACCAAAGTAGATGATGTAAAGAAATCCTTGGATTCTCACAAAAAGGAGATCATGGATATAATGTCTGGTTTTCAAAAAGATATGTTAAAACAAATGCAAGGGATGCATGAATCTATACTGAAAGCACTGAGTGTATCATTGGCTTCTACTTCAACGCCTCTTGATCTTGTTCCTATTGCAGAAACTGAACCAGAAGGTACTTCTAATCAGAACTTGAAGAGAAAGTTTGATGATAATGAGCCTCATGATCATCAAAAGGGGGAGAAAAGACAAAGGTTAAGTTCTGATGATGATATTGGCATAGAAGATTTTGAGATGGCAGATATGCAATTAGCTAGTACAAAAAGTTCAGAAGATCAGACACAGGAAAATTTAAAGGCAATAACTCAGATAGTTCAGATTGATAGCTCAGATACAGAGGAAATGGAGTTGGAAAGTACAGATGGTGGTGATTCAGATAAAACAGAGGAATTGAACTTAGACATAGAGATGGAAGGAAACTCAGATGAAACTGAAGCTATTGAGGAATCTATATTGAGATCAGAAAAGACAGTGGAAAGTGAAGTGGTCAACATGTGTACAGATATTGTGGTGTATAACAAAGAAAATATGACGGATTCTGAATTAGAAGAAAGGAGGTTAAGTGAAGAGTTGATCAGAAGGATGTATAATAATTTAGTCAGAGCTTTGAATGTTCAAAAAGTTCAGCAAGGAATAAAAATGGTAAGACCTATTGATCTAATGGGAGAAGAAGACAGAACTGTGAATTATACTTAGGATTTTGAAGATGATTTTAGATTTAACTTTTGTGATGAGTTAAATACGGAAGAAGAGTATGTGAAAGTGAAAGACTACTTTATGCCTTCTGAGTATGTTTTCAGAAAACCAATTGAGATCCCAAAGATTAACTTGCAAAGACTAGAAGAACCTGTATGTGATTTCATCCTAGAATTAAGTGATGTGCCATTAGCAAGACAATTTCATGATGATATTTTTCCTAAAGAAATATATGAAAATATCTACTACACAGAAGGAGAGTATGAGCTTTTGGAAAGTAACATTGATGGTTTTATGGATGACAGAGCTCAGATAGTCTACTCAGAAGCTTCTAACAGATTCAGAGTTCCTGACTCAAAACTACATATCCAGAAAAGAATTGAGAAAGTTCTGATGTTTCAACAAGAAGAATTCAATGGTTTAATATTTGTTAGAATGGAAGTACTGAAAGAAAGAAATACAAAGGTTTCCATGTCTACTTTTGATTTTCACAGATTGACTCTTGATGATCAGATTTTTCTAGTCAATTTCTTTGCCAGCACTGAAGAAGCCTTGATGGAAATTGAATGCAGAAGACTTATGGGTATCTATGTCAGAAATATACACTTGTATGACTTCCAATTAGCCGTTGAAGAAAGAAAAGAGAAGTGTAATCTGAGTTCTCCCACAAAGAAAACAGAAATTGGTTTACATTTGAAGGGATTTGTGAATGAAGGAATGGAGACAGAAGGGTTCACATATACAGTTCACGAAAGGCTTGAATTGTTCAGATTAAAAGAGTTGGTGAAGTACAGTGATGCAACTCTGAATTGGTTATTGATTAAAATGGAAGTAAATGTGGAAACTGAAAGAGAGAGTTTAAAGAAGAGATGTATAAACTGTGTGAAGAGGAGGTTGGATCTTAGAAGAAAAATGAGAAACTGTAGTGAATGGTTGCTATCTGAGGTGAATCCCAAAAAGATTCTACATAATGATTTTGTATTTCCTGCTGAGTATGAAGTGAATGAAATTCTGTCAGATGAAGTTGAAGAAGTCCAGAACACAACACCTCAGAATGTGCAGATAATTAGTTTTGATCAAGCTGAACAGTCTGAACCCAAAGAAGATGAAATATCCATTGATCTAAATGGATACTTTCTTGAATTTGATTTGCCTGAGTTCTTCAAACCAAAAGAAGTACAATTCTTGGACGTGTATTATGATAGACCTAAGGAGACTCAGATCTGGTTGGCTGAAAAATCAAGATGTCTTGGCAAAACAAAGCATGTTGTTTACTCAGATTTTCTAATCACTGGAATCAGAGAATTGAAGGTTAAGAAATTCAGAAAGATGGAGTACTTATCCTTTGAAGTTCTGAGAGAAGATGGCAAGGTTTATTACTTTACTGATGCAGATTTTGAGAAACTAACAGTGGTTGACTTCTACAGATTACACAGCTTTCTATGCTTCAAAGAGTCAAGCAAAGACAGAAATGAAAGGAAGGCAAGAAGTGTGGTGATTGAGGCCATGTTCTACATCTTAAGGTGGCACTGTTATACAGATTTTCAAATAGCTTTGTACTTACAAAAGCCATGTGTTTATCTGGCAAATCCCAACACAGATCATGAACAGAAAAAGGTGTTAAAAACTGGAAGTGTTCACAAATATCCAGATTTGGGTGTGTTTTTGAAGAACAAAAGTGGAAAGATCTTCTTCAGAGCAAAGGAAACTGCAAAATACTGTTCTGGAACTTTAAGAATTATAAAGCATAATTTGGAGAAAAAGATGCTGAAAGTGAAGGAAGCAAATATAATTCAAGAAGTAATCAATCAGCAAGTTGAAATTATTCAAGAAATCATTGTCAAAATTGATAAGAGGCTTAATCTGAGAAATGTGCTACTTCAGAAAATCGTTCCTGCTCTGAAAGACCTGGATGATGCTAAATTCAAGTTTATTTGACAAAAAGGGGGAGATTGTTAGATCTGAAGTTTTGTCAATAAATCAAGTGTTAAAGATCTGATAAGAAGACTCAGATGTTCTGAGTAAAAGAGTCAGAGATCTGAGAAGAGAAGTCAGAGTTCTGAGAGAAAGAGTCAGAAGCTCTGAGAAGTGTTATCAGAAGAATGTTCAGAAGTTCTGAACTACCTGATACGTGCGAAATGTGTGTTTTAATCGCAGTGGGTTGCAAACTGTCCACAGTGGGAAGTGCAAGTGTACACTGTCCACTATGATCGTTACAGCAAGTAATAGTTGGTAAAATACCAGAATCGAATCCACAGAGACTGGACAATCAAGACAATACGGTTCTTATGAGCTCCTTTTACAAGTTTCAAATAGAGAGGAAAATAATACTTTGGTTTGGTTTGGTAAAATAGCTACTTGAAACGATTTACTAAATGCTAAAAAGGAGGAATGTAGGTTGGATTTTCCCTAAATTTTATCTCAAATACTCGGTCCTTAGAGTGATCCTCGTATTCGTGGTGGACATTTTCGCTAGAAAAGCCCGGTTACAAAATACTCACACCGTTAGATAAAAATCCCATACTCTTAGTACTTGTTGTTTTGTCAATGGTAATCTCTAAATGGACCTTTTCAGGCCTCGATGGAATGTGTAGAGACAAATACTCTAAGTGTTTTTAATACACAAATTAGCTTGCCTACTACTCCAGTGGGCAGAGATTAGCTCACTGTGCCGACCTCACTTTCGTAAGTGTCAAAAGAATTCTTTCGAATCCCCTAGCATCATTCAAGCTCGTGTCACTGCGCTCTACTTATTTCTAAGTTAAGAACTAGACTTTAGATCCTTGCAAGTGATCAGCTTGTTCGCATCCTTGGGTAAATATCGAGAATGAAAGACCAAAACAACAAATATTCTAAGTATAAAGATTACTCAAGCATTTTTGATAAAATCCAGGTACTTCTCCTTCCTACATCCCAAAGGATGTTTAGCCTAACATTTCCGAAGTAAAGAAAACAAAAGATGAAGAATTGCACATAATAAAACTGAAAGTGACTTGAATTAACTGCTCACAGTGGGGAACGAGAAGTCGTCCCTGCACTGTGTAATACGAACTACAATTTAAACTAAGAAAGTAAATTACTAAAAATTAAAGCTAGTTACTGCAGTAAATAAAAGACTAAAGCTAATGTGGTAGTTGAGAGAATTTGAGACTAAAAGTATTCAAGGATGATAACCAAGCATGCATTTAATGGCACCCAAGTGCTCCTTTATATACTAGGAGAAGGAGTTGGGTATTACACAAAAGAGGTGGGTCTTCCAATGGGTAAAGACTGCTGAGTTGTGGCAGAATTCAGCTCCTTGTGCAATTCTTTTATCCAATGGTCCCTTCTCCAAGTCAATCTCCAAGTACAAAGAGGTGTACTTGATGCTATCTTCAATGAGAACTACCTTGTACTTCTCCAGCCATTTCTCTGCCATATGAACCTTCCTCCTCCAGAAAATTAGATCCCAACTAAAAGTTTCTTTTTGATTTCTTTTTGATCAGCTCGAAGAGTGGGGAACCGGAGTGGGCACTGTATACGTCACTGCGGATGAAAAATCGAGAAAACACCCAAAACTTCCCCAAATAATTTATTAAAGACCATGGTTCACTCCTTTTGCTCGTTTTCGTAAATCATACCAAGAATGGGGGTTTTTAGAAGTGAAATGGCTAAAATTGACAAAATAAAGTGGAAAATAAATGGAAATAATAACTCTAAAAATAGAGTTATCACAACCTCAAACTTAAATCATTACTTGTCCCCAAGTAATAAAAAGAAAGAAATAAAATGAAACACAATGCATAAAAGGTCTTTGAGGGACTTACATATTTCTTGACTTGAATGGGCGTTGATCTCCTTCCTTCGATACTTCCTTCGGTTCCAAACTTGAAAATTTCACTTTTGTGTTTGACGAAACCTTTCCCTTGTTTACCTTTTGATCAATAGGGCTTTCTTGGGTTTGAAGGGTTTATGGCTTTGAATCTTTTCCCAAGGGTTTTGGCAAAAATTTCCAAACATGGACCGAAGATCTCGCTTTGAGATTTTTATTTCAAGAAGTGGGTGTTTAGTATTTTGCTATGATAAGAACGTACACTTTCAGGCTTTATTTGGGTATAATGAGTATGGCTATTTTTTTTTGTGAGGGTGGGTATTCTGATGGTCCAGAATAGGCACACCATCTTTTTCTGGGAGTGAGCACTTTGATGGTCCAGAAAAGGCACACCATCAATTTTGTTAGTGCTACTCCGATTTTCTTCTGTTTTTGTATTTTTGTGTTTTCTCTTTTTTTTTTTGGGAGGGGGGTACGGCTTACCCACCTCAAACTTGGACTTCACAGTGTCCTCACTGTGAGCAAACTGGAGGTCACTCTGGAAGTTCCCACCTCAAACTTAAAATCTCACAGTGTCCCCACTGTGACATTGAATTAATGAACAAAGGTGGTGGTTTGGGGGTACAAAAAGGATCGTGTTTGGATGCAAAAAATGGCCTATATCATTTCACGGGACAAGTTGAGATTTGTACTTACAAAAGTGACCTTTTAAGTCGGAAGCCGAAAGTTGTACCTTGAAATGGAAACGAGGTCAAACAAGCATTCAAACAATCAATATGTTAGTACCCAAAAGTACCTACCTACCGGTAGGATTTTCATGCATCGATATTTAAAAAGTTAAAACAGCAAATAGTGTCAATGCCTAGCCATAGGCACAAAAAGATCAACCAAACAAAATAAAATTGTTTTTGGTGAGCAAAAGAGCGAAACCATTGTTTTAAAACAAACCATTCACGGGGTTTGGGTGGCTTGCGGTGACAGATCCGCATCATCCTCTTCAAACTCGTCATCACTGGCATTGGTTGGGCAAATATCCTCAGGAAAATCTGGGAGCTGAGCAGCTAGCATTGGGTTGGCCTCTTTCATCATCAGGCCCGTCACCTCATCTCGTTCTCTTGTATACATCCAAAATTTCTGCGTGGCCCGGTTCTGATATCGCTGCTCACTTTCCAGCAACTCGATCCTGTATGTGAGCTTCTTTAAAGCTGCCAAAATCTCTCCCATTTGGTTGCTTGATGATCCGGCCTCGGTTGAATGGAGTGGGGTACCCTTCTTCCCCACAGTGGACACTTCAGTGCCCACTATGTGCTCGTCGGCTATTCGCACATTGGGCTGTACCTGGGCAGGCTCAACAGACGGGCCTCCTATCTCTCTTCTCATCTTCTTAATTGTCTGAATACTGATGTTTTTCGTGGAAATGATCCACTGGTCCTCTTCAGCTGTGGGCACTCCGGCATCTATTAGCAATAGTGTAATAAGGCAAGGAAGGGGTAGGATTACCTTGGTTCGTGTTCTGGCCTGATGGATGGCACCATGCATTATGATTCCCAGATTGATCTTCTTTTTAGTGAGAACGCAGTAAAGCATGGTACACTTATGCATGGAGAGAGTCGTGTCGTGCGATGTTGGGGCCACCGAGGCCCTTAGGAATTGGAACCACACAGCAGCCTCAGTGGTGAGGCTGCCAGCATATAGACACCTTCTTTGGCCATCCTGATTCCATGGCCTTCCCTCAACTGCTATTTCTTTTAAAATCAATTCCTCATCAGCCGGAGTCATCTTTGCCAGGAACTGTCCGAAAGCACAAGGTTCCGGAGCTCCTCTACCTAACACTCGGTTTATATTGCCTGGAGTAAAGTCCACAACCTTTCCTCTGATCTTAACAAATGATTCTTTGGCTTGGGAGGCCTCAGCATAAAATTCTCGGACTAATGATGCATTAGCGCGGCGATTGGCAGTGGCAATGGTTGCCCAATCTTGCGCTACAAGTTTATCTTTGACAAAGGGATTTGCTTCTACAAAGTCGGGGTCGAAACCCCTCTCTAAATTCAACTTCCGAGTGCAAATACACTCAAAGTGGGTTCTAGCAGCTGGGGAAGTGAATTGCCTCGGTATCCCACTGGGGGCATGAGCAGTCCCCACAGTGGACAGATGTGGATTTTCAGAAAGGTTTTGTTCACTCCCCGTATTAGTATCACTAGAAGAAGAACTTAAAGAGGGTTCGATACCCTTACCTTTCCTCGACGCTTTTCTTTTCGGTTTTGCAGACGATGCCTTCTTGGATGCACCAGATCGTGTAACCATTCCCCTGTTCCTCTGGAGTGCTCTGGTTGGGGTTTCTTCACTGTGGGCAGTGGTGTGGACATCCTCCACACTATCAGCATTTTTGTTCTGGGGAATGTCTAATGTCTGAGCCTGCTCCTTAATCTTCTTCTGTCTTTCTTCTTCCTCACGAGCCAAACACTCCTCCTCTGCTTGTTTCTTTTTCTGCTCGAATATCCTTGCTTCTTCATCTTTCTTTCGTTCTTCCTCTTTCAATCGCTCCTCCTCCTCTCTAGCCAATCTTGCGGCTTCTTCCCTCCTCAATCTCTCTTCCTCCTCTCTTTTTAATCTTTCTTCCTTTCTGATTCTTTCTTCTTCCTCCTTTCTGATTCTTTCTTCTTCCTCTCGACGCCTCCTCTCGACCTCTTCCTTTCTTTTTCTAATGGCTTCCATTTTCTGTTTGAACTCCTCTGCTAACCGTCTCTCTTCTTCTTCGGCTAGAAGTGTCTCGGTCTCGAAATGGGTGATACTGTTGTCTGAGACTTGCGATGATGAAGTAGCTTTTGGGCTTTCGTGCTTTGAAGAACCCTCGTCGGCTGCACCGGAGATGATCGGGTTTTCGCCGGAGACCGGTGGCGGTTCGTTCAGGTCATTGGTGACGGCTTCCGGTGGTTGTTCCTCGGCGGTCCTGCGGCGGACGGCCGCACGTGTGAGTGCATCGGGGTTGGTGTTCATTCTCTTGGTTCTTGCCATTTTTAGGGTTTTGGAAGGGTTTTGCTGGTGGGTTTTTCGTAGAGAGAGAAATGAAGAAGAGAAAGTTTGTTGGGTAAATTTTGGAAGCAAAGGAGGTTAAGGTGGTTTTTGGAAATGTTTTCTTTTTAAAATTGGGGGGAAACCGCCGGTTTTAGGAGAGAGGGAGAGGATTGACAATGATAGCTTTGCTTGGGAAATGATGAACTATGACACCATGGCCTAAAAGTAGACTTGATGGCAGCAAAAGGTGAAAGCTTGTCAGCATTGGGCCCCAAAAATAGTCCTTTCATTCGTCAGGTGGGGAGTGGGGAGCGCAGTGACCTGAGCCTTCCCCACTGCAAAGTACTTTCCTTGATTTTTCTTCAAAAGGTGGCACGTTCTTCTACACACATTAAAACAAACTACCATGCAGAATTAAAAAGACCAAAAATAATAAAAAGACAACAAATAAGTGAAATAAAATATTTACAAACGGTTTGTGAATTTCTCTAACCATAGCGAGGCGGAGAGTGGGCAGGGATGTGGGCACTTTCATGCAAAAAATGCTTTACCCTTTGCCCATTGACTTTAAAGGTTTGACCCGATTGTGGGGATTTCAACTCCACTGTTCCGAAAGGACTCACCTTGACAATGGTGTATGGTCCCGTCCATCTTGATTTAAGTTTACCTGGAAAGAGTTTGAGACGGGAATTGAACAATAGTACCTGTTGTCCTTCCATGAACTCCCTATGGTTGATTCGACGATCGTGCCACATCTTGGTCTTTTCCTTGTACAACTTTGCATTCTCATAGGAGTGATATCGCAACTCCTCTAGCTCATGTATTTGCAGACTCCTTTTGATTCCCGCGGCATCCTCACTCATGTTAAGCTCTTTAAGGGCCCAGAACGCCTTGTGCTCTAATTCAATCGGTAAATGGCAAGCTTTGCCAAAAACTAATTTGAATGGAGACATTCCCAGAGGAGTTTTATAGGCTGTTCGATAGGCCCAAAGAGCATCATCGAGTTTGATTGACCAATCTTTACGGTGTGGCTTAACAACTTTTTCCAAAATTCCCTTGATCTCACGATTTGAAAGCTCGGCCAACCCATTGGTTTGTGGGTGGTATGCGGTGGCCACTCTATGATGAATATCATATTTAGCAAGAACCGAGGCCATGACTTTGTTTACAAAATGGGTGCCTTCGTCACTAATTAATGCTCGTGGTGTTCCGAAGCGAGTGAATATATTTTTGTGTAAGAACTTCACCACAGTGTTAGCATCATTGGAGTGACAAGCAATGGCTTCTACCCATTTTGAAACATAATCTACCGCAACCAAGATGTAAAAGTTATTGTTGGAATTTGGAAAAGGTCCCATAAAATCTATCCCCCATACATCAAAAAGTTCGACCTCTAGAATGTTGTTAAGAGGCATTTCATTTCTTTGCGATATATTCCCCGTACGTTGACATTGCTCACAATTTTTCGCGAATTCAAATGAGTCTTTAAAAACAGTGGGCCAAAAGAATCCACTTTGCAAAATTTTTGCTGCGGTACGGTTTCCACCGAAGTGGCCACCGTAGTGGGATGTGTGACAACCATGGAGTACTTGATGTTGTTCACTCCCATGGACACAACGCCTTAATATTTGGTCCGCCCCTATCTTGTACAAGAAGGGATCGTCCCAAACGTATTGTCGTGTGTCGTGTAAAAATTTCTTGAATGGTTGTCCACTCATCCCGTGGGGCTTAAGTCCACTTGCTAAAAAGTTTGCAATATCAGCATACCAAGGAGTTTCATTATGATGTTGCGCAGATAATAATTGTTCATCGGGAAAAGTTTCTTTTACCGGAGTGGGGTCAGGAGTGGGGTCAACAGTGCCCACTGTCTTCTCGAGCCTGGACAGATGATCAGCAACCTGATTGCTTGTTCCTTTTCTGTCGACGATCTGGAGGTCAAATTCCTGCAGCAACAGCACCCATCTGATCAACCTCGGTTTAGAGTCAGCCTTGTTGATCAAATATTTGATGGCTGCGTGATCGGTGTGTAATATGACCTTTGCTCCAATTAAGTAAGACCTGAAACGATCAAAAGCAAAAACTACTGCAAGTAGTTCTTTTTCGGTTACAGTGTAGTTGATTTGAGCCTCGATCAAAGTCTTGCTTGCATAGTATATTGGATGAAAAATCTTATCTTTTCGTTGGCCTAGTACTGCACCTATAGCCCAATCGCTGGCGTCACACATGACTTCAAATGGGAGTGACCAGTCAGGAGTGGTTACTATGGGTGCAGTAACTAAGGCATTTTTGATTATTTCAAATGCGTTTCTACATTCTTTGGTAAAAACAAACTCTCTTTCATGTTGCAGCAGGTTACATAGGGGTTTAGTTATTTTGGAAAAATCTTTTATGAACCTCCTATAGAAACCTGCGTGACCTAAAAAACTGCGAATGCCTTTTACCGTTGTGGGCTCGGGAAGTTGGGAGATTACTTCTAGTTTTGCTTCATCAACTTCCAAACCCTTTTTCGACACAAGATGACCCAAAACGATGCCCTCTTCGACCATGAAATGACATTTTTCCCAATTTAGAATAAGGTCGTGGGTTTCACATCTCACCAAACTTTTTTCTAGATTCCTCAAACAGTTATCAAATGATGTGCCGATCACAGAAAAATCGTCCATAAAAACTTCTATGGTATCTTCTATCATATCAGTAAAAATGGCCATCATACAGCGTTGAAAAGTAGCGGGAGCATTACATAAACCAAAAGGCATTCTCCGGAATGCAAAAGTACCATATGGACAAGTAAAGGTGGTCTTTTCTTGGTCTTCGGGTGCGATGTGGATTTGGTTATATCCGGAGTATCCATCTAGAAAACAATAAAATTCCTTTCCCGCTAATCTATCAAGCATTTGATCAATAAAAGGTAACGGGAAATGGTCTTTCTTTGTTGCTAGATTCAGTTGCCTATAGTCCATGCATATTCTCCATCCCGTAACAGTCCTAGTTGGAATGAGTTCGTTCTTTTCATTTCTGACCACTGTTGTTCCTCCCTTTTTAGGGACACATTGAACGGGGCTCACCCAACTACTACTGGCAATGGGATAGATAATACCGGCATCTAACCATTTCAAGACTTCTTTCTTAACTACCCCCTTCATGATGGGGTTCAACCTTCTTTGGGGTTGGACTTTCCCCGGGTGGTCACTCTCCAAGTTAATCTTATGTTGACATAAAGAGGGGCTAATCCCTCGAATGTCCGCTATGGTCCAACCAATTGCTCCCTTATGCTTTATCAACAAATCAATCAGAAGTTGTTCTTGTTTCTCACTAAGTTTGGAAGAGATAATGACGGGAAGTTTATTATCCTTAGCTAGATAAGCATACTTTAAATGGGAAGGCAATGGTTTAAGCTCTAACTCGGGAGGTTGTTCTATTGAAGGGGATTGAACATCTCTATCTTTGAAGTCCAGAGGTTCAAAAGCTGCAACCATTTTATTACACTCATCCTTAAAAGTGTCATTACTCTCTGATTCAGAGTGCTCACTGTCAATCCCCACTGTGGGAACTATACTCCCCACTGTGGGCAAATTGCCAAAATTGTGGGTTTCATAAATCGAACTTAAGGCAAAACAATCTTCGGTGTCTATATATTTGAGAGATTTGAAAACATTAAAAGTTACCTCTTGGTCATTAACTCGCATCGTGAGTTCTCCTTTGTGCACATCGATCAAAGTACGTCCGGTTGCAAGAAACGGACGTCCTAAGATGATTGGGATTTCTTTATCGGCCTCATAATCTAAAACAAGAAAATCGGCGGGGAAGATAAATTTATCCACTTGGACCAAAACGTCTTCTATTTTTCCCTTGGGGTAGGCAATGGATCGGTCGGCTAGTTGTAATGTCACGGTTGTGGGTCTAGCCTCTCCAATCCCTAACTTGTTAAAAATGGACAAAGGCATCAAGTTGACACTAGCTCCTAAATCACAGAGTGCTTGGCCTACTTCTTGTCCTCCTATAATGCATGGAATGGTGAAACTACCCGGGTCTTTCAACTTAGGTGGAATCTTGCTTGTTAGGAGGGCACTACATTCTTCGGTCAAAGCCACAGTTTCAAATTCACCCAACTTCCTCTTTTTGTTCAAAATATCTTTTAAGAATTTAACATAGCTTGGCATCTGCTCGAGAGCTTCTACCAAGGGTATGTTAATGTGAAGTTGCTTAAAAATGTCTAAGAATTTTTTAAACTGAACATCGACATTTTTAGGCTTCATTCTTTGAGGAAATGGAATGTTTCGTGGGTCAATCTGAGTTTGCTGTGGTATTGGCTTTGGAACAGTAGTCTTTGGGACAGGTCCAAAAGTGGGAAGGTCAGGGATGTCGGTCCCCACTGTGGGGATCACAGTGACTTGAGGAGTGCCCACTGTGGTGCTCACAATGGGTTTTTGAGGCGAATCATCAGATTCAAAAATGATATTTTTCAGATCCTTTCCACTCCTTAAAGTTATGGATTTGACATGTTCTAGTCCTTTTCCTATCACTCTAGCTTGCTCGGTATCACTCGGTAACGTTCCTGGTGGTCTATTCTTAACTTCAACGGCTAGCTGTCCTACTTGGGTCTCTATATTCCTAATGGCTGCTTGGGTTTGATTCATAAAACCTTTGAGAATCGACTCGATCGATTGTTGAGCCTCAGCTGGTTGGTTGGATCGTGGTTGGTATGGTTGTGGGGACTGCCCACTGTGATGTGGGGATTGCCCACTGTGATGTTGCTGAAATCCCGGGGGATTGTATGGTCTTTGCTGGATGTGACTCGGTCCTTGGGGTTGGAGTCCTTGATTACCGGACCAAGAGAAATTCGGATGATTTCTCCAACCTGGGTTATAAGTCTGCGAATAAGGGTTGTTCCTTTGGTTGGTCCCTATGACATTAACAGATTCGGGGTTTGCTGGACAATAGTCGAAAACATGCTCCTCTCCACAAAGGGAGCAGTTATCAGCGAGATGGGTTGCGGAATTGACTTGGCCTCGATTTTGATTTAAAACGATTTTTGTCAAGGCCACTAATTGTGCATTCATGGTTTTGAGTGCTTCGGAATCTATGGTGTTGGTCTTAGACATGGGTGCTCTCGGATTTGACCATTCGGTATTGTTGTTGGACACTTTTTCTAAGATTTGATATCCTTCGTTGTAAGTCATGCTCGTAAATGTTCCACCGGCTGTTGCATCTAAGATGATTTTGGCTGCATTGGAAAGACCATTGTAAAAGGTCTCCAATTGGATGCAATGTGGGATGCCATGATGTGGGCACTTTCGAAGTAAATCTTTAAATCGTTCCCATGCATCCGAAACAGCCTCATCTTCCTCTTGCCTAAATAAAATTATATCATTTCGAAATCTAACATTCCTTGTTGGAGGAAAGTATTTTTGCAAAAATCTATCGGCAAGTTCTTGCCAAGTGGTTATCGAGTGAGGTGCATGTGCGTTCAGCCAAGATTTTGCTTTGTCCCTTAATGAAAAAGGGAAAAGCCTTAGTCTTAATGCCTCATCACTAACACCTTGCAATTGAAAGGAATCGGTCATTTCTAAAAAAGATTTTAAGTGCGAGTGCGGATCCTCAGATGGCGATCCTCCAAATTGACCCATGGCTTGGATCATTTGAAACATCACCGGTTTGAGTTCAAAATGCGTTGCAACAATATTGGGTCTCAAAATTCCGGAGCTTAAATCACCAACTCCGGAAGTAGCATAGTCCCGTATTTTTCGATCTTTGTTATCGGCAATCGTGATTGTGGTCTCCACTATAGGTGGCGGTACTGCAGCCATGTTCACAGTGGGGATCACAGGAGGTTGTCGATTTGTTTTCTTGCTTCTTCGTGTTTTTCGCAACGTTTTTTCTATTTCGAGATCTATTGGAACCAAATGTTCGAGTTGTCGCCGTGGCATACAATACGAACAGCTTAGAAAAACTAGTTACTCGGGCTCGAACAAAAACTAATGTCTTGAGATTTAAAATCACGCCAGTCCCCGGCAACGGCGCCAAAAACTTGATACGTGCGAAATGTGTGTTTTAATCGCAGTGGGTTGCAAACTGTCCACAGTGGGAAGTGCAAGTGTACACTGTCCACTATGATCGTTACAGCAAGTAATAGTTGGTAAAATACCAGAATCGAATCCACAGAGACTGGACAATCAAGACAATACGGTTCTTATGAGCTCCTTTTACAAGTTTCAAATAGAGAGGAAAATAATACTTTGGTTTGGTTTGGTAAAATAGCTACTTGAAACGATTTACTAAATGCTAAAAAGGAGGAATGTAGGTTGGATTTTCCCTAAATTTTATCTCAAATACTCGGTCCTTAGAGTGATCCTCGTATTCGTGGTGGACATTTTCGCTAGAAAAGCCCGGTTACAAAATACTCACACCGTTAGATAAAAATCCCATACTCTTAGTACTTGTTGTTTTGTCAATGGTAATCTCTAAATGGACCTTTTCAGGCCTCGATGGAATGTGTAGAGACAAATACTCTAAGTGTTTTTAATACACAAATTAGCTTGCCTACTACTCCAGTGGGCAGAGATTAGCTCACTGTGCCGACCTCACTTTCGTAAGTGTCAAAAGAATTCTTTCGAATCCCCTAGCATCATTCAAGCTCGTGTCACTGCGCTCTACTTATTTCTAAGTTAAGAACTAGACTTTAGATCCTTGCAAGTGATCAGCTTGTTCGCATCCTTGGGTAAATATCGAGAATGAAAGACCAAAACAACAAATATTCTAAGTATAAAGATTACTCAAGCATTTTTGATAAAATCCAGGTACTTCTCCTTCCTACATCCCAAAGGATGTTTAGCCTAACATTTCCGAAGTAAAGAAAACAAAAGATGAAGATTTGCACATAATAAAACTGAAAGTGACTTGAATTAACTGCTCACAGTGGGGAACGAGAAGTCGTCCCTGCACTGTGTAATACGAACTACAATTTAAACTAAGAAAGTAAATTACTGAAAATTAAAGCTAGTTACTGCAGTAAATAAAAGACTAAAGCTAATGTGGTAGTTGAGAGAATTTGAGACTAAAAGTATTCAAGGATGATAACCAAGCATGCATTTAATGGCACCCAAGTGCTCCTTTATATACTAGGAGAAGGAGTTGGGTATTACACAAAAGAGGTGGGTCTTCCAATGGGTAAAGACTGCTGAGTTGTGGCAGAATTCAGCTCCTTGTGCAATTCTTTTATCCAATGGTCCCTTCTCCAAGTCAATCTCCAAGTACAAAGAGGTGTACTTGATGCTATCTTCAATGAGAACTACCTTGTACTTCTCCAGCCATTTCTCTGCCATATGAACCTTCCTCCTCCAGAAAATTAGATCCCAACTAAAAGTTTCTTTTTGATTTCTTTTTGATCAGCTCGAAGAGTGGGGAACCGGAGTGGGCATTGTATACGTCACTGCGGATGAAAAATCGAGAAAACACCCAAAACTTCCCCAAATAATTTATTAAAGACCATGGTTCACTCCTTTTGCTCGTTTTCGTAAATCATACCAAGAATGGGGGTTTTTAGAAGTGAAATGGCTAAAATTGACAAAATAAAGTGGAAAATAAATGGAAATAATAACTCTAAAAATAGAGTTATCACAACCTCAAACTTAAATCATTACTTGTCCCCAAGTAATAAAAAGAAAGAAATAAAATGAAACATAATGCATAAAAGGTCTTTGAGGGACTTACATATTTCTTGACTTGAATGGGCGTTGATCTCCTTCCTTCGATACTTCCTTCGGTTCCAAACTTGAAAATTTCACTTTTGTGTTTGACGAAACCTTTCCCTTGTTTACCTTTTGATCAATAGGGCTTTCTTGGGTTTGAAGGGTTTATGGCTTTGAATCTTTTCCCAAGGGTTTTGGCAAAAATTTCCAAACATGGACCGAAGATCTCGCTTTGAGATTTTTATTTCAAGAAGTGGGTGTTTAGTATTTTGCTATGATAAGAACGTACACTTTCAGGCTTTATTTGGATATAATGAGTATGGCTATTTTTTGTGAGGGTGGGTATTCTGATGGTCCAGAATAGGCACACCATCGTTTTCTGGGAGTGAGCACTTTGATGGTCCAGAAAAGGCACACCATCAATTTTGTTAGTGCTACTCCGATTTTCTTCTGTTTTTGTATTTTTGTGTTTTCTCTTTTTTTTTTTTGGGAGGGGGGTACGGCTTACCCACCTCAAACTTGGACTTCACAGTGTCCTCACTGTGAGCAAACTGGAGGTCACTCTGGAAGTTCCCACCTCAAACTTAAAATCTCACAGTGTCCCCACTGTGACATTGAAATAACGAACAAGGGTGGTGGTTTGGGGTAAAAAAAAAATCGTGTTTAGATGCGAAAAATGGCCTAAATCATTTCACGGGACAAGTTGAGATTCGTACTTACAAAAGGGACCTTTTTAAGTTGGAAGCCGAAAGTTGTACCTTGAAATGGAAACGATGTCAAACAAGCATTCAAACAATCAATACGTTAGTACCCAAAAGTACCTACCTACCGGTAGGATTTTCATGCATCGATATTTAAAAAGTTAAAACAGCAAATAGTGTCAATGCCTAGCCATAGGCACAAAAAGATCAACCAAACAAAATAAAATTGTTTTTGGTGAGCAAAAGAGCGAAACCATTGTTTTAAAACAAACCATTCACGGGGTTTGGGTGGCTTGCGGTGACAGATCCGCATCATCATCATCGAACTCATCCTCACTGTCATTAACCGGGCAGATATCTTTCGGGAATTCTGGTAGCTGAGCAGCTAGCATTGGGTTGGCCTCTTTCATCATCAGGCCCGTCACCTCATCTCGTTCTCTTGTATACATCCAAAATTTCTGCGTGGCCCGGTTCTGATATCGCTGCTCACTTTCCAGCAACTCGATCCTGTATGTGAGCTTCTTTAAAGCTGCCAAAATCTCTCCCATTTGGTTGCTTGATGATCCGGCCTCGGTTGAATGGAGTGGGGTACCCTTCTTCTCCACAGTGGGCACTTCAGTGCCCACTATGTGCTCGTCGGCTATTCGCACATTGGGCTGTACCTGGGCAGGCTCAACAGACGGGCCTCCTATCTCTCTTCTCATCTTCTTAATTGTCTGAATACTGATGTTTTTCGTGGAAATGATCCACTGGTCTTCTTCAGCTGTGGGCACTCCGGCATCTATTAGCAATAGTGTAATAAGGCAAGGAAGGGGTAGGATTACCTTGGTTCGTGTTCTGGCCTGATGGATGGCACCATGCATTATGATTCCCAGATTGATCTTCTTTTTAGTGAGAACGCAGTAAAGCATGGCACACTTATGCATGGAGAGAGTCGTGTCGTGCGATGTTGGGGCCACCGAGGCCCTTAGGAATTGGAACCACACAGCAGCCTCAGTGGTGAGGCTGCCAGCATATAGACACCTTCTTTGGCCATCCTGATTCCATGGCCTTCCCTCAACTGCTATTTCTTTTAAAATCAATTCCTCATCAGCCGGAGTCATCTTTGCCAGGAACTGTCCGAAAGCACAAGGTTCCGGAGCTCCTCTACCTAACACTCGGTTTATATTGCCTGGAGTAAAGTCCACAACCTTTCCTCTGATCTTAACAAATGATTCTTTGGCTTGGGAGGCCTCAGCATAAAATTCTCGGACTAATGATGCATTAGCGCGGCGATTGGCAGTGGCAATGGTTGCCCAATCTTGCGCTACAAGTTTATCTTTGACAAAGGGATTTGCTTCTACAAAGTCGGGGTCGAAACCCCTCTCTAAATTCAACTTCCGAGTGTAAATACACTCAAAGTGGGTTCTAGCAGCTGGGGAAGTGAATTGCCTCGGTATCCCACTGGGGGCATGAGCAGTCCCCACAGTGGACAGATGTGGATTTTCAGAAAGGTTTTGTTCACTTCCCGTATTAGTATCACTAGAAGAAGAACTTAAAGAGGGTTCGATACCCTTACCTTTCCTCGACGCTTTTCTTTTCGGTTTTGCAGACGATGCCTTCTTGGATGCACCAGATCGTGTAACCATTCCCCTGTTCCTCTGGAGTGCTCTGGTTGGGGTTTCTTCACTGTGGGCAGTGGTGTGGACATCCTCCACACTATCAGCATTTTTGTTCTGGGGAATGTCTAATGTCTGAGTCTGCTCCTTAATCATCTTCTGTCTTTCTTCTTCCTCACGAGCCAAACACTCCTCCTCTGCTTGTTTCTTTTTCTGCTCGAATATCCTTGCTTCTTCATCCTTCTTTCGTTCTTCCTCTTTCAATCGCTCCTCCTCCTCTCTAGCCAATCTTGCGGCTTCTTCCCTCCTCAATCTCTCTTCCTCCTCTCTTTTTAATCTTTCTTCCTCCTCTCGTTTGATTCTTTCCTCTTCTTCCTTTCTGATTCTTTCTTCTTCCTCTCGACGCCTCCTCTCGACCTCTTCCTTTCTTTTTCTAATGGCTTCCATTTTCTGTTTGAACTCCTCTGCTAACCGTCTCTCTTCTTCTTCGGCTAGAAGTGTCTCGGTCTCGAAATGGGTGATACTGTTGTCTGAGACTTGCGATGATGAAGTAGCTTTTGGGCTTTCGTGCTTTGAAGAACCCTCGTCGGCCGCACCGGAGATGTTCGGGTTTTCGCCGGAGTCCGGTGGCGGTTCGTTCAGGTCACGGGTGACGGCTTCCGGTGGTTGTTCCTCGGCGGTCCTGCGGCGGACGGCCGCACGTGTGAGTGCATCGGGGTTGGTGTTCATTCTCTTGGTTCTTGCCATTTTTAGGGTTTTGGAAGGGTTTTGCTGGTGGGTTTTTCGTAGAGAGAGAAATGAAGAAGAGAAAGTTTGTTGGGTAAATTTTGGAAGCAAAGGAGGTTAAGGTGGTTTTTGGAAATGTTTTCTTTTTAAAATTGGGGGGAAACCGCCGGTTTTAGGAGAGAGGGAGAGGATTGACAATGATAGCTTTGCTTGGGAAATGATGAACTATGACACCATGGCCTAAAAGTAGACTTGATGGCAGCAAAAGGTGAAAGCTTGTCAGCATTGGGCCCCAAAAATAGTCCTTTCATTCGTCAGGTGGGGAGTGGGGAGCGCAGTGACCTGAGCCTTCCCCACTGCAAAGTACTTTCCTTGATTTTTCTTCAAAAGGTGGCACGTTCTTCTACACACATTAAAACAAACTACCATGCAGAATTAAAAAGACCAAAAATAATAAAAAGACAACAAATAAGTGAAATAAAATATTTACAAACGGTTTGTGAATTTCTCTAACCATAGCGAGGCGGAGAGTGGGCAGGGATGTGGGCACTTTCATGCAAAAAATGCTTTACCCTTTGCCCATTGACTTTAAAGGTTTGACCCGATTGTGGGGATTTCAACTCCACTGTTCCGAAAGGACTCACCTTGACAATGGTGTATGGTCCCGTCCATCTTGATTTAAGTTTACCTGGAAAGAGTTTGAGACGGGAATTGAACAATAGTACCTGTTGTCCTTCCATGAACTCCCTATGGTTGATTCGACGATCGTGCCACATCTTGGTCTTTTCCTTGTACAACTTTGCATTCTCATAGGAGTGATATCGCAACTCCTCTAGCTCATGTATTTGCAGACTCCTTTTGATTCCCGCGGCATCCTCACTCATGTTAAGCTCTTTAAGGGCCCAGAACGCCTTGTGCTCTAATTCAATCGGTAAATGGCAAGCTTTGCCAAAAACTAATTTGAATGGAGACATTCCCAGAGGAGTTTTATAGGCTGTTCGATAGGCCCAAAGAGCATCATCGAGTTTGATTGACCAATCTTTACGGTGTGGCTTAACAACTTTTTCCAAAATTCCCTTGATCTCACGATTTGAAAGCTCGGCCAACCCATTGGTTTGTGGGTGGTATGCGGTGGCCACTCTATGATGAATATCATATTTAGCAAGAACCGAGGCCATGACTTTGTTTACAAAATGGGTGCCTTCGTCACTAATTAATGCTCGTGGTGTTCCGAAGCGAGTGAATATATTTTTGTGTAAGAACTTCACCACAGTGTTAGCATCATTGGAGTGACAAGCAATGGCTTCTACCCATTTTGAAACATAATCTACCGCAACCAAGATGTAAAAGTTATTGTTGGAATTTGGAAAAGGTCCCATAAAATCTATCCCCCATACATCAAAAAGTTCGACCTCTAGAATGTTGTTAAGAGGCATTTCATTTCTTTGCGATATATTCCCCGTACGTTGACATTGCTCACAATTTTTCACGAATTCAAATGAGTCTTTAAAAACAGTGGGCCAAAAGAATCCACTTTGCAAAATTTTTGCTGCGGTACGGTTTCCACCGAAGTGGCCACCGTAGTGGGATGTGTGACAACCATGGAGTATTTGATGTTGTTCACTCCCATGGACACAACGCCTCAATATTTGGTCCGCCCCTATCTTGTACAAGAAGGGATCGTCCCAAACGTATTGTCGTGTGTCGTGTAAAAATTTCTTGAATGGTTGTCCACTCATCCCGTGGGGCTTAAGTCCACTTGCTAAAAAGTTTGCAATATCAGCATACCAAGGAGTTTCATTATGATGTTGCGCAGATAATAATTGTTCATCGGGAAAAGTTTCTTTTACCGGAGTGGGGTCAGGAGTGGGGTCAACAGTGCCCACTGTCTTCTCGAGCCTGGACAGATGATCAGCAACCTGATTGCTTGTTCCTTTTCTGTCGACGATCTGGAGGTCAAATTCCTGCAGCAACAGCACCCATCTGATCAACCTCGGTTTAGAGTCAGCCTTGTTGATCAAATATTTGATGGCTGCGTGATCGGTGTGTACTATGACCTTTGCTCCAATTAAGTAAGACCTGAAACGATCAAAAGCAAAAACTACTGCAAGTAGTTCTTTTTCGGTTACAGTGTAGTTGATTTGAGCCTCGATCAAAGTCTTGCTTGCATAGTATATTGGATGAAAAATCTTATCCTTTCGTTGGCCTAGTACTGCACCTATAGCCCAATCGCTGGCGTCACACATGACTTCAAATGGGAGTGACCAGTCAGGAGTGGTCACTATGGGTGCAGTAACTAAGGCTTTTTTGATTATTTCAAATGCGTTTCTACATTCTTTGGTAAAAACAAACTCTCTTTCATGTTGCAGCAGGTTACATAGGGGTTTAGTTATTTTGGAAAAATCTTTTATGAACCTCCTATAGAAACCTGCGTGACCTAAAAAACTGCGAATGCCTTTTACCGTTGTGGGCTCGGGAAGTTGGGAGATTACTTCTAGTTTTGCTTCATCAACTTCCAAACCCTTTTTCGACACAACATGACCCAAAACGATGCCCTCTTCGACCATGAAATGACATTTTTCCCAATTTAGAATAAGGTCGTGGGTTTCACATCTCACCAAACTTTTTTCTAGATTCCTCAAACAGTTATCAAATGATGTGCCGATCACAGAAAAATCGTCCATAAAAACTTCTATGGTATCTTCTATCATATCAGTAAAAATGGCCATCATACAGCGTTGAAAAGTAGCGGGAGCATTACATAAACCAAAAGGCATTCTCCGGAATGCAAAAGTACCATATGGACAAGTAAAGGTGGTCTTTTCTTGGTCTTCGGGTGCGATGTGGATTTGGTTATATCCGGAGTATCCATCTAGAAAACAATAAAATTCCTTTCCCGCTAATCTATCAAGCATTTGATCAATAAAAGGTAACGGGAAATGGTCTTTCTTTGTTGCTAGATTCAGTTGCCTATAGTCCATGCATATTCTCCATCCCGTAACAGTCCTAGTTGGAATGAGTTCGTTCTTTTCATTTCTGACCACTGTTGTTCCTCCCTTTTTAGGGACACATTGAACGGGGCTCACCCAACTACTACTGGCAATGGGATAGATAATACCGGCATCTAACCATTTCAAGACTTCTTTCTTAACTACCTCCTTCATGATGGGGTTCAACCTTCTTTGGGGTTGGACTTTCCCCGGGTGGTCACTCTCCAAGTTAATCTTATGTTGACATAAAGAGGGGCTAATCCCTCGAATGTCCGCTATGGTCCAACCAATTGCTCCTTTATGCTTTATCAACAAATCAATCAGAAGTTGTTCTTGTTTCTCACTAAGTTTGGAAGAGATAATGACGGGAAGTTTATTATCCTTAGCGAGATAAGCATACTTTAAATGGGAAGGCAATGGTTTAAGCTCTAACTCGGGAGGTTGTTCTATTGAAGGGGATTGAACATCTCTATCTTTGAAGTCCAAAGGTTCAAAAGCTGCAACCATTTCATTACACTCATCCTTAAAAGTGTCATTACTCTCTGATTCAGAGTGCTCACTGTCAATCCCCACTGTGGGAACTGTACTCCCCACTGTGGGCAAATTGCCAAAATTGTGGGTTTCATAAATCGAACTTAAGGCAAAACAATCTTCGGTGTCTATATATTTGAGAGATTTGAAAACATTAAAAGTTACCTCTTGGTCATTAACTCGCATCGTGAGTTCTCCTTTGTGCACATCGATCAAAGTACGTCCGGTTGCAAGAAACGGACGTCCTAAGATGATTGGGATTTCTTTATCGGCCTCATAATCTAAAACAAGAAAATCGGCGGGGAAGATAAATTTATCCACTTGGACCAAAACGTCTTCTATTTTTCCCTTGGGGTAGGCAATGGATCGGTCGGCTAGTTGTAATGTCACGGTTGTGGGTCTAGCCTCTCCAATCCCTAACTTGTTAAAAATGGACAAAGGCATCAAGTTGATACTAGCTCCTAAATCACAGAGTGCTTGGCCTACTTCTTGTCCTCCTATAATGCATGGAATGGTGAAACTACACGGGTCTTTCAACTTAGGTGGAATCTTGCTTGTTAGGAGGGCACTACATTCTTCGGTCAAAGCCACAGTTTCAAATTCACCCTACTTCCTCTTTTTGTTCAAAATATCTTTTAAGAATTTAACATAGCTTGGCATCTGCTCGAGAGCTTCTACCAAGGGTGTGTTAATGTGAAGTTGCTTAAAAATGTCTAAGAATTTTTTAAACTGAACATCGACATTTTTAGGCTTCATTCTTTGAGGAAATGGAATGTTTCGTGGGTCAATCTGAGTTTGCTGTGGTATTGGCTTTGGAACAGTAGTCTTTGGGACAGGTCCAAAAGTGGGAAGGTCAGGGATGTCGGTCCCCACTGTGGGGATCACAGTGACTTGAGGAGTGCCCACTGTGGTGCTCACAGTGGGTTTTTGAGGCGAATCATCAGATTCAAAAATGATATTTTTCAGATCCTTTCCACTCCTTAAGGTTATGGACTTGACATGTTCTGGTCCTTTTCCTATCACTCTAGCTTGCTCGGCATCACTCGGTAACGTTCCTGGTGGTCTATTCTTAACTTCAACGGCTAGCTGTCCTACTTGGGTCTCTATATTCCTAATGGCTGCTTGGGTTTGATTCATAAAACCTTTGAGAATCGACTCGATCGATTGTTGAGCCTCAGCTGGTTGGTTGGATCGTGGTTGGTATGGTTGTGGGGACTGCCCACTGTGATGTGGGGATTGCCCACTGTGATGTTGCTGAAATCCCGGGGGATTGTATGGTCTTTGCTGGATGTGACTCGGTCCTTGGGGTTGGAGTCCTTGATTACCGGACCAAGAGAAATTCGGATGATTTCTCCAACCTGGATTATAAGTCTGCGAATAAGGGTTGTTCCTTTGGTTGGTCCCTATGACATTAACAGATTCGGGGTTTGCTGGACAATAGTCGAAAACATGCTCCTCTCCACAAAGGGAGCAGTTATCAGCGAGATGGGTTGCGGAATTGACTTGGCCTCGATTTTGATTTAAAACGATTTTTGTCAAGGCCACTAATTGTGCATTCATGGTTTTGAGTGCTTCGGAATCTATGGTGTTGGTCTTAGACATGGGTGCTCTCGGATTTGACCATTCGGTATTGTTGTTGGACACTTTTTCTAAGATTTGATATCCTTCGTTGTAAGTCATACTCGTAAATGTTCCACCGGCTGTTGCATCTAAGATGATTTTGGCTGCATTGGAAAGACCATTGTAAAAGGTCTCCAATTGGATGCAATGTGGGATGCCATGATGTGGGCACTTTCGAAGTAAATCTTTAAATCGTTCCCATGCATCCGAAACAGCCTCATCTTCCTCTTGCCTAAATAAAATTATATCATTTCGAAATCTAACATTCCTTGTTGGAGGAAAGTATTTTTGCAAAAATCTATCGGCAAGTTCTTGCCAAGTGGTTATCGAGTGAGGTGCATGTGCTTTCAGCCAAGATTTTGCTTTGTCCCTTAATGAAAAAGGGAAAAGCCTTAGTCTTAATGCCTCATCACTAACACCTTGCAATTGAAAGGAATCGGTCATTTCTAAAAATGATTTTAAGTGCGAGTGCGGATCCTCAGATGGCGATCCTCCAAATTGACCCATGGCTTGGATCATTTGAAACATCACCGGTTTGAGTTCAAAATGCGTTGCAACAATATTGGGTCTCAAAATTCCGGAGCTTAAATCACCAACTCCGGAAGTAGCATAGTCCCGTATTTTTCGATCTTTGTTATCGGCAATCGTGATTGTGGTCTCCACTATAGGTGGCGGTACTGCAGCCATGTTCACAGTGGGGATCACAGGAGGTTGTCGATTTGTTTTCTTGCTTCTTCGTGTTTTTCGCAACGTTTTTTCTATTTCGAGATCTATTGGAACCAAATGTTCGAGTTGTCGCCGTGGCATACAATACGAACAGCTTAGAAAAACTAGTTACTCGGGCTCGAACAAAAACTAATGTCTTGAGATTTAAAATCACGCCAGTCCCCGGCAACGGCGCCAAAAACCTTTTGTGCGAGAGACATACCTTTTGGTTCTTCTTTTCTCGGCAGTGATGTCTGACTTCTGTCGATATAGATTCATTGACATTCTTCTTTGGCTTTCCCTTGAAAGTTTTACCTCTGTAGATCATTTCAGGATCCCTTTTTGCTCCCCCTTGATCTAATCACCTCTATAGATCAGGAATTTTCCTTTTGCTCCCCCTTGACCTATGCTTGGATCAAAGAATGATAAGTTTTGCATAGAACGTAGGTCATATTTTCCAGAGGTTCTGTAGGGGTTGTCAGAGGTTCTGAGTAGACTTACAGAAGCTCTGTGATTTTAAGAACTATTTAAGATTGAGAACTTACATACAGAAATAAATTAATTAAAGCAAAAATAATTAGAAATATATACATATTTACAGAAGATAAGGCTATACTTACAGAGGATTTTTACGTCAAATTGATCATTTCTAACTTACCCACCAAGAAATTGAATCTTTTCTCGTCTAAAGCTTTGGTGAATAAGTCCGCGAGTTGGTATTCTGTGGGCACGAAATGCATCTCGATTGTACCGTATTCAACATGATGTTTCAAGAAATGGTACCTTATATCGATATGCTTGGTTTTTGAGTGTTGCACAGGATTGGCAGAGATAGCAATGGCACTCTTGGAATCACAGAAGATAGGTATTTTGAATAGGATGTGGCCGTAGTCTTTTAGCTGAGTCTTCATCCATAAAACCTGAGAACAACTGCTAGCAGCAGCAACGTATTCAGCTTCTGCAGTGGTTGTTGAGACACAATTTTGCTTTTTGGAGGTCCAACTGACTAGTTTACCACCTAGGAATTGACAACTCCCAGAGGTACTCTTTCTGTCGAGCATGCATCCTCCATAGTCTGAATCTGTATAAGCTTTAAGACTAAAACCAGAGTTCTGTGGATACCAGACCGAGATTTTTGGTCCCCTTTAGATATCTAAAGATTCTTTTCACAGCATCATAGTGTGATTTCTTTGGATTAGCTTGATAACGTGCACAAAGACATGTGGCATGCATAATGTCAGGTCTGTTTGCAGTTAAGTATAACAGAGATCCAATCATGCCTCTGTAGAGAGTGCATTCTACAGAGATGCCATCAGGATCTAAGGATAACTTATTTCCAGTGGCCATTGGAGTTTTCATTGCAGAGGTATCAGAGAGGCTATACTAGAAAAGAATGTCAGAGACATATTTGGCCTGATTTATAAAAATTCCCTCTGATGTTTGTTTGACTTGGAGTCCGAGGAAGAATGTTAGTTCTCCCATCATACTCATTTCAAACTCACTATGCATGAGTTTTTCAAAACTTTTGCACTCTTCTGTGTTAGAAGACCCAAAAATTATTCGTCCACATAGATTTGTACAAGCATTATTTCACCGTTTTTACGTTTATAGAATAAGGTAGTATCTGTTGTACCTCTGTCATAGCCATTTACTAGAAGAAAGGTAGAAAGTCGTTCGTACCATGCTCTTGGAGCCTGTTTCAGTCCGTACAGATCCTATTCAAGGTAGTATACATGCCTTGGGAACTTTGAGCTTTCAAACCCTGGTGGCTGATTTACGTAAACCTCTTCTTTACTTTCACCGTTGAGAAAAGCTGATTTTACGTCCATCTGATAGACTTTAAAACCTCTGTGGGCTGCGAAGGCTAAGAATATTCTTATTGCTTCGAGCCGTGCGACAGGAGAAAAAGTCTCATCGTAATCTATGCCTTCTTCTTGTCTATAACCCTTGGCCACCAATCGTGCTTTGTTTCTGATGACCACTCCATCTTCATCCTTCTTATTTCTGTAGACCCACTTAGTCCCAATGGCCTGTTTCCCTCGTGACAGAGGTACTAAAGTCCATACTCTGTTACGCTCAAACTACAGAAGTTCTTCTTGCATGGCGTCTACCCAGTTTGGGTCATCTAGTGCTTCAGAAATCTTCTTTGGTTCTATCACACTAATAAAATTTGTAAAGAAACAAAAATTAGCAGTGGCAGACCTGGTTTTTACTGAGTCGGAAGGTTCTCCGATTATTTGGCTTGGAGGATGGCTTTTTGTCCACTGAGTGGTGCGAGGAAGATGGTCATCAATGTCATCGAACCTTTCTTCAGAAGCTTCTTGTGGATCTTCTTCTTGTATAGCCTCTGTCGTTCTCCTTACCTTGGTAGAAGATTCTACCATTTGTGGAATGATTGGTATGAGTGGTGGTGGAGTTTGTTCCTCTGAGGACGTATAGTCCTGGTCCTCAATTACCTCTGTAATTGGTTCTTCTGTGGATCGTGGAGTTTGTTTTTCAGCAGCTTCTGTGGTCGTTTTTCTTGATGTTTCATCTTCTGCATTTTCTTCTTCGGCATTTGCATCTGTAGTATTTATAGAAGAAGATGAAGCATTATTTGGACCAGTTAGAGTCATACCTGTAGGATTTTGTCCAACAGAGGATGGTTCTTCAGAAACTCTGATGGTTCCAACATAAGGATCAATGTCATCGTGGAACATCTCTAAAAATAGAAGATTCAAGTCGTCTTTCGTTTGCGAGATGCCAGAGGTTTCTCTTTTAAGTTCGAGTTCTGAACGGATTTGCTCAGAAGTCATTTGGAAAGAATCATCAAAAGAAACATTGATACTTTCTACGATTTTGCGAGATCTAGTAAGGTATACTCTGTAGGCTTTGGAAGTGGCAGAGTATCCAATGAATTTTCCTTTGTCAGCTTTTACTTCAAACTTTCCTCTTGAATCTCTGTCGTTTAAAACAAAGCATTTACATCCAAACACATGGAAAAACTTGATGTTTGGCCGCCTTTTGTTGATCAGTTCGTAAGGAGTCTTGATGTGTCTTTTCACAATGGTTGACCGATTCTGTGTGAAACAAGCGGTAGAAATTGCTTCTGCCCAAAAGTTCATCGGTAATCCGTATGCTGATAGCATAGTTCTTGCGGCCTCCACGAGCGTTCGATTCTTCCTTTCGACTACGCCATTCTGCTGTGGAGTGCGTGCGACAGAGAAGTTCTGTGATATTCCTTCAATGACAGAGTTTTTAAATTCTGTGCCATTGTCACTTCTTAACTTCTGTATTCTACATTCATAAAGAACTTGGATTCTTTTCATTAGATTAATCAAGATGATTGGAACATCCGATTTCTTTCGAACAAATTCAACCCATGTGAAGCGCGAATACTCATCAATTAAAACAAGTATATATTTCTTGCCACCTAGGCTCTGTATGGCAATAGGACTGCAGAGGTCGTGCACGACACATCTGTTTTGCCTCTGTGGGAAGCTCTTCTGAGTTTTCCCATCTCACAGGCAGAACACAAGTGATCCTTATTAAATTTAACATTAGGCAAACCTTTAACTAGATCAAGTTTGACCAATTTATCCAATGTGTGAAAGTTCAAGTGACAGAACCTGTTATGCCATAACCAGGCTTCTTTACTTTCGCAAGCTACAAGGCAAACTTTGTCCTTGGTTGTTGAACAAAAGTTCATTAGATACAGATCACCTTTTCTTTTGGCTCGCAGAAGTTCCATTCCTGTGTTTTCACTTTGTAGAGAGCAGAAAGTCCTTTTGAACAAGACATCAAATCCTGTATCACAGAGTTGACTTACACTGAGTAGGTTATGTTTAAGGCCATTCACATATGCAACTTTGTATACAGAGACGTGTCCCTTCTTGTTGTCTCCAAAAGTTACAGATCCACCATCGTGTGTTTCTTTGTACGTGGATAGTAAACTTCTGTCGCCAATCATGTGCCTTGAGCATCCGGAGTCAAGATACCAAATTGGCACATACTGCTTCTGTAAGACAATCACAGAGACTTAGGTACCCATATCCATATGGGTCCAATATTGTTAGAATTTTTCAAGTTTGCCTTAGCATTCTTGAAATACATTTTATCTTTTGTAGAAAGATCAGATTGTATCTCTCTAGGTGTTGACTTTGGAGCTTGAATTTTAGTGGAGAGTAAGCAATCTGGACTTGAGAAGTGATTTTTCAATCTGAACATAAGATCAAAACAATGACAGTATTTAATATGAGACGTGATTTGTTTGAACGTCTGTGAGCCTCTTTTGTGGTGAACGTCTGTTTTCACTGTCACAGAGGAAAGATATTTGTTAGCTTCAGGCCTTAAAGGTTTTGAAAGATTTGAGCTTTTAGTATTTTCAGAGGCCTTTTTCAAATTATGAAGCTCTGTAGAGGTTTTGACTTGTATACACATTTTTAGAAAATCTGGACAGATAGGTATCTCTGTGATTTTCTCTTTTGGAGAAATTGTTCTGTTAAGAACCTCAGAGGAGAATTTAACATCCTCTGTGTCACAGTGAATTATCCCTGATTTAGAATCAGTCTCTGAGTCGTCAGAGGATGAATCGTCCTCATATACAGAGGTTGAGTCATTTCTTTCGACAGAGGCTGGATTTTCTGAGCATGTATCGTACGAGTTTTCTTCCTCTGTAGAAAAACTTTCATAGATGGCAGAGGTTTCAGATGAGATCTCTTCTGCGAGAATTTGATCAATAGAAGATGTACAGAGATTTTCTAAAGCATTTGATTTCAAAACTTCCAAAATTTCTTTTTCAATTGATCTTTTAAGATTTTCTTCTGAAAAGATGGGTTTAAACTCAGGAGCTTTTGCAGATAATTTCTTTTTGACATCTATCATACAGACAAAAGCGACATGTGATTGAGTCTCTGGTTTACCAAACTTAAAGATACCAATCTGATCTTGTGTTTTCAGATATTTCTTTGGTTTGATTCCTCTATTGACAGAGGTTGAAGATGATGAATCTGTGTTTTCAAACTACACATTGATCATCTTCGTATGTTTCCTCAAGTGAGGTTCTTCAGAGATTTTAACCCTTTTACTTACAGAGAGTAAGTTTGGAAAAATTGGTTTATTTGTTTTTCCTACCACAAACAGAGAAGACAGAGGTTTAAGTCTTTTGCCTTCAACACCTAGAGTAATATCATCGTACCCTATACCTCGTCTTCCTATTTGTGAGTTTACTTTCTCATACACCTTCTGTGCATCTTTATAGTTTTTAAGTAAAATCTCTCTTCTGAGTAGATCTTGCCAAAGTACCTCTCTCTCTTTTTGAAAATATTCTTTGAGAGCTCTTATGTCAGTTGTTTCACTCCTAGAAACTGAAAGCTCTTTAGTTTTGACTTTTAAAGCAGAGGTTAATTCAGAAATTTGCCTTTTTAAAGGATCTACATTTTTGCTCCAATATTTTTCTACTCTTTCCTTTTCTTCAAAAATTTTGGCTTTTTCTTGAGTGAGAAGCCTTACTTCTCTCTCATTAAAGGTGAGTCTTTTCTGAATACTTTCATTTATCTCTTTGAGTTCAATCAGTTCAATGTTAAGTCTAACTGAATCATTTTCTACATATTTAACACAAGAGGTAGAGTTTGAAATGGATACCTCATTGTCAGTGCCCGAGTCGACTTCTGTCATGCCACAGAACAGGGCATTGGTGGTGAATTCATCATCAGAGGTAGAGTCTGACTCGAAGTCCTCCTTATTTGCTTCAAAATGCCCTTTGTTCGCTATTAGGGATTTTTGTGCATAATATTCAGCCTTCTTTTTGTAAAAAGCTGAGTCCTTCTGTGGGCGATTTTGTCTACTTCTGCAATCTTTTGCGAAATGGCCTGGCTTGCCGCAGTTGAAGCAACCTTGGGAGGTGTTTCCAGTTCGATCGTCGGACTTCTGTTGGTCTCCATCTTTCTCTGTTCGGTATTCGTTTGCATAATGACCAGACTTACCACATTTGTAGCATTCTTGTGTGTGGCCTATCTTGTCATCTGACCTCTGTCGGTCATTTCCTCTGTAGTTTCTGTCGCTCGACCTCTGTCTGTCACTTCTATAGTCTGACCTCTGTCGGTCACTTGATTCTTCTCTTCTTTCATCATCTCTTCTATCTCTCTGGTTGTCTCTGCTATATCTGTCATTTCCAAAATTTCTTTGGTTACCTCTGAACTCTCTTGTCAATAGAGCAAATGATTTAGCTAATGGCGCAAGAGTTATTTCTTCCTCTATCAGCTCGTCTTCTTCGCTACCAACCATTACTATCTTCTTCTTCTCCTTCTTCTTCTCCTCTGTTGCTCTCTCATTTCTTGGTCTCTCTGTATCCTCTGTTGATTTACTAACCAATGCGTATGGTGCAATGGCTATTGTTTTAGCTTGTGCTATTTGAGGCTCTTGTGCAGCTAGTGTTCCATAGAGATCAGAGAGTGTCCATGAGTCTAGATCTTGGTTTGTGTGTAAAGACATAGACAGTTGAAGACACTCATCATTCAGACTCTTTAGAAACATGACGTTATTTTCTTCCGAGGTTCTGTGAATGCCAGACTTTCTACATTTGTTTATGAGAGAGTTGAACCTATCGTACGTTGTTTGCAGAGATTCTGTTGCAGAGGCTCTGAATGCATGATATTCATTTATGTACTGTGCCCTTCGGTTCTTCTGTGTTTTAGCACCTCCCTTCCAACCGTCTTTCTAATTCTTTCCAAAGATCGTGCGCAGTTTCTGTAACATCCCAAAAATTACAAGAAAATTTAAATTTTTAAAAATGACATTTCATCAATTAAACTCGTTAAATAACCCAAAACGTTTCGTTTGCAACCCAAGAATAATTATTCTCTAAAAACAGTAAACAGCGGAATAAATAGTTTAAAAATGATAATTATAAAACGATATAATAATCAGCTCTTCACGCGCGCCAGTGTGTACCCGTCACGCCTTGGAGCCACTCGCACCTGAAACCACAATTTTATTGGGAAAGGGTAAGCACGAAGCTTAGTGAATTCAGACACCATAAATAACACAGTTACTTCCACACCACCTCTAAACAGATAAATGCACATAACCAGCATACAAGTCTACGAACAAATCATAAACATGCATACCTACACCATCCCACCCAAAGGCATAAGCTGGTCCACCCGACCACACAATAACCGTGCAAGCATTACCCGGCTCCCCCGGGTTCCTACGCCACCCGCGTATAAACCTCGGCCCCGCCGAGTCACTACGCCACCCGCGTATATAAACCTCGGCCCCGCCGAGTCACCACGCCACCCGCGTATATAAACCTCGGCCCCGCCGAGTCACTACGCCACCCGCGTAGTCATAACAATAAAGGTCCGACTAGACGCCCCACTATTTAGTCCCGCATCACAAACAATTAAAACTACCACACACGTACAAATCGTAATGTAAAAAGTAACCGACATTAGTTATAGTGAGAGAACTCACCTCGTAAGCGCGCCTAGCTCACAAACAATAATTCAAGCTCCACAAATCCAAGATCACTTCCCGACACCTAAACGAACGTTAACAATTATTAACACGAGACCCGGACCCTAAAACACGACGCACCCTTGAATCGTCACTAAAACGACTTTTCGGTCTAACCAAACAGGTCTGTTCGGGACCTGTTCCGACCTCCATAAACCCAGAAAATCCTCAATTAAATTACATAACCAGAAAGTGCTCTGAGTTAGGGTTCCAAGGACATATTATACACCTCCTAACGATTTTTCTACAATTTATTATGGATTTTACAAAACTGGTTAACTGCACAGCGAAAAACAGCACCTTTCGTTACAAAACAGCAGTTTGACACTAGCTACGGTCCGAACTGGTTTTTCCGCAAAACATAAGAAACTTACTAGACTCAGAGTGGGAACTTTTGGCACTGGTTTCATCCCAATAAGACATTCCTAGCAGAAGTTATGGCTTTCCCAAAACAGTGGCAGAAACTGTGACTTTTAAAAACGGAACGCGATCTGCCACATCCGGACCTGCTGTATAAACAGCCAAATTACCCCTAGCTAGAGGCCGAACCGGACTTCCGCTAAAACATGAAAAGTGTGCCCGGCACAGAATGTGAACCGTGGGCACCGGATTCGCCTCAATCCGAGCTACGACGGAAAAGTTATGGCCGTCGCAAAACAGTGGCAGACAAACTTTTTCACATAAAATGATAACTAAAGGTTATAATCCCATTAAGTCAATGCTTAATCCAAACAGCCCCGGGAAGCCTAAAACTTACTGGAATAGATTATACCAAGGTGCAACAACAGCCGTGCACCACCCCCTTGCCGCCTCCGGCGGCGGTGGTGGTCGGCGGCGATCTCGCACACACACACACACACATACACACCACCCTCACACCACCGCTCTTCACTCTCGATCGCTCTAACGCGCACACACCCGAACACGTATAACCACGACCGCCCATGCACGGCCACCACAGCGGCGGCGTACGGCGGTGGTTGCCTCGCCGGAAACGAAAAGAAAAAGGAAAAGGAGACGAGGACTTACCTTGCGACAAAAACGACGACGTTTCTATATTCCTCTCTCAATCTCGCTCTCCTTCCTCGACTCCGGCGTAACTCCGGCGACAGCAGCAGTGATCGGCGGCAGCAGCGGCGGTCGGTGGTCCTATCCTCTTTCCGGCCGGCGACAACAAGAACCACCAAAAGAAGAAGATGGAACCGTAGGGTTGCGATTTCCCTTTTTTTTTCTTTGATTGTTGCTCACGAAACCAACCCCCACACTACAATTACAAAGACCAAAATAATTTCTTTCATTACTGCATGGGCCGAAACCCATGTGGGGTTTTTGGGCCTTTGACACAACTAGCCCCTCGACTAACAACCCTCTCGCAACTAACCAAAAATTCCAACACTTTAACGATTAGACCCAACTCGACTAACCCCGTTAACGGAACCACATTAAATCAAACTTAAAAGAAAAGAATTAATACTAATAAATTACATACTGGGATACGGGCTTTACAACTCTCCCCCACTTGGATTAGACTTCGTCCTCGAAGTCTCTGCCTACGAATAGCTCCGGATGGTTCTCCCTCATCTCAACCTCAGGTTCCCAATTCCACTTGAAATCCCTTCTAAAACTTCCCGAATACTTTTCTAACTAACGTACTCCTTCTAGGACACTGGGATTATGATCGGCAGAACACCCCAACAATTGGAATCATTCCTAGCCAAGCGACTTCGATTGTCTCCCAACCTTAGATGTTCCATACATTCCGATTCAACTTTCAAGCTCTAACCATTCTAGAGGTGCTCACCAATATGCTTTATAGGATACTCGAATCCGATCATACTTACCAACAACTGTCGATTAACCTCCACGAGTTCTAAAAGACTCCCAAAATTTATTTCACACGAATCGTCAAACCAGTAAACTTATAATCACCCACGAAGGTCATTCCACCATAACCATTCATCACAAGCAGGCATCTCAGGGTTATTACTACCATTACCCGCCCTAGGAAACCTAGTTACACCGTGACAAGATACACCTTAACGCCTACCTCCCAGGTACGTCTCAAGGCTCGGCACATCGGAACTACCTCTCAGGTAAGTGCCCAAGACTATATCCTCCTAGTGCCAACTGGAAAGTCAAGGTCATAACACATGAATACCGGGGTCTCACCCCGAGATACCCAACCGACCATTACCAACGACTGACTAACGTGACCAAGGATCCAATGTTAAAGTCACAAGCCGTAGTCACTTGCCCAACATTTTAAACACCACAAAACACGGATATCATCTTACCCGAAAGAACCGTTGGAAAAATAACGAAATGAGACAAATTCTAACAAAGTTCGCACTCCCGTGAAAAAACGATTTCATGCACTTTCAAAACCATATTTCAAAATCTTGTGTGTGTGCTGAACATTTCCCAAAATTCCAAAACACCATCCATAAAATGATTTGAAACACAAGAATTTGTTAATGCAATCTATTTCAAAATCAAACTTTGTGCATGACTCAGTCGGCATTCTACGCCTCGACTCCTACTCCTCCAAATCTCTCCGATCCACTAACGTCATCCGGACATTTAAACCTCTTAGGCAAGATGGGAAATTACGTCAAATAATCCCTACGATTTTTCCTCAAATCAAAGTCGGCTCTATAAGCCTATGATTCTAGCACAATCATCCATCTTGGCCCGAAACAACATCATCCTCATCGTCACTCCAAGTGACTATTACTAGAATCGTCCTTTTATTCCAACGACTACTAAATTATAACCTTCGACACTACCCCAACGATCATCCCATCAAAGCAAACAAGTACACACCTGTACTAGTAGGTTTACTATAGTCGTTCCTCCTTGTGATGGCTATTCTGGGTAGATATTACAACGAGTTATTAGCACATAATAATTCACACTAACAACGCTCACGCTCAACTCCTTGGATTCCTCGTGACTTTCCCCGACTCGAGCATTGATCCTGTGTTTCCGATAGTAGGAGCTCTACTACTACCTTCCACACCTATCATCACTCGTTCCGAGTTCCATCCGACGGGTCCAAGTAGTTTCTCGCCGATAACTACACACATATGCCCGCACCGGCATATGTACACACTCTTCCTAGCTCCCTAGAAATTCCACCCAACTCCACTACCCTTGCTATGACGAAATCCCCACTAGTCATGACGAGTCGCCTCGCGAACGCACAGTCGCACACAGTGTAAAACCAGATAGACATTCGAATATAAGATTCTATCCTACAACGGTTGGACTCAAACAAGAGCTGCGCAATAGAACTAAATCCGACATTCTAAGGCTATTTGGTTCCTACCGCATACAACCTATAGTGCATTCACTTAACAACTTATCAGGGCTAGCATGAACTCCTATTAGCAAACAACAAACATGCAGTACAGTGTAATAAGCACCAAGCAATCCAGCACACATACTCCTATGTTCTAGAAAGCAATCTAGCATACATACTCATATATAAACACTCTTCCCAGCTCACTAGGAATTTCATCTCATCCCACTACCCTTGCTACCACGGAATCCCTATTAGCCATAACGAGTTGCCTCACGAATACCCAGTCGCATGCAGCGTGAATCAAATAGACATTCGAATACAAAATTCTATCCTAGAACGGTTGGACTCAAACAAGAGCTGCGCAATAGAACTAAATCAAATATTCTAAGGCTATATGATTCTTACTGCATACAACCTATAGGGCCTCCATCTAACAACCTACTATGACTAGCATTGATTCCTACTAGCAAGCAATCATCATACAGCATAGTGTCAACAACAGGCAATCTAGCATGCATACCCTATGCCTAGAAAGCAATACAACACTAAGCAATGTACCTTTCCCCCTTGGCTCCGGCTGACTGTACACACTGCGCCCTCGATCACCGTTCCTCAAACGGATTTTTCCTTCTTTTTATTTCCCAAAAAAAACTTTAAAGAAAATTTTATAGCCGCAAACTTGAGATCAAACACACCGAAATGCGTTTGATTCACTCAAGCCGTGCTCTGATACCAAGTTGTAACATCCCAAAAATTACAAGAAAATTTAAATTTTTAAAAATGACATTTCATCAATTAAACTCGTTAAATAACCCAAAACGTTTCGTTTGCAACCCAAGAATAATTATTCTCTAAAAACAGTAAACAGCGGAATAAATAGTTTAAAAATGATAATTATAAAACGATATAATAATCAGCTCTTCACGCGCGCCAGTGTGTACCCGTCACGCCTTGGAGCCACTCGCACCTGAAACCACAATTTTATTGGGAAAGGGTAAGCACGAAGCTTAGTGAATTCAGACACCATAAATAACACAGTTACTTCCACACCACCTCTAAACAGATAAATGCACATAACCAGCATACAAGTCTACGAACAAATCATAAACATGCATACCTACACCATCCCACCCAAAGGCATAAGCTGGTCCACCCGACCACACAATAACCGTGCAAGCATTACCCGGCTCCCCCGGGTTCCTACGCCACCCGCGTATAAACCTCGGCCCCGCCGAGTCACTACGCCACCCGCGTATATAAACCTCGGCCCCGCCGAGTCACCACGCCACCCGCGTATATAAACCTCGGCCCCGCCGAGTCACTACGCCACCCGCGTAGTCATAACAATAAAGGTCCGACTAGACGCCCCACTATTTAGTCCCGCATCACAAACAATTAAAACTACCACACACGTACAAATCGTAATGTAAAAAGTAACCGACATTAGTTATAGTGAGAGAACTCACCTCGTAAGCGCGCCTAGCTCACAAACAATAATTCAAGCTCCACAAATCCAAGATCACTTCCCGACACCTAAACGAACGTTAACAATTATTAACACGAGACCCGGACCCTAAAACACGACGCACCCTTGAATCGTCACTAAAACGACTTTTCGGTCTAACCAAACAGGTCTGTTCGGGACCTGTTCCGACCTCCATAAACCCAGAAAATCCTCAATTAAATTACATAACCAGAAAGTGCTCTGAGTTAGGGTTCCAAGGACATATTATACACCTCCTAACGATTTTTCTACAATTTATTATGGATTTTACAAAACTGGTTAACTGCACAGCGAAAAACAGCACCTTTCGTTACAAAACAGCAGTTTGACACTAGCTACGGTCCGAACTGGTTTTTCCGCAAAACATAAGAAACTTACTAGACTCAGAGTGGGAACTTTTGGCACATTCCTAGCAGAAGTTATGGCTTTCCCAAAACAGTGGCAGAAACTGTGACTTTTAAAAACGGAACGCGATCTGCCACATCCGGACCTGCTGTATAAACAGCCAAATTACCCCTAGCTAGAGGCCGAACCGGACTTCCGCTAAAACATGAAAAGTGTGCCCGGCACAGAATGTGAACCGTGGGCACCGGATTCGCCTCAATCCGAGCTACGACGGAAAAGTTATGGCCGTCGCAAAACAGTGGCAGACAAACTTTTTCACATAAAATGATAACTAAAGGTTATAATCCCATTAAGTCAATGCTTAATCCAAACAGCCCCGGGAAGCCTAAAACTTACTGGAATAGATTATACCAAGGTGCAACAACAGCCGTGCACCACCCCCTTGCCGCCTCCGGCGGCGGTGGTGGTCGGCGGCGATCTCGCACACACACACACACACATACACACCACCCTCACACCACCGCTCTTCACTCTCGATCGCTCTAACGCGCACACACCCGAACACGTATAACCACGACCGCCCATGCACGGCCACCACAGCGGCGGCGTACGGCGGTGGTTGCCTCGCCGGAAACGAAAAGAAAAAGGAAAAGGAGACGAGGACTTACCTTGCGACAAAAACGACGACGTTTCTATATTCCTCTCTCAATCTCGCTCTCCTTCCTCGACTCCGGCGTAACTCCGGCGACAGCAGCAGTGATCGGCGGCAGCAGCGGCGGTCGGTGGTCCTATCCTCTTTCCGGCCGGCGACAACAAGAACCACCAAAAGAAGAAGATGGAACCGTAGGGTTGCGATTTCCCTTTTTTTTTCTTTGATTGTTGCTCACGAAACCAACCCCCACACTACAATTACAAAGACCAAAATAATTTCTTTCATTACTGCATGGGCCGAAACCCATGTGGGGTTTTTGGGCCTTTGACACAACTAGCCCCTCGACTAACAACCCTCTCGCAACTAACCAAAAATTCCAACACTTTAACGATTAGACCCAACTCGACTAACCCCGTTAACGGAACCACATTAAATCAAACTTAAAAGAAAAGAATTAATACTAATAAATTACATACTGGGATACGGGATTTACAGTTTCGCATGCATCTAAGGATTGAAAAAGCTCGTTGGGGATAGCCATTATCAGGATTCTTTTTGTTTTCTGTGCAACTTCATCTTCTGCCTTATCTTCATTTGACCATTCTTGTTTTGGTTTTGGTTTTTGATGTTCAGGGATTTCTGGAGATTCAGCAGTAGCTGGTACTCGTGGTACTGCTATCATGGGAACAGGAGGAAGGTTGTAAAGATATTGTACTAGATTTTTTTCAGTACCCTCAAAGAAATGAACCATTCTTATTTTCCATTGAGGATACTCATCTCGTAGAAGAGTAGGAGGCTTGGTGAGTGAACCAGCAGTAAAGAAGTTATTTGTATTTGTCATTTTAAGGTTCTGAAAAGATAGTATGATTTAAAGAGTATGAGTCTGAAGATCTGGAAAGTTTTCTGGGTTTGAACAGTTCCCAGTGTACACTTTAATGGAGTTTTAACCTAGATATGAGGAATAGGAAAAAAATGATTTCTATCACTAATCTTGTAAAAACGAGGATCACTTGATATTGATAATCAAGTTTTGCTCTGATACCAATTGTTGGTTCCCGTTTTGCTTATACAAGATTGTCAGATCTATTAGTTCTAATTTATGTTTGATGCGGAAGCGTATTTGAATAACTAACACATATGATTGATAGATTTAGAACATAATATAAATAAACAGTGAACAGGAAAAAATATCTCAAAGTTTACTGAATATATATATTGAGAACAGATTCAAGAATAGTGAGTAAGCAAAGCTTTTAAAACAGATATGACTCTCAAAGTGTTTAAAGCTATGTGCTCTTGTGATGTTTTTCTCTCTTGAATTTTTGTTTCGATTGTTCGATTTATCGATCGATGGATAGGAAGAACTCAACATGAGTCTTCCTTATATACTACTCTAAGGGGACCATAAAGCATATGCTACTATTCACAAAGGACGGTATGAATAGTTGGACGGATGGCATGAACAGTTGGACGTGTTGTATTGCATTTAATGCAGCAGACGTCTATTATGTACTAAGCCCTATTGAATCCAACCAGAGTTTGACACGTTGCAGTTGGACAAGGCATGCTACCATGCAAGTTGATGAACATGTCCTGTAACAGTAGCAAGATATTATAAATATCTTTTAAGTCTTTGTTGAAGACCGCAGAGGCTCTATGAAGTGCCACAGAGGTTCTGCGGTTTGGTCCTTAGAAGAGCAGTCTTCACCGGATTCCGAGTCTTTGGTCTTCTTTGCGCGTATGACAGAGCTTCTGTAGGGTGCCTCTTTAGCTTCTGTAGCTTCTTGACCTTGATCTCTCGGTAAGTTCGGCAGAGCCTCTGTAAGAGGCTTTCTTCACTTAGCCTATTTTTAACTACTTCTAAATACTTCTATGATTAGGAAGATTGAAGCTAACAGGTTGTTTGAAATAAATGAAGAACATGTCAAAATCAGTCCAAGCTTATACCAAAAAGAGTCGAGATCATTGTTAGAGGGGATTTCATGATATAGCAAATCAAGGATAGCTCTGATACCAATTGTTGATCCCAATATTAACTCAACAATGATATTAATCTCTATTAGTTCAAACAAATGTGTATGCGGAAGCATTTTAAAGAACTAAAGAGATGCTCTGTAGAAAATACACACAGAAACAAACAAGTGAATTGATAATAAACAAGAGTTTAACCCAAAGATTCACTTTCTATTGATTCTTCATAAAACACCAAGAACACCATAAGTGTGTGTAAAACAGTAAGAAATGCCCTAATCTGGTGTGTGTGTAGTTGTGCAAAGTTACTAGAAATGCTATACAAGAGCCTTCTATTTATACTATTCTACAGGGGACAAGTGGGAGACAAGAAGTACTAAGGGTACAAAGACAACATCGTGGGACTGCATCAGGTACAACGTTAATGTAGTGCGTCGTTTTCTGCAAAGGCTGCAACCCATCAGAGGTTGACACGTGAAGTTTGCAGTGCACGCCTTGTACGAACGATCTTCAGAATCTTCGTACAGCAGAGGCACGTGAGATGCACGATCTTCTTTGTCTTGATCTTCGGATATCTTCATTCTTTTAAGGGGCTGTTTGTTTTTAAGAAATAAGCACTTAAATGGCCCTTATCACTTTTTCGGTCAGAGGTAACCTAAATCAGACTGTTTGTTTTTTTGTTTAAATTAGATCCACTTATCACTTTGTTTCGTCTGACCGAGAAAGTGAAAAAGTAACCACTTTTCACTTATTTTCTAAGCCTCCATCTCAAATCCTCTTCCTCTCTCTCGTGTACGACTCAAGACATGGCTCCAACTCCAAATCCATCTCCTTCGACTGATGACTCCAAATCCATCTCCAATCAGGTCGATCTTTAAATCGATTTGCACCCAAATCGAGTTTCATAACAAGGATCTCCAAGCAGGTCGATTTCAGCACCCAAATCGAGTTTCATAGCAAGAATCGAGTTTCATAGCAACAATCAGGTCGATCCCCAATCAAGGTATGTCAATTTTAAACTGGCCTAAATCTTTAAACTGGTTCGATCTACAAATTTCTAACCAAATCGAGCCCTAATCCTTCTATGTTTTTTTCGTGTTCAAGAGGTCCATCGGTTCGATTTTTGGTTTCCATATGCTTTCTGGTTCGATTTTTGGTTTCCATCGGTTTGATTTTTGTTTCGTCCTTTGTCCCTGTGGTTTTGATTTCTTCCCTGTAGCTAAAATCCCTAAAGTTGTGGAAGTGATTTCAATCAACATCATTTTTTGTCCACAATGTTTGAAGTTGGGGCATTGCTTGTGCACTAATTGTTGCCAAAATGGCATTATTTTGATGATTATATGCTTTCTTTCATGTCATTTTTTCTTTCACTTTGTTTCTGGTGGTATAATTGTGGTCCCAGTTACCATCTTCTTAGTAATTAGGTTCATTTTGATTTGCAGATGCTGGAATTTGCTACAGATAACTTGATTTTGTATTCAGGTTTATTGAAGTTGATTGATATAAAATTTGAATATTGTTTCAGGACATTCTTCAACTGTGTGGTATTGCTATTGTTAACACTCGGCTTCTCGTTAATGTTATTATTATTATTTGACGGTTTCAAGAGTTGTGCAACATGATAATGTAGATCATGTATGTGTTCCCGGTGATGCAGAGCGTCGAAGTCGAGAGATATGAGGGGATAAAATGAGTCGAGAAAGTCGACAGAGATGGGTTTCACTCTCGGTGATGCAAGGGTGTTGAAGATTTGGTGAGGGCGTCAATTATTAACAGTAATGTATGTATGTCAATATATGATGCGACACAACTGATGCAAAACGGAAATTGATTTTAGTTGTTATGAGACTTTATTCATGTTTTATATTGTATTTGAACATTTGAACCAATTAACGTATTTCAGTTGTTATGAAGAGTAATTTTAGTAGTATAATTTAATTTAATTCAATAGTATCACATTTCAGAAATAAAATAATCAGTAGTACGTATTCAGATGTTTTCAGATTCCAGTTTTAAAAAACAAACAGTCTTTCTGATTCAGATTTCAGATTTCAGCACCACCACTTAAAAATCAGCAGTGAAATCAGTGTTCAGAGTTCAGCACCACTTAAAAAAAAAATGCCACCTAAGTCTTCATACGACAGAGGCTATATCAAGTGTAACAGAGGCTCCGTGGCCTTGTCCTCTGAGAAGGTCTTCTGTAGGGTATTCACTTGGTGTCTTGGCAGAGGCTCTGTCGATGTTTTTACACTTAGCCTATTTTTCAATACTTCTTTAAACTTATAAGTTGGAGCTAACATGAACCATGAGGAATAACTCTTCAGTGTTAAGCATTACATTAGCGATTGAAATGCATACTCAGTATTTCTTATTCATCTTCTAATATCTGACTTAAATGTATCCGATGTTCAGGTATGACCCTCTCTTTCTTTATTCTCACTAAAGATTTTTTTTTCAGTGAGATATTTTCCAAAATAAAACAAAATCACTGACTTTCACTCCAGTGACTCTTTTCAAAACTCCTACCTTAGGGTTAGCTGATAGAAGCTTTTAAAAATGAAAAGACATTTTCTATTTATGACGTCCAATTTTATGGATAACCGTTGGCATGATTTTTCTGACACACGATGCCCTTTCGATTCCTTGTCCAATCACACTCGTGCATCGTGTCCATGTCATCATGACACACTCTCTCCTATCTCATATATATACTATTCTTTCTCTCAATTCAAACTTTACGCGCACAAATTACTCTAAACGACAAGAATTCTGTCAAGCAAAAACACCAAGAACAATAAGAAACACGCACTAAGTTTATCACTTAATCCTCGATCATAATGTTCGTTTTTTATCTTGGTACTTCTCATCTAAAAATCACATGTTTGATACTTAACTCTTTTCTAAAATAAGATCAAACAGTGCATTATCTTCGTTTAAAATCACTTCTGCCATGATTTTTAAACCCTAAAAACCTGCATGTTTTTAGATGACAATGGAATTTTCCTTACTACATTGCTCTTAACCTTCCTTCTTTTTGTTTTTTTTTGCTTAAAGATACAAAGTTTCTATTTCTGGAAACTCCTCAAAACCCCTAAATCTTCTATCAAGGGTATTTTTCAGCTAACACATGTTGATTTCTCATAACAACATAAATGACATCTCAGGCAATGGATACCTCCGCCAACACTGAAGTTCCCCAGATCCTCATCACCACTGCCCTTGGACCTTCTTGATTTCCTTGCAAAGAAAACCGTTGGCCATCTGACTACTGATGATCAGTTCCTGAAGGCAAGCCCCATCAGCTTCGCCATTCAAGCCAACCCTCCAGTTCTAAAACACCTCTTGAAGCAATTCTGGCTCACCGCTCACTGAGAAAACTAGACCCACTAGACCACCCATGAGAATCATTGATTTAAGCATTGACTTGATTCAAGGAAGTTTTGGCCTCACTTCTTTAAGAAACTGGAACTCCCTCGTTACAAACCCTACGCCCATACACCATCGGATGAAGAACTCATCTTCTTCCCTGATGACTAGGGGTGAGCAAAACCCGACCGCCCCAAACAACCCGACCGACCCGAATGGTCCGAACCCCGAACTTTGGCCAACCCGAGAACCCGTAACCCGAATGGTCCGAACCCGAAGATAAAACTCGGTTTAAACGGAACGGGGCGGGAGGCTAAATTTTAGGGCCGAACCCGCCCGAACCTCGAAGTATTTTTATATATTTTTTTTTTCTTAAATATTATTTATTTATTTGTATTTTATATTTTATAAGTGATAAATTGAATTAGTCAATTATAGAAATTTAGTATTTAGTATTGTATATGTTAGTTAGTTAGTTTGTAATTTTTAGTATTAGTAATTGTTGTGGAAACTGTTGTGGAAAGTGGAAACTGGGCTGGAAAGTTGAAACTGGCCCAACCCGAACCACCCGAACCACCCGACCCGAACTAACCGCCACCCGAAATCACCCGAAACCCGAACCCCGAACTACTGATTGGACGGGTTTCAGGTTCTCTAAGCCTCACCCGAAATCCGATCTGGTGGTGGGTTTTGGGCCCCGACCCGACCGACCCGACCGAATGCTCTCCCCTACTGATGACATGCGCTACGACTAGAAGGCGTACGCTACCACTGGTGAGCCCCAAAAATCTCTGGGTGCAATCACTTGTCCATGCATGCCTACAGAAGTCAGCTCTCATTTCGCCCATTTCATTCACTGCATGGGTGGAAAGACTGGTGGCACATAATAGGCTAGCTGAATAGCTCTGATATCGACTACACAGTGATGAATAAGAACATTGACTTTGCAAAAATCATCATTGATGATTTGGTTTCCAGACTCACTGAGAAATGCCAGAAGATCGTTTTTATGTTCGCTTCATCTCCCTAGTGCTCAAAAATCTGATGAAGGAGAACTATCTCACGTAAGGGGATTTCTAGTTTTCAAGGATCGGTGATCGAACTGCCAATCGCATTACTAAATCTGATGAGGTATGTCTTTCTAATCTCATCTCTGGGATTCCTTCCTCTTCTTATTTTCCTTCAACTATGACTATGATCGAGTCACAACCAACTCAGTCTTCCCAGGTCCGAAAACGCTATGTTTCAAAAGGAAAACCCCTTGAATCCCCCTCTCAGTCTTCCAAGAAGACTAAGAGACGACAAGTAATGACCCGGGTGAGTTAGTTATTTAGTTATATATTTTATGTTTAGTAATTTAGGGCGAGTTGTGTTGGCTTATAAGTTTAGGGGTTTATGCGTCGTTTTAGTAAATTTAAAACCCTCACTTGCAATTTTGACTTATTATAAATAAGTGTCACCTCCTTAGATTTTCATATGTCGGTTCCTGGGTTGGTGTGTGTGTGTTGAAGTCGAGAGAAAAGGAGAAGAGTTAATCGTTCGATTAGGGACGAAAATTTAATTCGATTGAGAAGACTTGAGGTACAGCTTCTTTTCAAATTATGTTTGTATCTAGTAGTAGACAATTTCTGTCGGTTTAGATTTGTCAATTTCATGATTTTTAGTAGTAGCGATCGAATCTGGTTCGAACTTTTATCCGGATTCATTACTTTTTCGGATGTAATGATTTAATCGGACTTCCCGGTTTCCGAATGCAATATATATCTGGATTCCAGTATGTTCCGGATGAGGTTTCCGGATTGGTTTACGGATTCCTCGTGTTTTCTGGATGGGATAATACCTGGCTTTCAAGTGTTTTCCGGATGGAGTTTTCCGGATAAGACTTTCCGGATGGAAATTATCCGGATGTGGTTTCCGAATAAGTTCCCGGATGGTACCGAATTTGGTTACCAAATTGTAGTTTTCCGGACCGGGAGTATCCGGATTGTGTACCAGATTCTTTAAGTTTTCCGGATGGGTTTTCGGGTGAGTTACCCGGATAAGTTCCCGTGCTAAGTCGCCGAAGAGGGACATTTGTCAGTGTTTTCTGGGTATGGGTATGATAGGTTTATTTAAAATTCTTGGTCTTCTAGAGAGTCTTATGTGTTTGAATGGTAAATGGATATTTGTATTCAATTTATTTCAGATTCTGTGACTTTTAGTGAGAGATCGAATCATCGGATTAATTGAGAAAATATTGGAAGTATTTTGATAGCAATCAAGTGAGTTTTACTTTAACCATTTTCAAACTGGAATACATATATACTGAATGAGAATGTGGTAGGTAGTGTGATGATGTGCTTATGATATGTTGTGATGTATGTTGTATTTATATAAGCATTACACTACACGATTGCACGATGGCCGGACTTAGGGCCAGTAGAGTTTTGGCTGTACGGAGGGACAATGGAGTTGACTGTATTTTAGTGCAGCAAAGTAAATTGATTAGTTGGTTTAGCGCAACCAACTAATATGGCCATGGGAAAGAATTGTACACAGTGCATACGAGTCGTGCTTGGTATTCAAATACTTGTTGTATATCTGGGTTTTACAAAATGATTACTAAACTGACAGGGATTTTCTCACTTAGACCAATTGGTCTAACTCTCATTTTGTTTTCAAAAATATGTATTCCAGGTCAAAGAACATTTAAAGACAGAGGAAAGTATAAAGTGTAATGGGCTTTCGAAAGCTATTTGAGATTAAGAAGTTTTCCAAGATAGTTTTGTGGAATGTATTGTAATATGTTTGCGAAAAGCTTGTATTGATATATGTAATGTTTAGTTTTGGGACCAAGAGACCTTATATGATATAATATATATCTTTTGTTGTATATGTTTGGCATGCAATTTGTGTTATATCATGTATGTTTGGGGTGAGTTGTTTCAGATGGTATCAGAGAACTAGTTTAAGGGATTTAGGTATTCGGATCCATACCTAGACTTAAACTGCATGTTAAGTAGGATGTCCCTGATGTTTTAGAACCTTTGGAATATTACATATAAAAGGTCGAAAGAACATCATGTAAGGTAATTTAAAATTACATCTGGCCAGTATAATTATGAACTTACAAGTACATGTTTGAACTGGAATACATTCTTATATGGGGAATGTACTTATGTGTATATTAACCGTGTGAAAATCAACAGAATGGAAAGTGGTTCTCGACGCATGGAAAGAGATGAAGATAGGTATATTTCTGTAAACTCTTTATGTGCTAAGATGTTATTTGATTGGCATATTAAAAGGGTTAGTTTTTAGGCTAATCGAATTCCGGGATGAAATTCTTTTAAGGGGGAGATAATGTAATGATCCAGGTGAGTTAGTTGTTTATTTATTGATTTTATGTTTAGTAATTTAGGATGAGTTGTGTTGGTTTATAAGTTTAGGGGTGTATCCATCGTTTTAGTAAAGTTCAAACTCTCACTTGCAATTTTGACTTATTATAAATAAGCCTCACCTCCTTAGATTTTCATAAGTCGGTTCCTAAGTTGGTGTGTGGTTGTTGAAGCCGAGAGAAAAGGAGAAGAGTTCATCGTTCGATTAGGGCCGAAGATTTAATTCGATTGAGAAGATTTGAGGTATAGCTTCTTTTCAAATTATGTTTGTATCTAGTAGTAGACAATTTCTATCGGTTTAGATTTCTCAATTTCATGATTTTTAGTAGTAGCGATCGAATCTGGTTCGAACTTTTATCCGGATCATTACTTTTTCGGATGTAATGTTTTAATCGGACTTCCCGGTTTTTGAATGCAATATATATCCAGATTCTAGTATATTCCGGATTGGTTATGTAGATTCCTCGTGTTTTCCGGAAGGGATAATACCCGGATTTCAAGTGTTTTCCGGATAAAACTTTTCGGATGGGAATTATCCGGATGCGGTTTCCGGATAAGTTCCCGGATGGTACCGGATTTTGTTACCAGATTGTAGTTGTCCGGACCGGGAGTATCCGTATTGTGTACCAGATTCTTTTAGTTTTCTGGATAGGTTTCCGGGTGAGTTACCCGGATAAGTTCGCGTGCTAAGTCGCCGAAGAGGGACATTTGTCAGTGTTTTCTGGGTAAGAGTATGATAGGTTTATTTAGAATTCTTAGCCTGCTAGAGAGTCTTATGTGTTTGAATGGTAAATGGATATTTATATTCAATTTATTTCAGATTATGTGACTTTATCATGAGAGATCGAATCATCAGATTAATTGAGAAAAGCGTGGAAGTACATTGATAGAAATCAAGTGAGTTTTACTTTAACCTTTTTCAAACTGGAATACATATATACTGAATGAGAATGTGTTACGTAGTGTGATGACGTGCTTATGATATGTTGAGATGTATGTTGTATTTATACAAGCATTACACTACACGATTGCACGTTGGCAGGACTTAGGGCCGGTGGAGGTTTGGATGTACGGAGGGACAACGGAGTTGACTGTATTTTAGTGAAGCGGAGTAAAATGATTAGTTGGTTTAGTGCAACCAACTAATATGCCCATGGGAAAAAGTTGTACACAGTGCATACGAGTCATGCTTGGTATTCACCTACTTGTTGTATATTTGGGTTTCACAAAATGATTACTAAACTGACATAGATTTTCTCACTTAGACCAATCTGTCTAACCCCCATTTTGTTTTAAAAAATATGTATTCCAGGTCAAAGAACATTTATAGACAAAAGCATGGATAAAGTGTAATGTGCTTTCGAAGGCTGATTGAGATTAAGAAGTTTTCCTGGATAGTTTTGTGGATTGTATTGTAATATCTTGGCAAAAAGCTTGTATTGATATATGTAATGTATAGTTTTGGGACCAAGAGACCTTATATGATATAATATGTATCTTTTGTTGTATATATTTGGCATGTAATTTTTGTTATGTGATGTATGTTTGGGATGGGTTGTTTCAGATGGTATCAGAGCACTAGTTTAAGGGATTTAGGTATTCAGATCCATACCTAGACTTAAATTGCATGTGAAGTAGGATGTCCCTGATATTTTAGAACCTTTGGGATATTACATATAAAAGGTCGAAGGAACATCATGTAAGGTAATTTCAAATTACACCCGACCAGGGTAATAATGAACTTACAGGTACATGTTTGAACTGGAATACCTTATTATATGGGGTATATGCTTATGTGTATATTAACCTTGTGAAAATTAACAGAATGGCAAATGGTTCTCGACGTATGGATAGAGATGAAGACAAGTATATTTCTATAAACTCTTTATGTGCTAAGATGTTATTTGATTTGGGTATTAAAGGGTTAGTAGTTAGGCTAATCGAGTTTTGGGACGGAATTCTTTTAAGGGAGAAGATAATGTAATGACACAGGTGAGTTAGTTGTTTATTTATTTGTTTTATGTTTAGTAATTTAGGATGAGTTGTGTTGGTTTATAAGTTTAGGGATGTGTGGATCCCAGATTAACAAGTGCAATGTAATAAATCAACACAATAGCATATGAATGTCATAAATGTCACTTTGATTGATTTGCAGAAAAGATGAATATTGTGGTCGTACAAGGTAATTAGGAAAATAGTAATTAGGTCATTAACCCTAATTCTAAAACAAAGCAAACTATTTATATCCCATTAGGGATAGTTATAAGAAATAGCATAAATGGTCCGTGAACTTCTATTCAACTGACTTTGAGACCTAACAATCTCCCCCTTTGAATTGAAGTTTGATATCACGCCAGTTCGGGACATATCGCTTTCGGATAGCAAAAAGAATCTCAAAGTGCCGGATGGATTTTATGAATTCCAGGCTGTCTTCAATTTCTTTGAGAAGCTCTTTGTCAAGATACTTTCGGATGTTGACGTATTTCTCTGACGAATCTCTTTCCTCTTCTTCAATAATCTTTCTCAAAACATTCTGAATCTTCATCAAAGTTACCTCACTGAACTTGTGCAGTTCACTGATCCTCATAAAACATTTCTTTCCCTTGTCGTTCAGATACACGATCCCCGTCTCTGGTTTGAGTAAAAGAGTATGTACCTGTACGTCATCAGCATCGAGAAGAGTCAGATTGGGTTTCAGCACATTACCCTTCTTCTGGTTGCTATCTAATCCCAACTAAAAGTCGTTGATGTATGAGAGGGTAATGGTGCACTTCATGAATCTCTTTATAGTTTCAAGGGCTTTGGTGTATGGCAGTGGTCGGATAGTATGGGTCTTTAACTCTTTAAGAAGTACTGGGAAGTCGTTCAGATTCAGGTGTCTGAAATCGGCTTCTGAGAATACCCATTCCTTTCCATCATCCCTTTTGACTCTAAATACTGGGAACCATACATTCAGAACTTTATCGGACACGATCTCCACGATTTCGGTTATTCTGTGACTGGTTCTGACTTCGTTTACCATTCTGCTTCTTTTCATCACCTCTAAATACTGAGAACGAATCGGTTCTGGCAGATCTGAGACCCCGTAACACATAACTGGGTCGAAAGTTCTGATCCAATGAACGAATATTTTCTTCTGTGATTCTTCCAAATATATGGAACCAGGATTCAGACTCTCTCCCAACAAGCCGGTTGAACAAGTTGGGATTGAGCCGTTTCCGGGTCAGGAGTTGGAAGTTCAGATGTACTAGCGGTGTCGTGAAGGTCATGCTGAGAAACTGTTACATGTTCGCTCTGAAGGAGGAACTGATCGTAATCTTCGTCATTCATAAATTCATCTTCATCTAGAAAGTTCCATAGAGCATCCGTCTCAGATTGAATGGCTGATACTGCTTTCTCTTTCCATTCTGTTTCCATTTCCGGATTGCCGTCGGAGTCCTCATCAATTAATTCCAGGACTGGCCTTTCCGGAACTGTCAGCATCACAAGATCTTCTGGTTCTCCCTCGGGATTTTCAACTGTCGGGTCTGCTGACTCTGGCACTTGATCTCTGACCGGTGTAGTTGTTGGTGTGGTTTAGTTTCAGCTGGAGTTTCGGTTAATGGTTCTGTCGCTGAGGTTGACAGCTCGGTCAGTCTTTGTCTCTACTCCTCCTCATGTTGGTCAGGATCCTCTTGATCATCATGTCTTCATTTCAAGCCCTGAGCTTGACCCTTTTAGGTGTTTTTCAGGCTGGCAACCCTCTTAGATAATGATTTGAGGGTGTGGTTGACTGTTAGCCCCAAGTATCTCTTATGTAAAAGTATTGAAAATATTATCAAGTCAGAAGACCAACAGAGATCAAGCAGAAGACTTAGAAGAAACTCATCAAGAAGACCAACAGAACTCAACAGAGTTCTGGTGGAACCAACAGAGCTCTGGCAGAAGATCAACAGAAGAACTGTTCATACCCAAAGACAAACAGAGCTCGGGGCTAATGAGCTCTGGTGAAGTAAAGACCTTTGTAGTACCTAAGTCTCGTAAGAAATCCTAAGTGTCAGACACGTGTCCATACTTTCCACATATGCCCTAAAGAAAAGAGACACACTTTCCACGTGTCATTCCAGGGCACGATAGTACACTGTCTACACTTTATCAGAGCTATAAATAGTGAGGTAGTGGAACAAACGATTGTAAGCTTTTGGAAGAATAGTCTTCCACAATTGTAAAAGCACACACTGCAGTATTCCATAACACTATCTCCGTACGATATTGTGTCCTGTGAGATTTCCGAACACACACTTGAACGTGTTCTTGGTGTGATTCATTATCAATATACGAGCAGCTTTTATACTTGATCTTGTTATCATTATTACTGTTCTATATTTGATACTCACAGTTATTATATCGTTTACACAATCACTCACATTAATGGCTTTATTTAATGTGCTTCTGCTGTCTATTTTTCTTACCATTATTGTGATGCAATGTGAATCTGGGAACCTACAGTTGGTATCAGAGCTTGCTTGATTTTCTTAAATCAAACAATCCAATCTACCAAGGTTGATTCACTGTTGTTGATTGTGTGTGTGTTTCAAAGCTTCCTAATATACTCTGTTTTACAGTTTACTAGTTTAAAAGTTATTATATCTCTCATTTAAGCTTTCCAGTCTAGTTTAAAGATCTTATCTACTGTTCATTACTGTTCCATTGGTTACTGTTCACTTACTTTCAGCTTATTCTCTTTCAAAATCGTTTGAAACCATTATACTCTGTTTTTCTGAAAAATGGCGAACAACATCAACGCCATTTATACTACTGGTTCTCTGACCAAGCCTCCTACTCTTCTGAGAGATGAATATCCTCAATGGAAGATTAGGATGGTTAACTTCCTTGATGGGATGGACAGAGATTTAATGCGTTCTGATACGGATGGATCTTGCAAACCCATGGTTTTGGTTCCACGTGTACCCGCAACAGAAACTACTGCTGAGATTCCTGCTTATCTTAAACCTAAAACCACCGGGTTTACTGATGAAGAGAAACTTCAGATGGAAAATGAACTTAAGGTAGTTAGACTTTTGATTATGGCCATTCCTAACGAAATATTTCAAGAACTAGATTCATGTGTTACTGCTAAGGAAATCTGGGATCAACTTCTTAATCAACTTGAGGGTGGAATTAAGACCCAAAAGAATAGAAGGACCCAATGTATAAATGAATACAATGATTTCAAGGCACTTCCTGAGGAAACCTTACAACAAACCTACAACAGATTTAATGTGTTGATAAACAAATGCAAAAAATGTGGGGTTGTTAGGTCGAAGGAAGATAACAATGTTCTGTTTTTGAAAAGTTTAAATGATGAATTGTTGAATCTGTCCATGTCTTTACAAGCTAACCAGGATCTAGATGCATGGTCTCTAACTGATGTGTATGGCACTCTCGCCGCACAAGAGAAGGATGTTGTCAAACAAAAAGGCAAATCCACCATTGCAGGTCCAATTGCTTTAGTTTCAGAGTCAAAGAATACCACTGAAGGAAAATCCAACAGAGAAAGTTCTAGCAGAGATAAGAAGAAAGAGAAGAAGAAGGGTAAGAAGAGTCTGGTAGCAGAAAGTGATGCTGAAGAAAGTTCATCAGAAGGTGATGACATAAATGTTTTTGCTAAATCTCTTGCATTAATCACTCAAAATTTTAACAAGAGATTTGGCAACAGAGCATTTGACAGAAGAGGTAGATACGAAAGAGAAGGGAAAGATGAGAACAGAAGTTATGATGCACAACAGAACTACCAGAACAGAGCTCTACAAGAACAAAGACCGCAACCACAACCTCAACAGAAGTATAATGCTCCAGTTCCTCTGAAAACTGATGTTGCCCAACCCATCAACCAGAATGATGGACGTTTCTTTAGATGTGGCAAACCTGGGCATTTCTCTGTTAATTGTAGAGGTAAACTGGTAAAAGACCAGGATTACTATAAGAACAAATACAAGTACAATTACAGAGAGAGAAGTTACGGTGTTGAGATGGAGAATTGGATCTCTGATTCATCCTCTGACGATGAACCAGAGCAAGCCAACTTCTGTGGAGTCGCTGTGGATGATGCGAGTTTGGGAGAAGAGGTTGATTGGATGGCCGGAGAGAAGTTAGAAAGAACGACAGAAGAAGATTTGGCTCATGCGTTTGCTCTTACTGTGACAGAGCTAGACAACAGAGCGCTGAAGACCACCAGACCCAGTGCCAAGGTATGTTCTTCTGAATCTAAGTCCGACTCTGAGTTGGAAATGCACGTTTCTTTGCAAACAGAAGAATTTCAACTCTTGAAACAAAAGCTTTCTGAAGAGAAAGAGTTAAGAAAGCTAGCTCAGAAGGATTTGTCCTTCTACAAGAGAGAGAAAACTCTCTTAGAACAGGAAAAGGAAGAAATATTTAAAGAGAAATCTGAGCTACAAATCTTACAACAGAAGAAGGAAAGCATCTTTTCTGAAAAGGTTAAAGAGTTTGAAAATGTTTTGAAACAAAAGTCTGAAGAGGTTAAGAAGTCTGAAACTGAAAGACTTAACTCTGTTGCTTTAAAATATTATTTTCAAAGAGAAAGGGAGGTTTTACATCAATCCCTGCAGAGAAAAGAAATTCAAATCAAGAAGTACCAGGATGCACAAGACGTGCACATTAAGATAAACTCACAGATGGATACACAAGGTCTTGGTTTCTCTGACCTTGCTCCCTATAACGAAAAGAAGAAGACATCTCTTGGGAAAATCCAAGAGGATGTGATCTCTGGTACTGCTGCTTTCAAAAGAATCAAAACCTCAGATGTTTTCAAAAGAACCAGAAGACTTGACTTCAGAAATGTTAGCTATGAATCCTTGAATCATGAAAAGGTTATTAAACCATCTGAAAAGTTCATTCTTGATCAAGGAAAAGCTAGAATCATACTTCCTAACTCTATTAATAATCTGGATCCGAAAGAGATTTTTAATTTCAACTCTTTTAAGTGACAGAAGTATGTTACTTCTGTGGATGAGTCCTCTGTTGATAAAACACAGAGCGAGCTCAACCCTGAAGCACCAGTCTTCTCTCCTTCCTCTGAATCAATCAGAACATCATTTGAAGAGGATATTAAAAGAATTCTTGAGGAAAATGTTGTTTCTGATGCATTAAAACCAAAGTTGAGAAAGTTTAAGTCTGCTGAAGCTAATACCTCTGTGATACCTCAGGTGTCTAACACCTCCACCAGAGCCACCAGAGACTTTCAGTGCTCTGACAGCGACTCTGATTCTGAGGTTGATGAACAGATTTTTTGTGGTCAAAAGAAAGTTTTGCATAAACCAAAGCAGATGCCCGCAGGATGTTTTGATTTGAAAAAAGGATGTCTCATTTTTCAAGAAACAATCAAGATTCATACCAGTAATTGAGTTTGACAACAAAGGCTTCAAGACTCTTGCTTCTAATGTAGTAGAAGTAAAGAAAAGAGAGAAAGCCATAAATATTCCAATGAACAACACCTCAGTTCCCTTTGCTTTTAAACCAGTCATGTTTACACCAGAACAGAAGGGCAAATGGATAGTCAATGACTGACCTATTCCCAATTCTGGTGTAAATCAAAGAAATTCTTTTTGGTCACGTGAGTCAGTTCCAAAGAAAAACAACTTTGTGTCAAGAGAGTTTGTTTCAAGGAACAACAGCTTTAAGAAACCAAATCAGGACAGAATGTATGGTCCTAAAGTTTTTCAGAATCAAGCACCACAATTTTTGAATAAAAACATCAATGTGCACCAATTATCTTCATGTTCTATCAACTGCAATTGCATTCAACTATTGTTAAAACTGCAAAACCATATGAATGGTCCTCACTGTGTTCTGAATCAGTCACCTCAAAGGAATAACCCCAAGACTGTTCAGAATGCACAGAAAAAGACCTCTGGCACATCATCAAAGAATGAAAAGCCAGTATGAAAGACTGTTAACACCTCCAAGCCTAACAAGAAAGGACCCATCATGCAATGGGTACCTAAAAAGAACTAATCCATCTTGCAGAAACCTCATGTGCAGATCTGGTATTTAGATTCCGGATGCTCCAGGCACATGACGGGCAATAAGGAGCTGCTAACTTCTTTCAAGAACAAGAAAGGGAGTGCGGTGACCTTCGGAGGAGACAATGGTGGACAGATTAGAGGTTATGGTACTTTAGTTAATGGTGGTGTTTCAGTTTCTGAGGTTGCTTATGTTGAGGGATTAAATCATAATCTGCTCAGTATAAGTCAACTCTATGATCATGGGTTCGATGTCAATTTTAGGAAGAAGTATTGTTCCTTGTTGCTTTCCGAGTCTGGTCAAGAACTTTTAAGAGCTGACAGAAAAGGCAATCTGTACAAAATGAACATTAATCCAAAACAAGTACCATGGTCGGTGTCAAAGAGGATGACATAGATTTTCTTCTCAGGGTCCTTGGTTGAGGTTATCTGAGCTCTTCTAGCAGTATACCATAACTGAGCTAGTAGATTCCGATGAGCGGGGGGTGCAATGGTCAGAGTTGTCGATAGAGGACAAGTCTTGAGAAAGTTTATAGCGTCATCAAGATGTGTGACCTGCTTCTTTTGACGGAAGTCGAAGAGAGCATATGGGTTGTTGCTTTGAAAGGTGACTTGCTCAAGTTTAAAATCAACCTGAGGAGCTTTTATGAGTACAGTAACCTCAGCAGCAGTGGAAGACTTAGCAGTAGGAGCTTCAGTAGTAGATGCCATTTCTGTTTATATAATATAAGAATGAAGAATATGAACAAAAGTTTCTTAAAAAGGATAAAGTTCCAAAATAAGGGTTTTTAGGATTTTTGTAATTTCTATTTAGAGAAAGAAATAGAAATTAGGGTTTTTCTAGTTTTGACAAAATGACAAAATCTAGTGAATGTTCATGTTTTCTAGTTTCCTTTTAAAGATGGGATTCTGGAGAAACGTATGAAGATACAAGTTTAAGATTTTTGTTTTAAACTTGAAGAACAATCATGAAGATTGTGTTCATAAAATCATGAAGAGAAATGATTTCATTTTAAAAAGTTATTTTGTTTGATCTTTTAGAAACAAGAATAAGATCGAAAACAAGTTTATTAGTTGCAAAGTAAAAGAAATATTAACCTGTGGTGTTGAAGAAGATGAAGATGAACAGGTTCTTGAGTTAATATTTTGAATGCAACAGAGAGTTCTTGCTTTGAAGGAGATGATGTTCGCGTAAAAGCTAAAAATATAAACGTAATGGGTTTATATAGTGAGAGTAGAGAGAGAAAAACTATGAGCATAAATGTTTTTCATGATGACACGGGCACGTCCCTTGAATTTGATTGGACAAGAGAAGACGAAATGGGCGAACGTGTAAGAGAAAACGTGCCATGGTTTATCCGTTTGATGACGTCACAAACGTCCTTTCACATTTGAAAGTGTCTCTGAGGTTTCTGAAAAACTCAGGGACATTTTGAAAAATAGCAGCACTGAATAGAAGTATCAGTATTTAGTTTAGAAGTTTCAAAGTATCGCTGAAAGGAAGAGATATTCAGCGATGCAATTTGTTTTGAAATCTTGCATTTATATGCGAACGTCAGCGAGTAAGAGAGAACATACCTTGATATCAGCAAATCAATTTTGTTTAGAGAGAAGGTAATAAGTAGGGTTATATAAGTTTGTTTTATCCCTGATCAAATGTGAACTGCTGAAGATTTTACTCTTCTAAGTTCAGCATTCCAAGCTCGCTGATGAGAAAGTTAAATCTTGTCTCATCTAGAGGTTTGGTGAACAAATCAGCTAACTGAAAGTCAGCTGGGATAAAATGAAGTTCTATATCACCATTCATCACATGATCTCTGATAAAATGATACCTGATTTTGATGTGTTTGGTCTTTGAGTGTAGCACTGGATTATTAGCTATAGCGATGGCACTAGTGCTGTCGCAATAGATTTGAATTTTCGAGAGCTGTAGGTCATAGTCATGTAGTTGATTTCTCATCCACAAGACCTAAGAACAACAGCTTCCAACAGCTACATACTCAGCTTCAGCGGTTGAGGTGGACACTGAGTTTTGCTTTTTACTTGTCCAACTCACCAGCTTTCCACCTAGGAGCTGACAGCCTCCTGTGGTGTTTTTCCTATCCAATTTGAATTCTTCAAAATCACTATCTGAATAGGCGATTAGATCAAACTCTAGTCTTTGGGATACCAAAGACCTAGGTTAGGAGTACCCTTAAGGTAACGAAAGATTCGCTTTACAACGATCAAATGAAATTCCTTAGGTCAACTTGATATCGTGCACACAAACAGGTTGCATACATAATATCAGGTCGGCTAGCTGTAAGATGCAGAAGAGATCCGATCATCCCACGGTATATTGTGACATTAACAGGTTTTCAGAAGGATCCTTGTTTAGTGTCAGCGGTGGTGCCATAGGGGTTTTCATAGTTGAGCTCTGAGTTAAATCAAATTTCTTCAGCATATCTTTAACATACTTTCCCTGATGAATGAAAGTTCCTTTTTCACTCTGTTTGATTTGAAGACCAAGGAAATATGTTAGCTCACCCATCATACTCATTTTATATTCAACTTTCATTCTATCAGCGAAACGAGTACAAAGGTCAGGGTTAGTGGAACCAAATATAATATCATCGACATATATTTGAACAAGAATAATATGACCTTTTACTTTTCTGAAAAATAGAGTTTTATTGATTTTACCTCGCTCAAATTTTTTAATTTGGAGATAAGATGAGAGAGTGTCATATCATGCACGAGGAGCTTACTTTAAGCCATAAAGTGCCTTATCCAGTTTATAAACATAACGTGGATGCTTAGGATCTGAGAATCCCGGAGGTTGTTCCACGTAGACTTCTTCATTCAGCTTTCCCTTAAGAAATGACGACTTAACATCCATTTGATAAACTTTGAAGTCTTTGTGTACTGCGTAAGCTAAGAATAGACGAATGGCTTCCAGTCTTACCACTGGGGCGAATGTTTCATTGTAATCTATACCTTCCTCTTGTCTGTATCCCTGAGCAATAAGACGAGTCTTGTTGCGAGTTACAGTTCCATGTTCATCCAACTTGTTTCGATAGACCCATTTAGTGCTTATCACTGACTTGTCAGATGGTCTTGGAACGAGCTTCCAAACTTTGTTTCTTTCGAATTCTGTCAGCTCTTCTTGCATAGCGCTGACCCAGTTTGGATCTCTGAGGGCATCATATGTTTTCTTTGGTTCAATCAGAGAAATAAAGTTAACAAATAAGCAAATATTACCTGCACTTCGTCGAGTCTGAACACCAGCTTTTGGATCACCAAGAATTTTATCAATAGGGTGACTAATAGTCCATCGCTGAGCCGGAGCATAAGTCGCTGGCTCAATCTGAACTTCTGGAGGAGCTGAAGATGAGGCTTCAGCAACTTCTGGTATATCAGTCAAGAGAGGAAGAGGTTCATATGTCATTTCATTCATTGATTGCTGAGAAGTAGATGGTATGTCTGAGACAGAAGGTTCAGAAGCAGGCATAGTGTTTATAGGAACAGTTGAGACCCATGACGTTTCAGCTTCACTTGTCTGCATGCTTGGGATGATAGTAGGATCATCATCTTCAGCGGGATGAGTATGAGATGGAGGAGTAGGAGCAACTTCTGAATCACCAAGATGAGAAAGCAGCCATTGATTCAGTTCTTCAGTATCAGCAAAAGGTTTAGAGTTCACTAAACGAGATTCGTCAAAAGTGACGTGGATAGTTTCTTCTACAGTTTGTCTTCTTTGATTGAAAACTCTGAAGGCTTTGGAAACTGAGGAGTATCCAAGAAAGATTCCATCATCAGCCTTAGGTCCAAACTTTCCAAGGGCATCTCTATTGTTCAGTATGAAACACTGACATCCAAAGATGTGAAGAAAGCTAATTGAAGGCTTTCTCTCATGAAAAAGTTCATAGGTTGTTTTCTTGAATCTTTTGACAATCAGCGACCTATTTTGAGTAAAACAAGCAATGTTCACATCTTCTGCCCAAAACTGAGTAGGTAAGTGAGAATCGTTGAGCATTGAACGTGCAGGTTCGATGATAGTTCCATTTCTTCTTTCAGCGACTACATTTTGTTGCGGTGTTCTTACTACAGAAAAGTTGTGAGAAATACCCTTGCTTTCAAAGAAGGAATCAAGAGAACTGTTTTTGAATTTAGTCCCATGATCACTTCTTATTGAGCGAACGGTCATGTTGTTCAGGACTTCCATTTTCCTGACAAATGTGATGAGTTCTTCAGGGGTGTCACTCTTAGAACGGAGAAACATTACCCACGTATAGCGAAAAAATTCAACAACTATGACCAATGTATATTTCTTTCCAGCGATGGATTGTTTGTTAACAGGGCCAAACAAATCCATATGGAGAAGTTGTAGAGGAGATGACACTAAGGAAACTTGCTTAGAGTTAAAGCTTGCCTTAGTTTGTTTCCCTTTCTCACACGATGAACAAAGTGATTCCTTAGCGTATGAGTGTTGAGGTAGACTAGTAACTAACTCTTTAGAAGAAAGAGTATTCAGTGTCTTGAAGTTTAGATGGGAGAGCCTCATATGCCATAGCCAGTTGACATCAGATGAGGCTTTTGAGAAGAAACAAGAGTTCTCAGTGGTTGTTGAGTCCATGTCTATAACATAAACATTTTCCATACGGTATCCGCTGAGAGCTATCTTCTCCTTTTTGTCAGTGACAAAGCAGGATTCCTTAGTGAAAATCACTTTGTTATCCTTGTCACACAGCTGACTGATGCTTAGAAGATTATGCTTCAGTCCTTCAATATATGCGACTCTTCTGAAGGTTGTTGTACCATTAGAGAGTACACCAAACCCTCGGGTATAGCCTTTTCCGTTTCCATCAAAAGTCACTGAGGGACCCTTCTCTTCCTTATATTCAGTGAGCCGGTTTTTCTTTCCAGTCATGTGTCTAGAGCATCCGCTATCGAGATACCAGATACACTTTTTAACCTGCAAACAAAGGAAGATTAGTTTGACTTAGGCACCCATTTCACCATGGGCCCACACTTGTCAGTGGTGGTTGTTGGTCCCGAAGGGCTATACAAGTTTATAGAAGGGGGGGGGGGGGGTTGAATACAAACAAACAAATTTTACTTTTCTAAATTGTTTATTGATAAATCATTAACAATTTACAGCTTGTTGCAGAACAAGATTAAGGATAAACCTAAATCTAAACAAGTTGGAACACTAAGTTTCTTGCACTAAGAAAAAGAAGGAAATTACTAATAATAACCTATCTCAAGATAAGAAGGATGAACTTGTCCAGAGTTAGCAAGTTACTTCAAAATGAAGTGAGTTCTTCTTCTTATATACTGCATGCATTTAATGCCTGGCAGTTTACACTTTACACGTGGCAGCAACTCATTGGTTGTATGTCATTGACCATTGTTGACAACCTTAGTAGCCGCATGTTTGAATAGTGTAGTATCAGAGTGGTTGTACGATTTCAGACAATAAGGAGGTTCTTTTTCTGACATATCGTACGGAGTCGTGCAAGGGTGGTTAAGACAAAAGTACTTTGTACGGAGGACTTCATGATCAGCTTTTCGTTGATTCAGCGGTTTATCATTCTATATCAGTGAATGATAAAGTTCAGCGATACCTGAAGTCTTGTACTTGATACTTCACGTTGAGTGGACAAATCCGAGTCTTCGCTAATCCGCATCAGTTCATTAGGAGACTTGTCTCTGGTTCTTGAGCTTGATCTTCGACTTCAGCGTAGAACTTATGTTGACGTGAAACTTGTCTTCAGGAATCATAAGTAAACAACTAACTTATCAGCGATCATCATAAGGACTGAATAGACTCAGAGCATTATGGTGAACAATGTTCGCTGAATGTTTAATCTAAAGAGCGAGAGTTCCTATCAGCGGTACTGTAAGATCTTAGTACTTATCAGCGATAGTGAAACTCTGATACATATTGTTTACTTACAATTTTCACTAAGTATTTAAGAGTGGGTCGTTATCAAATCACTAAGGGTTTGGATCAACAATCTCCCCCTATTTGATTATGACATAGCAACAGAGAAAATTGAATGAAAACATAAGGATAAAAAGAACTCATAAAATATTTGTCCCTTTTACTGTTTTTGGGATCTTTTCTGTACTGATGAAGTAAACTACTTTCGCTGAAATATTTCTTTAAACTTTGAATCAGATTACAAAAGGAAGTGGAAAGATTACAAGTACAAGCGAAATAAATTACAAGTACAAAAGAATAACTGATACAATAGAAGAATGAGGCGATCCTATCAGTTTATAAGGGTTCTTCCTTAATGAGAAGTTCATCAAGGGTCTTTGATGTAGGGATCATCCAGTCAGGGACCTTTACTCCTTGATTCTTTTTATTCAGCGCTTCTTAAAAAATCAGGGGTTTAAGATGTCGTGCATGAATGTCGTTTTTGAAGTCACACCAGTAGATGAGATCTTTCAGTTGTTCGATGGGAGTGATGGGAAGTTCAGAGATACGTTGAAAACACTTTCGTCCATCCCAGTCAATAAAGAATATCCCATAGGGTTTTCCTATGACTTTCCCAGGGATGAAAGTCTCATCAGGAGGAAGAGATGTGTCAAGTGCATAAAGGTCAGGTTCTGGACCAAGAACTTCCTCAAGAGAAAAACCAATACCTGTTTTGTTTGGTATCTGAGGACCTGAGTCTGAAGATTTAGAATTTTTCTTTGCAGAGGCCCTTCTTTTCTAATTTGCGAGAGGAGGGGGAGGAGGAATATCCACACAAGAAGATACTAAGTCGATCTGTTTATTTATCAGGTTTTCGAAATGATCTTGTACTTAGATTGAGACTTCTGGATGGCTAATCTGATCTCCAAGCATTCAGAGAGACCGTACTTCATGATGGCTTCAGCATAAAAATTTTCGTACTGTCCATTCTCTCTGAATATCTCGATTTCAGCGATTGAAACTTTGAGGGTTGATCTTCCAGTGATAAGTACCTTGTTGATTCTGGCAGGTCGATATCTGAAGTGCACCTTTTCTTTGCATCAGGTTAAAGTAGATTGAGACACAGTTCTCTTTTCTTCAACGATCTTCTTAGCGTCTTCCCATAGCTGACGTTGAACTTCGATTGGAGTTCTTTTCAGCTTGGGGTCTTTCACTAATTGTTGAGTAAGCCAGATGGCGAGTTTTCTGTCTTTTTCTTCAGCTTGCCTTCTTTCAGCGATAAGACGTTAAGCTCTGAGGTGATCCTGGTATTCCTTTTGAGAAAGTTTGAACTTTGGAGGAATAGAAGGAAGTTGATCACGCTTCAGAATGATTCGTTGAGCCTTGAACTTCTTTATTATCTCTTCTTTTCTTTTCTGATCCTCTTCACTTGGTTTTTGAGGAACCAGGGAAGGTCTGTTTGTATGAGAGAGCATCTGTTCTTCAGGTTCATCAGTCTCAGAGATCAAATCCAAGACTGGGATTATTTCTTCAGCATTGGGAGATGGGATTATTGTTGGTGAAGTCGCAGCTGTAGGAACTTCAGCGATATCCTCAAACAGGGGAGAGGACTAGCTGAAACACAGCGATTGTACGAGTAAGAACTTGGGTAGAATAGAGATAGAGAAAGAATGTGGTTGTGTATAGAGGTCTTATGGAGAGGAGAGCTGATAATGTGTATATATAGAGGAGGGATGTGTAAGGAAGATTTAGTGTACCTGAAAAACTGGCTTTGGAAGCGAGATCGTCAGATTGTCATTGTCTTCAGCGACACCTTTTCCTTTGCCCATGTCATCTTCAGACGCTGAAGGCTTTGATTTGGTCCGCTCCCGTGAAGGTTCGTTTATCACGATCCCTTTAAGAGTTGTAGTCCTCTGAGCAGGCTTAACAATAAAGGAGTCATCATTATCATCATCGTCGTCATCATCATTCTTTGGAGAAGAGGATGGTTCATCATCAGATAAGTCGATGGCTTCTTCATCTTCAGCTTCAGATTCATATTCTTCAGCATCTTATTCGAGTTGCTCCCCCTCAGATACAGAGGTAAGCTTCTCGGTTCCCTCAGGGTTTTCATCTCCCTGAGGTCCAGCGGTTGTTTCTTCAGTTGTCTTCTCACCCTCTTCAGTAAGGGTGAGGTCTTCAATCTTCTCCCCTTGATAGATTCATCATGGGGAAGGTCTTCAGAGTTCTTCTCCCCTTCCTCATGATGAGTGGGGGAGGAATGTGATGATTCAGCAGTTGGTTTTGGTTCCCTGTCTTCTTGGCCAGGGATCCCCATATAATCTTCAATCGCTGCTATTCTGTCTTCTAGGCCAGTGATAGCAGGATTTATCTTCAAGAGTTCAGCACGATCCGCCGTAGTAAAATGCGTCGGTGCAGGGGCAGGGGCGGTCATGTTCTTCAGGATCTGCTGCATCATTGTCTTCATTGAAGTGACGTCAGTCTTCATTGAATTGACGTCAGTCTTCACAGAACTCATGTCAGTCTTTACTGAACTTACTTCAGTCTTTACAGCAGACATATCTCCTTCGAGTTTTCCAACCGATGTCTTCAGCGTTGTGACCTCGCTGGACATGGATTGAACCGATGTTTTGATAGAGAGGTAGTCTGTGTAGATGTCAGCGAGAACTTTGGCAAAGTTGTTGAGAGTTTTATCAACCTTCTCCAAGTCAGCTTTGGAGGCTTTCTCTTCAACCACTGTTGTCAGCTTTGTGAGATTCTCTCCAGAATTTGTTACAGCTGAAGAGTTGTCTGAGAGAGTAGTGGTGAGACCTGTCAACTTCATCTCTAGGTTCTTCAGAGAGGCGTTGATGTCTCCCAAGTTATGACCTATAACATATAAGTACTTGTGAACAGAGGAAAGCTCAGAAGTTTGGGGTTCAGTTATAGTGTATATGGGTTGGTGTATACCTGCAGGAGGATTGGTGAATTCATCAAAATATCTGTGTCCTGAGAAGAGTTCCATGTCGTCGGCTAGAGTGCGTGTACGCATGGTCATCTCTGCAGGTCCTACATCCATCATTCCTTGAAGAATATCAGCTTTAGCTTCTGGAGGAATGACAGGTGCTCCAGTGACAACTGGATTAGAGTCCAATTGAGTAGAGGGAGAAGCAAAGGTTGTGAGAGTTGATTGGGTGCGGTGTTCAGCATTGGATCCGCTGAGAATCGCTTCTTCAGTCTGTAGAGAGACTGAAGGAGGTTGGGTAGATTCCAAGTTTATAACCTCAGCGTTTAGAGACGCTGAAGCTGGGATGGAATGGGTGGCTTGTTCAGCTGTGGCAGAGCGTACCACTGAACTTTCCTTCAGCTCTTCTAAATGAGCTGAGGAGTCTTCAGCAATAGATTGCTGGGGTTGCTCCTTGGTTTTCTTAGTTCTTTTGGAACTAAGTTGGGTAGAAGAGTGTTTCCTTTTATGAGAAGGAATAGAGGTTGCAGCTTGGGTATCAGCGATGGGTTTGTCCGTTGAAGCAGCTGCAGAAGTCGAAGAAGTAGGGTTGAGAAGAGTTAAGAGTGTAGAAAGACGTACCTCATTTTCCACTGGTTTGAAGTCCAGTACCTTAGGGCCAACCTGAGAGAGTTTCAGGTCACCCTCTTTTGGGTAGTAGTCCTTCAGGCCTGTTTGGAAGACGGCGCTGATGAATCTTGGATATGGAACCCATGGAGATCGGTCAGCGGCGGAGTCTACTCTGAGTACTAGATCATCGTAGATTATCGATGCCCAGTCAATATGTAGACCTTTCAGCAAAGCATATCCCATTGCTTGCTGAGGTTGGGCGGCTTGATCAGAGGAGCCGGTCTTTGCAGTCATGCAGCTTATTAAGTGAGCGAATATGAAGTTCATCTCGCTGGGCATTTTGGACTTCTTGATGAGGATCAGCTTCTTCTCAGGCTTCTTGTCCCTCCCAGTTTCCCAAACATATCCCATTGCATCGAAGAATGCAGTGATGGCTTCCCTATCTGAGTGTTTCTTGTGGTCAGGGAGGGGAACAAAAGGTTTTTCTTTTGTGGCGAAGGGAAGGCTCAGGGCTTTGCGGATAATGGCAGGGGTGATTTTTATAGTGCCATAATCAGTATCACAGAGGATGCAGTCAATTGTCTTTGAGGAGTCTTTGGTTGATGGTAGCTGAGAGTGTCTGGCAGAATACCAGAACTCAGATAGTAGTAGCTGATATGCAGGAGGTGTTATGGTCAGGGCTGTATAGAGGCAACAGTTTTTCAGGAAATTCACAGCATCATTCAGATGTGTGACTTGCTTTCGAGGAGGAAACTCGAGAAGCGCATAGAGGTTGTTGGTTTTTGTCCAATCCAGTTCTTCAAGAGTGAACTTGACCTGAGGAGCCTTGATGATTTCCAATTCCTCAGAAGCAGTTGTATCAGCAGTGGTGTTCTTAGCAGTGGAAATGTCAGTAGATGCCATTTCTGTATTATCAGTTCAACCAAAGATATAACAAATAAGAATAGTCTTAATGTGGAATGATTTTCCAATAAGATGGTTCGAATTTTGTCCATTTCATTCAGACAAAAATGTCTTAATGAAGATTAGGGTTTTTCTTGGTTTTGAAAAAGAAATGCAAACCCAATAAAGATCTTGTTTTCCAGTTTCCTTTGAGAAATAGGATTCTGGAAAAACGTATGAAGAACAAGTTTAATATTTTGTGTTTAAACTTGAAGAACAACCATGAAAGGTTGTGTTCATAAAACCATGAAAGAAATGATTTCATTCGAAAAAGTTCTTTTGTTTGATCTTGTAAAAACAATGAGAAGATCATTAACAAGTTTAAAAAACAGGTAAATAACATAATTATTAACCTGGTTCGTTGAAGAAGAAGAAGTTCTTGAAAACTTGAGAGCACAAATGCAACAGTAATTTTCTTTTTCTTGCTTGGAGGAGAAGTTTTTTGCGTAAAAGAAAAATATAAACCCAAAAAGTGTTTATATAGTGAGATTAGAGGGAGAGAAAAACTCGAGCGGGAAAGTTTTTCATCATGACACGGACACGTGTTTGCATTTGATTGGATGGTAAACGAAACGTGCAAACGTGTGTCAGAAAAAGAACGTGCCGGGGCTTATCCGTTGCAATGACGTCACAACTGTCCTTTCATATTCTAGGATGTCTTTGAGGTTTTGAAAACTCAGGGACACTTTTGAAAAACATGAAGCACTGAATAGAAATATCAGTGTTGGATTTAGAAATTTCAAAGTATCGCTGATTAAGGAAGAGATATTCAGCGATGCAATTTGTTTTGAAATCTTGCATTCACTTGCGATTGTCAGCGAGAGAAAAACATACCTTGATATCAGCGAATCAAGTTTATTCAAAGAGAAAATGATAGAATGGGTTATACAAGTTGATTTTATCCTTGCGCTGATCAAATGTGAACCGCTGAAGATTTTACTCTTCAAAGTTCAGCATTCCAAGCTCGCTGATGAGAAAGTTGAATCTTGTCTCATCAAGAGGTTTGGTGAATAGATCATCTAACTGATAATCAGTTGGGATAAAGTGAAGTTCTATATCACCATTCATCACATGATCTCTGATAAAATGATACCTGATTTCGATGTGTTTTGTCTTTGAGTGAAGCACTGGATTGTTGGCTATAGCGATAGCACTTGTATTGTCGCAATAGATTGGAATATTTGAGAGTTGTATGTCATTGTCCAGTAGTTGATTTCTCATCCACAGGACCAGAGAACAACAGCTTCCAGCGGCTACATACTCAGCTTCAGCTGTGGAGGTGGACACTGAGTTTTGCTTTTTACTTGTCCAACTCACCAGCTTTCCACCCAGGAGCTGACAGCCTCCTGTGGTGCTTTTCCTATCCAATTTGCAACCTGCAAAATCACTATCTAAATAGGCGATTAGATCAAACCCTGAGTCTTTGGGATACCAAAGACCTAGGTTCGCAGTACCCTTAAGATATCAAAAAATTCGCTTTACAGCGGTCATATGAGATATCTTAGGTTCAGCTTGATATCGTGTACACAAACAGGTTGCGTACATAATATCGGGTCGGCTAGCTGTAAGATACAAAAGAGAGCCGATCATCCCACGGTACAGCATGACATTAACAGGTATTCCTTTTAAATCCTTGTCTAGTGTCAGCGGTGGTGCCATAGGGGTTTTCATAGCTGAACTCTGAGTTAAATCGAATTTCTTCAACATATCTTTAACATACTTTCCCTGATTAATGAAAGTTCCTTTTTCATTTTGCTTTATCTGAAGACCAAGGAAATATGTTAGTTCACCCTTCATGCTCATTTTATACTCATCTTTCATTCTATCAGCAAAACGAGTACAAAGATCAGGGTTAGTAGAACCAAATATAATGTCATCAACATATATCTGAACAAGAATGATATGACCTTTTACTTTCCTGAAGAAAAGCGTCTTATCGATTTTACCATGCTCAAATTGTTCAATATGGAGATAAGTAGAGAGAGTGTCATACCATGCACGTGGATCTTGCTTTAAGCTATAAAGTGCCTTATCCAGTTTATAAACATAACCTGGACGCTTAGGATATGAGAATCCTGGAGGTTGTTCCACATAGACTTCTTCATTCAGCTTTCCATTTAGAAACGCTGACTTAACATCCATCTGATATACTTTGAAGTCTTTGTGTACAGCGTATGCTAAGAATAGACGAATAGATTCTAGTCTTGCTACTGGAGCAAATGTTTCGTCGTAATCTATGCCTTCCTCTTGTCTGTATCCCTGAGCAACAAGACGAGCCTTGTTGCGGGTTACAGTTCCATGTTCGTCCAACTTGTTTCGATAGACCCATTTAGTGCCTATCACTGTCTTGTCAGTTGGACTTCGAACAACTTTCCAAACTTTGTTTCTTTCGAATTCAGTCGGCTCTTTTTGCATGGCGCTGACCCAGTTTGGATCTTTGAGGGCATCATCTTCTTTCTTTGGTTCAGTCAGAGAAATAAAGTTAACAAATAAATAAATATTACCTGCACTTCGTCGAGTCTGAACACCAGCATTTGGATCACCAAGAATTTGATCAATTGGGTGATTTACAGTCCATCGTTGAGCCGGAGCGTGAGACGCTGACTCAATCTGAATTGGAGGAGCTGAAGATGAGGCTTCAGCAACTTCTGGAAAATCAGCTAAGAGAGGAGTGGGTGTAGATGTCATTTCATTCACTGGTTGCTGAGAAGTAGATGGAATGTCTGAGACATTTGGTTCAGAAGCAGGTATAGTGTTTAAAGGAACAACTGAGACCCATGATGTTTCAGCTTCACTATTCTGCATGTTTGGAATGATAGTAGGACTATCATCTTCAACTGTACGAGTATGAGGAGTGGGAATATCTTCTGAATCACCAAGATGAGAAACCATCCATTGATTCAGTTCTTTAGTATCAGCGGACGGTTTAGAGTTCGCTGAACGGGATTCGTCAAACGTGACGTGAATAGTTTCTTCTACAGTTTGTCTTCTTCGATTGAGGACTCTGAAGGCTTTGGAGATTGAAGAATATCCAAGAAAGATTCCATCATCAGCCTTAGGATCAAACTTTCCAAGGGCATCTCCGTTGTTCAGTATGAAACACTGACATCTAAAGATGTGAAGAAAGCTGATTGAAGGCTTTCTCCCATGAAAAAGTTCATATGCTGTTTTATTGAATCTTTTGACTATCGGCGACCTGTTTTGCGTAAAACAAGCAGTGTTGACAGCTTCTGCCCAAAACTGAGTAGGCAGGTGAGAATCGCTGAGTATTGAACGTACAGCTTCAATAATTGTTCTATTTATTCTTTCAGCGACTCCATTTTGTTGCGGTGTTCTCACTGATGAAAAGTTGTGAGAATTACCTTTGCTTTAAAAGAAGGAATCAAGAGAACTGTTTTTGAATTCAGTCCCATGATCAATCCTTATTGAGCGAACGGTCAAGTTGTCCAGGGTTTCCATCTTCCGAACAAAGGTGATGAGTTCTTCAGGGGTGTCACTCTTGGAACGGAGAAACATAACCCATGTATAACGAGATAATTCATCAACTATGACCAGTGTATATTTCTTTCCAGCGATGGATTGTTTGTTAACAGGGCCAAACAAATCCATATGGAGAAGTTGTAGAGGAGATGACACTGAGGAGATTTGCTTTGACTTAAAGCTTGCTTTGGTCTGCTTTCTTTTCTCACACGCTGAATATAAAGACTCTTTGGCGTATGAGTGCTGAGGTAGACCAGTGACTAACTCTTTTGAAGAAAGAGTGTTCAGTGTATTGAAATTTAGATGAGAGAGCCTCTTATGCCATAGCCAGTTGACATCAGATGAGGCTTTTGAGAAGAAACAGGAGTTCTCAGTGGTTGTTGAGTCCATGTTTATTACATAAACATTTTCCAAACGATAACTGCTGAGAGCTATCTTCTCCTTTTTGTCAGTGACAAAGCAGGATTCCTTAGTAAAGATTACTTTGTTATCCTTGCCGCAAAGCTGACTGATACTTAAAAGATTATGCTTCAGCCCTTCAACATTTTCGCCAGTTGATCCCAGATTCCTTTGGCCGTGTCTTTCTGACTATCGATGTTGCAGTAGATATTATTTGGAAGACTGTAGATGAGGTACGTCTTAGCGAGTCTATCGCCATTTACTTGCCTCTTTTCTTCAAGAGTTAGCTTGTCATATGGTTTGACCACCTATTGAGCTGGGGGTCCACCTTCTTGCGCTTAGATATCCATCATTGGACAAGTAATTGGTCTGTGGGTCAACGATCGGAGAATCTCCTGATAGAGGGTCTTGGTCTCGATAAAGCACATAAAGCGGTCTTTCCTTACATTTTACTCCCCTTGGTACAGGATCGAAGGTTTGAGTTCAGATCCTATAACTAATGCGTCTTGAGTGTTCATGTTTCGGGCACTTGTGTGATCGTCAGACGAATTGAGTGATTCAAAGGTAAAAGGAGTGATCTAACGCAAAACCTAAGAGTGTGAGGGAACTAAGCAGTTCCTAAGCAGAGGAGTGACTTAACTAAAATTAAATAAATGAAGCAAACACATAAAGGTATGAAAAGAAATCAAACAGATGAGAGAAAAATATTACAAAAATGTGCAGAGGAGATATCCGGAACAGATAGGATCCGGAACTGAAGAGATCTGGAACCGGAAGGAAATTGGGGCAGCATCCGGAATCAAAATGGGACAAAGTCCGGAACCGGAACCGAAATTGGTCCGGAACCGTGAAAAACCGGAACTGGATGCGGAACAGATCCAATATCACACCGGAACCGGGACATGTCCGGAACCGAGATTAGTCCGGAACCGGGTTGAGTTATTGCGCTGACCCGGTATGCAACCGGGATCAGTGAAGGAACCGGTATTAGTCCGGGATCCTATGTTAGAGTGTGGGAAACTCTATGAATCCGGGACTCGAAATTTAAGTCCCGTATTCAAACACAGTTCGGAAGAAAAACGTACCTGGAAGTGCATAAGATCTCTTTTTAGACTGAAACGCTTCGAGGGACTTCTGCAAACACTTTAATAACACTACCAACAACTAAAGAAGTCACAAACAACTAACCAAATCAATTTTTAAACCACTTTTGAGCAAATATTGAGAATTTTTCAAGAAACATAGTGCAAGAACCCAGTATTGAAAAATCTTAAATTGATGATCAAAGACTTAACCAAAAGTGTTCAAAAATTGATATAACTCTAGAAACACAAGAAGAAGACTTTCTTAAGCATCAATTTCGATTTTAGCACAGAAATCAAAACAATTAATAACCTTTTCAAAGAAACGGTCGAACAAACTGTAATGACGCTAAATTGATATATTTTACCTTTGAATCAGTCATCTTTCTGCTCTGATACCAATTGTGGATCCCAAATTAACAAGTGTAATGCAATGAATCAACACAATAGCATATGAATGTCATAAATCACACTTTGATTGATTTGAAGAAAAGATTAATATTGTGGTCGTACAAGGTAATTAGGAAAATAGTAATTAGGTCATTAACCCTAATTCTAAAAAAAGCAAACCATTTATATCCCATTAGGGATAGTTACAAGAAATAGCAAAAATGGTCCCTGAACTTCTATTCAACTGACTTTAAAACCTAACAGGATGTATCCGTCGTTTTAGTAAAGTTCAAACCCTCACTTGCAATTTTGACTTATTATAAATAATCCTCACCTCCTTAGATTTTCATAAGTCGGTTCCTGAGTTGGTGTGTGTGTGTGTGTGTTGAAGCCGAGAAAAAAAGGAGAAGAGTTCATCGTTCAATTAGGGCCGAAGATTTAATTCGATGGAGAAGATTTGAGGTGTAGCTTTTTTTCAAATTATGTTTGTATCTAGTAGTAGACAATTTCTGTCGGTTTATATTTGTCAATTTCATGATTTTTAGTAGTAGCGGTCGAATCTGGTTCGAACTTTTATCCGGATTCATTACTTTTTCGGATGTAATGTTTTAATCGGACTTCCCGTTTTCTGAATGCAAATATATATCCGGATTATAGTATGTTCTTGATGAGGTTTTCGAATTGGTTATCCGGATTCCTCATGTTTTCCGGATGGGATAATACCCGACTTTCAAGTGTTTTCTGGATGGAGTTTTCTGAAAAATACTTTCTGGATGGGAATTATTCGGATGCGGTTTCCGGATAAGTTCTCGGATGGTATCGGATTGTAGTTGTCCGGACCGAGAGTATCCGGATTGTGTACCGGATTCTTTAAGTTTTCCGGATGGGTTTTCGGGTGAGTTACCCGGATAAGTTCCCATGCTAAGTCGCCGAAGAGGGACATTTGTCAGTGTTTTCTGGGTAAGGGTATGATAGGTTTATTTAGAATTCTTAGCCTGCTAGAGAGTCTTATACGTTTGAATGGTAAATGGATATTTGTATTCAATTTATTTCAGATTCTATGACTTTTGGTGAGAGATCGAATCATCGGATAAATTGATATAAGCTTGGAAGTATTTTGATAGAAATCAAGTGAGTTTTACTTTAACCATTTTGAAACTGGAATACATATATACTGAATGAGAATGTGGTAGGTAGTGTCATAATGTGCTAAGATATGTTGAGATGTATGTTGTATTTATACAAGCATTACACTACACGATTGCACATTGGCCGGACTTAGGGCCGGTGGAGTTTTGGTTGTACGGAGGGACAGCGGAGTTGGCTGTATTTTAGTGCAGCGGAGTAAATAGATTAGTTGGTTTAACGCAACCAACTAATATGTCCACGGGAAAGAGTTGTACACAGTGCATACGAGTCATGCTTAGTATTCAAATACTTGTTGTAAATCTGGGTTTTACAAAATGATTACTAAATTGACACGGATTTTCTCACTTAGACCAATTGGTCTAACCCTCGTTTTGTTTTCAAAAATATGTATTCCATGTCAAAGAACATTTAAACAAAGGCAATGATAAAGTGTAATGTGCTTTCGAAGGCTGTTTGAGATTAAGAAGTTTTCCTAGATAGTTTTGTGGATTGTATTGTAATATGTTGGAGAAAAGCTTGTATTGATATATGTAATGTATAGTTTTGGGACCAAGAGACCTTATATGATATAATATGAATCTTTTGTTGTATATGTTTGGCATGTAATTTGTGTTATATGATGTATGCTTGGGATGGGTTGTTACACGGCCTAAGAAGAAAACCCCTGCTACTACATCAGTGATGGACTCTCAACAGTCCTCACTTATATTTTTGACGTACGCTCCACAACATTTGATGCAACCACCACTACCACTTTAGCGATCCCCTCTAGCGCTGAAGAACAACTGACACCGACCCCCACCAGTTCAGTGACTCAAATCACTGATATTGCAACTTCAAGAAACGACAGTGCTCCTCCGCATCACTGCACTGCCCACTCCTCAACCATTGCTTCTACTCTTCCTTCATTGGTCTCGACGACATGACCTAATGAATCAACCGGTTACCCCCACCGCTGATGAAGATCGATTCCTTCAACATTTGATCAACAGGAATAATTTCAAGGGGCGTGAGGTTAATCCTCTCGGGACCTCTCAACTACCTCCAATCACCAGCTCTCTCGACGGTGATTTGGATAACTACTTTAATGGCAATCAGTTGGATGTCATGATCAAAACTTTAGGTACTCCATTCTCAGTTCATCCAAGTTCTTCTTTCTGTATCCCTGAGCTTCTTAATGCTCAGACGTCTTTTAATGCTTCAGGTCCCAAGTTTGATGTCATCGATAATATCATCAAAAAACTGACTGGATCAGTCAAGGATGCAGCCACTACTGTCAAATCTCACTCCTCCAGCGTCCAAAAAGTTGAGGTGGTCATCTCCTCACTCAGCGATGGCCTCACTCACAAGGCTGACAATAGTGAGCTTAAAGGTCTGCAGCAGGTGGTCAGCAAGGTGAAAACAGATGTCGCTGCAAACACCACCGTCATCTCTGACCTTTCTCATAAAGTTGACAATCTTACCTCCCAAGTCTTCTTCCAGAATGCTCTACTATCTGACATCCTTGCTCAGCTGAAGACTGCTCCTCCTCCTTCCTTCACTGTACAAGATAGGATGACCTTGGAGATGGACGCTGAGTTTGGCACTCATGCCCTCTCAGCCATTGATGACCTGGAAGAAAATGAGCGAGCCCGCTCTAAAGCTGAAGATGAGGCAAAATCTACTGTTGCCCTACTTGCCTCTGCCATAAACGTTGCCTCCCTCGTCTAGGATGATGATGGCAAAAGAGGGGGAGAAGAACTCTGGAGAAAATCCATTGGTTGAGGGGGAGATCATCTCTGAAGAGGACGATGATACTGTAGTACTCATACCTTCCCTCACTCCAAACACTTCAAGGAGTGAACCAGCCCACACCGGTGCTCAAATCTCTAGTGTTAAGGTTGAGGACCTCGATAAAGAAGAGGATGATGACGAAAAACCCTCCATCGCTGATCAAGAAAAAGATCTTGATGGAGGTGATGATGATGATGAGGATGATGATAATGCTTCTGTTTTTATCCCTCCTTCACTCAGAGCCCCTGCCAAAGAAGGAGTTGTCTTTAAAGAACCAAGGGAGAGGGCCTCGGAGCCTACACAGACACCTTCGCAATCTGGGAAGGGCAAAAAGGTTGTAGCTATTTGAGGGGGGGTGATTCCACCATCAGAGGCAAGTTCAGCCTTAAACCTATACATTCCTCCCATCTATGAAGCTCAACCACTATCCTCTCTTCCTCCTAAACTCCCTTACTACGTTGACATACCCAATTCTCCTCCTATTGTCAACCCATCCTTTCCCTTGATTGAATCATCAACTCAAGCAACACTTTCTAAAGATCAAATAATCCCAGCAGCAACAACAGCCGCTAAAGACCAAATAATCTCAGTCTATATTTTAGAGACTGATGAACAACCTGAGGAGTCTGAAATAAAGCTGAAGACTCGTTCTCAAGGACCTCCAATCTTCATCCCCAAGTCTGAGGTTGAAGAATCCAAGATAATGGCAGAACTGATCTCCTAGCTTGATCAATCCATAATTAAGATTCCCTCAAGATCTAACACTGAAGATGATCATCTCTTCCTCACTGATGTTGAAAGCGAAAAGTCTATTAAAGTTGAGCAAGCCAGTGTTGATCACAAGAAAAGTGTCAAACTAGCGCTTGCTCTTGCAACGCAAACTATCTCTGAAGCAACCTCAAAAAGAAGAATCCTATCGGTGTTCAAGCTCAGATAATCAAAAGAGCTAAGGAAGAAAATAAGAAAGAACTGACACGACAAGAAAGGGTTCTGAAATGGTGCCAAAGCAAAGTTGATACTCGGCCCAGCCCTCACAAAATCACCAACGCTACAATCGCTGGAAGACCCAAAGATGGTGGTGTCGTGGTCACTATGAACATCTTCAGAGACAACAACTCTTACATCACTCATACCCATCGTGCTTACATGTATGGATTTGATGAATAGGTAGAAATCAGGGATGCTATTTAGAAGTCTAAGTCCAAGTATAAAGAATATGTGGAATACCAACTGAATAAGTTGTTTGATAAAGTCTCGAAGATTGTGAACATTCCTCCTCTATCTCTGAAGCCTCCACGCCAAAAGAAATCTCTAGTGATTGAAGATGGTTCATCCATGTTAAACATGACTAAACTCATATTTCTATTGAGTCAAGCAACTGGAACATTGACTGTGATATATCAATGTTGAACACATCACTACCTGAAAAAGGTCCTAATGCTCCAGGTACTGTGATTCAATCCCTAGAGCTTGGCATCATGTTCATCACAAGCAGAGGAGAATATGTCTTTCAAAGAATGTCACAGCTTCATCTGTGTCCACTCCCACACTTTCAAAGTTGACCTGGTCACTGATTCGGAAGGAGCTGGTGAAGAGAAAACAAAATGGAGAAGATATTCCTAGATACAAATCTAGAAGATGCTAACTGATATATTTCCCTTCCTTTTTGTATTTATTAGTCATGTACTTTCAGTTATTAAAATTTCAATGTACATGTAAATTTTCATATTCCCTCTATAATCTGATATGAATCAATGAAAATTTTAGTGAAGTACATTACTCCATCAATACTGAAAAAGATCCTCAAAATAGTAAAAGGTACATGTATGTTATGAGTCCTTTTTTATCCTAATGTTTTAACATTTAGCAATTTTCTTATGTGGCTTTGTCATCATCAAATGGGGGGAGATTGTTGATCCAAAATCTCTCAGTGATTTGATGATGACCCCTCTTACTTAGTGAAATTACACAAATTGTATTGTTCTTAAATGAATTAGTGTCAGCGATCATATAGAGTCTGTTTAGTGATCGCTGAAACACTTTCCTTGTAAACAGTTTATGTAATATCGGAAGACAAGCGTCACACTGAATTAAAGTTTAAGTTGAAGTCGAAGACAAAGCTGATGAAGAAGATAAGTCTACTCATGATCTGAAGCAGAAATCAGTGAAACCAAGACAAGTCTACAATGCGTGACAAATCAGTGATCAAGCTTCAGCGATAGCTGAAATCACCATCAGTGAAACACTGAGCAATGGTCATCAACGATAGCTGATCATGAAGCTTTCCTATCAAGATTTGTTTGTCTTATCTACTTGCACAAGAGTACGAAGGTACAAAAGTAAACCTACTTTTGTCCATAATCGTACAACAACTCTTCTGATATACTGTCCATCACACGGACAAAATCATGTATGGGATAAAGACAAAGGCATGCACCCAATATCCTTTGAACACGTGTAACGTACCCTCTGACTTGCATTTAATGCATAGGGTATAAATAGGAGTGAACCCTTCACTTTGAAGGATTCTCTCTCCTTAGTGAAACTTTGCAGAAACTCTCTTCTTGTAAAGCCCGTGTCCCGGTACGTTAATTAATTAATTTTAATAATTTAAAATGTTTACCTTCATTTGTCTTTGGTTTTTGGTTTGGTGTCGAAAAGGACCAAAATGTAGCATTCGTGTCATTTTAGTGTAGATTGTGAGATAAGGGGTAGTTGAGGGGCTAAGTGTGCAAATCTCAGAAACTGTTGCATGGGTCTCGGCCCATGGCCGAATTCCTATCTCGTTTTTCTCCTTTTCCTTGTAATCCAAGTAAACCAAACATTCCCTAAACCCTACAACCCTCTTCTCGTTTCCTGGTGTGGTGCGGCCGTGAGTAAAAGAAACGAAGAGAGAGAGAGAGAGATCGTGAGAAAGAGAGAGAAGAGAAGGAAGAACGCAGCGGCAGCCATCGCCGCCACTGCTGCCGTCGCCGGAGGTCGCCACCACCTTGAGTCGTCGGAGGTCGAGAGGGAGAAGACTGGTTGTGGTGTTGAGTCATCGTCGAGAGGTAAGTAACTCTCTCGTTCGTCTCGTTCCTTTTCCTTTTTCTTTTTTTCGTTCTTCCGGCGAGACCACCACCGCCGCACGCCGTCGCTACTGTGGCCGTGGGTGGAGGGCGGTGGCAGTGGGTAACACTCGTGCCGGAACCCTAAACACACCAGGCCTGGACTCTAAATCATCGTAGCGTAAAACCCGAATCGATTAAGCCTTGAACCGTTTTTATAAATCGTGATTTTATGAAAATTCTAAGTGTGTTGTCCAGTTTTCGTTTGATCATAACTTTTCATTCGTAACTCCGTTTGAGCCGAAACTGGCGCCCACGGTTCAAGTTCGGGATCGGGCACGTTTTCCTTGTTTTAGCGGAAAACTGGTTCGGTCTCTAGCTGGGCGAAAAAGTGGTCGCAAGTTCGGTGATTCGTCATTTTATGTGTAAAATTCTGGAATCTGCCACTGTTTTGTGTAGACCATAACTTTCTGCTCGTAACTCGTTTTGAGGTGGAATTGGTGCCCAAAGTTGCCAAATCGAATTGGGAAGGTTTTTCGTGTTTTGCCAAAAGTCTGATTAAGCCCGTAGCTAGGCTGTATTGGGCTGTTTGTGCAGGCTGGACCGAAAACTGGCAGTTTTGGTAGTCGTTCGTATTTAATTCATAATAAATTGTAGAAAAATCGTTAGAGCGCGTGCGATATGTCCCTGGAACCCTAAGACATGGGACTTTGTGTTTATGGAAAGATATTTCTGGTTTAATCAAATTTTGAGGGGTTAAACAGGTCCCGAACAGACCTGCGTGTTGAGAGTAAAAACTGGAAATTATGCGTTTTTAAGCTAATAGTCGTGGCCTTGGTTTGGGGGCGTCATTTAGATAATTGTTAACGTTTGTTTAGGTGGAAAAAGGTGATTGGGTGTTGACCGGTTCGCGCTGCGGTTAGGGCTATAAGTTTGCGTTCGAGGTGAGTTCTCTCACTATATAGGATGGGGATTATATCTGTGTTGCTATGGTTGTATGTGATGATTATGATTGTTTGTTGATATGGTTGTGGTATGGAATACTTATGTATTTGTGTGTATATGCTAGATTGTATTTGATGTGCTTCTTGATGGTAGTTCCAAGTAGCATAATGTTTATTTTATATCTTCTTGAGGGTTGTTCCGAGAAGCTTGAGGCCGCTCCTTGATGGTGGTTCCAAGGAGTGTGTGTTTTAGTTTATTATTTGTGATTATGTTTCCTTGATGGTGGTTCCAAGGAGCATAATGTTTATTATTGGTGATTATGTTTCCTTGATGGTGGTTCCAAGGAGCATAATGTTTATTATTTGTGATTATGTTTCCTTGATGGTGGTTCCAAGGAGCATAATGTTTATTATTTGTGATTATGTTTCCTTGATGGTGGTTCCAAGGAGCATAATGTTTATTATTGGTGATTATGTTTCCTTGATGGTGGTTCCAAGGAGCATAATGTTTATTATTTGTGATTATGTTTCCTTGATGGTGGTTCCAAGGAGCATAATGTTTAGTATTTGTGATTATGTCTTTTTGATGGTGGTTCCAAGGAGCATAATGTTTATTATTGTTTGTAATATGTTTTCTTGATGGATGTTCCAAGAAATGTATGTGTTGGTATGTTAAAGGTGATGCCGATATAATTGCGATCCTATGTAAGGATTGAATTCACTAAGCTTCGTGCTTACCCTTTCCCAATAAACTGTGGTTTCAGGTACGGGCGGCTCCAAGGCGTGACGAGTACACACAGGCGCGCGAGAAGAGCTGATTGCTTTATGGTGTTTGATAATTAAACGTTTATGCCGCTGGTTTTTATTTTGAAGCTATTAATTATGAGTTTGCAAACGAAACGTTGGGATCATTTAATGAATTATTATAAATGAAACGTTTATTTAAAAATTTAAATTTGCTTGTAATTTTTGGGACGTTACAACTTGGTATCAGAGCACAGCTTGGGTGAATCAAACGCACCTCGGTGTGTTTGGTCTCAAGTTGCGGCTGGAGATTTTCAAATTATTTATTAAATCTCTTTGGAAATAAAAGAAAAAGTAAAAACCCGTTCGAGGAACGGTGATCGAGGGCGCAGTGTGTACAGTCAGCCGGAGCCGAAGGGAAAGGTACAATGCTTAGTGTTTTATTGCTTTCTAGATCATAGGGTATGCATGCTAGATTGCCTGTTGTTGACACTATGCGGTATGTTGAACTGCTTGCTATTAGGAATTTATGCTAATTATGATAGGTTACTAAGTGAATGCCCTCTAGGTTGTATGCAGTAAGAGACTTATAGCCTTAGAATATTCGATTTAGTTCTATTGCGCAGCTCTTGTTTGAGTCCAACCGTTCTAGGATAGAATCTTGTATTCGACTGTCTATTTGTTTTGCACTGCATGTAATCGGGTATTCGCGAGGCCACTCTTTATGATTAGTGGGGATTCGGTAGTAGCAAGGGTAGTGAGTGGGATGGAATTCCTAGGGAGCTAGGAAGAGTGTGTACATATGCCGGTGCGGGCATATGTGTATAGTTTCGGCGAGAAACTACTTGGACCCTTGGGATGGAACTCGGAACGGGCGATGATAGGTGTGGATGGTAGTAGTAGAGCTCCTACTACCGGAAGCACAGGATCAATGCTCGAGTCGGGAAAAGTCGCGAGGAATCCAAGGAGTTGAGCGTGAGTGTTGCTAGTGTGAGTTATTATGTGCTAATAACTCGTTGTAATTTTTACCCCAGAAATGGCCATCACTAAGGGAAACAACACTACTGAGCCAGGGATTGGCGCTGGTATCACTGCTGAGCAGATACGTGAGTTGATCGCGGCTGAAGTAAAGCATGCTATCAGGGAGGCAATCCCCGAGATTATTACCGCCGTTCGTGATGAGGTAGTAGTGATGATGGAGGCTGCTCGAATCCAGGAACCTGTGTTAGAGGAACAGACTAAGAAGAGGAAAACAGCGCAGGCCGTTACACCAGAATCGGCAGTTCCAAAGAAAACGAGGTTTTCAGACTCGCTCTTGAATCAAAGGAGCGGTGGATTTAAGACCATGGACGGTAGCAGAAGGAGATATGACAAATGTTTCCAGTGTGGCCAGGTGGGGCACTACGGTCGCGACTGCAGGGAACCACCACAGATGGTCTGTTTTAACTGCAAACAGATGGGCCACGTGAAGGTCAACTGCCCGAATCCGAGGGTTACTGTTGGGGGTGGGGCACAAGGAGCTCCTGCGGCAGCTCCCTTGCGTATTACTGATGGTCGTGTGGGTCAGGCTGGACCCGAGGCGGCCGAGGCACAGGCTACGCTTAAAGTGGTGACAGGTATATTTCATCACTTGATATTTGTATGTAGTTGCATTATGCTTAAGCTGTGTGTTTAAGTGCGTTCTTAGTTAACTCGGTGTCTGCTATAGTGATGTTTGATAGCGGGGCTACCCATTAATTCATGCCTCACACTTGTAGATGAGGTTGCTGAGGTAATATTTGTAGACCATTTCGGGTCAAAAATTGGCGTTTGTGCTAGAATCATAGGCTTTTGAGCCGACTGTGATTTGAGGAAAAGCCGTAAGATGATTTGATGTGATTTCCCAACTTGCCTTAAGAGGTTTAAATGTCTGGATGACAATAGTAGACCGGAGAGTTTCGGAGTAGTATGGGTCGAGACGTTGAATGCCGAATGAGTCATGCACGAAGTTATTTTGAAAATAGGATTGCATTAACTAATTTTTGTGTTTCCAATCCTTATATGGATTGTGTTTTGGAATTTTGGGAAATGTTTAGCACACACACAAGGTGTCGAATTATGGTTTTGAAAGTGCATGAAACCTTTTTATAACGAGAGTTACAAACTTTGTTGGTGATTTGTTTAAAATGAGTTTGGAATTCTAGTGTCGCTTAACTTTTCTTTCGAGAGTTGTGTTACTAAGTATTTTATTGCAAATAGTTCAGTGTGTGGATTGATTCATGCGTGACATAAGTGGTGCATGGAGGAATTTTGGTAACATTTCATAAGGAGTTGTTTAGTGCGCTTTTTAGTCAGCTAAAGGTTTTATTGACATTTCCAATTGATAGAAGCGGACTGGTTTCTGTCTTCAAGTTTGAAGCTTACACGAGACAGTTGTGTTTTAACAAAAATATATTTGTAAACCGTGTCATCGTTTTGTGTGATTAGCTGACGCACGAAAATTTATGGCGAACCCTATGCCACGTCATTTTTATGATTAAAAAGAAGAATTTTTGAATCAAATATCGTGAAACTTATTTTGAATTAGGTGCACACTTTTGTCGCACCCTGTTTAAGGTCAAGCGGTTACTTTAAGTGTATGTCATGAGTCAATCCATACTGGAATCGAGGCGGTTCATTTTCAAGAAACTTTTTTTTTATTACGCTTTGCTTTTGTGTGAGTAAACCGAACTGCAATGGAGCGATTTTCAACATGATTTTCCTATGTGGGACGAGCGTTTCCAGTTTTGCGTAACTATCGATCTGGTAATAGTAGTTTTATTACATACGATCTTTTTGAGATTAAAATCCTGATGTTGAAAATATTTTGTAAATGATTTTGTAAACCATTTGGGGAAATGTGCTTTTAAGTGTCATGTGTCATTTCGAGAATTTTAAGGGTGTGAGTCCTTTTGGAAAACTCTTTTGTTTAACCCGTGTCGAGTCTGTGACTAAGGTTGATTTCAGAGTATTGCTTGCTTAGACTTTATTTAAACGCGTTTTTGACCGACTTATGGGTCTAGCAAGCGTGGAGCGTTTTGCTCGGTTTTGACTTGGAATTAGTCATGGGCTAATTGCCCGGTTTTAATGACTCAAGGTGGAGTCTTGTTGGTAAATTGTTTTGTCGCACCGTTTGGCATTCATTGCGCGTCGAGTATTTACACGTTTGGGTGAAGGAGACAATCCGGGATAGGCACTTGTGGGAAGGCTGTTTTGCTTTGGATCCTTAGGCACGTTAGCCAGTCGCTGGTAGTGGTCGGTTGGGTATCTCGGGGTGAGACCCCGGTGTACAGGTGTTATAGCCTAGGCTTTCTAGTAGGTGCTAGGAGGATATAGTTGTGGGCACTTACCTGAGAGGTAGGCGTCGAGGTGTATCCTCGGTTCAGATAAATTAGCTTTGTAGAAGCGAGTGTGGGGGATACGTCGACGGTGGGAGGTTGGGTATTCCACGCGTGTTGGTAATGTAGGCCGGGTAGTATCGGTTAAGGGAATGACCTGCGTGTGTATTAGTGGACTTGATTGTAGGGGATATCTATTTGTGTTGGTGTCTAGGATAATACCACGCTTATGTGATTCACTGTAATCGGTTGGACCGATGTTCGGCGGGTGGCCGATGTTTGTTATTGTAATCGGTTGGACCAATGTTCGGCTAGGCCGATGGTTGTATTTATTCGGTTGGACCGATATTCGGCTGGGCCGCTGGTTGTATTTATTCGGTTGGACCGATATTCGGCGGGGGGGCGATGTTTGTTAATGTGATTCATCGTGAATTTAGGGAGTCTAGTAGAACTCGTAGAAGTTAATCGGCAGTTAATAGTAGAAAAGATCGGATTCGAGTATCCTGTAGGGTATATTGGTGAGCATCTTTATAATGGTTAGAGCTTGGAAAATTTAATCGGGAGGTATGAATCATCTAAGGTTGGGAGACAACCAAATTCGTTTAACTAAGAATGATCCCGATTGTTGGAGTGTTCTTCCAATTGCGTTTGCAGTGTTCTTGAAGGAGTGTTGTTAGTAAGGAAGTATTCGGGAGATTTTTAGACGGTGTGAGAAATTAGGTTCCAGTTAGTGAAAGTCCAGTGGCAACTCAGAGAGGGTTCTGAGTGGACTTGGGAACCTGGGGCTGAGTGGAGGGAGAGCTATCCAGAGCTATTCACGGGCATAGACTTCGAGGACGAAGTCTAATTCAAGCGGGGGAGAGTTGTAAAGCCCGTGTCCTGGTACGTTAATTAATTAATTTTAATAATTTAAAATGTTTACCTTCATTTGTCTTTGGTTTTTGGTTTGGTGTCGAAAAGGACCAAAATGTAGCATTCGTGTCATTTTAGTGTAGATTGTGAGATAAGGGGTAGTTGAGGGGCTAAGTGTGCAAATCTCAGAAACTGTTGCATGGGTCTCGGCCCATGGCCGAATTCCTATCTCGTTTTTCTCCTTTTCCTTGTAATCCAAGTAAACTAAACATTCCCTAAACCCTACAACCCTCTTCTCGTTTCCTGGTGTGGTGCGGCCGTGAGTAAAAGAAACGAAGAGAGAGAGAGAGATCGTGAGAAAGAGAGAGAAGAGAAGGAAGAACGCAGCGGCAGCCATCGCCGCCGCTGCTGCCGTCGCCGGAGGTCGCCACCACCTTGAGTCGTCGGAGGTCGAGAGGGAGAAGACTGGTTGTGGTGTTGAGTCATCGTCGAGAGGTAAGTAACTCTCTCGTTCGTCTCGTTCCTTTTCCTTTTTCTTTTTTTCGTTCTTCCGGCGAGACCGCCACCGCCGCACGCCGTCGCTACGGTGGCCGTGGGTGGAGGGCGGTGGCAGTGGGTAACACTCGTGGCGGAACCCTAAACACACCAGGCCTGGACTCTAAATCATCGTAGCGTAAAACCCGAATCGATTAAGCCTTGAACCGTTTTTATAAATCGTGATTTTATGAAAATTCTAAGTGTGCTGTCCAGTTTTCGTTTGATCATAACTTTCCTGTCGTAACTCCGTTTGAGCCGAAACTGGCGCCCACGGTTCAAGTTCGGGATCGGGCACGTTTTCCATGTTTTAGCGGAAAACTGGTTCGGTCTCTAGCTGGGCGAAAAAGTGGTCGCAAGTTCGGTGATTCGTCATTTTATGTGTAAAATTCTGGAATCTGCAACTGTTTTGTGTAGACCATAACTTTCTGCTCGTAACTCGTTTTGAGGTGGAATTGGTGCCCAAAGTTCCCAAATCGAATTGGGAAGGTTTTTCTTGTTTTGCCGAAAGTCTGATTAAGCCCGTAGCTAGGCTGTATTGGGCTGTTTGTGCAGGCAGGACCGAAAACTGGCAGTTTTGGTAGTCGTTCGTATTTAATTCATAATAAATTGTAGAAAAATCGTTAGAGCGCGTGCGATATGTCCCTGGAACCCTAAGACATGGGACTTTGTGTTTATGGAAAGATATTTATGGTTTAATCAATTTTTTAGGGGTTAAACAGGTCCCGAACAGACCTGCGTGTTGAGAGTAAAACCTGGAAATTATGCGTTTTAAAGCTAATAGTCGTGGCCTTGGTTTGGGGGCGTCATTTTGATAACTGTTAACGTTTGTTTAGGTGGAAAAAGGTGATTGGGTGTTGACCGGTTCGCGCTGCGGTTAGGGCTATAAGTTTGCGTTCGAGGTGAGTTCTCTCACTATATAGGATGGGGATTATATCTGTGTTGCTATGGTTGTATGTGATGATTATGATTGTTTGTTGATATGGGTGTGGTATGGAATACTTATGTATTTGTGTGTATATGCTAGATTGTATTTGATGTGCTTCTTGATGGTAGTTCCAAGTAGCATAATGTTTATTTTATATCTTCTTGAGGGTTGTTCCGAGAAGCTTGAGGCCGCTCCTTGATGGTGGTTCCAAGGAGTGTGTGTTTTAGTTTATTATTTGTGATTATGTTTCCTTGATGGTGGTTCCAAGGAGCATAATGTCTATTATTGGTGATTATGTTTCCTTGATGGTGGTTCCAAGGAGCATAATGTTTATTATTTGTGATTATGTTTCCTTGATGGTGGTTCCAAGGAGCATAATGTTTATTATTTGTGATTATGTTTCCTTGATGGTGGTTCCAAGGAGCATAATGTTTATTATTGGTGATTATGTTTCCTTGATGGTGGTTCCAATGAGCATAATGTTTATTATTTGTGATTATGTTTCCTTGATGGTGGTTCCAAGGAGCATAATGTTTAGTATTTGTGATTATGTCTTTTTGATGGTGGTTCCAAGGAGCATAATGTTTATTATTGTTTGTAATATGTTTTCTTGATGGATGTTCCAAGAAATGTATGTGTTGGTATGTTAAAGGTGATGCCGATATAATTGTGATCCTATGTAAGGATTGAATTCACTAAGCTTCGTGCTTACCCTTTCCCAATAAACTGTGGTTTCAGGTACGGGCGGCTCCAAGGCGTGACGAGTACACACAGGCGCGCGAGAAGAGCTGATTGTTTTATGGTGTTTCATAATTAAACGTTTATTCCGCTGGTTTTTATTTTGAAGCTATTAATTATGAGTTTGCAAACGAAACGTTGGGATCATTTAATGAATTATTATAAATGAAACGTTTATTTAAAAATTTAAATTTGCTTGTAATTTTTGGGACGTTACACTTCTGCAAATTCTCTTGTCTCTATAATCTAAAGTGCAAGAAACCTTAGTGATTTCTTAGTTTGTTTAGATTAGGTTTACCTTATCTATTTCTGCAACAAACTGTACATCTTGTTTTTGATTTTCTCATTAATCAATAAACTAATTTAGAATTATTAAATTGGGTTTGTATTCACCTCTCCCCTTCTATAAACTAAACCCTTGTAGAACCCGTATCGGGACCAACACACTAATTGAGCCATTTGTTAGCGATTGGCTTCCAACTTAACTTGCAAATGAGTAATCATATCCTACTGATTTCCTGAAAAAGTCATCCCTACACAAGAAATAAAGATATGAGTGTAACGACCCAGATTCCCAAACAAGCATCAAATAACATATATTGCATAACATCGTTACATAACAAGATACACCATATAACAAGTATGGTCCCTTAGTCTTTACAATCCGAAATAAGGTATTTCATTACAAACTTTTTGCTAACTAAATACATGATATCTGATAACGAGGTTATAACTACAAAACAAGTCATAGTCTTCAAATTATAAGTCTTCCCAAAAGCTAGCCACCGATTACTCTATTCACTTGCTCTTACCCGATCCACGACCTGGAATACATCTTTTTAAAACAAAATGAGGGTTAGACCTGGTGGTCTAGATGAGAAAATCCCTGTTAGTTGGAAATCATTTGCACAAACACCATATACATAACACAAATATAAATACCACTTAGGACTCATGCATTGTGTACTTCCTGTCTCGTTCCCATGGCCAAATTAGATGGTTGCGAGCCAACTAATCAATTTACTCTGCTGTACTTAACACAGCCAACACCGCTATCCCTCCGTACAGCCAACTCCACCGGTCCTAAGCCCGACCAACTTGTACTCATGTAGTGTAATACTCATATAAACATAATATGCACACTACTACACTATTTATCACATTCTCATTCCACATATATATGTATGCCAGTTTAAAAACGTTTTAAAGTAAAACTCACCTGTTTGCTTATCAAAACTCTTTCCAGTACTTCCCAAAAGATTCAGCTTTTACCCCAGATTCACAGTATCTGAAACAATTAGATACAAATATCTCTTTACCAAAAAGAACACATAATACATACTAGGACTAAGAACTTTAGATAAATCTATCTAACTCTTATCCTCAAATGTTTCCCCTACACCCGAACTTAAGTCGAGTCCACAGTATATTCAGTCCTCATTCATTCCCCATCCAAGAGTCAACAAAACCCATGTTACTGGATACTTAAAAGTATCTAAACTCTCAAAAGTGACCAAATCAGCTAAAGTATCCGGATACGACAAGTTATCCGGACAACACAACTTTCCGGACAGCAGAAACATTCCGGACAACACAACTGTCCGGATAACACAAACAATCCGGACAACATCCGGACACCAAAGTAATCCGGATACCATCCGGTATCTAATTCGATCCGGAAACTATAGAAAAGAGAGACTTACCCGGACACTTCATCTACCGGACACCTGCAAGGAAGAACTATCGGACACCACTAAAAGAACTACCAGACACATTCATACTGTATCCGGAAACCTCTGTCGGTTTACCCTATTTTAACCCATAAATCGCCTGAATCAATCCCAGGCATGAAATCTATGATTCTACTCCGATAGGAACTATTTACTAGCAATTACAGACATAAAACACAAAGAAAACATACCTCAATTCACTTCTAAGTACACCAAATTGAAGCCTTAGCTCCAAAATCTTTCTTTCTTCTTCTTATCTTCTCAAAACACACACACACACACTAATCTGGATGGTTTTTACTTTATCAAAATATCTGAATACCTTAAGAGATAATATCCAACCATATTTACCATTTTAGTCCTTGAACTAATCAAAATGACCATAACACCCTTAATCTTATAAACTAACCCAAACTTACCCTAAACATCAAAATTTAAAGTTAATTAATTTAACGGAATTAAGACTTAACTAACGAACTTACCCGGGGTATTACATCATCTCCCCCTTAAAAGAATTCTGTCTCGGAATTCGGTTAGCAAAAAAGGTACAGGTACTTAGTTCTCATCTCTGATTCTGATTCCCAAGTAGCGTCCTGCCCTCTATGATGTCGCCACTGAACTTTTACTTGCTTGATCTCCTTACCATTCCGTAAGACTTTAACTTTACTGTCTACAATGGCTTCCGGTTCCTCCACGTAATTCAACCTTTCATCAACCTGAATATCTGGTAGAGAGACTGCCTGATCTGGCGTAACCAAACACTTTCGTAGATTCGAAACATGAAAAGCATTATGGATCCTGCTTAACTCTGGCGGAAGATGTAATACCCGGGTAAGTACGTTAAATTTTTTGACTAAGGGGTTTTTATATTAAAGGGAAATTTGAGATAAGTTATAAGATTTGGGGTGGGTTGGTAATTAGTGAGTAGTTTGTGCCAAAAGTGTAAATGGAGATATAAATATCTCCTATACTTCAATTATCTCTTCAGAAACCTAAACATAGAAAGACAGTGTGTGTGTGTGTGTGCGTGTTCGTGAGGCGAAAAAGGAGCAGAAGTGGAAAGGCTCGGTTTGAGCATCGATTGAACGGGTTTGAGACGATTTTAAGGTATGTATCCTTTAGGTTTTATGTTTGTAATCATCAATAGACAGTTTCTATCGGATTAGAAAGCTTAAATCATAGCTGTATAGATTTGATTTGGGTTCTGGATTGGAAAAGCGACCGACTGTGTTATTGAGAGTCCCGGGGAAGTCCCGGTAGACTCCCGGTACGGACGACTCCCGGTAGTGTGAGTCCCGGTATTGCAGACTTCCGGTAGTGTAGAGTTCCGGTATTATGAACTCCCGGTATAAGAACTCCCGGTACCATGGACTCCCGGTACCATGGAGTCCCGGTACCATGAAGTCCCGGTAGTGTTGTCTCCCGGTACTCTGGGTAGTCCCGGTACCTTGTTATGTTTTGTTGATTAAGTCAGAAGGGTAAGAGTATAAGTGAAACATTGGAGGACCGAAACTTAGTAGGCTTTATGTGTTTGGCTAGTAAAGCGATATATGTATCTTAATTGGTTTCAGATTCTGTAGAGTCAAGGTGAAGGATATGATCTTTTTGAAAGGAACTTGACAGTGTTTTTGGATAAGCGATCGAGGTGAGTTTTACTTTAAAACTCTTTCAACTGGAATACATATATGTGTTTATATGTGTATGTGAGTATGTGTGAAATATATATATTGTATTTATATCGCACGAAACGAGTATAGGTGAGCCGAATTATTATTCGGCGGGGCTGTATGGAAATACAGCGGGGCTGCATGAAATTGCAGTGGAGCTGTAGGTAATTGCAGCGGGGCTGTATGTAATTACAGTGGAGTCGACTGTATTGTACAGTGACGATAATTAGTTGGCTTGCTACCGACTAATGTGGCCAGGGGAAAGAAGATGAGATGAGGAGAGATACACGGTGCACGAGTCCTAATTTGGTATTTATATACGTGTGGTATATGCGTGCTTATACGAAAGGTTTTATGTAAACTATTTTGATACAAAGTATTATGTGAAAAGAGTTTTATATTGATTTTGGAAAAGACCAGGATTAACTCACTAGACCCGTTTGGTCTAACCCTCATTTTGTTTTCAAAAATATGTTTTCCAGGTCGAGACATTGATAGCGGCAAAGGAAAGAATAAGGTATAGACTGCTTTCGTGGACCGATGATGATTAGGAAGATGTTATGTATTTTGTAGTTACGAAACAAAAGGGACCGTACTTGGTTTATTATGTAATCTTTGTTGTAATTTAATGATATGCATGTATGTTATGTTAATTGTTTTATGATATGGGTAACCGGGTCGTTACAAATGGTATCAGAGCCCTAGTTTAAGGGATTTAGGTGTTTATACCCGTACCTAGACTTAAACTGCATGTGAAGTAGGATGTCCTTGATATATTAGAACCTTGGGATGCTAAGTATAAAAGGTAGAAGGAACATCATGTAAGGTAATTTCAGATTACACCTGGCCAGTGTAATTGTGATCTTACAGGTACATGTTTGAACTGGAATACCTTGTTATATGGGGTATGTGCTTATGTGTATGTTAACCTTGTTTAAATCTACATAATGGCAAGCGGAACACGAAATTCGAATCGAGGAGGAGGAAGAAATCCGAATAGAACTAATCCGCCAATAGGAATAGGGGACAGGGGAGGTAGAACTGGGGGTAGAGCTGGAGGTCGAGCCGGAGGCAGAGTCCAACCACATGGTACAGAATTCGTTACCAGGGATGATCTAATGACAGAAATGGGAAGATTACAAGCTAATATCCAAGCTATGTTCAACCAAACTCACAATACTGAAACAGAAAGACCAGATCCTACTCATGAAGAAGAGATGCCCATTACATCCACTGTCGTACCAGTAGTGAGGAAATGTGATTATAAAATGTTTTTAAGCTGTAGACCTCTGACCTACTCAGGAGACAGGGATCTCGTGAAAGCAATGAGATGGATGAAGGAAATAGAAGCTATTTTCAAGACAAGCATGTGTGCGGAGGAAGATAGGGTATTGTACGGGGCAGCAATGTTAAAAGGGGATGCTTTGTATTGGTGGGAATCTTTTATTCACTCTAAGGGATCTGATGTTTATTCTACCCTCTCTTGAGAAGAATTTGTGATAGCCTACAGGAATGCATTTTGTCCCCAAGCAGCCGTCAAACATCTGGAAGGGGAATTTATGAACTTACAACAAGGAAACTTATCCGTTCGAGACTACACCGCGAGCTTCCTAGAAAAGTCTCGGTTCGCAGAATACTACGTTGCTACGGAGGCGATGAAGACGGAAAGGTTTATCTTCGGGTTAAATTCGGAAGTCAGAAAGTTAGTGACTGCAACAGGACCTGATAACTTCTCAGCCGCAGTAAATGCCGCGGAAAATGTAGAGCGAGATATTAAGAGAGATGCAAATGATAATAGTGCTGGGAAAAGAAAATCGGAAGAGATGACGCATGATTCAACGGGGTACGAAATTCAGAGGTTCGATAGTCGCCTACCTTTTATATCAAATGAAAGACTATGTCCAAAATGCAACCGCGTACATCAAGGAAATTGTTATGTTGATCCTAGAAGTTGTTATAAGTGTGGAAGGGCTGGACACGTCGCTAAGAATTGTCGTGCAAATCGATTCTGTTTCGTTTGCAATTCCCCTTATCATATTCAGTCAGACTGTCCACAAAGGAAAATACAACAGGGTAATACGACGGGGAAACCAATAAGCGTCAGGACGGGAGAGATACAAAGGTCTGAAGAACCGAAAGCAAAGGGACGAGTATTCCAAATGACAACGCAAAATGAGGAGGAAATTTCGGATGAGGATACAGGTACATTTCTAATAAACTCTATACGTGCTAAGGTGTTATCTGACTTCGGTACGAAGTGGTTCTTGGTATTTCTGTGCTTATATTGCTGATTTGTGTTAGAGACATAGGTGAGTGTGGGGTGGCTATTCAGTTAGTTTCTATGGTTTTGATTGAGTTCGAGGTAGTAGTGATAAGTATTCGTATCCTTTCGCTTAACCGAATTCTGGGACGGAATTCTTTTAAGGGGGAGATAATGTAATACCCGGGTAAGTCCGTTAAATTTTTTGACTAAGGGGTTTTTATATTAAAGGGAAATTTGAGATAAGTTATAAGATTTGGGGTGGGTTGGTAATTAGTGAGTAGTTTGTGCCAAAAGTGTAAATGGAGATATAAATATCTCCTACACTTCAATTATCTCTTCAGAAACCTAAACATAGAAAGACAGTGTGTGTGTGCGTGTTCGTGAGGCGAAAAAGGAGCAGAAGTGGAAAGGCTCGGTTTGAGCATCGATTGAACAGGTTTGAGACGATTTTAAGGTATGTATCCTTTAGGTTTTATGTTTGTAATCATCAATAGACAGTTTCTATTGGATTAGAAAGCTTAAATCATAGCTGTATAGATTTGATTTGGGTTCTGGATTGGAAAAGCGACCGACTGTGTTCTTGAGAGTCCCGGGGAAGTCCCGGTAGACTCCCAGTACGGACGACTCCTGGTAGTGTGAGTCCCGGTATTGCAGACTTCCGGTAGTGTAGAGTTCCGGTATTATGAACTCCCGGTATAGGAACTCCCGGTACCATGGACTCCCGGTACCATGGAGTCCCGGTACCATGAAGTCCCGGTAGTGTTGTCTCCCGGTACTCTGGGTAGTCCCGGTACCTTGTTATGTTTTGTTGATTAAGTCAGAAGGGTAAGAGTATAAGTGAAACATTGGAGGACCGGAACTTAGTAGGCTTTATGTGTTTGGCTAGTAAAGCGATATATGTATCTTAATTGGTTTCAGATTCTGTGGAGTCAAGGTGAAGGATAGGATCTTTTTGAAAGGAACTTGCAAGTGTTTTTGGATAAGCGATCGAGGTGAGTTTTACTTTAAAACGTTTTCAACTGGAATACATATATGTGTTTATATGTGTATGTGAGTATGTGTGAAATATATATATTGTATTTATATCGCACAAAACGAGTATAGGTGAGCCGAATTATTATTCGGCGGGGCTGTATGGAAATACAGCGGGGCTGCATGAAATTGCAGTGGAGCTGTAGGTAATTGCAGCGGGGCTGTAGGTAATTGCAGCGGGGCTGTATGTAATTACAGTGGAGTCGACTGTATTGTACAGTGACGATAATTAGTTGGCTTGCTACCGACTAATGTGGCCAGGGGAAAGAAGATGAGATGAGGAGAGATACACGGTGCACGAGTCCTAATTTGGTATTTATATACGTGTGGTATATGCGTGCTTATACGAAAGGTTTTATGTAAACTATTTTGATACAAAGTATTATGTGAAAAGAGTTTTATATTGATTTTGGAAAAGACCAGGATTAACTCACTAGACCCGTTTGGTCTAACCCTCATTTTGTTTTCAAAAATATGTTTTCCAGGTCGAGACATAAGGAAATAATAAGGTGTAGACTGCTTTCGTGGACCGATGATGATTAGGAAGATGTTATTTATTTTGTAGTTACGAAACAAAAGGGACTGTACTTGGTTTATTATGTAATCTTTGTTGTAATTTAATGATATGCATGTATGTTATGTTAATTGTTGTATGATATGGGTAACCGGGTCGTTACAGAAGATCTAACCTGTAGGCTACTTCTCCGATTCTTTTTGTAATTGCAAACGGTCCAATGTACTTTGGGCTCAGTTTACCTTGTTTCCCAAATCGAATGACTCCTTTCTAAGGCGAGACTTTTAACATCACGAAATCTCCAACTTGGAATTGTAACGGTTTTCGTCGTCGGTCAGCGTAGCTTTTCTGTCTGTCTTGAGCCACTTTCAATCGTTCCCGAATCTGAGCAATCTTATCCGCGGTTAACTGAACTATATCTGGCCCTGCTAATTGTTTCTCTCCCACTTCGTTCCAACACAAAGACGTTCTCGGCATTTTCTACCATACAGAACTTCAAACGGTGCCGCTTGTATGCTGGAATGATAACTGTTGTTGTAGGAAAATTCAATCAACGGCAAATGCTTATCCCATGATCCCCCAAAATCAACAATGCAGGCCCGTAGCATGTCTTCCAAAGTTTGAATCGTTCGTTCACTTTGACCGTCAGTTTGAGGGTGATACGTTGTACTTAACTTTATCTGCGTCCCCATTTCTCTTTGAAAACTTCTCCAGAACCTTGAAGTAAAACGACTACCACGATCAGAAATAATCGAGATTGGAACTCCATGTCGAGTTACTATTTCGTCGATATACAATTTGGCTAGTCTTTCTAACGGATAGGTTTCTTTTATCGGCAAAAACTGAGCAGACTTTGTCAACTGATCAACGATCACCCAAATGGCATCAAACCCTTTCGGAGTCCTTGGTAGCTTCATGATGAAATCTGTAGTAATATGATCCCATTTCTACATAGATATTTCTAAACGCTTCAACTGACCAAAAGGCTTTTGATGTTCAATCTTCACTTTCTTACAAGTAGAACAACCTTCCACATACTGAGCAACACTTCTTTTCATTCCCGGCCACCAGTAAAACTGTCGTAAATCTTTATACATCTTATTCGTACCTGGATGAATAGAGAAACAAGATTGATGAGCTTCTTGTAGTACCCGATCATGTAAACCACCCAAACGAGGCACCCAAACTCTGTTATCTAAACACAGTAACCCACGATCATCCTTTACAAGCAATGCTGATATCCCCACTAATCGTTCTGGTTTCAATTGTCCCTCTTGGAATGATTCTATTTGACACTTCTTCAGTTCGTCAAAGACGTTAGGTAGAAGTTCAGCTCGTAGTGCAATTGCCTTTATTGTTCCGCTTCGTTCTTGGCGACTCAGTGCATCAGCTACCACATTTGCTTTCCCCGGATGATAAAGAATTTCGCAGTCGTAATCATTCAACAATTCTAACCACCTTCTTTGCCTCATATTCAATTCTCGTTGATCGAAGAGATGTTGGAGACTCTTATGATCGGTATAAATTTGACATTTAGAGCCGTAAAGATAATGTCCCCAAATCTTTAGCTCGAAAACAACTACTGCAAGTTCCATGTCATGTGTAGGATACTGTCGTTCATGATCCTTCAATTGTCTAGAAGCATAAGCAATAACTTTCCCACGCTGCATTAGTACACATCCCAATCCCAGTTTGGAAGCATCACTATAAACAACAAAATCATCGGAACCTTCAGGTAGTGACAGTATCGGTGCGCTACAGAGTTTCTCTTTCAATATTCGGAATGCTCCATCCTGCTCTGCTTTCCAATCAAACTTTATATTATTTCGAGTCAGCTTGGTCAAAGGCGTAGCGATACGGGAGAAATCTTGTATAAACTTTCGATAGTAACCGGCTAAACCCAGAAAACTTCGTACCTCGGTTGGCGTTCTCGGCGGTTCCCACTTTTCAATTTCTTCTACTTTCATTGGATCAACTTGAATGCCTTTCTCGGAAACTACATGCCCCAGAAACTGAACTTCCCGTAGCCAGAATTCACATTTAGAAAATTTAGCATACAACTGTTCCTTCTTCAACAACTCCAAAATCAAACGAATATGTCGTGCGTGCTCTGCTTCTGATCGAGAGTAGATAAGGATATCATCGATAAACACAATAACTAATTTATCGAGATATGACTTACATACTCGATTCATTAAATCCATAAAAGCATCTGGGGCATTCGTCAGTCCAAAAGGCATCACTAAGAATTCATAGTGACCATACCTAGTGCGGAAAGCAGTCTTCAGAACGTCTTCTTCTTTAACCTTCAGTTGGTGATAACCATATCTCAGATCAATCTTAGAGAAATAGCAAGTTCCCACTAGTTGATCAATGAGGTCATCAATTCTTGGAAGCGGATACTTGTTCTTGATCGTGCGCTTATTCAGTTCCCGATAATCAATACACATCCTCATCGACCCGTCTTTCTTTTTCACAAACAACACTAATGCTCCCCACGGCGAAGAACTAGGTCTGATGAAGCCTTTATCTGAAAAATCTTGCAATTGCGTCATCATTTCTTTCATCTCTGGAGGTGCCAGACGATACGGTGTACGGGCAACAGGAGCGGCTCCAGGAATCAGATCTATACCAAACTCTACTTGTCTAACGGGCGGAAGACTAGTCAAATCTTCCAGGAAAACTTCTGGAAATTCACAAACGCCAGGAATATCTTCCAACTTATTCTTTTCTAATTTAGTATCTATCACATATGCTAAATAACTCGGGCAGCCTTTACTAACACACTTACGAGCTTTTAACATAGATATAAGGCACGACTGACGATTCCTACGATCACCATAAATCACTATTGGTCCCTTCTCAGGTAAGACAACATTAATCAACTTCTTATCACAAACTATACTAGCCCGATTCTCGGCTAACCAATCCATTCCCACTACCACATCGAACTCAATTAGAGCTATAGTAAATAACTGAATAGGTACTCCGCACCCATCTATATTTATCACACAACCATCAAATACCTCTTTAACTGATACTTGACTATCATTTACTGTATCTACCATTAACGCGTGACTTAACACTTTAGGCTTTAAATGCATATAAGCAGCAAAAGAAGGCGACACAAATGATCGGTTTGCACCAGTGTCAAATAACACTTTAGCACGTGTAGAGTTTATCAAAATTTTACCTGTAACCACATCAGGAGTTTCCTCTGCTTCTTGCACGGTCATTTGAAAGGCACGACCCCTTGCTCTTGGTAGCTCTGGTCTTGGTACTACTGGTCTAACACATGTTCGTCTCACTGAAGTACCACCCTGTTGTATTCTCCCCCGTGGACAATCTGACTGAATGTGATTGGGAGAATTGCATGAGAAACAAAATCGAGTCACTTGGCAGTCTTTAGCAATATGACCGGTCTTTCCACACTTGTAACAGACTCGAGGATCAACTTGACAATTTCCTTGATGAAAACAGTTGCATTTTGGGAAAGGTCTTTCAGCTGGTCTGAAAGGTGTACGACTATCAAATCTCTGAAACCTGGACTTCTTTGGATCATACTGTGGCCCTTCCCATTTTCTCTTTCCAGCACTCTTATCATTAGCATCTCTCCTATTATCCTGTTCTACATTTTCCGCGGCATCTACTGCGGCCGAGAAGGTATCGGGTCCTTTTGCAATCACTAGCGTTCTAATTTCTGAATTTAACCCGAAGATAAACCTTTCCATCTTAAGTGCCTCTGTGGCCACATAGTATTCTGCAAAACGAGACTTCTCTAAGAAACGAGCAGTATAATCCCTACCCGAAAAACTTCCCTATTGCAGATTCATGAACTCTTCATCCAATTGTCTAACTGTTGCTTGAGGAAAAAAATGCTTCTTGAAAGCCGTAGTGAATTCGTCCCAAGAGAAAGTAGAACATACATCAAAACCTATAGAGGTAATAAGAGCCTCCCACCAGTATAGAGCATCTGCTTTCAACATCGCGGTTTCATATAGCACTCTATCTTCTTCTGCACACTTGCTGGTCTTGAAAACAGCTTCTATCTCTTTTAGCCACCTAACGGCCTTTACTGGGTCCCTCTCTCCTGAGTAAGTCGGAGGCTTGCAACTTAGAAACATTTTATAGTCACACTTCCTTGGCACCGGTATCACAGTAGGTGTAATGGGCATCTCGTCTTCCAGATTAGGGTCTGGTATTTCAGTTTCATTATGACGAGTTCGGTCGAACATGGCTTGTATATTTGCTTGCATCCTTCCAATCTCCGCGGTCAGATCGTCCCTTGTAACAAATTCCGTACCTCGCGGCTGAACTCTACCCCCTGTTCTACCCCTACCTCGTTCTCCCCCTCTTCCCCTTGTTCCGACTGTTGGATTCGTTCTATTAGGATTTCCTCCTCCTTCTCTATTCGTATTTCGAGTACCACTTTCCATTCTGTAGATTCAAACAATATTAATATACATATAAGCACATACCCCATATAATAAGATTTTCCAGTTCAAACATGTACCTGTAAGTTCACAATTACACTGGCCAGGTGTAATCTGAAATTACCTTACATGATGTTCCTTATACCTTTTTATATTTATCATCCCAATGTTCTAATATAATTGGGACATCCTACTTCACACGCAGTTTAAGTCTAGGTATAGATTTGAATACCTAAATCCCTTAAACTAGGGCTCTGATACCATCTGTAACGACCCGGATTCCCAAACAAGCATCAAATAACATATATTGCATAACATCGTTACATAACAAGATACACCATATAACAAGTATGGTCCCTTAGTCTTTACAATCCAAAATAAGGTATTTCATTACAAACTTTTTGCTAACTAAATACATGATATCTGATAACGAGGTTATAACTACAAAACAAGTCATAGTCTTCAAATTATAAGTCTTCCCAAAAGCTAGCCACCGATTACTCTATTCACTTGCTCTTACCCGATCCACGACCTGGAATACATATTTTTAAAACAAAATGAGGGTTAGACCTTGTGGTCTAAGTGAGAAAATCCCTGTTAGTTAGAAATCAATTGCACAAACACCATATACATAACACAAATATAAATACCACTTAGGACTCATGCATTCTGTACTTCCTGTCTCGTTCCCATGGCCAAATTAGATGGTTGCGAGCCAACTAATCAATTTACTCCGATGTACTTAATACAGCCAACACCGATGTCCCTCCGTACAGCCAACTCCACCGGTCCTAAGCCCGGCCAACTTGTACTCATGTAGTGTAATACTCATATAAACATAATATGCACACTATTACACTATATATCACATTCTCATTCCACATATATATGTATGCCAGTTTAAAAACGTTTTAAAGTAAAACTCACCTGTTTGCTTATCAAAACTCTTTCCAGTCCTTCCCAAAAGATTCAGCTTTTACCCCAGATTCACAGTATCTGAAACAATTAGTTACAAATATCTCTTTACCAAAAAGAACACATAATACTTACTAGGACTAAGAACTTTAGATAAATCTATCTAATTCTTATCCTCAAATGTTTCCCCCACACCCAAACTTAAGTCGAGTCAACAGTATATTCAGTCCTCATTCATTCCTCATCCAAGAGTCAACAAAACACAGGTTACTGGATACTTAAAAGTATCTAAACTCTCAAAAGTGACCAAATCAGCTAAAGTATCCGGATACCACAAGTTATCCGGACAACACAACTTTCCGGACAGCACAAACATTCCGGACAACATAACTGTCTGGATAACACAAACAATCCGGACAACATCCGGACACCAAAGTAATCCGGATACCATCCGCTATCTAATTCCATCCGGAAACTATAGAAAATAGAGACTTACCTGGACACTTCATCTACCGGACACCTGCAAGGAAGAATTACCGGACACCACCAAAAGAACTACCGGACACATTCACACTGTGTCCGGAAACCTCTGTCGGTTTACCCTATTTTAACCTAGAAATCGGCTGAATCAACCCCAGGCATGAAATCTATGATTCTACTCCGATAGGAACTGTTTACTAGCAATTACAGACATAAAACACAAAGAAAACATACCACAATTCACTTCTAAGTACACCAAATTGAAGCCTTAGCTCCAAAACCTTTCTTTCTTCTTCTTCTCTTCTCAAAACACACACACACACACACACACACTAATCTGGATGGTTTTTACTTTATGAAAATATCTGAATACCTTAAGAGATAATATCCAACAATATTTACCATTTTAGTCCTTGAACTAATCAAAATGACCATAACACCCTTAATCTTATAAACTAACCCAAACTTACCCTAAACATCAAAATTTAAAGTTAATTAATTTAACCGAATTAAGATTTAACTAACGAACTTACCCGATGTATTACAATGAGCCCAAACAATGCTTGTTTATTTTGCACGAGAGCCTCTAATTGGGCCCTAGGGTAGGCGATAAAGTGTTTATCCCAAAAATTACACACGTATAAATTAATGTTTGGATTACGAGGCTAATCAACTAAAGAATTACCGTTCAAACAAGACAAGAGAAGCAACGCAAAAAATGTAAATTAGAGTAGAGATTTGATGACATGGAAAACCTCGTCGTGAGTAAAAAACCACAGACGATACGAAGGATCTTTGGTGCACTATAGACATCAAATATGTATGTGTTTTTTAATAATAACAGTTACAAGGAATGGTCATGGGAACCATGATGTGTCATATGAAAAACTAAGAAAACAATAGTAATATCCTTGAAAGCGTCTTGAAGACTATTCTTCGCTCATATCTAGTGTTTTTGTGATTCGGGAGCATTCAATAGTAGATGGATGTAATTAGATCGTACTCCATGTATGCTTGAGTGTACTTGGCTCTTTTATAAGCTCTTTGTATAATGGTTGTTAACTATCGTCTTTAAATGCTTGTTAATGAGATAACAGTTGTATTATTGATCCTGTGATTAGTTATCCTTGATGCATTGATGAGATATCTTTCAATGATTGAGGATTATTGTGATAACCTGGTAAGTGCCCTTATTTTTTTTGAGTATATCTTAGTTTAATGGGTAAATTATGTTATGTGATGTGGCTTTATTAGTTTAGAATGTTGTAATATCATGTAATAGAATCCTAAGGGTTCTAAAATTACTTTATGAGTTAGATTAGGAGGATTTAGTCAATAGTTTTTGTTATAGGGTCTTATGGTCATTTAGTCATAGATTTGATTCTAAGTGCAATTAGCTATTCTTATATAAGGTGTCATCCATGTGTGTTGATGAGTCATAGACTCATTTTCTCTAAAGGCTGGAAAGTGAAGTGTATGTATGTGTGTCGTTTAAGTGATAAAGAGAACAAGGCAGATAAAGCTTCTTTTTGGGTTTTGAAAGTTAAAGCAAGAGTCATCTTATTTCTTGTTGCAGATTACAATTGAAGGTATGGTTTCGATCTTGGGTTCTTATTTGGTAGTTGTAACCATAGTTTTCTTTTAGGGATTAATGGTTTTTGTGCAGAAAATTCACAACCATGATTAAGGGGTGGTTTTATTGCCTCATAGTATTATTAGAAATAGTAGAAACTTGCTCTTCTTGGCTATATATAGTTGATTTATAGGTTAAAATCCTCATGCAAGTAGTAGAGTTCAAGTTATGAAAAGTTTGAGGTTTCATCATAATTGATGATTATGAGTTCTAATGGCTACATCTTCATGTATAGAGTTGTATATGAGTTCCTCCATATTATTTGATGTTAGAACCTCATTTTGATGCTAAAACCTCCATAGAATGAACCAAATTGAGTTGGGGTGGAGTTGGGGTGTCAAGGGGCTGAAACTGGGGTTGTTTGTTGTCCAACAGAGCATGGGGGACCTACACTAGTGCATACGGTGGCACATGTCACCGTATTATTCTTCCGTTGAAGGGTAAAAAAATTTAGGTTTGTGAAAGGTTCAACCGCATCGATTTGTTGTGTGCCACCATATATATTTTGAAACTACAATAAAAACATTAGTTTTCCTTGGTAGAGTTGGCTAGCAAGGCTTTTTTCCACTTCATAGTTTAAACCCCGGGTTCGAGTCCCGTAAAAGTCATTTTCCTTATTTTTATCTTTTAATTTCATATTTATTTTGATTCTAAAAAAATTACAATAACAGGACTCAATCATGAGACCTCACGTTTAAGAAAGCAAGGAACTAACCACTAGACCACTATTGATTTTATGAAAAACATATCTATATCTTTTTTTTATAGTGAAACGGTGCCACCGTTTGATAAACGTTCTGGGTCCGCCCATGTAATAGAGGTCGCAACAACTTTTGGCGCGGTTGTGGTCGCACCAAAGTCGCGTCAAGCACTGTTTCAGCATTTTCTGATTTTTGTTTGTTGCGTACTCGTGTTGTTTATGAGCGTAATATAGAGGTATGGGTACTCGTTTTGAGTGTAGAATAGCATTTGAACACTTTGGACACGTTATTTTGATCATATCTCAACTCCAAGTCTTGTTTTTGACGTCAGTTGTTCAGTTTCTAGCTCGGTTGCGATTCGGGGCGTCCGGTGGGTTCTTAAAGTTGTAAATTGTCGTAGTAAGTCTTATATACGTATAATTATGTGGATTTCATCAATGTGTATATATTACAGGCTCGATTACTCGTCACTGAAGTTTTTTATAAGTGGTGTTCGGTTGTGCCATTTGCGCGTGTGCGGCTTCAAACTCTTAATAAGGTGAGTTTTCTTTTAACCATTTTCAAACTGGAATACTGTTGGTCCCGGAGGGTTATACAAGTTTGGAGAAGGGGGGGTTGAATACAAATACATGATTTTTACTTTCTAAATTGTTTATTGATAAATCAAAACAATTTACAACTTATTGCGGAACAAGATTAAGGATTAACCTAATCTAAACAAGTTAAGAACACTAAGTTTCTTGCACTAGAATAAAAACAGAAACGAGATAAGGAAATTACGAATAATAACCTAACACACAGTAGTAAGGAAGAAGAAGATGGCCCGAGCACTTCATTTCTGAAGTAGGGTTCTTCTTATATACTTCATGCATTTAATGCATAGCAGTGTTACTTTACACGTGGCAGCAGCTGAGTGGTTGCATGTTTTGACCTTTGTAGACAACCTTAGTAGCCGCATGGTGCACAGTGTAGAATCAGAGTTTGTTGTACGATTCTAGACAGAAGGGAGGTCCATTCTGACATTTCGTACGGAGATATACAAGGGAGGTAAGACAATAGTACTTTGTAAGGAGACTTCATGATCAGCTTTCGTTGAATAAGTACTTTATCAGCGAATGATAAAGCTCAGCGATTGCTGAAGTCTTCTACTTGATAATTCACGTTGAATGGACAATTCTGTGACTTCGCTGATATCCGCATCAGTTCATTAGTAGACTTGTCGCTGGTTCTTGGGCTTAATCTTCGACTTCAGCGTAGAATCTTTTGTTGACGTGAAACTTGTCTTCAGGGATCATAAGTAAACAACTAAACTATCAGCGATCATCACAGAGACTGAACAGGCTCAGAGCTACGGGATGAACAGGGTTCGCTGAATGTCTAATCTAAAGAGCGAGAGTTCCTATCAGCGATAGTGAAACTCTAATACATATTGTTTACTTACAATTTTCACTAAGTGTTAAAGAGAGGGTCATTATCAAATCACTGAGGGTTTGGATCAACAATCTCCCCCTATTTGATTATGACATAGCAACAAAGAAAATTGCTAAGTATGAAAACATAAGGATAAAAAGAACTCATAAAATCTTTGTCCCTTTTACTGTTTTCTGGGATCTTTTCAGTACTGATGGAGTAAAGTACATTCGCTGAAATTTTTCTTTAAACTTCGTAAAGATTACAGAGGGAAGTAGAAAAATTACAAGTACATCAAATTTAAATTACAAGTACAAAAGAGGTAAGCTAATAAGGATAGAAGAAATACTAGGAAATCCTATCAGCCTTCAAGAGGTTATTCCTTAATGAGAAGTTCATCAAGGGTCTTTGTTGTTGGTATCATCCAGTCAGGGACCGTTACTCCTTGATCTCGTTTATTCTTTGCTTCAGCAAAGATCAAGGGTTTGAGATATCGTGCCTGAAGATCGCGTCTAAATTCACACCAATAGATGAGATCCCTGAGCTGTTCAATGGGAGTGATGGGAAGCTCAGAGACACGTTGAAAACGTTGTCCTTCATCATAGTCGAGAAAGAAGATACCATATGGTTCGCTTATGACTTTACCAGGGACAAAACGTTCACCAGGTGGCAGAGAGGTATCCAGCACTGAGAGATCAAGATCAGGACCAAGTACTTCAGCACGTGAAATACCAATACATGTTTCGTTCCGGATAGGAGGACCTGAATCTGATGGTTTGGACTTTTTCTTTGCAGAGGCCCTTCTTTGTTGAGTTGCAAGAGGAAGAGGAGGAGGAATATCCACAGCAGAAGAAACCAAGTTGGTCTGAGAATTTATGATTTTCTCGACATGGCTCTTATATTATGAGGTAGATCGCTGAATGGCTATTCGTATCTCCAACCATTCAGAGAAACCGTACTTATTGATCGTAGCAGCGTAGATGTTTTCCTTAGTATCGTTTTCTCTAAATAGATCGACCTTAACAACTGGAACATCTATGGTCGAATTTCCTCTGATGAATACCTTGTGAATTTTGGCAGCCCGATATCGATAGTGCAGTCTTTTTTTGCACCATTCCATGGTAGAATCAGATACCTTGGTCTTTTCTTCAACGATCTTATGGGCGTCTTCCCATAACTGACGTTGGACTTCGATGGGAGTTCTTTTCAGCGCTGGGTCTTTCACCGATTGTTGGGCAAGCTGGATGGCAAGAGCCTTATCTTTTTCTTTAGCTTCCTTCTTTTCGGCGAGTAACCTTACAACTCTGAGGTGATCAGTGAATTCTTTCTTTGATAATCTGAACATTGTGGGATCAGGGACTTTGGAGCGAGGGAGGATGATTCGCTGATCCTCAAATTTCTTGATCATTTCTTCTCTCCTTTTCTGATCCTCTTCACTTAGCTTTTGAGGAGCTAAGGAATGTCTGTTTTTGTGAGAGATAAGTTGTTCTTCAGGTTCATCGGTCTCAGTGATTAAATGACCGGGATTATTTCTTCAGCTCTTGTGGCTGGGATTATTGTTGGTGCAGCAGTGGGGACTTCAGCTGGATCCTCAAACAAGGGAGAGGACTAGCTGAAACACAACGATTGTTTAAGTAAGAACATGGGAAGAAAGAGATAGAGAAAAGAATGGGGTTTAAGTGTTTAGAGGTTTTATGGAGAGGAGAACTGAGATTGAGAAGGGATAGAGGAGAGATGCAGTATAAGGGAAGAGAAGATATTGTACCTGACAAGCTGGCTTAATCTGAAGGATAGCCAGATTGCCTTCTGTAGCGAGGCCTTTTTTTTGCCTTTGTCAGCTTCAGACGCTGCAGGCTTTGTCTTGGTCGTCTCCCCTGAAGGTTCATTTATTGAAATCCCTTTCTCAGGGACCTTCTTGGGCTCAACGAAGAAGAAGTCATCATCATCGTCATTATCATCATCTTTAGGGGATGATGATGGTTCTTCATCATCAATATCGATGGGTTCTTCGTCTTCAGCTTCTTCTTCTTCAGACTCGACCTCATCAGCGTAAGGTTCAGTCACATCAGCAACATCTTCCTTGTGTTGCTCTTCGAGTTGCTCCCCCTCAGATACAGAGGGAGGTTTCTCGGTTCCCTCAGGGTTTTCAACTCCCTGAGGTTTTGAAGTAGAAGTAGCAGCAGCATTTTCATTTTTCTCCCCCTCCGAATTATGGGGAAGATCTTCAGCTTTCTTCTCCCCTTCTTCCACATTATGAGTGGGGGATGAAATAGACTGATCAGCAGCAGCAGTCATAGGATTACTGTCTTCTTGGCCAGTAAGTCCCATGAAGGTTTCAATCACAACTATTCTTGCTTCTAGGCTAGAAATAGTAGGACTGATCTTTTGGAGATCATCTCGATCGGCCTGAGTAATGTGAGACTTTAGGGCATCCAGGCGATTAAGTATCTACTGGAGGAGATCTTTGACCGTGGTGACCTCACCCTTAAGAGTACCAATCTTTGTCTTCAATGATGTGACTTCATTTGACAGAGTGGTGAAGTTTGTTGCCAGAGTGTTGTTGGTGAGGTTGAGATTGTTGATGTTTGTGGAAGTTTCAGCGAGAGTGGTAGCAAAAGTTCCTATTCTGCCATCCACCTTCTCCATATCAGCTTTGGAGGCTTTTTCATCAACGACCTCGGTCAACTTTTTAAGGTTCTATCCAGCGTCTGTAACCGCTGAAGAGCTTGTCGAGAGAGTGGTGTTGTAAGATTCCACCTGTGTTTCCAGGGCCTTCAGGGAGGTGTTGATATCTCCCAAATTAGGACCTGAAATAGTTATTAACTTATGAACAGAGGAAAGCTCAGAAGTTTGGGGTTTTGAGAGAAAAGTTGGTTGAGTTATGTGTATACCTGCAGGTGGGTTTGCGACGTTGTTGAAACCTCATAAACCTGAGAAGTGTTCCATGTCGTCGTCGAGAGTGCCTTGGCGCATGGAGGTGCCTGCAGATCCTAAGTTTGTTTCCATCATCGCATGTAGAGTATCAGCATCTGAATCATGAACGATGACGGGTGTCCCTGAGAATGTTGGGAAAATTGGTGGAGAGTCCAAAGAAAGAGTGGGAGGAGTGAAGGATGAGAAGATTGGTTGGATGCGAGGTTCAGCGTTGGATCCGCTGACAATCACTTCAGTCTGTAGAGAGGCTGAAGGAGGTGGGTTCAGTTCCAAGTTTATAACCTCAGTGTTTAGAGACGCTGAGGTCGGAATTGAAGGGGTGGCTTGATCAGCTGTGGCAGAGCGTACCACGGAACTATCCATCAGCTCTTCAAGGTGAGTTGTGGAGTCTTCAGCATGTGAATGCTTGGAGGGTTGCTCCTTGGTTTTCTTGATCCTTTTGTGTTGGTTCCCGTTTTGCTTATACAAGATTGTCAGATCTATTAGTTCGAATTTATGTTTGATGCAGAAGCGTATTTGAATAACTAACAGATATGATTGATAGATTTAGAACATAATATAAATAAACAGTGAACAGGAAATAATATCTCAAAGTTTACTGAATATATCTATTACTACCTTATAATGCATTCATGTCAAAACTCTTAATTACTGCCCACAAAGCACATGATACAAGCATTTTATGCGTAAATTAACAAAAACTATGAATTTACAACGAAGAAAACATGATGTACAACTTCTTGATACACCTCGCCCAAAACTGAAACTTTCTATTTTTCTTTCTTCCTTCCAACCTTTTTCTTCCCCCCATTTACAACTTTCTCACCCAGTTTGGAATGTACATGGTTCTCTTTTTCATCCACAGTGTATTTCTTTCTCCCCTCGTGACTATTGTGATTTCCAACTCCTATTTGATTTTGATAAGGAATTCAAAATTCAAACTTGACGCTGCATTGTAAATACCCATATTCATCCAGATTCATCAATGTTCAAACTTGACGCTGCATTCCCTAATTTCCAGATTCATCAATGTCCATCTATCGGCTCTCTCTTCATCTTGGGATTTTGGTTATCTCGGTCTTCGATTCAAACGAAGGGCTTGCAACACTAACTGGGATCATATTCAAAGAGAGTAAGTATTTATTTTAATAAAACAATTGAGAGGCCATTCATGTTGTTGGTTAGGGTTTGATTCAAATTTTCTTGATCTCATCCCTCTCTATCTATGGCTCGCATCCCTCACTCTCTCCATCTCTTCATTTCAGAAACACAGTAATGAAAATATTCTTTAAGGATCAAAGGTTGAATGGGTTTGAGTCTTTGAGAGGCCATTCATGTTGTTGATTAGGGTTTGATTCAAAAAACTTTTGTTCCTCATTTCGTTTGCTGTTCCCAGGTAAGTATTTTGTTCAATAAAAAAGATTTTGAATCTACCAAATTAGATTTATGATTTTTGTTTCTTATTTCTTATGCTTAGATTTATTCAGCTTATATTTTTGTTCCCCATTCAGGTAAGTATTTTGTTCAATAAAGAAGATTTTGAATCTACCAACTGTGTTACTATGTCCAAGTTTAACAATAATTATTGGCCAAAAACATCTTATAAATCAAGTAACTTTATTGTTTTACTCATCTCTGTTCTTTAAGTTAAGATGATGAAAAAATCTACTTGTTGATTTGGTCAGTGAAGTTAAATATTTGTACAATGTGAAGTATTTTCTAACTTCTGTTGTTATGATATTTTCCTAACTTGTTTCTTATTAAAGCTTTTATAAAATTGGAAGCAGTTTATGTGATAAATTCGTTTTGTCATTGTCACTGTAAGCGGTATGCACATAAGAACTCTACAACAGTACTATTGGATGACTCTTATTGGTATTTACAAGCCTGTTTGAGGTCTTTGAATCTAATTATACCTTGCTTCTTACTTTGGACATGGTATTGTTGATTTGCTTGCTTCTTAAATTTATATGGTATTGTTTCTTTGCTTGTTTCTGGTTTTGAGATTCATATGGTATTGTTTCTTTGCTTGCTTCTAAGTTTTGCAAGTGGCCTCTGTGAATAACATCTAGCATAGCAGTTGCACTAAATTTAGTTTTAGGCAACTATTTAGTCACTAGATCATTTGTTGGTTTTATAGAATTATTTTTATACAATCCCATTATAAAATCGAAAATGGATTTACATTGTGATAATATCTTGTCAATTTCTATTTGTTATTAACCATGACTGTGTAAGTGTGTAACAAACTTTCAATTGTGTATGTTGGTGTAGCTACGAGGTTGTTTACCAAACACTTACCGGGTAAGTGCTTACCTGCAAGAGTCCTCACCCTCACTTACCTTGTCAGATAACATTCACCGCCATCAAAATGGATTGTGGTAGGCGTCTTTTACACGGTAAGCATTTATCGGATAAGAGTCGTCTCTCTCACTTATCAGGTAAGATTTGTGGTCCTTTTGCTATGACTATTACCGGGTAAGATTCTTGGTACTTTTCATGCTTATTGGTATTTTCATGCTTATCGGTAAGGTAAGTGACACTAGGTAAGAGTTTGGTAGGCGACTCCTAACTCTACCTAAGGGGTTGTTTGTTTACGTCTTAATAGTTCCATTAAGAGGCAACCTCTGAATCGTTAAGAGGTAAATCCTGTTTGGCAAAAAAATGACTGCCTCTTATTGGTTCTAAAACCCTTTGAATGATTTAGCATCTTAGGCCTCCCTTAACCATTCAGCACCCTGATTTCATTCTAAACAATTACCAAACAACCATATTTCATTCTGCACCAAACTATTCAGCAACGGCCAAACAACCCCTAATTTGGTTGCACCGGTGAATTGAATGCAACTACAAAACAGGTTCTGTTATAATGGATATTAGATAGTTCACTCAAAAATATCCTTGTACAATCATTAATAATCTCATATGATAATTAAATACGAGGGTGTTGTAGAAATAAGAGAAAATTATGGTGATGAAGCTCTCAATCATTGAGATCTTCAATTCAGTGGTTGGTTTTGGTGCTTGGCTAAAGTGCATGATTCCACTGGCTACACTGCTAATGACCTTTAGTTCAAGGGGTGGTTTTCTATGCATCCATGCTTGGTTACAAAGGCTGCTTCTGATGTTTTTTTATTGTATTAAAGTGGTATTAGGGATGCAGGTATTGTTGGCTCTTTGGTTTTAGCCACTTTGATAGTTGAAATTTAGTGGTTGTTATAGCAAATTTTATTAGTTTTAAGGGGATTGAAGATGTTGTTCTAGATGGATTTTGAACCCTGAAGGTAATCTTCTATTTTTTTATTTTCTTGAAGTTGTTGATGTATGGATATGGCTGTCTTGCAAAAATGGGTGTGTTTCCATCGATTGCAAAAAGTTGGAAAATGTTGGTTTGTTTCTATAAATAATTAATCAGCAAAGAAAATGCAGTCAATAGGTTTGTTTCCATCGATTGCAGGTAAATTCTAATGTTTAATTTTAACCTAATTTTAGCTTCTGTAACTTTTTTGAGACTTGCTTTTGTAGCAATGCATTTTATTGTCAACTTTTCCACTTGTTTTGATTTTCACAGGTAATGCTTGTGCCTTATGTTGTTTTACTGGACTTTATTTGGTATTTATTGCTTGTTGGTTATATATTTTTCATAATGGTGTTTTAACATCTGGTTTTTGTCAAATCTATAGGTCTATATGCGGGTTAGTGAAGGTGGATTTGTAGGTGCTTTGGCAAGTGTTTGTGCTTGTAAATTACTAATGCCTGAAATAACATCCTTTTATGTTGCCATGTGACTAGAAAATGATTGTTTTTCACTCATTTATTAAATGTAATGGATAATACTACAATACATGTATTCTTAAATGTTGAGTATTTTCATCCATATTTTATCATGGTTGATATAACATTCCCACATTTGTATTGACCAAAATTTCAAATTGAAAATAAAAAACAAATTTCTAATTGACTTAATTTTTGTCTAATAAATTCAAATACAATTGTTTATCTGTAATCGATAGTAATCGATATGTTTGCTCACATTTATCCAATTTCTTGCTAATAACCTTCAACTTTATATATCAAATCAACCATGCAAACTCATGTAAAATTGAAAGTGATAGAGAAACATGATTCAAGATTAAAATAATGTTTCTGAATTGTGATTCACCCGCGCTGCATCGCACGGGTACACCACTAGTATATTAAGAACAAATTCAAGAACAGTGAGTAAGCAAAGCTTTTAAAACAGATATGATTCTCAAAGTGTTTAAAGCTATGTGTTCTTGTGATGTTTTTCTCTCTTGAATTCTTGTTTCGATTGTTCGATTGATTGATCGATGGATAGGAAGAACTCAACATTAGTCTTCCTTATATACTACTCTAAGGGGACCATAAAGCATATGCTACTATTCACAAAGGACGGTATGAATAGTTGGACGGATGGCATGAACAGTTGGACGTGCTGTATTGCATTTAATGCAGCAGACGTATATTATGTACTAAGCCCTATTGAATCCAACCAGAGTTTGACACGTTGCAGTTGGACAGGGCATGCTACCATGCAAGTTGATGAACAGGTCCTGTAACAGTAGCAAGATATTATAAATATCTTTTAAGTCTTTGTTGAAGACCGCAGAGGCTCTGTGAAGTGCCACAGAGGTTCTGCGGTTTGGTCCTTAGAAGAGCAGTCTTCACCCGATTCCGAGTCTTTGGTCTTCTTGGCGCGTATGACAGAGCTTCTGTAGGGCGCCTCTTTAGCTTCTGTAGCTTCTTGACCTTGATCTCTTGGTAAGTTCGGCAGAGCCTCTGTAAGAGGCTTTCTTCACTTAGCCTATTTTTCACTACTTCTAAATACTTCTATGATTGGGAAGATTGAAGCTAATAATCTCCCCCTAAGTAGTGAAAAATAAAAAATTTAACTTGAGTTTAGTTAGGCTAAGTTAGATAAGACAGAGGTTAAACAATACCTCGAAAGTTCTTTCATTCAGAAATATGCCAGAGGCATTTTACATTTGAGTACAATGAAAGATAAACTTTTGACTTGGTTTGCAGAGATTTGAGGTTTGAGAATCAGATTTTGGCATCTTTGAAATCGTTGTAGCTTCTGTTGTCTCTTTCGATTCTTCTGATCTCTTTGTAGAAACTGATGCAGAGTTCTCTTAGGCGGATTGTGGCATCAATCTCTCTGAGGAAAGTATCTGCAGCATCTCTATCCATTTTCTCTGTACCTCTGTATTTTACAAGGCTTGCTCTGAACTTGTTCAGAGTACTAGTTGCGTACTTCTGACAATCCATGCACACAAATAGTTTGATTTCGCCTTGTGGGTTTTGAAATACTAACCCGAATCTTGGTTCTGTAATGATAGAGTTGGGCACGGCGTCGGGTGGGCAGCGATCTTCTGGTGGTCGTAAATTTAGATGTTTGAGACCAGGATCCTTTCCCAGTTGAAAATCTATCATACTGAAGATCAGAAGCTTTTCCCTCATTGCTTTTCTTAATACTTGATAGGCTCTGGTGTTTGCCTCTGTGTTGTAGTTGCCCTTTGTCCATTGCAGAAGGTCAGGTAGATCATAAGGATTGATATTTCTTAGGTCAGCATCAGCGAAGGTGGTTTCTGAATTGTCTTCTCTTCTGACTTTGTAAAGATTGTACCTGACACTTGGATAGGTTCTTGTAAAGGAGAAGTTGTAGAAGATTACCTTTTTGATCTTGTGGATTGAGAAGACATCTGCTTTGGTTCTTGGCTTTGTCCTTGTGAAGATGTTCTCAAATTCTTCTCTGATCCTTGAATCTGTCACATGATCTGTTGGATGATTGGTCTGAAAGGTTTGTTTATAGAGGTATTTGTATACCACTTCTTCCATCTCTTCATGTGTTGGACCAGGTTGTGGTACTTGTCTTCTGAGACTCTCCATCTTTTGAACAATTTCTGCAGCTCTGCCAGTTAGAGGAATGTCTGTCAGAGGCTTTAATCCATATGCCCAATCAACTTCTTCAGGCTTTGGAGTTTGGAAGGCATCAAAGGCGCTCTTCATCAATTTCTCTGTAGGCTTGGGCAATGATTTATTTTTCTTGGGCTCTTCTGTCAGTATTGCTTTGCCCTTGTCTTTGGCTTTTGGAGGTGCAGAACCTGTTTCTTCTGTAGGTTTGGAGGTTGGTGCTTCTGTTGGCTTGATGGTTGCCTCTGTAGGTTTTGACACTTGTGTTTTAGAGGACTTTTGTGGCGATGGTTCTGTTGGCTTGAGTTGCTCTGTAACCTCTGTTGGAGGTTCTTTGGTGACTTCTTCTGTGAGCTCTATTTCTGTTGGTGAAGATTGGACATCGAATCTTCTTGCCATTTTGAAAGCTAATGTGAACCTGTGCCTTTCTTCTTCTCTCTGCGACATTCGATCAGACATTGTATTGTGCATCTTTCTCAGAATAGAAAAAGCAGAGGTCACAGAGGTCGTTGCTCTTTTTGGTTTGGTGGCAATCGACTTTCTTCTTGGTATGGTTTGGGGTTTTTCTGTTGATTTTGTTGAAGGACTCTTTTCCAAGTTGATTACCACAGGGGTGGTTGTTGCCTCTGTGGTATGCTGATCAGCTTCTGGAATATTGGTTTCTTCAAGAGTTGATTCCACAGAGATGGGTGTTGTCTCTGTGGTCTGTTGATTTTGTTGTTGATCTTGGGTTTGTTCTGGAGGGGCTTGACTGATTGGTTCGGCTGCGATTGGTGGAGCTTGTATTCCTCTGGTCGTAGCTTTCTCCCTTATATTCTCCCCCTCAGGATTATCTGATGGACCAGGATGGTCATCATCAGAATCATCCTGACTTTTATCAGAAGTACCCTCTGCTCTGCAGGAAGCTTTGGGTTTCTTTGGTAGTTCTGCTCCTGCGGCCATCAACTTCGCACATACATCATCACAGAGGCCGAAAAGAGTTGCAAGCTCTGCTTCTGTGTTGAAGCGCATTCTGCCGACACTTTTTCTGAATTCTTTGACGTAGTTGGCATTTGCAGTAGTGAAGGAGACAATGACTTCAGTGACCTGGTTTATGACATTTTGGCCGAGCTCTGTTAGCTGTGCTCTGGTCATGTAGTCTTTAGGCTGCATCAGTATTGTGTTGCGCATTGCTTCTGCTTGAACGTTTTGCAGAGCCTTCTGTAGATTTGCGGGTGTGATGCTCTGTGATTTGTTGGATTGCTTGTTCATTTGTTCAAGGAAATGTTTTACTGATTCCTTGAATGCAGAAGTTGCGGTAATTCCAAAATCTTTAGCAGCAGAAGTGGCTGTAGTTGTTGCAGTTGTTTGCGCAGAAGATTTCATCTCTATGATGGCTGTTTTCACCTCTGTGGACAGATTGCCCATTTTGGTGTTCAGATTCAGCAAGGCCGTTGATGTTTTCTCTGCAAAAGATGTGAAAGAGCTTTGCAACTCTTTCATGGTTTGGTTCACAGAGGTGACAAGGGTTTGGAACTCATCCCTTGATACTTGTGTCCCTGGTGTAACCTCTGGAGGAACACATTCGTCTCCAGAGTGAGTCCCTGCTCCTGGGACACCTTCGTTCACCCTTGTTTGTACGTTGGGGGTGGAAGGATTTCCATCTGATCTTCGAGCAGAAGCATCTAGTGCTTCAGACTCTACAGAAGTTCTGTGAACGACATTGTCTAGATCCACTTCAGAGGTGGGTACTAGATTATCCTTCTGTTGACTCGGAGACTTGTCTAGAGTCTCTTCGTCGTTGTGCTCACTACTTCTCTCTGAAAGAAGGGTTGGCCCTATTTCGTGTGTGGCAGAGGAAACGAATTCCTCTGTAGGGTGTTCTAGTGTGATCTGGGGCGATTGATCACGAACTATAGGTGAGTCTCTTTGAGGAGACTCCCTAGGAATGGATTCCCCGGTTTTTGTGGGCGCAGAAGTCGAAAGAGTGACTTCTGGCTGGTTGGGTTGGGTTTGGATCGAGCTGTGCTGCTCTATTTCAATAACTCAGTCTGCAGCTAGACCTGCGGAGTTAGATGTGTGGGTTGCACTGGGAGGGGGTGAGGGATGTTTGCCTTCTTCATCTTCGGCATATTTTTCTTTTACATTTTCTTTTCCTCCAGATGTTTCTACCCTATCCTCTGTTGAAGTTCTTTGCTCTGTGCCTAAGAAGTCATACATTTGATGAGAGCCGTATAACTTCATGACATGTGGATGATAGAGACCTTTTCGTATCCAGACAGCTTCTTCTTCGTCTGAATCTACCTCTAAGACCTCCATTCTTGTCTCTGTTACTTCATCTCTATTCCACTGAGCTTCTGTTTGTCCTATTTCTTCTGAAACTGGGCTTGGACTCCTTCTGTGAACGTCCAATCCTTGCTGAATGAAGGGGTTCTGTAGAATAATAGGTGTCTCAGCTGATTGATCTCTGGGTTTTTTATCATCTTCTTGCAGATGTGTGTCAATGCCGGAAATAGAGAAGTATTGTTCTTCTGGGGAATGGTGGTCGAGAGGTTGTGCCGTCCACCCTGCTGTATTTAAAGTGTTGGCAATGTCGGGGTTCTGTAGGAAATCGTTAATGTTTCCTTGGTGAGCAAATCGATCTGGGGATTGATGGGGCGATTGATATCCCTCTTCTGTCATTTCTTCTTCTGCATCTTCTTCTTCTGCAGTTCTTTCTTCTGCGATTGCTTCCTCTTCTATGGTAACCAATTTCTCAAGTGGTTTACCATGCTTCTTTTTGGTTTTCCTCCTCTTAGGTTTTGGTGCCCCTTCCTCTGTGGTTTTTGATTTTCTTTTCTTCTTCTGTTTTGGAGAAGAGGGAGGAGCAGAGGAGCCAATTTCTGTGGCATGAGGAGGTGAAGGTTGATCTTCTGCAGCGCTTGTAGAGGTGCCTTCTGCAGTTTTCCTCCTTTTTGATTTTGAAGAGGACTTCTTTCCCATGAGCTCTGCACGTTTGGCTATGAAGCTAAGTTGAATAGCGATGTGTTTTGCTAATTTGTTATCTTTTTCTTCTTGAGTGGAAAGAGGTTCTGCAATCATTGTTCCTAGGGGGACACATAAACGCGGGGGTGTCATAGGACTCGGTTTAGGAGTTCTATGATCGCGTTTATACTCTTTCTTAAGGGTTTTATTCGAGTCATACTTCAGAAGTTTCTTTGACAAAGGTCTAAAGTGTGTGTAGCCATCTACATGATCAGTGGGAATATTTTTGCTCATTGGGAACTGTTTGGGAATTGGCCCTTCCATTGGCCATTTCTGTATTAGCAACAGAGGTTCGAACAAGACTCCCAGTATTCTTTGGAATTGCAGAGGTGGTAGAAACTTAGGATCGTTCTCTTTGACCCTTCTTGTGTTGTTCTTTCTGTTGATGGTGTTAATGATCTCTTGCATCATTATGGTCGCATAATCCAGTGGGAGATCATAGTAAACCCCATACATGATGGTTAATATCTGATGTGAGCTCTGGTCAATACTGCCTATCTTCCCTGTCAGGCATCTATTCAGAATTGAGAACAAGGTGTTCCACAGAGGTGGTAATCTGCCTCTGCGGAAGTCATTTCTCTTCCTCAGTGGTGTGTTGTACCCAAGCATTTCTAGGAAACGACAGATCTCGTCGTCTGTTGGTTGCTCTGCGTACTTCTTTAATCCAAGAAGACCCCTTGTTGGTAGGTTGAATTCAAGTGAGAACATTGTTCTATTGAACTTGATTTCCAGATGCTCAGATTTGTCGGGTCTTGAAATGTATCCTTTGATAAGAGAATCATCTTTATCAAATCGGCAACTTTGCCAAAACTGGTTCAGATATCTTACTGGAATTTTCTTTGGGGTTCTTGAGAGTAAAGGGAAGAGGATATGATTTTCCATTATGTTTAGAAGAATGGCATGGGCTTCGACGAAAGCAGTGGGTGAGGGGACCAAATAGCAATTGTTGGATTTGATTGGTAGTACTTTTTCGAAATGATCCTTTGCTATGAAGTTTTGAAGATGTGTGGTTGGAGCAAAGTCTGCTGAATAGCCGAAATCTTCTAGTTCAATGGTTTGGGCAGGGTTGGGGTTTTCTGAATGTTCAGACTGAGCAGGTGAATGTTCTAGTGAGGTCGCCGGAGAGTGTGCAGGGGAGATAGCTTGAGAAGATGAAGCCATTTGGTACTGAGAATAAGAAATTTGCAAGTTTCGCCGGAGAAGAATGAGAGTTTGTAAAAAGTTTATGAGAGGGTAAGCTTGGTTTTTATAGGAGGGTAAAACGGTAGAATTCGAAAAAGTAAAATATATGGTAATGGATTAAAATTTGGAATCCGAACTCAAGTTAGAACGGCGGGTTTAACTTTCCACAGAAAACGTTCCATGTACGCCCAATGAAAATGGGACACGTATGCCATGTCAGAGGATGACAGGACGTCGTGCGCGGCCCATTAATGCTAGGCGCGTGGGGTTATTCTTAGCCACATGTAATTCACTCTCAGTAAAAGTAACCGTTATTACTACAGAAATGCCCAAGTAACAGATTGACAGAACTTCTGTAGTTTACAGAAGTTCTGTGATTTTGAAAATCTTTGATGTGTATCCCTTTCTCATATATCTCATTGTTATCGTGACTTCTGTGTGGTTCCTTTTTAACCAAAACGTTTTGTAAAGGCATTGGAGAGGATCAAATAGGATTTTTAGTTAACAGTTTTTACTCGCAGAGGTTTTGTGGCTCTGTTGGAACTTGCAGAAGCTCTGGGAGGGCCAGCAGAAGCTCTATGAGGGAAAAAATCTCATAATGAAAATTCTATTAACTTTTCTGATCATCCAATTTTTGATCTGTTTTAAGAGATATTTTTCGGACATATTTGAAAGTTGGTGTCCGAAAAAATTGTTATGGAAAAAGTTTTGTTCGAGAAGGTCATGGTGAGTCTGTTTGGTTTCCGAGATAACATTCCAAAAGATCGATAGAGGTTAAAGTTGCGATCTCAGAGCATATTTCTGGCAGAGCTTCTGTTGAGCTCAGCAGAAGCTCTATGACCTTAAATTTCTCATAACTCAAATTTTATGAAACTTTTTGATCTTTTGATTTTTGAAATGTTATCCACAGTATATTTAGGACATATTTGACGATTTGTTTCCTAGAAAACTGTTTTCAAAAACCTTTTGTGCGAGAGACATACCTTTTGGTTCTTCTTTTCTCGGCAGTGATGTCTGACTTCTGTCGATATAGATTCATTGACATTCTTCTTTGGCTTTCCCTTGAAAGTTTTACCTCTGTAGATCATTTCAGGATCCCTTTTTGCTCCCCCTTGATCTAATCACCCTTGTAGATCAGGAATTTTCCTTTTGCTCCCCCTTGACCTATGCTTGGATCAAAGAATGATAAGTTTTGCATAGAACATGGGTCATATTTTCCAGAGGTTCTGTAGGGGTTGTCAGAGGTTCTGAGTAGACTTACAGAAGCTCTGTGATTTTAAGAACTATTTAAGATTGAGAACTTACATACAGAAATAAATTAATTAAAGCAAAAATAATTAGAAAGATATACATATTTACAGAAGATAAGGCTATACTTACAGAGGATTTTTACGTCATATTGATCATTCCTAACTTACCCACCAAGAAATTGAATCTTTTCTCGTCTAAAGCTTTGGTGAATAAGTCCGCGAGTTGGTATTCTGTGGGCACGAAATGCATCTCGATTGTACCGTATTCAACATGATGTTTCAAGAAATGGTACCTTATATCGACATGCTTGGTTTTTGAGTGTTGCACAGGATTGGCAGAGATAGCAATGGCACTCTTGGAATCACAGAAGATAGGTATTTTGAATAGGATGTGGCCGTAGTCTTTTAGTTGAGTCTTCATCCATAGAACCTGAGAACAACAGCTAGCAGCAGCAACGTATTCAGCTTCTGCAGTGGATGTTGAGACACAATTTTGCTTTTTGGAGGTCCAACTGACTAATTTACCACCTAGGAATTGACAACTCCCAGAGGTACTCTTTCTGTCGAGCATGCATCCTCCATAGTCTGAATCTGTATAAGCTTTAAGACTAAAACCAGAGTTCTGTGGATACTAGAGACCGAGATTTTTGGTCCCCTTTAGATATCTAAAGATTCTTTTCACAGCATCATAGTGTGATTTCTTTGGATTAGCTTGATAACGTGCACAAAGACATGTGGCATGCATAATGTCAGGTCTGCTTGCAGTTAAGTATAACAGAGATCAAATCATGCCTCTGTAGAGAGTGTATTCTACAGAGATGCCATCTGGATCTAAGGATAACTTATTTCCAGTGGCCATTGGAGTTTTCATTGCAGAGGTATCAGAGAGGCTATACTTGAAAAGAAAGTCAGAGACATATTTGGCCTGATTTATAAAAATTCCCTCTGATGTTTGTTTGACTTGGAGTCCGAGGAAGAATGTTATTTCTCCCATCATACTCATTTCAAACTCACTCTGCATGAGTTTTTCAAAACTTTTGCACTCTTCTGTGTTAGAAGACCCAAAAATTATGTCGTCCACATAGATTTGTACAAGCATTATTTCACTGTTTTTACGTTTATAGAATAAGGTAGTATCTGTTGTACCTCTGTCGTAGCCATTTACTAGAAGAAAGGTAGAAAGTCGTTCGTACCATGCTCTTGGAGCCTGTTTCAGTCCGTACAAAGCCTTTTCAAGGTAGTATACATGCCTTGGGAACTTTGAGCTTTCAAACCCTGGTGGCTGATTTACGTAAACCTCTTCTTTGATTTCACCGTTGAGAAAAGCTGATTTTACGTCCATCTGATAGACTTTAAAACCTCTGTGGGCTGCGAAGGCTAAGAATATTCTTATTGCTTCGAGCCGTGCGACAGGAGAAAAAGTCTCATCGTAATCTATGCCTTCTTCTTGTCTATAACCCTTGGCTACCAATCGTGCTTTGTTTTTGATGACCACTCCATCTTCATCCTTCTTATTTCTGTAGACCCACTTAGTCCCAATGGCATGTTTCCCTCGTGGCAGAGGTACTAAAGTCCATACTCTGTTACGCTCAAACTACAGAAGTTCTTCTTGCATGGCGTCTACCCAGTTTGGGTCATCTAGTGCTTCAGAAATCTTCTTTGGTTCTATCACACTAATAAAATTTGTAAAGAAACAAAAATTAGCAGTGGCAGACCTGGTTTTTACTGAGTCAGAAGGTTCTCCGATTATTTGGCTTGGAGGATGGCTTTTTGTCTACTGAGGGGTGCGAGGAAGATGGTCATCAATGTCATCGAACCTTTCTTCAGAAGCTTCTTGTGGATCTTCTTCTTGTATAGCCTCTGTCGTTCTTCTTACCTTGGTAGAAGATTCTACCATTTGTGGAATGATTGGTATGAGTGGTGGTGGAGTTTGTTCCTCTGAGGACGTATAGTCTTGGTCCTCAATTACCTCTGTAATTGGTTCTTCTGTGGATTGTGGAGTTTGTTTTTCAGCAGCTTCTGTGGTCGTTTTTCTTGATGTTTCATCTTCTGCATTTTCTTCTTCGGCATTTGCATCTGTAGTATTTATAGAAGAAGATGAAGCATTATTTGGACCAGTTAGAGTCATACCTGTAGGATTTTGTCCAACAGATGATGGTTCTTCAGAAACTCTGATGGTTCCAACAGAAGGATCAATGTCATCGTGGAACATCTCTAAAAATAGAAGATTCAAGTCTTCTTTCGTTTGCGAGATGCCAGAGGTTTCTCTTTTAAGTTCGAGTTCTGAACGGATTTGCTCAGAAGTCATTTGGAAAGAATCATCAAAAGAAACATTGATACTTTCTACGATTTTGCGAGATCTTGTAAGGTATACTCTGTAGGCTTTGGAAGTGGAAGAGTATCCAATGAATTTTCCTTCGTCAGCTTTTACTTCAAACTTTCCTCTTGAATCTCTGTCGTTTAAAACAAAGCATTTACATCCAAACACATGGAAAAACTTGATGTTTGGCCGCCTTTTGTTGATCAGTTCGTAAGGAGTCTTGATGTGTCTTTTCACAATGGTTGACCGATTCTGTGTGAAACAAGCGGTAGAAATTGCTTCTGCCCAAAAGTTCATCGGTAATCCGTATGCTGATAGCATAGTTCTTGCGGCCTCCACGAGCGTTCGATTCCTCCTTTCGACTACGCCATTCTGCTGTGGAGTGCGTGCGGCAGAGAAGTTCTGTGATATTCCTTCTGTAGAAAGATAGGCTTCAATGACAGAGTTTTTAAATTCTGTGCCATTGTCACTTCTTAACTTCTGTATTCTGCATTCATAAAGAACTTGGATTCTTTTCATTAGATTAATCAAGATGATTGGAACATCCGATTTCTTTCGAACAAATTCAACCCATGTGAAGCGCGAATACTCATCAATTAAGACAAGTATATATTTCTTGCCACCTAGGCTCTGTATGGCAATAGGACCGCAGAGGTCGACATGAAGCATGTACAGAGGCCTAGTGCACGACACATATGTTTTGCCTCTGTGGGAAGCTCTTCTGAGTTTTCCCATCTCACAGGCAGAACACAAGTGATCCTTATTAAATTTAACATTAGGCAAACCTTTAACTAGATCAAGTTTGACCAATTTATCCAAGGTGTGAAAGTTCAAGTGACAGAACCTGTTATGCCATAACCAGGCTTCTTTACTTTCGCAAGCTACAAGGCAAACTTTGTCCTTGGTTGTTGAACAAAAGTTCATTAGATACAGATCACCTTTTCTTTTGGCTCGCAGAAGTTCCATTCCTGTGTTTTCACTTTGCAGAGAGCAGAAAGTCCTTTTGAACAAGACATCAAATCATGTATCACAGAGTTGACTTACACTGAGTAGGTTGTGTTTAAGGCCATTCACATATGCAACTTTGTATACAGAGACGTTTTCCTTCTGTATGACTCCATAGCCTTTGATGTGTCCCTTCTTGTTGTCTCCAAAAGTTACAGATCCACCACCGTATGTTTCTTTGTACGTGGATAGTAAACTTCTGTCGCCAGTCATGTGCCTTGAGCATCCGGAGTCAAGATACCAAATTGGCACATACTGCTTCTGTAAGACAATCACAGAGACTTAGGTACCCTTATCCATATGGGTCCAATATTGTTAGAATTTTTCAAGTTTGCCTTAGCATTCTTGAAATACATTTTATCTTTTGTAGAAAGATCAGATTGTATCTCTCTAGGTTTTGACTTTGGAGTTTGAATTTTAGTGGAGAGTAAGCAATCTGGACTTGAGAAGTGATTTTTCAATCTGAACATAAGATCAAAACAATGACAGTATTTAATATGAGACGTGATTTGTTTGAACTTTTCATTGAATTCATTGAACTGAGTCACAGAGGCATTACATTCGTTCTTAACATTAGATTTCCTATTACAAGAAGATCTATGAATACTAGAATGTTTTTTGCAAAAATCTTGTTTAGGTCCTGCCTTCTGTGAGTCTCTTCTGTGGTGAACGTCTGTTTTCACTGTCACAGAGGAAAGATATTTGTTAGCTTCAGGCCTTAAAGGTTTTGAAAAATTTGAGCTTTTAGGATTTTCAGAGGCCTTTTTCAAATTATCAAGCTCTGTAGAGGTTTTGACTTGTATACACATTTTTAGAAAATCTGGACAGATAGGTATCTCTGTGATTTTCTCTTTTGGAGAAATTGTTCTGTTAAGAACCTCAGAGGAGAATTTAACATCCTCTGTGTCACAGTGAATTATCCCTGATTTAGAATCAGTCTCTGAGTCGTCAGAGGATGAATCGTCCTCATATACAGAGGTTGAGTCATTTCTTTCGACAGAGGCTGGATTTTCTGAGCATGTATCGTACGAGTTTTCTTCCTCTGTAGAAAAACTTTCATAGATGGCAGAGGTTTCAGATGAGATCTCTTCAGCGAGAATTTGATCTATAGAAGATGTACAGAGATTTTTTAAAGCATTTGATTTCAAAACTTCCAAAATTTCTTTTTCAATTGATCTTTTAAGATTTTCTTCTGAAAAGATGGGTTTAAACTCGGGAGCTTTTGCAGATAATTTCTTTTTGACATCTATCATACAGACAAAAGCGACCTGTGTTTGAGTCTCTGGTTTACCAAACTTAAAGATACCAATCTGATCTTGTGTTTTCAGATATTTCTTTGGTTTGATTCCTCTATTGACAGAGGTTGAAGATGATGAATCTGTGTTTTCAAACCACACATTGATCATCTTCGTATGTTTCCTCAAGTGAGGTTCTTCAGAGATTTTAACCCTTTTACTTACAGAGAGTAAGTTTGGAAAAATTGGTTTATTTGTTTTTCCTACCACAAACAGAGAAGACAGAGGTTTAAGTCTTTTGCCTTCAACACCTAGAGTAATATCATCGTACCCTATACCACGTCTTCCTATTTGTGAGTTTACTTTCTCATACACCTTTTGTGCATCTTTATAGTTTTTAAGTAAAACCTCTCTTCTAAGTAGATCTTGCCAAAGTACCTCTCTCTCTTTTTGAAAGTATTCTTTGAGAGCTCTTATGTCAGTTGTTTCACTCCTAGAAACTGAAAGCTCTTTAGTTTTGACTTTTAAAGCAGAGGTTAATTCAGAAATTTGCCTTTTTAAAGGATCTACATTTTTGCTCCAATATTTTTCTACTCTTTCCTTTTCTTCAAAAATTTTGGCTTTTTCTTGAGTGAGAAGCCTTACTTCTCTCACATTAAAGGTGAGTCTTTTCTGAATACTTTCATTTATCTCTTTGAGTTCAATCAGTTCAATGTTAAGTCTAACTGAATCATTTTCTACATATTTAACACAAGAGGTAGAGTTTGAAATGGATACCTCAATGTCAGTGCCCGAGTCGACTTCTGCCATGCCACATAACAGGGCATTGGTGGTGAATTCATCATCAGAGGTAGAGTCTGACTCGAAGTCCTCCTTATTTGCTTCAGAATGCCCTTTGTTCGCCATTAGGGATTTTTGTGCATAATATTCAGCCTTCTTTTTGTAAAAAGCTGAGTCCTTCTGTGGGCGATTTTGTCTACTTCTGCAATCTTTTGCGAAATGGCCTGGCTTGCCGCAGTTGAAGCAACCTTGGGAGGTGTTTCCAGTTCGATCGTCGGACTTCTGTTGGTCTCCACCTTTCTCTGTTCGGCATTCGTTTGCATAATGACCAGGCTTACCACATTTGTAGCATTCTTGTGTGTGGCCTATCTTGTCATCTGACCTCTGTCGGTCATTTCCTCTGTAGTTTCTGTCGCTCGACCTCTGTCGGTCACTTCTGTAGTCTGACCTCTGTCGGTCACTTGATTCTTCTCTTCTTTCATCATCTCTTCTATCTCTCTGGTTGTCTCTGCTATATCTGTCATTTCCAAAATTTCTTTGGTTACCTCTGAACTCTCTTGTCAATAGAGCCAATGATTTAGCTAATGACGCAAGAGTTATTTCTTCCTCTATCAGCTCGTCTTCTTCGCTACCAACCATTACTATCTTCTTCTTCTCCTTCTTCTTCTCCTCTGTTGCTCTCTCATTTCTTGGTCTTTCTGTAGCCTCTGTTGATTTACTAACCAATGTGTATGGTGCAATGGCTATTGTTTTAGCCTGTGCTATTTGAGGCTCTTGTGCAGCTAGTGTTCCATAGAGATCAGAGAGTGTCCATGAGTCTAGATCTTAGTTTGTTTGTAAAGACATAGACAGTTGAAGCCACTCATCATTCAGACTCTTTAGAAACATGACGTTATTTTTCTTCCGAGGTTCTGGGAATGCCAGACTTTCTACATTTGTTTATGAGAGAGTTGAACCTATCGTACGTTGTTTGCAGAGATTCTGTTGCAGAGGCTCTAAATGCATGATATTCATTTATGTATTGTGCCCTTCGGTTCTTCTGTGTTTTAGCACCCCCTTCCAACTGTCTTTCTAATTCTTTCCAAAGATCGTGCGCAGTTTCGCATGCATCTAAGGATTGAAAAAGCTCGTTGGGGATAGCCATTATCAGGATTCTTTTTGTTTTCTGTGCAACTTCATCTTCTGCCTTATCTTCATTTGACCATTCTTCTTTTGGTTTTGGTTTTTGATGTTCAGGGATTTCTGGAGATTCAGCAGTAGCTGGTACTCGTGGTACTGCTATCATGGGAACAGGAGGAAGGTTGTAAAGATATTGTACTAGATTTTTTTCAGTACCCTCAAAGAAATGAACCATTCTTATCTTCCATTGAGGATACTCATCTCGTAGGAGAGTAGGAGGCTTGGTGAGTGAACCAGCAGTAAAGAAGTTATTTGTATTTGTCATTTTTAAGGTTCTGAAAAGATAGTATGAATTAAAGAGTATGAGTCTGAAGATCTGGAAAGTTTTCTGGGTTTGAACAGTTCCCAGAGTACACTTTAATGGAGTTTTAACCTAGAGATGAGGAATAGGAAAAAAATGATTTTTATCACTAATCTTGTAAAAACGAGGATCACTTGATATTGATAATTAAGTTTTGCTCTGATACCAATTGTTGGTTCCCGTTTTGCTTATACAAGATTGTCAGATCTATTAGTTCGAATTTATGTTTGATGCGGAAGCGTATTTGAATAACTAACAGATATGGTTGATAGATTTAGAACATAATATAAATAAACAGTGATCATGAAATAATATCTCAAAGTTTACTGAATATATATTAAGAACAGATTCAAGAACAGTGAGTAAGCAAAGCTTTTAAAACAGATATGACTCTCAAAGTGTTTAAAGCTATGTGTTCTTGTGATGTTTTTCTCTCTTGAATTCTTGTTTCGATTGTTCGATTGATTGATCGATGGATAGGAAGAACTCAACATGAGTCTTCCTTATATACTACTCTAAGGGGACCATAAAGCATATGCTACTATTCACAAAGGACGGTATGAATAGTTGGACGGATGGCATGAACAGTTGGACGTGCTGTATTGCATTTAATGCAACAGACGTCTATTATGTACTAAGCCCTATTGAATCCAACCAGAGTTTGACACGTTGCAGTTGGACAGGGCATGTTACCATGCAAGTTGATGAACAGGTCCTGTAACAGTAGCAAGATATTATAAATATCTTTTAAGTCTTTGTTGAAGACCGCAGAGGCTCTGTGAAGTGCCACAGAGGTTCTGCGGTTTGGTCCTTAGAAGAGCAGTCTTCACCGGATTCCGAGTCTTTGGTCTTCTTTGCGCGTATGACAGAGCTTCTGTAGGGCGCCTCTTTAGCTTCTGTAGCTTCTTGACCTTGATCTCTCGGTAAGTTCGGCAGAGCCTCTGTAAGAGGCTTTCTTCACTTAGCCTATTTTTCACTACTTCTAAATACTTCTATGATTAGGAAGATTGAAGCTAACATTTTGGAATCAAGTTAGGAAGATGATTGTTTCTTATTTTGAGAAGGAGTAGAGGGTGCAGCTTGGGTATCAGCAGTGGGGATTTCCGCTAAAGTAGCTGCAGAAGTAGAAGAATGAGGATTAAGAAGAGATAAGAGAGTAGTAAGACGTACCTCGTTTGGCAGAGGATTGAAGTCGAGCACCTTAGGGCCAACCTGAGAGAGTCTCAGATCACCCTCTTTTGGGTATTTGTCCCCAAGGCCAAGTTATGAATCAGGGATATGAAACCCATGACGGTCTATCAGCCATATCAACTCTGAACGCAAGGTCATCATAGATGACTGAGGCCCATTCAACATGGAGACCTTTCAGCAATGCATAGCCCATTGCTTGCTGAGGTTGAGCAGCTTGATAGAGGAGCCGGACTTCGCTGTCATGCAGCTTATCAAGTGAGCGAAGATGAAGTTCATCTCGCTGGGCATCTTGGAATTCTTGATCAGGGTCCGTTTCTTCTCAATCTGCTTGTCCCTCCCTGTGTCCCATGCGTAACCCATTGCATCAAAGAATGCAGTGATGGCTTCCCTATCAGCATGGTTCTTGTGGTTTGGGAGAGGGACAAAGGGTTTTTCTTTGGTGGCAGTGGGTAGGCTGAGTGCACGCCTGATAATGACAGGGTTGATTTTGGTTGTACCAAATTTGGTGTCACAAAGAATGACATCAAGGAGTTTCTTAGGGTCTTTGGTTGAAAGAACCTGAGCTCGTATGGCAGTATACCAGAACTGAGATAGAAGGAATTTAAGGGCAGGGGGTACGAAGGTTAAGACTTTGAATAAGTAGCAGGTTTGGAGAAAATTCACAGCATCATCCAGATGCCTGACTTGCTTTCGTGGAGGAAAGTCGAAAAGCGCATAGAGATTGTTTGATTTTGAAAAATTTACTTCCTCAAGCGTGAACTTGACTTAAGGAGCTTTGGGAAGAGTCAGTTTCTCAGCAGCAGGCGATTTCTCAGCGGTAGGAGCAGCAGTAGAGGATACCATTTCTGTTTAACATATATAAACATGAAGAAGAGATAAAGAACAATGTATTAATGTGGAAATATTTTCCAATAAGATATTGTTGATTTTTGTCCATTTCATTCAGACCAAAGATGTCTTAATGAAGATTGGGGTTTTCTAGTTTTGACAAAAGAGACAAGAACTAGTGAATGTCTTATTTTCCAGTTTCCTTTAAAGATAAGGATTCTGGAAAAACATATGAAGAACAAGTTTAAGATTTTTGTTTTAAACTTGAAGAACAACCATGAAGGTTGTGTTCATAAAATCATGAAAGAAAATGATTTCATTTTAAAAGGTTCTTTTATTTGATCCTTTAAAAACAATAATAAGATCAGAAACAAGTTAAAATAGGTAAATAATAAGAATATTAACCTTGTTGTCGAAATAGAAGATGAACAGTTTTCTGGAAAACTCGAGTTCAAAATGCAACAGTAGTTTCTTGCTTGGAGAAGAAGATGTTCACGTAAAGAAAAAATATAAACTCGAAAGGGTTTATATAAGGAGAGTAGAGAGAGAAAAACTATGAGCGGGAAAGTTTTTCATCATGACACGGACACGTGTTTGCATTTGATTGGATGGTAAACGAAACGTGCAAACGTGTGTCAGAAAAATAACGTGCCAGGGTTTATCCGTTGTGATGATGTCACAAACGTCCTTTCATATTTTAGGATGTCTCTGAGGTTTTGAAGGCTCAGGGACATTTTGAAAACATGAAGCACTGAATAGAAATATCAGTGTTAGTTTTAGAAATTTCAAAGTATCACTGAAGGAAGAGATATTCAGCGATGCAATTTGTTTTGAAATCTTTTAGTTCTAGACGAACGTCAGCGAGTAAAGAGAGAACATACCTTGATATCAGCGAATCAACTTTGTTCAGAGAGGAGATGATAGAATGGGTTATATAAGTTGGTTTTATCCGGTCGCTGACCAAATGTGAACCTCTGAAGATTTTACTCTTTAAAGTTCAGCATTCCAAGCTCGCTGATGAGAAAATTCAATCTTGTCTCATCAAGAGGTTTGGTGAAAAGATCAGCTAACTGAAAATCATTTGGGATAAAATGAAGTTCTATATCACCATTCATCACATGATCTCTGATAAAATGATACCTGATTTCGATATGTTTGGTCTTTGAGTGTAGTACTGTATTGTTGGCTATAACGATGGCACTAGTGCTGTCGCAATAGATTGGAATTTTAGAAAGTTGAAGGTCATAGTCCAGTAGTTGATTTCTCATCCACAATACTTGAGAACAACAGCTTCCAGCGGCTACGTACTCAGCTTCAGCGGTGGAGGTGGACACTGAGTTTTGCTTTTTACTTGTCCAACTCACCAGCTTTCCACCCAGGAGCTGACAGCCTCCTGTGGTGCTTTTCCTATCCAATTTGCAACCTGCAAAATCACTATCTGAATAGGCGATTAGATCAAACCCTGAATCTTTGGGATACCAAAGACCTAGGTTCGGAGTTCCCTTAAGGTAACGAAAGATTCGCTTTACAGCGATCATGTGAGATTCCTTAGGTTCAGCTTGATATCGTGCACACAAACAGGTTGCGTACATAATATCAGGTCGGCTAGTTGTAAGATACAAAAGAGAGTCGATCATCCCATGGTATGTCGTGACATTAACAGGTATTCCAGAAGAATCCTTGTTTAGTGTCAACGGCGGTGCCATAGGGGTTTTCATAGCTGAACTCTGAGTTAAATCAAATTTCTTCAGCATATCTTTAACATACTTTCCCTGATTAATGAAAGTTCCCTTTTCATTTTGTTTTATCTGAAGACCAAGGAAATATGTTAGCTCACCCATCATACTCATTTTATACTCTGCTTTCATTCTATCAGCGAAACGAGTACAAAGGTCAGGGTTAGTAGAACCAAATATAATGTCATCAACATATATCTGAACAAGAATAATATGACCTTTTACTTTCCTGAAGAATAGAGTCTTATAGATTTTACCACGCTCAAATTTTTCAATATAGAGATAAGTAGAGAGAGTGTAATACCATGCACGAGGAGCTTGTTTTAAGCCATAAAGTGCCTTATCCAGTTTATAAACATAACCTGGATGCTTAGGATCTGAGAATCCTGGAAGTTGTTCCACATAGACTTCTTCATTCAGCTTTCCATTGAGAAACGCTGACTTAACATCCATTTGATAAACTTTGAAGTCTTTGTGTACAGCGTAGGCTATGAATAGACGAATAGATTCTAGTCTTACCATTGGAGCAAATGTTTCGTCGTAGTCTATACCTTCCTCTTGTTTGTATCCCTGAGCAACAAGACGAGCCTTGTTGCGGGTTACAGTTCCATGTTCGTCCAACTTGTTTCGATAGACCCATTATTGCCTATCACTGTCTTGTCAGTTGGTCTTCGAACAAGTTTCCAAACTTTGTTTCTTTCAAATTCTGTCAGCTCTTCTTGCATAGCGCTGACCCAGTTTGGATCTTGGAGGGCATCATCTGTTTTCTTTGGTTCAATCAGAGAAATAAAGTTAACAAACAAACAAATATTACCTGCACTTCGTCGAGTCTGAACACCAGCGTTTGGATCACCAAGTATTTGATCAATAGGGTGATTGACAGTCCATCGCTGAGCCGGAGTATGAGTCGCTGACTCAACTTGAATTGGAGGAGCTGAAGATGAGGCTTCAGCAACTTCTGGAATATCAGCCAAGAGAGGAGTAGGTGCAGATGTCATTTCATTCACTGATTGCTGAGAAGTAGATGGAATGTCTGAGGAAGAAGTAGGCATAGTGTTTAAAGGAATAGATGAGACCCATGAAGTTTCAGCTTCACTAGTCTGCATGTTTGGGATGATAGTAGGACCATCATCTTCAACGGTATGAGTATGAGGAGTGGGAATATCTTCTGAATCACCAAGATGTGAAAACATCCATTGATTCAGTTCTTCAGTATCAGCAGAAGGTCGAGAATTCGCTGAACGGGATTCGTCAAAGGTGACGTGAATAGTTTCTTCAACAGTCTGTCTTCTTCGATTGAAGACTCTGAAGGCTTTGGAGACTGAAGAGTATCCAAGAAAGATTCCATCATCAGCCTTAGGATCAAACTTTCCAAGGGCATCTATGTTGTTCAGTATGAAACACTGACATCCAAAGATGTGAAGAAATCTAATTTAAGGCTTTCTCCCATGGAAAAGTTCATAGGCTGTCTTATTGAATCTTTTGACTATCAGCGACATGTTTTGCGTAAAACAAGCAGTGTTGACAGCGTCTGCCCAAAACTGAGTAGGCAGGTGAGAATCGCTGAGCATTGAACGTGCAGCTTCAATGATAGTTCTATTTCGTCTTTCAGCGACTCCGTTTTGTTGCGGTGTTCTCACTGAAGAAAAGTTGTGAGAAATACCCTTACTCTCAAAGAAGGAATCAAGAGAACTGTTTTTAAATTCAGTCCCATGATCACTCCTTATTGAGCGAACGGTCAAGTTGTTCAGGAGTTCCATTTTCCTGACAAAGGTGATGAGTTCTTCAGGGGTGTCACTCTTAGAACAGAGAAACATTACCCAGGTATAGCGAGAGAATTCATTAACTATGACCAGTGTGTATTTCTTTCCAGCGATGGATTGTTTGTTAACAGGGCCAAACAAATCCATATGGAGAAGTTGTAGAGGAGATGATACTGAGGAGACTTGCTTTGATTTAAAGATTGCTTTGGTCTGTTTCCCTTTCTCACACGCTGAACCTAAGGACTCTTTGGCGTATGAGTGTTGAGGTAGACCAGTGACCAGCTCTTTAGAAGAAAGAGTGTTCAGTGTCTTGAATTTGAGATGGGAGAGCCTCTTATGCCATAACCAGTTGGCATCAGATGAGGCTTTTGAGAAGAAACAGGAGTTCTCAGTGGTTGTTGAGTCCATGTTTATAACATAAACATTTTCCAAACGATAACCGCTGAGAGCTATCTTCTCCTTTTTGTCAGAGACAAAGCAGGATTCCTTAGTAAAGATTACTTTGTTATCCATGTCGCAAAGCTGACTGATGCTTAGAAGATTATGCTTCAGCCCTTCAACATATGCGACTCTTCTGAAGGTTGTTGTACCATTAGAGAGTACACCAAACCCTCGGGTATGTCCTTTTCCGTTTCCACCGAAAGTTACAGAGGGACCCTTCTCTTCCTTATACTCAGTGAGCAGGTTCTTCTTACCTGTCATGTGTCTAGAGCATCCGCTATCGAGATACCAGATACCCTTCTTAACCTGCAAACAAAGGAAGATTAGTTTGACTTGGGTACCCATTTCATCATGTGTACACTCTTATCAGTGGAGGTAGATGGAATGGAAGGTTCAGCAGTCTTCGCATCATTTGAAGATTCAGCTTTGTCAGTCTTCACTTTGGTTAATTTCTTAACCTCAGTGGTCTTCTTTGCCGTGGGGGCAATAATCTTCACCTTAGCTATCTTTTCAGCTTTGGTGGTTGTAGGGCACTTAATATAATTCGTAAGTCCACAGTGATAACATTTCCTATAACTAAAAGTAGTTCTAGGACCATTTGCATGCTTAGCCGTTAGTTTTAAATGAGCAGGGCTAGCACAAAGTTTACCTTTGGTATTGGAAATGAGAGGAACTTTCAGTTCTTCAGATTTCCTACCAGTTATATCCACTTTAAGTCTAGGAGTAGATTGCTTAATAAATCCAGGGATCTTGTTCTTAGAAGTAGAGGGATAAGTCATTGACGCTTTAGAAGCATTCAGCTTAGGTACACAAGTACCCTACTGAGGTTTTTGGTTAAAAGCAATTCCTTTACCTTTGTCTTTAGAGACTGAGGTAGGTTTTGGATAAATAAATTTCTCTTTACCTTTCGAAGTTAAGGTAGAGATTTCCTCAGGGATGGGAGGTTTTGAAGAGGAACACTGAGATGAGAAAGTGTCAGGGATTGAGGATACGAACATTCCAAACTTACGCATGGAACGGTCAATGGTTTGTTCTAGAGTATCAGCTCTGTAACCAAGACCACGTTTATCACTCAGGGGAATCTGAGAATTAATTATCTCAGTGATCTTTGTTGAGGAGTTATACCATCTATCAACAGTAGCTTTTTCAGCTTTTAATGCAACGATAGCTTCTTCGCGTTCGATTTTGACTAGCTGATTTAAATGAACTTGATCTTTAAAATCTTCTTCAATTTTAGAAAGCTTTTTCATTTGAAGGTGATAGTTTTTAAGCTGTTCAGCGAGGTCAAGGTTTTGATTTTCAATAACAGTTTTGCCATTCATGGCTTCATATAAACTTCTAGTCAAGAGATCGATCTTTCGAAGACTATCAGCCTCATCAATATTTAATATATTGGTAAAGAAGGAAGGTGATACCTTAGTTGCAGAGGTTGAAGTAGAGGGAATGTCATAATTTTCTTCCTCATCTTCAAGTTTGGCCATGAGACATAGATTGGCTTCATCATCATCTTCAGAGTCAGATGATTCTTCTTCGTCAGAAGCAGCCCAATCATAGTCAGCCATCAGGCCTTTGCCTTTCTTCTTAAAGGTTTTCAGCTTTGAATACCTTTCTTTCAGCTTTTTGTATTTTTCATCTCTAGTCCTGGGAGTAAAGTTTTTCTTGGGAAAAGCTGAGGATCTAGAGACTTTCTTTGACCTGCACTCGCTAGCAAAATGTCCTATCTTTTCACAGTTATATCAAGTAGCAGTAGCCTTATCAATAGGGGTTGATGATCTTGGCTTGTCAGTAATAGCAAGAGGTTTGTTCTTTCTGAAATTACTCTTTCTAGCAAATCTCCTGAACTTATTAGCCAGGAATGCCAGAGTTTCATCATCATCCGAAGCGTCAGAATCTGATGAACGTTCAGAGTTAGTTTCCAACTCAGTGACAGTGATAGTAGATCGCTGAGTGGAAGGTAACTCAGAGAGTAAAGCAACATAGGTGCTTTTGGAATATTTTACAAGATTTTTCTTAAGATGACTCGATTGCTCATGATTAAGCATTGTGCCATATAAGGTAGAAAGAGTCATGGATTTTAGATCCTTTGATAGCTTGAGACACATTGAATAACTGTCCCAGCTTTCAGGTAAACATTCTAAGAACTTTGTTAGTACTTCAAAGTTAGAATATTCCTTACCAACGGTTTTTAGATCTATTATTAAGCAGTTAAAACGTTGGTGTACTTCAGAGAGAGATTCATTCTTACCACATATGAAGCTTTCGTACTGTCTTACCAGGTTGATCTTGCGTGAGTCCTGGACTTCAGAAGTACCTTCATACTGAACACAGATTGTGTCCCACATGGCTTTGGAGGTCTTCAGGTTCATGACGGAATGGTAGACTTCGTCAGGAAGAGCCATGGAAAGAATGGATCTGGCTTTAGTGTCGAGAGCCACTTTCTTCTTATCTTCATCAGTCCACATATGAATTTCCTTGGGAACCAACCTTTCTAGAATAGCAGCTCTATTCTCAGCGGCTGGAACTTCAGGATCAATTCTTATAAGAGTATATGGACCATTTTCGATGTAATAAGGTATAGTTAGGTCTACACCTTCTAAGAAGAGAATCATCCTATTTTTCCACAGATTAAAGTTATCTCTGGAGAATCTAGGGGGTTTTGCAAGAGAACCGTTGTCAATATAGTTTGTGTTTGTGTTGGTAGCCATTTTAAGAAATACCAAGGAAGAAGAGATTAGTATAGATAAGATCTTGTTTATGAGATTAAACAAATCTGCTCTGATACCACTTGTTGGTCCCGGAGGGTTATACAAGTTTGTAAAAGGGGGGGATGAATACAAACACATGATTTTTACTTTCTAAATTGTTTATTGATAAATCAAAACAATTTACAACTTGTTGCGGAACAAGATTAAGGATTAACCTAATCTAAACAAGTTAAGAACACTAAGTTTCTTGCAGTAGAATAAAGACAGAAAGAATATAAGGAAATTACGAATAATAACCTAACACACAGTAGTAAGGAAGAAGAAGATGGCCCGAGCACTTCATTTCTGAAGTAGGGTTCTTCTTATATACTTCATGCATTTAATGCATAGCAGTGTTACTTTACACGTGGCAGCAGCTGAGTGGTTGCATATTTTGACCTTTGTAGACAACCTTAGTAGCCGCATGGTGCACAGTGTAGAATCAGAGTTTGTTGTACGATTCTAGACAGAAGGGAGGTCCGTTCTGACATTTTGTACGGAGACGTGCAAGGGTGGTAAGACAATAGTACTTTGTAAGGAGACTTCATGATCAGCTTTCGTTGAATAAGTACTTTATCAGCGAATGATAAAGCTCGGTGATTGCTGAAGTCTTCTACTTGATACTTCACGTTGAATGGACAATTTTGTGACTTCGCTGATATCCGCATCAGTTCATTAGTAGACTTGTCGCTGGTTGTTTGGGCTTAATCTTCAACTTCAGCGTAGAACCTTTTGTTGACGTGAAAGCGATCAGCGATCATCACAGAGACTGAACAGGATCAGAGCTACTGGATGAACAGGGTTCGCTGAATGTCTAATCTAAAGAGCGAGAGTTCCTATCAGCGGTACTGTAAAGTCTTAGTACTTATCAGCGATAGTGAAACTCTAATACATATTGTTAAAGAAAGGGTCATTATCAAATCACTGAGGGTTTGCATCAACAAATACTTATATTATGAAGTGGTTAATATGTGATATGTGTGTAGTAATGATAGTGAGTTATAAGGAATGTGATTATTGAAATGAAATCTCATTTGTTTGAACATTTCACTACACTATTGCATTTTGGCCAGACTTAGAGGCCGGATGGAGTTGGCTGTACCCAAAGGGGCAGCGCAGTTGGTTGTACTTAAGGTACTTCAGAGTAAATTTATTAGTTGTGCTTAGCGCGGCCAACTAATGTTGTTATGGCCATGGGTTGTTGGTGTTATAGGCCAACGGAGTGTGTTGTGCACATTGCATGAGATTTAAGATGTGATTGGTTGATAATGATTTCATATAAATGTTTTCATAATATTATTATTAAAATTTTGGGATTATCTCACTTAGACCAATTGGTCTAACCCTTATTGTTTTCCAAAATTTGTATTCCAGGACAGATGACGGGTAAGGCAAAAGGAAAAAATAAGGTGTGATATTATATGAAGAAATGTGTTGTACGTGGGAAGCTGATACGAGTTACTTCTACTAGCTGAACAATGTTATATGATAATGTTTTTGTTGGATGTAGTATTATGTATGTATGTATGTATGTATGTATGTATGTATGTATGTATGTATGTACGTACGTATGTACTTATGTTTGAAAGCAAAATGTTGGTACTGTAATATGTCGTTTTGTAGTTTTGGACTTTGGGACCAATATGTATATTTGGGTGTTTGTATTTTATATGTTTATAATTGTTGTATGTTAAATGTTATATGTTCAGGGTGGGTTGTTACAATTATGACGTGCATTAAATAACAAAAATAACGGTTGTTGAGGAAAAAGTATGTTGGTATGAATAGGGTAGACTAACATCGCGGTTGGTCAAGGGAAATATTATGTCGAAGTATTGACTGTCGTTGGGCATATGTCATAGATGTTTTGAGTGGTATGACAATCAACTACCAAGGCTCTTGTCGTGGGAATTTTCCGCATCGGTCGAGTGTGTGATTTTTTACCCAAACAATTTCTCCATTTTGCGACTACTAGAGAATTGTTGGAAGAGTTGATTAATTTAACCAGTTTTGCAAATGAATTAATGATCTAGGTTTCATGTTAATGAGCCCTTAGAGTGCATAGTTTGTTAGAGGTGCTCAAAAGCTTTTACACAAGCAAACTTCTTGTGGAATTGATGCAGTCCACATCAATTTCTTGTATTCAGCGGCATGCTTGTTGGGATCGACGTTCTAAAATAGTTGAGATTGAATGTTGGAATGTTATATTTCTTTGGGATATCGTCCAAAGCAATATGGTCGGCGAAATGTGAGGCTTAGAATCTAGTGGGGAGTTCTACATCGACAAGTATGGCTGCTCTAGGAAGTTCAGATAACAAATCCAATACTTTTTCATTATGATATTCTAACATCTTAAAGCGTTGAGTAATTGCGTCCGCCTCTAGATGGACAGATGTAGGCACATAAAATTGATATTATTGGTGGAATGAATCTTGAGCCTTGAGCATTAAGCCTAATAGTCGCATGATTCCATTCCTTTGAGATGATCTTGAATCATCTTGGACACTAGGAACATACGAGGGAATGCTTGGGATGAGGGATATTGTAGTCGACATGATTGTCCTAAATATATGTTGACGACAACGGGATAATAACTCAAGGAAGAAAGGTCATATTTGGTGGAAACGGTGATAGCAAGCGAAGAACTTGACGCTGTGATACCGTGGTCAGTGTATTTAAAAACAGTGACTCAATATATGAGGTCATGTTCTGGGAGTTTCGGGGAAAATAGAGACATCCAGGTTTCGATGATATTAGATTTTGCCATATTATTGTGGGTGTCCGCAAGAGGCTTGAATTTTGCTCAGCTAATCGAGCGATTTGTTGATGATAGTTTTTCAGTTCTTCTTTCATCCATACCATAGCATCCTCATTGCAACATGCAGAAGTCGTATCTTAATTACACACAGAAATGAACTTTTTAGTCCATTAGCGGCTTGTTCATATCGAAGGATAATCGTAGTTAGGTCCCATGGTGGACGACAAACTATTTATGCCAAAAATTACACTTGGTATAATCTATGGTTTGGATTGAGATGTTGATCAACTGCAGATCGAACCTTCGAAATAAACAAGACGGGTAACGAAAACAGTAAACAAGACAAGGATTTTGGTGACGCAGAAAACTCCGTTGAGGGTAAAAACCGCCATACGATCTTAGAATCTTTGGTGCACTATAGACGTCAAAAAGGGACGTCGTCCTTAATAACAATGGTTAGAGTGGTTGGTCGTGGCATGTGTAAACTTAAAAAATAACAATAAGTTCCTCGAGAATGCTTCAACAGATTGTTGTTCGTAGTGTTTGCAAGTATCGTCTAATCATTCAGTGAAAATTCATGTGTCTCTTCGCTTGTCTGAGCTATCTTTATATACTCGAAATATGTATTTAATTACTCCTCATAATGATGACATAATTGAATGTCTAACGTCAGTTATTCCATGTATATTTAACGAAGTAAATATTGATAATAAAATTGCAAGACGTGCATTATTTCACAAAAATAATGGTTTGTCGAAGATAAGAAGCCGTTACTATCAGTCGTAGAAATATAGGTATATCTTGATTGTCCATGATTGTGTGTTGTGAATATCTTGCATTAGCGCCCGCTTTTCCACATCCACTTCAGGGAGAGAGCAAGTATAAATCATAGCTTTGACGATCATTTAGGGATAGTGGTTTTGTCATAGGAATTATCCACGTCGATCATGGTCGTGATTTTTTACCCAGACACATCTTTGTATCAAACATCGAAATTGGTCAAGGAAAAATTCTTGTATTATGATTGCTTCAGCAATACATATATAAACCGAATCTCTAACAAAGATTTTGAGGTAAGAAGATAAAATGCAAAAAGAAAAAAAAAAAGGAACAAAAATATACGTGGAGATTAATACATAGTTCCACAATCGATTTTCAAAAAAGGAAAACATAAATTCAAAAGAGAAGAGAGATGCTCTGATTTTCATAAAATTAGAACTTAGAAGAAGACATGTAGATTCCATGCTTTAATATTCTTTTGTGTAAGGCTTAAGAATCGGCAAAAGCAAATGAGACTTGAAGTACAATATATAAATTATTTGACGATATAGCTAGAAACGTACTCTTAATTTGAAACAACACATCCGAAGCAGCTCGAGCTGATGACGATTTGAAAGACACAGTTACAAGAAAAAACTGCTGAAGGAATGCATGCAGTATTATTTCTTCTGCTCCTTTGATGTTTCACGAAGAAGCTCCTGTAACAGACGATCATCCAAATACTCGAGTACGATCACATGTTTCTCTTTTCCAGTCGACGAACCTCCTCTACTCGTATTACAATTAGCCGCAAAAGAAGATGATGAATTTGGCTTTGTTGAAGACCGGAATGAAGGAGGTTCCGGAAGTTTTGACAAGTACTCGGTAGGAAAATTAAGGGTCGCGAGATGACCCCTTAAGTTGAAGGCGGCCTGATCATAAGCACGGGCCGCCTCTTCTGCAGTATCAAATGTCCCGAGCCATATCCGCTGCCCGTTTTTGGTTGGGTCCCGAATCTCAGACGCATATTTACCCCATGGCCGCCTCCGGACACCACGATATCGGATATCTTTTTCATCGTCATGCATGGCTTTTCCCTTGTAATTTGGACCACTGCCTTCCATAATACTAATTATCTGTTTATTGCTTCTTCTTTGTTGCTTCTATATTCATAATGGTGTGAGGTTATTTATAGGTGGTTCAACACATTCAAAATGCAAAGGTGGCATTTGACTTTAGATTGCATGAAAATCTTGTTCATAGATGCAAAAAAAGATTCGGATCACGTTTCAACCAAATCTATGTTTTAAAATACCTACCATCTTTTTAGGGTTCGGCTTTGTGATAAAGTTTTTCTACTTAAGTTTAAGAGTTTCTAGATTACAAATTATGCAGATGTTATCAATTCTTATATATATATATATATATATACATAAAGTCGGGTTCAAGCGAAAACATTACTTATTTAAAACAACACATTCAAGCGAGAACATTACTTATTTAAAGAACACGAGAACCAACAAAATCATATATAATTTTACATTAACGTGCGGAAAAAGTTGCGACTTCACGTCCGCATGGCTTTTTTCATGCATTAATGTAAAATTATATATGATTTTATTTGTTCTTTTAAATAAGTATTGTTTTAGTCTGACATTTCCTTTTTATATATATATATATATATATATTATGAGAGGGTTTTATTTGATAACTAGTTCATGGATGTGTGAGTTTATTTGTTGCATTTGCCGTATATAAATATTATATACTTAAAAAAAAATTGTGATAGCCATGATAATCGGTGCATCAATTAATGTTTGCATGATTTTTTTGCATCCATAACTTGGATTTAGTGTATTATTTAACATTATTTGTTTCACGTATATTTGTTTGTGAAAATTTTCTTATGTGTTTGTGAAACAAAAAATATAATTAAAAATTTTACATTATAAACCGAGTACGTATAAAACAAACACATTATGAAACATATATATATATATATATATATATATATATATATATATGGAGAGATCAATTGAGAAATGTTAAATGTGTGAGAAATAAAGAAGTAATTTTAGTCATTCATTCGGTCAACATTTGCGGCTTTGACTGAGAAGCAGTGGATAATTCTGCACGTGGTCTACACAAGATAGAGGGGTAGTTTCGTAAAATACACGGGACAAGTTTATATGTGAACCTGTGTGATTCACATATGAACTATACGTTCATATGTGAATCGGTTAATTAGTTCATATGAAAATCAATTAATTAGTTCATATGTGAATCACAAAGGTTCATATATAAATTTGTTAATTAGTTCAACTGATTCACATATGAACCAACAGTTAATTAGTTTATATGTGAATCGGGTAATTAGTTCATATATAAATTATAAAAGTTCATATGTGAATCAGTTATAAAAAGATCATATGTGAATCACACAAGTTCATATATGAACTCGTCCGGTGTATTTGTAAAAGTTACGAAACTGTCCTTCTATTTTTGGAACAACCGCAACTTTTGACCCGTCAAAATTGCAACTTTTGACCCGTCAAAGCCGATCTTGACCGAAAGAATGACTAAAATTACTTCTCTATTTATTACATTCTTAGCATTTCTCAATTGAACCTATAGCTATATATATATATATATATATATATATATATATATAGATAGATTTGAGATCATGTGAGAACAAGCTATTTCCGTGAGACCGTGAGACCAAAAAATTAACACTAAACCTTCACAGCAAAAGACTGTGAAGGTATTGTGATGGTAAACCTTCACAGTGTTTTTGCTGTGAAGGTTCGCTTTTTTCTTACCTTCACAACGAATCACTGTGAAGGTTTAGTGTTAATTTTGTGATCTCACGAAAACAGGTTGGTCTCACGTGAACCCAACCCTATATATATATATATATATATATATATAATATGTTTAGGATGCACAATCTGAGGTAAAGCATCCCTTAGATAAGCATATATCAGTAAGATGCGATTGAGGAGATTAAAGATTATATACTCATAAATGTGGGAAGTATCCTATTATTTTGATTCTTTCACCCATTTCCTTTCTTCTTCCGTTGCTTTTTAGATCATTGGGTGAAGGATTTTGTAAAATAAAATACACCCTATTTTTTTAAATATAACCAACCCTCGTGCACGAACCCACTGTTTTAGATACGGTAGTTGGTGGCATCACTTTCCTTTTTCAATCGTAATATAAAAAATTATAGGGCGATGAAATGTGTCACCAAATCAATTTGTGTGTATCTATCGTACATATACTTTGAAACTAACTAAAGTGGAGTCACATTTTTTTATTGGTAGAGTTGGTTTACAAGACTAATCTTCTATCACAAACCCTAGTTTGAATCATGGTAGTCTCATTCTCTTATTTTTTAGTTTTTAATTTTATATTTGTTATGTTTATGAGAACCTTCAATAAAAGATTTGAACTAGTACCTTATCAAAATCAATGAACTAATAACAGCTCAATGAGAATTTAATTAAAAAAACATTTGTTTCGAATCCGTCCCTACCTTTTACCTCTTATTACTTCTATTATAATTGTTTCATAATTATTATATACTAGTATGGGTTTCGCACGTTGCACGATACTGTTTAGTATTTTAAATAAATAATTATCATAGTTAGCATGAATCGTAATTATTTATTTGTGTATTAATAAGATACACTTTAAAACCCACAAGGGTGGTGGCGTGTTGGCAAGGGATTGGGGGGATGTGGTGGAATATCCCTTCCATCCCGGGTTCGAGTCCAGGCGTCAGCATTCTGTGGCCAGGCTTAGTCTCAGACGGCCGTTTTGTTTGTTTGTTTCCAAATTGCCAAGAATGTAGTCTAGGCAAAGCCTAGATGAACCTTATCCAAAAAAAATACACTTTAAAATGAAGAATGTATTTCTATAAGTGCTTCATTTTTATATATTGATAAAATGCGTTGTTAGGAAGAGTTTCATATGTATCGGTAACAACTTTGTTATGCTATTTTCAAGTCAAACGACATGTCACACAACTCTATCATTATTGTTGTTACGAAGGGTTTGAAAATTTTATTTTTCTTCCAAAAAATGATTCGACAAAAATTAGTCAAGCCTATGAGTTGAATTAAATAAACACGACACAACTTTATTAGTTAACACAAAAACATTTTTTAATTCTTTAATATATATAGTCATTTTCTACTTGAAAGCTTTGATCTTCTCATCAATGTGAGATGATGAAACTAAACCACATTTCAAGATTTGAGGATTACTCAAATTTAATGTTGCCAAATCCTCATCCTCGGTTTTGATTTTTACATATTTTTCAAAAAAGATCACTAAACCATGGCAACTCAATGTCTTGACACAAAAAACCCTTATCTTCATTTCTTATATCCACTTATTTGTTCCAACCTTTCAACTTTTTAGCAATGTGGGACAACATAAATTCAACCACAATCCACTATTTGAGAATACTTAATTCTCATGGTGCCACCTCAAAATGCATTTGCAAAATAGGGTAAGCTAAATTGGGTCAAGCACATGAGTTGACACAAATACATCCACCCCTCCTTTCTTATACTCACTTCATCTTTTAAAACTTGCATCTTCAAACCAATATGGGATTATGCAAAATAGGGTATACTAAATTGAGTCAACCATATAGTTTATACAAAACATCCATCATTCATTTCTTATAGTCAGTTCCTACTTCAAAAATTTCAACCACAACAAATTTTTTAACGTTTTTATAATAAGATTTGTTTTGCATAAATAGTGTCATCTAAATAAGATAATCCATGACTCACCAGACACCCAGTTCTCCTGTTCTGCCATAAGAGATTTTTAGCGTAGTACTCTGTCTTTTTCTTGTAAAAAGCATAGTCTCTTTGGGACTGGGTTCTGTTGAGCTTGCTTCGACATTCAGATGCATAGTGCCTTGGTTTCCCGCATCTGAAGCACCCATTGTTCTGCTGGGATTGGGTTGGTGCTTGGTCTTGAGCTCTGTGCTCTTCTCTGGGTGTACCCCTCTGTTGGTCATAGGAATCATCCTTTTCATTTCTCTGTTCATATGTGCCTCCTCTTCCATCCCTTATGTCTCTCTTATCGCTTCTATCTCTTCTGTCTCTCCCATCTCTTCCATTTCATCCATCCACACCTCTGTCGTAGTTGGGCTTCTTGAACCCTCTATTTCCAAATTCCTTGGTCAGCAAAGCTAGTGACTTAGCTAATGAGGCCATTGTTGCCTCATCCTCATCTGTTACCTCATCTTCATCACTGTCAACAACCAAAACCTTCTTTTTCTTTTTCTTTTTCTCCTTCTCCTCCAGAGCCTTTTCCTTTTTTGGCTTTTCTTGCACCTCTGTAGCTTTCCCTGCGAGTGCCAGAGGTCCACCCAACTGGGCTTTCGTCTGGGCTATTTGGTTTTCCTGTGCAGCCAGAGTGTCATAGAGATCTGTGAGGGTCCAAGTGTCCAGGTCTTGGTTTGTTTGTAAGGACATAGACAGTTGAAGCCACTCATCATTCAAACTCTTGAGGAACATAACATTGTTCTCCTCAAAGGTTCTGTGAATACCAAACTTTTTGCATTTGTTAATCAGAGCGTTGAATCTGTCGTAAGTGTTCTGCAGAGTTTCAGCCGGCAGAGCTTTGAATGTGTAGTACTCGTTTATGCACTGAGCTCTTCTATTTTTCTGAGTCTTGGCTCCACTTTCTATCTTCTTTTCTAGCTCTTTCCATAAGTCATATGCAGATTCACAGGCGTCTAAGGACTGGAAGAGGTCATTTGGTATTGCCATTATCAGAATATGTTTTGTTTTCTTGGCCCACTCGTATTTTTCCCAGTCTTGTGGGGACCAATTTGCGATGTCCTTTGGTTTATCATCCTCTGGTACCTCTGGTGTAGTAGGAGTTTCAGGTACCCTGGGGACAGTGACCATGGGGACAGTGTAGGAGGATTATGAATATAGGTCAAAATCTCTTTGTCAACTCCTTCAAGAAAATGGATCATTTGTATTTTCCACTGAGGGTATTCATCTCTTAGAAGGGTTGGTGGTTTGGTTATAGAACCAGCAGTGAAGAAGTTCGTTGCGTTTCCCATTTTTAAAGAGTTTAAGAAAGGAACAGAAAATAGAGTGTGGTACAGTGACCTTCAATCGATGGGACTGACTTGAAATATGAGTTCTAACTTTAGGATAATTGAACAAAGCACTAGATGGAATGATTTTAGCAGGATAACAGTTCCTATTCAGCTGTTAGAATCAAACTGGTTGACAATAACAGAAAAACAGGAGATGTTTTGAAACTGAAAAATAAGGTGTAAAATCAATCCACGAATCTACCAAGAATGAGTTGAGATAAATGCAGAGTGAATCCTTTGATATTGAGAATCAAAGTTCTTTCTGATACCAATTATTGATCCCACATTTGACTCAACAATGATATTTAAACCGCAAACTTCCAAAAACATAGTACAATATGATTTAAGTGCGAAAGCTTTTTGAGGAACAGTTTGGGTTTGATTTCAATGGTAGAGAACACACAATAGAAAGATGAATGCAGTATGTAACAAGAATAATGCTCAATGACTCGCCTCTATTAATTCATCAGAATTACACCAAGAACACCGCAAGTGCATGTTTCTTACAAACAGTTTCTAAGTAGGTGTGTGTGTGTTGTGCTTCGTTACCATAAAAGGTCTGGTAAGACTCTCTATTTATACTAAAGACAAAGGGGACAAAGTGTACAGGAGACAAGGTCGTGGGACGTATTCTGGTACACGTTAATGTAGTGCGCCGTTTGATAGTACTCTACAAAAGCTGCAACCTCTCAGAGGATGACATGTGGAAAGTAGAGGACGTGCCTTGTACTATTTGATCTTCAGGATCTTCGTACAGCAGAGGCATGTGAGCAGCACACTTGTCTTTGTCTTCAAGAGTCGATCTTCATCTTCAGTCTTTAGTTCCACAGAGGCTCTGTCAAGATGAACAGAGGCTCTGTGGTCTTGAGTTCTGCTTTGTGCTTGTTCTTCTGATGTTGAGCGGCAGAGGTTTTGATGTTTTGGTGTATCTGGCAGAGGCTTCTGCCAGATTTGTCCTTAGCTATTTTTCAATACTTATATCATTTGAATACATGGAGCTAACAATCTCCCCTAAGTATTAAAAATAAAGTCTGGAAATATGCACTAAGCTAAGAGAACAAGAGGTGAATGAATCAACCTCTGTGAAAGAGAATCTTCATTAAGCATGTATGCCAAAAGCATTTACAGAGGTTTTGTTGAAAAGAAATTACAAGGCTTGAAAATTTTAAACTAAGTACAAAAGTTAACAACAGAGATCATATTTTAGCATTGGGGAAATCGTTGATCTTCTTTCCCCATGATCCTTCCTTCTTTAGTTCGGTGTAGAAGAATATGCACAATTCTCTGAATCTGATGGTTTCATCAATGACCTCGATGAGTCGATCTACGGTCTCAAGGCATACGAACTCTGAGCCTATGTTGTTGAGTAGATCTTGTTTGAATTGTAGCAGAGTCTCTGTGGCGTATTTCTGACAATCGAATTCAATGAAGAGCTTCTTCTGACCTTGAGGATCGAGATACACATATCCAACTTTGGGATGATGGATGATAGAGTGGGGTCTGATGTCAGAAGATGAGGGGCAATGATCATCTGGGCGAGTTATGGAGATCTTCTTTACCCCGAGGTCCAGAGCTACTTGAAAGTCAAGTAAACTGAAGTACAGTAGCCTTTCCCTCATAAATGTTTTGACAGAATCATAAGCTCTTTGATGTTCAATTCTGCCAGATACATAGTTTCTCTTTGCCCATGTGTATAATTCTGCCAGATCAAAAGGGTGGAGATTTCTGAGATCTGCATATGTGAATTTCATCTTGAATACATCCTCTCTCAGCACGTAGTAGATGTTGTACAAGAAGTTTTTACACGTTGTGTGAGAGAGTTTGACTGAGAGGACCTGCTTGATCTTGGAGTTTGTGAACACATGCTCTGGCTTCTTAGCTTTTTCTCTGAAAAACTTGTCCTTGATCTCTTCGATTATGTCCAGGCTTAAGGTAGGCTTTGGCAGAGGATCGTTCAAGCCTATGTTGTATAGGTAATTATACACTACCTCTTCCATGTCTCTCTTCGGTGCAGGGGGAGGAGGCATGGGTTTCCTCTGAGTGTCCATCTCTCTGAGGACTAGGCAACGCTATCTTCGGATGGTTTGGCTTTTGGGTCAAGGGAAGGAATGGCTGACAGAGTAGGTCCAAAAGCCCAGTCCTCTTCCTCCGATTTGGGAGTGATGAAAGAGTCGAAAGCACTCTTCATCAATTTTTTCGTAGGTTGAGGCTTAGATTTCTTGGATTTTGGCTCCTCTGTGGCAATGGATTTGCCCTTATCCTTGGTTGTTGGATTGGTTGGAGATACCTCTGTAGGTTTTTGCGTCTGTTGAGCACTTGGAGGATTTTGTTTTGGTGTTGGCGGGAGTGCCTCTGCAGATTTAGTCTTTTCAGTGGTACTCTGAGGTTTGACTTAGGTTTGTTCTTTGGGTTTAGCTTATGTTGGGAGTTGTTGAGGTGGTTGTGGGTTATGCTCTGTTGTAGACTGAGTTGTGTACTGAGCTTCTGTTGTGGGTACTATGGTTGGGGGTTTGGTGGATTGCTCTGTAGTGGTAGGTGTCTTCAAGTAGGATCTTTGTTGTTGAGCTAGAGATTTGACCCTGGTGTTTTGGATCGTTGTTCAGGGGGGTGGGTGAGGGTAAGTTGGTTTTTGGTGGAGGTGATTGAGGTGTTGGGGATGGTAGGTCTTCAGATTGTTTGTTTTCCACAGAGGTGGTTGTAGCCTCTGTGGTCTTCTAGTTGTGTTGGTCCCGAAGGGTTATACAAGTTTGTAGAAGAGGGGGGGGGGGGTTGAATACAAACACACGATTTTTACTTTCTAAATTGTTTATTGATAAATCTTAAAACAATTTACAACTTGTTGCCGAACAAGATTAAGGATTAACCTAATCTAAACAAGTTAAGAACACTAAGTTTCTTGCACTAGAAATAAGATAGAAAGGAGATAAGAATATTACGAATAATATTCTAACACTAAGAGAGAAAGAAGAAGATTGCCGAGCGCTTCAATTCAGAAGTAGGGTTCTTCTTTATATACGGCAATGCATTTAATGCATGGCAGTGTTACTTTACACGTGGAAGCAGCTGAGTGGTTGCATGTTTTGACCTTTGTAGACAACCTTAGTAGCCGCATGGTGCACAATGTAGAATCAGAGTTTGTTGTACGATTCTAGACAGAAGGGAGGTCCGTTCTGACATTTCGTACAGAGACGTGCAAGGGGATAGACAAAAGTAACTTGTAGAGTAGACCTCATGATCAGCGTTCGTTGAACAGTTCTTTATCTGCGAATGATAAAGCTCAGCGATTGCTGAAGTCTTCTACTTGATACTTCACGTTGAGTGGACAGGTCTTCCTTCGCTGATATCCGCATCAGTTCATTAGTAGACTTGTCGCCGGTTCTTGGGCTTGATCTTCGACTTCAGCGTAGAACCTTTGTTGATGTGAGACTTGTCTTCAGGGATCATAAGTAAACAACTATAACTTATCAGCGATCATCACGGAGACTGAACAGGCTCAGAGCTACTGGATGAACAGTATTCGCTGAATGTCTAATCTAAAGAGCGAAAGTTCCTATCAGCGGTACTGTAAAGTCCTAGTACTTATCAGCGATAGTGAAACTCTAATACATATTGTTTACTTACAATTTTCACTAAGTCTTTAAGAGAAGGTCATTATCAAATCACTGAGGGTTTGGATCAACAATCTCCCCCTATTTGATTATGACATAGCAACAAAGAAAATTGCTAAGTATGAAAACATAAGGATAAAAAGAACTCATAAAATATTTGTCCCTTTTACTGTTTTCTGGGATCTTTTAAGTACTGATGGAGTAAAGTACATTCGCTGAAATTTTTTTTTAACTTCGTATAAGGTTACAAAGGGAAGTGGAAAAATTACAAGTACAACAAATAAATTTACAAGTACAAAAGAGGTAAGCTGATAAAGATAGAAAGATTACAAGGAAATCCTATCAGCCTTCAAAAGGTTCTTCCTTAATGAGAAGTTCATCAAGGGTCTTTGTTGTGGGTATCATCCAGTCAGGGACCGTTACTCCTTGATCTCGTTTATTCTTTGCTTCAGCAAAGATTAAGGGCTTGAGATATCGTGCCTGAAGATCGCGTCTGAATTCACATCAATAGATGAGATCCCTGAGCTGTTCAATGGGAGTGATGGGAAGCTCAGAGACACGTTGAAAACGTTGTCCTTCATCGTAGTCGAGAAAGAATATACCATAACGATTGCTTATGACTTTACCAGGGACGAAACGTTCACCAGGTGGCAGAGAGGTATCCAGCGCTGAGAGATCAGGATCAGGACCAAGTACTTCAGCACGTGAAAAACCAATACCTGTTTCGTTCCGGATAGGAGGACCTGAATCTGATGGTTTGGACTTTTCCTTTGCAGAGGCCCTTTTTCGTTGAGTCGCAGGAGGAGGAGGAGGAGGAATATCCACAGCAAAAGAAACCAAGTCGATCTGAGAATTTATGATTTTCTCGACATGGCTCTTATATTGTGAGCTAGATCGCTGAATGGCTATTCGCATCTCCAACCATTCAGAGAAACCGTACTTCTTGATCGTAGCAGCGTAGATGTTTTCCTTGGTACCGTTTTCTCTGAATAGATCGACCTTAACAACTGGAACATCTATGGTCGTTTTTCCTCTGATGATCACCTTGTGAATTCTAGCAGCCCGATATCGATAGTGCAGTCTTTCTTTGCACCATTCCAGGGTAGAATCAGATACCTTGGTATTTTCTTCAACGATCTTCTGGGCGTCTTCCCATAACTGACGTTGGACTTCGATGGGAGTTCTTTTCAGTTGGGGTCATTCACCGATTCTTGGGCAAGCTGGATGGCGAGGGCCTTATCTTTTTCTTCAGCTTCCTTCTTTTCGGCGAGTAATCTTTTGGCTCTAAGATGATCAGCGAACTCTTTCTTTGATAACCTGAACTTTATGGGAACAGGGACTTTGGAGCGAGGGAGGATGATTCGCTGATCCTCGAACTTCTTGATCATTTCTTCTCTCCTTTTCTGATCCTCTTCACTTAGCTTTTGAGGAGCTAAGGAATGTCTGTTTTTGTGAGAGAGAAGTTGTTCTTCAGGTTCATCGGTCTCAGTGATTAAATCCAAGACCGGGATTATTTCTTCAGCTCTTGTGGCTGGGATTATTGTTGGTGCAGCAGTGTGGACTTCAGCTGGATCCTCAAGCAGGGGAGAGGACTAGCTGAAACACAGCGATCGTTTATGTAAGATTATGGGAAGAAAGAGATAGAGAAAAGAATGGGGTTTAAGTGTATAGAGGTTTTATGGATAGAAGGATTGAGATTGAGAAGGGATAAAGGAGAGATGCAGAGTAAGGGAATAGAAGATATTGTACCTGACAAACTGGCTTTATCTGAAGGATGGCCAGATTGCCTTCTGCAGCGAGGCCTTTATTTTTGCCTTTATCAGCTTCAGACGCTGCAGGCTTTGTCTTAGTCGTCTCCCCTGATGGTTCATTTATCGAAATTCCTTTCTCAGGGACCTTCTTGGGTTCAACAAAGAAGAAGTCATCATCATCATCATCGTCATCATCATCATCATCATTTTTATGAGTTGATGATGGTTCGTCGTCAGAGATGTCGACAACTTCATCGTCTTCAGCTTCTTCTTCAGACTCGACATCATCAGCGTAAGGTTCGGCCACGTCAGCAGCAGCTTCAGTTTCCTCATCGAGTTGCTCCCCCTCAGATACAGAGGGAGGTTTCTCGGGTCCCTCAGGGTTTTAAACTCCCTGGGGTTGTGCAGAAGAAGTAGCAGCAGTGGTTTCATTTGTCTCTCCCTCAGCATTATGGGGAAGACCTTCATCATTCTTCTCCCCCTCTTCCTCATGATGAGGAGGGGAGGCAAGTGGAATATCAGCATCAGTATGAGAATCACTGTCTTCTTGGCCAGTGAGTCCCATGCATAATTCAACCACTGCTAATCTGTCGTCTAGGCCAGATATAGCAGGAGCGAGTCTTTGAAGATCCTCTCGATCTACCTGAGTAAAATGTAAAGGAGCACAAGTAGCAGCATTCAGGCGATTGAGGATTTACTGCAGTAGATTGGTGGCAGTGCTGACATCTGTCCTTAAGAAGGACACTTCTGTCTTCAGCGTTGTGACTTCGCTGGACATGTTAGTATGGGAGAGGTTGAGATTGTTGATGGCAGTAGAGTTTTCAGCAAGAGTAGCAGCAAAACTTGCAATGTTGCCATCCATCTTCTCCAGATCATCACTGGAGGCTTTCTTATCAACGATCTCAGTCAGCTTTTTCAGATTTTCTCCAGCGTCTGTAACCGCTGAAGAGTTGGTGGAGAGAGTAGTGGTGAGAGATTCCACCTTAGTTTCCAAGTCTTTCAGGGAGTTGTTGATATCTCCCAAATTAGGACCTGAAAAAGTTATTAACTTATGAACATAGGAAATCTCAGAAGTTTGAGGTTGAGAGAGAGGAGTGTTTGGGATTATGTGTATACCTGCAGGCGGGTTGGCGAAGTTGTCGAAACCTTGTAACCCTGAATGATATTCCATGTCGCCTTCGAGAGTGCCTTGGCGCATGGAGGGGCCTCCAGATCCTAAATTTGCATCCATCATCATATGTAGAGTATCAGCTGCTGAATCATGTATGATGACAGGCGCTCCAGAGAACGGAGGAAAAATTGGTGGAGTGTCCAAAGAAAGAGTGGGAGGAGTGAAGGATGAGAAGATTGGTTGGGTGCGGGGTTCAGCGTTGGATCCGCTGAGAAATACTTCTTCAGTCCTTAGAAGGTCTGAAGGAGAGGGGTTCTGTTCCAAGTTTATAACATCAGCGATTAGAGACGCTGAAGTTGGTTTTGAAGGGGTGGCTTGAGCAGCTGTGGCAGAGTGTACCACTGAACTATCCAACAGCTCTTTAGAGAGAACTGTGGAGTCTTCAGCATGTGAATGCTTGGGGGGTTGCTCCTTGGTTTTCTTGATCCTTTGAGAATCAAGTTGGGTAGAAGAATGTTTCCTTTTTCGATAAGGAGTAGAGGGTGCAACCTGGGTATCAGCGGTGGGGATTTCCGCTGAAGTAGCTGCAGAAGTAGAAGAAGGAGGATTGAGAAGAGGTAAGAGTGTAGAGAGACGTACCTCGTTTGGCAGAGACTTGAAGTCGAGCACCTTAGGGCCAACCTGAGAGAGTCTCAGATCACCCTTTTTGGGTATTTGTCCCCAAGTCCTTGTAGAAAGACGGCGCTGATGAATCTGGGATATGGAACCCATGTTGGTCTATCAGCCATATCTACTCTGAGCGCAAGATCGTCATAGATGATCGAGGCCCAGTCAACATGGAGACCTTTCAGCAATGCATAGCCCATTACTTGTTGAGGTTGAGCGGCTTGATCAGAGGAGCCGGACTTCGCTGTCATGCAGCTTATCAAGTGGGCGAAGATAAAGTTCATCTCGCTGGGCATCTTTGATTTCTTGATCAGGTTCAGTTTCTTCTCGGGCAATTTATCCCTCCCTGTGTCCCATGTGTAACCCATTGCATCAAAGAAGGCAGTGATTGCTTCGCTATCAGCATGGTTTTTGTGGTTTGGCAGAGGGACAAAGCGTTTTTCTTTCGTAGCTGTGGGTAGGCTGAGTGCACGCCTGATAATGGCATGGTTGATTTTGGTGGTGCCAAATTTGGTGTCACAGAGAATGACATCAAGTAGTTTCTTAGGGTCTTTAGGTGAAGGAACCTGAGCTCGTCTGGCAGTATACCAGAACTGAGATAGAAGGAATTTATGGGCAGGGGGTACGGTAGTGAGGGCTGTAGATAAGCAACAGGTTTTGAGAAAGTTTACATCATCATCCAGATGTCTGACTTGCTTTTTCGGAGGAAAATCGAAAAGCGCATAGAGATTGTTGTTGTTGAAAGTGACTTTCTCAAGTGTGAACTTGACTTGAGAAGCCTTGATGAGATTCAGTTTCTCAGCAGCAGGAGATTTCTCAGCAGTAGAAGCAGCAGTAGAAGATGCCATTGCTGTTTATCATGTCAACCAAAGAACATAGATAAAGAATACAGTCTTAATGTGGAAAGATTTTCCAAAAATTTGTTTTAGGGTTTTGCACATTCCATTCAGACAAAATATGTCTTAATGGAGAATTAGGGTTTTTCTAGTTTTTGACAAAGAGAGACAAAAACTAGCGAAGTCTTATTTTCCAGTTTCCTCTTTCTTAAAAGATAAGGATTCTGGAAAAACATATGAGGTTTCAAGTTTAAAGATTTTGAGATGTAAACTTGAAGAACAACCATGAAGGCTGTGTTCATAAAACCATGAAAGAAATGATTTCATTTTTAAAAGTTCTTTTGTTTGATCTTATAGAAACAATGAGAAGATCAGAAACAAGTTAAAACAGGTAAATAATTAGAATATTAACCTTGTTGTCGAAGAAGAAGATGAACAATTTCTGGAAACAAGAGTTCAAGATGCAACAGTAATTATTTTCTTATATGAGAAGTTGTTCGCGTAAAGGAAAAATATAAACTCGAATGGGTTTATATACTGGGAATAGAGAGAGAGAGAGAGAGAAAAACTAGAGCGGGAAAGTTTTTCATCATGACACGGACACGTGTTTGCATTTGATTGGATGAGAAAACGAAACGTGCAAACGTGTGTCAGAAAAAGAACGTGCCAGGGTTTATCCGTTTGATTACGTCACAAACGTCCTTTCATATTTTAGGATGTCTCTGAGGTTTTTGAAAAACTCGGGGACATTTTGAAAACATGAAGCACTGAATAGAAATATTAGTGTTAGGTTTTGAAATTTCAAAGTATTGCTGATAAGGAAGAGATATTCAGCGATACAATTTGTTTTGAAATCTTGCATTCATTTGCGAACGTCCGCGAGTAAAGAGAAAACATACCTTAACATCTGCGAATCAAGTTTGTTCAGAGAGAAGATGATAGAATGGGTTATATAAGTTGGTTTTATCCTGTCGCTGATCAAATGCGAACCGCTGAAGATTTTATTCTTCAAAATTCAGCATTCCAAGCTCGCTGATGAGAAAGTTAAATCTTGTCTTATCAAGAGGTTTGGTGAAAAGATCAGCTAACTGAAAATCAGTTGGGATAAAGTGAAGTTCTATATCACCATTCATCATATGATCTCTGATAAAATGATACCTGATTTCGATGTGTTTGGTCTTTGAGTGTAGCACTGGATTGTTGGCTATAGCGATGGCACTTGTGCTGTCGTAATAGATTGGAATTTTCGAGAGCTGAAGGTCATAGTCCAGTTGTTGATTTCTCATCCACAAGAGCTGAGAACAACAACTTCCAGCAGCTACGTATTCAGCTTCAGCGGTTGAGGTGGACACTGAGTTTTGCTTCTTGCTTGTCCAACTCACCAGCTTTCCACCCAGGAGCTGACAGCCTCCTGTGGTGCTTTTCCTATCCATCTTGCAACCTGCAAAATCACTATCTGAATAGGCGATTAGATCAAACCCTGAGTCTTTGGGATACCAAAGACCTAGGTTAGGAGTACCCTTAAGATAACGAAAGATTCGCTTTACAACGATCATATGAGATTCCTTAGGTTCAGCTTGATATCGTGCACACAAACATGTTGCGTACATAATATCAGGTCGGCTAGCTGTAAGATACAGAAGAGAGCCGATCATCCCACGGTACGTCGTGACATTAACAGGTATTCCAGAGGGATCCTTGTTTAGTGTCAGCGGTGGTGCCATAGGGGTTTTCATAGTTGAACTCTGAGTTAAATCAAATTTCTTCAGCATATCTTTAACATACTTTCCCTGATTAATGAAAGTTCCCTTTTCATTTTGTTTTATCTGAAGACCAAGGAAATATGTTAGCTCACCCATCATACTCATTTTATACTCTGCTTTCATCCTTTCAGAGAAACGAGTACAAAGGTCAGGGTTAGTAGAACCAAATATAATGTCATCAACATATATCTGAACAAGAATAATATGACCTTTTACTTTCCTGAAAAATAGAGTCTTATCGATTATACCACGCTCAAATTTTTCAATATGGATATAAGTAGAGAGAGTGTCATACCATGCACGAGGAGCTTGCTTTAAGCCATAAAGTGCCTTATCCGGTTTATAAACATAGCCTGGATGCTTAGGATCTGAGAATCCTAGAGGTTGTTCCACGTAGACTTCTTCATTCAGTTTTCCATTTAGGAACGTTGACTTAACATCCATTTGATAAACTTTGAAGTCTTTGTGTACAGCGTAAGCTAAGAATAGACGAATGGCTTCTAGTCTTGCCACTGGATCAAATGTTTCGTCGTAATCTATACCTTCCTCTTGTCTGTATCCCTGAGCAATGAGTCGATCTTTGTTGCGGGTTACAGTTCCATGTTCATCCAACTTGTTTCGATAGACCCATTTAGTGCCTATCACTGACTTGTCAGATGGACGAGGAACAAGCTTCCAAACTTTGTTTCTTTCAAATTCAGTCAGCTCTTCTTGCATAGCGCTGACCCAGTTTGGATCTTGGAGGGCATCATCTGTTTTCTTTGGTTCAATCAGAGAAATAAAGTTAACAAATAAACAAATATTACCTACACTTCATCGAGTCTGAACACCAGCGTTTGGATCACCAAGTATTCGATCAATTGGGTGATTAATAGTCCATCGCAGAGCCGGAGTATGAGTCGCTGACTCAACCTGAACTTGAGGGGCTGAAGATGAGGCTTCAGCAACTTCTGGTATATTATCCAAGAAAGGAGTAGGTGCATATGTCATTACATTTACTGATTGCTGAGAAGTAGATGGAATGTCTGAGACATTTGGTTCAGAAGCAGGCATAGTGTTTAGAGTAACAGCTGAGACCCATGATGTTTCAGCTTCACTATTCTGCATGTTTGGGATGATAGTAGGACCATCATCTTCAACGGTATGAGTATGAGGAGTGGGAATGTCTTCTGAATTACCAAGATGAGAAAACATCCATTGATTCAGTTCTTCAGTATCAGCAGAAGGTCAAGAATTCACTGAACGAGATTCGTCAAACGTGACGTGAATTGTTTCTTCAACAGTCTGTCTTCTTCGATTGAAGACTCTGAAGGCTTTGGAGATTGAAGAATATCCAAGAAAGATTCCATCATCAGCCTTAGGATCGAACTTTCCAAGGGCATCTCTGTTGTTCAGTATGAAACACTGACATCCAAAGATGTGAAGAAAGCTAATTGAAGGATTTCTCCCATGAAAAAGTTAATAGGCTGTCTTTTTGAATCTTTTGACTAGCAGCGACCTGTTTTGCGTAAAACAAGCAGTGTTGACATCTTCTGCCCAAAACTGAGTAGGCAGGTGAGAATCGCTGAGCATTGAACGTGCAGCTTCAATGATAGTTCTATTTCTTCTTTCAGCGACTACATTTTGTTGCGGTGTTCTCACTGAAGAGAAGTTGTGAGAAATACCCTTACTCTCAAAGAAGGAATCAAGAGAACTGTTTTTGAATTCAGTCCCATGATCACTCCTTATTGAGCGAACGGTCATATTGTTCAGGACTTCCATTTTCCTGACAAAAGTGATGAGTTCTTCAGGGGTGTCACTCTTAGAACGAAGAAACATTACCCAGGTATAGAGAGAGAATTCATCAACTATGACCAACGTATATTTCTTTCCAGCGATGGATTGTTTGTTTACAGGGCCAAACAAGTCGATATGGAGAAGTTGTAGAGGAGATCACACTGAGGAGACTTGCTTTGACTTGAAGCTTGCTTTGGTCTGCTTGCCTTTCTCACACGCTGAACATAAGGACTCTTTGGCATATGAGTGTTGAGGTAAACCAGTAACTAACTCTTTAGAAGATAGAGTATTCAGTGTCTTGAAGTTTAGATGAGAGAGCCTCTTATGCCATAGCCAGTTGACATCAGATGAGGCTTTTGAGAAGAAACATGAGTTCTCAGTGGTTGTTGAGTCCATGTTTATTACATAAACATTTTCCAAACGATAACCGCTGAGAGCTATCTTCTCTTTTTTGTCAGCGACAAAGCAGGATTCCTTAGTAAAGATTATTTTGTTATCCATGTCGCAAAGCTGACTGATGCTTAGAAGATTATGCTTCAGCCCTTCAACATATGCGACTCTTTTGAAAGTTGTTGTACCATTAGAGAGTACACCAAACCCTCGGGTATGTCCTTTTCCGTTTCCACCGAAAGTCACAGGGGGACCCTTCTCTTCCTTATACTCAGTGAGCAGGTTCTTCTTACTAGTCATGTGTCTTGAGCATCCGCTATCGAGATACCGGATACCCTTCTTAACCTGCATTACAAAGGAAGCTTAGTTTGACTTGGGCACCCATTTCATCATGTGTACACACTTGTCAGTGGAGGTAGATGGAATGGAATGTTCAGCAGTCTTCGCAGCATTTGAAGATTCAGCTTTATTTTCAGTCTTCACTTTGGTTAATTTCTTAACCTCAGTGGTCTTCTTTGCCTTGGGGGCAATAATGTTCACCTTAGCTGTCTTTTCAGCTTTGGTGGCTGTAGGGCACTTACTAGCAATATGATTTGTAAGTCCACAGTGATAACATTTCCTATAACTAAAAGTAGTTCTAGGACCATTTGCATGCTTAGCCGTTAGTTTTAAATGAGCGGGGTAGCACAAAGTATACCTTTGGCATGGGAAATGAGAGGAACTATCAGTTCTTCAGATTTCTTACCAATTATATCCACTTTAAGTCTAGGAGTAGATCGCTGAATAAATCTAGGGATCTTGTTCTTAGAAATAGAGGGATAAGTCACTGAAGCTTTAGAAGCATTCAGCTTAGGTACACAAGTACCCTTCTGAGGTTTTTGGTTAAAAACAATTTCTTTACCTTTGTCTTTAGAGACCAAGGTAGGTTTTGGATAAACAATTTTCTCTTTACCTTTAGAAGTAGAGATTTCCTCAGGGATGGGAGGTTTTGAAGAGGAACATTGAGAAGAGAAAGTGTTAGGGATAGAGGATACGAACATTCCAAACTTAAGCATGGAACGGTCAGTGGTTGGTTCTAGAGTTTCATCTTTGTAACCAAGACCACGTTTATCACTCAGGGGAATCTGAGACTTAATTATCTCAGTGATCGTTGTTGTGGATTTATACCATCCATTAACAGTAGCTTTTTCAACTTTTAATGCAGCGATAGCTTCTGCGCTCGATTTTGACTAGCTGATTTATATGAACTTGATCTTTAAAATCTTCTTCAATTTTAGAAAGCTTTTCTATTTGAATGTGACAGTTTTTAAGCTGTTCAGCGAGATCAAGGTTTTGATTTTCAATAACAGTTTTGCCATTCATGGCTTCATATAAACTTCTGGTCAGTAGATCGATTTTTCGAAGACTATCAGCTTCATCAATATTTAAAATATTGGTAAAGAAGGAAGGTGATACCTTAGTAGCAGAGGGAATGTCAGAGTTTTCTTCCTCATCTTCAAGTTTGGCCATGAGACAGAGATTGGCTTCATCATCATCTTCAGAGTCAGATGATTCTGCTTCGTCAGATGCAGCCCAATCATAGTCAGCCATCAGGCCTTTGCCTTTATTCTTAAAGGTTTTCAGCTTTGAATACCTTTCTTTCAGCTTTTTGTATTTTTCATCTCTAGTCCTGGGAGTAATGTTTTTCTTGGGAAAAGCTGAGGATCTAGCGACTTTCTTTGACCTGCACTCGCTAGAAAAATGTCCTATCTTTTCACAGTTATAGCAAGTAGCAATAGCCTTATCAACAGGAGTTGATGATATTGGCTTATCAGTAATAGCAAGAGGTTTGTTCTTTCTGAAATTTTTCTTATTGGCGAATCTCCGAAATTTATTAGAAAGGAGAGCCATAGATTCATCAAGATCTAAAGAGTCAGGATCTGATGAACATTCAGAGTTAGTCTCCAACTCAGTGATAGTGATAGTCGATCGCTGAGTTGTAGGTGACTCTGAGATTAAATCAACAGGGTTGCTTTTGGAATCTTTTACAAGATTCTTCTTAAGACGACTCGATTGCTCATGATTAAGCATCGTGGCATATAAGGTAGAAAGAGTCATGGATTTTAGATCCTTTGATAGCTTGAGATACATTGAATAACTTTCCCATCTTTCAGGTAAATATTCTAAGAACTTTGTCACTACTTTAAAGTTAGAATATTCCTTACCAACAGTTTTTAGATCTATTATTAAGCAGTTAAAACGTTGGTGTACTTCAGAGAGAGATTCATTCTTACCACATATGAAGCTTTCGTACTGTCTTACCAGGTTGATCTTACGTGAGTCCTGGACTTCAGATGTACCTTCATACTGAACACAGATTGTGTCCCACATGGCTTTGGAGGTTTTCAAGTTCACGACGGAATGGTAGACTTCGTCAGGAATGAGCCATGGAAAGAATGGATCTGGCATTAGTGTCGATAGCCACTTTCTTCTTATCTTCATCAGTCCACATATGAATTTCCTTGGGAACCAACCTTTCTGGAATAGCAGCTCTATTCTCAGCGGCTGGAACTTCAGGATCAATTCTAACAGGAATATATGGGTCGTTTTCAAGATAGTAAGGCATAGTAGGGTCTACACCTTCTAAGAAGAGAATCATCCTATTTTTTCACAGATTAAAGTTATCTCTGGAGAATCTAGGGGGTTTTGCCAGAGAATCGTTGTCAATATAGTTAGTGTTTGTGTTGGTAGCCATTTTAAGAAATAACAAGGAAGAAGAGATTAGTATAGATAAGATCTTGTTTATGAGATTAAACAAATCTGCTCTGATACCACTTGTTGGTCCCGAAGGGTTATACAAGTTTGTAGAATGGGGGGGTTGAATACAAACACACGATTTTTACTTTCTAAATTATTTATTGATAAATCTTAAAACAACTTACAACTTGTTGCGGAACAAGATTAAGGATTAACCTAATCTAAACAAGTTAAGAACACTAATTTTTTTGCACTAGAAATAAGATAGAAAGGAGATAAGAATATTACGAATAATATTCTAACACTAAGAGAGAAAGAAGAAGATGGGCAAGCGCTTCAATTCTGAAGTAGGGTTCTTCTTTATATACTGCATGCATTTAATGCATGGCAGTGTTACTTTACACGTGGCAGCAACTGAGTGGTTGCATGTTTTGACCTTTGTAGACAACTTTAGTAGCCGCATGGTGTACAGTGTAGAATCAGAGTTTATTGTACGATTCTAGACAGAAGGGAGGTCCGTTCTGACATTACGTATGGAGACGTGCAAGGGGATAGACAAAAGTAACTTTTAGAGTAGACCTCATGATCAGCGTTCGTTGAACAGTTCTTTATCAGCAAATGATAAAGCTCAGTGATTGCTGAAGTCTTCTACTTGATACTTCACGTTGAGTGGACAGGTCTTGCTTTGCTGATATCCTCATCAGTTCATTAGTAGACTTGTCGCTGGTCTTGGGCTTGATCTTCGACTTCAGCGTAGAACCTTTGTTGACGTGAGACTTGTCTTCAGGGATCATAAGTAAACAACTATAACTTATCAGCGATCATTACAGAGACTGAACAGGCTCAGAGCTACCGGATGAACAGTGTTCGCTGAATGTCTAATCTAAAGAGCGAGAGTTCCTATCAGCGGTACTGTAAAGTCCTAGTACTTATCAGCGATAGTGAAACTCTAATACATATTGTTTACTTACAATTTTCACTAAGTGTTTAAGAGAGGGTCATTATCAAATCACTGAGGGTTTGGATCAACAAGTTGATTTGAGATGATGGTACTTGTTGTATGGGTTGGATCGCTAAGGGTTGCCTTATCAAGGTTTTGCATGTCTTCTCCCCCTCATGATGATTTGATTGTCCATCAGAATCACCATTAGAGTCATCATGTCTTCCTCTATCTGCTTTCCCTTCTGCCTGACATGAAGTAGGAGACTTCTTAGGCTGACTTGCCCCTGCAACTAGCATCTTCTAGCATAGATCATTACATATCCCGAGCAAGTATGTTACCTCTGCCTCTGAGTTTGCCCACACTGACTTGAAATTTCTTTACATTTTTGGCATTGGCAATGGTGATTGCCTTGATGAACTCAGTTATTTCGTTCAGAACACCCTGGCCAAGCTCTGTCAGTTGGGCCCTTGTGATGTAATCTTGCGGTTTAAGGGCCTGCATCTGCTATGTGGTCGAATCTTGGACGTTTTCCAGAGCCTTTCTTAAATCTTCTGGGGTTAAGGCTGGAGTTGCAGAGTTTTTCTTTGACAAAGCTTTAACAATTTTCCTGGCCTATTGTAGTTCTTTGGTCAGCAGTTCGATGGAGTTTTGAGAAGCAGAGGTTGTGGAGCTCTGTGTAGAAGGATTTTTGATGGTATTCAGCACATCAGTGTTTTCTTTGACTTCTTTTGATAAGGATTCAACCTTTGTGGACAGAGCATCAAGGTCCTTCTGTGTGTTACCTGAAAGAGTGTTTACCAAGCTTTTCAACTCGGTAAGTGTGTTGGTCACAGAGGTGACGAAGGTTTGGAACTCACCATTTGCTATATGTGATCCACGGGTAACCGCTGGGGGAACACATTCTTCCCCAGAGTGGACCTCTATCCCTGAGGTGCCTGCTTTCGACCATGTTTTGAGGTTGAGGTTGGCAGAACTTCCATCCAATCCTTAAGAAGAGGCTTTAAAGACCTCAAGCTCTATGGATGTTCTGTCAATGGTCTTACTCTGATCCACTCCAGAGGTGGGGACAGAAACCATGAGTTGACTTGGGGATTTGTCTAGAATCCCTTCGTCGTTGTGCGCGCTATGCTCCTCTGAAGAGTGTTTTGTTTCTAGTTTAGTGCATGTGGCAGAGGAAACAAATTCCTCTGTTGTGATCTCAGGTGTGACTTGGGGCAAAATGTCATGAATTAGAGTAGTGTCCTTTGGAGATGACACTATCTGTTGGGCTTCCCCGATTTGTGTAAGCACAGAGGAGGAAAAAGGTTCCTCTGGCTTGTTGGTAGAGGTAGGGCTCGAGTTGTGCGGCTATTTTTCAATGATCCCTTCTGCCACTAGACTGGCGAGACCAGATGTGTGGGTAGCACAGGGAGGGAGGTTTGGATATGTGCCTCTTCTAGCACCGACATCTTTTTCACCCTCTAGTCCTAAGATTTCAGGAGTATCTAATCTGGACTCTACTTCTTCGTCCCAAAGCCCCTATGTTGTCTCTAGTTCCTCTGTCTTCTCCAAGTTGGGGTCGAACTCCAAGTCAGAAGTCTCTGCCATTATACCTTTGGGAGTTGCATCAGACATTTCCATGTCAGAATCCACGTCTGCTACGGTGAATTCTGGGGTGTTGAGGGTTCGAGGATCATTAACATCCCATCCAGAGGTATCCAGGGTCGTGTTCATTTGTGACCGTTCTAGAAAGTCATCAAATGTTTCAATATAGGGTTGTTCTGTTGATTCTGGGATGTTGGATGGTTGGGCTTCTGCTACAGCGAAACGCAGAGGGGTTGGAGATCGGAGTTCTGTGCCAGCAAGGGTTACATCCTCTACTATAGTATGCAGAGAGGACTTATGTTTGTGGGATTTCCTCTTCTTGGGTTTAGAGGCTCCTTCCTCAAAGGATTTAGATTTTCTCTTCTTCTTCTTCTTCTCCTTCTGAGGTGGTGCAGAGGATTCCACAACCGTTTGTTCAGTAGTTGGGTCGACATGGATGACAGAGGTTGTCTCTTCTGTGGGTTTGGCTTTAGTTGCCTTCTTCTTTTTGTGTGCCACTTGTTTTGGTGGTTCGGTTTGTTTGGCGATATTTGATGGTGCGACGGAGGTAGCGGCTGCAGAGGCTGATCTGGCAGATCTTTGTTGTTTCACCCTCTCTAGCTTAAGCCTATGCTTCTCTAGGGCTACCTTCTATTCTTGTTCTGTCATACGGTCAACTACCTCACTTCCTAAGGGGGCTCCTAAACGTGGGGGTCACAGGACTCGGTTTTGGAGTCCTATGTTCACGTACATAAGCTACCTCTAACACTCTGTCATCGGCGTACACTAACGTCTTCTCACTGAGTGGTCTGCAGTGAGGGTAGACAGCAATATGTTTGGTGGGGGTCATCTTCTTCAGGGGATAGGTTTTCACAGTTGGTCCCTCTAGCGACCAACCTTCCCTTTCTAGCAGAGGTTCCAGGATGATCCCCAAAATCCTCTGGAACTCTAGAGATGTGAGCTTACGTTTTGCTTTCTAAGTTGCCATCTTGTGCTCCACTGTGGCAACCATCTCTTGATGGATTAATCCTGCATAATCAAATGGTAGATCGTAATAGATACCGTACATTATCGACAACATCTGATGTGAGCTCTGGTCAGGGCTCCCTGTCTTTCCCGTTAGACATCTGTTGAGGCTGAAGAAAAGGGTGTTCCACAGAGGAGGAAGGCGGTTTCTTCTGGAGTCATTCCTTTTTGTCAGAGGTTCATTATAACCGAGCATAAGTGCAAAGTCACAGATCTCTGCGTCCGTTGGTTCCTCTGCATATTGTCGAATCCCCAGCAGACCTCTGGTAGGTAAATTGAAATCGAATGAGATCATGGTTCTGTTGATCCCAATGGTTAAGCTCCTTGAGTTATCAGGATTTGACATATATCCAATGACAGAGTTTATGTCTTCATCGATACGGAAACTCTGCCAGAACTAGTTCAAGTATCGTCCAGGGATGTTCTTGACATCCCTTGTCAAGATCTGTCTTAGAGGATGGTTTTTCAGAAGATTTATTAAAATGTTCTTGACCGAAGTTGTTTTGATTTAGAACCACATAGTGGTTGTTTGGTTTTAAAGGTTGGGGGTTTTTGAACCACTGGTTGTTGATGAAGTTCTACATATTTGTGGAGGGGTGGTAATGAGCTGAATCACCACTGTTGGATGCCATTGAGGGTTTTTCTTGAGAGATTTTGAAGAAGAAGAAATAAATTGCAGGTTTGTGATTGGTAGTTGCAGGTTCACCGGAGAAATTAGAGAGAAAAGGGTATGTAAAGTTGAAGAAGAAAGGTAAAAAAGGGTTTTATAGTGGGTAAAAGATGAGAGAATTTGGGCGGTAAAAAGTTTATTACATGATTTTTGGGGTCCGCACTCGAGTACACAACTGTGAAAGGAAGCCTTCAGTCCTGAAGCTGTATTCTACGTCCAATAGAATTGTGCCACGTCAGAGGTGGCGGTGCACGATGGAACGTTGTGCGGCTCCCATTAATGCTGAGCGCATGGCAGTTGCTATACCCAAATGTCTGTCATTCTGGAAATAACCCGTGCCTTGGACATATTAAAAAACACACACAAGTGTTTAAGAATCACAGAAGCTCTGTGGTGGAATGAGCTTCTGTGGTCTAAGGTCTTCCTCAACAAGCATCAGAAATTGCACCTTTTCTTTACCAAAAGATATTTGAAAAGGCAATGAGATGGTCAAGAGAGCTTCCACTAGAAGATTCATGATCGCAGAGACCTTGTGGCACAGAGACTCTGTCAAGCGTGACAGAGGCTCTATGATCAATAATTTCTAATTGTGGAAAGTTCTCAAAAGATTTTGATCATTCAAGGTTTTGAGTGGTTTAAATAGGTAATTCAGGACATATTTTGAAAGTTATTTCCGAGAAAAGTGTTTTGGAAAACTGGTTTGTGCGATATGCTTACCCAATGTCTCTCAATTGTCTCGGCATGATTACCTTCTTCTGTTGATTGCTTTGATCAAAGAACTTCTTTGGCTCCCCCTTGAATGATCAACCTCTGCAGATCATTACAAGGTCTCCTTCTGCTCCCCCTTGATCTATGCTTGGTCAGATAATGATAAGTAGAGCACAAAACATAGATCAAACACACCAGAGTTTCTGTGAGAATGGCCAGAGGCTCTGCGCCATTCCATAGAAGCTCTGTTGGTTACAGAACTTTGTAAGGTAAAGAATGTAAATACAGAAAGATTGAAATATTTACATATATACAAGAGGATTTGTACTCACTTACAGAGGGATTAACTCATGTTCAGCGTACCTAACTTACCCACCAAGAATAGAAATCTTTTCTCATCAAGTGCTTTGGTGAATAAATCCGCAAACTGATACTCTGTAGGCACAAAGTACATCTCTATTGTGCCCTGTTCAACATGGTGTTTTGGAAAGTGGTACCTGATATCTATGTGCTTTGTCTTAGAGTGTTGCACGGGGTTGGCAGAGATAGCGATGGCGCTTTTGGAATCTCAGAGGATTGGTATCTTTTGGATACTTAGACTATAGTCTTTGAGCTGAGTCCGAATCCACAGAACTTGCGAATAACAGATGGCAGCAGCAACGTATTCTGCTTCTGCCATGCATGTTGACACACAATTCTGCTTCTTTGAAGTCCAGCTTACCAGTTTACCACCCAAGAATTGGCAACTCCCAGAGGTACTTTTTCTGTCTAGCTTGCATCCTCCGTAATCTGTATCTGTATAAGCCATAAGATCAAAGCCAGAGTTCTTTGGATACCAGAGACCAAGATTCTTGGTTCCTTTAAGGTATCAAAAGATTCTATTGACAAAAATAGGTGGGATTCTTTGGGGTTAGCTTGATACCTTGCACAAAGACACATGACATACATGATATCTAGCTGTTGATCCAAACCCTCAGTGATTTGATAATGACTCTTTAAGAAACACTTAGTGAAAATTGTAAGTAGACAATACGTATTAGAGTTTCACTATCGCAGAAAAATACTATGTCTCTACAGTACCGCTGATAGGAAACTCGTGTGCTTTAATTTACACATTCAGCGAAATTGTTCATCAGCAAGCCCTAAGCCTATTCAGCCTTACTGATGATCGCTGATAGTTTTAGTTGTTTACTTATGATCCGTGAAGACAAGTTTCACGTCAACAAATGTTCTACGCTGAAGTCGAAGATTAAGCCAAAGAACCAGCGACAAGTCTACTAATGAACTGATGCGGATATCAGCGAAGCCAAGACCTGTCCACCCAACGTGAAGTTTCAAGTAGAAGACTTCAGCGATCGCTGAACTTTGTTACTCGCTGATAAAGTAATGTTCAGTGACCGTTGATCATGAAGTTTCCTCTACAAGTTACTTTTGTCTTATCTCCTTGCACGTCTCCGTACGAACTGTCAGAATGGACATCCCTTTTGTCTGGAATCGTACAACCAACTCTGATTCTACATTGTTCATCATGCGGCTACTAGGTTGTCTACCAAGGTCAAAACATGCAACCAATCAGCTGTTGCCACGTGTAAAGTTTTACTGATATGCATTTAATGCATGCAGTATATAAGAAGAAACCCTACTTCAAATTGAAGTGCTCGACCATCTTCTTCTCCCTACTACTTTGTGTTAGAATATTATACTTAATATTCTTATCTCCTTTCTAGCTTAATTCTAGTGGAAGAAATCTTAGTGTTCTCTTAACTTGTTTAGATTAGGTTTAATCCTTAATATTGTTCTGCAACAAGTTGTAATATGTTTGATAAATATCAATAAACAATTTAGAAAAGTAAAATCTGTGTGTTTGTATTCAACCCCCCCCCCCCCCCTTCTACAAACTTGTATAACCCTTTCGGGACCAACACTAGCCTACTATCAGTTAAGTATAGAGGAGACCCGATCATGCCTCTGTAGAGTTTGCACTCAACGGATTTTCCCTCTGAATCTGAGTGTAACTTGGATGCAGTGGCCATGGGGGTCTTCATGACAGAGGAATCAAAGAGTTTAAATTTTGAAAGTATGTCAGAGACATATTTTGACTGATTTATAAAAATTCCCTCTGATGATTGTTTGACTTGGAGTCGGAGGAAGAAGTTTAATTCTCCCATCATACTCATCTCAAACTCACTCTGCATGAGTTTTTCAAAGTCTGTGCAATGTTTTGTATTAGTAGAGCCAAAAATAATGTCGTCCACATATATTTGGACAAGTAGAATCTCATCACCTTTTCTCTTAAAGAACAAAGTTGTATCTGTTAGCTCCAAGTATCTGTAAAATGAAAGTATTGAAAATAAAACCAAGTCAGAAGACCTACAGAGATAAAGCAGAAGACTTAGAAGACCAACAAAGAAGACCAACAGAACTCAACAGAGTTCTGGTGGAACCAACGGAGCTCAACAGAGCTCTGGCAGAAGATCAACAGAAGAACTGTTCATACCCGAAGACCAACAGAGTTCTGTCATAACACACTCTGTTGAAGTGAAGACCTCTGTTATGCCTAAGTCTCGTAGAAATCCGAAGTGTCAGATACGTGTCCACACCTTTCCACGTATGCCCTAAAGATTGGAGACACACTTTCCACGTGTCATTCCAGGGTACGATAGTACACTGTCTACACTTTATGAGGCTATATATAGCGAGGTAGTGGAACAAACAATTGTAAGCTTTTGGAAGAATAGTTTTCCACAATTGTAAAAGCACACACTGTCATATCCTCATAGCACTACCCCGTACGATATTGTCTCTGTGATTTCTTGATACACCATTGATCTTGCTCTTGGTGTTATCTTTATCAATATACGAGCAACGTTTCTTATTTGATCTTGTTATCATATTCCTGTTCTATATTTGATATCACAGTTTACATATCGTCTCATACAATCACTCACTTTAATGGCTTTATATTTAAATGCTTCCGCTGTCTATTTAACTACCATTATCGTGATACGACGTGAATCTGGGAACCAACAATTGGTATCAGAGCTTGCTTGATTTGCTCAAATCAAGGCATTCAATCTACCAAGGTTGATTCACTGTTGTTGATTGTGTGTGTGTTTAAAAGCCTCATTATACTCTGTTTTACTGCTTAAAGTATTTTACATCTTCTCAGTTCATTTAATATCATACTAAGCTTTCCAGTCTAGATTAAAACATCTGTTCTACTATTTCATTGGTTACTGTTCCTCATACTTTAGCTTATTCTCATTATAGACCATTTGAAACTCTCATATTCTGTTTTCTTTTCAAAAAATGGCAAACATCAACGCCATTTATACTGCTGGTTCTCTGACCAAGCCTCCTACTCTTCTGAAGGATGAATACCCTCAATGGAAGATTAGGATGGTCAACTTCCTTGATGGAATGGATAAGGACTTAATGCGATCTGTCACGAATGGACCATTCCAACCCATGGTTTATGTCCCACGTGTACCCGCAACAGAAACCACTGATGAGATTCCTGCTCACTTCGAACCCAAAAACACTGGGATTACCGAAGAAGAAAAGAGCAAAATGGAAAATGACCTTAAAGCAGTGAGACTTCTGATTATGGCCATTCCGAACGATATATTTCAAGAACTAGACTCATGTGTTACTGCCAAGGAAATCTGGGATCAACTTCTAAATCAACTTGAGGGTGGTATCAAAACCCAAAAGAACAGAAGGACCTAGTGTATAAATGAATACAATGATTTCAAGGCACTTCCTGAGGAAACCTTACAACAGACCTACAACAGATTTAATATTCTGATTAACAAATGTAAAAAGTGTGGGGTTGTTAGGTCGAAGGAAGATAACAATGTTCTGTTTTTGAAAAGTTTAAATGATGAATGGTTGAATCTGTCCATGTCTTTACAAGCTAATCAGGACATAGATGCATGGTCTCTTACTGATGTGTATGGCACTCTGGCCGCACAAGAAAAGGATGTTATCAAGCAAAAAGGCAAATCCACCATTGCAGGTCCTATCGCTTTGATTTCAGAATCTAAGAACTCAGCAGAAGAAGTCTATGTCCAGCAACCACCTGGTTTTGAAAATTCTGAGTTTCCAGACCACGTTTACAAGCTAGACAAAGCTCTGTATGGGCTTAAGCAAGCTCCCAGAGCCTGGTATGAAACTCTGTCCAATTTTCTGTTGGTTAATCACTTCGAGAAAGGTACTGTCGATAAAACTCTATTCTTTAGGAGATACAAGAATGATATACTTCTGGTACAAATATATGTTGATGACATTATTTTTGGGTCAACACGGCAAGAGTACTGTGATAAGTTTGAGGATTTGATGAAAAGTGAATTCAAAATGAGCATGATGGGAGAACTTTCTTTCTTCCTTGGTTTACAAGTAAAACAAACCGACAAAGGGACTTTCATAAGTCAGTCCAAATATATCTCTGACATTTTGAAAAAGTACAATTTTAACAACTCAAATTCAATGAAAACTCCTATTGCCACTGGAGTTAAGCTTGACCCTGACCTTAATGGTGAACCAACAGATGTCAAGAACTACAGAGGTATGATAGGGTCACTTCTGTACTTAACTGCCAGTAGACCCGATATAATGTTTGCAACGTGTCTCTGTGCTAGATTTCAGGCTAATCCTAAAGTTTCGCATTTCTCTGCCGTCAAGCGCATATTTAAATATCTGAAAGGGACTCAATTTTTGGGTCTCTGGTATCCTCTGAATTCTGGTTTCGAGCTTGTAGTATATACAGATTCAGACTATGGAGGATGCAAGAACGACAGAAAGAGTACGTCTGGTAGCTGTCAATTTCTTGGAGAGAAGTTAGTAAGTTGGACATCCAAGAAACAGAACTGCGTGTCCACCTCTACAGCAGAAGCAGAATACGTTGCTGCTGCTAGTTGTTGTTCTCAAGTTCTCTGGATGAAAACTCAACTCAAGGATTACGGCTTGGAGTATGACAGAATTCCAATTTTGTGTGACTCCAAAAGCGCAATAGCAATCACAGCTAATCCAGTTCAACACTCAAAGACCAAGCATATCGATATAAGGTATCACTTCATAAAAGATAATGTTGAAAAATGGACTATTGAAATGTATTTCGTTTCAACAGACTTTCAACTTGCTGATCTTTTTACAAAAGCCCTTGATGAAAGGAGATTTAACTTCTTAATCAGCAAATTGGGTATGCTGAACATGTCCTAACACTATTTATCACTCAACAGAACTCTGATGTTCCTACCAGAGATCTGTCAAAATAGTTGGGTAGGATAGTTCAACAGAGCTTCTGTCATTCACCAGAGCTCTGTAAAACATACTTTTTCAACAAGCTTCCAGTGAATTCGTTTGTATATATCTCTGTAAATATTTCTTTTAGCAAGTTTTTTAAGCTCATATTTCTAGGGGGAGCTTATAAAAGAAAATATGCATGGTTTTAGGGGGAGCAAGTAAAAAAAAAAAAAAATTCTGATTTCAAATTCATATGACTTGGCTCTCTTGATCTTGAAAGAAAAATCTTTTTGAAAGAGGGAAAACCTGTTCTGATGAAATTCTTTTGAGAAAGTCGAACTTAGCAGAACCCTGATATTCTCACCAGAGCCTCTGTTGTTTCTCATCAGATCTCTGTTGAAAATTGTTGGTCAATTCTGTCCTTGTTCTTTGATTCTTCACATCAGATACAGAATTTTAAAATGTTTTTGGGTAAAGGTGAAACATGATTGGTCACTGAGCAAAGTTGAAAAGATCATTTCAACAGAGAAAGAAAATAACTGAGCTCCACCAGAGCTCTGTTAGTTTCTCTGCCCCGTCATCAGAAACACGTCAGCAGAGATGCGAGTCATTCTTTGAAAATCACCCACTTGTCACCCGCATATCTCTAACCGTGACGGTTTACTTGTCCTACGATTGTAAGAACAAAATCTTACGTGGCATCCTCTGATTGAAAGACAAACCACTAGGTGTTCCCACGATACACTGTTCAGGCCGTTCCACTTTCTGACACTCAAGTGCCTACAGTCCCTACGTTGTTTCCCCACCCACATGTTTCCCGTATAAATACCCAACATCAACCCATTTCACTCTTACGCTTAACAACCATTTCAAACCCTTCATCTTTTCCCTCTCAGAAACCTATACCTTGTGGTTCTCAAGAAAAACCCTAACCTGCAACAATGGCTGAACCCCAAAACCAACCCCAGAACTCTGATGATTCCAGTAACAACGAACCCGTAGATAACATCGTTATTCTACCATACGAGTTGGCTGATAACAACTACCGTTTTGATCCCAATCCAGCACTCTATTTACCCCTTTACCACATCTATATTGAGTTTTTCCGAAACTCAGAAGTTTTTACAGCCCTAACAGCCTTTGACGATCATCTTCCTGCAATATATGTCCAACAATGGTGGACCACATGCCAATACATTGAAGACGGCGTCAGAAGCGGAATAGTCGGAAGTGTCAACTCTGGTAATGGAGGATTAGGAACAATAAGGATTCGTGAAAGAACTCTCAGAAGAACTTTTGGGATGAAAACCAAAAGACAGCTAGGTATTGATGCCTATGAGAAACCACCTTCTGTTGCTGTTCTTCTCGACTTTGTGAAGTTTTTGGGTTACAACAAAGAGTTAGAGAGAATAGGAGCCTTCAGAAGACAAAATCTACCACAAATGTGGAATTTCATGTTCTCAACCCTCAACAGAACCCTCACCTGCAAATCCGGCAGTCAAGACCAAGCGAGCACTGAAATCCTCGAAATCATGTATGGTCTGTTCTTCAACAGAAACTTCAACTATGCAGGGATCCTCTACAATGCACTTCTAGATGCTGTCAACACTAAAACCACTGCTCTAGCCAGAGGTGGAGAAGTTGGAAGACACAAATCCCTTAAAGCCATCAAGTTTCCTCGCTTTATCAGTTTGGTGATCAGAAGGGCATTCGACAGACTGGAACTGACACATCAGGGTCGTTCTACTCTTGTCTGGACCATGGCAAGATTCCAACCAACAACTTCAGGAGATTACCCTTTCATCAGAAGAATTCCAGGTACAATGCTTGCTCTGATCAATCCAACCCACATCTCTATCCAAAACTGTAGAACTGCTGCTCAACCTCAAGAACCTGAGGTGAGAACCCCAGCATATTTAGGTTCTGAGCCTTCTGTGGAGAGTGCGAGTGAGGAAATAGAAGAAGAAAATAGACCAGAGGACAGAGTACCCGAAGTGGGGTCTTCCTCTAGAGTAATGGAGGAGGAAGTAGTGAACAGAGCATCCCCTAGGGAGACTGTTCAAGAGGGAGCAGAAGAGACTGCAGAAGTGGTGACAGAGAGATCGCACCCTTCTGGCAGTGTAGAGATTCATGAGATAGAGAGCTCACCAGAGAATTCTGAAACCCTAGAAACCGAGGGAAATGTGAGTATAGAACAAGATGTCCAAGTTGACACATCTGTGCGAGATCCTAACCAAACTCCCAGTGCTACCACATTACCTAATCCTGGTGATCAAGACCAAGGGATTATTGAAACAGAGGTGCACACCTCGAACCTTAACCAGCCAGACCCATCAGAGGCAACTCTTCATGCCTCTGGTACGCACGAAGCCGGGGAAGCTAGTCTTGCTAGTGATGTTCATTCGCCCCAGAACATCGACAGGTCACCTACACATAATGATGCCTCTGTGGCTCATGTAGTCGGAACACAACATAGACCCGAGATTTTTGTAATCTCACGTAGCATCTGTCCGACTCAGGGACAGTATGAGACCTTAGTTGCACAAGGGAAACATTTGCTTGATCCAAATGCTTCTCATCATATCAGATTTCCTTCCTCAGAACCTGAGCTGGGGGAGGAACTTCTGATCAGAACACCTGTAGGTGATTCCCCTCAAAAGGAACATCAAGGATCGAGTGGAAGTCCTGCAAGAGCCAACATCAAAACAACTCTTGACGCAGGCGCCTCTGAACTCGAGGCAGAACTGGATCCAGTAGTTGGTACCAGGGTTACCCCCGTTGACACTGTCACAAAAACAGAGTTCACAAGCTTCTGTGATAGTATCAACAACTCCTTGAATGAGTATAAACTTATCAATTCTCAAAAGGAGGAACTGATCCTCAAGGAAAATACTTCTCTCAGAGACGAACTGCAGAAACTGTCAGAGAAATATGCCGAACTTCATCAGAAATACATTGACACTGAAAGGATCAGAACAGAAGCTGAACAGACAAGAGGAGAGGAAATTGGCAGACTGGCTACAGAGATAGCAGATCTAAGAACCGTCAGAGCAGAAGAGAACACAAAGGTATCGACAGAAGTAGCTGACCTGAAAAGACTTGTGATCGACAACCATACAGCTCAAATGAACAGAACTCTGCCAGTCCCAACAGTTATCCTATCAGAATCCAACATCAGAACCTTGACAGAGCTCATTGATAACTCTGTTAAGAAATCCATAAAAGAAGCCACAACGTCAGATGCTGATCCTCTCAACATCTCCAGCCCCATCCCAAACAGTTTGCCAATGACAGTCGGTCAAATGGGCGACTTCAGAAGGGACGTCGTAAAGAAAATGATGACAATCTCGTCCAAATTTGTCATGAAAGCCCAGGCAACAGAAGCACTTGTGAAGGAATCACTGGACTCCCACAAATTCAACTTTGTGAGCCAAGTCGAGGAAATCAGAGGTGCTGCAGCAGAAGTGGAAGACACCTTGAAGAAAGCAGTTCCTACTTTCACAGATGCAATCTTACAATCTGTCATACAGAAACGATCTGCTGAGAAAGCACCAGAGGGAGAGCCTTCTGGCAAAAGACGTAAGTTTGTTGACCAATTCTCACCCATTGTCTCCAGACTCTCTGATGAAGACTCCTCTGATGATGATGATGATTTCCACGATGCTGCATCAGATAGTAATTTGGGTGAGTCCTCGGGTCAACAAAAGGGGGAGAAGGAGAAAGAGAAGGAGAAAGAGAAAGAGAAAGAGAAGGAGAAAGAGAAAGAGAAAGAGACAGAGAAAGAGAAAGAAAAGAAGAAAGAAACAGAGACAGAGAAAGAAGAAGAGAGAGAGGCTGAAATGCCTACTGAAAGAGGCAAAGAGAAATTAACAGAAGAGGTCGGGACAGAAGATATGGGGATAACAGAAGAAGATATACCTACGGTGGAATTCGACTACATGTTCAAAGATCGAGTCATCAAACCGACAAAAGAGTCAACACAAGAACCACCAGAGATTATCTGCCTGGATACCCCTCCTACTTCACCAAGGACTGAACCAGAGAGATCAATCCCAATCTCTGTTGATGAACAAATCCAAACAGAAGCTGCTCAAGAATATGTTCATATCGATACTCTTATGGCTGAAACTCATGAAGACCCAAACCCAATGATACCAGAACAAAACCCAGAATCATCCACCCAACACACCGATAAACCTGCCTTGGAAACGGTATTTGCATTTCTTTATGCTGACAGAGATATCATTCCTGCAAATGCCGTACCCATAAATCCTTACCTTAACCCAATCAGAATAAACACCATTACTGAAGCAAGGCGGATGTTCATCCGAAACAAGTCCAATCTGAACAGAAACATCAACTCACACTTCAGTATCAAGAGAATCCTAGACATCAAGCATAAGAAGTTCCAGCACAACAGAATGACCTATCATGAGTACACTGTGGAATCAACAGAAGGAAAGAACGAATTCTTCAACGACAACGATCTTGTCCTTCTAAATCCGTACGATCTAACTGTGCTTCATGCCTACTGCTTGAACTTCTCTGACAGATATACTCCAGCAAGAACAGCCTTACCTGAAGTCAAACTAGCTATGCAAGAGCACATCAATCTCAGAACTCAGACAGATTTTCAGCTAGGCATAGAGTTTGAAATTGAGAAACTGGCGATTGCACCACCAAACGAAGATCTTGAGGGCTATCGACATTTTAGGACTGGAACTGTAGTTGAAGATCCTCCAGTCTTTATCTGCCGACAGAAAGGGACAAAGAAAGCCATCAGATCTGCTGAAGCTCATAAGTACATAAGTGAGTCGCTAGCATATCTCAAAAACATAGTTCAAAGTCTCCCGAGGAACAAGTGTCCGGAAGAACAGCAAAGGTCCTTCATCAACATAATTAATCTGATGCTTGACTTCCGTGAGCTAATCAGAAGATTCGACAGAATCCTTAGGGGAGATAATTACGCTTGATTGTACTTGTTCTTTCTATTATAAAATCTTAAAAGAATAGTGCACAGGGTAACAGAGGGTAAAGTTCTCTGTTCTTTTGTTTTCAATCTCTTGTCATTTCCAATTTTTTATTTTCAATACTTAGGGGGAGATTGTTAGCTCCAAGTATCTGTAAAATGAAAGTATTGAAAATAAAACCAAGTCAGAAGACCTACAGAGATAAAGCAGAAGACTTAGAAGACCAACATAACTCAACAGAGTTCTGGTGGAACCAACGGAGCTCAACAGAGCTCTGGCAGAAGATCAACAGAAGAACTGTTCATACCCGAAGACCAACAGAGTTATGTCATAACACACTCTGTTGAAGTGAAGACCTCTGTTATGCCTAAGTCTCGTAGAAATCCGAAGTGTCAGATACGTGTCCACACCTTTCCACGTATGCCCTAAAGATTGGAGACACACTTTCCACGTGTCATTCCAGGGTACGATAGTACACTGTCTACACTTTATGAGGCTATATATAGCGAGGTAGTGGAACAAACAATTGTAAGCTTTTGGAAGAATAGTTTTCCACAATTGTAAAAGCACACACTGTCATATCCTCATAGCACTACCCCGTACGATATTGTCTCTGTGATTTCTTGATACACCATTGATCTTGCTCTTGGTGTTATCTTTATCAATATACGAGCAGCGTTTCTTATTTGATCTTGTTATCATATTCCTGTTCTATATTTGATATCACAGTTTACATATCGTCTCATACAATCACTCACTTTAATGGCTTTATATTTAAATGCTTCCGCTGTCTATTTAACTACCATTATCGTGATACGACGTGAATCTAGGAACCAACAGTATCGGTGGTACCTCTTTCAAACTTATTAGGAGGAAAGTTGAAAGGTGTTCATACCATGCTCTTGGGGCCTGTTTGAGTCCATACATGGCCCTATCTAGATAGTAGACATGATTGGGGTATTTAGCACTTTCGAACCCTGGTGGTTGTTGGACATATACCTCTTCTTGAATATGTCCGTTGAGAAAGACAGATTTGACATCCATTTGGTATACCTTAAATCCTCCGTGGGCTGCACAGGCTAAGAAGATTCTTGTTCCCTCGAGCCGTGCAACAGGGGCAAAGGTCTCCTCATAGTCAATAACTTCTGCTTGACAGTATCCCTTAGCCACCAGTCTTGCCTTGTTTCTTTATGACCACCTCATCCTCATCCTTCTTGTTTCTGAAGACCCATTTGGTCCCTATGGCAGTTTTCCCTCTTGGCAGAGGAACTTGGGACCATACTTTGTTTCTCTCAAATTGGAGAAGCTCCTCTTGCATTGCTTCCACCCAATTTGGATCTTCCAGAGCTTTAGAAACTTTCTTGGGTTCGATCATACTGATAAAATTTATGAAGAAACAAAGGTTTGTAGTTGTTCATCGAGTCTTGACGTTGTCAGAAGGACTGCCAATGATTTGGCTCTAAGGATGATTTTTTGTCCACTTGGTCATTCTTGGGAGATGGTCATTTGTAGCATCTAGTTGAACTTCTGTAGGTATGGATGATGGTTCAGCTACAGCTTCTGTAGAAGATGGTACTTCTGTGCTTGTGCTTGGAGTTTCAACTTGAGGTGGTATTTCAATAAGAGTAAGTATTGAATCCTCTGAAAATGTTGAAACAGAATCCTCATTCTCCTCTGGTGTTAATTCATCTGTTGACACAGGAGTTGGAATTTCCAATACCTCTGTCGTGGAGCCAATGTTAACAGTATCCTCTGCTTGCTCCCCCTTAACATTTGTTCCTGCACAATTAATGGAAGAGGGTGAAGAATTTGAGGGACCAGTAAGAGATATACATTGACTTGTCTGGTCTGCAGAGGATGACTCTCCAGAGGCTCTGTGATCTACAACAGAGGGATCAACATCATTGTTGAACATATCTTCGAATAGCAGATTTAACTCTGCTTCTCTTGATGTAGAAACGCCATAGGTATCATTGTTCAACCCGAGTTCTGAACTGATTTGTTCAGAAGTCTTCTGGAATGAATCCTCAAATGAAACATTAATGCTTTCCACTATTGTTCAAGTCCGCAGAACATAGATTCTGTATGCCTTGGAAGTGGCAGAGTACCCAATGAAATTTCCTTCATCTGCCTTACGATCGAACATCCTAAGGGTTTCTCTGTCGTTAAGGACAAAGCATCTGCACCCAAACACATGAAAGAATTTGATTTTTGGCTTTCTCTGGTTTATCAGCTGATATGGTGTCTTGATGTGCCTCTTCACTACTGTTGAGCGATTTTGAGTGAAGCATGCAGTAGAGACAGCTGCTGCCCAGAAAGAGATGGGTAATCCAGATGCTGTGAGCATGGTTCTTGCAGCTTCCACAAGCGTGCGATTTTTGCGTTCAACCACATCATTCTGTTATGGAGTACGTGCAGCAGAGAAATTCTGTGAGATTCCTTCCTCTGTGAGATAAGCTTCAATGGTGTAGTTCTTGAACTCTGTCCTGTTGTCACTCCTCAGTTTCTGCACCCTGCTCTCATAGAGTACCTGAATTCTTTTCATTAGGTTAATCAAGATGTTTGGCACATCTGACTTCTTTCGGAAAAATTCTACCCAGGTATATCTTGAGAATTCATTAATTAACATAAGCATATACTTTTTGCCACCTAGGCTCTGTGTAGCAATGGGACCGCAGAGGTCGACGTGAAGCATATATAGAGGCCTAGTACATGACACATCAGATTTTCCTTTATGGGAAGCTCTTTTGAGTTTTCCCATTTCATAGGCAGAGCATAGATGATCTTTGTCAAATCTAACATTTGGCAGACCACTTACCAGATCAAGCTTCTCAAGTTTATCAAGGGTGTGGAAGTTTAGATGACAGAACCTATTGTGCCACAACCATGCTTCTTCATTTTTGCTTGAGACAAGACAGAGCTTGTCACTTTGTTTCTTGGCTTTGAAATTCATAATGTACAAGTCACCTTTTCTTTCAGCTCGCAGAAGCTCTATGTATGTGTCCTCTCCGAGTAGAGAACAATAAGTTCTTTTGAACTTCACATCGAAACCTGTGTCGCAGAGTTGGCTTACACTCAATAGGTTGTGCTTGAGGCCATCCACATACGCAACTTTGCACACGGTTACATCTTCCTTCTTGATGACTCCGTAGCTTCTGATGTACCCTTTCTTATTGTCTCCAAAGGTTACAGATCCTCCTCCAAGTTTGTCTTTATACGAGGATAGTAAACCTCTGTCGCTAGTCATATGCCTCGAGCACCCGGAGTCTAGGTGTTAGCCCCAAGTATACACAATGTAAAAGTATTGAAAATATCACAAGTCAGAAGACCACCAGAGATCAAGCAAAAGACTTAGAAGAAAAGCAAACAGAAGATCATCAGAGCTCGACAGAGCTCTGGCAGAAGACTTCTTCTGTTCCACCAGAAGAACCGTTCATGCCAGAAGACCTTCAGAGCTCTGGCACAAGAGCTCTGGTGAATGAAGACCTCTGTGAAGCTTAAGCCTCATAGAAATCTCTAAGTGTCAGACACGTGTCCGTACTTTCCACGTCAGCCCTAAAAGGACGGAGACACACTTTCCTCATGTCATTCCAGGGTTAGATAGTACACTGTCTTTCACTTTATCATGCTATAAATAGAAGGGTAGTGGAGCGCACAATTGTAAGCTTTTGGTGAGGATTATTACTAGAATTGTGAGAGCAAATACTGCACATTCTATTTCACTACCACTGTATGAATTGTCACCTGAGAGATTTCAGAATACACACACAAGAAAGTGTTCTTGGTGTTATTCATATATATCAATATACGAGCAGCTTATTTAACTATCTTGTTATCATTTACTGTTCTATATTGTTATTGTTATTCTCTCATTGCTTCATATTTATATACATAATCACTCATACTTAAACAGCCTTATATAATGCTTCCGCTACCTTTTATGTTGCTGTTTATATGAGACAAAGTGAATCTGGGAACCTACAATTGGTATCAGAGCAGATTGATTTGCCTAAATCAAATCGATCCAATCTAACCAGGTTGATTCACTTTTGTTGATTGTGTTTGTTTTTAAAAGCTTCAAGGTATACTCTGTTTTCCTGTTTAAAATCTGAAACTCCTTTGTTTCGAGCTTTTAATACGTATTTAAGCTTTCCAGTTAGTCTGAATATCTTTTCTATATTATTCACTGTTCCATTGGTTTACTGTTCATCTACTTTATGTTTAAAACTCTTTTAAAATCTTTCAAAACCTCCATACTCTGTTTTCTGTAAAGATGGCGAACAACAACATCAATGCTATCTATACGGCTGGTTCTCTAACCAAACCGCCTACTCTTCTGAGAGATGAATATCCTCAATGGAAGATTAGGACGGTTAACTTCTTCGATGGAATGGATAGACACCTTATGCAATCAGTCACTGAAGGACCATTCCAACCCATGGTTTTGGTTCCTCGTGTACCCGCAACAGAAACAACTGCTGAGATTCCTGCTCACTTCGAAGTTAAAACCACTGGTTTTACTGAGGAAGAAAAGCTCAAAATGGAAAATGACCTCAGGGCAGTTAGACTCCTGATTATGGCCATTCCAAACAACATTTTCCAAGAACTAGACTCATGTGTTACTGCAAAAGAAATCTGGGATCAACTTCTAAATCAACTCGAAGGTGGTATAAAAAGCCAAAAGAATAGAAGGACCCAATGTATTAATGAATACAATGATTTCAAAGCACTTCCTGAGGAAACTTTGCAACAAACCTACAACAGATTCAACGTTTTAATCAATAAATGTAAGAAATATGGGGTTGTACAGTCGAAGGAAGATAACAATGTCTTATTCTTGAAAAGTTTAAATGATGAATGGTTGAATCTATCTATGTCTCTACAAGCTAACCAAGATTTGGATGATTGGTCTCTTCCTGATGTGTATGGCACTTTAGCCGCACAAGAGAAGGATGTTGTCAAGCAAAAAGGCAAATCCACCATTGCAGGCCCAATAGCATTAATCTCTGACTCAAAAACACCCTCTGAAGGGAAATCCAACAGAGATAATCCTGGCAGAGACAAGAAGAAGGAGAAAGCCGTGCAAAAGAAGGGAAAGAAAAGTTTGATTGCAGAAAGTGAAGACGAGGAGAGTTCATCAGATGATGATGCTGACATCAATGCTTTTCCCCAATCTCTTGCCCTAATAACTCAACAGTTTAACAAGAGATTTGGTAAGAAAGTATTTGATAGGATAGGAAGATATGATAAAGAAGAGAAAGAAGAGAAAGAAGAGAAGAGATGATATACTGCACCTCGCCATCAAAACAACAACAGAGCTACACCAGAGCAGAGACAACAACAGAAATACAATCCACCAGCCCCTCAAAAGCAAGCTGATGCTGCCCAGGCCATCAACCAGAACGATGGAAGATGTTTTCGATGTGGCAAACCCGTCCATTTCTCTGCAAACTGTAAGGGTAGACTGGTAAAGGACCAGGACTACTACAAGAACAAGTACAAATATAACTTCAGAGAGAGAAGTTATGTAGCAGAAATGGAAAAATGGATCTCTGATTCGTCATCTGATGACGAACCAGAGCAGGACAATTTTTGCGGGGTGGCTGTTGATGATGAGAGCTTGGAAGAAGTACCTGATTGGATGACTGGGGAGATACCAGAAAGGTCAACAGAGACAGATGTGTCTCAAAAAGCATGTGCTCTTTCTGTGATATAGTCAAATGACAGAGCGCTGGAGATCAATAAACCCAGTGCCAAGGTATGTACTACTTCTGAATCTAAATCTGACTCCGAGCTGGAGATGCATGTGTCATTACTTGCTGAAGAATTTCAACTGTTAAAACAAAAGATTTCTGAAGAAAAAGAGTTAAGAAAACTAGCTCAGAAAGATCTATCCTTCTACAAGAGAGAAAGGAATCTCTTAGAAATGGAGAAGGAAGAGATTTCCAAAGAAAAATCTAAGTTAGAACTTTTACAAAAACAGAAGGAAAACTCATTTTCTGAAAAGTGTAAAGAATATGAAGAGGTTTTGAAGCAAAAGGCAGAAGAGTTAAAGAAATCAGAGTACGAAATAATAAACTTTGTCGCTCTTAAGGACTACTTTCAGAAAGAAAGGGAAGTTTTGCACCAATCTTTACAAAGAAAATATCTTTTGATCAAAAAGTACCAGGATGCACAAGATGTGCATATTAAAATTAACTCTCAAAAGGATACTCAAGGTCTGGGTTTCAGTGACCTTGCTCCCTTCACTGGAAGGAAGAAGACATCCATGTCCTCTGCCTTCTGTGTTGGGAAGATCCAAGAAAATGTAATCACTGGTACTGTTGTTTTTAAAAGAGCTAAAACCTCAGATGTATCAAAAACCAGAAGACTGAATTTCAGGAATGTCAGCTGTGACTCCTCTGGTCATGAAAAGGTTACAGAACCATCTTTCAAGATTATTCATGATCAAGGAAAAGCTGAGATCATATTTCCTAATTCTGTCAAGAGACTTGATCCCAAAGAAATTTTCAACTTTAACTCTTTAAAGGATCAGAAGTCTGTCACTTCTGTGGCTGAGTCCTCTGGTGTCAAATCACAGAGTGAGGTCAACCCGAAAGCCCCAGTCTTCTCCCCTGCCTCTGAGTCAATCAGAGCATCATTTGAAGAGGATCTAAAGAGGGTTCTTGAAGAAAATGCTGCATCTGATGCTTTGAAACCCAAGCTAAGAAACTTTAAGTCATGCACTATCAAACAGTTGAACTCCACCAGAACAAATGATTCTAAGTTATCTACAAAGACTCACACCTCTGACAGAGCCACCAGAGACTTTCTAGACTCTGATTCTGACTCTGACTCTGAGGTGGATGAGCATATTTTCTGTGCACAAGAGAATGTTTTGCACAAACCTAAACAGGCACTTGTTGGATCTGGAATTTTGAACACTATCATACCTGCTTTTAAGAACCAATCCAGAATTCCACCATGTCCTGATTTCAAAAACAAGGGTATCAGAATTCTTTCTTCAGAGGAGTTAGAAGAGAAGAGAAGAGAAGAGAAAAAGCTAAAAGTATTCTTGTGAACCATACCTCTATTCCCTATGCATACAAACCTATCAGATTTACTCCAGAACAAAAGGGTAAATGGAAACTCAATGACCAACCTATCCCTAATTCTGCAGTAAATCAAAGAAGAAATACTTTTTGGTCCAAGGAATCTGTTCAAAAGAACAATGCAAATTTCAAGAAAGCAAATCTGGACAGAATATCTGTGAAAACATCTGATCCTAGATTTTCTCAATCTCAAAAGGCATATAATCCCCAGATGTTGAAAAGAAATAACAACATGCATCAATCATCTTCATGTTCTATCAATTGCAACTGCATTCAACTTCTGTTAAAACTGCAAAACCATTTGAATGGTCCCCACTGCATTCTGAATCAGTCATTAGAAAGGAAGAATCCTAAGAGTAACCAACAGAATATGCAGAGAAAATCCTCTGGAACACCATCAAAGAATGGAAAGCCAGCAGGTAAATCAGTGAACACCCCAAGCCTAACCAGAGAGGACCCATTATAAAATGGGTACCTAAAAAGAACTAATCTGTCTTGCAGAAGACTCATGTGCAAATCTAGTACTTAGATTCAGGATGTTCCAGGCACATGACAGGCAACATGGAGCTGTTGACCTCATTCAGAGATAAAATGGGAGGTGCAGTAACCTTTGGAGGCGATGGACAAGAACGGATTAGAGGTTATGGCGTTTTAACAAATGGAGGTGTTTCGGTATCAAAAGTTGCTCATGTTGAAGGCTTAAATCATAATCTGCTTAGCATAAGTCAACTGTGTGATCATGGTTTTGATGTCAATTTTAAGAAGAAATATTGTTCTTTGTTAGTTTCTGAGTCTGGTCAAGAGCTTCTTAGAGCCGACAGAAAAGGCAATCTTTACAAAATGAATTTTAATCCCAATCAAAGTTCTAGGATAGAAAAACTCTGTTTAGTTTCTTTGAATAAGGAAGATGCCTGGCACTCGCATAAAAGATTTGCTTACTTAAAATTTTCAAACCTTGACAAGCTTGTGAAACTGAACTTAGTAAAAGGTCTGCCTTCACTTAAATTTGACAAAGACCATCTTTGTTCTGCCAGTGAACTGGGTAAGCTGAAAAGGGCTTCACAAGAACAAAAAGTGATCACAACTGCCCTAGACCTTTGCATATGCTTCATGTAGATCTTTGTGGTCCAATCTCTGTGCAAAGTTTGTCTGGCAGAAAGTATATTCTTGTTCTTATAGATGAATATTCTAGATATACTTGGGTTGAGTTCATCAGAGTAAAATCTGATGTCCCAGAAATTCTGATAAATTTGTTGAAAAGAATACAGGTTCTGCTAGGACTAAAAATCCAAAAGTTGAGAAGTGACAATGGGACAGAGTTCAAGAATGCCAGAATTGACGCCTATCTAACAGAGACAAAAAGAAACATAGGCAATGTGGATTCTGGAAGAGGTGGAGGAGCGGGGACTGTTCGCATTCGTCCCAAAACTATTAGGCGACTGTTTGGAATGCAAACCCCTCAGCAGTTAGGAGTTCCTCCATATGAAAACCCCCCAAAAGCCCCTGTTCTTCTAGCATTCATCAAGTTCTTGGGCTACAATGCAGATTTACACAAAGTCGGAGAATTCAAAAGAGGTCATGTGCCACCAGTGTGGAACTTCATGTTCTCCATACTCAACCGAAAACTGACCTGCAAAAGTGGAAACCAGGACTAAGCCAGCACTGAAATCCTGCAGATAATGTATGGACTCTATTTCAACAGGCATTTTCACTATGCCACTATCCTATACGAAGAACTACTAAACGCAGTAAATGTAAAGACGGGTACTCTGGCGAAAGAAGGCGTTGTGGGGGAGCCCAAAAATATGAAGCACATCAGATTTCCAAGGCTCATAAGCATCGTCATAAGGGAAGCATTTCAGACTCTACAACTGACTCAACAGGGAAATCCAACTCCTAGATGGGTAATGTCAAAGTTCAAACCTACAATCTCACGTATATACCCCAATACCAGAAGAGTTCCTCAAACTATGCTTTCTCTTATTCACCCCCAACATATTTCTATCCAAAACTATAGACATGCTGCCCGACCTTAAGAACCTGAGGTGGGATCCCCAGCATACATAGGTCCTGAGCCTTCTTTAGAGTCCATCAGTCCGGTACAAGAAGTAGAAGAAGTGGTCACACCAGAGGGAAGAGTACCCACAGAGGGGTCTACCTCTGAAAAAGCTATGGAGGAGGGAGTAAATGACAGAGTATCCCCTCTGGAGGCTGTCAAAGAAGAAGTAAGGGAAACTGCAGAGGAGGTAGCAGAGAGTTCGTCCTCCTCTTGCAGTAGTGAGGATGAGGAATCTGAGAGTGAGAGCTCTGAGTCTTCTGAAACCCCATGAGCTGAGGGAAATGTGAGAGTAGAAAAAGATGTTCTTGAGAACACTCATGTGCATTTTCCTAACCCAACTCCCAGTGCTACCGCAAAATCTGTCCATGGCGATCAAGGCCAAATGGACATTGAAACAGAGGTGCACACCTCGAACCCTAAATAGCCTAATCCACCAGAGGCAACTCTTGATGCCTCTGGTATGCACGAAACCGGGGAATCTATGTTTGGTAATGATGTCCAATCACCCCAGGACATCAATAGGTTAGATACACACGCTAAAGCCTCTGTGGCTTGCGTAGATGGAACCCAAAATAGTATTGAGATCTTCAGGATCTCGTGTAGTCTATGTCCAACTCAGGGACATTGGTTAGACCTAGTTTCACGCGGGGAGACCTGTCTTGAACGCAGATGTTCCCATCACATCAGATTTCCTTCTCTTGAACCTGAGCAGGAAGAGGAACCTCTGATCAGAACACCTAGAGATGTATCCCCTCCATGGGAACATCAAGGACAGGGTGGGTGGAAGTCCTCCAAGAGTCATAATCAACACAGCTCTTGAAGGAGGCGCCTCTGAGCTCGAGGCAGAATTGAATCCATATGTTGGAGACAATGTTACCACCACCACTGATAATATCACAGTAGCAGAGCTCAAAGGCTTCTGTGATAGTATTAGTAACTCCTTGAATGAGTATAAACTTATCAATATGGTAAAAGAGGAGCTTATCCAAAAGGAGAATGCTTCTCTGAAAGAGTTAACCAAAAAGTTGGTAGAAACTTCTCAGAAGTTCACTGATTGGGAAAAGACCAAAGCAGCGGAGGACGAGAAGCTGAACAAAGAAATCTCTGATCTGAAGACAACATTGGAAGAGAATCAAAAGGAATCGATCAACAAAACTCTGCTAGTACCCTCTATAATTCTGTCAGAGAACAACATCAGAACTCTGACAGAGATGATTAATAACTCTGTCAAGACTGCCATTAAAGAAGCCACTGCTCCAGAAGCCAACGTACCCTTCCCTGATAGACAACCAATCGACAGAGCATATATGGGAACTTTCAGAAAAATGGTGTTGAGCAGAATGATGACTGTTTCTTCAAACTGCGTCCAGAAGGCACAGGCAACAGAGAAACACATCCAGACTACTCTTGACTCTCGTAAATTCAACTTTGAGAGTCAGGTAGATGAAATCAGAGCTGTTGCGACAGAGGTAGAAGATGTTCTGAAGAAGGCAGTTGTTATGTTCACAGATGCCATCCTACAAACTGCTTCAAAGAAACGGCCTGCAGAGGAGAGCCCTGAGGCAGGACCATCCAAGAAAAAGAGCAAGTTTGTTGGCCCGGACTCTCCTAAAGCCTCTCTAGCAGTTTCTGATGATGCAGACGCAGAAGAAGCTGCAAAAGAGCCCTCTGGCCAACAAAAGGGGGAGACTCAGACACTAGTGGATACAGAGATAATAGAGTTTCATTATGTCTTCGAAGACAAAACGATCAAAGCTCCAGCAGAAGCGTCAACATCTCAACCACCAGAGATCATAATTCTGGATACTCCTCCCCAAACCCCAAGGACTGAACTAGAGAGAACTGAAGCATTCGCTGCTGATGATCAATCAAACCCAAACCAAAACCAAGTCCAAGAAACCCAAACTGCAGAAGAGCCAGAAAACCGAACTGAACCATGATGGCTGAAAACCAACCTCAAAACCTACATGAGCAGAACCCTGAAACCCAACACACAGATAATCCTTCACTAGAAGAAGTATTCTCATATCTCTATGATGATAGAGATATTATCCCAATAACCGATGTACCCATAAACCCGTACCTGAACCCCGTCAGAGCCAACAGATTAACAGATGAAAGGAAAATATTTATCAAAACCAAATCACATCTCAACAAAGCCATCAATTCATCTTTTGTATTCAATAGAATTCTTAAGATAGAGCAAAAGAAGTTTTCCTATGACAGAATTCTCTATCATGTCTACAGAGTGGAGACAGAATACAAGAAGATAGAAACTTTCAACGACAACGATCTTATGCTTCTGAATCCCTATGACCCGCTAACTCTACATGCCTACTGCGTCAACTACAACGACATATACAAAGGTTCAAAAACTGCCTTGGTTGAAGTTCAGTATGCTATGCAAGAGCATATCAACCTCAGAACGCAAATCGACTTTCAGCTAGGCATAGAGTTTGAGCTTGAGAAACTGGTGATTGGTCCTCCAAATGAAAACCTTGTGGGATTTGCACATTACAGAACAGGAACTGTGGTTGGCAATACAACAATATTCATATGCTGACAGAAGGGCAACAAGAAGGCCATAAGAGCAGAAGAATCCCACAAGTATTCAAGAGAATCGTTGCAGTATCTCAGAAACATTATCCCAGCTCTTCCAAGGGAAAAATGCCCAGAAGCCGCAATGAAGAGTTACATTAATCAGATAGACCTCATTGTTAGAATTCAAGGACTTAATCAGAAGATTTGATAGAATTCTTAGAGGAAACTATTATGATTAGTATACTAGTTCTTTTGCATTGTATTGTAATCATCTTAAAAGAATAGTATCAGTTTCACAGAGGGTGACTCTCTCCTCTTTGTCTTTTGTTTACTTATCTCTGTAAATAGCTTAATTTGTATTTTCAATACTTAGGAGGAGATTGTTAGCCCCAAGTATACACAATGTAAAAGTATTGAAAATATCACAAGTCAGAAAACCACCAGAGATCAAGCAGAAGACTTAGAAGAAAAACATACAAAAGATCATCAGAGCTCGACAGAGCTCTGATAGAAGACTTCTTCTGTTCCACCAGAAGAACTGTTCACGCCAGAAGACCTTCAGAGCTCTAGCACAAGAGCTCTGGTGAATGAAGACCTCTGTGAAGCTTAAGCCTCGTAGAAATCTCTAAGTGTCAGATACGTGTCCGTACTTTCCATGTCAGCCCTAAAAGGACGGAGACACACTTTCCACGTGTCATTCCAGGGTTAGATAGTACATTGTGTTTCACTTTATCAGGCTATAAATAGAAGGGTAGTGGAGCGCACAATTGTAAGCTTTTGGTGAGAATTATTACTAGAATTGTGAGAGCAAATACTACACATTCTATTCCACTACCACTGTACGAATTGTCACCTGAGAGATTTCAGAATACACACAAGAAAGTGTTCTTGGTGTTATTCATATATATCAATATACGAGCAGCTTATTTAACTATCTTGTTATCATTTACTGTTCTATATTGTTATTGTTATTCTCTCATTGCTCCATATTTATATACATGATCACTCATACTTTAACAACCTTATATAATGCTTTCGCTACCTTTTATGTTGCTGTTTATATGAGACAAAGTGAATCTGGGAACCTACACTAGGTACCAGATAGGCACATACTGCTTCTGCAACATGATTAGAGATATTTAGGTACTCATTTCAATATGGGTCCAATCTTGTTAGGGGGCTTTAAGGTTGCCTTAGCATCCTTAATTTTGGTTTTAACTTCTTTAGAAGAACCATTTTGTTTCTTCTTGCCCTTGAATTTTGCATTCTTTGCTTTGGGTTTAGAGAGGAAATAGTGAGGACCGGAGAAATGTTGATTCAATTGATACATAAGTTCAAAGCAATGACAATAATCAACATGTGAAGAAACTCGCTTAAACTTTTCATTAAAAACATTGAACATAGGTACAGAGGCTTTATGATTGCAATCTCTCCTAGCATCAGAATTTATGTTACAAAATGACCTATCTAGGCTAGATTTATTTTTATAAAAATCTCTCTTCACAGTAGCCTTCTGTTGTACCCATCTTCTGTGGTGAACTTCTATCGATTTCACTGTCACAGAAGAAAAACTTGTTATTTTCAACCCATTTTCCTTTTTGTTGCCAAGTTAGTTTTTCTTGAGTTGGCCTTAAAGGTTTTGAAGCTTTTTGATTTTGAGACAACTTTTCTTTTTTGTTATTTAATTTTTTCAATCTCAAGAGAAGTTTTAGCTTCTATGCACATATCTCAAGAGAAGTTCTTTAATAATTCTGTTACGAATTCCAGAGGGAAGCTTAAGTCCCTCTGATTCACAAGGTACTATCTCTGAATCGTAAGAGTCAGTCTCAGAGTCGACAGAGGATGAGTCATCCTCATATTCATAGGTTGGATCACAAGATTCTCTGTCGTCAGAGGCAGGATTTTTTGAGCATGTGCCATACTCACTTTCTTCCTTGTTTTTGAGACAATCAGTGTCTTTTGAAGTGCCAGAAGCAACCTCTGTTGTTTCTAAAGTGCTCATAGAGTTTTCTTTACCCAGACCATGCTCGATAGTGGACTTCTCATGGTTTTCAACAGATTGTTTTTCACAGGCCTTCATGATATTTTTAGAATCATTTTTCAGCCTATTCTGTGGACGAAGGTGTGAACTCAGGTGCCTCTGTGCATAACTCCTTTTCAGGGTTTATCACGCATACAGAGGCGACTTGGGTTTGAGTCTCTGGTTCCCCAAACTTGAATAGACCTATCTGATCCTGTGTTTTCAGATATTTCTTTGGTTTGGATGCTCTTTTGACAGAGTCAGAAGTTGGTAAGTCTGTGTTATGATACCACACATTAATCATCTTCAAAGGTTTCCTCTTGTGAGGTTCCCTAGAGGTTTTTTGCCTTTTGTTCACAGAGGGTAAGTTAGGAAAACCTGGTTTGATAACATCCCCAACGTAAAACAGGGAAGATAAGGACTTGTTTCTTTTGGTTCCTGTAAAAGGATCCAAATCACAGAATCCAATTCCTCTTCTGCCTATTTGAGTATTTACCTTTTCATATACCATCTGTGTGTCTTGATATTTTTTAATTAAGAGGTCTCTATCGAGTAGGTCCTGGTGAAGAACTTCTCTTTCTTTTTGGAAAAAGTTTTTAAGAGCAGGTATATTTAACCTGTCACTCTGATTATTCATAAGCTCTTTTGTTTTGGCTTTTAAGGCAGAATCAAGATCTAAAATCTTTTCTTTTAAAGGTTTTATCTCTGTATACCAATTTGTTTCGAGATTTTCCTTTTCCAAAGTTATCTTTGCCTTTTCTTGAGTGAGAAGTTTGGCTTATCTGTCAAAGAAGGCAAGTTTTTTCTGTATATCAGCACAAGTTATTTCTAGTTCGTTGAAATCTTCTGTTAGTTTAAGCAAATTAGCTTCTGTGTTAGTAGAGGAGGAGTTTGAAGTGGATACCTAAGAGTCTGAGTTGGAGCCTCTGGCCTCTGCCATCCCACAGAACAATGCATTCTTCTGTTCGCCTTCATCAGAAGACTCATCAGACACCCAGTTCTCCTGTTCTGCCATAAGAGATTTTTGAGCGTAGTACTCTGCCTTTTTCTTGTAAAAAGCAAAGTCTCTTTGGGGCTGGGTTCTGTTGACCTTGCTTCGACATTCAAATGCATAGTACCCTGGTTTCCCGCATCTGAAGCACCCATTGTTCTACTGGGCTTGGGTTGGTGCTTGGTCTTGAGCTCTGTGCTCTTCTCTAGGTGTACCCCTCTGTTGGTCATAGGAATCATCCTTTTCATTTCTCTGTTCATATCTTCCCCCTCTTCCATATCTTCTGTCTCTCTCATCTCTTCCATCTCTTCTGTCTCTTCCATCTCTTCCATCCACACCTCTATCGTAGTTGGGCTTCTTGAACCCTCTATTTCAAAATTCCTTGGTCAGCAGAGTTAATGACTTAGCTATTGAGGCCATTGTTACCTCATCCTCATCTGTTACCTCATCTTCATCACTGTCAACAACCAAAACCTTCTTTTTCTTTTTCTCCATCTCCTCTAGAGCCTTTTCCTTTTTTTGGCTTTTCTTGCACCTCTGTAGCTTTTCCTACGAGTGCCAGAGGTCGACCCAACTGGGCTTTCGTCTGGGCTATTTGGCTTTCCTGTGCAGCCAGAGTGCCGTAGAGATTTGTGAGGGTCCAAGTGTCCATGTCTTGGTTTGTTTGTAAGGACATAGACAGTTGAAGCCACTCATCATTCAAGCTCTTGAGGAACATAACATTGTTCTCCTCAGAGGTTCTGTGAATACCAAACTTTTTGCAATTGTTAATCAGAGAGTTGAATCTGTCGTAAGTGTTCTGCAGAGTTTCAGTCGGCAGAGCTTTGAATGCGTAGTACTCATTTATGCACTGAGCTCTTCTATTTTTCTGAGTCTTGGCTCCACCTTCTATCTGCTTTTCTAGCTCTTTCCACAAGTCATATGCAGATTCACATGCGTCTAAGGACTGGAAGAGGTCATTTGGTATTTCCGTTATCAGAAGACGTTTTGTTTTCTTGGCCCACTCGTATTTTTCCCAGTCTTGTGGGAACCAATTTGCGATGTCCTTTGATTTGTCATACTCAGGTACCTCTGGTGTAGTAGGAGTTTCAGGTACCGTGGGGACAGTGACCATGGGGACATAAGGAGGATTATGAATATAGGTCAAAAGCTCTTTGTCAACATCTTCAAGAAAATGGATCATTCGTATTTTCCACTGAGGGTATTCATCTCTTAGAAGGGTTGGTGGTTTGGTTAAAGATCCAGCAGTGAAGAAGTTCGCTGTGTTTGCCATTTTTAAAGAGTTTAAGAAAGGAACAGAAAACAGAGTGTGGTACAGTGACCTTCAATCGATGGGATTGACTTGAAATATGAGTTCTAACTTTAGGAGAATTGAACAAAGCACTAGATGGAATGATTTTAGCAGGATAACAGTTCCTATTCAGCTGTGAGAATCAAACTGGTTGACAATAACAGAAAAACAGGGTCTGTTTTGAAACTGAAAAATAAGGTTTAAAAACAATCCACGAATCTACCAAGAATGAGTCGAAATCATTGCAGAGTGGATCCTTTGATATTGAGGATCAAAGTTCGCTCTGATACCAATTGTTGATCCCATTTTTGACTCAACAATGATATTTAAACCGCAAACTTCCAAAAACAGAGTACACTAAGATTTAAGTGCGGAAGCATTTTGAGGAACAGTTTGGGTTCGATTTCAATGGTAGAGAACACACAATAGAAAGATGAATGCAATATGTAACAAGAATAATGCTAAATGACTCATCTCTATTAATTCATCAGAATTACACCAAGAACACCGCAAGTGTGTGTTTCTTACAAACAGTTTCTAAGTAGGTGTGTGTGTGTTGTGCTTCGTTACCAGAAAAGGTCTGGTAATACTCTCTATTTATACCAAAGACAAAGGTGACAAAGTGTACAGGAAACAAGGTCGTGGGACACATTCTGGTACACGTTAATGTAGTGCACCGTTTGATAGTACTCTGCAAAAGCTGCAACCTCTCATAGGATGACACGTGGAAAGTAGAGGACGTGCCTTGTACTATTTGATCTATAAGATCTTCGTACAGCAGAGGCACGTGAGAAGCACACTTGTCTTTGTCTTCAAGAGTCGATCTTCATCTTCCGTCTTTAGTTCCACAGAGGCTCTGTCAAGATGAACAGAGGCTCTGTGGTCTTGAGTTCTGCTTTGGGCTTGTTCTTCTGATGTTGATCGACAGAGGTTTTGATGTCTTGGTGTATCTGGCAGAGGCTTCTGCCAGATTTGTCCTTAGCTATTTTTCAATACTTCTATCATTTGAATACATGTAGCTAACATTAATTATTAATTATTCTTAATTAATTTATTGGTTGGAAGCAATCTCCATAATAAATCAATATTATTCTACATGACTAGAAGAGAGAGCCATAGCAATGGGGAATTCTGTTCTACATCAAATTCAACATCATAAATCGATATTCAACATTATCTCCGTCAAATTCTTCGTCTAATTTGATATATTTTCTTATCCTTACTCCTGTTGGGATTTTTTTTTCAATCTCACAAAGCATTTGGTCATGTTCTTGGTTTTAGGTTTAGTTTCAGTCTCTTACATGCATTGCACAAAGCATTCAATCATGTTGGTGGTTTTTGGTTTAGTTTTCAGTTTTGTCAAATGCCCTTAATTTCTATTGAAGGTGAGAACTCACTTTGTCTTTTGATTTTATACTTGGGTTTTCAATTTTCTGTTGTCGGGGGAAGTGGACGTTGATTTGGCGTTGACTGAAGTGTCCATGAAGAAGAGCTCAGTCTGTTCTTCACTCCTTAAATCTTGCAAATTTTGTTGTATTTCTATTTCGATCTTTAGGTGATTTTTTAATTATGATTTCTATGGCTTCTATAGGTTTTAGGGATTTTTTTTGCAGGCCTCTTCTTCACCCGTCTCCAACTCTTGATATATTCTTCTTAGGTTTTATAGCTCTTATGGTTTGTATTATGTTTGGTCTTGAATCCATGATGTTACACTATTCAAAAGTAGATTTTAGTTTAAATTATAGCCTTCACAACTTTCTGATGTATCTGTATTTTAATCCATATATTGTTAATACTATCCCTACAAGTAGACTTGGTTGGAATTTTTTTTAAACATTTTATTGCAATTCAAAGATGGAAGTATATATTTCATTTGGGATCTTTACATCTCAATACTCTCTTCCGTAAAATAGAAAATAATTGTAGTAATTAGGTTTCTTGATCTTCAAAAGTAATGGTTGAGGCTGTAAATTTTTTTCTTTCTTTCTTTACAATTAGTTATTTTTTTGTAGCTTAATGCATGTATGAGATGCTATATTCATTGTGTTTGACCTTTAAATGATTAATTGACATATAGGGCTTGGAAAGATGTTGCAAGCTATCTCCTTCTTGAGTTATTTAAAGGTTGGTCGAAGATTACAAGGACGCTTATTCGAGCAATGAAAAATTGTCTTGCTATTGTAATATAACATGTTTTGATCATCATTAGTGTGGTAATGAGATGATAATTTTGCTTGTGGTTAGGAAGTTTTAAGCTCAAGTATTGAGCCATGTTAAATTGAATCACTTATAGTTACTACTTTTCAGATAAAAAAAAGTTTAAGGTATGTAATGAAATTCGTTAGAGTAGAAAATGTTGTATCTACAATGAAACATAAATGAATAAAATTACTCTAAAAATAAAAATTAAATGATAAAGAAATCAATCATCAATCATTATTCAATATATATATATATATATATATATATATATATATAATATAATCTAACTTCCTAGAGACATTCATTTTAATCTCTACTTCTTTCCATCTATTAAATAAAAGAAAACCTACAACAAAACGTTTATATGCTACAGCCTAATGCTCCATCAAAATGGAATTAACAACTTTTATGTTCTATATTATGTTTTATTGGGTTTGTATTGTTTTTCTATGTTTCTCCTTTTTTCCGCTCAAATTTTGTTTTTTTGACGTAGTAATTAACAAAATGTTTAATTAATTAAACTATTTGTCTTCTTTGTTGATACCTAAATTTCTTTATTCCTTTTATTTCACAAGGATTCTAAAATTTCATTCACACAACATTTAATGAATATATAATCAACATATTTAAGTCAATATATATAATACCTTATGATCATTACCAGTTATATATGTCTATTTACATGACACTTGAATATAATAATATGTGTATTTTTATTTACATAATAATAAAATTATTAAAATTAATATAAATAAATAAATGAAGATGACGATTAATTAAATAAATACATAATACCTTATGATCATTACCAGTTATATATTATGTAAATAATATATATTGATATGTATTATTTTCAGCTAAAGGTAAATATCTAAAATTAGAATTAATATATAAAGTTTGAATCGGTATATAAAACTAAAATAATTTATCATTAAAAATCTTATTAAAATGAATATATAAATACAAATGACATTACAACCAATCTATATTAATAAAATTAGAAAAATATATAATTAAATACTTACTGTTAACCCCTTTTTAATTAAATAAAATATTTATTACATTTAATATCACTAAATAAAATTAGTTTATAATTAAATACGTCATTAACTCTCTCATTAATAAATAAAATAATTATTACATTTAATATCAATAACTAGAATCAATACATAAAATAAAAAAGTATTAAAATCAATATATATATATATATAGGGGCCATTCAAGAAAAAACTAATTAGTTTGTGGTAACTGTAAGAACCAGTGTGAACCACATATTAAGCTATATATTAGGAAATTATTAATTTTGGAAATTTTGTTTGAAATTTAAATAAAAGGGCATTTTAAGTATTTTTAAAATCTCCTCTCTCCTCTCTCCTCTCTCCTCTCTCTGATATATCGATTATCAATGATATCACAAGTGATACCAGTTGTGATGCCATTGTGATATCCTGAAACAACGACGCAGACCTTCAATATCCAAAATACATGCTAAGAATAAATGTGATAACACTGTGATACCAGTTGTGATGCCATTGTGATACCCTAAAACAACGATGCAGACCTTCAATATCCAAAATACATATTAAGAACAAATGTGATAACACTGTGATACCAAAAATACATACAAAATACAAACATCTATCCTCAATGTGATACCCAACAATACATAGAAAACACACACCTTTATCCTTAGTATGATGCCCATAATACATACAAGAAAAAGTGTGATATCACTATGATACCCACTATGATTCCATTGTGGTACCCAAAACCAAAATTCGTTTTTTACAGATGAAGGAGCGGTGTCAGGCGGTAATAAGCTGCAGAGAGAGAAAGAAATCGAGAAGTGTTTGGAGAAACGGCGGCGTGTGGTTGAAAACGAGTGAATAGCAGCGGCGGTTCTGTGTGTGATTTCAGGAGTGATATCCGCTGTGGTCTTCGGCGGCTGCTGGGGGTGGCGCCTGGTTTTCACGAGGAGGAGAAGTGAAAGAACTGCGGTGTGGTTCTTGATGGCAGACGGAGATCAAGAGAGGAGGGTGGCTGGAGGAAATCGATAGGAGAACCAAGGCGGTTCCCTATGGAGACGAACGAGCAGAGGAGAGCGATGGTGGCGGCTGAGGTTGTCGATGGTGGCAGGCGGCGATTAGGGTTGATGGCGGTGGTTCTGGTAGTCGAACGAGAGAAAAGAGAGAAGGGAGAAGATGGCGGCGGTTGCAGGAGTTCAAACGAGGGAGAAGAAAGTGGCGGCGGTTGTTGAACGGAGAATCGAGATGAGAGGCGGAGATGGAGGGCGCCGGCGACCGGCGGCGGTGGCTGGAGGTTACTGACGGCGGCGGTTCGCCGACGACAGATGGTGGCTGGTGGCGATGGGAAGGTGAAAGGGGTAGGATGAAAAGTGAAATTAGGGTTTCTCTTGTTTTTTAAAACACTTTATATTAAAACACATATAAGTATGAGTTGTCAAAATAAATCAAATTACCAATTTGCCCTTATTTTTATTTTTGGAAGTAATATTAATTATTTTAAATGAGTGACTAATATTGGTTCTTACAGTTACCACAAACTAATTAGTTCTTATTTGATTAAGCCTCTCTCTCTCTCTCTCTATATATATATATATATATATATATATATATATATATATATATAGGGGGCCATTCAAGGGAGAACTAGTTATTTTGTGGTAACTGTAAGAACCAATATGAGTCACATATTAAGCTATAAATTAAGAAATTATTAATTTTGGTATTTTTGACTTAATAATTTAATTAAGGGGCATTTTAGGTATCATAAAATTATCCTCTCTCTTCTATCCTCTCTCCTCTCTCCGGCGAACACCAACTATGAACTTCTATGATACCCATTGTAAAGCAACAAAATAAAGAGGATGCACACTGTGATACCCATTGTAAATCAACAAAATAAAGAGGATGCACATTGTGATACCCATTGTAAGACAACAAAAATAAAGACGACGCACACTGTGATACCAATACCCACCGTGATACCCACTATGATACCACTGTGATAACCAATATGATACCACTGTGATAACCAATATGATACTGTTGATGCAAACCTTCAAAAGTCCATAACTTTGATACCCACTATGATACCACTTTGTTACAAAAGAAAATTCATTTTTTGACAGATGAAGGAACTATGATACCACTGTGATACCTCTTTGATACAAAAGAAAATTCATTTTTTTGAACTGCAGAATATAATTAAACAAGACCAAACCAATTACATAGTCCAATACATAAGAGCCAATGAATTGGCAACCAAGGACCTGAACAGGAACAAAATACCAACTAAAACAGCAAATAAGATCATCGTTTGCGAGCAGCAAACATAAACAGCCGAGCTGATTGGAATCAGACTTCGGATTCAAAATTAACAGACCTTAGATTACACTCGACCATCCATCACCTCAGCATCCCCTCGTCGGTGGGGAGGGGTGTGCGACAGCTAAGGTTGTGGGTTGCAGGAGCGAGACCTGTTGAATTCGTCGGTGGCGATGGTGGTGGCGTCGTTTGATGGTGCAGACGAGAGAGAGGGAGGCGGAAGGAGGGGGCGGATAGAGGGAGTGGGACGAGAGAGAGGGAGGTGGATTGGTGACGCCGGCGACCGGCGATGGCCGCCGACTGTGGAGGGGGGCGGCTGCCGGCTGCCGGCTGGGGTGGAGTGCACTAGGGTTTTGTTATTTGGTCTACAAATTTTGGATGCAGAGGCGTGATTATATATTTTGGATGCAGAATCGATATGATACCTTTCATTTTACATGATATGACTAAAACTTTTTTTTTCAAGATTCTTTATCAATAAACTAATGAAAAAACAATCTCAAGTATATCAAAAAAATTGAAGAAAAATTAACAATTCAACCATACTTGCCTATAATCGAAGTGGTAACAAGACCTGCGACTATTGTTACTCTTCGTCCGACTGTAGTTTACGAAGGGGCTTATGAGGGTTTTTAGCCAAAATTAGAAATGAGTATATTACAACAAACGTAAGCAGTTTACCAAAATGTACCGCAATTATATAGAACCAGGTAGCAATACTGTGGTTCCATGGTGCATATAAATATTTCATGGGAATATATGTTGGGATAAATCGATATATTATAAGGTATGACAAAATAATACTCATTATACACCTCATTATTATAATCAATAATCTCACACATTTCTTTTATCATTTTGACTCAATTACAAAGTTTGATGACATACAAATTATTAGCTATTATTTAATTATATATCATAAAAAACAACTAAGGATGATGAGACATCTTCATATCAAGTGCAATATTGATTTTAATTAGTTTAATATATGATATATGATCATCGGTTCATTTATTTCAATATTTTCTAAGAAATTTATCACTATCGCACAATGCACGATGTCGAATATTAGTGATGTTAGATATCTAACATGTTCTATTAACGAACATAAACAACCTAAGAGGACAACCAAAAAAATAATTTATTAACCTTTTTGTATGACATTTTAGATAGAATAACGGTTTTTCATCCTATAAATTTTTACTTCCACTAAATATTTATTAACATAATTGTGCTTAGTAAAAGACTTATTTTTTATATTTTTTGTAGAATAAATATGTTATCGTGTACATAACATGACGATAAAGATAAAGATAGATATATCAGAGTTAGATTATAAATTAAATCTCAGATATTTATCTACTTGTAACTCAATCATATTTAATTAAAAAGTTAATGGTTAATGAGAACCGATTATTCGTTTTCCCTATTTTACTAATGTGCTTTTTCCATTATAATATAACACGTTATCAACATGTAGCGTTCAAAATCTTTTGTCACCACTGTTAAATGGGGTTTTTGCCTGTTGTTCATCGTCGTTGAACGGTTTCTCGCAAAATTGCTTCGCTACGTTGTTATCCCTTACTCGTTACATCATTTGTCAAAAATTCTAGTAAGCTTTCTATCAACTTAATTCTTTACAAGTGAGTATTATAAAATCATATTAGAAGAAAATATAATTTATAATTTGATCTAAAGAATGCTTCCATTATATTTTTGTTATTGATATCTGACTTTAGAAACAAACTATAAATTCACCCTGTTTATAATTGTATGATTTATGATTCAAATAATAAGATATAAAAAAGTATTGTAAAAACCAGGATCTTATTTGTAACAGAAATTGGATGTTCAGTGGAATTTGGTGAAAGCTTAAAGTTCAAGGGCTAATTTGAAATTGTTGGAAATGGGGTTAAAACCCTAAAACCCTTTTTCCCTAATCATTTGTTCATATCGTGGAGGCTAAGAGAATACTGAGGAAAGAGCATGTGAGGTTAGAGAGTGCGATTTGGAGGAAATCAAGAAGAGTGGCTGGATTGGAAGTGGTTTCTGCATCAATCTCCGTTCAAGGTAACCTATAAATCTCTCTTATTATTGAGTTTGGTGGTAATATTTAAGATCTAAAATGAGTTGTGTACGGATAACGACACATACTACGATATAAAAATAGATCCACTGAAATAAAACTATTGATACATATCAGCTTAAAGTGAATACAATACGTATTTGAGTGAAATGTGGATTTGGTCCTGTGTTTTGATGTTTTCTTTAGTTATAGTCCCTATGGTATGTTTATTTTGAATTTGGTCCTTCTGGTATTTAATTTGTCTTCGTCATGGTCCCTCTGACTAACGGTTCCATTAACTCTCTTGAATCAAGGACAATTTTTATCTTTTTACTTTTTTTTGTTCCTTTTCTATAAAAAAAAAAAGTAAAAACAACAAATCATAATTTGTCTTTTTACCTATTTTTTGTTCTTTTATTGTATTATTCAATTTGTTTAAATTTTTAAAAAAATTAATATGATTTAATTTTATTAGTATACTCCAATGGTGGAAAAAGAAAATAGTTTTATTGTTTTAAACTTTTAATGTAACTAAAATTTTAATTTAAACAAATCAAATCATAAAACCATATCTTATTTTATTTAGAGCCAATAAAATAAGATATAGTTTTATAATTTGATTTGATTTGATTAAATTAAGAAATTAATTATGTTAAAGACTATTTAATGTTATTGTTCTTTTTCTATTATTACAACAAACTTATTATCGAAAGATTCATACATACTGTCATTTTTGTAACATAAGATTGAATAAATCTATATATAAACATCAACGAGGTTTTCATACCCAAATAGGCAAAAATACTAAAACAATCAAAATAAATTTGTATTTTATATAATTGGTTTTTAATTTAAAAAATCACATCGTAAAATAATATCTTATTTTATTTATTTTGATTCTATATTTCTATTATATATGTGTGTGCGTGCTTAAAAATATTGGTTTTACTTTGTTTATAAGAAAAAGACAAAAGAATAGGAAAAAGACTAAAATGACCCATGATTTAACGGAGTTAACGAATGTGTTAGTCAGAGAGACCATGGTCAAGACAAATTGAATGCCATAAAGACCATATCCACAATAAACATACCATAGGGACCATAGTCAAAGAAAACATCAAAACACAAGGACCAAATCCACAATTCACTCTACTTATTTTTTATATAGCTTGTTTAATTACGCAATTAATTATATTTAAGTTTAATTATATTAGCTTTGGTTCTAGAAACACAAATGACTTAAAAACTAAAGGAAGGTATCGATAATTGAATTTATTCCCTTATCCATTGATTCGGTTTCTCCAAAATATTTTCCACACTTGTTATTAAATTATATATTGAAAACAACAGATAAATTTTATATCATGTATCAATTAATGGTTTTTATATCAAGTTTTTTCTTAACTATCATGTATCAATCAATTATAATCGATAAATAAAATTTTATATGATGTACCAATTAACTGTCCTTGGTAGCAACCATTTATAATCGACACGTAAAATCTTATATCATGTATCAATCAACTATCATTGCCTCATTGGTGACAACTTAATTGATACCAACATTTTTCTGTCCAACTCAAGTTATATATATGAAAGTAGCCACTTTGTTCAAAGTATCAATGATATTAAGTTTGCGGATTACACATGCCATGTTTACAAAGTCTCAAGTTGCAAGTAAAAAACATGTAAACATTTAAATGCTCAAACAAAAAAGTTAAAGGTACAATGTTTAATATTTAATACATTAAAAATACAAAAATTAATAAATAATTATGTAAGTCGTGCGGTACCATGATACTACGTACACTGGTATGCAAATTTCAATTGTGTACCAACCAAGTTTGAATACTTGGTATGATACTATCAATCGATTGTAATTAATAACACTCATATTGGTGCCATTTTAACTAGTAAGGTTAACACACATGTTACTTGGTTTTGTTTGATACAAAATTGTCGTCTCTAATAAATTTTATCATTTCGTCCGATTTTAATTTTTGAAAATATTCCGTTCAAACTAAAAAAAATAAAAATAAAAATGGGTGGTCTTGGAGTAGGTGAGAATCCATTAGTACGTCTTTGTTGAAGTAGGCTATCCAATTCCAAAGACCACCGAAGAAAGAGTTGTTCAAAATGATTCCTATGCTTTCGACTTTTGGTGTTGGGGGAGTTGTTTTAGGGGGGTATGCATGCATGTACAATGGTTTAAGGAATATAAGTTAAAAAGGAAACTATGATTTTCTGTCCTCGTGCTTTGTTAACAGTTATTATTTTTGTTTGAGTAAATTATATATTTGATCCTTGTAGTTTATGTGTTTTAACGTTTTGGGTCCCTAGTTTAAAATATTTGTGAATTAAATCCCTATGACTTGTAATTTACAATGCATTGAGTCCCTTGTCACTAACTCCGTTAGAGTTTTCTGTTAAATAATCAATATATATATATTAATGAACAACAAAAGTGAATGACTTGACACAATTGAGTAATCCATAAATCTTGAAATGTGGTTGATTTTGAGTTATCCCACGTTGATAGAAAAGCAAAATGTTTGAAGATCTAGTTGTGTATATATCAAAGGAACAACAAAAAAGAATGACTTGACACTTTGAGATTTGAGTAATTCTCAAATCTAGACACATGGTTGATTCTCGGTTATCCCTCATTTATAAAAAAAATTGTTGGAAGATGTAGGTGTATATGTATATCTATATCTATACTACATATACTAGTTGGGTACCCGCACAATGCAGTGGAATGTGTTTAAACCAAAAGATGCACATGATGATGAAAATTGTTGGAAGATGTAGGTGTATATGTATAGCTCGCCTATAATCCTAATGCATTCATGTTTATAATGGAGTACCTATTTCACTGCCATAAACCAAAGATCACTGAAAGTAATCAAATTAAAAAGGCGACATAACATTTTCATTGGGTCTCTCGTCTTACATGAAAATCATCGATATGACAACAGGAGAAGTATAGTATCGCCATAAATAGATATTTCTGCGGAGAGTATTACATTATTTTAGACGGAGGAAGTAAATAAAAGAATTATCTAAATGTTTGATAAAGTATAAATTATACTATCGAGATATAAGTAGTGATGGAAATTTTACCTGTCGGATCGGGTACCCGCAGGGATTTCCCGACTAATCGGGTAACGGGGCGGGGATGGGTATTGTTTTTTATACCCGAAACGGGTTCGGGGTCGGGGTCGGGGATGGTACTACCCGCCCCTAATGTTTTCGCCTTTAATTATGAGCTAAGCACCCTTTGGGTGTGGGAGTGAGCAAACATGAGACTAGTAGGCAACACTTGGGTGTGGCCATCGTTACTAACTCTCGAGATTGGTCAGTTGAGTAGGGACTTAAACTCAACGCGGATAAGCCGATCACTTTGAAGTGTTAATATTAGATCTTGACCTCGAGAGGGGCAGATTCGAAATACGGCTTAAGTGATGCACAAAGATTTGAGAAAGTCTTTAATAACCACGTCGAGAGGCGGGTTATGTTTTATTATGGTTTAAACGTCGGTCGAAATTTATTTCACAAAGATATTTGGGTATAAATCTCTAGTAGAACTTGACGTTTAGAGTCAAACCTAATTAAATCGGCAAGATCGAGAGTTGGAAATGATGGACGCTTTATGGAAACTTTGTAGGACCGGTTTATAAAAATTTTCATTTTGAGAGATCGAGCTTTTTATAAACATTTCGTACTACAAGGCAACTAACCATTTGTTACTACGTCAATCTCAAGGAAAATCACACCCATGCCCATTTTTAATATTTAGGAGTTACATTTTAATTTTGTAAGCATTTCACCAACAAAGCAATATTTTTCACAAACCGAGATGTTAGGACACTACAGTTGTCCTTAATATTAGAAAGTTTTGTAAAACAAAGGCTTTGTAAATGGGCTTGTGCTTAGGCAGTGTAACAAGTGAGGAAGACTATAAATGGTACTTGTTATGTAGTTTGTAATCATACATTCATAACAATTTCATAATACAAGATGTAGCTCTCAAATCTCATTGTGTTCTCTCTAGTTTAGATTTACTTTTCTAAATAAAGTTTTAGTCTTCTTCTACATCTTCTTGTTACTAGATCTTGGATTGTTGAAGACCATGGACTAACATTGTTCATGAATTTTAGCATAAAGCGTGACATCACTCTCAGATTCAGTTTGCCACATACTTTTAGCAATTGTCAAAATTTAAAAGAACTCAAGTTTTCAAGATTTTCAGAAGGTGAGTGTTGGAATTCAGTCTTTGATTGAATTGGAAGAGACGCTTGAGTATTTGCAATCATTATTCTGAAGTTTTGTTGACGATGTTAGACCTTTGAGTGCTCTTAATCATTCTTCTGACCTGATCAATCAGAATTGTGAGTGCTTGCAATCATTGTTCTGGTGCTTTGGTTGTGATTCAGACTTTTGAGTGCTTATAATCATCCAGCTATTTCTTGAAGATTGAAGTTCTGGATTCTCTTCATTCAGTGGTTTGAAGTATTTTGAAGATGAGCATTTCTCTACAGTTGCTGAACAAGGTTATTTGCTTGGGTCGTCTCATCCCTACCGAGTAGCGCGTGCTTTTTACCGTTCCTCCTTCGAGCAAATTTGAACCAAGATCTTAAGCCGAATTCTTACTCAACTCGTGGTCCAACGACGGATTCTCTGTTTTATACTAAGATGCATATACTTTGAAGATGATTTTAGTGCACTTAGTCGGGGTTATGGAGTACATTGGATTCAATTTTTTTAAAAGTTGAAAATATGATGAATAAGAGCACCTTTCAAGGGGGAGCCGAGCCTAAATTTGAAGAATGCACCGCTAAAGTTTTTTCAAGAAAATCAAGGGGGAGAGGAGCTAAAGATTTCAAGAAGATTTGCTTTCCAAAACTTTAGGGGGAGAATGTTAGGACACTACAGTTGTCCTTAATATTAGAAAGTTTTGTAAATCAAAGGCTTTGTAAATGGGCTTGTGCTTAGGCAGTGTAACAAGTGAGGAAGACTATAAATAGTACTTGTTATGTAGTTTGTAATCATACATTCATAACAATTTCATAATACAAGATGTAGCTCTCAAATCTCATTGTGTTCTCTCTAGTGTAGATTTACTTTTCTAAATAAAGTTTTAGTCTTCTTCTAAATCTTCTTGTTACTAGATCTTGGATTGTTGAAGATCATGGACTAACACGAGACTTGTGCAAGAATTTAGTGAAATTCTCTGATTCTCAGTAGTTCAGTCCCTGTGGATACAATACTTGGTAAATACTTACCACCTTTATTACTTGTAGCGATCATAGTCGAGGTGTATACTTGCGCCCCGATTGTGGGAACAATGTGGCCACTTTGTGGAACTATACGGTTTTCCGCTACCAAGTTTTTGGCGCCGTTGCCGGGGATTGGCGCGATTTTACATCCGTAGATATTGATTTTCACTTGAGCCTGTGCCACTCGTTTCAAAACAAAATCTTTGTGTTGTATGCCACGGCTACAACACGGAGAACTTTTACCTCTGGATAACGAAATCGAAAGAAGTATTGCAAGACGTAGAAGAGGTAATCGGCAAAACCCACCTTTAAATCGAAACATGGCTGCTGCTGGTGGAGGTACTCCACCACCTCTGGTTGTCGAAACTACGGTTGGTATTGCCGATAGTAAAGATAGAAAGATAAGGGACTATGCAACGCCCGAATTTGAACAATTAAAGTCGGGAATTGTTAGGCCCAACATGAATACGCAAGCTTTTAAACCCGAACCCGTAATGTTCCAAATGATCCAAGCAATGGGTCAGTTTGGGGGATTACCTTCAGAGGATCCACACTCACATTTGAAATCATTTATAGAAATGACAGACAATTTTCGTATTCCCGGTGTAACTCCGGAAGCCTTACGGTTGACACTCTTCACTTATACATTAAGAGATAGAGCTAAAGCCTAGCTAAATTCACAACCACCCGAATCCATTGATACTTGGCTAAACTTGGCCGAAAAGTTTTTAAAGAAATATTTTCCTCCAACAAGAAACGTTAAATTTAGGCACGATATCATGAATTTTCGACAAGAGGGTGATGAAGCAGTTTCAGATGCATGGGAAAGATTCAAAGATTTACTTAGAAAATGTCCTCATCACGGAATCCCCCATTGCATCCAATTAGAAACATTTTATAATGATGGTATTTCTAATGCTGCAAAAATCATTCTCGATGCTACGGCCAGTGGTGCTTTTGTTTCAAAAACCTATAACGAAGAATTTGACATTTTGGAAAAAGTTGCTAACAATAATACCGAATGGTCAAATCCTCGTGCCATCACCACACAAAATGCATCAGGAGTTCATGAAATTGATGCCATCACTTCTTTAAATGCACAAATTGTAGCTTTGACTAATTTGGTTAAAAACAATTTGAACATTAATGGAGAGAAAATCCAAGCGCAAGCCATGTATCATATGGGAAATGAAAACATATGCATTTTGTGGAGAAAATCATTCTTTTGAGAATTGTCCAGGAAATCCCGTTTCGATGAACTATGTAGGAAGTAATGCTAGGAATAGCCCATTTTCCCAAACATATAATCCAAACTGGTGAAACCATCCTAATTTCTCATGGGCGGGAAATCCAGGACTTCAACCTCCCGAGAATCAAGTCCAAAATCGACCATCAAATCCCTCGGGATTTCAACAAAACCGTCCTCCTAATTTTCAACAAGGACAACCCTCACAATCACATGCACAAAGGCAACAACATGCATCAGATGGCAACGTTTCACTCGAATCGTTACTTAAAGGTTTTATAAACCAAACCAATGCAACCTTGAGAGGGTTTGAAACACAACTCGGTCAATTTGCCGCCGAACTTAAAAATAGACCACAAGGGACTTTGCCTAGTGACACTGAGAACCTTAAGGGACCACACATGGAACATGTCAAAGACGTAAATATAAGAGAAATGAATGTCAATGAATTGTGTCAAATTGAAAAATCAATTTCTACACCTCCCGTGCAAAAAGATTCACATCTCTTTGATCGGGAAAATTTTCCAGGATTGTTCTCTTCTACTGAAAAAATACAAAGTCCAGTTTCTGTTTTTCAAACAGCAGATCTGTCCAGTTTGGACAAAAATTCTGCACAGCGTGCCCACAATGGGCAGACTGTGCCCATACCCGACAAGGCAAAAATTAAACCGGATATGCGTGAGTTACCTTTTTTCTGAAAGATTGAAGGCGAAAAAATGGATGCGCAGTTTAAAGAGTTTTTAGACGTTTTTAAACAACTTCACATTAACATTCCTTTGGTAGAGGCTCTCGAGCAAATGCCAAGTTATGTTAAATTTTTAAAAGACATCTTGAACAAAAAAATAAGACTTGAAGAGTTTGAAACCGTTGCTTTAACTAAGGAATGTAGTGCAATTCTCACTTGTAAAATTCCTCCAAAACAAAAAGATCCGGGAAGTTTTACGATCCCATGTTCCATCGGAGGACAAGAAGTGGGGTATGCATTATGTTAGCTCCAACTTCTATGTAAAGAAGTATTGAAAAATAGGCTAAGTATAGAAACCATCGACAGAGCCTCTGCCAAGACACTGATAGAAGATCCAAGTGAAGACTCGACATAAGACATTCACAGAAGACAAGGCCACAAAGCCTATGTGGTATGAAGACTGAAGACTTAGAAGAATTCTTGAAGATCAATACAAAGACGATCGTGCTTCTCACGTTCTCTGCTGTACGAAGATCCTGAAGATCATTCGTACAAGGCGTGCCCTGCACATTCCACGTGTCAACCTCTGATGGGTTACAACCTTTGCAGAAAATGGCGCACTACATTAACGTTGTACCTGTAGCAGTCTCACGATCGTGTTTTTGTACCCTTAGTCCTTATTGTCTAAAGCTTGTTCCCTGATGAATAGTATAAATAGAAGACTCATGCTGAGCTCTTCTATTAAGCTTTGCACAACACACACACCTTAGAGCAGAATTCTCATTATACTTTCGGTATTCTTGGTGTTCTTATTTAAATCAATACAAAGTGAATCTTTGAGATAATCTCGTGTTTATTTATACTTTGTTTACTTGGTTTAGTGTGTTTTTCTACCATAGAATATCTTTTAGTTCGTTAAAAACGCTTCCGCACCATTACTTGTTTGAACTAATAGATATAAATATCATTGTTGAGTAAAATCGGGATCAACAATTCGTATCAGAGCCATCCTTGATTTTCTATATCAAGAGATCTTCTCTTACAATGATTTCTGGTAGAAACTTGGTTTGATTTTAACCTGCTCTTCATTTATTTCAAACAGACTCTGTTTTTCTGCAATTCTCGACCAGTTAGACTTTGGTAAACTAACAGAACCTGTTTCTTTGGTTAAAACTCTCCATTTTAGTGCACTGTTCAAGGTTTTTACACTCAAAGCTCTTTTCTAAAATTTGACCCATCATCTGAAAGTTTCAGTTCATACTCTGTTTTCTGGTATTTTCCAAAACCATTTAAAATGACGAACACCAACAACTACTTTTCTGCCGGTTCCTTAACAAAACCACCCACTTTGCTCAGACATGAGTACCCTCAGTGGAAGATTCGAATGATCCACTTCTTTGAGGGCTCTGACAAAGAACTCCTGCATTATATTCACAATCCTCCTTTCGTTCTCATGATAACAGTACCACGTGTACGTGCCACAGACGACACTCCAGAGATTCCTGAGCACGAGAAACCTAAGACAAAAGATAAATGGTCTGCCCCCGACTGGGAGAAATATGAGTTTGCTCAGAAGGCCAAGCGACTTCTGATAATGGCCATCCCCAATGACCTCTTCCAATCCCTAGATGCGTGTGAATCTGCATACGATCTATGGAAGGAACTGGAGAAACAATTGGAAGGAGGGGCTAAGAGTTAGAAAAATCGCAGAGCCCAATGTATCAATGAATATTACTCATTCAAAGCTCTGCCAACAGAGTCTCTGCAGTCAACTTATGACAGGTTTAACTCTCTGATAAACAAGTGCAGGAAGTTTGGGATTCACAGAACTTCTAAAGAAAACAACGTCATGTTCCTAAAGAGCCTCAACGAAGAATGGCTCCAGTTGTCTATGTCCCTACAAATAAATCAGGACTTAGATACCTGGAGCTTATCAGATCTTTATGGAACTTTGGCAGCCCAAGAACCCCAAATCGCCCAGGCAAAAACTCAAACTGCTGGGCCTCTGGCACCTGTTGGGAAGACTACAGAGGCAAAAGAGAAGCCTAAGAAGGAGAAAGATGTGGAGGAGAAGAAGGAGAAAAAGAAGAAGGTGGTGGTTGTTGATAGTTCTAAGGAGGAATTGGTGGAAGAGGAAGAGGCAACGATGGCCTCGATAGCTAAATCTTTAGCTCTGTTGACGAAAGAGGTTGGTAGAGAAGGATACAGGAAGAAGGGTTATGAACGTGATGGAAGGGATGATAGAGGAGAGAAGTACGAGTCAAGAAACTAGGGAAGAGAAGGTTCGAACGACCAACAGAGGTCAAATGACAGGAATGACAGAGGTGGTGACCGACAGAGGTTGGACGACAGAGCTGGCAATGCTTCCCAGAATCAGGGATGTTTCAATTGTGGCAAGCCAGGCCACTATGCTGCTGACTGCAGAAGCAAACCTAACCGCCCTCAGAGGGATTCTACTTTCTATAAAAAGAAAGCAGAATATTATGCTCAGAAGTCGCTAATGGTGGAGCAGGAGAACTGGCTGTCAGACGAATCATCTGATGAATGCGACAAGAAGAACACCTTGTTCTGTGGAATGGCAGAGGTCAGCTCCTCAGAATCTGATAGTGAGGTATCCACTTCTGACTCTATCTCAAATGAAAACGAAGCAAATTTTCTTAAACTAACAGAAGATTACACTGAACTAAAAAGGACTTGTTAGAATATTCAAAAGAAACTTGCATTATTTGAGAGAGAAACCAGACTTCTCACTCAAGAAAAGGCAAAAATATTTCAGGAAAAGGAAGAGATTGAAATGAATTGGAATAAACATCTAAATCATTTGAAATAAAAGATTACAGAACTCAACTCGGCCTTAAAAGTTAAATCTAAAGAACTTATGGATGTTGAGAGTGACAGCATGAACATTCTTGCTCCTAAGCACTATTTTCAAAAGGAAAGAGAAGTCCTTCATCAAGATCTACTCAGCAGAGACCTTTTAATTAAAAAAATATAAAGATGCACAAAAGGTGTATGAAAAGGTGAATACACAAATAGGGAGACGGGGATATGGCTTCTGTGATATAGATCCATACACTGGAACCAAAAGAGACAAGTCGTTGTCATCTATGTTTTGTATATGAGATACAACAAAACCTGGATTTTCAAATTTACTCTCTGTCAGCAAAAGGCAAAAAGTCTCTGGGGAACCTCACAAGAGGAAACCTCTGAGGATGATAAATATGTGGTATCAAAACACAGATTTATCACCTTCAACCTCTGTCAAAAGAGAATCCAAACCTAAGAAATATCTGAAAACTCAAGATTAGATAGGAATCTTCAAGTTTGGTGACCCCGAGACTCAATCACAGGTCGCTTTTGTCTGTACTATAGATTCCGAGACGAAACTATCTACAGAGGCACCTGAGTTTGTGCCTGCTTCTACAGAAGAAAAAATGACTCACATTTCTGAAAAGGAATTAATGGAAATCGGTAAAAACATTTTTTATGAGAACCTCTTTACACCTTCTGAAGAACAAAATCTCTCTGAGGAAATCTTGATAAATACTTCTGATGATTCAAAAGATAGTCCCAAAGAAAAGGAAGAAAGTGAGTATGGCACATGCTCTGAAAGTCCAGCCTCTGTCGACCGAAATCTTAGTGACTCAACCTCTGTATATGAGGACGACTTATCCTCTGACGAATCTGAGACTGACTCAAACGAGTAGGAAATAGTTCCTTGTGCTTCATAGGGATTTAAACTTCCCTCTGGAATTCTTAACAGAACCATTCCTCCTAAGGAGAAAAGCACAAGTGTCCCTATTTGCCCGAACATTTTGGACATGTGTATACAAGCCTGTTAGGGCAGGTTTTATAGTTGATTTAAAGTTCAAGGTTTGGACATGTGTATACAAGCTTGTTAACCACGGGCCCATAGTATTTAATGTAAGATTAGCTTGGAAAAACAAGCTAATCATCCTTTTTACTTTCAAACACTGTATTGCAAATTCTCTCTGAAAGTGAATGACAGGGATGACCAGTTGAAATCATTTGTTCTTATTGTTCATATATTTCGATTTCATCATAGTTGCACGGATCTGGATTTAACAATTGGTATCAGAGCAGACGGACGGATTCGATTCACAGATTCATTCATCAATTTCTGGTCAGTTTGATTTTTTCACGTTTGACAATTCTTGAATTTTCAAATCTTTGATTCTGACCAAATTGTTCAATTCTATTTATTGGGTTGTGTTAGCATTACACTTGTGAGTAATTCTGCAAATTTTCGCATTCCAATTCAATCGTTTGAGTGATTAATTTAGCAAATTAAGGTCAAGAGTTTTTGGTAGTGTTCTTGATAAAAGATTCGATTTTTAACCATCAAAACTTGTTACTTTTGCATTGAAATCGATTGGATAAGCGTTATTTTTGTGTTTTGCATTGTTACTAATCTTCCAGGATCGATTTTGGGCAACCCTAATCGAAAAGTCGATCGATTTAAGCTAACAGCCGCAGAGTCCGGATAAACCAGCCGCGGTTTCCGGACAAGTTGATAGTGTCCGGACGATTGTGTGAAATCCATCTGGACATCTCCAATTCCATCCGGACTCCTCATTTTTCCGGGTAAGTTCTACAATCCGGGTAAGTAACTTTTCCTTATACAATCCGGGTAACATTTGTATCCGGAAACCCAGTGTTTCCGGACATATCTTATTCGGACAATCCATTGTACCCGGAAAATTCATTGCATCCGGAAACCCCAAAGTGTGCGGTAAAGCTTTTTTCCCGGATAACTCAAGGTATCCGGAAACCTATTCCACCCGGAAAGCTTATCATCCGGAAAACCCTCACATCCGGTAAGTTCTTATCACCCGGAAACCTCATTTTTTCGGATTCCCTATCCGGAAACCACCCGGATTCCACAATCCGGGAGCTTTCTGAAACCTCAATTTTCAATTTTTTTCTCGAGGCGCTGCCCCCAGACCCCGCAAGGGCGTTGCCCCTTGACCCCACCCGCTTACCGGGTAGCGGGGCACCCGTGCTAAGTCGCAGGAGGGGGACATTTAAGTATCTTTGATACTATTCCACTTTGAATCGAACAATCGTCTGACGATCACTCCAGTGCAACTGAAGATGTCTCCTGCTGAAGAAGACATGACAAAGCCGTGTCAGGTATGTGAACCTATCTTTTCAGAACTTTATGACCGAATGAAACCTCTTGCTAAACGGGTAGATTCCTTTAAGGCCACCTCTAATGAACAACTGCTTGAGATTAGATCACTATCTGAAAAGCTAGATGTTCAAAGGAGAATAACTGAAAAATACAAGTCTGAAAATGCTAATCTAAAAGACAAATGCAAAAATCTTTCATTAGCACCTAAGGACTTAAGGGCCAAGTTATCTGATCTTCAGTCTCAGTTTGATAAGTGCTTGAATGAGAAAGAAGAAATTATTTATCAATGTTCTTCTCTTCAAATTCAACACAAGGAGTTTGTGAATAAAATCCTTGATCATGAAAACAAACTCCACAAAAGGGGTCAAACTGATCAAACCATTTTTCGGAATAAACCCAAAGAGTTCACGTACTTCAACAAAGAGTGGGGAATCGGTTATGATAACCCACATTATTTGAAAAAGGGAAGATGGCATACACCCACTTTGTATGATTTTGCTTGTTTTGGGTTAGATAAAAAGTATCCTGAATACGCAATTCAATGGACTGGTCCTCTTGAACCCGAAAAAGAGGAGGAAACCGAGGAATATAAGCGCACACACAAACGAGGAATTCAACTTCCATTTTGTTATGAACCTTTAAACTACTCGTATCAAAAGGACAAAAAGTACCTTTCCAATGACTAATTCGACCCCTACAAGGTAGCTACTCCCAAGGATTCCTCTGAAAAGGATGAGGACCTAGCACCTGCAACCAAGACTGAGACGGATGAGTTTAAACTCTATGTTCCCCCTCTCATCTTGGAAGCAAAGATAGTCGAGTTGGAGGAGTCAATTGAGAAAGAAAGGTCAATGTTTCAAATGGAAAAGCAAGTCTTAATTACAAAGCTTGAGAATCTACAACCGGTCAAAACCAAAGTTGTGCCTGGTGAAGGACAGGAAATCCTTCGGTGTGAAATCAATCGACTCACATCACAACTGTCTGCCTTGGCAACAGAAAAGATGGAAGAGTACACGAGAAATGGTCAGCTTCAAGAGAAAATTGACCAACTGCTATCTGACAAGACGATTTCACCCAAACCTTCCTCAAATTCATCCGACACATCTTCGTGCAAAGCCTTCTTAGGCAAGATTTCTAGTTCACAAGATGGTCAAGATTCTCAAGACGAGAGTGTTTTAAGGAATTTGAACTCTGATTTTTTCTTAGCTTCTGCACCAAATTCCCCAAAGCACACTAGCACAAAGAGGTCCTCGCCTTCCTCACCTGATCCTAGTCCAGTACTTCCCAAGATAGATTTTTCAGAGTACATGAACTCCGAAGGTAACTGTGATGAAGAGTTTGAGTCATTCCCCTTTGACAAACCTCTTCCAAGTCACACTGATTTTTTATCTCCTGTGGTGAATCATACGGTCGATTTTCAAAAAGGTCAATGTTCTAACACAAAGGCCCCAGCTGTGATCAAGATTTCTCAATAAAAACCAACTTCTAAACCAGTTTCTAAAAGGCAATCACAGCCGAGGCAAGAGACCGGACCTTTGCCAACCAACAACACTGTTCCTCCTAAAGTCACTGATCATTCTGTCCCTGTTGTTTCGGATAAAAATGGTCGCGCTAAACAAGAAAAACCAAAGTGGCTAGCCAAGGAATCTGTCAAAGATGCAGCATAAAAGTCTTCTAATACTGTGTTTTACCCTAGAATGAACAAAAACAATTGTGCTTGGAATCATAGGAATGATGTTGTTAAAAGAGATGTTAATTTTCCGATGAAAATTTATTCCACTCAACAATTGATTCAATTGTCGCATGATTGTTTATGTTGCTCTAGTTGTGGTTGGAATGACTTTGATGATATCAATAACAATGATTGGTTGGGTCATATCACATGTACAATCATTCACCCAAACGCAAACCCAGTAATAACAAGAGAAAATATCATAAACAACGGGGTTCTCAAACAGAGGTTAAACCACAGCGGGAGACCAACCCCATTCCAAAACGGACTTCTCCCACTGAGGTTAGACCGGCACCCAGGTGGAAATCTGCTACAAAACCTGTTCCTCCTAAAGTGCAAATTCTGCACCGAAGAAGAAACAAGAGCCAAAACCAGTTCCCTCCAACGGTGTAAAATCTACACCTAAAGGGAAAGCTGAGTCAAAGCATATTTCCCCAGGCAGTGCCAAATCTAAACCCCCAGGACCCAAACAAATTTGGGTACCTAAACGTCACTAATCTTGTTTTGCAGAACGGTCATGTGTGGTACTTAGATTCTGGATGCTCCATGCACATGACCGGAAGAAGGGAGTTTCTCACGAATTACAAGGAAGAATACTGCGGAGACGTGAGATTTGGGAATAACGAGAAGTCGCCGATCGTGGGCTACGGCGACATCGTACAAGACAAGATAACAATCAATAAGGTATCCCACGTCGCAGGATTAGGACACAATCTATTCAGCATCGGTCAATTCTGCGACAAGGATCTCGAGGTCAGCTTTAAAGCCACAAGGTGTAGAATCCTCAACAACGACGGAGAGGAACTTCTGGTTGGAACTCGCAAGACCAATCTCTTCACTATTGACCTCGCAGCTCTCAAGACAGACAAACCAGTATGTCTCTTGTCAAAAGCCGACTCCGACCAAGTTTGGCTCTGGCATAGACGTCTTTCGCACCTCAACTTCAGAAGTATCAATCAACTGGTGCTAGGCAAACACGTCAGAGGCGTGCCCTAACTTCCGTTCATGAAGGACCGTCTCTGTGGAGCATGCGAAAAGGGAAAGATGACGCGCGCATCACATCCGCCGAAGGCAACTCCAAGCACGACCCGGACACTCGAACTCATTCATATGGATTTGTGTGGTCCAATGCGTGTTCTGAACATCAATAAACGCAAATACGTGCTCGTGATGGTGGACGACTACTCGCGCTACACTTGGGTGAGGTTCTTACGCTCGAAGGACGAAACTCCGGAGCTCATTATTGATCACCTGAAGACTGTCCAGCAGAACAAGCTTCAACACGTTCAGTCCATCAGAACTGACAACGGGACGGAGTTCAAGAATCAAAAAGTGGATGACTATCTGAGAACGGTGGGCATCACACACACTTTCTCTGCAGCACGCACTCCACAACAAAACGGAGTGGTGGAAAGATGGAACCGTACCCTCGTTGAAGCTGCTCGAACAATGCTATCCCAAGCAAATCTACCGCTGTATCTCTGGGCTGAGGCGGTGTCTACGGCATGCTACACGCAAAACTGCTCTATCCTTCTCAAGCGGTTCAACAAGACACCGTACGAGATCATGAATAATCACGTTCCAACCGTCGGCTACTTCCATGCATTTGGATTCACTTTCTATGTGCTATACGACAAGGATGATCTCGGGAAATTCAGCCCCAAGGCGGATGAAGGAGTTTTCATCGGATACTCCATGCAAGCTAAGGCGTATCGTGTTTACAACAAATGGACCAAATCCGTTGTTGAAAGCATAAACGTGACATTCGACGAAGCCGCAGATTTGGCTTCTAAACAACTCAGTTCAGAACCCGGTTTAACTGGAGTGCTAGCTTCCGGAACTTCGAGTTCGGGATCTGCACAAGCCACAGTAAATCCGAATCATGCATCTTCATCGAATGCTGACTCTTCTGATTTAGATTTACTGTTTCAATATTTTTATGATGACACTATTAATTCTTCCACATCTGTCTCAGCGCAATCGCGACTTGAAGCTGCTCGCAATACGGATTCGGCCGCTTTATCTGGTCCGCCCCCGTCTACGAGTACGCCGTCAACATCTATAGAGACAGCTCACCCGTCATCATCTGACACGACTGCACCTGGTACTGTAATCCCCCCGAAGGAACCTATAATCTCGGAAATCGCTCCTACATATTCGTCCTCTGCTACAACTGATGCTCAGCCTCTGAACTCCTCGGAACCAGAAGTTGTTCAACCATCGACGAATCCTCCCCCACTTCCTCCAAGAAACACGACTGCGACTCTTGAACAAGTTCAAGACCTTCCATCAGGTGCATACGTGGATCCGGACACCTCTCACTCTACCCAGCAGCCGCTTCCGCACTCCACCAAATGGACGAAGGCCTATTCCCTACATCAGATCATCGGTGATCCCTCGACTCCTGTTCGTACACGAGGCGCTTCCGCCAACTTCTGTCTATTCTCCGGCTTCTTAAGCAAGATTGAGCCGACGAACGTACGCGAAGCGCTCGAAGATCTAGACTGGATCATAGCCATGCAAGAAGAGCTAAATCAATTCGAAGCTCTCAAGGTATGGCGACTGGTTCCACGTCCAAAGCACAAGACGGTGATCGGCACCAAATGGATCTTCAAAAATAAAAAGGACGAAGATGGTATCGTTGTTCGCAACAAGGCGCGTCTTGTGGCCAAAGGGTACCGACAACAAGAGGGGATCGACTATGATGAGACCTACGCTCCGGTAGCATGAATCAAGGCAATCCGTATGTTTCTCGCTTATGCCACGCACAAGAACTTCACAGTCTTCCAAATGGATGTGAAGACAACCTTTCTTTACGGCGACCTCCAAGAAGAAGTTTACGTGTCGCAACCCGACGGATTTGTGGATGACTCGAAGCCTGATCATGTCTACATCTTAGACAAGGCACTATACGACTTAAAGCAAGCTCCACGAGCATGGTACAACACACTGTCAAAGTTCTTGTTAGAAGCAGAGTTCACTCGAGGTACCATTGATTCCACACTGTTTATCAAGAACGAAAAGGGCCACATAATTCTAGTCCAGGTATATGTCGATGACATAATTTTCGGTTCTACTAGTCCTTTATATGCAAATAACTTTGCCACTCTCATAGGGAATTTTTTTAAAATGAGTATGCTTTGTGAGATGAACTTTTTCATTGGTCTTCAAGTTAAACAACTGTCGACAGGAATTTTTATAAACCAGTCCAAATACATTCGGGATATTCTTCGGAAATTCCAATTGGACCAGTCCTCACCAATGAAAACTCCCATGGCAACCAATACAAAGCTTGACGCCGATCCTAACGGAAAGGCTGTCAACGCCAAATTGTATCGGGGAATGATCGGTTCTTTAATGTACCTAACTGCCAGTAGACCGGACATCATGTTTTCGACATTTCTTTGCGCCCGTTATCAGTCAAACCCTAAAGAGTCTCATTACAATGTTTTTAAACGAATTTTTCGTTATTTACGTGGTACTGCTGATCTTGGCCTTTAGTACCCGAAAGAGACGGGTTTTGGCCTATCCGCTTACTCTGATGCGGATCACGCGGGATGCATGTTGGACCGCAAGAGCACCTCGGGACACATTCAGTTCTTGGGAGATAGCCTGGTAAGTTGGGCATCGAAGAAACAGCAGTGCATGTCTACGTCAACTGCCGAGGCAGAGTATGTGGCCGCCGCAAGCTGTTGTTCCAAGGTCATCTGGATGAGGACACAACTTAAAGACTATGGTTTCATGCATGTCAGAGTCCCGATCTACTGTGACTCAAAGAGCGCAATTGCTATATCAAGCAACCCGGTCCAACACACCAAGACGAAGCACATCGACGTTCGGTATCATTTCATTAAGGATCACGTCGAAAGAGGTACAGTCGAACTCTACTTCGTAAATACGGAACATCAGTTAGCAGACCTTTTTACCAAAGCCTTGGACTAAAAACGCTTTAAAACTCTTGTGTTCAAGCTAGGTATGCTAAATCTGAAGACTTAATCCGACTGTGTACCCGTAACAAGCTAGGTATGATAGGTATACTTTTTTTAAAGAGGTTTGCGCGAGACGAGGGTGGCGCAAAGTGAGGTTTGCGCTAGATGACCATGGCGCAAAGTGAGGTTTGCGCTAGATGACCATGGCGCAAAGTTGAGGCTGGCGCAAAGTGAGGTTTGCGCTACACGTTGATGGCGCAAAGTGAGGTTTGCGCTAAACGTTGGTGGCGCAAAGTGGAGTTTGCGCTACCCGTTGGTGGCGCAAAGTAGACTTGGACAGAATCTTGAAATTTTCAGATGAACTGGCGCAAACTTTGAATCTGACGCAAACTTCAAAAATTCATCAAATCCCAATCAAATCTTCGAATTAGGCTTCCAAATTTTGCAGAGAAGTTAGAAAATAGGTTTCTAACACGATTATGTGAACTATTTTCGCTGAAAACCACTTAATCGATGTCTGAATGATCGAACAGACGAAACGATCAAACCGAACAGAAACATCCAATTTCTTCAAATTGATCTCCAAAAACTTGAAATTGGCCCTTGATTCTTGAATAAGGATTGTTGTAAACATAATTTCTAACACCAAGAACTCAAAACCCAGACGAATCAAACTCAAAAATATCAAGAATTTGAGAAAAGAGATTTTCTTGACAAAATCAAGAAAATCAATCGATTTTCCTCAAAATCCTAACAATTTTGAAATCAATTCGTGTAAACTTGTTAGATCTGAAGTTTTGTCAATAAACCAAGTGTTGAAGATCTGATAAGAAGGTTCAGAAGTTCTGAGAAGAAGAGTCAGAAGTTCTGAGAAGAAGAGTCAGAGATCTGAGAAAGAGAAGTCAGAAGTTCTGAGAAGCGTGATCAGAAGAATGTTCAGAAGTTCTGAACTACCTGTTCAGAACTTATGACGAGTTTCGTTATTTAGTAATGTGTAAACTAATTAGGACACGTGTTATGTTCTTATTAGTCTTTCTTATTTGTACTGTAGCTTTAAGATGTTTGTTGCAGTATAAATAGAGTGGTTAGCACTACGTTGCTAACTGATTGATTTTCCCATATTACTTGTATTCATTCCTTGTAATCTTTGAGGTGATCTCTCTCTTAGATCTGTAATTCTGTGCATCATTGAATACAATTGGGCTTGATCATACAATTTCTCAATTACTTCTTTCTATATTGATTGTAAGAATAGATCCTGCACTTTCAATTGGTATCAGAGCCAATCAACAAACAAATTCGTTCAAGATTGTGATTGCGAAGATCGATTGATCAATTTCTTGAAGATTTCTTGATTCATTCAAAATTCGATTCCGCTGCTAGGGCTAGTTCTTGAATTCTTAGCAATTCTTGAATTACCTGCTACTTTTCGATCAAGAAAATCGAATTTGTCTTTCTGTTGAATTTTCTTACAATCATGTCTTCTAAAGAATATCTAGCCATGGGATCCGAAACCAAACCGCCTGTTCTTATACCAGAAGAGTATCAGCAATGGAAAACTCGTATGATCCAATTCCTTGACAACATCGATGAAAATCTTATGATTTCTATACGAGAAGGTCCAATCGAAGTATATATCGATGTCGCCGCAACCCCTGCTACAGAGACAACTCCAGAAATTCCAGCGACCAGAGTAAAGAAGAATTATTCCCAATACACTGCTGAACAGAAAAATAGGCATGCTATTGACAAAAGAGCAATTACTTTGATGACTTTGGCTGTCCCGAATGAGGTTCTTAACAGGATTGACAGTGGATCATCAGCTAAAGAAATGTGGGACGAATTGGAAAGGCAAATGTTAGGAACTGTGAGATCTATTCAGGCAAAGTTAAATCAAAGCATAAATGCTTATGAAAGGTTCAAAGCAAAAGAGTCAGAAAGTTTGACACAGACATACAGTAAATTTTGCACTATTCTAAATGACTTGAGAAGAAATGGACTGAAGAAAACAAAATCAGAAATAAATTACAAATTTCTGAACAGTCTAAATTCAGAATGGTCATCATTTGCCATAAGTCTGCAAATGAACAAGGATATGTGTGAAGAAGACTTAAATGATTTGTTCTGTGTTCTTAATCAACATGAAGACTCTGTCAAGTTAGTTGTGGAAGAAAAGAAAAATGTTGCTGATCAGTTAGCGTTCTTATCAAAGTCCAAAGCAATCAAAGCACCCAAAAAGACTGCATATCTATCAGAAATACCGAGTCTGGAGGAATCTGACAAAGAAGAAGGATCAGAAGATGATGAAGATATCAAGATAATGGCTGAAAAGCTAGCTTTGCTGACAAATACTTTCAACAAAAGGTATGGGAAGGGCAGATTTCAAGGAAATTATAAGAGAGCTGGAAGTTCAGATTATAAGAAGAAAGATGACAGAGAAGAAAATAAGATTGAAAAGAGAATAGAGAGAAGTGAAGAAAACAAGGAAGAGAAGGAAGAGAGAAAAGAAAAGAATCTGTGTTTCAAGTGTGGAAAATCTGGCCATTATGCCAAGGATTGCAGAGTTAAAGTTGTGAAAGATTATGAATACTACACGAAGAAGGCTCAGCTTGCAAAGAAGAGAGATGACGAGAGTGCGCTATTGGCTGAACAGGAGAATTGGCTGTACTACACTTCTGATGAAGATGATCATATCAACTTTCCACAGATGCGAAGCTATATGGCAAAAATGAGGAATGAGGATGATTCTGATTTTGAAGATGCTGATTCTGAGTCATCTGCTGAGGTACATTCTTCACTTGAATTAGAGTTAATGACACAGATTGGTGAAATGAAAACTGAATTTGCTAACCTAAGAAAACAGATAAAAGGAGAAAGAACTTTGGTTAACAAATTCAGAATTGAAAAAGAAGTAATAAACGAACAATATGAAGAATCTGAGGCTGAGAAACAGAAAGTTAAAGAAGAAAATTCTGAATTGATGAAAAGGCTTTCTGAACTAAAAGTTGAGTTTTCAAAAATAAAGGATGAAAAAGGTGATTTACAAATAAAATTTGATATGTTATTTGAAGAAAGAAAGAATTTATACTCCAAAATCAAAGAATTGGAAGATTTGAATTTGAAAAGAGGTCAAACTCAGCAAACATTAAATCTTTTATTAAGCAATGTTAAAGATACAAGATTTTACAATCCAAAGAAGGGATTGGGATTGGAAGAAAATGTCATTTTAAAAAGAGCTCCAATACTTCAAGTTTCTAAGCCAAAAATCCCAGAAATTGTTGAAGTTTTCATAAGACCTGCTAGTTCTATAACAAGTTCTGACAATTTGCAAAGACCAAACTCTAAAAAGTCAGATGAGACAATTTCTGAGTCTAAAACAGAAAAGTCAGTTGGTTCAGAAGAAAAGGTTAAGAAAGAAGTTTCTAAACCAACAGATGAAAAGCCAAGATACAATGATACTAAATTCAAGTATGATTCCTTAAATGTCAGCTACAAAAATAAACAACCAAGTTTTTCATATCATGACATTGAGAGCATATTTGATACAAGTAAAAATTCTGAAACAGTCAATCAGAAGTCTGAAACTTCTAGTCAGGATTCTGAACTTTGTAGTCAGAATTCTGAGTCTAAAGATCAGACATCTGAGTCTGTAAATCAGAACTCTGACTCAGGTAGTCAGAAGTCTGATTCAACTGGATTTTCTGAAACAAAATCAGATGAATTTTTGCAACTTGAAAAGAGATTTAATCTTGTGAGTCAAGAACTTGAGGATTTAAGGAAAACTTATGATGAACTTGAAAATGATTTCTGTGAAGTGGATATTAAACTTGAAGAAGCTTTGAAAGAAAAGAATATTTTTATTCAGAAAATAACAGAGCTTGAAAAACTGAAGACTGAGTATGATCTTTTTAAAATTAATGCTTCAAGAGAAAATGATAAATTCTTTAATGAATCAAGTACATATGAAAAAGGTGAATCATCTAATTCTTCTAACAAAAAGAACTTGAATTTTTCAGAAAAAGAAGAAAGCAAAAGGAAAGATGATCTTGCAAAGTTGAACGATCTGAAAAGGGAACTTGAGAAGCTTAGAATGAAATCTACTTCTGAACTAAACGCTAGAAATTCTTGTAATAAGGGCAATTGTACTCTGAACAGTATAAATAAAATTGAAATGATCTATGTTTCAGATTTATTGTCACTTGCAAAGAAAAATCTTGTTTGTGTTAGATGTAAAAATGATTCATTCCAATATTCTCACAAATGTCAAGTCAAAATAACTTCTGTTTCATACATAAGAAAAGATATTCAGAAAGTTTCTGTTTCTCAAAATACAGAAAAGAAGAAAATTTTTGTTCCTCAGACTCAGAAGAAAGAAAAGATAAAAGAAAAGAAAGTTGAAAACATAGCAAAACCAAAAGTTACAACTCTCAAAAAGAATTTGAACAAACTTGTAAGCAGAAAATGTTCTGACTTCATAAAAGTTCAAGGAAAGTGGTGTTTGAAGAAAGATTTTGAGTGGAGAGTAAAAGGTACTGATGTTAAATCCAATGACAAAGCTAACAAAGATGGACCCATTCCAAAATGGGTACCTAAACCTAACTGATCTTTTTGCAGGGCTGTCATGTGTGGTTTTTAGATTCAGGAGCTTCAAGACACATGACAGGTCAGAAGTCTTTTCTATCAAACTTCACAGAAAAGGCTGGAGGAGCAGTAAACTTTGGAAACAATAGCAAAGGTCAAGTCAAAGGTTATGGGGATTTAACTAAAGGGGATCTAACTATCCAAAAGGTTTTCTATGTTGAAGGATTACAACACAATCTTTTCAGCATAAGTCAGTTTTTAGACAGTCTTTGTCAAATTAAGTTTCAAATAACAGGTTGCATGATTCTAACTGAAAATGATGTCAAAGTCTTCTGGGCCAAAAGACATATGGACTTATTTGTAGTTAATTTTTCAAAATTGAAAACATTAAGTACAGTTTGTCTTTTATCAAAATCAACTGCAAATGAATGCTGGCTTTGGCACAGAAGATGTTCTCATCTGAATTTCAAAGATCTTAATAATCTTGTTGCAAAACATTTGGTTAAAGGCTTACCAAAGCTTAAATTTGAAAAAGAATCATTATGCTCAGCTTGTGAAATGGGCAAGATGAAAAAGAGTTCTCACAAATTAAAAATGGACTCATCTTGCAAAGCACCATTAGAAATGATTCATACTGATCTTTGTGGTCCAATTTCAGTTCAGTCGATGGGAGGAAAGAAATATATGCTTGTGATTGTTGATGAATTATCCAGATACACGTGGGTTGAGTTCCTAAGAGCTAAGTCAGAAGCTGCTACTACATTGATAAATTTTATCAAAAGGATTCAAGTTCTCTTACAACTTCAAGTTCAGAAAATCAGAAGTGATAATGGAACGGAGTTCAGAAATGAGACTCTTCAGAATTTTCTAGAAAGTTCTGGGATTTCTCACAATTTTTCTGCTGTCAGAACTCCTCAACAAAATGGTGTTGTTGAAAGGAAGAATAGAACTCTAGTTGAAGCTGCGAGAACAATGTTGGCTTATGCAAATCTTCCTACTTTCCTATGGGCTGAAGCAATTGCAACTGCTTGTTTTACACAAAATAGAACTTTAATCAATAAGAGATTAAATAAGACTGCTTATGAACTGATAAATAAAAGAAAACCATTAATCAAATTCTTTCATATTTTTGGTTGCAGATGCTACGTTCTCAGAGACAGAGAAAATCTTGCCAAATTCGATAAAAAGGCAGATGAAGGATACTTTGTGGGTTATTCTTTAACTTCCAAAGCATTCAGAATCTACAATAGAAGAACCAAGAGGATGATGGAGAGCATAAATGTAACTTTTGATGAAGCCAGAATGCGGACTTCTGAACAAGACAGTTCAGAACTCATGCTGAACAAGACAAAAATGACTTCTGATACAAATTCTAATCCTATTTGTTCAGAACTCAATTTACTGTTTAAGGATGCTTTTAGTGAACTAATTTCTGATTCTTATGCAGAATATGAAAACCCAAAGATGGTCAAAGAGATGAAAAATAAGACTCCAGAAATAGTTCAATCAACTGTAATTTCTGACAAAGGTCCATCAGAGGAGTGCCCAAATCTAATAAATACAAGTGGTGAAAACTCTGAACCTTGTAATCAGAATTCTGATTCTTGTACTCAGAACTCTGAACAAGTCAATCAGAACTCTGACTTCATTAATCAGAACTCAAACTTGGATGCAACTCCTACTCATACGTCAGAACAAGGTGACAGTTCAGAATTACAAGCAATCATTGATGAGAATGATGCAAACAACAATTATTCAGAGATTGATGTACTCCCTAGTGCTAACAAATGGACTAAAAATCACCCTATTCATCAAGTAATAGGTGATCCATCAGCAGGAGTAAAGACAAGATCAGCTACAGCAAATGAAGTAATGTTTGCTGGTTTCTTAAGTGTAATTGAACCAAAGAAAGCTAATGAAGCCCTAGAGGATCCAGACTGGATTTCAGCAATGCAAGAGGAATTGCTTCAATTTGAAAGAAATAAAGTTTGGAGACTCATTCCAAAGCCTGAAGGTAAATCTATAATTGGAACTAAATGGGTGTTCAGAAACAAAAAGGATGAATCAGGTGTTGTCATCAGAAACAAGGCAAGATTGGTTGCTAAGGGATACTGTCAACAAGAGGGAATTGATTATGATGAGACATTTGCACCAGTGGCAAGAATAGAGGCAATCAGAATATTTTTAGCCTATGCTGCACATAAAAACTTCAAGGTGTATCAAATGGATGTCAAATCAGCCTTTCTAAATGGCAAACTTAATGAAGAGGTGTATGTCCATCAACCTGAAGGTTTTGTTGATCCAGAATTCCCTGATCATGTTTATATTTTAGACAAAGCTTTATATGGTCTAAAACAAGCACCACGAGCCTGGTATGACACTCTTACTAAACACCTGTTAGGTTCAGGATTCAAGAAAGGTAAGATTGACACAACTTTGTTTTTAAAGAAACAAGGTAATGATTTGATTCTGATTCAGATTTATGTTGATGACATAATATTTGGTTCTACCAGTCCAGAATTATGTGATAATTTTTCAAAAGTCATGTCATCTGAATTTGAAATGAGCATGATGGGTGAACTGAATTTTTTCCTTGGTCTTCAAGTCAAACAACTACCAAAAGGTATTTTCATAAATCAAGGAAAATATGTCAGAGATATTCTGAAAAAGTTCAAAATGTCTGATTGTGCTTCTATGAGAACACCTATGGCAACTAACATAAAGTTAGATGCTGATCTCAAAGGTGTTTCAGCAGATATCAAACTTTATAGAGGCATGATTGGATCATTACTTTATTTGACTGCAAGTAGACCAGATATCATGTTTTCTACCTGTTTCTGTGCTAGATTTCAATCTAACCCGAAAGAATCACATATGTTGGCTGTCAAAAGGATTTTAAGATATCTCAAAGGAACACCTGATCTAGGTTTATGGTATCCAAAAGAAACTGACTTCAAATTGACTGCTTTCACTGATGCTGATCATGCAGGAAGTAGGTTGGACAGAAAGAGTACATCTGGTGCTTGTCACTTTTTGGGAGATAAAATAGTGAGTTGGGCATCAAAGAAACAGAATTGTGTATCCACTTCAACTGCTGAAGCAGAGTATGTTGCTGCTGCTGCTTCATGCTCTCAAACATTGTGGATGAGAACACAACTCATGGACTATGGATATCAGCTTAATAAGATTCCCATCTATTGTGACTCAGAAAGTGCAATTGCTATTACTCAGAACCCTGTTCAACATTCGAAGACTAAGCATATAGACGTGAGGTATCATTTTATAAAGGACTATGTGGAAAAAGGAACTATAGAGATGCACTTTGTGCATACAAAGTATCAATTGGCTGACTTGTTCACAAAGCCTCTTGATCACAAAAGGTTTTCTTTTCTCATATGTAAAATAGGAATGCTTAATCTGCCTAGTTGAAAATATTTTTTTCTTAAAAATGCTAAATTTTTCTAAGTGAAGTTGTCTGAGTAGTGTACTCAGAACTTCTGAGTCTTGAGTTCAGAACTTCTGAGTCTTGAGTTCAGAACTTCTGAGTCTTGAGTTCAGAACTTCTGAGTCTTGAGTTCGGAAATTCTGAATCTTGAGTTCAGAACTTCTGAGTCTTGAGTTCAGAACTTCTGAGTCTTGAGATCAGAACCTCTGAATCTTAAGGTCAGAAATTCTGAGTCAATACTTCAGCAATCTAACTTTCAAAAATTTATTTTTGAGAAATACAAATAACTTCAACTGTATGGATTATGCTTCTTCGATTATCTTGTTATCTCATCTTTATGTATCATTAATACTCAAATGCATGCTCAAGTCAAGGGGGAGCATCAAAATTCTTTTGGAAATCATTTTGTGATGCTTAAAAGATTTGTTTTCATTTCTTATCTGTTCAAACCTCTTCTGAATAATCAAAATGTTTTATATTGGTCAGAAGTTGATTTTAAAAGACATTTTGGTTACAAGGCAAAATTCTTCTGAGTCATGGAATCAGAACATCTGCGCGTGTTATTCAGATCTTTGACTTGAGTCAAAATTCTATCCACTAACACGTGTCAGCTTCATATTTGTTTGACAATGCCACGTATTTCATTTAAATCCTTTGTGGTATTTCACGTGTGTTGACTCCGTTATAACATTGATTTCGCTTTTCCGTTAAACCTTTCAACTTCGCGGATTTTAAATAGGTCTTAAAATCCCTATTTCAAAGTTCTTTCAAATTCCAGAGCGAAACGTGAGATACGAATCAAATCCAGAGTTCTTTGAATCTGTTTTCTTCTTAAATCATGTCTGAAATACGAAGAAGTGGTCCAATTTCTCTACATTCTACAAAATCGATAATGGATTCATCTGATTCGGAAAATGATGAAGTACAAAATAGAGTTGCAGAGGAAGGGGCAATAAGAAATGATGAAGAAGATGAACAAATGGATGAATCTGAAGGAAATGCGGATGAGGTAAATGTTAATATTGAACATGATCAGAGTGCTGCAGGTTCTATTATGTCAGATAGATCTATTCTAGTGGAAAGAGTTGTTCCTGAGAGTGAATGGTTGAAATTATCTGAAAATAACTGTATTATATTGTTTGAGGAAAGTCGTTTTAAGCCTGAACACAGAATTATCATGGAGTTATTCAAACATCATCCGTACAGAAAATGGTTTACAAGAAGTAAAAATGTGCCTGTTCAGTACATACAACAATGGTGGAAATATCTTAGGTTAGAAGATAATAAGTTTGTGTCTGAAATTGGAGGAGTGACATTTGTCTTATCTATCTCTGCACTAAGAGAGATGCTGAATCTACCAGAGAAAGATGATGTACAAAGAAGAACAGATTTTGAGGATTTACCCCTAACAGAGGAATTAATAGCAGAGTTTATGAAGTTGGGATACAATGAAGGATTGAGGACTCTCAGTTTGTTCAGAAGAAACAAATTACCACCTATTTGGGCTTGCTTCTTTCATGTGGTAAATAAATGTTTGTCAGGGAAAAATAGTTCTGCTGATCAAGGTTCTAAACAAATTCTTCAGATATTTCAAGGTTTAGTGAAGAATAGGCATTATGACTATACTTTAATACTTTGGGAAGATATGAAGAATACATTTGAGAAGAATCAGAAAGCAATTCAGAAGAAGACAAAGGATGCTCCACTGACATACATTCCCTACATAAGGTACTGGCAAATTGTTATTTGGTATGCCATGCAGGAAAACAGAACAATCTCAAGAAGAACAAATGAAGAGCATGGTCCTACATTTTATTTGGGTAAGATGACCTCAGTAACAAGACTTGAAAATTATCCCAATCATAAACTGTTGCCAAAATCACTTAGGAACTATATTCCAAGGGAGAGTGAGATTTTAAAAGCTTATTGCACCTCTATGGGAATTGAATTACCTCAAATCCCTACCCAAGAGGACCAACCTGAGAAGAGAGGTGAGGGGTCTAGTCGAATTAGAGAGGGGGAGGATGTTCAGATGGGTGAACATTCTGAGAGACTTGAGGGGGAAAATTCTGAGAGCTTGGTTAGACTCAGTGAGGAAAAACAGAATGAGAGTGGTGAGGATGAGAGATTGTTAACAGAGGTTCAAACAGAAAGAGATGCCTCTGAACCAGCTAATCTTGACCAGGTAACCACACATGCTATTGGTTCACATCTCTTGGTGTCCAATATTGAAACAAACACCATGGACCTAGTGGTGGATCTTGAACAACCCATCCATACCCACTCAGAAGCATTTCAACATGCTACTGTTTCACACAAATCCGGGGAACCATCCCAAACTCATTTGGAGGGAGGTGATAAATCCCAACTTATTTTTCAACACATTGAGTCTGAATATCACAGTCCTATTCATATTGAGCCTGAAATTCCTTTTGACACTTGCACAGATCAGGAATTTCGTACTCCTGAAACAACATTCATAGACATGCCTAATGTTGGGTGTCGAGGATTGGATGGAAGTCCTGGTGAGGTGAACATTACAAAAGCCTCATTCAAACGTGCATCTGTTGTACAAGATGACTGTGTGTTATCTACAGGCCATGAGCTCTCTGGGCACATGAAAACTGGACCATCTGTTGGTTCAGGTTCACTGTTAGAAACTTCTGAATTTGAAAAGATTCAGAAACAAAACAAGGAGATGGGGGAAAAAGTAGAAAATTTGGAGAAGAGGATGGAGGATCTGAATGATGAGGTATCAGATTTGAAAGTTGTGTTGGAGAAAAAGTTAATTTCTGTTGAAACCAAGGTAGATGATGTAAAGAAATCCTTGGATTCTCACAAAAAGGAGATCATGGATATAATGTCTGGTTTTCAAAAAGATATGTTAAAACAGATGCAGGGTATGCAGGAATCTATATTGAAAGCACTGAGTGTATCTTTGGCTTCTACTTCAAAGCCTCTTGATCCTGTTCCTATTGCAGAAGCTGAACCTGAAGTTGCTTTTAATCAGAACTTGAAAAGGAAGTTTGATGATAATGATCCTCATAATCATCAAAAGGGGGAGAAAAGACAAAGGTTAAGTTCTGATGATGATATTGGCATAGAAGATTTTGAGATAGCAGACATGCACTTAGCCAATACAAAAAGTACAGAAGATCAGACACAGGAAAATTTAAAGGAGATGATTCAGATAGTACAGCTTGACAGTTCAGATACAGAAGAAATGGAGTTGGGAAGTATTGATAGTAATGAATCAGATAAAACAGAGGAATTGAACTTGGATACTGAGATGGAAGGAAACTCAGATGAAACTGTAGCTATTGAGGAATCTGATTTGAGAATAGAAGAAATAGTGGAAAGTACAGTGGTAAACAGATGTACAGATATTGTGGTTTATAACAGTGAAAGGGCAATGGAGTCTGAATCAGAAGAAAGGAGGTTGAATGAAGAATTGATCAGAAGAATGCATAATGAAGTAGTCAGAGCTTTGAGTGTTCAGAAAATTCATAAAGGAATAAAAGTGATAAGACCCATTGATCTAATGGGAGAAGAAGACAGAACTGTGGATTACACTCAGGATTTTAAAGATGATTTTAGGTTTAACTTTTGTGATGAGTTAAATACAGAAGAAGAGTATGTGAAAGTGAAAGACTTCTTTATGCCTTCTGAATATGTATTCAGAAAACCAATCGAGATTCCAAAGATTAAATTGCAAAGACTAGAAGAACCTGTGTGTGACTTCATTCTAGAGTTAAGTGATGTACCTTTAGCCAGACAATTTCATGATGATATTTTTCCTGAGGAAATATATGATAATCTCTACTACACAGAAGGAGAGTATGAGCTTTTGGAAAGTAACATTGATGGTTTTATGGATGACAGAGCTCAGATGGTCTACTCAGAAGCTTCTAATATGTTCAGAGTTCCTGACTCAAAACTGCATATTCAGAAAAGAATCGAGAAAGTTCTGATGTTTCAACAAGATGAATTCAATGGTTTAATGTTCGTTAGAATGGAAACACTGAAAGAAAGAAATACAAAGGTTTCCATGTCTACATTTGATTTTCACAGATTGACTCTTGATGATCAGATCTTTCTAGTCAAGTTCTTTGCTAGCACTGAAGAAGCCTTGATAGAAATTGAATGCAGAAGACTTCTGGGTATTTATGTCAGAAATACATACTTGTATGACTTCCAGTTGGCTATAGAAGAAAGAAAAGAAAAGTGCAATCTGAGTTCTCCCACAAAGAAAACAGAAGTTGATCTGCATGTGAAGGGTTTTGTGAATGAAGGAATGGAGACAGAAGGGTTCACATATATGGTTCACGAAAGACTTGAATTGTTCAGATTAAAAGAGTTGGTGAAGTACAGTGATGCAACTCTGAATTGGTTGTTGATTAGAATGGAAGTAAGTATGGATGCTGAAAAAGAGAGTTTAAAGAAGAGATGCATAAACTGTGTGAAGAGGAGGTTGGATTTTAGAAGAAAAATCAGAAACAGTAGTGAATGGTTGCTATCTGAGGTGAATCCCAAAAAGATTCTACATAATGATTTTGTGTTCCCAGCTGAGTATGAAGTGAATGAAATTTTGTCAGATGAGGCTGAAGAAGTTCAGGACACAACACCTCAGAATGTGCAGATAACTAATATTGATCAAGCTGAACAGTCTGAACCCAAAGAAGATGAAATATTCATTGATCTGAATGGATACTTTCTTGAATTTGATCTGCCTGAGTTCTTCAAACCAAAAGAGGTACAATTCTTGGATGTGTATTATGATAGGTCTAAGGAGACTCAGATCTGGTTGGCTGAAAAATCAAGATGTCTTGGCAAAACAAAGCAAGCCGTTTACTCAGATTTTCTAATCACTGGAATCAGAGAATTGAAGGTTAAGAAATTCAGAAAATGGAGTACTTATCCTTTGAAGTTTTGAGAGAAGATGGCAAGGTTTATTATTTCACTGATGCAGATTTTGAGAAACTGTCAGTGGTTGACTTCTACAGATTACACAGCTTTCTATGTTTTAAAGAGTCAAGTAAAGACAGAAATGAAAGGAAGGCAAGAAGTGTGGTGATTGAGGCCATGTTCTATATCTTAAGGTGGCATTGCTATACAGATTTCCAAATAGCTCTGTATTTGCAAAAGTCATGTGTTTATCTGGCAAATCCCAATACAGATCATGAGCAGAAAAAGGTGTTAAAGACTGGAAGTGTTCACAGATATCCAGAGTTGGGAGTATTTTTGAAGAACAAAAGTGGAAAGATCTTCTTCAGAGCAAAGGAAACTGCAAAATATTGTTCTGGAACTTTAAGGATCATAAAGCACAATTTGGAGAAAAAGATGCTGAAAGTGAAGGAAGCAAACATGATTCAAGAAGTAATTAATCAGCAAGTTGAGATTATTCAAGAAATTATTGACAAGATTGATAAGAGGCTTAATCTGAGGAATGTGCTACTTCAGAAAATTGTTCCTGCTCTGAAAGAATTAGATGATGCAAAGTTTAAGTTTATTTGACAAAAAGGGGGAGATTGTTAGATCTGAAGTTTTGTCAATAAACCAAGTGTTGAAGATCTGATAAGAAGGTTCAGAAGTTCTGAGAAGAAGAGTCAGAAGTTCTGAGAAGAAGAGTCAGAGATCTGAGAAAGAGAAGTCAGAAGTTCTGAGAAGCGTGATCAGAAGAATGTTCAGAAGTTCTGAACTACCTGTTCAGAACTTATGACGAGTTTCGTTATTTAGTAATGTGTAAACTAATTAGGACACGTGTTATGTTCTTATTAGTCTTTCTTATTTGTACTGTAGCTTTAAGATGTTTGTTGCAGTATAAATAGAGTGGTTAGCACTACGTTGCTAACTGATTGATTTTCCCATATTACTTGTATTCATTCCTTGTAATCTTTGAGGTGATCTCTCTCTTAGATCTGTAATTCTGTGCATCATTGAATACAATTGGGCTTGATCATACAATTTCTCAATTACTTCTTTCTATATTGATTGTAAGAATAGATCCTGCACTTTCAAAACTCTTCAGCAGATCTTCATTAACTTGCTCTGATACCAATTGTTAATCCCAAAACAATCAAGCAACATGAATTTGATAAGAATTCTAGAGAGAGAGTAGAGAGAGAAAGTAAATCGTATTCTCTATTTAGCACACTGTTACAATATGTGAGTTATGTCCAAAGTGTTCTCTAAATTGTTACATGATTAGACTAAACAAAAGCTATTTATACCTAAGGACTAATTAAGACAAATAGCAACTTTGACTTTCTCACAAGACTTAATACATTGACTTTGACTTTGACATTAATATTAAATCTTGACGACATATTTAGACCTAACAATATGTATCCCAGTTGAAAACGTTTTAAAAGTAAAACTCACCTTGATCGCTTATCCAGAAAAACTTCCAAGCCTTTTCCAAAAGATTCAGTCTTTCACCCAAAATCCACAGAATCTTAAACGAAATTGGGATGTAAAGCACGATCAAACGAGGTTCACGACGGAATTGAACGAGCTCGAGTACCTATGTTAAACTATAAATTGTTATTACTTGAACAACATAAAACTCTCATCATAATCATTCTAATACTGAATTTTGGCTCTAATGGTATCTAAGCAACTTAAATTTTAAAACGGACAACCCGATACGCATTTCGAAAACTAAACTCAACACCATGCAGAACCGTACGTGACAGCTCCTAAGCCCCTTCTTTTCGACCGTTTTTCTAATACATAGAGACCAAACCGGAATATAAGATCTAAATGAAAGCTGTTCTCTGACCTCCTACGGTTCTACTCGAATTGGAATCACCTCATTTGAATCATCGGTTGATTTTATACGGAATTTATAAAAACACAGAAACTGATCCGAGTATGCTACGATCAGTCCAGAAAACACGATATTTTGAGCTATTTAGAATCAAAACTGGATTTAAGGCCCTTCATAAGAATTGTAGAAGACATTGAGTACCTTTAACCTGTAAAATTTGAGCTCAATCAGACTTACAGTTTGTGAGTTATGCGCTGTCAAAATACGGACCTGCACATACCATAACGTCCAATTTCCCAACTTTTCGTCATTCACTTTTTACTAACCAAACTTCAACTTTTACTCAATCAAACATGTTCCAAATACAAATTAACATACTAAACGTCAAAATGGAGCTTAATGATTAATCTCTTAAGCTTAATCATGAAACTTTATTCTCTTAAGCATTTACCCGAACACTTGGTGAGCAACTAACCACATAACCACAAAACTCACCATTTTGATTCTAAACTTTACCCTTTTTAGTCCTACCTCATTTTTGACAAAACCACACACTTCTAAACATATATAACATCATAACTTTGCAATAATACATCATAATCTAAACTTAAACCCAGTTGAAAACTAATCTCAAGAACTTAAACAAAAACTTAATAACATTGGGAGAAAATTATACCTCTACGAATGATTTGACGAGATGATTCCGAATATGTATTTGTATCTTTGATTACTTGAACAGAACGAGAGAATTTTTAGAGAGAAGATAGATTTTAGAGAGAGAGAGAGATGGCGGTGGAAAGAAACACACAGGGACCAAATGAACGTAGTTTACTCTAATAACTTTCATATGTATATATATATATAGGTGAGATTGGTAGATTGGTTTGTACGGGGTTTACACAAACTGACTGGTTTGCAACGGATACCTCCCATATATATATATATATATATATATATATATATATATTTATTACTTACTTAATTATTATTATTAATTAAAAAAACTTTGGTTAATTGACAATTTTAGCCCCTCAACTATAATTGATTGACATTTTAAATATGATATATTTTTGAGACGTTAAAGTACACGTTTTTTTTTAAAGCGGGGTATTACAGGTATCTTGACTCCGGGTGCTCGCGGCACATGACTGGCGACAGAGGTCTACTATCCTCTTACAAAGATAAACTCGATGGAGGATCAGTAACCTTTGGCGACAACAAGAAGGGATATATTAAAGGCTACGAAGTCATTAAAAAGGAAAACATATCAGTATGCAAAGTTGCATATGTGGATGGCCTTAAGCACAATCTTCTAAGTTTTAGCCAACTTTGTGATACTGGTTTCGACGTGATGTTCAAAAGAACTTTCTGCTCTCTGCAAGGAGAAGATACAAAAGTCGAACTTCTACGGGCTGAACGAAAGGGAGATCTGTATCTTATGAACTTCAGTATCAAAAACAAGAAAGACAAGCTCTGCCTTGTAGCATGTAAAAACGAAGAAGCCTGGTTATGGCATAACAGGTTCTGCCATCTGAATTTCCATACTCTAGACAAGCTTGTGAAACTTGATCTTGTTAAAGGTCTGCCAAATGTTAAATTCAGTAAAGATCATTTGTTCTCAGCATGTGAAATGGGTAAGCTTAAGAGGGCTTCCCACAAAGGAAAGACTGATGTGTCTTGTCCTAGGCCTCTGTACATGCTTCATGTCGACCTCTGCGGTCCAATCGTTACGCAGAGCCTAGGAGGCAAGAATACATGCTTGTGGTGATCGACGAATACTCAAGATACACATGGGTGGAGTTTGTCAGAAAGAAATCAGATGTTCCTAACATTCTGATAAACTTAATGAAGAGGATCCAGGTTCTGTACGAGTGCAAAATTCAAAAAATTGAGAAGCGACAATGGCAAAGAATTCAAAAACCCTGTCATTGAAGCCTACCTCACAGAAGATGGCATCTCTCAGAACTTCTCTGCTGCACGCACTCCACAACAAAACGGCGTAGTTCAACAGAAGAACATAACGCTTTTGGAGGCCGCAAGAACAATGCTGACAGCATCTGGATTGCCAATTTCTTTCTGGGCAGAAGCTGTATCAACAGCTTGCTATACCCAAAATCGATCATCCATAGTCAAAAGACACACCAAGACTCCTTATCAATTGATCAATCAGAGGCGACCTAACATCAAGTTCTTTCATGTCTTTGGATGCAAGTGCTTCGTCTTAAACGACAGAGAAGCGAGAGGGAAGTTCGATGTGAAAGCAGATGAAGGAAAATTCATAGGATACTCTGCCACTTCAAAGGCATACAGAATATATCTTCTGCGGTCTCGATCCATAGTGGAAAGCATAAATGTATCTTTTGACGATTCCTTTCAAAAGACTTGTGAACAAATCAGTTCAGAACTCGGTCTGAAAAAAGAATCCTCTGGCATCTCAAAAACAAGAGAAGCAGACCTAAATCTGCTATTTGAAGAGATGTTCCATGATGATATTGATCCCTCTACTGGAGATGCCAGAGCCTCTGGAGAAACATCTTCTGCCAACCAGACTGAGTCAGGTATATCTCTAACTGGTCCATTAAATACTTCATCCTCTTCTGTGAATCATGCAGATGCTAATGCCGAGGGGGAGCGAACAGAAGATGATACAACCAAGGACTCCACTATAGAGGCACTGGAAACACCAACTCCAGCAACCACAGAGGAACCAATACCAGAGGAAAATGAGGATTCAGTCTCAACTTCCTCAGAGGAACCGATTCCAACTTTTATCCCAATACCCCCACAAGCTGCAGAACCAAGTTCAAGCATAGAAGTACCTTCCACTATAGAGGTTGCGCAAGAAACAACAATTGCAACCTCAGAAGTTCAACTAGATGATGCCAATGACCATCTCCCGAGGACAACAAAGTGGACGATGAGTCATCCTCAGAGCCAAATCATTGGCGATTCTTCTGATAAAGTCAAGACAAGATCAGCCACTGCTAACTTTTGTTTCTTTACAAATTTTATTAGTGTGATCGAGCCAAAACGTGTCTCTGAAGCCCTAGATGATCCAAACTGGGTAGATGCAATGCAAGAAGAGCTTCTACAGTTTGAGAGAAACAAGGTATGGACCTCTAGTTCCTCTGCCAAGAGGGAAACAAGTAATAGGGACTAAATGGGTTTTCAGAAACAAAAAGGATGAGGATGGGGTGGTCATTAGAAACAAAGCGGGATTGGTGGCCAAGGGATATTGCCAAGCAGAGGGCATTGACTACGATGAGACTTTTTCCCCTGTCGCACGACTCGAAGCAATAAGAATATTCTTAGCCTTCGCAGCCCACAGAGGTTTCAAAGTCTTTCAGATGGATGTAAAATCTGCCTTTCTGAATGGTAAAACCCAAGAAGAAGTATACGTCCAGCAGCCACCAGGGTTTGAAAGTGCCAAGTTCCCAAACTACGTCTATTATCTTGACAAAGCTCTGTATGGACTGAAACAGGCTCCAAGAGCATGGTACGAACGTCTTTCAACCTTTCTTCTCGATAATGATTTCGACAGAGGTACAACTGATACTACTTTGTTTTATAAAAGAAAAGGTGATGAGATTCTGCTTGTACAGATCTATGTGGATGACATTATTTTTGGTTCTACAAATGCACAATAGTGCAAAGATTTTGAAAAACTCATGCATAGTGAGTTTGAAATGAGTATGATGGGAGAATTAAACTTCTTCCTGGGATTCCAAGTAAAACAATCATCAGAGGGAATTTTCATAAATCAAGCTAAATATGTCTCTGACATTCTTTCAAAATTCAGGCTCTCTGATGCCTCTGTAATGAAGACCCCCATGTCCACTGGAAATAAGTTGCACTCAGATCCAGGTGGTAAATCTGTAGAGTGCAAGCTCTACAGAGGTATGATTGGGTCCCTTCTATACTTAACAGCAAGTAGACCAGATATAATGTATGGTACATGCCTCTGTGCAAGGTATCAAGCTAACCTAAAGGAATCCCACCTTCTTGCTGTAAAGAGGATCTTCAGATACCTTAAGGGAACCAAAAATCTTGGGCTCTGGTATCCGAAGAACTCTAGCTTTGATCTTAAGGCATACACAGATTCAGATTATTGAGGATGCAAGATAGACCATAAAAGCACCTCTGGGAGTTGTCAATTCCTAGGTGGTAAACTAGTCAGCTGGACTTCAAAGAAGCAGAACTGTGTGTCGACATCTACAGCAGAAGCTGAATATGTTGCTGCTGCTAGCTGTTGCTCCCAAGTCCTGTGGATGAAAACTCAGCTAAAGGACTACGGTCACACTATCTACAAGATACCCATCCTCTGTGATTCAAAAAGTGCCATAGCTATCTCTGCCAACCCTGTACAGCACTAAAAAACAAAGCATATCGACATCCGTTACCACTTCCTAATGCATCATGTCGAACACGACACAATTGAGATGTACTTTGTGTCCACTGAATACCAGCTTGCAGACTTATTTACCAAGGCACTTGATGAGAAACGATTCCTTTTCTTGGCAAGTAAGTTGGGAATGATAAACATGAGTTGAATCCTCTGTAAGTAAGACATGATCCTCTTGTATATATGTACATATTTATACTCTTCAGTATCTAAATTCTTTATCACCAAGAGTTCTGTACCTAACAGAGCTTCTGTAGGATTGCTCAGAGCCTATGTCGATCTCCACAGAACCTCTGGTGAGTTTGACCTATGATCTATGCATTACTTATCTCATTTGATCCAGGCATAGGTCAAGGGGGAGCAGAGACACCGAGTGTGTCGCCGATAGTGTTTGTGCTTTTCCCCTGTGAGAAAATGAAACATCAACTTGTGAAGAAGTTGATGAGTGGATGAGTGGGGTTGTGCATTGCATAGCTGGGTCCACTATGGCTTCTTCAATGTCTCGTGGCGACGGACGCTCACTGACAGTAGATGTGGCTACCCGGCTAGATACGGTTTGGTTAGGATCATCAGTTAAAACTTTTGTTGACCCTGTCTCACACTCACCATCTTTTTTTCTTTCCTTCTCACTCAAACTCACTTGATTTTCTGTTTCAACTAATACTCCCTCGTTTCCCCTTATCACTCCTCCATCACCACCAGAAGTAGTAGTGACGACCTTTTCAATTACAATATCAAGATTCTCCATGACTTGATCATTGTTGTTATCATCATTGTTATCATCAGAACTATCATCCTCTTTTTCATCATCAGCATTCGCATCATCATCATCTGAACTATATACAAGATTAGCAGGATCATCAATATCCGCATCAATATCCTCAGATTCTTCCTCATTATCGTCGAAACCAAGATCTTCCTCATCATCGTCCTCAAAGATCTGAATCATCTTTTTAGATTTGGACGACTGACCAAGAACACCCCCAACTCCTTTTTCCCTTACATCGCTTTTACCTCTCAACACGCCCTGTTCAGGTACCCTAGTATCCTGAACTCTCTTTCTAATTCTAGAACCCTCACTACGCTCACCTAATGTGTTGGCACCGTGGGTAGGCCCTACCGGTCCTGGCCGGGCCATCCGTGCGTTCTCTTCTCTATACTCACTCAAAATTGGTGACTCTTGGTTAGCGTAAGTGAGTAGTGCTTCAGGTAAAATCATAATCGTAGGAAAAGTTAGACCTTTCGGAATTCGGAGATATTTCATGTCGGTAGTAGGACCAAGAACTGCATTCTCGCGTCTCGGTATCTGATTATTAGAATCCAAGATAGAACGGATGATGATCTGAAGATATCTTTGAAATGGAACAAACGTTCTGTCTTTTGATGGCTTTGCTTTTTCGGTAACCACCTCGATCAGGTCATTCCAGATAAGAATAGCAAAGTCGATCTGTAGGTCAAAAACGATAGCATGAAACATTCTGATTACTGAAATGCTGGCCGTGTCGACTCCCGTGTGTTTAGAAGTCATACATCTATTCACAATACTGAATAGTGTGTAATAGATCGGCGGTAGATAGTTTCTTTTCAATTTTGATGTATTAGTCAGCACTCTATACTTCGGACGTGGATCATTGTAACCCATCCGCATAATATCCCGGCACAAATCTTCTTCAGACACCATATCTTCAAAATTTTGAGAATAAGGAAGATCAAGAACTGTCCGCAACCTTTTCAGAGTCAGCTTGGCATCAAAATGATCTACTTTCATAGTAAAGTAGTTGTTATTTGGTATGTATTGGATGTTATGCCATACTTGTTGCAGATAGATCTCCGGAAATTGTATTGTCTTTTCAAGAGCAGTACAGAGAGGATGGTTTTTGAGAATCTCCATTATAAGCTGATAATCCATTATGATGTGGAAATCTAGAGTATAGTTGTTCGGTTTCAATTCCTTCTTGTCTTTTGGAAGAATAAGTTCAGCATCTAGATCTCGAGCATTCACCGATGGATGTGATGAACGATGAGATGGGAATACCGTGTTCTCGTCAGAAGAATTACCATCACCGTGCTCTTGCAAATGTGCCATGGTCTATGATAGACAGAATTAGACCACTTGGATATCAGTGCTTTTTCACCAGAAAAATTTCAAAAATTTCCTAAGTATGGGCTACTGTCGTACAAAGCATCAAGTCGCATGAATCTACTAGTCGGACAAAGCTGTATGACTAAAAGTTGTCGTACAAACTGTGTGCGACAATTATGAATATCAGTTGTATGCAACAGTTTTGAATGTTGAAGAACACAGTATTGTGCGACAGTTATGAATGTTCGAACAGTGATGAACATTCAAACCCAAAAACCTAAGATTTGTCAATGAAAGCTTATTAAACTAGTGCCCTATGTTCGGTTTTCTACCAGGAACACTATTCTAATATCTTTTCCTAAAAATACTAACACACAGAATGATTTAAACTAAGAATACGAAGGGTTTAAAAAACCCTTTTCGACTTTTACTGAAAATTGATACCACAAATGATAATAATGATGAAATGCAATGCTAAGAGAATAAGAATGATACCTGAATCGATAAAGAATCCACAGATTTCAATGAACAACAACAATGATCCAATATCGATTACTAAATATGTGAGAGAATCGTGTGATACTAAAGTCGTAAAATGAAAATCTTTGAAAAAACGCACTATTTAAAGAACTCAGGCTGTGGGACACGTGCCAAGAAATAATTGGTCCAAGGTTTGACCGACACGGGTCAGGTAGTCGTACGAAACAATGTACGAAAACCTCATCTTAGTCGTATGAAACAGTGACCGACTAAGGTGGAATCATGAACAGTAACTGTCGTACGATACTTGTACGACTAGGATTGCTAGTCGGACAAAGCATCTACGACTTGACAATATGAACAGTGACTGTCGTACAAAGCATGTACGACTAGGATTGCTAGTCGGACAAGGCTCGTGCGACTGTCGTGCGGGAACAGTAACTATCGTACAAGGTATGTACGACTAGGATTGCTAGTCGTACAAGACCTGTGCGACTACTTTCCAGACTTGGAAAAATTCTCGAAATTTGAACTTTGATCTTTTCAAAAATTTGAACTTTTCAGATTAAAAGTAGTTCAGTGTTCTTTGAAAACTTTTTGCCCCCCCTACAAAGACGCATAAGTCTTGAGAAAATCATTTTCATGAAGTAGGGTTTGCGAAAATCATTTGGGATAGAACACTTACCTTTGTTGGTTAGATAAAACACCTCTTCTTTGTTAAATGCTCCCCCTTGAAACATGCTCACAAACATTTATAGTTCCCCCTAAACACATGAACCACACATGAACCACACATAAAACTGCATAAGTAATAGCAATTGAAGCACATACGGTAAAAAGAATAAAATTGAAATCTACTTTGTAAAAACTGAATTAAAGTAAAAATTTGAACAAATCATAATGAGTATTCACTATTATGAAAATAAGTATTCTTCACTCAAATTTATCAAATTTGAATGACTAAGAATTATTTTCAAAATGTTGAATAAAAATTATGATTTATCAAACTTTCAAATTCAACATGCCTAGCTTTGAGATAAGAAAGTTGAACCGTTTCTCATCCAAAGCCTTGGTAAACAAGTCGGCGAGCTGAAATTCAGTAGAAACAAAATAGAGTTCAATTGTACCTTTTTCGACGTGATCTTTAATAAAATGATACCGTACGTCGATGTGCTTGGTTTTCGTGTGTTGAACCGGATTCACAGATATTGCGATTGCGGACTTACTATCACAACAAATTGGGATCTTTTCGTACTTACACGCGAAGTCCATCAGTTGGGTTTTCATCCAGATGACTTGTGAACAACAACTAGCGGCCGCGACGTATTCTGCCTCCGCCGTCGAAGTTGACATACAGTTATGTTTCTTTGACGCCCAACTTACCAACTTATCTCCCAAAAATTGGATATGTCCGGATGTACTCTCCTGGTCCAATAGGCTACCACCGTGATCCGCGTCGAAGTAGGCTGTTAGCTCGAATCCCGTGCCTTTGGGATACCATAGACCAAGGTAGGGAGTTACTTTGAGATAGCGGAAGATGCGCTTGACGGCTCCTACATGAGATTCCTTAGGATTCGCCTGAAATCTCGCACAAAGACAAGTAGCGAACATAATATCCGGGCAACTAGCAGTTAAGTACATTAAAGATCCGACCATACCTCGATATTGTCGTATATCAGTTTCTTTACCATGAGGATCTGTACCGATCTTTGATTGTGTTGCCATCGATGTTCCAATGGAAGTACAATTTTCCATTTTGAATTTCTTCAAAATGTCAAATATATAATTTGAATGATTGATGAATATCCCCGTGGAAAATTGTTTTACTTGCAATCCTAGGAAGAAATTAATCTCCCCCATCATGCTCATCTGAAATCTAGTAGTCATCAGATCAGAAAACCATGAACATAAACCAGGGTTAGATGCACCGAATATAATATCATCTACATATATTTGTACTATTACCATCTCACCGTCTTCGCGCTTGACAAACAAAGTCGTATCAATCTTACCCTTTTCAAATCCCGAGATGAGTAGAAATTTAGATAGAACATCGTACCATGCTCGCGGGGCTTGTTTCAACCCATATAAGGCTTTATTCAATATGTAAACGTGATTTGCATTCTCCTTGTCTACAAAGCCTTCGGGTTGTGAGACATATACCTCCTCTTTTAGAATTCCATTAAGAAATGTTGTCTTTACGTCCATCCGATGTACCATAAAATTCTTGTATGCCGCGTACGCTAAAAATAATCGGATTGCTTCAATGCGTGCGACTGGAGCGTAAGTCTCCTCGTAATCTATCCCCTCTTGTTGACGATAGCCTTTCGCTACAAGTCTCGCTTTGTTACGAACTATGATGCCATCTTCATCTTTCTTATTCTTGAACACCCACTTTGTTCCAATGATACTTTTATCGGCCGGTCTTGGAACGAGCCTCCATACTTTCAATGCTTAGAATTGATTTAGCTCTTCTTGCATAGCTAAAATCCAATCCGGATCATTCAACGCTTCTTTGACTGTGAGTGGTTCAATGTTGCTCAAAAACATTGAAAACAGACACTCATTCACGGTAGCACTCGAGCGAGTCTGAACTGGTGAACTTGGGTCACCGATTATTTGGTGAATCGGATGAGCCTTCGTCCACTTGGTTGTATGAGGGTGAGGAGAATATGATTGTTGAACATTTTCAAGAGTAGCATTCGTTTCTTCTTCGGTTGGAGAAACAATTGGTTCAGCATTTGGAACTTCTGTAGGAATACTAGAAGATTCCGGTTGTGACTGAGGAATGGTTGGTTCAAAAACCGAAGAACTAGGATTTTGTGTTGATCCTTCCACAGTAGTTGTAGTCTCTTGTTGTGGAATAACAACTTCTGGTACTTGAACATTCTGAACAGGAGTGGAAACATCAACCGGTGTTGAAGTAGATGCACCATTTTGAGTAGTTGTCGTAGCGGAAATTGTTGTAGGTGCTTGTACCATCCTGTTAGAATCAACAGACCTATTGTAAGTACCATAAAATTCATCATAGAATTCATCAAATAGTAAATCAAGATCAGTTAATTGAGATTTCGAGGTAGAAGGTTGATCCTGATTAGAAGTTGAAGCAGGTTCTGAACTGAGATGTCCAAAAGCTAATATTCCAGTTATAACGGGTCCTGAACTGTTTTGGTCAGAAGCCAATTCATGATGTTCGTCGAATTTGACATTGACACTTTCTGTTGGTCCCGAAGGCCTATACAAGTTTGTAGAAGGGGGGGTTGAATACAAACTCACAGATTTTACTTTTCTAAATTGTTTATTGATAAATCATTAACAATTTACAGCTTGTTGCGGAAACAAGATTAAGGATAAACCTAAATCTAAACAAGTTGGAACACTAAGGTTTCTTGCACTAAGAGAGATAAGGAAATTACTAATAATAACCTATATGAGATAAGAGATTTGAACTTGTCCAGAGTTAGCAAGTTACTTCAAAAGAAGTGAGTTCATCTCTTTATATACTGCATGCATTTAATGTAAGTCAGTATATACTTTACACGTGTCATCAGCTGGTTGGTTGCATGTCATTGACTTTTGTTGACAACCTTAGTAGCCGTAAGGATGAACAGTGTAGTATCAGAGTGGTTGTACGATTTCAGATTTTCGGAGGTTCTTTTCTGACATTTCGTACGGAGGCGTGCAAAGGTGGTTAAGACAAAAGTACTTTGTACGGAGGACTTCATGATCAACTTTCGTTGATTCAGCGATCTATCATTTCATATCAGCGAATGATAGAGTTCAGCGATAGCTGAAGTCTTGTACTTGATACTTCACGTTGAGTGGACAAATCTGAGTCTTCGCTGATCCGCATCAGTTCATTAGGAGACTTGTCGCTGGTTCTTGAGCTTGATCTTCGACTTCAGCGTAGAACCTTTGTTGACGTGAAACTTGTCTTCAGGGATCATAAGTAAACAACTAACTTATCAGCGATCATCATAATGACTGAACAGACTCAGAGCATTAATGGTGAACAGTTTCGCTGAATGTTTAACTTAAAGAGCGAGAGTTCCTATCAGCGGTACTGGAAGATCTTAGTACTTATCAGCGATAGTGAAACTCTGATACATATTGTTTACTTACAATTTTCACTTATAAGAAAGGGTCATTATCAAATCGATGAGGGTTTGGATCAACAATCTCCCCCTATTTGATTATGACATAACAACAAAGAAAATTGCTATTTAATGAAAACATAAGGATAAAAAGAACTCATAAAATATTTGTCCCTTTTACTGTTTTCTGGGATCTTTTCAGTACTGATGGAGTAAAGTACATTCGCTGAAATCTTTCTTTAAAACTTTGAATCAGGTTACAAAGAGAAATGGAAAGATTACAAGTACGAGCGAAATAAATTACAAGTACAAAAGGATAACTGATAAAATAGATGAAAGAGGCGATTTTATCAGCTTACAGAGGTTCTTCCTTAATGAGAAGTTCATCAAGGGTCTTTTCAGTGGGGATCATCCAGTCAGGAACCGTTACACCTCGTTTTCTTTTGTTCAACGCTTCTTCAAAGATCAAGGGTTTTAGGTGTTGTGCCTGAATGTATTTTCTGAAGTCACACCAGTAGATAAGATCTCTGAGCTGTTCGATTGGAGTGATTGGAAGCTCATCGATCCGTTGAAAACATTTACGTCCGTCGTAGTCGAGAAAGAATATTCCATAAGGATTACTGATGACTTTACCAGGGACGAAAAGTTCACATGGTGGCAAAGAAATGTCAAGGGCAGATAGATCAGGGTCAGGACCAAGCACTTCAGCGCGAGAGAAACCACTTCCAGTTTCATATCGTATGACAGGACCTGAGTTTGAATCTTGACGTTTCTTCTTTGGAGAGGCCCTTTTTCTTTTCAGCTTAAGATCAGGAAGAGGAGGAATGTCCACACAAGAAGATATCAAATCGATCTGTCTGTTTATCAGCTTTTCGAAATGATCCTTGTACTTAGATTGTGACGATTGGATAGCTAACCTCATCTCCAGCCATTCAGAGAGACTATACCTTTTTACAGTGTCAGCGCGAAAGGTTTCAGTTTGGCCATCTTCTCTGAAAAGTTTGATGTCAACAATAGGTACTCCGATAGAGGTTCTTCAAGAGATGAATACCTTGTTGATCTTCGTTGGACGATATCTGAAGTCTATTTTCTCTTTACACCAGATCAGGGTGGTCTGAGAAACTTCAGTTTTCTTTTCCACGATCTTCTGGGCTTCTTCCCAAAGCTTTCGTTGGATTTGAATGGGAACACGTTTCAGCTTGGGGTCTTTGACAGATTCTTGAGTAAGCTTGATGGCGTATTCTCTGTCTTTTTCTTCAGCTTCCTTTCTTTCAGCGATTAGGCGTTCAGCTCTGAGGTGTTCCTTGTATTCAGCTTTTGAGATTCTGAAATTTGGAGGAACTGAAGGAAGTTGATCACGCCTCAGAATGATTCGCTGATCCTCGAATAGCTTTATTATTTCTTCTCTTTTCTTTTGTTCTTCTTCACTTAGCTTTTGAGGAGCTAAGGAAGGTCTGCGTTTGTGAGAGAGAGTCTGTTCTTCAGGTTCATCAGTCTCAGAGATCAAATCCAAGACTGGGATTATTTCGTCAGCGGCAACTGGTATTTTTGGTGAAGTCGCAGTTGTGGAGCCTTCAGCGATATCCTCAAACAGGGGAGAGGACTAGCTGAAACACAGCGATCTTACAAGTAAGAACTTGGGTAGAAATAGATAGAGAGAATTGGTTTAAGTGTATAGGCTTGGGTAGAGGAACTGATAGTGTATGATAGAGGAGGGATGGAGTAAGAGATGTTTAGTGTACCTGACAAACCGGCTTTTCAAGCAAGATCGTCAGATTGTCATCTTCAGCGACGCTTTTGCCTTTGCCTTTCTCAGCTCCAGAGGCTGAGGGTTTTGTCTTTGTCCACTCCCCTGAAGGTTCATTTATCGAGATTCCCTTAAGAGCTTTAATCTTTGGAGCAGGTTTGACGATAAAGAAGTCATCATCATCTTCATCATCATCATCATCATCATCATCATCATCATCATCATTCTTTGGAGAAGAAGATGGTTCATTATCAGGGATGTCGACGGCTTCATCATCTTCTGCTTCGGATTCTTCAGCGTCTTCTTCGAGTTGCTCCCCCTCAGATACAGAGGTGAGCTTCTCGGTTCCCTCAGGGTTTTCATCTCCCTGAGGTCCAGCGGCTGCTTCTGCTTCAATAGTCTTCTCACCCTCTTCAGCGAAGGTGAGGTCTTTGTTCTTCTCTCCCCTGATAGATTCATCATGGGAAAGGTCTTCAGCGCTCTTGGAAGGGTTTTCAGCGCTCTTCTCCCCCTCTTTTTCATGATGACTGGGAGGGAATGGGTAGATTCAGCAGCATGGGTAGGTTCTCTGTCTTCTTGGCCAGAGAGACCTACGCGAACTTCAATCTTAGCTAACCTGTCTTCAAGGCCAGAAATAGCAGGATTGATCTTCTTCAGCTCTGTGCGATCCGCCGCTGTGAAGTTTTCAGTTTCAGGGACGGGTGCAGGAGCAGGATCAGGAGTATTGGCTTTGTTCAGCAGCTGCTCGACCATTGTCTTTATCGAACTAACATCGGTCTTTACAGAGCCTAAGTCAGTTGTTAGAGTTTGGACATTTGTCTTCACATCAGACATATCTCCCTCGAGTGTTACAACAGATGTCTTCAGCGTTGTTAGTTCGCCGGACATGGAGGAAACTGAGTTTTTGAGTGAGGTGTAGTCTGTGTAGATATCAGCGAGCACCTTAGCGAAATCGCTGAGAGTCTTATCAACTTGCTTCAAGTCATCTGTGGAAGCCTTCTTCTCCACCACCGTTGTCAGCTTTATCAAATTTTCTCCAGTGGTGGTTACAGCTGTAGAGTTGTTGGAGAGTGTGGTGGTGAGATCTGTCAGCTTTGTTTCCACGGACTTCAGAGAAGCGTTGATGTCTCCCAAATTAGGACCTGTAACACATAAGTACTTGTGAACAAAGGAAAGCTCAGAAGTTTCAGGTTTAGTTACAGTGTATATGGGTTGATTTGTACCTGCAGGAGGATTGATGAACTCGTCAAAGTTGCGGATTCCTGAAAAATGTTCCATATCTTCCTCAAAAGTTCGGTTAGGAATGGTGATCTCTGCAGGTCCTGTCTTCATCATTCTTTTAAAAGCGTCAGCGGAGGCTTCTAGAATGATGGCATCTCCAGTATTCTTTGGAGGAGAGTCCAAGTGAGTAGAGGGAGAAGCGAAGGATAAGAATTGGGTTCGGGTACTGAGTTCAGCGTTGGATCCGCTGAAAATCACTTCATCAGTCTTTGGAGAGACTGAAGGAGGTTGGGTAGGTTCCAAGTTTCTAACCTCAGCGTTTAGAGACGCTGAAGCCGGGATTGAAGGGATGGTTTGAATGGGTGTGGCAGAGCGTACCACAGAACTTTCCTTCAGCTCTGCAGAAAGAGCTGAGGAGTCTTCAGCAAGAGATTGCTGGGCTGCTCCTTGGTTTTCTTGATCCTTTTGGAACCAAGTTGGATTGAAGAGTGTTTCCTTTTCTTAGAAGGAGAGGATTGTGTGGCCGGGGTATCAGCGATGGGTATAGTCGCTGAAGGAGCCACAGAAGTCGAAGAAGTAGGGTTGAGAAGAGTGAGAAGGGTAGAAAGACGTACCTCATTTTCGACAGGTTTGAAGTCGAGCACCTTAGGGCCAACCTGAGAGAGTTTCAGGTCACCCTCTTTCGGGTAGCTGTCCTTCAGGCCATATTGAAAGATGGCGCTGATGAATCTTGGGTATGGAACCCATGCAGGTCTGTCAGCGGCAGAGTCTACTCTTTGCAGCAAGTCATCATAAATGAGAGATGCCCAATCAATGTGTAGACCTTTCAGCAGAGCGTATCCCATTGCTTGCTGAGGTTGAGCGGCTTGATCAGAAGAGCCGGTCTTGGCACTCATGCAAATGATAAGGTGAGCGAAGATGAAGTTCATCTCGCTGGGCATTTTTGATTTCTTCAGCAGGGTCAGCTTCTTCTCAGGCTTCTTGTCTCTGCCAATTTCCCATACATAGCCCATTGCATCAAAAAATGCAATAAGAACTTCTTTGTCAGCGTGCTTTTTGTGGTCAGGGAATGGAACAAAAGGCTTTTCTTTTGTAGCGATGGGAAAGTTTAGAGCTTTGCGAATGATGGTTGGTGTGATCTTTATTATGCCATATTCCGTATCGCAGAGGATACAATCAATTGTTTTGGAGGGATCTTTGGCGGATGGTAGCTGAGAGTGTCTGGCAGAGTACCAGAACTGGGATAGCAATAGCTGACTTGCAGGAGGTGTAATTGTCAGGGCTGTTGAAATGCAGCTATTCTTAAGGAAATTTACAGCATCATCTAGATGTGTAACTTGCTTTCGAGGAGGAAACTCGAAAAGCGCAGAGAGGTTGTTTATCTTGGTCCAGTCAAGTTGATCCATAGAAAACTTAACCTGTGGAGCCATGATGATATCCACTTCTTCAGAGTCAGTGGAGAAGTTCTCAGCGGTGGCATGAGTCTTGGAAGTTTCCATTTCTCTGTATTATCAGTTCAACCAAAGATGTTAACAATTAAGAATTATCTTAATGTGGAAAGAAATTTCCATTAAGATGTTTCGAATTTTATCCATTTCATTCAGACAAAAATGTCTTAATGAAGATTAGGGTTTTTCTTGATTTTTGACAGAAATGTAAAATCCATTGAATCTTGTTATCCAGTTTTCTATGAAGAAATTAGATTCTGGAAACGAATGAAGAACAAGTTTAAGATTTTTGCATTTAAACTTGAAGAACAACCATGAAATGGTTGTGTTCATAAAATCATGAAAGAAATGATTTCATTTTACAAAGTTCTTTTGTTTGATCTTGTTAAAACAATGAGAAGATCGGAAACAAGTTATACACATTTGGTAATAAATAAGAACATATTAACCTTGATGTTTGATAAAGAAGATGATGAACAGTTCTTGAGGTTTTTGAGAGCACAAATGCAACAGAGGATTCTTTCTTGCGGAGGAAGATTTGATCGCGTAAAAAACAAATATAAACCAAGAGTTTGTTTATATAGAGATTTTAGAAAGAGAAAATCTTTGAGCGGGAAAAGATTTTCATCATGACACGGACACGTGTTTGCATTTGGTTGGCGAAAGAACGTAACGTGCAAACGTGTGTCAGAAAGAAGAACGTGTCGGGGTTTATCCGTTGCAATGACGTCACAACTGTCCTTTCATATTCTTGGTTGTCTCTGAGGTTTTGAAAAACTCAGGGATTCTTTGAAAACATGAAGCACTGAATAGAAATATCAGTGAAGGTTTTAAGAAATTTAAAAAAGTCGCTGTTAAGGAAGAGATATTCAGCGATGCAATTTATTTTGAAATCTTGCATTTACATGCGATATGTCAGAGAGAGAAAACATACCTTGATATCAGTGAATCAAGTTTATTCAGAGAGAAGATGATGAAATGGATTACATAAGTTGATTTTATCCTATCGCTGATCAATGTGAATCGCTGAGGATTTTATCCTTCAAAGTTCAGCATTCCAAGCTCGCTGATGAGAAAGTTGAATCTTGTCTCATCAAGAGGTTTGGTAAACAGATCAGCTAACTGATAATCAGTTGGAATAAAATGAAGTTCTATATCACCATTCATCACATGATCTCTGATAAAATGATATCTGATTTCGATGTGTTTTGTCTTTGAGTGTAGCATTGGGTTGTTGGCTATAGCGATGGCACTTGTGCTGTCGCAATAGATTGGAATTTTGGAGAGTTGAAGATCATAGTCTAGTAGCTGATTTCTCATCCACAAGACCTGAGAGCAGCAGCTTCCAGCGGCTACATATTCAGCTTCAGCTGTGGAAGTGGACACTGAGTTTTGCTTCTTACTTGTCCAACTTACCAGCTTTCCACCCAGGAGCTGACATCCTCCTGTGGTGCTTTTCCTATCCGTTTTGCAACCTGCAAAATCACTATCTGAATATGCAGTTAGATCGAATCCTGAGTTTTTGGGATACCAAAGACCTAGATTCGCTGTACCCTTAAGATATCGAAAGATTCGCTTTACAGCTTTCATATGGGATATCTTAGGTTCAGCTTGATATCGTGCGCATAAGCATGTTGCAAACATAATATCGGGTCGGCTAGCTGTAAGGTACAATAGTGAGCCGATCATCCCACGGTACAACGTAACATTGACAGGAACACCCTTTGTGTCCTTATCAAGTGTCAGCGGTGGTGCCATAGGGGTTTTCATAGCTGAACTTTCAGTTAAGTAGAATTTCTCCAGCATATCTTTAACATATTTTCCCTGATTTATAAAAGTTCCTTTTTCAGTTTGCTTAATCTGAAGACCAAGGAAATATGTTAGTTCACCCATCATGCTCATTTTATACTCATCTTTCATTCTATCAACGAAACGAGTACAAAGCTCAGGGTTAGTAGAACCAAATATAATGTCATCAACATATATTTGAACTAGAATGATATGACCTTTCACTTTTCTAAAAAATAGAGTTTTGTCAATCTTACCTCGCTCAAATTTTTCAATATGGAGATAAGTGGAAAGAGTGTCATACCAAGCACGTGGAGATTGCTTCAAGCCATAAATTGCCTTATCCAGTTTATAAACATAATCTGGATGCTTAGGATCTGAGAATCCTGGAGGTTGTTCCACATAGACTTCTTCATTCAGCTTTCCATTTAGAAACGCTGACTTAACATCCATCTGATGTACTTTGAAGTTTTTGTGTACAACATATGCTAAGAATAGACGAATAGATTCAAGTCTTGCTACAGGAGCAAATGTTTCGTCATAATCTATGCCTTCCTCTTGTCTGTATCCCTGAGCAACAAGACGAGCTTTGTTGCGGGTTACAGTACCATGTTCGTCCAACTTGTTTCGATAGACCCATTTAGTGCCTATCACAGTTTTGTCAGTTGGTCTTCGAACAAGTTTCCAAACTTTGTTTCTTTCAAATTCAGTCAGCTCTTCTTGCATGGCGCTGACCCAGTTTGGATCTTTGAGGGCATCATCTACCTTCTTTGGTTCAGTTAGTGAAATAAAATTTACAAATAGACAAATATTACCTGCACTTCGTCGAGTCTGAATCCCAGCGTTTGGATCACCAAGAATTTGATCAATTGTGTGATTTATGGTCCATCGCTGAGCCGGAGCGTGAGATGCTGACTCAACTTGATCTTGTGGAGCTGAAGATGAAGCTTCAGCGACGTCGGGAGTATCAACCAAGAGAGGAATGGATGCAGTTGTCATTATATTTACTGATTGCTGAGAAGTAGATGGGATGTCTGAGACATTTGGATCAACTACAGGTATAGTGTTTATAGGAACAGCTGAGACCCATGATGTTTCAGCTTCACTATTCTGCATGTTTGGAATGATAGTGGGACTATCATCTTCTACTGGATGAGCATGAGGAGTGGGAATATCTTCTGAATCACCAAGATGAGAAAACATCCATTGATTCAGTTCTTCTGTATTAGCGTTCGGTTTAGAGTTCGCTGAACGGGATTCGTCAAACATGACGTGAATAGTTTCTTCTACAGTTTGTCTTCTTCGATTGAAGACTCTGAAGGCTTTGGAAACTGAGGAGTATCCAAGAAAAATTCCATCATCAGCCTTAGGATCAAACTTTCCAAGAGCATCTCTATTGTTCAGTATAAAACACTGACAACCAAAGATGTGAAGAAAGCTGATTGAGGGCTTTCTCCCATGAAAAAGTTCATAGGCTGTTTTATTGAATCTTTTGACTATCAGCGACCTATTTTGCGTAAAACAAGCAGTGTTGACAGCTTCTGCCCAAAACTGAGTAGGCAGGTGAGAATCGCTGAGCATTGAACGTGCAGCTTCAACAATTGTTCTATTTCTTCTTTCAGCGACTCCATTTTGTTGCGGTGTTCTCACTGACGAAAAGTTGTGAGAAATACCCTTACTCTCAAAGAAGGAATCAAGAGAACTGTTTTTGAATTCAGTCCCATGATCACTCCTTATTGAGCGAACGGTCAGATTGTTCAGGGTTTCCATCTTCCGAACAAAGGTGATGAGTTCTTCAGGGGTGTCACTCTTAGAACGGAGAAACATTACCTAAGTGAAGCGAGAGAATTCATCAACTATGACCAGCGTATATTTCTTTCCAGCGATGGATTGTTTGTTAACAGGGCCAAACAAATCCATATGGAGTAGTTGTAGAGGAGATGACACTGAAGAAACTTGCTTTGATTTAAAGCTTGCTTTGGTCTGCTTCCCTTTTTCACACGCTGAACATAAGGACTCTTTGGCGTATGAATGCTGAGGTAGACCAGTGACTAACTCTTTTGACGAAAGAGTGTTCAGTGTCTTGAAATTTAGATGAGAGAGCCTCTTATGCCATAGCCAGTTGACATCATATGAGGCATTTGAGAAGAAACAGGAGTTCTCAGTAGTTGTTGAGTCCATGTTTATTACATAAACATTTTCCAAACGATAACCGCTGAGAGCTATCTTCTCCTTTTTGTCAGAGACAAAGCACGATTCCTTAGTAAAGATTACTTTGTTATCCATGTCGCAAAGCTGACTGATGCTTAGAAGATTATGCTTCAGCCCTTCAACATATGCGACTCTTCTGAAGGAGGTTGTACCATTTGAAAGTACACCATACCCTCGGGTATGTCCTTTTCCATTTCCACCGAAAGTCACAGAGGGACCTTTCTCTTCCTTGTATTCAGCGAGCAGGCTTTTCTTACCAGTCATGTGTCTAGAGCATCCGCTATCGAGATACCAGATACCCTTCTTAACCTGCAATACAAAGGAAGATTAATTTTTCTTAGGTACCCACTTAACCATGTATACACGTTTGTCAGTGGAAGTAGTTGGAATGGAAGGTTCAACAGTCTTCGCAGCATTTGAAGATTCAGCTTTGTCTTTCTTCACTTTGGTTAATTTCTTAACCTCAGTGGTAGAATTCACCTTGACCTGATTTGCACCAGGGTTGGTCTTCTTTGCCTTGGGGGCAATCTTCACCTTAGCTATCTTTTCAGCTTTGGTGGCTGTGGGGCACTTACTAGCAATATGATCAGTGAGTCCACAGTGATAACATTTCCTATAGCTAAAAGTAGTTCTAGGACCATTTGAATGCTGAGCTTTTAATTTTGAATTGGAAGTGCCAGCACCAAGTAAACTATTGGCTTTAGAAATGGGACGAACATTCAGTTCTTCAGATTTCTTACCAAGGACATCCACTCTGAGTCTAGGAGTAGATCGCTGAATAGATCCAGAGATCAGCTTCCTTGATCCAGAGGGATGTGTCACTGAAGCTTTAGAAGCATTCAGCTTTGGTACTAAAGTACCCTTCTGAGGATTTTGATAAATAACAATTCCTTTACCTTTGTCTTTAGAGACAGAGGTAGATTTTGAATAAACCATTTTCTCCTTGCCTTTTGAGGAGGTAGGAGTTTCCTCAGGGATTGGTGTAATGGACGAGGAGCACTGAGAAGATGAAGTATCAGCGACTGAGGATACGAACGTTCCAAATTTAAGCATTGAACGCTCAGTTGTTGGTTTTGAAGTTTCATATTTGTAACCCAAACCACGTTTATCACTCAGTGGAATTTGAGACTTTATTATCTCAGTGATCTTTGTTGAGGAATTACACCATCCTTCAACAGTAGCTTTTTCTGCTTTTAATGCAGCGATAGCTTCTGCTCGTTCGATTTTGACTAGCTGATTTAAATATACTTGATCTTTAAAATCTTCTTCAATTTTAGAAAGCTTTTCTATTTGAAGATGACAGTTTTTAAGCTTTTCAACGAGATCAAGGTTTTGGTTTTCAACCACAGTTTTGCCATTCATGGCTTCGTATAAACTTCTAGTCAAGAGATCGATCTTACGGAGACTATCAGCTTCATCAATATTTGCAATATTGGTAAAGAAAGAAGGTGATACCTGAATAGCAGAGGTTGAAGTGGAGGGAATGTCTGAACTTTCTTCTTCTTCTTCAATCTTGGCCATGAGACATTGATTTGCTTCATCATCTTCAGAATCAGATGATGATGCTTCTTCATCAGAAGCAGCCCAATCATAGTCAGCCATCAGGCCTTTGCCTTTCTTCTTAAAGCTTTTCAGCTTCGCATATTTTTCTTTCAGCTTTGAGTATTTGTCATCTTTATTCCTTGGAACAAAGGATTTCTTTGTAAAAGCTGAGGGTCTAGAAACTTTCTTAGACCTGCACTCGTTAGCAAAATGTCCTATCTTTTCGCAGTTAAAACAAGTAGCAGTAGCCTTATCAACAAAAACTGATGATTTAGGCTTGTCAGTTATGGAAAGAGGTTTGTTCTTTCTAAACATTTTCTTCATGGCAAATCTCCTGAACGTTTTAGTTAGGAGAGCCAAGGATTCATCATCATCTGAAGAAACAGAATCTGATGACCTTTCAGAGTTACTCTCTAACTCAGTGATAGTGACCGAGGGTCGCTGAGTAGAAAGTTCCTCTGAGATTAAAGCAACATGGGTGCTTTTGGAATCTTTAACAAGATTCTTCTTAAGATGGCTCGATTGCTCTTGATTCAGCAACGTGCCATATAAGGTTGAAAGGGTCATTGATCTTAGATCCTTTGACAGCTTGAGACACATGGAATAATTGTCCCAGCTTTCAGGTAAACATTCTAGAAACTTTGTCAGCACTTCAAAGTTAGAATATTCCTTACCAACAGTTTTCAGATCTATAATTAAACAATTAAAACGTTGGTGAACTTCAGAGAGAGTTTCATTCTTACCAGAAATGAAGCTTTCGTATTGTCTTACCAGGTTGATCTTTCTTGAGTCCTGGACTTCAGACGTTCCTTCATAATGAACACATATTGTGTCCCACATGGCTTTTGATGTTTCCAGATTCATGACGGAATGGTAGACTTCGTCAGGAAGAGCCATGGATAGTATGGATCTGGCTTTTGTATCTATAGCCACTTTCTTCTTATCTTCGTCAGTCCATTGATGGATTTCTTTAGGTACCAGCCTTTCTGGAATAGCAGGTCTATTCTCAGCGCCTGGAACTGCAGCATCAATTCTTACAGGGATGAATGGACCATTCTCAAGATAGTAAGGCATAGTAGGGTCTACACCTTCTAAGAAGAGTGTCATCCTATTTTTCCATAAGTTGAAGTTATCTATGGAAAATCTAGGGGGTTTTGCAAGAGAACCATTGTCTATATAATTTATGTTTGTATTGGTGGCCATTTTCAGATAATAGCAAGGAAGATAAATATCTTATATTAGATCTTGTTTATGAGATTAAAAAAATCTGCTCTGATACCACTTGTTGGTCCCGAAGGCCTATACAAGTTTGTAGAAGGGGGGGTTGAATACAAACACACAGATTTTACTTTTCTAAATTGTTTATTGATAAATCATTAACAATTTACAGCTTGTTGCGGAAACAAGATTAAGGATAAACCTAAATCTAAACAAGTTGGAACACTAAGGTTTCTTGCACTAAGAGAGATAAGGAAATTACTAATAATAACCTATCTGAGATAAGAGATTTAAACTTGTCCAGAGTTAGCAAGTTACTTCAAAAGAAGTGAGTTCATCTCTTTATATACTGCATGCATTTAATGCAAGTCAGTATATACTTTACACGTGTCATCAGCTGGTTGGTTGCATGTCATTGACTTTTGTTGACAACCTTAGTAGCCGTAAGGATGAACATTGTAGTATCAGAGTGGTTGTACGATTTCAGATTTTCGGAGGTTTTTTTCTGACATTTCGTACGGAGGCGTGCAAAGGTGGTTAAGACAAAAGTACTTTGTACGGAGGACTTCATGATCAGCTTTCGTTGATTCAACGATCTATCATTTCATATCAGCGAATGATAGAGTTCAGCGATAGCTGAAGTCTTGTACTTGATACTTCACGTTGAGTGGACAAATCTGAGTCTTCGCTGATCCGCATCAGTTCATTAGGAGACTTGTCGCTGGTTCTTGAGCTTGATCTTCGACTTCAGCGTAGAACCTTTGTTGACGTGAAACTTGTCTTCAGGGATCATAAGTAAACAACTAACTTATCAGCGATCATCATAATGACTGAACAGACTTAGAGCATTAATGGTGAACAGTTTCGCTGAATGTTTAACTTAAAGAGCGAGAGTTCCTATCAGCGGTACTGGAAGATCTTAGTACTTATCAGCGATAGTGAAACTCTGATACATATTGTTTACTTACAATTTTCACTAAGTATAAGAAAGGGTCATTATCAAATCACTGAGGGTTTGGATCAACACTTTCCATTATATTCCTTGATTGCTTCAGATATATCCTATATGATGCTGATGAGAAAGAGTATCCAACGAAGATACCTTCAATCGCCTTTGGACTGAACTTGTTCCGTTGTTCTTTGTCGTTTAGAACATAACACCTACAACCAAAAACACAAAAATGTTTTATGTTAGGTTTCCGGTTATTCATGATTTCATAAGGAGTTTTATTAAACCGGCGGTGTATAACAGAACGATTCTGTGTGTAACATGCTGTTGCCACGGCCTCGACCCATAAGAAAAGAGGTTGCTTTGAATATGCCAACATCGTTCTCGTAGACTCGGCTAACGTTATGTTTCGTCGTTCTACAACACTGTTTTGTTCAGGAGTTCTGGCGGCAGAAAATTGTTGCATAATCCCATGTGATTCATAGAAATCACCTAGGACTCTGTTCTTAAATTCTGTACCATTATCCGAACACACGATTTTAACTGAGATCTGCATGTTGTTCTGAGCTGCCTTGATAACACCAATGAGAAGTTCTGAAGTTTCATCTTTTGACCGAAGAAACTTAACCCATGTATATCTTGAGAAATCATCGACTATTACCAAGACGTATTTCCTCCCATTTATGCTTTCCGTTTTCATTGGACCGCACAAATCCACATGTAACAGCTCAAGTATACTATTCGTTGTCGGTTCTGGTTTAGGCTTGTAAGGAACCCTCTTCATCTTTCCTTTCTCACACGCATCACATAGATTTTCGGCATTGAATTTCAAAGTTGGAAGCCCCCGAACTGAATCTCCTAAAACCAACTTTTGAATGTATCGAAAATTTAGATGAGATAACCGTCAGTGCCATAGCCAACTTTGTTCTTCGGAAGCTTTGGATAAAAGACACACTTCATTGGTCGGTTTGATATTTGACAAGTTGATTGTATACAGATTTGACTTGCGAGTTCCAACAAGAAGTTCTGTTCCTTCCTCGGTTTTGACACAACATCTTGTCTTCTTGAAGTTCACCTCCAAATCCTTATCGCAAAACTGACCTATACTAAACAGGTTTTGCTCCAATCCTTCAACATAATTGACCTTCTTTATCGTAAGATTGTCTTGAATGATATTTCCAAAACCTTTGATAGGAGCAACCTGATTGTTTCCAAACCTTACACGACCAAGATCTTTTTCCACAAAATTGGTTAGCATGTGTCTTTGGCCTGTCACATGCTTCGAACATCCCGAATCTAAATACCATAACTTATGTTTCTGCATCAATCAGATTGAAACAGTTTTAGGTACCCATTGAATATTGGGTCCTTTTTGGTTAGCTTGAGAAGATGTGATTTTAGATTTTTGTGTCTTCTTCTTTTTCTTCAAATTTGACTTTCTTTTACCACTTGGGATAAAGTAAGAATTATCCCAACCACAAGAACCAAGCATAGCAAACGCACATTCATAACCACAAACAGAGCAAAAACATTCACCATTTTTAAAATCCAACAATTGGTCTTTGGAGTAACTTTTGTAAGGCTTTACAAAAGATTGTTTATTACCCGTACCAAATTGTTTATTATTCGAAAAACTACGGTTTTTAACACTCTGTTTGGTTGAATCAGTCGTTGTTTGCTTTACCCGCCATTCTTGCGATTTCTTCTCCGAATTCACAAAATTATCTGAAAGAATAGAAGATTTAGAGTTAGAATCTTCAGAACTCTGAACTTGACATTTCTTTGACATTTTACTCTTCTTTCTTTTCTCTAAAGGTGGTTTCTTTGTGTTTGAACACTCACCTTTATAGAAAGTACTCGAAGATTTTTCTTTGTTTATATAAGAAACAGATGTTATTAAAACTGGACTTTGCTGAGATGATTGAAATGAATGACTACCACATTGAACGCATTTGAGATTCTTTCTTGCAAGAGACAATAGATCTGAAACATAAGTCTTATCACTTTTACTGCTAGTATTCAGATCACAATTGCATTTCATACAAGAACTATTGACTTTAGGTTCAGAAGTAGTATTCAACTCAATCTTCTTAGAAATCCTTTTCAGACCATCTTTCCTTTTGCTTTCCTCTTTTTCTTCAGAAATAATAAAATCAGTATGGTCCTGAAGTTTCTTTTAGAAATCAAATACACAAGCTTTTCCTTTTTCATTTTCTATTGGTTTTGACTTGGTTTCGAAACCTTGGCCATTAGATTCAAAGTCACAATCAGAATCAGAATCGACATTGTGAACTTCAAAGTCCATTTTGGAATCCACTTTAGAAGCTAGTGTAAACCAAGTTTTGGAAGCAAACTCTCTTCGCTCTTTTGCTAACTCCTTTTCTAACTCATCCACATCTTGAGAAAGCTCATTTATTCTCATTTCATAAGAATGTTTTTCATTTTCAAACTGTGCTCTTTCAAGATTGAAAGAATTTTCAAAATCAGACATTATATTAGGTTTTCCTTCTTTCAAATATTTTTCTAATGTCATCACTTTTTGAGAAAGCTCACAGTTTTGATCTTTAAGAAAGTTGCTTTCTTCAAGATTGAACCAGTTTTCAAAGCAAATTCTTTTCTTTCGTTTTCTAACACAATCTCTAATTCAGCTTTTGTCTTTAACAAATCAGTCAACTTCGTTTCAAATGAACTAATTTGGTTTACAAAGTTGACTTTCTCATTTTCCAAATTAGTATGCTCGGAGAGAACAATATTCTCAAGATCCACCACTTTCTTTGATAGTTTGAGACATTTTTGATCTAACTTTTGTTTTCCATCAAAGATGTTCTTTGTTGATTCAGAAAACTTTTTGATCAAGGAATGTTCAATTCTACCAGTTTCCTTTTTCACCTCGTCATTGAAACGAGAAGATATTTCCTTAAAAGTAGTTGAAAAAATAGTTGAAAGGAGATCATTTTAATAATCATATTTGATCCTTTGTTCAGCAAGAGAGATTTCCAATTCAACAATTTTCCCTTCAAGAACCAATGTAGGAACATATTTCTTTGTTTCAACGATTTGATTGTTGGTAATTGGCTTTGTAGCACATATGTCAAAATAGTTATCTGGAAGTGATTTATTTAGATTTTTGAGAATTTTCTCCGTTTCACGAGTATAGCAAAAAGGAAGTTGAATATGAGTTGTTAAAAATCTTTTTCTATTTTCCTCTTCATGTGTTTCCTTTTCACCAGTCCAAGGAATTTCAAATTCAGGCCAATATCGTGCATATCTTAAACATTTGAAATTATACATTGTTGGTAATGCACAACTAGCTTTGGCCAAATTCTTTGGATTTTCGTAACCAAGTCCCCAATACTTGTTGACATTGTTTACAAGTCTTGGTTTATTCAGGAAAATTGTTTGGTCAGTTTGACCTCTCAAATATAGATTCTTTTCCAAATCTTTGATTTTATTTAACAATTCTGTATTTTGGTTTGAAAGACTTGTCAAAGAAAAATCACTTTCTTTATTCTTTGATTCTAAATCTTTGATTAACAAGTTCAATTTAGATAATTTTGAATCAACGATTAACTTTTCTGATTCAAATTTGTCATGTTGAGCTTTGAGATTTTTGATTTCAGAACATTTGTCATTTATCTCAAATTCAACACCATCAATCTGTTGGTTCAACTCATTATTCTTATTTCTTTCGTTTTGTAGAGTTTTTGTTAACTCTTCAACACATGGTTCCATTACTTCAAATTCACGAAATAAACTAGCATACTCTTCTTCAGAACATGCTAATTTATTTAGTGTGTCATTCAGTTCATTACGCAGATTTATGACTTCTTGATTTACTGATTCAGGTAAAGGAAAGGAATTTACCTGTGACGAAGTGTCAGACTTATCCTCATCGTCAGAATCGAATTCTGCTTGACACATATTTGCATGCTCTTCATTTTCTCCCTCGTCATCAGAATAATCAAGAAAATACTCTTCCTCCACCATAAGAGCTTTTCCATCTTCCTTTTGTTGTGCAAGAAGCAACTTTTGTTTGTAGTAATCCGTGTTCTTTACTACCTTCTTTCGACAATCTCTTGCATAGTGACCCGGAGTTCCACATTTGTAGCACTTTTGAATCTCCACAGCTTTCTTATCTTCGAACTTTTTCTCCATGTTCTCATACACCTTCTTTCCTTCAGCTTTCTCCGATCTTTGCTCAAGTCTTTTATCAGTATTCTCAACTCTTTGCTCTCCAAAAGGTTTCCTTTCATAACTGTTGTTCTCAAACTTTCTTGAACCAGATGTATACCTCAGATTGTTGTTTGATGACGGAGGTTTGTAAAACTTCTTTTGAAAGTGCCTTGTGAGAAGAACCAAAACTTGATGTAGTTCAACACCATCATCAGAAATATTTCCCCTGAACCCTGTATCAAACATTTTAGATTCATTAGATGTAAAGCTGTTCGGTTGTACCTCGGCTTGTAGTGCAATCGGTTCTTGAGAGATATCTTTCTTCTTTTTCTTATTCTTCTCCTCTCTTATCTCATCTATTTCTTCATCATCTTGCAACATCGTCTCATACAATTCATGTAGTGGCATAGTGGAAAGTCTAGGATTCCGTTTCATTTTTCTAGCCAAACTCTTCTACTCGGGTTGTAGTGAGGTAAGATGTTGATCCAAACCCTCAGTGATTTGATAATGACCCTCTCTTAAACACTTAGTGAAAATTGTAAGTAAACAATATGTATTAGAGTTTCACTATCACTGATAAGTACTAAGACTTTACAGTACCGCTGATAGGAACTCTCAATCTATAGATTAGATATTCAGCGAACACTGTTCATCATCTTATAGCTCTGAGCCTGTTCAGTTCTATTGACGATCGCTGATAGTTTAGTTTGTTTTATTATGATCCCTGAAGACAAGTTTCACGTCAATATATGTTCTACGCTGAAGTCGAAGATCAAGCTCAAGAACCAGCGACAAGTCTACTCATGAACTGATGCGGATATCAGCGAAGCAAGACCTGTCCATTCAATGTGAAATATCAAGTAGAAGACTTCAGCAATCTCTGAACTTTATCATTCGCTGATAAAGATCTGACTCAACGAAATCTGATCATGAAGTCTCCCTGCATATTACTATTGTCTTACCTCCCTTGCACGTCTCCGTACGAACTGTCAGAACGGACATCCCTTTTGTCTGTAATCGTACAACAACTCTGATTCTACACTGTGCACCATGCGGCTACTAAGGTTGTCTACAAAGGTCAATGACATGCAACCACTCAGCTGCTGCCACGTGTAAAGCCATACTGCCATGCATTAAATGCATGCAGTATATAAGAAGAACCTTACTTCAGTTTTGAAGTGTGCTCGGACCATCTTCTTATTTGTCTCTTATTGTTAAGTTATTATTCGTAATTTCTTTTACTCTTTCTAGTGCAAGAAACTTAGTGTTCTTAACTTGTTTAGATTAGGTTTATCCTTAATCTTGTTCCACAACAAGTTGTAAATTGTCTTGATTTATCAATAAACAATTTAGAAAAGTAAAATTCGTGTGTTTGTATTCAACCCCCCCTTCTACAAACTTATATAACCCTTCGGGACCAACATAAGAAATTTGACATTTAATTCGATCAGATCCTTTTTGATCTTATTTTCACTCAACTCATTAAGTAAAACCATGAATCTGTCATATGTGTCGTGAAGTGTCTCATCTTCCTTAGCCTTAAATTCTTCATACTTATTGATGCACATTGTGATTTTCATCTGATTTCCAATCTGAGACCCTTGTAACATATTTTCTAACTGTCTCCACATGTTGTTTGCCGTATCTTTGTAACTGTCTATCTTGTTGAAGACTTCATTCGGAATACCCATGATTACATACGATATTGCCTTTTTATCTACTTCATATCTAGCCTTTTGATCATCATTGTATTCAGATACATGAATCAACTTAGGAGCTGTGATGTTTGGATCATTTGGAACTGGAACATCTTCATATACTGGTTTCATTAAGCCATTGTGAAGAGAATCTAGTAAGTGAATACCATTTGATCGTCGTTCAAGGAAATCTTCAAACATTTCTTTCCATTGTTCATACTCTTTTTCGATCAAAATCGGAGGTCTAGTATCACTTCCCAAAGAATTCATTATATCGTTTCTATTCATCTTGAAAATTACTTGTATTGATCTTTACACAGAAAAGTGAATTTGTGAAAATTTGACAGACTGTCGGGCAACAGTGTACGACTGTCGTATAGAACGTGTGCGACAGTACAAGTGAACAGTAACTCTCGTACAGAACGTGTACGACTTGGATTCAGCAACAGTAACTATCGTACAACAAGTATGCGACTTGGACCAACACTCGTACGAAACTTGTACGACTTGGTCAAATGAACAGTAACTGTCGTATAAGCTGTGTACGACCAAGACCCGTGAACAGTAACCCTCGTACAATACCTGTACGACAAGAAATCTAGTCGGTAAGTAATCGTGCGACAGTTATGATGCTATGAATCATGCGACAGTTATGAACACGAAGAACAGATAAGCGTACGACAGTTATGAGTTTTAACGCGAAATTTTTCTAAGTGTCCAAAAATTCTCAAATCAACTCCAATTGATTTGAAACTTCGTAGGGTTGTTCACGATCACAGTCTGAGCAACTTTTGTTCAGCAGAAACCACCAAGAAACTAACAGAAATCCATCTTCCGATCTAAACAGTAAACTTTTCGAGAAACCTCAAAATCAACTGCAATCCTTCGAAACTTGTTTTCTGATCCTGTTAACTTGCACGGATTGATTTAGTGTATCAATCCGCACAAATCTATGCTCAAACTCGAACCAAAAACACACTCAAATCCCAGAATCCATGAGTAGTCCGAAATTGTCAAAAAAATGCCCAAAAATCTTCAAATTTCTTCACAAATTCGATCTGCTTGGCTCTAATACCACTTGTTATCCCAATAAACAAGTAATCACAATCAAGAATAGCGCAAATCTCTGGTCATCTCTCATTGATATCAAGATCTAAGTTCAAGAGGTGTAGAGAGAATTACAGAGAGTTTTAAAAGTATGTCTATCAAAGTGTTCGTGAGAAATGAGCTAAACTAGGCTATTTATACCTAGACTCAATAGTTACAAAATAACCCTTCAACTTGAATACAACATATAAAATTGACACTAACAGTCCCACTAGCGGCGGGTCTAGGATGGGTTGAAATGTCGACCGGTGCGATTAGTAGCACTTAAGAAGTCGGGCTATTTTTGGGATGTTGTGAAGGGTGGCATTTTTGGTTGACATAGTGACACCCATGTTAATCTAGTTACCAATAGTCTAAATTAAATAGGTTGCTATTATCATGTCATGTAACATTAATACTATCGATTGTACAAACTTTCCCAAATTTTGGTTATAATTGTCGAAATGTAGGAAGTTTTGTTTCGTCCATTTTCTGGAAATGTCCTATTTTTGTTGTATGAATTTTTGGACGTTACAAGTTGGTATCAGAGCTCTAGTTTAAGTGAACTCAACAAAAACCCGGCAAAGAATAACATTCATCGAATACATAAGGTTAGGTAGTCTTGAAGTTAAGAAAAGGTAGTAACTAACAATCACCTATTTTCTATGATAGTAAGATATCTAGACTTAAACGGAGACGTTAAGTTGTGATTAGTGAGAAAAGGGGTAGAAACGTACGTCGGTAGAGAGTATAGAGTTGATGGAAGATACACAAATTGAAAAAACCGTTATAATGATAACGAGAATTCTTGTGTATAACATGTTCATAATTTCACTTAGCTAATGATATTGTGAATATCGAAATACGTAGGTGTACTTGATAATGATTGATGAATGTAGTAGTACATTTATGGTTATATATATATATATATAGAGAGAGAGAGAGAGAAAGGTTCAAACGAGGAGCGCAACAATTTACGAGAAACGCGAGGAGCACCGCCAATGTACTGAATCACATGTGATTCACTACTGCCGAATCACATGTGATTCACAATTGATCGGGGGGCTTCCGCCCATGTAGTGGATCACATGTGATTCACAACTAAAATCATATGTGATTAAAATTCAGACACGCGCGGTTTGTCCCGCGGTTTGCAAAAGCGTGCGGTTTGTCCCGCGGTTTGTGTAGTGAATCACATGTGATTCAGTACATGGGCGGTGCTCCTCGCGTTTTCTTAAATTGGTACGCTCCTCGTTTGAACCCGCTTCTCTCTCTCTCTCTCTATATATATATATATATATATATATATATATTTCCATGTAATTATTTGAGATCTCAACCTCATTCTCACATGGATGATAGAAAATCATGGTAAACAGTCGAGGTAGATCAGGATATTTGTAACACCCTCAAATTTGGAAAGAGCAACTAACTTTAAATTCGAAAAAATAAGCAAATGAGGAAAAAAATCCTTTCTACAAACTATCCTTGGGAAAACCTCAAAATTAAATATAACAACTTCCACGAATAAATACTACAATCATACTATGAGACCAATTAAAGTCGGGTGTTACTTAACACAAGTACAAGTTGCTAATCTTAGAATAAGTGCGGAAGACTTCACTAAGCAATTCACTTCTCGTGCACTCTACTAGCACTCATCACTTCACAGTGTTGCTAAAGCTATTCCCAACCTGAACCTGTTGCACATGCCGACAAATAAAAAGGTTAGGCTAACGCCTAGTGAGTTCAAGAGTTTACATCGTGGTCAAATAACTGGTTAGACAAAAGGGTTTAACGTAAATCATGTTTTTCGAAAAGGGATTTTTATAAAGTACACCGACAACCCATTTCCTAAACGCACGCAAACTCCGTGACAAAAGTTTCCAATGAAAAATCATTTCTCAGCAATGGACTCAAATCCCAAAACTCACTCAAGATGTAATTAATTAATAAACTCCCAAATAACATCAATGCGAATAAAACTCCAATAGTCGAAAACATTCAGCCAAGGATGAGGCATAAAATACCGCCCATAAATCATGGAAAACAATCCATAAGCATATAATATGATGCCAACAACATGGATAAACAAAGTACCCGAAAACAACACCCTTCGGTGACGGGGGAGACCCAATATTATCGAATGTGGCGAACACACAAGTTAAACCACAATTATAAAATACACGCATGTTTCATGGATGGGAAAACATATGACATCAACCATATCCAGGTCCTTAGTCAATTGTAGACATCAACCCAAACTGGATCTTTAGTCCATGGAGACATCAACCAAACCGGATCTCTAGTCTATTGTGTAACACCCTCAAAATTGGAAAGAGCAACCAACTAAAATTTCGATAAAATAACCACTTAAGGAATAAAAATCCTTTCTACAAACCATCCTTGGAAATACCTCAAAATTTAAAACATAACAACTCCCACAATTAATACCTCAAGTCGTACTATGTGACCAAAATATAGTCGGGTGTTACTTAACACAGGTCCAAGTTGCTAATCCTAAAATAGGTGCGAATGACTTTACTAAGCAATTCACTTCTCAAGCACACTATTAGCACTCATCTCTTCATAGTGTCGCTAGAGATATCCCCAACCGGAACTTGTTGCACATGTCGACTAATACAAAGGTAGGCTAACGCCTAGTGAGTTCAAGAGTTTACATCATGATTAAATAATTTGTTAGACCAAAAGATTCAACTTAAATCACGATTTCCGAAAAGGTATTTGTAGTAAATATATCGACAACCCATTTTTCAAACGCACACAATTTCCGTGAAGAAAGTTTCCAATGAAAATCAGTTCCCAGCAATGAACTCAAATCCAAAACTCACTCAAGATGTAAATCAATAACGAATTTCCCAAATAAAATCAATGCAAATAAAACTCCAATAAACGAAACATCCAAACAAGGATAATGCATAAAATACTGCCCAAAACTCATGGAAAAACAATCCATGCGCATATAACATGATGCCGACAATATGGATAAACAAAATACCCGAAAACAACACCCTTCGGTGACGGGGGAGACCCGATTTCATCGAATGTGGCAAACACACAAGCTAAACCACAATTATAAATTATAAGCATGCTTCATGGATGGGAAAACATATGACATCAACCCTATCCAGATCTTTAGTCAATTTCGGACATCAACCCAAACTGGATCTTTAGTCCAGGGAGACATCAACTCAAACCGAGTCTTTAGTCTAAGGAGACATCAACCCAAAGTGGATCTCTAGTCTATTGTGACATCAATCCAAACCTGACCTTTAGTCAAGTGAGGCATCAACCCAAAACCGGATCTCTAGCCTAGTGAGACATCAACCAAAACCGGATCTTTAGTCCACGGAGACATCAATCCAAACCGGATCTCTAGTCTATTGAGGCATCAACCCAAAGTGGATCTCTAGCCTAAAACCACCAAGTTCAACCCGACCGTATCTTTACCTTGGAACCCCACCATCCAAAACAAGCTTACTTAATCTAGAAATTTATACATGACCCCAAAACAATAACCACTGCATTCAAATCATGTAGTTCTCAAATACGATGCAATTCATGCATGTCATAACCCAAGCCCACATCGAGCTTATCAAAACCGGGCAAATGCCCTCAAGACCCAACAGAGTCCAAAACCGAGCCATAAGCTCAAAAGATCCAATGATCGTTTATCAAACGTCAACTCATGCAAATGAAGTGTATCTAACCCACATCATGCAAACACATGATCCGGGGCATGATTATCTCAAAACCCCTTCATTGCCACTTTCCCAATGAAGTCAAACCATACACGCATATATATATATATATATATATATATATATATATATATATATATATGTGTGTGTGTGTGTGTGTGTGTGTGTATACGTATACTCGAATCCTTTATAACATCCAAGGCTCCACCTCGAGCTACTAAAACCGGGAAACACTCAATAGACCCATGTGAGTATAAATCAAGCCCTTAAAGGCAAAAAAACGTTTGGCTAAATACGCGTTGCCCACACGGTTACGTAAACCAAAATACATCGTTACCCAAAATCTTTGCCTTTTAATTCTCAATTGGCCTTCGGCCCAAAATAAAAGGTTTATAACACTCAAAATATTCATAAGGTCGAGATTGACCAAAATCGCCAACTCACACGTTCACATTTTCAAAACGTAACATATCATAACTACTGCATAATCTCAACAAACACCGAAATGCATTTTTACCAACTAACTTCCATTTATGCAATAATTCATCAAAACATTTTCATTTATGATTATTTTATCAAATTACCCAAAAATCCCAAATATGGGTATTTTAAAATGTTTATAATGTTAAACACTTCAAATAATCAAGATCCACCAAATAATCCAATGATTGATAAGTTGATGTAAAACACATAAATACTTGGAAAATAACATTTTTGACATGTACAACGTTTTCACAAATCAACTTGAACTCACCTTGCTAGATATAGGCTAAATCTAGATTTTTCCCCAAACGTAAGCTCCTTTGAAGAAACACGAATCTTCAAGCCAAACCTTCCAAAAACCTAGATTCATGAGTTTCCAACCATCAATAACCACATTTAACCATTTAGAATTGTTCCCCAAACATCAACCATCAAAATCTCCATTTAAAACCAAAACTCCAATTTAACCTAACTTTTCTCAAAACCATCCAAACCGAAAATGGAGAAACAAAACACTAGGAGATCATCAATGGAACATTTATAACTCATAATGAAGCTTGTAAATGGAGGAACGGAACTTACCACTTAGGTTTTGATGAAAACCTAGAAAACCCCAAAAATCTCTAGTGTTGGAGATGAAAACTTGCTCTTGCATCAATAGATGAAACCACTAACATTTGATGAAGAAGAGACACTATAATCTCCATGAAAAGCCCAAAATCAGTTAGGGTTTGAGGGGGAAGAAGAGGAAATGATTTGGGAGAGAAGAGATGGAGTTTGAGAATGAGAAATGAAAAGATTACCACCACCAAATGCTCTTTAATCTTCCAATAAACTTCAAAACTCTTTCTAGATCTTTGAAAAGCTTTCAAAAACGAAACCATAGCAATTTGAATCACTAAAATCGGAGTTGAAATGAGAGAGATATGAAGAAATGAAGTTTGGGGGTTGAAAATCGCGTTTTATGTTGATCAGGTGCTCCGCACAAGTACACTGGCGTCACAACCGGCGCGATACACCGTTCGCCCGATTTCTTCCTAAACACTGTTTTGGCCATAACTTCTTCGTTTTAGCTCTGTTTTAATCCAAAATCCTATTTTTCATATTTATCTTAGAAGATCGATTCTACACTGATTCAAAATTGTACTTATCCGAAAATTACGGGTGTTACATATTGTGACATCAATCCAAACCGGATCTTTAGTCAAGTGAGGCATCAACCCAAACGAGATCTTTAGCCTAGTGAGACATCAACCGAAACCAGATCTCTAGTCTATTGAGGCATCAACCCAAACTGGATCTCTAGCCTAAAACCACCAAGATCAACCACGTCGAGCTTATCAAAATCGGAAAATTGCCCTCAAGACCCAACAGAGTCCGAAACCGAGCCATAAGCTCAAAAGATTCAATGATCGTTTTTCAAACGTCAACTCATGCAAATGAAGTGTATCTAACCCACATCATGCAAACACATGCTCCGAGGCATGATTATCTCAAAACCCCTTCATTGCCACTTTCCCAATGATGTCAAACCATACATGAATATATATATATATATATATATATACTATCTTATAATACATTTAAGGGAAAAGTACACTAAAACCCAACGAACTTTCACATTAGGAATGATTAAGTCCTTGGACAATTTTTTGGAACAAAGAAACCATTGCACATTTCAGAACCTGTTAAATAAACCACTGGACTTTCTAAAACCTGTTACATACATCCTTATGACTTATAAAATTGGTTAGTATGATAAAAATACTTCAAAAAATACGAAAAAAACAACCAAATTATACAATTAAGTTCTTATACCGAATGTTGCACAAAAAATGCCAAAAGTTGCACCAAATTTACCAAAAGTTGCGCTAAAATATTAAAAAGTAATGTCTAATATATGTTAAGGTCGTGGCATGAACTATTCTTCATTTGCATTATTAATTTCTGGTGGAGATGCAACCACTTGACTTTCTTGTAACCCTTCTTGACGGACTTCGTCATCAACAAAAACCTCATTTGAATTGAATATGGTTGGATGCCTTCGGGCCATGCTGCCATCTGAACCACGACCAATAAGCCAACCATCTGTCTCCATTAAGCCCACAACCAATAAACCCGAACTGAATAAGCAAACTTTCCAGCAACAATCCAACAGTAGAAGATCAATAGGAAAAGCAAGATGAGCAGAAGACCAACAGGACCTCATATTTAGAACCATTCTGAACTGAAAGAGCAGCCAAAAACTGAATAGGAACCAATTTACAGGTTTGACAGGGATGATAGATTGAGGAGATCGTAGAAATAAGAAACGATTAAATTCACAAAATTACCAGCCGGCGGTGGGAGCGATTTCCAGACCTGGCGGTGGGAGCGATTTCCAGACCCGGCGGTGGGAGCAGCCGACGATATGCAGCAGTGGAGTGGGTGCGCCGGTGGGATGTGCAGCAGGGAGAAGGCGCCGGTGGGATGTGCGGCAGGGGAGAAGGCGCCGGTGGGGTGTGCGCCGGCGGGGTGTGTGCCGATGGGGTGTGGTGTGCAGGGGGGGGGGGGGTCGTGTTCTTGGATGAGCAAAAAATGAAGGGTTTTTTTAGGGTAGTGTAATTTAGGGTTTTTTTAAATAAATTTCTAATTTACCTGTTTTGCAGGTTGCAGGTTACCATTAGGATGTATTTGATAGGTTTTTAAAAGTGTATGGATATATTTAGTATTTTTTAGAATGTGCAATGGTTTCTTTGTTCCAAAAAATTGTCCAAGGACTTAATCATTCCTAATGTGAAAGTCCGTTGGGTTTTATTGTACTTTTCCCTACATTTAACCCCCAAACTCTTAAAAACAACCCTTTAAACTTTATGTACAACCATTTAAAACATAATTACTTAAAATTCCTCCTCTCTCTCCTTCTCTCTCTCTCCAATAAAACGCCTTTTATGCTCTTTGAAGGCGTGAAACACTTTTATCAAGAAGGCCTTTCAAATTTCAGACGACTCTTCATGGCGCCCTTCCTCCACACACGCACGCCTTTTATGCTCTTTCAAACCGGATACAATCATGTAACAGCTCAGAGTTTTTTCTCAAGCAACGTTTCAGGTACGTTTGATTTTAGGGTTCACAATTTTTCAAGTTTTTTTGTGGATGTGGTTCGATGTTTCTTCGATTTTGGTTTCTGATCGATTGCTTTCGATGTTCCAGGTTCATATCTATCAGACAAGTGCCCATTCAGATTTGGGTTTGTTTTCAGGTTCAAATCTACATCTTCGTGTTTGTTCTCAGGTAAAAATCGATCTTTGGGTTTCTAATCACGTACCATTTCAGACACCCATTTAGGTTTTTCTAATCGATTTTGGACAAAACCTTAAATCAAAATCGATCTTTGTGTTTCTTCTTAAAATCGATTTTGGTTTACATTGCTCCATTTCTGTTTTCTTCTTCGTTGGCTTTCTTTCAGGTAAGATGTTGGCTTTCTTATGTTTTGAATGCACTTTCATTTTCAGTGTTGTCTTTCTCATATTCCTTTTCAGTCTCTTTTGGGTTTTACGGTTTGAATTTAGGTTTATGTGTGATGTGATATTCGGGTTGAATCCAGATTTCGGTTTTTGGTTCGTATCGTGAATTGGATTTTAGGGAAGTTTTTATCCTTTACGTAGATAATGTATGTTATATTTGAAGTTCTTATAGTTCATTGGAAATTATTGCTTAGTATGTATTGAACCATTTATCAGGTACTGGACCATTTGTGCATAATCTTCAAAATGTGATATATAAATGCACATCTTTGCCTCTTGAAGAAAGTTTGACCATGTTTCCAAAAGCTTAGTATGTATTGAGCCATTTCTTATACTTATTTTACGTGAGTTAATGGGGTTCTCCGTTTATTGTTTTTATGGTTATGTAGGAGGTGAGCTGGCCGTTATATACATCGAGGAAAGTTTGTCGATTTAAAATCAGTTGTATCTCCATTCAACACATCACGAGTTCCAGGATCTACCCGCCAACAATTACAAATGATCCTTTCGAAAACCCAAGGTAACAGTTCTCTTGTTTTGGAGTCAAGCATAAGTAGTTTGAGAATCGGTTGTTATTGTTGGGTCTGATGGTTGGTTAGAGTTTCTATTTGGCATTTTAGAGGAGTACATGCTTACTCTACATGTATTCCAGGTAATTGAATTATAAAAGCTTTCATTTAAAACAAACAAACTGTATAAGTGTTTGATGTTGATCATACTATTAGGTGTACAGTTTCAGGGCTTAACCCATCTTGGCATCATTGGAACTGCACCTTAAATGGAGCTACTTAATATGTGGAGTGAAAGAGAAAGAGAGCTGGAAGAAAACGGTCTATAATCATGTAACAGCTCAGGGTTTTTTCTCAAGCAACGTTTCAGGTACGTTTGATTTTAGGGTTCACAAATTTTCAAGTTTTTTTGTGGATGTGGTTCGATGTTTCTTCGATTTTGGTTTCATGCTATCCTGTTAAAATTCGAAACCCAAAATCAATTTTTTTTATCTGTGGTTTTCATGCTACCCTGTATATATATATATATATCAAGTTTGCTTCGTGGTTTAACATGTAAATCATATTTAATCTACAACTCAAGTGATCCGTTGAACTTTTTAATTCACAATAATAATGCATGACATGTCTTTGTTTCTAACTCTGATGTCGGGTTAGTTTATCACAAAGTCTTGGATGGTAAGTATCAAATCCTGGATAGTCTTTGATTATAACTCTGATCTTGGTTAAATGTTCTTTTAAAAATAATATGAGTTTTGTTATAATTGGTTTATGTAATTCACAGATTGTAGAGATCTCTAAAGATCGTTCTTCTTGGTTCCATGATTGCCGGAACCTTGAAGTTTACACAATGTTTTCTGCAGGAAACGGGGGAACAATCGAACTTGTATATATGCACGTAAATATCAATAGTCTTCGCTTTTCTGCATTTGTTTTATTGACTTCTCAGCAAATTAACGGTGGAGTTTGCGTATAGATCTTCGTTCCAACCACGCTGGCTCCCGCCAGGGATTTTTGGACCTTAAGATACACTACAAGTTTAGAAAATGGAAGTCTCGTGGTACGTTTATAATAACATTTTTTACATGTCCTTTATCCCGTTTTTTGATTTGCTTTCTATCTCAAATGGGTCTTTTTTTGTTATTTAAGGTATGTGAGAGATCCCTCACCGGTTTTGGTATCTCAAATGCACTTGTTGTATCATGGAAGGTTGCAGTTTATCAGTTTATGATGAACATTTTAGAATTAATTATTGGTCCCATGGTATTGGTGTTATCAATAATTATTTTCATGGTGGTTTGCAAGTCATAAGTAATATAGCTTTCAGATGGTAATCATTCATTTTTGCAACTTGCATCCAGCCCTTCAGATGGTAAGCTTTCATTTTTGTTTTTGTAGTTCTAAAAAAATTGTTTGCTTTCAACCATGTTGGCAAGTCATTCTCTATTTTGATATCTCCTCAGGAGACAACCATACGATATTGAAACTTGAAACTCACACAAGTTGGCAATCTGCGTACTGTTCTCCATTTTTTTGATTTGGTTATTTTAAATTAGAGATCAACAACCAATGTTTGGTTTAAAGTATGGTTTTACCTTGTGGTTAATGTTTAGTTGGCTATTGTTATAAAAAGGGGTTTATACGATTTTATGGTTATTTTAGATTAGAGATCAACAACCAATGTTTGGTTTAAAGTATGGTTTTACCTTGTGGTTAACGTTTTGTTGGCTATTGTTATAAAAAGGGGTTTATACGATTTTATGGTAATGGGGTGTATAAAGTTTGTTTTTACTTTTGGGTTAGATAAGGGTTTTGAAGATTGTCGAATTGGTTGTTGTTTCTTAAGTATTTTCTTTCTTATAAAATTACTTTTTTTATTGTACTTTATATTTTTATGGTGGACATGCCATTACATGGTGAACACTTATTGGTTGGTCCAATACTCAGATATGGTCTCTTAGCTTAAGGGATGTATCTATAAGTTGTTGTTTTTTTGGTTTTAAAGATGGAAATCCCATGTCGGGTATGTTGTCTATGACTTGCTTGTTTGCAATGGCCTTTAGACAAATTGCTTCGTTTAATGGTTTGGAATAAAATAATCAGATCTCTTTGTATGATTTAGGGTTAGATTAGAGGCCTTTTGTAGATTATTTCTGATATAAAGTGGTTCCCATTGGCTGCAGATCTGTTTTGGGAATTGTGATATTGTTTTGAATTTGGTTGTTGTCTAGATTAATTTTGGTGCTCTATTTCTTCTCTGAGTTTGATTGATGGTGGGAGGCTGCTTTTTTCAGATTCAAGGCATAGATTTTTAAAAGGTTCGTTTGATGGCATTCCTCAATGCTGGTTCCTTTTTTTGTTGTCGTTGGTCCTTTGTTTGGGCTGGTCCTTTGTTTCTTAGTGATTGAGGCTAGCAAAGGGATTAAAAGTGATCTCATGCATGATTCAAACTTGGATTTGTTGTGTATTTAAGCAAAGGCGCCTAACCTTTTTGTCAACTAAGCTACATGTTCAAAGACTTTTCATTTTTTGTTTACGATAAATTGCTCCCCCGTGCATTGCACGGGCACTCTGCTAGTATATATATGTGTGTGTGTGTGTGTGTGTGTGTGTGTGTATGTGTGTGTGTGTGTATGTATACTTAAATCCTTTATAACATGATAATGTATATAATTTGCAATGGTTTGTTAAACCCAAAAGTTCCAAGAATACGTAATCGTCAAATGGTCTTCGTATATGAGACAAAAGACTCAAAGAGGCACATACTCAAATAAAACGCAAATAAGCGTATAGCACATCCAAGGCTCCACCTCAAGCTACTAAAACCGGCAAAAACTCAAAAGACCCATTTGAGTATATATATCAAGCCCTTAAAGGCAAAATAAACGTTTGACTAAATACGTGTTGTCCACACGGCTACGTAAACCAAAATACATCGTTACCCAAAATCTTTGCCTTTTAAATTCTCAATTATCCTTCGGCCCAAAATAAAAGGTTTACAACTCTCAAAATATTAATAAGGTCGAGATTGACCCAAATCCCCAACTCACACGTTCACACTTTCAAAACGTAACATATCATAGCTATTGCATAATCTCAACGAATACTAGAAGTGTATTTTGACCAAACAACCTTCACTTATGCAATAAATTAACAAAACACTTTCACTCGTGATTTATTTATCAATCACTCAAAGACCCCAAATGTGGGTGTTTTACAAGTTTTGTAAAGCTCAACACTTTGATTAATCAAAACCCACTAATTAACTCAACAAGTGATAATTTTATATAAAGCACGCAAATACTTTAAAATAAACATTTTGACATGTACAACGTTTTCACAAATCCACTTGAACTCACCTTGCTAGATTTAAGCTAAATCTAGATTTTCCCCCAAACGTAAGCTCCTTTAAGAAACATGAGTCCTCAAGCAAAATCTTCCAAAAACCTAGATTCATAAGTTTCCAACCATCAATATCCAGATCCAACTACATAGAATCGTTCCCCAAACATTTTACATCAAAATCCCAACTTATACCAAAACCCTAATTTTCATAGGTGAAGAAGAAGAAGGTTTCCTTAGCCAAGCATAACCAATATCACACCAATAAAGCCCACAATGGGAATAGAAGATGAAAACAACAAAACCCTAGCTTTTGGGTAGAGAGAGAGTGAGATTACCTTCATCACTTGAATCCTCAAAGCAAAAGCTCCTAGTCTCCCACAAAAGCTTCAAGTTTCCATATTTTCAACAATGGTGGAAATGGGTTTGGTTTGAGTGGAGAAGATGAAGAAGAGGAGGAAGGGTTTGTGATTTCTTGGGAGAAAATCGGTTTAGAGAGAGAGAGAAAACTGAGTTGGGGTTTTGAAAATGAAGTGAGGGAAGAGAGAGAGAGAAAGGTCTTAAAAGCAAACCAAAAAAAATATCTCATCAGACTCATCGCGGACGTCCGAATGGAAGCTTATGCGGACGTCCGACCTCGACCTGACCGAACTCCCCAAAATCCTCTGCTACTTCCGCGGAAGATCCTCGGACTTCCGGCTGGACGCGGACGTCCGACCTCGCCCCTGTGCGGACGTCTGCAAGTCCAAAAATCAAGATTATGAAATTTTGGGGTGTTACAATCCTCCCAACCATAGAATGATTTCGTCCTCGAAATCTAATCCCCATACACCAAACGGTTACTGAACTCAACGCTTTTCATGATTCCTCGGTCCCCGTTGAAATCCAACTTCTTCATGCAGGACTGCTATGACAACTTCCAACCAGACGACTTCAATTGTCTCCCAACCTTAAGTTTTCCATACTTCCCCAACGGCAGATCCCGACTCTAAATCAGTCCACGTTCACACGCTCCTAAACCTTTTCTCCGACTTGCCCAAGGTTCGATCACTATTGAACCCAACCAAAACCTCTGAATTCCAAATGTCCCCGCTGCTGAACTGGAACTTACTCCTAGCGAGTTCCATTAAACTCCAACGTCGACGGTCGTCACTGACCCATCAATTACACAACTCCAAAATACATATAAATATCAATCATCCAGTTGGCAGATTCTTTTACCACACGAGGAGGGTCATCTCGCTAAAACTATTTATCACAATCGAACCTCTTAGGATTATCACAGCTGATACCATAATTTATTAAAATTTGGCTACACCCTCCAATTACACTAGTGGTTCTTGGCCTCGAAATCCAAAAGTGGACACCTAGTCACACCACCAAAACTCGACCCAACATCGAGCTCCACCCACGAATTTCATCCCTTGAACATCTCCACAAATCCAAGGTCATCCCCACGGTTTAAAGAGTCCTACACGTCCTTCATACAAAACTGACAAACCCAAAACAAGGTTGCCGAAGTGAACGGTTATCATAAGCATTATCAAAAATTCCGCGAGTCCCACCTTTCAGTTACCAACAGAAAATAATTCGACGCGCAAACGACACCATACGGCTCACAGTATTAACACGCGTCAGAAACCCAATCTTTCACTGAAAGGTTCAACATGCCCTCACCCTTAACTAGGGTTGCTCAACCTTCCTAAGCCTAATGAGTTCAAGGTTTTCAAGTAACAGACTCGACTAATATGCCAATAAAATTTTCTTTAGATTTTTCAACACGAAGGTTTTTATAACAATATAACGTACGCGTAAAAACCTACTACTACCTTTCTGGTAGTTGTGCAAAAATGGACACACTCGTCCCACATATGAAAAATCATTTTGAAAACTATATCATCGCAATTCAAGTTACTAACAAAACACAAAACGTACTCAGCAACTTTTAAAATGAACCGCTAGGGTCCTATCATGGATTTACTCATGCCAACCACGTAAAGTAATTTCCTACATTAAAATAGTGTTCAACAGAATGTTTGTACGAACTTTAAAAGAAGGATTTACACGACATGAATTCCCAAAATTCTCTTTCTAACCATAAACCGACATGAGCTGAAACTCGTTAGCGAAATTCGCATGTGTCAGTTTGTTCGCAGAAAAATGAAGCAATCCATATACACACCTTGGTTAAAAACACGAAATGATTCGGGTCATTTTCCAATTTTAAGTCGAATAACAAAATACTTTCATCATTTGGAAATGTCGGCTAAAATATCGTAAAGAAATCTCAAGTCAAAATTATGCATGCCAATTCGTAACACTTTCCTATTAGTCTCTCTGAAATAGTATAGCACGTACCAGATAGTCAATACTAAATTTTCCAAGTAGAAATTCATTAAATCAAGTTTCAAAATTTCTCATTCAGTCATATAATGATAAGGAAATAAAATCCTTTGACCAAGCTCGCACACATCAATGTGTTTTCTCAAAACTTCGGAGAACGATACGTGCATATACTTGATTGACACATAAAATAATTCAAACCGACATCAAACCTTAAACCGCACAAACGATGCGCATTAACGCCCCAAAATAGTGGCTACCATACTATGCATACCAATAAATCAATATAGTGTATTTGCGAGAAAGGACATCAAAAGTGCCAACAACCGAGAGTGCATAAAACGAACATTAGAGATGTACTATCATGATGCTCTTATATGCATTACTCACACCACATATAAATCAATTCGTACTCCACAAAACTTCCATAAAACTCGATGGAACTCAACGGCATCCAACCAATTAAATGGTGCCAAAGTTTTCGTTTTCAATAATCAAATCGCGTAAAACAACGTTATGACCAAATAATCACAATTCCAAAAAATCTCCTTTTTGTTGAAACCCAAGATAAAACAACACCTCTTCGTCAAGACTCGTAAAAATCAAAATTCCCATCAAAGCTCAACACCACACAAGGGAAGGTAACTCTACGTCCAAACCTTAACATATGTGGAGGAGATCTAATGTTAAAGTCGTAAGTCACGGTTACTTGCCTAAAACCATAAAGGACATTAAAATATGGATATCACAGTATTCGAAAGTAGCATTGGATACGACAACGTATAAAGCAAGTCTCGACAAGGTTTGAAATTGTCTGCAATAAAATAATTTCATGCATGTTCCAAAATCATGGTTTAAAATCTTGTATGTGCTAAACGTTTTCCAAGATTCAGCAATGCCGTCCATACAACGATTTGAAACACAAGAAATAATTGATGCAATTTATTTTAAAAGATAAAAAAAATTCGTGCATGTATTTAGTCGGCACTCAACATCCAGGTCACATTCCTCCTATTCCTTCGATCACTCTATCGTCATCCGGATGCTCAAATATCTCAACGCAAAATTGAAAGTTACATCGACTAACCTTACAAATTCTCCTCGAATCAAGGTCAATTCAATAAGCCTACGGTTCTAATCCGACCATCAATTTCGACCTGCAACGGTCCACTTAATGTAATGACCATGCTTATTGCCACTCCAAATAGCAAATGCCAACATCACCAACCTCTTCAAACGACTACTCGCTTAGAAACTTCTTCACTACCCCAACGTTCATCACATCAGAGTCATCCAACTACTCACATGTAACTTGTACGATATCTGTAACACCCTCAAATTTCGAAAGAGCAACTAACTTTAAATTCGATAAAATAACCAAATGAGGATAAATATCCTTTCTACAAACCATCCTTGGGAAAACCTCAAAATTAAAATATAACAACTTCCACGAATAAATACTCCAATCATACTATGAGACCAATTAAAGTCGGGTGTTACTTAACACAAGTACAAGCTGCTAATCCCAAAATAGGTGCGGAAGACTTCACTAAACAATTCACTTCTCTTGCACTCTACTAGCACTCATCACTTCACATTGTCGCTAAAGCTATTCCCAACCTGAACCTGTTGCACATGCCGACAAATAAAAAGGTTAGGCTAACGCCTAGTGAGTTCAAGAGTTTACATCATGGTCAAATAATTGGTTAGACAAAAGGGTTTAACGTAAATCATGATTTCCGAAAAGGGATTTGTATAAAGTACACCGATACCCCATTTTCTAAACGCACGCAAACTCCATGACGAAAGTTTCCAGTGAAAAATCATTTCTCAGCAATGGACTCAAATCGCAAAACTCACTCAAGATGTAATTGATTAATCAACTCCCAAATAACATCAATGCGAATAAAACTCCAATAGTCGAAAACATCCAACCAAGGATGAGGCATAAAATACCGCCCATAAATCATGGAAAACAACCCATACTCATATAATACGATGCCGACAACATGGATAAACAAAATACCCAAAAACAACAACCATCGGTGACGGGGGAGACCCGATTTCATCGAATGTGGCAAACACACAAGTTAAACCACAATTATAAAATACAAGCATGTTTCATGGATGGGAAAACATATGACATCAACCATATCCAGGTCTTTAGTCAATTGTAGACATCAACCCAAACTGGATCTTTAGTCCATGGAGACATCAACCCAAACCGGATCTCTAGTCTATTGTGACACCAATCCAAATTGGATCTTTAGTCATGTGAGGCATCAACACAAACCGGATCTCTAGCCTAGTGAGACATCAACCCAAACCGGATCTCTAGTCTATTGAGGCATCAACCCAAACTGGATCTCTAGCCTAAAACCACCAAGTTCAAACCGACCGGATCTTTACCTTGGAATCCCACCATCCAAAACAAGCTTACTTAATCTAGAAATTTATACATGACCCTAAAAGAATAACCAACGCATTCAAATCATGTAATTCTCAAATATGATGCAAAAGCCCATGCCGAGCTTATCAAAACCGGGTAATTGCCCTCAAGACCCAACAAAGTCCAAAACCGAGCCATAAGCTCAAAAGATCCAATGATCGTTTATCAATTACAACTCATGCAAATGAAGTGTATTTAACCCACATCATGCAAACACATGCTCTGAGGCATGATTATCTCAAAACCCCTTCATGGCCACTTTCCCAATGAAGTCAAACCATACATGCATATATATATATATATATATATATATATATATATATATATATATATATATATATATATATATATATATATATATTTATATATATATATATATATATGTGTGTGTGTGTGTGTGTGTTTGTGTGTGTGTGTATATGTTTGTGTGTATGTGCGTATACGTAAATCCTATATAACATGATAATGTATATAATTCGCAATGGTTTGTTAGACACCAAGAATACGTAATCGTCAAATGGTCTTCGCATATGAGACAAAACACTCAAAGAGACACATACTCAAATAAAACGCAAATAAGTGCATAGCACATCCAAAGTTCCACCTCGAGATACTAAAACCGACAAACACTCAATAGACCCATCTAGGTATTAATCAAGCCCTTAAAGGCAAAATAAACGTTTGGCTAAATACGCGTTGCCCACACGGTTACGTAAACCAAAATACATCGTTACCCAAAATCTTTGCCTTTTAATTCTCAATTGGCCTTCGGCCCAGAATAAAAGGTTTATAACTCTCAAAATATTCATAAGGTCGAGATTGACCAAAATCCCCAACTCACACGTTCACATTTTCAAAACGTAACATATCATAACTATTGCAAAATCTCAACAAACACCGAAATGCATTTTTACCAACTAACTTCCATTTATGCAATAATTCATCAAAATATTTTCATTTATGATTCTTTTATCAAATTACCCAAAAATCCCAAATATGGGTATTTTAAAATGTTTATAATGTTAAACACTTCAAATAATCAAGATCCACCAAATAATCCAACGATTGATAAGTTGATGTAAAACACATAAATACTTGGAAAAAAAACATTTTTGACATGTACAACATTTTCACAAATCAACTTGAACTCACCTTCCTAGATTTAGGCTAAATCTAGATTTTTCCCCAAACGTAAGCTCCTTTGAAGAAACACGAATCTTCAAGCCAAATCTTCCAAAAACCTAGATTCATGAGTTTCGAACCATCAATAATCACATTTAACCATTTAGAATTGTTCCCCAAACATCAACCATCAAAATCTTCATTTATACGCAAAACTCCAATTTGACCTAACTTTTCTCGAAACCATCCAAACCGAAATTGGAGAAACAAAACACTAGGAGTTCATCAATGGAACATTTATAACTCATAATGAAGCTTATAAATGGAGGAAATGAACTTACCACTTAGGTTTTGATGAAAACCTAGAAAACCCCCAAAATCTCTAGTGTTGGAGATAAAAACTTGCTCTTGCATCAATAGATGAAACCACTAACATATGATGGAGAAGGAACACTTTAATCTCCATGAAAAGCCCCAAAATCATTTAGGGTTTGAGGGGGAAGAAGAGAAAATGATTTGGGAGAAAAGAGATGGAGTTTGGGAGTGAGAAATGAAAATATTACCACCACCAAATGCTCTTGAATCTTCCAATAAACTTCAAAACTCTTTCTAGATCCTTGAAGAGCTCTTAAAAACGAAACCACAACAATTTGATTCTCTAAAATTGGAGTTGAAATGAGAGAGATATGAAGAAATGAAATTTGGGGGTTGAAAATCGCGTTTTATGCTGATCAGGTGCTCCGCGGGTACACTAGCGCCACAACCCGCGCGAGACACTGTTATGGCCATAACTTCTTCGTTTTAGCTTCGTTTTCGCTCCGGAAAGAACCGTTGGACTCGTATTCGAATTCCCCATCCAACAAGAACATAAAATCTAGGATTTAATCCAAATACCTATTTTTCATATTTATCTTAGATGATCGATTCTACACTGATTCGAAATTGTACTTATCCGAAAATTACGGGTGTTACATATTGTGACATCAATCCAAACCGGATCTTTAGTCATGTGAGGCATCAACCCAAACCGGATCTCTAGCCTAGTGAGACATCAACCCAAACCAGATTTCTAGTCTATTGAGGCATCAACCCAAACTGGATCTCTAGCCTAAAACCACCAAGTTCAACCCGACCGGATCTTTACCTTGGAATCCCACCATCCAAAACAAGCTTACTTAATCTAGAAATTTATACATGACCCCAAAAGAATAACCAACGCATTCAAATCATGTAATTCTCAAATACGACGCAATTCATGCAAATCATAACCCAAGCCCACGTCGAGCTTATCAAAACCGGAAAATTGCCCTCAAGACCCAACAGAGTTCGAAACCGAGCCATAAGCTTAAAAGATCCAATGATCGTTTATTAAAAGTCAACTCATGGAAATGAAGTGTATCTAACCCATATCATGCAAACACATGCTCTGAGGCATGATTATCTCAAAACCCCTTCATTGCCACTTTCCCAATGAAGTCAAACCATACATGCATATATATATATATATATATATATATATATATATATATATGTGTGTGTGTGTGTGTGTGTGTGTGTGTGTGTGTGTATGTATACTTAAATCCTTTATAACATGATCATGTATATAATTCGCAACGGTTTGTTAGACCTAAAAGTACCAAGAATACGTAATCGTCTAATGGTCTTCGCATATGAGACAAAACACTCAAAGAGGCACATACTCAAATAAAACGCAAATAAGCGCATAGCACATCCAAGGCTCCACCTCGAGCTACTAAAACCGGCAAACACTCAAAAGTCCCATTTGAGTATAAATCAAGCCCTTAAAGGCAAAATAAACGTTTGACTAAATACGTGTTGCCCACATGGCTACGTAAACCATAATACATCATTACCCAAAATCTTTGCCTTTTAAATTCTCAATTGGCCTTCGGCCCAAAATAAAAGGTTTACAACTCTCAAAATATTAATAAGGTCGAGATTGACCCAAATCCCCAACTCACACGTTCACACTTTCAAAACGTAACATATCATAGCTATTGCATAATCTCAACGAATACTAGAAGTGTATTTTGACCAAACAACCTTCACTTATGCAATAAATTAACAAAACACTTTCACTCGTGATTTATTTATCAATCACTCAAAGACCCCGAATGTGGGTGTTTTACATGTTTTGTAAAACTCAATACTTTGATTAATCAAACCCCACTAATTAACTCAACAAGTGATAATTTTATATAAAGCACGCAAATACTTTAAAATAAACATTTTGTCATGTACAACGTTTTCACAAATCAACTTGAACTCACCTTGCTAGATTTAGGCTAAATCTAGATTTTCCCCCCAAACGTAAGCTCCTTTGAGAAACTTGAGTCCTCAAGCCAAATCTTCCAAAAACCTAGATTCATATGTTTCCAACCATCAATATCCAGATCCAACTACGTAGAATCGTTCCCCAAACATTTTACATCAAAATTCCAACTTATACCAAAACCCTAATTTTCATAGGTGAAGAAGGAGAAGGTTTCCTTAGCCAAGCATAACCAATATCACACCAATAAAGCCCACAATGGGAATAGAAGATGAAAACAACAAAACCCTAGCTTTTGGGTAGAGAGAGAGTGAGATTACCTTCATCACTTGAATCCTCAAAGCAAAAGCTCCTAGTCTTCCATAAAAGCTTCAAGTTTCCATATCTTCAATAATGGTGGAAATGGGTTTGGTTTGAGTGGAGAAGATGAAGAAGAGGAGGAGGGTTTGTGATTTCTTGGGAGAAACTAGGTTTAGAGAGAGAGAGAGAAAACTGAGTTGGAGTTTTGAAAATGAAGTGAGGGAAGAGAGAGAGAGAAAGGTCTTAAGAGCAAACCAAAAAAAATCTCATCAGACTCATCGCGGACGTCCGACTGGAAGCTTATGCGGACGTTTGGCCTCGACCTGACCGAACTCCCCAAAATCCTCTACTGCTTCTGCGGAAGATCCCCGGACTTCTGGTTGGACACGAACGTCCTGCCTCGACTCTATGCGGACGTCCGCAAGTCCAAAAATCAAAATTCTGAAATTTTGGGGTGTTACAATATCCACCAGAAGGTCTTATAGAGACGAAATCCACGAGCAATCAACCACCAAGGGTCGCGACCACTGTGATTCCTCCGAGACAAGACGTTTTGGGCGGAAGAATCGAATATATACCGAGAACCAACATAGTTACTTCCAACCCAATTATGGAGGAAGTGACCCCCGAATCACGAATGATGGATACTTTGATGCGAGTTATGAATGAGGCCATGGCCAAGAAATAGTAGCTCTTTATGAAGTTAATGGAGGAAAGGATGTTAGCAACCGTAGGAACGAGAGGGTTACTTAGAACGTGGCGAACGTGAGATCCAGAGGCACTGGTATGTGATCCCAACTAATGAACTAGTGGCAAATGACGAGAGGCGAGGTGGGAGGACTTGTTCATATAATTCATTCTTGTGTAGCTAATGTTGATCCAAACCCTCAGTGATTTGATAATGTCTCTGAGAAAAACTTAGTGAAAATTGTAAGTAGACAATATGTATTAATGTTTTGCCATCAAAGAAAATATACTAAGTCTGTTTAGTATCGCTGATGGAAAACATGTTTTAATTTATACTTCAGGGAACACTGTACATCAGTGAGCCCTGAGTCTGTTCAAGTCTCACTGATGATCGCTGAATGTTCATCATGTAATTGTTTACTTATGATCCATGAAGACAAGATTCGCATCAACCAAGTTCGAAGATGAAATCGAAGACCAAGCTGAAGAACAAGTGACTAAGTCTACTAGTGACCTGATGCGGATATCAGCTAAGACAAGACTTGTCTATTCCACGCAAAGTTTCAAGTAGAAGACTTCAGCGAACACTGAACTTTATCATTCGCTGATAAATATTCATTCAGCGAACGCTGATCATGAAGCATGTTCTACAAGCAACTTTTGTCTTATCTCCTTGCACGCCTTCGTACGATTTTGTCAGAACGGACATACCTTTTCTCCATAATCGTACAACCAACTTTGCAACTACACTATTCATCATGCGGCCACTAGGATGTCTGTTGAAGTCCAATCATGCAACCAACTAGAGGCTACCACGTGTAAAGGTGTACTGTTTTGCATTAAATGCATGCAGTATAAATAGAGAACCCTACTTCATTCTTGAAATGCTCGGCTTCTCTTCCTCGCTGAACTACTGTGTGATTAGAAAACTCTCCTTAGTTTTCGTATTTCCTTTCTCTCTATTTCTAGTGCAAGAAATCTGTGTGTTCTCATAGTTTGTTTAGATTAGGTTTTTTTAACTTGATCTTATTCCGCAACAAAATGTAAATTGTTTGATTATATCAATAAACAATTTAGAAAGATAAAAATATGTGTTTGTATTCAACCCCCCCCCCCCCCTTCTACAAACTTGTATAACCCCTCGGGACTAACAAGTAGTATCAGAGCAGGTTGTTTAATCTAATAAACAAGATCTTGCTTATACTCTCTCTTTTTCTCTTCCTTGCTAATTTTCTAAAAATGGCAAATCATCAGAATACAAATTACATAGATAATGGTTCTCTTGCCAAACCTCCTCGATTCAGCAAAGATAATTTCAATCTATGGAAAAATCGAATGATGCTATACCTAGAAGGTGTAGATCCAACTATACCTTACTATGTGGAAAATGGACCTTATGTTCCACATGTGGTCCATGGTCCTGTTGTTGCCACTGCTACCACCCCTGCAATCCTTGAGAGAACTCTTATAAGAGAAGTTTCTCAATGGACTGAAGAAGATAAGAAGAAGGTGCCCATTGGTACAAAGGCCAGATCTATCTCTATGGCTCTTCCTGACGAAGTCTACCACTCTATCATGAACTTGAAAAGTTCAAAAGCCATGTGGGACACTATATGTGTTCAATATGAAGGTACTGCTGAAGTCCATGACTCTAGAAGAATAAACCTGGTAAGGCAATACGAAAGTTTCATCTGTGGTAAGACTGAAACTCTTTCTGAAGTTCACCAACGCTTTAACTGTTTAATTATTGATTTAAAAATTGTTGGTAAGACCTACTCTAACTCCGAGATCCTGACAAAATTCTTGGAATGTCTTCCTGAAAGCTGGGACAATTATACCATGTGTCTTAAGCTCTTTAAGGATCTAAAATTCATGACCCTTGCTACCTTATTTGGCACTATGCTCAATCATGAGTAGTCGTGTCAACTTAAGAAGAATCTTGTAAAAGATTCCAAAAGCACACCTGTTGCTTTATTCTCTTCAGAGATAGTACCGGCACAACGATCAACTGTCACAATCACTAAAATGGAATCTAACTCTGATGATTCATCAGACGCTGATCCTTCAGAACTTGATGAGTCACTGGCACTCTTGACAAATTCTTTCAGGAGATTTTCTAGAAAGAGTAACTTCAGAAGAAGTAAACCTCTCACTATCACTGACAATCCTAAAACTACTCCTGTTGATAAGGCTACTGCTACCTGCTTTAACTGTAAAAAAGTATGACCCTTTGCTAGTGAATGCAGGTCAAAGAATGTCTTCAAACCTTCATCTTCCTCCTTCAAAATATCCTCTAACCCCAGGGCTAGAGATGACAGATACCAAAAGCTGAAAGAAAATATGAAAAGCTGAAAGGCTACAAAAAGAAAGGTAAAGGTCTGATCGTTGAAGATCATGATTGGGCTAAATCTGATGAAGAATCATATGACTCTGAAAAAGATGAGGCTAATTTCTTCCTCATGGCCCAAATACAAGAAGAGGAAGAAAAAGTTGAAATTCCTTCTACCTCTACTTCAACCTGTCAGGTATCAAACTCTTCTACTGCTACTTCTGCTTTCCCTGAAGCTGATAGTCTTCGTGCTATCGATATATTAACTATCAATTTATATGATGCCATGAATGGCAAGAGCAAAGTCGAACAACTAAATCTTGATTTAGCTGAAAAGCTCAAACAATGTCATTTAAAAATTCAAGAGCTTTCGAACACTGAAATAATTTTAAAGATCAGGTATATGTAAATCAAGTTATCAGTATCGAGCGTGAACAAGCTATCGCTGAACTGAAAGCAGAAAAATATATTGTTGAAGGATGGTATAAATCCGCAACAAAGATCACTGAGATAATAGGTGCTCAAATCCCTCTTAGTGACAAATGTGGTCTTGGTTACAAAGTTGACGCTGAAGAACCAACCACTGATCGTTCCATGCTTAAGTTTGGAATGTTCGTGTCATCTATCCCTGACACCTCTTCATCTCAATGCTCGTCTTCTAAAACTCCCATCCCTGAGGACAAACCTACCTTGATTTCTAAAGGTAAGGAAAAAGAAATTGTTGATCCAAACCCTCAGTGATTTGATAATGGCTCTCTCTTAAACACTTAGTGAAGATTGTAAGTAAACAATATGTATTAGATTTTCACTATCGCTGATAACTACTAGGACTTTACAGTACCGCTGATAGGAACTCTCGCTCTTTAGATTAAGACATTCAGCGAACACTGTTCATCCAGTAACTCTGAGCATGTTCAGTCTCTGTGATGATCGCTGATAAGCTATAGTTGTTTACTTATGATCCCTGAAGACAAGTCTCACGTCAACAAAGGTTCTACGCTGAAGTCGAAGATCAAGCCCAAGAACCAGCGACAAGTCTACTAATGAACTGATGCGGATATCAGCGAAGCAAGACCTGTCCATTTAACGTGAAGTATCAAGTAGAAGACTTCAGCAATCGCTGAGCTTTATCACTCGCTGATAAAGAACTGTTCAACGAACGCTGATCATGAAGTCTTCCTCTACAAGTTACTTTTGTCTTACCCCCTTGAACGTCTCCGTACGAAATGTCAGAACGGACCTCCCTTCTGTCTAGAATCGTACAACAAACTCTGATTCTACATTGTGCACCATACGGCTACTAAGGTTGTCTACAAAGGTCAAAACATGCAACCACTCAGCTGCTGCCACGTGTAAAGTAACACTGCCATGCATTAAATGCATGGAGTATATAAAGAAGAACCCTACTTCAGAATTGAAGTGCTCGGCCATCTTCTTCTTTCTATCTTAGTGTTAGAATATTATTCGTAATATTCTTATCTCCTTTCTATCTTATTTCTAGTGCAAGAAACTTAGTGTTCTTAACTTGTTTAGGTTAGGTTTATCCTTAATCTTGTTACGCAACAAGTTGTAAATTGTTTTAAGATTTATCAATAAACAATTTAGAAAGAAAAAATCGTGTGTTTGTATTCAACCACCCCCCCCACCCCCCTTCTACAAACTTGTATAACCCTTCGGGACCAACAAGTGGTATCAGAGCAGATTTGTTTAATCTCATAAACAAGATCTTGTCTATATTAATCTTTTCTCTTCCTTGCTATTTCTCACAATGGCTACCAACACAAACACTAACTACATTGATAATGGTTCTCTTGCAAAACCTCCCATATTTTCCAGAGATAATTTCAATCTATGGAAAAACAGGATGATACTCTTCTTAGAAGGTGTAGACCCTACTATGCCTTATTACATCGAAAATGGCCCATATATTCCTGTTAGAATTGACCTTGAAGTCCCAGGCACTGCTGATAGAGCTGCCATTCCTGAAAGGTTGATTCCCAAGGAAATTCATATGTGGACTGATGAAGACAAGAAGAAAGTGGCTATCGACACCAAAGCCAGATCCATTCTTTCCATGGCTCTTCCTGACGAAGTCTACCATTCCGTCATGAATCTGAAAACCTCCAAAGCCATGTGGGACACAATTTGTGTTCAATATGAAGGTACGTCTGAAGTCCAGGACTCACGAAAGATCAATCTGGTAAGACAGTACGAATGCTTCATTTGTGGTAAGAATGAATCTCTCTCTGAAGTACACCAACGTTTTAACTGCTTAATAATAGATCTAAAAACTGTTGGTAAGGAATATTCTAACTTTGAAGTACTGACAAAGTTCTTAGAATGTTTACCTGAAAGCTGGGACAGTTATTCAATGTGTCTCAAGCTATCAAAGGATCTAAAATCCATGACTCTTTCTACCTTATATGGCATGATGCTTAATCATGAGCAATTGAGTCATCTTAAGAAGAATCTTGTAAAAGATTCCAAAAGCACCCATGTTGCTTTAATCTCAGAGTCACCTACCAATCAGCGATCTACTATCACTATCACTGAGTTGGAGACTAACTCTGAATGTTCATCAGATCCTGACTCTTCAGATCTTGATGAATCTATGGCTCTCCTTTCTAATAAATTTAGGAGATTCGCCAATAAGAAAAATTTCAGAAAGAACAAACCTCTTGCTATTACTGATAAGCCAAGATCATCAACTCCTGTTGATAAGGCTACTGCTACTTGCTATAACTGTGAAAAGATAGGACATTTTGCTAGCAAGTGCAGATCAAAGAAAGTCTCTAGATCCTCAGCTTTTCCCAAGAAAAACTTTACTCCCAGGAATAGAGATGAAAAATACAAAAAGCTGAAAGAAAGGTATTCAAAGCTGAAAACCTTTAAGAAAAAAGACAAAGGCCTGATGGCTGACTATGATTGGGCTGCTTCTGATAAAGAAGAATCATCTGACTCTGAAGATGATGATGAAGCCAATCTCTGTCTCATGGCCAAAATCAAAGATAAGGAAGAAAAGTCTGACATTCCCTCTACTTCAGTCTCTGCTACCAAGGTATCACCTTCTTTCTTTATAAATATTTCAGATATTGATGAAGCTGATAGTCTTCGAAAGATCGATCTCCTGACTATGAGTTTATATGAAGCCATGAATGGCAAAATTGTTCTTGAAAATCAAAACCTTGATTTCGCTGAACAACTTAAAAATTGTCACCTTCAAATAGAAAAGCTTTCTAAAATTGAAGAAGATTTGAGAGATCAAGTTCACATAAATCAGCTAGTCAAAATTGAACGCGAAGAAGCTATCGCTGCATTAAAAGCTGAAAAAGCTACTGTTGAAGGATGGTGTATGTAAGTCCCGTAATAGTCACTTATAATCAAGATTCAATATAGAATGAACATTCAAGATCGTATTCACAGCAACTGGTCATATGATTTATTAACAATCTGTGAATTGCAAGATATTACAATGAGTTTCTCTCTCAAAAGATATGCGTGAAGAGTTATATCAAAGATTAGTTAGCTAATTGTTGCTAACTCCTATATATACTGAAAGGTAAAGCTAAAGCTACAGTACATATGAGAAACAGACTAATAGAACAATGACACGTGTCCTAATTAGTAACTGAATTTAACAGAAAGTATCCAAGACATAAGTTCTGAACAACATGTTCAGAACTTCTGAACATTCTTCTGATTAAGCACTTCAGAACATTTATCTTCATAGTCAGAAGTTCTGAGTCTCCTACTCAGAACTCTGAACCTTCTAGTCAGAATCCAACACTTAGAATCTTTTTGAGATTTCTCACTCAGAACTTCTGAGTCTTCTACTCAGAACTTCTGAGTCTTCTGAGTCTTCTTTAGTCTTCTTACTCAGAACTCAACACTTGTGTTTTTGACAAAACTCTAGACCTAACAGTGTAAATCCTCAACAACGATCACTGAGATAATTAAGTCTCGGATTCCTCTGAATGACAAACGTGGTCTTGATTATAAAGTTGTCACTGAAAAACCAACCATTGATAACTCCATGCTTAAGTTTGGAATGTTTGTCTCTTCTATCCCTGACACTTTATCCTCTCAGTGTTCCTCTTCAAAACCTCCTATCCCTGAGGAAATCTCTACCTTAGTTTCTAAAGGTAAAGAGAAAATTATTTATCCAAAACCTCAGAAGGGTACCTTTGTACCTAAGCTGAATGCTTCTAAAGCTTCAGTGACTTATCCTTCTACTTCTAAGAACAAGATCCCTGGTTTTATTCAGCGATCTACTCCTAGACTTAGAGTGGATATAATTGGTAAGAAATCTGAAGAACTGATAGTTCCTCTCATTTCCAATGCCAAAGGTATACTTGGTGCTGGCCCTGCTCATTTAAAATTAACGAGTAAGCATGCAAATGGACCTAAAGCTACTTTTATCTATAGGAAATGTTATCACTGTGGACTTTCAAATCATGTTGCTAGTAAGTGCCCCACAGCCACCAAAGCTGAAAAGATAGCTAAGGTGAAGATCAATGCTCCCAAAGCAAAGAAGACCAATGAGGTTAAGAAATTAACCAAAGTGAAAACTGACAAAGCTGAATCTTCAAATGTTGCGAAGAATGCTGAACCTTCCACCTCCTCTACTCCCACTGACAAATGTGTACACATGATGAAATGGGTACCCAAGTCAAAATAATCTTCCTTTGTTTTGCAGGTTAAGAAGGGTATCTGGTATCTCGATAGCGGATGCTCTAGACACATGACTGGTAAGAAGAACCTGCTCACTGAATATAAGGAAGAGAAGGGTCCCTCAGTGACCTTTGGTGGAAATGGGAAAGGCTATACCCGAGGTTTCGGTGTACTCTCTAATGGTACGACATCCTTCGGAAGAGTTGCATATGTTGAAGGATTGAAGCATAATCTTCTAAGCATTAGTCAGCTATGTGACAAGGATAACAAAGTGATTTTCACTAAGGAATCCTGCTTTGTCACTGACAAAAAGGAGAAGATAGCTCTCAGCGGTTATCATTTAGAAAATGTTTACGTTATAAACATGGACTCAACAACCACTGAGAACTCATGTTTCTTCTCAAAAGCCTCATCTGACGCCAACTGGTTATGGCATAAGACGCTCTCCCATCTCAACTTCAAGACACTGAATACTCTTTCTTCTAAAGAGTTAGTCACTGGTCTACCTCAACACTCATATGCCAATGAGTCCTTATGTTCAGCGTGTGAAAAAGGCAAGCACACCAAAGCAAGCTTCAAGTCAAAGCAAGTCTCCTCAGTGTCATCTCCTCTACAACTTCTCCATATGGATTTGGTTGGCCCTGTTAACAAATAATCTATCGCTGGAAAGAAATGTTTCTCCGTTCTAAGAGTGACACTCCTGAAGAACTCATCACCTTTGTCAGGAAAATGGAAGTCCTGAACAACATGACCGTTCGCTCAATAAGGAGTGATCATGGAACTGAATTCAAAAACAGTTCTCTTGATTCCTTCTTTGAGAGTAAGGGTATTTCTCACAACTTCTCTTCAGTGAGAGCACCGCAACAAAATGGAGTCGCTGAAAGAAGAAATAGAACTATCATTGAAGTTGCACATTCAATGCTCAGCGATTCTCACTTGCCTACTCAGTTTTGGGCAGAAGCTGTCAACACTGCTTGTTTTACGCAAAACAGGTCGCTGATAGTCAAAAGATTCAAAAAGACAGCCTATGAACTTTTTCATGGGAGAAAGCCTTCAATTAGCTTTCGTCACATCTTTGGATGTCAGTGTTTCATACTGAACAACAGAGATGCCCTTGGAAAGTTTGATCCTAAGGCTGATGATGGAATCTTTCTTGGATATTCTTCAATCTCCAAAGCCTTCCGAGTCTTCAATAGAAGAAGACAGACTGTTGAAGAAACTATTCACGTCACCTTTGACGAATCCCGTTCAGCAAATTCTAAACCTTCTGCTGATACTGAAGAACTGAATCAATGGATGTTTTCTCATCTTGGTGATTCAGAAGATATTCCCACTCCTCATACTCATACCGTTGAAGATGATGGTCCTACTATCATTCCAAACATGCAGTCTAGTGAAGCTGAAACTTCATGGGTCTCAGCTATTCCTCTAAACACTATGCCTGCTTCTGAACCTTCTGTCTCAGACATACCATCTACTTCTCAGCAATCAGTGAATGAAATAATATCTGAACCTCGTCCTCTATTGGCTGATATACTAGAAGTTGCTGAAGCCTCATCTTCGTCCCCTCAAGTTCAGGTTGAGTCAGCGACTCATGCTCCGGCTCAGCAATGGACAATAAATCACCCTATTGATCAAATTCTTGGTGATCCAAACGCTGGTGTTCAGACTCGACGAAGTGCATGTAACATTTGCTTATTTGTTAACTTTATTTCTATGATTGAACCAAAGAAAACAGATGATGCCCTCCAAGATCCAAACTGGGTCAGCGCTATGCAAGAAGAGCTGACTGAATTTGAAAGAAACAAAGTTTGGAAGCTTGTTCCTCGTCCATCTGACAAGTCAGTGATAGGCACTAAATGGGTCTATCGAAACAAGTTGGATGAACATGGAACTGTAACCCGCAACAAGGCCCGACTCGTTGCTCAGGGATACAGACAAGAGGAAGGTATAGATTACAACGAAACCTTTGCTCTAGTGGCAAGACTAGAAGCCATTCGTCTATTCTTAGCTTACGCTGTACACAAAGACTTCAAAGTTTATCAAATGGATGTTAAGTCAGCGTTCCTAAATGGAAAACTGAATGAAGAAGTCTACGTGGAACAACCTCCAGGATTCTCAGATCCTAAGCATCCAGGTTATGTTTATAAACTGGATAAGGCACTTTATGGCTTAAAGCAAGCTCCTTGTGCATGGTATGACACTCTCTCTACTTATCTCCATATTGAAAAATTTGAGCGTGGTAAAATCGATAAGACTCTATTTTTCAGGAAAGTAAAAGGTCATATTATTCTTGTTCAGATATATGTTGATGACATTATATTTGGTTCTACTAACCCTGACCTTTGTACTCGTTTCTCTGAAAGGATGAAAGCAGAGTATAAAATGAGTATGATGGGTGAGCTAATATATTTCCTTGGTCTTCAGATAAAACAAAATGAAAAGGGAACTTTCATTAATCAGGGAAAATATGTTAAAGATATGCTAAAGAAATTTGATTTAACTCAGAGTTCAGCTATGAAAACCCCTATGGCACCACCGCTGACACTAAACAAGGATTCTTCTGGAATACCTGTTAATGTCACGACATACCGTGGGATGATCGGCTCTCTTCTATATCTTACAGCTAGCCGACCTGATATTATGTACGCAACCTGTTTGTGTGCACGATATCAAGCTGAACCTAAGGAATCTCATATGATCGCTCTAAAGCAAATCTTTCGTTACCTTAAGGGTACTCCTAACCTAGGTCTTTGGTATCCCAAAGATTCAGGGTTTGATCTAATCGCCTATTCAGATAGTGATTTTGCAGGTTGCAAATTGGATAGGAAAAGAACCACAGGAGGCTGTCAGCTCCTGGGTGGATAGCTGGTGAGTTGGACAAGCAAGAAGAAAAACTCAGTGTCCACCTCAACCGCTGAAGCTGAATACGTAGCTGCTGGAAGCTGTTGTTCTCAGGTCTTGTGGATGAGAAATCAACTACTAGACTATGACCTTCAGCTCTCAAAAATTCCAATCTATTGCGACAGCACAAGCGCCATCGCTATAGCCAACAATCCAGTGCTACACTCAAAGACCAAACACATCGAAATCAGGTATCATTTTATCAGAGATCATGTGATGAATGGTGATATAGAACTTCACTTTATCCCAACTGATTTTCAGTTAGCTGATCTTTTCACCAAACCTCTTGATGAGACATGATTTAACTTTCTCATCAGCGAGCTTGGAATGCTGAACTTTGAAGAATAAAATCTTCAGCGGTTCACATTTGATCAGCAAAAGGATAAAACCAACTTATATAACCCATTCTATCATTTTCTCTTTGAACAAACTTGATTCGCTGATATCAAGGTATGTTTTCTTTACTCACTGACGTTCGCAAATGAATGCAAGATTTCAAAACAAATTATATCGTTGAATATCTCTTCCTTATCAGCGATACTTTGAAATTTCTAAAACCTAACACTGATACTTCTATTCAGTGCTTCATGTTTTCAAAATGTCCTTGAGTATTTAAAAAACCTCAGAGACGTCCTAAAATGTGATAGGACGTTTGTGACGTAATCAAACGGATAAACCCTGGCACGTTCTTTTTCAGACACGCGTTTGCACGTTTTGTTTTCTCATCCAATCAAATGCAAACACGTGTCCGTGTCATGATGAAAAACTTTCCCGCTCTAGTTTTTCTCTCTCTCCACTCTCACTATATAAACACTTTCAAGTTTATATTTTTCCTTTACGCGAACAACTTCTTCTTCAAGAAAAGAATTACTGTTGCATCTCGAACTCTTGTTTCAAGAACTGATTATCTTCTTCAAACTTCGAAAGGTTAATATTCTTATTATTTACCTTTTATTAACTTGTTTTTTATCTTATTCTTGTTATTAACAGATCAAACAAAAGAAACTTTAAAATAAAATCATTTTCTTTTCATGATTTTATGAACACAACCTTCCTGGTTGTTCTTCAAGTTTGAAACAAAACTCTTAAACTTGTTCTTCATATGTTTTTCCAGAATCTCTTCTTCAAATAGAAACTGGAAAACACATACTCTCCATGTTTTGTATTTTTTTTCAAAACAAAGAAAAACCCTAATTTTCATTAAGACATCTTTGGTCTGAATGAAATGGACAAAACTAAACAACATCTTATTGGAAAATCTTTTGACATTAAGACATTGTTCTTTATCTCTTCTTCATGTTTATATGTGATTAACAGAAATGGCATCTACTACTGAATCTCCTGCTGATAAGACCTCCATTGCTGTTGAGGTCACTGAAATCACAAAGTCTCCTTAGGTTAAGTTCGATCTCAAGAAGGTTACTTATCAACATAATAATCCTTATGCTCTCTTCGACTTCCCTGAAAACAAACCTGTCACACATCTTGATAATGTTGTGAACTTTCTTAAAACTTGCCCCATTTCATACGCTCTCAACATTGCACCCCATGCTCATCATTCTCTACTAGCTCAGTTCTGGTATACTGCCAGACGAGCTCAGGTTCCTTCACCCAAAGACCCAAAGAAAATGGTCGATGTCATTCTCTGTGACACAGACCATGGTACTTCCAAGATCACCCCAACCATATCAGACGTGCTCTAAATCTCCCTACCAGTACCAAAGAAAACCGTTTTGTCCCTCTACCAGATCCCAAAAAGAACCCTACTGATAGAGCAACCCTTATTGCATTCTTTGATGCAATGGGTTACGCATGGGACACAGGGAGAGACAAAAACCCTGACAAAAAGCTAAATGCCATCAAGAAGTCGATGATGCCCAGCGAGATAAATTTCATCTACGCTCATCTGATCAACTGTCTAACAGCTAAAGTCGGGTCAACTGACCAAGCATCCCAACCCCAACAGGCCATGGGATATGCTCTGCTAAAGGGACTCCACATTTATTGGGCGTCAATCATCTACGATGACTTGATGTTCAGGTTGAACATGGCTGAAAGACCAACTTGCGTTCCATATCCAAGGTTTATCAGCGCCGTTTTTCAACACGGACTTGGGGATGAATACCCAAAGGTAGGAGACCTGAGACTCTCTCAGGTTGGAGCTAAAGTTCTAGATTTCAAACCCCTACCAAACGAGGTACGTCTCTCTGCACTCTTATCTTTTCTTAATCCTCCTTCTTCTACTTCTGCGGCTACTTCAGTGGTAATCCCAACCGCTGATACCCAGGCTGCACCCTCCACTCCTTCTCGTAAAACGAAACACTCAACTTCCCAACTTGATTCCAAAAGGATCAAGAAAACCATGGAGCAACCCTCCAAGCCATCAACGGCTGAAGACTCCACGACTCATCTTATACAAGAGTCGCTGGATAGTTTCGTGGTACGCTCTGCCACAGCTGCTCAAGCCACCCGTTCCATCCCAACCTCAGCGTCTCTAAACGCTGATGTTATAAACTTGGAACTGAACCCACCTCCTTCAGCCTCTCTACAGACTGAAGTGATTCTCAGCGGATCCAACGCTGAACCCCGCTCCCAACCAACTTTCTCAACCTTTGTTCCTCCCACCAATCCCTTGGACACTCCACTTTTTTCCCCACATTTTCAGGAACACCTGTCATCCTACATGATTGCTCTAAATACGATGATGGATACAAACGTAGGATCTGCAGGCACCTCCATGCGGCAAGGCACTCTCGAAGGCGACATGGAATACCATTCAGGGTTACAAGGTTTCGACAACTTCGCCAACCCGCCTGCAGGTATACACATAACTTCAAAAACTCCTTCTCAAAACCCCAAACTTCTGAGCTTTCCTTTGTTCTTAAGTTAATAACTGTTTCAGGTCCTAATTTGGGAAACAAAGGTGGAATCCCTGACCACAACTCTCTCAGCAAATTCTTCAGCGGTTACAAACGCTGGAGAGAACCTTAAAACGCTGGCTGCTGAGGTCGGAAAGAAGGCCTCCAGTGCTGATCTGGAGAAGGTGGAAAGCAACATTGCCCAATTCGCTACTACTCTTGCTGACTACTCCTCTACCAACAACACTCTCTCCACAAACTTCACCTCTCTGTCCAATGAAGTAACATCATTGAAGACAGAGTTTGGAGATCTTAAGGGAGAAGTGTCCTTCTTAAGGACCGGTGTCAGCACTACCACAAATCTACTGCAGCAAATCCTCGACCGCCTGAACGCTGCCACTTGTGCTCCTTCGCACTTTACTCAGGTGGACCGAGAAGATCTTCAAATACTCACTCCTGCTATATCTGGCCTAGAAGACAGATTAAGCAAGATTAAAAACTGTATTGGGATCTCTGGCCTGGAAGACAAGGACCTAATACATGCTGCTGCTGATGCTGAGAATATCATATCCTCCCCCATCCATCATATGGAAGAGGGGTAGAAGGATCAAGACCTTCCCCATAATGTTGAGGGGGAGAAGAAAACTCTTGAAGACCTTCCCCTAGCTGAAGGGGAGACGAGTTCTACTACTGTTGTTGCTGGACAACCTCAGGGAGTTAAAAACCCTAAGGGAACCGAGAAAACTCCATCTACTCTTGAGGGGGAGAAACTCGATGAGGAAACTGAAGTTGCTGCTGACGTGACCGAACCTTACGCTGATGATGTCGAGTCTGAAGAAGAAGTTGAAGACGATGAAGCTATAGACATCTCTGATGAAGAACCATCATCATCCCATAAAAACGATGATGATGATGACGATGATGATGATGATTCCTTCTTCATTCAGCCCAAGAAGGTCCCTGCTCAAAAAGGGATTTCAATAAAAGAACCATCAGGGGAGACGGCCAAGACAAAGCCTGCAGCGTCTGAAGCTGACAAAGGAAAAAACAAAGGCCTCGCTGCAGAAGGCAATCTGGACATTCTTCAGATAAAGCCAGTTTGTCAGGTACAATATCTCATCTTCCCTTAATCTGCATCCCTCCTCTACCCCTTCTCAATCTCAATTCTCCTCTCCATAAAACCTCTATACACTTAACCATATTCTTTTCTCTATCTCTTTCTTCCCTAACTTTTCTTAGTTAAACAATCGCTGCTTTTCAGCTAGTCCTCTCCCCTACTTGAAGATCCAGCTGAAGTCCCCACTGCTGCACCAACAATAATCCCAGCCACAAGAGCTGAAGAAATAATCCTGGTCTTGGATTTAATCACTGAGACCGATGAACCTGAAGAACAACTTCTCTCTCACAAAAACAGACCTTCCTTAGCTCCTCAAAAGCTAAGTGAAGAGGATCAGAAAAGGAGAGAAGAGTTAATCAAGAAGTTCGAAGATCAGCGAATCATCCTCCCTCGCTCCAAAGTCACTCTTGTTCCAACAAAGTTCAGGTTATCAAAGAAAGAGTTCGCTGATCACCTAAAAGCCAAAAGATTACTCGCCGAAAAGAATGAAGCTGAAGAAAAAGATAAGGCTCTCGCCATCCAGCTTGCCCAACAATCGGTGAATGACCCCGCACTGAAAAGAACTCCCATCGAAGTCCAACGTTAGTTGTGGGAAAACGCCCAGAAGATAATCGAGAAGAAGACCAAGGTATCTCAATCTACCTTGAAATGGTGTAAAGAGAAAGTACACTTTCAATATCGGGCTGCCAGAATTAACAAGGTTCACATCATTGGAAGATCGACCATCAAAGTTCCAATTGTTGAGGTCGAGATATTCAGAGAAAACGATACCACTGAATCCTTATACGCTGATGGTATCATGAAGTATGGTCTCTCTGAATGGTTGGAGATCAGAATAGCCATTCAGAAGTCACGTTCTAAATACAAGGATCATGTCGAGAAACTTATAAATCGACAGATCGACTTGGTGTCTTCTGCTGTGGATATTCCTCCTCCCACTCCTCTTGCGACTCAACAAAGAAGGGCCTCTGCAAAAGAAAAAGTCAAAACCTTCAGATTCAGGTCCTCGTATCCGGAATGAAAGAGGAATTGGTTTCTCACGCGAAGAAGTACTTGGTATTGAACCTGACCTCTCAGCGCTTGACACCTCCTGGTGAACAATTCATCCCTGGAAAAGGTCATAAGCGAACCTTATGGTATCTTCTTTAACGACTATGATGAAGGACAACGTTTTCAACGTGTCTCTGAGCTTCCCATCACTCCCATTGAACAGCTCAGGGATCTCATCTATTGGTGTGAATTCAGACGCGATCTTCAGGCACGATATCTCAAGCCCCTGATCTTCAAAGAAGCATAAGAAAGAACCTTTTGAAGGCTGATAGGATTTTCTTGTAATCTTTCTATCTTTATCATCTTACCTCTTTTGTACTTGTAAATTTATTTGCTGTACTTGTAATTTTTCCACTTCCCTTTGTAACCTTATACGAAGTTAAAAGAAAATTTTCAGCGAATGTACTTTACTCCATCAGTACTTAAAAGATCCCATAAAACAGTAAAAGGGACAAATATTTTATGAGTTCTTTTTATCTTTATGTTTTCATACTTAGCAATTTTCTTTGTTGCTATGTCATAATCAAATAGGGGGAGATTGTTGATCCAAACCCTCAGTGATTTGATAATGACTCTCTCTTAAACACTTAGTGAAATTTGTAAGTAAACAATATGTATTAGAGTTTCACTATCGCTGATAAGTACTAGGACTTTACAGTACCGCTGATAGGAACTCTCGCTCTTTAGATTAACACATTCAGCGAACACTGTTCATCCAGTAACTCTGAGCATGTTCAGTCTCTGTGATGATCGCTGATAAGCTATAGTTGTTTACTTATGATCCCTGAAGACAAGCCTCACGTCAACAAAGGTTCTACGCTGAAGTCGAAGATCAAGCCCAAGAACCAGCGACAAGTCTACTAATGAACTGATGCGGATATCAGCGAAGCAAGACCTGTCCATTTAACGTGAAGTATCAAGTAGAAGACTTCAGCAATCGCTGAGCTTTATCACTCGCTGACAAAGAACTGTTCAATGAACGCTGATCATGAAGTCTTCCTCTACAAGTTACTTTTGTCTTACCCCCTTGCACATCTCCGTACGAAATGTCAGAACAGACCTCCCTTCTGTCTAGAATCGTACAACAAACTCTGATTCTACACTGTGCACCATGCGGCTACTAAGGTTGTCTACAAAGGTCAAAACATGCAACTACTCAGCTGCTGCCACGTGTAAAGTAACACTGCCATGCATTAAATGCATGCAGTATATAAAGAAGAACCCTACTTCAGAATTGAAGTGCTCGGCCATCTTCTTCTTTCTATCTTAGTGTTAGAATATTATTCGTAATATTCTTATCTCCTTTCTATCTTATTTCTAGTGCAAGAAACTTAGTGTTCTTAACTTGTTTAGATTAGGTTTATCCTTAATCTTGTTCCGCAACAAGTTGTAAATTGTTTTAAGATTTATCAATAAACAATTTAGAAAGAAAAAATCGTGTGTTTGTATTCAACCCCCCCTTCTACAAACTTGTATAACCCTTCGGGACCAACAGAAATTCAAAAACCTCAGAAGGGTACCAAAGTACCTAACCTGAAAGTTTCTAAAACTTCAGCGAGCCATCCCTCTACTTTAAAAACTAAGATCCCTGAATTCATTCAGCGATCTACTCATAAACTAAGAGTGGATGTAAATGGTAAGAAATCCGAAGAACTGATAGTTCCTCCAATTTCCAATGCCAAAGGTATTCTTGGTGTTGGCCCTGCCCATTTAAAAATATCTGCTAAGCATGCAAATGTTCCTAAAGCTACTTTTAGCTAAAGGAAATGTTATCACTGTGGACTTACCGATCATATTGCTAGTAAGTGCCCCACATCTACCAAGGCTGAGAAATTAGCCAAGGTAGAGAAGACTGCCCCAAGGCAAAGAAGATCATCCCTGATAAAAATCAGGCCAAGGTGAAAAACACCACTGAGGTTAAGAAATTAACCAAAGTGAAGAATGTCACTGAAGCTGAATCTTCAAATGTTGCGAAGATTGTTGAACCTTCTACTTCCTCTACCACCACTAACAAATGTGGTCCCATAGTTAAGTGGGTACCTATTCAAAACTAATTTTCCTTTGTTTGCAGGTCTCGAAGGGTATTTGGTATCTTGATAGCGGATGCTCTCGACATATGACTGGAAAGAAAAACCTGCTAACTGAATATAAGGAAGAGAAAGGTCCCTCTGTGACCTTTGGTGGAAATGGAAAAGGCTATACCCGAGGGTTTGGTGTACTCTCTATTGGTACAACAACCTTCAGAAGAGTCGCATACGTTGAAGGGCTGAAGCACAATCTTCTTAGCATCAGTCAGCTATGTGACAAGGACTTTAAAGTTTGCTTCACTAAGGAAGCATGTTTCGTCACTGACAAGAAGGAAAAAGTTGCTCTTAGTGGATATCATTTGGAAAATGTTTATGTAATAAACATGGACTCAACAACCACTGAAAATACTTGTTTCTTCTCCAAAGCCTCTCCTGTCAACTGGCTATGGCATAAAAGGCTCTCTCATCTTAACGTCAAGACACTGAATACTCTTTCTTCAAAAGAGTTAGTCACTGGTCTTCCTCAACATTCATATGCTAAGGAATGTATTTGTTCAGCGTGTGAAAAAAGGAAAGCAAGCCAAAGCTAGCTTTAAGTCAAAGCAAGTTTCGTCAGTGTCATCTCCTCTTCAACTTCTCCACATGGATTTGTTTGGCCCTGTCAACGTTCAATCCATCGCTGGAAAGAAATACTCCCAGGTTATCGTGGACAAATTCTCACGCTACACCTGGGTTATGTTTCTTCGTGCTAAGAGCGACACCTCAGAAGAACTGATATCTTTCGTCAGAAAAATGGAAGTCCTGAATAATCTAACTGTTCGCTCAATAAGGAGTGATCATGGAACTGAAAAGCAGTTCCCTTGATACCTTCTTTGAAAGTAAGGGTATTTCTCACAACTTTTCCTCAGTGAGAACACCACAACAAAATGGAGTCGCTGAAAGAAGAAACCGAACGATCATCGAAACTGCTCGTTCAATGCTCAGTAGTTTCTCATCTACCTACTTAGTTCTGGGCTGAAGCTGTTAACACTGCTTGCTTTACGCAGAATAGATCGCTGATCGTCAAAAGATTCAACAAGATTGCCTATGAACTTTTCCACGGAAGAAAACCATCTATTAGTTTTCTTCACATCTTTGGTTGTCAATGATTTATCTTAAACACCAGAGATGCTCTTGGCAAATTCGATCCCAAAGCTGAAGACGGAATATTTCTTGGATATTCTTCTATATCCAAAGCCTTCAGGGTCTTCAATAGAAGAAGACAAACTGTAGAAGAAACTATTCATGTCACCTTCGACAAATCTCGTTCAGCGAACTCAAGACCATCTGCTGATAATGAAGAACTCAATCAGTGGATGTTTTCTCATTTTGGGGATTCAGAAACTGTTCCTAACCTTGACCCTCAGGTCAACACTCCAACCGCTGATGATGATCTTATCATCATTCCTAGCATATAGACAAGTGAAGCTGAATCATCTTGGGTTTCAGCGGTTCCCATCAACACTATGCCTATTTCTGAACCATCATCTGATATTCCATCAACCTCTCTGTAGTCAGTGAATGAAATTTCATCTGTGCTACCAATCGTGCCTCTACTACCTGATGTCGCTGAAGCTTCCCCCTCAGTGATTCCAGAGTTCCATTCTGAGTCAGTGACTCATGCTCCTGCTCAGCGATGGACCATAAATCACCCTATCGATCAAATTCTTGGTGATCCAAATGCAGGTGTTCAGACTCGACGCGGTGCAAGTAACATTTGTCTTTATGTAAATTTTATTTCACTAACTGAACCAAAGAAAGTTGATGATGCCCTCAGAGATCCAAACTGGGTCAGCGCTATGCAAGAAGAGCTTACTGAATTAGAAAGAAACGAGGTTTGGAATCTCTTTCCAAGACCATCTGACAAATCAGTGATAGGCACCAAATGGGTCTATCGAAATAAGTTGGATAAAAATGGAACTGTAACACGCAACAAAGCTCGCTTAGTTGGTTAGGGATACAGACAAGAGGAACGTATAGATTATGACGAAACCTTTGCCCCAGTGGCAAGACTCGAAGCTATTCGTCTATTTCTTGCTTACGATGTTTATAGAGACTTCAAGGTATATCAAATGGATGTGAAATCAGCATTCCTTAATGGAAGGCTGAATGAAGAAGTCTACGTTGAATAACCTCCAGGATTTACTGATCCTAAGCATCCAGGTTATGTTTATAAGCTGGATAAGGCACTTTATAGACTAAAACGAGCTCCACGTGCATGGTATGACACTTTATCCTCTTTTCTTCTCATCGAAAAATTTGAGCGTGGTAAAATTGATAACACTCTATTTTTCAGGAAAGTAAAAGGTCATATCATTCTTGTTCAAATATATGTTGATGACATTATATTTGGTTCTACTAACCCATCTCTTTGTACTCGTTTCGCTGAAAGAATGAAATCTGAATATAAAATGAGTATGATGTATGAGCTGAACTACTTCCTTGGACTCCAAATCAAGCAAAATGATAAGGGTACGTTTATCCACCAAGGTAAGTATGTCAAAGATATGCTGAAGAAGTTTGATCTTACTCAAAGCTCAGCTATGAAAACCCCTATGGCATCGCCGTTGATACTTAACAAAGATCCTTTAGGGAAAACTGTTAATGTCACTGCGTATCGTGGGATGATCGACTCTCTCCTTTATCTTACAGCTAGTCGTCCTGATATTATGTATGCTACTTGTTTGTGTGCACGATATCAATCTGAACCTAAATAATCACATCTGATCGCTGTAAAGCGAATTTTCAGATATCTAAAGGGTACTCCCAATCTAGGTCTTTGGTATCCCAAAGACTCAGGGTTCGATCTAACTGCCTATTCAGATAGTGACTTTGCAGGTTGCAAGCTGGACAGGAAAAGCACCACAGGAGGCTGTCAGCTCCTGGGTGGAAAGTTGGTGAGTTGGATAAGCAAGAAGCAAAGTTCAGTGTCCACCTCTACAGCTGAAGCTGAATATGTAGTCGCTGGAAGCTATTGTGCTCAAGTCTTATGGATGCGAAATCAAGTATTGGCCTATGATCTTCAGCTCTCCAAAATTCCAATCTATTGCGACAGCACTAGTGCCATCGCTATAGCAAACAATCCAGTGCTACACTCAAAGACCAAACACATCGAGATCATGTATCACTTTATCAGAGATCGTGTGATGAATGGTGACATAGAACTTCATTTTATCCCAACTGAATTTCAGTTAGCTGATCTTTTCACGAAACCTCTTGATGAGACAAGATTCAACTTTCTCATCAGCGAGCTTGGAATGTTGAACCTTGAAGAGTAAATCTTCAGCGGTAAAGTATTGGATCAGTGATAAAGAAAATTTCATTCAATCATTCCTCGTCTATTCTCTAAACAAAAATGATTCGCTAATATCAAGGTATGTTCTCTCTCTCTCCAAACGCTGAAGTTTCCTTCAACATGTAGAACTTCAAAATAATTTGTATCGTTGAATATCTATTCCTTCAGTGATTCTTTTTTAAATAACTATGCTCACTGATATTTCTCATCAATTATTTCTTTTAAATTATCCCTGAGATTTTTCAAAACCCTCAAAGACAACATGGAAATGTGAAAGGACGTTTGTGACGTCATCAAAACGGATAACCTATGGCATGCATTTTCTCTGACACGTTCGTCTGTTTGAATTCTTGACCAATCCGCTTCGTGGGACGTCTGTGTCATGATGAGCAACTTTTTTCCGCTCATCACTTTCTCTCTCTACTCTCACTATATAAACAACTCTCGTTTATATTTTTACCTTTTACGCTCTCAAACTCTCCTAAAGCAGAAAGACTCTCTTGCATTTTTAAGCATTTGGATTTTAAGAACTCGTATTTGTATCTTCAAACATTCAACAATCAGGTTCTTATCTCTTCTTTATTAATCCATTCTTTTATTTGTTTTGATCTTCTTCTTGCTTATACAAGATCAAACAAATGTGTTTTTAAACAATGAAATCATGTTCTTCATGATTTTATGAATAAAACTAGTTAAAACTTTTTTCCATTAAGTTTAAACTCAAAATCTTAAACTTAAACTTCATACGTTTTTCCAGAATCCCTTCCTTAAAAGGAAACTGGAAAACAAGAAATTTCACTAGTTTTTTAACCGCATTCTAAAACTAGAAAACCCTCTTTTTCTGTAAAACCTCAAACTCTTATTTTGGATAAATCATTTCCATTATAAGATATTCTAATGTTCTTCTCAATCATCTTGTGTTCCAAATAGAAATGGCTGCTACTGCTGACACTACTGCTACTCAAACCGCTAATGCTGTCGTCTTGACAAGGGCTGAAAATATGAAGCATGAACTTTGTTGGTCCCGAAAGGCCTATACAAGTTTGTAGAAGGGGGGGGGGTTGAATACAAACACGCTATTTTACTTTTCTAAATTGTTTATTGATAAATCATTAACAATTTACAGCTTGTTGCGGAAACAAGATTAAGGATAAACCTAAATCTAAACAAGTTGGAACACTAAGGTTTCTTGCACTAAGAAAGATATGGAGATTACTAATAAAATCCTATCTTGAGAGAGATTTGAACTTGTCCAGAGTTAGCAAGTTACTTCAAATGAAGTGAGTTCATCTCTTTATATACTGCATGCATTTAATGCAATTCAGTATACGCTTTACACGTGTCATCAGCGGATTGGTTGCATGTCATTGACCTTTGTTGACAACCTTAGTAGCCGCATGAATGAACAGTGTAGTATCAGAGTGGTTGTACGATCTCAGATTTTCGGAGGTTCTTTTCTGACATTTCGTACGGTGGCGTGCAAGGGAGGTTAAGACAAAAGTACTTTGTACGGAGGACTTCATGATCAGCTTTCGTTAATTCAGCGATTATCATTTACTATTCAGCGAATGATAAAGTTCAGCGATAGTTGAAGTCTTGTACTTGATACTTCACGTTGAGTGGACAAATCTGAGTCTTCGCTGATCCGCATCAGTTCATTAGTAGACTTGTCGCTGGTTCTTGAGCTTGATCTTCGACTTCAGCGTAGAACCTTTGTTGACGTGAAACTTGTCTTCAGGGATTATAAGTAAACAACTAACTTATCAGCGATCACCATAAGGACTGAACAGACTCAGCGCATTATGGTGAACAGTGTTCGCTGAATGTTTAATTTAAAGAGCGAGAGTTCCTATCAGCGGTACTGTAAGATCTTAGTACTTATCAGCGATAGTGAAACTCTGATACATATTGTTTACATACAATGTTCACCAAGTATTTAAGAGAGGGTCATTATCAAATCACTGAGGGTTTGGATCAACAATCTCCCCCTATTTGATTATGACATAGCAACAAAGAAAATTGCTATTTAATGAAAACACAAGGATAAAAAGAACTCATAAAATATTTGTCCCTTTTACTGTTTTCTGTGATCTTTTCAGTACTGATGGAGTAAAGTACATTCGCTGAAATCTTTCTTTAAATCTTTGAATCAGGTTACAATGAAGAACAGAAAGATTACAAGTACAAGCGAAATAAATTACAAGTACAGAAGGATAACTGATACAATAGAGAAACAGGAGATTATATCAGTTTTCAAAAGGTTCTTCCTTAATGAGAAGTTCATCAAGGGTCGTCTTTTCAGTGGGAATCATCCAGTCAGGAACCGTTACACCTTGTTTTCTTTTCTTCAGCGCTTCTTGAAAGATCAAGGGTTTTAGGTGTCGTGCCTGAATGTCCTTTCTGAAGTCACACCAGTAGATAAGATCTCTGAGCTGTTCGATTGGAGTGATTGGGAGCTCAGCGATCCGTTGAAAGCATTTTCGTCCGTCGTAGTCAAGAAAGAATATTCCATAAGGATTACTGATGACTTTACCAGGAACGAAAAGTTCACATGGTGGCAGAGAGATGTCAAGGGCAGATAGATCAGGATCAGGACCAAGTACTTCAGCGCGAGAGAAACCAATTCCAGTTTCATTTCGTATGACAGGTCCTGAATTTGAATCTTGACGTTTCTTCCTTGGAGAACCTCTTTTTCTTTTCGGCTTTAGATCAGGAACAGGAGGAATATCCACACAGGAAGATATCAAGTCGATCTGTCTGTTTATCAGCTTTTCGAAATGATTCTTGTACTTTGATTGTGATGGTTGGATAGCTAACCTCATCTCCAGCCATTCAGAGAGACCATACCTTTTTACAGTGTCAGCACGAAAGGTTTCAGATGTGCCATCTTCTCTGAACAGTTTGATGTCAACAATAGGTACTCCGATAGATGTTCTTCCAGAGATGAATACCTCGTTGATCTTCGCTGGACGATATCTGAAGTGAATTTTCTCTTTACACCAGATCAAGGTGGTCTGAGAAACTTCAGTTTTCTTTTCCACGATCTTCTGGGCTTCTTCCCACAGCTTTCGTTGGATTTGAATGGGAACACGCTTCAGCTTGGGGTCTTTGACAGATTCTTGAGTGAGCTTGATGGCGTATTCTCTGTCTTTCTCTTCAGCTTCCTTTCTTTCAGCAATGAGGCGTTCAGCTTTAAGGTGGTCCTGATATTCAGCTTTTGAAATTCTGAACTTAGGAGGAACTGAAGGCAGTTGATCAGGCCTTAGAATAATTCGCTGATCCTCGAATCGCTTTATTATTTCTTCTCTTCTATTTTGTTCCTCTTCACTCAGCTTTTGAGGAACTGAGGAAGGTCTCTTATTGCGCGAGAGAGGTTGTTCTTCTGGTTCATCAGTCTCAGAGATCAAGTCCAAGACTGGGATTATTTCATCAGCAGCAGCTGGCTTTATTTGTGAAGTCGCAACAGTAGAACCTTCAGCGACATCCTCAAACAGGGGAGAGGACTAGCTGAAAAGCAGCGATCTTACAGATAAGAATTGGGTAGAAGAACTTGGGTAGAAAAGATAGAAAAAAAAATGTGGATGTATATAGGTTTGGAGAACTTAGTGAGCTGTTGAGAAGTTCAGGGAAGGAAAAAGTAAAGTTTTAGTTTACCTGACAAACCGGCTTTTCAAAGAGAATCGCTAGATTTTCATCTTCAGCGAGGCCTTTGTCTTTTCTTTTCTCAGCGCCAGAGGCTGAGGGCTTTGTCTTTGTCTTCTCCCCTGATGGTTCTTTTATTGAGATTCCTTTAAGAGCTTTGATCCTTGGGGCAGGTTTGACGATAAAGAAATCATCGTCATCTTCATCATCATCATCATCCTTTCTTGGAGAGAAGGATGGTTTGTCGTCAGGGATGTCGATGTCTTCATCTTCTTCTGCTTCGGAATTCTCAGCATCTTCTTCGAGTTGCTCCCCCTCAGATACAGAGGCGAGCTTCTCGGTTCCCTCAGGGTTTTCATCTCCCTGAGGTCCAGTGGTCAGATCTTCATTCCTCTCTCCCCTGATAGATTCATCATGGGAAAGGTCTTCAGCGCTTTTGTTGTTCAGATCTTCAGCGCTTTTCTCCTTGGAATGTTCAGCGCTCTTCTCCCCCTCTTTTTCATGATGACTGGGGGAGGAATGGGCAGACTCAGCGTTGGTGTTATCTCTGTCTTCTGGGCCAGAGATTTTCACACAACCTTCAAGCTTTGCTATTCTGTCTTCTAGGCCAGAGATAGCAGGCGTGATTTTCCTCAGCTCTGTGCGATCCTCCTCTGTGAAAGATTCCAGAATAGGGACAGGGGCAGGAGCAGGAGCTGGACTATTTGCCTTGTTTACCAGTGTCTCGATCATCGTCTTCATAGAGCTAACATCGGTCTTTACAGAGCCTAAGTCAGTCTTGACCTCTGACATATCACCCTCGAGTTTTTCAACCGATGTCTTCAGCGTTGTTACTTCGCTGGACATGGTCGAAACTGATGTTTTGAGGCTTGTGTAGTCAGTGTAGATGTCACAGAGCACCTTGGCAAAATCGCTGAGCATCTTATCAAGACTCTTGATGTCTTCAGTGGAAGCTTTCTTCTCCACCACCGTTGTCAGCTTTGTCAAGTTCTCTCCAGCGTTTGTTACAGCTGTTGAGTTGTTGGAAAGTGTGGTGGTGAGACTGGACAGCTTTGTTTCCACGGACTTCAGCGAGGCGTTGATGTCTCCCAAATTAGGACCTGTAACATATAAGTACTTGTGAACAAAGGAAAGCTCAGAAGTTTCAGGTTTAGTTACAGTGTTTAAGGTGGGATTAGTACCTGCAGGAGGATTGATGAACTCGTCGAAGTTGCAAGTTCCTGAATAGTGTTCCATATCCTCTTCGAAAGTACGGTGAGGTATGGTGAACTCTGCAGGTCCTTTCTTCATCATTTGTTGAGAAGCATCAGCGGCGGCTTCTGGAATGATGGCATCTCCAGTGATTGCTGGAGGAGTGTCCAAGTGAGTGGAGGGAGAAGCGAAGGTTAAGATTGGGGTTCGGGTTCTGAGTTCAGCGTTGGAATCGCTGACAATCACTTCATCAGTCTTTTGAGAGACTGAGGGAGGTTGGGTAGTTTCCAAGTTTCTAACCTCAGCGTTTGGAGACGCTGAAGTTTGGATTGGAGGGATGGCTTGCACGGGTGTGGCAGAGCGTACCACGGAACTTTCCTTCAGCTCTTCAGAACGAGCTGAGGAGTCTTCAGCATGGAATTGCTGGGGTTGCTCCTTGGTTTTCTTGATCCTTTTGGAATCAAGTTGGGTGTGTGAGGGTTTCCTTTTCTTATAAGGAGAGGATGTTGTGGCCGGGGTATCAGCGATTGGTATTGTCGCTGAAGGAGCCACAAAAAGCGGAGAATTTAGAAGAGAGAGAAGAGTAGAGAGACGTACCTCATTGGCGACAGGCTTGAAGTCGAGAACCTTAGGGCCTATCTGAAAAAGTTTCAGATCACCCTCTTCAGGATAGCTGTCCTTCAGGCCATATTGAAAGATGGCGCTGATGAATCGTGGGTAAGGAACCCATGCTGGTCTGTCAGCAGCAGAATCGACACGTTGAATCAGGTCTTCATAAATAATGGAGGCCCAGTCAATATTTAGACCTTTCAGCAGTGCGTATCCCATGGACTGCTGAGGTTGGGCGGCTTGATCAGAAGATCCGGATTTCGCTGTCATGCAGCTGATCAGGTGAGCGAAGATGAAATTCATCTCGCTGGGCATTTTGGATTTCTTTATCAGCGTCAGTTTCTTCTCAGGCTTCTTGTCCCTTCCAATATCCCAGATATAACCCATTGCGTCAAGGAAAGCAATGATTGCTTCTCTGTCAGCATGCTTTTTGTGGTCAGGGAATGGAATGAAAGGTTTTTCTTTGGAGGCATTTGGGAAGTTTAGGGCTTTGCGGATAATTGCGGGTGTGATCTTGATGGTGCCATACTCAGTATCGCTGAGTATGCATTCTATGGTTTTGGATGGATCTTTGGCAGAAGGTAGCTCAGTGTGTCTGGCAGAGTACCAGAACTGGGATAAGAGCCGCTGACTGGCAGGAGGTGTTATGGTCAGGGCTGTGTAGATGGGGCTGTTCTTCAGAAAACTTACAGCATCGTCCAGATGTGATACTTGCTTCCGAGGAGGAAACTCGAGAAGAGCTGAGAGGTTGTTGGCCTTAGTCCAATCGAGTTGATCCAGCTCGAACTTCACCTGGGGGGCTTTGAAGATTTCCATTTCCTCAGAGTCAGTGGAGATGGATTCAGCGGTAACATTCAGCTTTGAAGATGCCATATCACTGTATTATCAGTTCAACCAAAGATGTTAACAGATAAGAATTATCTTAATGTGGAAAGAAATTTCCGTTAAGATTTTTCGAATCTTGTCCATTTCATTCAGACAAAAAATGTCTTAATGAAGATTAGGGTTTTTTTTTATTTTAAAAGAAAAGTAAAACCCATAAAATCTTGTATTCCAGTTTCTAAAAGAAAAATGGATACGAATGAAGAACAAGTTTAAGATTTAGATTCAAAACTTGAAGAACAACCATGAAATGGTTGTGTTCATAAAACCATGAAAGAAATGATTTTATTTTAAAAAGTTCTTTTGTTTGATCTTGTTAAAACAAAGAGAAGATCGAAAACAAGTTATACGCATTTGATAAAAAAAAGAACATATTAACCTTGAAGTTTTGATGAAGAAGATGATGAACAGTTCTTGAGGTTTTTGAGAGCACAAATGCAACAGAGAATTCTTTTCTTGCGGAGAAAGATTGTTCGCGTAAAAGACAAATATAAACCAAGAGTTGTTTATATAGGGATTTTTAGAGAGAGAAAACCTTGAGCGGGAAAAGGTTTTCATCATGACACGGACACGTGTTTGCATTTGATTGGAAGTTTGAACAAAACGTGCAAACGTGTGTCAGAAAGAAATCGTGCCGAGTGTTATCCGTTGCAATGACGTCACAACTGTCCTTTCACATTCTTTTAGGATGTCTCTGAGGTTTTGAAAAACTCAGGAACTCTTTTGAAAAACATGAAGCACTGAATAGAAATATCAGTGAAGGTTTAAGGAATTTTCAAAATATCGCTGTTAAGGAAGAGATATTCAGCGATGCAATTTATTTTGAAATCTTGCATTTACATGCGATTGTCAGAGAGAGAAAAACATACCTGGATATCAGTTTAACCAAGTTTATTCAGAGAGAAGATGATGAAATGGATTATAAAAGTTGATTTTATCCCGAAGCCTATACAAGAATGTATAAACGTATCGCTGATAAATGTGAACCGCAGAAGATTTTATCCTTCAAAGTTCAGCATTCCAAGCTCGCCGATGAGAAAGTTGAATCTTGTCTCATCAAGAGGTTTGGTAAACAAATCAGCTAACTGATAATCAGTTGGGATAAAATGAAGTTCTATATCACCATTCATCACATGATCTCTGATAAAATGATATCTGATTTCTATGTGTTTTGTCTTTGAGTGTAGCACTGAATTGTTTGCTATAGCGATGGCACTTGTGCTGTCGCAATAGATTGGAATTTTGGAGAGCTGAAGATCATAGTCTAGTAGCTGATTTCTTATCCACAAGACTTGAGAACAGCAGCTTCCAGCGGCTACATACTCAGCTTCAGCTGTGGAAGTGGACACTGAGTTTTGCTTCTTACTTGTCCAACTTACTAGCTTTCCACCCAGGAGCTGACATCCTCCTGTGGTGCTTTTCCTATCCATTTTGCAACCTGCAAAATCACTGTCTGAATAGGCGGTTAGATCGAATCCTGAATCTTTGGGATACCAAAGACCTAGATTCGCTGTACCCTTAAGATATCGAAAGATTCTCTTTACAGCTTTCATATGGGATATCTTAGGTTCAGCTTGATATCGTGCACACAGACATGTTGCAAACATAATATCGGGTCGGCTAGCTGTAAGATACAATAGTGAGCCGATCATCCCACGGTACAGCGTGACATTGACAGGAACACCCTTTGTGTCCTTATCAAGTATCAGCGGTGGTGCCATAGGGGTTTTGATAGCTGAACTTTCAGTTAAGTCGAATTTCTTCAGCATATCTTTAACATACTTTCCCTGATTTATAAAAGTTCCTTTTTCAGTTTGCTTAATCTGAAGACCAAGGAAATATGTTAGTTCACCCATCATACTCATTTTATACTCATCTTTCATTCTATCAGCGAAACGAGTACAAAGCTCAGGGTTAGTAGAACCAAATATAATGTCATCAACATATATTTGAACTAAAATGATATGACCTTTTACTTTTCTAAAAAACAAAGTTTTGTCAATCTTACCTCGCTCAAATTTTTCAATATGGAGATAAGTAGAGAGAGTATCATACCATGCACGTGGAGCTTGCTTTAAGCCATAAAGTGCCTTGTCCAGTTTATAAACATAACATGGACGCTTAGGATCTGAGAATCCTGGAGGTTGTTCCACATATACTTCTTCATTCAGCTTTCCATTTAGAAACGCTGACTTAACATCCATCTGATGTACAGTGAAGTTTTTGTGTACAGCATATGCTAAGAAAAGACGAATATATTCAAGTCTTGCTACTGGAGCAAAAGTTTCGTCATAATCTATGCCTTCCTCTTGTCTGTATCCCTGAGCAACAAGACGAGCTTTGTTGCGAGTTACAGTACCATGTTCGTCCAACTTGTTTCGATAGACCCATTTAGTGCCTATCACCGTTTTGTCAGTTGGTCTACGAACAAGTTTCCAAACTTTGTTTCTTTCGAATTCAGTCAGCTCTTCTTGCATAGCGCTGACCCAGTTTGGATCTCTGAGGGCATCATCTATTTTCTTTGGTTCAGTTAGAGAAATAAAGTTAACAAATAAACAAATATTACCTGCACTTCTACGAGTCTGAATACCAGCGTTGGGATCACCAAGAATTTGATCGATTGGGTGATTTACAGTCCATCGCTGAGCCGGAGCATGCGTCGCTGACTCAGTCTGAACTGGAGAAACTGAAGATGAGGCTTCAGCTACTTCTGGATTATCAGCTAAGAGAGGAATGTTTGCGTTTGCCACTTCATTCACTGATTGCTGAGAAATAGATGGAATTTCTGAGACATTTGGATCAACTGCAGGTATAGTGTTTATAGGAACAGCTGAGACCCAAGATGTTTCAGCTTCACTATTTTGCATATTTGGAATGATAGAAGGACCATCATTTTCTACTGTGTGAGCATGAGGAGTGGGAACATCTTCTGACTCACCAAGATGAGAAAACATCCATTGATTCAGTTCTTCTGTATCAGCGTTCGGTTTAGAGTTCGCTGAACGGGATTCGTCAAACGTGACGTGAATAGTTTCTTCTACAGTTTGTCTTCTTCGGTTGAAGACTCTGAAGGCTTTGGAAACTGAGGAGTATCCAAGAAAGATTCCATCATCAGCCTTAGGATCAAACTTTCCAAGGGCATCTCTGTTGTTCAGTATGAAACACTGACATCCAAAGATGTGAAGAAAGCTGATTGAAGGCTTTCTCCCATGAAAGAGTTCATATGCTGTCTTTTTGAATCTTTTAACTATCAGCGACCTGTTTTGCGTAAAACAAGCAGTGTTGACAGCTTCTGCCCAAAACTGAGTAGGCAGGTGAGAATCGCTGAGCATTGAACGTGCAGCTTCAATAATTGTTCTATTTCTTCTTTCAGCGACTCCGTTTTGTTGTGGTGTTCTCACCGACGAAAAGTTGTGAGAAATACCCTTGCTCTCAAGGAAGGAATCAAGAGAACTTTTTTTGAATTCAGTTCCATGATCACTCCTTATTGAGCGAACAGTCTTATTGTTCAGAGTTTCCATCTTCCGAACAAAGGTGATGAGTTCTTCAGGGGTGTCACTCTTAGAACGGAGAAACATTACCCATGTGTAACGAGAGAATTCATCAACTATGACCAGCGTATATTTCTTTCCAGCGATGGATTGTTTGTTAACGGGGCCAAACAAATCCATATGGAGTAGTTGTAGAGGAGATGACACTGAGGAAACTTGCTTTGACTTAAAGCTTGCCTTGGTCTGCTTCCCTTTTTCACACGCTGAACATAAGGACTCTTTGGCGTATGAATGTTGAGGTAGACCAGTGACTAACTCTTTGGATGAAAGAGTATTCAGTGTCTTGAAGTTGAGATGTGAGAGCCTTTTGTGCCATAGCCAGTTAACATCAGAAGATGCTTTTGAGAAGAAACAGGAGTTCTCAGTGGTTGTTGAGTCCATGTTTATAACGTAAACATTTTCCAAACGATAACCGCTGAGAGCTATCTTCTCCTTTTTGTCAGAGACAAAGCAGGATTCCTTAGTGAAAATCACTTTGTTATCCATGTCGCAAAGCTGACTGATGCTTAGAAGATTATGCTTCAGCCCTTCAACATATGCGATTCTTCTGAAGGATGTTGTACCATTTGAAAGTACACCATACCCTCGGGTATGTCCTTTTCCATTTCCACCAAAAGTCACAGAGGGACCCTTCTCTTCCTTGTAATCAGCGAGCAGGTTTTTCTTTCCAGTCATGTGTCTAGAGCATCCGCTATCGAGATACCAGATACCCTTCTTAACCTGCAATACAAAGGAAGATTAGTTTTGCTTGGGTACCCACTTCACCATGTATACGCGTTTGTCAGTGGAAGTAGTTGGAATGGGTTCAGCAGTCTTCGCAGCATTTGAAGATTCAGCTTTGTCTTTCTTCACTTTGGTCAATTTCTTGACCTCAGCGGTAGGAGTCACCTTGACCTGAATTGCAACTGGTTTGGTCTTCTTGGGTGCTATCTTCACCTTAGCTATCTTATCAGCTTTGGTGGCTGTGGGACACTTACTTGCAATATGATCGGTAAGTCCACAGTGATAACATTTCCTATAACTAAAATTAGTTCTAGGACCACTTGAGTGCTGAGCTTTTAATTTGGAATTAGAAGTGCCAACACCAAGTACACTATTGGTTTTTGAAATAGGACGAACATTTAGTTCTTCAGATTTCTTACCAAGGATATCTACTCTGAGTCTAGGAGTAGGTCGCTGAACTGATCCAGAGGTCTGATTTCTAGAACCAGATGAATGAATCACTAAGGCTTTGGAAGCATTCAGCTTAGGTACTAAGGTACCCTTCTGAGGATTTTGATAAATAACAATTCCTTTACCTTTGTCTTTAGAGACAGAGGTAGGTTTTGAATAAACCATTTTCTCCTTACCTTTTGAGGAGGTAGGAGTTTCCTCAGGGATTGGTGTAACCGACGAGGAGTACTGAGATGAAGAAGTGTCAGCTACTGAGGATACGAACGTTCCAAATTTAAGCATTGAACGTTCAGTGGTTGGTATTGGAGTATCATATTTATAACCCAAACCACGTTTATCATCAGAGGAATCTGAGCCTTAATTATCTCAGTGATCTTTGTTGAAGAATTACACCATCCTTCAACAGTAGCTTGTTCAGCTTTTAATGCAGCGATAGCTTCCGCTCGTTCGATTTTGACTAGCTGATTTAAATGGACTTGATCTTTAAAATCTTCTTCAAATTTAGAAAGCTTTTCTATTTGAAGGTGGCAGTTTTTAAGCTTTTCAGCGAGATCAAGATTTTGGTTTTCAACCACAGCTTTGCCGTTCATGGCTTCGTATAAACTTCTAGTCAGCAGTTCGATTTTACGGAGACTATCAGCTTCATCAATATTTGCAATATTGGTAAAGAAGGAAGGTGATACCTGAATGGCAGATGTTGAAGTGGAGGGAATGTCTGAACTTTCTTCCTCTTCTTCAATCTTGGCCATGAGACATTGATTTGCTTCATCATCTTCAGAATCAGATGATGAGGCTTCTTCATCAGAAGCAGCCCAATCATAGTCAGCCATCAGGCCTTTTCCTTTCTTCTTAAAGCTTTTCAGCTTTGCATACTTTTCCTTCAGCTTTGAGTATTTGTCATCTTTATTCCTTGGAACAAAGGATTTCTTTGTAAAAGCTGAAGGTCTCATGATTTTCTTTGACCTGCACTCGTTAGCGAAATGACCTGTCTTTTCGCAGTTGAAACAAGTAGCAGTAGCCTTATCAACAAAAGCTGACGACTTAGGCTTGTCAGCTATAGAAAGAGTTTTGTTCTTTCTAAACATTTTCTTCTTGGCGAATCTCCTGAACTTTTTAGTTAGGAGAGCCAAGGATTCATCATCATCTGAAGAATCAGAATCTGATGACCTTTCAGAGTTACTTTCTAACTCAGTGATAGTGACCACGGGTCGCTGAGTAGAAGGATCCTCTGAGATTAAAGCAATAGGGGTGTTTTTGGAATCTTTTACAAGATTCTTCTTAAGATGGCTAGATTGCTCATGATTCAGCAATGTGCCATATAAGGTAGCGAGTGTCATTGATCTTAGATCTTTTGACAGCTTGAGACACATGGAATAATTGTCCCAGCTTTCAGGTAAACATTCTAAAAACTTTGTCAGCACTTCAAAGTTAGAATATTCCTTACCAACCGTTTTAAGATCTATAATTAAGCAATTAAAACGTTGATGAACTTCAGAGAGAGTTTCATTTTTACCAGAAATGAAGCTTTCGTATTGTCTTACCAGGTTGATCTTTCTTGAATCCTGGACTTCAGACGTTCCTTCATACTGAACACATATTGTGTCCCACATGGCTTTTGAGGATTTCAGGTTCATGACGGAATGGTAGACTTCGTCAGGAAGGGCCATGGATAGTATGGATCTGGCTTTTGTATCTATAGCCACTTTCTTCTTGTCTTCATCGGTCCACATGTGTATTTCCTTTGGAATCAGCCTTTCAGGAATAGCAGCTCGAGTTGCAGTGGCTGGAACTAAAGGATCAATAGTTACAGGGATGTGTGGGCCGTTTTCAAGATAGTAGGTCATAGTAGGGTCTACACCTTCTAGGAAGAGCATCATCCTATTTTTCCATAAGTTGAAGTTGTCTCTGGAAAATCTAGGGGGTTTTGCAAGAGAACCATTGTCTATATAATTTGTGTTTGTGTGGGAGGCCATTTTCAGATAATAGCAAGGAAGAGAAATATCTTAGATTAGATCTTGTTTATGAGATTAAACAAATCTGCTCTGATACCACTTGTTGGTCCCGAAAGGCCTATACAAGTTTGTAGAAGGGGGGGGGGGTGAATACAAACACGCTATTTTACTTTTCTAAATTGTTTATTGATAAATCATTAACAATTTACAGCTTGTTGCGGAAACAAGATTAAGGATAAACCTAAATCTAAACAAGTTGGAACACTAAGGTTTCTTGCACTAAGAAAGATATGGAGATTACTAATAAAATCCTATCTTGAGAGAGATTTGAACTTGTCCAGAGTTAGCAAATTACTTCAAATGAAGTGAGTTCATCTCTTTATATATTGCATGCATTTAATGCAATTCAGTATACGCTTTACACGTGTCATCAGCGGATTGGTTGCATGTCATTGACCTTTGTTGACAACCTTAGTAGCCGCATGAATGAACAGTGTAGTATCAGAGTGGTTGTACGATCTCAGATTTTCGGAGGTTCTTTTCTGACATTTCGTACGGTGGCGTGCAAGGGAGGTTAAGACAAAAGTACTTTGTACGGAGGACTTCATGATCAGCTTTCGTTGATTCAGCGATTATCATTTACTATTCAGCGAATGATAAAGTTCAGCGATAGTTGAAGTCTTGTACTTGATACTTCACGTTGAGTGGACAAATCTGAGTCTTCGCTGATCCGCATCAGTTCATTAGTAGACTTGTCGCTGGTTCTTAAGCTTGATCTTCGACTTCAGCGTAGAACCTTTGTTGACGTGAAACTTGTCTTCAGGGATTATAAGTAAACAACTAACTTATCAGCGATCACCATAAGGACTGAACAGACTCAGCGCATTATGGTGAACAGTGTTCGCTGAATGTTTAATTTAAAGAGCGAGAGTTCCTATCAGTGGTACTGTAAGATCTTAGTACTTATCAGCGATAGTGAAACTCTGATACATATTGTTTACATACAATGTTCACCAAGTATTTAAGAGAGGGTCATTATCAAATCACTGAGGGTTTGGATCAACAAACTTCATGAAATCACCTTCACCACCAACAATCTCTATGCACTTCTTGATTTCCCTAAGAAGAAACTGACGGGCGTCGAGACCGTCAAATAATAAGTATAAGTTCTAACTATCCCAAAATACAATATAAATTGTAATAGTGGTAAGTCAGGTCGAATCCACAGGGATTGGTCGTGACAATTATTTTACTTCTACACGTTTACGTAAAGGGAGGGGGGGTTGGACTTGATCAACTGAATGTCCTTTCTGAAATAGATACAAAAGCCAGATCCATATTATCCATGGCCCTTCCTGACGAAGTCTACCATTCCGTCATGAACCTGAAGTCATCAAAAGCCATGTGGGACACAATATGTGTTCAGTATGAAGGAACGTCTGAATGTCCTAGGGGGAGATTGTTGATCCAAACCCTCAGTGATTTGATAATGACCCTCTCTTAAATACTTAGTGAAAATTGTATGTAAACAATATGTATCAGAGTTTTACTATCGCTGATAAGTACTAAGATCTTACAGTACCGCTGATAGGAACTCTCCCTCTTTAAATTAAACATTCAGCGAACACTGTTCACCATAATGCTCTGAGTCTGTTCAGTCCTTATGGTGATCGCTGATAAGTTAGTTGTTTACTTATGATCCCTGAAGACAATTTTCACGTCAACAAAGGTTCTACGCTGAAGTCGAAGATCAAGCTCAAGAACCAGCGACAAGTCTACTAATGAACTGATGCGGATCAGCGAAGACTCAGATTTGTCCACTCAACGTGAAGTATCAAGTACAAGACTTCAGCTATCGCTGAACTTTATCATTCGCTGAATAGTAAATGATAATCGCTGAATCAACGAAAGCTGATCATGAAGTCCTCCGTACAAAGTACTTTTGTCTTAACCTCCCTTGCACGCCGCCGTACGAAATGTCAGAAAAGAACCTCCGAAAATCTGAGATCGTACAAACACTCTGATACTACACTGTTCATCTTTACGGCTACTAAGGTTGTCAACCAAGGTCAATGCCATGCAACCAACCAGCTGATGACACGTGTAAAGTGTATACTGACTTGCATTAAATGCATGCAGTATATAAAGAGATGAACTCACTTCTTTTGAAGTAACTTGCTAACTCTGGACAAGTTCAAATCTCTCTCAAGATAGGATTTTATTAGTAATCTCCATATCTTTCTTAGTGCAAGAAACCTTAGTGTTCCAACTTGTTTAGATTTAGGTTTATCCTTAATCTTGTTTCCGCAACAAGCTGTAAATTGTTAATGATTTATCAATAAACAATTTAGAAAAGTAAAAATGCGACTAAAATTAATTATAAACAGTGAAATAAAACCCAACATTAGTTTAATTTCGATTAAGATGATGACACTTATCATTGATTCCAAAGACGTAAACATAAAGAACGAACCTAAGTTGATTATAGTCGTTAATAAGCTCTAACGACCTCTATGTTTCCTTAATTTACACCGGTTAAAATAAGCTCTTCAACCGGATCTTAATCACAATTAAAAAATTAAACAAGCTCTTAATTTCTTTAGAAGTGATTAGCTTTATCGAACTAGAAAAATACCAACTCAAGGCAATAAGCTCATAAGTTCGGCTTATTATAACCTTGATTGCAAGATTTCAAGAACTCAAATTGAAAACCTTATTGAATTCAAAGAGTTCCATTGTTACTCATCAAAACCAAAAGACAATTACGTATCTAATATTTTGACTAACAATCTTTCATAAGAGATTCAACTAATTGATCAAGTTAATTGAAAACTCAAACGAAATTGACATTGAAATTAGAAATTAAGCAAATAGATTTGTCCCAAATGATTACAATGGAATCTCAAAGTGCAACCATCAAAATCTAATCAAACTATTGTTGGAATTAAAACTAGGGTTACAACTACAAAAAGAAATTACCAAAGGTTAAGTGAAATTGATGAAGAGAAATGCTCCAATTTGGTCTCCTTCTTGCTCTCTTCTTCCCTGCAAATCTGATTTCTGAAGTTGAAACCCCCTCAAATCGTTGGTTTCTCCTCCTATTAAACCCTCAAGTGAAGAAACCGCCAAAAGTGGCGCACGACCTCAATTCTGAGGCGCACGACTTGGGCCGCGGCTTGAGGCCACGGTGAAGGCCGCGTATGTGTCTGTTCAATTTTGCTGCCGCTGTTGCTGTGTGGATGCTCTTTTCGTGTGAACCATGAAGATGGCGGCTGGAAGTGGGCTTTCTTTTTCTATTTCTTTGTTTTGTTGTGGGCCGCCTACATAATAAAGCAACCATAAGAACCAAGCAATTGTAATTTACTTTTCTTTTCCATGGTCACGTGAAGCAACAAAAAAAAGAGTTTATTATTTAATTTTTTTTTCTATTTCTTAATCTAACTAATATAAATATTAAAATTGCTATATTTCTTTTTCCTTTTATTTATTTACAAACAATGGAATACTAAAACTTAATTTAATAGGGGTGCTTTAAGCAACTAATTGACACTAAGTTTAGGGAATATTTGACGTAAAAATATATAAAAATCGCACTTATCAGAAACCATCCCCCCATCTCACTGAAGCTATCAACTTCATCAAAACCTGCCCTCTTGCAACTGCTATGACCATCACCCCTCCTGCCCAAAAAGACCCCTACAGTAGTTCTGGTACATTTCTCATCGTACCACTGCTATCTCTGCAAAAACCAAGAAGGAATACTCTGTCATCGGTTTTGAGACCGAGCTAGGTGAAGGATCCAACACCCCTGCAGCTATCCGGGCAGCCTTGAACCTACCTGCTGGCCCGAAGACTCATCCCTTTGTCCCATTCCCTGACCTCAACACCGTTGAAGGAAAGAATGAAATCATCCCCTTCCTGGACAAAATGAAGTACATCTGGAACACCGGACGTGAAGACCCTGAGAAGAAGCTCACCAATGTCCTTAAGAGCATGATGCCATCGGAGATCAACTTCATCTTCACGCACGTGATTAGCTGCATGACAGCGAAGCACGGCTCCACTGATCAGGCATCCAAGCCTCAGTACCTGATGGCCTACGCTCTACTTAAAGGCCTCCATGTTGATTACGCTCGCGTAATCTTTGAAGATCTGATGGAAAGGGTGGAGAGGCCAGATCGCCCAACTGATGTTCCTTATCCCAGATTCCTCAGTGCCATCTTCGCTTATGGCCTAAAGGAGGACTATCCCAAGAAGGGATACCTGAAGCTTTCCCAGGTCGACCCTAAGGTTCTCGACTTCAAGCCCGTAAAGGGTGAGGTACGTCTTTCTACTCTACTCTCTCTTCTTTGCACTCCCTCTTCTTCTTCTACTTCAGTGGCTACTGCTACAGCAGCGGTAATCCCAACCGCTGACACCCAGACCACTACAACCTCCTCTCTTAAAAGAGGAAACACTCTACCTCACCCCCCTTGGCACCCATAAGTCCAAGAAGCAAGCAAAGGAGCTCCCCAAGCCTTCTCAGGATGAAGACCCCACGTTCGCCTCTTCACAGGGAACGATGGATGATTTTGTGGTCCACTCCGCCACACTCGCTGAAACCACCCCTATTCAAACCACTTCAGTGACTCAGTTCACTGAAGTTAACATGGATGAGAACCCCCACTCCACAACACCTCAAAGTGCTGCAGAGGATTTTCTCAGCGGATCCAACGTTCGCTTATTCTACTTTTCTCTATACCATGACACCCACAATGCCATCAATAATGCTGACGGACTCAGCCGCTGCAACCCTCCAAAACATGATGTAGTAGAACACTGGACCTGTAGGGTCGTCTTTTGAAGACGACTTGGAACATCATTCAGGGTATCGTGACATCCACTCCTTCTCCAACCCTCCTACAGGTATCCCAACAACAACCACTTCTCTCTCTGCACCCCTAACTTCTGAGCTTTCCTTAGCTCACCAGTTGTTTGCTTTTTTAGGTCAAAATTTGGGCACCATCAGCACTTCCCTCAAGGAAAGTGCTGATAAAGTGACGAATCTCACCACCACCATCTCCAACAACTCTTCAGCGGTTACAGACGCTGGAGAGACGCTGAAGCAACTCTCAACTGCTGTCAAAGACAAAGCCTTCTCCGCTGACTTCACCAAAGTTGACGTAGGACTGACAACAGTGAAGACCGCCATCGTCAACAACACCTCCAACATCAACAAACTCACCACCGCTGTCACTGATCTCTCCGCTGGGGTTTCATCTCTCAGTGGTGAGGTAAGTTCTCTAAAGACCAACTACACCGGTCTACAAGGTGAGCTGAGCAGCCTCTCCAAGAAGTTCGCTGACAACAATGACCTACTCACCAAGATCCTTGAAACGCTAAACGCTCCCACTGTTCATACATCTCACTTCTCCCAGGCTGACCGGGATAAGCTGGAGATGGCAGTGGAATTCATTTTGCAAAGTACACATGCCATTTCTGGCATTGAAGACAGAATGGCAGTGGTGGAACAGGAAGTTGGGATCTCTGGCCAAGAAGACAGGGATCCTGAGACTGAGAAACACTTAGTGAAAATTGTAAGTAGACAATATGTATTAGAGTTTCACTATCGCTGATAAATACTAAATCTGTTTAGTACCGCTGATAGGAAACTCATGTTCTTTAATTTACGCATTCAGCGAACACTGTTCATCAGTGAGCCCTGAGCCTGTTCAAGTCTCACTGGTGATCGTTGATAGTTTAATTTACGTTGTTTACTTATGATCCCTGAAGACAAGATTCACGTCAACCATGTTCTACGCTGAAGTCGAAGATCAAGCCAAAGAACCAGCGACTAAGTCTACTAATGAACTGATGCGGATATCAGCGAAGCCAAGACTTGTCCACTCAACGTGAAGTTTCACTTAGAAGACTTCAGCGAACGCTGAACTTTATCATTCGCTGATAAAGAATCATTCATCGAACGCTTATCATGAAGCCTCCTCTACAAGCAACTTTTGTTTTATCCCCTTGCACGCCTCCGTACGACTGTGTCAGAATGGACATCCTTTTTGTCCAGAATCGTACAACCAACTCTGATCTTACATTGTTCATCATGCAGCCACTAGGTAGTCTACTGAAGTCAAAACATGCAACCAACCAGAGGTTTCCACGTGTAAAAAGGTATACTGACATGCATTAAATGCATGCAGTATATAAAAGAAACCCTACTTCATTTGTGAAGTGCTCGAACCTTTCCTCTTGATGAACTTACTGTGTGTTAGAATAGTCTCCTTAGTATTCTAAATTTTCTTAATCTCTATTTCTAGTGCAAGAACTCTTAGTGATTCTCATAGTTTGTTTAGATTAGGTTTATTCCTTAATCTTGTTCCGCAACAAACTGTAAATTGTTTGATACATATCAATAAACAATTTAGAAAGATAAAATTTGTGTGTTTGTATTCAACCCCCCCCCCCCCCTCTACAAACGTGTATAACCCCTTTGGGACCAACAAGTCGTATCAGAGCAGTTTGTTTAATCTAATAAACAAGATCTTGCTTATACTATATTCTTTTTTCTTCCTTGCTATTTTCTCAATATGGCAAACACTACAAACACAAACTATATCGATAATGTTCTCTTGCAAAACCCCCTAGATTTTCCAAAGATAACTTCAATCTATGGAAAAATAGGATGATGCTCTTCTTGGAAGCTATAGATCCTACTATGCCTTACTACATTGAAAATGGACCATATGCCCCTGTCATGATAGATCCTGAAGTTCTAGGCACTGCTACTAGAGTGCCATTCCTGAAAGAATCATTCCCAGGGCAGTTAGCACGTGGACTGATGAAGACAAGAAGAAGGTGGCCATTGACACTAAGGCCGGATCCACCCTCTCTATGGCTCTTCCTGATGAAGTCTACCACTCCGTCATGAACCTAAAAAGTTCTAAAGCCATGTGGGACACTATATGTGTTCAATATGAAGGTACTTCTGAAGTCCAGGATTCGAGAAAGATCAACCTGGTAAGACAGTACGAAAGTTTCATCTGTGGTAAGAATTAAACCCTCTCTGAAGTTCATCAATGCTTTAACTATTTAATCATTGACTTAAAAACTGTTGGTAAGTAATATTCGAACTTTGAGATCCTGACAAAGTTTATAGAAAGTCTATCTAAAAGTTGGGACAGTTATTCAATGTGTCTTAAGCTCTCAAAGGATCTGAAATTAATGACCTTTTCTACCTTATTTGGCATTATGCTCAATCATAAGCTGTCGTGTCATCTTAAGAAGAATCTTATAAAAGATTCCAAAAGCACGCCTGTTGCTTTACTCTCTTCAGAATTGGTACCTACTCAGCGATCTACTGTCACTATCACTGAGTTGGAGTCTAACTCTGATGAATCATCAGAAGCTGATCCTTCAGATATAGATGAGTCACTGGCACTCCTGACTAATACATTCAGGAGATTCGCCAGAAAGAGTAACTTCAGAAGAAATAAACCTCTTTCCCTCACTGACAAGCCAAAATCTTCAACCCCTGTAGATATGGCCACTGCTACCTGCTTTAACTATGAAAAAGTAGGACACTTTGCTAGTGAATGCAAGTCAAAGAAAGTCTTCAGACCCTCATCTTCTTCCTACAAGAAATCCTCTAATCCCAAGGCTAGAGATGACAAGTACAAGAAGCTGAAAGAAAAATATGCAAAGCTGAAAAGCTTTAAAAAGAAAGGCAAAGGCATGATCGCTGAAGATCATGACTGGGCTCTTTCTGATGAGGAATCATCTGACTCTGAAGATGATGATGAGGCCAATCTCTGCCTCATGGCCAAAATAGAAGAAGAGGAAGAACAAGCTGAAATTCCCTCTACTTCTACCTCCACCTCTCAGGTATCAAACTCTCTAACTGATACTCAAACTTCAGCCCTCAATTACATCGAAAGACGTCGGACCGTCGATCTTTTGACTGTTGATTTATATGATGCCATGAATGGCAAGACCAAAGCTGAAAAACTAAATATTGATCTCGCTGAACAGCTTAAAAACTGTCAGTTGCAAATAGAAAAGCTTTCTAAAATAGAAGAAAATTTGAAAGATCAGGTCTGTATAAATCAAATCATTAGAATTGAACGAGAAGATGCTATCGCTACATTAAAGGCTGAAAAGGATACTGTTGAAGGATGGTGTAAATCCTCAACAACGATCACTGAGATAATTCGTGCTCAGATTCCCCTGAGTGACAAAAGTGGTCTTGGTTATAAAGTTGATGCTAAGGAACCAACCATTGATCGTTCCATGCTTAAGTTTGGAATATTCCTGTCTTATATCCCTGACACCTCTTCGTCTTAGTGTTCCTCTTCTAAAACTCCCATCCCTGAGGAAACCTCTACCTTAAGTTCTAAACTGAAAGGTAAAGAGAAAATTATTTTCCAAAAACCTCAGAAGGGTACCAAAGTACCTAAGCTGAAGAATGTTAAACCTTAAGCTAATCAATCCTCAACTTCTAAGGATAAGATTAATGAGCATGCTCAGCAATCAATTCCTAGGATTAGGATTAATTTATTAGCTAAGAATCTTGATGAACCTAAGGTTCCCCCAAGATCCGATGCTAAAGGTATTCTTGGTACAGGCCCTGCCCGTTTGAAAATTTCAAATAAAAATGCCTATGGTCTAAAGCTACTTTTAGCGATAGGAAATGTTATCACTATGGACTTACCAATCATATTGCTAGTAAATGGCCCACAGCTACCAAGGCTGAAAAATTAGCCAAGGTAAAGAAGGATGCCCCCAAGGCAAAGAAGACCAATCCTGGTGCAAATCATGTTAAGATGAAACCAACCACTGAGGTTAAGAAAATAACCAAAGTGAAGACTTGTCCTGAAGCTGAATCTTCAAATGATGCGAAGATTGTTGAACCTTCCACTTCCTCTACCACCACTGACAAATGTGGACCCATAGTAAAATGGGTGCCTAAATCAAACTAATCTTCCTTTGTTTGCAGGTCCTGAAGGGTATCTGGTATCTCGATAGCGGATGCTCTAGACATATGCTGGCAAAAAGAACCTGCTCGCTGAATATAAGGAAGAGAAAGGTCCCTCAGTGACCTTTGGTAGAAATGGAAAAGGCTATACCCGAGGGTTTGGGGTACTCTCTCTTCTTTGCACTCCCTCTTCTTCTTCTACTTCAGTGGCTACTGCTACAGCAGCGGTAATCCCAACCGCTGACACCCAGACCACTACAACCTCCTCTCTTAAAAGAGGAAACACTCTACCTCACCCCCCTTGGCACCCATAAGTCCAAGAAGCAAGCAAAGGAGCTCCCCAAGCCTTCTCAGGATGAAGACCCCACGTTCGCCTCTTCACAGGGAACGATGGATGATTTTGTGGTCCACTCCGCCACACTCGCTGAAACCACCCCTATTCAAACCACTTCAGTGACTCAGTTCACTGAAGTTAACATGGATGAGAACCCCCACTCCACAACACCTCAAAGTGCTGCAGAGGATTTTCTCAGCGGATCCAACGTTCGCTTATTCTACTTTTCTCTATACCATGACACCCACAATGCCATCAATAATGCTGACGGACTCAGCCGCTGCAACCCTCCAAAACATGATGTAGTAGAACACTGGACCTGTAGGGTCGTCTTTTGAAGACGACTTGGAACATCATTCAGGGTATCGTGACATCCACTCCTTCTCCAACCCTCCTACAGGTATCCCAACAACAACCACTTCTCTCTCTGCACCCCTAACTTCTGAGCTTTCCTTAGCTCACCAGTTGTTTGCTTTTTTAGGTCAAAATTTGGGCACCATCAGCACTTCCCTCAAGGAAAGTGCTGATAAAGTGACGAATCTCACCACCACCATCTCCAACAACTCTTCAGCGGTTACAGACGCTGGAGAGACGCTGAAGCAACTCTCAACTGCTGTCAAAGACAAAGCCTTCTCCGCTGACTTCACCAAAGTTGACGTAGGACTGACAACAGTGAAGACCGCCATCGTCAACAACACCTCCAACATCAACAAACTCACCACCGCTGTCACTGATCTCTCCGCTGGGGTTTCATCTCTCAGTGGTGAGGTAAGTTCTCTAAAGACCAACTACACCGGTCTACAAGGTGAGCTGAGCAGCCTCTCCAAGAAGTTCGCTGACAACAATGACCTACTCACCAAGATCCTTGAAACGCTAAACGCTCCCACTGTTCATACATCTCACTTCTCCCAGGCTGACCGGGATAAGCTGGAGATGGCAGTGGAATTCATTTTGCAAAGTACACATGCCATTTCTGGCATTGAAGACAGAATGGCAGTGGTGGAACAGGAAGTTGGGATCTCTGGCCAAGAAGACAGGGATCCTGAGACTGAGAAACACTTAGTGAAAATTGTAAGTAGACAATATGTATTAGAGTTTCACTATCGCTGATAAATACTAAATCTGTTTAGTACCGCTGATAGGAAACTCATGTTCTTTAATTTACGCATTCAGCGAACACTGTTCATCAGTGAGCCCTGAGCCTGTTCAAGTCTCACTGGTGATCGTTGATAGTTTAATTTACGTTGTTTACTTATGATCCCTGAAGACAAGATTCACGTCAACCATGTTCTACGCTGAAGTCGAAGATCAAGCCAAAGAACCAGCGACTAAGTCTACTAATGAACTGATGCGGATATCAGCGAAGCCAAGACTTGTCCACTCAACGTGAAGTTTCACTTAGAAGACTTCAGCGAACGCTGAACTTTATCATTCGCTGATAAAGAATCATTCATCGAACGCTTATCATGAAGCCTCCTCTACAAGCAACTTTTGTTTTATCCCCTTGCACGCCTCCGTACGACTGTGTCAGAATGGACATCCTTTTTGTCCAGAATCGTACAACCAACTCTGATCTTACATTGTTCATCATGCAGCCACTAGGTAGTCTACTGAAGTCAAAACATGCAACCAACCAGAGGTTTCCACGTGTAAAAAGGTATACTGACATGCATTAAATGCATGCAGTATATAAAAGAAACCCTACTTCATTTGTGAAGTGCTCGAACCTTTCCTCTTGATGAACTTACTGTGTGTTAGAATAGTCTCCTTAGTATTCTAAATTTTCTTAATCTCTATTTCTAGTGCAAGAACTCTTAGTGATTCTCATAGTTTGTTTAGATTAGGTTTATTCCTTAATCTTGTTCCGCAACAAACTGTAAATTGTTTGATACATATCAATAAACAATTTAGAAAGATAAAATTTGTGTGTTTGTATTCAACCCCCCCCCCCCCCCCCCCCTCTACAAACGTGTATAACCCCTTTGGGACCAACAAGTCGTATCAGAGCAGTTTGTTTAATCTAATAAACAAGATCTTGCTTATACTATATTCTTTTTTCTTCCTTGCTATTTTCTCAATATGGCAAACACTACAAACACAAACTATATCGATAATGGTTCTCTTGCAAAACCCCCTAGATTTTCCAAAGATAACTTCAATCTATGGAAAAATAGGATGATGCTCTTCTTGGAAGCTATAGATCCTACTATGCCTTACTACATTGAAAATGGACCATATGCCCCTGTCATGATAGATCCTGAAGTTCTAGGCACTGCTACTAGAGTGCCATTCCTGAAAGAATCATTCCCAGGGCAGTTAGCACGTGGACTGATGAAGACAAGAAGAAGGTGGCCATTGACACTAAGGCCGGATCCACCCTCTCTATGGCTCTTCCTGATGAAGTCTACCACTCCGTCATGAACCTAAAAAGTTCTAAAGCCATGTGGGACACTATATGTGTTCAATATGAAGGTACTTCTGAAGTCCAGGATTCGAGAAAGATCAACCTGGTAAGACAGTACGAAAGTTTCATCTGTGGTAAGAATTAAACCCTCTCTGAAGTTCATCAATGCTTTAACTATTTAATCATTGACTTAAAAACTGTTGGTAAGTAATATTCGAACTTTGAGATCCTGACAAAGTTTATAGAAAGTCTATCTAAAAGTTGGGACAGTTATTCAATGTGTCTTAAGCTCTCAAAGGATCTGAAATTAATGACCTTTTCTACCTTATTTGGCATTATGCTCAATCATAAGCTGTCGTGTCATCTTAAGAAGAATCTTATAAAAGATTCCAAAAGCACGCCTGTTGCTTTACTCTCTTCAGAATTGGTACCTACTCAGCGATCTACTGTCACTATCACTGAGTTGGAGTCTAACTCTGATGAATCATCAGAAGCTGATCCTTCAGATATAGATGAGTCACTGGCACTCCTGACTAATACATTCAGGAGATTCGCCAGAAAGAGTAACTTCAGAAGAAATAAACCTCTTTCCCTCACTGACAAGCCAAAATCTTCAACCCCTGTAGATATGGCCACTGCTACCTGCTTTAACTATGAAAAAGTAGGACACTTTGCTAGTGAATGCAAGTCAAAGAAAGTCTTCAGACCCTCATCTTCTTCCTACAAGAAATCCTCTAATCCCAAGGCTAGAGATGACAAGTACAAGAAGCTGAAAGAAAAATATGCAAAGCTGAAAAGCTTTAAAAAGAAAGGCAAAGGCATGATCGCTGAAGATCATGACTGGGCTCTTTCTGATGAGGAATCATCTGACTCTGAAGATGATGATGAGGCCAATCTCTGCCTCATGGCCAAAATAGAAGAAGAGGAAGAACAAGCTGAAATTCCCTCTACTTCTACCTCCACCTCTCAGGTATCAAACTCTCTAACTGATACTCAAACTTCAGCCCTCAATTACATCGAAAGACGTCGGACCGTCGATCTTTTGACTGTTGATTTATATGATGCCATGAATGGCAAGACCAAAGCTGAAAAACTAAATATTGATCTCGCTGAACAGCTTAAAAACTGTCAGTTGCAAATAGAAAAGCTTTCTAAAATAGAAGAAAATTTGAAAGATCAGGTCTGTATAAATCAAATCATTAGAATTGAACGAGAAGATGCTATCGCTACATTAAAGGCTGAAAAGGATACTGTTGAAGGATGGTGTAAATCCTCAACAACGATCACTGAGATAATTCGTGCTCAGATTCCCCTGAGTGACAAAAGTGGTCTTGGTTATAAAGTTGATGCTAAGGAACCAACCATTGATCGTTCCATGCTTAAGTTTGGAATATTCCTGTCTTATATCCCTGACACCTCTTCGTCTTAGTGTTCCTCTTCTAAAACTCCCATCCCTGAGGAAACCTCTACCTTAAGTTCTAAACTGAAAGGTAAAGAGAAAATTATTTTCCAAAAACCTCAGAAGGGTACCAAAGTACCTAAGCTGAAGAATGTTAAACCTTAAGCTAATCAATCCTCAACTTCTAAGGATAAGATTAATGAGCATGCTCAGCAATCAATTCCTAGGATTAGGATTAATTTATTAGCTAAGAATCTTGATGAACCTAAGGTTCCCCCAAGATCCGATGCTAAAGGTATTCTTGGTACAGGCCCTGCCCGTTTGAAAATTTCAAATAAAAATGCCTATGGTCTAAAGCTACTTTTAGCGATAGGAAATGTTATCACTATGGACTTACCAATCATATTGCTAGTAAATGGCCCACAGCTACCAAGGCTGAAAAATTAGCCAAGGTAAAGAAGGATGCCCCCAAGGCAAAGAAGACCAATCCTGGTGCAAATCATGTTAAGATGAAACCAACCACTGAGGTTAAGAAAATAACCAAAGTGAAGACTTGTCCTGAAGCTGAATCTTCAAATGATGCGAAGATTGTTGAACCTTCCACTTCCTCTACCACCACTGACAAATGTGGACCCATAGTAAAATGGGTGCCTAAATCAAACTAATCTTCCTTTGTTTGCAGGTCCTGAAGGGTATCTGGTATCTCGATAGCGGATGCTCTAGACATATGCTGGCAAAAAGAACCTGCTCGCTGAATATAAGGAAGAGAAAGGTCCCTCAGTGACCTTTGGTAGAAATGGAAAAGGCTATACCCGAGGGTTTGGGGTACTCTCTAATGGTACAACTACCTTCAGAAGAGTCGCATATGTTGAAGGAATGAAGCATAATCTTCTAAGCATCAGTCAGCTATGTGACAAGGATTACAAAGTGTGTTTCACTAAGGAATCCTGCTTTGTCCTTGACAAAAAGGAGAAGATTGCTCTCAGCGAATATCGTTTGGAAAATGTTTATGTTATAAACATGGACTCGACAACCACTAAGAATTCCTGTTTCTTCTCAAAAGCCTCATCTGATGTAAACTGGCTATGGCATAAGAGGCTCTCTCATCTCAACTTCAAGACACTGAATACTCTTTCTTCAAAAGAGTTAGTCACTGGTCTTCCTCAACATTCATACGCTAAGGAATCTCTATGTTCAGCCTGTGAAAAAGGGAAACAAACCAAAGCAAGCTTTAAATCTAAGCAAGTTTCCTCAATATCATCTCCTCTTCAACTTCTTCACATGGATCTGTTTGGCCCTGTTAACGAACAATCCATCGCTGGAAAGAAATATACACCGGTCATAGTTGATGAATTCTCTCGCTACACCTGGGTTATGTTTCTCCGTTCTAAGAGTGACACCCCTGAAGAACTCATCACTTTCGTCAGGAAAATGGTAGTCCTGAATAATATGATTGTTCGCTCGATAAGGAGTGATCATGGGACTGAAGTCAAAAACAGTTCTCTTGAAAACTTCTTCGAAAGCAAGGGTATTTCTCACAACCTTTCTTCTGTGAGAACACCACAGCAAAATGGAGTCGCTGAAAGAAGAAATCGAACGATCATCGAAGTTGCACGATCAATGCTTAGCGATTCTCATCTACCTACTCAGTTCTGGGCAAAAGATGTCAACACTGCTTGTTTTACTCAAAACAGGTCGTTGATTGTCAAAAGATTCAAGAAAACAGCGTATGAACTTTTCCATGGGAGAAAGCCTTCAATTAGCTTTCTTCACATCTTTGGATGTCAGTGTTTCATACTGAACAACAGGGATGCCCTAGAAAAGTTTGATCCCAAGGTTGATGATGGACTATTTCTTGGATATTCTTCAGTCTCCAAAGCCTTCAGAGTTTTCAATCGAAGAAGACAAACTGTAGAAGAAACAATCCACGTCACTTTTGACGAATCCCGTTTAGCGAACTCAAGACCTTCTGCTGATACTGAAGAAATGAATCAATGGATGTTTTCTCATCTTGGTGATTCAGAAGCTGCTCCTATCCCTCAAGTCAACACTCCTACCGCTGATGATGATCCTACTATCATCTCAAGCATGCAGACAAGTGAAGCTGAATCTTCATGGGTTTCAGCTGTTCCTCTTACCACTATGCCTGCTTCTGAACCATCTACCTCAGATATACCATCTACTTCTCAGCAATCAGTGAATGAAATGACATCTAAACCCCTTCCTCTCTTGCCTGAAATACCAGAAGTTGCTGAAGCATCTTCTTCAGCTCCTCCAGAAGCTCAAACTGAGTCAGCTAATAATGCTCCGACTCAGCGATGGACTATAAATCACCCCATTGATCAAATTCTTGGTGATCTAAACACTGGTGTTCAGACTCGATGAAGTGCAGGTAATATTTGTTTATTTGTTAACTTTATTTCTCTGATTGAGCCAAAGAAAACAGATGATGCCCTCAGAGATCCAAACTGGGTCAGCGCTATGCAAGAAGAGCTTACTGAATTTGAAAGAAACAAAGTTTGGAATCTCGTTCCAAGACCATCTGACAAGTCAGTGATAGGCACTAAATGGGTCTACCGAAACAAGTTGGATGAACATGGAACTGTAACCCGCAACAAGGCTCGTCTTGTTGCTCAGGGATACAGACAAGAGGAAGGCATAGACTATAACGAAACATTTTCCCCAGTGGCAAGACTCGAAGCTATTCGTCTATTCTTAACATACACCGTTCACAAAGATTTCAAAGTTTATCAAATGGATGTAAAATCAGCATTTCTCAACGGAAGGCTGAGTGAAGATGTATATGTTGAACAACCTCCAGGATTCACTGATCCTAAGCATACGGGTTATGTATATAAACAGGATAAGGCACTCTATGGCTTAAAGCAAGCTCCTCGTGCATGGTATGACACTCTCTCTACTTATCTCCATATTGAAAAATTTGAGTGTGGTAAAATCGATAAAACTCTATTTTTCAGGAAAGTAAAAGGTCATATCATTCTTGTTCAAATATATGTCGATGATATTATATTTGGTTCTACTAACCCTGACTTATGTACTCGTTTCGCTGAAAGAATGAAAGTTGAATATAAAATGAGTATGATGGGTGAACTGGCATATTTCCTTGGTCTCCAAATCAAACAGAATGAAAAAGGTACTTTTATTCACCAAGGTAAGTAAGTTAAAGATATGCTGAAAAAGTTTGATTTAACTCAAAGCTCAGCTATGAAAACCCCAATGGCACCACCGCTGACACTTAACAAAGATCCTTCAGGAAACCTGTTAATGTCACAGCGTACCATGGGATGATCGGCTCTCTTCTGTATCTTACAACTAGTCGTCCTGATATTATGTATGCAACTTGTTTGTGTGCAAGATATCAATCTGAACCTAAGGAATCTCATTTAATCGTTGTAAAGCGTATCTTTCGATACCTTAACGGTACTCCTATTCTAGGTCTTTGGTATCCCAAAGACTCGGGGTTTGATCTAATCGCCTATTCAGATAGAGATTTTGCAGGATGCAAATTGGATAGGAAAAGCACCACAGGAGGCTGTCAGCTCCTGGGTGGAAAACTGGTGAGTTGGACAAGTAAAAAGCAAAACTCAGTGTCCACCTCAACCACTGAAGCTGAGTACGTAGCCACTGGAAGTTGTTGTTCTCAAGTCTTATGGATGAGAAATCAACTACTAGACTATGACCTTCAGCTCTCTAAAATTCCAATCTATTGCGACAGCACTAGTGCCATCGCCATAGCAAACAATCCAGTGCTACAATCAAAGACCAAACACATCGAGATCATGTATCATTTTATCAGAGATCATGTGAGGAATGGTGATATAGAACTTCATTTTATTCCCACTGACTTTCAGTTAGCTGATCTTTTCACCAAACCTCTTGATGAGACAAGATTTAACTTTCTCATCAGCGAGCTTGGAATGCTGAACCTAGAAGAATAAAATCTTCAGCGGTAAGCATTTGATCAGTGATAATATAAACTGTTATATCCTTATTAATCATCTAATCTCTGAACAAATTGATTCGCTGATATCAAGGTATGTTCTCTCCCTTAATCATTGACACTCGCCTCAGCATGCAAGATTTCAAAATAAATTACATCGCTAAATATCTCTTCCTTTCAGTGATTCTTTTGAAATTCTTAAATCTCACTGATATTTGTAATCAGTGCTTCTTATTTTATAAATGTCCCTGAGTTTTTTTTAAACCCTCAGAGACACCTTAAAATATGAAAGGACGTTTTTGACGTCATCACAACGGATAAACCACGGCACGCCTTTTCGTCTGACACACTCGTCCGTTTCGTTTTCTTGTCCAATAAGATTTAAGGGACGTGTCACGTGCCATCATGAAAAACTTTTCCCGCTCTTAGTTTTTCTCTCTCTACTCTCACTATATAAACCCTTTGAGTTTATATTTTTACCTTTTACGCGAACTTACTCTCAAACGCAAGAACTCACTGTTGCATTTGGATTATTTCTTCCAGAATCTGTGTTAATCTTCTTCTACTTCAACAAAACAGAAATGGCAACTACTGACTCTACCAACACTGCAACCCCAACAACTTCAGACAAGACTGAAATTACCAAAGCTCCTAACATGGGTCACTCAATGGACCAGATTACATTCCATGGTAACAACCCCTACGCCATGTTCAACTTTCCCCTAAAGAAACAGGTCACTCATCTCGATGACGCTGTAAACTTCCTAAAGAGTTGTCCTCTAGCGACAGCGCTGACAATCAAACCCCCGGCTCACAAGAACCTACTTGCCCAATTTTGGTACATTGCCAGAAGATCTCAGGTTGCCTCCACCAAGAACCCTGACAAAATGGTGGACGTAATCCTCTTTGAAACCGAGTTTGGAGAAGCGTAGATCAATCCCGGAGCAATCAGGTCTGCTCTAAATCTAACTGGCAGCTTGTAACACCCCGAAATTTCATTGTAATTAATAGTAGATAAATTGTATTTTGGTACAATTTATTTTTGAGAAAATTAACTTGGAGGGTTGATTTGTTCTTATTTGAAAGTTTGGGGTGTATATTGGAAATTGAGTTTATGACTCTTTAATTAAAATGAGGTGTCATATGGAGAATAATCAGTATTTTTAAATACTGATTTCCTTGATTAATTTGTTTAACAAAAAGAAATTAAATTAGAACAGAGAGAGATAGAGAAAGCGAGACAGAGAGAAAGAATTCGAGAAGAAGAAAAGAAGAAGAGAAAATTGGTTTGGTGATTTTGTGGTAAGAAACTTGAATCCTTCTATTGATTCTTGTAAGGAAGTTAATTAATTGCATAATTATTTGTTTAGAACTGTTTTGGGAAGTTAACTTGAAGCTGTGAAGAAATCGATCAGAGCTCAGTTTCATTAAGGTGAGTTATTCAACTTTCTTTAAAATTAAGCAATGAGAATGTTAATAGATGTGTTGTAACTGTTATTGAACCACTTAGAATGCTTAATGGTTAAGAAAAATCGAGACTGGCTTAACAGATGAAAGTGACGATGAACAGTGAACTTTTCGCAACAGTAGGTTGCGCAAAGTGAAGGTTTTCGCAATAGAGGGTTGCGAAAAGTGGGGTTTTCGCAACAGAGGGTTGCGAGTTCTGAACTTTTCGCAGCTTTGGCTTGCGAAAAGTGTAGCTTTTCGCTACAGTGGGTTGCGAACTTTGAGCCATTCCAGTATCATTTTTATGGGTTTATGAGGAACATAATCTGAGGTATATATGCTATTTGTTATATGTTTATAACTCTGTTGTTGATGTAAAAACCATGTTATGTTAAATTGTAAGGACTTATTTATGAGTCCGGAGTTGTTGTTAATTGTTGAGATGTTGATTCCCGATGCTAAATGGCAAAGTGGGGATAATCGTTGAAATTAATATTCTGTACATAGAGATATATAATATATGTTGAATTGTATAGCTTTAGTGTACAATAGAATGAGTGATGATACACCATTATTGTGTGGCGTTGGCTAGAAATATACATCTGGTCTAGTGGGCATAAAGTACGGTATAATGAGAACCGTTTACTAGCCAGGGACCGTTGGGATGTATTTCTAGTTGTTGGAGTGAATCTTGAATCATCTGTGAGGGTCTCTGGTGGTTGTTGATCGCGATAAAATCTCATTTGGGGGACCAGTGATTCAAGGTGGGGAGGAAATGAAATGAGGAATAGCAGACTTAGAGTTGTAATTCCCATTTCAAACGAAAGATGAGATATCTTCATTGTTGAGAAATTGTAATCTTAATTCAGAAAGAAGCAGGTTTGGAAACTGTAATTTCTGGGAGTTGGAGTTACTTATAATCCGGTGGGATTTATAGTAATTCTTGATGGTAGTATGATGACTAGATGAATTAGTCATAAGTAAGGGAATAGGTGGATTCTAATGGTTGATAAGAGCTTGGTATGGTAAGATGGCTGATAACAGGTTTGATATATCTGTTAATATTTTATTTGTTAAATTTTAATTTGATTTGGATAATCTCACTAGGCGAAAGCCTAATGTTTCAAATTAAACTGTCTTAGCAGGTACTGGCTCTGGGGAAATAGCTTGGGAAGTGAGACTACAGTTGAAGGGAATCGGACTTGGTGTTAACAAAGGATCAGGATATTCTTTTGATGACTTTTGGGACGAGCCTTAGATAATCTAGTTGATCTTATTGTGATGTATAATTAGATTGATCAGATTATTTAAGTTAGACGACTTAATGTATATATAGAAATTTACCTTTTGATCCTTTGGTTTATAAAAGTCTGATATTTTGGTGATCATAACTTTGTTATTTGAGATTTAACTTGGCCCTGAATTTTAGGGTGTTACAGTATGGTATCAGAGCACTAGTTTAAGCGAACTAAGTATGCTTATGAGATACTTAGACTTAAGCTGAGATGTAGTAGGTTATGATATGTGAGATATGGGTACAAGTGTTAAGACAGGATAGTCTTAGAGTTAACGGAAATACGTGAAATTAGTGTTGTGACAATGATAACGGGGATTCTCCTGTGTGATATGTTCACAATTTCAATTAGCTACTGTTATTATGAATATATTGTTACACGAGCATGTCTATTTCTGAATTGTTACAGTGACTAACGATCGGTAAAGTACGTTTTGTATGTATGTAAGTGCATAACCATTTCTCGTGGTTATCCCTGTAAGTTATAGTAGAGTGATGGTGAATACGCCACCAAGGTCCTTTAGAGGACAAAGCAGTAAATGATTGGGGGTTGGAAGGACAACCTGGAATTAGTGGGACTCATGAAAGTCCGCCAAGGCAACCTTTAATAGGTGATTTGATATGTGCAGAGATAGAGTATGAGATGATTGATTAAGACGGAATTAGTATGACATGGTTGAGTATGGGGGCCATGGAATGCATGTATAGCAATTATTATAAGGCCGAGAGGGCGACCTCTGGTCGGAAGTAGAGTGTCAATGATAAGTTACGTAATTAAAACGATTGACCTTGTTTGAGTAAGTAGCCTTCATTGCGAGTAAGTTTTATGCATGGTGTTTTAGTGTATGTTACATGAGTTTTCTTGATTTCAAACCAAATGCATAAATAACAGTTTTATTCAAGGACGAATTAGTATGTGCAAGTATGTATTTAAAGAAAAAGGGCAATTTCAATTACGCTGCCTAACGAAATTTTGGAGCTTAGCAACTTGCAAAATACTTCATACTTTACATAAAAAGTTGTATGATAGAAAATAGGTCAAGAAAGTGTTGATCAGTAAACTTTTTATAACCAACAAAGGTATTGATTTGATGATATCATATAAATGAGTGTGAGAAACGACTAGTTTACTTTATGGCAGTAAATTTTAAACTTTTGTTGTATGAAAAGATCTTCATTTAAGATATTACTGTTGTAACAACATCTTTTGGTTGAGAAGGATTGAGTTTTACGAAAATTTATATACAAACGATTTTTGAGATCGTTGTGTAGTACATGGGAGTTATGAAAATGATTGGGGTCGTGTGTGCCCACGTTGTTCCGAATGTTGTTTATTTAAATGAGAAAAGGGTGGATTGAGTTATTTATTATATTGTCATGCATGAAGGCTATGAACTCGCTAGGTCGTAGAGTATTACGCTGTAAGCTAAGAATGAACTCCAAGAGTGGAGAGGTGTTGGATAAACCTTGGGAGAAAGTTTGTGGTTTTAGTAATTGTATTCAAACGAGAGATGAACAGTGGGAGAGTTAAAAGTGGACTTTAGTAACAATAATATGAGGGTCTGTATCCTTGTTCGGTGACTAGTAATACAGTTGCCGAGGGTCGGTCGTGTCTGGAGGAAGGATTAGGTTCAGGGTTAAGGAAGTATTGACATGTCAAGTTTTGACTTTGAAGGCGATAGTTGTGTAAGGTGTATGAGGCCTTTTGTCTGTCACTGGGTGCGGTCTGGATGCGTCCCGCGTATGCCTGTGCGGGTAGGAACAAAACCGTGAGCAATACCGGTATGTTGTTATGCAGAGGATATGCGCAAAGTGGTTATTAGTGTGTGCGACACAATTGGGGGATTTTTGTAAATCCGACCATGTGAATGTTTTGAGAATGATAAACTTTTATTTTGGGGTCGATGGCCAATTAAGGGATTAATAAGGTAAAGATTTTGAGTAAAGAGGCATTTTGGTTTACGTAACCGTGTGAGTGACACGTGTTTAACCAAACGTTTGTTTTGGCCTTAAAGGCCTGATTTATATTCAAATGAGTCTTTTGAATGTTTGTCAGTTTTAGTGACTCGAGATGGAGTATTGGATGTGTTATATGCTTAACTGCATTGTATTTGAACCAGTGACGGTTTAAGTGTTGGTCTTAGGTGTGAAGACTGTTTGATATTTTACTTGTTCTTAGTATCTTTGGAACTAATGAACCTGGGCGTATTATAGGCATTGTGGAGTGTGAAAAGAGTTGCATTTACGTGTACTTGCAAATGAATTGACTTCATTGGGAAAGTAGCAATGAAGGGGTCGTAATATTATCACGCCTCGGTGCGTATGTTGCATAATGTGAGTTAGATGTATTTAAATTGCGTGAGTTAATATTGATAAATAATCTTTAGATCCTTTGAGTAGATGACTCGGTTTTGGACTCAGTTAAGTCTTAAGAACTTTGACCCGATTTGATAAGCTTGACGTAGGCTTGGGGTTGAACTTGCAGGAACGGTATTAAAAAAATTGAAGTTTATATGACGTGAATGCATTGGTTATCCTTTTGGGATCATGTATGAATGTTAAGTTTAAATCAGGAGCTTAAAAGTTGAAGGATCACTTGGTGGGAATGTTAGAACAGTGAAGGACTGTTGCTTTTAGATAAGTGTTTACTTACGATGTGGAAGATTTAAAAAAAATGAAATACTAGAGATGAACAAAGGGGGTGTATAGATTGTGTTGATCTGTGAGGAATTGTACCCTGTCTATGCAACGTATTGGAATTACAAAGAGCTAGTAAGAACGAATAAGTTTCAAGTTAAATAGAAAATCGTGAGTGGTAGTTCAACTAAAGTTGGGGAGGAGATATTTAGTGATATAGACTCGGGTATTTGGGCGAGAAAACAGGATTATAAAATTAATTATGTACGAATGACTATGAGAGACATGGTCTGTGGTAAATGTTATGGGTGGAGAATGTACGAACGAGTAGTAGCATTAATTGGCAAAATACATGTGTCATCTAGTATGAGACGTGATGTTAGAAAGAAGAAGTATCCGAATGGAAGTTTCGGGAATTCCGGTTGGAAAGTACTAGTTGTCAATAAAGTTGATGGAGCATGTGGTTTGTAAGATAACTTGTTAATATGGCTTATATCGGAATAGAATGTCGGAGCAGTGGTGAGTGTTTATCCAAAGAAATTTTGATGGTATGAGTTTCCAATTAAGTTGTACTTTGAATCACTGGAAGTTTAATAAAGATGATGAGTATGTCGGTCAATGTGGTGTAGCGGAGGCAAGGTCGTTAAGGAATATAAGTTGCTCCTTATGTGTGAAAGAAATGTACGAGAAATTATTAGTTGAAGATCTAAGAATGGTAGTAACTTTGAACGGTAATGTCGTTTCAAGATAACTTGGTTGAATGTTTTAAGTTAGAAATCTTGGTGAAATTGTTTAGTTATGTTTCATAAGGAGAAAATACTATCGGTATGTGGAAAGTTGGGAGAAAGAGACAAGTAATACGTGAAAATAGTATTCCATACTAACGTGGGGAAGCAAGGATAGAAATATTGGACTTAAGAATGTAGACATACTACAAGTTCAATGGAGTTATCACCTTTGATATACAACCCCTTAGTGCTTGGTTGCAGCGTGTTTGTGTGGTGCGATAGTAATGTGAGAAGGTGATAGCATTTTGTATCAAAGAAACGTGTAAGTCATGGATGCAATGATGGATTGTCATAGTTATTGAAGCATAATTGATGAGAAAAATTGTTATGTGAAGGAGCGAGAATCGATCTTAGAGAAATATTTGATAAATTACAATCTAAGAGAGTGATTATAGGTATAATGGTATTATATCTTTGAGTTGTTAATGTGGCTTTAGAGTCGGAGGAAGAAATGAATAAACGATACCCTCAATTGTTTGCTTAGTTTGATTTTGGGGACGAAATCCTTTTCAAGTTGGGGAGTATTGTAACACCCCGAAATTTCATTGTAATTAATAGTAGATAAATTGTATTTTGGTACAATTTATTTTTGAGAAAATTAACTTGGAGGGTTGATTTGTTCTTATTTGAAAGTTTGGGGTGTATATTGGAAATTGAGTTTATGACTCATTAATTAAAATGAGGTGTCATATGGAGAATAATCAGTATTTTTAAATACTGATTTCCTTGATTAGTTTGTTTAACAAAAAGAAATTAAATTAGAACAGAGAGAGATAGAGAAAGCGAGACAGAGAGAAAGAATTCGAGAAGAAGAAAAGAAGAAGAGAAAATTGGTTTGGTGATTTTGTGGTAAGAAACTTGAATCCTTCTATTGATTCTTGTAAGGAAGTTAATTAATTGCATAATTATTTGTTTAGAACTGTTTTGGGAAGTTAACTTGAAGCTGTGAAGAAATCGATCAGAGCTCAGTTTCATTAAGGTGAGTTATTCAACTTTCTTTAAAATTAAGCAATGAGAATGTTAATAGATGTGTTGTAATTGTTATTGAACCACTTAGAATGCTTAATGGTTAAGAAAAATCGAGACTGGCTTAACAGATGAAAGTGACGATGAACAGTGAACTTTTCGCAACAGTAGGTTGCGCAAAGTGAAGGTTTTCGCAATAGAGGGTTGCGAAAAGTGGGGTTTTCGCAACAGAGGGTTGCGAGTTCTGGAGTTTTCGCAACAGAGGGTTGCGAGTTCTGAACTTTTCGCAGCTTTGGCTTGCGAAAAGTGTAGCTTTTCGCTACAGTGGGTTGCGAACTTTGAGCCATTCCAGTATCATTTTTATGGGTTTATGAGGAACATAATCTGAGGTATATATGCTATTTGTTATATGTTTATAACTCTGTTGTTGATGTAAAAACCATGTTATGTTAAATTGTAAGGACTTATTTATGAGTCCGGAGTTGTTGTTAATTGTTGAGATGTTGATTCCCGATGCTAAATGGCAAAGTGGGGATAATCGTTGAAATTAATATTCTGTACATAGAGATATAGAATATATGTTGAATTGTATAGCTTTAGTGTACAATAGAATGAGTGATGATACACCATTATTGTGTGGCGTTGGCTAGAAATATACATCTGGTCTAGTGGGCATAAAGTACGGTATAATGAGAACCGTTTACTAGCCAGGGACCGTTGGGATGTATTTCTAGTTGTTGGAGTGAATCTTGAATCATCTGTGAGGGTCTCTGGTGGTTGTTGATCGCGATAAAATCTCATTTGGGGGACCAGTGATTCAAGGTGGGGAGGAAATGAAATGAGGAATAGCAGACTTAGAGTTGTAATTCCCATTTCAAACGAAAGATGAGATACCTTCATTGTTGAGAAATTGTAATCTTAATTCAGAAAGAAGCAGGTTTGGAAACTGTAATTTCTGGGAGTTGGAGTTACTTATAATCCGGTGGGATTTATAGTAATTCTTGATGGTAGTATGATGACTAGATGAATTAGTCATAAGTAAGGGAATAGGTGGATTCTAATGGTTGATAAGAGCTTGGTATGGTAAGATGGCTGATAACAGGTTTGATATATCTGTTAATATTTTATTTGTTAAATTTTAATTTGATTTGGATAATCTCACTAGGCGAAAGCCTAATGTTTCAAATTAAACTGTCTTACCAGGTACTGGCTCTGGGGAAATAGCTTGGGAAGTGAGACTACAGTTGAAGGGAATCGGACTTGGTGTTAACAAAGGATCAGGATATTCTTTTGATGACTTTTGGGACGAGCCTTAGATAATCTAGTTGATCTTATTGTGATGTATAATTAGATTGATCAGATTATTTAAGTTAGACGACTTAATGTATATATAGAAATTTACCTTTTGATCCTTTGGTTTATAAAAGTCTGATATTTTGGTGATCATAACTTTGTTATTTGAGGTTTAAGTTGGCCCTGAATTTTAGGGTGTTACACAGCTCAAGAGAAAAACGCTTCATTTCTTTACCTGACGTCAACTCCAAGGAAGGCAAAGCTGAAATCATTGCCTTTCTAGATGCAATGAAGTACAAATGGAACACAGGGAGAGATGACCTCCCTGAGAAGAAGATCACAACCGTGCTAAAGAGAAAAATGCCAAGCGAGATGACATTCATCTTCGCACATCTCATCAGCTGCATGACAGCTAAAATGGGGTCAAATAATCAGGCCTCAAAGCCTAGACTGCTATGGGGTATGCGCTGATGAAAGGGCTCCATGTAGACTGGGCCAAGATAATATTTGAAGATCTGATGGAGAGGGTCGAAGAACCAAAGCGAGCAGCGAATGTCCCCTATCCTCGCTTCCTAAGTGCTCTTTTCATGCAAGCACTTCAGGATAAGTACCCTAAAGAGAGAGACCTGAGGTTGTCCCAGGTTGGCCCTAAGGTACTGGACTTCAAACCACTCACTAATGAGGTACGTCTCTCTACTCTCTTACCTATTCCCCCCCCCCCCCCCCCCCCCACTTCTTCTACTTCTGCGGCTACCTCCTCGACAGTGGTCGTCCCAACCGTTGGTACCCAGGCCGCAACCACTACTCCATCTCGAAAGAGAAAACAATCTGAAACCCCACTTGGCATCCATAAGACCAAGAAGATTTCCAAAGAGCAACCCCCCAAGCCTTCTCAGGCTGAAGACTCCGCGTCTGTCTCTCTACAGAAGACGCTGGATGATTTCGTGGCACGCTCTGCCACATCTGCTGAACCCATCTCCTCCATACCTACTTCAATGCCTCAAGACACTGATGTTACCCTGGATCAAGAACCCCCACTCTCAGTACCTCTAAGTACTGAAGAGATTTTCCTCAGCGGATCCATCGTTGAATCTGTTAACCACACCCTTTTCTCAACCTTTGTTCCTCCCTCATCTTCTTTGGTCACTCCAAACTTCATAATTTCCCCATTCTCAAGCTCAAGCGCCATTCACCTGAGTGACACAGCGGCTGCTGATCTACAGCATATGATGGAACAAAATAAAGGACCAGAAGGCACTTCCATTCATCCCTCCATGGAAGACGATATGGAGCATGCCTCAGGATACAGAGACATTCACTCCTTCTCCTACCCGCCCTCAGGTACCCTAAACACTCCTCTCTCTGGACCCTCAACTTCTAAGCTTTCCTTTGTTCATAAGTTTTTCTCTGTTGCAGGTCCTAATTTGCGGACAATCAACACATCCCTCGCGGATTTGTCCAAGAAAGTGGAATCTCTCACCACCACTCTCTCCACAAACTACTCAGTGGTTACAGACGCTGGGGAAGCTTTAAACAAACTCACCACTGAGGTGAAAGAGAAGGCCTCCAGCGCTGACTTGCAAAAGCTGGAAGGTGGCTTCTCCACTGTTGCTGCAGCTCTCGCTGATAACTCCACCTCTATCAACACCTTGAACGCCACCAACGACACCCTCTCAAATAACTTCACCACCTTGTCCAGCGAAGTCACATCGCTGAAGACAGTGATCGGCAATCTTCACGGAGAAGTGTTATCCCTAAAAACGGAGGTGGGCACCCTTGCCCAATTAGTGGGCACTTCAAATACTCTACTCCAACAGATTTTGGAGCGCCTGAATGCTCTAACCGTTCCACTATCCCACTTTTCCCAAGATGACCGGGCAAAGCTGGAAAAGGTGGTCAAACACGTTCAGAAGAACAACCCTGCTGTGTCTGGCCTGGAAGACAGACTCGCAGCGGTTGAGCGTCGTTTAGGTTCCCCTGGCCAAGAAGACAGGGAGCCTAGACACTCTGTTGCTGCTGCTGCTGTTGTTTCCTCCCCTCCACCATATGAGGAAGAGGGGGAGAAGACTGAGAAAGACCTTCCCCATACTTCTGAGGGGGAGGAAAATGTTGCTAAACCTCAAGGAGTTGAAAACCCTGAGGGAACCGAATGCTCCTTGAACGCAAATTCTGAGGGGGAGAATGTCGAAGAACATGTTGAATCTCCCGTGCATGTTGCTTCTTCAGATGATGAAGAAGAAGCTGATGAAGAAGAAGACGAAGAAGACCTGGATTTTCAAGAGGACGAACCTTTATCATCACCTAAATATGATGATGATGACGATGATGATGATGTTGACTTCTCCTTCCAGCCTAAACCCAGAAAGACCCCAGCTCTTAAAGGAATCGTCTTCGCTGAACAAGGGGAGGGGACCACCAAAACCAAACCTGTAGCATCTAAAGCTGATAAAGGCAAAAACAAAGGCCTTGCTGAAGGCAACTTGGCTATTCTCTACAGCAAGCCACTTTGTCAGGTAACTTACTTATTCTTCCCTTACACTGCATCCCTCCTCTATCCCTTCTCAACCTCAGTTCTACTCTCCATAAAACCTCTATACACTTAACCCAATCTTTCTTTATCTCTTCTCACAAATGATCTTACCTCTGTGATCGTTTTGTTTTAGCTAGTCCTCTCCCCTACTTGAGGGTCAAGCTGAAGTTCCTCCTATATCACTAATAATCCCAGCCCCGAGTGCTGATGAAATAATCCCGGTCTTAGACTTCGCTAAGACTAATGATATTTTTGAAGAAGAAGAAGAACTACTCTCTCACAAGAAAAGACCTTCCTTGGTTCCTCAAAATCCAAGTAAAGAAGAACTGAAAAGGAGAGAAGCCATGATTCAAAACCTTGCGGATCAACGTATTGTTCCTCATCATCTCAGCACCCTATCAAAAAAGGAAATCGTTGAATCCCTCATAGCTGAAAAACTCGTGACTGAACGAAAGAAAGCTGAAGAAAATGATAAAGAATATGCCTTAGAACTTGCTCAACGTTCAGTTGTTGATCCATTCCTAAAGAAGTTCCCTGTTGCTATCCAACGAAAACTGATAAAGGACGCACAGAATATCAACCAGGAAAAGACCAAAGTCAGTGACACCACACTAGAATGGTGCAAGAAGACGTGCCACTACAGAAATCATGCATCAAGGATAAGCGATGTAAACGTAAAAGAGAGATATGCTATGAAAAATACTAAAAAGGTACCATTTGTTCGTGTCCAAGTAGTCAGAGAAAACGGCTACTTTAGAACTTGCTACATGTCAGACCTGGATAAATTCGGCTTCCCTGAATGGTTGGAAATGAGAATCGCAATTCAGCAATCCGCTCTACTTTCAAGACTGATGTTGATCGACTTGGTAACCTCAGCGGTTGATATTCCTCCTCCACCAATTCAGAAGAAACGAGCTACTCCAAAGAAGAAGAAGACTCCTTCCTCTCCAGGCCCGGCAATAAGAAACGAGACAGGGATTGATTTCTCTCGTGAAGCAGTTCTTGTCCCTACCCCTGATCTCTCCGAACTCAACATATCTCTACCTCCAGCTGAAGATTTCGTCCCTGGTAAAGTTATCAGTGATCCTTATGGCATTTTCTTCTATGACTTCTCTGGTCGTGAATGCTTTCAACGCATCTCTGAGTTATACAAAACTCCAATCGAACAACTCAGAGATTTACTCTACTGGTGCGATTACAGACGCAGTCTACTTGGATCACTCCTAAAACCCCACATCCACCGTGAAGCTAAGAAGAGAAGGGAACAGGGAGTCACAGTCCCTGATTGGATGATTCTAAAGACTGACACTCTTGATGAACTCGTCAAGAAAGAACCTGAGTAGCTGATAAGATCATCTTTTGTAATTCTTCTATCTTTATCGGCTTGTATCTTTTTGTATTTGTAATTATTATTCGTTGTACTTGTAATTTTTCCACTTCCCTCTGAAATCTATACGAAGTTTAATGAAAATTTTCAGTGAATGTACTTTACTCCATCAGTACTTAAAAAGATCCCCGAAAACAGTAAATGGGACAAATATTTTATGAGTCCTTTTTATCCTTATGTTTTTTCTTACTTAGCAATTTTCCTTTATTGCTATGTCATCATCAAATAGTGGGAGATTGTTGATCCAAACCCTCCGTGATTTGATAATGACTCTGAGAAACACTTAGTGAAAATTATAAGTAGACAGTATGTATTAGAGTTTCACTATCGCTGATAAATACTAAGTCTGTTTAGTACCGCTGATAGGAAACTCATGTTCTTTAATTTATTCATTCAGCAAACAATGTTCATCAGTGAGCCATGAGCCTGTTCAGTCTCACTGATGATCGCTAATAGTTTAAGTTGTTTACTTATTATCCCTGAAGACAAGATTCACGTCAACCATGTTCTACGCTGAAGTCGAAGATCAAGCCAAAGAACCAGCGACTAAGTCTACAAATGAACTGATGCGGATATCAGCGAAGCCAAGACTTGTCCACTCAACGTGAAGTTTCATGTAGAAGACTTCAGCGAACGCTGAACTTTATCATTCGCTGATAAAGAATCATTCATCGAACGCTGATCATGAAGCCTCCTCTACAAGCAACTTTTTTCTTATCCCCTTGCACGCCTCCGTACGACTGTGTTAGAATGGACATCCCTTTTGTCCAGAATCGGACAACCAACTCTGATCTTACACTGTTCATCATGAGGCCACTAGGTTGTCTATTGAAGTCAAAACATGCAACCAACCATAGGTTGCCACGTGTAAAGGTATACTGTCATGCATTAAATGCATGCAGTATATAAAGGAAACCCTACTTCATTTGTGAAGTGCTCGAACCTTTCCTCTCGTTGAACTTACTGTGTGTTAGAATACTCTCCTTAGTATTCCAAAATTTCTTAATCTCTATTTCTAGTGCAAGAACTCTTAGTGATTCTCATGGTTTGTTTAGATTAGGTTTATTTCTTAATCTTGTTCCGCAACAAACTGTAAATTGTTTGATACATATCAATAAACAATTTAGAAAGAGAAAATTTGTGTGGTTGTATTCAACCCCCCCTCCCCCTTTCAACAAACTTATATAACCCCTTTGGGACCAACACTGTTGCTGCTACCATTCCCTCCCCACCCATTCAGTGGAAAAGGGGGAGAAGATCGATAACCAAGGCCTTCCCCTAAATGTTGAGGGGGAGGAAAAGACTGAACACCCTCAGGAATCTGATCATCCTGAGGGAACCGCTGAAAGTCCCTCTCCATCTGAGGGGGAGCGAGGCGAAGATCCTCCTCATGCCTCCATTGCTGTGGATCTATCCTCTGAGGATGATGATGAGGAAGAGGAAGAAGCTGAGGAAGACGAAAACGTCGACATTGCTGACAAAGAACCATCATCATCTCTAAAAGATGATAATGATGATGATGATGAAGACGACGACGTATTCTTCTTCAAGTGTGCAGCGATCAAAGCTCTTGCAGCGACCAAAGCCTCTTCGCTTAAAGGGGTTTTAATAAACGAACCAGGGGAGGGGACCAAGGAGAAATCCCCAGCGAAGACTGCCACAAAAGAAAAACAAAAAGGTCTCGCCGACAACTTGGCTATTCTCCTGAAAAAGCCAGTTTGTCAGGTATGTTACTTTCTATTCCCATACACTGCATCCCTCCTCTACCCCTTCTCAATCTCAACCCTTCTCATTCTCAAACCTCTAAACACTTAGCTCTATTTTCTCTATCTCTTTTTCCTCAAGTGATCTAACTCCATCGATCATTTTGTTTCAGCTAGTCCTCTCTCCTGCTTGAGGCTATTGCTGAAACTCCTCAACAGCAAATAATTACAGCGCTCAACGCTGAAGAACAAATAATCCCAATCTCTACTCTCGAAGAGACTGATGCTCTAGCTGAAGAAGAAGAACTGCTCTCATATCCACGAAGACCTTCCTTGCCTCCTTAAAGGCCAAGTAAAGATGAATAACAAAAGAGAGCAGCGATGATTAAGAAACTAGAAAGTTAGTGTTTGGTTCCTCCTCATCTTCTCTGCTTAACTTTAAGGGAGATTGAAAGCTGAAGAAATCCTCGCTGAGAAAAAGAAGGCTGAACTTAGTGACAAAAACTATGCTCTCGAACTAGCGCAAAATACCGTGAAGGGTCCACAGCTGAAGAAGTTTCCCCTGGAAGTTCAACAAAAGCTGTTGAAAGATGCGCAGAGGATCAGTCAAGAGAAAACCAATGTCAGTGACTCCACATTGACCTGGTGCAAGAAAAAGTGCCACTACAGAAGCCATGGATCAAGGATAAGCGATGTGAACATACGAGGGAGAACAGTCAACAATGTACCGATTGTTGATGTCCAAATAGTCAGAGAAAATGGCTACCACAGAACTTGCTTCATGTCAGACCTGGACAAACTTGGTTTCCCTGAATGGTTGGAAATGAGAATCGCAATTCAGCGATCCCGCTCAACTTTCATGACATGTGTTGAAAAAGCCATAAACAGGCCGATCGACATGGTAACCTCAGCAGTTGATATTCCACCTCCTCCTCCTATTCAGAAGAAACGAGTTGCTCCAAAGAAGAAGAAAGACTCCTTCCTCTTCAGGCCCGACAATCAAAAATGAGACAGGGATTGATTTCTCTCGTGAAGCAGTTCTTGGCCCCAATCCTGATCTATTCAACCTCGACATCTCCTTACCTCCAGCTGAAGACTTCATCCCTGGTAAAGTTATCAGTGATCCTTACGGCATATTTTTCTATGACTTCACTGGTCGCCAATTCTTTCAGCGCATCTCTGAGTTATACAAAACTCCAATTGAATAACTTAGAGATCTACTCTATTGGTTCGACTACGGAGGTGACGTTCTTGGGTCATTCCTTAAGCCTTCAATCTATCGCGAAGCAAAAGTTAGAAGGGATCAGGGAGTCATAGTCCCTGATTGGATGATTCCAGAGACTGATACTCTTGATGAACTTCTCGTCAAGAAAGAACCTGAGTAGCTGATATGATCATCTTTTTGTATTCTTCTACCTTATCAGCTTGTATCTTTTTGTACTTGTAATTATTTTTCATTGTACTTGTAATTTTTCCACTTCCCTTGTAATCTTATACGAAGTTAATGAAAATTTTCAATGAAAGTACTTTACTCCATCAGTACTAAGAAACGATCCCTGAAAAACAGTAATTGGGACAAGTATTTTAAGAGTCCTTTTTATCCTTATGTTTTTAACATAGCAATTTTCTTCCCTTGGTATGTCATCATCAAATAGGGGGAGATTGTTGATCCAAACCCGCAGTGATTTGATAATGACTCTGAGAAACACTTAGTGAAGATTGTAAGTAGACAATATGTATTAATGTTTTGCCATCAAAGAAAATATACTAAGTCTGTTTAGTATCGCTGATGGAAAACATGTTTTAATTTATACTTCAGCGAACACTGTACATCAGTGAGCCCTGAGCCTGTTCATGTCTCACTGATGATCGTTGAATGTTCATCATGTAATTGTTTACTTATGATCCCTGAAGACAAGATTCGCGTCAACCAAGTTTGAAGCTGAAATCGAAGACAAAGCTGAAGAACAAGTGACTAAGTCTAATAGTGACCTGATGCGGATATCAGCGAAGACAATACCTGTCCATTCCACGTGAAGTTTCAAGTAGAAGACTTCAACGAACGCTGAACTTTATCATTCGCTGATAAAGATTCATTCAGTGAACGCTGATCATGAAGCCTGTTCTACAAACAACTTTTGTCTTATCTCCTTGCATGCCTCTGTACGATTTTGTTAGAACGGACATCCCTTTTGTCCAGAATCGTACAACCAACTCTGCAACTACATTGTTCATCAAGCGGCCACTAGGATGTCTGCTGAAGTCAAATCATGCAACCAATCAGAGGTTGCCACGTGTAAAGGTGTACTATTTTGCATTAAATGCATGCAGTATAAATAAAGAACCCTACTTCATTCTTGAAGTGCTCGGCTTCTCTTCCTCGCTGAACTACTGTGTGATTAGAAAACTCTCCTTAGTTTTCTTATTTCCTTTCTCTTTATTTCTAGTGCAAGAAATCTGCGTGTTCTCATAGTTTGTTTAGATTAGGTTTTTTAACTTGATCTTATTCCGCAACAAACTATAAATTGTTTGATTATATCAATAAAAATTTTAGAAAGAAAAACATTTGTGTTTGTATTCACCCCCCTCCTTCTATAAACTTGTATAACCCCTCGGGACCAACATCAAACCACCCGAGTTTGACGTCTCCGATAATCATGTTGCTTGTATGAACTAGATTCGGGAATTAGAGCAAGCTTTCGGCGCCAGCGAGTACAAAAAGAGCCAAAAAGTGAGGTTCGGCTCCCAAATGCTCAGGGGTCAGGCCCTCACTTGGTGGAACATAACTACGGCTTCCTTAGAGGCATCCGTTTTGGCACAGATGAGTTGGGCCACTTTCAAAAAAAGATATTGGAAGAATATTGTAATGAGAGAGAAATGGACCGTGTTGAAGAGGAGTTTCAAGCACAAACAAGGGGAACTTTTTAGTAAGAGAGTACACCCGACTCTTCATGGAGAAGCTGAACTTAATGGGGCATGTGTCCCTAACATAGAAGAAAAGGTGAAAGCATACCTTAAACGGTTGCTCGCAGACATGATGGCATGGTCCGAAATTATAAATCCTCTACTCTACGAGAGGCGATCGAGGAAGCCATATTCATGGAAAACGTGCATGCTAGAGGAGAAACCGGGAGTTGGAGAGAAGAGGAAGTGGGAGAGCCCACAAAATTAATTTAAGAAACCAAGTTTCAAACCATGTTGAAAAGGGGTGGACACTCGAAGGAAAGAAAGGTGGTGTCCAAAATGCAAAAGTAAGCACTTCGGACCTTGCAACCCCAATCCAATCACATGCTTCAAGGGCGGGAAGTCGGGGCATACTAGCCGCAATTGAACAATCAGGAGAACGGTTTATTTTTAATGTAAAGAGGTGGGGCACATGAGGAATGCATGCCCCAAGTTGAGGGGTAACTCAAAGGGAGCTGTTAGGTCACATATTATTGTATGTGAGATCACAATATATTGAAGATTAAAACACGAAGATGAAGTCAAAGATTAAAGTCAAAGTCAAAGAAAGTCAAAGTTCAAGTATGGAGTTTATGTTTTACATGCTTTGTTGTTGTTCATATAAATATGTTGTATTAGTGTTTGTAATAGTGAGTTCCAAGAGAGTAATTCATGAGAGGTCATATTTCATTGTATTGAGAGAGTTTCTAGAGAGAGAAACTAGAGACATAACGCGTTCTTCATATGTAACTTTTCTTTCAAGATCAATACAAGATTTGGTTGTTAAAATCATTGTTACTTGAAGAAGTCTGGGAATAATAGCCAAATTACTAGACATGGCAACGGGGCGGGGATGGGGCGGGTTTTAACAATCCTCGGCCCCGACCCTGGATTCTTTTAACGGCCCCAGCCCCGATCTCCGACGGGTACGGGGATTTACATCCTATCCCCGGTCATTTTTTCGGTTAAACTCGGTCAACCCCCGGTCAAACCCCAGTCCCCGTCCCCGGTTCGGACCCGGCAATACAAAAAACCTCTTCGGAATTGTCTAATTTAATACATGTTGAAGGCCCTTCTAATCCTATAAGACTTGTTTCAATATAATTTCAATTTGAAGATATGGAACCTCACAAATAAACAGGAAACCAAAGTGTTTGTTTGTTGGATTATATTGTGTGCATTCATAAGTTGTCTACAAAACTAAGCAGCAAGCCAACAACAAAGGAAAAAAGTAATGGTCTCAAAATCCAAACCTACAAAATGGGAACTAATTTGAAACATGGAAAGAGGAAAAGCTATATGGGAAATAAAATAACTAATATTAATAAAAAGATTAATATAAATACATATATATATCGGGTCATGGGTGTGTTACCCGGCCTCGGTTTCTATCAAACGGGGATCCCCGGCCCCGTACCCGGTACTCGGTTTAGCGGGGAATCCTCAGCCCGATCGGGTCGTGTGAACAGGGTTCCCCACCGGGCCGGAGCAAATCACCATCCCTCAAATTACCATTCACGCAGGTTTTCACACAGCACATGTGTGAGAAACTGATGTTATCGTACAAAGCTTATGCGACAATATCATCTCATCGCACAAAGCTTATGCGGTAAACTCACACATAGACAATTTTAGATATTTTCAATGAAACCAAAAATTTATCAGATTAAAAGATGTCCAACTTTTAACTAGTTTAAGCACAATATTTTCAAACAAAAGTTTACTCCCGTTAAATGGTGCATCTTTAAAATCAAAATTAATTTTCGTCATAAAGGGTTAGAACAAAAAATTTGTAAATCAACTTTATCTTCTTCTCCCCCTTGAAATGTGCATAAAACCCTAATTTTGGAAATAAAAACTTGCACACTTGAAAATTTTACTCATAAGAAAAATATTGCATAAAATATTTGTGTGAACTCCGCCTTGAAAGAATATCCCCATGAGTTTCATATACTCCCCCTATAAGCATGAATAACCATTAAAAGCAAATATCATAAAAGACAAAGACATGAAGAAACAAATGCAAAGAATTGAAATTTGTAAATACAGAATTTTGAATAATATGAATTAAACATAAAAAAAATTCAAAGATGGTAAAAATTTAAAATTTTCAATCAAATATGAAGTCTTTGAATGAAAAAGTAAAGTTTTCAACATACTGAATTAACTTCATACAAAACTCATACAGCAAATAACTCTAAACAAGCTCTTAAAGTTTACTTCACAAAATTGCATTAAAAACTAGAGAAATGATCAATTTTAATTAATGAATGCACAAGCTCGGTTCTTTAAAACTAGGATGTACATTCCCTTGACATATATTGAAAGTATACTTACAATCAACAATGTCAATTTACCACAATCATCAGAACATATAAACAACTACAAGTTCAAAGTTCCAATTGGCTATTCGTTATTTCAATGAAATGATAAAGGATCCATTCTTTTTCAACATACAATCAAATTTAAAACATCAAGAACATTAGAGAATGTACAAACAATAAATGCATAAAAGGAATAAGAACATGTGTGACAAGTGCAATTGAATCAAAACATTAAATCGACCATAGTTTGTTGAATGTAATGCGTAGCTATTCGTACTAAGAATTGAAGTACAAAATACCGAATGAATTGAAGTACAAAATAGCGAATGGCAGAATGTTTCAACCAGTCTCTGTTTGGTCTACCTTCTGTCATCCTCCCTGATGGGTCCCCCTTCTCAAACTCGTCTTCTCCTCGTTCTCAACTCGTCAGCCCAAAAATGGCTCCGACGTGGGTATTCTTAGCTGCCACTTTTTCTTTCTTTCTTTTTTCACAACCCCTAAAGACTTTGACTCTCTCTCTTCTTTATCCAACTTTTTGGTCAACCCCCCCTTTTTCTTTATTTTTTCTTGTGCTTAAAACCCAATTAAACCATTTATGCTTTTGTTGCTTGTATGGTACAAGGAATAAGGAAGATTTTCTACTTTGATTCCCAATTGACAAATAGGCCCGCTTGTACCGTGCAACTCCTTGATGCAAAAGTGTTCATTTTTCACAAATCTTTGTGTTCGGTTACTTAAGATTTGAAGATGACCTCCCGATCTTTCATTTTACAACATTCAATACTAAGAATATTTTAGGTTCTTTATAGTAGCTTAGTTATACTTCAATGTTCGGTGAAGTCGAAGATCAACAAAAAAAAGTATATGTCAAAGCGGATTGAAAATGGATTTCTCAGCCAAAAGCTAACTGCCCCTGCCGATCTAGATGAGCCCATCGGCCATGATGGGAACGGCCAAAAAAGTGCCAATCTCACATCTTCATTTGAAGATATGTACGCCGATGAATGGTAATGTGCTGACATGTTCTTCATTTTTCTTCACCAACATGTCCTTGATGATTTGGTGAGAATTTTCTTCGATGCATACATTTGTACTTTTGCCTGCAAAAGTATATTTTTAAATATTGCAATGATGGAGACATTCTCTAGGAGATCAGAAAAAGGTTGTTTGGTTTTTACATCATTTTTAAGAAAGGTCGACGCCTACCTCTGCAAGTCAACACTCCAAGACAAAAGGTACATCATATACCTTACAAGAAAACCTGGTCTCCTACCCATGCTTGACAAGTGTCCCATGAATTTAATGCATATGAGACTATATAAAATGGAAGACTCCTCCATGCAAAGATTATCAAGTTTACAAGTTTAGAAGCTCTCTAAGTGATCAACGACAGAAACTTTTCTCTCTCTCCCCAAAAGAAGTTTATTGATTGTCTAAGTGTTCTTCAATAGCTTTCTTATTCTCTTTGTGCTAGATTGTTTGAACGGATTTTATCTGTTCTCCTCTGCAACAATCAAAAGTTTTTTTGTGTGTAATTCTTTATTTTATATCAATAAAGAATTAAGTTAAAGTGAAAAATTTTGAGTATTGTATTCAACACCCCTTTTACAATACTTGTTTTGCGTGCTACTCCATAGCTGGTACCAACACTTTGTCATATAAATAAAAATATACTAACACGATTAATGAGGTCTTATTAACCATAAAGGTATGGTATAATGTAAGGGACTTGATGCTAAATAATGTACATCTTATCACTTATCAGAAACCACCACAATAGTCGGAGTTACGTTAAAGGAGGAGCATATTCGATATTTGTCTCTTCGTATTCATCCCTGAATCGAACCTCGTGTTGCTTCATCTCTAGGTTACATTTCAAATATCTGTGGTTTGACGGTTTTCTTTGTTTCAAAGACTTGCGTTACATTTCAAATATCTGGGATTTTTTCCCAAACAGATCTTGATATGTTTCAACGACGTGTGGTTTGATAGTTTTTTCATTTGAATTCAGTTTAGAGTTTTTCCAGCAAGATTTAGTTATTTTGATTATTTCCATAAAAAATTTATTTGTGATATGTTTATTGATGTTATGGCTTTGATGTTATTTTATTTCAGTTCAAGGTTTCTAATTAATTTATGGATCTTAAGGTTGACTTAGTTTTAGATCTTGTTGAGATCTTCATGATTATGAACTGTAATTTTTTGAATAGTGTTTGAATGTGGGTGTTGTGTGTCGTCGGAAAAGATATCGGTTGGGGTGTTCTTTTGAAACTAAAGAGACATGTGGCACTGTATAATTGGCGAGAGAGAAAGAGGTGGACCAACTATTAATAGAAAGTAGAGCAAGTTACTACACTCTTGGTCCTTGTGGTTTTAATAAAAAAAATAAACTAAATGGCTAAAATACCCCTCTAAACTAACTGAGTGAATAAAACTTTTGGAAGGAGATAGATTTAGGCATCCAAAGTATTATCCGTAGATAACTTAAAACAGGGATTCAGGGTGTAAAAATACATAAACCACGTGATGTAATTTACCCAATTTTCATAAATACTAGAATAGCATCAAAAGTCTTGAATACGGCATCTTTGGCAAAAAAAACTTGCTTATATACATTTTTGATGACCATAAGCTAATTTATAAGCTAGTTTTTTAAAAAGCTACTTGGAGTAGTTTTTTAGTAGCTTTTTTGTGAATATTCCAATATTAGCCTCATTATTATTAATTAACTATTATTATAAATAAGTATTAATTTTTTAAATTTAATTATTATTAAACTATTATTTTTTTAATTATTTAATGATATTGTTGATCATATAAATTATTTTTATATATTTTTTAATATTAATCAACATATTTTAATTATCAGTTACTATAATCCTTTTTTAATTATTATTAGATTATTTTTTTATATTATATGTAACAGTTATTTAAAATTATAAGATAATATATATTTTTTTTAAAACTTGTTTTAACAAATTCAAAATTTAAAGTATAATGTAATAATAAATTTTAAATTTTTTAATTAACATGTTATATTATTTAACAGCTAACTTATCAGTTAATTTGTCAAATATAGCCTACGTTTCATTGTTTGCAACCGAGCTTAGGCCATCCGTATTGGAACCCTCAAGCCCTCAAGCCACCTCAGCGCCACATCAGCTTTTCTCCTTACCCTCTTCTTACCTTAAAGTGGCGTAGCGGAACCCTCAAACCCTCTTGCCACCTCATTTTTTTTAATTCTTTTCTTTATACATTTAATTATTTAACAAAATAAAAATATTTATATATTTTTTAATAAATAAAAATAAGATAAATAATAAAAATAAAAATTCGTATCATTCATTAAAAATAAAAATTACAAAATAAATTTAAAAATTACAAAATAAATAATCTACTCGTCGTCATTGTTGGGAACTTGGATACGCCAAATATGTTCGACCAAATCCGACCGAAGGTTATTATGAGTGTCCCGGTTTTTGACTTCTCGAACATTTGCCGCGCGTTGTTCCTCACTGATTTGGTTTTCGATATCATCCGTGAAAAGGTCGTTTTCATCGCCACCACAAATAGCATGGTCTTCGTCTTCGAGTATCATATTGTGTAATATGACACAAGCGTACATAATGTTTAGGGTTATGTGGGCACGTAAATGATTTTACGAAAGTAGCCCATTCCGGATATATCTCATCCGCTAGATAATATATGTGCTCGTAGGTGGCTCCATTCACCTCAAAAGGGCAGTCGGGTGCTTTTCCATCATATACATCGTTGAAGATGGGCGACTGATTGAGAACATTGATGTCGTTGTTGGAACCGGCAACACCAAAGTATGCGTGCCAGATCCATAGATCTTGAGAGGCCACTGCTTCTAGCATGATTGTCGAGTGCTCATGATCACCTCTCATGAATTGACCTCGCCATGCTACCGGACAATTTGCCCACGCCCAATGAGTACAGTCTATGCTTCCGAGCATGCCGGGAAATCCGTGTTTAGCTTCATGCGTGGCGTACAACTTCTGAATATCAATAAAAGTAGGCTTGCGTAAATATTTTTGACCATACAGTTCAATAATACCTGTGCAGAATTTGTGCAGACAATCTCGTGACGTTTTCTCTCCCATACGGATGTACTCGTCAAGTGCGTCAGCAGCTACTCCATACGCCAATTGCCGAATAGTGGAAGTACACTTTTGTATCGGAGAAAAACCTTTTTTGTACCATGCGTCCAACCGAAGTGTAAAATATGAATACTGTCCTTGTAAATCTTCAATTATTCGTTCGAATATCTGCCTCCTCATCCTGAACCGCCGGCTAAACATATCCGGTGTATAAACCGGGTTGTTGCCAAAGTAGTCCCGCATAAGCCGCTCGTTTGCAGCTACTCGACCTCTTTCTATGTTCGCGGCCCTCTCTCTTCTTGACGATGAGGCGGTGCTACCATAAATTAATTGTGCAGTCTCTCGAACCAAGCCTACAAAAATTTCCATTTGTAGATGCAACAACTCGTCGGTGTCTACGGATGATGATGATGCGGTCGGTGAACCGGGCTGTGGCGAATCCATATTGTTTAAAATATAGAGAATGGAAGAGAATGAGAGAGTTGTTTTGTGTGAAAAATAAAATGGGTTTTAGGATTATATATATATATATATATAGTGTGATTAAATTAAAAAAAATATTAAAAAAAATAAAAATAAATATATCCGTTGCATAGCCGTTGGAGTAATTAAATACAAAAAAAATTTAAAAATAAAATAAAAAAACAAACAAAGCCATCGGGTACAACGGGTTGGGGAACCCGGGGCTGGAACCCACCCCAAAGCCCAAGCCCCCCCGTATTGGAACCCGCTGGAGCCCGCTCCCTACCCGAGCCCGAGCCCGAGACCGATACGGAAGGTCTTATAGGTGAGTTTTGATGCTACAATAAGCATAGACACTACTAGTATTTTCCGTTGTAGACTAGGGTAAAAGTGGCATATATTATACGTTTAGTGCCAAAATTGAAAATTTGAAGGATTTGAAGTTTTCAAACGTATTCCAAAAGAAGTATTGCAGAAAACAACGTCAACGCTAAACCCCAAAAGGTGCAGGCCATGACCTTAGAAAAAGCACAACAAAGGTGGAGGCAGCAGAGGACCAGTTGGAGTTGGAGACGAGAGAGAAATGGAGATGAACAGTTCAAAGTCTCAACAACAACAACAACAACAACAACAGCAGCAAGGAGAAGATGAATTTAGCAGACTCCCACATGATTTGTTCATCTTAATCCTCACAAAAATCCGTCAACAAGACTTCAAATTCCTCTTTCACTGCTCTCTCATCTCCAAACTCTTCGCTTCTTCAATCCCCCTCATGCCCTCTGTCTCAATCTCCATTTCCCCACCAAATTCTCCAAAACCCTCTTCAGATTACCCCAAATCTTCCTTACAAGACGTTGCCGACAGGTTTATCGATCGGAAAATGGACTACCTCACCTCCCTCCGCCCCCAGATCCAAAACGCCCTAATTTTCCTTAACAAATTCAACAAAATTCGATCTCTTGATGTCGTTTTCGTCACCGATGATAACGACGATGAACACAAAGAAGGGGGCTTCCGATACGGTTTCCTCCCATCGTTAGTCAACTGGAAAACCAAATTCGATTTCAAGCTACAGAGCTTTGTGTTCCTATTTGCTCAATCTGTGGTCGGAAAATCAGAAGAGGTTGCCACGGCTGTAGTTGATGATGACGTCACGGCGGAGGAACTCGAGTTACGGCTTTACTCTTCTTTCCATGGTGTTGTTGATTCCATCGAATGGGGGAATGTGATGTCTTGTTTATTAGTCCAGCATCCAATGCTTGATGAAATCACAATTGCAGGTTCCAGAAAAGGGGGTAAAATTTGCTTAACAGACGGAGAGATTGTTGACTTGAGAAATTCTTTGTCGCCGGAGGATGTTTCAAGGATCTCCGGAAACGGGATCGGAGTAACGATCCATGTGAAATCCGCTTATATTCCGGTAATGCGGCTACGTTCATCTGGTTACACCATGAAAGGGGTGTCGCTTGTGGTTGTTAGGGTTGGGAGACGGCTTCATCAACCTGGAGAGGATGGTTTCCGCACTGGTAATGATAGCGAAGACAGTAACGATGACTCTGATGATGAACGTGAAGGTGAAGGTGAAGGTGAAGGTGCTCACATTGAATATGATGATAATGATATACTAAATTGGGATTATGATCCCGAGGAGGAAGTTTTTCGTGAAGCTGTAAATTTGATTTTGATAAATCATAAGGATAAGATGCATCGAGAAACTTGATTATTTTCGGTTAAATTCTATACTCGTGTATTTAATTAATGGTTTTTGTAGATGAAATATCGACAATGCTTTTGAATTATAAATCACTAGGCTTGTTGGTCCTTAACCATGATCTCCTAGTCCTGGTCTAGACTAGGGGTCTATAACCGATTCAATTCAATTCCAATTCAATTCAATTCAATTAAAAAGTGATGTCTAGTACAGAAAATCGCAAACAATCAAGGACTAGGAAGCTATTGGTGTGCACGAGCCTAAACCCAACAACCGGTCGATCGTGTCTAATGGTCATACCCAATGAAGCACGCTTTGTGAGAGACCTCGACATCCCTAAATATGCAGAGAAAATTCCTACATTCCTTTTATTTAATCCACCTTTGAATAGTTTCAATACCTAGTAGGTCTTTCAAACTTTATTTTCTTGAACTGAAACGTTGAAAAAATGCTTGGATTTTCTTGCCTAATAAAATGGGGGTTTTTCATATATACTTACATTTCTTCTACACTCCATGTTTCTTTCTTATCACTAAAATATTACTCTTTTTAGTAGAGTTAAAACATGGGGATCAATTTTTGAAATATGTGAATCAAATAGTATGACAAATTAAAGAGATCAAATACTATTAAATAAGTATTTTTTTTTCTGTCTTTCTGTAAAACGAATAGGCGCTAGCGATATCCAGTTTTTCTTTGGGCTTCTTATATATTTACATACAATAATCTTAGCATCACACAAACTTTCTAATGTGATCGAGCATGTATATTTCTTCTGTTTAGGTATAGGTATCCACCTTTGATATGTCGGAAATTATTATAGTATCATAAGCTTTCTCGAATATGAAAATTTATAAAACATTTATCACTATCTCTAAAAAAAGGCTTTTAAGTTGATGGTTATTTTGAAATATATATATATATATATATATATATATATATATATATATATATATACTAGCAGTGTACCCGTGCAATGCACTGGGGTGGCAATTGTTTTCTTGTAAATCAAGTTTGAAAAACCTTCTTTAAACAATTCTTCATTACCTTTACTATAAAGTTCGGGCGAACATTTGATTAGTTTTGTTAAGGTTTGGTTCATATGAATATCTTTTTTTGTCTCATTTGAATATTTGGTTATTTCTTGTTCATGTTTAGTTTTTGTGAAAAGTGTTTAGTCTTGTGAAAGTTTCATTTCTATGTAATAAATGGTTGTTACATTTGTGTTAATGTTCCGTTGTTTTCTATGAATTTTTGGTTATATTGTTTTCTCTAAAAATTCAATTCTTGTATAATAATATGTTATCACGTTGTTATAAAAGTGAAAAGGGTGAGCGCTTACCATGTCACTTTACCTAACCGGATGAACTTTGCAATGACCGAGAAACTTACCCGGTAAGAGTGACAGCAAAGGTCAAGAGTCTTACACAGTAAGTGAATGTGAAATTTATACAATCTTACCCAATAATGTAAGTAAAGTGTTGACTCATACCGGTAAACGCTTACCAGGTAAGCGTTTAGGTAAACGGGTTGGGTTCTGGTGAGAAGTGCCAAATATGGTGAGAAGCGTGAGAAGTGGTTCAATTGTTGTATGAAAAATGGACGAACATTAGTATGAGATGCACCGAGATAAGATTCATCGGATCAATTCCCTTTTAAGCTACAATTCATGGGAAGGTATTAGATAAAAAGTGATCAACGTTTTAAAAGTACTTCTCACACTTCTCATACAAAATGACACTTCTCTCATGATCCCATACCTTAGGTAAACAGCCCCAAGACCTACTGATCTTGCTTCAAATGTAGTATTAACACACCAAAAGCAGTTGGAAATATAGCCAAAAGCATAAACAAACTAATTAGAGACAAAATATAGGCAGCAGGCAATTACCCAGTGTATACTTTGTCTGTGAGACAGAATGAATCAGTGAGATATACCTATTAAATAGGACTACTGCCCACCACGGCCTCAAGAAATAACTTGCGCTGAATTGTAAATGCTTACTCTAGATAACAAGTTTTTGGAAGTACCCGAAAAAGCCTTGATAGTGTTAAAATAAACTACTTGTACTATAAATTAATTTTCTGTAGAATCCAAACTATTTTGGTCAACTCCGCCAACACCAAGCTATGAATACCATACTAAGAGCTCGAACAGAGCATTCTGTAAAGGAAACATAAGACGTAAATACCTGACCATGTACATCACCGCAAACTGTGAAATGCTTTCCATTTGGAACCTTTACGTCAACAAGAGATGGCAAGGCCATTAGAATTTCCCTGGTCTTTAAAACAATCTGGAAGGCATACCTACAACATGAACATCAAAGACTAAGAGGGAAGCTAGAGTATCATACTAATGCAAAACAAAGCATTATGATAAGAACTTCATAAACATACCGCTTATGTAAGCATTTCTGATTCTTGAAGTCATCCATCATTTTCTTCATAAATTCTAGAGTTACTACATCTCCCTCTATTCTTGCACCAGCATATTGTGGCTCCACATCTTAAGTTCACAGAGAAAGAAGGTTTAGAAAACCTCATATACCAAATTTCAAAGTCTCGTTGTTTAATCATAACTGCTTGAAACTTGTGGAGGAGATACAAGTACATAAAGCATGGAAGGTTACTTAAGGTCTTGCATTTCAATATGGTGTCCAAAATTAATCAAACTTGATACATGCATACAGTCATACAGAAGATACAAACCACAAAGAGAAAGTCAAGATCTAATGTTCATTCTAATATTAAACAGATCAAGAAAAAACTTATAAGAATGTACCTCTCTGCAAACACTTGTTAGTATGAGTTATTGATTCTGCTTATGTATTTGCTATGTCTTCAAATATGTGTGTGGAGAATCAACAACTACCATTCTATTCAGCTGAAGACAACTTAGCATGATTACGTTACATAAAATGAACAATTAAGAAGTTCAGTTACAATCCAAATAACTTTAGTTTCACCTTATCAATTAAAAAGGTTAATTATCTGCTGTAAGAGTTGCAGATTTTTCTTGTGCAGTAATCAAAAGAATGGCCAGCAACAACACTCTTGTCAGTCAATGTTTACTTCAAACAAAAGAAATAAAGAAAGTATGATGCTTAGCTAAAGAACACACAACAAACATATAATATCGCATTTTCTATTAAAAGCTGAAAAATCAAATATCTATTTCTTATTGATAAGATGGAATAGTTTTATTTAATTACTAATGAATATAGGTTATGTAAGATTAACAAACATCATGAACTTCTCTATGGGTCCTTGATCGCATGCAGGCACATATTATCTAGGCAAGTTAATAGGTATAAAGCTAAAAGATGTTTCGATAATGATTACATATGCACCAATTCAGATTTTCAACCACAACCACTTTCTTGATATTTATCATAGCTACATATTTGTTGATGTGAAGTTACCTGTTTGATTTAGTTCTTTGAATTGTGTTGTTTGAATTTGACTACTTTTGAAAGTTATAAAAACCCCATCTTTCATATCAAGTGCATTTATCACAACAACTAATTCAACTTGATTATTTCTTTAAGGACATTTTGAACTCCAGGTTTGAGTTTAATATGTTTCACCTGCGAGTAAAGGAATACTCATTATTTGAACATATTTGTATCGTTCAAGTGATTGATTTTGGGTTTCAAACAGCAGCATAAAATCGATTTTGGGTTTTAAACAGCAGCAAAATGGATCCAAACCACAAAAGGGATGAATAAACTATCAAGATCCATTCTGTAAGTTTCTCAACAAAATAGCATTTGCAATAATGAAACAGAACACTAATAATCACACATACAAAGCATATAGGTATACATGAATCTATGTTTTTGGATGTATATAAATAAGAATGTTAAATATCCTGAGAAGGTAAGAAAGGAAGCAATATAGCCAAAGGCCAAAGCAATTTGCACAAATCCAAAAAATGTAGTGCAATATGGCTAAAGGCCAAAGCAAAATTGTTCAACTAAATCAACAACCCTTTGACCTTTAGCCATCCAAACTTCAACTTCTGAAAGAAAGAAAGCATAAGTAATAGCAGCTCCAAAACAGAAGCTAAGAATTTTGAAAATTAGAGACAACTTTCTTGATCCCATATCCACCAGAATAGAAGCTTTCTAAGAGGATTGATGAACACTTATGAGCAATTTATGAGTGATTACGAGGATTGATATCCACATATAACTTAAGTGATTGATAAAAACAAAGCTTACGGAACCTTATTTTTATCAAAGTCCTAATAAGATTGCAGAAAATAAATATCAATGAACTTAGGGGCTCATATTTGTGATTTTAGCTCTCCAGCAGACTGCACAAGACAAGAATTGTAGTTTAAGTGGAAAGACTTACACCAAATGCAAGGGCATACATCTAAGAGATAGTATTTAGCTATCATGTTATTTGTTAAAGAATGATTAAGATGAGAAAACCTTATGACATCTTCTTTGTACTCTTTCTTCAAAATTACAAATGGGTTGTTATCTTGACCCCTATCCCCAAATGATAACATACCACCTATGAACAACAACAAAAAAGGAAGCAATAATTAGAGAAGAAATCAATAAACAACAAAAAGGAAGCAACAAACAACAAAATACTGAAAAATGCAACCATTAGCAGAACTTGTCCAAATAAATGGTAAACAAAATATTTACTAATCTAACTACCAACAAAATTGTCGCAGATTACAAAGTAGGAATCCATGGAATTACATGTTGGAGATAAGACACGAAGATGCAAAATTAATGAGGGAAAAACTTACGTGTGTACCAATCGATCATACCTAAATTGTGAACCCAAACCCAAATCAAAAACAAAATCCAAATCAAAAGAGAAGCAGATCAAGTTGCACGAAAATCTGTATTTTTATGGGTTGAAGTTGCTCAAAGTAGTCATAATCGATTGCAATTCTACACAAACTCTATATTTTTATGCAGAAAACTTCAAAAAATTCCACCCAACCCGTGATGGTTCATTGGTTCATAAAGTTGAATCGATTTGTTGCATCCCACACTTTACCAAACAATCTCAGGTCAAATCGAACAAACAAAAACCCAAATTGTGAACCTAAACGCAAATCAGAAACAAAATAAAAAATGTAGGAGTTAAGGTTTTTACCTAAAATCAAAATCGAAGAGAAGGAGAAGTGATGTTTGTTGAAGATCCGTGCGATGTTTTGAAAAAATCTCTGAATCCATGGTCTTGATTTATATGCATCCAGTAGAAAGCGTCCGATGGTAAAGAAAAAGTACTGAAGGTATGGTTGTAGGTATGGATGCAATCGTGAAGCAGAAACTCGGTCGTGAAGCAGAAACTCGGTATGGTGACTGGTGAGGGGCGTTTGTGTGTGCCGTGTGCGTGTGGAGAGGTAGATGAAAGAAATCGGTATGGGTGTGTATCTAAAAAAGAAATCGGTATGGTGTGTGTGTGTGTGGAGAAGTAGAAGAATAAATGCATTGAATGTTTGTACCTTAGGCATCTTAAGTTGTAATTTAAGAGATTTTGGAATTTATGCATTAAATTGTTGTATATTGTGCTTTAAAATTTGTCTTTAAGACATTAGGTGTATATGCTTATATATGTAGTATAGATATATATATATATATATATAATTATTTATTTATTTATTTATTTATTTATTTATTTATTTATTTATAAGTTTATAATTAGAAAAGCATAACTTTAGAACTTTTTATTTGAACGTGTCTTATGTAATAAACTTAAAATAATCAAATATTGATAACATAAAAAGTCCCATCTTTTACCTAGCTTTTCTGAGTCCTATTATACAAATAGTTAATGTTGGGAGCATCTTAATGATTTTTAACGGGTGTTCATAACCTATTCAATTAGCTATACATGATTGTATGCTAGTGATGGCATGATATACAAAATAGCTTATTCAATCAGTTTTTACAGGATTTTTTTTTCTTTTACAAAAAGCCAAGTTTTTTTTCCATATCTATCTGTACCGGTTAAAAAACACTGTCGTTTGATCATTTATTAAAGAACTCTTTCGAACAATAACATTTTTAACCAAACACCCCAAAATATGATTTTTTTAGAAGTCTATATTTGCTTCATTCTTAACGTTTATCGGTCATCCTAATACTTTTATTTCTCAACTAGGTAATAGCACTGCGCCTTACGCTGTGAATACAAGTATTATTATTAAGTTTAATATAATTTACTAAAAAAATTGATTTATAAGCAATTGTTATCTTACTAAAAGACAAAAAAAAACATAATTTATTAAAATAAGTATTGTTAGCTTACTAAAAGAAAGAATAAAAACATTGGTATCTTCCTAAAAAAATAAAACAATTTAAAAGTTTTGATTTATAATCATTGTTAACTTATTAAGAAAAACAAAAAAAGTAAATAAATAAAAACTATATTTTATTAAATAAGTTTTGATTTATAAGTACCGTTAGGTTATCCATAAAAATATAAAGAAATAAAACCATGCAATATTAAAAATATTTTTGATTTATAAGTATTGTTAGCCTACTAAAAGATAAAAAAAATATAACCTATTAAAATAAGTATTTGACTTATAAGCATTGTATCTATCTTATAAAATTATAAAATGAAAAATGAAAAGTTTTGTAAGCTTATTAATAGAATAAAACAATATAAAAGTTTTGTTGTATAATAATTGTTAACTTATTAAGAAAAACAAAAAATTAAATAAATAAAAAATTCATTTTATTAAATAAGTTTTGATTCATAATTATTGTTAGCTTATCCATAAAAATGTAAATAAATAAAAACATACAATATTAAAAATATTTTTTATTTATAAGCATTGTTAGCCTACTAAAAGATAAAAAAATATAACATGTTAAAAGAAATAATTATAAAAAAAAAAGTTTAGTAATTAATGAGGACATTTAATATGTGACTTTTATTTAAAATAAATAAAAAATGTAGAAAAATAGATAAATGGTCGTGGGAACCTATGCTTAACCCTCACCCCTACATTCTTCTTTATATATATATATATATAGAGAGAGAGAGAGAGAATTTAATTAAAAAACTCATTATTTGACTTTGACTTACAAAAATACTCATAATCTCGCTCATTTTACAAAAATACCCAAAAAATCCTTGGTGGGCCGTGCGATCGCAGGTCAGGGCCCACGTGTCATCTGACTTTGGTCAAAACTTCCGCCGAGGCCCCTCAAGAATACCGCGACATCCGTTTTGACCCCCCCAACTATTCCCGCGGAAGCACTTTCGGCCCTGTCCCGCGGTGGAACCCGCGATCGCGGGATTTCTGCGCCAGGTGTCACATTAGGGTTGAAACACTAATTTCATTATTGGCAATCCCAACCCCCACCCTCCTAATCCACGGCTATAAGAGGAGAGGGTGGGGGACCCCAATCCGGCCACCACTTCTCTTTGAAATTTTCTCTCCCAAACTCTCTCAATTTGTCGTGTGGAATACGCGCTCGGTTTGAAGATGACACGTGTTACTAGTTTGGTAGGTTTTTCTTATGTTTGTTGTAGTTTTCCTTTATGTTGTTATTTTAAATTTTAAAATATATGATATGTATGTTGTTAGAGTTTTTTTTAACTTTGTTGTATGTTTGAATGTGTTATTTGTATGTTATAATGTTGTGTTTATTATAGATGTTAGAGTGTTTTTTATAAAAAAAATATGTTAGTGTTTTTTTTTATAAAAAGATGAGTGTTTTTTTATAAAAATAAATGTTAGTGTTTTTTATAAAAAAATATGTTAGTGTTTTTTTAATAAAAAAATGAGTGTTTTTTATAAAAATAAATGTTAGAGTCTTTTTTATAAAAAAAATATGTTAGTGTTTTTTTTATATAAAAAGATGAGTGTTTTTTATAAAAATAAATGTTTGAGTGTTTTTTATAAAAAAATTAGTGTTTTTTTATAAATAAGTTAGTGTTTTTTATAAAAATATATGTTTAATTATAGGTCTCCTAAACTTTGGTGAATGACAACTTCGGTCTCTAAACTTTGGTGAATGACAACTTAGGTCCCTAAACTTTGGTGAATGACAACTTAGGTCCCTAAACTTTGCTAAATTACAACTTAGGTCCCTAAACTTTGGTGAATGACAACTTAGGTCCCCTAACTTTACTAAATTATTTAATTGTTTATCTTTCTTTTGAGTTTCCTACTCATAAATGAATTTTGGAATTCACACTTCCAAAGTCCTTATATGTATATGCAACATTTTATGGAAAGATCCGTAAATGGTATGAATATATAAAAACATTTAAATTGGCTTCACATGCCACACTCAAGTTCATTTTGGCCTCTTGCCAAAAGCATCTATATATAACAATGTTATATTGAAATAAATTAAACCGCAACATATCTATTTGGATTTTGTCAAACGGGTGTAAATAGCCCTAAGGTATATGGGGTCTTAAGCAATCCCTGTGATTCCCCTACTACCTGGAAGTCCAATAGATTGAGTGGTTTCTTTTCGAAAACTAAAATAGACGAATAATTATTAACACAATAAACCAAACAAGCAAAAGCATTTATATATAACAATGTTATATTGAAATAAAATAAACCGCAACATATCTATTTGGATTTTGTCAAACGGGTGTAAATAGCCCTAAGGTATGTGGGAACTTAAGCAATCCTTGTGATTCCCCTGCTACCTAGAAGTCCAATAGATTGTGTGGGTTCTTTTCTAAAACTAAAATAGACAAATAATTATCAACACAATAAACCAAACAAGCAAAAGCATCTATATATAACACTAACTATAACACTCGTGAATGACTATGTAGGACGATTTTTTTTACATCGACTTGACGTTAAAGTGCCGCGTTGGCTACATGGTAGAGTTGAGACAACGCTTCGCGGAATTAGGTGATCAGGCAGCTAGCGTTGAGGAGATCTTTAGAGGGACACCTTTCGGTCCATGGCAGGATCTTACCAATTCTGGTAGCGACCCCACGCTAGTCCACATGTTTCTACAGCTAGGGGTCGAGGTCTCCAATGGTGATCCGGAGGAGATGTATTTTGATGTCTTCGGGCATCCAATGCGGTTTGGGCGTCATGAGTTCTGTCTAACTACAGGACTACCTTTTGGAGAGGCTCCCCCTTCCTCCCTTAGCAGACATTTTCTTTGTTCGTAGGGTTTGGCCTGGCGTGTCACCATCTCGTTTGAGGCTGAGGACAGTCGTGGAGACGATTAAACAAGGCCTTGGTGCCCTAAGCGACCAGGATGCTGTCCATATATGCTTGGTGGCGATCGTGGATATGGGTTTCATGGGCCGTGAGTGGAGCCAGACTACTTCTGAGACGGTCCTTAGGGTCGTCGGGGACTTGGATTTGTTTAACAGGTATCCGTGAGGTAGCCACATCTGGACACATACCTACACACAGATGCACCGAGCCATCGCCAGACACGTTGATCGACTTGCCAAGATGAATCTTTGTGGATTTACATACGCCTTCAAAGTTAGATAAGTGGTATAACATAAATAACAATGCATACAAACTGTTTGGCTTTCCTTTTTACGTACTTGCTCTTCTTGTGTAATTCCAGATATGGATCTTGGAGATGTTTCCCATCTCCGTTCAAAATTTCACCAAGCGCACCGACATATTAATTAGGGGAACCCGTTGGGACCGGGATCTTTCCCTAAATAGGCAGACTTGCCTTTCGTTCTTTAAAGATTCTACAAATGTAAGTTTTTTTACTTTGTTTACAATGTTGCCTACGTTAGTCCAGCTTATTAAATTTTTTGTGTTTTACCATATATTTAGTCGCCGCTTACGCCTTTCGCAAACCTTCTGCCTACGGATGTCGAGAGGGACACACCTTGGTACAAAAACAGCGTGGCCTTTATTGACAGACAGGCGGCAAGGCAACGGTCGAAGAGGGTCCGACGTTCCTTTCCTTCCCCATCTGGGTCCAGTTCCTCATCTGGGCCCAATTCCTCATCTGACGAAGATGAGGAAGATGACGCGAGGCCTGACCATTCTTCCAAGCCTCACGATCGATATGAGGCGCTCCCTTCCTCCTCCCATCATGCTACGCCTCCTGACCCATATCATAATAAGGTTGACGAGCTGTACGACTACGTCTACGGGCGTGTAGACACGCGTCTTCAAGCTCTGGAGGACTTCAACAAAGCGTTTCGCGCTGTTCAGGTTAGTGTTTAACTTAATTTGTCGGCCACGAACTTTTAGTTTGTATATTAATATTACGTTCCAAATTTGTTTTAGCTGTCGAGTACGACGCCGATCTCCTCTCCGTTTGGACAGGAGGCACCGACGACGTTTGCCACCACATCCTACCCGTCATTCCCGGAGACTGTAAGTCACATTGAGTAACCATTATAGTTATATGCTAGTTCCTAAATTTGTAACTCTTATAATGATCAATGTCACGCAGGTCGGGATGTCGGGGGCAGGGGGTTACACATCCCAAATGCCTCCGTTTGGCACCACATCCTATCTGTTATTCCCGAAGATTTTAAGTCACATTGAGTAACCATTATAGTTATATGTTAGTTCCTAAATTTGTAACTCTTATAATGATCAATGTCACGCAGGTCGGGATGTCGGGGGCAGGGGGTTACACATCCCAAATGCCGCCGTTTGGCACCACATCCTATCCGTCATTCCCGGACACTGTAAGTCACACTGAATAACCAATATAGTTATATTTTCATTCCTACTTTTGTAACTCTTATAATGAAAAATGTTATGCAGATTGGAATGATGGAGCCAGGGGGTTATACACCCCCAATTTCGACGTTCGGCACCACATCATTCCCGAACAGTGTAAGTCACATAGATCGACCCTCGTTATAGTTATATTTTCGTTCTTAACTTTGAAAATCTTATGATGACCAATGTCATGCAGCTTGGGATATTCGAGGGGGTTTGCTCTGCTACATCCACGCCATCATTCATGGAGCTCCTTGGGATATCGGACACAGACTATTACAGGCCGGAAATGCCGGGGTCGTCGTACGTTACACCGCCACCCTACAAGCCGCAGACTGTAAGTTATTTTGGTAGTTTTGGTTTAATTGTGAACATGATGAAATTGTCCTTAAAACATCTAATAACTTAATTTTTCAGTCGATGGGGTCGGGAGAGCACTTCCATCTGCCGGAAGTTCTCGATGACCACTTCTCGGAGTCGGACGTTGACCCGATGGATGTGGTAGATCCACAGGCGGAGGTGGCAGAACCGTCTATGCCGGTTCGGGAGACTAGACGTTCACACTGGTGGGGTTCCCCATGGACACGGCAAAAATCTACCACACCGCCACCTGCGAAGAAAGTCGTGCCAAAGGTGAAGGCAGCGGGAAAAGGAAAAGGAAAGGGACAGGGAAAGGGAAAGAAAGCGGGAAAGGGAAAGGTGAGTTCACCAGGGCACATTCCGACGTCATAGATATTGGACATGTGCCAGACTGGTGGCCTCCCTCACCTGATATACACCCTTTACACCAACCTGGACATTTCCCCCCGGTTTTTCAAAATATTGCTGCCATGTGACCCTTTGGAGTCTGAACTTGAGGATTTGGTTAGTATTTAAGTTTAACTATAGTCATATAATCAAATATATTTTATATTACATGTCTAACAACCTATTTTTTATGTATAGCATATCGACTGTTGGGTCGGCATGCTATTGTGGATGTGTCTTCCATCCGCGAGGTGGACGATCATGATAAGTAATTTCTTTGACTTGATGGTCCGGGAGAATCAAGGTGCCGACTTCGTGTATCACCTCTGCAATGGTGTGGAAGGGGTTAGTTGGGCGGACGTCGATACGGTATGAAAATCAATTCACTTCTATTTTATTTAAGTTGCTTGTTGCTAACTATTTGTCTAATATTGTAATATTTCAGGTGTACATCCCTATCTGCATTGATCCCCTACATTGGGTGCTCGGGGTGTTTGAGGTTGATCGTATGTTGATGACTATATATGACAGCGCCCGTAGCGGTGTCGTAGAAATGGCTTTGAAGCAACATCTTAGCATATTTAAGGATCATTTGTCGAAGTTATTTAGACTGATCGCAGACCATAGTCGTCACTAGAGGGCAGAGCACTTCCGTCATAGGACCGCCAGGAATACACCGCAACAGCAGGGGATGAATGCGGATTGCGGTGTCTGGGTATGTCGACACGCCAGCATTTTGATTGACGGCGATGTGGTCGATTTACCAGAAACCCAAACCGAACGAGAGGCCATGAACTATCGGATACATATGGTGGGGACCATTTATTCGCATTGTACTTTCGGTTAGATTAGTAGGTTGTTTATGTAACCTTAAATGATTGTTATTTTTAGTGTTAACTTTGTTAATTATTTTGTTAAAGTATTTAACTTGAAGTTATAATTTTGTTTATTATTTTGTTAAATTATTGCACATATGAATACTTGAAGCAAAACAAAAGCATTATAGGACAACACAACTCACTTTCCACGTTTTCATACTTTACACGTTTTTCATACTTTTTAGCGCAAACCGGCATCCATATTTGCCTATAAATACCCCGTGCTAGATTAGTCGTAAAACACATACATGGGAACATATTATTCGTTAACGTATTCTTACATGGCATCCCCAAATCTTCATGTTTGGTGCTTTAGGCGTTTATCTGAATCGCTTTCAGACACTGGCAAAGAGTTATATGGTTAGTGTGTATGTTTCTTTGGGTTTTGCTTGTTAGTACCGTTGTTCTACGACCTAACTATATTAATGTTCATCAACAGATGCATATCCACAGTTGTTCACCATGAAAGTCCACCATGGTGGGTACTTCACGAAACCATCCAGAAGACATTATTTCCGTGGTCTAGAAATATATGTTGACATGTTAGATGTGGATGATCTTTCTATGCAGCTGCTTGAACAGATCATGAAAGAGCTGGACTATGAAGAACCAAAATATAATAGGTTGTATTTTAAGAGGCCGAATGCAGACTTCTTGACTGGACTGGTAGAATTGAGTACCGATGAAGATGTAGCCAACATACGTCAGTATGTTGACGGCCATACTGTGATTGAAGTGTATATCGAGAAAGTGGAGCTTAACACTTTGAGACTCGTCTCGCCAGAGCATGTAAGAAGTCGACCCGGATTGTCAAAAACCAAACCATCGTCTTGCCGTAGCCTCAAATTTGGATAATTTTGTACTGTACTGACTAGTATGTGTTTGTTATGAAATAATCTTGTATGACATCTATGAGTTGTATTTTTAATATGAACCACTTTTCAGACTACTTAAAGACTACTTTTCAGCCTAATGAAAGACCTTTATTCATGAGCAAACTTCACCATAAAACATCAACATAAAAACTCCAGGAACGAAACAACAACATAGAAACAAGAAAGGAACGAAACAGCAACGTCAAACTGGAAAAGCACAAAACAACAACACATAAACAACAAAGTACTAAAGCAACACCCGTACCACCACCTACTGGAAAATTGCCTTACATTGATCAATCCAACTTTGCTTGTCGGTTACCTTCGCTTGAAGAATTGCGAAGTCTTGCATAATGTGGTGAATGTCTTCTTTTTCTCGACGAATACGAGCCTCCCTATCTTTTATATCCCCTTTCATCCTTTTGATCTCATTTTCTTCCACTTCGATCCTTTTCAAGTGGGCTTCCTTCCTGGCCATCATTTGTTTCCACTCTTGTGTCAGTTGGTCTATCTCCTTTTCCCTTTCTGCTATCGCGATATGGAGTTTCACGGGCATTTTTCAGGTGTAGACGATGGGTTAGAAGACGATGCCATTTGTTTGGTGATAGACGATACTATTATGATATGAAAATGTTGTATGGATGTTGTGACCTATACAATTGGAACTAACACGGGTATTTATAGCCACAAGGACCAAATGGCTTAACAGAATCCTTCTACTTTTTAGGCGAATCTTGCATCAACTTTTCAGACGAATCTTGCAGGCTGTATTTTCAGGCGAATCTTGCATCAACTTTTCAGACGAATCTTGCAGGCTGCCTTTTCAGGCGAATCTTGCATCAACTTTTCAGTATGTTGCAGACTTCCTTTTGCAGACGAATCTTGCAGTTACTTTCAGTCGAATCTTGCAGGCTCTTTTCAGACGAATCTTGCAGTGAACTATTCAGACGAATCATGCAGGCAACTTTTCAGACGAAATCTTTGACCATATCCACATCCCTGATGAAGAACATACATTCTATAAGTAAATGACATGATGAAGTAGTAATTCACAACTTGCTATCTATCTTTTATACCCTCTACACCGTTTACAAACATTCTCTCGCTTTGAATAACACTATGGCTGGAGGTTCAAGATCAAGGGGGAACAAGTCGGCGAATGGGGCTGGAACTTCACGTTCGGCAGCCTACCAACCACTGAAAGATGGAGCTCGCCGGAGTACCTGTAAGGTACCGGAAACAGACGAGGAGTGGAAAAACCATGGGCGAACTGTGGCCGATTTTCCATTCACGGCTGAGGAGGCAGAAGACTGGGAGATGGCATGGGAGAATTACCACTTCGATAATGACAGGGAAAGCCCACCAATGTATCACTGTACCCAGCCGACGGGTCTTCCACAAAGTCAACGAATTACTCCCTTAGTAAAAAAAATCCATTGATGAGGCGAACGCCAATATCGAAAAGGTAAACGTTATGTGGAACCATAACAGGGGGATTCAGCAGGGGAAAATGGAGTATCTAGCGGAGAAGAAACGAGAACTGGCCATGACTAGGGCTCACGTTCGGGAGGTGCAACGACAGATTAAGGAAGTAGAAGAGGAACTAAAAGAAATCGAAGAGGACTACACGGGATTGGAGGGCGTGATCAAGGAAAAGGTTAACTTCATCACTGGAATCCAGGACGCCTTCTAGTAATAGATTTCTTTGTTTACCTGCACTGTATTCGTTTCGGTTGGGAAGATGATTTGCAATAATTGATCTTTTAATTAATTTCCCTATTAAATAACTTAAAATGGGGAAAACATTTTCTTTAATTAATTTCTATATTAAATACATTAAAATGGAAAGGAAACAATACATTAAAAACCTCAACTACATAAAATGGTAACCTAAAAACTAGAGGGACCAAAAATGTAATTTTTTTGCCCCAAACTGGAGGGGCCAAAATTGTAAATTTCGGTTTGCCGCGGGACCACCGCGGACAGGGGCCAAAAGTGTACCGCGACCATAGTTGGGGGGCTCCGCGGCTACCGCGACCAATCTTGGGGGCCTCCGCGAGACTTTTGGCCAAACAGGGGTGCCACGTGGGCACTGACCCGCGATCGCGGGCCCCACCATGAAATTTTTGGGTATTTCTGCAAAATGAACGAGATTGTGGGTTTTTTGGCAAGTCAAAGTCAAACTTTGGATATTTTAATTAATTTCCCATACATATATATATTTATATATATATATATATAGAGGGACAATAAAATGTAAACTGTTAAATGTATGTAAACTAATCTCAACCATTCAATTTTGATCCTGATCAATATCACTAAAAGGGCAAATTCGTCTTTTGTAGCATACAATTAAATACGGCAGTTTCATATAATTTAGGAAGTGATTTTGTCAAATATTATTTTATTATTTTATCCAAATATTTCGTGGGCCTTTTCTTCCTCACATCGTGATATGCATCTTCTTCCATTATAATCATAATCCCAACAGTAAAATCAAAGCGTTTCATAAAAATATATTCACCCTTCTTAGTTTCTGGAGCAGTTGGCACCATGTCGAACGTTCATGAAGAAGGAAATAATGAAGAACAAAATATACATGACGAGATTATGGCCGAAGATGATATTGCCGACTTCGTTATTTCAAGTGCTTCTGATGAAGAGAACGATGAAGATGTAGTTCAAGAGGTTGAAGATATGGATTGCCAAAACCCACACGATGTTACACCGATCAAGAACAGTAACGTTATTTTCATAGTATTTTTAACGTTGATGTGTAATTGCTTCTATGTTTTTTTTGTTTTTTTATGTTCGAATCAATGACATACGGGCTAGGTGTGTATATTGTGTAATTTAGTGTGAGTTTTCATATATGCAACCCCTGCTTTAATTCTTTGTAGGTACTGTTAATATGAAAATAATTAGTAACTGTTCATGTTATTAATATTTGATTCAATTTTCATAGGTTCAACATTCCGTTATATTTGTTTATGCATATAAAAACACGAAAGCTGCTTGAAATATTTTTTAAGACATTGTTTTTCATAACCATAACACTGTTTTCATATATGTAATATGCTTGACATCGTTATATATGATAATGTTTTCATATATATATATATATATATATATATATATATATGATACTGTTTTCATAACCGTAACACTGTTTTCATATATTTAATATGCTTGACATTGTTTTTCATAACCATAACTTGTGTAATTTGATTTTGTGTAATTTGGTATTAAGATGACTTGTTTTATTCACTATTATTTTTCTTTTCGTTTTTGTAGTAGTACGACACGAGACGTTTGTTTCACCTGGGGGTACGAAATATTGGATACCCGTTGTGGACGATAGTGTTAAGATAGGTTTGGGTTACAGGTAAACGATTGGTAGGGGCTTTGGAGAAAGCGACCAAGAAGGCTAAGAAGGCAATGCTTTTGTGCAGGACATGCAAGAAAATGGGGAATTATGACTCAAGAAATTGTCCGTTGCGAAATAATGACGACTAGGTTGTTTTTTTTACTTGTCCCTTTTATAGGTTCTGTGGTTTTGGATTACTTTTAAATCATTTATGAACTTACAAGTTATCAAAGTGAACATTTTTTATATGAGTATTGTTTTTATAAATTTAAATATGTGGTTTCGTTCAAGAGTTTTTCGTTTTTCATTATGGTATGAAAATTGTGATATGAAAATTTAATAATGAATATATTATTGTATGAAAATTATTCATGGAAGATATTTTATTTACCCAAAATTTTGTGTGACACACAAATGAAATTTGTATTTTTTATTATTGTCAACACTATTTGTATAAGACAAACATAAATTGGTATTTTGCGCATAGAGGTTCACTATAATGCAAATGTTTTTTCTTCTAAACTTTATATTTCATATTTTTTTCTTGATGAAATTGTTTATGTTGATGAAATCGGTTCAAATCATTCATTTAGTGATTAAATTGTTTCTTATTTATGTGTTGTTTATGTAGTTTCATATATACTTTTTCATTCATATGAAAGT